>OU823269.1:0-2697500 GCA_917490735.1 Dryobotodes eremita
AGCAGACGCGTCTGCAGACACCTCACACTCGTGGGAATCTATAAAAAAAACAAAATAAAAACGCATGTAAATGCGACTAGCTAGCCGCGATTTCGACTAGTCAGTCCCGCCTGCTACTAGCTAGTCGCCCCTGCTAGTAGTCAGTGGCTCCGGCGACTGGCTAGTCCCAGCGTCGACTAGCCACTCGCACCTAATAGAATATTGTGAGTAATAATTCGCAGAAGCCCAAAAAAATGCTCAGGCGACAGACGATTTTTCAATGAATTTCTATATATAAAAAACACATTTTTCCATCTTAAATTCACAATTTTGTTCTGTAGCTACCTTCAATTACTACACAGTCAATCAGCCCGCGAGCAGACGCGTCTTTATACACCAAACACTCGTGGGTAGCTTTGAAAAACAAACAAAAAGAAACGTATGTAAATGCGACTAGATAGCCGCGGTTTTGACTAGTCAGTCCCGCCTGCTTTTAGCTAGTCGCCCCTGCGACTAGTCAGTGGCGCCGGCGATTAGCTAGTCGCACTTGCGAGTAGCCACTCGCGCTTGATAGAATATTGTGATTTATCCGTCGCAGAACTACAAAAAATATTCTGGCGCCAGACAATTTTTGAATGAATTTCTTTATATAAAAAACAAACTTTTCCTTCTTAAATTCATTTTTATAAACTTCATTTACCTTTATTTACTGCATTGTCAATGAGTCCGCGAGCAGACGCGTCTGCAGACACCTCACACTCGTGGGAATCTAAAAAAAAAAACAAAATAAAACGCATGTAAATGCGACTAGCTAGCCGCGGTTTCGACTAGCCAGTCCAACCTGCTACTAGCTAGTCGCCCCTGCTAGTAGCCAGTGGCACCAGCGACTGGCTAAACGCAGCGTTGACTAGCCACTCGCGCCTGATAGAATATTGTGAGTAATAATTCGCAGAACCCCAAAAAATTGCTCTGGCGACAGACGATTTTTGAATGAATTTCTATATATAAAAAACACATTTTTCCATCTTAAATTCACAATTTTGTTCTGTAGCTACCTTCAATTACTACACAGTCAATCAGCCCGCGAGCAGACGCGTCTTTAGACACCAAACACTCGTGGGTAGCTTTGAAAAACAAACAAAAAGAAACGTATGTAAATGCGACTAGATAGCCGCGGTTTTGACTAGTCAGTCCCGCCTGCTTTTAGCTAGTCGCCCCTGCGACTAGTCAGTGGCGCCGGCGATTAGCTAGTCGCACTTGCGAGTAGCCACTCGCGCTTGATAGAATATTGTGATTTATCCGTCGCAGAACAAAAAAAATATTCTGGCGCCAGACAATTTTTGAATGAATTTCTTTATATAAAAAACAAACTTTTCCTTCTTAAATTCATTTTTATAAACTTCATTTACCTGTAATTACTGCATTGTCAATGAGTCCGCGAGCAGACGCGTCTGCAGACACCTCACACTCGTGGGAATCTATAAAAAAAAAACAAAATAAAACGCATGTAAATTCGACTAGCTAGCAGCGGTTTCGACTAGCCAGTCCAACCTGCTACTAGCTAGTCGCCCCTGCTAGTAGCCAGTGGCACCGGGCGACTGGCTAGTCGCAGCGTTGACTAGCCACTCGCACCTGATAGAATATTGTGAGTAATAATTCGCAGAACCCCAAAAAATTGCTCTGGCGACAGACGATTTTTGAATGAATTTCTATATATAAAAAACACATTTTTCCATCTTAAATTCACAATTTTGTTCTGTAGCTACCTTCAATTACTACACAGTCAATCAGCCCGCGAGCAGACGCGTCTTTAGACACCAAACACTCGTGGGTAGCTTTGAAAAACAACAAAAAGAAACGTATGTAAATGCGACTAGATAGCCGCGGTTTTGACTAGTCAGTCCCGCCTGCTTTTAGCTAGTCGCCCCTGCGACTAGTCAGTGGCGCCGGCGACTAGCTAGTCGCACTTGCGAGTAGCCACTCGCGCTTGATAGAATAGTGTGATTAATCCGTCGCAGAACTACAAAAATATTCTGGCGCCAGACGATTTTTGAATGAATTTCTTTATATAAAAAACAAAATTTTCCTTCTTAAATTCATTTTTATAAACTTCATTTACCTTTATTTACTGCATTGTCAATGACCCCGCGAGCAGACGCGTCTGCAGACACCTCACAAACGTGGGAATCTATAAAAAAAAAACAAAATAAAACGCATGTAAATTCGACTAGCTAGCAGCGGTTTCGACTAGCCAGTCCAACCTGCTACTAGCTAGTCGCCCCTGCTAGTAGCCAGTGGCACCGGCGACTGGCTAGTCGCAGCGTTGACTAGCCACTCGCGCCTGATAGAATATTGTGAGTAATAATTCGCAGAACCCCAAAAAATTGCTCTGGCGACAGACGATTTTTGAATGAATTTCTATATATAAAAAACACATTTTTCCATCTTAAATTCACAATTTTGTTCTGTAGCTACCTTCAATTACTACACAGTCAATCAGCCCGCGAGCAGACGCGTCTTTAGACACCAAACACTCGTGGGTAGCTTTGAAAAACAAACAAAAAGAAACGTATGTAAATGCGACTAGATAGCCGCGGTTTTGACTAGTCAGTCCCGCCTGCTTTTAGCTAGTCGCCCCTGCGACTAGTCAGTGGCGCCGGCGATTAGCTAGTCGCACTTGCGAGTAGCCACTCGCGCTTGATAGAATATTGTGATTTATCCGTCGCAGAACTACAAAAAATATTCTGGCGCCAGACGATTTTTGAATGAATTTCTTTATATAAAAAACAAAATTTTCCTTCTTAAATTCATTTTTATAAACTTCATTTACCTGTAGTTACTGCATTGTCAATGAGTCCGCGAGCAGACGCGTCTGCAGACACCTCACACTCGTGGGAATCTATAAAAAAAAAACAAAATAAAACGCATGTAAATGCGACTAGCTAGCCGCGGTTTCGACTAGCCAGTCCAACCTGCTACTAGCTAGTCGCCCCTGCTAGTAGCCAGTGGCACCAGCGACTGGCTAAACGCAGCGTTGACTAGCCACTCGCGCCTGATAGAATATTGTGAGTAATAATTCGCAGAACCCCAAAAAATTGCTCTGGCGACAGACGATTTTTGAATGAATTTCTATATATAAAAAACACATTTTTCCATCTTAAATTCACAATTTTGTTCTGTAGCTACCTTCAATTACTACACAGTCAATCAGCCCGCGAGCAGACGCGTCTTTAGACACCAAACACTCGTGGGTAGCTTTGAAAAACAAACAAAAAGAAACGTATGTAAATGCGACTAGATAGCCGCGGTTTTGACTAGTCAGTCCCGCCTGCTTTTAGCTAGTCGCCCCTGCGACTAGTCAGTGGCGCCGGCGACTAGCTAGTCGCACTTGCGAGTAGCCACTCGCGCTTGATAGAATAGTGTGATTAATCCGTCGCAGAACTACAAAAATATTCTGGCGCCAGACGATTTTTGAATGAATTTCTTTATATAAAAAACAAAATTTTCCTTCTTAAATTCATTTTTATAAACTTCATTTACCTTTATTTACTGCATTGTCAATGACCCCGCGAGCAGACGCGTCTGCAGACACCTCACAAACGTGGGAATCTATAAAAAAAAAACAAAATAAAACGCATGTAAATTCGACTAGCTAGCAGCGGTTTTCGACTAGCCAGTCCAACCTGCTACTAGCTAGTCGCCCCTGCTAGTAGCCAGTGGCACCGGCGACTGGCTAGTCGCAGCGTTGACTAGCCACTCGCGCCTGATAGAATATTGTGAGTAATAATTCGCAGAACCCCAAAAAATTGCTCTGGCGACAGACGATTTTTGAATGAATTTCTATATATAAAAAACACATTTTTCCATCTTAAATTCACAATTTTGTTCTGTAGCTACCTTCAATTACTACACAGTCAATCAGCCCGCGAGCAGACGCGTCTTTAGACACCAAACACTCGTGGGTAGCTTTGAAAAACAAACAAAAAGAAACGTATGTAAATGCGACTAGATAGCCGCGGTTTTGACTAGTCAGTCCCGCCTGCTTTTAGCTAGTCGCCCCTGCGACTTAGTCAGTGGCGCCGGCGATTAGCTAGTCGCACTTGCGAGTAGCCACTCGCGCTTGATAGAATATTGTGATTTATCCGTCGCAGAACTACAAAAAATATTCTGGCGCCAGACGATTTTTGAATGAATTTCTTTATATAAAAAACAAAATTTTCCTTCTTAAATTCATTTTTATAAACTTCATTTACCTGTAGTTACTGCATTGTCAATGAGTCCGCGAGCAGACGCGTCTGCAGACACCTCACACTCGTGGGAATCTATAAAAAAAAAACAAAATAAAACGCATGTAAATTCGACTAGCTAGCAGCGGTTTCGACTAGCCAGTCCAACCTGCTACTAGCTAGTCGCCCCTGCTAGTAGCCAGTGGCACCGGCGACTGGCTAGTCGCAGCGTTGACTAGCCACTCGCGCCTGATAGAATATTGTGAGTAATAATGCGCAGAACCCCAAAAAATTGCTCTGGCGACAGACGATTTTTGAATGAATTTCTATATATAAAAAACACATTTTTCCATCTTAAATTCACAATTTTGTTCTGTAGCTACCTTCAATTACTACACAGTCAATCAGCCCGCGAGCAGACGCGTCTTTAGACACCAAACACTCGTGGGTAGCTTTGAAAAACAAACAAAAAGAAACGTATGTAAATGCGACTAGATAGCCGCGGTTTTGACTAGTCAGTCCCGCCTGCTTTTAGCTAGTCGCCCCTGCGACTAGTCAGTGGCGCCGGCGATTAGCTAGTCGCACTTGCGAGTAGCCACTCGCGCTTGATAGAATATTGTGATTTATCCGTCGCAGAACTACAAAAAATATTCTGGCGCCAAACGATTTTTGAATGAATTTCTTTATATAAAAAACAAAATTTTCCTTCTTAAATTCATTTTTATAAACTTCATTTACCTGTAGTTACTGCAATGTCAATGAGTCCGCGAGCAGACACGTCTGCAGACACCTCACACTCGTGGGAATCTATAAAAAAAAAACAAAATAAAACGCATGTAAATGCGACTAGCTAGCCGCGGTTTCGACTAGCCAGTCCAACCTGCTACTAGCTAGTCGCCCCTGCTAGTAGCCAGTGGCACCGGCGACTGGCTAGTCGCAGCGTTGACTAGCCACTCGCGCCTGATAGAATATTGTGAGTAATAATTCGCAGAACCCCAAAAAATTGCTCTGGCGACAGACGATTTTTGAATGAATTTCTATATATAAAAAACACATTTTTCCATCTTAAATTCACAATTTTGTTCTGTAGCTACCTTCAATTACTACACAGTCAATCAGCCCGCGAGCAGACGCGTCTTTAGACACCAAACACTCGTGGGTAGCTTTGAAAAACAAACAAAAAGAAACGTATGTAAATGCGACTAGATAGCCGCGGTTTTGACTAGTCAGTCCCGCCTGCTTTTAGCTAGTCGCCCCTGCGACTAGTCAGTGGCGCCGGCGATTAGCTAGTCGCACTTGCGAGTAGCCCACTCGCGCTTGATAGAATATTGTGATTTATCCGTCGCAGAACTACAAAAAATATTCTGGCGCCAGACAATTTTTGAATGAATTTCTTTATATAAAAAACAAACTTTTCCTTCTTAAATTCATTTTATAAACTTTCATTTACCTTTATTTACTGCATTGTCAATGAGTCCGCGAGCAGACGCGTCTGCAGACACCTCACACTCGTGGGAATCTATAAAAAAAAACAAAATAAAACGCATGTAAATGCGACTAGCTAGCCGCGGTTTCGACTAGCCAGTCCAACCTGCTACTAGCTAGTCGCCCCTGCTAGTAGCCAGTGGCACCAGCGACTGGCTAAACGCAGCGTTGACTAGCCACTCGCGCCTGATAGAATATTGTGAGTAATAATTCGCAGAACCCCAAAAAATTGCTCTGGCGACAGACGATTTTTGAATGAATTTCTATATATAAAAAAACACATTTTTCCATCTTAAATTCACAATTTTGTTCTGTAGCTACCTTCAATTACTACACAGTCAATCAGCCCGCAAGCAGACGCGTCTTTAGACACCAAACACTCGTGGGTAGCTTTGAAAAACAAACAAAAAGAAACGTATGTAAATGCGACTAGATAGCCGCGGTTTTGACTAGTCAGTCCCGCCTGCTTTTAGCTAGTCGCCCCTGCGACTAGTCAGTGGCGCCGGCGATTAGCTAGTCGCACTTGCGAGTAGCCACTCGCGCTTGATAGAATAGTGTGATTAATCCGTCGCAGAACTACAAAAATATTCTGGCGCCAGACGATTTTTGAATGAATTTCTTTATATAAAAAACAAAATTTTCCTTCTTAAATTCATTTTTATAAACTTCATTTACCTTTATTTACTGCATTGTCAATGACCCCGCGAGCAGACGCGTCTGCAGACACCTCACACTCGTGGGAATCTATAAAAAAAAAACAAAATAAAACGCATGTAAATGCGACTAGGTAGCCGCGGTTTCGACTAGCCAGTCCAACCTGCTACTAGCTAGTCGCCCCTGCTAGTAGCCAGTGGCACCGGCGACTGGCTAGTCGCAGCGTTGACTAGCCACTCGCGCCTGATAGAATATTGTGAGTAATAATTCGCAGAACCCCAAAAAATTGCTCTGGCGACAGACGATTTTTGAATGAATTTCTATATATAAAAAACACATTTTTCCATCTTAAATTCACAATTTTGTTCTGTAGTTACCTTCAATTACTACACAGTCAATCAGCCCGCGAGCAGACGCGTCTTTAGACACCAAACACTCGTGGGTAGCTTTGAAAAACAAACAAAAAGAAACGTATGTAAATGCGACTAGATAGCCGCGGTTTTGACTAGTCAGTCCCGCCTGCTTTTAGCTAGTCGCCCCTGCGACTAGTCAGTGGCGCCGGCGATTAGCTAGTCGCACTTGCGAGTAGCCACTCGCGCTTGATAGAATATTGTGATTTATCCGTCGCAGAACTACAAAAAATATTCTGGCGCCAGACGATTTTTGAATGAATTTCTTTATATAAAAAACAAAATTTTCCTTCTTAAATTCATTTTTATAAACTTCATTTACCTGTAGTTACTGCATTGTCAATGAGTCCGCGAGCAGGACGCGTCTGCAGACACCTCACACTCGTGGGAATCTATAAAAAAAAAACAAAATAAAACGCATGTAAATGCGACTAGCTAGCCGCGGTTTCGACTAGCCAGTCCAACCTGCTACTAGCTAGTCGCCCCTGCTAGTAGCCAGTGGCACCAGCGACTGGCTAAACGCAGCGTTGACTAGCCACTCGCGCCTGATAGAATATTGTGAGTAATAATTCGCAGAACCCCAAAAAATTGCTCTGGCGACAGACGATTTTTGAATGAATTTCTATATAAAAAACACATTTTTCCATCTTAAATTCACAATTTTGTTCTGTAGCTACCTTCAATTACTACACAGTCAATCAGCCCGCGAGCAGACGCGTCTTTAGACACCAAACACTCGTGGGTAGCTTTGAAAAACAAACAAAAAGAAACGTATGTAAATGCGACTAGATAGCCGCGGTTTTGACTAGTCAGTCCCGCCTGCTTTTAGCTAGTCGCCCCTGCGACTAGTCAGTGGCGCCGGCGACTAGCTAGTCGCACTTGCGAGTAGCCACTCGCGCGTGATAGAATAGTGTGATTAATCCGTCGCAGAACTACAAAAATATTCTGGCGCCAGACGATTTTTGAATGAATTTCTTTATATAAAAAACAAAATTTTCCTTCTTAAATTCATTTTTATAAACTTCATTTACCTTTATTTACTGCATTGTCAATGACCCCGCGAGCAGACGCGTCTGCAGACACCTCACAAACGTGGGAATCTATAAAAAAAAAACAAAATAAAACGCATGTAAATTCGACTAGCTAGCAGCGGTTTCGACTAGCCAGTCCAACCTGCTACTAGCTAGTCGCCCCTGCTAGTAGCCAGTGGCACCGGCGACTGGCTAGTCGCAGCGTTGACTAGCCACTCGCGCCTGATAGAATATTGTGAGTAATAATTCGCAGAACCCCAAAAAATTGCTCTGGCGACAGACGATTTTTGAATGAATTTCTATATATAAAAAACACATTTTTCCATCTTAAATTCACAATTTTGTTCTGTAGCTACCTTCAATTACTACACAGTCAATCAGCCCGCGAGCAGACGCGTCTTTAGACACCAAACACTCGTGGGTAGCTTTGAAAAACAAACAAAAAGAAACGTATGTAAATGCGACTAGATAGCCGCGGTTTTGACTAGTCAGTCCCGCCTGCTTTTAGCTAGTCGCCCCTGCGACTAGTCAGTGGCGCCGGCGATTAGCTAGTCGCACTTGCGAGTAGCCACTCGCGCTTGATAGAATATTGTGATTTATCCGTCGCAGAACTACAAAAAATATTCTGGCGCCAGACGATTTTTGAATGAATTTCTTTATATAAAAAACAAAATTTTCCTTCTTAAATTCATTTTTATAAACTTCATTTACCTGTAGTTACTGCATTGTCAATGAGTCCGCGAGCAGACGCGTCTGCAGACACCTCACACTCGTGGGAATCTATAAAAAAAAAACAAAATAAAACGCATGTAAATTCGACTAGCTAGCAGCGGTTTCGACTAGCCAGTCCAACCTGCTACTAGCTAGTCGCCCCTGCTAGTAGCCAGTGGCACCGGCGACTGGCTAGTCGCAGCGTTGACTAGCCACTCGCGCCTGATAGAATATTGTGAGTAATAATGCGCAGAACCCCAAAAAATTGCTCTGGCGACAGACGATTTTTGAATGAATTTCTATATATAAAAAACACATTTTTCCATCTTAAATTCACAATTTTGTTCTGTAGCTACCTTCAATTACTACACAGTCAATCAGCCCGCGAGCAGACGCGTCTTTAGACACCAAACACTCGTGGGTAGCTTTGAAAAACAAACAAAAAGAAACGTATGTAAATGCGACTAGATAGCCGCGGTTTTGACTAGTCAGTCCCGCCTGCTTTTAGCTAGTCGCCCCTGCGACTAGTCAGTGGCGCCGGCGATTAGCTAGTCGCACTTGCGAGTAGCCACTCGCGCTTGATAGAATATTGTGATTTATCCGTCGCAGAACTACAAAAAATATTCTGGCGCCAAACGATTTTTGAATGAATTTCTTTATATAAAAAACAAAATTTTCCTTCTTAAATTCATTTTTATAAACTTCATTTACCTGTAGTTACTGCAATGTCAATGAGTCCGCGAGCAGACACGTCTGCAGACACCTCACACTCGTGGGAATCTATAAAAAAAAAACAAAATAAAACGCATGTAAATGCGACTAGCTAGCCGCGGTTTCGACTAGCCAGTCCAACCTGCTACTAGCTAGTCGCCCTGCTAGTAGCCAGTGGCACCGGCGACTGGCTAGTCGCAGCGTTGACTAGCCACTCGCGCCTGATAGAATATTGTGAGTAATAATTCGCAGAACCCCAAAAAATTGCTCTGGCGACAGACGATTTTTGAATGAATTTCTATATATAAAAAACACATTTTTCCATCTTAAATTCACAATTTTGTTCTGTAGCTACCTTCAATTACTACACAGTCAATCAGCCCGCGAGCAGACGCGTCTTTAGACACCAAACACTCGTGGGTAGCTTGAAAAACAAACAAAAAGAAACGTATGTAAATGCGACTAGATAGCCGCGGTTTTGACTAGTCAGTCCCGCCTGCTTTTAGCTAGTCGCCCCTGCGACTAGTCAGTGGCGCCGGCGATTAGCTAGTCGCACTTGCGAGTAGCCACTCGCGCTTGATAGAATATTGTGATTTATCCGTCGCAGAACTACAAAAAATATTCTGGCGCCAGACAATTTTTGAATGAATTTCTTTATATAAAAAACAAACTTTTCCTTCTTAAATTCATTTTTATAAACTTCATTTACCTTTATTTACTGCATTGTCAATGAGTCCGCGAGCAGACGCGTCTGCAGACACCTCACACTCGTGGGAATCTATAAAAAAAAACAAAATAAAACGCATGTAAATGCGACTAGCTAGCCGCGGTTTCGACTAGCCAGTCCAACCTGCTACTAGCTAGTCGCCCCTGCTAGTAGCCAGTGGCACCAGCGACTGGCTAAACGCAGCGTTGACTAGCCACTCGCGCCTGATAGAATATTGTGAGTAATAATTCGCAGAACCCCAAAAAATTGCTCTGGCGACAGACGATTTTTGAATGAATTTCTATATATAAAAAACACATTTTTCCATCTTAAATTCACAATTTTGTTCTGTAGCTACCTTCAATTACTACACAGTCAATCAGCCCGCAAGCAGACGCGTCTTTAGACACCAAACACTCGTGGGTAGCTTTGAAAAACAAACAAAAAGAAACGTATGTAAATGCGACTAGATAGCCGCGGTTTTGACTAGTCAGTCCCGCCTGCTTTTAGCTAGTCGCCCCTGCGACTAGTCAGTGGCGCCGGCGATTAGCTAGTCGCACTTGCGAGTAGCCACTCGCGCTTGATAGAATAGTGTGATTAATCCGTCGCAGAACTACAAAAATATTCTGGCGCCAGACGATTTTTGAATGAATTTCTTTATATAAAAAACAAAATTTTCCTTCTTAAATTCATTTTTATAAACTTCATTTACCTTTATTTACTGCATTGTCAATGACCCCGCGAGCAGACGCGTCTGCAGACACCTCACAAACGTGGGAATCTATAAAAAAAAAACAAAATAAAACGCATGTAAATTCGACTAGCTAGCAGCGGTTTCGACTAGCCAGTCCAACCTGCTACTAGCTAGTCGCCCCTGCTAGTAGCCAGTGGCACCGGCGACTGGCTAGTCGCAGCGTTGACTAGCCACTCGCGCCTGATAGAATATTGTGAGTAATAATTCGCAGAACCCCAAAAAATTGCTCTGGCGACAGACGATTTTTGAATGAATTTCTATATATAAAAAACACATTTTTCCATCTTAAATTCACAATTTTGTTCTGTAGCTACCTTCAATTACTACACAGTCAATCAGCCCGCGAGCAGACGCGTCTTTAGACACCAAACACTCGTGGGTAGCTTTGAAAAACAAACAAAAAGAAACGTATGTAAATGCGACTAGATAGCCGCGGTTTTGACTAGTCAGTCCCGCCTGCTTTTAGCTAGTCGCCCCTGCGACTAGTCAGTGGTGCCGGCGATTAGCTAGTCGCACTTGCGAGTAGCCACTCGCGCTTGATAGAATATTGTGATTTATCCGTCGCAGAACTACAAAAAATATTCTGGCGCCAGACGATTTTTGAATGAATTTCTTTATATAAAAAACAAAATTTTCCTTCTTAAATTCATTTTTATAAACTTCATTTACCTGTAGTTACTGCATTGTCAATGAGTCCGCGAGCAGACGCGTCTGCAGACACCTCACACTCGTGGGAATCTATAAAAAAAAAACAAAATAAAACGCATGTAAATTCGACTAGCTAGCAGCGGTTTCGACTAGCCAGTCCAACCTGCTACTAGCTAGTCGCCCCTGCTAGTAGCCAGTGGCACCGGCGACTGGCTAGTCGCAGCGTTGACTAGCCACTCGCGCCTGATAGAATATTGTGAGTAATAATTCGCAGAACCCCAAAAAATTGCTCTGGCGACAGACGATTTTTGAATGAATTTCTATATATAAAAAACACATTTTTCCATCTTAAATTCACAATTTTGTTCTGTAGCTACCTTCAATTACTACACAGTCAATCAGCCCGCGAGCAGACGCGTCTTTATACACCTAACACTCGTGGGTAGCTTTGAAAAACAAACAAAAAGAAACGTATGTAAATGCGACTAGATAGCCGCGGTTTTGACTAGTCAGTCCCGCCTGCTTTTAGCTAGTCGCCCCTGCGACTAGTCAGTGGCGCCGGCGATTAGCTAGTCGCACTTGCGAGTAGCCACTCGCGCTTGATAGAATATTGTGATTTATCCGTCGCAGAACTACAAAAAATATTCTGGCGCCAGACGATTTTTGAATGAATTTCTTTATATAAAAAACAAAATTTTCCTTCTTAAATTCATTTTTATAAACTTCATTTACCTGTAGTTACTGCATTGTCAATGAGTCCGCGAGCAGACGCGTCTGCAGACACCTCACACTCGTGGGAATCTATAAAAAAAAAACAAAATAAAACGCATGTAAATTCGACTAGCTAGCAGCGGTTTCGACTAGCCAGTCCAACCTGCTACTAGCTAGTCGCCCCTGCTAGTAGCCAGTGGCACCGGCGACTGGCTAGTCGCAGCGTTGACTAGCCACTCGCACCTGATAGAATATTGTGAGTAATAATTCGCAGAACCCCAAAAAATTGCTCTGGCGACAGACGATTTTTGAATGAATTTCTATATATAAAAAACACATTTTTCCATCTTAAATTCACAATTTTGTTCTGTAGCTACCTTCAATTACTACACAGTCAATCAGCCCGCGAGCAGACGCGTCTTTAGACACCAAACACTCGTGGGTAGCTTTGAAAAACAAACAAAAAGAAACGTATGTAAATGCGACTAGATAGCCGCGGTTTTGACTAGTCAGTCCCGCCTGCTTTTAGCTAGTCGCCCCTGCGACTAGTCAGTGGCGCCGGCGATTAGCTAGTCGCACTTGCAAGAAGCCACTCGCGCTTGATAGAATATTGTGATTTATCCGTCGCAGAACTACAAAAAATATTCTGGCGCCAGACGATTTTTGAATGAATTTCTTTATATAAAAAACAAAATTTTCCTTCTTAAATTCATTTTTATAAACTTCATTTACCTGTAGTTACTGCATTGTCAATGAGTCCGCGAGCAGACGCGTCTGCAGACACCTCACACTCGTGGGAATCTATAAAAAAAAAACAAAATAAAACGCATGTAAATGCGACTAGCTAGCCGCGGTTTCGACTAGCCAGTCCAACCTGCTACTAGCTAGTCGCCCCTGCTAGTAGCCAGTGGCACCGGCGACTGGCTAGTCGCAGCGTTGACTAGCCACTCGCGCCTGATAGAATATTGTGAGTAATAATTCGCAGAACCCCAAAAAATTGCTCTGGCGACAGACGATTTTTGAATGAATTTCTATATATAAAAAACACATTTTTCCATCTTAAATTCACAATTTTGTTCTGTAGTTACCTTCAATTACTACACAGTCAATCAGCCCGCGAGCAGACGCGTCTTTAGACACCAAACACTCGTGGGTAGCTTTGAAAAACAAACAAAAAGAAACGTATGTAAATGCGACTAGATAGCCGCGGTTTTGACTAGTCAGTCCCGCCTGCTTTTAGCTAGTCGCCCCTGCGACTAGTCAGTGGCGCCGGCGATTAGCTAGTCGCACTTGCGAGTAGCCACTCGCGCTTGATAGAATATTGTGATTTATCCGTCGCAGAACAAAAAAAATATTCTGGCGCCAGACAATTTTTGAATGAATTTCTTTATATAAAAAACAAACTTTTCCTTCTTAAATTCATTTTTATAAACTTCATTTACCTGTAATTACTGCATTGTCAATGAGTCCGCGAGCAGACGCGTCTGCAGACACCTCACACTCGTGGGAATCTATAAAAAAAAAACAAAATAAAACGCATGTAAATTCGACTAGCTAGCAGCGGTTTCGACTAGCCAGTCCAACCTGCTACTAGCTAGTCGCCCCTGCTAGTAGCCAGTGGCACCGGCGACTGGCTAGTCGCAGCGTTGACTAGCCACTCGCACCTGATAGAATATTGTGAGTAATAATTCGCAGAACCCCAAAAAATTGCTCTGGCGACAGACGATTTTTGAATGAATTTCTATATATAAAAAACACATTTTTCCATCTTAAATTCACAATTTTGTTCTGTAGCTACCTTCAATTACTACACAGTCAATCAGCCCGCGAGCAGACGCGTCTTTAGACACCAAACACTCGTGGGTAGCTTTGAAAAACAAACAAAAAGAAACGTATGTAAATGCGACTAGATAGCCGCGGTTTTGACTAGTCAGTCCCGCCTGCTTTTAGCTAGTCGCCCCTGCGACTAGTCAGTGGCGCCGGCGATTAGCTAGTCGCACTTGCGAGAAGCCACTCGCGCTTGATAGAATATTGTGATTTATTCGTCGCAGAACTACAAAAAATATTCTGGCGCCAGACGATTTTTGAATGAATTTCTTTATATAAAAAACAAAATTTTCCTTCTTAAATTCATTTTTATAAACTTCATTTACCTGTAGTTACTGCATTGTCAATGAGTCCGCGAGCAGACGCGTCTGCAGACACCTCACACTCGTGGGAATCTATAAAAAAAAAACAAAATAAAACGCATGTAAATGCGACTAGCTAGCCGCGGTTTCGACTAGCCAGTCCAACCTGCTACTAGCTAGTCGCCCCTGCTAGTAGCCAGTGGCACCGGCGACTGGCTAGTCGCAGCGTTGACTAGCCACTCGCGCCTGATAGAATATTGTGAGTAATAATTCGCAGAACCCCAAAAAATTGCTCTGGCGACAGACGATTTTTGAATGAATTTCTATATATAAAAAACACATTTTTCCATCTTAAATTCACAATTTTGTTCTGTAGCTACCTTCAATTACTACACAGTCAATCAGCCCGCGAGCAGACGCGTCTTTATACACCAAACACTCGTGGGTAGCTTTGAAAAACAAACAAAAAGAAACGTATGTAAATGCGACTAGATAGCCGCGGTTTTGACTAGTCAGTCCCGCCTGCTTTTAGCTAGTCGCCCCTGCGACTAGTCAGTGGCGCCGGCGATTAGCTAGTCGCACTTGCGAGTAGCCACTCGCGCTTGATAGAATATTGTGATTTATCCGTCGCAGAACTACAAAAAATATTCTGGCGCCAGACAATTTTTGAATGAATTTCTTTATATAAAAAACAAACTTTTCCTTCTTAAATTCATTTTTATAAACTTCATTTACCTTTATTTACTGCATTGTCAATGAGTCCGCGAGCAGACGCGTCTGCAGACACCTCACACTCGTGGGAATCTATAAAAAAAAAACAAAATAAAACGCATGTAAATGCGACTAGCTAGCCGCGGTTTCGACTAGCCAGTCCAACCTGCTACTAGCTAGTCGCCCCTGCTAGTAGCCAGTGGCACCAGCGACTGGCTAAACGCAGCGTTGACTAGCCACTCGCGCCTGATAGAATATTGTGAGTAATAATTCGCAGAACCCCAAAAAATTGCTCTGGCGACAGACGATTTTTGAATGAATTTCTATATATAAAAAACACATTTTTCCATCTTAAATTCACAATTTTGTTCTGTAGCTACCTTCAATTACTACACAGTCAATCAGCCCGCGAGCAGACGCGTCTTTAGACACCAAACACTCGTGGGTAGCTTTGAAAAACAAACAAAAAGAAACGTATGTAAATGCGACTAGATAGCCGCGGTTTTGACTAGTCAGTCCCGCCTGCTTTTAGCTAGTCGCCCCTGCGACTAGTCAGTGGCGCCGGCGACTAGCTAGTCGCACTTGCGAGTAGCCACTCGCGCTTGATAGAATAGTGTGATTAATCCGTCGCAGAACTACAAAAATATTCTGGCGCCAGACGATTTTTGAATGAATTTCTTTATATAAAAAACAAAATTTTCCTTCTTAAATTCATTTTTATAAACTTCATTTACCTTTATTTACTGCATTGTCAATGACCCCGCGAGCAGACGCGTCTGCAGACACCTCACAAACGTGGGAATCTATAAAAAAAAAACAAAATAAAACGCATGTAAATTCGACTAGCTAGCAGCGGTTTCGACTAGCCAGTCCAACCTGCTACTAGCTAGTCGCCCCTGCTAGTAGCCAGTGGCACCGGCGACTGGCTAGTCGCAGCGTTGACTAGCCACTCGCGCCTGATAGAATATTGTGAGTAATAATTCGCAGAACCCCAAAAAATTGCTCTGGCGACAGACGATTTTTGAATGAATTTCTATATATAAAAAACACATTTTTCCATCTTAAATTCACAATTTTGTTCTGTAGCTACCTTCAATTACTACACAGTCAATCAGCCCGCGAGCAGACGCGTCTTTAGACACCAAACACTCGTGGGTAGCTTTGAAAAACAAACAAAAAGAAACGTATGTAAATGCGACTAGATAGCCGCGGTTTTGACTAGTCAGTCCCGCCTGCTTTTAGCTAGTCGCCCCTGCGACTAGTCAGTGGCGCCGGCGATTAGCTAGTCGCACTTGCGAGTAGCCACTCGCGCTTGATAGAATATTGTGATTTATCCGTCGCAGAACTACAAAAAATATTCTGGCGCCAGACGATTTTTGAATGAATTTCTTTATATAAAAAACAAAATTTTCCTTCTTAAATTCATTTTTATAAACTTCATTTACCTGTAGTTACTGCATTGTCAATGAGTCCGCGAGCAGACGCGTCTGCAGACACCTCACACTCGTGGGAATCTATAAAAAAAAAACAAAATAAAACGCATGTAAATTCGACTAGCTAGCAGCGGTTTCGACTAGCCAGTCCAACCTGCTACTAGCTAGTCGCCCCTGCTAGTAGCCAGTGGCACCGGCGACTGGCTAGTCGCAGCGTTGACTAGCCACTCGCGCCTGATAGAATATTGTGAGTAATAATGCGCAGAACCCCAAAAAATTGCTCTGGCGACAGACGATTTTTGAATGAATTTCTATATATAAAAAACACATTTTTCCATCTTAAATTCACAATTTTGTTCTGTAGCTACCTTCAATTACTACACAGTCAATCAGCCCGCGAGCAGACGCGTCTTTAGACACCAAACACTCGTGGGTAGCTTTGAAAAACAAACAAAAAGAAACGTATGTAAATGCGACTAGATAGCCGCGGTTTTGACTAGTCAGTCCCGCCTGCTTTTAGCTAGTCGCCCCTGCGACTAGTCAGTGGCGCCGGCGATTAGCTAGTCGCACTTGCGAGTAGCCACTCGCACTTGATAGAATATTGTGATTTATCCGTCGCAGAACTACAAAAAATATTCTGGCGCCAAACGATTTTTGAATGAATTTCTTTATATAAAAAACAAAATTTTCCTTCTTAAATTCATTTTTATAAACTTCATTTACCTGTAGTTACTGCAATGTCAATGAGTCCGCGAGCAGACACGTCTGCAGACACCTCACACTCGTGGGAATCTATAAAAAAAAAACAAAATAAAACGCATGTAAATGCGACTAGCTAGCCGCGGTTTCGACTAGCCAGTCCAACCTGCTACTAGCTAGTCGCCCCTGCTAGTAGCCAGTGGCACCGGCGACTGGCTAGTCGCAGCGTTGACTAGCCACTCGCGCCTGATAGAATATTGTGAGTAATAATTCGCAGAACCCCAAAAAATTGCTCTGGCGACAGACGATTTTTGAATGAATTTCTATATATAAAAAACACATTTTTCCATCTTAAATTCACAATTTTGTTCTGTAGCTACCTTCAATTACTACACAGTCAATCAGCCCGCGAGCAGACGCGTCTTTAGACACCAAACACTCGTGGGTAGCTTTGAAAAACAAACAAAAAGAAACGTATGTAAATGCGACTAGATAGCCGCGGTTTTGACTAGTCAGTCCCGCCTGCTTTTAGCTAGTCGCCCCTGCGACTAGTCAGTGGCGCCGGCGATTAGCTAGTCGCACTTGCGAGTAGCCACTCGCGCTTGATAGAATATTGTGATTTATCCGTCGCAGAACTACAAAAAATATTCTGGCGCCAGACAATTTTTGAATGAATTTCTTTATATAAAAAACAAACTTTTCCTTCTTAAATTCATTTTTATAAACTTCATTTACCTTTATTTACTGCATTGTCAATGAGTCCGCGAGCAGACGCGTCTGCAGACACCTCACACTCGTGGGAATCTATAAAAAAAAACAAAATAAAACGCATGTAAATGCGACTAGCTAGCCGCGGTTTCGACTAGCCAGTCCAACCTGCTACTAGCTAGTCGCCCCTGCTAGTAGCCAGTGGCACCAGCGACTGGCTAAACGCAGCGTTGACTAGCCACTCGCGCCTGATAGAATATTGTGATTTATCCGTCGCAGAACTACAAAAAATATTCTGGCGCCAGACGATTTTTGAATGAATTTCTTTATATAAAAAACAAAATTTTCCTTCTTAAATTCATTTTTATAAACTTCATTTACCTGTAGTTACTGCATTGTCAATGAGTCCGCGAGCAGACGCGTCTGCAGACACCTCACACTCGTGGGAATCTATAAAAAAAAAACAAAATAAAACGCATGTAAATGCGACTAGCTAGCCGCGGTTTCGACTAGCCAGTCCAACCTGCTACTAGCTAGTCGCCCCTGCTAGTAGCCAGTGGCACCAGCGACTGGCTAAACGCAGCGTTGACTAGCCACTCGCGCCTGATAGAATATTGTGAGTAATAATTCGCAGAACCCCAAAAAATTGCTCTGGCGACAGACGATTTTTGAATGAATTTCTATATATAAAAAACACATTTTTCCATCTTAAATTCACAATTTTGTTCTGTAGCTACCTTCAATTACTACACAGTCAATCAGCCCGCGAGCAGACGCGTCTTTAGACACCAAACACTCGTGGGTAGCTTTGAAAAACAAACAAAAAGAAACGTATGTAAATGCGACTAGATAGCCGCGGTTTTGACTAGTCAGTCCCGCCTGCTTTTAGCTAGTCGCCCCTGCGACTAGTCAGTGGCGCCGGCGACTAGCTAGTCGCACTTGCGAGTAGCCACTCGCGCTTGATAGAATAGTGTGATTAATCCGTCGCAGAACTACAAAAATATTCTGGCGCCAGACGATTTTTGAATGAATTTCTTTATATAAAAAACAAAATTTTCCTTCTTAAATTCATTTTTATAAACTTCATTTACCTTTATTTACTGCATTGTCAATGACCCCGCGAGCAGACGCGTCTGCAGACACCTCACAAACGTGGGAATCTATAAAAAAAAAACAAAATAAAACGCATGTAAATTCGACTAGCTAGCAGCGGTTTCGACTAGCCAGTCCAACCTGCTACTAGCTAGTCGCCCCTGCTAGTAGCCAGTGGCACCGGCGACTGGCTAGTCGCAGCGTTGACTAGCCACTCGCGCCTGATAGAATATTGTGAGTAATAATGCGCAGAACCCCAAAAAATTGCTCTGGCGACAGACGATTTTTGAATGAATTTCTATATATAAAAAACACATTTTTCCATCTTAAATTCACAATTTTGTTCTGTAGCTACCTTCAATTACTACACAGTCAATCAGCCCGCGAGCAGACGCGTCTTTAGACACCAAACACTCGTGGGTAGCTTTGAAAAACAAACAAAAAGAAACGTATGTAAATGCGACTAGATAGCCGCGGTTTTGACTAGTCAGTCCCGCCTGCTTTTAGCTAGTCGCCCCTGCGACTAGTCAGTGGCGCCGGCGATTAGCTAGTCGCACTTGCGAGTAGCCACTCGCGCTTGATAGAATATTGTGATTTATCCGTCGCAGAACTACAAAAAATATTCTGGCGCCAGACGATTTTTGAATGAATTTCTTTATATAAAAAACAAAATTTTCCTTCTTAAATTCATTTTTATAAACTTCATTTACCTGTAGTTACTGCAATGTCAATGAGTCCGCGAGCAGACACGTCTGCAGACACCTCACACTCGTGGGAATCTATAAAAAAAAAACAAAATAAAACGCATGTAAATGCGACTAGCTAGCCGCGGTTTCGACTAGCCAGTCCAACCTGCTACTAGCTAGTCGCCCCTGCTAGTAGCCAGTGGCACCGGCGACTGGCTAGTCGCAGCGTTGACTAGCCACTCGCGCCTGATAGAATATTGTGAGTAATAATTCGCAGAACCCCAAAAAATTGCTCTGGCGACAGACGATTTTTGAATGAATTTCTATATATAAAAAACACATTTTTCCATCTTAAATTCACAATTTTGTTCTGTAGCTACCTTCAATTACTACACAGTCAATCAGCCCGCGAGCAGACGCGTCTTTAGACACCAAACACTCGTGGGTAGCTTTGAAAAACAAACAAAAAGAAACGTATGTAAATGCGACTAGATAGCCGCGGTTTTGACTAGTCAGTCCCGCCTGCTTTTAGCTAGTCGCCCCTGCGACTAGTCAGTGGCGCCGGCGATTAGCTAGTCGCACTTGCGAGTAGCCACTCGCGCTTGATAGAATATTGTGATTTATCCGTCGCAGAACTACAAAAAATATTCTGGCGCCAGACAATTTTTGAATGAATTTCTTTATATAAAAAACAAACTTTTCCTTCTTAAATTCATTTTTATAAACTTCATTTACCTTTATTTACTGCATTGTCAATGAGTCCGCGAGCAGACGCGTCTGCAGACACCTCACACTCGTGGGAATCTATAAAAAAAAACAAAATAAAACGCATGTAAATGCGACTAGCTAGCCGCGGTTTCGACTAGCCAGTCCAACCTGCTACTAGCTAGTCGCCCCTGCTAGTAGCCAGTGGCACCAGCGACTGGCTAAACGCAGCGTTGACTAGCCACTCGCGCCTGATAGAATATTGTGAGTAATAATTCGCAGAACCCCAAAAAATTGCTCTGGCGACAGACGATTTTTGAATGAATTTCTATATATAAAAAACACATTTTTCCATCTTAAATTCACAATTTTGTTCTGTAGCTACCTTCAATTACTACACAGTCAATCAGCCCGCAAGCAGACGCGTCTTTAGACACCAAACACTCGTGGGTAGCTTTGAAAAACAAACAAAAAGAAACGTATGTAAATGCGACTAGATAGCCGCGGTTTTGACTAGTCAGTCCCGCCTGCTTTTAGCTAGTCGCCCCTGCGACTAGTCAGTGGCGCCGGCGATTAGCTAGTCGCACTTGCGAGTAGCCACTCGCGCTTGATAGAATAGTGTGATTAATCCGTCGCAGAACTACAAAAATATTCTGGCGCCAGACGATTTTTGAATGAATTTCTTTATATAAAAAACAAAATTTTCCTTCTTAAATTCATTTTTATAAACTTCATTTACCTTTATTTACTGCATTGTCAATGACCCCGCGAGCAGACGCGTCTGCAGACACCTCACAAACGTGGGAATCTATAAAAAAAAAACAAAATAAAACGCATGTAAATTCGACTAGCTAGCAGCGGTTTCGACTAGCCAGTCCAACCTGCTACTAGCTAGTCGCCCCTGCTAGTAGCCAGTGGCACCGGCGACTGGCTAGTCGCAGCGTTGACTAGCCACTCGCGCCTGATAGAATATTGTGAGTAATAATTCGCAGAACCCCAAAAAATTGCTCTGGCGACAGACGATTTTTGAATGAATTTCTATATATAAAAAACACATTTTTCCATCTTAAATTCACAATTTTGTTCTGTAGCTACCTTCAATTACTACACAGTCAATCAGCCCGCGAGCAGACGCGTCTTTAGACACCAAACACTCGTGGGTAGCTTTGAAAAACAAACAAAAAGAAACGTATGTAAATGCGACTAGATAGCCGCGGTTTTGACTAGTCAGTCCCGCCTGCTTTTAGCTAGTCGCCCCTGCGACTAGTCAGTGGTGCCGGCGATTAGCTAGTCGCACTTGCGAGTAGCCACTCGCGCTTGATAGAATATTGTGATTTATCCGTCGCAGAACTACAAAAAATATTCTGGCGCCAGACGATTTTTGAATGAATTTCTTTATATAAAAAACAAAATTTTCCTTCTTAAATTCATTTTTATAAACTTCATTTACCTGTAGTTACTGCATTGTCAATGAGTCCGCGAGCAGACGCGTCTGCAGACACCTCACACTCGTGGGAATCTATAAAAAAAAAACAAAATAAAACGCATGTAAATTCGACTAGCTAGCAGCGGTTTCGACTAGCCAGTCCAACCTGCTACTAGCTAGTCGCCCCTGCTAGTAGCCAGTGGCACCGGCGACTGGCTAGTCGCAGCGTTGACTAGCCACTCGCGCCTGATAGAATATTGTGAGTAATAATTCGCAGAACCCCAAAAAATTGCTCTGGCGACAGACGATTTTTGAATGAATTTCTATATATAAAAAACACATTTTTCCATCTTAAATTCACAATTTTGTTCTGTAGCTACCTTCAATTACTACACAGTCAATCAGCCCGCGAGCAGACGCGTCTTTATACACCTAACACTCGTGGGTAGCTTTGAAAAACAAACAAAAAGAAACGTATGTAAATGCGACTAGATAGCCGCGGTTTTGACTAGTCAGTCCCGCCTGCTTTTAGCTAGTCGCCCCTGCGACTAGTCAGTGGTGCCGGCGATTAGCTAGTCGCACTTGCGAGTAGCCACTCGCGCTTGATAGAATATTGTGATTTATCCGTCGCAGAACTACAAAAAATATTCTGGCGCCAGACGATTTTTGAATGAATTTCTTTATATAAAAAACAAAATTTTCCTTCTTAAATTCATTTTTATAAACTTCATTTACCTGTAGTTACTGCATTGTCAATGAGTCCGCGAGCAGACGCGTCTGCAGACACCTCACACTCGTGGGAATCTATAAAAAAAAAACAAAATAAAACGCATGTAAATTCGACTAGCTAGCAGCGGTTTCGACTAGCCAGTCCAACCTGCTACTAGCTAGTCGCCCCTGCTAGTAGCCAGTGGCACCGGCGACTGGCTAGTCGCAGCGTTGACTAGCCACTCGCGCCTGATAGAATATTGTGAGTAATAATTCGCAGAACCCCAAAAAATTGCTCTGGCGACAGACGATTTTTGAATGAATTTCTATATATAAAAAACACATTTTTCCATCTTAAATTCACAATTTTGTTCTGTAGCTACCTTCAATTACTACACAGTCAATCAGCCCGCGAGCAGACGCGTCTTTATACACCTAACACTCGTGGGTAGCTTTGAAAAACAAACAAAAAGAAACGTATGTAAATGCGACTAGATAGCCGCGGTTTTGACTAGTCAGTCCCGCCTGCTTTTAGCTAGTCGCCCCTGCGACTAGTCAGTGGCGCCGGCGATTAGCTAGTCGCACTTGCGAGTAGCCACTCGCGCTTGATAGAATATTGTGATTTATCCGTCGCAGAACTACAAAAAATATTCTGGCGCCAGACGATTTTTGAATGAATTTCTTTATATAAAAAACAAAATTTTCCTTCTTAAATTCATTTTTATAAACTTCATTTACCTGTAGTTACTGCATTGTCAATGAGTCCGCGAGCAGACGCGTCTGCAGACACCTCACACTCGTGGGAATCTATAAAAAAAAAACAAAATAAAACGCATGTAAATGCGACTAGCTAGCCGCGGTTTCGACTAGCCAGTCCAACCTGCTACTAGCTAGTCGCCCCTGCTAGTAGCCAGTGGCACCGGCGACTGGCTAGTCGCAGCGTTGACTAGCCACTCGCGCCTGATAGAATATTGTGAGTAATAATTCGCAGAACCCCAAAAAATTGCTCTGGCGACAGACGATTTTTGAATGAATTTCTATATATAAAAAACACATTTTTCCATCTTAAATTCACAATTTTGTTCTGTAGCTACCTTCAATTACTACACAGTCAATCAGCCCGCGAGCAGACGCGTCTTTAGACACCAAACACTCGTGGGTAGCTTTGAAAAACAAACAAAAAGAAACGTATGTAAATGCGACTAGATAGCCGCGGTTTTGACTAGTCAGTCCCGCCTGCTTTTAGCTAGTCGCCCCTGCGACTAGTCAGTGGCGCCGGCGATTAGCTAGTCGCACTTGCGAGTAGCCACTCGCGCTTGATAGAATATTGTGATTTATCCGTCGCAGAACTACAAAAAATATTCTGGCGCCAGACGATTTTTGAATGAATTTCTTTATATAAAAAACAAAATTTTCCTTCTTAAATTCATTTTTATAAACTTCATTTACCTGTAGTTACTGCATTGTCAATGAGTCCGCGAGCAGACGCGTCTGCAGACACCTCACACTCGTGGGAATCTATAAAAAAAAACAAAATAAAACGCATGTAAATGCGACTAGCTAGCCGCGGTTTCGACTAGCCAGTCCAACCTGCTACTAGCTAGTCGCCCCTGCCAGTAGCCAGTGGCACCGGCGACTGGCTAGTCGCAGCGTTGACTAGCCACTCGCGCCTGATAGAATATTGTGAGTAATAATTCGCAGAACCCCAAAAAATTGCTCTGGCGACAGACGATTTTTGAATGAATTTCTATATATAAAAAACACATTTTTCCATCTTAAATTCACAATTTTGTTCTGTAGCTACCTTCAATTACTACACAGTCAATCAGCCCGCGAGCAGACGCGTCTTTAGACACCAAACACTCGTGGGTAGCTTTGAAAAACAAACAAAAAGAAACGTATGTAAATGCGACTAGATAGCCGCGGTTTTGACTAGTCAGTCCCGCCTGCTTTTAGCTAGTCGCCCCTGCGACTAGTCAGTGGCGCCGGCGATTAGCTAGTCGCACTTGCGAGTAGCCACTCGCGCTTGATAGAATATTGTGATTTATCCGTCGCAGAACTACAAAAAATATTCTGGCGCCAGACGATTTTTGAATGAATTTCTTTATATAAAAAACAAAATTTTCCTTCTTAAATTCATTTTTATAAACTTCATTTACCTGTAGTTACTGCAATGTCAATGAGTCCGCGAGCAGACACGTCTGCAGACACCTCACACTCGTGGGAATCTATAAAAAAAAAACAAAATAAAACGCATGTAAATGCGACTAGCTAGCCGCGGTTTCGACTAGCCAGTCCAACCTGCTACTAGCTAGTCGCCCCTGCTAGTAGCCAGTGGCACCGGCGACTGGCTAGTCGCAGCGTTGACTAGCCACTCGCGCCTGATAGAATATTGTGAGTAATAATTCGCAGAACCCCAAAAAATTGCTCTGGCGACAGACGATTTTTGAATGAATTTCTATATATAAAAAACACATTTTTCCATCTTAAATTCACAATTTTGTTCTGTAGCTACCTTCAATTACTACACAGTCAATCAGCCCGCGAGCAGACGCGTCTTTAGACACCAAACACTCGTGGGTAGCTTTGAAAAACAAACAAAAAGAAACGTATGTAAATGCGACTAGATAGCCGCGGTTTTGACTAGTCAGTCCCGCCTGCTTTTAGCTAGTCGCCCCTGCGACTAGTCAGTGGCGCCGGCGATTAGCTAGTCGCACTTGCGAGTAGCCACTCGCGCTTGATAGAATATTGTGATTTATCCGTCGCAGAACTACAAAAAATATTCTGGCGCCAGACAATTTTTGAATGAATTTCTTTATATAAAAAACAAACTTTTCCTTCTTAAATTCATTTTTATAAACTTCATTTACCTTTATTTACTGCATTGTCAATGAGTCCGCGAGCAGACGCGTCTGCAGACACCTCACACTCGTGGGAATCTATAAAAAAAAACAAAATAAAACGCATGTAAATGCGACTAGCTAGCCGCGGTTTCGACTAGCCAGTCCAACCTGCTACTAGCTAGTCGCCCCTGCTAGTAGCCAGTGGCACCAGCGACTGGCTAAACGCAGCGTTGACTAGCCACTCGCGCCTGATAGAATATTGTGAGTAATAATTCGCAGAACCCCAAAAAATTGCTCTGGCGACAGACGATTTTTGAATGAATTTCTATATATAAAAAACACATTTTTCCATCTTAAATTCACAATTTTGTTCTGTAGCTACCTTCAATTACTACACAGTCAATCAGCCCGCAAGCAGACGCGTCTTTAGACACCAAACACTCGTGGGTAGCTTTGAAAAACAAACAAAAAGAAACGTATGTAAATGCGACTAGATAGCCGCGGTTTTGACTAGTCAGTCCCGCCTGCTTTTAGCTAGTCGCCCCTGCGACTAGTCAGTGGCGCCGGCGATTAGCTAGTCGCACTTGCGAGTAGCCACTCGCGCTTGATAGAATAGTGTGATTAATCCGTCGCAGAACTACAAAAATATTCTGGCGCCAGACGATTTTTGAATGAATTTCTTTATATAAAAAACAAAATTTTCCTTCTTAAATTCATTTTTATAAACTTCATTTACCTTTATTTACTGCATTGTCAATGACCCCGCGAGCAGACGCGTCTGCAGACACCTCACAAACGTGGGAATCTATAAAAAAAAAACAAAATAAAACGCATGTAAATTCGACTAGCTAGCAGCGGTTCGACTAGCCAGTCCAACCTGCTACTAGCTAGTCGCCCCTGCTAGTAGCCAGTGGCACCGGCGACTGGCTAGTCGCAGCGTTGACTAGCCACTCGCGCCTGATAGAATATTGTGAGTAATAATTCGCAGAACCCCAAAAAATTGCTCTGGCGACAGACGATTTTTGAATGAATTTCTATATATAAAAAACACATTTTTCCATCTTAAATTCACAATTTTGTTCTGTAGCTACCTTCAATTACTACACAGTCAATCAGCCCGCGAGCAGACGCGTCTTTAGACACCAAACACTCGTGGGTAGCTTTGAAAAACAAACAAAAAGAAACGTATGTAAATGCGACTAGATAGCCGCGGTTTTGACTAGTCAGTCCCGCCTGCTTTTAGCTAGTCGCCCCTGCGACTAGTCAGTGGTGCCGGCGATTAGCTAGTCGCACTTGCGAGTAGCCACTCGCGCTTGATAGAATATTGTGATTTATCCGTCGCAGAACTACAAAAAATATTCTGGCGCCAGACGATTTTTGAATGAATTTCTTTATATAAAAAACAAAATTTTCCTTCTTAAATTCATTTTTATAAACTTCATTTACCTGTAGTTACTGCATTGTCAATGAGTCCGCGAGCAGACGCGTCTGCAGACACCTCACACTCGTGGGAATCTATAAAAAAAAAACAAAATAAAACGCATGTAAATTCGACTAGCTAGCAGCGGTTTCGACTAGCCAGTCCAACCTGCTACTAGCTAGTCGCCCCTGCTAGTAGCCAGTGGCACCGGCGACTGGCTAGTCGCAGCGTTGACTAGCCACTCGCGCCTGATAGAATATTGTGAGTAATAATTCGCAGAACCCCAAAAAATTGCTCTGGCGACAGACGATTTTTGAATGAATTTCTATATATAAAAAACACATTTTTCCATCTTAAATTCACAATTTTGTTCTGTAGCTACCTTCAATTACTACACAGTCAATCAGCCCGCGAGCAGACGCGTCTTTATACACCTAACACTCGTGGGTAGCTTTGAAAAACAAACAAAAAGAAACGTATGTAAATGCGACTAGATAGCCGCGGTTTTGACTAGTCAGTCCCGCCTGCTTTTAGCTAGTCGCCCCTGCGACTAGTCAGTGGTGCCGGCGATTAGCTAGTCGCACTTGCGAGTAGCCACTCGCGCTTGATAGAATATTGTGATTTATCCGTCGCAGAACTACAAAAAATATTCTGGCGCCAGACGATTTTTGAATGAATTTCTTTATATAAAAAACAAAATTTTCCTTCTTAAATTCATTTTTATAAACTTCATTTACCTGTAGTTACTGCATTGTCAATGAGTCCGCGAGCAGACGCGTCTGCAGACACCTCACACTCGTGGGAATCTATAAAAAAAAAACAAAATAAAACGCATGTAAATTCGACTAGCTAGCAGCGGTTTCGACTAGCCAGTCCAACCTGCTACTAGCTAGTCGCCCCTGCTAGTAGCCAGTGGCACCGGCGACTGGCTAGTCGCAGCGTTGACTAGCCACTCGCGCCTGATAGAATATTGTGAGTAATAATTCGCAGAACCCCAAAAAATTGCTCTGGCGACAGACGATTTTTGAATGAATTTCTATATATAAAAAACACATTTTTCCATCTTAAATTCACAATTTTGTTCTGTAGCTACCTTCAATTACTACACAGTCAATCAGCCCGCGAGCAGACGCGTCTTTATACACCTAACACTCGTGGGTAGCTTTGAAAAACAAACAAAAAGAAACGTATGTAAATGCGACTAGATAGCCGCGGTTTTGACTAGTCAGTCCCGCCTGCTTTTAGCTAGTCGCCCCTGCGACTAGTCAGTGGCGCCGGCGATTAGCTAGTCGCACTTGCGAGTAGCCACTCGCGCTTGATAGAATATTGTGATTTATCCGTCGCAGAACTACAAAAAATATTCTGGCGCCAGACGATTTTTGAATGAATTTCTTTATATAAAAAACAAAATTTTCCTTCTTAAATTCATTTTTATAAACTTCATTTACCTGTAGTTACTGCATTGTCAATGAGTCCGCGAGCAGACGCGTCTGCAGACACCTCACACTCGTGGGAATCTATAAAAAAAAAACAAAATAAAACGCATGTAAATGCGACTAGCTAGCCGCGGTTTCGACTAGCCAGTCCAACCTGCTACTAGCTAGTCGCCCCTGCTAGTAGCCAGTGGCACCGGCGACTGGCTAGTCGCAGCGTTGACTAGCCACTCGCGCCTGATAGAATATTGTGAGTAATAATTCGCAGAACCCCAAAAAATTGCTCTGGCGACAGACGATTTTTGAATGAATTTCTATATATAAAAAACACATTTTTCCATCTTAAATTCACAATTTTGTTCTGTAGCTACCTTCAATTACTACACAGTCAATCAGCCCGCGAGCAGACGCGTCTTTAGACACCAAACACTCGTGGGTAGCTTTGAAAAACAAACAAAAAGAAACGTATGTAAATGCGACTAGATAGCCGCGGTTTTGACTAGTCAGTCCCGCCTGCTTTTAGCTAGTCGCCCCTGCGACTAGTCAGTGGCGCCGGCGATTAGCTAGTCGCACTTGCGAGTAGCCACTCGCGCTTGATAGAATATTGTGATTTATCCGTCGCAGAACTACAAAAAATATTCTGGCGCCAGACGATTTTTGAATGAATTTCTTTATATAAAAAACAAAATTTTCCTTCTTAAATTCATTTTTATAAACTTCATTTACCTGTAGTTACTGCATTGTCAATGAGTCCGCGAGCAGACGCGTCTGCAGACACCTCACACTCGTGGGAATCTATAAAAAAAAACAAAATAAAACGCATGTAAATGCGACTAGCTAGCCGCGGTTTCGACTAGCCAGTCCAACCTGCTACTAGCTAGTCGCCCCTGCCAGTAGCCAGTGGCACCGGCGACTGGCTAGTCGCAGCGTTGACTAGCCACTCGCGCCTGATAGAATATTGTGAGTAATAATTCGCAGAACCCCAAAAAATTGCTCTGGCGACAGACGATTTTTGAATGAATTTCTATATATAAAAAACACATTTTTCCATCTTAAATTCACAATTTTGTTCTGTAGCTACCTTCAATTACTACACAGTCAATCAGCCCGCGAGCAGACGCGTCTTTAGACACCAAACACTCGTGGGTAGCTTTGAAAAACAAACAAAAAGAAACGTATGTAAATGCGACTAGATAGCCGCGGTTTTGACTAGTCAGTCCCGCCTGCTTTTAGCTAGTCGCCCCTGCGACTAGTCAGTGGCGCCGGCGATTAGCTAGTCGCACTTGCGAGTAGCCACTCGCGCTTGATAGAATATTGTGATTTATCCGTCGCAGAACTACAAAAAATATTCTGGCGCCAGACGATTTTTGAATGAATTTCTTTATATAAAAAACAAAATTTTCCTTCTTAAATTCATTTTTATAAACTTCATTTACCTGTAGTTACTGCATTGTCAATGAGTCCGCGAGCAGACGCGTCTGCAGACACCTCACACTCGTGGGAATCTATAAAAAAAAACAAAATAAAACGCATGTAAATGCGACTAGCTAGCCGCGGTTTCGACTAGCCAGTCCAACCTGCTACTAGCTAGTCGCCCCTGCCAGTAGCCAGTGGCACCGGCGACTGGCTAGTCGCAGCGTTGACTAGCCACTCGCGCCTGATAGAATATTGTGAGTAATAATTCGCAGAACCCCAAAAAATTGCTCTGGCGACAGACGATTTTTGAATGAATTTCTATATATAAAAAACACATTTTTCCATCTTAAATTCACAATTTTGTTCTGTAGCTACCTTCAATTACTACACAGTCAATCAGCCCGCGAGCAGACGCGTCTTTAGACACCAAACACTCGTGGGTAGCTTTGAAAAACAAACAAAAAGAAACGTATGTAAATGCGACTAGATAGCCGCGGTTTTGACTAGTCAGTCCCGCCTG
This sequence comes from Dryobotodes eremita, assembly GCA_917490735.1. NCBI lineage: Eukaryota > Metazoa > Arthropoda > Insecta > Lepidoptera > Noctuidae > Dryobotodes > Dryobotodes eremita. The sequence goes on from OU823269.1 coordinate 29,956, forward strand.
CTTTTAGCTAGTCGCCCCTGCGACTAGTCAGTGGCGCCGGCGACTAGCTAGTCGCACTTGCGAGTAGCCACTCGCGCTTGATAGAATATTGTGATTTATCCGTCGCAGAACTACAAAAAATATTCTGGCGCCAGACAATTTTTGAATGAATTTCTTTATATAAAAAACAACCTTTTTCTTCTTAAATTCATTTTTATAAACTTCATTTACCTGTAATTACTGCATTGTCAATGAGTCCGCGAGCAGACGCGTCTGCAGACACCTCACACTCGTGGTAATCTATAAAAAAAAAACAACATAAAACGCATGTAAATTCGACTAGCTAGCAGCGGTTTCGACTAGCCAGTCCAACCTGCTACTAGCTAGTCGCCCCTGCTAGTAGCCAGTGGCACCGGCGATTGGCTAGTCGCAGCGTTGACTAGCCACTCGCGCCTGATAGAATATTGTGAGTAATAATTCGCAGAACCCCAAAAAATTGCTCTGGCGACAGACGATTTTTCAATGAATTTCTATATATAAAAAACACATTTTTCCATCTTAAATTCACAATTTTGTTGTGTAGCTACCTTCAATTACTACACAGTCAATCAGCCCGCGAGCAGACGCGTCTTTAGACACCAAACACTCGTGGGTAGCTTTGAAAAACAAACAAAAAGAAACGTATGTAAATGCGACTAGATAGCCGCGGTTTTGACTAGTCAGTCCCGCCTGCTTTTAGCTAGTCGCCCCTGCGACTAGTCAGTGGCGCCGGCGATTAGCTAGTCGCACTTGCGAGTAGCCACTCGCGCTTGATAGAATATTGTGATTTATCCGTCGCAGAACTACAAAAAATATTCTGGCGCGAGACGATTTTTGAATGAATTTCTTTATATAAAAAACAAAATTTTCCTTCTTAAATTCATTTTTATAAACTTCATTTACCTGTAGTTACTGCATTGTCAATGAGTCCGCGAGCAGACGCGTCTGCAGACACCTCACACTCGTGGGAATCTATAAAAAAAAAACAAAATAAAACGCATGTAAATGCGACTAGCTAGCCGCGGTTTCGACTAGCCAGTCCAACCTGCTACTAGCTAGTCGCCCCTGCTAGTAGCCAGTGGCACCGGCGACTGGCTAGTCGCATCGTTGACTAGCCACTCGCGCCTGATAGAATATTGTGAGTAATAATTCGCAGAACCCCAAAAAATTGCTCTGGCGACAGACGATTTTTGAATGAATTTCTATATATAAAAAACACATTTTTCCATCTTAAATTCACAATTTTGTTCTGTAGCTACCTTCAATTACTACACAGTCAATCAGCCCGCGAGCAGACGCGTCTTTAGACACGAAACACTCGTGGGTAGCTTTGAAAAACAAACAAAAAGAAACGTATGTAAATGCGACTAGATAGCCGCGGTTTTGACTAGTCAGTCCCGCCTGCTTTTAGCTAGTCGCCCCTGCGACTAGTCAGTGGCGCCGGCGATTAGCTAGTCGCACTTGCGAGTAGCCACTCGCGCTTGATAGAATATTGTGATTTATCCGTCGCAGAACTACAAAAAATATTCTGGCGCCAGACGATTTTTGAATGAATTTCTTTATATAAAAAACAAAATTTTCCTTCTTAAATTCATTTTTATAAACTTCATTTACCTTTATTTACTGCATTGTTAATGACCCCGCGAGCAGACGCGTTTGCAGACACCTCACACACGTGGGAATCTATAAAAAAAAACAAAATAAAACGCATGTAAATGCGACTAGCTAGCCGCGATTTCGACTAGTCAGTCCCGCCTGCTACTAGCTAGTCGCCCCTGCTAGTAGCCAGTGGCACCGGCGACTCGCTAGTTGCAGCGTTGACTAGCCACTCGCGCCTGATAGAATATTGTGAGTAATAATTCGCAGAAGCCCAAAAAAATGCTCAGGCGAAAGACGATTTTTCAATGAATTTCTATATATAAAAAACACATTTTTCCATCTTAAATTCACAATTTTGTTCTGCAGCTACCTTCAATTACTACACAGTCAATCAGCCCGCGAGCAGAAGCGTCTTTAGACACCAAACACTCGTGGGGAGCTTTGAAAAACAAACAAAAAGAAACGTATGTAAATGCGACTAGATAGCCGCGGTTTTGACTAGTCAGTCCCGCCTGCTTTTAGCTAGTCGCCCCTGCGACTAGTCAGTGGCGCCGGCGATTAGCTAGTCGCACTTGCGAGTAGCCACTCGCGCTTGATAGAATATTGTGATTTATCCGTCGTAGAACTACAAAAAATATTCTGGCGCCAGACGATTTTTGAATGAATTTCTTTATATAAAAAAAAAAATTTTCCTTCTTAAATTCATTTTTATAAACTTCATTTACCTTTATTTACTGCATTGTCAATGACCCCGCGAGCAGACGCGTCTGCAGACACCTCACACACGTGGGAATCTATAAAAAAAAACAAAATAAAACGCATGTAAATGCGACTAGCTAGCCGCGATTTCGACTAGACAGTCCAACCTGCTACTAGCTAGTCGCCCCTGCTAGTAGCCAGTGGCACCGGCGACTGGCTTGTCGCAGCGTTGACTAGCCACTCGCGCCTGATAGAATATTGTGAGTAATAATTCGCAGAACCCCAAAAAATTGCTCTGGCGACAGACGATTTTTAATGAATTTCTATGTATAAAAAACACATTTTTCCATCTTAAATTCACAATTTTGTTCTGTAGCTACCTTCAATTACTACACAGTCAATCAGCCCGCGAGCAGACGCGTCTTTAGACACCAAACACTCGTGGGTAGCTTTGAAAAACAAACAAAAAGAAACGTATGTAAATGCGACTAGATAGCCGCGGTTTTGACTAGTCAGTCCCGCCTGCTTTTAGCTAGTCGCCCCTGCGACTAGTCAGTGGCGCCGGCGATTAGCTAGTCGCACTTGCGAGTAGCCACTCGCGCTTGATAGAATATTGTGATTTATCCGTCGCAGAACTACAAAAAATATTCTGGCGCCAGACGATTTTTGAATGAATTTCTTTATATAAAAAACAAAATTTTCCTTCTTAAATTCATTTTTATAAACTTCATTTACCTGTAGTTACTGCATTGTCAATGAGTCCGCGAGCAGACGCGTCTGCAGACACCTCGCACTCGTGGGAATCTATAAAAAAAAAACAAAATAAAACGCATGTAAATGCGACTAGCTAGCCGCGGTTTCGACTAGCCAGTCCAACCTGCTACTAGCTAGTCGCCCCTGCCAGTAGCCAGTGGCACCGGCGACTGGCTAGTCGCAGCGTTGACTAGCCACTCGCGCCTGATAGAATATTGTGAGTAATAATTCGCAGAACCCCAAAAAATTGCTCTGGCGACAGACGATTTTTGAATGAATTTCTATATATAAAAAACACATTTTTCCATCTTAAATTCACAATTTTGTTCTGTAGCTACCTTCAATTACTACACAGTCAATCAGCCCGCGAGCAGACGCGTCTTTAGACACCAAACACTCGTGGGTAGCTTTGAAAAACAAACAAAAAGAAACGTATGTAAATGCGACTAGATAGCCGCGGTTTTGACTAGTCAGTCCCCGCCTGCTTTTAGCTAGTCGCCCCTGCGACTAGTCAGTGGCGCCGGCGATTAGCTAGTCGCACTTGCGAGTAGCCACTCGCGCTTGATAGAATATTGTGATTTATCCGTCGCAGAACTACAAAAAATATTCTGGCGCCAGACGATTTTTGAATGAATTTCTTTATATAAAAAACAAAATTTTCCTTCTTAAATTCATTTTTATAAACTTCATTTACCTGTAGTTACTGCATTGTCAATGAGTCCGCGAGCAGACGCGTCTGCAGACACCTCACACTCGTGGGAATCTATAAAAAAAAAACAAAATAAAACGCATGTAAATGCGACTAGCTAGCCGCGGTTTCGACTAGCCAGTCCAACCTGCTACTAGCTAGTCGCCCCTGCCAGTAGCCAGTGGCACCGGCGACTGGCTAGTCGCAGCGTTGACTAGCCACTCGCGCCTGATAGAATATTGTGAGTAATAATTCGCAGAACCCCAAAAAATTGCTCTGGCGACAGACGATTTTTGAATGAATTTCTATATATAAAAAACACATTTTTCCATCTTAAATTCACAATTTTGTTCTGTAGCTACCTTCAATTACTACACAGTCAATCAGCCCGCGAGCAGACGCGTCTTTAGACACCAAACACTCGTGGGTAGCTTTGAAAAACAAACAAAAAGAAACGTATGTAAATGCGACTAGATAGCCGCGGTTTTGACTAGTCAGTCCCGCCTGCTTTTAGCTAGTCGCCCCTGCGACTAGTCAGTGGCGCCGGCGATTAGCTAGTCGCACTTGCGAGTAGCCACTCGCGCTTGATAGAATATTGTGATTTATCCGTCGCAGAACTACAAAAAATATTCTGGCGCCAGACGATTTTTGAATGAATTTCTTTATATAAAAAACAAAATTTTCCTTCTTAAATTCATTTTTATAAACTTCATTTACCTTTATTTACTGCATTGTTAATGACCCCGCGAGCAGACGCGTTTGCAGACACCTCACACACGTGGGAATCTATAAAAAAAAACAAAATAAAACGCATGTAAATGCGACTAGCTAGCCGCGATTTCGACTAGTCAGTCCCGCCTGCTACTAGCTAGTCGCCCCTGCTAGTAGCCAGTGGCACCGGCGACTCGCTAGTTGCAGCGTTGACTAGCCACTCGCGCCTGATAGAATATTGTGAGTAATAATTCGCAGAAGCCCAAAAAAATGCTCAGGCGAAAGACGATTTTTCAATGAATTTCTATATATAAAAAACACATTTTTCCATCTTAAATTCACAATTTTGTTCTGCAGCTACCTTCAATTACTACACAGTCAATCAGCCCGCGAGCAGAAGCGTCTTTAGACACCAAACACTCGTGGGGAGCTTTGAAAAACAAACAAAAAGAAACGTATGTAAATGCGACTAGATAGCCGCGGTTTTGACTAGTCAGTCCCGCCTGCTTTTAGCTAGTCGCCCCTGCGACTAGTCAGTGGCGCCGGCGATTAGCTAGTCGCACTTGCGAGTAGCCACTCGCGCTTGATAGAATATTGTGATTTATCCGTCGTAGAACTACAAAAAATATTCTGGCGCCAGACGATTTTTGAATGAATTTCTTTATATAAAAAACAAAATTTTCCTTCTTAAATTCATTTTTATAAACTTCATTTACCTTTATTTACTGCATTGTCAATGACCCCGCGAGCAGACGCGTCTGCAGACACCTCACACACGTGGGAATCTATAAAAAAAAACAAAATAAAACGCATGTAAATGCGACTAGCTAGCCGCGATTTCGACTAGACAGTCCAACCTGCTACTAGCTAGTCGCCCCTGCTAGTAGCCAGTGGCACCGGCGACTGGCTTGTCGCAGCGTTGACTAGCCACTCGCGCCTGATAGAATATTGTGAGTAATAATTCGCAGAACCCCAAAAAATTGCTCTGGCGACAGACGATTTTTAATGAATTTCTATGTATAAAAAACACATTTTTCCATCTTAAATTCACAATTTTGTTCTGTAGCTACCTTCAATTACTACACAGTCAATCAGCCCGCGAGCAGACGCGTCTTTAGACACCAAACACTCGTGGGTAGCTTTGAAAAACAAACAAAAAGAAACGTATGTAAATGCGACTAGATAGCCGCGGTTTTGACTAGTCAGTCCCGCCTGCTTTTAGCTAGTCGCCCCTGCGACTAGTCAGTGGCGCCGGCGATTAGCTAGTCGCACTTGCGAGTAGCCACTCGCGCTTGATAGAATATTGTGATTTATCCGTCGCAGAACTACAAAAAATATTCTGGCGCCAGACGATTTTTGAATGAATTTCTTTATATAAAAAACAAAATTTTCCTTCTTAAATTCATTTTTATAAACTTCATTTACCTGTAGTTACTGCATTGTCAATGAGTCCGCGAGCAGACGCGTCTGCAGACACCTCACACTCGTGGGAATCTATAAAAAAAAAACAAAATAAAACGCATGTAAATGCGACTAGCTAGCCGCGGTTTCGACTAGCCAGTCCAACCTGCTACTAGCTAGTCGCCCCTGCCAGTAGCCAGTGGCACCGGCGACTGGCTAGTCGCAGCGTTGACTAGCCACTCGCGCCTGATAGAATATTGTGAGTAATAATTCGCAGAACCCCAAAAAATTGCTCTGGCGACAGACGATTTTTGAATGAATTTCTATATATAAAAAACACATTTTTCCATCTTAAATTCACAATTTTGTTCTGTAGCTACCTTCAATTACTACACAGTCAATCAGCCCGCGAGCAGACGCGTCTTTAGACACCAAACACTCGTGGGTAGCTTTGAAAAACAAACAAAAAGAAACGTATGTAAATGCGACTAGATAGCCGCGGTTTTGACTAGTCAGTCCCGCCTGCTTTTAGCTAGTCGCCCCTGCGACTAGTCAGTGGCGCCGGCGATTAGCTAGTCGCACTTGCGAGTAGCCACTCGCGCTTGATAGAATATTGTGATTTATCCGTCGCAGAACTACAAAAAATATTCTGGCGCCAGACGATTTTTGAATGAATTTCTTTATATAAAAAACAAAATTTTCCTTCTTAAATTCATTTTTATAAACTTCATTTACCTGTAGTTACTGCATTGTCAATGAGTCCGCGAGCAGACGCGTCTGCAGACACCTCACACTCGTGGGAATCTATAAAAAAAAAACAAAATAAAACGCATGTAAATGCGACTAGCTAGCCGCGGTTTCGACTAGCCAGTCCAACCTGCTACTAGCTAGTCGCCCCTGCCAGTAGCCAGTGGCACCGGCGACTGGCTAGTCGCAGCGTTGACTAGCCACTCGCGCCTGATAGAATATTGTGAGTAATAATTCGCAGAACCCCAAAAAATTGCTCTGGCGACAGACGATTTTTGAATGAATTTCTATATATAAAAAACACATTTTTCCATCTTAAATTCACAATTTTGTTCTGTAGCTACCTTCAATTACTACACAGTCAATCAGCCCGCGAGCAGACGCGTCTTTAGACACCAAACACTCGTGGGTAGCTTTGAAAAACAAACAAAAAGAAACGTATGTAAATGCGACTAGATAGCCGCGGTTTTGACTAGTCAGTCCCGCCTGCTTTTAGCTAGTCGCCCCTGCGACTAGTCAGTGGCGCCGGCGATTAGCTAGTCGCACTTGCGAGTAGCCACTCGCGCTTGATAGAATATTGTGATTTATCCGTCGCAGAACTACAAAAAATATTCTGGCGCCAGACGATTTTTGAATGAATTTCTTTATATAAAAAACAAAATTTTCCTTCTTAAATTCATTTTTATAAACTTCATTTACCTGTATTTACTGCATTGTCAATGAGTCCGCGAGCAGACGCGTCTGCAGACACCTCACACTCGTGGGAATCTATAAAAAAAAAACAAAATAAAACGCATGTAAATGCGACTAGCTAGCCGCGGTTTCGACTAGCCAGTCCAACCTGCTACTAGCTAGTCGCCCCTGCCAGTAGCCAGTGGCACCGGCGACTGGCTAGTCGCAGCGTTGACTAGCCACTCGCGCCTGATAGAATATTGTGAGTAATAATTCGCAGAACCCCAAAAAATTGCTCTGGCGACAGACGATTTTTGAATGAATTTCTATATATAAAAAACACATTTTTCCATCTTAAATTCACAATTTTGTTCTGTAGCTACCTTCAATTACTACACAGTCAATCAGCCCGCGAGCAGACGCGTCTTTAGACACCAAACACTCGTGGGTAGCTTTGAAAAACAAACAAAAAGAAACGTATGTAAATGCGACTAGATAGCCGCGGTTTTGACTAGTCAGTCCCGCCTGCTTTTAGCTAGTCGCCCCTGCGACTAGTCAGTGGCGCCGGCGATTAGCTAGTCGCACTTGCGAGTAGCCACTCGCGCTTGATAGAATATTGTGATTTATCCGTCGCAGAACTACAAAAAATATTCTGGCGCCAGACGATTTTTGAATGAATTTCTTTATATAAAAAACAAAATTTTCCTTCTTAAATTCATTTTTATAAACTTCATTTACCTGTAGTTACTGCATTGTCAATGAGTCCGCGAGCAGACGCGTCTGCAGACACCTCACACTCGTGGGAATCTATAAAAAAAAAACAAAATAAAACGCATGTAAATGCGACTAGCTAGCCGCGGTTTCGACTAGCCAGTCCAACCTGCTACTAGCTAGTCGCCCCTGCCAGTAGCCAGTGGCACCGGCGACTGGCTAGTCGCAGCGTTGACTAGCCACTCGCGCCTGATAGAATATTGTGAGTAATAATTCGCAGAACCCCAAAAAATTGCTCTGGCGACAGACGATTTTTGAATGAATTTCTATATATAAAAAAACACATTTTTCCATCTTAAATTCACAATTTTGTTCTGTAGCTACCTTCAATTACTACACAGTCAATCAGCCCGCAGCAGACGCGTCTTTAGACACCAAACACTCGTGGGTAGCTTTGAAAAACAAACAAAAAGAAACGTATGTAAATGCGACTAGATAGCCGCGGTTTTGACTAGTCAGTCCCGCCTGCTTTTAGCTAGTCGCCCCTGCGACTAGTCAGTGGCGCCGGCGATTAGCTAGTCGCACTTGCGAGTAGCCACTCGCGCTTGATAGAATATTGTGATTTATCCGTCGCAGAACTACAAAAAATATTCTGGCGCCAGACGATTTTTGAATGAATTTCTTTATATAAAAAACAAAATTTTCCTTCTTAAATTCATTTTTATAAACTTCATTTACCTTTATTTACTGCATTGTCAATGACCCCGCGAGCAGACGCGTCTGCAGACACCTCACACACGTGGGAATCTATAAAAAAAAAACAAAATAAAACGCATGTAAATGCGACTAGCTAGCCGCGATTTCGACTAGTCAGTCCCGCCTGCTACTAGCTAGTCGCCCCTGCTAGTAGCCAGTGGCACCGGCGACTTGCTAGTTGCAGCGTTGACTAGCCACTCGCGCCTGATAGAATATTGTGAGTAATAATTCGCAGAACCCCAAAAAATTGCTCTGGCGACAGACGATTTTTGAATGAATTTCTATATATAAAAAACACATTTTTCCATCTTAAATTCACAATTTTGTTCTGTAGCTACCTTCAATTACTACACAGTCAATCAGCCCGCGAGCAGACGCGTCTTTAGACACCAAACACTCGTGGGTAGCTTTGAAAAACAAACAAAAAGAAACGTATGTAAATGCGACTAGATAGCCGCGGTTTTGACTAGTCAGTCCCGCCTGCTTTTAGCTAGTCGCCCCTGCGACTAGTCAGTGGCGCCGGCGATTAGCTAGTCGCACTTGCGAGTAGCCACTCGCGCTTGATAGAATATTGTGATTTATCCGTCGCAGAACTACAAAAAATATTCTGGCGCCAGACGATTTTTGAATGAATTTCTTTATATAAAAAACAAAATTTTCCTTCTTAAATTCATTTTTATAAACTTCATTTACCTGTAGTTACTGCATTGTCAATGAGTCCGCGAGCAGACGCGTCTGCAGACACCTCACACTCGTGGGAATCTATAAAAAAAAAACAAAATAAAACGCATGTAAATGCGACTAGCTAGCCGCGGTTTCGACTAGCCAGTCCAACCTGCTACTAGCTAGTCGCCCCTGCCAGTAGCCAGTGGCACCGGCGACTGGCTAGTCGCAGCGTTGACTAGCCACTCGCGCCTGATAGAATATTGTGAGTAATAATTCGCAGAACCCCAAAAAATTGCTCTGGCGACAGACGATTTTTGAATGAATTTCTATATATAAAAAACACATTTTTCCATCTTAAATTCACAATTTTGTTCTGTAGCTACCTTCAATTACTACACAGTCAATCAGCCCGCGAGCAGACGCGTCTTTAGACACCAAACACTCGTGGGTAGCTTTGAAAAACAAACAAAAAGAAACGTATGTAAATGCGACTAGATAGCCGCGGTTTTGACTAGTCAGTCCCGCCTGCTTTTAGCTAGTCGCCCCTGCGACTAGTCAGTGGCGCCGGCGATTAGCTAGTCGCACTTGCGAGTAGCCACTCGCGCTTGATAGAATATTGTGATTTATCCGTCGCAGAACTACAAAAAATATTCTGGCGCCAGACGATTTTTGAATGAATTTCTTTATATAAAAAACAAAATTTTCCTTCTTAAATTCATTTTTATAAACTTCATTTACCTGTAGTTACTGCATTGTCAATGAGTCCGCGAGCAGACGCGTCTGCAGACACCTCACACTCGTGGGAATCTATAAAAAAAAAACAAAATAAAACGCATGTAAATGCGACTAGCTAGCCGCGGTTTCGACTAGCCAGTCCAACCTGCTACTAGCTAGTCGCCCCTGCCAGTAGCCAGTGGCACCGGCGACTGGCTAGTCGCAGCGTTGACTAGCCACTCGCGCCTGATAGAATATTGTGAGTAATAATTCGCAGAACCCCAAAAAATTGCTCTGGCGACAGACGATTTTTGAATGAATTTCTATATATAAAAAACACATTTTTCCATCTTAAATTCACAATTTTGTTCTGTAGCTACCTTCAATTACTACACAGTCAATCAGCCCGCGAGCAGACGCGTCTTTAGACACCAAACACTCGTGGGTAGCTTTGAAAAACAAACAAAAAGAAACGTATGTAAATGCGACTAGATAGCCGCGGTTTTGACTAGTCAGTCCCGCCTGCTTTTAGCTAGTCGCCCCTGCGACTAGTCAGTGGCGCCGGCGATTAGCTAGTCGCAGCGTTGACTAGCCACTCGCGCCTGATAGAATATTGTGAGTAATAATTCGCAGAACCCCAAAAAATTGCTCTGGCGACAGACGATTTTTGAATGAATTTCTATATATAAAAAACACATTTTTCCATCTTAAATTCACAATTTTGTTCTGTAGCTACCTTCAATTACTACACAGTCAATCAGCCCGCGAGCAGACGCGTCTTTAGACACCAAACACTCGTGGGTAGCTTTGAAAAACAAACAAAAAGAAACGTATGTAAATGCGACTAGATAGCCGCGGTTTTGACTAGTCAGTCCCGCCTGCTTTTAGCTAGTCGCCCCTGCGACTAGTCAGTGGCGCCGGCGATTAGCTAGTCGCACTTGCGAGTAGCCACTCGCGCTTGATAGAATATTGTGATTTATCCGTCGCAGAACTACAAAAAATATTCTGGCGCCAGACGATTTTTGAATGAATTTCTTTATATAAAAAACAAAATTTTCCTTCTTAAATTCATTTTTATAAACTTCATTTACCTGTAGTTACTGCATTGTCAATGAGTCCGCGAGCAGACGCGTCTGCAGACACCTCACACTCGTGGGAATCTATAAAAAAAAAACAAAATAAAACGCATGTAAATGCGACTAGCTAGCCGCGGTTTCGACTAGCCAGTCCAACCTGCTACTAGCTAGTCGCCCCTGCCAGTAGCCAGTGGCACCGGCGACTGGCTAGTCGCAGCGTTGACTAGCCACTCGCGCCTGATAGAATATTGTGAGTAATAATTCGCAGAACCCCAAAAAATTGCTCTGGCGACAGACGATTTTTGAATGAATTTCTATATATAAAAAACACATTTTTCCATCTTAAATTCACAATTTTGTTCTGTAGCTACCTTCAATTACTACACAGTCAATCAGCCCGCGAGCAGACGCGTCTTTAGACACCAAACACTCGTGGGTAGCTTTGAAAAACAAACAAAAAGAAACGTATGTAAATGCGACTAGATAGCCGCGGTTTTGACTAGTCAGTCCCGCCTGCTTTTAGCTAGTCGCCCCTGCGACTAGTCAGTGGCGCCGGCGATTAGCTAGTCGCACTTGCGAGTAGCCACTCGCGCTTGATAGAATATTGTGATTTATCCGTCGCAGAACTACAAAAAATATTCTGGCGCCAGACGATTTTTGAATGAATTTCTTTATATAAAAAACAAAATTTTCCTTCTTAAATTCATTTTTATAAACTTCATTTACCTTTATTTACTGCATTGTCAATGACCCCGCGAGCAGACGCGTCTGCAGACACCTCACACACGTGGGAATCTATAAAAAAAAAACAAAATAAAACGCATGTAAATGCGACTAGCTAGCCGCGATTTCGACTAGTCAGTCCCGCCTGCTACTAGCTAGTCGCCCCTGCTAGTAGCCAGTGGCACCGGCGACTTGCTAGTTGCAGCGTTGACTAGCCACTCGCGCCTGATAGAATATTGTGAGTAATAATTCGCAGAACCCCAAAAAATTGCTCTGGCGACAGACGATTTTTGAATGAATTTCTATATATAAAAAACACATTTTTCCATCTTAAATTCACAATTTTGTTCTGTAGCTACCTTCAATTACTACACAGTCAATCAGCCCGCGAGCAGACGCGTCTTTAGACACCAAACACTCGTGGGTAGCTTTGAAAAACAAACAAAAAGAAACGTATGTAAATGCGACTAGATAGCCGCGGTTTTGACTAGTCAGTCCCGCCTGCTTTTAGCTAGTCGCCCCTGCGACTAGTCAGTGGCGCCGGCGATTAGCTAGTCGCACTTGCGAGTAGCCACTCGCGCTTGATAGAATATTGTGATTTATCCGTCGCAGAACTACAAAAAATATTCTGGCGCCAGACGATTTTTGAATGAATTTCTTTATATAAAAAACAAAATTTTCCTTCTTAAATTCATTTTTATAAACTTCATTTACCTGTAGTTACTGCATTGTCAATGAGTCCGCGAGCAGACGCGTCTGCAGACACCTCACACTCGTGGGAATCTATAAAAAAAAAACAAAATAAAACGCATGTAAATGCGACTAGCTAGCCGCGGTTTCGACTAGCCAGTCCAACCTGCTACTAGCTAGTCGCCCCTGCCAGTAGCCAGTGGCACCGGCGACTGGCTAGTCGCAGCGTTGACTAGCCACTCGCGCCTGATAGAATATTGTGAGTAATAATTCGCAGAACCCCAAAAAATTGCTCTGGCGACAGACGATTTTTGAATGAATTTCTATATATAAAAAACACATTTTTCCATCTTAAATTCACAATTTTGTTCTGTAGCTACCTTCAATTACTACACAGTCAATCAGCCCGCGAGCAGACGCGTCTTTAGACACCAAACACTCGTGGGTAGCTTTGAAAAACAAACAAAAAGAAACGTATGTAAATGCGACTAGATAGCCGCGGTTTTGACTAGTCAGTCCCGCCTGCTTTTAGCTAGTCGCCCCTGCGACTAGTCAGTGGCGCCGGCGATTAGCTAGTCGCACTTGCGAGTAGCCACTCGCGCTTGATAGAATATTGTGATTTATCCGTCGCAGAACTACAAAAAATATTCTGGCGCCAGACAATTTTTGAATGAATTTCTTTATATAAAAAACAACCTTTTTCTTCTTAAATTCATTTTTATAAACTTCATTTACCTGTAATTACTGCATTGTCAATGAGTCCGCGAGCAGACGCGTCTGCAGACACCTCACACTCGTGGGAATCTATAAAAAAAAAACAAAATAAAACGCATGTAAATTCGACTAGCTAGCAGCGGTTTCGACTAGCCAGTCCAACCTGCTACTAGCTAGTCGGCCCTGCTAGTAGCCAGTGGCACCGGCGATTGGCTAGTCGCAGCGTTGACTAGCCACTCGCGCCTGATAGAATATTGTGAGTAATAATTCGCAGAACCCCAAAAAATTGCTCTGGCGACAGACGATTTTTCAATGAATTTCTATATATAAAAAACACATTTTTCCATCTTAAATTCACAATTTTGTTCTGTAGCTACCTTCAATTACTACACAGTCAATCAGCCCGCGAGCAGACGCGTCTTTAGACACCAAACACTCGTGGGTAGCTTTGAAAAACAAACAAAAAGAAACGTATGTAAATGCGACTAGATAGCCGCGGTTTTGATTAGTCAGTCCCGCCTGCTTTTAGCTAGTCGCCCCTGCGACTAGTCAGTGGCGCCGGCGATTAGCTAGTCGCACTTGCGAGTAGCCACTCGCGCTTGATAGAATATTGTGATTTATCCGTCGCAGAACTACAAAAAATATTCTGGCGCGAGACGATTTTTGAATGAATTTCTTTATATAAAAAACAAAATTTTCCTTCTTAAATTCATTTTTATAAACTTCATTTACCTGTAGTTACTTCATTGTCAATGAGTCCGCGAGCAGACGCGTCTGCAGACACCTCACACTCGTGGGAATCTATAAAAAAAAAACAAAATAAAACGCATGTAAATGCGACTAGCTAGCCGCGGTTTCGACTAGCCAGTCCAACCTGCTACTAGCTAGTCGCCCCTGCTAGTAGCCAGTGGCACCGGCGACTGGCTAGTCGCATCGTTGACTAGCCACTCGCGCCTGATAGAATATTGTGAGTAATAATTCGCAGAACCCCAAAAAATTGCTCTGGCGACAGACGATTTTTGAATGAATTTCTATATATAAAAAACACATTTTTCCATCTTAAATTCACAATTTTGTTCTGTAGCTACCTTCAATTACTACACAGTCAATCAGCCCGCGAGCAGACGCGTCTTTAGACACCAAACACTCGTGGGTAGCTTTGAAAAACAAACAAAAAGAAACGTATGTAAATGCGACTAGATAGCCGCGGTTTTGACTAGTCAGTCCCGCCTGCTTTTAGCTAGTCGCCCCTGCGACTAGTCAGTGGCGCCGGCGATTAGCTAGTCGCACTTGCGAGTAGCCACTCGCGCTTGATAGAATATTGTGATTTATCCGTCGCAGAACTACAAAAAATATTCTGGCGCCAGACGATTTTTGAATGAATTTCTTTATATAAAAAACAAAATTTTCCTTCTTAAATTCATTTTTATAAACTTCATTTACCTTTATTTACTGCATTGTTAATGACCCCGCGAGCAGACGCGTTTGCAGACACCTCACACACGTGGGAATCTATAAAAAAAAACAAAATAAAACGCATGTAAATGCGACTAGCTAGCCGCGATTTCGACTAGTCAGTCCCGCCTGCTACTTGCTAGTCGCCCCTGCTAGTAGCCAGTGGCACGGCGACTCGCTAGTTGCAGCGTTGACTAGCCACTCGCGCCTGATAGAATATTGTGAGTAATAATTCGCAGAAGCCCAAAAAAATGCTCAGGCGAAAGACGATTTTTCAATGAATTTCTATATATAAAAAACACATTTTTCCATCTTAAATTCACAATTTTGTTCTGCAGCTACCTTCAATTACTACACAGTCAATCAGCCCGCGAGCAGAAGCGTCTTTAGACACCAAACACTCGTGGGGAGCTTTGAAAAACAAACAAAAAGAAACGTATGTAAATGCGACTAGATAGCCGCGGTTTTGACTAGTCAGTCCCGCCTGCTTTTAGCTAGTCGCCCCTGCGACTAGTCAGTGGCGCCGGCGATTAGCTAGTCGCACTTACGAGTAGCCACTCGCGCTTGATAGAATATTGTGATTTATCCGTCGAAGAACTACAAAAAATATTCTGGCGCCAGACAATTTTTGAATGAATTTCTTTATATAAAAAACAACCTTTTTCTTCTTAAATTCATTTTTATAAACTTCATTTACCTGTAATTACTGCATTGTCAATGAGTCCGCGAGCAGACGCGTCTGCAGACACCTCACACTCGTGGGAATCTATAAAAAAAAAACAAAATAAAACGCATGTAAATTCGACTAGCTAGCAGCGGTTTCGACTAGCCAGTCCAACCTGCTACTAGCTAGTCGCCCCTGCTAGTAGCCAGTGGCACCGGCGATTGGCTAGTCGCAGCGTTGACTAGCCACTCGCGCCTGATAGAATATTGTGAGTAATAATTCGCAGAACCCCATAAAATTGCTCTGGCGACAGACGATTTTTCAATGAATTTCTATATATAAAAAACACATTTTTCCATCTTAAATTCACAATTTTGTTCTGTAGCTACCTTCAATTACTACACAGTCAATCAGCCCGCGAGCAGACGCGTCTTTAGACACCAAACACTCGTGGGTAGCTTTGAAAAACAAACAAAAAGAAACGTATGTAAATGCGACTAGATAGCCGCGGTTTTGACTAGTCAGTCCCGCCTGCTTTTAGCTAGTCGCCCCTGCGACTAGTCAGTGGCGCCGGCGATTAGCTAGTCGCACTTGCGAGTAGCCACTCGCGCTTGATAGAATATTGTGATTTATCCGTCGCAGAACTACAAAAAATATTCTGGCGCCAGACGATTTTTGAATGAATTTCTTTATATAAAAAACAAAATTTTCCTTCTTAAATTCATTTTTATAAACTTCATTTACCTTTATTTACTGCATTGTCAATGACCCCGCGAGCAGACGCGTCTGCAGACACCTCACACACGTGGGAATCTATAAAAAAAAACAAAATAAAACGCATGTAAATGCGACTAGCTAGCCGCGATTTCGACTAGCCAGTCCAACCTGCTACTAGCTAGTCGCCCCTGCTAGTAGCCAGTGGCACCGGCGACTGGCTTGTCGCAGCGTTGACTAGCCACTCGCGCCTGATAGAATATTGTGAGTAATAATTCGCAGAACCCCAAAAAATTGCTCTGGCGACAGACGATTTTTAATGAATTTCTATATATAAAAAACACATTTTTCCATCTTAAATTCACAATTTTGTTCTGTAGCTACCTTCAATTACTACACAGTCAATCAGCCCGCGAGCAGACGCGTCTTAAGACACCAAACACTCGTGGGAATCTATAAAAAAAAACAAAATAAAACGCATGTAAATGCGACTAGCTAGCCGCGATTTCGACTAGTCAGTCCCGCCTGCTACTAGCTAGTCGCCCCTGCTAGTAGTCAGTGGCACCGGCGACTGGCTATTCCCAGCGTCGACTAGCCACTCGCACCTAATAGAATATTGTGAGTAATAATTCGCAGAAGCCCAAAAAAATGCTCAGGCGACAGACGATTTTTCAATGAATTTCTATATATAAAAAACACATTTTTCCATCCTCAATTCACAATTTTGTTCTGTAGCTACCTTCAATTACTACACAGTCAATCAGCCCGCGAGCAGACGCGTCTTTATACACCAAACACTCGTGGGTAGCTTTGAAAAACAAACAAAAAGAAACGTATGTAAATGCGACTAGATAGCCGCGGTTTTGACTAGTCAGTCCCGCCTGCTTTTAGCTAGTCGCCCCTGCGACTAGTCAGTGGCGCCGGCGATTAGCTAGTCGCACTTGCGAGTAGCCACTCGCGCTTGATAGAATATTGTGATTTATCCGTCGCAGAACTACAAAAAATATTCTGGCGCCAGACAATTTTTGAATGAATTTCTTTATATAAAAAACAAACTTTTCCTTCTTAAATTCATTTTTATAAACTTCATTTACCTGTAATTACTGCATTGTCAATGAGTCCGCGAGCAGACGCGTCTGCAGACACCTCACACTCGTGGGAATCTATAAAAAAAAAACAAAATAAAACGCATGTAAATTCGACTAGCTAGCAGCGGTTTCGACTAGCCAGTCCAACCTGCTACTAGCTAGTCGCCCCTGCTAGTAGCCAGTGGTACCGGCGACTGGCTAGTCGCAGCGTTGACTAGCCACTCGCGCCTGATAGAATATTGTGAGTAATAATTCGCAGAACCCCAAAAAATTGCTCTGGCGACACACGATTTTTGAATGAATTTCTATATATAAAAAACACATTTTTCCATCTTAAATTCACAATTTTGTTCTGTAGCTACCTTCAATTACTACACAGTCAATCAGTTCGCGAGCAGACGCGTCTTTAGACACCAAACACTCGTGGGTAGCTTTGAAAAACAAACAAAAAGAAACGTATGTAAATGCGACTAGATAGCCGCGGTTTTGACTAGTCAGTCCCGCCTGCTTTTAGCTAGTCGCCCCTGCGACTAGTCAGTGGCGCCGGCGATTAGCTAGTCGCACTTGCGAGTAGCCACTCGCGCTTGATAGAATATTGTGATTTATCCGTCGCAGAACTACAAAAAATATTCTGGCGCCAGACGATTTTTGAATGAATTTCTTTATATAAAAAACAAAATTTTCCTTCTTAAATTCATTTTTATAAACTTCATTTACCTGTAGTTACTGCATTGTCAATGAGTCCGCGAGCAGACGCGTCTGCAGACACCTCACACTCGTGGGAATCTATAAAAAAAAAACAAAATAAAACGCATGTAAATGCGACTAGCTAGCCGCGGTTTCGACTAGCCAGTCCAACCTGCTACTAGCTAGTCGCCCCTGCCAGTAGCCAGTGGCACCGGCGACTGGCTAGTCGCAGCGTTGACTAGCCACTCGCGCCTGATAGAATATTGTGAGTAATAATTCGCAGAACCCCAAAAAATTGCTCTGGCGACAGACGATTTTTGAATGAATTTCTATATATAAAAAACACATTTTTCCATCTTAAATTCACAATTTTGTTCTGTAGCTACCTTCAATTACTACACAGTCAATCAGCCCGCGAGCAGACGCGTCTTTAGACACCAAACACTCGTGGGTAGCTTTGAAAAACAAACAAAAAGAAACGTATGTAAATGCGACTAGATAGCCGCGGTTTTGACTAGTCAGTCCCGCCTGCTTTTAGCTAGTCGCCCCTGCGACTAGTCAGTGGCGCCGGCGATTAGCTAGTCGCACTTGCGAGTAGCCACTCGCGCTTGATAGAATATTGTGATTTATCCGTCGCAGAACTACAAAAAATATTCTGGCGCGAGACGATTTTTGAATGAATTTCTTTATATAAAAAACAAAATTTTCCTTCTTAAATTCATTTTTATAAACTTCATTTACCTGTAGTTACTACATTGTCAATGAGTCCGCGAGCAGACGCGTCTGCAGACACCTCACACTCGTGGGAATCTATAAAAAAAAAACAAAATAAAACGCATGTAAATGCGACTAGCTAGCCGCGGTTTCGACTAGCCAGTCCAACCTGCTACTAGCTAGTCGCCCCTGCTAGTAGCCAGTGGCACCGGCGACTGGCTAGTCGCATCGTTGACTAGCCACTCGCGCCTGATAGAATATTGTGAGTAATAATTCGCAGAACCCCAAAAAATTGCTCTGGCGACAGACGATTTTTGAATGAATTTCTATATATAAAAAAACACATTTTTCCATCTTAAATTCACAATTTTGTTCTGTAGCTACCTTCAATTACTACACAGTCAATCAGCCCGCGAGCAGACGCGTCTTTAGACACGAAACACTCGTGGGTAGCTTTGAAAAACAAACAAAAAGAAACGTATGTAAATGCGACTAGATAGCCGCGGTTTTGACTAGTCAGTCCCGCCTGCTTTTAGCTAGTCGCCCCTGCGACTAGTCAGTGGCGCCGGCGATTAGCTAGTCGCACTTGCGAGTAGCCACTCGCGCTTGATAGAATATTGTGATTTATCCGTCGCAGAACTACAAAAAATATTCTGGCGCCAGACGATTTTTGAATGAATTTCTTTATATAAAAAACAAAATTTTCCTTCTTAAATTCATTTTTATAAACTTCATTTACCTTTATTTACTGCACTGTTAATGACCCCGCGAGCAGACGCGTTTGCAGACACCTCACACACGTGGGAATCTAAAAAAAAAAACAAAATAAAACGCATGTAAATGCGACTAGCTAGCCGCGATTTCGACTAGTCAGTCCCGCCTGCTACTAGCTAGTCGCCCCTGCTAGTAGCCAGTGGCACCGGCGACTCGCTAGTTGCAGCGTTGACTAGCCACTCGCGCCTGATAGAATATTGTGAGTAATAATTCGCAGAAGCCCAAAAAAAATGCTCAGGCGAAAGACGATTTTTCAATGAATTTCTATATATAAAAAACACATTTTTCCATCTTAAATTCACAATTTTGTTCTGCAGCTACCTTCAATTACTACACAGTCAATCAGCCCGCGAGCAGAAGCGTCTTTAGACACCAAACACTCGTGGGGAGCTTTGAAAAACAAACAAAAAGAAACGTATGTAAATGCGACTAGATAGCCGCGGTTTTGACTAGTCAGTCCCGCCTGCTTTTAGCTAGTCGCCCCTGCGACTAGTCAGTGGCGCCGGCGATTAGCTAGTCGCACTTGCGAGTAGCCACTCGCGCTTGATAGAATATTGTGATTTATCCGTCGCAGAACTACAAAAAATATTCTGGCGCCAGACGATTTTTGAATGAATTTCTTTATATAAAAAACAAAATTTTCCTTCTTAAATTCATTTTTATAAACTTCATTTACCTTTATTTACTGCATTGTCAATGAGTCCGCGAGCAGACGCGTCTGCAGACACCTCACACACGTGGGAATCTATAAAAAAAAACAAAATAAAACGCATGTAAATGCGACTAGCTAGCCGCGATTTCGACTAGCCAGTCCAACCTGCTACTAGCTAGTCGCCCCTGCTAGTAGCCAGTGGCACCGGCGACTGGCTTGTCGCAGCGTTGACTAGCCACTCGCGCCTGATAGAATATTGTGAGTAATAATTCGCAGAACCCCAAAAAATTGCTCTGGCGACAGACGATTTTTAATGAATTTCTATGTATAAAAAACACATTTTTCCATCTTAAATTCACAATTTTGTTCTGCAGCTACCTTCAATTACTACACAGTCAATCAGCCCGCGAGCAGAAGCGTCTTTAGACACCAAACACTCGTGGGGAGCTTTGAAAAACAAACAAAAAGAAACGTATGTAAATGCGACTAGATAGCCGCGGTTTTGTCTAGTCAGTCTCGCCTGCTTTTAGCTAGTCGCCCCTGCGACTAGTCAGTGGCGCCGGCGATTAGCTAGTCGCACTTGCGAGTAGCCACTCGCGCTTGATAGAATATTGTGATTTATCCGTCGCAGAACTACAAAAAATATTCTGGCGCCAGACGATTTTTGAATGAATTTCTTTATATAAAAAACAAAATTTTCCTTCTTAAATTCATTTTTATAAACTTCATTTACCTGTAGTTACTGCATTGTCAATGAGTCCGCGAGCAGACGCGTCTGCAGACACCTCACACACGTGGGAATCTATAAAAAAAAACAAAATAAAACGCATGTAAATGCGACTAGCTAGCCGCGATTTCGACTAGCCAGTCCAACCTGCTACTAGCTAGTCGCCCCTGCTAGTAGCCAGTGGCACCGGCGACTGGCTTGTCGCAGCGTTGACTAGCCACTCGCGCCTGATAGAATATTGTGAGTAATAATTCGCAGAACCCCAAAAAATTGCTCTGGCGACAGACGATTTTTAATGAATTTCTATATATAAAAAACACATTTTTCCATCTTAAATTCACAATTTTGTTCTGTAGCTACCTTCAATTACTACACAGTCAATCAGCCCGCGAGCAGACGCGTCTTAAGACACCAAACACTCGTGGGAATCTATAAAAAAAAACAAAATAAAACGCATGTAAATGCGACTAGCTAGCCGCGATTTCGACTAGTCAGTCCCGCCTGCTACTAGCTAGTCGCCCCTGCTAGTAGTCAGTGGCACCGGCGACTGGCTATTCCCAGCGTCGACTAGCCACTCGCACCTAATAGAATATTGTGAGTAATAATTCGCAGAAGCCCAAAAAAATGCTCAGGCGACAGACGATTTTTCAATGAATTTCTATATATAAAAAACACATTTTTCCATCCTCAATTCACAATTTTGTTCTGTAGCTACCTTCAATTACTACACAGTCAATCAGCCCGCGAGCAGACGCGTCTTTATACACCAAACACTCGTGGGTAGCTTTGAAAAACAAACAAAAAGAAACGTATGTAAATGCGACTAGATAGCCGCGGTTTTGACTAGTCAGTCCCGCCTGCTTTTAGCTAGTCGCCCCTGCGACTAGTCAGTGGCGCCGGCGATTAGCTAGTCGCACTTGCGAGTAGCCACTCGCGCTTGATAGAATATTGTGATTTATCCGTCGCAGAACTACAAAAAATATTCTGGCGCCAGACAATTTTTGAATGAATTTCTTTATATAAAAAACAACTTTTCCTTCTTAAATTCATTTTTATAAACTTCATTTACCTGTAATTACTGCATTGTCAATGAGTCCGCGAGCAGACGCGTCTGCAGACACCTCACACTCGTGGGAATCTATAAAAAAAAAACAAAATAAAACGCATGTAAATTCGACTAGCTAGCAGCGGTTTCGACTAGCCAGTCCAACCTGCTACTAGCTAGTCGCCCCTGCTAGTAGCCAGTGGTACCGGCGACTGGCTAGTCGCAGCGTTGACTAGCCACTCGCGCCTGATAGAATATTGTGAGTAATAATTCGCAGAACCCCAAAAAATTGCTCTGGCGACAGACGATTTTTGAATGAATTTCTATATATAAAAAACACATTTTTCCATCTTAAATTCACAATTTTGTTCTGTAGCTACCTTCAATTACTACACAGTCAATCAGCCCGCGAGCAGACGCGTCTTTAGACACGAAACACTCGTGGGTAGCTTTGAAAAACAAACAAAAAGAAACGTATGTAAATGCGACTAGATAGCCGCGGTTTTGACTAGTCAGTCCCGCCTGCTTTTAGCTAGTCGCCCCTGCGACTAGTCAGTGGCGCCGGCGATTAGCTAGTCGCACTTGCGAGTAGCCACTCGCGCTTGATAGAATATTGTGATTTATCCGTCGCAGAACTACAAAAAATATTCTGGCGCCAGACGATTTTTGAATGAATTTCTTTATATAAAAAACAAAATTTTCCTTCTTAAATTCATTTTTATAAACTTCATTTACCTTTATTTACTGCACTGTTAATGACCCCGCGAGCAGACGCGTTTGCAGACACCTCACACACGTGGGAATCTAAAAAAAAAAACAAAATAAAACGCATGTAAATGCGACTAGCTAGCCGCGATTTCGACTAGTCAGTCCCGCCTGCTACTAGCTAGTCGCCCCTGCTAGTAGCCAGTGGCACCGGCGACTCGCTAGTTGCAGCGTTGACTAGCCACTCGCGCCTGATAGAATATTGTGAGTAATAATTCGCAGAAGCCCAAAAAAATGCTCAGGCGAAAGACGATTTTTCAATGAATTTCTATATATAAAAAACACATTTTTCCATCTTAAATTCACAATTTTGTTCTGCAGCTACCTTCAATTACTACACAGTCAATCAGCCCGCGAGCAGAAGCGTCTTTAGACACCAAACACTCGTGGGGAGCTTTGAAAAACAAACAAAAAGAAACGTATGTAAATGCGACTAGATAGCCGCGGTTTTGACTAGTCAGTCCCGCCTGCTTTTAGCTAGTCGCCCCTGCGACTAGTCAGTGGCGCCGGCGATTAGCTAGTCGCACTTGCGAGTAGCCACTCGCGCTTGATAGAATATTGTGATTTATCCGTCGCAGAACTACAAAAAATATTCTGGCGCCAGACGATTTTTGAATGAATTTCTTTATATAAAAAACAAAATTTTCCTTCTTAAATTCATTTTTATAAACTTCATTTACCTTTATTTACTGCATTGTCAATGAGTCCGCGAGCAGACGCGTCTGCAGACACCTCACACACGTGGGAATCTATAAAAAAAAACAAAATAAAACGCATGTAAATGCGACTAGCTAGCCGCGATTTCGACTAGCCAGTCCAACCTGCTACTAGCTAGTCGCCCCTGCTAGTAGCCAGTGGCACCGGCGACTGGCTTGTCGCAGCGTTGACTAGCCACTCGCGCCTGATAGAATATTGTGAGTAATAATTCGCAGAACCCCAAAAAATTGCTCTGGCGACAGACGATTTTTAATGAATTTCTATGTATAAAAAACACATTTTTCCATCTTAAATTCACAATTTTGTTCTGCAGCTACCTTCAATTACTACACAGTCAATCAGCCCGCGAGCAGAAGCGTCTTTAGACACCAAACACTCGTGGGGAGCTTTGAAAAACAAACAAAAAGAAACGTATGTAAATGCGACTAGATAGCCGCGGTTTTGTCTAGTCAGTCTCGCCTGCTTTTAGCTAGTCGCCCCTGCGACTAGTCAGTGGCGCCGGCGATTAGCTAGTCGCACTTGCGAGTAGCCACTCGCGCTTGATAGAATATTGTGATTTATCCGTCGCAGAACTACAAAAAATATTCTGGCGCCAGACGATTTTTGAATGAATTTCTTTATATAAAAAACAAAATTTTCCTTCTTAAATTCATTTTTATAAACTTCATTTACCTGTAGTTACTGCATTGTCAATGAGTCCGCGAGCAGACGCGTCTGCAGACACCTCACACACGTGGGAATCTATAAAAAAAAACAAAATAAAACGCATGTAAATGCGACTAGCTAGCCGCGATTTCGACTAGCCAGTCCAACCTGCTACTAGCTAGTCGCCCCTGCTAGTAGCCAGTGGCACCGGCGACTGGCTTGTCGCAGCGTTGACTAGCCACTCGCGCCTGATAGAATATTGTGAGTAATAATTCGCAGAACCCCAAAAAATTGCTCTGGCGACAGACGATTTTTAATGAATTTCTATATATAAAAAACACATTTTTCCATCTTAAATTCACAATTTTGTTCTGTAGCTACCTTCAATTACTACACAGTCAATCAGCCCGCGAGCAGACGCGTCTTAAGACACCAAACACTCGTGGGAATCTATAAAAAAAAACAAAATAAAACGCATGTAAATGCGACTAGCTAGCCGCGATTTCGACTAGTCAGTCCCGCCTGCTACTAGCTAGTCGCCCCTGCTAGTAGTCAGTGGCACCGGCGACTGGCTATTCCCAGCGTCGACTAGCCACTCGCACCTAATAGAATATTGTGAGTAATAATTCGCAGAAGCCCAAAAAAATGCTCAGGCGACAGACGATTTTTCAATGAATTTCTATATATAAAAAACACATTTTTCCATCCTCAATTCACAATTTTGTTCTGTAGCTACCTTCAATTACTACACAGTCAATCAGCCCGCGAGCAGACGCGTCTTTAGACACCAAACACTCGTGGGTAGCTTTGAAAAACAAACAAAAAGAAACGTATGTAAATGCGACTAGATAGCCGCGGTTTTGACTAGTCAGTCCCGCCTGCTTTTAGCTAGTCGCCCCTGCGACTAGTCAGTGGCGCCGGCGATTAGCTAGTCGCACTTGCGAGTAGCCACTCGCGCTTGATAGAATATTGTGATTTATCCGTCGCAGAACTACAAAAAATATTCTGGCGCCAGACAATTTTTGAATGAATTTCTTTATATAAAAAACAAACTTTTCCTTCTTAAATTCATTTTTATAAACTTCATTTACCTGTAATTACTGCATTGTCAATGAGTCCGCGAGCAGACGCGTCTGCAGACACCTCACACTCGTGGGAATCTATAAAAAAAAAACAAAATAAAACGCATGTAAATTCGACTAGCTAGCAGCGGTTTCGACTAGCCAGTCCAACCTGCTACTAGCTAGTCGCCCCTGCTAGTAGCCAGTGGTACCGGCGACTGGCTAGTCGCAGCGTTGACTAGCCACTCGCGCCTGATAGAATATTGTGAGTAATAATTCGCAGAACCCCAAAAAATTGCTCTGGCGACACACGATTTTTGAATGAATTTCTATATATAAAAAACACATTTTTCCATCTTAAATTCACAATTTTGTTCTGTAGCTACCTTCAATTACTACACAGTCAATCAGTTCGCGAGCAGACGCGTCTTTAGACACCAAACACTCGTGGGTAGCTTTGAAAAACAAACAAAAAGAAACGTATGTAAATGCGACTAGATAGCCGCGGTTTTGACTAGTCAGTCCCGCCTGCTTTTAGCTAGTCGCCCCTGCGACTAGTCAGTGGCGCCGGCGATTAGCTAGTCGCACTTGCGAGTAGCCACTCGCGCTTGATAGAATATTGTGATTTATCCGTCGCAGAACTACAAAAAATATTCTGGCGCCAGACGATTTTTGAATGAATTTCTTTATATAAAAAACAAAATTTTCCTTCTTAAATTCATTTTTATAAACTTCATTTACCTGTAGTTACTGCATTGTCAATGAGTCCGCGAGCAGACGCGTCTGCAGACACCTCACACTCGTGGAAATCTATAAAAAAAAAACAAAATAAAACGCATGTAAATGCGACTAGCTAGCCGCGGTTTCGACTAGCCAGTCCAACCTGCTACTAGCTAGTCGCCCCTGCTAGTAGCCAGTGGCACCGGCGACTGGCTAGTCGCAGCGTTGACTAGCCACTCGCGCCTGATAGAATATTGTGAGTAATAATTCGCAGAACCCCAAAAAATTGCTCTGGCGACAGACGATTTTTGAATGAATTTCTATATATAAAAAACACATTTTTCCATCTTAAATTCACAATTTTGTTCTGTAGCTACCTTCAATTACTACACAGTCAATCAGCCCGCGAGCAGACGCGTCTTTAGACACCAAACACTCGTGGGTAGCTTTGAAAAACAAACAAAAAGAAACGTATGTAAATGCGACTAGATAGCCGCGGTTTTGACTAGTCAGTCCCGCCTGCTTTTAGCTAGTCGCCCCTGCGACTAGTCAGTGGCGCCGGCGATTAGCTAGTCGCACTTGCGAGTAGCCACTCGCGCTTGATAGAATATTGTGATTTATCCGTCGCAGAACTACAAAAAATATTCTGGCGCCAGACGATTTTTGAATGAATTTCTTTATATAAAAAACAAAATTTTCCTTCTTAAATTCATTTTTATAAACTTCATTTACCTTTATTTACTGCATTGTCAATGAGTCCGCGAGCAGACGCGTCTGCAGACACCTCACACTCGTGGGAATCTATAAAAAAAAAACAAAATAAAACGCATGTAAATTCGACTAGCTAGCAGCGGTTTCGACTAGCCAGTCCAACCTGCTACTAGCTAGTCGCCCCTGCTAGTAGCCAGTGGCACCGGCGACTGGCTAGTCGCAGCGTTGACTAGCCACTCGCGCCTGATAGAATATTGTGAGTAATAATTCGCAGAACCCCAAAAAATTGCTCTGGCGACAGACGATTTTTCAATGAATTTCTATATATAAAAAACACATTTTTCCATCTTAAATTCACAATTTTGTTCTGTAGCTACCTTCAATTACTACACAGTCAATCAGCCCGCGAGCAGACGTGTCTTTAGACACCAAACACTCGTGGGTAGCTTTGAAAAACAAACAAAAAGAAACGTATGTAAATGCGACTAGATAGCCGCGGTTTTGACTAGTCAGTCCCGCCTGCTTTTAGCTAGTCGCCCCTGCGACTAGTCAGTGGCGCCGGCGATTAGCTAGTCGCACTTGCGAGTAGCCACTCGCGCTTGATAGAATATTGTGATTTATCCGTCGCAGAACTACAAAAAATATTCTGGCGCCAGACGATTTTTGAATGAATTTCTTTATATAAAAAACAAACTTTTCCTTCTTAAATTCATTTTTATAAACTTCATTTACCTTTATTTACTGCATTGTCAATGAGTCCGCGAGCAGACGCGTCTGCAGACACCTCACACTCGTGGGAATCTATAAAAAAAAAACAAAATAAAACGCATGTAAATTCGACTAGCTAGCAGCGGTTTCGACTAGCCAGTCCAACCTGCTACTAGCTAGTCGCCCCTGCTAGTAGCCAGTGGCACCGGCGACTGGCTAGTCGCAGCGTTGACTAGCCACTCGCGCCTGATAGAATATTGTGAGTAATAATTCGCAGAACCCCAAAAAATTGCCCTGGCGACAGACGATTTTTCAATGAATTTCTATATATAAAAAACACATTTTTCCATCTTAAATTCACAATTTTGTTCTGTAGCTACCTTCAATTACTACACAGTCAATCAGCCCGCGAGCAGACGTGTCTTTAGACACCAAACACTCGTGGGTAGCTTTGAAAAACAAACAAAAAGAAACGTATGTAAATGCGACTAGATAGCCGCGGTTTTGACTAGTCAGTCCCGCCTGCTTTTAGCTAGTCGCCCCTGCGACTAGTCAGTGGCGCCGGCGATTAGCTAGTCGCACTTGCGAGTAGCCACTCGCGCTTGATAGAATATTGTGATTTATCCGTCGCAGAACTACAAAAAATATTCTGGCGCCAGACGATTTTTGAATGAATTTCTTTATATAAAAAACAAACTTTTCCTTCTTAAATTCATTTTTATAAACTTCATTTACCTTTATTTACTGCATTGTTAATGACCCCGCGAGCAGACGCGTTTGCAGACACCTCACACACGTGGGAATCTATAAAAAAAAACAAAATAAAACGCATGTAAATGCGACTAGCTAGCCGCGATTTCGACTAGTCAGTCCCGCCTGCTACTAGCTAGTCGCCCCTGCTAGTAGCCAGTGGCACCGGCGACTCGCTAGTTGCAGCGTTGACTAGCCACTCGCGCCTGATAGAATATTGTGAGTAATAATTCGCAGAAGCCCAAAAAAATGCTCAGGCGAAAGACGATTTTTCAATGAATTTCTATATATAAAAAACACATTTTTCCATCTTAAATTCACAATTTTGTTCTGCACCTACCTTCAATTACTACACAGTCAATCAGCCCGCGAGCAGAAGCGTCTTTAGACACCAAACACTCGTGGGTAGCTTTGAAAAACAAACAAAAAGAAACGTATGTAAATGCGACTAGATAGCCGCGGTTTTGACTAGTCAGTCCCGCCTGCTTTTAGCTAGTCGCCCCTGCGACTAGTCAGTGGCGCCGGCGATAAGCTAGTCGCACTTGCGAGTAGCCACTCGCGCTTGATAGAATATTGTGATTTATCCGTCGCAGAACTACAAAAAATATTCTGGCGCCAGACGATTTTTGAATGAATTTCTTTATATAAAAAACAAAATTTTCCTTCTTAAATTCATTTTTATAAACTTCATTTACCTGTAGTTACTGCATTGTCAATGAGTCCGCGAGCAGACGCGTCTGCAGACACCTCACACTCGTGGGAATCTATAAAAAAAAAACAAAATAAAACGCATGTAAATGCGACTAGCTAGCCGCGGTTTCGACTAGCCAGTCCAACCTGCTACTAGCTAGTCGCCCCTGCTAGTAGCCAGTGGCACCGGCGACTGGCTAGTCGCAGCGTTGACTAGCCACTCGCGCCTGATAGAATATTGTGAGTAATAATTCGCAGAACCCCAAAAAATTGCTCTGGCGACAGACGATTTTTGAATGAATTTCTATATATAAAAAACACATTTTTCCATCTTAAATTCACAATTTTGTTCTGTAGCTACCTTCAATTACTACACAGTCAATCAGCCCGCGAGCAGACGCGTCTTTAGACACCAAACACTCGTGGGTAGCTTTGAAAAACAAACAAAAAGAAACGTATGTAAATGCGACTAGATAGCCGCGGTTTTGACTAGTCAGTCCCGCCTGCTTTTAGCTAGTCGCCCCTGCGACTAGTCAGTGGCGCCGGCGATTAGCTAGTCGCACTTGCGAGTAGCCACTCGCGCTTGATAGAATATTGTGATTTATCCGTCGCAGAACTACAAAAAATATTCTGGCGCCAGACAATTTTTGAATGAATTTCTTTATATAAAAAACAAACTTTTCCTTCTTAAATTCATTTTTATAAACTTCATTTACCTGTAATTACTGCATTGTCAATGAGTCCGCGAGCAGACGCGTCTGCAGACACCTCACACTCGTGGGAATCTATAAAAAAAAAACAAAATAAAACGCATGTAAATTCGACTAGCTAGCAGCGGTTTCGACTAGCCAGTCCAACCTGCTACTAGCTAGTCGCCCCTGCTAGTAGCCAGTGGTACCGGCGACTGGCTAGTCGCAGCGTTGACTAGCCACTCGCGCCTGATAGAATATTGTGAGTAATAATTCGCAGAACCCCAAAAAATTGCTCTGGCGACAGACGATTTTTGAATGAATTTCTATATATAAAAAACACATTTTTCCATCTTAAATTCACAATTTTGTTCTGTAGCTACCTTCAATTACTACACAGTCAATCAGCCCGCGAGCAGACGCGTCTTTAGACACCAAACACTCGTGGGTAGCTTTGAAAAACAAACAAAAAGAAACGTATGTAAATGCGACTAGATAGCCGCGGTTTTGACTAGTCAGTCCCGCCTGCTTTTAGCTAGTCGCCCCTGCGACTAGTCAGTGGCGCCGGCGATTAGCTAGTCGCACTTGCGAGTAGCCACTCGCGCTTGATAGAATATTGTGATTTATCCGTCGCAGAACTACAAAAAATATTCTGGCGCCAGACGATTTTTGAATGAATTTCTTTATATAAAAAACAAAATTTTCCTTCTTAAATTCATTTTTATAAACTTCATTTACCTGTAGTTACTGCATTGTCAATGAGTCCGCGAGCAGACGCGTCTGCAGACACCTCACACTCGTGGGAATCTATAAAAAAAAAACAAAATAAAACGCATGTAAATGCGACTAGCTAGCCGCGGTTTCGAGTAGCCAGTCCAACCTGCTACTAGCTAGTCGCCCCTGCTAGTAGCCAGTGGCACCGGCGACTGGCTAGTCGCAGCGTTGACTAGCCACTCGCGCCTGATAGAATATTGTGAGTAATAATTCGCAGAACCCCAAAAAATTGCTCTGGCGACAGACGATTTTTGAATGAATTTCTATATATAAAAAACACATTTTTCCATCTTAAATTCACAATTTTGTTCTGTAGCTACCTTCAATTACTACACAGTCAATCAGCCCGCGAGCAGACGCGTCTTTAGACACCAAACACTCGTGGGTAGCTTTGAAAAACAAACAAAAAGAAACGTATGTAAATGCGACTAGATAGCCGCGGTTTTGACTAGTCAGTCCCGCCTGCTTTTAGCTAGTCGCCCCTGCGACTAGTCAGTGGCGCCGGCGATTAGCTAGTCGCACTTGCGAGTAGCCACTCGCGCTTGATAGAATATTGTGATTTATCCGTCGCAGAACTACAAAAAATATTCTGGCGCCAGACGATTTTTGAATGAATTTCTTTATATAAAAAACAAAATTTTCCTTCTTAAATTCATTTTTATAAACTTCATTTACCTTTATTTACTGCATTGTCAATGAGTCCGCGAGCAGACGCGTCTGCAGACACCTCACACTCGTGGGAATCTATAAAAAAAAAACAAAATAAAACGCATGTAAATTCGACTAGCTAGCAGCGGTTTCGACTAGCCAGTCCAACCTGCTACTAGCTAGTCGCCCCTGCTAGTAGCCAGTGGCACCGGCGACTGGCTAGTCGCAGCGTTGACTAGCCACTCGCGCCTGATAGAATATTGTGAGTAATAATTCGCAGAACCCCAAAAAATTGCTCTGGCGACAGACGATTTTTCAATGAATTTCTATATATAAAAAACACATTTTTCCATCTTAAATTCACAATTTTGTTCTGTAGCTACCTTCAATTACTACACAGTCAATCAGCCCGCGAGCAGACGTGTCTTTAGACACCAAACACTCGTGGGTAGCTTTGAAAAACAAACAAAAAGAAACGTATGTAAATGCGACTAGATAGCCGCGGTTTTGACTAGTCAGTCCCGCCTGCTTTTAGCTAGTCGCCCCTGCGACTAGTCAGTGGCGCCGGCGATTAGCTAGTC
This sequence comes from Dryobotodes eremita, assembly GCA_917490735.1. NCBI lineage: Eukaryota > Metazoa > Arthropoda > Insecta > Lepidoptera > Noctuidae > Dryobotodes > Dryobotodes eremita. The sequence continues at coordinate 61,273 of OU823269.1, forward strand.
GCACTTGCGAGTAGCCACTCGCGCTTGATAGAATATTGTGATTTATCCGTCGCAGAACTACAAAAAATATTCTGGCGCCAGACGATTTTTGAATGAATTTCTTTATATAAAAAACAAACTTTTCCTTCTTAAATTCATTTTTATAAACTTCATTTACCTTTATTTACTGCATTGTCAATGAGTCCGCGAGCAGACGCATCTGCAGACACCTCACACTCGTGGGAATCTATAAAAAAAAAACAAAATAAAACGCATGTAAATTCGACTAGCTAGCAGCGGTTTCGACTAGCCAGTCCAACCTGCTACTAGCTAGTCGCCCCTGCTAGTAGCCAGTGGCACCGGCGACTGGCTAGTCGCAGCGTTGACTAGCCACTCGCGCCTGATAGAATATTGTGAGTAATAATTCGCAGAACCCCAAAAAATTGCTCTGGCGACAGACGATTTTTCAATGAATTTCTATATATAAAAAACACATTTTTCCATCTTAAATTCACAATTTTGTTCTGTAGCTACCTTCAATTACTACACAGTCAATCAGCCCGCGAGCAGACGTGTCTTTAGACACCAAACACTCGTGGGTAGCTTTGAAAAACAAACAAAAAGAAACGTATGTAAATGCGACTAGATAGCCGCGGTTTTGACTAGTCAGTCCCGCCTGCTTTTAGCTAGTCGCCCCTGCGACTAGTCAGTGGCGCCGGCGATTAGCTAGTCGCACTTGCGAGTAGCCACTCGCGCTTGATAGAATATTGTGATTTATCCGTCGCAGAACTACAAAAAATATTCTGGCGCCAGACGATTTTTGAATGAATTTCTTTATATAAAAAACAAACTTTTCCTTCTTAAATTCATTTTTATAAACTTCATTTACCTTTATTTACTGCATTGTTAATGACCCCGCGAGCAGACGCGTTTGTAGACACCTCACACACGTGGGAATCTATAAAAAAAAACAAAATAAAACGCATGTAAATGCGACTAGCTAGCCGCGATTTCGACTAGTCAGTCCCGCCTGCTACTAGCTAGTCGCCCCTGCTAGTAGCCAGTGGCACCGGCGACTCGCTAGTTGCAGCGTTGACTAGCCACTCGCGCCTGATAGAATATTGTGAGTAATAATTCGCAGAAGCCCAAAAAAATGCTCAGGCGAAAGACGATTTTTCAATGAATTTCTATATATAAAAAACACATTTTTCCATCTTAAATTCACAATTTTGTTCTGCACCTACCTTCAATTACTACACAGTCAATCAGCCCGCGAGCAGAAGCGTCTTTAGACACCAAACACTCGTGGGTAGCTTTGAAAAACAAACAAAAAGAAACGTATGTAAATGCGACTAGATAGCCGCGGTTTTGACTAGTCAGTCCCGCCTGCTTTTAGCTAGTCGCCCCTGCGACTAGTCAGTGGCGCCGGCGATTAGCTAGTCGCACTTGCGAGTAGCCACTCGCGCTTGATAGAATATTGTGATTTATCCGTCGCAGAACTACAAAAAATATTCTGGCGCCAGACGATTTTTGAATGAATTTCTTTATATAAAAAACAAAATTTTCCTTCTTAAATTCATTTTTATAAACTTCATTTACCTTTATTTACTGCATTGTCAATGAGTCCGCGAGCAGACGCGTCTGCAGACACCTCACACTCGTGGGAATCTATAAAAAAAAAACAAAATAAAACGCATGTAAATTCGACTAGCTAGCAGCGGTTTCGACTAGCCAGTCCAACCTGCTACTAGCTAGTCGCCCCTGCTAGTAGCCAGTGGCACCGGCGACTGGCTAGTCGCATCGTTGACTAGCCACTCGCGCCTGATAGAATATTGTGAGTAATAATTCGCAGAACCCCAAAAAATTGCTCTGGCGACAGACGATTTTTCAATGAATTTCTATATATAAAAAACACATTTTTCCATCTTAAATTCACAATTTTGTTCTGTAGCTACCTTCAATTACTACACAGTCAATCAGCCCGCGAGCAAACGCGTCTTTAGACACCAAACACTCGTGGGTAGCTTTGAAAAACAAACAAAAAGAAACGTATGTAAATGCGACTAGATAGCCGCGGTTTTGACTAGTCAGTCCCGCCAGCTTTTAGCTAGTCGCCCCTGCGACTAGTCAGTGGCGCCGGCGATTAGCTAGTCGCACTTGCGAGTAGCCACTCGCGCTTGATAGAATATTGTGATTTATCCGTCGCAGAACTACAAAAAATATTCTGGCGCCAGACGATTTTTGAATGAATTTCTTTATATAAAAAACAAAATTTTCCTTCTTAAATTCATTTTTATAAACTTCATTTACCTGTAGTTACTGCATTGTCAATGAGTCCGCGAGCAGACGCGTCTGCAGACACCTCACACTCGTGGGAATCTATAAAAAAAAAACAAAATAAAACGCATGTAAATGCGACTAGCTAGCCGCGGTTTCGACTAGCCAGTCCAACCTGCTACTAGCTAGTCGCCCCTGCTAGTAGCCAGTGGCACCGGCGACTGGCTAGTCGCAGCGTTGACTAGCCACTCGCGCCTGATAGAATATTGTGAGTAATAATTCGCAGAACCCCAAAAAATTGCTCTGGCGACAGACGATTTTTCAATGAATTTCTATATATAAAAAACACATTTTTCCATCTTAAATTCACAATTTTGTTCTGTAGCTACCTTCAATTACTACACAGTCAATCAGCCCGCGAGCAGACGCGTCTTTAGACACCAAACACTCGTGGGTAGCTTTGAAAAACAAACAAAAAGAAACGTATGTAAATGCGACTAGATAGCCGCGGTTTTGACTAGTCAGTCCCGCCTGCTTTTAGCTAGTCGCCCCTGCGACTAGTCAGTGGCGCCGGCGATTAGCTAGTCGCACTTGCGAGTAGCCACTCGCGCTTGATAGAATATTGTGATTTATCCGTCGCAGAACTACAAAAAATATTCTGGCGCCAGACGATTTTTGAATGAATTTCTTTATATAAAAAACAAACTTTTCCTTCTTAAATTCATTTTTATAAACTTCATTTACCTTTATTTACTGCATTGTTAATGACCCCGCGAGCAGACGCGTTTGCAGGCACCTCACACACGTGGGAATCTATAAAAAAAAACAAAATAAAACGCATGTAAATGCGACTAGCTAGCCGCGATTTCGACTAGTCAGTCCCGCCTGCTACTAGCTAGTCGCCCCTGCTAGTAGCCAGTGGCACCGGCGACTTGCTAGTTGCAGCGTTGACTAGCCACTCGCGCCTGATAGAATATTGTGAGTAATAATTCGCAGAAGCCCAAAAAAATGCTCAGGCGAAAGACGATTTTTCAATGAATTTCTATATATAAAAAACACATTTTTCCATCTTAAATTCACAATTTTGTTCTGCACCTACCTTCAATTACTACACAGTCAATCAGCCCGCGAGCAGAAGCGTCTTTAGACACCAAACACTCGTGGGGAGCTTTGAAAAACAAACAAAAAGAAACGTATGTAAATGCGACTAGATAGCCGCGGTTTTGACTAGTCAGTCCCGCCTGCTTTTAGCTAGTCGCCCCTGCGACTAGTCAGTGGCACCGGCGATAAGCTAGTCGCACTTGCGAGTAGCCACTCGCGCTTGATAGAATATTGTGATTTATCCGTCGCAGAACTACAAAAAATATTCTGGCGCCAGACGATTTTTGAATGAATTTCTTTATATAAAAAACAAAATTTTCCTTCTTAAATTCATTTTTATAAACTTCATTTACCTGTAGTTACTGCATTGTCAATGAGTCCGCGAGCAGACGCGTCTGCAGACACCTCACACTCGTGGGAATCTATAAAAAAAAAACAAAATAAAACGCATGTAAATGCGACTAGCTAGCCGCGGTTTCGACTAGCCAGTCCAACCTGCTACTAGCTAGTCGCCCCTGCTAGTAGCCAGTGGCACCGGCGACTGGCTAGTCGCAGCGTTGACTAGCCACTCGCGCCTGATAGAATATTGTGAGTAATAATTCGCAGAACCCCAAAAAATTGCTCTGGCGACAGACGATTTTTGAATGAATTTCTATATATAAAAAACACATTTTTCCATCTTAAATTCACAATTTTGTTCTGTAGCTACCTTCAATTACTACACAGTCAATCAGCCCGCGAACAGACGCGTCTTTAGACACCAAACACTCGTGGGTAGCTTTGAAAAACAAACAAAAAGAAACGTATGTAAATGCGACTAGATAGCCGCGGTTTTGACTAGTCAGTCCCGCCTGCTTTTAGCTAGTCGCCCCTGCGACTAGTCAGTGGCGCCGGCGATTAGCTAGTCGCACTTGCGAGTAGCCACTCGCGCTTGATAGAATATTGTGATTTATCCGTCGCAGAACTACAAAAAATATTCTGGCGCCAGACGATTTTTGAATGAATTTCTTTATATAAAAAACAAAATTTTCCTTCTTAAATTCATTTTTATAAACTTCATTTACCTGTAGTTACTGCATTGTCAATGAGTCCGCGAGCAGACGCGTCTGCAGACACCTCACACTCGTGGGAATCTATAAAAAAAAAACAAAATACAACGCATGTAAATGCGACTAGCTAGCCGCGGTTTCGACTAGCCAGTCCAACCTGCTACTAGCTAGTCGCCCCTGCTAGTAGCCAGTGGCACCGGCGACTGGCTAGTCGCAGCGTTGACTAGCCACTCGCGCCTGATAGAATATTGTGAGTAATAATTCGCAGAACCCCAAAAAATTGCTCTGGCAACAGACGATTTTTGAATGAATTTCTATATATAAAAAACACATTTTTCCATCTTAAATTCGCAATTTTGTTCTGTAGCTACCTTCAATTACTACACAGTCAATCAGCCCGCGAGCAGACGCGTCTTTAGACACCAAACACTCGTGGGTAGCTTTGAAAAACAAACAAAAAGAAACGTATGTAAATGCGACTAGATAGCCGCGGTTTTGACTAGTCAGTCCCGCCTGCTTTTAGCTAGTCGCCCCTGCGACTAGTCAGTGGCGCCGGCGATTAGCTAGTCGCACTTGCGAGTAGCCACTCGCGCTTGATAGAATATTGTGATTTATCCGTCGCAGAACTACAAAAAATATTCTGGCGCCAGACGATTTTTGAATGAATTTCTTTATATAAAAAACAAAATTTTCCTTCTTAAATTCATTTTTATAAACTTCATTTACCTGTAGTTACTGCATTGTCAATGAGTCCGCGAGCAGACGCGTCTGCAGACACCTCACACTCGTGGGAATCTATAAAAAAAAAACAAAATAAAACGCATGTAAATGCGACTAGCTAGCCGCGGTTTCGACTAGCCAGTCCAACCTGCTACTAGCTAGTCGCCCCTGCTAGTAGCCAGTGGCACCAGCGACTGGCTAAACGCAGCGTTGACTAGCCACTCGCGCCTGATAGAATATTGTGAGTAATAATTCGCAGAACCCCAAAAAATTGCTCTGGCGCCAGACGATTTTTGAATGAATTTCTATATATAAAAAACACATTTTTCCATCTTAAATTCACAATTTTGTTCTGTAGCTACCTTCAATTACTACACAGTCAATCAGCCCGCGAGCAGACGCGTCTTTAGACACCAAACACTCGTGGGTAGCTTTGAAAAACAAACAAAAAGAAACGTATGTAAATGCGACTAGATAGCCGCGGTTTTGACTAGTCAGTCCCGCCTGCTTTTAGCTAGTCGCCCCTGCGTCTAGTCAGTGGCGCCGGCGATTAGCTAGTCGCACTTGCGAGTAGCCACTCGTGCTTGATAGAATATTGTGATTTATCCGTCGCAGAACTACAAAAAATATTCTGGCGCCAGACGATTTTTGAATGAATTTCTTTATATAAAAAACAAACTTTTCCTTCTTAAATTCATTTTTATAAACTTTATTTACCTTTATTTACTGCATTGTTAATGACCCCGCGAGCAGACGCGTTTGCAGACACCTCACACACGTGGGAATCTATAAAAAAAAACAAAATAAAACGCATGTAAATGCGACTAGCTAGCCGCGATTTCGACTAGTCAGTCCCGCCTGCTACTAGCTAGTCGCCCCTGCTAGTAGCCAGTGGCACCGGCGACTCGCTAGTTGCAGCGTTGACTAGCCACTCGCGCCTGATAGAATATTGTGAGTAATAATTCGCAGAAGCCCAAAAAAATGCTCAGGCGAAAGACGATTTTTCAATGAATTTCTATATATAAAAAACACATTTTTCCATCTTAAATTCACAATTTTGTTCTGCACCTACCTTCAATTACTACACAGTCAATCAGCCCGCGAGCAGAAGCGTCTTTAGACACCAAACACTCGTGGGGAGCTTTGAAAAACAAACAAAAAGAAACGTATGTAAATGCGACTAGATAGCCGCGGTTTTGACTAGTCAGTCCCGCCTGCTTTTAGCTAGTCGCCCCTGCGACTAGTCAGTGGCGCCGGCGATTAGCTAGTCGCACTTGCGAGTAGCCACTCGCGCTTGATAGAATATTGTGATTTATCCGTCGCAGAACTACAAAAAATATTCTGGCGCCAGACGATTTTTGAATGAATTTCTTTATATAAAAAACAAAATTTTCCTTCTTAAATTCATTTTTATAAACTTCATTTACCTGTAGTTACTGCATTGTCAATGAGTCCGCGAGCAGACGCGTCTGCAGACACCTCACACTCGTGGGAATCTATAAAAAAAAAACAAAATAAAACGCATGTAAATGCGACTAGCTAGCCGCGGTTTCGACTAGCCAGTCCAACCTGCTACTAGCTAGTCGCCCCTGCTAGTAGCCAGTGGCACCGGCGACTGGCTAGTCGCAGCGTTGACTAGCCACTCGCGCCTGATAGAATATTGTGAGTAATAATTCGCAGAACCCCAAAAAATTGCTCTGGCGACAGACGATTTTTGAATGAATTTCTATATATAAAAAACACATTTTTCCATCTTAAATTCACAATTTTGTTCTGTAGCTACCTTCAATTACTACACAGTCAATCAGCCCGCGAGCAGACGCGTCTTTAGACACCAAACACTCGTGGGTAGCTTTGAAAAACAAACAAAAAGAAACGTATGTAAATGCGACTAGATAGCCGCGGTTTTGACTAGTCAGTCCCGCCTGCTTTTAGCTAGTCGCCCCTGCGACTAGTCAGTGGCGCCGGCGATTAGCTAGTCGCACTTGCGAGTAGCCACTCGCGCTTGATAGAATATTGTGATTTATCCGTCGCAGAACTACAAAAAATATTCTGGCGCCAGACAATTTTTGAATGAATTTCTTTATATAAAAAACAAACTTTTCCTTCTTAAATTCATTTTTATAAACTTCATTTACCTGTAATTACTGCATTGTCAATGAGTCCGCGAGCAGACGCATCTGCAGACACCTCACACTCGTGGGAATCTATAAAAAAAAAACAAAATAAAACGCATGTAAATTCGACTAGCTAGCAGCGGTTTCGACTAGCCAGTCCAACCTGCTACTAGCTAGTCGCCCCTGCTAGTAGCCAGTGGCACCGGCGACTGGCTAGTCGCAGCGTTGACTAGCCACTCGCGCCTGATAGAATATTGTGAGTAATAATTCGCAGAACCCCAAAAAATTGCTCTGGCGACAAACGATTTTTCAATGAATTTCTATATATAAAAAACACATTTTTCCATCTTTAATTCACAATTTTGTTCTGTAGCTACCTTCAATTACTACACAGTCAATCAGCCCGCGAGCAGACGCGTCTTTAGACACCAAACACTCGTGGGTAGCTTTGAAAAACAAACAAAAAGAAACGTATGTAAATGCGACTAGATAGCCGCAGTTTTGACTAGTCAGTCCCGCCTGCTTTTAGCTAGTCGCCCCTGCGACTAGTCAGTGGCGCCGGCGATTAGCTAGTCGCACTTGCGAGTAGCCACTCGCGCTTGATAGAATATTGTGATTTATCCGTCGCAGAACTACAAAAAATATTCTGGCGCCAGACGATTTTTGAATGAATTTCTTTATATAAAAAACAAAATTTTCCTTCTTAAATTCATTTTTATAAACTTCATTTACCTTTATTTACTGCATTATTAATGACCCCGCGAGCAGACGCGTTTGCAGACACCTCACACACGTGGGAATCTATAAAAAAAAAACAAAATAAAACGCATGTAAATGCGACTAGCTAGCCGCGATTTCGACTAGTCAGTCCCGCCTGCTACTAGCTAGTCGCCCCTGCTAGTAGCCAGTGGCACCGGCGACTCGCTAGTTGCAGCGTTGACTAGCCACTCGCGCCTGATAGAATATTGTGAGTAATAATTCGCAGAAGCCCAAAAAAATGCTCAGGCGAAAGACGATTTTTCAATGAATTTCTATATATAAAAAAAAACATTTTTCCATCTTAAATTCACAATTTTGTTCTGCAGCTACCTTCAATTACTACACAGTCAATCAGCCCGCGAGCAGAAGCGTCTTTAGACACCAAACACTCGTGGGGAGCTTTGAAAAACAAACAAAAAGAAACGTATGTAAATGCGACTAGATAGCCGCGGTTTTGACTAGTCAGTCCCGCCTGCTTTTAGCTAGTCGCCCCTGCGACTAGTCAGTGGCGCCGGCGACTAGCTAGTCGCACTTGCGAGTAGCCACTTGCGCTTGACAGAATATTGTGATTTATCCGTCGCAGAACTACAAAAAATATTCTGGCGCCAGACAATTTTTGAATGAATTTCTTTATATAAAAAACAAACTTTTCCTTCTTAAATTCATTTTTATAAACTTCATTTACCTGTAATTACTGCATTGTCAATGAGTCCGCGAGCAGACGCGTCTGCAGACACCTCACACTCGTGGGAATCTATAAAAAAAAAACAAAATAAAACGCATGTAAATGCGACTAGCTAGCCGCGGTTTCGACTAGCCAGTCCAACCTGCTACTAGCTAGTCGCCCCTGCTAGTAGCCAGTGGCACCGGCGACTGGCTAGTCGCAGCGTTGACTAGCCACTCGCGCCTGATAGAATATTGTGAGTAATAATTCGCAGAACCCCAAAAAATTGCTCTGGTGACAGACGATTTTTGAATGAATTTCTATATATAAAAAACACATTTTTCCATCTTAAATTCACAATTTTGTTCTGTAGCTACCTTCAATTACTACACAGTCAATCAGCCCGCGAGCAGACGCGTCTTTAGACACCAAACACTCGTGGGTAGCTTTGAAAAACAAACAAAAAGAAACGTATGTAAATGCGACTAGATAGCCGCGGTTTTGACTAGTCAGTCCCGCCTGCTTTTAGCTAGTCGCCCCTGCGACTAGTCAGTGGCGCCGGCGATTAGCTAGTCGCACTTGCGAGTAGCCACTCGCGCTTGATAGAATATTGTGATTTATCCGTCGCAGAACTACAAAAAATATTCTGGCGCCAGACGATTTTTGAATGAATTTCTTTATATAAAAAACAAAATTTTCCTTCTTAAATTCATTTTTATAAACTTCATTTACCTTTATTTACTGCATTGTCAATGACCCTGCGAGCAGACGCGTCTGCAGACACCTCACACACGTGGGAATCTATAAAAAAAAACAAAATAAAACGCATGTAAATGCGACTAGCTAGCCGCGATTTCGACTAGCCAGTCCAACCTGCTACTAGCTAGTCGCCCCTGCTAGTAGCCAGTGGCACCGGCGACTGGCTAGTCGCAGCGTTGACTAGCCACTCGCGCCTGATAGAATATTGTGAGTAATAATTCGCAGAACCCCAAAAAATTGCTCTGGCGACAGACGATTTTTAATGAATTTCTATGTATAAAAAACAAATTTTTCCATCTTAAATTCACAATTTTGTTCTGTAGCTACCTTCAATTACTACACAGTCAATCAGCCCGCGAGCAGACGCGTCTTTAGACACCAAACACTCGTGGGTAGCTTTGAAAAACAAACAAAAAGAAACGTATGTAAATGCGACTAGATAGCCGCGGTTTTGACTAGTCAGTCCCGCCTGCTTTTAGCTAGTCGCCCCTGCGACTAGTCAGTGGCGCCGGCGATTAGCTAGTCGCACTTGCGAGTAGCCACTCGCGCTTGATAGAATATTGTGATTTATCCGTCGCAGAACTACAAAAAATATTCTGGCGCCAGACAATTTTTGAATGAATTTCTTTATATAAAAAACAAACTTTTCCTTCTTAAATTCATTTTTATAAACTTCATTTACCTGTAGTTACTGCATTGTCAATGACCCCGCGAGCAGACGCGTCTGCAGACACCTCACACACGTGGGAATCTATAAAAAAAAACAAAATAAAACGCATGTAAATGCGACTAGCTAGCCGCGATTTCGACTAGTCAGTCCCGCCTGCTACTAGCTAGTCGCCCCTGCTAGTAGCCAGTGGCACCGGCGACTCTCTAGTTGCAGCGTTGACTAGCCACTCGCGCCTGATAGAATATTGTGAGTTATAATTCGCAGAACCCCAAAAAAATGCTCTGGCGACAGACGATTTTTGAATGAATTTCTATATATAAAAAACACATTTTTCCATCTTAAATTCATAATTTTGTTCTGTAGCTACCTTCAATTACTACAAAGTCAATCAGCCCGCGAGCAGACGCGTCTTTAGACACCAAACACTCGTGGGTAGCTTTGAAAAACAAACAAAAAGAAAAGTATGTAAATGCGACTAGATAGCCGCGGTTTTGACTAGTCAGTCCCGCCTGCTTTTAGCTAGTCGCCCCTGCGACTAGTCAGTGGCGCTGGCGATTAGCTAGTCGCACTTGCGAGTAGCCACTCGCGCTTGATAGAATAGTGTGATTAATCCGTCGCAGAACTACAAAAATATTCTGGCGCCAGACGATTTTTGAATGAATTTCTTTATATAAAAAACAAAATTTTTCTTCTTAAATTCATTTTTATAAACTTCATTTACCTTTATTTACTGCATTGTCAATGACCCCGTGAGCAGCCGCGTCTGCAGACACCTCACACACGTGGGAATCTATAAAAAAAAACAAAATAAAACGCATGTTAATGCGACTAGCTAGCCGCGATTTCGACTAGTCAGTCCCGCCTGCTACTAGCTAGTCGCCCCTGCTAGTAGCCAGTGGCACCGGCGACTCACTAGTTGCAGCGTTGACTAGCCACTCGCGCCTGATAGAATATTGTGAGTAATAATTCGCAGAACCCCAAAAAAATGCTCTGGCGACAGACGATTTTTGAATGAATTTCTATATATAAAAAACACATTTTTCCATCTTAAATTCATAATTTTGTTCTGTAGCTACCATCAATTACTACACAGTCAATCAGCCCGCGAGCAGATGCGTCTTTAGACACCAAACACTCGTGGGTAGCTTTGAAAAACAAACAAAAAGAAACGTATGTAAATGCGACTAGATAGCCGCGGTTTTGACTAGTCAGTCCCGCCTGCTTTTAGCTAGTCGCCCCTGCGACTAGTCAGTGGCGCCGGCGATAAGCTAGTCGCACTTGCGAGTAGCCACTCGCGCTTGATAGAATATTGTGATTTATCCGTCGCAGAACTACAAAAAATATTCTGGCGCCAGACGATTTTTGAATGAATTTCTTTATATAAAAAACAAAATTTTCCTTCTTAAATTCATTTTTATAAACTTCATTTACCTGTAGTTACTGCATTGTCAATGAGTCCGCGAGCAGACGCGTCTGCAGACACCTCACACTCGTGGGAATCTATAAAAAAAAAACAAAATAAAACGCATGTAAATGCGACTAGCTAGCCGCGGTTTCGACTAGCCAGTCCAACCTGCTACTAGCTAGTCGCCCCTGCTAGTAGCCAGTGGCACCAGCGACTGGCTAAACGCAGCGTTGACTAGCCACTCGCGCCTGATAGAATATTGTGAGTAATAATTCGCAGAACCCCAAAAAATTGCTCTGGCGCCAGACGATTTTTGAATGAATTTCTATATATAAAAAACACATTTTTCCATCTTAAATTCACAATTTTGTTCTGTAGCTACCTTCAATTACTACACAGTCAATCAGCCCGCGAGCAGACGCGTCTTTAGACACCAAACACTCGTGGGTAGCTTTGAAAAACAAACAAAAAGAAACGTATGTAAATGCGACTAGATAGCCGCGGTTTTGACTAGTCAGTCCCGCCAGCTTTTAGCTAGTCGCCCCTGCGACTAGTCAGTGGCGCCGGCGATTAGCTAGTCGCACTTGCGAGTAGCCACTCGCGCTTGATAGAATATTGTGATTTATCCGTCGCAGAACTACAAAAAATATTCTGGCGCCAGACGATTTTTGAATGAATTTCTTTATATAAAAAACAAAATTTTCCTTCTTAAATTCATTTTTATAAACTTCATTTACCTGTAGTTACTGCATTGTCAATGAGTCCGCGAGCAGACGCGTCTGCAGACACCTCACACTCGTGGGAATCTATAAAAAAAAAACAAAATAAAACGCATGTAAATGCGACTAGCTAGCCGCGGTTTCGACTAGCCAGTCCAACCTGCTACTAGCTAGTCGCCCCTGCTAGTAGCCAGTGGCACCGGCGACTGGCTAGTCGCAGCGTTGACTAGCCACTCGCGCCTGATAGAATATTGTGAGTAATAATTCGCAGAACCCCAAAAAATTGCTCTGGCGACAGACGATTTTTCAATGAATTTCTATATATAAAAAACACATTTTTCCATCTTAAATTCACAATTTTGTTCTGTAGCTACCTTCAATTACTACACAGTCAATCAGCCCGCGAGCAGACGCGTCTTTAGACACCAAACACTCGTGGGTAGCTTTGAAAAACAAACAAAAAGAAACGTATGTAAATGCGACTAGATAGCCGCGGTTTTGACTAGTCAGTCCCGCCTGCTTTTAGCTAGTCGCCCCTGCGACTAGTCAGTGGCGCCGGCGATTAGCTAGTCGCACTTGCGAGTAGCCACTCGCGCTTGATAGAATATTGTGATTTATCCGTCGCAGAACTACAAAAAATATTCTGGCGCCAGACGATTTTTGAATGAATTTCTTTATATAAAAAACAAACTTTTCCTTCTTAAATTCATTTTTATAAACTTCATTTACCTTTATTTACTGCATTGTTAATGACCCCGCGAGCAGACGCGTTTGCAGGCACCTCACACACGTGGGAATCTATAAAAAAAAAACAAAATAAAACGCATGTAAATGCGACTAGCTAGCCGCGATTTCGACTAGTCAGTCCCGCCTGCTACTAGCTAGTCGCCCCTGCTAGTAGCCAGTGGCACCGGCGACTTGCTAGTTGCAGCGTTGACTAGCCACTCGCGCCTGATAGAATATTGTGAGTAATTCGCAGAACCCCAAAAAAATGCTCTGGCGGCAGACGATTTTTGAATGAATTTCTATATATAAAAAACACATTTTTCCATCTTAAATTCATAATTTTGTTCTGTAGCTACCTTCAATTACTACACAGTCAATCAGCCCGCAAGCAGACGCGTCTTTAGACACCAAACACTCGTGGGTAGCTTTGAAAAACAAACAAAAAGAAACGTATGTAAATGCGACTAGATAGCCGCGGTTTTGACTAGTCAGTCCCGCCTGCTTTTAGCTAGTCGCCCCTGCGACTAGTCAGTGGCGCCGGTGACTAGATAGTCGCACTTGCGAGTAGCCACTCGCGCTTGATAGAATATTGTGATTTATCCGTCGCAGAACTACAAAAAATATTCTGGCGCCAGACGATTTTTGAATGAATTTCTTTATATAAAAAACAAAATTTTCCTTCTTAAATTCATTTATATAAACTTCATTTACCTGTAGTTACTGCATTGTCAATGAGTCCGCGAGCAGACGCGTCTGCAGACACCTCACACTCGTGGGAATCTATAAAAAAAAAACAAAATAAAACGCATGTAAATGCGACTAGCTAGCCGCGGTTTCGACTAGCCAGTCCAACCTGCTACTAGCTAGTCGCCCCTGCTAGTAGCCAGTGGCACCGGCGACTGGCTAGTCGCAGCGTTGACTAGCCACTCGCGCCTGATAGAATATTGTGAGTAATAATTCGCAGAACCCCAAAAAAATGCTCTGGCGACAGACGATTTTTGAATGAATTTCTATATATAAAAAACACATTTTTCCATCTTAAATTCATAATTTTGTTCTGTAGCTACCTTCAATTACTACACAGTCAATCATTTCGCGAGCAGACGCGTCTTTAGACACCTCACACACGTGGGAATCTATAAAAAAAAAACAAAATAAAACGCATGTAAATGCGACTAGCTAGCCGCGGTTTTGACTAGCCAGTCCAACCTGCTACTAGCTAGTCGCCCCTGCTAGTTGCCAGTGGCACCGGCGACTGGCTAGTCGCAGCGTTGACTAGCCACTCGCGCCTGATAGAATATTGTGAGTAATAATTCGCAGAACCCCAAAAAAAATGCTCTGGCGACAGACGATTTTTGAATGAATTTCTATATATAAAAAACACATTTTTCCATCGTAAATTCATAATTTTGTTCTGTAGCTACCTTCAATTACTACACAGTCAATCAGCGCGCGAGCAGACGCGTCTTTAGACACCAAACACTCATGGGTAGCTTTGAAAAACAAACAAAAAGAAACGTATGTAAATGCGACTAGATAGCCGCGGTTTTGACTAGTCTGTCCCGCCTGCTTTTAGCTAGTCGCCCCTGCGACTAGTCAGTGGCGCCGGCGATTAGCTAGTCGCACTTGCGAGTAGCACTCGCGCTTGATAGAATATTGTGATTTATCCGTCGCAGAACTACAAAAAATATTCTGGCGCCAGACGATTTTTGAATGAATTTCTTTATATAAAAAACTAAATTTTCCTTCTTAAATTCATTTTTATAAACTTCATTTACCTTTATTTACTGCATTGTCAATGACCCCGCGAGCAGACGCGTCTGCAGACACCTCACACACGTGGGAATCTATAAAAAAAAAACAAAATAAAACGCATGTAAATGCGACTAGCTAGCCGCGATTTCGACTAGCCAGTCCAACCTGCTACTAGCTAGTCGCCCCTGCTAGTAGTCAGTGGCACCGGCGACTGGCTAGTCCCAGCGTCGACTAGCCACTCGCACCTAATAGAATATTGTGAGTAATAATTCGCAGAACCCCAAAAAAATGCTCTGGCGACAGACGATTTTTGAATGAATTTCTATATATAAAAAACACATTTTTCCATCTTAAATTCATAATTTTGTTCTGTAGCTACCTTCAATTACTACACAGTCAATCAGCGCGCGAGCAGACGCGTCTTTAGACACCAAACACTCATGGGTAGCTTTGAAAAACAAACAAAAAGAAACGTATGTAAATGCGACTAGATAGCCGCGGTTTTGACTAGTCTGTCCCGCCTGCTTTTAGCTAGTCGCCCCTGCGACTAGTCAGTGGCGCCGGCGATTAGCTAGTCGCACTTGCGAGTAGCACTCGCGCTTGATAGAATATTGTGATTTATCCGTCGCAGAACTACAAAAAATATTCTGGCGCCAGACGATTTTTGAATGAATTTCTTTATATAAAAAACAAAATTTTCCTTCTTAAATTCATTTTTATAAACTTCATTTACCTTTATTTACTGCATTGTCAATGACCCCGCGAGCAGACGCGTCTGCAGACACCTCACACACGTGGGAATCTATAAAAAAAAAACAAAATAAAACGCATGTAAATGCGACTAGCTAGCCGCGATTTCGACTAGCCAGTCCAACCTGCTACTAGCTAGTCGCCCCTGCTAGTAGTCAGTGGCACCGGCGACTGGCTAGTCCCAGCGTCGACTAGCCACTCGCACCTAATAGAATATTGTGAGTAATAATTCGCAGAACCCCAAAAAAATGCTCTGGCGACAGACGATTTTTGAATGAATTTCTATATATAAAAAACACATTTTTCCATCTTAAATTCATAATTTTGTTCTGTAGCTACCTTCAATTACTACACAGTCAATCAGCCCGCGAGCAGACGCGTCTTTAGACACCAAACACTCGTGGGTAGCTTTGAAAAACAAACAAAAAGAAACGTATGTATATGCGACTAGATAGCCGCGGTTTTGACTAGTCAGTCCCGCCTGCTTTTAGCTAGTCGCCCCTGCGACTAGTCAGTGGCGCCGGCGACTAGCTAGTCGCACTTGCGAGTAGCCACTTGCGCTTGACAGAATATTGTGATTTATCCGTCGCAGAACTACAAAAAATATTCTGGCGCCAGACAATTTTTGAATGAATTTCTTTATATAAAAAACAAAATTTTCCTTCTTAAATTCATTTTTATAAACTTCATTTACCTTTATTTACTGCATTGTCAATGACCCCGCGAGCAGACGCGTCTGCAGACACCTCACACACGTGGGAATCTATAAAAAAAAAACAAAATAAAACGCATGTAAATGCGACTAGCTAGCCGCTGTTTCGACTAGCCAGTCCAACCTGCTACTAGCTAGTCGCCCCTGCTAGTAGCCAGTGGCACCGGCGACTGGCTAGTCGCAGCGTTGACTAGCCACTCGCGCCTGATAGAATATTGTGAGTAATAATTCGCAGAACCCCAAAAAAATGCTCTGGCGACAGACGATTTTTGAATGAATTTCTATATATAAAAAACACATTTTTCCATCTTAAATTCATAATTTTGTTCTGTAGCTACCTTCAATTACTACACAGTCAATCAGCCCGCGAGCAGACGCGTCTTTAGACACCAAACACTCGTGGGTAGCTTTGAAAAACAAACAAAAAGAAACGTATGTAAATGCGACTAGATAGCCGCGGTTTTGACTAGTCAGTCCCGCCTGCTTTTAGCTAGTCGCCCCTGCGACTAGTCAGTGGCGCCGGTGACTAGATAGTCGCACTTGCGAGTAGCCACTCGCGCTTGATAGAATATTGTGATTTATCCGTCGCAGAACTACAAAAAATATTCTGGCGCCAGACGATTTTTGAATGAATTTCTTTATATAAAAAACAAAATTTTCCTTCTTAAAATTATTTTTATAAACTTCATTTACCTTTATTTACTGCATTGTCAATGAGTTCGCGAGCAGACGCGTCTGCAGACTTCTCACACTCGTGGGAATCTATAAAAAAAAAACAAAATAAAACGCATGTAAATTCGACTAGCTAGCAGCGGTTTCGACTAGCCAGTCCAACCTGCTACTAGCTAGTCGCCCCTGCTAGTAGCCAGTGGCACCGGCGACTGGCTAGTCGCAGCGTTGACTAGCCACTCGCGCCTGATAGAATATTGTGAGTAATAATTCGCAGAACCCCAAAAAATTGCTCTGGCGACAGACGATTTTTGAATGAATTTCTATATATAAAAAACACATTTTTCCATCTTAAATTCACAATTTTGTTCTCTAGCTACCTTCAATTACTACACAGTCAATCAGCCCGCGAGCAGACGCGTCTTTAGACACCAAACACTCGTGGGTAGCTTTGAAAAACAAACAAAAAGAAACGTATGTAAATGCGACTAGATAGCCGCGGTTTTGACTAGTCTGTCCCGCCTGCTTTTAGAAAGTCGCCCCTGCGACTAGTCAGTGGCGCCGGCGATTAGCTAGTCGCACTTGCGAGTAGCCACTCGCGCTTGATAGAATATTGTGATTTATCCGTCGCAGAACTACAAAAAATATTCTGGCGCCAGACGATTTTTGAATGAATTTCTTTATATAAAAAACAAAATTTTCCTTCTTAAATTCATTTTTATAAACTTCATTTACCTTTATTTACTGCATTGTCAATGACCCCGCGAGCAGACGCGTCTGCAGACACCTCACACACGTGGGAATCTATAAAAAAAAAACAAAATAAAACGCATGTAAATGCGACTAGCTAGCCGCGATTTCGACTAGCCAGTCCAACCTGCTACTAGCTAGTCGCCCCTGCTAGTAGTCAGTGGCACCGGCGACTGGCTAGTCCCAGCGTCGACTAGCCACTCGCACCTAATAGAATATTGTGAGTAATAATTCGCAGAACCCCAAAAAAATGCTCTGGCGACAGACGATTTTTGAATGAATTTCTATATATAAAAAACACATTTTTCCATCTTAAATTCATAATTTTGTTCTGTAGCTACCTTCAATTACTACACAGTCAATCAGCCCGCGAGCAGACGCGTCTTTAGACACCAAACACTCGTGGGTAGCTTTGAAAAACAAACAAAAAGAAACGTATGTATATGCGACTAGATAGCCGCGGTTTTGACTAGTCAGTCCCGCCTGCTTTTAGCTAGTCGCCCCTGCGACTAGTCAGTGGCGCCGGCGACTAGCTAGTCGCACTTGCGAGTAGCCACTTGCGCTTGACAGAATATTGTGATTTATCCGTCGCAGAACTACAAAAAATATTCTGGCGCCAGACAATTTTTGAATGAATTTCTTTATATAAAAAACAAAATTTTCCTTCTTAAATTCATTTTTATAAACTTCATTTACCTTTATTTACTGCATTGTCAATGACCCCGCGAGCAGACGCGTCTGCAGACACCTCACACACGTGGGAATCTATAAAAAAAAAACAAAATAAAACGCATGTAAATGCGACTAGCTAGCCGCGGTTTCGACTAGCCAGTCCAACCTGCTACTAGCTAGTCGCCCCTGCTAGTAGCCAGTGGCACCGACGACTGGCTAGTCGCAGCGTTGACTAGCCACTCGCGCCTGACAGAATATTGTGAGTAATAATTCGCAGAACCCCAAAAAAATGCTCTGGCGACAGACGATTTTTGAATGAATTTCTATATATAAAAAACACATTTTTCCATCTTAAATTCATAATTTTGTTCTGTAGCTACCTTCAATTACTACACAGTCAATCAGCCCGCGAGCAGACGCGTCTTTAGACACCAAACACTCGTGGGTAGCTTTGAAAAACAAACAAAAAGAAACGTATGTAAATGCGACTAGATAGCCGCGGTTTTGACTAGTCAGTCCCGCCTGCTTTTAGCTAGTCGCCCCTGCGACTAGTCAGTGGCGCCGGTGACTAGATAGTCGCACTTGCGAGTAGCCACTCGCGCTTGATAGAATATTGTGATTTATCCGTCGCAGAACTACAAAAAATATTCTGGCGCCAGACGATTTTTGAATGAATTTCTTTATATAAAAAACAAAATTTTCCTTCTTAAATTCATTTTTATAAACTTTATTTACCTGTAGTTACTGCATTGTCAATGAATCCGCGAGCAGACGCGTCTGCAGACACCTCACACTCGTGGGAATCTACAAAAAAAAAAACAAAATAAAACGCATGTAAATGCGACTAGCTAGCCGCGGTTTCGACTAGCCAGTCCAACCTGCTACTAGCTAGTCGCCCCTGCTAGTAGCCAGTGGCACCGGCGACTGGCTAGTCGCAGCGTTGACTAGCCACTCGCGCCTGATAGATTATTGTGAGTAATAATTCGCAGAACCCCAAAAAAATGCTCTGGCGACAGACGATTTTTGAATGAATTTCTATATATAAAAAACAAATTTTTCCATCTTAAATTCATAATTTTGTTCTGTAGCTACCTTCAATTACTACACAGTCAATCAGCCCGCGAGCAGACGCGTCTTTAGACACCAAACACTCGTGGGTAGCTTTGAAAAACAAACAAAAAGAAACGTATGTAAATGCGACTAGATAGCCGCGGTTTTGACTAGTCAGTCCCGCCTGCTTTTAGCTAGTCGCCCCTGCGACTAGTCAGTGGCGCCGGCGATTAGCTAGTCGCACTTGCGAGTAGCCACTCGCGCTTGATAGAATATTGTGATTTATCCGTCGCAGAACTACAAAAAATATTCTGGCGCCAGACGATTTTTGAATGAATTTCTTTATATAAAAAACAAACTTTTCCTTCTTAAATTCATTTTTATAAACTTCATTTACCTTTATTTACTGCATTGTCAATGACCCCGCGAGCAGACGCGTCTGCAGACACCTCACACTCGTGGGAATCTATAAAAAAAAACAAAATAAAACGCATGTAAATGCAACTAGCTAGCCGCGATTTCGACTAGTCAGTCCCGCCAACTACTAGCTAGTCGCCCCTGCTAGTAGCCAGTGGCACCGGCGACTGGCTAGTCGCACTTGCGAGTAGCCACTTGCGCTTGACAGAATATTGTGATTTATCCGTCGCAGAACTACAAAAAATATTCTGGCGCCAGACAATTTTTGAATGAATTTCTTTATATAAAAAACAAACTTTTCCTTCTTAAATTCATTTTTATAAACTTCATTTACCTGTAATTACTGCATTGTCAATGAGTCCGCGAGCAGACGTGTCTGCAGACACCTCACACTCGTGGGAATCTATAAAAAAAAAACAAAATAAAACGCATGTAAATGCGACTAGCTAGCCGCGGTTTCGACTAGCCAGTCCAACCTGCTACTAGCTAGTCGCCCCTGCTAGTAGCCAGTGGCACCGGCGACTGGCTAGTCGCAGCGTTGACTAGCCACTCGCGCCTGATAGAATATTGTGAGTAATAATTCGCAGAAGCCCAAAAAAATGCTCAGGCGAAAGACGATTTTTCAATGAATTTCTATATATAAAAAACACATTTTTCCATCTTAAATTCACAATTTTGTTCTGTAGCTACCTTCAATTACTACACAGTCAATCAGCCCGCGAGCAGACGCGTCTTTAGACACCAAACACTCGTGGGTAGCTTTGAAAAACAAACAAAAAGAAACGTATGTAAATGCGACTAGATAGCCGCGGTTTTGACTAGTCAGTCCCGCCTGCTTTTAGCTAGTCACCCCTGCGACTAGTCAGTGGCGCCGGCGACTAGCTAGTCGCACTTGCGAGTAGCCACTCGCGCTTGATAGAATAGTGTGATTTATCCGTCGCAGAACTACAAAAAATATTCTGGCGCCAGACGATTTTTGAATGAATTTCTTTATATAAAAAACAAAATTTTCCTTCTTAAATTCATTTTTATAAACTTCATTTACCTTTATTTACTGCATTGTCAATGACCCCGCGAGCAGACGCGTCTGCAGACACCTCACACACGTGGGAATCTATAAAAAAAACAAAATAAAACGCATGTAAATGCAACTAGCTAGCCGCGATTTCGACTAGTCAGTCCCGCCAACTACTAGCTAGTCGCCCCAGCTAGTAGCCAGTGGCACCGGCGACTGGCTAGTCCCAGCGTCGACTAGCCACTCGCACCTAATAGAATATTGTGAGTAATAATTCGCAGAACCCCAAAAAAATGCTCTGGCGACAGACGATTTTTGAATGAATTTCTTTATATAAAAAACACAATTTTCTATCTTAAATTCATAATTTTGTTCTGTAGCTACCTTCAATTACTACATAGTCAATCAGCCCGCGAGCAGACGCGTCTTTAAACACCAAACACTCGTGGGTAGCTTTGAAAAACAAACAAAAAGAAACGTATGTAAATGCGACTAGATAGCCGCGGTTTTGACTAGTCAGTCCCGCCTGCTTTTAGCTAGTCGCCCCTGCGACTAGTCAGTGGCGCCGGCGACTAGCTAGTCGCACTTACGAGTAGCCACTTGCGCTTGACAGAATATTGTGATTTATCCGTCGCAGAACTACAAAAAATATTCTGGCGCCAGACAATTTTTGAATGAATTTCTTTATATAAAAAACAAACTTTTCCTTCTTAAATTCATTTTTATAAACTTCATTTACCTGTAATTACTCCATTGTCAATGAGTCCGCGAGCAGACGTGTCTGCAGACACCTCACACTCGTGGGAATCTATAAAAAAAAACAAAATAAAACGCATGTAAATGCGACTAGCAGGCCGCGGTTTCGACTAGCCAGTCCAACCTGCTACTAGCTAGTCGCCCCTGCTAGTAGCCAGTGGCAACGGCGACTGGCTAGTCGCACTTGCGAGTAGCCACTTGCGCTTGACAGAATATTGTGATTTATCCGTCGCAGAACTACAAAAAATATTCTGGCGCCAGACAATTTTTGAATGAATTTCTTTATATAAAAAACAAACTTTTCCTTCTTAAATTCATTTTTATAAACTTCATTTACCTGTAATTACTGCATTGTCAATGAGTCCGCGAGCAGACGTGTCTGCAGACACCTCACACTCGTGGGAATCTATAAAAAAAAAACAAAATAAAACGCATGTAAATGCGACTAGCTAGCCGCGGTTTCGACTAGCCAGTCCAACCTGCTACTAGCTAGTCGCCCCTGCTAGTAGCCAGTGGCACCGGCGACTGGCTAGTCGCAGCGTTGACTAGCCACTCGCGCCTGATAGAATATTGTGAGTAGTAATTCGCAGAAGCCCAAAAAAATGCTCTGGCGACAGACGATTTTTGAATGAATTTCTATATATAAAAAACACATTTTTCCATCTTAAATTCATAATTTTGTTCTGTAGCTACCTTCAATTACTACACAGTCAATCAGCCCGCGAGCAGACGCGTCTTTAGACACCAAACACTCGTGGGTAGCTTTGAAAAACAAACAAAAAGAAACGTATGTAAATGCGACTAGATAGCCGCGGTTTTGACTAGTCAGTCCCGCCTGCTTTTAGCTAGTCGCCCCTGCGACTAGTCAGTGGCGCCGGCGACTAGATAGTCGCACTTGCGAGTAGCCACTCGCGCTTGATAGAATATTGTGATTTATCCGTCGCAGAACTACAAAAAATATTCTGGCGCCAGACGATTTTTGAATGAATTTCTTTATATAAAAAACAAAATTTTCCTTCTTAAATTCATTTTTATAAACTTCATTTACCTTTATTTACTGCATTGTCAATGACCCCGCGAGCAGACGCGTCTGCAGACACCTCACACACGTGGGAATCTATAAAAAAAAAACAAAATAAAACGCATGTAAATGCGACTAGCTAGCCCCGGTTTCGACTAGCCAGTCCAACCTGCTACTAGCTAGTCGCCCCTGCTAGTAGCCAGTGGCACCGGCGACTGGCTAGTCGCAGCGTTGACTAGCCACTCGCGCCTGATAGAATATTGTGAGTAATAATTCGCAGAACCCCAAAAAAATGCTTTGGCGACAGACGATTTTTGAATGAATTTCTATATATAAAAAACACATTTTTCCATCTTAAATTCACAATTTTGTTCTGTAGCTACCTTCAATTACTACACAGTCAATCAGCCCGCGAGCAGACCCGTCTTTAGACACCAAACACTCATGGGTAGCTTTTAAAAACAAACAAAAAGAAACGTATGTAAATGCGACTAGATAGCCGCGGTTTTGACTAGTCAGTCCCGCCTGCTTTTAGCTAGTCGCCCCTGCGACTAGTCAGTGGCGCCGGCGACTAGATAGTCGCACTTGCGTGTAGCCACTCGCGCTTGATAGAATATTGTGATTTATCCGTCGCAGAACTACAAAAAATATTCTGGCGCCAGACGATTTTTGAATGAATTTCTTTATATAAAAAACAAAATTTTCCTTCTTAAATTCATTTTTATAAACTTTATTTACCTGTAGTTACTGCATTGTCAATGAATCCGCGAGCAGACGCGTCTGCAGACACCTCACACTCGTGGGAATCTACAAAAAAAAAACAAAATAAAACGCATGTAAATGCGACTAGCTAGCCGCGGTTTCGACTAGCCAGTCCAACCTGCTACTAGCTAGTCGCCCCTGCTAGTAGCCAGTGGCACCGGCGACTGGCTAGTCGCAGCGTTGACTAGCCACTCGCGCCTGATAGATTATTGTGAGTAATAATTCGCAGAACCCCAAAAAAATGCTCTGGCGACAGACGATTTTTGAATGAATTTCTATATATAAAAAACAAATTTTTCCATCTTAAATTCATAATTTTGTTCTGTAGCTACCTTCAATTACTACACAGTCAATCAGCCCGCGAGCAGACGCGTCTTTAGACACCAAACACTCGTGGGTAGCTTTGAAAAACAAACAAAAAGAAACGTATGTAAATGCGACTAGATAGCCGCGGTTTTGACTAGTCAGTCCCGCCTGCTTTTAGCTAGTCGCCCCTGCGACTAGTCAGTGGCGCCGGCGATTAGCTAGTCGCACTTGCGAGTAGCCACTCGCGCTTGATAGAATATTGTGATTTATCCGTCGCAGAACTACAAAAAATATTCTGGCGCCAGACGATTTTTGAATGAATTTCTTTATATAAAAAACAAACTTTTCCTTCTTAAATTCATTTTTATAAACTTCATTTACCTTTATTTACTGCATTGTCAATGACCCCGCGAGCAGACGCGTCTGCAGACACCTCACACACGTGGGAATCTATAAAAAAAAAACAAAATAAAACGCATGTAAATGCGACTAGCTAGCCCCGGTTTCGACTAGCCAGTCCAACCTGCTACTAGCTAGTCGCCCCTGCTAGTAGCCAGTGGCACCGGCGACTGGCTAGTCGCAGCGTTGACTAGCCACTCGCGCCTGATAGAATATTGTGAGTAATAATTCGCAGAACCCCAAAAAAATGCTTTGGCGACAGACGATTTTTGAATGAATTTCTATATATAAAAAACACATTTTTCCATCTTAAATTCACAATTTTGTTCTGTAGCTACCTTCAATTACTACACAGTCAATCAGCCCGCGAGCAGACCCGTCTTTAGACACCAAACACTCATGGGTAGCTTTTAAAAACAAACAAAAAGAAACGTATGTAAATGCGACTAGATAGCCGCGGTTTTGACTAGTCAGTCCCGCCTGCTTTTAGCTAGTCGCCCCTGCGACTAGTCAGTGGCGCCGGCGACTAGATAGTCGCACTTGCGTGTAGCCACTCGCGCTTGATAGAATATTGTGATTTATCCGTCGCAGAACTACAAAAAATATTCTGGCGCCAGACGATTTTTGAATGAATTTCTTTATATAAAAAACAAAATTTTCCTTCTTAAATTCATTTTTATAAACTTTATTTACCTGTAGTTACTGCATTGTCAATGAATCCGCGAGCAGACGCGTCTGCAGACACCTCACACTCGTGGGAATCTACAAAAAAAAACAAAATAAAACGCATGTAAATGCGACTAGCTAGCCGCGGTTTCGACTAGCCAGTCCAACCTGCTACTAGCTAGTCGCCCCTGCTAGTAGCCAGTGGCACCGGCGACTGGCTAGTCGCAGCGTTGACTAGCCACTCGCGCCTGATAGATTATTGTGAGTAATAATTCGCAGAACCCCAAAAAAATGCTCTGGCGACAGACGATTTTTGAATGAATTTCTATATATAAAAAACAAATTTTTCCATCTTAAATTCATAATTTTGTTCTGTAGCTACCTTCAATTACTACACAGTCAATCAGCCCGCGAGCAGACGCGTCTTTAGACACCAAACACTCGTGGGTAGCTTTGAAAAACAAACAAAAAGAAACGTATGTAAATGCGACTAGATAGCCGCGGTTTTGACTAGTCAGTCCCGCCTGCTTTTAGCTAGTCGCCCCTGCGACTAGTCAGTGGCGCCGGCGATTAGCTAGTCGCACTTGCGAGTAGCCACTCGCGCTTGATAGAATATTGTGATTTATCCGTCGCAGAACTACAAAAAATATTCTGGCGCCAGACGATTTTTGAATGAATTTCTTTATATAAAAAACAAACTTTTCCTTCTTAAATTCATTTTTATAAACTTCATTTACCTTTATTTACTGCATTGTCAATGACCCCGCGAGCAGACGCGTCTGCAGACACCTCACACTCGTGGGAATCTATAAAAAAAAACAAAATAAAACGCATGTAAATGCAACTAGCTAGCCGCGATTTCGACTAGTCAGTCCCGCCAACTACTAGCTAGTCGCCCCTGCTAGTAGCCAGTGGCACCGGCGACTGGCTAGTCGCACTTGCGAGTAGCCACTTGCGCTTGACAGAATATTGTGATTTATCCGTCGCAGAACTACAAAAAATATTCTGGCGCCAGACAATTTTTGAATGAATTTCTTTATATAAAAAACAAACTTTTCCTTCTTAAATTCATTTTTATAAACTTCATTTACCTGTAATTACTGCATTGTCAATGAGTCCGCGAGCAGACGTGTCTGCAGACACCTCACACTCGTGGGAATCTATAAAAAAAAAACAAAATAAAACGCATGTAAATGCGACTAGCTAGCCGCGGTTTCGACTAGCCAGTCCAACCTGCTACTAGCTAGTCGCCCCTGCTAGTAGCCAGTGGCACCGGCGACTGGCTAGTCGCAGCGTTGACTAGCCACTCGCGCCTGATAGAATATTGTGAGTAATAATTCGCAGAAGCCCAAAAAAATGCTCAGGCGAAAGACGATTTTTCAATGAATTTCTATATATAAAAAACACATTTTTCCATCTTAAATTCACAATTTTGTTCTGTAGCTACCTTCAATTACTACACAGTCAATCAGCCCGCGAGCAGACGCGTCTTTAGACACCAAACACTCGTGGGTAGCTTTGAAAAACAAACAAAAAGAAACGTATGTAAATGCGACTAGATAGCCGCGGTTTTGACTAGTCAGTCCCGCCTGCTTTTAGCTAGTCACCCCTGTGACTAGTCAGTGGCGCCGGCGACTAGCTAGTCGCACTTGCGAGTAGCCACTCGCGCTTGATAGAATAGTGTGATTTATCCGTCGCAGAACTACAAAAAATATTCTGGCGCCAGACGATTTTTGAATGAATTTCTTTATATAAAAAACAAAATTTTCCTTCTTAAATTCATTTTTATAAACTTCATTTACCTTTATTTACTGCATTGTCAATGACCCCGCGAGCAGACGCGTCTGCAGACACCTCACACACGTGGGAATCTATAAAAAAAAACAAAATAAAACGCATGTAAATGCGACTAGCTAGCCGCGATTTCGACTAGCCAGTCAAACCTGCTACTAGCTAGTCGCCCCTGCTAGTAGCCAGTGGCACCGGCGACTGGCTAGTCGCAGCGTTGACTAGCCACTCGCGCCTGATAGAATATTGTGAGTAATAATTCGCAGAACCCCAAAAAAATGCTCTGGCGACAGACGATTTTTGAATGAATTTCTATATATAAAAAACACATTTTTCCATCTTAAATTCATAATTTTGTTCTGTAGCTACCTTCAATTACTACACAGTCAATCATTTCGCGAGCAGACGCGTCTTTAGACACCAAACACTCGTGGGTAGCTTTGAAAAACAAACAAAAAGAAACGTATGTCAATGCGACTAGATAGCCGCGGTTTTGACTAGTCAGTCCCGCCTGCTTTTAGCTAGTCGCCCCTGCGACTAGTCAGTGGCGCCGGCGATTAGCTAGTCGCACTTGCGAGTAGCCACTCGCGCTTGATAGAATATTGTGATTTATCCGTCGCAGAACTACAAAAAATATTCTGGCGCCAGACGATTTTTGAATGAATTTCTTTATATAAAAAACAAAATTTTCCTTCTTAAATTCATTTTTATAAACTTCATTTACCTGTAATTACTGCATTGTCAATGAGTCCGCGAGCAGACGTGTCTGCAGACACCTCACACTCGTGGGAATCTATAAAAAAAAACAAAATAAAACGCATGTAAATGCAACTAGCTAGCCGCGATTTCGACTAGTCAGTCCCGCCAACTACTAGCTAGTCGCCCCTGCTAGTAGCCAGTGGCACCGGCGACTGGCTAGTCGCACTTGCGAGTAGCCACTTGCGCTTGACAGAATATTGTGATTTATCCGTCGCAGAACTACAAAAAATATTCTGGCGCCAGACAATTTTTGAATGAATTTCTTTATATAAAAAACAAACTTTTCCTTCTTAAATTCATTTTTATAAACTTCATTTACCTGTAATTACTGCATTGTCAATGAGTCCGCGAGCAGACGTGTCTGCAGACACCTCACACTCGTGGGAATCTATAAAAAAAAAACAAAATAAAACGCATGTAAATGCGACTAGCTAGCCGCGGTTTCGACTAGCCAGTCCAACCTGCTACTAGCTAGTCGCCCCTGCTAGTAGCCAGTGGCACCGGCGACTGGCTAGTCGCAGCGTTGACTAGCCACTCGCGCCTGATAGAATATTGTGAGTAATAATTCGCAGAAGCCCAAAAAAATGCTCAGGCGAAAGACGATTTTTCAATGAATTTCTATATATAAAAAACACATTTTTCCATCTTAAATTCACAATTTTGTTCTGTAGCTACCTTCAATTACTACACAGTCAATCAGCCCGCGAGCAGACGCGTCTTTAGACACCAAACACTCGTGGGTAGCTTTGAAAAACAAACAAAAAGAAACGTATGTAAATGCGACTAGATAGCCGCGGTTTTGACTAGTCAGTCCCGCCTGCTTTTAGCTAGTCACCCCTGCGACTAGTCAGTGGCGCCGGCGACTAGCTAGTTGCACTTGCGAGTAGCCACTCGCGCTTGATAGAATAGTGTGATTTATCCGTCGCAGAACTACAAAAAATATTCTGGCGCCAGACGATTTTTGAATGAATTTCTTTATATTAAAAACAAAATTTTCCTTCTTAAATTCATTTTTATAAACTTAATTTACCTTTATTTACTGCATTGTCAATGACGCCGCGAGCAGACGCGTCTGCAGACACCTCACACACGTGGGAATCTATAAAAAAAAACAAAATAAAACGCATGTAAATGCGACTAGCTAGCCGCGATTTCGACTAGCCAGTCAAACCTGCTACTAGCTAGTCGCCCCTGCTAGTAGCCAGTGGCACCGGCGACTGGCTAGTCGCAGCGTTGACTAGCCACTCGCGCCTGATAGAATATTGTGAGTAATAATTCGCAGAACCCCAAAAAAATGCTCTGGCGACAGACGATTTTTGAATGAATTTCTATATATAAAAAACACATTTTTCCATCTTAAATTCATAATTTTGTTCTGTAGCTACCTTCAATTACTACACAGTCAATCAGCCCGCGAGCAGACGCGTCTTTAGACACCAAACACTCGTGGGAAGCTTTGAAAAACAAACAAAAAGAAACGTATGTAAATGCGACTAGATAGCCGCGGTTTTGACTAGTCAGTCCCGCCTGCTTTTAGCTAGTCGCCCCTGCGACTAGTCAGTGGCGCCGGCGACTAGCTAGTCGCACTTGCGAGTAGCCACTTGCGCTTGACAGAATATTGTGATTTATCCGTCGCAGAACTACAAAAAATATTCTGGCGCCAGACAATTTTTGAATGAATTTCTGTATATAAAAAACAAACTTTTCCTTCTTAAATTCATTTTTATAAACTTCATTTACCTTTATTTACTGCATTGTCAATGACCCCGCGAGCAGACGCGTCTGCAGACACCTCACACACGTGGGAATCTATAAAAAAAAACAAAATAAAACGCATGTAAATGCAACTAGCTAGCCGCGATTTCGACTAGTCAGTCCCGCCAACTACTAGCTAGTCGCCCCTGCTAGTAGCCAGTGGAACCGGCGACTGGCTAGTCGCACTTGCGAGTAGCCACTTGCGCTTGACAGAATATTGTGATTTATCCGTCGCAGAACTACAAAAAATATTCTGGCGCCAGACAATTTTTGAATGAATTTCTTTATATAAAAAACAAACTTTTCCTTCTTAAATTCATTTTTATAAACTTCATTTACCTGTAATTACTGCATTGTCAATGAGTCCGCGAGCAGACGTGTCTGCAGACACCTCACACTCGTGGGAATCTATAAAAAAAAAACAAAATAAAACGCATGTAAATGCGACTAGCTAGCCGCGGTTTCGACTAGCCAGTCCAACCTGCTACTAGCTAGTCGCCCCTGCTAGTAGCCAGTGGCACCGGCGACTGGCTAGTCGCAGCGTTGACTAGCCACTCGCGCCTGATAGAATATTGTGAGTAATAATTCGCAGAAGCCCAAAAAAATGCTCAGGCGAAAGACGATTTTTCAATGAATTTCTATATATAAAAAACACATTTTTCCATCTTAAATTCACAATTTTGTTCTGTAGCTACCTTCAATTACTACACAGTCAATCAGCCCGCGAGCAGACGCGTCTTTAGACACCAAACACTCGTGGGTAGCTTTGAAAAACAAACAAAAAGAAACGTATGTAAATGCGACTAGATAGCCGCGGTTTTGACTAGTCAGTCCCGCCTGCTTTTAGCTAGTCACCCCTGCGACTAGTCAGTGGCGCCGGCGACTAGCTAGTCGCACTTGCGAGTAGCCACTCGCGCTTGATAGAATAGTGTGATTTATCCGTCGCAGAACTACAAAAAATATTCTGGCGCCAGACGATTTTTGAATGAATTTCTTTATATAAAAAACAAAATTTTCCTTCTTAAATTCATTTTTATAAACTTCATTTACCTTTATTTACTGCATTGTCAATGACCCCGCGAGCAGACGCGTCTGCAGACACCTCACACACGTGGGAATCTATAAAAAAAAACAAAATAAAACGCATGTAAATGCGACTAGCTAGCCGCGATTTCGACTAGCCAGTCAAACCTGCTACTAGCTAGTCGCCCCTGCTAGTAGCCAGTGGCACCGGCGACTGGCTAGTCGCAGCGTTGACTAGCCACTCGCGCCTGATAGAATATTGTGAGTAATAATTCGCAGAACCCCAAAAAAATGCTCTGGCGACAGACGATTTTTGAATGAATTTCTATATATAAAAAACACATTTTTCCATCTTAAATTCATAATTTTGTTCTGTAGCTACCTTCAATTACTACACAGTCAATCAGCCCGCGAGCAGACGCGTCTTTAGACACCAAACACTCGTGGGTAGCTTTGAAAAACAAACAAAAAGAAACGTATGTAAATGCGACTAGATAGCCGCGGTTTTGACTAGTCAGTCCCGCCTGCTTTTAGCTAGTCGCCCCTGCGACTAGTCAGTGGCACCGGTGACAAGATAGTCGCACTTGCGAGTAGCCACTCGCGCTTTATAGAATATTGTGATTTATCCGTCGCAGAACTACAAAAAATATTCTGGCGCCAGACGATTTTTGAATGAATTTCGTTATATAAAAAACCAAATTTTCCTTCTTAAATTCATTTTTATAAACTTAATTTACCTTTATTTACTGCATTGTCAATGACCCCGCGAGCAGACGCGTCTGCAGACACCTCACACACGTGGGAATCTATAAATAAAAACAAAATAAAACGCATGTAAATGCGACTAGCTAGCCGCGATTTCGACTAGCCAGTCCAACCTGCTACTAGCTAGTCGCCCCTGCTAGTAGCCAGTGGCACCGGCGACTGGCTAGTCGCAGCGTTGACTAGCCACTCGCGCCTGATAGAATATTGTGAGTAATAATTCGCAGAACCCCAAAAAAATGCTCTGGCGACAGACGATTTTTGAATGAATTTCTTTATATAAAAAACAAAATTTTCCTTCTTCAATTCATTTTTATAAACTTCATTTACCTTTATTTACTGCATTGTCAATGACCCCGCGAGCAGACGCGTCTGCAGACACCTCACACACGTGGGAATCTATAAAAAAAAACAAAATAAAACGCATGTAAATGCGACTAGCTAGCCGCGATTTCGACTAGCCAGTCCAACCTGCTACTAGTTAGTCGCCCCTGCTAGTAGTCAGTGGCACCGGCGACTGGCTAGTCCCAGCGTCGACAAGCCACTCGCACCTAATAGAATATTGTGAGTAGTAATTCGCAGAACCCCAAAAAAATGCTCTGGCGACAGACGATTTTTGAATGAATTTCTATATAATAGGTCTTTACCTATGAAATTGCCGTTTTGTATGAAAAAATTTAAACGAATTTTTTTCATGAATTTTTATTTGTATTAATCGAAGTAATCACCCATGCAATCAATGCATCTTTGCCATCGCAGTGGCAGTTTATTGATGCCCTTCTTAAAGAAATCAGCTGGACGGGAGGCAACAAATTCTTCAAAGGCATTTTGTACTGCCTCTCGGGTATTAAATTTTTTTCCCGCCAAGAAGTTATCCAAATTCTGGAAAAAGTAGTAGTCTGTAGGCGCAAGGTCTGGTGAGTAGGGCGGATGACGGAGAGCTTCCAACCCCAGTTCTTGCAACTTGGAGACCGTCTGCTGTGCAGTATGAGGTCGCGCGTTGTCGTGCAGGAGCAGCGGAGACGAGCGATTGACCAATGCTGGTTGGAGATGCGCCAGCTTCTCCATCATTGTGTTCAGTTCTTCACAGTACACATCTGCAGTAATGCTCACCCCGTTTGGTAAAAAGCTGTGATGAATCACACCGGCGCTAGACCACCAAACAGTGACCATCACTTTTCTAGGGGTAAGTTTTCGTTTAGGGCATTGTTTAGGTGCTGAACCAGGATCCAACCAACTTGCTGAGCGCTTACGGTTATCAAACAGAATCCATTTTTCATCGCAGGTAACAATGCGGTTCAAAATTCCTTCATTTGTGTGTCTGTTGAGCAGTGCAAGGCACGTCTCGACGCGTACTTCGCGCTGGCGATCATTGAGTTCGTGGGGCACCCATTTGTCAAGCTTTTTTACCTTGCCAATTTGACGCAAATGGACCAATATTGTTTTGACGCTAACGTCGAAAGCTGCTGCTAATTCAGCCGTAGATTGTGTATCATCAGCTTCCACAATCGCCTTTAATTCGTCATTGTCGACCAAAGTCTTCGGACGACCGCGAGGTTCATTTTTCAGGTCGAAATTTCCAGAACGGAAGCGAGCAAACCAATAACAGGTGGTGCGTTGGTTTGTAGAGTTAGCTCCGTAAACGTCGTTGATGTTGCGTGCCGCTTGTGCCGCGTTGCTGCCACGACGGTACTCATATTCCATAATTACTCGAATTTTTAACGTATCCATGATGACGAAAAAGATTGAAATGCGATGAAAATGTAACACTAATCAATAAAGAAATGACTACTTTTAGAAAAAAAAAATCCATGTTTTTAAAATAAAATTAATTTGAAATTAGAATTCATAGCCAAACAAAAATTATTTTGATTTGAAATGGCCAGTACTGCAGAACGGCAATTTCATAGGTAAAGACCTAATATAAAAAACACATTTTTCCATCTTAAATTCATAATTTTGTTCTGTAGCTACCTTCAATTACTACACAGTCAATCAGCCCGCGAGCAGACGCGTCTTTAGACACCAAACACTCGTGGGAAGCTTTGAAAAACAAACAAAAAGAAACGTATGTAAATGCGACTAGATAGCCGCGGTTTTGACTAGTCAGTCCCGCCTGCTTTTAGCTAGTCGCCCCTGCGACTAGTCAGTGGCGCCGGCGACTAGCTAGTCGCACTTGCGAGTAGCCACTTGCGCTTGACAGAATATTGTGATTTATCCGTCGCAGAACTACAAAAAATATTCTGGCGCCAGACAATTTTTGAATGAATTTCTTTATATAAAAAACAAACTTTTCCTTCTTAAATTCATTTTTATAAACTTCATTTACCTGTAATTACTGCATTGTCAATGAGTCCGCGAGCAGACGTGTCTGCAGACACCTCACACTCGTGGGAATCTATAAAAAAAAAACAAAATAAAACGCATGTAAATGCGACTAGCTAGCCGCGGTTTCGACTAGCCAGTCCAACCTGCTACTAGCTAGTCGCCCCTGCTAGTAGCCAGTGGCACCGGCGACTGGCTAGTCGCAGCGTTGACTAGCCACTCGCGCCTGATAGAATATTGTGAGTAATAATTCGCATTAGCCCAAAAAAATGCTCAGGCGAAAGACGATTTTTCAATGAATTTCTATATATAAAAAACACATTTTTCCATCTTAAATTCACAATTTTGTTCTGTAGCTACCTTCAATTACTACACAGTCAATCAGCCCGCGAGCAGACGCGTCTTTAGACACCAAACACTCGTGGGTAGCTTTGAAAAACAAACAAAAAGAAACGTATGTAAATGCGACTAGATAGCCGCGGTTTTGACTAGTCAGTCCCGCCTGCTTTTAGCTAGTCACCCCTGCGACTAGTCAGTGGCGCCGGCGACTAGCTAGTCGCACTTGCAAGTAGCCACTCGCGCTTGATAGAATAGTGTGATTTATCCGTCGCAGAACTACAAAAAATATTCTGGCGCCAGACGATTTTTGAATGAATTTCTTTATATAAAAAACAAAATTTTCCTTCTTAAATTCATTTTTATAAACTTCATTTACCTTTATTTACTGCATTGTCAATGACCCCGCGAGCAGACGCGTCTGCAGACACCTCACACACGTGGGAATCTATAAAAAAAAACAAAATAAAACGCATGTAAATGCGACTAGCTAGCCGCGATTTCGACTAGCCAGTCAAACCTGCTACTAGCTAGTCGCCCCTGCCAGTAGCCAGTGGCACCGGCGACTGGCTAGTCGCAGCGTTGACTAGCCACTCGCGCCTGATAGAATATTGTGAGTAGTAATTCGCAGAACCCCAAAAAAATGCTCTGGCGACAGACGATTTTTGAATGAATTTCTATATATAAAAAACACATTTTTCCATCTTAAATTCATAATTTTGTTCTGTAGCTACCTTCAATTACTACACAGTCAATCAGCCCGCGAGCAGACGCGTCTTTAGACACCAAACACTCGTGGGTAGCTTTGAAAAACAAACAAAAAGAAACGTATGTAAATGCGACTAGATAGCCGCGGTTTTGACTAGTCAGTCCCGCCTGCTTTTAGCTAGTCGCCCCTGCGACTAGTCAGTGGCACCGGTGACTAGATAGTCGCACTTGCGAGTAGCCACTCGCGCTTGATAGAATATTGTGATTTATCCGTCGCAGAACTACAAAAAATATTCTGGCGCCAGACGATTTTTGAATGAATTTCTTTATATAAAAAACAAAATTTTCCTTCTTAAATTCATTTTTATAAACTTAATTTACCTTTATTTACTGCATTGTCAATGACCCCGCGAGCAGACGCGTCTGCAGACACCTCACACACGTGGGAATCTATAAAAAAAAACAAAATAAAACGCATGTAAATGCGACTAGCTAGCCGCGATTTCGACTAGCCAGTCCAACCTGCTACTAGCTAGTCGCCCCTGCTAGTAGCCAGTGGCACCGGCGACTGGCTAGTCGCAGCGTTGACTAGCCACTCGCGCCTGATAGAATATTGTGAGTAATAATTCGCAGAACCCCAAAAAAATGCTCTGGCGACAGACGATTTTTGAATGAATTTCTTTATATAAAAAACAAAATTTTCCTTCTTAAATTCATTTTTATAAACTTCATTTACCTTTATTTACTGCATTGTCAATGACCCCGCGAGCAGACGCGTCTGCAGACACCTCACACACGTGGGAATCTATAAAAAAAAAACAAAATAAAACGCATGTAAATGCGACTAGCTAGCCGCGATTTCGACTAGTCAGTCCCGCCTGCTACTAGCTAGTCGCCCCTGCTAGTAGTCAGTGGCACCGGCGACTGGCTAGTCCCAGCGTCGACTAGCCACTCGCACCTAATAGAATATTGTGAGTAATAATTCGCAGAAGCCCA
Source organism: Dryobotodes eremita (assembly GCA_917490735.1). Lineage (NCBI taxonomy): Eukaryota > Metazoa > Arthropoda > Insecta > Lepidoptera > Noctuidae > Dryobotodes > Dryobotodes eremita. The sequence goes on from OU823269.1 coordinate 96,370, forward strand.
AAAAAATGCTCAGGCGACAGACGATTTTTCAATGAATTTCTATATATAAAAAACACATTTTTCCATCTTAAATTCATAATTTTGTTCTGTAGCTACCTTCAATTACTACACAGTCAATCAGCCCGCGAGCAGACGCGTCTTTAGACACCAAACACTCGTGGGTAGCTTTGAAAAACAAACAAAAAGAAACGTATGTAAATGCGACTAGATAGCCGCGGTTTTGACTAGTCAGTCCCGCCTGCTTTTAGCTAGTCGCCCCTGCGACTAGTCAGTGGCGCCGGCGATTAGCTAGTCGCACTTGCGAGTAGCCACTCGCGCTTGATAGAATATTGTGATTTATCCGTCGCAGAACTACAAAAAATATTCTGGCGCCAGACAATTTTTGAATGAATTTCTTTATATAAAAAACAAACTTTTCCTTCTTAAATTCATTTTTATAAACTTCATTTACCTTTATTTACTGCATTGTCAATGACCCCGCGAGCAGACGCGTCTGCAGACACCTCACACACGTGGGAATCTATAAAAAAAAACAAAATAAAACGCATGTAAATGCGACTAGCTAGCCGCGATTTCGACTAGCCAGTCCAACCTGCTACTAGCTAGTCGCCCCTGCTAGTAGCCAGTGGCACCGGCGACTGGCTAGTCGCAGCGTTGACTAGCCACTCGCGCCTGATAGAATATTGTGAGTAATAATTCGCAGAACCCCAAAAAAATGCTCTGGCGACAGACGATTTTTGAATGAATTTCTATATATAAAAAACACATTTTTCCATCTTAAATTCATAATTTTGTTCTGTAGCTACCTTCAATTACTACACAGTCAATCAGCCCGCGAGCAGACGCGTCTTTAGACACCAAACACTCGTGGGTAGCTTTGAAAAACAAACAAAAAGAAACGTATGTAAATGCGACTAGATAGCCGCGGTTTTGACTAGTCAGTCCCGCCTGCTTTTAGCTAGTCGCCCCTGCGACTAGTCAGTGGCACCGGTGACAAGATAGTCGCACTTGCGAGTAGCCACTCGCGCTTGATAGAATATTGTGATTTATCCGTCGCAGAACTACAAAAAATATTCTGGCGCCAGACGATTTTTGAATGAATTTCTTTATATAAAAAACAAAATTTTCCTTCTTAAATTCATTTTTATAAACTTAATTTACCTTTATTTACTGCATTGTCAATGACCCCGCGAGCAGACGCGTCTGCAGACACCTCACACACGTGGGAATCTATAAATAAAAACAAAATAAAACGCATGTAAATGCGACTAGCTAGCCGCGATTTCGACTAGCCAGTCCAACCTGCTACTAGCTAGTCGCCCCTGCTAGTAGCCAGTGGCACCGGCGACTGGCTAGTCGCAGCGTTGACTAGCCACTCGCGCCTGATAGAATATTGTGAGTAATAATTCGCAGAACCCCAAAAAAATGCTCTGGCGACAGACGATTTTTGAATGAATTTCTTTATATAAAAAACAAAATTTTCCTTCTTAAATTCATTTTTATAAACTTCATTTACCTTTATTTACTGCATTGTCAATGACCCCGCGAGCAGACGCGTCTGCAGACACCTCACACACGTGGGAATCTATAAAAAAAAACAAAATAAAACGCATGTAAATGCGACTAGCTAGCCGCGATTTCGACTAGCCAGTCCCACCTGCTACTAGCTAGTCGCCCCTGCTAGTAGTCAGTGGCACCGGCGACTGGCTAGTCCCAGCGTCGACAAGCCACTCGCACCTAATAGAATATTGTGAGTAGTAATTCGCAGAACCCCAAAAAAATGCTCTGGCGACAGACGATTTTTGAATGAATTTCTATATATAAAAAACACATTTTTCCATCTTAAATTCATAATTTTGTTCTGTAGCTACCTTCAATTACTACACAGTCAATCAGCCCGCGAGCAGACGCGTCTTTAGACACCAAACACTCGTGGGAAGCTTTGAAAAACAAACAAAAAGAAACGTATGTAAATGCGACTAGATAGCCGCGGTTTTGACTAGTCAGTCCCGCCAACTACTAGCTAGTCGCCCCTGCTAGTAGCCAGTGGCACCGGCGACTGGCTAGTCGCACTTGCGAGTAGCCACTTGCGCTTGACAGAATATTGTGATTTATCCGTCGCAGAACTACAAAAAATATTCTGGCGCCAGACAATTTTTGAATGAATTTCTTTATATAAAAAACAAACTTTTCCTTCTTAAATTCATTTTTATAACTTCATTTACCTGTAATTACTGCATTGTCAATGAGTCCGCAAGCAGACGTGTCTGCAGACACCTCACACTCGTGGGAATCTATAAAAAAAAAACAAAATAAAACGCATGTAAATGCGACTAGCTAGCCGCGGTTTCGACTAGCCAGTCCAACCTGCTACTAGCTAGTCGCCCCTGCTAGTAGCCAGTGGCACCGGCGACTGGCTAGTCGCAGCGTTGACTAGCCACTCGCGCCTGATAGAATATTGTGAGTAATAATTCGCATTAGCCCAAAAAAATGCTCAGGCGAAAGACGATTTTTCAATGAATTTCTATATATAAAAAACACATTTTTCCATCTTAAATTCACAATTTTGTTCTGTAGCTACCTTCAATTACTACACAGTCAATCAGCCCGCGAGCAGACGCGTCTTTAGACACCAAACACTCGTGGGTAGCTTTGAAAAACAAACAAAAAGAAACGTATGTAAATGCGACTAGATAGCCGCGGTTTTGACTAGTCAGTCCCGCCTGCTTTTAGCTAGTCGCCCCTGCGACTAGTCAGTGGCACCGGTGACTAGATAGTCGCACTTGCGAGTAGCCACTCGCGCTTGATAGAATATTGTGATTTATCCGTCGCAGAACTACAAAAAATATTCTGGCGCCAGACGATTTTTGAATGAATTTCTTTATATAAAAAACAAAATTTTCCTTCTTAAATTCATTTTTATAAACTTAATTTACCTTTATTTACTGCATTGTCAATGACCCCGCGAGCAGACGCGTCTGCAGACACCTCACACACGTGGGAATCTATAAAAAAAAACAAAATAAAACGCATGTAAATGCGACTAGCTAGCCGCGATTTCGACTAGCCAGTCCAACCTGCTACTAGCTAGTCGCCCCTGCTAGTAGCCAGTGGCACCGGCGACTGGCTAGTCGCAGCGTTGACTAGCCACTCGCGCCTGATAGAATATTGTGAGTAATAATTCGCAGAACCCCAAAAAAATGCTCTGGCGACAGACGATTTTTGAATGAATTTCTTTATATAAAAAACAAAATTTTCCTTCTTAAATTCATTTTTATAAACTTCATTTACCTTTATTTACTGCATTGTCAATGACCCCGCGAGCAGACGCGTCTGCAGACACCTCACACACGTGGGAATCTATAAAAAAAAAACAAAATAAAACGCATGTAAATGCGACTAGCTAGCCGCGATTTCGACTAGTCAGTCCCGCCTGCTACTAGCTAGTCGCCCCTGCTAGTAGTCAGTGGCACCGGCGACTGGCTAGTCCCAGCGTCGACTAGCCACTCGCACCTAATAGAATATTGTGAGTAATAATTCGCAGAAGCCCAAAAAAATGCTCAGGCGACAGACGATTTTTCAATGAATTTCTATATATAAAAAACACAATTTTCTATCTTAAATTCATAATTTTGTTCTGTAGCTACCTTCAATTACTACACAGTCAATCAGCCCGCGAGCAGACGCGTCTTTAGACACCAAACACTCGTGGGTAGCTTTGAAAAACAAACAAAAAGAAACGTATGTAAATGCGACTAGATAGCCGCGGTTTTGACTAGTCAGTCCCGCCTGCTTTTAGCTAGTCGCCCCTGCGACTAGTCAGTGGCGCCGGCGATTAGCTAGTCGCACTTGCGAGTAGCCACTCGCGCTTGATAGAATATTGTGATTTATCCGTCGCAGAACTACAAAAAATATTCTGGCGCCAGACAATTTTTGAATGAATTTCTTTATATAAAAAACAAACTTTTCCTTCTTAAATTCATTTTTATAAACTTCATTTACCTTTATTTACTGCATTGTCAATGACCCCGCGAGCAGACGCGTCTGCAGACACCTCACACACGTGGGAATCTATAAAAAAAAACAAAATAAAACGCATGTAAATGCGACTAGCTAGCCGCGATTTCGACTAGCCAGTCCAACCTGCTACTAGCTAGTCGCCCCTGCTAGTAGCCAGTGGCACCGGCGACTGGCTAGTCGCAGCGTTGACTAGCCACTCGCGCCTGATAGAATATTGTGAGTAATAATTCGCAGAACCCCAAAAAAATGCTCTGGCGACAGACGATTTTTGAATGAATTTCTATATATAAAAAACACATTTTTCCATCTTAAATTCATAATTTTGTTCTGTAGCTACCTTCAATTACTACACAGTCAATCAGCCCGCGAGCAGACGCGTCTTTAGACACCAAACACTCGTGGGTAGCTTTGAAAAACAAACAAAAAGAAACGTATGTAAATGCGACTAGATAGCCGCGGTTTTGACTAGTCAGTCCCGCCTGCTTTTAGCTAGTCGCCCCTGCGACTAGTCAGTGGCACCGGTGACAAGATAGTCGCACTTGCGAGTAGCCACTCGCGCTTGATAGAATATTGTGATTTATCCGTCGCAGAACTACAAAAAATATTCTGGCGCCAGACGATTTTTGAATGAATTTCTTTATATAAAAAACAAAATTTTCCTTCTTAAATTCATTTTTATAAACTTAATTTACCTTTATTTACTGCATTGTCAATGACCCCGCGAGCAGACGCGTCTGCAGACACCTCACACACGTGGGAATCTATAAATAAAAACAAAATAAAACGCATGTAAATGCGACTAGCTAGCCGCGATTTCGACTAGCCAGTCCAACCTGCTACTAGCTAGTCGCCCCTGCTAGTAGTCAGTGGCACCGGCGACTGGCTAGTCCCAGCGTCGACAAGCCACTCGCACCTAATAGAATATTGTGAGTAGTAATTCGCAGAACCCCAAAAAAATGCTATGGCGACAGACGATTTTTGAATGAATTTCTATATATAAAAAACACATTTTTCCATCTTAAATTCATAATTTTGTTCTGTAGCTACCTTCAATTACTACACAGTCAATCAGCCCGCGAGCAGACGCGTCTTTAGACACCAAACACTCGTGGGAAGCTTTGAAAAACAAACAAAAAGAAACGTATGTAAATGCGACTAGATAGCCGCGGTTTTGACTAGTCAGTCCCGCCTGCTTTTAGCTAGTCGCCCCTGCGACTAGTCAGTGGCGCCGGCGATTAGCTAGTCGCACTTGCGAGTAGCCACTCGCGCTTGATAGAATATTGTGATTTATCCGTCGCAGAACTACAAAAAATATTCTGGCGCCAGACAATTTTTGAATGAATTTCTTTATATAAAAAACAAACTTTTCCTTCTTAAATTCATTTTTATAAACTTCATTTACCTTTATTTACTGCATTGTCAATGACCCCGCGAGCAGACGCGTCTGCAGACACCTCACACACGTGGGAATCTATAAAAAAAAACAAAATAAAACGCATGTAAATGCGACTAGCTAGCCGCGATTTCGACTAGCCAGTCCAACCTGCTACTAGCTAGTCGTCCCTGCTAGTAGCCAGTGGCACCGGCGACTGGCTAGTCGCAGCGTTGACTAGCCACTCGCGCCTGATAGAATATTGTGAGTAATAATTCGCAGAACCCCAAAAAAATGCTCTGGCGACAGACGATTTTTGAATGAATTTCTATATATAAAAAACACATTTTTCCATCTTAAATTCATAATTTTGTTCTGTAGCTATCTTCAATTACTACACAGTCAATCAGCCCGCGAGCAGACGCGTCTTTAGACACCAAACACTCGTGGGTAGCTTTGAAAAACAAACAAAAAGAAACGTATGTAAATGCGACTAGATAGCCGCGGTTTTGACTAGTCAGTCCCGCCTGCTTTTAGCTAGTCGCCCCTGCGACTAGTCAGTGGCACCGGTGACAAGATAGTCGCACTTGCGAGTAGCCACTCGCGCTTGATAGAATATTGTGATTTATCCGTCGCAGAACTACAAAAAATATTCTGGCGCCAGACGATTTTTGAATGAATTTCTTTATATAAAAAACAAAATTTTCCTTCTTAAATTCATTTTTATAAACTTAATTTACCTTTATTTACTGCATTGTCAATGACCCCGCGAGCAGACGCGTCTGCAGACACCTCACACACGTGGGAATCTATAAATAAAAACAAAATAAAACGCATGTAAATGCGACTAGCTAGCCGCGATTTCGACTAGCCAGTCCAACCTGCTACTAGCTAGTCGCCCCTGCTAGTAGCCAGTGGCACCGGCGACTGGCTAGTCGCAGCGTTGACTAGCCACTCGCGCCTGATAGAATATTGTGAGTAATAATTCGCAGAACCCCAAAAAAATGCTCTGGCGACAGACGATTTTTGAATGAATTTCTTTATATAAAAAACAAAATTTTCCTTCTTAAATTCATTTTTATAAACTTCATTTACCTTTATTTACTGCATTGTCAATGACCCCGCGAGCAGACGCGTCTGCAGACACCTCACACACGTGGGAATCTATAAAAAAAAACAAAATAAAACGCATGTAAATGCGACTAGCTAGCCGCGATTTCGACTAGCCAGTCCCACCTGCTACTAGCTAGTCGCCCCTGCTAGTAGTCAGTGGCACCGGCGACTGGCTAGTCCCAGCGTCGACAAGCCACTCGCACCTAATAGAATATTGTGAGTAGTAATTCGCAGAACCCCAAAAAAATGCTCTGGCGACAGACGATTTTTGAATGAATTTCTATATATAAAAAACACATTTTTCCATCTTAAATTCATAATTTTGTTCTGTAGCTACCTTCAATTACTACACAGTCAATCAGCCCGCGAGCAGACGCGTCTTTAGACACCAAACACTCGTGGGTAGCTTTGAAAAACAAACAAAAAGAAACGTATGTAAATGCGACTAGATAGCCGCGGTTTTGACTAGTCAGTCCCGCCAACTACTAGCTAGTCGCCCCTGCTAGTAGCCAGTGGCACCGGCGACTGGCTAGTCGCACTTGCGAGTAGCCACTTGCGCTTGACAGAATATTGTGATTTATCCGTCGCAGAACTACAAAAAATATTCTGGCGCCAGACAATTTTTGAATGAATTTCTTTATATAAAAAACAAACTTTTCCTTCTTAAATTCATTTTTATAACTTCATTTACCTGTAATTACTGCATTGTCAATGAGTCCGCGAGCAGACGTGTCTGCAGACACCTCACACTCGTGGGAATCTATAAAAAAAAAACAAAATAAAACGCATGTAAATGCGACTAGCTAGCCGCGGTTTCGACTAGCCAGTCCAACCTGCTACTAGCTAGTCGCCCCTGCTAGTAGCCAGTGGCACCGGCGACTGGCTAGTCGCAGCGTTGACTAGCCACTCGCGCCTGATAGAATATTGTGAGTAATAATTCGCATTAGCCCAAAAAAATGCTCAGGCGAAAGACGATTTTTCAATGAATTTCTATATATAAAAAACACATTTTTCCATCTTAAATTCACAATTTTGTTCTGTAGCTACCTTCAATTACTACACAGTCAATCAGCCCGCGAGCAGACGCGTCTTTAGACACCAAACACTCGTGGGTAGCTTTGAAAAACAAACAAAAAGAAACGTATGTAAATGCGACTAGATAGCCGCGGTTTTGACTAGTCAGTCCCGCCTGCTTTTAGCTAGTCGCCCCTGCGACTAGTCAGTGGCACCGGTGACTAGATAGTCGCACTTGCGAGTAGCCACTCGCGCTTGATAGAATATTGTGATTTATCCGTCGCAGAACTACAAAAAATATTCTGGCGCCAGACGATTTTTGAATGAATTTCTTTATACAAAAAACAAAATTTTCCTTCTTAAATTCATTTTTATAAACTTAATTTACCTTTATTTACTGCATTGTCAATGACCCCGCGAGCAGACGCGTCTGCAGACACCTCACACACGTGGGAATCTATAAAAAAAAACAAAATAAAACGCATGTAAATGCGACTAGCTAGCCGCGATTTCGACTAGCCAGTCCAAACTGCTACTAGCTAGTCGCCCCTGCTAGTAGCCAGTGGCACCGGCGACTGGCTAGTCGCAGCGTTGACTAGCCACTCGCGCCTGATAGAATATTGTGAGTAATAATTCGCAGAACCCCAAAAAAATGCTCTGGCGACAGACGATTTTTGAATGAATTTCTTTATATAAAAAACAAAATTTTCCTTCTTAAATTCATTTTTATAAACTTCATTTACCTTTATTTACTGCATTGTCAATGACCCCGCGAGCAGACGCGTCTGCAGACACCTCACACACGTGGGAATCTATAAAAAAAAAACAAAATAAAACGCATGTAAATGCGACTAGCTAGCCGCGATTTCGACTAGTCAGTCCCGCCTGCTACTAGCTAGTCGCCCCTGCTAGTAGTCAGTGGCACCGGCGACTGGCTAGTCCCAGCGTCGACTAGCCACTCGCACCTAATAGAATATTGTGAGTAATAATTCGCAGAAGCCCAAAAAAATGCTCTGGCGACAGACGATTTTTCAATGAATTTCTATATATAAAAAACACATTTTTCCATCTTAAATTCATAATTTTGTTCTGTAGCTACCTTCAATTACTACACAGTCAATCAGCCCGCGAGCAGACGCGTCTTTAGACACCAAACACTCGTGGGTAGCTTTGAAAAACAAACAAAAAGAAACGTATGTAAATGCGACTAGATAGCCGCGGTTTTGACTAGTCAGTCCCGCCTGCTTTTAGCTAGTCGCCCCTGCGACTAGTCAGTGGCGCCGGCGATTAGCTAGTCGCACTTGCGAGTAGCCACTCGCGCTTGATAGAATATTGTGATTTATCCGTCGCAGAACTACAAAAAATATTCTGGCGCCAGACAATTTTTGAATGAATTTCTTTATATAAAAAACAAACTTTTCCTTCTTAAATTCATTTTTATAAACTTCATTTACCTTTATTTACTGCATTGTCAATGACCCCGCGAGCAGACGCGTCTGCAGACACCTCACACACGTGGGAATCTATAAAAAAAAACAAAATAAAACGCATGTAAATGCGACTAGCTAGCCGCGATTTCGACTAGCCAGTCCAACCTGCTACTAGCTAGTCGCCCCTGCTAGTAGCCAGTGGCACCGGCGACTGGCTAGTCGCAGCGTTGACTAGCCACTCGCGCCTGATAGAATATTGTGAGTAATAATTCGCAGAACCCCAAAAAAATGCTCTGGCGACAGACGATTTTTGAATGAATTTCTATATATAAAAAACACATTTTTCCATCTTAAATTCATAATTTTGTTCTGTAGCTACCTTCAATTACTACACAGTCAATCAGCCCGCGAGCAGACGCGTCTTTAGACACCAAACACTCGTGGGTAGCTTTGAAAAACAAACAAAAAGAAACGTATGTAAATGCGACTAGATAGCCGCGGTTTTGACTAGTCAGTCCCGCCTGCTTTTAGCTAGTCGCCCCTGCGACTAGTCAGTGGCACCGGTGACAAGATAGTCGCACTTGCGAGTAGCCACTCGCGCTTGATAGAATATTGTGATTTATCCGTCGCAGAACTACAAAAAATATTCTGGCGCCAGACGATTTTTGAATGAATTTCTTTATATAAAAAACAAAATTTTCCTTCTTAAATTCATTTTTATAAACTTAATTTACCTTTATTTACTGCATTGTCAATGACCCCGCGAGCAGACGCGTCTGCAGACACCTCACACACGTGGGAATCTATAAATAAAAACAAAATAAAACGCATGTAAATGCGACTAGCTAGCCGCGATTTCGACTAGCCAGTCCAACCTGCTACTAGCTAGTCGCCCCTGCTAGTAGCCAGTGGCACCGGCGACTGGCTAGTCGCAGCGTTGACTAGCCACTCGCGCCTGATAGAATATTGTGAGTAATAATTCGCAGAACCCCAAAAAAATGCTCTGGCGACAGACGATTTTTGAATGAATTTCTTTATATAAAAAACAAAATTTTCCTTCTTAAATTCATTTTTATAAACTTCATTTACCTTTATTTACTGCATTGTCAATGACCCCGCGAGCAGACGCGTCTGCAGACACCTCACACACGTGGGAATCTATAAAAAAAAACAAAATAAAACGCATGTAAATGCGACTAGCTAGCCGCGATTTCGACTAGCCAGTCCCACCTGCTACTAGCTAGTCGCCCCTGCTAGTAGTCAGTGGCACCGGCGACTGGCTAGTCCCAGCGTCGACAAGCCACTCGCACCTAATAGAATATTGTGAGTAGTAATTCGCAGAACCCCAAAAAAATGCTCTGGCGACAGACGATTTTTGAATGAATTTCTATATATAAAAAACACATTTTTCCATCTTAAATTCATAATTTTGTTCTGTAGCTACCTTCAATTACTACACAGTCAATCAGCCCGCGAGCAGACGCGTCTTTAGACACCAAACACTCGTGGGAAGCTTTGAAAAACAAACAAAAAGAAACGTATGTAAATGCGACTAGATAGCCGCGGTTTTGACTAGTCAGTCCCGCCAACTACTAGCTAGTCGCCCCTGCTAGTAGCCAGTGGCACCGGCGACTGGCTAGTCGCACTTGCGAGTAGCCACTTGCGCTTGACAGAATATTGTGATTTATCCGTCGCAGAACTACAAAAAATATTCTGGCGGCAGACAATTTTTGAATGAATTTCTTTATATAAAAAACAAACTTTTCCTTCTTAAATTCATTTTTATAACTTCATTTACCTGTAATTACTGCATTGTCAATGAGTCCGCGAGCAGACGTGTCTGCAGACACCTCACACTCGTGGGAATCTATAAAAAAAAAACAAAAAAAAAACGCATGTAAATGCGACTAGCTAGCCGCGGTTTCGACTAGCCAGTCCAACCTGCTACTAGCTAGTCGCCCCTGCTAGTAGCCAGTGGCACCGGCGACTGGCTAGTCGCAGCGTTGACTAGCCACTCGCGCCTGATAGAATATTGTGAGTAATAATTCGCATTAGCCCAAAAAAATGCTCAGGCGAAAGACGATTTTTCAATGAATTTCTATATATAAAAAACACATTTTTCCATCTTAAATTCACAATTTTGTTCTGTAGCTACCTTCAATTACTACACAGTCAATCAGCCCGCGAGCAGACGCGTCTTTAGACACCAAACACTCGTGGGTAGCTTTGAAAAACAAACAAAAAGAAACGTATGTAAATGCGACTAGATAGCCGCGGTTTTGACTAGTCAGTCCCGCCTGCTTTTAGCTAGTCGCCCCTGCGACTAGTCAGTGGCACCGGTGACTAGATAGTCGCACTTGCGAGTAGCCACTCGCGCTTGATAGAATATTGTGATTTATCCGTCGCAGAACTACAAAAAATATTCTGGCGCCAGACGATTTTTGAATGAATTTCTTTATATAAAAAACAAAATTTTCCTTCTTAAATTCATTTTTATAAACTTAATTTACCTTTATTTACTGCATTGTCAATGACCCCGCGAGCAGACGCGTCTGCAGACACCTCACACACGTGGGAATCTATAAAAAAAAACAAAATAAAACGCATGTAAATGCGACTAGCTAGCCGCGATTTCGACTAGCCAGTCCAACCTGCTACTAGCTAGTCGCCCCTGCTAGTAGCCAGTGGCACCGGCGACTGGCTAGTCGCAGCGTTGACTAGCCACTCGCGCCTGATAGAATATTGTGAGTAATAATTCGCAGAACCCCAAAAAAATGCTCTGGCGACAGACGATTTTTGAATGAATTTCTTTATATAAAAAACAAAATTTTCCTTCTTAAATTCATTTTTATAAACTTCATTTACCTTTATTTACTGCATTGTCAATGACCCCGCGAGCAGACGCGTCTGCAGACACCTCACACACGTGGGAATCTATAAAAAAAAAACAAAATAAAACGCATGTAAATGCGACTAGCTAGCCGCGATTTCGACTAGTCAGTCCCGCCTGCTACTAGCTAGTCGCCCCTGCTAGTAGTCAGTGGCACCGGCGACTGGCTAGTCCCAGCGTCGACTAGCCACTCGCACCTAATAGAATATTGTGAGTAATAATTCGCAGAAGCCCAAAAAAATGCTCAGGCGACAGACGATTTTTCAATGAATTTCTATATATAAAAAACACATTTTTCCATCTTAAATTCATAATTTTGTTCTGTAGCTACCTTCAATTACTACACAGTCAATCAGCCCGCGAGCAGACGCGTCTTTAGACACCAAACACTCGTGGGTAGCTTTGAAAAACAAACAAAAAGAAACGTATGTAAATGCGACTAGATAGCCGCGGTTTTGACTAGTCAGTCCCGCCTGCTTTTAGCTAGTCGCCCCTGCGACTAGTCAGTGGCGCCGGCGATTAGCTAGTCGCACTTGCGAGTAGCCACTCGCGCTTGATAGAATATTGTGATTTATCCGTCGCAGAACTACAAAAAATATTCTGGCGCCAGACAATTTTTGAATGAATTTCTTTATATAAAAAACAAAATTTTCCTTCTTAAATTCATTTTTATAAACTTCATTTACCTTTATTTACTGCATTGTCAATGACCCCGCGAGCAGACGCGTCTGCAGACACCTCACACACGTGGGAATCTATAAAAAAAAACAAAATAAAACGCATGTAAATGCGACTAGCTAGCCGCGATTTCGACTAGCCAGTCCAACCTGCTACTAGCTAGTCGCCCCTGCTAGTAGCCAGTGGCACCGGCGACTGGCTAGTCGCAGCGTTGACTAGCCACTCGCGCCTGATAGAATATTGTGAGTAATAATTCGCAGAACCCCAAAAAAATGCTCTGGCGACAGACGATTTTTGAATGAATTTCTACATATAAAAAACACATTTTTCCTTCTTAAATTCATAATTTTGTTCTGCAGCTACCTTCATTTACTACACAGTCAATCAGCCCGCGAGCAGACGCGTCTTTAGACACCAAACACTCGTGGGTAGCTTTGAAAAACAAACAAAAAGAAACGTATGTAAATGCGACTAGATAGCCGCGGTTTTGACTAGTCAGTCCCGCCTGCTTTTAGCTAGTCGCCCCTGCGACTAGTCAGTGGCGCCGGCGATTAGCTAGTCGCACTTGCGAGTAGCCACTCGCGCTTGATAGAATATTGTGATTTATCCGTCGCAGAACTACAAAAAATATTCTGGCGCCAGACGATTTTTGAATGAATTTCTTTATATAAAAAACAAAATTTTCCTTCTTAAATTCATTTTTATAAACTTCATTTACCTTTATTTACTGCATTGTCAATGACCCCGCGAGCAGACGCGTCTTCAGACACCTCACACACGTGGGAATCTATAAAAAAAAACAAAATAAAACGCATGTAAATGCGACTAGCTAGCCGCGATTTCGACTAGCCAGTCCAACCTGCTACTAGCTAGTCGCCCCTGCTAGTAGCCAGTGGCACCGGCGACTGGCTAGTCGCAGCGTTGACTAGCCACTCGCGCCTGATAGAATATTGTGAGTAATAATTCGCAGAACCCCAAAAAAATGCTCTGGCGACAGACGATTTTTGAATGAATTTCTATATATAAAAACACATTTTTCCATCTTAAATTCATAATTTTGTTCTGTAGCTACCTTCATTTACTACACAGTCAATCAGCCCGCGAACAGACGCGTCTTTAGACACCAAACACTAGTGGGTACCTTTGAAAAACAAACAAAAAGAAACGTATGTAAATGCGACTAGATAGCCGCGGTTTTGACTAGTCAGTCCCGCCTGCTTTTAGCTAGTCGCCCCTGCGACTAGTCAGTGGCGCCGGCGACTAGCTAGTCGCACTTGCGAGTAGCCACTTGCGCTTGACAGAATATTGTGATTTATCCGTCGCAGAACTACAAAAAATATTCTGGCGCCAGACAATTTTTGAATGAATTTCTTTATATAAAAAACAAACTTTTCCTTCTTAAATTCATTTTTATAAACTTCATTTACCTGTAATTACTGCATTGTCAATGACCCCGCGAGCAGACGCGTCTTCAGACACCTCACACACGTGGGAATCTATAAAAAAAAACAAAATAAAACGCATGTAAATGCGACTAGCTAGCCGCGATTTCGACTAGCCAGTCCAACCTGCTACTAGCTAGTCGCCCCTGCTAGTAGCCAGTGGCACCGGCGACTGGCTAGTCGCAGCGTTGACTAGCCACTCGCGCCTGATAGAATATTGTGAGTAATAATTCGCAGAACCCCAAAAAAATGCTCTGGCGACAGACGATTTTTGAATGAATTTCTATATATAAAAACACATTTTTCCATCTTAAATTCATAATTTTGTTCTGTAGCTACCTTCATTTACTACACAGTCAATCAGCCCGCGAACAGACGCGTCTTTAGACACCAAACACTAGTGGGTACCTTTGAAAAACAAACAAAAAGAAACGTATGTAAATGCGACTAGATAGCCGCGGTTTTGACTAGTCAGTCCCGCCTGCTTTTAGCTAGTCGCCCCTGCGACTAGTCAGTGGCGCCGGCGACTAGCTAGTCGCACTTGCGAGTAGCCACTTGCGCTTGACAGAATATTGTGATTTATCCGTCGCAGAACTACAAAAAATATTCTGGCGCCAGACAATTTTTGAATGAATTTCTTTATATAAAAAACAAACTTTTCCTTCTTAAATTCATTTTTATAAACTTCATTTACCTGTAATTACTGCATTGTCAATGAGTCCGCGAGCAGACGTGCCTGCAGACACCTCACACTCGTGGGAATCTATAAAAAAAAACAAAATAAAACGCATGTAAATGCAACTAGCTAGCCGCGATTTCGACTAGTCAGTCCCGCCAACTACTAGCTAGTCGCCCCTGCTAGTAGCCAGTGGCACCGGCGACTGGCTAGTCGCAGCGTTGACTAGCCACTCGCGCCTGATAGAATATTGTGAGTAATAATTCGCAGAAGCCCAAAAAAATGCTCAGGCGAAAGACGATTTTTCAATGAATTTCTATATATAAAAAACACATTTTTCCTTCTTAAATTCACAATTTTGTTCTGTAGCTACCTTCAATTACTACACAGTCAATCAGCCCGCGAGCAGACGCGTCTTTAGACACCAAACACTCGTGGGTAGCTTTGAAAAACAAACAAAAAGAAACGTATGTAAATGCGACTAGATAGCCGCGGTTTTGACTAGTCAGTCCCGCCTGCTTTTAGCTAGTCACCCCTGCGACTAGTCAGTGGCGCCGGCGACTAGCTAGTCGCACTTGCGAGTAGCCACTCGCGCTTGATAGAATAGTGTGATTTATCCGTCGCAGAACTACAAAAAATATTCTGGCGCCAGACGATTTTTGAATGAATTTCTTTATATAAAAAACAAAATTTTCCTTCTTAAATTCATTTTTATAAACTTCATTTACCTTTATTTACTGCATTGTCAATGACCCCGCGAGCAGACGCGTCTGCAGACACCTCACACACGTGGAAATCTATAAAAAAAAACAAAATAAAACGCATGTAAATGCAACTAGCTAGCCGCGATTTCGACTAGTCAGTCCCGCCTGCTACTAGCTAGTCGCCCCTGCTAGTAGTCAGTGGCACCGGCAACTGGCTAGTCCCAGCGTCGACTAGCCACTCGCACCTAATAGAATATTGTGAGTAATAATTCGCAGAACCCCAAAAAAATGCTCTGGCGACAGACGATTTTTGAATGAATTTCTTTATATAAAAAACACAATTTTCTATCTTAAATTCATAATTTTGTTCTGTAGCTACCTTCAATTACTACACATTCAATCAGCCCGCGAGCAGACGCGTCTTTAGACACCAAACACTCGTGGGTAGCTTTAAAAAACAAACAAAAAGAAACGTATGTAAATGCGACTAGATAGCCGCGGTTTTGACTAGTCAGTCCCGCCTGCTTTTAGCTAGTCGCCCCTGCGACTAGTCAGTGGCGCCGGCGACTAGCTAGTCGCACTTGCCAGTAGCCACTTGCGCTTGACAGAATATTGTGATTTATCCGTCGCAGAACTACAAAAAATATTCTGGCGCCAGACAATTTTTGAATGAATTTCTTTATATAAAAAACAAACTTTTCCTTCTTAAATTCATTTTTATAAACTTCATTTACCTGTAATTACTGCATTGTCAATGACCCCGCGAGCAGACGCGTCTTCAGACACCTCACACACGTGGGAATCTATAAAAAAAAACAAAATAAAACGCATGTAAATGCGACTAGCTAGCCGCGATTTCGACTAGCCAGTCTAACCTGCTACTAGCTAGTCGCCCCTGCTAGTAGCCAGTGGCACTGGCGACTGGCTAGTCGCAGCGTTGACTAGCCACTCGCGCCTGATAGAATATTGTGAGTAATAATTCGCAGAACCCCAAATAAATGCTCTGGCGACAGACGATTTTTGAATGAATTTCTATATATAAAAACACATTTTTCCATCTTAAATTCATAATTTTGTTCTGTAGCTACCTTCATTTACTACACAGTCAATCAGCCCGCGAACAGACGCGTCTTTAGACACCAAACACTCGTGGGTACCTTTGAAAAACAAACAAAAAGAAACGTATGTAAATGCGACTAGATAGCCGCGGTTTTGACTAGTCAGTCCCGCCTGCTTTTAGCTAGTCGCCCCTGCGACTAGTCAGTGGCGCCGGCGACTAGCTAGTCGCACTTGCGAGTAGCCACTTGCGCTTGACAGAATATTGTGATTTATCCGTCGCAGAACTACAAAAAATATTCTGGCGCCAGACAATTTTTGAATGAATTTCTTTATATAAAAAACAAACTTTTCCTTCATAAATTCATTTTTATAAACTTCATTTACCTGTAATTACTGCATTGTCAATGAGTCCGCGAGCAGACGTGCCTGCAGACACCTCACACTCGTGGGAATCTATAAAAAAAAAACAAAATAAAACGCATGTAAATGCAACTAGCTAGCCGCGATTTCGACTAGTCAGTCCCGCCAACTACTAGCTAGTCGCCCCTGCTAGTAGCCAGTGGCACCGGCGACTGGCTAATCGCAGCGTTGACTAGCCACTCGCGCCTGATAGAATATTGTGAGTAATAATTCGCAGAAGCCCAAAAAAATGCTCAGGCGAAAGACGATTTTTCAATGAATTTCTATATATAAAAAACACATTTTTCCATCTTAAATTCACAATTTTGTTCTGTAGCTACCTTCAATTACTACACAGTCAATCAGCCCGCGAGCAGACGCGTCTTTAGACACCAAACACTCGTGGGTAGCTTTGAAAAACAAACAAAAAAAAAACGTATGTAAATGCGACTAGATAGCCGCGGTTTTGACTAGTCAGTCCCGCCTGCTTTTAGCTAGTCACCCCTGCGACTAGTCAGTGGCGCCGGCGACTAGCTAGTCGCACTTGCGAGTAGCCACTCGCGCTTGATAGAATAGTGTGATTTATCCGTCGCAGAACTACAAAAAATATTCTGGCGCCAGACGATTTTTGAATGAATTTCTTTATATAAAAAACAAAATTTTCCTTCTTAAATTCATTTTTATAAACTTCATTTACCTTTATTTACTGCATTGTCAATGACCCCGCGAGCAGACGCGTCTGCAGACACCTCACACACGTGGAAATCTATAAAAAAAAACAAAATAAAACGCATGTAAATGCAACTAGCTAGCCGCGATTTCGACTAGTCAGTCCCGCCTGCTACTAGCTAGTCGCCCCTGCTAGTAGTCAGTGGCACCGGCAACTGGCTAGTCCCAGCGTCGACTAGCCACTCGCACGTAATAGAATATTGTGAGTAATAATTCGCAGAACCCCAAAAAAATGCTCTGGCGACAGACGATTGTTGAATGAATTTCTTTATATAAAAAACACAATTTTCTATCTTAAATTCATAATTTTGTTCTGTAGCTACCTTCAATTACTACACATTCAATCAGCCCGCGAGCAGACGCGTCTTTAGACACCAAACACTCGTGGGTAGCTTTAAAAAACAAACAAAAAGAAACGTATGTAAATGCGACTAGATAGCCGCGGTTTTGACTAGTCAGTCCCGCCTGCTTTTAGCTAGTCGCCCCTGCGACTAGTCAGTGGCGCCGGCGACTAGCTAGTCGCACTTGCCAGTAGCCACTTGCGCTTGACAGAATATTGTGATTTATCCGTCGCAGAACTACAAAAAATATTCTGGCGCCAGACAATTTTTGAATGAATTTCTTTATATAAAAAACAAACTTTTCCTTCTTAAATTCATTTTTATAAACTTCATTTACCTGTAATTACTGCATTGTCAATGAGTCCGCGAGCAGACGTGTCTGCAGACACCTCACACTCGTGGGAATCTATAAAAAAAAACAAAATAAAACGCATGTAAATGCGACTACCTAGCCGCGATATCGACTTGTCAGTCCCGCCTGCTACTAGCTAGTCGCCCCTGCTAGTAGCCAGTGGCACCGGCGACTCGCTAGTTGCAGCGTTGACTAGCCACTCGCGCCTGATAGAATATTGTGAGTAATAATTCGCAGAAGCCCAAAAAAATGCTCAGGCGAAAGACGATTTTTCAATGAATTTCTATATATAAAAAACACATTTTTCCATCTTAAATTCACAATTTTGTTCTGTAGCTACCTTCAATTACTACACAGTCAATCAGCCCGCGAGCAGACGCGTCTTGAGACATCAAACACTCGTGGGTAGCTTTGAAAAACAAACAAAAAGAAACGTATGTAAATGCGACTAGATAGCCGCGGTTTTGACTAGTCAGTCCCGCCTGCTTTTAGCTAGTCACCCCTGCGACTAGTCAGTGGCGCCGGCGACTAGCTAGTCGCACTTGCGAGTAGCCACTCGCGCTTGATAGAATAGTGTGATTTATCCGTCGCAGAACTACAAAAAATATTCTGGCGCCAGACGATTTTTGAATGAATTTCTTTATATAAAAAACAAAATTTTCCTTCTTAAATTCATTTTTATAAACTTCATTTACCTTTATTTACTGCATTGTCAATGACCCCGCGAGCAGACGCGTCTGCAGACACCTCACACACGTGGAAATCTATAAAAAAAAACAAAATAAAACGCATGTAAATGCAACTAGCTAGCCGCGATTTCAACTAGTCAGTCCCGCCTGCTACTAGCTAGTCGCCCCTGCTAGTAGTCAGTGGCACCGGCAACTGGCTAGTCCCAGCGTCGACTAGCCACTCGCACCTAATAGAATATTGTGAGTAATAATTCGCAGAACCCCAAAAAAATGCTCTGGCGACAGACGATTAATGAAAGAATTTCTTTATATAAAAAACACAATTTTCTATCTTAAATTCATAATTTTGTTCTGTAGCTACCTTCAATTACTACACATTCAATCAGCCCGCGAGCAGACGCGTCTTTAGACACCAAACACTCGTGGGTAGCTTTAAAAAACAAACAAAAAGAAACGTATGTAAATGCGACTAGATAGCCGCGGTTTTGACTAGTCAGTCCCGCCTGCTTTTAGCTAGTCGCCCCTGCGACTAGTCAGTGGCGCCGGCGACTAGCTAGTCGCACTTGCCAGTAGCCACTTGCGCTTGACAGAATATTGTGATTTATCCGTCGCAGAACTACAAAAAATATTCTGGCGCCAGACAATTTTTGAATGAATTTCTTTATATAAAAAACAAACTTTTCCTTCTTAAATTCATTTTTATAAACTTCATTTACCTGTAATTACTGCATTGTCAATGAGTCCGCGAGCAGACGTGTCTGCAGACACCTCACACTCGTGGGAATCTATAAAAAAAAACAAAATAAAACGCATGTAAATGCGACTACCTAGCCGCGATATCGACTTGTCAGTCCCGCCTGCTACTAGCTAGTCGCCCCTGCTAGTAGCCAGTGGCACCGGCGACTCGCTAGTTGCAGCGTTGACTAGCCACTCGCGCCTGATAGAATATTGTGCGTAATAATTCGCAGAAGCCCAAAAAAATGCTCAGGCGAAAGACGATTTTTCAATGAATTTCTATATATAAAAAACACATTTTTCCATCTTAAATTCACAATTTTGTTCTGTAGCTACCTTCAATTACTACACAGTCAATCAGCCCGCGAGCAGACGCGTCTTGAGACATCAAACACTCGTGGGTAGCTTTGAAAAACAAACAAAAAGAAACGTATGTAAATGCGACTAGATAGCCGCGGTTTTGACTAGTCAGTCCCGCCTGCTTTTAGCTAGTCGCCCCTGCGACTAGTCAGTGGCGCCGGCGATTAGCTAGTCGCACTTGCGAGTAGCCACTCGCGCTTGATAGAATATTGTGATTTATCCGTCGCAGAACTACAAAAAATATTCTGGCGCCAGACGATTTTTGAATGAATTTCTTTATATAAAATACAAAATTTTCCTTCTTAAATTCATTTTTATAAACTTCATTTACCTGTAGTTACTGTATTGTCAATGAATCCGCGAGCAGACGCGTCTGCAGACACCTCACACTCGTGGGAATCTATAAAAAAAAAAACAAAATAAAACGCATGTAAATGCGACTAGCTAGCCCCGGTTTCGACTAGCCAGTCCAACCTGCTACTAGCTAGTCGCCCCTGCTAGTAGCCAGTGGCACCGGCGACTGGCTAGTCGCAGCGTTGACTAGCCACTCGCGCCTGATAGAATATTGTGAGTAATAATTCGCAGAAGCCCAAAAAAATGCTTTGGCGACAGACGATTTTTGAATGAATTTCTATATATAAAAAACACATTTTTCCATCTTAAATTCACAATTTTGTTCTGTAGCTACCTTCAATTACTACACAGTCAATCAGCCCGCGAGCAGACGCGTCTTTAGACACCAAACACTCGTGGGTAGCTTTGAAAAACAAACAAAAAGAAACGTATGTAAATGCGACTAGATAGCCGCGGTTTTGACTAGTCAGTCCCGCCTGCTTTTAGCTAGCCGCCCCTGCGACTAGTCAGTGGCGCCGGCGACTAGATAGTCGCACTTGCGTGTAGCCACTCGCGCTTGATAGAATATTGTGATTTATCCGTCGCAGAACTACAAAAAATATTCTGGCGCCAGACGATTTTTGAATGAATTTCTTTATATAAAAAACAAAATTTTCCTTCTTAAATTCATTTTTATAATCTTCATTTACCTTTATATACTGCATTGTCAATGACCCCGCGAGCAGACGCGTCTGCAGACACCTCACACACGTGGGAATCTATAAAAAAAAACAAAATAAAACGCATGTAAATGCGACTAGCTAGCCGCGATTTCGACTAGTCAGTCCCGCCTGCTACTAGCTAGTCGCCCCTGCTAGTAGCCAGTGGCACCAGCGACTCGCTAGTTGCAGCGTTGACTAGCCACTCGCGCCTGATAGAATATTGTGAGTAATAATTCGCAGAAGCCCAAAAAAATGCTCAGGCGAAAGACGATTTTTCAATGAATTTCTATATATAAAAAACACATTTTTCCATTTTAAATTCACAATTTTGTTTTGTAGCTACCTTCAATTACTACACAGTCAATCAGCCCGCGAGCAGACGCGTCTTTAGACACCAAACACTCGTGGGTAGCTTTAAAAAACAAACAAAAAGAAACGTATGTAAATGCGACTAGATAGCCGCGGTTTTGACTAGTCAGTCCCGCCTGCTTTTAGCTAGTCGCCCCTGCGACTAGTCAGTGGCGCCGGCGACTAGCTAGTCGCACTTGCCAGTAGCCACTTGCGCTTGACAGAATATTGTGATTTATCCGTCGCAGAACTACAAAAAATATTCTGGCGCCAGACAATTTTTGAATGAATTTCTTTATATAAAAAACAAACTTTTCCTTCTTAAATTCATTTTTATAAACTTCATTTACCTGTAATTACTGCATTGTCAATGAGTCCGCGAGCAGACGTGTCTGCAGACACCTCACACTCGTGGGAATCTATAAAAAAAAACAAAATAAAACGCATGTAAATGCGACTAGCTAGCCGCGATATCGACTTGTCAGTCCCGCCTGCTACTAGCTAGTCGCCCCTGCTAGTAGCCAGTGGCACCGGCGACTCGCTAGTTGCAGCGTTGACTAGCCACTCGCGCCTGATAGAATATTGTGCGTAATAATTCGCAGAAGCCCAAAAAAATGCTCAGGCGAAAGACGATTTTTCAATGAATTTCTATATATAAAAAACACATTTTTCCATCTTAAATTCACAATTTTGTTCTGTAGCTACCTTCAATTACTACACAGTCAATCAGCCCGCGAGCAGACGCGTCTTGAGACATCAAACACTCGTGGGTAGCTTTGAAAAACAAACAAAAAGAAACGTATGTAAATGCGACTAGATAGCCGCGGTTTTGACTAGTCAGTCCCGCCTGCTTTTAGCTAGTCACCCCTGCGACTAGTCAGTGGCGCCGGCGACTAGCTAGTCGCACTTGCGAGTAGCCACTCGCGCTTGATAGAATAGTGTGATTTATCCGTCGCAGAACTACAAAAAATATTCTGGCGCCAGACGATTTTTGAATGAATTTCTTTATATAAAAAACAAAATTTTCCTTCTTAAATTCATTTTTATAAACTTCATTTACCTTTATTTACTGCATTGTCAATGACCCCGCGAGCAGACGCGTCTGCAGACACCTCACACACGTGGAAATCTATAAAAAAAAACAAAATAAAACGCATGTAAATGCAACTAGCTAGCCGCGATTTCAACTAGTCAGTCCCGCCTGCTACTAGCTAGTCGCCCCTGCTAGTAGTCAGTGGCACCGGCAACTGGCTAGTCCCAGCGTCGACTAGCCACTCGCACCTAATAGAATATTGTGAGTAATAATTCGCAGAACCCCAAAAAAATGCTCTGGCGACAGACGATTAATGAAAGAATTTCTTTATATAAAAAACACAATTTTCTATCTTAAATTCATAATTTTGTTCTGTAGCTACCTTCAATTACTACACATTCAATCAGCCCGCGAGCAGACGCGTCTTTAGACACCAAACACTCGTGGGTAGCTTTAAAAAACAAACAAAAAGAAACGTATGTAAATGCGACTAGATAGCCGCGGTTTTGACTAGTCAGTCCCGCCTGCTTTTAGCTAGTCGCCCCTGCGACTAGTCAGTGGCGCCGGCGACTAGCTAGTCGCACTTGCCAGTAGCCACTTGCGCTTGACAGAATATTGTGATTTATCCGTCGCAGAACTACAAAAAATATTCTGGCGCCAGACAATTTTTGAATGAATTTCTTTATATAAAAAACAAACTTTTCCTTCTTAAATTCATTTTTATAAACTTCATTTACCTGTAATTACTGCATTGTCAATGAGTCCGCGAGCAGACGTGTCTGCAGACACCTCACACTCGTGGGAATCTATAAAAAAACAAAATAAAACGCATGTAAATGCGACTACCTAGCCGCGATATCGACTTGTCAGTCCCGCCTGCTACTAGCTAGTCGCCCCTGCTAGTAGCCAGTGGCACCGGCGACTCGCTAGTTGCAGCGTTGACTAGCCACTCGCGCCTGATAGAATATTGTGAGTAATAATTCGCAGAAGCCCAAAAAAATGCTCAGGCGAAAGACGATTTTTCAATGAATTTCTATATATAAAAAACACATTTTTCCATCTTAAATTCACAATTTTGTTCTGTAGCTACCTTCAATTACTACACAGTCAATCAGCCCGCGAGCAGACGCGTCTTGAGACATCAAACACTCGTGGGTAGCTTTGAAAAACAAACAAAAAGAAACGTATGTAAATGCGACTAGATAGCCGCGGTTTTGACTAGTCAGTCCCGCCTGCTTTTAGCTAGTCGCCCCTGCGACTAGTCAGTGGCGCCGGCGATTAGCTAGTCGCACTTGCGAGTAGCCACTCGCGCTTGATAGAATATTGTGATTTATCCGTCGCAGAACTACAAAAAATATTCTGGCGCCAGACGATTTTTGAATGAATTTCTTTATATAAAATACAAAATTTTCCTTCTTAAATTCATTTTTATAAACTTCATTTACCTGTAGTTACTGTATTGTCAATGAATCCGCGAGCAGACGCGTCTGCAGACACCTCACACTCGTGGGAATCTATAAAAAAAAAACAAAATAAAACGCATGTAAATGCGACTAGCTAGCCCCGGTTTCGACTAGCCAGTCCAACCTGCTACTAGCTAGTCGACCCTGCTAGTAGCCAGTGGCACCGGCGACTGGCTAGTCGCAGCGTTGACTAGCCACTCGCGCCTGATAGAATATTGTGAGTAATAATTCGCAGAAGCCCAAAAAAATGCTTTGGCGACAGACGATTTTTGAATGAATTTCTATATATAAAAAACACATTTTTCCATCTTAAATTCACAATTTTGTTCTGTAGCTACCTTCAATTACTACACAGTCAATCAGCCCGCGAGCAGACGCGTCTTTAGACACCAAACACTCGTGGGTAGCTTTGAAAAACAAACAAAAAGAAACGTATGTAAATGCGACTAGATAGCCGCGGTTTTGACTAGTCAGTCCCGCCTGCTTTTAGCTAGCCGCCCCTGCGCCTAGTCAGTGGCGCCGGCGACTAGATAGTCGCACTTGCGTGTAGCCACTCGCGCTTGATAGAATATTGTGATTTATCCGTCGCAGAACTACAAAAAATATTCTGGCGCCAGACGATTTTTGAATGAATTTCTTTATATAAAAAACAAAATTTTCCTTCTTAAATTCATTTTTATAATCTTCATTTACCTTTATATACTGCATTGTCAATGACCCCGCGAGCAGACGCATCTGCAGACACCTCACACACGTGGGAATCTATAAAAAAAAACAAAATAAAACGCATGTAAATGCGACTAGCTAGCCGCGATTTCGACTAGCCAGTCCAACCTGCTACTAGCTAGTCGCCCCTGCTAGTAGCCAGTGGCACCGGCGACTGGCTAGTCGCAGCGTTGACTAGCCACTCGCGCCTGATAGAATATTGTGAGTAATAATTCGCAGAACCCCAAAAAAATGCTCTGGCGACAGACGATTTTTGAATGAATTTCTATATATAAAAAACACATTTTTCCATCTTAAATTCATAATTTTGTTCTGTAGCTACCTTCAATTACTACACAGTCAATCAGCCCGCGAGCAGACGCGTCTTTAGACACCAAACACTCGTGGGTAGCTTTGAAAAACAAACAAAAAGAAACGTATGTAAATGCGACTAGATAGCCGCGGTTTTGACTAGTCAGTCCCGCCTGCTTTTAGCTAGTCACCCTTGCGACTAGTCAGTGGCGCCGGCGACTAGCTAGTCGCACTTGCGAGTAGCCACTCGCGCTTGATAGAATAGTGTGATTTATCCGTCGCAGAACTACAAAAAATATTCTGGCGCCAGACGATTTTTGAATGAATTTCTTTATATAAAAAACAAAATTTTCCTTCTTAAATTCATTTTTATAAACTTCATTTACCTTTATTTACTGCATTGTCAATGACCCCGCGAGCAGACGCGTCTGCAGACACCTCACACACGTGGGAATCTATAAAAAAAAACAAAATAAAACGCATGTAAATGCAACTAGCTAGCCGCGATTTCGACTAGTCAGTCCCGCCTGCTACTAGCTAGTCGCCCCTGCTAGAAGTCAGTGGCACCGGCGACTGGCTAGTCTCAGCGTCGACTAGCCACTCGCGCCTGATAGAATATTGTGAGTAATAATTCGCAGAAGCCCAAAAAAATGCTCAGGCGACAGACGATTTTTCAATGAATTTCTATATATAAAAAACACATTTTTCCATCTTAAATTCACAATTTTGTTCTGTAGTTACCTTCAATTACTACACAGTCAATCAGCCCGCGAGCAGACGCGTCTTTAGACACCAAACACTCGTGGGTAGCTTTGAAAAACAAACAAAAAGAAACGTATGTAAATGCGACTAGATAGCCGCGGTTTTGACTAGTCAGTCCCGCCTGCTTTTAGCTAGTCACCCCTGTGACTAGTCAGTGGCGCCGGCGACTATCTAGTCGCACTTGCGAGTAGCCACTCGCGCTTGATAGAATAGTGTGATTTATCCGTCGCAGAACTACAAAAAATATTCTGGCGCCAGACGATTTTTGAATGAATTTCTTTATATAAAAAACAAAATTTTCCTTCTTAAATTCATTTTTATAATCTTCATTTACCTTTATATACTGCATTGTCAATGACCCCGCGAGCAGACGCGTCTGCAGACACCTCACACACGTGGGAATCTATAAAAAAAAACAAAATAAAACGCATGTAAATGCAACTAGCTAGCCGCGATTTCGACTAGTCAGTCCCGCCTGCTACTAGCTAGTCGCCCCTGCTAGAAGTCAGTGGCACCGGCGACTGGCTAGTCCCAGCGTCGACTAGCCACTCGCGCCTGATAGAATATTGTGAGTAATAATTCGCAGAAGCCCAAAAAAATGCTCAGGCGACAGACGATTTTTCAATGAATTTCTATATATAAAAAACACATTTTTCCATCTTAAATTCACAATTTTGTTCTGTAGTTACCTTCAATTACTACACAGTCAATCAGCCCGCGAGCAGACGCGTCTTTAGACACCAAACACTCGTGGGTAGCTTTGAAAAACAAACAAAAAGAAACGTATGTAAATGCGACTAGATAGCCGCGGTTTTGACTAGTCAGTCCCGCCTGCTTTTAGCTAGTCACCCTTGCGGCTAGTCAGTGGCGCCGGCGACTAGCTAGTCGCACTTGCGAGTAGCCACTCGCGCTTGATAGAATAGTGTGATTTATCCGTCGCAGAACTACAAAAAATATTCTGGCGCCAGACGATTTTTGAATGAATTTCTTTATATAAAAAACAAAATTTTCCTTCTTAAATTCATTTTTATAAACTTCATTTACCTTTATTTACTGCATTGTCAATGACCCCGCGAGCAGACGCGTCTGCAGACACCTCACACACGTGGGAATCTATAAAAAAAAACAAAATAAAACGCATGTAAATGCAACTAGCTAGCCGCGATTTCGACTAGTCAGTCCCGCCTGCTACTAGCTAGTCGCCCCTGCTAGAAGTCAGTGGCACCGGCGACTGGCTAGTCCCAGCGTCGACTAGCCACTCGCGCCTGATAGAATATTGTGAGTAATAATTCGCAGAAGCCCAAAAAAATGCTCAGGCGACAGACGATTTTTCAATGAATTTCTATATATAAAAAACACATTTTTCCATCTTAAATTCATAATTTTGTTCTGTAGTTACCTTCAATTACTACACAGTCAATCAGCCCGCGAGCAGACGCGTCTTTAGACACCAAACACTCGTGGGTAGCTTTGAAAAACAAACAAAAAGAAACGTATGTAAATGCGACTAGATAGCCGCGGTTTTGACTAGTCAGTCCCGCCTGCTTTTAGCTAGTCACCCCTGTGACTAGTCAGTTGCGCCGGCGACTATCTAGTCGCACTTGCGAGTAGCCACTCGCGCTTGATAGAATAGTGTGATTTATCCGTCGCAGAACTACAAAAAATATTCTGGCGCCAGACGATTTTTGAATGAATTTCTTTATATAAAAAACAAAATTTTCCTTCTTAAATTCATTTTTATAAACTTCATTTACCTGTAGTTACTGTATTGTCAATGAATCCGCGAGCAGACGCGTCTGCAGACACCTCACACTCGTGGGAATCTATAAAAAAAAAACAAAATAAAACGCATGTAAATGCGACTAGCTAGCCCCGGTTTCGACTAGCCAGTCCAACCTGCTACTAGCTAGTCGCCCCTGCTAGTAGCCAGTGGCACCGGCGACTGGCTAGTCGCAGCGTTGACTAGCCACTCGCGCCTGATAGAATATTGTGAGTAATAATTCGCAGAACCCCAAAAAAATGCTTTGGCGACAGACGATTTTTGAATGAATTTCTATATATAAAAAACACATTTTTCCATCTTAAATTCACAATTTTGTTCTGTAGCTACCTTCAATTACTACACAGTCAATCAGCCCGCGAGCAGACGCGTCTTTAGACACCAAACACTCGTGGGTAGCTTTGAAAAACAAACAAAAAGAAACGTATGTAAATGCGACTAGATAGCCGCGGTTTTGACTAGTCAGTCCCGCCTGCTTTTAGCTAGTCGCCCCTGCGACTAGTCAGTGGCGCCGGCGACTAGATAGTCGCACTTGCGTGTAGCCACTCGCGCTTGATAGAATATTGTGATTTATCCGTCGCAGAACTACAAAAAATATTCTGGCGCCAGACGATTTTTGAATGAATTTCTTTATATAAAAAACAAAGTTTTCCTTCTTAAATTCATTTTTATAAACTTTATTTACCTGTAGTTACTGCATTGTCAATGAATCCGCGAGCAGACGCGTCTGCAGACACCTCACACTCGTGGGAATCTACAAAAAAAAAAACAAAATAAAACGCATGTAAATGCGACTAGCTAGCCGCGGTTTCGACTAGCCAGTCCAACCTGCTACTAGCTAGTCGCCCCTGCTAGTAGCCAGTGGCACCGGCGACTGGCTAGTCGCAGCGTTGACTAGCCACTCGCGCCTGATAGAATATTGTGAGTAATAATTCGCAGAACCCCAAAAAAATGCTCTGGCGACAGACGATTTTTGAATGAATTTCTATATATAAAAAACAAATTTTTCCATCTTAAATTCATAATTTTGTTCTGTAGCTACCTTCAATTACTACACAGTCAATCAGCCCGCGAGCAGACGCGTCTTTAGACACCAAACACTCGTGGGTAGCTTTGAAAAACAAACAAAAAGAAACGTATGTAAATGCGACTAGATAGCCGCGGTTTTGACTAGTCAGTCCCGCCTGCTTTTAGCTAGTCGCCCCTGCGACTAGTCAGTGGCGCCGGCGATTAGCTAGTCGCACTTGCGAGTAGCCACTCGCGCTTGATAGAATATTGTGATTTATCCGTCGCAGAACTACAAAAAATATTCTGGCGCCAGACGATTTTTGAATGAATTTCTTTATATAAAAAACAAAATTTTCCTTCTTAAATTCATTTTTATAAACTTCATTTACCTTTATTTACTGCATTGTCAATGACCCCGCGAGCAGACGCATCTGCAGACACCTCACACACGTGGGAATCTATAAAAAAAACAAAATAAAACGCATGTAAATGCGACTAGCTAGCCGCGATTTCGACTAGCCAGTCCAACCTGCTACTAGCTAGTCGCCCCTGCTAGTAGCCAGTGGCACCGGCGACTGGCTAGTCGCAGCGTTGACTAGCCACTCGCGCCTGATAGAATATTGTGAGTAATAATTCGCAGAACCCCAAAAAAATGCTCTGGCGACAGACGATTTTTGAATGAATTTCTATATATAAAAAACACATTTTTCCATCTTAAATTCATAATTTTGTTCTGTAGCTACCTTCAATTACTACACAGTCAATCAGCCCGCGAGCAGACGCGTCTTTAGACACCAAACACTCGTGGGTAGCTTTGAAAAACAAACAAAAAGAAACGTATGTAAATGCGACTAGATAGCCGCGGTTTTGACTAGTCAGTCCCGCCTGCTTTTAGCTAGTCACCCTTGCGACTAGTCAGTGGCGCCGGCGACTAGCTAGTCGCACTTGCGAGTAGCCACTCGCGCTTGATAGAATAGTGTGATTTATCCGTCGCAGAACTACAAAAAATATTCTGGCGCCAGACGATTTTTGAATGAATTTCTTTATATAAAAAACAAAATTTTCCTTCTTAAATTCATTTTTATAAACTTCATTTACCTTTATTTACTGCATTGTCAATGACCCCGCGAGCAGACGCGTCTGCAGACACCTCACACACGTGGGAATCTATAAAAAAAAACAAAAAAAAACGCATGTAAATGCAACTAGCTAGCCGCGATTTCGACTAGTCAGTCCCGCCTGCTACTAGCTAGTCGCCCCTGCTAAAAGTCAGTGGCACCGGCGACTGGCTAGTCCCAGCGTCGACTAGCCACTCGCGCCTGATAGAATATTGTGAGTAATAATTCGCAGAAGCCCAAAAAAATGCTCAGGCGACAGACGATTTTTCAATGAATTTCTATATATAAAAAACACATTTTTCCATCTTAAATTCACAATTTTGTTCTGTAGTTACCTTCAATTACTACACAGTCAATCAGCCCGCGAGCAGACGCGTCTTTAGACACCAAACACTCGTGGGTAGCTTTGAAAAATAAACAAAAAGAAACGTATGTAAATGCGACTAGATAGCCGCGGTTTTGACTAGTCAGTCCCGCCTGCTTTTAGCTAGTCGCCCCTGCGACTAGTCAGTGGCGCCGGCGATTAGCTAGTCGCACTTGCGAGTAGCCACTCGCGCTTGATAGAATATTGTGATTTATCCGTCGCAGAACTACAAAAAATATTCTGGCGCCAGACGATTTTTGAATGAATTTCTTTATATAAAAAACAAAATTTTCCTTCTTAAATTCATTTTTATAAACTTCATTTACCTTTATTTACTGCATTGTCAATGACCCCGCGAGCAGACGCATCTGCAGACACCTCACACACGTGGGAATCTATAAAAAAAAACAAAATAAAACGCATGTAAATGCGACTAGCTAGCCGCGATTTCGACTAGCCAGTCCAACCTGCTACTAGCTAGTCGCCCCTGCTAGTAGCCAGTGGCACCGGCGACTGGCTAGTCGCAGCGTTGACTAGCCACTCGCGCCTGATAGAATATTGTGAGTAATAATTCGCAGAACCCCAAAAAAATGCTCTGGCGACAGACGATTTTTGAATCAATTTCTATATATAAAAAACACATTTTTCCATCTTAAATTCATAATTTTGTTCTGTAGCTACCTTCAATTACTACACAGTCAATCAGCCCGCGAGCAGACGCGTCTTTAGACACCAAACACTCGTGGGTAGCTTTGAAAAACAAACAAAAAGAAACGTATGTAAATGCGACTAGATAGCCGCGGTTTTGACTAGTCAGTCCCGCCTGCTTTTAGCTAGTCACCCTTGCGACTAGTCAGTGGCGCCGGCGACTAGCTAGTCGCACTTGCGAGTAGCCACTCGCGCTTGATAGAATAGTGTGATTTATCCGTCGCAGAACTACAAAAAATATTCTGGCGCCAGACGATTTTTGAATGAATTTCTTTATATAAAAAACAAAATTTTCCTTCTTAAATTCATTTTTATAAACTTCATTTACCTTTATTTACTGCATTGTCAATGACCCCGCGAGCAGACGCGTCTGCAGACACCTCACACACGTGGGAATCTATAAAAAAAAACAAAATAAAACGCATGTAAATGCAACTAGCTAGCCGCGATTTCGACTAGTCAGTCCCGCCTGCTACTAGCTAGTCGCCCCTGCTAAAAGTCAGTGGCACCGGCGACTGGCTAGTCCCAGCGTCGACTAGCCACTCGCGCCTGATAGAATATTGTGAGTAATAATTCGCAGAAGCCCAAAAAAATGCTCAGGCGACAGACGATTTTTCAATGAATTTCTATATATAAAAAACACATTTTTCCATCTTAAATTCACAATTTTGTTCTGTAGTTACCTTCAATTACTACACAGTCAATCATGCGCGAGCAGACGCGTCTTTAGACACCAAACACTCGTGGGTAGCTTTGAAAAACAAACAAAAAGAAACGTATGTAAATGCGACTAGATAGCCGCGGTTTTGACTAGTCAGTCCCGCCTGCTTTTAGCTAGTCGCCCCTGCGACTAGTCAGTGGCGCCGGCGACTAGATAGTCGCACTTGCGTGTAGCCACTCGCGCTTGATAGAATATTGTGATTTATCCGTCGCAGAACTACAAAAAATATTCTGGCGCCAGACGATTTTTGAATGAATTTCTTTATATAAAAAACAAAATTTTCCTTCTTAAATTCATTTTTATAAACTTTATTTACCTGTAGTTACTGCATTGTCAATGAATCCGCGAGCAGACGCGTCTGCAGACACCTCACACTCGTGGGAATCTACAAAAAAAAAAACAAAATAAAACGCATGTAAATGCGACTAGCTAGCCGCGGTTTCGACTAGCCAGTCCAACCTGCTACTAGCTAGTCGCCCCTGCTAGTAACCAGTGGCACCGGCGACTGGCTAGTCGCAGCGTTGACTAGCCACTCGCGCCTGATAGAATATTGTGAGTAATAATTCGCAGAACCCCAAAAAAATGCTCTGGCGACAGACGATTTTTGAATGAATTTCTATATATAAAAAACAAATTTTTCCATCTTAAATTCATAATTTTGTTCTGTAGCTACCTTCAATTACTACACAGTCAATCAGCCCGCGAGCAGACGCGTCTTTAGACACCAAACACTCGTGGGTAGCTTTGAAAAACAAACAAAAAGAAACGTATGTAAATGCGACTAGATAGCCGCGGTTTTGACTAGTCAGTCCCGCCTGCTTTTAGCTAGTCGCCCCTGCGACTAGTCAGTGGCGCCGGCGATTAGCTAGTCGCACTTGCGAGTAGCCACTCGCGCTTGATAGAATATTGTGATTTATCCGTCGCAGAACTACAAAAAATATTCTGGCGCCAGACGATTTTTGAATGAATTTCTTTATATAAAAAACAAAATTTTCCTTCTTAAATTCATTTTTATAAACTTCATTTACCTTTATTTACTGCATTGTCAATGACCCCGCGAGCAGACGCGTCTGCAGACACCTCACACTCGTGGGAATCTACAAAAAAAAAAACAAAATAAAACGCATGTAAATGCGACTAGCTAGCCGCGGTTTCGACTAGCCAGTCCAACCTGCTACTAGCTAGTCGCCCCTGCTAGTTAACCAGTGGCACCGGCGACTGGCTAGTCGCAGCGTTGACTAGCCACTCGCGCCTGATAGAATATTGTGAGTAATAATTCGCAGAACCCCAAAAAAATGCTCTGGCGACAGACGATTTTTGAATGAATTTCTATATATAAAAAACAAATTTTTCCATCTTAAATTCATAATTTTGTTCTGTAGCTACCTTCAATTACTACACAGTCAATCAGCCCGCGAGCAGACGCGTCTTTAGACACCAAACACTCGTGGGTAGCTTTGAAAAACAAACAAAAAGAAACGTATGTAAATGCGACTAGATAGCCGCGGTTTTGACTAGTCAGTCCCGCCTGCTTTTAGCTAGTCGCCCCTGCGACTAGTCAGTGGCGCCGGCGACTAGATAGTCGCACTTGCGTGTAGCCACTCGCGCTTGATAGAATATTGTGATTTATCCGTCGCAGAACTACAAAAAATATTCTGGCGCCAGACGATTTTTGAATGAATTTCTTTATATAAAAAACAAAGTTTTCCTTCTTAAATTCATTTTTATAAACTTTATTTACCTGTAGTTACTGCATTGTCAATGAATCCGCGAGCAGACGCGTCTGCAGACACCTCACACTCGTGGGAATCTACAAAAAAAAAAACAAAATAAAACGCATGTAAATGCGACTAGCTAGCCGCGGTTTCGACTAGCCAGTCCAACCTGCTACTAGCTAGTCGCCCCTGCTAGTAGCCAGTGGCACCGGCGACTCACTAGTTGCAGCTTTGACTAGCCACTCGCGCCTGATAGAATATTGTGAGTAATAATTCGCAGAACCCCAAAAAAATGCTCTGGCGACAGACGATTTTTGAATGAATTTCTATATATAAAAAACACATTTTTCCATCTTAAATTCATAATTTTGTTCTGTAGCTACCTTCAGTTACTACACAGTCAATCAGCCCGCGAGCAGACGCGTTTTTAGACACCAAACCCTCGTGGGTAGCATTGAAAAACAAACAAAAAAAACGTATGTAAATGCGACTAGATAGCCGCGGTTTTGACTAGTCAGTCCCGCCTGCTTTTAGCTAGTCGCCCATGCGACTAGTCAGTGGCGCCGGCGACTTGCTAGTCGCACTTGCGAGTAGCAACTTGCGCTTGATAGAATATTGTTATTTATCCGTCGCAGAACTACAAAAAATATCCTGGCGCCAGACAATTTTTGAATGAATTTCTTTATATAAAAAACAAAATTTTCCTTCTTAAATTCATTTTTATAAACTTCATTTACCTTTATTTACTGCATTGTCAATGACCCCGCGAGCAGACGCGTCTGCAGACACCTCACAAACGTGGGAATCTATAAAAAAAAACAAAATAAAACGCATGTAAATGCGACTAGCTAGCCGCGATTTCGACTAGTCAGTCCCGCCTGCTACTAGCTAGTCGCCCCTGCTAGTAGCCAGTGGCACCGGCGACTGGCTAGTCGCAGCGTTGACTAGCCACTCGCGCCTGATAGAATATTGTGAGTAATAATTCGCAGAACCCCAAAAAAATGCTCTGGCGACAGACGATTTTTGAATGAATTTCTATATATAAAAACACATTTTTCCATCTTAAATTCATAATTTTGTTCTGTAGCTACCTTCAATTACTACACAGTCAATCAGCCCGCGAGCAGACGCGTCTTTAGACACCAAACACTCGTGGGTAGCTTTGAAAAACAAACAAAAAGAAACGTATGTAAATGCGACTAGATAGCCGCGGTTTTGACTAGTCAGTCCCGCCTGCTTTTAGCTAGTCGCCCCTGCGACTAGTCAGTGGCGCCGGCGACTAGATAGTCGCACTTGCGAGTAGCCACTCGCGCTTGATAGAATATTGTGATTTATCCGTCGCAGAACTACAAAAAATATTCTGGCGCCAGACGATTTTTGAATGAATTTCTTTATATAAAAAACAAAATTTTCCTTCTTAAATTCATTTTTATAAACTTCATTTACCTTTATTTACTGCATTGTCAATGACCCCGCGAGCAGACGCGTCTGCAGACACCTCACACACGTGGGAATCTATAAAAAAAAACAAAATAAAACGCATGTAAATGCGACTAGCTAGCCGCGATTTCGACTAGTCAGTCCCGCCTGCTACTAGCTAGTCGCCCCTGCTAGTAGCCAGTGGCACCGGCGACTCTCTAGTTGCAGCGTTGAGTAGCCACTCGCGCCTGATAGAATATTGTGAGTAATAATTCGCAGAACCCCAAAAAAATGCTCTGGCGACAGACGATTTTTGAATGAATTTCTATATATAAAAAACACATTTTTCCATCTTAAATTCATAATTTTGTTCTGTAGCTACCTTCAGTTACTACACAGTCAATCAGCCCGCGAGCAGACGCGTTTTTAGACACCAAACCCTCGTGGGTAGCATTGAAAAACAAACAAAAAAAACGTATGTAAATGCGACTAGATAGCCGCGGTTTTGACTAGTCAGTCCCGCCTGCTTTTAGCTAGTCGCCCATGCGACTAGTCAGTGGCGCCGGCGACTTGCTAGTCGCACTTGCGAGTAGCAACTTGCGCTTGATAGAATATTGTTATTTATCCGTCGCAGAACTACAAAAAATATCCTGGCGCCAGACAATTTTTGAATGAATTTCTTTATATAAAAAACAAAATTTTCCTTCTTAAATTCATTTTTATAAACTTCATTTACCTTTATTTACTGCATTGTCAATGACCCCGCGAGCAGACGCGTCTGCAGACACCTCACAAACGTGGGAATCTATAAAAAAAAACAAAATAAAACGCATGTAAATGCGACTAGCTAGCCGCGATTTCGACTAGTCAGTCCCGCCTGCTACTAGCTAGTCGCCCCTGCTAGTAGCCAGTGGCACCGGCGACTGGCTAGTCGCAGCGTTGACTAGCCACTCGCGCCTGATAGAATATTGTGAGTAATAATTCGCAGAACCCCAAAAAAATGCTCTGGCGACAGACGATTTTTGAATGAATTTCTATATATAAAAACACATTTTTCCATCTTAAATTCATAATTTTGTTCTGTAGCTACCTTCAATTACTACACAGTCAATCAGCCCGCGAGCAGGACCGGTCTTTAGACACCAAACACTCGTGGGTAGCTTTGAAAAACAAACAAAAAGAAACGTATGTAAATGCGACTAGATAGCCGCGGTTTTGACTAGTCAGTCCCGCCTGCTTTTAGCTAGTCGCCCCTGCGACTAGTCAGTGGCGCCGGCGACTAGATAGTCGCACTTGCGAGTAGCCACTCGCGCTTGATAGAATATTGTGATTTATCCGTCGCAGAACTACAAAAATATTCTGGCGCCAGACGATTTTTGAATGAATTTCTTTATATAAAAAACAAAATTTTCCTTCTTAAATTCATTTTTATAAACTTCATTTACCTTTATTTACTGCATTGTCAATGACCCCGCGAGCAGACGCGTCTGCAGACACCTCACACACGTGGGAATCTATAAAAAAAAAACAAAATAAAACGCATGTAAATGCGACTAGCTAGCCGCGATTTCGACTAGTCAGTCCCGCCTGCTACTAGCTAGTCGCCCCTGCTAGTAGCCAGTGGCACCGGCGACTCTCTAGTTGCAGCGTTGAGTAGCCACTCGCGCCTGATAGAATATTGTGAGTAATAATTCGCAGAACCCCAAAAAAATGCTCTGGCGACAGACGATTTTTGAATGAATTTCTATATATAAAAAACACATTTTTCCATCTTAAATTCATAATTTTGTTCTGTAGCTACCTTCAGTTACTACACAGTCAATCAGCCCGCGAGCAGACGCGTTTTTAGACACCAAACCCTCGTGGGTAGCTTTGAAAAACAAACAAAAAAAACGTATGTAAATGCGACTAGATAGCCGCGGTTTTGACTAGTCAGTCCCGCCTGCTTTTAGCTAGTCGCCCCTGCGACTAGTCAGTGGCGCCGGCGACTTGCTAGTCGCACTTGCGAGTAGCCACTTGCGCTTGATAGAATATTGTTATTTATCCGTCGCAGAACTACAAAAAATATCCTGGCGCCAGACAATTTTTGAATGAATTTCTTTATATAAAAAACAAAATTTTCCTTCTTAAATTCATTTTTATAAACTTCATTTACCTTTATTTACTGCATTGTCAATGACCCCGCGAGCAGACGCATCTGCAGACACCTCACACACGTGGGAATCTATAAAAAAAAACAAAATAAAACGCATGTAAATGCGACTAGCTAGCCGCGATTTCGACTAGCCAGTCCAACCTGCTACTAGCTAGTCGCCCCTGCTAGTAGCCAGTGGCACCGGCGACTGGCTAGTCGCAGCGTTGACTAGCCACTCGCGCCTGATAGAATATTGTGAGTAATAATTCGCAGAACCCCAAAAAAATGCTCTGGCGACAGACGATTTTTGAATCAATTTCTATATATAAAAAACACATTTTTCCATCTTAAATTCACAATTTTGTTCTGTAGCTACCTTCAATTACTACACAGTCAATCAGCCCGCGAGCAGACGCGTCTTTAGACACCAAACACTCGTGGGTAGCTTTGAAAAACAAACAAAAAGAAACGTATGTAAATGCGACTAGATAGCCGCGGTTTTGACTAGTCAGTCCCGCCTGCTTTTAGCTAGTCACCCTTGCGACTAGTCAGTGGCGCCGGCGACTAGCTAGTCGCACTTGCGAGTAGCCACTCGCGCTTGATAGAATAGTGTGATTAATCCGTCGCAGAACTACAAAAAATATTCTGGCGCCAGACGATTTTTGAATGAATTTCTTTATATAAAAAACAAAATTTTCCTTCTTAAATTCATTTTTATAAACTTCATTTACCTTTA
The DNA here is from genome assembly GCA_917490735.1 of Dryobotodes eremita. Lineage (NCBI taxonomy): Eukaryota > Metazoa > Arthropoda > Insecta > Lepidoptera > Noctuidae > Dryobotodes > Dryobotodes eremita. The sequence goes on from OU823269.1 coordinate 133,754, forward strand.
TTTACTGCATTGTCAATGACCCCGCGAGCAGACGCGTCTGCAGACACCTCACACACGTGGGAATCTATAAAAAAAAACAAAATAAAACGCATGTAAATGCAACTAGCTAGCCGCGATTTCGACTAGTCAGTCCCGCCTGCTACTAGCTAGTCGCCCCTGCTAAAAGTCAGTGGCACCGGCGACTGGCTAGTCCCAGCGTCGACTAGCCACTCGCGCCTGATAGAATATTGTGAGTAATAATTCGCAGAAGCCCAAAAAAATGCTCAGGCGACAGACGATTTTTCAATGAATTTCTATATATAAAAAACACATTTTTCCATCTTAAATTCACAATTTTGTTCTGTAGTTACCTTCAATTACTACACAGTCAATCATGCGCGAGCAGACGCGTCTTTAGACACCAAACACTCGTGGGTAGCTTTGAAAAACAAACAAAAAGAAACGTATGTAAATGCGACTAGATAGCCGCGGTTTTGACTAGTCAGTCCCGCCTGCTTTTAGCTAGTCGCCCCTGCGACTAGTCAGTGGCGCCGGCGACTAGATAGTCGCACTTGCGTGTAGCCACTCGCGCTTGATAGAATATTGTGATTTATCCGTCGCAGAACTACAAAAAATATTCTGGCGCCAGACGATTTTTGAATGAATTTCTTTATATAAAAAACAAAATTTTCCTTCTTAAATTCATTTTTATAAACTTTATTTACCTGTAGTTACTGCATTGTCAATGAATCCGCGAGCAGACGCGTCTGCAGACACCTCACACTCGTGGGAATCTACAAAAAAAAAAAACAAAATAAAACGCATGTAAATGCGACTAGCTAGCCGCGATTTCGACTAGCCAGTCCAACCTGCTACTAGCTAGTCGCCCCTGCTAGTAGCCAGTGGCACCGGCGACTGGCTAGTCGCAGCGTTGACTAGCCACTCGCGCCTGATAGAATATTGTGAGTAATAATTCGCAGAACCCCAAAAAAATGCTCTGGCGACAGACGATTTTTGAATGAATTTCTATATATAAAAAACAAATTTTTCCATCTTAAATTCATAATTTTGTTCTGTAGCTACCTTCAATTACTACACAGTCAATCAGCCCGCGAGCAGACGCGTCTTTAGACACCAAACACTCGTGGGTAGCTTTGAAAAACAAACAAAAAGAAACGTATGTAAATGCGACTAGATAGCCGCGGTTTTGACTAGTCAGTCCCGCCTGCTTTTAGCTAGTCGCCCCTGCGACTAGTCAGTGGCGCCGGCGATTAGCTAGTCGCACTTGCGAGTAGCCACTCGCGCTTGATAGAATATTGTGATTTATCCGTCGCAGAACTACAAAAAATATTCTGGCGCCAGACGATTTTTGAATGAATTTCTTTATATAAAAAACAAAATTTTCCTTCTTAAATTCATTTTTATAAACTTCATTTACCTTTATTTACTGCATTGTCAATGACCCCGCGAGCAGACGCATCTGCAGACACCTCACACACGTGGGAATCTATAAAAAAAAACAAAATAAAACGCATGTAAATGCGACTAGCTAGCCGCGATTTCGACTAGCCAGTCCAACCTGCTACTAGCTAGTCGCCCCTGCTAGTAGCCAGTGGCACCGGCGACTGGCTAGTCGCAGCGTTGACTAGCCACTCGCGCCTGATAGAATATTGTGAGTAATAATTCGCAGAACCCCAAAAAAATGCTCTGGCGACAGACGATTTTTGAATCAATTTCTATATATAAAAAACACATTTTTCCATCTTAAATTCATAATTTTGTTCTGTAGCTACCTTCAATTACTACACAGTCAATCAGCCCGCGAGCAGACGCGTCTTTAGACACCAAACACTCGTGGGTAGCTTTGAAAAACAAACAAAAAGAAACGTATGTAAATGCGACTAGATAGCCGCGGTTTTGACTAGTCAGTCCCGCCTGCTTTTAGCTAGTCACCCTTGCGACTAGTCAGTGGCGCCGGCGACTAGCTAGTCGCACTTGCGAGTAGCCACTCGCGCTTGATAGAATAGTGTGATTTATCCGTCGCAGAACTACAAAAAATATTCTGGCGCCAGACGATTTTTGAATGAATTTCTTTATATAAAAAACAAAATTTTCCTTCTTAAATTCATTTTTATAAACTTCATTTACCTTTATTTACTGCATTGTCAATGACCCCGCGAGCAGACGCGTCTGCAGACACCTCACACACGTGGGAATCTATAAAAAAAAACAAAATAAAACGCATGTAAATGCAACTAGCTAGCCGCGATTTCGACTAGTCAGTCCCGCCTGCTACTAGCTAGTCGCCCCTGCTAAAAGTCAGTGGCACCGGCGACTGGCTAGTCCCAGCGTCGACTAGCCACTCGCGCCTGATAGAATATTGTGAGTAATAATTCGCAGAAGCCCAAAAAAATGCTCAGGCGACAGACGATTTTTCAATGAATTTCTATATATAAAAAACACATTTTTCCATCTTAAATTCACAATTTTGTTCTGTAGTTACCTTCAATTACTACACAGTCAATCAGCCCGCGAGCAGACGCGTCTTTAGACACCAAACACTCGTGGGTAGCTTTGAAAAACAAACAAAAAGAAACGTATGTAAATGCGACTAGATAGCCGCGGTTTTGACTAGTCAGTCCCGCCTGCTTTTAGCTAGTCGCCCCTGCGACTAGTCAGTGGCGCCGGCGACTAGATAGTCGCACTTGCGTGTAGCCACTCGCGCTTGATAGAATATTGTGATTTATCCGTCGCAGAACTACAAAAAATATTCTGGCGCCAGACGATTTTTGAATGAATTTCTTTATATAAAAAACAAAATTTTCCTTCTTAAATTCATTTTTATAAACTTTATTTACCTGTAGTTACTGCATTGTCAATGAATCCGCGAGCAGACGCGTCTGCAGACACCTCACACTCGTGGGAATCTACAAAAAAAAAAACAAAATAAAACGCATGTAAATGCGACTAGCTAGCCGCGGTTTCGACTAGCCAGTCCAACCTGCTACTAGCTAGTCGCCCCTGCTAGTAACCAGTGGCACCGGCGACTGGCTAGTCGCAGCGTTGACTAGCCACTCGCGCCTGATAGAATATTGTGAGTAATAATTCGCAGAACCCCAAAAAAATGCTCTGGCGACAGACGATTTTTGAATGAATTTCTATATATAAAAAACAAATTTTTCCATCTTAAATTCATAATTTTGTTCTGTAGCTACCTTCAATTACTACACAGTCAATCAGCCCGCGAGCAGACGCGTCTTTAGACACCAAACACTCGTGGGTAGCTTTGAAAAACAAACAAAAAGAAACGTATGTAAATGCGACTAGATAGCCGCGGTTTTGACTAGTCAGTCCCGCCTGCTTTTAGCTAGTCTCCCCTGCGACTAGTCAGTGGCGCCGGCGATTAGCTAGTCGCACTTGCGAGTAGCCACTCGCGCTTGATAGAATATTGTGATTTATCCGTCGCAGAACTACAAAAAATATTCTGGCGCCAGACGATTTTTGAATGAATTTCTTTATATAAAAAACAAAATTTTCCTTCTTAAATTCATTTTTATAAACTTCATTTACCTTTATTTACTGCATTGTCAATGACCCCGCGAGCAGACGCATCTGCAGACACCTCACACACGTGGGAATCTATAAAAAAAAACAAAATAAAACGCATGTAAATGCGACTAGCTAGCCGCGATTTCGACTAGCCAGTCCAACCTGCTACTAGCTAGTCGCCCCTGCTAGTAGCCAGTGGCACCGGCGACTGGCTAGTCGCAGCGTTGACTAGCCACTCGCGCCTGATAGAATATTGTGAGTAATAATTCGCAGAACCCCAAAAAAATGCTCTGGCGACAGACGATTTTTCAATGAATTTCTATATATAAAAAACACATTTTTCCATCTTAAATTCATAATTTTGTTCTGTAGCTACCTTCAATTACTACACAGTCAATCAGCCCGCGAGCAGACGCGTCTTTAGACACCAAACACTCGTGGGTAGCTTTGAAAAACAAACAAAAAGAAACGTATGTAAATGCGACTAGATAGCCGCGGTTTTGACTAGTCAGTCCCGCCTGCTTTTAGCTAGTCACCCTTGCGACTAGTCAGTGGCGCCGGCGACTAGCTAGTCGCACTTGCGAGTAGCCACTCGCGCTTGATAGAATAGTGTGATTTATCCGTCGCAGAACTACAAAAAATATTCTGGCGCCAGACGATTTTTGAATGAATTTCTTTATATAAAAAACAAAATTTTCCTTCTTAAATTCATTTTTATAAACTTCATTTACCTTTATTTACTGCATTGTCAATGACCCCGCGAGCAGACGCGTCTGCAGACACCTCACACACGTGGGAATCTATAAAAAAAAACAAAATAAAACGCATGTAAATGCAACTAGCTAGCCGCGATTTCGACTAGTCAGTCCCGCCTGCTACTAGCTAGTCGCCCCTGCTAGAAGTCAGTGGCACCGGCGACTGGCTAGTCCCAGCGTCGACTAGCCACTCGCGCCTGATAGAATATTGTGAGTAATAATTCGCAGAAGCCCAAAAAAATGCTCAGGCGACAGACGATTTTTCAATGAATTTCTATATATAAAAAACACATTTTTCCATCTTAAATTCACAATTTTGTTCTGTAGTTACCTTCAATTACTACACAGTCAATCAGCCCGCGAGCAGACGCGTCTTTAGACACCAAACACTCGTGGGTAGCTTTGAAAAACAAACAAAAAGAAACGTATGTAAATGCGACTAGATAGCCGCGGTTTTGACTAGTCAGTCCCGCCTGCTTTTAGCTAGTCGCCCCTGCGACTAGTCAGTGGCGCCGGCGACTAGATAGTCGCACTTGCGTGTAGCCACTCGCGCTTGATAGAATATTGTGATTTATCCGTCGCAGAACTACAAAAAATATTCTGGCGCCAGACGATTTTTGAATGAATTTCTTTATATAAAAACAAAATTTTCCTTCTTAAATTCATTTTTATAAACTTTATTTACCTGTAGTTACTGCATTGTCAATGAATCCGCGAGCAGACGCGTCTGCAGACACCTCACACTCGTGGGAATCTATAAAAAAAAAACAAAATAAAACGCATGTAAATGCGACTAGCTAGCCGCGATTTCGACTAGCCAGTCCAACCTGCTACTAGCTAGTCGCCCCTGCTAGTAGCCAGTGGCACCGGCGACTGGCTAGTCGCAGCGTTGACTAGTCACTCGCGCCTGATAGAATATTGTGAGTAATAATTCGCAGAACCCCAAAAAAATGCTCTGGCGACAGACGATTTTTGAATGAATTTCTATATATAAAAAACAAATTTTTCCATCTTAAATTCATAATTTTGTTCTGTAGCTACCTTCAATTACTACACAGTCAATCAGCCCGCGAGCAGACGCGTCTTTAGACACCAAACACTCGTGGGTAGCTTTGAAAAACAAACAAAAAGAAACGTATGTAAATGCGACTAGATAGCCGCGGTTTTGACTAGTCAGTCCCGCCTGCTTTTAGCTAGTCGCCCCTGCGACTAGTCAGTGGCGCCGGCGATTAGCTAGTCGCACTTGCGAGTAGCCACTCGCGCTTGATAGAATAGTGTGATTTATCCGTCGCAGAACTACAAAAAATATTCTGGCGCCAGACGATTTTTGAATGAATTTCTTTATATAAAAAACAAAATTTTCCTTCTGAAATTCATTTTTATAAACTTCATTTACCTTTATTTACTGCATTGTCAATGACCCCGCGAGCAGACGCGTCTGCAGACACCTCACACACGTGGGAATCTATAAAAAAAAACAAAATAAAACGCATGTAAATGCAACTAGCTAGCCGCGATTTCGACTAGTCAGTCCCGCCTGCTACTAGCTAGTCGCCCCTGCTAGTAGTCAGTGGCACCGGCGACTGGCTAGTCCCAGCGTCGACTAGCCACTCGCGCCTGATAGAATATTGTGAGTAATAATTCGCAGAAGCCCAAAAAAATGCTCAGGCGACAGACGATTTTTCAATGAATTTCTATATATAAAAAACACATTTTTCCATCTTAAATTCACAATTTTGTTCTGTAGCTACCTTCAATTACTACACAGTCAATCAGCCCGCGAGCAGACGCGTCTTTAGACACCAAACACTCGTGGGTAGCTTTGAAAAACAAACAAAAAGAAACGTATGTAAATGCGGCTAGGTAGCCGCGGTTTTGACTAGTCAGTCCCGCCTGCTTTTAGCTAGTCGCCCCTGCGACTAGTCAGTGGCGCCGGCGACTAGCTAGTCGCACTTGCGAGTAGCCACTTGCGCTTGACAGAATATTGTGATTTATCCGTCGCAGAACTACAAAAAATATTCTGGCGCCAGACAATTTTTGAATGAATTTCTTTATATAAAAAACAAACTTTTCCTTCTTAAATTCATTTTTATAAACTTCATTTACCTGCAGTTACTGCATTGTCAATGAATCCGCGAGCAGACGCGTCTGCAGACACCTCACACTCGTGGGAATCTATAAAAAAAAAACAAAATAAAACGCATGTAAATGCGACTAGCTAGCCGCGGTTTCGACTAGCCAGTCCAACCTGCTACTAGCTAGTCGCCCCTGCTAGTAGCCAGTGGCACCGACGACTGGCTAGTCGCAGCGTTGACTAGCCACTCGCGCCTGACAGAATATTGTGAGTAATAATTCGCAGAACCCCAAAAAAATGCTCTGGCGACAGACGATTTTTGAATGAATTTCTATATATAAAAAACACATTTTTCCATCTTAAATTCATAATTTTGTTCTGTAGCTACCTTCAATTACTACACAGTCAATCAGCCCGCGAGCAGACGCGTCTTTAGACACCAAACACTCGTGGGTAGCTTTGAAAAACAAACAAAAAGAAACGTATGTAAATGCGACTAGATAGCCGCGGTTTTGACTAGTCAGTCCCGCCTGCTTTTAGCTAGTCGCCCCTGCGACTAGTCAGTGGCGCCGGCAATTAGCTAGTCGCACTTGCGAGTAGCCACTCGCGCTTGATAGAATATTGTGATTTATCCGTCGCAGAACTACAAAAAATATTCTGGCGCCAGACGATTTTTGAATGAATTTCTTTATATAAAAAACAAAATTTTCCTTCTTAAATTCATTTTTATAAACTTCATTTACCTTTATTTACTGCATTGTCAATGACCCCGCGAGCAGACGCATTTGCAGACACCTCACACACGTGGGAATCTATAAAAAAAAACAAAATAAAACGCATGTAAATGCGACTAGCTAGCCGCGATTTCGACTAGCCAGTCCAACCTGCTACTAGCTAGTCGCCCCTGCTAGTAGCCAGTGGCACCGGCGACTGGCTAGTCGCAGCGTTGACTAGCCACTCGCGCCTGATAGAATATTGTGAGTAATAATTCGCAGAACCCCAAAAAAATGCTCTGGCGACAGACGATTTTTGAATGAATTTCTATATATAAAAAACACATTTTTCCATCTTAAATTCATAATTTTGTTCTGTAGCTACCTTCAATTACTACACAGTCAATCAGCCCGCGAGCAGACGCGTCTTTAGACACCAAACACTCGTGGGTAGCTTTGAAAAACAAACAAAAAGAAACGTATGTAAATGCGACTAGATAGCCGCGGTTTTGACTAGTCAGTCCCGCCTGCTTTTAGCTAGTCGCCCCTGCGACTAGTCAGTGGCGCCGGCAATTAGCTAGTCGCACTTGCGAGTAGCCACTCGCGCTTGATAGAATATTGTGATTTATCCGTCGCAGAACTACAAAAAATATTCTGGCGCCAGACGATTTTTGAATGAATTTCTTTATATAAAAAACAAAATTTTCCTTCTTAAATTCATTTTTATAAACTTCATTTACCTTTATTTACTGCATTGTCAATGACCCCGCGAGCAGACGCATCTGCAGACACCTCACACACGTGGGAATCTATAAAAAAAAACAAAATAAAACGCATGTAAATGCGACTAGCTAGCCGCGATTTCGACTAGCCAGTCCAACCTGCTACTAGCTAGTCGCCCCTGCTAGTAGCCAGTGGCACCGGCGACTGGCTAGTCGCAGCGTTGACTAGCCACTCGCGCCTGATAGAATATTGTGAGTAATAATTCGCAGAACCCCAAAAAAATGCTCTGGCGACAGACGATTTTTGAATGAATTTCTATATATAAAAAACACATTTTTCCATCTTAAATTCATAATTTTGTTCTGTAGCTACCTTCAATTACTACACAGTCAATCAGCCCGCGAGCAGACGCGTCTTTAGACACCAAACACTCGTGGGTAGCTTTGAAAAACAAACAAAAAGAAACGTATGTAAATGCGACTAGATAGCCGCGGTTTTGACTAGTCAGTCCCGCCTGCTTTTAGCTAGTCACCCTTGCGACTAGTCAGTGGCGCCGGCGACTAGCTAGTCGCACTTGCGAGTAGCCACTCGCGCTTGATAGAATAGTGTGATTTATCCGTCGCAGAACTACAAATAATATTCTGGCGCCAGACGATTTTTGAATGAATTTCTTTATATAAAAAACAAAATTTTCCTTCTTAAATTCATTTTTATAAACTTCATTTACCTTTATTTACTGCATTGTCAATGACCCCGCGAGCAGACGCGTCTGCAGACACCTCACACACGTGGGAATCTATAAAAAAAAACAAAATAAAACGCATGTAAATGCAACTAGCTAGCCGCGATTTCGACTAGTCAGTCCCGCCTGCTACTAGCTAGTCGCCCCTGCTAGAAGTCAGTGGCACCGGCGACTGGCTAGTCCCAGCGTCGACTAGCCACTCGCGCCTGATAGAATATTGTGATTTATCCGTCGCAGAACTACAAAAAATATTCTGGCGCCAGACGATTTTTGAATGAATTTCTTTATATAAAAAACAAAATTTTCCTTCTTAAATTCATTTTTATAAACTTTATTTACCTGTAGTTACTGCATTGTCAATGAATCCGCGAGCAGACGCGTCTGCAGACACCTCACACTCGTGGGAATCTATAAAAAAAAAACAAAATAAAACGCATGTAAATGCGACTAGCTAGCCGCGATTTCGACTAGCCAGTCCAACCTGCTACTAGCTAGTCGCCCCTGCTAGTAGCCAGTGGCACCGGCGACTGGCTAGTCGCAGCGTTGACTAGTCACTCGCGCCTGATAGAATATTGTGAGTAATAATTCGCAGAAGCCCAAAAAAATGCTCTGGCGACAGACGATTTTTGAATGAATTTCTATATATAAAAAACAAATTTTTCCATCTTAAATTCATAATTTTGTTCTGTAGCTACCTTCAATTAGTACACAGTCAATCAGCCCGCGAGCAGACGCGTCTTTAGACACCAAACACTCGTGGGTAGCTTTGAAAAACAAACAAAAAGAAACGTATGTAAATGCGACTAGATAGCCGCGGTTTTGACTAGTCAGTCCCGCCTGCTTTTAGCTAGTCGCCCCTGCGACTAGTCAGTGGCGCCGGCGATTAGCTAGTCGCACTTGCGAGTAGCCACTCGCGCTTGATAGAATAGTGTGATTTATCCGTCGCAGAACTACAAAAAATATTCTGGCGCCAGACGATTTTTGAATGAATTTCTTTATATAAAAAACAAAATTTTCCTTCTGAAATTCATTTTTATAAACTTCATTTACCTTTATTTACTGCATTGTCAATGACCCCGCGAGCAGACGCGTCTGCAGACACCTCACACACGTGGGAATCTATAAAAAAAAACAAAATAAAACGCATGTAAATGCAACTAGCTAGCCGCGATTTCGACTAGTCAGTCCCGCCTGCTACTAGCTAGTCGCCCCTGCTAGTAGTCAGTGGCACCGGCGACTGGCTAGTCCCAGCGTCGACTAGCCACTCGCGCCTGATAGAATATTGTGAGTAATAATTCGCAGAAGCCCAAAAAAATGCTCAGGCGACAGACGATTTTTCAATGAATTTCTATATATAAAAAACACATTTTTCCATCTTAAATTCACAATTTTGTTCTGTAGTTACCTTCAATTACTACACAGTCAATCAGCCCGCGAGCAGACGCGTCTTTAGACACCAAACACTCGTGGGTAGCTTTGAAAAACAAACAAAAAGAAACGTATGTAAATGCGGCTAGGTAGCCGCGGTTTTGACTAGTCAGTCCCGCCTGCTTTTAGCTAGTCGCCCCTGCGACTAGTCAGTGGCGCCGGCGACTAGCTAGTCGCACTTGCGAGTAGCCACTTGCGCTTGACAGAATATTGTGATTTATCCGTCGCAGAACTACAAAAAATATTCTGGCGCCAGACAATTTTTGAATGAATTTCTTTATATAAAAAACAAACTTTTCCTTCTTAAATTCATTTTTATAAACTTCATTTACCTGCAGTTACTGCATTGTCAATGAATCCGCGAGCAGACGCGTCTGCAGACACCTCACACTCGTGGGAATCTATAAAAAAAAAACAAAATAAAACGCATGTAAATGCGACTAGCTAGCCGCGGTTTCGACTAGCCAGTCCAACCTGCTACTAGCTAGTCGCCCCTGCTAGTAGCCAGTGGCACCGGCGACTGGCTAGTCGCAGCGTTGACTAGCCACTCGCGCCTGATAGAATATTGTGAGTAATAATTCGCAGAACCCCAAAAAAATGCTCTGGCGACAGACGATTTTTGAATGAATTTCTATATATAAAAAACACATTTTTCCATCTTAAATTCATAATTTTGTTCTGTAGCTACCTTCAATTACTACACAGTCAATCAGCCCGCGAGCAGACGCGTCTTTAGACACCAAACACTCGTGGGTAGCTTTGAAAAACAAACAAAAAGAAACGTATGTAAATGCGACTAGATAGCCGCGGTTTTGACTAGTCAGTCCCGCCTGCTTTTAGCTAGTCACCCTTGCGACTAGTCAGTGGCGCCGGCGACTAGCTAGTCGCACTTGCGAGTAGCCACTCGCGCTTGATAGAATAGTGTGATTTATCCGTCGCAGAACTACAAAAAATATTCTGGCGCCAGACGATTTTTGAATGAATTTCTTTATATAAAAAACAAAATTTTCCTTCTTAAATTCATTTTTATAAACTTCATTTACCTTTATTTACTGCATTGTCAATGACCCCGCGAGCAGACGCGTCTGCAGACACCTCACACACGTGGGAATCTATAAAAAAAAACAAAATAAAACGCATGTAAATGCAACTAGCTAGCCGCGATTTCGACTAGTCAGTCCCGCCTGCTACTAGCTAGTCGCCCCTGCTAGAAGTCAGTGGCACCGGCGACTGGCTAGTCCCAGCGTCGACTAGCCACTCGCGCCTGATAGAATATTGTGATTTATCCGTCGCAGAACTACAAAAAATATTCTGGCGCCAGACGATTTTTGAATGAATTTCTTTATATAAAAAACAAAATTTTCCTTCTTAAATTCATTTTTATAAACTTTATTTACCTGTAGTTACTGCATTGTCAATGAATCCGCGAGCAGACGCGTCTGCAGACACCTCACACTCGTGGGAATCTATAAAAAAAAAACAAAATAAAACGCATGTAAATGCGACTAGCTAGCCGCGATTTCGACTAGCCAGTCCAACCTGCTACTAGCTAGTCGCCCCTGCTAGTAGCCAGTGGCACCGGCGACTGGCTAGTCGCAGCGTTGACTAGTCACTCGCGCCTGATAGAATATTGTGAGTAATAATTCGCAGAAGCCCAAAAAAATGCTCTGGCGACAGACGATTTTTGAATGAATTTCTATATATAAAAAACAAAATTTTCCATCTTAAATTCATAATTTTGTTCTGTAGCTACCTTCAATTACTACACAGTCAATCAGCCCGCGAGCAGACGCGTCTTTAGACACCAAACACTCGTGGGTAGCTTTGAAAAACAAACAAAAAGAAACGTATGTAAATGCGACTAGATAGCCGCGGTTTTGACTAGTCAGTCCCGCCTGCTTTTAGCTAGTCGCCCCTGCGACTAGTCAGTGGCGCCGGCGATTAGCTAGTCGCACTTGCGAGTAGCCACTCGCGCTTGATAGAATAGTGTGATTTATCCGTCGCAGAACTACAAAAAATATTCTGGCGCCAGACGATTTTTGAATGAATTTCTTTATATAAAAAACAAAATTTTCCTTCTGAAATTCATTTTTATAAACTTCATTTACCTTTATTTACTGCATTGTCAATGACCCCGCGAGCAGACGCGTCTGCAGACACCTCACACACGTGGGAATCTATAAAAAAAAAACAAAATAAAACGCATGTAAATGCAACTAGCTAGCCGCGATTTCGACTAGTCAGTCCCGCCTGCTACTAGCTAGTCGCCCCTGCTAGTAGTCAGTGGCACCGGCGACTGGCTAGTCCCAGCGTCGACTAGCCACTCGCGCCTGATAGAATATTGTGAGTAATAATTCGCAGAAGCCCAAAAAAATGCTCAGGCGACAGACGATTTTTCAATGAATTTCTATATATAAAAAACACATTTTTCCATCTTAAATTCACAATTTTGTTCTGTAGTTACCTTCAATTACTACACAGTCAATCAGCCCGCGAGCAGACGCGTCTTTAGACACCAAACACTTGTGGGTAGCTTTGAAAAACAAACAAAAAGAAACGTATGTAAATGCGGCTAGGTAGCCGCGGTTTTGACTAGTCAGTCCCGCCTGCTTTTAGCTAGTCGCCCCTGCGACTAGTCAGTGGCGCCGGCGACTAGCTAGTCGCACTTGCGAGTAGCCACTTGCGCTTGACAGAATATTGTGATTTATCCGTCGCAGAACTACAAAAAATATTCTGGCGCCAGACAATTTTTGAATGAATTTCTTTATATAAAAAACAAACTTTTCCTTCTTAAATTCATTTTTATAAACTTCATTTACCTGCAGTTACTGCATTGTCAATGAATCCGCGAGCAGACGCGTCTGCAGACACCTCACACTCGTGGGAATCTATAAAAAAAAAACAAAATAAAACGCATGTAAATGCGACTAGCTAGCCGCGGTTTCGACTAGCCAGTCCAACCTGCTACTAGCTAGTCGCCCCTGCTAGTAGCCAGTGGCACCGGCGACTGGCTAGTCGCAGCGTTGACTAGCCACTCGCGCCTGATAGAATATTGTGAGTAATAATTCGCAGAACCCCAAAAAAATGCTCTGGCGACAGACGATTTTTGAATGAATTTCTATATATAAAAAACACATTTTTCCATCTTAAATTCATAATTTTGTTCTGTAGCTACCTTCAATTACTACACAGTCAATCAGCCCGCGAGCAGACGCGTCTTTAGACACCAAACACTCGTGGGTAGCTTTGAAAAACAAACAAAAAGAAACGTATGTAAATGCGACTAGATAGCCGCGGTTTTGACTAGTCAGTCCCGCCTGCTTTTAGCTAGTCACCCTTGCGACTAGTCAGTGGCGCCGGCGACTAGCTAGTCGCACATGCGAGTAGCCACTCGCGCTTGATAGAATAGTGTGATTTATCCGTCGCAGAACTACAAAAAATATTCTGGCGCCAGACGATTTTTGAATGAATTTCTTTATATAAAAAACAAAATTTTCCTTCTTAAATTCATTTTTATAAACTTCATTTACCTTTATTTACTGCATTGTCAATGACCCCGCGAGCAGACGCGTCTGCAGACACCTCACACACGTGGGAATCTATAAAAAAAAACAAAATAAAACGCATGTAAATGCAACTAGCTAGCCGCGATTTCGACTAGTCAGTCCCGCCTGCTACTAGCTAGTCGCCCCTGCTAGAAGTCAGTGGCACCGGCGACTGGCTAGTCCCAGCGTCGACTAGCCACTCGCGCCTGATAGAATATTGTGATTTATCCGTCGCAGAACTACAAAAAATATTCTGGCGCCAGACGATTTTTGAATGAATTTCTTTATATAAAAAACAAAATTTTCCTTCTTAAATTCATTTTTATAAACTTTATTTACCTGTAGTTACTGCATTGTCAATGAATCCGCGAGCAGACGCGTCTGCAGACACCTCACACTCGTGGGAATCTATAAAAAAAAAACAAAATAAAACGCATGTAAATGCGACTAGCTAGCCGCGATTTCGACTAGCCAGTCCAACCTGCTACTAGCTAGTCGCCCCTGCTAGTAGCCAGTGGCACCGGCGACTGGCTAGTCGCAGCGTTGACTAGTCACTCGCGCCTGATAGAATTGTGAGTAATAATTCGCAGAAGCCCAAAAAAATGCTCTGGCGACAGACGATTTTTGAATGAATTTCTATATATAAAAAACAAATTTTTCCATCTTAAATTCATAATTTTGTTCTGTAGCTACCTTCAATTACTACACAGTCAATCAGCCCGCGAGCAGACGCGTCTTTAGACACCAAACACTCGTGGGTAGCTTTGAAAAACAAACAAAAAGAAACGTATGTAAATGCGACTAGATAGCCGCGGTTTTGACTAGTCAGTCCCGCCTGCTTTTAGCTAGTCGCCCCTGCGACTAGTCAGTGGCGCCGGCGATTAGCTAGTCGCACTTGCGAGTAGCCACTCGCGCTTGATAGAATAGTGTGATTTATCCGTCGCAGAACTACAAAAAATATTCTGGCGCCAGACGATTTTTGAATGAATTTCTTTATATAAAAAACAAAATTTTCCTTCTGAAATTCATTTTTATAAACTTCATTTACCTTTATTTACTGCATTGTCAATGACCCCGCGAGCAGACGCGTCTGCAGACACCTCACACACGTGGGAATCTATAAAAAAAAACAAAATAAAACGCATGTAAATGCAACTAGCTAGCCGCGATTTCGACTAGTCAGTCCCGCCTGCTACTAGCTAGTCGCCCCTGCTAGTAGTCAGTGGCACCGGCGACTGGCTAGTCCCAGCGTCGACTAGCCACTCGCGCCTGTGATAGAATATTGTGAGTAATAATTCGCAGAAGCCCAAAAAAATGCTCAGGCGACAGACGATTTTTCAATGAATTTCTATATATAAAAAACACATTTTTCCATCTTAAATTCACAATTTTGTTCTGTAGTTACCTTCAATTACTACACAGTCAATCAGCCCGCGAGCAGACGCGTCTTTAGACACCAAACACTTGTGGGTAGCTTTGAAAAACAAACAAAAAGAAACGTATGTAAATGCGGCTAGGTAGCCGCGGTTTTGACTAGTCAGTCCCGCCTGCTTTTAGCTAGTCGCCCCTGCGACTAGTCAGTGGCGCCGGCGACTAGCTAGTCGCACTTGCGAGTAGCCACTTGCGCTTGACAGAATATTGTGATTTATCCGTCGCAGAACTACAAAAAATATTCTGGCGCCAGACAATTTTTGAATGAATTTCTTTATATAAAAAACAAACTTTTCCTTCTTAAATTCATTTTTATAAACTTCATTTACCTGCAGTTACTGCATTGTCAATGAATCCGCGAGCAGACGCGTCTGCAGACACCTCACACTCGTGGGAATCTATAAAAAAAAAACAAAATAAAACGCATGTAAATGCGACTAGCTAGCCGCGGTTTCGACTAGCCAGTCCAACCTGCTACTAGCTAGTCGCCCCTGCTAGTAGCCAGTGGCACCGACGACTGGCTAGTCGCAGCGTTGACTAGCCACTCGCGCCTGACAGAATATTGTGAGTAATAATTCGCAGAACCCCAAAAAAATGCTCTGGCGGCAGACGATTTTTGAATGAATTTCTATATATAAAAAACACATTTTTCCATCTTAAATTCATAATTTTGTTCTGTAGCTACCTTCAATTACTACACAGTCAATCAGCCCGCGAGCAGACGCGTCTTTAGACACCAAACACTCGTGGGTAGCTTTGAAAAACAAACAAAAAGAAACGTATGTAAATGCGACTAGATAGCCGCGGTTTTGACTAGTCAGTCCCGCCTGCTTTTAGCTAGTCGCCCCTGCGACTAGTCAGTGGCGCCGGCGATTAGCTAGTCGCACTTGCGAGTAGCCACTCGCGCTTGATAGAATATTGTGATTTATCCGTCGCAGAACTACAAAAAATATTCTGGCGCCAGACGATTTTTGAATGAATTTCTTTATATAAAAAACAAAATTTTCCTTCTTAAATTCATTTTTATAAACTTCATTTACCTTTATTTACTGCATTGTCAATGACCCCGCGAGCAGACGCATCTGCAGACACCTCACACACGTGGGAATCTATAAAAAAAAACAAAATAAAACGCATGTAAATGCGACTAGCTAGCCGCGATTTCGACTAGCCAGTCCAACCTGCTACTAGCTAGTCGCCCCTGCTAGTAGCCAGTGGCACCGGCGACTGGCTAGTCGCAGCGTTGACTAGCCACTCGCGCCTGACAGAATATTGTGAGTAATAATTCGCAGAACCCCAAAAAAATGCTCTGGCGACAGACGATTTTTGAATGAATTTCTATATATAAAAAACACATTTTTCCATCTTAAATTCATAATTTTGTTCTGTAGCTACCTTCAATTACTACACAGTCAATCAGCCCGCGAGCAGACGCGTCTTTAGACACCAAACACTCGTGGGTAGCTTTGAAAAACAAACAAAAAGAAACGTATGTAAATGCGACTAGATAGCCGCGGTTTTGACTAGTCAGTCCCGCCTGCTTTTAGCTAGTCGCCCCTGCGACTAGTCAGTGGCGCCGGCGATTAGCTAGTCGCACTTGCGAGTAGCCACTCGCGCTTGATAGAATATTGTGATTTATCCGTCGCAGAACTACAAAAAATATTCTGGCGCCAGACGATTTTTGAATGAATTTCTTTATATAAAAAACAAAATTTTCCTTCTTAAATTCATTTTTATAAACTTCATTTACCTTTATTTACTGCATTGTCAATGACCCCGAGAGCAGACGCATCTGCAGACACCTCACACACGTGGGAATCTATAAAAAAAAACAAAATAAAACGCATGTAAATGCGACTAGCTAGCCGCGATTTCGACTAGCCAGTCCAACCTGCTACTAGCTAGTCGCCCCTGCTAGTAGCCAGTGGCACCGGCGACTGGCTAGTCGCAGCGTTGACTAGCCACTCGCGCCTGACAGAATATTGTGAGTAATAATTCGCAGAACCCCAAAAAAATGCTCTGGCGACAGACGATTTTTGAATGAATTTCTATATATAAAAAACACATTTTTCCATCTTAAATTCATAATTTTGTTCTGTAGCTACCTTCAATTACTACACAGTCAATCAGCCCGCGAGCAGACGCGTCTTTAGACACCAAACACTCGTGGGTAGCTTTGAAAAACAAACAAAAAGAAACGTATGTAAATGCGACTAGATAGCCGCGGTTTTGACTAGTCAGTCCCGCCTGCTTTTAGCTAGTCGCCCCTGCGACTAGTCAGTGGCGCCGGCGATTAGCTAGTCGCACTTGCGAGTAGCCACTCGCGCTTGATAGAATATTGTGATTTATCCGTCGCAGAACTACAAAAAATATTCTGGCGCCAGACGATTTTTGAATGAATTTCTTTATATAAAAAACAAAATTTTCCTTCTTAAATTCATTTTTATAAACTTCATTTACCTTTATTTACTGCATTGTCAATGACCCCGCGAGCAGACGCGTCTGCAGACACCTCACACACGTGGGAATCTATAAAAAAAAACAAAATAAAACGCATGTAAATGCGACTAGCTAGCCGCGATTTCGACTAGTCAGTCCCGCCTGCTAATAGCTAGTCGCCCCTGCTAGTAGTCAGTGGCACCGGCGACTGGCTAGTCCCAGCGTCGACTAGCCACTCGCGCCTGATAGAATATTGTGAGTAATAATTCGCAGAAGCCCAAAAAAATGCTCAGGCGACAGACGATTTTTCAATGAATTTCTATATATAAAAAACACATTTTTCCATCTTAAATTCACAATTTTGTTCTGTTGTTACCTTCAATTACTACACAGTCAATCAGCCCGCGAGCAGACGCGTCTTTAGACACCAAACACTCGTGGGTAGCTTTGAAAAACAAACAAAAAGAAACGTATGTAAATGCGGCTAGATAGCCGCGGTTTTGACTAGTCAGTCCCGCCTGCTTTTAGCTAGTCGCCCCTGCGACTAGTCAGTGGCGCCGGCGACTAGCTAGTCGCACTTGCGAGTAGCCACTTGCGCTTGACAGAATATTGTGATTTATCCGTCGCAGAACTACAAAAAATATTCTGGCGCCAGACAATTTTTGAATGAATTTCTTTATATAAAAAACAAACTTTTCCTTCTTAAATTCATTTTTATAAACTTCATTTACCTGCAGTTACTGCATTGTCAATGAATCCGCGAGCAGACGCGTCTGCAGACACCTCACACTCGTGGGAATCTATAAAAAAAAAACAAAATAAAACGCATGTAAATGCGACTAGCTAGCCGCGGTTTCGACTAGCCAGTCCAACCTGCTACTAGCTAGTCGCCCCTGCTAGTAGCCAGTGGCACCGGCGACTGGCTAGTCGCAGCGTTGACTAGCCACTCGCGCCTGATAGAATATTGTGAGTAATAATTCGCAGAACCCCAAAAAATTGCTCTGGCGAAAGACGATTTTTCAATGAATTTCTATATATAAAAAACACATTTTTCCATCTTAAATTCACAAATTTGTTCTGTAGCTACCTTCAATTACTATACAGTCAATCAGCCCGCGAGCAGACGCGTCTTTAGACACCAAACACTCGTGGGTAGCTTTGAAAAACAAACAAAAAGAAACGTATGTAAATGCGACTAGATAGCCGCGGTTTTGACTAGTCAGTCCCGCCTGCTACTAGCTAGTCGCCCCTGTGACTAGTCAGTGGCGCCGGCTACTAGCTAGTCGCACTTGCAAGTAGCCACTCGCGCTTGATAGAATATTGTGATTTATCCGTCGCAGAACTACAAAAGATATTCTGGCGCCAGACGATTTTTGAATGAATTTCTTTATATAAAAAACAAAATTTTCCTTTTTAAATTCATTTTTATAAACTTCATTTACCTTTATTTACTGCATTGTCAATGACCCCACGAGCAGACGCGTCTGCAGACACCTCACACACGTGGGAATCTATAAAAAAAAAAACAAAATAAAACGCATGTAAATGCGACTAGCTAGCCGCGGTTTTGACTAGCCAGTCCAACCTGCTACTAGCTAGTCGCCCCTGCTAGTAGCCAGTGGCACCGGCGACTGGCTAGTCGCAGCGTTGACTAGCCACTCGCGCCTGATAGAATATTGTGAGTAATAATTCGCAGAACCCCAAAAAAATGCTCTGGCGACAGACGATTTTTGAATGAATTTCTATATATAAAAAACACATTTTTCCATCTTAAATTCATAATTTTGTTCTGTAGCTACCTTCAATTACTACACAGTCAATCAGCCCGCGAGCAGACGCGTCTTTAGACACCAAACACTCGTGGGTAGCTTTGAAAAACAAACAAAAAGAAACGTATGTAAATGCGACTAGATAGCCGCGGTTTTGACTAGTCAGTCCCGCCTGCTTTTAGCTAGTCGCCCCTGCGACTAGTCAGTGGCGCCGGCGACTAGATAGTCGCACTTGCGAGTAGCCACTCGCGCTTGATAGAATATTGTGATTTATCCGTCGCAGAACTACAAAAAATATTCTGGCGCCAGACGATTTTTGAATGAATTTCTTTATATAAAAAACAAAATTTTCCTTCTTAAATTCATTTTTATAAACTTCATTTACTTTTATTTACTGCATTGTCAATGACCCCGCGAGCAGACGCGTCTGCAGACACCTCACACACGTGGGAATCTATAAAAAAAAACAAAATAAAACGCATGTAAATGCGACTAGCTAGCCGCGATTTCGACTAGTCAGTCCCGCCTGCTACTAGCTAGTCGCCCCTGCTAGTAGTCAGTGGCACCGGCGACTGGCTAGTCCCAGCATCGACTAGCCACTCGCGCCTGATAGAATCTTGTGAGTAATAATTCGCAGAACCCCAATAAAATGCTCTGGCGACAGACGATTTTTGAATGAATTTCTATATATAAAAAACTCATCTTTCCAACTTAAATTCATAATTTTGTTCTGTAGCTACCTTCAATTACTACACAGTCAATCAGCCCGCAAGCAAGCGCGTCTTTATACACCAAACACTCGTGGGTAGCTTTGAAAAACAAACAAAAAGAAACGTATGTAAATGCGACTAGATAGCCGCGGTTTCGACTAATCAGTCCCGCCTGCTACTAGCTAGTCGCCCCTGCGACTAGTCAGTGGCGCCGGCGATAAGTCAGTCACACTTGTGAGTAGCCACTCGCGCTAGATAGAATATTGTGATTTATCCGTCGCATAACTACAAAAAGTATTCTGGCGCCAGATGATTTTTGAATGAATTTCTTTATATAAAAAACAAACTTTTCCTTCTTAATTCATTTTTATAAACTTCATTTACCTTTAATTACTGCATTGTCAATGAGCCCGCGAGCAGACGCGTCTGCAGACATCTCAGACTCGTGGGAATCTATAAAAAAAAACAAAATAAAACGCATGTAAATGCGACTAGCTAGCCGCGATTTCGACTAGTCAGTCCCGCCTGTTACTAACTAGTCGCCTCTGCTTGTTGTCAGTGGCACCGGTGACTGGCTAGTCCCAGCATCGACTAGCCACTCGCGCCTGATAGAATATTGTGAGTAATAATTCGCAGAACCCCAATAAACTGCTCTGGCGACAGACGATTTTTGAATGAATTTCTATATATAAAAAACTCATCTTTCCATCTTAAATTCATAATTTTGTTCTGTAGCTACCTTCAATGACTACAGAATCAATCAGCCCGCGAGCAGACGCGTCTTCAAACACTAAACACTCGTGGGTAGCTTAAAAAAAAACAAAAAGAAACGTATGTAAATGCGACTAGCTAGCTGCGATTTCGACTAGTCAGTCCCGCCTGCTACTAGCTAGTCGCCCCTGCTAGTAGTCAGTGGCACCGGCGACTGGCTAGTCCCAGCATCGACTAGCCACTCGCGCCTGATAGAATATTGTGAGTAATAATTCGCAGAACCCCAATAAAATGCTCTGGCGATAGACGATTTTTGAATGAATTTCTATATATAAAAAACACATTTTTCCATCTTAAATTCATAATTTTGTTCTGTAGCTACCTTCAATCACTAAACAGTCAATCAGCCCGCGAGCAGACGCGTCTTTAGACACCAAACACTCGTGGGTAGCTTTGAAAAACAAACAAAAAGAAACGTATGTAAATGCGACTAGATAGCCGCGGTTTCGACTAGTCAGTCCCGCCTGCTACTAGCTAGTCGCCCCTGCGACTAGTCAGTGGCGCCGGCGACTAGCTAGTCGCACTTGCGAGTAGCCACTCGCGCTTGATATAATATTGTGATTTATCCGTCGCAGAACTACAAAAAATATTCTGGCGCCAGATGATTTTTGAATGAATTTCTTTATATAAAAAACAAACTTTTCCTTCTTAATTCATTTTTATAAACTTCATTTACCTCTAATTACTGCATTGTCAATGAGCCCGCGAGCAGACGCGTCTGCAGACACCTCACACTCGTGGGAATCTATAAAAAAAATAAAATAAAACGCATGTAAATGCGACTAGCTAGCCGCGATTTCGACTAGTCAGTCCCGCCTGCTACTAGCTAGTCGCCCCTGCTAGTAGTCAGTGGCACCGGTGACTGGCTAGTCCCAGCATCGACTAGCCACTCGCGCCTGATAGAATATTGTGAGTAATAATTCGCAGAACCCCAATAAAATGCTCTGGCGACAGACGATTTTTGAATGAATTTCTATATATAAAAAACACATTTTTCCATCTTAAATTCATAATTTTGTTCTGTAGCTACCTTCAATTACTACACAGTCAATCAGCCCGCGAGCAGACGCGTCTTTAGACACCAAACACTCGTGGGTAGCTTTGAAAAACAAACAAAAAGAAACGTATGTAAATGCGACTAGATAGCCGCGGTTTTGACTAGTCAGTCCCGCCTGCTTTTAGCTAGTCGCCCCTGCGACTAGTCAGTGGCGCCGGCGATTAGCTAGTCGCACTTGCGAGTAGCCACTCGCGCTTGATAGAATATTGTGATTTATCCGTCGCAGAACTACAAAAAATATTCTGGCGCCAGACGATTTTTGAATGAATTTCTTTATATAAAAAACAAAATTTTCCTTCTTAAATTCATTTTTATAAACTTCATTTACCTTTATTTACTGCATTGTCAATGACCCCGCGAGCAGACGCGTCTGCAGACACCTCACACACGTGGGAATCTATAAAAAAAAACAAAATAAAACGCATGTAAATGCAACTAGCTAGCCGCGATTTCGACTAGTCAGTCCCGCCTGCTAATAGCTAGTCGCCCCTGCTAGTAGTCAGTGGCACCGGCGACTGGCTAGTCCCAGCGTCGACTAGCCACTCGCGCCTGATAGAATATTGTGAGTAATAATTCGCAGAAGCCCAAAAAAATGCTCAGGCGACAGACGATTTTTCAATGAATTTCTATATATAAAAAACACATTTTTCCATCTTAAATTCACAATTTTGTTCTGTTGTTACCTTCAATTACTACACAGTCAATCAGCCCGCGAGCAGACGCGTCTTTAGACACCAAACACTCGTGGGTAGCTTTGAAAAACAAACAAAAAGAAACGTATGTAAATGCGGCTAGATAGCCGCGGTTTTGACTAGTCAGTCCCGCCTGCTTTTAGCTAGTCGCCCCTGCGACTAGTCAGTGGCGCCGGCGACTAGCTAGTCGCACTTGCGAGTAGCCACTTGCGCTTGACAGAATATTGTGATTTATCCGTCGCAGAACTACAAAAAATATTCTGGCGCCAGACAATTTTTGAATGAATTTCTTTATATAAAAAACAAACTTTTCCTTCTTAAATTCATTTTTATAAACTTCATTTACCTGCAGTTACTGCATTGTCAATGAATCCGCGAGCAGACGCGTCTGCAGACACCTCACACTCGTGGGAATCTATAAAAAAAAAACAAAATAAAACGCATGTAAATGCGACTAGCTAGCCGCGGTTTCGACTAGCCAGTCCAACCTGCTACTAGCTAGTCGCCCCTGCTAGTAGCCAGTGGCACCGGCGACTGGCTAGTCGCAGCGTTGACTAGCCACTCGCGCCTGATAGAATATTGTGAGTAATAATTCGCAGAACCCCAAAAAATTGCTCTGGCGAAAGACGATTTTTCAATGAATTTCTATATATAAAAAACACATTTTTCCATCTTAAATTCACAAATTTGTTCTGTAGCTACCTTCAATTACTATACAGTCAATCAGCCCGCGAGCAGACGCGTCTTTAGACACCAAACACTCGTGGGTAGCTTTGAAAAACAAACAAAAAGAAACGTATGTAAATGCGACTAGATAGCCGCGGTTTTGACTAGTCAGTCCCGCCTGCTACTAGCTAGTCGCCCCTGTGACTAGTCAGTGGCGCCGGCTACTAGCTAGTCGCACTTGCAAGTAGCCACTCGCGCTTGATAGAATATTGTGATTTATCCGTCGCAGAACTACAAAAGATATTCTGGCGCCAGACGATTTTTGAATGAATTTCTTTATATAAAAAACAAAATTTTCCTTTTTAAATTCATTTTTATAAACTTCATTTACCTTTATTTACTGCATTGTCAATGACCCCACGAGCAGACGCGTCTGCAGACACCTCACACACGTGGGAATCTATAAAAAAAAAAACAAAATAAAACGCATGTAAATGCGACTAGCTAGCCGCGGTTTTGACTAGCCAGTCCAACCTGCTACTAGCTAGTCGCCCCTGCTAGTAGCCAGTGGCACCGGCGACTGGCTAGTCGCAGCGTTGACTAGCCACTCGCGCCTGATAGAATATTGTGAGTAATAATTCGCAGAACCCCAAAAAAATGCTCTGGCGACAGACGATTTTTGAATGAATTTCTATATATAAAAAACACATTTTTCCATCTTAAATTCATAATTTTGTTCTGTAGCTACCTTCAATTACTACACAGTCAATCAGCCCGCGAGCAGACGCGTCTTTAGACACCAAACACTCGTGGGTAGCTTTGAAAAACAAACAAAAAGAAACGTATGTAAATGCGACTAGATAGCCGCGGTTTTGACTAGTCAGTCCCGCCTGCTTTTAGCTAGTCGCCCCTGCGACTAGTCAGTGGCGCCGGCGACTAGATAGTCGCACTTGCGAGTAGCCACTCGCGCTTGATAGAATATTGTGATTTATCCGTCGCAGAACTACAAAAAATATTCTGGCGCCAGACGATTTTTGAATGAATTTCTTTATATAAAAAACAAAATTTTCCTTCTTAAATTCATTTTTATAAACTTCATTTACTTTTATTTACTGCATTGTCAATGACCCCGCGAGCAGACGCGTCTGCAGACACCTCACACACGTGGGAATCTATAAAAAAAAACAAAATAAAACGCATGTAAATGCGACTAGCTAGCCGCGATTTCGACTAGTCAGTCCCGCCTGCTACTAGCTAGTCGCCCCTGCTAGTAGTCAGTGGCACCGGCGACTGGCTAGTCCCAGCATCGACTAGCCACTCGCGCCTGATAGAATCTTGTGAGTAATAATTCGCAGAACCCCAATAAAATGCTCTGGCGACAGACGATTTTTGAATGAATTTCTATATATAAAAAACTCATCTTTCCAACTTAAATTCATAATTTTGTTCTGTAGCTACCTTCAATTACTACACAGTCAATCAGCCCGCAAGCAAGCGCGTCTTTATACACCAAACACTCGTGGGTAGCTTTGAAAAACAAACAAAAAGAAACGTATGTAAATGCGACTAGATAGCCGCGGTTTCGACTAATCAGTCCCGCCTGCTACTAGCTAGTCGCCCCTGCGACTAGTCAGTGGCGCCGGCGATAAGTCAGTCACACTTGTGAGTAGCCACTCGCGCTAGATAGAATATTGTGATTTATCCGTCGCATAACTACAAAAAGTATTCTGGCGCCAGATGATTTTTGAATGAATTTCTTTATATAAAAAACAAACTTTTCCTTCTTAATTCATTTTTATAAACTTCATTTACCTTTAATTACTGCATTGTCAATGAGCCCGCGAGCAGACGCGTCTGCAGACATCTCAGACTCGTGGGAATCTATAAAAAAAAACAAAATAAAACGCATGTAAATGCGACTAGCTAGCCGCGATTTCGACTAGTCAGTCCCGCCTGTTACTAACTAGTCGCCTCTGCTTGTTGTCAGTGGCACCGGTGACTGGCTAGTCCCAGCATCGACTAGCCACTCGCGCCTGATAGAATATTGTGAGTAATAATTCGCAGAACCCCAATAAACTGCTCTGGCGACAGACGATTTTTGAATGAATTTCTATATATAAAAAACTCATCTTTCCATCTTAAATTCATAATTTTGTTCTGTAGCTACCTTCAATGACTACAGAATCAATCAGCCCGCGAGCAGACGCGTCTTCAAACACTAAACACTCGTGGGTAGCTTAAAAAAAAACAAAAAGAAACGTATGTAAATGCGACTAGCTAGCTGCGATTTCGACTAGTCAGTCCCGCCTGCTACTAGCTAGTCGCCCCTGCTAGTAGTCAGTGGCACCGGCGACTGGCTAGTCCCAGCATCGACTAGCCACTCGCGCCTGATAGAATATTGTGAGTAATAATTCGCAGAACCCCAATAAAATGCTCTGGCGATAGACGATTTTTGAATGAATTTCTATATATAAAAAACACATTTTTCCATCTTAAATTCATAATTTTGTTCTGTAGCTACCTTCAATCACTAAACAGTCAATCAGCCCGCGAGCAGACGCGTCTTTAGACACCAAACACTCGTGGGTAGCTTTGAAAAACAAACAAAAAGAAACGTATGTAAATGCGACTAGATAGCCGCGGTTTCGACTAGTCAGTCCCGCCTGCTACTAGCTAGTCGCCCCTGCGACTAGTCAGTGGCGCCGGCGACTAGCTAGTCGCACTTGCGAGTAGCCACTCGCGCTTGATATAATATTGTGATTTATCCGTCGCAGAACTACAAAAAATATTCTGGCGCCAGATGATTTTTGAATGAATTTCTTTATATAAAAAACAAACTTTTCCTTCTTAATTCATTTTTATAAACTTCATTTACCTCTAATTACTGCATTGTCAATGAGCCCGCGAGCAGACGCGTCTGCAGACACCTCACACTCGTGGGAATCTATAAAAAAAATAAAATAAAACGCATGTAAATGCGACTAGCTAGCCGCGATTTCGACTAGTCAGTCCCGCCTGCTACTAGCTAGTCGCCCCTGCTAGTAGTCAGTGGCACCGGTGACTGGCTAGTCCCAGCATCGACTAGCCACTCGCGCCTGATAGAATATTGTGAGTAATAATTCGCAGAACCCCAATAAAATGCTCTGGCGACAGACGATTTTTGAATGAATTTCTATATATAAAAAACACATTTTTCCATCTTAAATTCATAATTTTGTTCTGTAGCTACCTTCAATGACTACAGAATCAATCAGCCCGCGAGCAGACGCGTCTTCAAACACTAAACACTCGTGGGTAGCTTAAAAAAAAACAAAAAGAAACGTATGTAAATGCGACTAGCTAGCTGCGATTTCGACTAGTCAGTCCCGCCTGCTACTAGCTAGTCGCCCCTGCTAGTAGTCAGTGGCACCGGTGACTGGCTAGTCCCAGCATCGACTAGCCACTCGCGCCTGATAGAATATTGTGAGTAATAATTCGCAGAACCCCAATAAAATGCTCTGGCGACAGACGATTTTTGAATGAATTTCTATATACAAAAAACACATCTTTCCATCTTAAATTCATAATTTTGTTCTGTAGCTACCTTCAATTACTACACAGTCAATCAGCCCGCGAGCAGACGCGTCTTTAGACACCAAACACTAGTGGGTAACTTTGAAAAACAAACAAAAAGAAACGTATGTAAATGCGACTAGATAGCCGCGGTTTCGACTAGTCAGTCCCGCCTGCTACTAGCTAGTCGCCCCTGCGACTAGTCAGTGGCGCCGGCGACTAGCTAGTCACACTTGCGAGTAGCCACTCGCGCTTGATATAATATTGTGATTTATCCGTCGCAGAACTACAAAAAATATTCTCGCGCCAGATGATTTTTGAATGAATTTCTTTATATAAAAAACAAACTTTTCCTTCTTAATTCATTTTTATAAACTTCATTTACCTTAAATTACTGCATTGTCAATGAGCCCGCGAGCAGACGCGTCTGCAGACATCTCAGACTCGTGGGAATCTATAAAAAAAAAAACAAAATAAAACGCATGTAAATGCGACTAGCTAGCCGCGATTTCGACTAGTCAGTCCCGCCTGTTACTAGCTAGTCGCCTCTGCTTGTAGTCAGTGGCACCGGCGACTGGCTAGTCCCAGCGTCTACTAGCCACTCGCGCCTGATAGAATATGGTGAGTAATAATTCGTAGAACCCCAAAAAAATGCTCTGGCGGCAGACGATTTTTGAATGAATTTCTATATATAAAAAACACATTTTTCCATCTTAAATTCATAATTTTGTTCTGTAGCTACCTTCAATTACTACACAGTCAATCAGCCCGCGAGCAAGCGCGTCTTTATACACCAAACACTCGTGGGTAGCTTTGAAAAACAAACAAAAAGAAACGTATGTAAATGCGACTAGATAGCCGCGGTTTCGACTAATCAGTCCCGCCTGCTACTAGCTAGTCGCCCCTGCGACTAGTCAGTGGCGCCGGCGACTAGCTAGTCGCACTTGCGAGTAGCCACTCGCGCTTGATATAATATTGTGATTTATCCGTCGCAGAACTACAAAAAATATTCTCGCGCCTGATGATTTTTGAATGAATTTCTTTATATAAAAATCACATTTTTCCATCTTAAATTTATAATTTTGTTCTGTAGCTACCTTCAATTACTACACAGTCAATCAGCCCGCGAGCAGACGCGTCTTTAGACACCAAACGCTAGTGGGTAACTTTGAAAAACAAACAAAAAGAAACATATGTAAATGCGACTAGATAGCCGCGGTTTAGACTAGTCAGACCCGCCTGCTACTAGCTAGTCGCCCCTGCTAGTAGTCAGTGGCACCGGTGACTGGCCAGTCCCAGCATCGACTAGCCACTCGCGCCTGATAGAATATTGTGAGTAATAATTCGCAGAACCCCAATAAAATGCTCTGGCGGCAGACGATTTTTGAATGAATTTCTATATATAAAAAACACATTTTTCCATCTTAAATTCATAATTTTGTTCTGTAGCTACCTTCAATTACTACACAGTCAATCAGCCCGCGAGCAGGCGCGTCTTTAGACACCAAACACTCGTGGGTAGCTTTGAAAAACAAACAAAAAGAAACGTATGTAAATGCGACTAGATAGCCACGATTTTGACTAGTCAGTCCCGCCTGCTACTAGCTAGTCGCCCCTGCTAGTAGTCAGTGGCACCGGTGACTGGCCAGTCCCAGCATCGACTAGCCACTCGCGCCTGATAGAATATTGTGAGTAATAATTCGCAGAACCCCAATAAAATGCTCTGGCGACAGACGATTTTTGAATGAATTTCTATATATAAAAAACACATTTTTCCATCTTAAATTCATAATTTTGTTCTGTAGCTACCTTCACTGACTACAGAATCAATCAGCCCGCGAGCAGACGCGTCTTCAGACACTAAACACTCGTGGGTAGCTTTGAAAAAAAAACAAAAAGAAACGTATGTAAATGCGACTAGCTAGCCGCGATTTCGACTAGTCAGTCCCGCCTGCTACTAGCTAGTCGCCCCTGCTAGTAGTCAGTGGCACCGGCGACTGGCTAGTCCCAGCATCGACTAGCCACTCGCGCCTGATAGAATATTGTGAGTAATAATTCGCAGAACCCCAATAAAATGCTCTGGCGACAGACGATTTTTGAATGAATTTCTATATATAAAAAACACATTTTTCAATCTTAAATTCATAATTTTGTTCTGTAGCTACCTTCAATCACTAAACAGTCAATCAGCCCGCGAGCAGACGCGTCTTTAGACACCAAACACTCGTGGGTAGCTTTGAAAAACAAACAAAAAGAAACGTATGTAAATGCGACTAGATAGCCGCGGTTTCGACTAGTCAGTCCCGCCTGCTACTAGCTAGTCGCCCCTGCGACTAGTCAGTGGCGCCGGCGATAAGTCAGTCACACTTGTGAGTAGCCACTCGCGCTTGATAGAATATTGTGATTTATCCGTCGCATAACTACAAAAAGTATTCTGGCGCCAGATGATTTTTGAATGAATTTCTTTATATAAAAAACAAACTTTTCCTTCTTAATTCATTTTTATAAACTTCATTTACCTTTAATTACTGCATTGTCAATGAGCCCGCGAGCAGACGCGTCTGCAGACATCTCAGACTCGTGGGAATCTATAAAAAAAAACAAAATAAAACGCATGTAAATGCGACTAGCTAGCCGCGATTTCGACTAGTCAGTCCCGCCTGTTACTAACTAGTCGCCTCTGCTTGTTGTCAGTGGCACCGGTGACTGGCTAGTCCCAGCATCGACTAGCCACTCGCGCCTGATAGAATATTGTGAGTAATAATTCGCAGAACCCCAATAAAATGCTCTGGCGACAGACGATTTTTGAATGAATTTCTATATATAAAAAACACATTTTTCCATCTTAAATTCATAATTTTGTTCTGTAGCTACCTTCAATGACTACAGAATCAATCAGCCCGCGAGCAGACGCGTCTTCAAACTTTAAACACTCGTGGGTAGCTTAAAAAAAAACAAAAAGAAACGTATGTAAATGCGACTAGCTAGCTGCGATTTCGACTAGTCAGTCCCGCCTGCTACTAGCTAGTCGCCCCTGCTAGTTGTCAGTGGCACCGGTGACTGGCTAGTCCCAGCATCGACTAGCCACTCGCGCCTGATAGAATATTGTGAGTAATAATTCGCAGAACCCCAATAAAATGCTCTGGCGACAGACGATCTTTGAATGAATTTCTATATATAAAAAACACATTTTTCCATCTTAAATTCATAATTTTGTTCTGTAGCTACCTTCAATGACTACAGAATCAATCAGCCCGCGAGCAGACGCGTCTTCAGACACCAAACACTCGTGGGTAGCTTTGAAAAAAAAACAAAAAGAAACGTATGTAAATGCGACTAGCTAGCCGCGATTTCGACTAGTCAGTCCCGCCTGCTACTAGCTAGTCGCCCCTGCTAGTAGTCAGTGGCACCGGCGACTGGCTAGTCCCAGCATCGACTAGCCACTCGCGCCTGATAGAATCTTGTGAGTAATAATTCGCAGAACCCCAATAAAATGCTCTGGCGACAGACGATTTTTGAATGAATTTCTATATATAAAAAACACATCTTTCCATCTTAAATTCATAATTTTGTTCTGTAGCTACCTTCAATTACTACACAGTCAATCAGCCCGCGAGCAGACGCGTCTTTAGACACCAAACACTAGTGGGTAACTTTGAAAAACAAACAAAAAGAAACGTATGTAAATGTGACTAGATAGCCGCGGTTTCGACTAGTCAGTCCCGCCTGCTACTAGCTAGTCGCCCCTGCGACTAGTCAGTGGCGCCGGCGACTAGCTAGTCACACTTGCGAGTAGCCACTCGCGCTTGATATAATATTGTGATTTATCCGTCGCAGAACTACAAAAAATATTCTCGCGCCAGATGATTTTTGAATGAATTTCTTTATATAAAAAACAAACTTTTCCTTCTTAATTCATTTTTATAAACTTCATTTACCTTAAATTACTGCATTGTCAATGAGCCCGCGAGCAGACGCGTCTGCAGACATCTCAGACTCGTGGGAATCTATAAAAAAAAAAACAAAATAAAACGCATGTAAATGCGACTAGCTAGCCGCGATTTCGACTAGTCAGTCCCGCCTGTTACTAGCTAGTCGCCTCTGCTTGTAGTCAGTGGCACCGGCGACTGGCTAGTCCCAGCGTCTACTAGCCACTCGCGCCTGATAGAATATTGTGAGTAATAATTCGTAGAACCCCAAAAAAATGCTCTGGCGGCAGACGATTTTTGAATGAATTTCTATATATAAAAAACACATTTTTCCATCTTAAATTCATAATTTTGTTCTGTAGCTACCTTCAATTACTACACAGTCAATCAGCCCGCGAGCAAGCGCGTCTTTATACACCAAACACTCGTGGGTAGCTTTGAAAAACAAACAAAAAGAAACGTATGTAAATGCGACTAGATAGCCGCGGTTTCGACTAATCAGTCCCGCCTGCTACTAGCTAGTCGCCCCTGCGACTAGTCAGTGGCGCCGGCGACTAGCTAGTCGCACTTGCGAGTAGCCACTCGCGCTTGATATAATATTGTGATTTATCCGTCGCAGAACTACAAAAAATATTCTCGCGCCTGATGATTTTTGAATGAATTTCTTTATATAAAAATCACATTTTTCCATCTTAAATTTATAATTTTGTTCTGTAGCTACCTTCAATTACTACACAGTCAATCAGCCCGCAAGCAGACGCGTCTTTAGACACCAAACGCTAGTGGGTAACTTTGAAAAACAAACAAAAAGAAACATATGTAAATGCGACTAGATAGCCGCGGTTTAGACTAGTCAGACCCGCCTGCTACTAGCTAGTCGCCCCTGCGACTAGTCAGTGGCACCGGCGACTGGCTAGTCCCAGCATCGACTAGCCACTCGCGCCTGATAGAATCTTGTGAGTAATAATTCGCAGAACCCCAATAAAATGCTCTGGCGACAGACGATTTTTGAATGAATTTCTATATATAAAAAACACATTTTTCCATCTTAAATTCATAATTTTGTTCTGTAGCTACCTTCACTGACTACAGAATCAATCAGCCCGCGAGCAGACGCGTCTTCAGACACTAAACACTCGTGGGTAGCTTTGAAAAAAAAACAAAAAGAAACGTATGTAAATGCGACTAGCTAGCCGCGATTTCGACTAGTCAGTCCCGCCTGCTACTAGCTAGTCGCCCCTGCTAGTAGTCAGTGGCACCGGCGACTGGCTAGTCCCAGCATCGACTAGCCACTCGCGCCTGATAGAATCTTGTGAGTAATAATTCGCAGAACCCCAATAAAATGCTCTGGCGACAGACGATTTTTGAATGAATTTCTATATATAAAAAACTCATCTTTCCATCTTAAATTCATAATTTTGTTCTGTAGCTACCTTCAATTACTACACAGTCAATCAGCCCGCGAGCAGACGCGTCTTTAGACACCAAACACTAGTGGGTAACTTTGAAAAACAAACAAAAAGAAACGTATGTAAATGTGACTAGATAGCCGCGGTTTCGACTAGTCAGTCCCGCCTGCTACTAGCTAGTCGCCCCTGCGACTAGTCAGTGGCGCCGGCGACTAGCTAGTCACACTTGCGAGTAGCCACTCGCGCTTGATATAATATTGTGATTTATCCGTCGCAGAACTACAAAAAATATTCTCGCGCCAGATGATTTTTGAATGAATTTCTTTATATAAAAAACAAACTTTTCCTTCTTAATTCATTTTTATAAACTTCATTTACCTTAAATTACTGCATTGTCAATGAGCCCGCGAGCAGACGCGTCTGCAGACATCTCAGACTCGTGGGAATCTATAAAAAAAAAAACAAAATAAAACGCATGTAAATGCGACTAGCTAGCCGCGATTTCGACTAGTCAGTCCCGCCTGTTACTAGCTAGTCGCCTCTGCTTGTAGTCAGTGGCACCGGCGACTGGCTAGTCCCAGCGTCTACTAGCCACTCGCGCCTGATAGAATATTGTGAGTAATAATTCGTAGAACCCCAAAAAAATGCTCTGGCGGCAGACGATTTTTGAATGAATTTCTATATATAAAAAACACATTTTTCCATCTTAAATTCATAATTTTGTTCTGTAGCTACCTTCAATTACTACACAGTCAATCAGCCCGCGAGCAAGCGCGTCTTTATACACCAAACACTCGTGGGTAGCTTTGAAAAACAAACAAAAAGAAACGTATGTAAATGCGACTAGATAGCCGCGGTTTCGACTAATCAGTCCCGCCTGCTACTAGCTAGTCGCCCCTGCGACTAGTCAGTGGCGCCGGCGACTAGCTAGTCGCACTTGCGAGTAGCCACTCGCGCTTGATATAATATTGTGATTTATCCGTCGCAGAACTACAAAAAATATTCTCGCGCCTGATGATTTTTGAATGAATTTCTTTATATAAAAATCACATTTTTCCATCTTAAATTTATAATTTTGTTCTGTAGCTACCTTCAATTACTACACAGTCAATCAGCCCGCGAGCAGACGCGTCTTTAGACACCAAACGCTAGTGGGTAACTTTGAAAAACAAACAAAAAGAAACATATGTAAATGCGACTAGATAGCCGCGGTTTAGACTAGTCAGACCCGCCTGCTACTAGCTAGTCGCCCCTGCGACTAGTCAGTGGCACCGGTGACTGGCTAGTCCCAGCATCGACTAGCCACTCGCGCCTGATAGAATATTGTGAGTAATAATTCGCAGAACCCCAATAAAATGCTCTGGCGACAGACGATTTTTGAATGAATTTCTATATATAAAAAACACATTTTTCCATCTTAAATTCATAATTTTGTTCTGTAGCTACCTTCAATGACTACAGAATCAATCAGCCCGCGAGCAGACGCGTCTTCAGACACCAAACACTCGTGGGTAGCTTTGAAAAAAAAACAAAAAGAAACGTATGTAAATGCGACTAGCTAGCCGCGATTTCGACTAGTCAGTCCCGCCTGCTACTAGCTAGTCGCCCCTGCTAGTAGTCAGTGGCACCGGCGACTGGCTAGTCCCAGCATCGACTAGCCACTCGCGCCTGATAGAATATTGTGAGTAATAATTCGCAGAACCCCAATAAAATGCTCTGGCGACAGACGATTTTTGAATGAATTTCTATATATAAAAAACACATTTTTCCATCTTAAATTCATAATTTTGTTCTGTAACTACCTTCAATCACTAAACAGTCAATCAGCCCGCGAGCAGACGCGTCTTTAGACACCAAACACTCGTGGGTAGCTTTGAAAAACAAACAAAAAGAAACGTATGTAAATGCGACTAGATAGCCGCGGTTTCGACTAGTCAGTCCCGCCTGCTACTAGCTAGTCGCCCCTGCGACTAGTCAGTGGCGCCGGCGACTAGCTAGTCGCACTTGCGAGTAGCCACTCGCGCTTGATATAATATTGTGATTTATCCGTCGCAGAACTACAAAAAATATTCTCGCGCCAGATGATTTTTGAATGAATTTCTTTATATAAAAAACAAACTTTTCCTTCTTAATTCATTTTTATAAACTTCATTTACCTTAAATTACTGCATTGTCAATGAGCCCGCGAGCAGACGCGTCTGCAGACATCTCAGACTCGTGGGAATCTATAAAAAAAAAACAAAATAAAACGCATGTAAATGCGACTAGCTAGCCGCGATTTCGACTAGTCAGTCCCGCCTGTTACTAGCTAGTCGCCTCTGCTTGTAGTCAGTGGCACCGGCGACTGGCTAGTCCCAGCGTCTACTAGCCACTCGCGCCTGATAGAATATTGTGAGTAATAATTCGCAGAACCCCAATAAAATGCTCTGGCGGCAGACGATTTTTGAATGAATTTCTATATATAAAAAACACATTTTTCCATCTTAAATTCATAATTTTGTTCTGTAGCTACCTTTATTACTACACAGTCAATCAGCCCGCGAGCAGGCGCGTCTTTAGACACCAAACACTCGTGGGTAGCTTTGAAAAACAAACAAAAAGAAACGTATGTAAATGCGACTAGATAGCCACGATTTTGACTAGTCAGTCCCGCCTGCTACTAGCTAGTCGCCCCTGCTAGTAGTCAGTGGCACCGGTGACTGGCTAGTCCCAGCATCGACTAGCCACTCGCGCCTGATAGAATATTGTGAGTAATAATTCGCAGAACCCCAATAAAATGCTCTGGCGACAGACGATTTTTGAATGAATTTCTATATGTAAAAAACACATTTTTCCATCTTAAATTCATAATTTTGTTCTGTAGCTACCTTCACTGACTACAGAATCAATCAGCCCGCGAGCAGACGCGTCTTCAGACACCAAACACTCGTGGGTAGCTTTGAAAAAAAAACAAAAAGAAACGTATGTAAATGCGACTAGCTAGCCGCGATTTCGACTAGTCAGTCCCGCCTGCTACTAGCTAGTCGCCCCTGCTAGTAGTCAGTGGCACCGGCGACTGGCTAGTCCCAGCATCGACTAGCCACTCGCGCCTGATAGAATCTTGTGAGTAATAATTCGCAGAACCCCAATAAAATGCTCTGGCGACAGACGATTTTTGAATGAATTTCTATATATAAAAAACTCATCTTTCCATCTTAAATTCATAATTTTGTTCTGTAGCTACCTTCAATTACTACACAGTCAATCAGCCCGCGAGCAGACGCGTCTTTAGACACCAAACACTAGTGGGTAACTTTGAAAAACAAACAAAAAGAAACGTATGTAAATGTGACTAGATAGCCGCGGTTTCGACTAGTCAGTCCCGCCTGCTACTAGCTAGTCGCCCCTGCGACTAGTCAGTGGCGCCGGCGACTAGCTAGTCACACTTGCGAGTAGCCACTCGCGCTTGATATAATATTGTGATTTATCCGTCGCAGAACTACAAAAAATATTCTCGCGCCAGATGATTTTTGAATGAATTTCTTTATATAAAAAACAAACTTTTCCTTCTTAATTCATTTTTATAAACTTCATTTACCTTAAATTACTGCATTGTCAATGAGCCCGCGAGCAGACGCGTCTGCAGACATCTCAGACTCGTGGGAATCTATAAAAAAAAAAACAAAATAAAACGCATGTAAATGCGACTAGCTAGCCGCGATTTCGACTAGTCAGTCCCGCCTGTTACTAGCTAGTCGCCTCTGCTTGTAGTCAGTGGCACCGGCGACTGGCTAGTCCCAGCGTCTACTAGCCACTCGCGCCTGATAGAATATTGTGAGTAATAATTCGTAGAACCCCAAAAAAATGCTCTGGCGGCAGACGATTTTTGAATGAATTTCTATATATAAAAAACACATTTTTCCATCTTAAATTCATAATTTTGTTCTGTAGCTACCTTCAATTACTACACAGTCAATCAGCCCGCGAGCAAGCGCGTCTTTATACACCAAACACTCGTGGGTAGCTTTGAAAAACAAACAAAAAGAAACGTATGTAAATGCGACTAGATAGCCGCGGTTTAGACTAGTCAGTCCCGCCTGCTACTAGCTAGTCGCCCCTGCGACTAGTCAGTGGCGCCGGCGACTAGCTAGTCGCACTTGCGAGTAGCCACTCGCGCTTGATATAATATTGTGATTTATCCGTCGCAGAACTACAAAAAATATTCTCGCGCCTGATGATTTTTGAATGAATTTCTTTATATAAAAATCACATTTTTCCATCTTAAATTTATAATTTTGTTCTGTAGCTACCTTCAATTACTACACAGTCAATCAGCCCGCAAGCAGACGCGTCTTTAGACACCAAACGCTAGTGGGTAACTTTGAAAAACAAACAAAAAGAAACATATGTAAATGCGACTAGATAGCCGCGGTTTAGACTAGTCAGACCCGCCTGCTACTAGCTAGTCGCCCCTGCGACTAGTCAGTGGCACCGGTGACTGGCTAGTCCCAGCATCGACTAGCCACTCGCGCCTGATAGAATATTGTGAGTAATAATTCGCAGAACCCCAATAAAATGCTCTGGCGACAGACGATTTTTGAATGAATTTCTATATATAAAAAACACATTTTTCCATCTTAAATTCATAATTTTGTTCTGTTGCTACCTTCAATGACTACAGAATCAATCAGCCCGCGAGCAGACGCGTCTTCAGACACCAAACACTCGTGGGTAGCTTTGAAAAAAAAACAAAAAGAAACGTATGTAAATGCGACTAGCTAGCCGCGATTTCGACTAGTCAGTCCCGCCTGCTACTAGCTAGTCGCCCCTGCTAGTAGTCAGTGGCACCGGCGACTGGCTAGTCCCAGCATCGACTAGCCACTCGCGCCTGATAGAATATTGTGAGTAATAATTCGCAGAACCCCAATAAAATGCTCTGGCGACAGACGATTTTTGAATGAATTTCTATATATAAAAAACACATTTTTCCATCTTAAATTCATAATTTTGTTCTGTAACTACCTTCAATCACTAAACAGTCAATCAGCCCGCGAGCAGACGCGTCTTTAGACACCAAACACTCGTGGGTAGCTTTGAAAAACAAACAAAAAGAAACGTATGTAAATGCGACTAGATAGCCGCGGTTTCGACTAGTCAGTCCCGCCTGCTACTAGCTAGTCGCCCCTGCGACTAGTCAGTGGCGCCGGCGACTAGCTAGTCGCACTTGCGAGAAGCCACTCGCGCTTGATATAATATTGTGATTTATCCGTCGCAGAACTACAAAAAATATTCTCGCGCCAGATGATTTTTGAATGAATTTCTTTATATAAAAAACAAACTTTTCCTTCTTAATTCATTTTTATAAACTTCATTTACCTTAAATTACTGCATTGTCAATGAGCCCGCGAGCAGACGCGTCTGCAGACATCTCAGACTCGTGGGAATCTATAAAAAAAAAACAAAATAAAACGCATGTAAATGCGACTAGCTAGCCGCGATTTCGACTAGTCAGTCCCGCCTGTTACTAGCTAGTCGCCTCTGCTTGTAGTCAGTGGCACCGGCGACTGGCTAGTCCCAGCGTCTACTAGCCACTCGCGCCTGATAGAATATTGTGAGTAATAATTCGCAGAACCCCAATAAAATGCTCTGGCGGCAGACGATTTTTGAATGAATTTCTATATATAAAAAACACATTTTTCCATCTTAAATTCATAATTTTGTTCTGTAGCTACCTTCAATTACTACACAGTCAATCAGCCCGCGAGCAGGCGCGTCTTTAGACACCAAACACTCGTGGGTAGCTTTGAAAAACAAACAAAAAGAAACGTATGTAAATGCGACTAGATAGCCACGATTTTGACTAGTCAGTCCCGCCTGCTACTAGCTAGTCGCCCCTGCTAGTAGTCAGTGGCACCGGTGACTGGCTAGTCCCAGCATCGACTAGCCACTCGCGCCTGATAGAATATTGTGAGTAATATTTCGCAGAACCCCAATAAAATGCTCTGGCGACAGACGATTTTTGAATGAATTTCTATATATAAAAAACACATTTTTCCATCTTAAATTCATAATTTTGTTCTGTAGCTACCTTCACTGACTACAGAATCAATCAGCCCGCGAGCAGACGCGTCTTCAGACACTAAACACTCGTGGGTAGCTTTGAAAAAAAAACAAAAAGAAACGTATGTAAATGCGACTAGCTAGCCGCGATTTCGACTAGTCAGTCCCGCCTGCTACTAGCTAGTCGCCCCTGCTAGTAGTCAGTGGCACCGGCGACTGGCTAGTCCCAGCATCGACTAGCCACTCGCGCCTGATAGAATATTGTGAGTAATAATTCGCAGAACCCCAATAAAATGCTCTGGCGACAGACGATTTTTGAATGAATTTCTATATATAAAAAACACATTTTTCCATCTTAAATTCATAATTTTGTTCTGTAGCTACCTTCAATCACTAAACAGTCAATCAGCCCGCGAGCAGACGCGTCTTTAGACACCAAACACTCGTGGGTAGCTTTGAAAAACAAACAAAAAGAAACGTATGTAAATGCGACTAGATAGCCGCGGTTTCGACTAGTCAGTCCCGCCTGCTACTAGCTAGTCGCCCCTGCGACTAGTCAGTGGCGCCGGCGATAAGTCAGTCACACTTGTGAGTAGCCACTCGCGCTTGATAGAATATTGTGATTTATCCGTCGCATAACTACAAAAAATATTCTGGCGCCAGATGATTTTTGAATGAATTTCTTTATATAAAAAACAAACTTTTCCTTCTTAATTCATTTTTATAAACTTCATTTACCTTTAATTACTGCATTGTCAATGAGCCCGCGAGCAGACGCGTCTGCAGACATCTCAGACTCGTGGGAATCTATAAAAAAAAACAAAATAAAACGCATGTAAATGCGACTAGCTAGCCGCGATTTCGACTAGTCAGTCCCGCCTGTTACTAACTAGTCGCCTCTGCTTGTTGTCAGTGGCACCGGTGACTGGCTAGTCCCAGCATCGACTAGCCACTCGCGCCTGATAGAATATTGTGAGTAATAATTCGCAGAACCCCAATAAAATGCTCTGGCGACAGACGATTTTTGAATGAATTTCTATATATAAAAAACACATTTTTCCATCTTAAATTCATAATTTTTTTTCTGTAGCTACCTTCAATGACTACAGAATCAATCAGCCCGCGAGCAGACGCGTCTTCAAACACTAAACACTCGTGGGTAGCTTTGAAAAAAAAACAAAAAGAAACGTATGTAAATGCGACTAGCTAGCTGCGATTTCGACTAGTCAGTCCCGCCTGCTACTAGCTAGTCGCCCCTGCTAGTAGTCAGTGACACCGGCGCCTGGCTAGTCGCAGCGTTGACTAGCCACTCGCGCCTGATAGAATATTGTGAGTAATAATTCGCAGAACCCCAATAAAATGCTCTGGCGACAGACGATTTTTGAATGAATTTCTATATATAAAAAACACATTTTTCCATCTTAAATTCATAATTTTGTTCTGTAGCTACCTTCAATCACTAAACAGTCAATCAGCCCGCGAGCAGACGCGTCTTTAGACACCAAACACTCGTGGGTAGCTTTGAAAAACAAACAAAAAGAAACGTATGTAAATGCGACTAGATAGCCGCGGTTTCGACTAGTCAGTCCCGCCTGCTACTAGCTAGTCGCCCCTGCGACTAGTCAGTGGCGCCGGCGACTAGCTAGTCGCACTTGCGAGTAGCCACTCGCGCTTGATATAATATTGTGATTTATCCGTCGCAGAACTACAAAAAATATTCTGGCGCCAGATGATTTTTGAATGAATTTCTTTATATAAAAAACAAACTTTTCCTCCTTAATTCATTTTTATAAACTTCATTTACCTTAAATTACTGCATTGTCAATGAGCCCGCGAGCAGACGCGTCTGCAGACATCTCAGACTCGTGGGAATCTATAAAAAAAAAACAAAATAAAACGCATGTAAATGCGACTAGCTAGCCGCGATTTCGACTAGTCAGTCCCGCCTGCTACTAGCTAGTCGCCCATGCTAGTAGTCAGTGGCACCGGCGCCTGGCTAGTCCCAGCATCGACTAGACACTCGCACCTGATAGAATATTGTGAGTAATAATTTGCAGAACCCCAATAAAATGCTCTGGCGACAGACGATTTTTGAATGAATTTCTATATATAAAAAACACATTTTTCCATCTTAAATTCATAATTTTGTTCTGTAGCTACCTTCAATGACTACAGAATCAACCAGCCCGCGAGCAGACGCGTCTTCAGACACCAAACACTCGTGGGTAGCTTTGAAAAAAAAAACAAAAAGAAACGTATGTAAATGCGACTAGCTAGCCGCGATTTCGACTAGTCAGTCCCGCCTGTTACTAGCTAGTCGCCTCTGCTTGAAGTCAGTGGCACCGGCGACTGGCTAGTCCCAGCGTCGACTAGCCAGTTGCGCCCGATAGAATATTGTTAGTAATAATCGCAGAACCCCAAAAAAATGCTCTGGCGGCAGACGATTTTTGAATGAATTTCTATATATAAAAAACACATTTTTCCATCTTAAATTTATAATTTTGTTCTGTAGCTACCTTCAATTACTACACAGTCAATCAGCCCGCGATCAGACGCGTCTTTAGACACCAAACACTAGTGGGTAACTTTGAAAAACAAACAAAAAGAAACGTATGTAAATGCGACTAGATAGCCGCGGTTTCGATTAGTCAGTCCCGCCTGCTACTAGCTAGTCGCCCCTGCGACTAGTCAGTGGCGCCGGCGACTAGCTAGTCGCACTTGCGAGTAGCCACTCGCGCTTGATAGAATATTGTGATTTATCCGTCGCAGAACTACAAAAAATATTCTGGCGCCAGACGATTTTTGAATGAATTTCTTTATATAAAAAACAAACTTTTCCTTCTTAATTCATTTTTATAAACTTCATTTACCTCTAATTACTGCATTGTCAATGAGCCCGCGAGCAGACGCGTCTGCAGACACCTCACACTCGTGGGAA
This sequence comes from Dryobotodes eremita, assembly GCA_917490735.1. Classification (NCBI taxonomy): domain Eukaryota; kingdom Metazoa; phylum Arthropoda; class Insecta; order Lepidoptera; family Noctuidae; genus Dryobotodes; species Dryobotodes eremita. The sequence continues at coordinate 174,664 of OU823269.1, forward strand.
TCTATAAAAAAAAAAAAAAAAAAACGCATGTAAATGCGACTAGCTAGCCGCGATTTCGACTAGTCAGTCCCGCCTGCTACTAGCTAGTCGCCTCTGCTTGTAGTCAGTGGCACCGGCGACTGGCTAGTCCCAGCATCGACTAGCCACTCGCGCCTGATAGAATATTGTGAGTAATAATTCGCAGAACCCCAATAAAATGCTCTGGCGACAGACGATTTTTGAATGAATTTCTATATATAAAAAACACATTTTTCCATCTTAAATTCATAATTTTGTTCTGTAGCTACCTTCAATGACTACAGAATCAATCAGCCCGCGAGCAGACGCGTCTTCAGACACCAAACACTCGTGGGTAGCTTTGAAAAAAAAACAAAAAGAAACGTATGTAAATGCGACTAGCTAGCCGCGATTTCGACTAGTCAGTCCCGCCTGCTACTAGCTAGTCGCCCCTGCTAGTAGTCAGTGGCACCGGCGACTGGCTAGTCCCAGCATCGACTAGCCACTCGCGCCTGATAGAATATTGTGAGTAATAATTCGCAGAACCCCAATAAAATGCTCTGGCGACAGACGATTTTTGAATGAATTTCTATATATAAAAAACACATTTTTCCATCTTAAATTCATAATTTTGTTCTGTAACTACCTTCAATCACTAAACAGTCAATCAGCCCGCGAGCAGACGCGTCTTTAGACACCAAACACTCGTGGGTAGCTTTGAAAAACAAACAAAAAGAAACGTATGTAAATGCGACTAGATAGCCGCGGTTTCGACTAGTCAGTCCCGCCTGCTACTAGCTAGTCGCCCCTGCGACTAGTCAGTGGCGCCGGCGACTAGCTAGTCGCACTTGCGAGTAGCCACTCGCGCTTGATATAATATTGTGATTTATCCGTCGCAGAACTACAAAAAATATTCTCGCGCCAGATGATTTTTGAATGAATTTCTTTATATAAAAAACAAACTTTTCCTTCTTAATTCATTTTTATAAACTTCATTTACCTTAAATTACTGCATTGTCAATGAGCCCGCGAGCAGACGCGTCTGCAGACATCTCAGACTCGTGGGAATCTATAAAAAAAAAACAAAATAAAACGCATGTAAATGCGACTAGCTAGCCGCGATTTCGACTAGTCAGTCCCGCCTGTTACTAGCTAGTCGCCTCTGCTTGTAGTCAGTGGCACCGGCGACTGGCTAGTCCCAGCGTCTACTAGCCACTCGCGCCTGATAGAATATTGTGAGTAATAATTCGCAGAACCCCAATAAAATGCTCTGGCGGCAGACGATTTTTGAATGAATTTCTATATATAAAAAACACATTTTTCCATCTTAAATTCATAATTTTGTTCTGTAGCTACCTTCAATTACTACACAGTCAATCAGCCCGCGAGCAGGCGCGTCTTTAGACACCAAACACTCGTGGGTAGCTTTGAAAAACAAACAAAAAGAAACGTATGTAAATGCGACTAGATAGCCACGATTTTGACTAGTCAGTCCCGCCTGCTACTAGCTAGTCGCCCCTGCTAGTAGTCAGTGGCACCGGTGACTGGCTAGTCCCAGCATCGACTAGCCACTCGCGCCTGATAGAATATTGTGAGTAATAATTCGCAGAACCCCAATAAAATGCTCTGGCGACAGACGATTTTTGAATGAATTTCTATATATAAAAAACACATTTTTCCATCTTAAATTCATAATTTTGTTCTGTAGCTACCTTCAATGACTACAGAATCAATCAGCCCGCGAGCAGACGCGTCTTCAGACACTAAACACTCGTGGGTAACTTTGAAAAACAAACAAAAAGAAACGTATGTAAATGCGACTAGATAGCCACGATTTTGACTAGTCAGTCCCGCCTGCTACTAGCTAGTCGCCCCTGCTAGTAGTCAGTGGCACCGGTGACTGGCTAGTCCCAGCATCGACTAGCCACTCGCGCCTGATAGAATATTGTGAGTAATAATTCGCAGAACCCCAATAAAATGCTCTGGCGACAGACGATTTTTGAATGAATTTCTATATATAAAAAACACATTTTTCCATCTTAAATTCATAATTTTGTTCTGTAGCTACCTTCAATTACTACACAGTCAATCAGCCCGCGATCAGACGCGTCTTTAGACACCAAACACTAGTGGGTAACTTTGAAAAACAAACAAAAAGAAACGTATGTAAATGCGACTAGATAGCCGCGGTTTCGACTAGTCAGTCCCGCCTGCTACTAGCTAGTCGCCCCTGCGACTAGTCAGTGGCGCCGGCGACTAGCTAGTCGCACTTGCGAGTAGCCACTCGCGCTTGATAGAATATTGTGATTTATCCGTCGCAGAACTACAAAAAATATTCTGGCGCCAGACGATTTTTGAATGAATTTCTTTATATAAAAAACAAACTTTTCCTTCTTAATTCATTTTTATAAACTTCATTTACCTCTAATTACTGCATTGTCAATGAGCCCGCGAGCAGACGCGTCTGCAGACACCTCACACTCGTGGGAATCTATAAAAAAAAAAAAAAAAAACGCATGTAAATGCGACTAGCTAGCCGCGATTTCGACTAGTCAGTCCCGCCTGCTACTAGCTAGTCGCCTCTGCTTGTAGTCAGTGGCACCGGCGACTGGCTAGTCCCAGCATCGACTAGCCACTCGCGCCTGATAGAATATTGTGAGTAATAATTCGCAGAACCCCAATAAAATGCTCTGGCGACAGACGATTTTTGAATGAATTTCTATATATAAAAAACACATTTTTCCATCTTAAATTCATAATTTTGTTCTGTAGCTACCTTCAATGACTACAGAATCAATCAGCCCGCGAGCAGACGCGTCTTCAGACACCAAACACTCGTGGGTAGCTTTGAAAAAAAAACAAAAAGAAACGTATGTAAATGCGACTAGCTAGCCGCGATTTCGACTAGTCAGTCCCGCCTGCTACTAGCTAGTCGCCCCTGCTAGTAGTCAGTGGCACCGGCGACTGGCTAGTCCCAGCATCGACTAGCCACTCGCGCCTGATAGAATATTGTGAGTAATAATTCGCAGAACCCCAATAAAATGCTCTGGCGACAGACGATTTTTGAATGAATTTCTATATATAAAAAACACATCTTTCCATCTTAAATTCATAATTTTGTTCTGTAGCTACCTTCAATTAGTACAGAATCAATCAGCCCGCGAGCAGACGCGTCTTCAGACACTAAACACTCGTGGGTAGCTTTGAAAAAAAAACAAAAAGAAACGTATGTAAATGCGACTAGCTAGCCGCGATTTCGACTAGTCAGTCCCGCCTGCTACTAGCTAGTCGCCACTGCTAGTAGTCAGTGGCACCGGTGACTGGCTAGTCCCAGCATCGACTAGCCACTCGCGCCTGATAGAATATTGTGAGTAATAATTCGCAGAACCCCAATAAAATGCTCTGGCGACAGACGATTTTTGAATGAATTTCTATATATAAAAAACACATTTTTCCATCTTAAATTCATAATTTTGTTCTGTAGCTACCTTCAATGACTACAGAATCAATCAGCCCGCGAGCAGACGCGTCTTCAGACACTAAACACTCGTGGGTAGCTTTGAAAAAAAAACAAAAAGAAACGTATGTAAATGCGACTAGCTAGCCGCGATTTCGACTAGTCAGTCCCGCCTGCTACTAGCTAGTCGCCCCTGCTAGTAGTCAGTGGCACCGGCGACTGGCTAGTCCCAGCATCGACTAGCCACTCGCGCCTGATAGAATATTGTGAGTAATAATTCGCAGAACCCCAATAAAATGCTCTGGCGACAGACGATTTTTGAATGAATTTCTATATATAAAAACACATTTTTCCATCTTAAATTCATAATTTTGTTCTGTAACTACCTTCAATCACTAAACAGTCAATCAGCCCGCGAGCAGACGCGTCTTTAGACACCAAACACTCGTGGGTAGCTTTGAGAAACAAACAAAAAGAAACGTATGTAAATGCGACTAGATAGCCGCGGTTTAGACACGTCAGTCCCGCCTGCTACTAGCTAGTCGCCCCTGCGACTAGTCAGTGGCGCCGGCGACTAGCTAGTCGCACTTGCGAGTAGCCACTCGCGCTTTATATAATATTGTGATTTATCCGTCGCAGAACTACAAAAAATATTCTGGCGCCAGATAATTTTTGAATGAATTTCTTTATATAAAAAACAAACTTTTCCTTCTTAATTCATTTTTATAAACTTCATTTACCTCTTATTACTGCATTGTCAATGAGCCCGCGAGCAGACGCGTCTGCAGACACCTCACACTCGTGGGAATCTATAAAACGCATGTAAATGCGACTAGCTAGCCGCGATTTCGACTAGTCAGTCCCGCCTGCTACTAGCTAGTCGCCCCTGCTAGTAGTCAGTGGCACCGGTGACTGGCTAGTCCCAGCATCGACTAGCCACTCGCGCCTGATAGAATATTGTGAGTAATAATTCGCAGAACCCCAATAAAATGCTCTGGCGACAGACGATTTTTGAATGAATTTCTATATATAAAAAACACATTTTTCCATCTTAAATTCATAATTTTGTTCTGTAGCTACCTTCAATGACTACAGAATCAATCAGCCCGCGAGCAGACGCGTCTTCAGACACCAAACACTCGTGGGTAGCTTTGAAAAAAAAACAAAAAGAAACGTATGTAAATGCGACTAGCTAGCCGCGATTTCGACTAGTCAGTCCCGCCTGCTACTAGCTAGTCGCCCCTGCTAGTAGTCAGTGGCACCGGCGACTGGCTAGTCCCAGCATCGACTAGCCACTCGCGCCTGATAGAATATTGTGAGTAATAATTCGCAGAACCCCAATAAAATGCTCTGGCGACAGACGATTTTTGAATGAATTTCTATATATAAAAAACACATCTTTCCATCTTAAATTCATAATTTTGTTCTGTAGCTACCTTCAATTACTACAGAATCAATCAGCCCGCGAGCAGACGCGTCTTCAGACACTAAACACTCGTGGGTAGCTTTGAAAAAAAAACAAAAAGAAACGTATGTAAATGCGACTAGCTAGCCGCGATTTCGACTAGTCAGTCCCGCCTGCTACTAGCTAGTCGCCACTGCTAGTAGTCAGTGGCACCGGCGACTGGCTAGTCCCAGCATCGACTAGCCACTCGCGCCTGATAGAATATTGTGAGTAATAATTCGCAGAACCCCAATAAAATGCTCTGGCGACAGACGATTTTTGAATGAATTTCTATATATAAAAAACACATTTTTCCATCTTAAATTCATAATTTTGTTCTGTAGCTACCTTCAATCACTAAACAGTCAATCAGCCCGCGAGCAGACGCGTCTTTAGACACCAAACACTCGTGGGTAGCTTTGAAAAACAAACAAAAAGAAACGTATGTAAATGCGACTAGATAGCCGCGGTTTCGACTAGTCAGTCCCGCCTGCTACTAGCTAGTCGCCCCTGCGACTAGTCAGTGGCGCCGGCGACTAGCTAGTCGCACTTGCGAGTAGCCACTCGCGCTTGATATAATATTGTGATTTATCCGTCGCAGAACTACAAAAAATATTCTCGCGCCAGATGATTTTTGAATGAATTTCTTTATATAAAAAACAAACTTTTCCTTCTTAATTCATTTTTATAAACTTCATTTACCTTAAATTACTGCATTGTCAATGAGCCCGCGAGCAGACGCGTCTGCAGACATCTCAGACTCGTGGGAATCTATAAAAAAAAAAACAAAATAAAACGCATGTAAATGCGACTAGCTAGCCGCGATTTCGACTAGTCAGTCCCGCCTGCTACTAGCTAGTCGCCCCTGCTAGTAGTCAGTGGCACCGGCGACTGGCTAGTCCCAGCATCGACTAGCCACTCGCGCCTGATAGAATATTGTGAGTAATAATTCGCAGAACCCCAATAAAATGCTCTGGCGACAGACGATTTTTGAATGAATTTCTATATATAAAAAACACATTTTTCCATCTTAAATTCATAATTTTGTTCTGTAACTACCTTCAATCACTAAACAGTCAATCAGCCCGCGAGCAGACGCGTCTTTAGACACCAAACACTCGTGGGTAGCTTTGAAAAACAAACAAAAAGAAACGTATGTAAATGCGACTAGATAGCCGCGATTTCGACTAGTCAGTCCCGCCTGCTACTAGCTAGTCGCCCCTGCTAGTAGTCAGTGGCACCGGTGACTGGCTAGTCCCAGCATCGACTAGCCACTCGCGCCTGATAGAATATTGTGAGTAATAATTCGCAGAACCCCAATAAAATGCTCTGGCGACAGACGATTTTTGAATGAATTTCTATATATAAAAAACACATTTTTCCATCTTAAATTCATAATTTTGTTCGGTAGCTACCTTCAATGACTACAGAATCAATCAGCCCGCGAGCAGACGCGTCTTCAGACACTAAACACTCGTGGGTAGCTTTGAAAAAAAAACAAAAAGAAACGTATGTAAATGCGACTAGCTAGCCGCGATTTCGACTAGTCAGTCCCGCCTATTACTAACTAGTCGCCTCTGCTTGTAGTCAGTGGCACCGGTGACTGGCTAGTCCCAGCGTCGACTAGGCACTCGCGCCTGATAGAATATTGTGAGTAATAATTCGCAGAACCCCAATAAAATGCTCTGGCGACAGACGATTTTTGAATGAATTTCTATATATAAAAAACACATTTTTCCATCTTAAATTCATAATTTTGTTCTGTAGCTACCTTCAATGACTACAGAATCAATCAGCCCGCGAGCAGACGCGTCTTCAGACACCAAACACTCGTGGGTAGCTTTGAAAAAAAAACAAAAAGAAACGTATGTAAATGCGACTAGCTAGCCGCGATTTCGACTAGGCAGTCCCGCCTGCTACTAGCTAGTCGCCCCTGCTAGTAGTCAGTGGCACCGGCGACTGGCTAGTCCCAGCATCGACTAGCCACTCGCGCCTGATAGAATATTGTGAGTAATAATTCGCAGAACCCCAATAAAATGCTCTGGCGACAGACGATTTTTGAATGAATTTCTATATATAAAAAACACATTTTTCCATCTTAAATTCATAATTTTGTTCTGTAGCTACCTTCAATGACTACAGAATCAATCAGCCCGCGAGCAGACGCGTCTTCAGACACTAAACACTCGTGGGTAGCTTTGAAAAAAAAACAAAAAGAAACGTATGTAAATGCGACTAGCTAGCCGCGATTTCGACTAGTCAGTCCCGCCTGTTACTAACTAGTCGCCTCTGCTTGTAGTCAGTGGCACCGGTGACTGGCTAGTCCCAGCATCGACTAGCCACTCGCGCCTGATAGAATATTGTGAGTAATAATTCGCAGAACCCCAATAAAATGCTCTGGCGACAGACGATTTTTGAATGAATTTCTATATATAAAAAACACATTTTTCCATCTTAAATTCATAATTTTGTTCTGTAGCTACCTTCAATGACTACAGAATCAATCAGCCCGCGAGCAGACGCGTCTTCAGACACCAAACACTCGTGGGTAGCTTTGAAAAAAAAACAAAAAGAAACGTATGTAAATGCGACTAGCTAGCCGCGATTTCGACTAGTCAGTCCCGCCTGCTACTAGCTAGTCGCCCCTGCTAGTAGTCAGTGGCACCGGCGACTGGCTAGTCCCAGCATCGACTAGCCACTCGCGCCTGATAGAATATTGTGAGTAATAATTCGCAGAACCCCAATAAAATGCTCTGGCGACAGACGATTTTTGAATGAATTTCTATATATAAAAAACACATCTTTCCATCTTAAATTCATAATTTTGTTCTGTAGCTACCTTCAATTACTACAGAATCAATCAGCCCGCGAGCAGACGCGTCTTCAGACACTAAACACTCGTGGGTAGCTTTGAAAAAAAAACAAAAAGAAACGTATGTAAATGCGACTAGCTAGCCGCGATTTCGACTAGTCAGTCCCGCCTGCTACTAGCTAGTCGCCACTGCTAGTAGTCAGTGGCACCGGCGACTGGCTAGTCCCAGCATCGACTAGCCACTCGCGCCTGATAGAATATTGTGAGTAATAATTCGCAGAACCCCAATAAAATGCTCTGGCGACAGACGATTTTTGAATGAATTTCTATATATAAAAAACACATTTTTCCATCTTAAATTCATAATTTTGTTCTGTAGCTACCTTCAATCACTAAACAGTCAATCAGCCCGCGAGCAGACGCGTCTTTAGACACCAAACACTCGTGGGTAGCTTTGAAAAACAAACAAAAAGAAACGTATGTAAATGCGACTAGATAGCCGCGGTTTCGACTAGTCAGTCCCGCCTGCTACTAGCTAGTCGCCCCTGCGACTAGTCAGTGGCGCCGGCGACTAGCTAGTCGCACTTGCGAGTAGCCACTCGCGCTTGATATAATATTGTGATTTATCCGTCGCAGAACTACAAAAAATATTCTCGCGCCAGATGATTTTTGAATGAATTTCTTTATATAAAAAACAAACTTTTCCTTCTTAATTCATTTTTATAAACTTCATTTACCTTAAATTACTGCATTGTCAATGAGCCCGCGAGCAGACGCGTCTGCAGACATCTCAGACTCGTGGGAATCTATAAAAAAAAAAACAAAATAAAACGCATGTAAATGCGACTAGCTAGCCGCGATTTCGACTAGTCAGTCCCGCCTGCTACTAGCTAGTCGCCCTGCTAGTAGTCAGTGGCACCGGCGACTGGCTAGTCCCAGCATCGACTAGCCACTCGCGCCTGATAGAATATTGTGAGTAATAATTCGCAGAACCCCAATAAAATGCTCTGGCGACAGACGATTTTTGAATGAATTTCTATATATAAAAAACACATTTTTCCATCTTAAATTCATAATTTTGTTCTGTAACTACCTTCAATCACTAAACAGTCAATCAGCCCGCGAGCAGACGCGTCTTTAGACACCAAACACTCGTGGGTAGCTTTGAGAAACAAACAAAAAGAAACGTATGTAAATGCGACTAGATAGCCGCGATTTCGACTAGTCAGTCCCGCCTGCTACTAGCTAGTCGCCCCTGCTAGTAGTCAGTGGCACCGGTGACTGGCTAGTCCCAGCATCGACTAGCCACTCGCGCCTGATAGAATATTGTGAGTAATAATTCGCAGAACCCCAATAAAATGCTCTGGCGACAGACGATTTTTGAATGAATTTCTATATATAAAAAACACATTTTTCCATCTTAAATTCATAATTTTGTTCGGTAGCTACCTTCAATGACTACAGAATCAATCAGCCCGCGAGCAGACGCGTCTTCAGACACTAAACACTCGTGGGTAGCTTTGAAAAAAAAACAAAAAGAAACGTATGTAAATGCGACTAGCTAGCCGCGATTTCGACTAGTCAGTCCCGCCTGTTACTAACTAGTCGCCTCTGCTTGTAGTCAGTGGCAACGGTGACTGGCTAGTCCCAGCGTCGACTAGGCACTCGCGCCTGATAGAATATTGTGAGTAATAATTCGCAGAACCCCAATAAAATGCTCTGGCGACAGACGATTTTTGAATGAATTTCTATATATAAAAAACACATTTTTCCATCTTAAATTCATAATTTTGTTCTGTAGCTACCTTCAATGACTACAGAATCAATCAGCCCGCGAGCAGACGCGTCTTCAGACACCAAACACTCGTGGGTAGCTTTGAAAAAAAAACAAAAAGAAACGTATGTAAATGCGACTAGCTAGCCGCGATTTCGACTAGGCAGTCCCGCCTGCTACTAGCTAGTCGCCCCTGCTAGTAGTCAGTGGCACCGGCGACTGGCTAGTCCCAGCATCGACTAGCCACTCGCGCCTGATAGAATATTGTGAGTAATAATTCGCAGAACCCCAATAAAATGCTCTGGCGACAGACGATTTTTGAATGAATTTCTATATATAAAAAACACATTTTTCCATCTTAAATTCATAATTTTGTTCTGTAGCTACCTTCAATGACTACAGAATCAATCAGCCCGCGAGCAGACGCGTCTTCAGACACTAAACACTCGTGGGTAGCTTTGAAAAAAAAACAAAAAGAAACGTATGTAAATGCGACTAGCTAGCCGCGATTTCGACTAGTCAGTCCCGCCTGTTACTAACTAGTCGCCTCTGCTTGTAGTCAGTGGCACCGGTGACTGGCTAGTCCCAGCGTCGACTAGGCACTCGCGCCTGATAGAATATTGTGAGTAATAATTCGCAGAACCCCAAAAAAATGCTCTGGCGGCAGACGATTTTTGAATGAATTTCTATATATAAAAAACACATTTTTCCATCTTAAATTTATAATTTTGTTCTGTAGCTACCTTCAATTACTACACAGTCAATCAGCCCGCGAGCAGACGCGTCTTTAGACACCAAACACTAGTGGGTAACTTTGAAAAACAAACAAAAAGAAACATATGTAAATGCGACTAGATAGCCGCGGTTTAGACACGTCAGTCCCGCCTGCTACTAGCTAGTCGCCCCTGCGACTAGTCAGTGGCGCCGGCGACTAGCTAGTCGCACTTGCGAGTAGCCACTCGCGCTTTATATAATATTGTGATTTATCCGTCGCAGAACTACAAAAAATATTCTGGCGCCAGATAATTTTTGAATGAATTTCTTTATATAAAAAACAAACTTTTCCTTCTTAATTCATTTTTATAAACTTCATTTACCTCTAATTACTGCATTGTCAATGAGCCCGCGAGCAGACGCGTCTGCAGACACCTCACACTCGTGGGAATCTATAAAACGCATGTAAATGCGACTAGCTAGCCGCGATTTCGACTAGTCAGTCCCGCCTGCTACTAGCTAGTCGCCCCTGCTAGTAGTCAGTGGCACCGGTGACTGGCTAGTCCCAGCATCGACTAGCCACTCGCGCCTGATAGAATATTGTGAGTAATAATTCGCAGAACCCCAATAAAATGCTCTGGCGACAGACGATTTTTGAATGAATTTCTATATATAAAAAACACATTTTTCCATCTTAAATTCATAATTTTGTTCTGTAGCTACCTTCAATGACTACAGAATCAATCAGCCCGCGAGCAGACGCGTCTTCAGACACCAAACACTCGTGGGTATCTTTGAAAAAAAAACAAAAAGAAACGTATGTAAATGCGACTAGCTAGCCGCGATTTCGACTAGTCAGTCCCGCCTGCTACTAGCTAGTCGCCCCTGCTAGTAGTCAGTGGCACCGGCGACTGGCTAGTCCCAGCATCGACTAGCCACTCGCGCCTGATAGAATATTGTGAGTAATAATTCGCAGAACCCCAATAAAATGCTCTGGCGACAGACGATTTTTGAATGAATTTCTATATATAAAAAACACATCTTTCCATCTTAAATTCATAATTTTGTTCTGTAGCTACCTTCAATTACTACAGAATCAATCAGCCCGCGAGCAGACGCGTCTTCAGACACTAAACACTCGTGGGTAGCTTTGAAAAAAAAACAAAAAGAAACGTATGTAAATGCGACTAGCTAGCCGCGATTTCGACTAGTCAGTCCCGCCTGCTACTAGCTAGTCGCCACTGCTAGTAGTCAGTGGCACCGGCGACTGGCTAGTCCCAGCATCGACTAGCCACTCGCGCCTGATAGAATATTGTGAGTAATAATTCGCAGAACCCCAATAAAATGCTCTGGCGACAGACGATTTTTGAATGAATTTCTATATATAAAAAACACATTTTTCCATCTTAAATTCATAATTTTGTTCTGTAGCTACCTTCAATCACTAAACAGTCAATCAGCCCGCGAGCAGACGCGTCTTTAGACACCAAACACTCGTGGGTAGCTTTGAAAAACAAACAAAAAGAAACGTATGTAAATGCGACTAGATAGCCGCGGTTTCGACTAGTCAGTCCCGCCTGCTACTAGCTAGTCGCCCCTGCGACTAGTCAGTGGCGCCGGCGACTAGCTAGTCGCACTTGCGAGTAGCCACTCGCGCTTTATATAATATTGTGATTTATCCGTCGCAGAACTACAAAAAATATTCTGGCGCCAGATAATTTTTGAATGAATTTCTTTATATAAAAAACAAACTTTTCCTTCTTAATTCATTTTTATAAACTTCATTTACCTCTAATTACTGCATTGTCAATGAGCCCGCGAGCAGACGCGTCTGCAGACACCTCACACTCGTGGGAATCTATAAAACGCATGTAAATGCGACTAGCTAGCCGCGATTTCGACTAGTCAGTCCCGCCTGCTACTAGCTAGTCGCCCCTGCTAGTAGTCAGTGGCACCGGTGACTGGCTAGTCCCAGCATCGACTAGCCACTCGCGCCTGATAGAATATTGTGAGTAATAATTCGCAGAACCCCAATAAAATGCTCTGGCGACAGACGATTTTTGAATGAATTTCTATATATAAAAAACACATTTTTCCATCTTAAATTCATAATTTTGTTCTGTAGCTACCTTCAATGACTACAGAATCAATCAGCCCGCGAGCAGACGCGTCTTCAAACACTAAACACTCGTGGGTAGCTTAAAAAAAAACAAAAAGAAACGTATGTAAATGCGACTAGCTAGCTGCGATTTCGACTAGTCAGTCCCGCCTGCTACTAGCTAGTCGCCCCTGCTAGTAGTCAGTGGCACCGGTGACTGGCTAGTCCCAGCATCGACTAGCCACTCGCGCCTGATAGAATATTGTGAGTAATAATTCGCAGAACCCCAATAAAATGCTCTGGCGACAGACGATTTTTGAATGAATTTCTATATATAAAAAACACATCTTTCCATCTTAAATTCATAATTTTGTTCTGTAGCTACCTTCAATCACTAAACAGTCAATCAGCCCGCGAGCAGACGCGTCTTTAGACACCAAACACTCGTGGGTAGCTTTGAAAAACAAACAAAAAGAAACGTATGTAAATGCGACTAGATAGCCGCGGTTTCGACTAGTCAGTCCCGCCTGCTACTAGCTAGTCGCCCCTGCGACTAGTCAGTGGCGCCGGCGACTAGCTAGTCGCACTTGCGAGTAGCCACTCGCGCTTTATATAATATTGTGATTTATCCGTCGCAGAACTACAAAAAATATTCTGGCGCCAGATGATTTTTGAATGAATTTCTTTATATAAAAAACAAACTTTTCCTTCTTAATTCATTTTTATAAACTTCATTTACCTCTAATTACTGCATTGTCAATGAGCCCGCGAGCAGACGCGTCTGCAGACACCTCACACTCGTGGGAATCTATAAAAAAAATAAAATAAAACGCATGTAAATGCGACTAGCTAGCCGCGATTTCGACTAGTCAGTCCCGCCTGCTACTAGCTAGTCGCCCCTGCTAGTAGTCAGTGGCACCGGTGACTGGCTAGTCCCAGCATCGACTAGCCACTCGCGCCTGATAGAATATTGTGAGTAATAATTCGCAGAACCCCAATAAAATGCTCTGGCGACAGACGATTTTTGAATGAATTTCTATATATAAAAAACACATTTTTCCATCTTAAATTCATAATTTTGTTCTGTAGCTACCTTCAATGACTACAGAATCAATCAGCCCGCGAGCAGACGCGTCTTCAAACACTAAACACTCGTGGGTAGCTTAAAAAAAAACTAAAAGAAACGTATGTAAATGCGACTAGCTAGCTGCGATTTCGACTAGTCAGTCCCGCCTGCTACTAGCTAGTCGCCCCTGCTAGTAGTCAGTGGCACCGGTGACTGGCTAGTCCCAGCATCGACTAGCCACTCGCGCCTGATAGAATATTGTGAGTAATAATTCGCAGAACCCCAATAAAATGCTCTGGCGACAGACGATTTTTGAATGAATTTCTATATATAAAAAACACATTTTTCCATCTTAAATTCATAATTTTGTTCTGTAGCTACCTTCAATGACTACAGAATCAATCAGCCCGCGAGCAGACGCGTCTTCAGACACCAAACACTCGTGGGTAGCTTTGAAAAAAAAACAAAAAGAAACGTATGTAAATGCGACTAGCTAGCCGCGATTTCGACTAGTCAGTCCCGCCTGCTACTAGCTAGTCGCCCCTGCTAGTAGTCAGTGGCACCGGCGACTGGCTAGTCCCAGCATCGACTAGCCACTCGCGCCTGATAGAATATTGTGAGTAATAATTCGCAGAACCCCAATAAAATGCTCTGGCGACAGACGATTTTTGAATGAATTTCTATATATAAAAAACACATCTTTCCATCTTAAATTCATAATTTTGTTCTGTAGCTACCTTCAATTACTACAGAATCAATCAGCCCGCGAGCAGACGCGTCTTCAGACACTAAACACTCGTGGGTAGCTTTGAAAAAAAAACAAAAAGAAACGTATGTAAATGCGACTAGCTAGCCGCGATTTCGACTAGTCAGTCCCGCCTGCTACTAGCTAGTCGCCACTGCTAGTAGTCAGTGGCACCGGCGACTGGCTAGTCCCAGCATCGACTAGCCACTCGCGCCTGATAGAATATTGTGAGTAATAATTCGCAGAACCCCAATAAAATGCTCTGGCGACAGACGATTTTTGAATGAATTTCTATATATAAAAAACACATTTTTCCATCTTAAATTCATAATTTTGTTCTGTAGCTACCTTCAATCACTAAACAGTCAATCAGCCCGCGAGCAGACGCGTCTTTAGACACCAAACACTCGTGGGTAGCTTTGAAAAACAAACAAAAAGAAACGTATGTAAATGCGACTAGATAGCCGCGGTTTTGACTAGTCAGTCCCGCCTGCTACTAGCTAGTCGCCCCTGCGACTAGTCAGTGGCGCCGGCGACTAGCTAGTCGCACTTGCGAGTAGCCACTCGCGCTTTATATAATATTGTGATTTATCCGTCGCAGAACTACAAAAAATATTCTGGCGCCAGATAATTTTTGAATGAATTTCTTTATATAAAAAACAAACTTTTCCTTCTTAATTCATTTTTATAAACTTCATTTACCTCTAATTACTGCATTGTCAATGAGCCCGCGAGCAGACGCGTCTGCAGACACCTCACACTCGTGGGAATCTATAAAACGCATGTAAATGCGACTAGCTAGCCGCGATTTCGACTAGTCAGTCCCGCCTGCTACTAGCTAGTCGCCCCTGCTAGTAGTCAGTGGCACCGGTGACTGGCTAGTCCCAGCATCGACTAGCCACTCGCGCCTGATAGAATATTGTGAGTAATAATTCGCAGAACCCCAATAAAATGCTCTGGCGACAGACGATTTTTGAATGAATTTCTATATATAAAAAACACATTTTTCCATCTTAAATTCATAATTTTGTTCTGTAGCTACCTTCAATGACTACAGAATCAATCAGCCCGCGAGCAGACGCGTCTTCAAACACTAAACACTCGTGGGTAGCTTAAAAAAAAACAAAAAGAAACGTATGTAAATGCGACTAGCTAGCTGCGATTTCGACTAGTCAGTCCCGCCTGCTACTAGCTAGTCGCCCCTGCTAGTAGTCAGTGGCACCGGCGACTGGCTAGTCCCAGCATCGACTAGCCACTCGCGCCTGATAGAATATTGTGAGTAATAATTCGCAGAACCCCAATAAAATGCTCTGGCGATAGACGATTTTTGAATGAATTTCTATATATAAAAAACACATTTTTCCATCTTAAATTCATAATTTTGTTCTGTAGCTACCTTCAATCACTAAACAGTCAATCAGCCCGCGAGCAGACGCGTCTTTAGACACCAAACACTCGTGGGTAGCTTTGAAAAACAAACAAAAAGAAACGTATGTAAATGCGACTAGATAGCCGCGGTTTCGACTAGTCAGTCCCGCCTGCTACTAGCTAGTCGCCCCTGCGACTAGTCAGTGGCGCCGGCGACTAGCTAGTCGCACTTGCGAGTAGCCACTCGCGCTTGATATAATATTGTGATTTATCCGTCGCAGAACTACAAAAAATATTCTGGCGCCAGATGATTTTTGAATGAATTTCTTTATATAAAAAACAAACTTTTCCTTCTTAATTCATTTTTATAAACTTCATTTACCTCTAATTACTGCATTGTCAATGAGCCCGCGAGCAGACGCGTCTGCAGACACCTCACACTCGTGGGAATCTATAAAAAAAATAAAATAAAACGCATGTAAATGCGACTAGCTAGCCGCGATTTCGACTAGTCAGTCCCGCCTGCTACTAGCTAGTCGCCCCTGCTAGTAGTCAGTGGCACCGGTGACTGGCTAGTCCCAGCATCGACTAGCCACTCGCGCCTGATAGAATATTGTGAGTAATAATTCGCAGAACCCCAATAAAATGCTCTGGCGACAGACGATTTTTGAATGAATTTCTATATATAAAAAACACATTTTTCCATCTTAAATTCATAATTTTGTTCTGTAGCTACCTTCAATGACTACAGAATCAATCAGCCCGCGAGCAGACGCGTCTTCAAACACTAAACACTCGTGGGTAGCTTAAAAAAAAACAAAAAGAAACGTATGTAAATGCGACTAGCTAGCTGCGATTTCGACTAGTCAGTCCCGCCTGCTACTAGCTAGTCGCCCCTGCTAGTAGTCAGTGGCACCGGTGACTGGCTAGTCCCAGCATCGACTAGCCACTCGCGCCTGATAGAATATTGTGAGTAATAATTCGCAGAACCCCAATAAAATGCTCTGGCGACAGACGATTTTTGAATGAATTTCTATATATAAAAAACACATCTTTCCATCTTAAATTCATAATTTTGTTCTGTAGCTACCTTCAATTACTACACAGTCAATCAGCGCGCGAGCAGACGCGTCTTCAGACACCAAACACTAGTGGGTAACTTTGAAAAACAAACAAAAAGAAACGTATGTAAATGCGACTAGATAGCCGCGGTTTCGACTAGTCAGTCCCGCCTGCTACTAGCTAGTCGCCCCTGCGACTAGTCAGTGGCGCCGGCGACTAGCTAGTCACACTTGCGAGTAGCCACTCGCGCTTGATATAATATTGTGATTTATCCGTCGCAGAACTACAAAAAATATTCTCGCGCCAGATGATTTTTGAATGAATTTCTTTATATAAAAAACAAACTTTTCCTTCTTAATTCATTTTTATAAACTTCATTTACCTTAAATTACTGCATTGTCAATGAGCCCGCGAGCAGACGCGTCTGCAGACATCTCAGACTCGTAGGAATCTATAAAAAAAAAAACAAAATAAAACGCATGTAAATGCGACTAGCTAGCCGCGATTTCGACTAGTCAGTCCCGCCTGTTACTAGCTAGTCGCCTCTGCTTGTAGTCAGTGGCACCGGCGACTGGCTAGTCCCAGCGTCTACTAGCCACTCGCGCCTGATAGAATATGGTGAGTAATAATTCGTAGAACCCCAAAAAAATGCTCTGGCGGCAGACGATTTTTGAATGAATTTCTATATATAAAAAACACATTTTTCCATCTTAAATTCATAATTTTGTTCTGTAGCTACCTTCAATTACTACACAGTCAATCAGCCCGCGAGCAAGCGCGTCTTTATACACCAAACACTCGTGGGTAGCTTTGAAAAACAAACAAAAAGAAACGTATGTAAATGCGACTAGATAGCCGCGGTTTCGACTAATCAGTCCCGCCTGCTACTAGCTAGTCGCCCCTGCGACTAGTCAGTGGCGCCGGCGACTAGCTAGTCGCACTTGCGAGTAGCCACTCGCGCTTGATATAATATTGTGATTTATCCGTCGCAGAACTACAAAAAATATTCTCGCGCCTGATGATTTTTGAATGAATTTCTTTATATAAAAATCACATTTTTCCATCTTAAATTTATAATTTTGTTCTGTAGCTACCTTCAATTACTACACAGTCAATCAGCCCGCAAGCAGACGCGTCTTTAGACACCAAACGCTAGTGGGTAACTTTGAAAAACAAACAAAAAGAAACATATGTAAATGCGACTAGATAGCCGCGGTTTAGACTAGTCAGTCCCGCCTGCTACTAGCTAGTCGCCCCTGCTAGTAGTCAGTGGCACCGGTGACTGGCTAGTCCCAGCATCGACTAGCCACTCGCGCCTGATAGAATATTGTGAGTAATAATTCGCAGAACCCCAATAAAATGCTCTGGCGACAGACGATTTTTGAATGAATTTCTATATATAAAAAACACATTTTTCCATCTTAAATTCATAATTTTGTTCTGTAGCTACCTTCAATGACTACAGAATCAATCAGCCCGCGAGCAGTCGCGTCTTCAAACACTAAACACTCGTGGGTAGCTTAAAAAAAAACAAAAAGAAACGTATGTAAATGCGACTAGCTAGCTGCGATTTCGACTAGTCAGTCCCGCCTGCTACTAGCTAGTCGCCCCTGCTAGTAGTCAGTGGCACCGGTGACTGGCTAGTCCCAGCATCGACTAGCCACTCGCGCCTGATAGAATATTGTGAGTAATAATTCGCAGAACCCCAATAAAATGCTCTGGCGACAGACGATTTTTGAATGAATTTCTATATATAAAAAACACATCTTTCCATCTTAAATTCATAATTTTGTTCTGTAGCTACCTTCAATTACTACACAGTCAATCAGCCCGCGAGCAGACGCGTCTTCAGACACCAAACACTAGTGGGTAACTTTGAAAAACAAACAAAAAGAAACGTATGTAAATGCGACTAGATAGCCGCGGTTTCGACTAGTCAGTCCCGCCTGCTACTAGCTAGTCGCCCCTGCGACTAGTCAGTGGCGCCGGCGACTAGCTAGTCACACTTGCGAGTAGCCACTCGCGCTTGATATAATATTGTGATTTATCCGTCGCAGAACTACAAAAAATATTCTCGCGCCAGATGATTTTTGAATGAATTTCTTTATATAAAAAACAAACTTTTCCTTCTTAATTCATTTTTATAAACTTCATTTACCTTAAATTACTGCATTGTCAATGAGCCCGCGAGCAGACGCGTCTGCAGACATCTCAGACTCGTGGGAATCTATAAAAAAAAAAACAAAATAAAACGCATGTAAATGCGACTAGCTAGCCGCGATTTCGACTAGTCAGTCCCGCCTGTTACTAGCTAGTCGCCTCTGCTTGTAGTCAGTGGCACCGGCGACTGGCTAGTCCCAGCGTCTACTAGCCACTCGCGCCTGATAGAATATGGTGAGTAATAATTCGTAGAACCCCAAAAAAATGCTCTGGCGGCAGACGATTTTTGAATGAATTTCTATATATAAAAAACACATTTTTCCATCTTAAATTCATAATTTTGTTCTGTAACTACCTTCAATCACTAAACAGTCAATCAGCCCGCGAGCAGACGCGTCTTTAGACACCAAACACTCGTGGGTAGCTTTGAAAAACAAACAAAAAGAAACGTATGTAAATGCGACTAGATAGCCGCGGTTTCGACTAGTCAGTCCCGCCTGCTACTAGCTAGTCGCCCCTGCGACTAGTCAGTGGCGCCGGCGACTAGCTAGTCGCACTTGCGAGTAGCCACTCGCGCTTGATATAATATTGTGATTTATCCGTCGCAGAACTACAAAAAATATTCTCGCGCCAGATGATTTTTGAATGAATTTCTTTATATAAAAAACACATTTTTCCATCTTAAATTCATAATTTTGTTCTGTAGCTACCTTCAATTACTACACAGTCAATCAGCCCGCGAGCAAGCGCGTCTTTATACACCAAACACTCGTGGGTAGCTTTGAAAAACAAACAAAAAGAAACGTATGTAAATGCGACTAGATAGCCGCGGTTTCGACTAATCAGTCCCGCCTGCTACTAGCTAGTCGCCCCTGCGACTAGTCAGTGGCGCCGGCGACTAGCTAGTCGCACTTGCGAGTAGCCACTCGCGCTTGATATAATATTGTGATTTATCCGTCGCAGAACTACAAAAAATATTCTCGCGCCTTGATGATTTTTGAATGAATTTCTTTATATAAAAATCACATTTTTCCATCTTAAATTTATAATTTTGTTCTGTAGCTACCTTCAATTACTACACAGTCAATCAGCCCGCAAGCAGACGCGTCTTTAGACACCAAACGCTAGTGGGTAACTTTGAAAAACAAACAAAAAGAAACATATGTAAATGCGACTAGATAGCCGCGGTTTAGACTAGTCAGTCCCGCCTGCTACTAGCTGGTCGCCCCTGCGACTAGTCAGTGGCACCGGTGACTGGCTAGTCCCAGCATCGACTAGCCACTCGCGCCTGATAGAATATTGTGAGTAATAATTCGCAGAACCCCAATAAAATGCTCTGGCGACAGACGATTTTTGAATGAATTTCTATATATAAAAAACACATTTTTCCATCTTAAATTCATAATTTTGTTCTGTAGCTACCTTCAATGACTACAGAATCAATCAGCCCGCGAGCAGACGCGTCTTCGACACCAAACACTCGTGGGTAGCTTTGAAAAAAAAACAAAAAGAAACGTATGTAAATGCGACTAGCTAGCCGCGATTTCGACTAGTCAGTCCCGCCTGCTACTAGCTAGTCGCCCCTGCTAGTAGTCAGTGGCACCGGCGACTGGCTAGTCCCAGCATCGACTAGCCACTCGCGCCTGATAGAATATTGTGAGTAATAATTCGCAGAACCCCAATAAAATGCTCTGGCGACAGACGATTTTTGAATGAATTTCTATATATAAAAAACACATTTTTCCATCTTAAATTCATAATTTTGTTCTGTAACTACCTTCAATCACTAAACAGTCAATCAGCTCGCGAGCAGACGCGTCTTTAGACACCAAACACTCGTGGGTAGCTTTGAAAAACAAACAAAAAGAAACGTATGTAAATGCGACTAGATAGCCGCGGTTTCGACTAGTCAGTCCCGCCTGCTACTAGCTAGTCGCCCCTGCGACTAGTCAGTGGCGCCGGCGACTAGCTAGTCGCACTTGCGAGTAGCCACTCGCGCTTGATATAATATTGTGATTTATCCGTCGCAGAACTACAAAAAATATTCTCGCGCCAGATGATTTTTGAATGAATTTCTTTATATAAAAAACAAACTTTTCCTTCTTAATTCATTTTTATAAACTTCATTTACCTTAAATTACTGCATTGTCAATGAGCCCGCGAGCAGACGCGTCTGCAGACATCTCAGACTCGTGGGAATCTATAAAAAAAAAACAAAATAAAACGCATGTAAATGCGACTAGCTAGCCGCGATTTCGACTAGTCAGTCCCGCCTGTTACTAGCTAGTCGCCTCTGCTTGTAGTCAGTGGCACCGGCGACTGGCTAGTCCCAGCGTCTACTAGCCACTCGCGCCTGATAGAATATTGTGAGTAATAATTCGCAGAACCCCAATAAAATGCTCTGGCGGCAGACGATTTTTGAATGAATTTCTATATATAAAAAACACATTTTTCCATCTTAAATTCATAATTTTGTTCTGTAGCTACCTTCAATTACTACACAGTCAATCAGCCCGCGAGCAGGCGCGTCTTTAGACACCAAACACTCGTGGGTAGCTTTGAAAAACAAACAAAAAGAAACGTATGTAAATGCGACTAGATAGCCACGATTTTGACTAGTCAGTCCCGCCTGCTACTAGCTAGTCGCCCCTGCTAGTAGTCAGTGGCACCGGTGACTGGCTAGTCCCAGCATCGACTAGCCACTCGCGCCTGATAGAATATTGTGAGTAATAATTCGCAGAACCCCAATAAAATGCTCTGGCGACAGACGATTTTTGAATGAATTTCTATATATAAAAAACACATTTTTCCATCTTAAATTCATAATTTTGTTCTGTAGCTACCTTCACTGACTACAGAATCAATCAGCCCGCGAGCAGACGCGTCTTCAGACACTAAACACTCGTGGGTAGCTTTGAAAAAAAAACAAAAAGAAACGTATGGAAAATGCGACTAGCTAGCCGCGATTTCGACTAGTCAGTCCCGCCTGCTACTAGCTAGTCGCCCCTGCTAGTAGTCAGTGGCACCGGCGACTGGCTAGTCCCAGCATCGACTAGCCACTCGCGCCTGATAGAATATTGTGAGTAATAATTCGCAGAACCCCAATAAAATGCTCTGGCGACAGACGATTTTTGAATGAATTTCTATATATAAAAAACACATTTTTCCATCTTAAATTCATAATTTGTTCTGTAGCTACCTTCAATCACTAAACAGTCAATCAGCCCGCGAGCAGACGCGTCTTTAGACACCAAACACTCGTGGGTAGCTTCGAAAAACAAACAAAAAGAAACGTATGTAAATGCGACTAGATAGCCGCGGTTTCGACTAGTCAGTCCCGCCTGCTACTAGCTAGTCGCCCCTGCGACTAGTCAGTGGCGCCGGCGATAAGTCAGTCACACTTGTGAGTAGCCACTCGCGCTTGATAGAATATTGTGATTTATCCGTCGCATAACTACAAAAAGTATTCTGGCGCCAGATGATTTTTGAATGAATTTCTTTATATAAAAAACAAACTTTTCCTTCTTAATTCATTTTTATAAACTTCATTTACCTTTAATTACTGCATTGTCAATGAGCCCGCGAGCAGACGCGTCTGCAGACATCTCAGACTCGTGGGAATCTATAAAAAAAAACAAAATAAAACGCATGTAAATGCGACTAGCTAGCCGCGATTTCGACTAGTCAGTCCCGCCTGTTACTAACTAGTCGCCTCTGCTTGTTGTCAGTGGCACCGGTGACTGGCTAGTCCCAGCATCGACTAGCCACTCGCGCCTGATAGAATATTGTGAGTAATAATTCGCAGAACCCCAATAAAATGCTCTGGCGACAGACGATCTTTGAATGAATTTCTATATATAAAAAACACATTTTTCCATCTTAAATTCATAATTTTGTTCTGTAGCTACCTTCAATGACTACAGAATCAATCAGCCCGCGAGCAGACGCGTCTTCAGACACCAAACACTCGTGGGTAGCTTTGAAAAAAAAACAAAAAGAAACGTATGTAAATGCGACTAGCTAGCCGCGATTTCGACTAGTCAGTCCCGCCTGCTACTAGCTAGTCGCCCCTGCTAGTAGTCAGTGGCACCGGCGACTGGCTAGTCCCAGCATCGACTAGCCACTCGCGCCTGATAGAATCTTGTGAGTAATAATTCGCAGAACCCCAATAAAATGCTCTGGCGACAGACGATTTTTGAATGAATTTCTATATATAAAAAACACATTTTTCCATCTTAAATTCATAATTTTTTTTCTGTAGCTACCTTCAATGACTACAGAATCAATCAGCCCGCGAGCAGACGCGTCTTCAAACACTAAACACTCGTGGGTAGCTTTGAAAAAAAAACAAAAAGAAACGTATGTAAATGCGACTAGCTAGCTGCGATTTCGACTAGTCAGTCCCGCCTGCTACTAGCTAGTCGCCCCTGCTAGTAGTCAGTGACACCGGCGCCTGGCTAGTCACAGCGTTGACTAGCCACTCGCGCCTGATAGAATATTGTGAGTAATAATTCGCAGAACCCCAATAAAATGCTCTGGCGACAGACGATTTTAGAATGAATTTCTATATATAAAAAACACATTTTTCCATCTTAAATTCATAATTTTGTTTTGTAGCTACCTTCAATCACTAAACAGTCAATCAGCCCGCGAGCAGACGCGTCTTTAGACACCAAACACTCGTGGGTAGCTTTGAAAAACAAACAAAAAGAAACGTATGTAAATGCGACTAGATAGCCGCGGTTTCGACTAGTCAGTCCCGCCTGCTACTAGCTAGTCGCCCCTGCGACTAGTCAGTGGCGCCGGCGACTAGCTAGTCGCACTTGCGAGTAGCCACTCGCGCTTGATATAATATTGTGATTTATCCGTCGCAGAACTACAAAAAATATTCTGGCGCCAGATGATTTTTGAATGAATTTCTTTATATAAAAAACAAACTTTTCCTCCTTAATTCATTTTTATAAACTTCATTTACCTTAGATTACTGCATTGTCAATGAGCCCGCGAGCAGACGCGTCTGCATTCATCTCAGACTCGTGGGAATCTATAAAAAAAAAACAAAATAAAACGCATGTAAATGCGACTAGCTAGCCGCGATTTCGACTAGTCAGTCCCGCCTGCTACTAGCTAGTCGCCCATGCTAGTAGTCAGTGGCACCGGCGCCTGGCTAGTCCCACTATCGACTAGACACTCGCACCTGATAGAATATTGTGAGTAATAATTTGCAGAACCCCAATAAAATGCTCTGGCGACAGACGATTTTTGAATGAATTTCTATATATAAAAAACACATTTTTCCATCTTAAATTCATAATTTTGTTCTGTAGCTACCTTCAATGACTACAGAATCAATCAGCCCGCGAGCAGACGCGTCTTCAGACACCAAACACTCGTGGGTAGCTTTGAAAAAAAAACAAAAAGAAACGTATGTAAATGCGACTAGCTAGCCGCGATTTCGACTAGTCAGTCCCGCCTGTTACTAGCTAGTCGCCTCTGCTTGAAGTCAGTGGCACCGGCGACTGGCAAGTCCCAGCGTCGACTAGCCAGTTGCGCCCGATAGAATATTGTTAGTAATAATCGCAGAACCCCAAAAAAATGCTCTGGCGGCAGACGATTTTTGAATGAATTTCTATATATAAAAAACACATTTTTCCATCTTAAATTTATAATTTTGTTCTGTAGCTACCTTCAATTACTACACAGTCAATCAGCCCGCGATCAGATTTCGACTAGTCAGTCCCGCCTGCTACTAGCTAGTCGCCCCTGCTAGTAGTCAGTGGCACCGGTGACTGGCTAGTCCCAGCATCGACTAGCCACTCGCGCCTGATAGAATATTGTGAGTAATAATTCGCAGAACCCCAATAAAATGCTCTGGCGACAGACGATTTTTGAATGAATTTCTATGTATAAAAAACACATTTTTCCATCTTAAATTCATAATTTTGTTCTGTAGCTACCTTCAATGACTACAGAATCAATCAGCCCGCGAGCAGACGCGTCTTCAGACACCAAACACTCGTGGGTAGCTTTGAAAAAAAAACAAAAAGAAACGTATGTAAATGCGACTAGCTAGCCGCGATTTCGACTAGTCAGTCCCGCCTGCTACTAGCTAGTCGCCCCTGCTAGTAGTCAGTGGCACCGGCGACTGGCTAGTCCCAGCATCGACTAGCCACTCGCGCCTGATAGAATATTGTGAGTAATAATTCGCAGAACCCCAATAAAATGCTCTGGCGACAGACGATTTTTGAATGAATTTCTATATATAAAAAACACATCTTTCCATCTTAAATTCATAATTTTGTTCTGTAGCTACCTTCAATTACTACAGAATCAATCAGCCCGCGAGCAGACGCGTCTTCAGACACTAAACACTCGTGGGTAGCTTTGAAAAAAAAACAAAAAGAAACGTATGTAAATGCGACTAGCTAGCCGCGATTTCGACTAGTCAGTCCCGCCTGCTACTAGCTAGTCGCCACTGCTAGTAGTCAGTGGCACCGGCGACTGGCTAGTCCCAGCATCGACTAGCCACTCGCGCCTGATAGAATATTGTGAGTAATAATTCGCAGAACCCCAATAAAATGCTCTGGCGACAGACGATTTTTGAATGAATTTCTATATATAAAAAACACATTTTTCCATCTTAAATTCATAATTTTGTTCTGTAGCTACCTTCAATCACTAAACAGTCAATCAGCCCGCGAGCAGACGCGTCTTTAGACACCAAACACTCGTGGGTAGCTTTGAAAAACAAACAAAAAGAAACGTATGTAAATGCGACTAGATAGCCGCGGTTTCGACTAGTCAGTCCCGCCTGCTACTAGCTAGTCGCCCCTGCGACTAGTCAGTGGCGCCGGCGACTAGCTAGTCGCACTTGCGAGTAGCCACTCGCGCTTGATATAATATTGTGATTTATCCGTCGCAGAACTACAAAAAATATTCTCGCGCCAGATGATTTTTGAATGAATTTCTCTATATCAAAAACAAACTTTTCCTTCTTAATTCATTTTTATAAACTTCATTTACCTTAAATTACTGCATTGTCAATGAGCCCGCGAGCAGACGCGTCTGCAGACATCTCAGACTCGTGGGAATCTATAAAAAAAAAAAACAAAATAAAACGCATGTAAATGCGACTAGCTAGCCGCGATTTCGACTAGTCAGTCCCGCCTGCTACTAGCTAGTCGCCCCTGCTAGTAGTCAGTGGCACCGGCGACTGGCTAGTCCCAGCATCGACTAGCCACTCGCGCCTGATAGAATATTGTGAGTAATAATTCGCAGAACCCCAATAAAATGCTCTGGCGACAGACGATTTTTGAATGAATTTCTATATATAAAAAACACATTTTTCCATCTTAAATTCATAATTTTGTTCTGTAACTACCTTCAATCACTAAACAGTCAATCAGCCCGCGAGCAGACGCGTCTTTAGACACCAAACACTCGTGGGTAGCTTTGAGAAACAAACAAAAAGAAACGTATGTAAATGCGACTAGATAGCCGCGATTTCGACTAGTCAGTCCCGCCTGCTACTAGCTAGTCGCCCCTGCTAGTAGTCAGTGGCACCGGTGACTGGCTAGTCCCAGCATCGACTAGCCACTCGCGCCTGATAGAATATTGTGAGTAATAATTCGCAGAACCCCAATAAAATGCTCTGGCGACAGACGATTTTTGAATGAATTTCTATATATAAAAAACACATTTTTCCATCTTAAATTCATAATTTTGTTCTGTAGCTACCTTCAATGACTACAGAATCAATCAGCCCGCGAGCAGACGCGTCTTCAGACACTAAACACTCGTGGGTAGCTTTGAAAAAAAAACAAAAAGAAACGTATGTAAATGCGACTAGCTAGCCGCGATTTCGACTAGTCAGTCCCGCCTGTTACTAACTAGTCGCCTCTGCTTGTAGTCAGTGGCACCGGTGACTGGCTAGTCCCAGCGTCGACTAGGCACTCGCGCCTGATAGAATATTGTGAGTAATAATTCGCAGAACCCCAATAAAATGCTCTGGCGACAGACGATTTTTGAATGAATTTCTATATATAAAAAACACATTTTTCCATCTTAAATTCATAATTTTGTTCTGTAGCTACCTTCAATGACTACAGAATCAATCAGCCCGCGAGCAGACGCGTCTTCAGACACCAAACACTCGTGGGTAGCTTTGAAAAAAAAACAAAAAGAAACGTATGTAAATGCGATTAGCTAGCCGCGATTTCGACTAGGCAGTCCCGCCTGCTACTAGCTAGTCGCCCCTGCTAGTAGTCAGTGGCGCCGGCGACTGGCTAGTCCCAGCATCGACTAGCCACTCGCGCCTGATAGAATATTGTGAGTAATAATTCGCAGAACCCCAATAAAATGCTCTGGCGACAGACGATTTTTGAATGAATTTCTATATATAAAAAACACATTTTTCCATCTTAAATTCATAATTTCGTTCTGTAGCTACCTTCAATGACTACAGAATCAATCAGCCCGCGAGCAGACGCGTCTTCAGACACTAAACACTCGTGGGTAGCTTTGAAAAAAAAACAAAAAGAAACGTATGTAAATGCGACTAGCTAGCCGCGATTTCGACTAGTCAGTCCCGCCTGTTACTAACTAGTCGCCTCTGCTTGTAGTCAGTGGCACCGGTGACTGGCTAGTCCCAGCGTCGACTAGGCACTCGCGCCTGATAGAATATTGTGAGTAATAATTCGCAGAACCCCAAAAAAATGCTCTGGCGGCAGACGATTTTTGAATGAATTTCTATATATAAAAAACACATTTTTCCATCTTAAATTTATAATTTTGTTCTGTAGCTACCTTCAATTACTACACAGTCAATCAGCCCGCGAGCAGACGCGTCTTTAGACACCAAACACTAGTGGGTAACTTTGAAAAACAAACAAAAAGAAACATATGTAAATGCGACTAGATAGCCGCGGTTTAGACACGTCAGTCCCGCCTGCTACTAGCTAGTCGCCCCTGCGACTAGTCAGTGGCGCCGGCGACTAGCTAGTCGCACTTGCGAGTAGCCACTCGCGCTTTATATAATATTGTGATTTATCCGTCGCAGAACTACAAAAAATATTCTGGCGCCAGATAATTTTTGAATGAATTTCTTTATATAAAAAACAAACTTTTCCTTCTTAATTCATTTTTATAAACTTCATTTACCTCTAATTACTGCATTGTCAATGAGCCCGCGAGCAGACGCGTCTGCAGACACCTCACACTCGTGGGAATCTATAAAACGCATGTAAATGCGACTAGCTAGCCGCGATTTCGACTAGTCAGTCCCGCCTGCTACTAGCTAGTCGCCCCTGCTAGTAGTCAGTGGCACCGGTGACTGGCTAGTCCCAGCATCGACTAGCCACTCGCGCCTGATAGAATATTGTGAGTAATAATTCGCAGAACCCCAATAAAATGCTCTGGCGACAGACGATTTTTGAATGAATTTCTATATATAAAAAACACATTTTTCCATCTTAAATTCATAATTTTGTTCTGTAGCTACCTTCAATGACTACAGAATCAATCAGCCCGCGAGCAGACGCGTCTTCAGACACCAAACACTCGTGGGTAGCTTTGAAAAAAAAACAAAAAGAAACGTATGTAAATGCGACTAGCTAGCCGCGATTTCGACTAGTCAGTCCCGCCTGCTACTAGCTAGTCGCCACTGCTAGTAGTCAGTGGCACCGGCGACTGGCTAGTCCCAGCATCGACTAGCCACTCGCGCCTGATAGAATATTGTGAGTAATAATTCGCAGAACCCCAATAAAATGCTCTGGCGACAGACGATTTTTGAATGAATTTCTATATATAAAAAACACATTTTTCCATCTTAAATTCATAATTTTGTTCTGTAGCTACCTTCAATCACTAAACAGTCAATCAGCCCGCGAGCAGACGCGTCTTTAGACACCAAACACTCGTGGGTAGCTTTGAAAAACAAACAAAAAGAAACGTATGTAAATGCGACTAGATAGCCGCGGTTTCGACTAGTCAGTCCCGCCTGCTACTAGCTAGTCGCCCCTGCGACTAGTCAGTGGCGCCAGCGACTAGCTAGTCGCACTTGCGAGTAGCCACTCGCGCTTTATATAATATTGTGATTTATCCGTCGCAGAACTACAAAAAATATTCTGGCGCCAGATAATTTTTGAATGAATTTCTTTATATAAAAAACAAACTTTTCCTTCTTAATTCATTTTTATAAACTTCATTTACCTCTAATTACTGCATTGTCAATGAGCCCGCGAGCAGACGCGTCTGCAGACACCTCACACTCGTGGGAATCTATAAAACGCATGTAAATGCGACTAGATAGCCGCGATTTCGACTAGTCAGTCCCGCCTGCTACTAGCTAGTCGCCCCTGCTAGTAGTCAGTGGCACCGGTGACTGGCTAGTCCCAGCATCGACTAGCCACTCGCGCCTGATAGAATATTGTGAGTAATAATTTGCAGAACCCCAAAAAAATGCTCAGGCGACAGGCGATTTTTGAATGAATTTCTATATATAAAAAACACATTTTTCCATCTTAAATTCATAATTTTGTTCTGTAGCTACCTTCAATTACTACACAGTCAATCAGCCCGCGAGCAGGCGCGTCTTTAAACACCAAACACTCGTGGGTAGCTTTGAAAAACAAACAAAACGAAACGTATGTAAATGCGACTAGATAGCCGCGGTTTCGACTAGTCAGTCCCGCCTGCTACTAGCTAGTCGCCCCTGCGACTAGTCAGTGGCGCCGGCGACTAGCTAGTCGCACTTGCGAGTAGCCACTCGCGCTTGATATAATATTGTGATTTATCCGTCGCAGAACTACAAAAAATATTCTCGCGCCAGATGATTTTTGAATGAATTTCTTTATATAAAAAACAAACTTTTCCTTCTTAATTAATTTTTATAAACTTCATTTACCTTTTATTACTGCATTGTCAATGAGCCCGCGAGCAGACGCGTCTGCAGACATCTCAGACTCATGGGAATCTATAAAAAAAAAAACAAAATAAAACGCATGTAAATGCGACTAGCTAGCCGCGATTTCGACTAGTCAGTCCCGCCTGTTACTAGCTAGTCGCCTCTGCTTGTAGTCAGTGGCACCGGCGACTGGCTAGTCCCAGCGTCTACTAGCCACTCGCGCCTGATAGAATATTCTGAGTAATAATTCGCAGAACCCCAAAAAAATGCTCTGGCGGCAGACGATTTTTGAATGAATTTCTATATATAAAAAACACATCTTTCCATCTTAAATTCATAATTTTGTTCTGTAGCTACCTTCAATTACTACAGAATCAATCAGCCCGCGAGCAGACGCGTCTTCAGACACTAAACACTCGTGGGTAGCTTTGAAAAAAAAACAAAAAGAAACGTATGTAAATGCGACTAGCTAGCCGCGATTTCGACTAGTCAGTCCCGCCTGCTACTAGCTAGTCGCCACTGCTAGTAGTCAGTGGCACCGGCGACTGGCTAGTCCCAGCATCGACTAGCCACTCGCGCCTGATAGAATATTGTGAGTAATAATTCGCAGAACCCCAATAAAATGCTCTGGCGACAGACGATTTTTGAATGAATTTCTATATATAAAAAACACATTTTTCCATCTTAAATTCATAATTTTGTTCTGTAGCTACCTTCAATCACTAAACAGTCAATCAGCCCGCGAGCAGACGCGTCTTTAGACACCAAACACTCGTGGGTAGCTTTGAAAAACAAACAAAAAGAAACGTATGTAAATGCGACTAGATAGCCGCGGTTTCGACTAGTCAGTCCCGCCTGCTACTAGCTAGTCGCCCCTGCGACTAGTCAGTGGCGCCGGCGACTAGCTAGTCGCACTTGCGAGTAGCCACTCGCGCTTTATATAATATTGTGATTTATCCGTCGCAGAACTACAAAAAATATTCTGGCGCCAGATAATTTTTGAATGAATTTCTTTATATAAAAAACAAACTTTTCCTTCTTAATTCATTTTTATAAACTTCATTTACCTCTAATTACTGCATTGTCAATGAGCCCGCGAGCAGACGCGTCTGCAGACACCTCACACTCGTGGGAATCTATAAAACGCATGTAAATGCGACTAGATAGCCGCGATTTCGACTAGTCACCGCCTGCTACTAGCTAGTCGCCCCTGCTAGTAGTCAGTGGCACCGGTGACTGGCTAGTCCCAGCATCGACTAGCCACTCGCGCCTGATAGAATATTGTGAGTAATAATTTGCAGAACCCCAAAAAAATGCTCAGGCGACAGGCGATTTTTGAATGAATTTCTATATATAAAAAACACATTTTTCCATCTTAAATTCATAATTTTGTTCTGTAGCTACCTTCAATTACTACACAGTCAATCAGCCCGCGAGCAGGCGCGTCTTTAAACACCAAACACTCGTGGGTAGCTTTGAAAAACAAACAAAACGAAACGTATGTAAATGCGACTAGATAGCCGCGGTTTCGACTAGTCAGTCCCGCCTGCTACTAGCTAGTCGCCCCTGCGACTAGTCAGTGGCGCCGGCGACTAGCTAGTCGCACTTGCGAGTAGCCACTCGCGCTTGATATAATATTGTGATTTATCCGTCGCAGAACTACAAAAAATATTCTCGCGCCAGATGATTTTTGAATGAATTTCTTTATATAAAAAACAAACTTTTCCTTCTTAATTAATTTTTATAAACTTCATTTACCTTTAATTACTGCATTGTCAATGAGCCCGCGAGCAGACGCGTCTGCAGACATCTCAGACTCGTGGGAATCTATAAAAAAAAAACAAAATAAAACGCATGTAAATGCGACTAGCTAGCCGCGATTTCGACTAGTCAGTCCCGCCTGTTACTAGCTAGTCGCCTCTGCTTGTAGTCAGTGGCACCGGCGACTGGCTAGTCCCAGCGTCTACTAGCCACTCGCGCCTGATAGAATATTGTGAGTAATAATTCGCAGAACCCCAAAAAAATGCTCTGGCGGCAGACGATTTTTGAATGAATTTCTATATATAAAAAACACATTTTTCCATCTTAAATTCATAATTTTGTTCTGTAACTACCTTCAATCACTACAGAATCAATCAGCCCGCGAGCAGACGCGTCTTTAGACACCAAACACTCGTGGGTAGCTTTGAAAAACAAACAAAAAGAAACGTATGTAAATGCGACTAGATAGCCGCGATTTCGACTAGTCAGTCCCGCCTGCTACTAGCTAGTCGCCCCTGCTAGTAGTCAGTGGCACCGGTGACTGGCTAGTCCCAGCATCGACTAGCCACTCGCACCTGATAGAATATTGTGAGTAATAATTCGCAGAACCCCAATAAAATGCTCTGGCGACAGACGATTTTTGAATGAATTTCTATATATAAAAAATACATTTTTCCATCTTAAATTCATAATTTTGTTCTGTAGCTACCTTCAATGACTACAGAATCAATCAGCCCGCGAGCAGACGCGTCTTCAGACACCAAACACTCGTGGGTAGCTTTGAAAAACAAACAAAAAGAAACGTATGTAAATGCGACTAGATAGCCGCGGTTTCGACTAGTCAGTCCCGCCTGCTACTAGCTAGTCGCCCCTGCGACTAGTCAGTGGCGCCAGCGACTAGCTAGTCGCACTTGCGAGTAGCCACTCGCGCTTTATATAATATTGTGATTTATCCGTCGCAGAACTACAAAAAATATTCTGGCGCCAGATAATTTTTGAATGAATTTCTTTATATAAAAAACAAACTTTTCCTTCTTAATTCATTTTTATAAACTTCATTTACCTCTAATTACTGCATTGTCAATGAGCCCGCGAGCAGACGCGTCTGCAGACACCTCACACTCGTGGGAATCTATAAAACGCATGTAAATGCGACTAGATAGCCGCGATTTCGACTAGTCAGTCCCGCCTGCTACTAGCTAGTCGCCCCTGCTAGTAGTCAGTGGCACCGGTGACTGGCTAGTCCCAGCATCGACTAGCCACTCGCGCCTGATAGAATATTGTGAGTAATAATTTGCAGAACCCCAAAAAAATGCTCAGGCGACAGGCGATTTTTGAATGAATTTCTATATATAAAAAACACATTTTTCCATCTTAAATTCATAATTTTGTTCTGTAGCTACCTTCAATTACTACACAGTCAATCAGCCCGCGAGCAGGCGCGTCTTTAAACACCAAACACTCGTGGGTAGCTTTGAAAAACAAACAAAACGAAACGTATGTAAATGCGACTAGATAGCCGCGGTTTCGACTAGTCAGTCCCGCCTGCTACTAGCTAGTCGCCCCTGCGACTAGTCAGTGGCGCCGGCGACTAGCTAGTCGCACTTGCGAGTAGCCACTCGCGCTTGATATAATATTGTGATTTATCCGTCGCAGAACTACAAAAAATATTCTCGCGCCAGATGATTTTTGAATGAATTTCTTTATATAAAAAACAAACTTTTCCTTCTTAATTAATTTTTATAAACTTCATTTACCTTTTATTACTGCATTGTCAATGAGCCCGCGAGCAGACGCGTCTGCAGACATCTCAGACTCATGGGAATCTATAAAAAAAAAAACAAAATAAAACGCATGTAAATGCGACTAGCTAGCCGCGATATCGACTAGTCAGTCCCGCCTGTTACTAGCTAGTCGCCTCTGCTTGTAGTCAGTGGCACCGGCGACTGGCTAGTCCCAGCGTCTACTAGCCACTCGCGCCTGATAGAATATTCTGAGTAATAATTCGCAGAACCCCAAAAAAATGCTCTGGCGGCAGACGATTTTTGAATGAATTTCTATATATAAAAAACACATCTTTCCATCTTAAATTCATAATTTTGTTCTGTAGCTACCTTCAATTACTACAGAATCAATCAGCCCGCGAGCAGACGCGTCTTCAGACACTAAACACTCGTGGGTAGCTTTGAAAAAAAAACAAAAAGAAACGTATGTAAATGCGACTAGCTAGCCGCGATTTCGACTAGTCAGTCCCGCCTGCTACTAGCTAGTCGCCACTGCTAGTAGTCAGTGGCACCGGCGACTGGCTAGTCCCAGCATCGACTAGCCACTCGCGCCTGATAGAATATTGTGAGTAATAATTCGCAGAACCCCAATAAAATGCTCTGGCGACAGACGATTTTTGAATGAATTTCTATATATAAAAAACACATTTTTCCATCTTAAATTCATAATTTTGTTCTGTAGCTACCTTCAATCACTAAACAGTCAATCAGCCCGCGAGCAGACGCGTCTTTAGACACCAAACACTCGTGGGTAGCTTTGAAAAACAAACAAAAAGAAACGTATGTAAATGCGACTAGATAGCCGCGGTTTCGACTAGTCAGTCCCGCCTGCTACTAGCTAGTCGCCCCTGCGACTAGTCAGTGGCGCCGGCGACTAGCTAGTCGCACTTGCGAGTAGCCACTCGCGCTTTATATAATATTGTGATTTATCCGTCGCAGAACTACAAAAAATATTCTGGCGCCAGATAATTTTTGAATGAATTTCTTTATATAAAAAACAAACTTTTCCTTCTTAATTCATTTTTATAAACTTCATTTACCTCTAATTACTGCATTGTCAATGAGCCCGCGAGCAGACGCGTCTGCAGACACCTCACACTCGTGGGAATCTATAAAACGCATGTAAATGCGACTAGATAGCCGCGATTTCGACTAGTCACCGCCTGCTACTAGCTAGTCGCCCCTGCTAGTAGTCAGTGGCACCGGTGACTGGCTAGTCCCAGCATCGACTAGCCACTCGCGCCTGATAGAATATTGTGAGTAATAATTTGCAGAACCCCAAAAAAATGCTCAGGCGACAGGCGATTTTTGAATGAATTTCTATATATAAAAAACACATTTTTCCATCTTAAATTCATAATTTTGTTCTGTAGCTACCTTCAATTACTACACAGTCAATCAGCCCGCGAGCAGGCGCGTCTTTAAACACCAAACACTCGTGGGTAGCTTTGAAAAACAAACAAAACGAAACGTATGTAAATGCGACTAGATAGCCGCGGTTTCGACTAGTCAGTCCCGCCTGCTACTAGCTAGTCGCCCCTGCGACTAGTCAGTGGCGCCGGCGACTAGCTAGTCGCACTTGCGAGTAGCCACTCGCGCTTGATATAATATTGTGATTTATCCGTCGCAGAACTACAAAAAATATTCTCGCGCCAGATGATTTTTGAATGAATTTCTTTATATAAAAAACAAACTTTTCCTTCTTAATTAATTTTTATAAACTTCATTTACCTTTAATTACTGCATTGTCAATGAGCCCGCGAGCAGACGCGTCTGCAGACATCTCAGACTCATGGGAATCTATAAAAAAAAAAACAAAATAAAACGCATGTAAATGCGACTAGCTAGCCGCGATTTCGACTAGTCAGTCCCGCCTGTTACTAGCTAGTCGCCTCTGCTTGTAGTCAGTGGCACCGGCGACTGGCTAGTCCCAGCGTCTACTAGCCACTCGCGCCTGATAGAATATTCTGAGTAATAATTCGCAGAACCCCAAAAAAATGCTCTGGCGGCAGACGATTTTTGAATGAATTTCTATATATAAAAAACACATTTTTCCATCTTAAATTCATAATTTTGTTCTGTAGCTACCTTCAATTACTACACAGTCAATCAGCCCGCGAGCAGGCGCGTCTTTAAACACCAAACACTCGTGGGTAGCTTTGAAAAACAAACAAAACGAAACGTATGTAAATGTGACTAGATAGCCGCGGTTTCGACTAGTCAGTCCCGCCTGCTACTAGCTAGTCGCCCCTGCGACTAGTCAGTGGCGCCGGCGACTAGCTAGTCGCACTTGCGAGTAGCCACTCGCGCTTGATATAATATTGTGATTTATCCGTCGCAGAACTACAAAAAATATTCTGGCGCCAGATGATTTTTGAATGAATTTCTTTATATAAAAAACAAACTTTTCCTTCTTAATTAATTTTTATAAACTTCATTTACCTTTAATTACTGCATTGTCAATGAGCCCGCGAGCAGACGCGTCTGCAGACATCTCAGACTCGTGGGAATCTATAAAAAAAAAACAAAATAAAACGCATGTAAATGCGACTAGCTAGCCGCGATTTCGACTAGTCAGTCCCGCCTGTTACTAGCTAGTCGCCTCTGCTTGTAGTCAGTGGCACCGGCGACTGGCTAGTCCCAGCGTCTACTAGCCACTCGCGCCTGATAGAATATTGTGAGTAATAATTCGCAGAACCCCAAAAAAATGCTCTGGCGGCAGACGATTTTTGAATGAATTTCTATATATAAAAAACACATTTTTCCATCTTAAATTCATAATTTTGTTCTGTAACTACCTTCAATCACTACAGAATCAATCAGCCCGCGAGCAGACGCGTCTTTAGACACCAAACACTCGTGGGTAGCTTTGAAAAACAAACAAAAAGAAACGTATGTAAATGCGACTAGATAGCCGCGATTTCGACTAGTCAGTCCCGCCTGCTACTAGCTAGTCGCCCCTGCTAGTAGTCAGTGGCACCGGTGACTGGCTAGTCCCAGCATCGACTAGCCACTCGCACCTGATAGAATATTGTGAGTAATAATTCGCAGAACCCCAATAAAATGCTCTGGCGACAGACGATTTTTGAATGAATTTCTATATATAAAAAATACATTTTTCCATCTTAAATTCATAATTTTGTTCTGTAGCTACCTTCAATGACTACAGAATCAATCAGCCCGCGAGCAGACGCGTCTTCAGACACTAAACACTTGTGGGTAGCTTTGAAAAAAAAACAAAAAGAAACGTATGTAAATGCGACTAGCTAGCCGCGATTTCGACTAGTCAGTCCCGCCTGCTACTAGCTAGTCGCCCCTGCTAGTAGTCAGTGGCACCGGCGACTGGCTAGTCCCAGCATCGACTAGCCACTCGCGCCTGATAGAATATTGTGAGTAATAATTCGCAGAACCCCAATAAAATGCTCTGGCGACAGACGATTTTTGAATGAATTTCTATATATAAAAAACACATTTTTCCATCTTAAATTCATAATTTTGTTCTGTAACTACCTTCAATCACTAAACAGTCAATCAGCCCGCGAGCAGACGCGTCTTTAGACACCAAACACTCGTGGGTAGCTTTGAGAAACAAACAAAAAGAAACGTATGTAAATGCGACTAGATAGCCGCGATTTCGACTAGTCAGTCCCGCCTGCTACTAGCTAGTCGCCCCTGCTAGTAGTCAGTGGCACCGGTGACTGGCTAGTCCCAGCATCGACTAGCCACTCGCGCCTGATAGAATATTGTGAGTAATAATTTGCAGAACCCCAAAAAAATGCTCAGGCGACAGGCGATTTTTGAATGAATTTCTATATATAAAAAACACATTTTTCCATCTTAAATTCATAATTTTTTTCTGTAGCTACCTTCAATTACTACACAGTCAATCAGCCCGCGAGCAGGCGCGTCTTTAAACACCAAACACTCGTGGGTAGCTTTGAAAAACAAACAAAACGAAACGTATGTAAATGCGACTAGATAGCCGCGGTTTCGACTAGTCAGTCCCGCCTGCTACTAGCTAGTCGCCCCTGCGACTAGTCAGTGGCGCCGGCGACTAGCTAGTCGCACTTGCGAGTAGCCACTCGCGCTTGATATAATATTGTGATTTATCCGTCGCAGAACTACAAAAAATATTCTCGCGCCAGATGATTTTTGAATGAATTTCTTTATATAAAAAACAAACTTTTCCTTCTTAATTAATTTTTATAAACTTCATTTACCTTTAATTACTGCATTGTCAATGAGCCCGCGAGCAGACGCGTCTGCAGACATCTCAGACTCATGGGAATCTATAAAAAAAAAAACAAAATAAAACGCATGTAAATGCGACTAGCTAGCCGCGATTTCGACTAGTCAGTCCCGCCTGTTACTAGCTAGTCGCCTCTGCTTGTAGTCAGTGGCACCGGCGACTGGCTAGTCCCAGCGTCTACTAGCCACTCGCGCCTGATAGAATATTGTGAGTAATAATTCGCAGAACCCCAAAAAAATGCTCTGGCGGCAGACGATTTTTGAATGAATTTCTATATATAAAAAACACATTTTTCCATCTTAAATTCATAATTTTGTTCTGTAGCTACCTTCAATTACTACACAGTCAATCAGCCCGCGAGCAGGCGCGTCTTTAAACACCAAACACTCGTGGGTAGCTTTGAAAAACAAACAAAACGAAACGTATGTAAATGCGACTAGATAGCCGCGGTTTCGACTAGTCAGTCCCGCCTGCTACTAGCTAGTCGCCCCTGCGACTAGTCAGTGGCGCCGGCGACTAGCTAGTCGCACTTGCGAGTAGCCACTCGCGCTTGATATAATATTGTGATTTATCCGTCGCAGAACTACAAAAAAATATTCTGGCGCCAGACGATTTTTGAATGAATTTCTTTATATAAAAAACAAACTTTTCCTTCTTAAATTCATTTTTATAAACTGCATTTACCTTTAATTACTGCATTGTCAATCAGCCCGCGAGCAGACGCATCTTTAGACACCTCACACTCGTGGGTACCTATAAAAAAAACAAAAATAAACGCATGTAAATGCGACTAGTTAGCCGCGGTTTCGACTAGTCAGTCCCGCCTGCTACTAGCTAGTCGCCGCTGCTAGTATTCAGTGGCACCGGCGACTAGCTAGTCGCACCATCGACTAGCTACTTGCGCCTGATAGAATATTGTGAGTAATAATTCGCAAAACAAAAAAAAATGCTCTGGCTACAGACGATTTTTGAATGAATTTCTATATATAAAAAACACATTTTTCCATCTTAAATTCATAATTTTGTTCTGTAGCTACCTTCCATTACTACACAGTCAATCAGCCCGCGAGCAGACGCGTCTTTAGACACCTCACACTCGTGGGTAGCTATGAAAAACAAACAAAAAGAAACGCATGTAAATGCGACTAGTTATCCGCGGTTTCGACTCGTCAGTCCCGCCGGCGACTAGCTAGTCGCACTTGCGAGTAGCCACTCGCGCTTGATAGAATATTGTCATTTATCCGTCGCAGAACTACAAAAAAATATTCTGGCGCCAGACTATTTTTGAATGAATTTGTTGGACTCACGTCCACATACTTACGTCAGCGCCCGCTAAAACATTCGCCGCGCGAACAGACGACACGCCGGCCTCGGAAGCGAATGCATACTGAGCAACTGCGCGGGCGTCGGTACTATTTATATTGTGCGTGTAGGCAACGCTATACGCCGCACGCGTGCTAGAGTGAGTTGGGTGCCCGTTCATCGTGGAACATTAGTTAAGTTTTAATAATGTAGTTTATTTTGTATTCTGTTCTCCTATTGGCTAATTAAATTTTAGGTGTAGTAGCATAGGAACAATCTGTAGGACACAAAATTGTATGTAAGGCAGGAATAAATTAGAAATAAGGACAATTACTATCTACAATATTCGAGTATCATTTTACCAACCTTCTGACCCCAACAGGGTCTCCACCCGGAAATAATCCGCATTATTTACACCGCTACGGTAGAGCCCATAATAATGTACGCGGCTGGCGCTTGGTCCTCAGCATCAAAAAAGTTGGGAGTTCGGCGCCACTTGAATGCTGTCTATAGGGGTTTTGCCCAAAAACTGTGTGGGACGTATCGCATGGCCTCTCTTTATTCAGCGCTGGTTCTGGCTGGAATATTGCAACTCGACCTCCGCAAACAAGAGGCAGCCGCCCTGTATGAGGCGAGGAGAGGGGCATCTCGGCCCGAGCTAGTAGACAGAGAGGTTGGGCGGAGAGTTCCTTTCTCTAGTATACCTCACCCGATGAAACGAACTGCGATAGAGTTCCTTAGCCTGGTAAACCAGGAATCGGTAGATAGCCACAACAACCAGGCTATCCGAATTTTACCGACGGCAGCCGAATCGAGGGTAAGGTTGGAGCTGCACTAACCCTATGGGATAGTGTAGCAGAAGTCAAGACTTTTAAACTCAAGCTGGCCCCATACTGTATGGTATACCAGGCGGAGCTCTTCGCAGTGTGCAGAGCTACTGAGGTGATCCGGCGGAGAGGCAAGAAGAGCTATGGAATATACAGCGACTCCAGATCAGCTCTGGAGACCATAGATAACCTCTGTACTACTCATCCCCTGGCAGTAGACACCCGCGAGAACCTAAAGGCCATTGAACACCAGAACAAAACTGTGTCTTTGTTTTGGATTAAGGCACACGTGGGTCTTGCAGGAAATGAGAGGGCAGATGAACTGGCAAAAGACGCAGCCTTGAACACCAAAACCAAACCCGACTACGACCTATGCCCGGTTTCATTCATCAAGCGACCGATCCGAAGGGGGTCGATTGATGAATGGAACAAAAGATACAAAGAGGGTACCACAGCTAAGGTAACTAAATTATTATTTCCCAAAGTTACTGCTTCCTACAAAATAGTCCGTCAAATGGTGCCAACCAATTTACCCACCCAAGTACTAACGGGGCACGGTGGCTTCTCGGAGTACCTGAACCGATTCAGGTGCAAAGAGAACTCATCTTGCATCTGCCAACCCGGGACTCCCGAAACGGTCGAACATCTTTTAATAGACTGCCCGGTTTACGTCCTAAAAAGACTCGAGGTTGAAAACGAGCTGGAATGCAGAATAGTAGTCGAAAACATTTCAGATATAATGTCGATTAAAAAACGTAAGGAAAGATTTATAGAATATTTTATAGATACCGCAAAACAAGTAGTGAAAAGGAACAAATATAACAATAAATTATTAACAAGGAAACATAAAGTTATGCTTTTAATATATAAGGCTTATATACAGGCAACGCATAAAACAAATAAAAGGGCTTTTTAAATAGTACAATAAAATATAAATTTAGGATAATAAACAAGACATAGATTATAAAATAATTATATACTCGTAAAATACCTTAAGTACAATCAGTAAAAATTTAAAACCTAAAATGCATAGAAATATAAAAAAATAAAATAATACTAAGGTCTCTGATAACGTCAGGGGGACACTTGGAAAGGCAGGAGTGTGGTTTTAGCCGGTAAGAGTCCGGCACTGCCCAGACTGACTCATACGTGAGTCAGTCTGGGCGTCCATGAGGATATCCCACTCAAGCAAAAAAAAAAAATACGAACCGACGGAGCTCATGTGGAGCCTTGTCGCAGATCTCAAGGAGCACAAACAGGCATTGCAGGAATGCCAACAGCACACCCCGTTTAACAACGGCTCTGACCGACTTCCATAGTATGACTGGTGAAAACGAACATATTGCTCATAAATTATTGCAAAATTGTTATTAGCAAAATTGACGTTTAAGATTTTCGTAAGGATAATAAGTTGAATTGAGATATACTCTAACGTCACGCAAAGTAAAGTGATCTTGTAAAGTGAACTTCAGGCGCTCGTGCCACTAAACAGACGCGACTGAAGTTCTACTACTAGCTAGGCGCACGTGCGACTAAATAGACGCGGCTGAAGTTCTGCTACTAGCTAGGCGCACGTGCGACTAAATAGACGCGGCTGAAGTTCTGCTACTAGCTAGGCGCACGTGCGACTAAATAGACGCGACTGAAGTTCTGCTACTAGCTAGGCGCACGTGCGACTAAATATACGCGACTGAAGTTCTGCTACTAGCTAGGCGCACGTGCGACTAAATAGACGCGACTGAAGTTCTGCTACTAGCTAGGCGCTCGTGCGAGTAAATAGACGCGACTGAAGTTCAGCTACTAGCTAGGCGCACGTGCGACTAAATAGACGTGACTGAAGTTCAGCTACTAGCTAGGCGCTCGTGCGACTGAATAGACGCGACTGAAGTTCAGCTACTAGCTAGGCGCTCGTGCGACTAAATAGACGCGACTGAAGTTCTGCTACTAGCTAGGCGCTCGTGTGTCTATATAGACGCGACTGAAGTTCTGCTACTAACCAGGCGCTCGTGCGACTAAATAGACGCGTCTCCGCGCGGTCTAGCGACTAATTGGAGTTATTTGGCCACGCGCCTGAAGATCCTTGTGCAGCTACATGGTATATAATATCGAGACTATTCATACTTTATTTATATGTATACCTAATGTAGGTACATTACCTACCTGTAAGCGAATAAACTATATCTTTTGCAGGCATTAATCTATTTTTTTTACCAGCCTGCGCTGTCCTTGTCCCAGGAAAAGGTTCTCTCCGCTCCATCTCACGCGAGCCCGCGCGTCCTACGTCCAGTTTTGACGGAACCTATCCAGTTCGTCCCGCCATCTTCTTCGTGACTTGCCGCGACCCCGTCTGTCCGTCACGGTCTCACGACACCAGCTCAGCTCTGTGCAATTTGTGCCCAACCTCTTTGAGGTCTATAATTTATTCACAATTCGGACGAAATCATTAAGAAAAAACCTATTGACAATTCGAACTGTCATTTTGTGTAAATCAATGTAACGAAAAATTTTTAGTAGTTTATTATGCAGCGGTGACTGTAATTGGAAATCCAAAAAATGAGCAAAACATAGCTGAGGACGTGTCGGCGATGGAGGTTTCAACAGAGACTTGGCGAGTTAAGGTAAGCTTCGTGGTGTTCTAGAAGCACGACCAGCCCGAGCCGGAGCAGAGCACCAGTTCTGAAGCAATATGGGAGTACCACAGGATTCAGCACAAACTAGAAGGCGCCTCCGAGCATATCTCCATGCCGCGCACGAGGCCCTAAGTAAACAAACATCCTGCCTCTAGTCCCAACCGCAATGATAGGTACGGCTAGCTTGGGAATATTTTACTATTTTTGGGGAAAAAACGCAACGGTGCGGTTTAAAAGAATACGTAGTGACAAAAATTGAAAAGAGTATGCTTAGATGCTTTAGTCATGTTGAGAGGATGAGTGAAAGGCGACTAACAAAGGGTATACAAGGCAGATATGAGTGGAAACGCCGGGAGAGGACGCCCTAGGAAGACATAATATAGTGACCTTATTGGTGATGTTCTACAGACAGTTGCGTGGTACTCGCAACCGGCGTGCGTGTATGACCAGAAGTATGAACGTAAACGAGGCAATAGGAGTATGTAAGGATCGTAGCAGGCGTTCTGTTGTTTCTGCCTACCCCCATGGGAAGAAGGCGTAAGTTTATGTATATTTTGGGGGAAAAATTGTTCTCCCTGCTATCACACGTAGGAATAAACTCCCACCTGTGTTCAGTGTACAATACTGTTCCCCGAGCTTCCTGTTCAATAAATAGACCATTTGTTGAGCTCACACAACATAGTACTTGAGGGAAGTTTTTCAGTTTTGTTTTAAATTAAATACGTGTGATGAATAACGTATTTATTTGGATAAGGATTACTATCATGTTTGTAAAAACACCTTCGCAAATAATGCATTATTTTAGAACAAATTTGGTTATCATAAAAAAGGTTATAGTTAGCCAACCTTAAAAGATACACATAAGCTGTCGCAGACTTTTTTTTGAAACTTTTAAAGGGGAACAATTCTGTAATACATGATTTTTGCGAAACTTTAACCGTTTACGCAGCGCACGCAGCGGAAGCTCTCAAAAGGAAAAAAAAACACGATTTTGAAACATTGCTCATTGGTGCTCCGTCCCTATTGGTCTTAGCGTGATGATATATAGCCTTCCTCGATAAATGAGCTATCTAACTCTGAAAAAATTTTTCAAATCAGACCAGCAGTTCCTGAGATTAGTGCGTTCAAGCAAACAAACAAACAAACAAACTCTTCAGCTTTATTATTAGTATAGATTATGCGCAACTAGCCCTCGACAAGATTCACCATTTCACTAGGACCAGTAATTCTCGAGATGCAAAACTTGAAATGTTGGATGCACGATGCATTTTGTTTCCGCGTCACCTTTTACTTAAACTTAAAGTTTAAGCAAAAGATGGGTTTTCCTTTAGGCCTGACACATTAATTGTGAATTATGATAGCATTCTATTAATATTAGGCCGTCTTCTTCTTCCGCTTCCTCGTTCTACATATTAATAATAGGGCGCCTTCTTCTACCTCTTTCTCGTTCTATAGAACATTAGGGCGCCTTCTTCTACCCCTTCCTTGTTCTATAGAACAATAGGGCCCTTCTTCTTCCCCTTCCTCGTTCTATAGAACATTAGGGCGCCTTCTTCTACCCCTTCCTCGTTCTATAGAACATTAGGGCGCCTTCTTCTACCCCTTCCTCGTTCTATAGAACATTAGGGCGCCTTCTTCTACCCCTTCCTTGTTCTATAGAACAATAGGGCGCCTTCTTCTTCCCCTTCCTCGTTCTATTGAACATTAGGGCGCCTTCTTCTACCCCTTCCTCGTTCTATAGAACATTAGGGCGCCTTCTTCTACCCCTTCCTCGTTCTATAGAACATTAGGGCGCCTTCTTCTACCCCTTCCTTGTTCTATAGAACAATAGGGCGCCTTCTTCTTCCCCTTCCTCGTTCTATTGAACATTAGGGCGCCTTCTTCTACCCCTTCCTTGTTCTATAGAACAATAGGGCGCCTTCTTCTTCCCCTTCCTCGTTCTATAGAACAATAGATCGTCTGCTTCTTCCGCTTCCTCGTTCTACATATTAATAAAAGGGCGCCTTCTTCTACCCCTTCCTCGTTCTATAGAACATTAGGGCGCCTTCTTCTACCCCTTCCTTGTTCTATAGAACAATAGGGCGCCTTCTTCTTCCCCTTCCTCGTTCTATAGAACAATAGATCGTCTGCTTCTTCCGCTTCCTCGTTCTACATATTAATAAAAGGGCGCCTTCTTCTACCCCTTCCTCGTTCTATAGAACATTAGGGCGCCTTCTTCTACCCCTTCCTTGTTCTATAGAACAATAGGGCGCCTTCTTCTTCCCCTTCCTCGTTCTATAGAACAATAGATCGTCTGCTTCTTCCGCTTCCTCGTTCTACATATTAATAAAAGGGCGCCTTCTTCTACCCCTTCCTCGTTCTATAGAACATTAGGGCGCCTTCTTCTACCCCTTCCTTGTTC
The DNA here is from genome assembly GCA_917490735.1 of Dryobotodes eremita. Lineage (NCBI taxonomy): Eukaryota > Metazoa > Arthropoda > Insecta > Lepidoptera > Noctuidae > Dryobotodes > Dryobotodes eremita. The sequence continues at coordinate 219,218 of OU823269.1, forward strand.
TATAGAACAATAGGGCGCCTTCTTCTTCCCCTTCCTCGTTCTATAGAACAATAGGTCGTCTGCTTCTTCCCCGTCCTCGTTGTCTTCTGCTGTTCTTATAACACCTTCTTTTTCATAATTAAACAAAAAGTTTCATCTCTACAGTAATGTCAGCAGAAAACCCTGTCAGTTATATTTCGGTATCGTTTATCCGGTTCTCATCTATTTTAAGTATTCAATATTGGTCGTAGGGAATTTAAAACATGCGAGCATAAAAACATACTTTTATTGGCCTAAAAAAACATTTCGCTTAGAAGTTTGAACATTTTCTGAGCTATATTTTGAACCTTATTTAGGACTTTTATGCCGAATTAAGTAAGAAAGAAACTTGTAATAACATAATATGACGTAAAACCAATGTATTCCTAAATATTCGCAAAAACTGACTTTTGGGAGCCTTGACAGGACATTTATTGAGCTTATTTATAATAAAAATAAATATATATGGTTAGGTGGACTGTTAATGAGAAATCCCGTGTGTTTACAACCTACTGTTATGTTGTTAGTGATCGCTGTTCGTCACGAACAATCTATAAGAAAGAATCAGTCAGTGTATCAGTGTCGTGCCATTAGGATATCCAGGATCGCAGGCGTGCATTCATTCGCTAAAAACTTCGCAAGCAATGGGAAATTACTACTGAAGGCTGCGGGCGTCGACCTCAGGACGAGCTGCTTCTCACACGGACAACTGCACGTTGCTTGCTCCCGCGTCACCAGCCCTGACTCTTCTTATTTTGGCTGCTGAGACCAAAATTACAAACGTACTACGTTTGTAGTTTTGGGAACAGGAAAGTTTTACAAAAATGTAGCTGTTATTTTAGCAAATTGTAATGTCTTACGACTCGCACGCGAACGAAGCCGCGGGTGGAAGCTAGTTTACAGTAACCTCAATAATGAAATGGAAATACTTACCGCCGATGACTTGACTTATTTTCTCTTCGTAACATTATTTTGATAATTTTAGAGGAAATTGCTATTTTCTTTTACGTTTAATTTTCATTTACAGAATCCTAAGAATTGGCTGTTACGGAAAAACGACAGAGGCGACGAAAATGACTCCAAAGTAAGTCCGAGCGGTGAGGCTGACACTCCACTATACCGGAACGGAGAAAAAAACAACAATTAAATCGACTTTTTACCACCCTTGGAAAAAAGTCTAAATGCGATTAAATAGTTCATTTAAAAAAAAAACCTTGGGTACCCTTTCAATGAAGAGTGGAAAAAAGTTAATAAGCGATTAATTGTTAATAAAAAAAAACCCGTATGCATAACCTCCTCCTTTTTTAGGGTTCTGTAGTCAACAAGGAACCCTTATAGTTTCGCCATGTCCGTCTGTCCGTCCGTCCGCAGCTTAGCTCAGAGACTCTTTGTTCTAGAAAGCTATAATTTGGCATGGATATACATATTAATCACGCCGACAAAGTGGTAAAATAAAAGCATGAAAAATCTTTTTGTATGGTAGCTCCTGTACACGTAAAGTGGGGATGTTTTTTTGTTTCTCGTCTATGCCGTGGTGCCGGGTATCATTGGATCGGCCATTCAAAAATATTACGGGTCTGTGAAAAACCATTTTTGCATTCAGGGATCCATTTGCGTAAAATTAAGCTTTAAATTGCTCATTTTTGTTTGGGTCAAGTATCCCCCACCTCTGGCAGCTAAATGGTTGCTTTTGGATATGTGAAAAATTAACAGCACTAGTATATATAACGAAATTAAAAGGAAAATTATCACAGCTAAGTAGGCTTCACAAGTTTACGAGTAATAGTCGACCAACTTACATTTGCAGTTGGAACGTATGGGAGAACATGTTTATCAACTACGATGTTAAGTTTGTTCTTGGAATAAATTCATCCCAACTACGCAACCCTTCGTTGTGCGTGGTCCGACACGCACTTGGCCGGTTTTCTGAATTCGGTTACGTATTAAACGGCCCCTATTTTGTTAATTTTATAATAACGGGACTCTACTGATTAATTTTGCTCCGTTTCGCCTCGAGCCTTATCATTATCATACACTCTTATAGCAGTAGGCCTCGCACGTATGTCGTAACGGTGTGGCCGGCCGGACAGTGCGAGGCATGTGCTGCTAATTATTTTTGATTAATTTACCCCTACATACCTTGACCCCTTTAGTTATAAACGTTGCTTAAAGTTAAAAGACGTTTGTTTAAACGTCTTTTAACTGACAAGTTTAACCAAACATTTTTGACGTTTGTCAAAAATGTTTGGTTAAACGGTCGCTAATCGTTACTTAACTTTAAGCAATGTTTATGAATAAAACCCTGCATGGAAAAGAAGTATATACTACGAGGTTTGAGAACGATTCTGATGCCGAAAATATAGTTTTTAGTTTGTCTGAACGTATGTTCCAGCATCACGGAAACACTACCGGATAGATTTTGTTTTGCACATAGTTATGACGGAGAAGGTACTTCTCTCTTGTTATCTTCGGCCATATTTTTTACGGTCACCGAACCATAGATATTTATTTTTATTATAACCAAAGATGAAAGAAGAGCCCTAACTTAATTATTTTTCTGTGTATGTACGTTCTTCGAACTATCACTTAAGGGGGCTGCGATAAGGTAGCCCGCGAAATTCAAATTTACTTACATTTTTTGCAATTTGCAGGTCAGTATCAGGTTGTATGTCGATCTAAATATAATTCGCGGCCGTAGCGAATATTTATTTATAGAATTATATTCACAAAAATAATCAATACATCTCTATAAGTTCATATTACCCTATTGAATGACTATTTCATGAAACCATGACATTTGAGGTCAATTCTGACTTACAGAGTTGTATTGCTGATTCTAATGATTATAATTCTGTAAAGCCATATTTGTTACGGCTGCGAATCATATTTTAATCAACATAGAACCCGACAGTGACCTGCACATTGCAAGAAACGTAAGTAAATTTGAATTTCGCGGGCTACCTTAGCGCATCCCCCTTAAGTGATAGTTCGAAGAACGTACACAGAAAAAAAATTAAGTTAGGGCTCTTCGTTCATCTTTGGTTATAATAAAAATAAATATCTATGGTTAGGTGACGTTACAATCTTCTGTTGTAATATTATTTTAGTGATAGCTTTCGTAAGGAATTAATTATCTGTAAGAATGCATCTGCCAGTGTATCAGTGTTGAGCAGGAACGCAGGCGATCATTAATGTTCTTACTAAAAACGAAAAAGTTCGTAAGCATAGGAAATTGCTACTGAAGCCTGCGGGTGTTGACCTCAGGACGAGCTGCTTCTCACATGAACTACTGTACGTTACTTGCTCCCGCGTCACCAATCCTGACTCTCTTCATATTTTGGCTGCTGAGACCAAAGCTACGAACGTAGTACAGGAAAATAATTTGTAAAAATGTGGCGTCTTACACCATAATATACTACTTAAATTAACGCAACTTCTACGAGAACGAAGCCGCGGGCAGAAGTTAGTTTTTAAAATATTCGAGATGCGGACAGGGCGCGGGGTGATCGCCGAACTAAAGGGACGAGACGCGGACAGGGCGCGGGGTAATCGCCGAACTAAAGGGACGAGACGCGGACGGGGCGCGGGGTGATCGCCGAACTAAGGTGACGAGACGCGGACAGGGCGCGGGGTGATCGCCGAACTAAAGTGACGAGACGCGGACAGGGCTCGGGGTGATCGCCGAACTAAAGTGACGAGACGCGGACAGGGCTCAGGGTGATCGCCGAACTAAAGTGACGAGACGCGGACAGGGCGCCGGGTGATCGCCGAACTAAAGTGACGAGACGCGGACAGTGCGCGGGGTGATCGCCGAACTAAAGTGACGAGACGCGGACAGGGCTCGGAGTGATCGCCGAACTAAAGTGATGAGACGCGGACAGGGCGCGGGGTGATCGCCGAACTAAAGTGACGAGACGCGGACAGGGCTCGGGGTGATCGCCGAACTAAAGTGACGAGACGCGGACAGGGGGCGGGGTGATTGCCGAACTATAGTGACGAGACGCGGACAGGGCGCGGGGTGATTGCCAAACTCAAAATACATATAAATGTCATAGTTCACAACTGCACGCCACAGCTGCTGCCCTCGAAATGTGTCAAATACAGTACAGTATGAAGCGTTTTCGTCCCATCTGTCTGCGCCTCGTCTCTTCTTAGATATAATCTGAAAAATCGTATCCGCATCTCGTTTCCTCGTCCCACGTCCCATCTGCGAGTGGCCGCCGCCTGATGGCTCGCGTGCGCCTAATCCTTTATCGGCCGAACTACACTCTTACGTCGTCGGCCGATCCAACCAAACATGTAAGTACCTACACCTAGTGATCGGAAGTCATCGGACGATGTCGGTGACGTAGTGTACGCGCTCACTTTCTTTAACACACTTGAACACAATCATTTCGATTACTCAATTTAAATCCTCGTAACCTTTCACAATAAACTTTAACAGGAAGACGAGACAAAACAGAAGAAGGACGCTACTCTCTGCTTTTGGTGGAAAAAGAGTAAATGCCGCAAGAACCGCAACCCTTCCGTCCAGTCACTCGCCACGTCACTGAACGAGAACTGCTGCGTGTGCATCGGCGCCTTCGCGAGGTACATCAAGGAAGTGTTCAGATGCTTGTTGTGCATGGCGTCCTGCCGCCTTCCCTGCATGGAGTTCGAGCAGCTGTTCTGCGAGTGGCTGGAGGCCACTGGCGATGCGTGTCGCGACCTAGTCTTTATCGTAAGAAAGATTTTGCAAATTTGCGTCGGTATGAAGGATAAATAAAAATTTCACGTGTTTTTTGTGTTTTATTTTGGTGGTTGCAGGCTGGTTGTGCAGGAGATAATACTACCGGTCCATGTGTAAATGACTAATCAAACTGCACACGTAAACAATAATTATAACTTTATTTTTTTATTTAGTCTAAATAATATATCTACATTTATTTTATATCAATTCTGGAGATGTTACTCGTACTGTATCCAATGACCAATTGCCGATCACTCATTTCAATATTCGTGTGGCAAGTGTCGCCCGACCATTGCTCCGGAAGTTCGCAACGGAACAATAATGGCGCGACACCAGTGTTGCCAACCTAAGTATTAATCAAATAATATATTTAAGTTTAAATAGGTACTTAAACGTATTCATTTTGAGTAGGTCTAAAAAGGTTATTAATTAAATGTTTTAAACAAATAAATCAACTAATAATTAAATAATAATTCAAAATAACTTATTTTATATGTAAATATGTATGTCTGTCTTTGAACCGACAACATCCGGCCGTCCTGCGCACGCATCCGTCCTCGGATAGCGTCCCAGTCTAGTACAATTGTCGCGGATCGTTCGAAAGAGTTATTGTGGCCCTGGCGCACAGGCAACTGATGGAACACGGGTGGGTTTTAGTGAAGAGTCTGACAAACCCGCTCCGCCCAGAGCGGGAGAATTCATTTGATGATATTCCACCAAAAAAAAAGAAAAAAGGACATCGACGCGCAACCCGTTACAGTTGTTCTATCTCACGACGCGACGCAAATATAAGATAAATTCAAAGTCGGCATCAAAGTATTTCCTGGTGGACCAGGGCCGGACGCGAGAGATCGTCGCCGCCGATCGCCGTCGCGAGTACACGGCGGTGCTCCACCCAAGCCGGGCAGACCTCCACCGTATGCTCCACTGTCCTCCGGTCGATCCACACAATGGTAACACCCCGGCGTTTCCTCCCGCCTTATCCGGAACAGGAACCTTCGAATCAGCCATGTCCGGTGAGGAACTGCGTTAGGCGGAAGGTGAGGACGCCGTGGCGCCACTCAAGCCACTCCTCAAAGAGGGGACTTACCGCCGCAATGGTGGCGTGCCCGCGTCGATGCCATCCTGTATACTAATTCACTACTAATATTATATAATAAAAATTGCGAAAATAAATTTGTTTACAAATCTACGACAGTACCCACAATAGTACTATCGTCGTCGGTCTGTTTGTTACGTTTTCAGGTAAAAATTAAGCAACAAATCATCTGTGTATGTGGGTTATTCCATTAACATTATTATATTAAAAACCTGTGATGTCCCACTGCAGGGCAAGTCTCCCTGGGCACGCCACAATTGCGGTGGTCTTTTCTTGGAGGAGTGGCTTGGGAAGCGCCACGGCGTCCTCACCTTCCACCTGACGCAGGTCCTCACCGGACATGGCTATTTCGAGAGGTTCCTATTTCGAATAAGGCGGGAGGAAACGCCCGAGTGTTACCAATGTGTGGATCGACCGGAGGACACGGTGGAGCATACGGCGGAGGTCTGCCCGGCTTGGGCAGAGCACCGCCGTGTCCTCATGGCGGCGATCGGCGGCGACGACCACTCGCGTCTGGCCCTGGTTCAGGCCATAGTACGGAGCGAGAGGGAATGGGAAGCCGTCACCTCCTTCTGCGAAGCAGTAATACTCGCGAAAGAGGAGGCGGAGCGCGAAAGGGAGAGGCAATCTCTGCGCCCTCGCGCCCCTAGCCGCCGCAGGAGGAGGAGACACCCTGGGCGACGGGAGTCGATTGCCGACTCCCGGCCACCGTAGGCGCGGGCTTGCGGACGGCGAGCAATGGGCAGCTCCCCGTCCGGTAAGGACCAGGCCCGGGTCGACGGCACGTCGTGTTCCACGCGCGCCTCAAAGAGATGTCAGCACCATTGACGGGGTCCGATAGGACCAATGCCTGCCGGGGTCGCGGATTGTTCGAAAGAGTTACCGTGGCCCTGGCGCACAGGCAACTGAAGGAACACGGGTGGGTTTTAGTCAGTAAGAGTCTGACACGCCCTTCCGCTCCACCCAGAGCGGAAGAGGTCATTTGACGATTTCCCAATCAAAAAAAAAGTGCAAGTCTCCCTACTGTCGTTCCACTTCTCTCTGTTTAAAGCTGCTAAGGACCAGTTCTTATTGTAGGAGTCCAGCTCATCCCACCAAGTCCGTGTGGGCCTGCCACGATGTCGCTTCCCATTAAGAGCGGCCCATTAGGTCGTAAGTTTGACCTATTGGTCGTCTGACATGCAGCTGATGTGTCCAGCCCAATTCCATTTCAGCGTGGCAGCTTTCCTAGTGACATTAAACTTGAAACTCAAACTAAAGCATTTATTTAAAATAAACCAATTACAGCGTAGACAGAGTATTACAGGCACTTTTGAACTGTCAAGAAGTCGATCAGTCAGAAAGATGAAGCTAGTTGCCCATTCCAAAACGTAGTAGGTACCTGTGGTGAAGAATGGGCAAGAGACTACACGGACACTCTTTTAAATCAAAATATTGTTACAAAAAATTGGTTACATCATTCATGTTGAAATTATACATGTGAGAACGATGTGGAAAGACGTACACGTTAAAAGCGTCGATAAAAAACAAGATAAAAACAAACAAAAAACAATTCGAAAATAATAATAAGCCGTGGCAGCTAAGTGATGACCAGTGACGGCGGCCGTTCACGAACATGACGTATGGATCAGTACCATTCAGCCCAACCATTTTAAAGAGAACCTAATGATCCAACACACACGCCATCACCAGCGAGTCATTAGAGTGAGCATGACATACTCTCAGCCGCCGGCAAATTCAAGTCAATGAAAGACGAACCCAGTAAATGGTAGCTTTATAGTAGGTCCATAGTGCTCGTGTGAGCGCTATGTACCATGTGCTTTGCAATTATACACTACTAAGAGACTGAATTTATACAATGCAAAGATCAGATAGTTTTTACAGTCTTCAGCAGCTCCAACAATATTTTCGAATGCTTAATCAATTAGTTTATACGCCCCTGTGGAGCAGGACCAGCGTTGAGCCAAGCATCTTTGTCAGCGATTTAATCCTCCAACTTATAATATGCTTGGCAGCATGGTGTGTGTTTATTTGTAAGATTTAAATTTCGTTTCATTCAGCTGGAGTATGTGGGGAGGTATTTTATTGTAACATTTTAAACAGTACCCCATGAAGGATGAGTCTACTACAGCCAGTCTGAAACCTGGTTCAACTAATTGGTCCCTGATGGGGCTTCAGTGAACTTCAATGAAACTCCCGTATCGAGGTATGGTTATTTAATTTAGTATAAACTGTATTAAACAATAATAATATGCGGAGCGTACATGTTCGCGACGATGATGAAAATTTGGAAGAAGATAATATATATTGTGACGGTATAAGTAAAATAAAATCTGTAAGGCGTCTGGCCCTTTAAAATAGCAAGCGCGATAAACACAAACACTGAACGTCTTCACAATCAACGTGTAGGCGGAAACATCCTCCCCCGTTGGAACTCAGAGATTCAACCCTTCAATAACTCCTCTTAGGTTGGTAAGGGGCAGAGGCGAACCAGAGGACGCCGTATAATTCCTCTAACAGTGTTAATGTCAGCTACTCTTGAAACGCCATCTTATCCTGGGAAGAGCCTTTTAATGCGTCCAAGCCTCAAACATAGGGGTGGGATGCCATCCTCTTGGAGTAGGACCATGTCTCCATTCACGCCCTACCGCCGGCCTCGTCACCATCGAGGCGGTCCGGCCGGCTCAACGAGTGGCTCGGGAGGAGGCACGGCTCCCTGTCGTTTAGGGCGACGCAGGTGCTTTCGGGGCATGGTTGCTTCGGGAAGTACCTGTGTCGCATAAACAGGGAGCCGGACGCTCGGTGTCATCACTGCGTCAACTGTCTGGAGGACACGGCGTGGCATACGCTGGCAGAGTGTACCGCATGGGAGGACCCGCGCCGTGCCCTCGTGTCAGAAGTCGGAGCCGACTTGTCGCTTCCGGCCGTCGCTTGTTCGATGGTCGGGAGCGCCGAGTCGTGGGATGCGGTGATCTCCTTTTGTGAAACTGTCATTTCACAGAAGGAGGCTGCGGAAAGGTTGAGAGAGGTCGAGGCCACTCTCTCGATCCGCAGCAGACATGCCGGGCTTCGGCGGAGGGCGGATAGCGCCCTCTTCCGGCCCCCATAAACGGGTTCAGAGGGACGGCGGACCTGGGGACGTCCGCCGCCCCTCATATTACAGGACCCGAGGCGGCGGCGCGTAGTGTTCCACGCGCGCCCCTATTGGACGTCGCGGGGGGAGTTTTACACCTCACTCCTCCCGCGGACTTGAGGAGGCCCGCAGAGGCGGGCCGGCACTAGCCGGGGATTGTGGAAGGCGCACAAGTTCCCATGATCCCCGGTGCAATTGATTGTCCATTTACGGCGAAGTTGCAACTCGGAGGTATACTCGCATTGCCAGCGCCGCCAAAAATGTTGGTATATGGCATAGCGCTGGAAGCTGGTTGAGTGGCAATTTTCCAAGGCTGGTTCAGGCAGGGCGGTAAGAGCCCGACTTATGCGAAAATGCCCAGGAGTAAGGCAATGGAAATCTTTAGGAGAGGCGGATAAGGGACAGAGAGGTCTACTATTTAAAACAGCTTCTACCTGAGCGAAAATAGTTTGAAGTTCTTCAAAACTTAAAGGAGGATTTCCCATTACTCACCTGACATGACATGTTGCTGAACGGATACCGGCCTCAAACATACCGCCAACGTGAGGAGCGTAAGCTGGTGAAAAGTAAAATTGAATACCTTCTGAACATGCAAAATCAGATAGATCGTTTTGGTAAATCTTGAAATTAATTTCTTTAGCTCCTGCGACAAAGTTGCGTCCATTGTCGCAGAATACTTCCACTGGCCTACCTCTTCGTGACACAAACCTTCGGAATGTCATGACAAAAGCGTCCTTAGATAGATCACTCACGGCTTCGAGGTGAAAATTTTTATTTCGAAGGCTTATGAAAAACAAAGATGGCACTTGACCAGCGAAGCACCCCGTCCCTTTCTGTTTACAATTAGGGATGGTCCAGCGAAATCAATTCCCACTGTTCGAAATGGAAAATTTGGCGTGACACGTTGTGAGGGCAAATGTCCCATTATTGGCGCAATTGCCTTGCAAGCGTCTGCACCTCGAGCAGTTATGAAAAATGTGTCTAGCTAAATTTCTGCCGTTAATTTGCCAAACGTATTCCCTAACAACGGCCAACAATAATTGTGGACCAGCATGCAATCCGCGTTTATGTTCGTACTCGAAAATTTATTTGGTAAAATGATGCCACCAATTCGGATAACCTTGTCGTCACTTAAATCGGAGTCAATGATATAATATTTGATTTAGGCCTGAAAGCCTTATTGTTGCATAGTAAATTCTATTCACAGAAGAATGATTCTTGCTGTGCGAGACGACACAAAAAGAGAAAGGAATTATTTAATTCATCAACAGTCAGATCGCCGAAAACATTATCTTGATTAGTTTTTAAATTATTAATAAATCTTAGCACGTAAGCGAAAGATCGCTTTATTTTAGTTAAGCTAGAAAAGTCTTTAAAACTTAATCATAGGTTCATTTTGAGCAGCAACATGAGTGGTAATACTAGTAGACTAATGAGTCCTAAGGGGTCAAAGATCTTAAAAAGAGATGATAGAATAGACCTTTTAGTTAAATCATTGTTAGACGAAAGCGGACATTTGATAGGGAAATGTAACTGATCGGTTGATGGGTTCCATCCCATACCTAGTGTACACGCTTATTAAAAGATTATCATCAGTTTGAGTATTTGAATCGAACAATGATGGTAAATTAGTCTTAAACTTACGAAGATTAAAGCATCTTTTCTTTAATTCTTCAGTTCCGGATTGGTGAATACAACGAAGGGTATCCTCACTCTCAGAACCGGTAATGAGATCGTCTACAAAGAAATCATGTTGAATTATGTCTTTAACCATAGGATCAGAAGACTTTTCTCTTCTTGCTCAAGTAACTGGAACTTGCCATTCCGTAAGACACAGTACCCAGCTGAAGCATTTTGATGGGCAAAGACTCATCCTCTCTCCATAAAATAAATTGAAGAGTACGATCCTTCTCATAGACACGGATTTGACGGCACATTTTCTCGACGTCACCCGTGAGGAGGAACTTATGTTGTCGAACTCTTATTAAGATGGAGAATACTGAGTCCTGGATATTAGGACCAACCATAAGGATGTCGTTGACAGACTGACCTGGCGAAGTAGGAGCCGAACCGTCGAATACGACTCTAATTTTCGTGGACTCACTTCTCGTCTTTGTAAACAGCGTGATGGCAGAGGAAGTAAGATGTAGAAGGTATAAGTAAAGCGGATTCTGAAAGGTGACCTAAGTCTGCGTACTCACGCATAAATTGTACGTATTGTGATTTCACATGTGGTTGTTTGCGAAATCGGTTTTCTAAATTTAACAAACGTTTTTAGCTAATGAATAAGATTCACCAAGACAATCAGGTGTATCCTTTAAGGGTAGACTAACTGAGAATCTACCTGTCTCTAAACGAAGGGTGTGCGATTCGAAATGAGTCATACTATATCGAGTCTCAAAACGTAAAAAAAAGTCAACGATTTGAAATTTGTTATTTATTTAAAATTAATCGTTAACAGCCTTACAAAAATGTCAAAATAGATCAGTCTTCATTTATTTCGACAAAAACCACATTTTTTATATTCTATGTCTACAGGTGAGATCGCTTAGTCTTCAGAAAATAACAGAATTATACTTTAATTTAATATCTTATACAAAACAATCATGTCAAATTTGACTTTCATAACAATCATTAATACTTATTTTTCTTAATTATAATCATTCATAATATACCTAAGCAAAACAATCAAGTTAGGCACAATTAAAAAATAATCGAAAAATGTCAACATAAAAGACATATCCTCCTGTAGACGAAATTTTAAAATAAGGCTTCACCATCGGAATCATCCTATACTTTAGGTATTGGCCACTTTTTTGAGGGAAATGTTCCCATTAATGAACCAGTCTTCTGATTCTACGATAAGCCTTCTAATTCTACGATTAGCCTTCTGATTCTACAGAAAAGATTACTACAAGAGAGATATACACATAGTTCATAAAAGATAGCGGGCAAAGTTTTGAGGGTCGAAATCCAACAAACGAGCCTTTGCACATCACATCCTAAAATATACATCTATAAAAATCTATAAAAAATATAAATATACAAATATATATCATTGTACTTACTTTTCGACACGTCACCAAGGAAAGACGCACTGAGGTTTGACAAAAACTTGTAAATATGTTTTTGTAATAATTTGCACACGCCGTTGTAAAACTTTTAACCGGTGACTGACAGAGACAACAATGCTACCGATCTAAAAAATAAATACTAAAATACGTTCCTTTAAATGCAGATTTTTGACCTATTTTATGCGTCGACAGGAAGAGACCAAGAAATTGAGAACACGTGTTTATTAATTTTATTTCACTAATAAACACCGTGAATATTTTGATAAATAATTTAATGTAAACCTAAGTACGAGTATATGTTGGAAATTGTACCAAGAAGACATAGGGAAAAATTAAATGTTGAATATTTTTTATTTCCACTTAAAGTCCACAACTCAGTATCCGAACATTCTACAGGAGGGGACTTTTTTCATTAAGCATTGAATAACAATAATTAAAACGTAACGAAAACACCTTTACCTTTGCATAAAATAATCCATTAATAATCAGTCTAAGAAAATAAATAGTTCAAGCGAGTAAATTTTTTACCAAAACGATTTTAGTACAAGTGAACACTTTATTTACAATTTTTGTGTATGACCCAAATGTGTTTCGCATGCCTTCTCGCTATGACTCATAAGTGGTTTAGTTTGAGGAACATTTTCCAAGTCCCAGATGTTTGTTAGTTCTTCATGAATGTTGTCAACAGATGACACATAAGAAATGACTGAATGATTAGAATCTCTTTTATTATTAATTTCCTTTAACTTATTGTTTGCGGGTAAATTAAAATACATAGGACCTGAAACCAACCAACCGAAATGAGAACTTCTTAATACAGGTGAATTAAGACCGAGAAAGAGTTGATCGCGGTCAATAATATCCCAGAAAATATCGGCTCCGATGACAACATCAACAGGTGCTGGTTGGTGGAAGTCAGGGTCCGCTAAAAAAAAAAACTCGAAATATTACGTTTTTTTTTACGTTAACGGGGATTCTAGGTATGTTACCGGTTAATACTGGCAACACCAGAAAAGAAGAAGTGACGGTGAAATGCTTCATCATAGATTTGAACTGAAGCACGCAAGTTTCTGTAGCCTGAGTGGTTGTTTTATAGCCTAAGCCAATTATATTGACATGCAACGTGGTAGTCGGTTCTAAAAGTAGTTTTGGTTTTAAGAGATTGATTAATGAATGATGACTGACTACCGCAATTCAAAAGAGCACGAACCTTCTGTTTGATTGGTCGTAGGATTAGCTACCTCAATATAAGCAGTAGACAGTAGAACTTGCTTGTTATTTTGATTAAAAAGTTTAACGATAGTCTCGTCAGTGATGTCGGATGAAATTGTGACAACACTGGAAATATTTTTGCTACCAGATTGTTTATGCAAGAGTCTATTGTGCCTTACATTGCGCATGCGACACGGATGCATGCGACACTTGCGGCCATAATGGCCAGACCTTAAGCAGTTGTGACAAAGCTTCAATCTGGTTACTTCACTGATACGGTCATCGACACTCTTAGCCAAAAATGTGGAACAATCATAAAGGCGATGATGACCATTACAAACGCCGCATGATATATCAGAAATACATATTATTGTCTTCACTGTTAGACATGTATGACTGATGAGCTTTTATTTTATTGTTAGAATCTGTAGGCTTTGACGTTATCTGAGTCTTAGGTTTAGAAAATGACTGACTACTATTTATTGACTCAAGTACATCCGCGCTATCAGTAATAAACTTAAAAAAATGTTGCAAATTAGGTATGTTAGTATCCAACGTGTTCCGGTACTCTTTCCACTTGGTTTAGGTGTGCCTATCAAGCTTGGGGCTCATTATGTGAATGAGTAAAATATCCCAGTCATGTGAACCAAGACCGAGACTAGTCAAAGCACCTAAGTTTTTATTAACATGATCCACAAGGAAACGTAATGATTTATCAGACTCACTTGTTATTGGTTTTATATATAATAATGAATTTATATGATGAGTTATTAATTGTCGTGTATTGTCATATCTGTCACATAATAGTTTCCAAGCACACACATAATTTGCACTGGATACCTCTAAAATAGCAATAATGCGCGCTACATCGCCAGTCAAGTACGAAATAAGATAATGGAATTTATGAATGGAAGCGATGCGGTCGTTATTGTGTACTATAGATAAGAATGTGTCACGAAACTCAAGCCAACGATTGCAAGACCCGTCGAACTTAGCAACTTGAATTTGAGGTCATTTAAAACCTACATCATGATGATCATGATCACATGGATCTGCAGTTTCTTGACTTAAATTTAAATCCTTGCAATTACTTAGATCGTGACGGTTCCAGTTATGTTTTTGTGCAATACTTTGAGCAATTGCAGTGCTGGATATAAATAGTTGTTCGATAGTATCACGTTCGTCAATCTCATTAGATAATTTGTCAGAGTTTAACATTTCTATCTGATTTTGCAAGTCATCAAACCGGTTATAAAATGGATGGAACGGATTCAAATTTGCTTAGTTTTAATGTGAACTCAGCTAACTCAATCTGAGTAAGCGCTTCTTTAGAGGTAACATTTGATAAAAAGTTTCTAAATTTAGTGATTTGACCTTTTATTGAACTACGTTTCACTAAAAGATCCTGTAATTCTTGAGAATTGTTTGTGCTGGATTCACCTCCACAATCTTTACCCATTGTGAACTCAAACCTTGCCAATATTGTAAATGTTAAATCGGATTGAATAAACAAATTGATTCCAAGTAGGTTTGATTATGAAAATATATAGACACAAACTAGGTGATGATAATTTAAAAAAAAACTAAAAACTTAGCTCACGCTCCTCGTCTAACGTCACTTGAGGCCTCCACAACCGCGAAGTGTGCAGTCCCAGGGAATATTTTTTAAAAGCCGACGTGGGTATGCACCGTGATGTGGTAGCAGTGGACAAGGGTCTCGCACCGCTCTCCATGGCTAAAGAAAATTGGCGCAAACCTGTGGTACTTAGTACCGATGACCGCAAGGACGTATGGCAAAGCATGGACCTTCACGGACGCTTCTATCGGGCTCTTCATGAGCCCGGTGTAGATTTCTTAGCGTCCGTATCCTGGCTACGTTTTGGTGACCTTTTCGGGGAAACTGAAGGTTTCGTCTGTGCAATTATGGACGAAGTTATCTTGACGAATAACTACCGGAGACGTATTATGAAAGATGGGACGGTTGACGTGTGTCGGGCATGCCATCGTCCGGGTGAGTCCATCAGACATATTATCTCTGGTTGTTGTCGTCTAGCTAACGGCGAGTACTTGCACAGGCATAACCAAGTAGCCAGGATTATTCACCAGCCACTTACTTTGAAATATAAATTAGTGGATTCTGAGGTACCGTACTACAAGTATGTGCCCAACCCAGTTCTCGAAAATGACCATAACACGTTGTACTGGGATCGGTCTATCATTACTGACAGGACTATTGTCGCCAATAAGCCTGATAAAGTGGTGATAGATCGATTAACGCGTCGCACAATAATTATCGATATTACCATTCCGCATGACGAGAACCTCGTGAAAGCTGAGAAAGAGAAACAAATTAAATATCTCGACTTAGCACACGAGGTTGTTGACATGTGGAATGTGAGCTCGGATATCATTGTGCCGATTGTTGTATTGGCCAATGGCCTGATGGCCGAAAGCCTCGATCAGCATCTCTCGAGGCTCTCGTTAGGCGGTTGGATCAAGGGCCTGATCCAGAAGGCAGTACTCCTCGATACGGCTCGCATCATAAGGAAGTTCCTGTCTCTAGAGTCCTAACTACCGGTAGCATGGACCCTGCTCCCGATACCGGTGGACCATTATTTTTTTTATTTTTAAATGTTCTTTAATGTTATTATAAATATACCAGCGACCCGCCCCGGCTTCGCCCGGGTAGCAAAGCATAGGCATATAATATAGCCTATGTCACCCGGAGATAGTGTAGCTTCCCAACAGTGAGAGAATTTTTTAAATCGGGTCAGTAGTTTCGGAGCTTATTCAACACAAACACACAATCATATCTTTTCTATTTATAATATTATTTCACTGTATTTCGTTTATTACAAAATAAATTTAGGTTATATCTTAGCCTCAGCAACACGTGGTGGTTATGCTATTAAATTGTAGCTTATATGAAACGTTTGTATTTTTAACATAGCGCCATCTATTGAATACTTACTCAATCCAGTCAACAGATATCGCCATCTGTTAGAATCGTTTGGAGCTAACAGATAATTGTGACTGTCAAATAATAGACAAATAATTTGCAATAAAATAATATTGCGACTATAAATTGAGATGTAAGCTATCCTATCTTTCAAGTTGGATCTAATTGCACACGGTGTGCAAATCAAATTTAAAATCGGTTTAGTAGTTTAGGAGTCCATCGCGGACAAACAACGTGACACGTAATTTTTACATATATAAAGATTTCAAAATATATTCAATATGTGTTAAGAAAAATAACCGAAATAATAATAATCTTTATTATCAAAAGCCAAATACAATTCGTCCATCTCAATCAAACATAAAGGAAGTACAATGCTATGCATTATTTGAGACAGAGTGAACGTGTGTCTGTGCTAGTATAAACTGTGTTACAGACACAGGCGCCTTCCTGTTACAGTTCATTGACAATTCGCTGCACTTTGTTGGAGTTTTGGTAAGCATAAACCTTAGTTTAACATATGTACTTAACACTTATTAAAATGTATGCAAGCAAGGAATGGGTGTGTGGGTGTATGGGTGTATATGTGGTGTGGGTGTGTGTGTGGGTGCGTTTAGTTGTGAGTTTCGAATATGTCACAGTATAAAACAGAGAATAAAGGAGCAATTTAAATCTGAATTTAGATGCGCTAGTAAGATATTTTTGCAAAGAGTTGTTCAGTCTCATCGTACGTCAACTTTTGGAGAAAAGCACCAACTACAGTCTTACATTTAAATCTAGGTAAAGAATATACGTTGCAGGTTTCGTTTATAGCGTTATAAAGGTGGCTGCTAAGACACGGGTAGCTTCGCCTCGCCAGAGCAATTTTGGTGGTGACAGGTAGACATACAGGATCTTTGCGTCGTTTATTTTGATCCAGTAACCTTGGGTCATAGGTCAATGATGAGTGTACACGTAAAGTGATGTTAAGTGCACAGAGCTGTCGTACTAAGAAGAGGAAAGGCTTAACATTGAGCCTTGTGGAAAACCCATTTTTACTTTTAAACCAAGTGAATTGACACCATTTATTGCTTAATCAATAAGTCAAAATGTCAAACCTACAGTTTTATGACAGCTGCGCGCACAGATCATTAAAGCCCGGCGGCGTATGAGTCGTTTCCCCGGAATGTTACCACGTTATAAATATTATGTTTATATACTTTTTGAACTAGGTCATAGTGTATTTATTTTATTTCTTATTTTAATGTTTATTTTTAATTTTCGTACGCTGCACTGGTTTACGTCATCACGTCAGCGCCGGCTATCGCTGAAAACCAGCGCTGGGGCTCTGTCTCGCATAGGGTCGTAGCATTATGCTGAGCGATTGCCGTTTTGCGTGAATGTGACGCATATTTTTCCCCAACTCGTTATTTTTTGTATTTGTGTGTTTTCTCTTTGCGTCATGTTTACCGCAAATAAATGTATTTTCTTTCTTCTTTCTTTTCTTTCTTATTTGGACTTGCTGTCTTTCATGTAAATAAGATTTTACTAAACTGAGCGCAAGTTTACCTATTCCCTGATGCTCAAGTTTTAAGAGCAAAGTTTCGTGATCAACGCAATCAAATGCCTTGGAGAGGTCACAAGAGATTCATATGGCATCTTGCGCCTCCTCCCATGCTGTAAAAATGTGTTTAATAAAGTGACACCGGCGTCAGTCGTATAACGTACTTTGGTGAAACCAGATTGCTGATCGTGTAAGATTTTGTTGGTGTTAAAATGATTAAGCATCTGATTGGTCATTACCTTTTCGAAAACCTTGCTGAATACCGACAACACGGATACTAGTCTATAATTGTCGGTGTCTGTGCTGTCCCCAAATTTAAATAGTGGTATAACCTATTATTATTAATTATTATTTCCTTTATTTCGTATATATATACATATAAATTATATTTTTAAATATTAGAATATAAAAATATAAAAACATTTAAAAATATAAAAAATAGTGGCCCACCGGTATCGGGAACAGGGTCCAAGCTACCGGCGGTCAGGGCTCCAGAGAGAGAAACCTCCTAACAATGCGGGCGTGTCCAAAAGTACCGCCTTCTGAATCAAGCCCTTGATCCAGCTACCCAACGAGAGCCTCCTCAGGTGTTGGTCGAGGCTCTTGGCTATTAATCCATTAGCTGTCACGACCATCGGTACAATGATCGCTGAGTCCACATCCCACATGTCGACAACCTCGCGAGCCAAGTCAAGATATTTAATTTGTTTATCTTTCTCGGCTTTCACGAGGTTCCCGTCATGTGGGACCGTTATATCAACAATCATTGCGCGCCGCTCTAATCTATCCACCACCACTATACCAGGCTTATTGGCAACAATAGTTCTGTCAGTGATGATGGATCGATCCCAGTACAATGTGATATTTCCATTTTCGAGAACTGGGTCGGGCACATACCCGTAGTACGGCACTTCCGATTCTACAAGGCTGTATTTGAGAGCAAGTTGCTGACGGATAATCCTGGCTACAAGGTTGTGTCTATGCAAGTATTCTTCGTTAGCTAGACTAGAACATCCGGAGATAATGTGTCTGATTGATTCACCCGGACGGCGGCATGCCCGACAAATGTCAACCGTGCCGTCTTTCACAATAAATCTCCGGTAGTTGTTTGTCATCATAACTTCGTCCATAATTGCACAGACAAAACCTTCAGTTTCTCCAAGGAGGTCACCAAAACGTAGCCAGGCTACGGACGCTAGTTGATCTATATCGGGTCCATGTAGGGCCCGAAAAAAGCGTCCGTGAAGCTCCTTACTCTGCCATACTTCCATGCGATCATTAGTGTCAAGCACTACTGGCTTGCGCCAGTTCTCTTTAGCCAAGGAGAGCGGGGTGAGGCCCTTGTCCACTTTGACCACATCTCGATGCATCCCCACGTCGGCCTCTAAGAAATATTCCCTGAGACTGCATATCTCGCGATTGTGGAGGTTTTTAGCATTTAAAAAGCCTCGACCTCCACATTTTCGCGGGATATACAGCCTCATTACCGATGACCGTGGATGATGCATTCGATTTGCAGTCAGCAGTGTACGGACCTTCCTATCCAGGGCGTCGAGTTCGGTCTGAGTCCATTTGAGTATGCCAAAAGAGTACATCAAAACCGGCATGACCCAACCGTTAAAGGCGCGTACCTTGTTTCCGCCTGATAGAAGACTATTAAATACTTTTTTCAGGCGGCCAAAGAAGCGTTCCTTTAACGATTGCTTCATGTCAGTACCATTGATGCCCAATGCTTCCGACATACCCAAATACTTATAGGTTTCGGATGCAGAGAGGGTTCTAACGTTTATGGAATCCGAGAGTTGGGTTCCGACGGATTCCACAATCTCCCCTCGCTTTACATGCATGACCGCACATTTGTCCACACCAAATTCCATTCTGATGGCACTACTGAACATTTCAGTTACGTTCAGTAGCTCCATCAGTTGCAAATTGTTGGGGGCAAAGAGTTTTAGGTCATCCATGTAAAGGAGGTGAGATATAACCTGACCACCTCTCCTCAGCCGATAGCCTAGACCTGAATCTTCCAGCAGTGTGCTTAGAGGATTCAAGGCTAAGCAGAACCAAAGCGGACTCAAACTATCACCCTGAAATATGCCTCGCTCGATCCTTATCGGTTCGCTATTCCTCTGGACATTTCGACATCCTGGATAGTGAAGGACCGTTCTCCATTGCCCCATACATGACATCAGGAAGGTACGCAGAGTTGCATCTACTTTATACAACTCCAGCACCCTCATAAGCCATGTATGTGGCACCGAGTCATAGGCCTTCTTGTAATCTATCCAACATGTCGACAGATCCTTTCGGGAACGACGAACTTGTTGGCTAATGGCCATATCAATGAGGAGTAGCTCCTTAGTACCACGGGACCCGTTCCTACATCCATTTTGAGAAGGAGACATGATAGAGTTGGTGTCTATATGTTTGTTAATTTTAGCTCTCAAAATGGATGTAAGAACTTTATAGACCGTCGGTAAACACGTGATCGGTCTATAATTTTTGGGTTCCGCAATGCTACCTGAATTATGGAGCAAGTGGGTAACTCCTGTTGTTAGAAACTGGGGTAGCGAACCAGACTCCAAAGCAGTCTGGTACTGAGCCGCCAAGCGAGCGTGCGACCCAACGAACCATTTGATCCAAAAGTTTTGCAGTCCGTCCGGTCCTGGAGACTTCCAGTTAGGCAGCGGACGGACTGCACGAGTTACATCTTGGGGGCAGATGGTAATAGCCCCCATTTCTGGTATTGGATCGCAGGCTCGCTCGACTCTCTGTACCCAATCGCCTTCGGTGTGACTGACAGGCACCGACCAGATATTGCGCCAGAAAGAACACATGGCGTCATCATCTGGTAGGTACGTGTCAGCCACATCTTGATCCGGTCGCTCCCAACCCCTATAAACCCACCTTTGATCGCGTTGGAAGGTGCGATTCTGAGTGTATCGCTCCACTCGCCGCTTATACCTCCGAATACGGTTCGCCCATGCATACACTTTCTGCTTCAGGAAGTCGATGCGCTCTGTGACACAGGACATATAATCCTGAAGGCTGATATCAGTCCCTGCGAACGCGCGTCTCACAAAGCGCATCACTCTAGGGCGAGTATTGCCCTCCCTGAAGCAGATTAGTTTGCCGATGAGCGCTCTGGCCCCATCAATACGGCGTTCAATTCTGCACTGCCAAGCTGGTACGGCTGGTTTCGGTCGTGTAGCTCTAGAATCAGTAGCAAATTTGACGTGAGCTACACGACATGCCGCTACAGCCGCGCAGTACAGAATCGAATGAGTATCGGTGAGGTCTACGCAGTCATCAAAATAATTTGATAACTGCGCATCCAGGACCGCCACCAGCACCCTATTTTTATTATGCATGGGCAAACGAGGTAAGCGTGGTCTAAGTTCGGGCGATATGAACCGATATTCTCGAATCGCATCCTCCAAAGCACTCCTCAATTCCTCATTGCACTGGGTACTTACGTTTGTAGCCCTGTCATCACTCTCCTCGTCTACTTGATTCGTGTTAGACTGTGGTAGTATCACAATAGTCTGAGACGAGGGGGCGATAACATGACTACTCTGCATTTCATTTCGCAGGCGATCAAGTACAGTGTCATCCAACATATGATTACGTTGGATGACCCGCACCTGGTCCGACAGTCGTTGTGCCGAAACGTTGATAGCTGGCTCAAGTACCTGAAAAAGAGAGAGCATCCAGACACGGTACGCGGTCAGATTGTTTCCCCCCTCTGTAGCCCCATAGTATGAGCGCATGACGTTTTCATTGATGGATCGTGTCCATCTCATGCGCTGCACACTTCCGCCGGGAGCTGGGACCCTGTCAGAGGCCAGTGGGCCTCGAGGTCCTAAGCCGTCTGGCGGCCGGTGTTCTCCACGTCGACGAACAGGTGGTGGCGTCGCGGGCGGGGAGAAATACTCGTCGCTCGAGCTCGACGCAACTACCGCAGCCAGTGTCGTCACAGCACTCACAGTGAGGCTGGGTACCGGCGGCGGCGAGGCGGAGCTGAGCGAAGAGTCCGGAGGTGGTGGGCGTGCTCGTAGTGCGGCCGATCTTGTCAACATATATCATTTTTCTATTTTGTCCTTGTGATTGTTTATCGGAGGTGACAACTGTCATGTCACCTCCGATTCGGCAGTTTTTGATCAAAACTATTTCATTATGGTTTATATATACTCTTTTTTGGTGTAAAATTGATTTTCAGGTTTTATATTAGGTTTAAAATGGAAAACTATTACAAGGATGGGTCAAAATTATTTTCACCATATTTAGGAAAAATTTAAAAATTCGACGTTTTGTTAATTTAATTATTATTATTATTGTATTTCATTAAATCCGGGAAGACCCCTTGATCTACACACAAATTAAATATTAAAGCTAGGTATTGGTGCTATAGTCTCGATTATGGATGTACAAACTTTGATAGACATTCCCTATAGATCTTTGGTCAATTTGATTTTTAATAATAATAAACAGTGAAAATTTAAAAGCCGAAGTGGGTATGCACCGTCATGTGGTAGCAGTGGACAAGGGACTCACCCTGCTCTCCATGGCTAAAGAGAATTGGCGCGAACTTGTGGTACTTACTACCGATGACCGCAAGAAGGTATGGCAAAGCAAGGAGCTTCACGGAAGTTTCTATAGGGCTGTTCATGAGCCCGGTGTAGATTTCTTAGCATCCGTAGCCTGGCTGCGTTTCGGTGACCTCTTTAGAGAACCCGAAGG
Source organism: Dryobotodes eremita (assembly GCA_917490735.1). Taxonomy (NCBI): domain Eukaryota; kingdom Metazoa; phylum Arthropoda; class Insecta; order Lepidoptera; family Noctuidae; genus Dryobotodes; species Dryobotodes eremita. Next base: position 241,725 of record OU823269.1, read on the forward strand.
TTTTGTCTGTGCAATTATGGACGAAGTTATGATGACATACAACTACTGGAGATTTATTGTGAAAGACGGCACGGTTAACATTTGTCGAGCATGCCACCGTCCGGGTGAATCAATCGGACACATTATCTCCAGATGTTCTAGTCTAGCTAACGAAGAATACTTGCATATACACAACCATGTAGCCAGGATTATCCATCAGCAACTTGCTCTCAAATACAGCCTTGTAGAATCAGAAGTGCCGTACTACAGGTATGTGCCCGACCCAGTTCTCGAAAATGTAAATATCACATTATACTGGGATCGATCCATCATCACTGACAGAACTATTGTTGCCAATAAGCCTGGTATAGTGGTGGTGGATAGATTAGAGCGGCGCGCAATGATTGTTGACATAACGGTCCCGCATGACGGGAACCTCGTGAAAGCCGAGAAAGATAAACAAATCAAGCATCTTGACTTGGCTCGCGAGATTGTCGACATGTGGGATGTGGACTCGGCGATCATTGTACCGACAGTTGTGACAGCCAATGGCTTAATAGCCAAGAGCCTCGACCAACACCTGAGTAGACTCTCGTTGGGCAGCTGGATCAAGGGCCTGATACAGAAGGCAGTACTCCTCGATACGGCTCGCATCGTGAGGAGGTTTCAGTCTCTGGATTCCTAACCACCGGTAACTTGGACCTTGTTCCCGATACCGGCGGACCACAATTTTTTATATTTTGAAATGTTTTCTTTAATGTTCTTATAAAAATATTTAAAAATGTATTGAATAAGTAGTCAAATAAATAAAATAAAATAATAATAATAATAATCATTTTATTTCAGAAAATTATTCCCATATTAAGCACAACAAAATACAAATTACATATAAAATTGTCTAATTTATTAAAAATCTCACAAAAATATTTTTTAGTGCTTCACCGAGGCTATAGATGCCTAGCGTCTCGCTTGCCCGAATTCAGATCCACCCGACAATCCATCTTCCCAGAGACGGTGGGATGAGCCGCTCTGCAGAGTAGTACAGAATAATTTAATTGACACGTCTGCTACTACTGTGGAGCGTGCGCGCCTACTGGCTGTGGGTAAGTGGGAGTCGGGTCTTTGGCTTCATGCACTACCGTCGTCGAACATAGGAACTTTATTCGACGACACTACCTTCCGCCTCGCCGCTTCCCTGCGTCTAGGAGCGCCTTTTTGTTCTCGTCATCGCAGTCACTGTGGAGAAGTTGTCAACAGCCTCGGACACCACGGTCTGTCTTGCAGCCAAAGTGCGGGTCGCATACCGCGGCACGCGAACATTAATGACATCATCCAACGAGCTCTTGTCACCGTCGGCGTTCCAGCTGTATTAGAACTTAATGGCTTGGCACGCGACGATGGCAAGAGACCGGACGGCATGTCTTTATTTCCTTGGAAGGTGGGTAGGCCTTTAGTGTGGGACGCAAACATGTGTCGATACTCTTGCGCCATCCCATCTTCCTGTCTCGGCGTGCTGTGCTGGCGCTACTGCTGCGGCTGCAGAAAACCTCAAGCGGCGTAAGTATAACAACCTTGTCGGTCATTATATTTTCGAGCCGTTTGGGGTTGAAACCCTCGGGCCGTGGGGTCCGAGTGCCCATATTTTATTTTATTTTATTTATTATATTAGAAAACTCCAAACGCCTGTTTGACACTTCCCGTGACCCAAGGGCTGGCTTTTACCTTGGCCAGAGGCTAAGCATTGCCATACAACGTGGCAATGCCGCCAGTCTCTTGGGTACATTACCAGTCGACAGCGATGCGGAGGAATTTCTTGTCGCCATTTTTTGGTTTGTTAATAGTTTTAGTTAGGTTAGGTTAATTAATTAGATGTAAGTTGTTATTTATGTACTTATAATTTCAATTTCTGAATATAACCTCTTAACACAGTAACAAAAATCACAATATAAAAATAAATACAATGTCATCAAACAATAATTACATAGAAATATAAAAACGTTGCATACAAAATAATTTTACAAATTATATACAAAATTTAAATATTACACATTAAAATTAAAACATTAGTTACTAGGTTAAAATTCATTCAATTAAATATAAATAAAAATAAAAAAGTATATACAATATTAGTTTTAGTATATGCGAAATCCGAAACACGTGTCTAGTATTTTTATGTAAAGAATCTATTTACAAAATTTCAAAACTGTATCATGAAAAATCACAAAGTTATAAGCTTGTTATATTACCTGGTTGTCCGTACAAAAACATGGTCACCACGCGGCGCCAACGCACCGCACGCACCTCCCGCGTCGTCTCGCGCTCATTGATCATAATTTGGCAGTAGGTACCTAACCGTACGGCGATTGGATTATAATTATCCGGTAATAACATTTTCCATCACACTTGCAGGCTTTGGACTGTCGTAATGGTCAAGTGTAGGTAGATATTATTATGTACTTTATTCGTAAATGCAGCCGTAAGTGATAAAATGTCGTCAATGCCATTTTATTGCACCTTATGCCAAACACTTAAAGTTCAAAGTGGATAAAAACTGTTAAATATCGCATTACTTAACACAGCAGGCTGTAGGTTTGTTGGCCATCATGTTGTCCAAAATTCTGCTTGGACTGTGGTAGGAATTCGACTCACTCCTCTGTCGACTGCTGTCGGAGGCCAAAAAGGTACTGTAGTCCTTAGATTTTTGCGTGGCGGAAAGCATTGTGTTTCACGATACTCTGATGCCGAATTGCTCCTCGTACCGCCGCACTGCCAGGGATACGTTATCACCACAAACCGCTAGTGTACGTACCATTTCTGTGTACTAGACGTTTGTGTATGAGAAAAACATGGTTACACGATACTTTTTACATACGATAGGTACATGGTACACGATCAACCGAAAGACAACTGCTTACAGTTGCGTGGCCTTAGCCCACGGCGGCCGCGCAATCGCGATGGCGTATTGTAACTGAAAGGGAGCGTGACACGTACACGTCAACCTGTAGCGTCCGGGCGACTGCAGGGGTTGTTTTACCCCCGGCCCGCTGTGTGCCCGCGCCTAGTGCCGCTATGACCTGCCGTGACATGTGTTGTGCGCGTATGATTGCGGATAGGTACTTAGTGTCACTCGGTGTCCAACTTGTAACATTTTTTTAATATTTTTGCGACAAAATATAACATGGTTTAAAAATTATTGGAATCGATTCAGTTACTTATTCTGAACAAACTATATTCAGGTTTCGCATATACTAAAAATAACGTTGTATAATATTTTTTATTTTCCAAAAAGATTTTATGACTCTAATGTAGCAGGGGAGCCCAAGAGAGGATTTTGGGATTTACTCAAGCGCGGCACATGAACATAAGGGAGGATAACTTGCATCCTGCTGAGTACCTCTACTATAATATACATATAAGCCCTTTATAAATAGGACCCCTGCATCTAGGGTAGCCAAAAGCCCGATTAGTAAAAAAAATCGATGGTCAGAAATACTAAAGCGCGTCAGATTAAGGTTAGGTAAGGCACTAATTTAAGCTTGTAATTAACCCTAATTACGAGCTAAAAAGAGTTCATTTTAAAAATCTGACGATTTGAGCGTAACGTAAGGGAGTGGGAGGGTTACAAAGCTGCAAAAAGAAATGTTTTCTTGAAATTCTCGAGCGCGGTTGATTTTATTTTTATTTTGATGGAAATAATGCAAAAATAAAACTGCCGATTTCCACAAGCCCAAGTAATAAAAATCGTCTATGAAAATGTGAGCGTGAAGCTGGAGTAAAGCATGACATGTATTCCCCACTCCGCGCGTCTCTCTCCCTTTCACTTTTTCCCTATCTCTGACTCTCTCGCACCATCCCCACACTGATTTCCGTCGCCATGACACCATCACAGCGGATCACAAAACGACGCGTTCGTGTTATTGCAAACAAACAAATACAAATATTTTTATTTCAGATAAAAATCCATATAGTGTTAGTAGTAGTATAACTTAGCCTAATGTTAGTATTAAATAAATAACCGATGAACCATTGAACTGTTCGTCCAATGGTACACTGGATTATTTGGATAAGTGTATGACCATAGAAATATAAAAAAAGAAGTGCCAAGGGGGCGTGTGTGTGTCCCAGACGTCATGTTCATGTCACAGGCAAATGGCCGTCTCTGCGAATAGTGCGCTTTCAACCGTGATCGTGACAAAATATAAAACTGCAGTGTTTTTCAGTGGTTTCTTGTAAAAACCGAAGCTAAAACAAACACTTTGTCAATCATGGAATCACTTACCATATGTAAGTATAGGTATTTTACTATATATTTGTCTTTGAAATCACGATTAGCTGTCAGATTAATAATACCCCTCTTACAATTGTCAGACTTTAGTCAACCATAATTGGAACTTCAAGCTGAAATAATAATCTGACACGCTCGAGTATTTCAATATGGCGATTCTTTGTATGCATTTTCAAAAATTCGCTACAAGCTTGTGACACTTCCGAATCGTCAGTCTTTTGAATGGGAGCATTTTAAGGGTTCACTTAACATCCTCCCTGAAAATCTGACGCACTGGATTTGTTTTTTCTTCTATTTTTTAATCTTCCGGACAGCCACCCCCACTACGCAGGTCAGCAGATGAATATATATACGACACGGTTGGCGCAGTGGTTAAGCGATTCACTGCTGCGCTGTGTGTCGCGGGTTCGATTCCCGCACGGAACAAATATTTGTATGACCTACAAGTAGTTGTTCCGGATCTGGCTGTTTGTGTATGTGAGTTTTGAATGTTTGTAAACGCACCCACAATACAGGAGAAATTCCTAGTGTGGGGCAAAGTTATTTTATAAAAAAGAAAAAAAAAATTGTTATTTTGTACATTTTTTTAAATCTGTAGACGCTTTCCCCACCTCTGAACGTGGAAACATAATAGGTCAGGGAAAAAGTTTTTTCGTATTTTATAGACCGTATAAAGTTGTAGTAAAATCTATTTGGCTGTACTGTTTGTATCTAGCTGGTTTAAATACCATTAAATAGGTGACATTTTGGAAAAGAAAAATATAACATAAGAACGATTTCCCGCTATTTTTCAATTGTTTTTCTGTTCGCCAAAATGAGTGACTCTAACGAAGAAATTCGATACATTATGAAGTTTTATAATAAAAAAAGGGAAAATGCGACACAAGCCGCGAGAAAGATATGTGACCTTTATGGACTTAACGCAGTGTAAGAGTAGCACAAAGATGCTTCAAGCGTTTTCAGTCCGGGAATTTTGATGACAAAGATGCAGCTCGCTGTGGTCGCCCTGTTACGGATAAAGCCGATTCAATTTTTTTTAAAGTGGCGTAAGATCGGCATATTAATAGTTACGATATAGCTGAAGGTTTAGGGATTGACCAGAAAACAGTTTTGACCCATTTGATAACGGCTAGGTATTCAAAAATGCTGGATATATAGGTGTCATACGAGCTCTTAGTCTTGAATTTGTATATAAAATACGAAATAACTTTTTCCCCGACCTAATATATAACTTTTTATTCTTCCTACCAACTAATCTACAAAATCTAATAGGTCTTCACGACGCTCGATTAAATCCCCAAGTAGCATATGGCCTCTCACTACTATAGGGTTTATATGTTTAAATTGAAATTCAACCGGGCAGCCTGGAACGTTCGCTCTTAATTAATCAATTGAAACAACCGGTGAGGAATTTAAACCTTCCGTCGTTTTAGACGGTATATCAGTAAAGAAACCTAAACATCCTTGAGCTACTTCTAAGTGACAGCGTGTGGCGCGACGTGACGTCTCCGCTGTATAATCTGTGCCGCGTACTTTTTTCCTACTAATTTCGTTATTCAAAATTTTTCATACCGTTTATTTTACTTTCAGCCGATTTGATCTTGTTGCTAATGAAATAAAGTATTCCTAAAAAAATGGAATATTTAAAAACATACTTGTTGAAACAGTGTTAATGTAAGACTTAAGGCCATACAGCTCGAACAGTCGTCAGGTATTTTTGTGATAGAACGGATAATCGTAATCCGAACCAGCGGGGTAATTACGTAACACACTAACAGTAGGAATGGGTTTCACTTTGACATTTCAACAACATTCATTGCGTTATTTACGTTGTTGAGCAGACAAATTTTTCGAACATATGAGGCAATGGATTAGCAATAGGTTTAAAAATTATTCAGATTGCGATAGATAGTGTGTTACGTAATTAGGGTGCCGGTCTGATAGTTTGATGCCCAGAATACTCCGTTCCATAGCCCTGTATTAAACTCATGACCTGTTTAAATGAGATCCACTATCGTGGACCCCCGTTTACATCTCACGGAGCCCCAATTATTTTTCCACTCATTTGGACCCCTTGTAGGTCGTCGTGGACCCCTGGGGGTAGAAAAAAAAAAAAGAAATCAGACAAAAAAGTCCATAGGCAAGGCAAGGTTGTTAGTAACAAGAATTTTGCTTAAAACTAATGTTAGTAATTAAAAATAAAAAGAAGAAACTAGACATACCGTCTACCCCTGCACAGTAGGCTCATCGGTCTCGCAACACATGGGGTTCAATGAACCTACTGAGCAGAACAGTATCGGTTCTCTCGCCAATCATCCTCAGGACGCTATTCAGGCTGCCCCGTACTCGTCGCACCACCGATGCAACTTTTTTACGCATAATTGCGTAGAAGTCATCTACGCTGGCGTTAGTAAACATGCCGGATGCACTGCAATATCGAGGGAGCCGAAACAGAGCCCTGAACACAGTATTATATTGGACGCGCAAAGCATTGTAGGCTTTTTGTGTAAAATTTGCCCACAGGCCGCTCGTGTAGAACGTCTGGCAGAATGCCTTGAACATTGTGATTTTAACAGGAGCAGTACACCGAGCGAACCTGCGTGCCAACATATTACCGCGCACCCACAATGCCCTGCGCTCCCTCTCAATGTCTAATTCGTCACTCAAATTCTCTGATTTTGACGTTCAAAAGTGCTTTTTATGTGCCAATTTGAAATAAATGATTTGACTTTAACTATGTTACGATGTGTCCCAGATATTTAAACTGTGCAACACGACTTAGAGGTACAATATAATAATGCACTGAGAGTGCTGCTGCGGCTGCCGTGGCGTTGTAGTGCGTCAGGGATGTTTGCAGATAATAATATTAATGGTTTTGCCGCCATTATTAGGAATAGATGTGCATCCCTGATGACACGTGTTCGCGGCAGCACCAACAGTATTCTCAGTGTATTCGCAGATCGGTGGGATTCCCCGATGTTGCGGAGGTGGATGCAGCTCCACGCAAATTTTTAGTTGTAGTATGTTGATTTGTGTCTGTAACCTACTAACATTAGAAGTTAAGTAAAATTGTTACTAACCCTATGGACTCATGTCCGAAATAAAAGTATTCTATTCTATTATATTAAGTAATATAGGTGGTATAAAAATATTGTTTTTATTTTTACACTTAAATAACATGAACTCACTTTTTACAGAGTTAGTTTTAGAAGTAGATGAGCAGATTTTGAGTAACTCTTTAATTTTTATCTCTTGATCGATAGTAGCTTGCTTTAATGATTTATTTTCCAATATTAATTTATCAATCTCATTATCCGCACATTCCATTTTCAAGTTCAGATTGTCAATAGTGTTCATCATTTTGTAATGTGGATAAGTCCGGTAAACTTCTCATTATATCCGAATCCTCAGATAGCAGTGAGCTGTTGTTTTCACATGGTAGTGATTCCCATGAAGTTTCCTTACGGATGTTTTTTTTACGTAAAGTTATGTTAGAGTCCACCATGTTACGAGTTTGTAGTTGGTAACGCCCTCTATGTGGTAAAGTATAAAACCACTTCTATATATTGGCCAATAGATGTCACTGTGTTCAAGAAATGACTAATGAAGTATAACAACACCGATATGATTAATTGGCAACACAGTGTGATCGGTAGTACGAATTTGAAAATTGCTTGTCATCTGTCATCTACGATTTGGAATGCAATGTAAACAAATCATTAGATTCGCTATATTCAACAATATAATAAATTTTTTACATGTTATTTATCATATGCGTTATATTTAAGGTCATACCCAAGTTCTTTCTGTTACTGCGCCAGATTTGATTTGGATGTTGTTTTTCTTATAAATGTTTTTGCACTTTTGTGTCTTCTTTCACTGTAATGGTTCTCGCGCTATATTTCAAAATTGGCTTCTTATCAGTTATCAGAAACATTTGTCTACGTGAGTTGCACTATTGACTGTACTTTTATTATCTTATTTACATTAAAATGTCACTGTTTATATTTTTAAATTAGATAAATACGCGGAGCTATTCTTTTCGTGACGGGCAGCGCCATCTGTTTTTTGGCTCAGCAGCACCATATCATTGGCATAAATCGAATTATTGACACATGTCATCAATATGGCATCCAATATGCATGCTACTGAGCTCCTCAATCAGATGGTTAACATACACGTTAAAGAGCCGTGGCGAAGTCAGCCCGCCCTGCCTGACGCCACACTCTAAAGAATATTCATCTGAGTATACATTTCCCCACCTTACTATATTAAGCTGCTCACTGTACCAGTAGGCGAGGATATTCACAAGATCAGCTAGGACACCTGCAATTCTTAATTTTGTCCAAAATTTATTATATGACACCAGATCAAAAGCTTTGGACAAATCCAAGAAGCATGCATTTACTGGAGTTCGCCTGTTTACATATTAGTCAACAGTGTGTTTCAGAGACAGTATTGCACTTTCAGTTAACAACCCCTGTCTGAAACCGAACTGTGTATCCTGTAATGTTACAAAACGATCAAGTATGTATCTTTGGGTATCATTGCTCTACACGGACATATGTAGTAACATATTGAACACTAGAAAGAGGTGAAGGGCGGGTGTTGTAGTAGTTTTGACGATTAAAAGGTGCTGGTTCTCAGCCTAATTTAAAGAAACAATTTTTGTTTTCTGGACGCATAAATTGATGATTGCCTGGAAAAGAAATTATCGACGTTAGAAGAGGTAATAAAAATAAAATATTCATTTTTAAATATCTTTATTTTAACGAATCAAAGGAATGCACTTATTTTTAAAAGAAGACCGTCTATCGTGTGTGTTAGATTAGAGTGTGTGTAAATAACATTAGTTATGCTGACGATATGGTGTTGCTGAGTCCATCGATCGGTGCCTTGAGGCGACAGGTGTCAATCCGTGAAGCATACGCGGTAACTCAAGGACTCAAGTATAACCGACCTCATCTAGTTTTTAAAATATGATTGACGTGTAAAAGTGTTTGTTCAAACCTGCTTACAGAAATAAAATCATTTATCATTTAACACCAAAAAGAGCGAAATTATGGTTTTTAAAGCAGGTGCTATAGGTTACCCAACTACCAGAGATATCGCTCTGCGGAACACCCTTAAATAGGGTAACCAATTATAAGTACTTGGGTCATTGGGTTACCGACGATTTGAATGACAATAAGGACGTTGAGAGGGAACGTAGATCGCTGTCGGTGCGCTGCAACATGCTGGCCAGCAGGTTTGCGCGATGTACAGAGGCGGTCAAGATTACTTTGTTTAAATCTTTTCGCTAGTCATTTTACACGTGTAGCCTGTGGACTAGTTATAGTTTGCGTGCATATAGCGATCTACGTGTCCAGTATAATAACGCACTCAGGATACTGTTGAGGCTGCCATGGCGATGTAGCGCGTCAAAGATGTTTGCGGAAAGGCATATAGATGGTTTTGCGGCCATCATACGTAAAAGAAACGCTTCTCTGCTTGCTCGTCTTGGTGGCGGTACCAACAGAATCTTTTTTTTTTTTTATGGGTGGGAAATCATCAAATGACCTCTCCCGCTCTGGGCGGAGCGGAAGGGCGTCTCAGACTCTTACTGACTAAAACCCACCCGTGTTCCTTCAGTTGCCTGTGCGCCAGGGCCACGGTAACCAACAGTATCTTGAGTTTATTCACTGATAGATGGGAGTCTCCAATGCTGCGACATTGGATGAAACTCCACAATAAATGAAACGTGTATGTCTACTAACACTAGTTTGTAAGACCATTGTTACTAACACTATGGGCGTAGCCTGAATTAAATGCTATAATAATAATAAATTGTGTCACGCTATGGAACATTTTTACATTTATATTTATAATTGATAAGTGTGGTGTACATGTAGTACACCTATCGATCTAAAATACATTAATACAGGTATTTACATGCTTTATAAGGCTAGCCATTCACCTTGAAGGAGCATGCGTTAAGGTAACCCTGCGGAATTCAAAATGTATAAAGATTGATGTTAATTGCAGTAGCGCTTCCCTCTTTAAAGCTATTACAATCAAAATTTACTTAACCACTGTGGCACTAACCGTATCATTGGCCACGAACTTCATGAGCACCATGAATTTCAAAAGTACATTACTGACACCCCTAAACAAAATTATCACAAAACTATCGCAAAATTATTGTAACAAATTATCAAGCGCGCGTAAACGGAGCAGTTTACGCGCGCTTGTTTTGCGATTTTGCGATAATTTTCGTACGAGAAACTGGCCTAGAGCCTCATAACTATTGCTGGTAACAAAACAAACCAAGTAAACCTAAAGGACGATACAGCGCAAAATCACACTTAAGTCCCAATTATTCCGCATCATCAGGATGCGAAGGCTAGACAGATGATCTGGACCCGAAGGAAGACGAGGTATAGATGGCCGCCTGGCCAGAGTTCATGTGGAAGTGCGTGAGGGTAGACAGGGTGTAGATAGAGACAGTTGCATGGGCAGACTAATTTCAGCTGGCTGCTTAAGCAAACTAGATGCTGAATGCCACGAGGGATGTTGATAGCCGCTTTGGCAAATAGGATTTTAAAGGTCCAAAGGGTACACTGGATGTCGATAGCCACCTGGGCAGCCTGGATATTAAAGACTCTGGAGGCAGACTGTGTGTGGACAGATTGGATATTGAGGACCCTGAGGCCAGACTGGGTGTGGACAGCTGTCTGGACAGCTTGGATGTTGAAGACCCTGAGGGCAGACTATGTGTGGACAGATGTCTGGACAGATTAGATGTTGAGGACCCTGAGGGCTGACTGGGTATGGACAGCTGTCTGGACAGCTAGGATATTGAAGACCCTGAGGGCAGACTATGTGTCGACAGATGTCTAGATAGATTGGATGTTGAGGACCCTAAGTGCAGACTGTGTTTTAACAGATGTCTGGATAGATTGGATGTTGAGGACCCTGAGGCCAGACTATGTGTGGACAGATGTCTGAACAGATTGGATGTTGAGGACCCTGAGGGCAGACTGAGTATGTTTAGCCGCTCGGACAGACCATATATAGAAGAAGGCCAAGCTGAATTACTAGGCGACGCTGGTCTGCTTAGTTGGGAGTCAAATGGTTCTAAATAATCTTCACGTTCGAACAAAAGTTGAACTATTTCTTGGCTACTCATTTCGACACAGCGAGATATCGTAGAATCAGATGGAAAGCTAAAATTGTCGTGCAGCACTGCAGTAAGCTTCGATTCATCAATTCTTCTAACAATATCAATAACAAACTTAATCATTACATCGCTTTTAAACTTACGAGCTATTAATAACAGTTCGGAGCCTTTCACAATGTCAAGAAAATCATCCAAGTTGCTTTCGTCCAAGTAACTTTCGAGTACTGTAAGGAAAAATGATTCGAAGTTATGTAACTCTTGTTGCAACGCGTCTAACAATGCCCAATAGTTTCCACCCGCGTTATGATACTGGTTCGATCTCATGTTGGTGATAATTTCTGAATAAACTCGCCCCTGCTCCATTATCAAATTGAAAATCACTTGTTTATTATTTTCCAAAATTCTCATCAATATCGCGTCGATTGTTATTTTGTAATCAAATATGTTCCGTATATACATTAAGCTGTCCATTGAAAAGATCACATTAATTATGAAATTCATCCAAGATGTTAGCTTTTCGCAGTCGTTTTCATTTTTCAAACAATCACAAACATATTCAACTGCAAAATACTCAGTGAATGTCATATGAATGAATATCGGGATATCATTTGCCACTCTATATATGAGGCCCGTCTTCTCTCCTCCTTTTTCAATGAATTTTATCGTCTCTTTGATTTCCACCAAGTCTTCCATACTAAACATTATATGACTTTGCAGATTGAAAATGGCATAAGCCGCCAACTTTTTATGCTTTAAAATAAAATCAGCAAGTTCCTTGTCGTACGTCATCATAATATCAGGATTATAGATGTTCATTTCGTTTTTCTCTTGAAACCGTATTCTTTTCATTTTCTTTTCCATAAATCGTTCGTAGAAGGTAAAAGCGTTGACTTCTAGATTCCATTCAGTAGCGTTTATGTTAACACTTTTTATATTGTCTTCAAAGTAAACGGCTATCAGATACAGATGTAAAGGGTTCCCATGTCTGTTATCATCATGATAACTAAATATAAAAATATCATCTTTTACTTGAACAAATTTTGAATCATCAAAATTTTTACTGTATGTCCATAGAGGAATGTGCTTGTACTTAATTTCGTTGATCAAATAACAGGCTGCGTTGATATGTACTTGGTATAGTGGCATTGCAAAATTATGTAGTCCTAGGTTTCCCGAATCCAACATGTATTGAATGAAGCTCTTAACATTTTCGAGTTGTGCGCTATTAAGTTCCTCTAATCTTAAATGAAAATCCCAAAATGTTTCCAAATATTTTTCCATTTCTTCGTTAGAGAAGTAATCTATTTTATATGATGGCCCGAACTCTCGCTGCAAAATGGTTTTTACTTCATTATACGATCTACTTGTGATCCACTTTCTATGCTTTCGGGGGTAATGGCTGACATTATGTATAAACTTTATGACCTCATTTGCATAATGGGGACAGATTTCGTCAAAACCATCAAATAGAAATATCATCATGCCTTTATTATAAAGGTGTAGAAACAAATTCAACTCGAACTCAGTCCACTGATCGCCTGTCCAATGTTTCAGATATACTACATCGTTTTCTTCTTCCAGCGTAATTTCTATAGTATTTTCTTCACAGTCTAGTTTCTCGCGAAGTACAACTTGGCACATAAACTTTAAAGTCTCTAATGTGTCGATGGCTGCTTCCTCTTCCTTCCACTTGCTGAATTCTTTCGAGTATTCCAATAAATTAATCCTTACAATCCAATCTTCTGGTTTGTGCTCCTTTGTTTTAAGCGACAAGTGAGTAAGTAGAGTCGACTTGCCCATTCCGGGTTCTGCTGTTACAAGTACTACGTCGTCGGGTATGCTGTTAAGAGTTTTAACTACTTTATCGACTTTAGCTCCCGTCTTCTTAACGCGTCTATCAACATACAAGTGTTTAATTTCATTATAATTTCTATTGACTGTTAATTTGCCAATTACAATTGTTTCTTCATTGATTATTTCAATCAAAACGTCTCCTTTCACACATGCCATTGATTCAGAATCGACTATCGAATTTAATCTTACTTCTATGCCTTGAAATATCACTCTAGCGCTCTCCAAGATAATCTTCTGTGACTCTTCACTCATGTCCTTGAGACTACATTTTTCATCGTGTACTATATTATCTGGTTTTGGGAAACATTCATTTATTATTGTAAGTGACATATTGTCCGTAATAAACATTATTTTTCTTTTTTTCATATTTTCATTTTGAACAGCCTCTGCAATGTTTTCTAAAGTTTTCTTTCCACTTCTAGTATTTAGTACTTTATCGCATACAAAAATTAAATATTTGTTTTCGTTTGTATTTTTCAACTCTGTACGTAATGCGTTACGTTCATTCGTTGATAATTTTGCAACATATGCTAGATCTAACACAGCATGGTCTTTATTCTTCAAATGCTGCATCACTTTAACAACAGTCAGTACGCTGTTCTCTGCAACGATGATAGTACTCGAGTGCTGATCCTGCAAGTTCAAGGTCCTGACCGCGTCTTCAGTGAATGTGTAATTAATATTTTTTATTTTGCTCAAAAATGTTACGTTTAATAAGTTCATCAGAGGGTCTTTAATAATATTGTTAATTACATTTTGGAATAAGTCGCTTTTTCGTGTAAGATACGATGCTTCTTTTGGTTTCATCCACCAGTCTTGTATTTCATCGTGAAATTTTAGAAATATCGCGTCTGTTTTAACTTGAAAGTAGTTTGGGTGATCACGCTGGTAATCTTCTATATCGTTTTTTAAACTTTCCTCCACGCCGTTCTCGTCAGCTTGACTACAGAAAAATAGCAGTTTGTTTAAGAAATCTCTCGCTAGATTCTTTTCATGTTCATTACTGTCAAATAAAATTTTTGGAAACTTGTTAACATTTACACAAAATTTGTATTCGAGCAAATTGTGATCATCACTTAATTTCTTATATAGCTTTTGACCAAGATTTTCTAGTAATTCCCAGTTATCTGTAATCTTCATCTGTTTGGTATTATCATCAAGCACAAATATATTTCCGATGGCACCAGCTATACCTCCATTGAGCTGCAGGAATCCATTTTCCAAAGATTCGTCTACAGTTACCATCTTACTAGATGTACAATTGTCTAATAAATCGTTGATTCTCGACGCTAAATAATTAATTCGTCTCTCTATTTTAGCATCACTGCCGCTTATTGTTAAATCTTTGTTACCAAATGCAGCCGGCACTTTGAACTTCTGAAATTTTAATAATTCTCGTGCAGCCAGTTCAACTGCTTTATTAACAGTCGATCGAGAAACGTCTATTGGTTTCATATCTGGCCTGAAGTCTTTTGTGAATTGTTTATCAAATTCTAACTGCCCATTGTTGTATGTTATAACGGTCCCTATCAGCTTACTCAGTAATGAAGCATTAGTGGGATCGCCCAAGAATTCAGAGAGAAATAACCGTATATCAGCGGGTTTTATTTTTCGTCGTTTAATAATCGCTAAGTACAGTGTATCTTTGAATAGAGCGATGTATTCTTCGTTGTTATCAAAGAAATCTTGTCGAAACGAAGCGACTCGATGCCGTGGGGCACCTTTACTCTGAAGAGGTTGAAGTTCAGAAATATCGAAAACTTTTTGCGCCAGTATTACGTGATAGCGTAACACGAGGTCGTCGCACAGTATCATTTGGAAGTTACGTTCATCGTAAATAAACCTCACTATACGTTCAGCCAGCGAGGTAATTTGATCTTTTATTATTATTTTACAAAGAAATTCTACATCCTCTTCTTGGCTGTACGGTTGCTTGGCCGTACCGCCTATATCGTGACCTGTTTCAATTAGGTCATACAGGATGGAGAAAAAACCACTTTCAGCCAAGTTATGGCCGAAGTCGTCTTTTGCGGTTGTGTATATAACAAATAAACATTCTGTTTCATCAAATGTACCTCTAAAAAACATGTCGTTATTACTCGGATTAAAATGTTGTCTGATCTTCATGTAACTGTCAAAGTAAGTCGCCAAATCGTTTTTAAGTGTTTGTTTCTCGTTTTCCCTGTGTTTAGCTTGTATGAACACAGCGACGGGTTTATCAAACCCCTTCACTTTGGCTTTGAAACAAATGTCGTCGAAAGCCCCAATGTTGTCGATGTTTGAAGCTAATTGAAACTCTTCAATATCATCGTCATGAATTGCTCTAAAATATAATAAGCTAAGTAACTTCGTTTCATACAGCTGTCCACGAATGCCTGACGTTTCTGAGCGCTTTTTAAACATGGTACAGCTCGCCGTTAGCCCCGGGGGTACTTCACTTGGCAGGCACAGTACCAGCACAGAGGTACGCGGCACTCACAGTCACGGGGAGCACTCAGCAGCACCAAACTGACTCAGATGTCTGCCCAACGATCTGTACCTGCAAATGAAGAGAACAAGTTCTGTGAATAACATTTCCGAAGCAGAAGAAAAAAATAAGGCGTTGCAAAAAGTTTCATCAAACTATGTTTTCAACCAGCCAAGGGGTGTATTGCAGGAACTCTTTTCGTAAGGCGGGTCCGCTAGGCCAGCCCGCGTAACTCTTTTTTTTTGTTTTTGTTCCATTTGCAGGTCTGTGTCAGATTGTATGTCGATTAAAATATGATTCGTGAACATGTGTTTACAGAATTATACCATTAGACTTATCAATACAACTCCCTAAGTAAGAATTGGCCTCAAATGTCATGTTTTCATGAAATAATCATTAGATAGGGTATTTAAAGTACTTAAGAGAGTTGTATTGATGATTTTAACAATATTATAATTCTATAAATACATACTTGTTACGGTCGCGAATCATATTTTGATCAACATACAACCTAATACAGACCTGCAAATTGGAAAAAGTAAGCAACGTTGAATTTCGCGGGCTAACCCCTCCCCGCTCCCTCTATCCTCGACTCTCTGTCCGCTATCCTCTACCCTCTCCCCTTTACCCTGCTGCTTTTGCCTTAATCTTGACCAACTTCATTGTGAAATACTTGTTGCAAATAAATAATATCCTACACTACGTATACAATGATATTCTAAGTAAACAGAGGTACATAGGTTATACACGGTCCGCAAGTGGCACGTCTAAACTTGGCTAATTAGCTTGGTTACGTATCGTCTTGTCTCTTTTTCGCTTCCGATAATTATGACATGCCGTCCTTCTTCCACATGTCATCTAATAGTGTGACATTGTGCCGTTTTTGAAGATCGTATGTTGGGTAGGTAACCTATTACGTCTTTTTAGTCATACTATCATTTCTTCTTATACGTTTGCCGTCATTTGACTCCGCAACTAACGTTTATACCTAATATTTAGTTTCGCTACAAATCTGGGGCACAGTAGTGCCCCCGCCAAGACGAGCTAAGCGAAGCGCAAGGGCACTACTTACCTTTTCTCGAAGTGTTTCGTCGTTTTTTTGAACCCTCATAGAGTTGGTTTCCGATGCACCAGATAGTTCATATTCTCAGGATATGATGTCAATAGTAGACTAACTAAACATACAAAGTCTCAATTGAATAGCTCTAATACTTTAGATTTTATTGATATCTATAATACACTGATTTCGTCACTGACACACTGATGATCATCAAAATGTTTGCCTACTTCCTGAAGTGCTAGAAAGCTAAAATTTGGTATGTAAACTAAGTTTAGTATACAACCAACAAAAAAATTCATAAACTTATAACTTTCGCCCCCCATCCCCTAAAATGGGGGGGTGGAAGTTTTTATGAGACTTCAAAATGTTAGGGTACTTCCTGAAGTGCTAGAAAACCGAAATTTGGTATGTAAACAAAGTTCAGTATACAAAAAGCACTACCGTGGCCCCAGATAAACTTATAACTTTCGCCCCCATCCCCTGAAATGGGGGGGGGGGTGGAAGTTTGAATGAGACTTTCACCAATTTTATGAATTAGGACATGAAAGTTTACACGGGACTGTAGACAGTAACTAAAAAACCTATTAATAAGTACTTACAAGAACCTCCGCCTTAATCAAGAGTCTCATGGTAGGTCTCAGCTATTTACGCCCTTTGACGACGAGGTGAGCAAATCGACTGTAAGTACTTAATTAATACGATAAGATATAATACTAAAGTTAGGTATATAATTAAAATAATTTTATTAACCGGCACTGCTGATGTGCAAAAACTACACCCCAAAAAAAGAAGAAAAAAATAAACACTAAAAAGACTGTCTAGGAACTTACAAAAAGAACTGAAATCCCACCAAAAACATTTCATGTAAAATGTTGCCAAGACGACCACATAAGGTTTGCCCTGTGAAAAAGATATCTGATCTCATGTTCTGATCTCATACTTCAGAAACTAAATATTCGCATCACCTCCACGACGGTAGCGAAACGGCGAAGCCATACATTTTACTGATATGTAGAATTTGTGAAGTTAGGGTCGGTAGTGGTAGGCCGTGTAGATTCAGAAGCTTGGCTTTACATGAGATCATATATATCTTTTTCACAGGGCAAACCTTATGTGGTCGTCTTGGTAACATTTTACATGAAATGTTTTTGGGTGGGATCCATTTTATTATTTCCGTCATGCTGACGGCTTAGTCATATGTGATCGTTATGGGGATGACTCTAGACAACATGATTTCAAAAAACAAAAAGTTTTCGTTGTAGTTTCGGACAATTCACTGAATTATCCGAAACTACAAACCCACCGCGAACGGAAACCGCAGATTGCCCGAACGCACGAAACTCACAAAAACAGTTCCGGGGCAATTGAGTCAAGGTCACGCAGGTACCGGGACAATTGAGTGGATAACGTTCATGCTTGCATTCTGTCTAGTATTTGGAACACATAAAATAAACTTTAAAAAAAAAAAACGAATAAGTGCGACTCGGACTCGCCCACCGAGGGTTCCGTACAAATTTGTAGGTACATAATTGTTATAAATAGTTCCTTTAGTTCCTATAGGTACCTGTATAGACTCAATCGTACCAACATAACAAACATACATCATACAAGCAACCTCACGCAGGTAATCCCCGGAGGGTTAGGCTACTACTTACCTAATTAGTACACCCACATTTCGCCAGTTATGTTTAAGTCCCATGTAATAGGGGACGAGCCTATTGCCATCAACCGGGCACAATTCTAGCCTCCGAGCCGCTACCCGCTACTGACTGAGGAATTCCTCATGGAACAACTAAATAAGACTATATGCTCAGCAATCGCGCTTGTGACCTCTAAAATAACGAGGCAATCGCTCTAAAACTCTCACATAAATTAAACTGATAACAAAATAAGCTTCCTCATCACCATCTGCCTACCATTCCCAACTGTCGGAGTCGGCTTTCAGTCGAAATCAAGCTGTCTGTCTAACAAGTGACGCAACAAATTGTGCAGCAGCACGGCTGCGGCTGTCCGTCTAACAAGTGACGCAACAAACTGTGCAGCAGCACGGCTGCTGCTGTCCGTCTAACAAGTGATGCAACAAACTGTGCAGCAGCACGGCTGCGGCTGGCCGTCTAACAAGTGACGCAACAAACTGTGCAGCAGCACGGCTGCTGCTGTCCGTCTAACAAGTGACGCACCAAACTGTGCAGCAGCACGGCTGCGGCTGTCCGTCTAACAAGTGACGCAACAAACTGTGCAGCAGCACGGCTGCTGCTGTCCGTCTAACAAGTGATGCAACAAACTGTGCAGCAGCACGGCTGCGGCTGGCCGTCTAACAAGTGACGCAACAAACTGTGCAGCAGCACGGCTGCTGCTGTCCGTCTAACAAGTGACGCACCAAACTGTGCAGCAGCACGGCTGCGGCTGGCCGTCTAACAAGTGACGCACCAAACTGTGCAGCAGCACGGCTGCGGCTGTCCGTCTAACAAGTGATGCAACAAACTGTGCAGCAGCACGGCTGCGGCTGTCCGTCTAACAAGTGACGCAACAAACTGTGTAGCAGCACGGCTGCGGCTGTCCGTCTAACAAGTGACGCAACAAACTGTGTAGCAGCACGGCTGCGGCTGTCCGTCTAACAAGTGACGCAACAAACTGTGCAGCAGCACGGCTGCGGCTGTCCGTCTAACAAGTGACGCAAAAAACTGTGTAGCAGCACGGCTGCGGCTGTCCGTCTAACAAGTGACGCAACAAACTGTGTAGCAGCACGGCTGCGGCTGTCCGTCTAACAAGTGACGCAACAAACTGTGCAGCAGCACGGCTGCGGCTGTCCGTCTAACAAGTGACGCAACAAACTGTGCAGCAGCACGGCTGCGGCTGTCCGTCTAACAAGTGACGCAACAAACTGTGCAGCAGCACGCCTGCGGCTGTCCGTCTAACAAGTGACGCAACAAACTGTGCAGCAGCACGGCTGCGGCTGTCCGTCTAACAAGTGACGCAACAAACTGGGCAGCAGCACGGCTGCGGCTGTCCGTCTAACAAGTGACGCAACAAACTGTGTAGCAGCACGGTTGCGGCTGTCCGTCAAACAAGTGACGCAACAAACTGTGCAGCAGCACGGCGGCGGCTGTCTGTCTAACAAGTGACGCAACAAACTGTGCAGCAGCACGGCTGCGGCTGTCCGTCTAACAAGTGACGCAACAAACTGTGCAGCAGCACGGCTGCGGCTGTCCGTCTAACAAGTGACGCAACAAATTGTGCAGCAGCACGGCTGCGGCTGTCCGTCTAACAAGTGACGCAACAAACTGTGCAGCAGCACGGCTGCTGCTGTCCGTCTAACAAGTGATGCAACAAACTGTGCAGCAGCACGGCTGCGGCTGGCCGTCTAACAAGTGACGCAACAAACTGTGCAGCAGCACGGCTGCTGCTGTCCGTCTAACAAGTGACGCACCAAACTGTGCAGCAGCACGGCTGCGGCTGTCCGTCTAACAAGTGACGCAACAAACTGTGCAGCAGCACGGCTGCTGCTGTCCGTCTAACAAGTGATGCAACAAACTGTGCAGCAGCACGGCTGCGGCTGGCCGTCTAACAAGTGACGCAACAAACTGTGCAGCAGCACGGCTGCTGCTGTCCGTCTAACAAGTGACGCACCAAACTGTGCAGCAGCACGGCTGCGGCTGGCCGTCTAACAAGTGACGCACCAAACTGTGCAGCAGCACGGCTGCGGCTGTCCGTCTAACAAGTGATGCAACAAACTGTGCAGCAGCACGGCTGCGGCTGTCCGTCTAACAAGTGACGCAACAAACTGTGTAGCAGCACGGCTGCGGCTGTCCGTCTAACAAGTGACGCAACAAACTGTGTAGCAGCACGGCTGCGGCTGTCCGTCTAACAAGTGACGCAACAAACTGTGCAGCAGCACGGCTGCGGCTGTCCGTCTAACAAGTGACGCAAAAAACTGTGTAGCAGCACGGCTGCGGCTGTCCGTCTAACAAGTGACGCAACAAACTGTGTAGCAGCACGGCTGCGGCTGTCCGTCTAACAAGTGACGCAACAAACTGTGCAGCAGCACGGCTGCGGCTGTCCGTCTAACAAGTGACGCAACAAACTGTGCAGCAGCACGGCTGCGGCTGTCCGTCTAACAAGTGACGCAACAAACTGTGCAGCAGCACGCCTGCGGCTGTCCATCTAACAAGTGACGCAACAAACTGTGCAGCAGCACGGCTGCGGCTGTCCGTCTAACAAGTGACGCAACAAACTGTGCAGCAGCACGGCTGCGGCTGTCCGTCTAACAAGTGACGCAACAAACTGTGTAGCAGCACGGTTGCGGCTGTCCGTCAAACAAGTGACGCAACAAACTGTGCAGCAGCACGGCGGCGGCTGTCTGTCTAACAAGTGACGCAACAAACTGTGCAGCAGCACGGCTGCGGCTGTCCGTCTAACAAGTGACGCAACAAACTGTGCAGCAGCACGGCTGCGGCTGTCCGTCTAACAAGTGACGCAACAAACTGTGTAGCAGCACGGCTGCGGCTGTCCGTCTAACAAGTGACGCAACAAACTGTGCAGCAGCACGGCTGCGGCTGTCCGTCTAACAAGTGACGCAACAAACTGTGCAGCAGCACGGCTGCGGCTGTCCGTCTAACAAGTGACGCAACAAACTGTGCAGCAGCACGCCTGCGGCTGTCCGTCTAACAAGTGACGCAACAAACTGTGCAGCAGCACGGCTGCGGCTGTCCGTCTAACAAGTGACGCAACAAACTGTGCAGCAGCACGGCTGCGGCTGTCCGTCTAACAAGTGACGCAACAAACTGTGTAGCAGCACGGCTGCGGCTGTCCGTCAAACAAGTGACGCAACAAACTGTGCAGCAGCACGGCGGCGGCTGTCTGTCTAACAAGTGACGCAACAAACTGTGCAGCAGCACGACTACGGCTGTTTGTCTAACCCAGTGGTTGAGTTATTCTCAAAAAAGTGGCTTTGTAACCTGTCGGGCAGTTTTTAGATTTTTTTTTAGGTTTTTAGTAATTTTTTTAATGTTATTTATCAGACTCTGCACATTATTATACTTAAAGATACTTTTTACATAGAGGCTGAATAAGAATAAAAACAAAGAAGTGATACATTTATAATAAAATAATATTTTTACATTAATTTCTCTATAACTTGACATGTCCAATCACCATTTGAGTCACACTTTGAGGTAAAATAAAAAAATAATAAATATAAATGATGGCATAAAACTATTAAAATACAGATAATCATATTATAAATTTTAACTTTTATTAAACATTACATTGAGAATAAACTTAGTTTCGGAGTTATTCATGTTCAAATTGTGTCCGGAGTGATTTTCTCTGTTTCCTGTGTTTGCACACTCACTCGCATCACACAAACACTATTACGCACTCAGCGTCCCTACCCCGCGTAAATTGACCAGGCGGTGTCGGGCTAACCACCAGCAAGGCAAGTTGTATCGGAGTTTGTGTCGTGTTTTTAGAAATTACGTCAAAGCACTACAATCGGAGTTTGTAACAGGTATGTTATCTATTATCTGACTTAAATATTTTTAGTTGTGGTTAAACAGCTTTGCAAATGATTAAGTTAAAGTATGTTATTTAGAGCTTACTTCTCATTTTAACAGGGTAAACTCCACAAACTTAACCGTTTTGTTGTTATCAGATCATAAACTTCATTTTCTCAATAACCTGACTATCTTTAACCTGTTTGGAGTGTACAGGTTAATGAGACTGAGACCAGGTTAAAGAGACTCTGCCTGTTTATAAATAAAACTCGTATTTTTGTAAAAAGCAAGTTACAAATTGGTGGGAATACTTGGAATATTAACTTACTATTTCCTATGGTACACAAAAAAGTTGCTTTGTTTAAATTTTTGATTGGGTCATTTTTATTGTTTTGTCGAAAAATGCTTAGTCACTGTCTATCAAGTTTTGTTCTCACCCAGTTATTTATAGTTTGCAGGTAAAATGCCAAAAAATAAGAAAAATAATAACTCTAAATCGGGCTATGGTAAAGGAGCTCCAGATGGGATTGGAGCTGTTCTAAAGCGTACCGCTGATGCATGTGTGAATCATGGCGCTGACGTACCGGATTTCGAAGCTTTTTTCCAATTGTTAAAACAAAACTTAAGAAACATCGTAATAGATACTATTTCCGAGTATAAGATCTTTGAAAAATATATGCTACTGCCGAATAAATTACTGCCATTTAAGTGTACGCAGCAAGTTCACCAAATTGTATGGTGTAACACAAGTACATTTTTTGTATTGAGAAACCTTAGTTGTACCAAAGTAACGTGTTTGACTTAAGCTAGTTATTGTAATCACGATAAACACCTTGCTTTTCACGAAGTTATAGGAAGACAAGTCAGCACACTGCAGCGAAAACGCAAAAAAACAATAAGAGCTTTTGTTGTGACCGTTGCTCTAGTTTTAGAGTCTTGTCTGGTTTCGAATAGTGACAGTTTTGTTGCGCCAGTCACGTCTGTTGCGGAAGATTCAAATTTAAGTTAATCTGTAACGATTCTTCATAGATCTACACCATTTTCAGCACTATCTGAAATGGAGTTGCCTCCGGAACTTCAACGAAGTACTTTAGATAGTATTTTAAATGAAGGGCCTGCAAATGTAATTGTCTCATTTGAGCTCTGCTAAGCATGTTATTGATAGCAATAGTGAATCTGATGTACACATCTTTTGCTTTGATGGTTTCCAGAACCAAAGGTAACGTTTTCCAGAACCAAACATAATATTTTTAAGAAGTTCCTTTATTTTCATACGTTATTTTATTTCACGAACTGATTGTTTGAGACTGATTAATGTAAGAAGATTGTTTCTATTTTATTTCTTAGAGTTTAGATTATTAATATAGCATTATAGATAAGTACATAGTAGATTATTATCAATATATCGACAGAAAAGTTTAGTACCTAATCCAGAGGTGATTTTTTAAATGTTTCTTTAGTTTTAAAGCCTTTATTTTCTATATAAACTGTTATTGTTTTCAGTTATTAAAATAATAAGTAAATGATCGAGAAATTTAAATAATATTTTTTTAGAATTTTGTTGATGTTTATACCTTATTTTGATTTGACGACCTGATTTTTTGAGGCTAATTAATTTAAGGAGAAATACTGTTTTATTTCTTACAGACCAGATTGTTAATTTTGAATATTGTTTTTCTCTAATTGCTGATTTTCTTATCGTCTGATAACTTTTATCCGCAGAATAAATATGGCGGTTTGATATTTTTTTTTCCAGAAACTGTCTAACAGTTATATTTAATCCTCAGATATAAGTTATCGGACGATTAAAAAAACAGCCATAAATTCGTCGAAAGAAATGTTTAGCATCCTAATCAAGGCGTATTTTAATTTTAGAATAGTTCTTTTAATGTAAAGCTGTGTTGTTTGCAGTAATTATTAATAATAAAGCTGATTTTACACCCTCCCTTTGTTTTTTCCTTTAACCTGTTTAATTATTATTAACCTGGTAACATTTTCTCTCTAACCTGTTCGTTATCACTTTAACCTGTGAGGCAGATTTTTTTAAACGCTGTTTATTTTTCTATTAATGTGAAAATTTAATTCCCTTAAAACAATACGATATACGATAAACACTTTTAATGGATTTCTGTACAAAAACTCAATATTTGACACATTTTCTTAAAGGACAATGGGCAAAAATGTATGGAACTTGGTCCAAGAGCCTCCACTGACGAGACTAGGGGGAAACAAAAGTGCTTATATGTCTTATGATTCTGGCAAAATTCTATTAGATTCTGTCCCGGGGTTCTATTGTTATGATCAAAAATGTTTGGCACTTGGTCCAAGGGCCTCCACTGACGAGACTTGGGGAAATAAACGTGCTTATATGTCTTATGATTCTGGCAAAAGTCTAGTAGATTCTGTCTCGGGGTTCTATTGTTATGGTCAAAAATGTTTGGAAGTTGTCCAAGAGGCTCCACTGACGAGACTTGGGGGAAATGAACGTGCTTATTTGTCTTATGATTCTGGCAAAAGTCTATTAGATACCGTCCCGGGGTTCTCTTGTTATGGTCAAAAATGTTTGGAACTTGATCCAAGAGCCTCCACTGACGAGACTTGAAGGAAATGAACGTGCTTATATGTCTTATGATTCTGGCAAAAGTCTATTAGATACCATCACGGGGTTCTATTGTTATGGTCTACAAGTTTTGGAACCTGGTCCAAGAGCCTCCACTGACGAGATTTGGGGGAAATGAACGTGCTTATATGTCTTATGATTCTGGCAAAATTCTATTAGATACCGTCCCGGGGTTCTCTTGTTATGGTCAAAAATGTTTGGAACTTGGTCCAAGAGCCACAACTGACGAGACTTGAAGGAAATGAAAGTGCTTATATATGTGTTATGATTCTGTCCTGGGGTTATATTGTTATGGTCATGTTTGTCCCGACTATAAATATCTGATTTTACGTTTAACATAAATATCTTCTTCCTCCCTCCACCCTCGCCTGTTGTGATTAAGCATAGCGATGCAATGAGCAGACTAAGAATTATAATAAGCTCAACGTCGGTAGTTGCTGGATTAATAAAACAAGATAGTGGAGGAACAAATAACATTTATTAATCTATTATTATAAAATCTAAAATCTGGCCGATTGAGCAGCATCTTTCTTTCAATTTGGTCCCAGCCAAGATGGAGTGTGACATATTTGTAAGTCAATGCTTCACCAGCAGATTTCATTAATCACTCAAGTTTCCTACGACTCACGTGGAAAATCAATGCTAACCTCTCATTCGGTTCTCCGGTCGTTAGGTTTACAACCATTATAGCAAGAGCAGTTTTGAGGTCACCGCAATCACTGAGTGACGGAATCTCATTTAAGATTGCAGAAATATATTGTTTTGTTCGATCGGTCTAATAATATAACTCATTATCATCCATTTGTTCGAGATTTTAAAAATCATGTCTTTTTCTACTTTTCTGCAACTTGTTTCACCATGTTAATAATGTCAGTTATTTGTTCACTATTAAAACTGAGACTAAGATTTGGTGCATCTAATAAACCTTCCCAAACATTTGATTCTAAATGAAACTGACACACTCTTGCTGCTTCGTGACCTAATAGTTTTTATCTATCAGCAATCGTTTCTATGTAGCGTCTGAAAAACGACGGCGAGTTCTATGGCGGCAACCAAAAAACATACAAGCATTCGACATATTAGGTAGCCGAGAATACGTAGGTAGCTCTATCACTTGATTTGCTTCCAGATGTGGATCATTTTGATCATTAAAAACAAGTGGCGGATCCGCAACGTTTTCATCATTTGGTGGTTGTTCTATGTCACGTTGTTGACGAATGCCTCCTAAAACTGCTGCCCAGAAAGGTCTACAAATGTCATCAGCCTTGTTAAATAATATCTGAAACAAAAAAAGTCACTAGAGTCTGTTCGGAAAGAGACCCTTCGTGGCCAAAATGTAAACTAACGAAATAACTATAAATAAGAGATGACGTAGATGCGCTATTGCATTGCTTGCTAAACAAAAAAAGGTAATTAAGTAAGCTGCGCCCTCAAATTCCCAGGACGGCTCTCTTTGCGAAGCGACTCAAATATTTTAGGGTAAAGCTATGTATAATACACACCAACGTTAAACTATGTATTTATTAATGGTGATCCTGTATAATAAAATAACTAGCCCTCGCTCACATTCATTTAGTATGATTTTCTTTTTTATTAACAAAAATAATAAAAATAATGATTATTCTCCATACCTGATATGGTTGCAGATTTTCTGTGATAATCACAGCAGCTTCTAGATTTTCATCGAAAAGCGTTTGGGTACTGGTCATTCGTCTTTTACGTAACACAGAAACGTTACATAGTAGACAAAGGACTCCCATTGAAGGTCGAAACATATTGATAATTCACTCACTATGTCCAATCCCAAGGAAAAAGAGGAAGTGTCCGTTAACAAGCATAAGTCGGTTCGGCTATAACCGAACCGACTACCGACTTATGTGACTTATGCTATAACTGAACCGAATGGACTTCCATTCAAAGGAAAAAGGTCGGTATTTAAAAAATCTAAGATTACAACACAAACAGCAAATAAAGTGAGAGTTAGCTTAAGACTGCGCGCGCGCTAGCTGGCGGGGATGGAAAACCGTCTCGCCTCCCCCCCACGATCATATCGGCTCTAGTACCTAGAACGGTGTCCGACATGACAGGCGAGTACGCGGGAGCTTAGAAGAAGTGAAAGGGGCATCGCATTTCAGAGAGATGCAGAGTTTAAGTGACCGTGTCAAAATAAACACTATGTTACATGTCAAATCATATTAATAATAGTCAGGACAAACATGATCATAACAATAGAACCCCGGGACAGAATTTAATAAACTTTTGCCAAAATCTTAAGACATATAAGCACTTCCATTTCCCCCAGGTCTCATCAGTGGAGGCTCTTGGACCACTTTCGCCCATTCTCCTTTGATAAATATTTTCGAGCGGTGCCACTTTTCTGAGAACGACCCGGTTCCCAACGATCCGCAAGAGATAAAATATGGTCCGCGCGAGATTTCAAACCAAATGATAGAAACTGTAAGGAACCGTTTGCACCTGATTCTTTGGAACAGCTTTTTGGTATAAAACAGCAATTTCATTCTGAAATTCGAGAAATCGCTTTACGCTGTCTTATTTATGATTTTCTCCACAAATTATTTAAACGAACAAAGATTTTCTGCTTTACTGGTAATTAAAAACAAGTCCGGGAATCGATTGAACGTTAGCTTTGAGCAAAAACATTACTCCAAGAATTCAAGAGCTTGTATAGGAGATGCAAGCTCAAAAATCTCATTGATGCAAACTGAATTATCTTAACTGAATAATATTACTGAATTATTATTAATTATCTACAAAAAAATTAAGTGTTTTGTTAATTAATGTTACTTTTGAATTTTACGATTACGTATGTTAAACTTTTCGATAAAAGTTTATTTTTAGATTCATACAGTTAATTTGTTAACCCTGTGGTCCCTGTTGATAACAATGAAATCAAAGCGCGGACATAATAGGATATTGTTGGAAGTTGGATAGTTTTTATAAAATAGTTAAGTTGGATAGGTTTCCAAAGATTTAAGTATGACATACCTTTTTTTATTTTTTGGGTGGGAAATCATCAAATGACCTCTCCCGCTCTGGGCGGAGCGGAAGGGCGTGTCAGACTCTTACTGACTAAAACCCACCCGTGTTCCTTCAGTTGCCTGTGCGCCAGGGCCACGGTAACTCTTTCGAACAATCCGCAGCCCCGGCAGGAAGTATGACATACCTGACCCCCGTGGCCACTCGTGGATTTGCTTGCTTATACTGGCCATAGTAAAAGTCTAGTCACAATATTGCACCATAGACAACGCAAGCACAGCAAAAGCGTGGAGCGGCGCCGGCGCGGTAAGCGTAGGAGGCTGCCGACACTATGGAGACAGCGCAGACTACTGCAGGGAGTCAGACTGCTACATACATTGAAACTCGAATATGAGACTAAAAAGCGGTGAAGTGCGAGTCGGACTCGCACACAAATGGTTCCGTACCACCGTACAATAATTGACACTACTTAGATACTTAAAAAAAAAAACATGTAGAACACGTTTCTTGTATGTTGTTGTTTCGTTTCGAGCTCCTGTAAATAAAATAAAGTTGAAAATTAAAGGGGGTGCCCCTTTAATTTTCAACTTTATTTTATTTTAATTATTTTTTGTTACACCGGCCACACTCTTTGAAAATTTCAAGTGTCTAGGTAAGTACCTGTTACGGTTCAAAAGATACAGCCCCGTGACAGACGGCCAGTAATAGTGTCCTGTTGGCACCGTCGAGTACGGAACCCTTTTCTTTTTTTTTTTTTTTTTGTGTGGGAAATCATCAAATGACCTCCCGCTCTGGGCGGAGCGGACGGGCGTGTCAGACTCTTACTGACTAAAACCCACCCGTGTTCCTTCAGTTGCCTGTGCGCCAGGGCCACGGTAACTCTTTCGAACAATCCGCGACCCCGGCAGGCATCGGTCCTATCGGACCCCGTCAATGGTGCTGACATCTCTTTGAGGCGCGCGTGGAACACGACGCGCCGTCGACCCGGGCCTGGTCCTTACCGGACGGCGAGCTGAGAGTACGGAACCCTAAAAGCTAAATAATAATCCCATTCACTGACGTACACAGACGACGGTGACGTGTACGTAAACATTGAAATATCTCTGTTGTGTCAATGTATGAGTAATATTAAAACCTTCCTGAAATAAAGTAGTTAGCTAGGTATGTAGATTATATTAGTGAAAGAATCATCAAAAATTATGCATTGGTTTTTGAGAAAATCACTGACGTACAAACTTACCTTAATGTGGGTCGAAGACAGAACCTATTGCCTATTTTTGCCGACGGTAAAAAAATTGAGACTGCAGAAACTTTGTGTTTTTCTTTTTTATTGAGTCAAGTTGTATTCAGTCATTTGTTGGGCTCTATAACTCACTATCACAGCTCACTATTCTAGGGCCATTACAAACGCACTACGGCAATAACAACAGCGCAGTTACGCACAACATGGCGCTGGTCCATGAAGGTCGTAAGTGCGAGCGAGAGGTCCGATAAAAATGCTACCTACAGCATGACTAAGTTTGCGTTTGCAATGGCCCGAGACTGATTTGTTTGTGTCTCACAGACTGAAAAACTTTAGTTTTTGTTTTAAATGAACAGTCCGTACAGAATGCCTATACTTACTGCATTCTGTTGACTATTCATTTAAAAAAAAAAACTAAAGTAGGTAATGACAAAAAATACACTTTAA
Organism: Dryobotodes eremita; assembly: GCA_917490735.1. Taxonomy (NCBI): domain Eukaryota; kingdom Metazoa; phylum Arthropoda; class Insecta; order Lepidoptera; family Noctuidae; genus Dryobotodes; species Dryobotodes eremita. Next base: position 271,331 of record OU823269.1, read on the forward strand.
AAAAAATATTGTAGGTTTTTGAGAGCGGTATTAATAAAAAAATATAAATACGTGTGAGAAAATTATCTCAAAACTAATACTATCGGTTACGTGGTTGGACTTACCGCTAGGTAATAGAATGCTACATTGAAAAAATGCATCGAACCGTCTGGAAGGGCCACACTAAACTGCGAGCGGGCATTTTGTACTGTCACGGTGATTTCTCGTTGCGGTTCAGATTGCTTAACTAGGTATAAAGTATTCACAATTCACAGTAATCTACATGTAGTTGTATGGAAAAAGGAACAATTACTACAATGATTCGATTCAATATTCCTACAATGTTAATCGAATATTTCCAATTTTACGATGACCAAACATGTCATTCATTCAAATTCATTCTTGAAAGTTTTTTTTTTTTTTAAGATTGACACATTTTACTATCGTAAAATTAGAAATATTCGATTAGGTAATATGTCATAATTTTATTCGTCAAAATTCGTAAAACCGATCACATCCGAACCGAGTGCGCCTTCAAAATCACCGATATTTGTTACTGCTTTAGGCGAAAATGATCTTTACGCGAACGCAATAACTTGTAAAGTCCTATAACCAAATACATTCGAAAAATTTATGCGTGTATTTACATGGATTTGCTTGCAAAATAAATGATCACGTTAATAAAGTATGTAAGTAATATTTGTTTGTTTTATTAATTCGTTTTGAAAAATATTATACAGGGTTACTGGTAATTCGACGTATATCCGGCAGGGGCTGATAAGGGGGCCAAAATGCAACAAATTGAACCCCCCATATGTATGGCCGAAATTCAATAGTTTTCGAGATATTAGAATTTTAAGGGTTTTTCGATATTTACCCAAAATTTGACATTTCATTCCAAATAAAATAAAAACTACATATTTGAATGGGTACCATTAAAAATGATGTTGTAGCTGGCACTTCAATTAAGCTATGGACATAATTAAAACTACTTAATTTAACAAAATAATGAAAATAATGAGCGATATAAGATTAATATCTTACCAATATTTTCATTTTACGCTTCAAAAATGTTGTCTCGTCACAAAAATTTATATGACATTAATCGTACAAATAACTAAAACAACTTGCTTATCCTGTAAGCTTTCCAGAAAGGTATAAAAGTCAATTTTAAAATACATAATTCGTGGCATGGCATGTGTTTGAACCGGCGCGGGGAGAGAAATTATCTGTGTTTTTAGTTTATGATCCTCGCTAAAACAACCGATTTTCCTGGCGAAATTCTTCGCGATGGGGCGGGGTGTGAGGGCGGGGTGTGCGGGCGGGGGAGTACACGTCGCCTTCCTTAGTAAGTTTTGACTCTCCGCCGCGCAAGCACGTGTGTTGTTATCTTGCTACCAATCTCTCATCCCGTTAATTTGTTATCGATCATTGTTGTTAATTCTTGTTTCTCTTGTTATTCTTTTTGTTATCATTGTTATTTCGGATAACATGGCTTCGTATCCTAATAACGAATACGCAGACATAATGTTTTGTTATGGTTTTGCCGATGGAAACGCGGCTGCGGCTCGGCGAGAATACCAACGCCGCTTTCCCGATCGTCGACTTCCCCACGTTACTGTTTTCGGGAGCACCTATCGACGATTGTCTGAAACTGGCAGTGTTCAAAGAGCACAATTCAACGCTGGCAGACCTCGACGGTACACGGCTGACGAAGAGGACACCATTCTTCAGTGTTTTATTGATGACCCAAACATCTCAACGAACATTGTTGCAAGACAGCTCGGTATGTCCCAGTGGAAAGTGTGGTCGGTAGTACATCTATCAGGTAGACACCCGTACCATTATCAACCTGTTCAAACATTGCACGAGGGAGATCCTGCCAGGCGACTCGAATTTTCTCGGTTTTTGTTAAACGCTGACGCTGACCAGGAACATTTCCTAAGAAATATTTTGTGGACTGACGAGTCAAAGTTTGACCGGGATGGAATAACGAATTACCATAACTTACATTTTTGGGCACCTAAAGCAGGCAGGAATCCAAAAAAACTAAAAGAAACTGCGTCGCAAATGAGATTTTCCCTGAACGTATGGATGGGTGTCGTTGATAATTATTTGGTGGGCCCTCATTTCTTGCCCCAAAATTTGAACGGCGAAAATTACGAGGAGTTTTTGAGAAACAACCTAGACGATTTGTTGGCGGATGTTCCCGAAGAAATAAAAAACAACCTCATGTTTCAACATGATGGTTGCCCAGCACATTACCGGATTACTGTCCGACAGTGGCTAGACGAGAGATATCCAAACCGATGGATTGGGAGGGGAGGGCCAATTCCGTGGCCAGCACGAAGCCCTGATATCACACCACTTGATTTTTACGTTTGGGGTCATATGAAGGCATTAGTTTATGTGACCCCAATAAATTCAGTCGAAGAACTTCGACAGCGAATAATAAACGCGGCGCAACAGATGAGAACAACGTTCACATCAAGAGTGACGAAAACCGAAGTTAGGAAGAGAATTCGAACCTGCATTCGTAATCGAGGGGCTCATTTTGAATAAGATGTGTAAAATTTGTAGTAAAATTTGATGTACATTTTTTTATGCATTTTATTTCATACAAATACAAATGACCCTTTCTCTCCCCGCGCCGATTCAAACACATGCCTTGGCACGTATTATGTATTTTAAAATTGACTTTTATAGCTTTCTGGAAAGCTTACAGAATAAGCAAGTTGTTTTAGTTATTTGTACGATTAATGTCATATAAATTTTTGTGACGAGACAACATTTTTGAAGCGTAAAATGAAAATATTGGTAAGATATTATTCTTATATCGCTCATTATTTTCATTATTTTGTTAAATTAAGTAGTTTTAATTATGTCCATAGCTTAATTGAAGTGCCAGCTACAACATCATTTTTAATGGTACCCATTCAAATATGTAGTTTTTTTTTTATTTGGAATGAAATGTCAAATTTTGGGTAAATATCGAAAAACCCTTAAAATTCAAATATCTCGAAAACTATTGAATTTCGGCCATACATATGGGGGGTTCAATTTGTTGCATTTTGGCCCCCTTATCAGCCCCTGCCGGATATACGTCGAATTACCAGTAACCCTGTATAAGGCTAGAACGATGAATATCACAAATCAAACTTTGAGAGATATTTAATGTTAAAAACTTCACTTTATATTAAGTACTTATTAAATTATTTGTATCATTGGATCAAATTATTACATATAATTATGTAGCATGATATAATAGGTCTTTACCTATGAAATTGCCGTTTTGTATGAAAAAATTTAAACGAATTTTTTTCATGAATTTTTTATTTGTATTAATCGAAGTAATCACCCATGCAATCAATGCATCTTTGCCATCGCAGTGGCAGTTTATTGATGCCCTTCTTAAAGAAATCAGCTGGACGGGAGGCAACAAATTCTTCAAAGGCATTTTGTACTGCCTCTCGGGTAATAATTTTTTTTCCCGCCAAGAAGTTATCCAAATTCTGGAAAAAGTAGTAGTCTGTAGGCGCAAGGTCTGGTGAGTAGGGCGGATGACGGAGAGCTTCCAACCCCAGTTCTTGCAACTTGGAGACCGTCTGCTGTGCAGTATGAGGTCGCGCGTTGTCGTGCAGGAGCAGCGGAGACGAGCGATTGACCAATGCTGGTTGGAGATGCGCCAGCTTCTCCATCATTGTGTTCAGTTCTTCACAGTACACATCTGCAGTAATGCTCACCCCGTTTGGTAAGAAGCTGTGATGAATCACACCGGCGCTAGACCACCAAACAGTGACCATCACTTTTCTAGGGGTAAGTTTTCGTTTAGGGCATTGTTTAGGTGCTGAACCAGGATCCAACCAACTTGCTGAGCGCTTACGGTTATCAAACAGAATCCATTTTTCATCGCAGGTAACAATGCGGTTCAAAATTCCTTCATTTGTGTGTCTGTTGAGCAGTGCAAGGCACGTCTCGACGCGTACTTCGCGCTGGCGATCATTGAGTTCGTGGGGCACCCATTTGTCAAGCTTTTTTACCTTGCCAATTTGACGCAAATGGACCAATATTGTTTTGACGCTAACGTCGAAAGCTGCTGCTAATTCAGCCGTAGATTGTGTATCATCAGCTTCCACAATCGCCTTTAATTCGTCATTGTCGACCAAAGTCTTCGGACGACCGCGAGGTTCATTTTTCAGGTCGAAATTTCCAGAACGGAAGCGAGCAAACCAATAACAGGTGGTGCGTTGGTTTGTAGAGTTAGCTCCGTAAACGTCGTTGATGTTGCGTGCCGCTTGTGCAGCGTTGCTGCCACGACGGTACTCATATTCCATAATTACTCGAATTTTTAACGTATCCATGATGACGAAAAAGATTGAAATGCGATGAAAATGTAACACTAATCAATAAAGAAATGACTACTTTTAGAAAAAAAAATCCATGTTTTTAAAATAAAATTAATTTGAAATTAGAATTCATAGCCAAACAAAAATTATTTTGATTTGAAATGGCCAGTACTGCAGAACGGCAATTTCATAGGTAAAGACCTAATATAAATACTACCCTATACAGTACATAGGGTGGCAGGGACATCGATGCCCAACCGGACGCACAGCTGTCCTCCCATACCTATCAACACTGTAATTTGAAACATTGTCAAGGCCCCTTATTTCTATAAGAGTAACCGTGGAGTTTCTTCCCGGCTCTTCTCCATAGGAAACAAACAATTGGAACCGTGCACCTAGCTTCTGACGTTTCAGAAGTGCCCATGTAGGTTTATCTTTATTATTATCTTTATATATATAAAAATTACGTGTCACGTTGTTTGTCCGCGATGGACTCCTAAACTACTGAACCGATTTTAAATTTGATTTGCACACCGTATGCAATTAGATCCAACTTGAAAGATAGGATAGCTTACATCTCAATTTATAGTCGCAATATTATTTTATTGCAAATTATTTGTCTATTATTTGACAGTCACAATTATCTGTTAGCTCCAAACGATTCTAACAGATGGCGATATCTGTTGACTGGATTGAGTAAGTATTCAATAGATGGCGCTATGTTAAAAATACAAACGTTTCATATAAGCTACAATTTAATAGCATAACCACCACCTGTTGCTGAGGCTAAGGTATAACCTAAATTTATTTTGTAATAAACGAAATACAGTGAAATAATATTGTAAAGAGAAAAGATATGATTGTTTGTTTGTATTGAATAGGCTCCGAAACTACTGAACCGATTTCAAAAATTGTTTCACTGTTGGGAAGCTACACTATCTCCGGGTGACATAGGCTATATTCTTATTGTTGGGGCTATATTGGCTATATATATTCTTCGATTTGATTTGGTTACCATGGATTCATTACATGATTCTGGACCCCCTGCGTTTAAATTTTTCGCCGGTTATTGAAAAAAAAAATCAGCGGTTCAATACATTTTGACCTCGTAGATATTGCAGGTATTGCTATTGGTAGGTTTTTTGGTATTCTAGGTATAGGCCGATTTCCTTGGCTACCGTCGAGGCTAAAATACTTGACAGTGTGCTTAATTCACACCTGAATACCCACATGACACTGCATAATGCCCAGTTTGGGTTTCGGCCAGGGCTGCCGACAGAAACTGCTATTCTTAGTTTAAAGCAGGCTGTCAGGTATTACACAGACAGGAAAACACCTCTATATGCATGTTTCCTAGACCTTTTTTTCTTTTTGGGTTGGATATCATCAAATAATTTCTCCCGCTCTGGGCGGAGCGGCAGGGCGTGTCAGATTTTTACTGACTAAAGCCCACCCGTGTTCCTTCAATTGTTCCGTACGTCCTTTTTGGGTAACCACTGAAAATCAGCTGTGGGGGACCCACAGCACAGCATCATGCTGAGTGGAAGCCATCTTGTCACAGTCATGACGTGCAGCTGTCGACTATTTCTGTTTAGCTCGTGATTTTAGATCTATTTTGTTTGTTTTATTTTTTGTATTTTACATTGTTACCAGAGCTAATTATCTTTTTTGAATGCACGTGTTTCTGTGACAAATAAACCTATTTTACTTTCTTTCTTTCAGTTGCCTGTACGCCAGGGCCACGGTAACTCTTTCGAACAATCCGCGACCCCGGCAGGCATCGGCCCTATCGGACCCCGTCAATAAGTGCTGATATCTCTTTGAGGTGCGCGTGGAACACAACGCGCCATCGACCCAGGTCTGGTCCTTACCGGATGGCGAGCTACTCATTGCTCGCCGTCCGCAGGCCCGCGCCTACGGTGGCCGGGAATCAGCCATCGACTCGCAACGCCCAGGGTGTCTCCTCTTGCGGCGACTAGGGGCATGAGGGCGCAACGATTGCTTCACCCTCACGCGCTCTGCCTCCTCCTTCGCGAGCATTACTGCTTCGCAGGAGGTGACGGCTTCCTTTTCTCTCTCGTTCCGTACCATGACCTGGACCAGGGCCGGACGCGAGAGATCGCCGCCGCCGATCGCCTCCGCGAGGACACGGCGGTGCTCCGCCCAAGCCGGGCAGACCTCCACCGTATGCTCCACCGTGATGCTTCCTAGACCTGTCCTGTCCTGTTGATCTTGTCTCTTTCGACGTTCTCTGGCAGAAATTGTCTGATAGCGCGGTGCCGCCGGAGCTCGTCTCAGTTCTCCGGTAGGTACTGGTACATGAAGCAGGAGAGTCGCGTGCGCTGGGCAGGGGAGCTCTCAGAGCCAAGTAGGCCAGAGTGTGGCGTGAGGCAGGGAGGCCTGACCTCACCTTTTTTGTTTGGTCTGTACGTGAATGCACTGATCGAGCGGCTCAGCAGCACACGTGGCGGTTGCTTTATTGATGGAGTCTGTTTCAATAATTTAAGCTATGCACTCGACATGGTGCTGCTGGCCCCCTCGCTCGGTGCGCTCCGTAAGCTTCTCGACATTTGCGAGTCGTATGCTGCTTCTCATGGCCTTGTATACAACGAAGGCATGTCAAAATACATGGACTTCAAATCCGATACCGAGTGTCCATCCACCGTCCCTCCTGTGTTACTGAACGGTGTGGAGTTGCACAGGGTGTACTCTTTTAAATACCTGGGTCACTTGGTGATGGATGATTTAAAAGACGACTCAGATATGAAGAGGGAACGCCGAGCATTATCGGTTCGGGCTAATATAGCGGCCCGCCGGTTCCTCCGATATACAGCCGCGGCCAAAATAACGTTGTTCGAAGTATATTGCATGTCACTGTACTCGGGGAGCATGTGGTTCAGCTACACCAGCGGTTCCCAACCTTTTCTTGACCAGGGACCACTTTAATTTCATTATTATTATTTATTTATTTATTTAAACTTCTCGCACACAATAACATACAAAGGCGGACTTAATGCCTTAGGCATTCTCTACCAGTCAACCAAGGGTGGTGTAGAGATAAGATGGCAGGTGCTCTGCTTAACAGGCGTTAATAATAATAAAAAAAATATTAAAAAGATAACATAATTAATTATACATGAAATAGGTATACAAGTACCTATATAGGTTATAAACTTATAATACACATACATATATATTTACTATAATATATACCCACATTATATAATATAATATATATATAAAATTCTCGTGTCACAGTTTTCGTTGCCATACTCCTCCGAAACGGCTTAACAGATTTTGATGAATTTTTTTGTGCTTATCCGGTATCTATGAGAATCGGCCAACATCTATTATTTTTTTTTTTTTTGGTAGGTAGGGTAGGGAGGTAGGTAGGTAGGTAGGGTAGGTAGGTAGGGTAGGTAGGTAGGTAGGGTAGGTAGGTAGGGTAGGTAGGGTAGGTAGGTAGGGTAGGTAGGTAGGGTAGGTAGGTAGGGTAGGTAGGTAGGTAGGGTAGGTAGGTAGGGTAGGTAGGTAGGGTAGGTAGGTAGGGTACGCCGTAGATAAGTACCGCAACCCGTGCGAAGCCGGGGCGGGCAGCTAGTAATATATATATACTATATATATACACTAAAAGGGAAGGAGGTAATTGAGATGACTCTACACTATTTATTTTGAAAATAACTCTGCAATTTTCGCTTAAATGCATACCGACTGGTGGCCGTCCTGATATCAAGAGGAAGCGCATTCCAGAGAACAATGGACTGAATATGAAAGGACGAATGAACGAAATAAGAAGTATGGGGAGGGCAGAGTAGGAGAAGATTATTGGAAGAACGCAGATTCTTAGCGTGTGAAGAACATAAATATTGAAAGTGACACATAAGATAAGAAGGAGGGGTGGGGGAGTTGAGAAAGGAGAAAAGTGTGGTCAAAGCGCGCAAACTTCTCCTTTGGCGAATGGACATCCACTTGAGCTCAGTCCTATAACTCGACACATGGTCATATTTCCTAAGGTTGAATATGAACCGGATACCATTGTTGAGCAGTCTGTCGAGCTTATCTAGCAAAACCGCATTCAAGTCAAAGTAGCACACATCACCATAGTCAATGATGGGGAAAATCAAAGTCTGCACAAGCATAGTTTTCGTCTTAGCGGGCAAAAAGTTTCTCAAACGATATAGGGATCGCAGAGTACCTACCATTGACCCTTTGACTAACACTAGAAACCTGGCGCTGCCAGCTGAGTGTCGAGTCAAGATGCAAACCGAGATCTTTCACCGTAGGGGTAATAGGTATGATGGTACCATTAAAAATAAGAGGAGGAAGAGAGCTAAGCGCCACCCTACCCATCATGCGCGAACTTCCAATTACAATGGCCTGACACTTCAAGGGGTTTACTGACACCCCAAAACTATCAGACCACTCCTTGATAGCAGCTAAATCTCGGTTTACATCAGCTATAGCGTCCGATAAAACTTCTACCCGCCCAGCTGTATACAACTGTAGATCATCAGCATAAAGATGATACGAACACCGAAGACAGTGAGGTATAAAATTGATGATGTACGCGCTGCTGAATGGGTCGCACACACCTTGGTTGTTAGCTTGAATGATAAGTCACGGATAGCCAAAGATGATGGTTTATTGAATCTATTTAACTACCACGTAACTAATGCTATATGAATGTTGTTTGAATGAGTACAGCTGAATATGAACGCTGATTGTGTACTGTCGCGTTACACTATGATTTGTGTAAGGCGACGGAAAAGCGCTGATCTGTGCAATGCGCGCGTGCCATGTACGATACATGACTCGTACATATTCCCGGGCGAGAGAGATGCGAATGGATGATGAGAATGAGTTTACAGGGTGCTTAAATGCTAAACTTATACATTTTTACCAGAGTTACAAAACATGAATTAAATCTATTCTTAGCCATAACTTAATTAGTCACTGTCACCAGAGACCGGTGTGGCGAAGGCAGGAGATGTCTTCTTGTGGCGCTTGATGCTGCTGAGTAAGCTAGAAAAGTTTCTTAATTCAACCGTCTCTTCTCGTGGCTGTTTTGAGACTCTAGTGCGTGGCGTGGGGTCGACAGGGGCTTCGTGCTGTGTACGCGCCAGCGGCGCCGGAGGCTGCGTCTCGGAGTCCGACTGTAAGTTGGCGCTCCTCTGCCGACGACGACAAATCCACCGACACAGATAAATTGCGACTGCTATTACAGCGCCAAACAACAACACGTAGATTGCTGAGTATTGATGGATATCGTGGCTTGAAATTCCTGAGTTCAAGGCGTTTTCTGATTTCATCTGCTCGATCTGTTCTTTGATGTGCTGCAATGAGGTTCCGTGATCAGTGACGTTGATTTGAAATTGTGGCAACGTGACGTTGATGATGTGGTTGATTGGTGCGATTTGTTGCGATTCCAGGTCAACCGCAGTTTTAATCTCTGAGTATCCCAGTTTGTGTGAAAAAACGGTAAAGTCTTCTCCTTTAATTACGCAATCTGAATCCAGTGCTATGACCCCGGCCTTAGCAATTTGTATTGCGGTAATCTGATGCTCGCATATGATACGAAGTGCACACTGTCCGCAACAATAATAAAGGTAAGTATTTATTTTGTTCAATTCCGTCCAATTATTGCGGCATACTGCTATGTTTGTAAGACATCTGTTTGTGCTCTTATCTTTGATACACATGCTGTCTTCTGATTTAAACTGGAAAATGGGTTTTCGGGAGTGACAGAGGCGAGTAGATTCGTCGTACTGGACACATTGTTGTATGTCTCTCGCCGTCATTGCCAGATATGTGTCTTTGCGCAAGTTAATCGCGATGTAATCTGATATCGGCACGACGGCAACTGTAATGTTTCCATGTTGTTGTGGTATTGATATGAGTTGATATAGATCATAACTCTCTTTGTTGACCAGCGGTATTCTAATTTCAAATATGAGGTACTGCTCTGTTACCCTTGTTTTGACCATCAGTAGGTGATAAATTTTTGGTAGTGCAGTCTGTATGTTTTCTATCGGTAAGGATAACTCTCGCGATAATTGTCCTGAGATTATGCTGAGTTGGTCTCGTAACTGCTTCGGCGTCAGTAAATGGACGCTAAACATTCCATGATGAATATCTGTTATTGTGTCGACTATTGTGTCTTGTATGGATTTTAGCTTCGTGAGCATATTTGTAGCTATAATGGTGGACAGTGCTAGCTCGTTCATCACTTCTTGTTCTTGCAAATTTTTGTTCAACATATTGGTGGCCTTCGCCAGATTGTTTAAATGTTGATTGATGGCCTTGTGTTGCCGATTGATTGATTCTTCAGTTCTCTTGAGTAAATTATATTCTGCTTCTACTACTGAGGTCTGGTTTTTCCACAAGAGTGCCAAGTGATTTTCGTTTCCTTTTATAAGAGAAATATCTTGCTTGTATTGATCGGCGAAACGTTGATCTAAAACTCCAAATAAACTGTTGGCAACGTAGCCCACACCGTCGATAAGGCCTCGCCGCAGTCGTGTGTGTTCGTCGAAATGCTGATTCAGTAACATTTCATTGTAGTACTTCAGTTCGTCATGTGAGTGACGTAGCTGCAGTAGGATGATGTCACAAAGTACTTTGTTTGTTTCTCTTTCACATACGCTGTTTATTTGTTTGAGGTATTTGTCAAAGGTTGCCGAACCGTCCCAGTAAGGGTTCATGTCGTAATATACGATGAGTTTCCATTCGTCGCGAATGAACTGCATGTTTGAGATTTGGTCAAAATAGAGTGCTTTGCGTATTGTTGTCAAAGTATATGGAGATGCTGACTGTTCGTGGCCAAAGACGGATGTCATGAAGAGAAATAGTGTAAAGAGAGTTGCTATCAGATTAGACGCCGTTACAGGTCGTCGTTTTGTTAGGTGGTCCATGGTCTTGATATTTTTGTTGTTTGACATTTTCCCTGTCTGCTCGGTTACTGATTTGGGGTCAGATATCAGCACTGACAATTTAATCACTGGGCGCTTGAGGTACCCATTTTTTGTTTTCAGGGTAACAACCCTGACCAGTCCATCGGTACCGGGATGTAGCTCAGTGACTCTGCCTAGACCCCATCTTCCCGCGGGGAGGTTAGGCTCATGAATGATGACAACGTCATCTACTCCAACGTTTTTGTGAGGTCGCTTCCATTTACACCTTGTTGAGAGTATCGCGAGATATTCGGATTGCCACCTCTTCCAAATATCTTCGAAAATTTTCTGAGTTCGCTTCCACCTTGTCCTTTCATCTTGTTCGGTGTCTAAGATTGTCAGTATGGGGCCGCTACTCAGAAAGTGTGAAGGAGTTAGATAATTCAAATCATCTGGGTCTTCTGTAAGTGCGCACAGCGGCCGACTGTTGAGACATGCTTCGAGTTGAGCCAGTAAAGTACTGTATTCCTCGAACGTGAGTTTTTGCTCGCCAACAACACGTCGAAGATGATGCTTGAGACTTTTTACCGCTGCTTCCCATAGGCCTCCTGCACTTGGCCAGGCGGGGGCATTAAAATGCCACTGTATTCCCAACTCATTGATCTCTGTATAAAACTTGTCGTTGAATGTCTTGCGCAGTTCTGTCAGTTCTTGCTGCAGTGCTCTATTAGCTCCAACAAAATTGGTGCCATTGTCGCTATAGATATGATGTGGCTTACCCCGACGTGAAGACATGCGTTTCAGAGCAGCTAGAAATGCCGATGAGCTCAAGTCTGATACGAGTTCGAGGTGCACAGCTTTGGTCACCATGCACACGAACACTGCGATGTATCCCTTAGTTGTCTTGACTCCTCGCCCTTTATTGAGTTTCACGTCTACGTATCCTGTGAAGTCAACGCCGGTGTGCTGAAAAGGACGCGAAGGATTGCTCCGAGATTCAGGTAAGTCTCCCATCATTTGCTTTTGTATGACAGCTTTATGCTTCTTACACGTAATGCATGCATGTATGCGCTTCTTTACAGCTCTGTTTCCGCCTATTATCCAGTAGTTTTGTCTGATACTCGCGAGCGTCATCCGGGCCCCCGCATGAAACGTGCGGCGGTGGGCTTGGTCGATAATAAGGTCAGTAACGTGGCTGCTGTGTGGTATGATCAGTGGATGTTTCATATCTTCGTCAATATTCGCATGTTTGAGTCTGCCTCCCACTCTCAAAAGTCCATCCTTGTCCAAAAACGGGTTGAGGCACAAAGTTTTACTTTTGTTATGTACTTGCTCCTGTAGTCGTAGCTTGCTAATTTCGTCTGAAAATTGCGTTTCTTGTACATATTTTATAATCATATGTTTTGCGGTATCTAATTCATTTTTATTCAAGTAAGCTGTGCGCTCGCTTTGACGTCGTATGATACGTAGCACCCATGCAAGCAAGCGCACGGCGCGTGTCAAATTACTGTTTCTATGTAGTATGAATTCAATGACATCATCGCTTTGAGGTTGACGAATTGTGACGTTGCTTTGTTTTGATTTTCGCTCCTCTTGATCCGTGACGTAGATGCACTTCTTTGCAACTGATGAGGGTGACTCGTCGAATCCAGGGAGAAATTGCGGGCCGCTCCACCACAGATTATGTTGCTTCAATTGCTCTGTTGTGATGCCACGGCTGGCACAATCAGCTGGGTTGTCAGCTGATTTTATGTAATGCCATTTGTCTGATGGTATGACTTCTTTGATTTGTTTGACTCTGTTCGCTACGAATGGTGTCCAGCGATTGATATTGCCTTGAATCCAGCCGAGAACTGCAGTGGAGTCACTCCAACCAAAAACTTTGATTTTACGTCCGTTGAGGGCTTGATGTACTTTTCGCATAAGTGTTGCAAGTAAATGCGCCCCACTCAGCTCTAGACGTGGTAAAGTGAGCTGTTTGTTCTCTGGCACAAGTCTTGTTTTTGCAGCGACGAGTGTAATGTTGGTATCAAGTTTACAATACACGACACATGCATATGCTTTTAATGATGCATCGCAGAAGCCGTGCAGTTGTATTAAGTCTTGCTCTCCTATGTGATACCATCTTTGAATTCTAAACTGGCTGATGTTTTGTAGATCTGCTTTAATATTTTCCCACTCGGTGCTTATTCCAACCGGAAGCTGGTCGTCCCATTGAATCTGGGCCAACCAAACTTGCTTGAATAAGAGTTTTAACTTTGTTGTAATCGGAGCTAACCAACCGAGTGGATCAAATATCTTTGAAATATCTGATAGTAATGAACGTTTTGTATGTTTGTCTGTTGGTTTTGATTTGCTTATTTTTAGCTCGAACGAGAATGTATCTTCATTGGGGTTCCATTTCAGCCCGAGCGTCTTTGTTGATTCTGCTTGCTTGAAATCGAATGATGGTTGATTTGAGGACGCTCTGCTGACGTTTTGAAGTAATTCTTCGTTGTTACCCGACCATTTACGTAAGTTGAAACCTCCCGACTGTAGTAACTGGATCAATTCGCCTTGCAGTTGTTTAGCTGACGGCAACGTGAAGCTTCCACTTACAAGGTCATCCATATAGAATTCTTCTTGCAACGCTTGTGCTGCCCTGCTGTGCTGATACTTGTGGCCTTCATCAGCTGCTAACTGTTTTAAAGTCATCATAGCTAAGAATGGAGCTGCTTTCATGCCATAAGTGACTGTCGTAAGCTGATATTCACGTAAACGTTGTTCAGGACAGTTCCTCCATAGTATCTTCTGATAAGTTTGATGTTCAGGGTTGCAAAGTATCTGTCGATACATTTTTTCTATATCCGCCGTATACGCGAATTGATATTGCCTCCATCGCAAGATCAATGACATGAGGTCTTGCTGTAAATTCGGGCCACGCTTCATGAGGTCGTTCAAAGTATGGCCCGTCGATGATTTCGCCGATGCGTTGAATACTACTCTCAACGCCGTAGTTGTGGAATCAGCGCGCTGAACACAATGGTGAGGTAAATAGCAAGTCGGTGTCATGTTACTAGTACACTCAACCATATGATTCAGTGTTTGATATTCATTAATGAAATGTCTGTATGCTTCTGCTAATTGTGGCTGTTTGCAAAATTTTCTCTCCAGTTGCCTGAATTGTGCCAAAGCCATGGGTTTCGTAGCTCCCAGCTTTTCTTGAAAGTTTGGTTCGAACGGTAGCTCAACAATGTAACGACCTTCTTCGTCGCGAGTTGTTGTGTTCTTGTAGTGCTGCAAACAATCCAGATCATCCTGTGACATTCCCGAGTTTTCTGCTATGTCTTCTACTGTCCAAAATTGTTGAATGTCTTCGATGTTATTTATCACAACGTTACATTGAAATGTTGTTTGCACGTTTCCGCATAAAATCCAGCCCAAACGTGTTTGCTGTGCGATTGGTTGTGATTTTTCGTGCCTGATGATACCTTCTTGAATTATGTTTGAGTATATCGCAGCCCCGAGCAAAATGTCTACAGGACGACTCTCATGAAAAGCTGGATCAGCCAACGTGATATTTTCTATAAATGTCCATGAACTTGGTTTTGTGAATGATTTGTTAGGCAAATGGTTGATCAAATGTCGCATAATGAAAACATCGGTGTCGAATGTATAATCACCGTGAAAGGCACTGCACGTGATTCGTATGACGCCTTTGCAATTATTTTCTTTCGCCCCGACACCGAATATGACACCTTTGCAGCGACTACGGGGTAATCGTAGTTTCTGTGCTGCTTTTTCCGTTATCAGGGATGTTTGTGAACCCTGATCAAGGAGCGCTCGTAACGTTATCAGGGACCCATCGTATGCTTGCACTTTGATCAATGCTGTGGTAAGCAGAGTTTCTGATACGTCTTCTTGAGACACGTGATTGCTGCTATCACTTGTTGTTTTCTTGCTGTCAGTGCCAGCTGTTGTTTGCTGCACTGAATTGCTGTTTGATTTCTGTCCACCTACTTTGCCGTAAGCGTCGTGAAGCAATGTATTATGATCTGAGTTGCAGACGCGGCATGTTTTTCTTGACGAACATTCCTTGCTATTCGTATGTACGTTTAGGCAGTTTTTGCATAAATTGTATTTCGCAACTGCCTTCCGTTTTGCGTCAGGCTGTAATTCGAGAAATGTTTTGCACGAAAACAACTTATGCTCTTGATTGCAATGTGGACAGTTTGTTGCATTTTCATTGTCTTTTGTCAATGAATTTGATTTATACTTATTATTTTTGTTCTGATTTGCGCTGAATGCTTTGTATGAATGAAATTTCTTGTTTATCAGTGCAGGCTCCGACTGAGATGTTTTTGCTGTTTCTGGTCTACGACGAGATGATTCCCATGATGTAAATTTTCCTTCTAGAAAATTGAGAAAATCTACTATGTTGGGTAGTTCACGTGGCTCCGCTAATGACTCTAAGTAGTCGTTATGAGTCACCGTATCCAACTTTTGTGAAAGCAAGTGTACCATTATTGGGTCCCACGATGTCGTGTCCACGCCAAGGTTCTTGATCGCATTGATACATTCTTTTGTCGTATCGTGGAGTTTTTTGACTGATGCTGCTGATAAATGTTGAGTGATAGGAACACCGAGCAACGAATTGAGATGTGACGTGAAGATCAGTTTTCTGTTGTTGTATCTGCGGTTGAGAATCTCCCATGCAGTCTCATAATTTTCCGAGCTGATTGATAGATGCTGAATGAGTTTCTCGGCTTCGCCTTTCACTTTGCTTTTGAGAAACTGCATTCTCTGTGCGTTAGAAAGAGACGGACTAGAGTGGATGGTCTCAACAAATAAATCTTTGAATGCTGTCCAGTGTTCGTAGCTACCACTAAAGGTTGGAATTTCGATCTTCGGCGTCGACCTTTCTCGGTGAGTAACTGACCACATTTTGGAGTTAATGGTTGCTTTCATTTGGTTATAAACTAGTTCGCACGTATTGTAAGACATCTCATATTGCACGTCAGCTTCATTGGGCAAACTGTCAAGGTCCCAATAAAGTGAATCAACTGCTTTCCACCTTGCCTCTATCACCTTTAAGGCGTCTTCAAACTGCCAATTTTCTTTGAGAAGGTCCACGTTGATGTTTGATGCAGTTCTTTGAAACGCTTTGATATTGCTCCTTTGTTTGCGTAGCATTTCGTCTGTTTTGCTGTTACTCACGATCTCAGCTAATTCAGGCACCTTTATTGAAAGGGGTGATTGGTTCCCGCGTTCAGCTCCACCTGCACCTTGCTCTTGAAGGAGTTTTGGCTCCGATGACTGAGAGGTTGACGGTGCCAGCTCGAACGTAAACGCTGACGGCTTTAATACGGGTGAAGCTGGTTTTTGTTCTTGAGTTAAATACTTGATAAAGAGTTCCCTAGTGCTTCTGTAAAATTGTCTTGTTTGTTCATGGGAATCTTGCACAAAGTATTGATGAGAAGGATCTTCGCGCTCGCGAATTTTCTCGTGGTTATTTTGAAATTCTGCCCAATACTTGTCGAGAAGGTCAATTTTCTTCTGCACACTGTCGGGAGTCTTACGGCTTCCTCCGTCTTTTTTGAAATTGATCAGAAGTTTATGCATTGCCTCCATGACTTGATATTGAGTTTGAATAATTCCCTCCATGATGGAAAATTAATGATAAATATTTCGAGTCACCAAATCTGTTCCTGACGATACTGCTGATGTGCTTCGGTGATCTCTTGTATTTGCTGCTGCTGGTGCAATGATCTCCGCGTTCCGTATCCTCTGTTCCGGTGATGCTTCCTCTGTTGAGCTGGTGAGATGCTGTTTCTGGTCGGCCAGCCCAACCGAATCGCCACCGCACAAAAGATTGCGAAACAATTAAAAATCATCCGGCTCGAAGGACCAAAAAGATGTACGCGCTGCTGAATGGGTCGCACACACCTTGGTTGTTAGCTTGAATGATAAGTCACGGATAGCCAAAGATGATGGTTTATTGAATCTATTTAACTACCACGTAACTAATGCTATATGAATGTTGTTTGAATGAGTACAGCTGAATATGAACGCTGATTGTGTACTGTCGCGTTACACTATGATTTGTGTAAGGCGACGGAAAAGCGCTGATCTGTGCAATGCGCGCGTGCCATGTACGATACATGACTCGTACAGATGAAGATGGAGAAAAACAATGGGGAAAGAATACCGCCTTGTGGAACACCAGCATCCAGGTCGCGCCAACTCGATGAGCTCTCATCAACACGAACCGACTGCTGACGTCCCCGAAGATAAGAAGAGAACCATTCCAGGGCCTCGGGTGAAACCATAAGATGAGAGAGGATAGAAAGGAGAATATCATGGCTGACGGCGTTAAAGGCATTGGAGAAGTCAATTAATACCAGAACGGTAATCTTGGTATCCTCCATCGCTTCTCTAATGTCACCAGTCACTTTAAGGAGAGCGGACGCTGTACTGTGCCCAGGCCTGAATCCAGATTGAAAAGCGCTAACAAGGTTGTTACGGTGAACAAAACCAGAAAACTGCTTGTGTACACAGGCCTCAAGCACTTTAGACAGGAATGGGAGAATGGAAATAGGTCGAAAGTGGCTGGATAGGGAGGGATTTGAAATTTTAGGGAGTGGGTGGATGTAGGCCATACGCCACAAGGATGGGAATTGTCCGGAATCGAGAGAAAAGTTGATGATGTGAGTAATCGGAGGGAGAAGGATATTATCAGGGACCAGTTTGATTTCATTATTATTAGTAGGGACCACAAGGTTAAAAAATAAACTATCAATCTAAAAATAAACATCAACCGAAAAGTTTAACACACGTAATCGTTAAATAAAAAAATTTGAATTAGTTAAAATTAGTTAACAAAACACTTAATTTTTTAATAATAATTCAGTTTGCATCAATGAGATTTTTGAGCTTGCGATTTCTCCAATTTTAGTGTATGAAATTGTTTTTATACACCAAACTGCTCCAAAAAACGAGATTCAAACGCGTCCTTACAGTTTCTATCATTTGTTTGAAATCTTGCGTGGGCCATATTTTAGCTCTTGCGGACCACTGGTGGTCCACGGACCACTGGTACACCCTAAAAGCCTACAATGCTCTGCGAATCCAGTATAGCAAGCATTTAGAGTGCTGCTGCGTCTGCCGCGGCTCTGTAGCGCGTCTTCTGTGTTCGCTGAGGCACGCACCGACGGCTTCAATGCGGCACGACGTAAAAGAGCAGCCTCGCCGCTAAATAGACTCCGTGGCGGCCCCAGCAGCATTCTACGCGCTACAGCCGGGTGACAAGACAGCCCGTTGGTGAAATCACTAGTCGCATGTACACTGTCTGTGTTATTATTTAAGTACTGACATAGGTTAAAACTATTGTTACTAACCCAATGGATCTTTGTTATCTGAGTAAATAAATAATTTAATGAATTGCACTTTTGTAGGAAACAGCAGATTTAAAAAAAAAATAACGGACGGAAAATTTGTACTCCTGGTGGTCTAGAGTCATGTGCTGAATTCGTGGTTACAGTTTGCACGGCGATGTCCTGCCAGTCTGTATTATATAAAAAGGTTCTAATATTGTACCATTCAAGTTATTATTATGTATATGTAGTTAATCAATATAATAACATTATATATATTTTTAGTAGTTGATAATTTAAGGGCATGCAATAAATTAAATACGCAATATTAAAAAACCTCGGTAATATATTATTTTTATCGTCCTTCTACGACTTAACACCAAATGTTATACTCAAACTCGAAAATAAAACGATAATAAATAGTGTTTATTTCAATTAAACCATTTCCAGGCACTTATGAATTGTCAAAGAGTCGGTCAGTTAGTCAGAAAGTTGAAGCTAGTTGCCCATTCCAAAACGTAGATCTCTATGGAGAAGAACGGGCAAGAAACTCCAAGGACACTCTTTTAAATCAAGGTAATACAAAATCCTGGGTACTCGTGGGCACTCGTGCCGTCCGCACGATGTGCCCCCTCTTCGGAGAGCAGCACAGTGGAATCCTTTAACCCCCGGGAGTATGTTCCGGCCTCCGTGGAGCTCCACTTCGATCGAGCGCAATCCAATGGCTGTGCTGAACGCGCGCCATCTTGCACACGGGCCAATGGCTGCGCGTCGCAATCACGCCACCTCAGCCGAGCCAATAACAGCGCAGCGGCTGTGGTGTCGCGCGCGAACAGGGCTCCGCTGGCATCTTGAAGAGACTCGTTCACTTGCCCACGAGGGCCGCTAACAATCAGTCGACGAACGCATAATTGCAACGGGTCTAGCGACTTTTGTAAGAATCTAGTTCAGATCGAAGTCATTATACATTAATTTATAATTCAGTACAGTATTTTATTGAAGAAACCTTAAAACCCACGCATGCGCGTGATCACAGTACATTGTTTAACTGTGTGTAAGAAGCGTTACCAACGACCACCACAGTATTAGTTCGTAGATTCGGAATGAAATGTTGTTTTCTTCGTAAATTCTATCTCCAGTACTTTCGAGAAGATTCATAAACTAAGAGAGCGCCAGGTACAAAACCTCTTGAGCTGCCAGCGTGAACAATAACTAGCTGTAATACTGGAGACAATAAACTTTATTCTATTATATTCTATACTGGATTTGAAAGGTTTTTGTCACCTTTCTTGACAAACAGCGCCACCATCCTCGTTCATTAAAGATCTGTGTCGAACTGTAGCGTGGGGTCATCGTACGTACGCGTCTATGTGTGCGTGACTGTGTGTGCCAGTTTCAGCTCGTTCTATGGATGGCCTGTTGCCCTTATCTCTTTAGTGACCGCAACGACGTAATACTTACAAATTCAAATTCCTGAAGCGTTCTATGTTTTTATTTATACATTATTTGCTATCACGTGCCAACAAAGTTATCATACGGAGTGCACTAAACGGAGTATAATAATAGACTTTTAGGCACTATTATTATGTAGTAGTTAAAGTAGGTATCTTTTTAAATAACGCCAGTAGGACTGCCTCGTCAGCTCCCGTACGGCGGTGTTGCGCCGATACATCAGCCGATCTGTTCTCAACTTAGGTGCAAAGAGCTGTCAATATTGTCATCCTTAGCACCAAGTGGAATCACAGTTACTTCAAACTCACTTGCCCTAAGTTCTTAAGATGAGTTGTTACACAATAGACGTGCAGAGCTCTTGTTCTTCATGGGCGGGTTGGTTGAGCCGAAAAGAAAGCTCGCGGTGGAACAAGCCCTTAATAATTCTTAGGGTAAGGATAAGATACAGTCAGCAAACTTGGCGTATCCTTACGCCTCAAGCTGTCAAAATCAATGCATTTTGGCGTCTTTGTTTTCATATCCTCATATCACACAAAAATAAATTTAGTCTTTATACGAGCAAGATGTTCAGTGTCGAGGCGAAGTACTAGTGGCGCCCGCGTACACTGGCTCTGAACTGCTAATTTGTAACTTTTACACAATGTCAAAGCTTTGCTCAATATTTTAACTAGTTGGCGCCACGGCGAGGCTCAGAACTTCGACCACAGCAGCAGCGACAATCATGTGATCGTTTGCGGTTGTTACGTCAACTAGTATGACTATTGTTATTCAAGTTGTTTATTTGTATGGATTTCCTTAAGCTAAGTACTCTGTTTAAACTAATACCCAGTGATCGGATTTTGGTGTGCATTTACTGGGATTAATGACGTTATCAGAATATATGAATCCGGGACCGGGACTACCGAATTTGCCATGTACTGGTTGTGCTAAGTTGTAGGTCAATTGAATCACATTCAATCCCAGTAATTGGACGCCACAATCTGGTCATTGCTAATAACCTAGGTACCATTAATAATAATAATATAATAATTAATTTATTGTCAGGCAACTGAGACCCATAGATAAAATACACAAATTACAAAATAACAAACTAATACATAATAAATCTAAAAGTTGTGTTAATAAATATTGCTTACAACTATGTTAGTTGCACTTCACTTCACTAGGTAGTTGTCCTTGTGCTGTCCAGTGGTATTTGCCCGCGGAATCGACGGAACACTACTTCCTGTAGCCAAAAGTCTTCTTCCAAGACGACGGACAAGTAACAATTTGGTACTCGCACCACGAACGCTTTGAAGTTGACGTTGCGGTGCGACTCCCGTAACTGCACCCTCGGCATGGATCTCGTCTTCTGGCGCACGTACTCCACGATGTCCTCCGCCTCAGTGCTGTAGTGTAGGCGGAAGATGTACACCGGCGTGTTCGGCTTTGCGGCACACAGGCTCACTCCGGAATCCGTAGGATCTTTGCCGCAGCGGTTCTTGTTCGCTCGCGACCGGTGCTTCCTCCTTTGCACTGTCACGAAACCCTCATCATCAGCCCTATTCGGTGCCTTTTCTGGCATTGGCTTCATAGTTGGAGCGCCTGGGGCACTCGCGGTGACGCTAGCGAAATCCTTTTGTAAGGGTTTCGCCAGGGCTGCCGACACTGGCAACGGCACGGAGCGAGGGATTATTATTGAAGACAAGCCTAAGTAGTCACTGACGCCTGCTACCCGGTGCGACGCCTGCTGGCTGGTGGGACGCCTGCTGGCTGGTGCGGCGGGGTGTGAGGCACACAACGACGGTGATTGAAAAAAGAATCACAACATTGTCGAGAACGCCAGTAATGGAGAAGTGGTTGGAGAACCAAAGTGGTGCCGACAGCCGTTCATCACAATCGGAAAGTACTTGCTAGCTTGAGCGCAGTATCTTCGTAAGGTCCAACGGTCTGACGGTCCATGTCGCTGTCGTCAGTAGCAGGTGGAGATGCTTGCGAAATCACAGAGTAAAACAAAATAAAATTATTTATTAAAGCAAATTACAAGCAATTACAGCAATTATTTGTGAACTCTTTGTGAGACCAGGCCTAACACAAATGAAATATTACATATTAGCAAACATGGTGTTGAATAACGCTCGGCTAGAGCGACCGACGACGACTTGTAGCAGGCGGCGAGGTCAGACTGGCTGTAGACGACTGCCTGGGCAGGCTGGATATGGATGACCGCCTGGGCAGATTGGATATTGAAGGCCGTGAAAGCAGACTGGATGTAGACGGCCGCGATGGCTTACTAGATGTGAATGGCCCCGATGAGAAACCAGAAGATGTGGAGTCGCTGACATGTTGAGGCTCTATACAATCTTCGTATAAAAAAATACTTTCGACTATGTCTTGACTACTCAACTCAGCACAGCTAGATACCATAGAATGAGGTAGAAACGAAAAAAATTCTAGCAACACAGAAGTAAACTTCATTTCATCAATCTTTCTAACAACATCAAAAACAAATATCATCAATACGTCACTTTTATACGTACAAGCTGTTAACAACAGTTGAGAGCATTTAACGATGTCAAGAAGATCATTCAAGTTACTCTTATTTATATAACTTTTGAGAATTTTAACGAAAAATAATATGAAGTTATTTAACTGTTGTGACAAAGCGTCGGATAAGGCCCAGTAACGTCTCCCTATGTTTATATCAACTGGATATGACTTGTGCATGTTCATGACATATTCAGAGTAAAGTCGCCCCTGCTCCATTATTAAATTGAATATCTCTTCATCCTTCTTTTCCAGAATATTCATCAATGTTGTGTCAGTTTTTATTTTATAATCAAATATGTTGCGTATATTCATGCAACTTTCCATCGAAAACATCCCGTTAAATATGAAATCCAACCATGATATTTGCTTGTCGCTATCATTTTCGTTTTTTAAACAATCACAAACATATTCAACTGCGAAGTATTCAGTGAGCATAAATATTGGGACTTCATTAGCCACACTATATATCAAACCAGTCTTCTCTCCTCCTTTTTCTATGAATGTGATCGTGTCCTTGATTTCTTCCAAGTCTTTCATACTAAACAATGTATGGCTATGTAGTTTGAAAATGGCATAAGCCGCCAATTTTTTATGCTTTGAAATAAAATTTGCAAGTTCTTTGTCGTAAGTAATAATAATATCAGGATTATAGATGTTCACTTCGTTTTTCTCTTGAAACCGTATTGTTTTCATTTTCATTTCCAAAAATCGTTCGTAGAAGGTATAAGTGTTCACTTCTAAATTCCACCTAGTATTTTTGTTAACACTTTTTATATTGCTTTCGACGAAAACAGCTGCTAGGAGCAGATGTAAGGGATTCCCATCACGGTTGTCTTGTTGAAAACTGGACATGTAATCATGATCTTTTATCTGAGAATAAAATGAAGCATCATCATTTTTGGTGTACGTCGATAACGGAATCCGCTTAATTTCATTTAGCAAATAATGGGCTGCGTTAGTATAAACATTGTGTAGTTGCATTACAAATCCATGTAGTTTTACAACTTCCAATTTCGACATGTATTCAATGAAGTTCTTAACATTTTCGAGTTGTGTGCTGTTAAGTTCTTCTAATCTCAAATTATATTCCCAAAATGTTTCCAAATATTTTTGCATTTCCATGTAGGAGAAGTTTTCTATTTCGTACGATGACCCGAACTCTCGCTGTAAAATGGTTTTTACTTCGATATACGACCTGCTTGTCACCCACATTCTATGCTTGCGAGGATCACTACTGAGAGTTTTAAGGCATTTTATAACTTCATTCGTATAATGCGGACAGATTTCATCAAAACCATCAAATAGGAATATCAACTTGCCTTCATCATAAAAATGTAGAAACAAATTTAACTCAAACTCGGCCCAGTGATCGCCTGAACACTCTTTCAGATACACAACTCCGTTTTCTTCTCGCAGCGAAATTTCAACATTATTATCGTTTCCAAGTTTCTCGCGAAGTACAACTTGGCATACAAACTTTAAAGTCTCTAATGTGTCGATGACTGTGTTCTCTTCCTTCCATTTGCTGAATTCCTTTGAGTAATCCAATAGGTTTATCCTTACAATCCAAACTTCTGGATACTCTTCTTTTGTTTTAAGCGATAAATGAGTGAGTAAAGTAGACTTGCCCATTCCGGGTTCTGCTGTCACAAGTACAATGTCATCTTCTCCTTCGATAAGAGTATTAAAATGTACATTGACATCATCTCCTGTCTTCTTAACGCGTCTGTCAACATACATGTGTTTAATTTCATCGTAATTCTTATTAACAATTAGTTTACCAACTACAATTATATCTTCACTAATTATTTTATTCAAAACATCTCCTTTCACATATGCTTTTGATTTGTCATTCAGTATCGAATCTAATCTTACTTCTGTGCCTTGAAACCTGACTCTGGTGTTCTCGAGAACACTTTTCTGTGACTCTTCGCTCATGTCCGTGAGACTACTTTTCTCGTCTTGTACTATATTATCGGCCTTTGCGAAATATTTCTGTAAGATTTCTAGTGACTTAATATTGTTCGTAATAACTATTGTTTTCTTGTCACGAACAGCGTTTGAAATGTTTTCTAAAAGTCTTTTTTCGTTTCTGGAATTTCGTAATTTATCGCATACAAAAGTTAAAAAAGTGTGTTGGTTTGTATTTGCCAACTCTGTACCTAATGCGTTACGATCGTTTATCGGTAATTTTATGACATATTCAAGATCTAGCACGACATGGTCTATTTTCTTCAGATGCTGCATCACTTTAACAACAGTCAGTACGCTGTTCTCTGAAATGATAACAGTATTAGAATGATCCTGCAAGTTCAAGGACCTCACCGCGTCTTCAGTGAATGTGTAAATATATTGTTTTATTTTGCACATATATGTTACATTTATTAAGCATATTAATGAGTCTTCAATAATGTTATTTAAAGCTTTTTTGAAGAAATCACTTTCTCGTGTAAGATAAAATGCTTGTTTTGGGTGCATCCACCATTTCTGTATTTCATCGTGAAATTTTAGAAATATTGCATCTGTTTTAACTTGAAAGTAGTTTGGGTGATCACGCTGATATTCTTCTATTTCTAGTTTTAAAAACGTCTCCACGCCATTCTCATCAGCTTGTTTACTGTAGAATAGCAGTTTCTTTAAGAAATCTCTCGCTAAATTCTCTTCATTTTCTCTACAATCGAATGAAAGTTTTGGCAACTTGTCAACTTTAAAAGAAAATTTGTAATCGTGCAAATCGTGGATTTCATCAATTAATTTTGTGTAGAGCCTTTTAGCAAGACATCCTAGTGTTTCCCAGTTATCTGTAATCTTCATCAATTTGGTATTATCATCAAGCACAAATATGTTTCCGATGACACCAGTTATACTTCCATTGAGCTGCAGAAATCCATCTCTGAATGATTCATCTATATAGACCTTGTCTCTGGATTTGCACTTGTCTATTATATCGATGATTGTTGAAGTCAAATGATTTAATGTTGTCTCTATTTCTTCATCGCTGCCACTTATTGTTAAATCTTTGTTACCGAACGCAGCCGGGACTTTCAAATGCCGAGATACTAATATTTCTTTTGCAGCTAGTTCAACTGCTTCATTAACAGTCGATCGAGAAACGTACTTATGCAATTGTACCTTGAATTCTTTTGTGGATTGTTTATCAAAATCTAGCTGACCATTGTTATATGTTATAACGGTTCCTACCAATTTGCTCAGCTTTCTAACATCAGTGGGATCGGCTAAGAATTCAGACAGGATTTTTTTTATATCAGTAGGATCACTTCTTTTTCTTTTTTTAAGAATCTCTTTGAACAGTGTATCTTTGAATAGAATGAGGTATTCTTCATTGGTGTCAAAGAAGTCGTTACGAAAGGTAGCGGTTCGATATCCATTACGCTGAATTTCTGAAATTTCGAAAACTTTCTGCGCTAGAATAACATGATAGAGTAGCACGAGCTCGTTAGAGAGCATCATTTGATAATTCTCTTCATCGTTTATTAAATATGCTATCCATTCAGCCAGTGAAGTGATTTGCTCTTTCATCGCTATTTTACATAGAAACTCTACATTCTCTTCTTGTTTGTACGGCTGCATGGGCGTGCTGAAGGTCCCTGCCGGCTGCATGGCCGTGCCGCGGGTCCCGCCCGGCTGTATGGCCGTGCCACGGGTCCCGCCCGACTGTATGACCGTGCTGCGGGTACCGCCCGGCTGGTCGCGGGTCTCGCGGGTCTCTTTGCCACATGTATATATTAGACTATTCAGTTTGGAGGAAAAGGCACTGGTAACTGAGGCATTAAACAAGTCGTCTTTCGCAGTTGTGTATATAACGAATAAACATTCCGTTTCATCAAATGTTCCATTAAATAACAAGTCGTCATTACTAGATTCAAAAGTCTTCCTTATTTTCAAGTAACTGTCAAAGTAAGCCGCCAAATCGTTTTTAAGTGTTTGTTTCTCGTTTTCCCTGTGTTTAGCTTGTATGAACACAGCGACGGGTTTATCAAACCCCTTCACTTTGGCTTTGAAACAAATGTCGTCGAAAGCCCCAATGTTGTCGATGTTTGAAGCTAATTGAAACTCTTCAATATCATCGTCATGAATTGCTCTAAAATATAATAAGCTCATAAGTTTCGTTCCATACAGCTGTCCGCGAATCCCTGACGTGCCTGCTCGCTTGCTGTACATGGTACGGTTCGTCATTAATTCCGAGGGCACTTCATTTGGCACACACAGTACCAGTACAAAGGCAGGTAGCAGTCACAGTCACGGGGAGCACTCGGTAGCACCAAACTTAGGCAAATCTGCAAACAAAAATAACATGTTATGTATGTGTCGAAGATGGATTGCTTGATTAGCTGTTTTGCATAACCGCTAGCTGTTTTACAAAACAGCTCCGTTATGTAAAACACCATGTATTACCATTGCGTTACGTTTAACAAAACTGCTACCCATGCTTATACGTAATGCAGAATAGCTTAACTTCAGTCAAAAAACCGTTTGGCTTCTAATGCCAAATCGATCGTAGTAACTAAGCAGGCGCACCCTGAACAATTGGTTTAGGCTAGTAAGAACTGTGATCAACCGCGCACGAGCCGAGCGAGCGAAGCGAGCGGTGCCTCTTCAGTGCCCGGCGAGCATTACTTCCAAGATAGTCGCAGTTACCTAGCTATTTAGTATTTTTAGGACTGACTCTCATGAAACTCTATAACTTCATATTAAACTTGTCCTTAAAATCACTGTTTTCACTTGAGTTAGGCTGTTTTTGTTTCGAACGCCACTTTTGCTGTTATAACACAGGGAGCCACGAGCGACAAAATTTAGAACTAAAATCTACAGTCTGACGTTTCATTTCACGCTGTTTTACATAACCTCTAATCGTTGACGTTGACATGACGTTTACATAACCTCTAATCGGAAACATATTTGTCTTTGATAAATGCAAAACGTTTATGCAATTCTGCGTGTTAAAGTTCAGTAATTATAGAAAATCGCTAAACGTCGGTCAGCTGTTTTACATAATGGAGCTGTTTTGTAAAACAGCTAGCGGTTATGTAAAACAGCGGATTTGTCAATCCATCTGCGAAATATGTAGGTACCGTATGTTATACGAAACTATCTCGTCTAACGACGACGAGTGGAGGACGAGAGTTGTGAATAGTATAACCTTGTCTATTGCTAACATCAAAACGCGTAACATTAAAAGAGTTACGTGTGTCGACACTTGTGCTAATTAAGTAAACGACAGTCGGGAGAGTTTATAAAAATAACTTTATTTAACTGACAGAGTGACAGTAAAGATAATAATAATCATAGCTCGTTCCTCTTTGAGTCAAAAGAGGCTCAGTCAGTACAAAAGGCGCTCACTTTAAAAAGTTTGAGGGTCATTTAAATGTTATATCATTTGTAAATTAAATTATTTTTGTAAATAATATATGCTTTATAAATATTGGTAGAAGAATTTTAGGTCCCGAATAAAACGATTCCCTTGATTAAATCCGAGACACCAAGTATTATCTTGGCAAAACTCAAAAAAAACTTTATTATTACTCCATTCTAAAGCGAATTCAGTTGTGTGTTAATTTTCATCTAGTTTAAAAAAAACCTGATTGACGTGTAAAAGTGTTTGTACAAACTTACTTACAGAAATAAAATCATTTATCATTTATCATTTTGATGAATTTCCCTGAAATTGCGTTCAGGGTCATTTTGTTTATTTAAGTAAACAATGTGGATACGACAATAAATACAAATACTGGCAATATTATGATTCGCCTTGAAAGGGCCCGAAGATCTGTCCTTAAAGTAATGACATTCAGGCCATTTTAGGTTCCCCACAAAAATCTTATATGCGAAATGTGAAATATTAACGGTACGGCAGATGTATATTTTAGATATCGTCATCAAACAGCACCTTATCACGCCATACGATAATAGTGTTCTAAAAAAACGCACCACACGAAACATCTGTTTATCAATTAAATGTCGAACTGCATCAGCTAGAAAACAACATAAGTATTTATCTACTCATTTATATAATATGACAAACAAAGAGCTTAAAATAAATCCTCTCACAATAAAGGAAGCTAAAAGTAAGGTTAAATCATGGCTACTTACGCATGACTATGAACAAACCGAACTCCTTTTAAAATAGTATATACTTTAACATCACACACCACATACCTACATTACACATTCACACACCACAAACACTACACACCATATTCATACACTATACCACTAACACTCTTTTAAATTACTCCAAGTTGGGAAATGTTTCTCGTGTTTATAATTTTCTCTTTTATCTTTTATTTTTATTTTTATATTTTTTTTTTTTTTTTTTTCTTTAATTTCTGTACTTGTGTTTTTGATTAATTCTTATTGCATAAAACTCGACTCATAATTATTGGGAGAAGACACTGGCTCCTGTAACACAGGTACTATACCTAGCGCAGGAGCCAGGGCCTCACTACTTTTGTAAAAAATATTTATGTCAATAAAGAAAATATTTATTTATTTATTATTTAATACTAATTAATGCATAGGAGTATTTTAAAACTACCAAAGAAATCCTAACATCGAAATTAAAAAAGTGTTTTATGGATGGATGGATGAACGGATGGATGGATGGATGGATGGTTTTGCTAATCTTTCATAGCTATAGTGAAGAAACTGTTGGTATAAGTATTTGATTGAATTTGTGTAAGAAGCACACTAGGTACGTCATTTAGATATAGATACGAAGTTTAATTATTTGTTAGTTACCTGTAGTTACACAGTTGTGGACATATACCTCGACCTCATCTAGTTTTAAAATATGATTGACGTGTAAAAGTGTTTGTACAAACCTACTTACAGAAATAAAATCATTTATCATTTATCATTTATAATTAGGAACGACTGACGCCGGTCACTTTTCGACAAACATTTATCATTTATCATTTATAATTAGGAACGACTGACGCCGGTCACTTTTCGATAAACATTTATCATTTATTATTTATAATTAGGAACGACTGACGCCGGTCACTTTTCGATAAACATTTATCATTTATAATTAGGAACGACTGACGCCGAGGTCACTTTTCGATAAACATTTATCATTTATCATTTATAATTAGGAACGACTGACGCCGAGGTCACTTTTCGATAAACAAGTTGCTGTCATTGTTGTATTAATGAACTAATAATAACTGTTAACTGTTGTTCGGTTGTAACATCAATTTGAATAGACTTTGATACTATGTACAAGATACCCAAACTAGTTGGACTTCTATTAATAATTTAGCTATGGTCCATTTGAACTACCTATTCGAAACTCCCTAGCCGTGGACAAATAATTAGGAACGGGTAAAATTACTTCATTTATTAAACGATATCAGATTTTTTTCAATGAAATTAGCAATACTTATTATTCAGCAATACTTATTACCACTGCTTACAAAACTAAGCATTAATATTTTGTAGGATGATTGTAAGGTATTGCAGGTGCAGGGTGGATGGCGCAAATAACAAGACGTGACGAAGTTATATTAAAACACTATATTCTTGAAAACACTTATTAAAACGGCTTACACACTATAATTAAATACACACAGTAATACAATAAGATCAGATCACCCTCCATTACTACTAGCTATACAGAAGAACACAAGAAAAACACTGACTTTAACCGTTTTTTTTTTTAGTATGGCAGCTCGTAGTTTTGACCACTGAGGTCCTGGCTGTCCTGTGTCCTGTGGGTGCCTTAATGATTTTACTCAAAATAGCCTCCAGCCAGGAGCTACTTTAACCGCATTTGGTCACTATATTTATAGCCAAAACACTATGGTACAAGTAGTGGGTGGACCTCTATGTTGAGTGGAATATTTTAGAGGTCTCACCCAATACGACACAAATGCGGCTCGGACACTTCGGTCAAGTCGAGACTTGCTTCCGACAAGTTGAAACCAGCTCCCCGGAGCCCGTGATCTGTCCCTGTGTGCGTCTATGAACGTTTTAGTTCTAGCTACTCGCCACCAGGTGCGATTAACAATTTGCTGTGGTTCTCAACAATCCCACCCCCAGTAAGAGGGTTCAACCGATTACATTTCCATCCGTAGGAAGCACAACAATTTTTACAACGGGCCGACGCAGGACCCCATTATTAGTTTTACATCTACTACCTTTATCACGGAATCAGCACCGGGGTATACATTCTTAATTACACCTTTGGTCCATTGGTTGTGGCGTATTTTACTATGGTCTATTATCACTACCACGTCACCCACTTTAACGTTTGGCACATCACTTGTCCATTTGTTGCGTCGCTGGAGCGTTGGGAGGTATTCGCGCAGCCATCGCCTCCAAAAGAGGTCGGCCAGCGCGTTCACTCTCCTCCACATGCGGCGCGAGTCGACGTCGATGGCGTGTCCACGCGTACACGGAGCATCTCCTGCGGCTGTGCCCAGCAGGAAATGGTTGGGGGTCAGCACCACTGGCTGATCGCTGTCGCTGGTCACGTACTGTTATAGGTCACCACGCGTTAGGCTTTTTAAAAAAAATATATTTACTTCAGGATGTATATTTCAGGATATTATAACTTGGGATATAATCACTTTAAGGTAACACGTGGGACCTATAGGCAGACCCGTCCGCTAAGGAGGTTGAGTATCAACTGCTGGGAAAAAGATGGCGTCTAAAAAGCCATCAGGTAGACTGATAGCTGGCAGCGCCGACGAGGCGCTGATCTAGCATAAACCCTTACAGAATTAGGGTATATTACGTTAGGGGTCGGCTGTTGATGATGAGTTCGGCCTCAGCGAGGAGGGTGTATAGGACCTCCTCGCGAGGGGCTCGTTCCCGGAGTGTCGCCTCGAGCGCGTTCTTTACAGAGCGCACCAGTCGCTCCCAACACCCGCCCATGTGTGGGGATGCCGGGGGGTTGAAATGCCACGCGTTCCCGCGGCCTGTTGCTTCGCTTTCCAGCTTGCCGTGGTCCATGTCGCGCAGAGCCGGCGCAGTTCAGCGTGTGCGCCGACGAAGTTGGTGCCGCGGTCGGAGTACATATCCGCGGGTCGCCCGCGGCGCGCAATGAGGCGCCGCAGGGCCAGGATCGCTGAATCGGCACTCAGCGTTGATGCCAACTCCAGGTGGATGGCACGGGTGGTGAGGCACGTGAATAAAACGCCCCACCTCTTCTCCCTGCGCCGACCGATAGCGACTTCCATGGGGCCAAAATAATCGACCCCACAGTGCACAAAGGCTCTCCTTGTGACCTCCAGCCTTGCGGCCGGGAGATCACCCATTTTGAGGGTTAGCGGCTTGGCCTTCTCCAGGCGACATCGTTGGCAGCTCGCGGTGACGGCCTTGACGGTTGACCGCAGGTTGGTCACCCAATATTTCTCGCGAACTCTGTTGACAACTGCCTCTTGGTTAGCGTGTAGAGCCGCCTCGTGGTAACTATGTATGAGACGGCGTGTGAGCGCGTGTTTCCCATCCAGGATGACTGGGTGGTGCTCCCCAAAGTTGAGCTCGCTACAGGCGCCCAGCCTGCCGCGTACTCTTGGCAGGCCATCTTCGTACAGCATCGGGTCTAATGCTCGTAGCTTGCTGTCGGTCGGCAGTGGGCGAGCTTCCCGTAGAGCTGTGATGTCTGCTGTGTAGCTCTCTGCTTGCGCCAGACGCAACAGGCGCATCTCCGCCTCACGCAGATCTTCTGTGGTCACGGCGCATGACTGACACCGCTTGCGGCAGCGATCTGTGAAAACGAGCAGGCGTGCCACGACATACAAAGCGCGTGACCATGTGGGTAGTCACTCGTATTGCAGTAGTGGCTCAAGTTGTGTCGCCACGGCGTGTACTCGCTGCACTCTTTACAGCTGTGAGTCTGCCAGCGCATCGAGATCGGTGCTCGCCGGCCACTGTTCCTGTGGGCAAAGAAGAAACGAGGGGCCCGATAACCACTCGTCACTATTATTGGGCCAGTCCAATCGGGTCGCTTTGTCAGTGGGGTTCATCGCCGACGGAACCCAGTGCCAGTCGGCCCTCTTTGACCTCTTGTCTATCTCAGCTAATCGATGTGACACGAACCTTTGAAACTCGATAGCTTCGGAGTTAATCCATTTGAGAACGGTTTTACTATCTGTTGTGAACTCCTACTCCATAAATGCACATCATGGACTAATAGTGACATCTCGAGGAAAGAAACAATAGCACACGCTACGTCATACTAATCTCTCGACCGTGATTGGTTTTATTTAAAATATTGTTCCCACTCCCTTGCCCTCGAATCTTGTATGTAAGATGGCGAATACATAATTTGCTCGTTAAAACTAACGCATCGTTTTTATTATAAAAATCCTCAACACAATCTCTGGAACACCAAAGTTTTCACAAAACCTCACCGCTGCTGCTACACTATCTGTCCACAGATGTCTGTGTGTAATAGGTATGCCTAGTTCTTTCTCCACTGTGTCAGCCAGTCTACATGCTAACACAGCCGCCTGTAATTCCAGTCGCGGAACGGAAACTACCTTCTGTGGCGCTACTCTGGCCTTTCCTACTACCATAGCTACGTCCCTAATACCTATTGAATTTACTCCCGCTATATAAGCTCTACCGCGGCATATGCGGACTCGCTTGCGTCACCGAATACATGAAGTTCTATTCCCTCCGGCCTCAGGCCGTACCACCGAGGTATGGTTACATCAGTGAGGTGGTGTAAGTTATGCAGCCACTCAAACCATATCTTGGCCTCTGCAGATTGCAGCTTCTCATCCCACTGGGTCCCCGTGTGCCATATCCTTTTCATAAGGATACGCGATTGTATGACACACGGACACAGAAAACCCAGTGGGTCAAAAATGGACATAATAAAACGAAGGAACTCCCGTTTCGTTGGTATAGTTTTCTCTTTTACTATGTCTTTTGGTAGTTGTTTGAATGACAGATCGAAAGCTAATTTGTCCGTGCTTGGCGACCAAATCATACCCAACGTACGCTCCGTCGTACCCTCGCCCTTTTCTAACGATACCCTATCAGGCATTTCTACTTGCAGCCTGTCACGTAGCTCTTGAGAGTTGGTGACTCACCCCCGTATAACAAATCCGCCCTCTGCGTGAATGTGTGTCACCTGCTCTATTAACCGACCGGCTTGCGTGACAGACCACGCACTATCTATGTAGTCGTCCATGTAATGTTTATTGTGTATGGCTGCTACCGCCTCGGGATATGAGTCTCTATATTTAGCCGCGTTTTTATTTAGAATATAAATAGCTGATGTTGGCGACGATTCTGCACCGAAAGTCATGGGGTTAATGACGTACACGTCAGGCTCCTTGCTACCGATTGTGTTCCATAGGAACAATTGTGCCCCCCTGTCTTGCTCTCTAACTTTCACCAGGAGAAACATATCGGCTATATCCCCGGTATACGCGATAGGGCCTATTCTGAATTTGAATAACACACCTAATAGAGTTTAAAAGATCAGGTCCAGGAAGCAAATTATCATTTAAGGCTGTTCCATTATATGTCGCGGCGGCGTCGAACACTAGTCTAAGTTTCGATGGTTTGTTGGGATTCCTTACTCCGAAATGAGGTAAGTACCACACCGGGTCGAACTTGACCCCACTCTCTACCCTACTCGCGTACCTTTCCGCTAACAGTCTATCGATTTGTGCCGTATAGGCCTCAGCATACGCGGTGTCTTTGCATAAACGACGTTCAAGTCCCGCCAACCGTTGGCGCGCGTAACTGTAATTGTCGGGCAACTGCGGGTCGTCCCGATGCCACAACAGACCTACTTCCCAAGCACCGCTCTCTGTTTGACGGCTAGTGGAATCTAAAATAGCGTTAGCCCTGTCAATACCTTTGTGCGTTCGAAGCACCACTGAAATCCCAATAGCTTCTAACTCAAACTGTCTTTTAACTCATTTATGTAAGTCAATGATCGGTTCTACCGCACAATTTAACGAATCTTCGCTAGTGTACACATTACCTACAGGCCCATGCACTACCCATCCTAAACTGGTCAAAGAGGCAACCGGCTTACCTGACTTCCCTCGGCGGGTCTCCTGGCTAACAAGCAACTCCGAGTTGTCCTGCCCCAGCAACAGCAGCGGTTTGGCTCCCCTCATCTCCTCGCAACCCAAGTGGCGAATGTGGGCGTGCTCCGTCATCACTGCGGCGGGTACCGTCTGCGCGGGTAAGTCCAAACTCTTGATTGTACGACACTTCCACTGTATGGTTGCCCGCTTGGCCCACGCACTGATACACTTATCACACGTGAGGTTTCATCCACTATTTCCTGACCGCGGGCACTCCGGAGCACTAGTGGCTCTGGTCTTCCTTTGGCATTTGCCGCCAACGAGTCGTCTATCAGTAAAACTGTGGCTCCGTCATCCAATAAATCATAACATTGGCCGTCTACACCGTTCACGGTCACACAGACTGGTATTTTCTTCAATAACGCCTTCCCGGTGTAGTCGCTGACATTCGTGACGCTCTCGCTCTTTTTGCCGACATGTAACACAATATGTGGTGCGCGTAATTACACGACGTGCACCTACTTGCACGACAAAAGTTCTTCCCATGCTTCTTCGTGGTACACTTGAAGCACAAATTGTTCCGCTTGATGTGTTTCCATCGCTCATCGACACTCAACCCAGTGAACTTCTCACACTTTGGTAAACTATGTTGTTTCTCGCATAACGTACATTTTTCTTCAATAGCTTTTGCCTGGTGTTCACTATCGGAATGTACGTGTAAACGTAGTATGTTTCTCGCCTGCTTAACTATCTGTAAATTTTTGCTCGGGGCTTAAAAGCATTAGTTGATGCTGCGGGCGTGCTCAAGTCCATCTGTACATAATATGACGTGACTCGGGTTACGTGACTTAGGAACTCTGCGAGTATTTCTAGACTTGGCGAAACTCGCACATCTATGCCTTGGTTAGTTGCCATACCCATTGCAAAATCACAGTTTTGAGCACGTTGTACAGGAGTAAGCTTATTTAAGAGTTCACTTACTAGTTGTGGGTTGTTTAAGTATCCATTTGCATGTCCACTTCTAAGGAGCGATACACAATTTCTCACTGTTGTTGAGAACTTTCTAAGTTCGCGTCTGCTTTCCGTCACTTTTGGTAAGGCACGCACTTTCCTAAGGGCACATACCAGCACGAGATTAGGATGCCCGAACTCTTCACCCAGAGTCTTCATGATCTCCGCTGGGTTCGTTGAAGTGCGTAGTAGGTCCTCCACAGCTATCTTGGCGTCTCCCTGGAGCGATGTTTTCAGACGCGCTAGGTTTTCGTGCGGCTTAGACTGGTATAGTGCTGTCGTGTCATAATACATGTTCCTGTATGACAGCCACTCCGCTGTGTCACCGTTGAAGGATGGTAACTCATAGGCTTGCCTTGGTACCGGCCACGGACACGCTAGACTAGATATAGCGTCTGCCAATCTGTCTATTTTGCGGTCCCGAGACCTCCTCCTATCTGCGTCGTCGGCGAACGTGTTTTCCCACTCAGGCACTTCTTCATTTGGCACTTGCGTAGCACTGGCCGTCGCTACGGGCGTAGCGTCTACGTG
Source organism: Dryobotodes eremita (assembly GCA_917490735.1). NCBI lineage: Eukaryota > Metazoa > Arthropoda > Insecta > Lepidoptera > Noctuidae > Dryobotodes > Dryobotodes eremita. Next base: position 307,441 of record OU823269.1, read on the forward strand.
GTACGTAGGTTCGTGGAACTGAACGGTCGCGGGCGCACACTGTTGTTGGAGCGCAGGTGTTTGGATAGGCGGCGGTACGAACACTAATACCTCATGGGAGGCCGCGGGCGCGGACACTAATACATCGCGGGAGGTTGTAGGCGCGGACACTACTCGTGACGGCGGATCGCGACTTATAGCGGGTGCGAGTGTTACACTTGTGACAACAGGCGTCGTTTCTGTAACCCATTCTTCAATACGACGCGTTGTCCCTTCTTCCTCTGAACTGTCTTCCTCAACAGCGTCTATCTCAGCGAGATCGGCTACTAGTTTTATCTTTACTAGGTTTTCCCTCAGGCGCACTACTTCGCGTTCAGCCTCGTACTCTACCCTCCGTGGAAGATGATCGGCGCTTCTCTGACCGCTCCTCGAGGAGGCGTGGCTTACTCTTGACCTAGCACTCTGTAATTTATCTGATCTCACAGGCGTAGCGACTATTCTGTGGTCGATGACATGACCACCCGCCAGTGCGATCACAGGTGCAGGAAACGAAGACGTCGTAGGTGCGATTGAAGGTGATCCTGGTGCCATTTCCGACGGCACCCCAGAATCGGCTTCAAATTCTCGCCGCTTGTTCATTGCTGCCTCTAACTTACGCAGCTTGCTTCTAGTAGTAACGGTACTTCTGTCACTCATCTTGAAACCTGCCGATCCGTCACTCGAAGGACCAACATTGTAAGGTATTGCAGGTGCAGGGTGGATGGCGCAAATAACAAGACGTGACGAAGTTATATTAAAACACTATATTCTTGAAAACACTTATTAAAACGGCTTACACACTATAATTATACTGAACTACTTAGGAAACTGAATGGAAACTAAACTGTCAGTGTCGAACCATGCCGATCAACCAGGCAAATATCAAGTGAAGTACGGCACGGCACGGCAGGGGATCCGTCGGCATCACTACATGCAAGCGCATTCTGACGGCAACGATGCCGCGTCATGCCTAAGGATACCGCGACGTCCTTAGGCATCCTCATTGAAATTTTATTGTCATACTATTAAGTTATATTTCTATTTGTCGCATAAAAATTCCTTGCCGTGCCGAGCCACCAGTGTGCGCAGGCCCTTAGTCATCAAAGCACCGAACTCCTATTTCCGAAAATCTAATTGAACCTCGGCGGGTCATTATCCAGCTTGTTTCGGTCGCTCTTGCATCCTACTCTATCTTAATTCTTACGCTTCTTGATATAAATCGACACAATTAGTCCTCTTTCTGTATGCACGGTCAAAATAAAACCTATCCAATTCGAAGCGAAATGAAAAAATTATCGAGCTCGCTTTGCTGGCTCCTGCATCCTACATTCTGAATTCTCTTAATTGTTAATTTTTTCTGACTTAGGGCGTGTTTCACCAAACTTTTATACCTAGAATATAGAGAATAAATTTAGACTTTTGACAGTTTTTCCATAATATAAAATAATATAAATAAATTTAGACTTTTGACAGTTTTTCCATAATATAACTGCCAGACGTCAAATATTGTCGCCGCAGGAGGAGGCACCCTGGGCGTCAGGAGTCGATTGCCGACTCCCGGCCACCGCAGGCGCGGGCTTGCGGACGGCGAGCAATGGGCAGCTCGCCGTCCGGTAAGGACCAGGCCCGGGTCGACGGCGCGTCGTGTTACACGCACGCCTCAAACAGATGTCAGCATCATTGACGGGGTCCAAAAGGGCCGATGCCTGCCGGGGTCGCGGATTGTTCGAAAGAGTTACCGTGGCCCTGGCGCACAGGCATCTGAAGGAACACGGGTGGGTTTTAGTCAGTAAGAGTCTGACACGCCCTTCCGCTCTGCCCAGAGCGGGAGAGGTCATTTGATTATTTCACACACAAAAAAAAAACTTGCTCTAGAGCTACGAGTACATACCTATTAATATTACACCATAGTGTCGCAACAATTAACCGGAATATTCGCAAAAAAGGATTTATTCATTTGAATTCACAATTATGTATTTTGAATGAAGTAATCGCCTTCGTTCCTTCGTTATAAAGCCTGTGTTTAGGGACGATAATTATGTAAAATTATTCTGTTATTGAAAAGATCCTGTTTATTTTAATATTTTCCTCGTTCTTGTGACCATATTTTAGGTAGGTGACTCACGGTGAAGCGGTGCCACATGTTTGTAAAGATATGACCACACTGGTGTGCTTTCAGTTTTACCTATTAGTCCACGCTCGCACGGACGTAACACTATCGCGGCGGGTTTTTATCGCGCACTGGATTTTCAACTCTTAGTGTGGAACTGAGCATTGAAAATCCAACAGAGCACATCCCAACGCGTCGAAAAAGCACCCATCCACCACGATTTTGTTACATCCGTGCGAACGTGGACTTACATAGCCGTGCTGTGCCCCGCGGATTCACCCGCCGTTTAACGGGCGGCTGCCCTCGGCCCCCGACCCACCGCGTCACATCGCGTCATCCGCCCTCGCTGTTACTTCGTTTTCCCTTAGCCTTCTTTCTAACTTTAATTTTATTTTTGCTTGACTTCTTAGGGTTGTAGCGTGATGTTAAAATAGCCTTCCTCAAGAATTGGGCTATCAGATTCAAAAAGAAATTTTCAAATCCGACTGATAGTTCCAGAGATTAGCGCGCTCAAACAAACAAACTCTCCAGCTTTATTATATTACTAGCTTCTGCCCGCGGCTTCGCCTGCGTTGATGTTGGAAATTATTCCACGGGAACGTGCTACCGGGACAAAAAGTAGCCTAAGTCCTTCCTCAGGATGCCATCTATCTCCTTGCCTATTATCGAGATCCGTTCAGTGGTTTAGGCGTGAAAACATAACATAGACTGTCAGAGTTACTTTCAAATGTGTGATATTAGTATGGATTATGTACAAGTATATGAAAAAGGAGACGAGCTCATGGGGCATCAAAAAATTCGTCCGCATCGCTGTCAGTGGGAACAGTGCCAACAGGCTGGCAGCGTTGCCAAGATGGCGACGCTGCTTCTGTGGCCTACAATTTGGAAATGGATTATTTTATATACCCGGCTCGTCGGTCCAGTAATCGCAAGCAGTACTGCTAAGCATTGAGGTCTTGGGTTAGATTCCCAGGTCGGGCAGAGTGTGATTGGGTTTTTCTATTTGAAATTTCTCAATAACAGTCCGGAACCTGGATTTGTGCCCGGTTAGTGACAATAGGCTCGCCCCCTGTCACATGGGACTTAAACATAGCTGTCGAAATGGGGGTGTACTATATGTACATACGGCTCTGCCAACCTTTCGGGAAATAAGGCGTGATGTTATGGATTATTTAATAAACAGTTCATTTTTGCGCGGAACCAATTAGGTATTAACAGTCTTTGGTAATCACTCAGTTGTATGGAGCCGAACTTCTGCGCTTGTCTCTAGTGACAGTCCGCCGTGTCTGTGCGTGTCACGTCATCCTACATGCAGTGGATGGGTTCGTCAGTAGTAACACTTGGACCACGAAAACCGTCCTTAATGGTACGAAATAAAGGCGCAGTCAAAGTTAAATAATTCTACTACTAAGTATCAAAAATGTGCAAACTATAAGATAAGCCATTATAACGAAGGCATAGCAAATAATGTGTTCATCGTTGATCATTGTGTCAATCGTTGAGCTTCTCAAGTTCCGAGTTGAGCTCCACGATTACTGACAAATGCGTGCACTGACTGGACAGGTCCACTCAATGTGTGTGGTTCTTTCTTCAAAAGACTATTTCAGACACTAATCTACATGGTCTTCACGTGATCTGACCAAGATTATGTCTGGAATTTAAAAGAGACTGTGACCTCTAAGTTTGTTCCCGCCTTTCTTATCAGAGTAGTCAGATAGGAAACGCCGACCTCATGTAGTTTAAAAAAATATGATTACCGTATAAAGGCTCGTACACAATGGCGAGACGCGACGCCCGATACAAAGGCACCGCATGTCGCGCGACGAGTGGCGCCTTTGTGTAGCGCTGTCGCGTCGCGCCTGTCTGTGGGAGCCTTAAAAGTGTTTTTTCAAACCTACTTACAGAAGTAAAATCATTTATCACTAATCACTCACTCATTTGGCACTTGCAGGAGCCTTAAAACGGGAGGCATTTATATACATACAAATATACATAGATATGATTAAACAAAGTCACTTTTCGTGTGTGTGTGTGTGTGTGTGTGCAGTTTTTAACAACATTTACAAAATTTATTTTGGAACAGAAAACTCGATGTATTGACATGTGATGTCGCCACACATGTGAATAGCTTACACTCAAATGAAGCGCCGGAGCGCGGAGCGCGTGAGTCGTTATACAAAACACTGCTTTTCCTTTTTAGCAAGGACGCGCTGGTTAACCAGTTAGCCCTACAGTAGCACCCCGTCTGTCCAATGAACACGACAGGCCACTTTTCTTAGAGATTTTGTTCCGTCCACTTTCCGCCAATGGGTCAGATAAGACTTTAGCACTAAACATTGAATAATTATTTATGTAACTATGTATGCAAATTGATGAAAGATTACTCACGGTTGTTGCACTATGAGGTCACGTTGAGTTTATAAATGATATCTTCGATGTTATAAACTCCTGGTACCTACTTGACACGAGTTTTCTTATTTCATTTATTGGAATTTATTAAACATTTACTTAAAATCAAACACACGTCTTCACACTTTGGGAAGCAGCATTCAAATACATAATACTTTCCTCATCAGTACTTTACTAAGGTCGGTAATAAAACTTGAAGAGTGTCTGTTTGTTTGAACGCGCTAATCTCTGGAACTACCAGTAGGATTTGCAAATACTTTTTGCATTTGATAGCCTAATTCTTGAGAAAGGTTATAAGGCTTTAACATCACGGCACGAACCTTAGGAGAAAGTCAGAAAGAACGCTAAGCAAAAACTAAGATAGCGCGGGCGGGAGATACGATGCGACGAGGTGGTCGGGGCCGACAGGTCACGCAGACGAAGTCGCGGGCAGAAGCTTGTGAATGGTTCGGTAATCCACCTTCAAACAAGGGTTTATTAATTTTTGTTTACTGTACCTAACTGAGTTTTTAACTATTCTTTAGAAATGTCCGAACAGTTAGATAACGAATATTCATATTGCGTATCACATAATCTTTAATTTACATTTAGAACTTCGTTGATTTTAAACATATCTTGATAGAAACAAAGTGATTGCCTCACTGCGTGAGGACAGTACTGAAGCAATAAGCTTACAATATTGGTCAGTAGGCTAGTCAACAAGTTCAAAAACTCGTAAATTCTTGATAAAACTCTTAAAAATATGAGCGATGGCTCATTCGATTCGGAATAACGTCTAGAAAAATGAATCGAAATATGTTTTAGTACATAACGAATTGCAATTGTTACTCGTATTAACAAATTAAGATGAAAAAAGATAACTATTAATATTTAAGGAATTTTGAAAAAAGATCCTTAGAGAGGAGGAAATTTCCAATAAAAACGTTCTGACTCCCGGAACTCTATTATTTATAATTATTATTATTTATCGAATATATCTATTATTTATAATTTTAATTCAACGCCGAAAATAGGGCTCCGCCCAGCCGTAACGACATGGGCGCACTACCGCTACAGACAGTGTACCACATAAAATATATTTTTTGTGATTTTTTGTGCAGCCTAATAATAACATCAAATTACCTTAAATTTCAGAATTCAAAGCAGGCGCATTGATCAAACAGGTAGTACAGTAAGTTCTACCAGATCTTTCCGTAACTCGTACCAATCTAGATCAGCAGAAAGAAGTTACTAAATGAAGATACCGAATTGATAAATCCTTTTTGTTTTTATGTGTAACATCTTTCCTCTCGCTTGCCTGCAATCCGTGGGAGTGATTTCGTGAAAAGGGACGGAAGTGTATAACAGGAAGCCGGGGAGCGCGCGCTATTTGATTTGACCAATGAGCGCGCGCGGTGGTAGAGTTGGCCGACAGATGGTACTAATCCATTTTCCGAGAGGTTGGTACTGTCAGCCAACTGTGTGTGCGTGTGTGTGACGAGAAAGATAAAGGGAAATAGACAAGGAGACCGCATCAGCTGTGCGTTTAGCCTACAGTGTTGTGTATAAAGTGTGCTGTTATATATAACCTAATTTATATGCGTAAACTACTTACATATATTAATAAATGTATTTACTGTTGATAATAAGTGTGCCTGAGAAAACTGCAGATCATTAATAAAAAATTCAAGTGAGTAATAAATAATGAATAATTATTCGAATAAATATTTCAGTATTTAACTTTTTAAATTTTGAGGTTAATTTCTGTCGCTGCTCAATGGAGAAGTTAAAATATTTATTTTTGTTTTTTATAATTTAAAAAAGTCGTACTAAGCATTTAATGAAGTATTGTGTTTTTTTTTAAATAACGTCATAAACGACGAAGTTATGTTAGTTGCCTCCGCTAGTTTGATAGTCGCCGCCGTCGCTGTCTCCACTCTCCCCCAAATAGAACAAAAATAAATGCATTACTCCTAGTGTTTATTATATAAATAAAAATTTCATTAACAATAATTATTCTCCGTTACGAAAAATCATTTAAAATAATACTTAGGTACCTGGATATTTTTTTCAGGATATAATGTTAATGGTGCTTATTACCAAGGGGAGATGTCAGATGCGACTACTATACGGGGCCCTTCATTTGCCGTATTTCTATATTGAAGGTTCCACTCTCAACATTTTGAAAGCCACTTCGTCACACTGGGTGTCTTCAGTTACAGTTTTAAGGTACAGTCTTAGTCGCAGACATCAAATCCAACTCTTTACTTAACGTGTTGCGGCAGCGGCTGCGGCACCACCAGCCGCGTCACCGACTCGCCGTCAGTTCCCGACCTGGACCGCCAAAAGACGCCTCTGTGACTGCTCTGATTTCATTGTTTAGTCTTGGCAAATACATGGTACAATAATATACTTCGCCAGGTATAGCATTCCGAAACACAGTGGTCACGTGGGAGACACAAGCCTACGTTATCACCGCTGTGTTACCGGCACCCTAATTACGTAACACACTATCTACCACAATCTGAATCATTTTGAAGCCTATTGCTAATCCATTGCTTCATATGTTCGAAAAATTTGTCTACTCAACAACGTAAATAACGCAATGAATGTTGTTCAACTGTCAAAATGAAACCCATTCCTACTGTTAGTGTGTTACGTAATTACCCCGCGGTAGTGTTTATTAATAACTCCCCAACCGCATTTTTTACCTGTGCGAATCCGATAAAACAATGAGGTTTTAACTAACAATTACGTTGGTATATGTTTAAATTGAATTGTTTCGTTTGATTAGAAAAACGAAACGACAATTTAAATGCTTTATATATATTTTTTAACAGAATGGTGACTGAAAATGTTTCCATAATTAGTGTTGTGTTGCAGTAAAGTGGCAACTGGATAGTGACGTAGGCATGTGTCACTCCCGGAATGCCAGACCTTGTTTTTAGACCATGGCAAATCTATGACAATGTCGAACGACAAAAACTCATCTAGAATTCTGTTAATTGTTCCAACAGTTACGTACCTGTACTACGGTAGTATGTTACACGATGCGTGCTTGAAATCGAAGGTATTCATTGATAAATATAAAATAAGCGATTCTTTGACCAAATTTTATTGAATGAATGATGACATATTATACCATACATTCTTGAAATAAATTATTTGACTTAGAAAATAAAACAACAAAATTATAAAACTTAATTTATTTCATTTTTACAAAATCAACAACCTTTACAGTTATAACATTTTAATGCTATTTAACATTTACCATAACCGAACTTACAACTATTTGAAGTACCGATATCGAACCGGTCGGCATGGCCGAGCTGTTCTACACGACGATGCAAATTGCTTCCACATTCAACAATACTTATCGCGTCGCTCCTAAAATCGCATGATAGCACACTAATATCTTTAGACCCGGTTTCTGAAAGGCTAGACAGCACAAAAACGTTGTTGAAACCCGATGACCGCGCGAGTTTATTCGGCAAAGAATGATGACTATCACTTTAAAGAAGCTACATGATTGGCTCAACTCACACCCACACCCAAATCGAGTGCAGAGAGGCTGTCTGTATTCCTTTTGAAGGCATGTTTGTGAACGGGCGCCGTCAGTAGGGACTGGTCATTTCTTAGCTGCCACGGCTTATTTTAATTTAATTTAATATTTGAATTGTTTTTGTCTTTTTATTACGGACGGTTTAACGTTCTGCATCGTTCTCACATGCATAATTTCAACATGAATGATGTAATCAATATTTTGTAACCATATTTTGATTTAAAACAGTGTCCATGGAGTTTGTTCTTCTCCATAGGTACCTACTACGCTTTGGAATGGGCAACTAGCTTCATATTTCTGACTGACCGACCTCTTGACAACTCAAAAGTGCCTGTAATTGGTTTATTTGAAATAAATGCTTTGAGTTTCAGTTAGGCAATAGGGAATATTCATGTGATAATGGTAAATTATATTTTGAAGTGTAATCTTTTTTATCCGCGTTGTGATTTGAAAATCGATGAAACTAAAAAGCGACATTAAAAAGAGACAAACACGTACATCTACAGGATCTAACGTGCGAGAGAATGAAATAGAATACATTCATACTTGAGGTTCACATTTTTTAAGGTTTCACTTCGACTGCGTGTGAACTGCACACACGTTCTTTTAATAAACTGTATTATTACAGAATTATGCCTCCGTCAATATCATGTATTGATTATAATTTATTTTAGAGCAAGTTTTTTTAGTTAAAGTACTGTAAAACTGTGGGAAATTAAAATATTTGGAAAACGACGCCATTGGTCAGAGCGAATGTGATGTAAAAGTCTATGACAACAAAAAATTACAATTTTTTTATAGGCCTGCTTGCAATTCAGTCCATTGTCCATGTCATAGACTATGACGTCACACCAAGCGAGCGTGTTTAAGGTGCCCGTGTCGGTTGGCTATATTTAACTTTTTTTTTTAAGTACTTCCAGTGGTTTATTTGACGTTAAATATTTGTGCAAATATATGGCGATGTAAACTATCGACAAAAAATACATGCACATTCCCTATTACACAAGATCGACAGCTTACAGCGCTAATTGATAATCTATACAATATTCAAACAACGTAACAGCCAATCCAATCCCTTGACGCGAGATTGACAATCTGTTGAATTGCGACAAGGATCTACATAAAACACAGATAGCGCCGCTTGTTAAAGAAAATGTCAAAAACCTGTCAAATGCAGTACATTTAATGTTAGTACACTATTTCGCCACGTTTATTTCGACGCGTGTCGCACTATAGCTATAAAGCGTATTGTTGAGCCTTTCAGAAAGCCGCAAAAAGATAAATCAATAACATTCTCGTAATGTCAAATGCATGCAACGGTACAAGGATATTTTGGCGTGTGGCCAAAATCAGAACTAACACCGCCATCTTGTTTTGTCCATACAATTTCACAAATGTTTACCAACAGCGCCCCCCTGCAACGTTATTTGAGCGCCAAAAGATGCTTGCATACAGCATGTCTACTGAGTAGCAAGTAGTAACATATTATCACAGTCCCTTCACATTATGCGATCCTGGTAGTGTTTGAAAACGAAGTTAAAAAGCACATAAAAAGCCAGAACGTTTGTTGCAGAACATTTTGTGTTGCTGGCAACATATTTCACACTTAGTATGTAATGTTGCCAGGAACAAGTTATTTTCGCCAGTCAATGACATCAACAAAGATGAAATTTGACATTAAAGGGGATGCGAATAAATAGCCCGAAAAATTTAAAATTTCTTACGTTTTTTGTAATTTGTAGGTTGTATGTTGATCAAAATTATGATTCACGGCCGTAACAAACGTGTGTACAGAAATATTACACAATAATAAATTATTAAAATCTCTCTCAAGTTCAAATTACCGTACTGAATGACTTCATGAATTCATGATATTTGAGGCCAATTCTAATTTAGAGAGACGTATTAATGATTCTAAACGGTCGCGAGTCATATTTGGATCAACATACAACCTTATATTAAGCGTATCCCCCTTAATTTAAGTTTTTAATAAAGCTTGATCGGCCTTTTAGATCCCCCTATCCGTTAATACACCCCCCCCCCCCTTACTATCTTTTCTCTCTCTCTCTTTCTCGTGTCATATTTACAGCCGTGTTCTAATTATTCGTTCAAAATAATCCGTTAAAAGTATTTAATAAACTCTATCTAGAAGTATTAAGTTGTGACTCATTCGCGGGCGGCTAGTGGCCACACCCAGCTCCCTGTACTCATATAAATTAAAAGAAGTAAAAATCGTTAACATTCAGATTTTCAACTGCCGCGGACCCCGCGAGATAATAACGTTACACACTCACAATCCCAATGACATTCATTTTGACAGTTCAATATAGCAGTACTGCCGTCCACTAACTAAAAGGCAGCTAATTGCAAAAAGTAGTTTTCGAGAAAACGCAAAAATAAGTGGGAATTGATGTCTCTTGAAAAGTATGCTACCTAGGAACAAGGTTGCAAGTTATATACGTAGGCATAGTCTTTTTGCACAATATGTGATATATTTCATTAATTTATATTAATCACATTTTATTTAAATTAATTTTCTAACTTTTAGCTAAGCAATTTTTTTCATTTTTACATAATATACTGCATTATAAGGCCGCTAGCCATACCTTAACTGCTTTATAGTATTTATTGTATCTCTAAAACTATAAATCATAGAAAAATTATTCTTACACCAAAAGATAGAGCATCGAAAGTTGTATAAGACTACATTACAAAGTGAAAAACGACCAACTGTGGGTTAACGGCCTTTTGTTAGTGGACGGCAGAGTATTGCTATAGCTATGTTCATACAGACTGGAAGCTGACCCCAGCACAGTAGGGACAAGTCTCGGTAGATGATGATGAATAATATTCATTGCGTTATTTACGTCGACCAGCAAAAAAAATTTTCAAACATATTTATGGATGTCCTTCAAAATCCTTCGGATTGTGATAGAAAGTGTGTTACGCAATTGTGGTGCCGGTGGCTGACGCTACGTCCTCACAGCGGTCAACTATACGATATTTTACTGTACAATGTTGGTATCACGCAGCACGTTTACACAGCACAAACCGTGTACCGGTGGATGTCCCATCAGCCAAAATGACAATTTTTAACCCCCCTATAAAACCCCTTTAGGAGATTAACTTTCAAAAAGTCCTTCCTTCGTACACTGATTTTCGGTACATAAGGAACTCTTGCGCAACATTTCTTGCTTCTAGACCCAGCAGTGTAGGTTGTGCCTTGTCTGTCAGTGAATTTGGAATTTTTCCTAAGGTGAATCCTCAGCTGTAGCTCGCCATCAATCATATCAATTTGTTCCACCTATGAATAAAAATTCTTCCAAAATTTGACATGTAACTGATGATTATCATTCAGTAAATATATCATTCCTACAGTCGCGAAACAGAGCTGCAGTTTGCAAAAAACCAAAGAAAACTTTGAATTTGGCGCGCTACAGCTGAAGGTACGGTATTTGGCGCACTACAGCTGAGGGTAAGGTATTTACAAGGCAGATGTGAGTGGAAACGCCGGGAGGGGACCCCTAGGAAGACATATAGTGACCTTATTGGTGATGTTCTTCAGTAAGGTCAGGCGCGTAGTACTCGCAACCGGCGTGCGTGTACGACCAGATGTATGAACGTAAACGAGGCAAAAGGAGTATGTAAGGATCGTAGCAGGTGGCGTTCTGTAGTTTCTGCCTTCCCCCATGGGAAGAAGGCGTGAGTTTATGTATGTGTACAGCTGAGGGTTCACTTGAAGTAGATTTCATTGTCATGAGGAAAGTTTTGAACATGAATGTGGATGGGTATGAGAGTAGGGGAAGACCAAAGACACGATGGATGGACTGTGTGAGGTGATAGGCTAAAAAGGGGGGGCCTACAGAGATGTCGACAAATAGAGAAATGTGGAAGGAAAATACATGTTGTGTCGACCACTAATATATTGGGATAGAGGCAGCAGAACGATGAAATAAGTATCAATTTTAATCGTAGAGCTGAGGGACAACGTATGAGAAGCGGGATGGTGACGTGTGATTACATTGTTATACCGTAGAATATCGTACAGTTCAAATCCGTGTGAATTTTTCTATTCACGAGGACGTCTCATGGCTTTTGCGTGCTCTTAACATTTCTGATCGATTGAATGTTTACATAAAATAAATTATTAATAAGAACATATTGTTTTCCTGTGCCCGAAACTTATTTGTTTAATACTATAATTGTAATAATCTTGTGACGTCCACTGTGGGGCAATGCGACACAATCATGAAAAGTTTAACGAGTTGTACAGTCAGGGAAACGTATTGTTTAGCAAATTGACTATTAACTTAAATCGTCCGCATATTCAAATCACAATAATAATTGTCATTGTTTAAGGCACTCTTGTACCACAAATCATTAATTAAATTAAGCGATAAACGAATTAAAAGCATTGATTTATTTTTGTGAATTGTTGTTGTGAATTAACAGGGCAGAAAGATATTTTACAAACACTGCTATAAGGACCTTTTGGTTCGCGGCCAAAATCGGAACTAACGCCGCCATCTTGTTTTATCAATACAATTTTTGTGACAATTTTACAAACGTTTACCAACAACGCTTCCTTGTCAGGCCGGGCGTCATGAGATGCTTGTAGCACGCGTATATTTAGTGATTTGTGGTGAAGGCGGGCCTAACTCAGCAGTAAAAGTATTTAGAAAAAAAAAAAACAATTTAAATACTATTTTGACTGACATCCGACATCGTCATGGCCGACACAGCGAGCGAGCCCAGTCCGTATCCCTTGTCGAACCTAAAGTTATAGTCCTGCGTGCCGTGTATCGTGCGCACGTGGATGCGCAGGTAGCTGGGCCGCGTGAAGAACTTGTAGCAGATGTGACACTGATACTTCTTCAGGCCCGTGTGAGTCTCCAAATGTCTTTTTAGTTTACCTTTTGTGATGAATCCTTTCCCGCACTGCTGGCAGATGAAGGGCTTCTCCTTCGAATGCGTGAAGCTGTGGAGTTTGAGGTAGTAGTGTAGCTTGAAGCCTTTATTACAGATCTGACAGATGTATTTCTTGTCCTCCGGCTTGTCGAGGTCGGCGACGGCGATGCGCTCGCCGTGGCTCTTGAGGTGCTCCTCCAGGTAATAGAAGTGCGAGAACACGGCGCCGCAGATGTTGCACACGCGCGAGCGCTCGTCGGGCGGCAGCGCCTGCGCCGGCGTCGGCTGCGCGTGCGCGGGCGCCGACTGCGCATGCGCAGCGCCCGCGCGCGGGATCTTGCGCGCGTTCTGGAGAACCATCGCCAGGATCTCGCTGCGATTCTCTTCTAAGATCCTGTGGGAGTTTTGTTTGATTAACTTTGTGCATCTTATAAAAAGACTGGTATATAGAATGGAAGCTGACTGCGACACACGTGCGACTTGTATAATGTTATATATGTTAGTCACGAAGACCGAAAACGCTCATTAAGCGAAAACATTCGGCCACAACGCATTGTGACATTTTAAAAACAGCCACGAAGCGAAATTCGTGTCGTGGCTCTTTTGGTATTCAACCACAACGTGTTAAAATAAAATGAAGGCAATGTAGAAAAGCCACGACGCGTTCGGAATTTTTTCAATGCAACCACGACACGGCACGCAGGTTGTATAGAACTTGTCGACGCTCCTACTGCATTCGCGTGACGTGTGACCGGATCTAGTCGAATGCGCTGATCCCAAAAAAAAAGGGATAATATGTAAATCGAAAATGGCAGCTACGTTATTTTTACTGCTACGACTTGTATATGTTATGTATAATACTCACAGGCCCTCCTTCTGGTGCGTGCTGAGGTGCATGTGCACGTGGTAGCGCGTGTGGAACATGTGTGCGCACACAGGACACTCGTAGCGCAGCACGAAGGCGTCGCGGCGGTGCGTGAGCAGGTGCTTGTGCAGCTTGCAGGCGGCGGGGAAGCGCTTGGAGCACACGTCGCACACGAACTCCTTGTCGGGCGCGTGGCGCTTGCGGTGGTACACCTGCACGCACGCGTCGGAAACGACGTCTACTTCAAATTCCATTGCAATCAAAACGTATTTAGCCATGAAAAATTACCGGAACATTGGGCATTTTTCACGAAAAGTTCAAAATTATAGTTTAAGCTACTTTACAACGTCATCTGCAATAACTTCCTCGTAGAATGAGTATTTTAACCGATTCCTGCTCGGAAGACGGCTCAAAATGCAATTTTGGAAAAATGGCCAATGTCTGAAGTGCTGTATCTCGGGTTCTATTAGACCTACAGAGCTACGGCTGCGCTACAATTCTAGCAAAATGTAGTTCTTTTCGTAAGATGCACCTTTTAGAAGTTATAAGTCAAAAACTGAAAGATGACTGAAAATTTTGAGGTTTTCCGAGCGAGCACCACACAGTAGCACCGGTCTTCCAAAGCTGCAAACTTGGTTTTACACCATTGGTATCAATCCTAACAACATCCCAAAAAATCAGTACAGCGTAATTTTTTGCGACCTCACGTGATGTTGTCTACGGTGACTGGCGTATTATTTATTACTTGTCATTGGTTTTTAACAGTTTTAATTAAAGATATAAATAATTAATGCTAAATTAGATAGTTGTGTTATTGGCAATGAATGGAAATTATCTAAGACCCGTGTGCCCGCCCGATGGGATTCCATCAGCAAACTTTCGAAAGCGAATTTTCAAAAATCCTTCTTCATCACTTTCGTTACAAAAGCAACTCTTACGCAACATTTCTTGCTTTATTTAGGCTAAGCTTCGTCTGTCAGTGAATGAATTTAAGATTTTTATTGAGAAGATAAAGTGGTGATGCGGACTCACCATAGTCTCCCTCTTCTTGTATGTCTTCCCGCACACGGTGCACAGGTAGGGCTTGGCCCCCTGGTGCTCCGCCTCGTGCTCCCGCAGCGCGGCGTGGCCGGGCGCCTCCTGCAGGCAGTAGTGGCAGCGCAGCACCAGGGCTTCGCCCGCGTGCGACTGTCTGTGCACCTCCAGCATGTTCAGGTGGAGGAACCTGCCGACACACATTTTAATAACTGCCGATCTAACGCGAGAACAAAAACAATATCACAATGGCGGGGAGTTTTAAGTAATGTGCACTGAGCCGGCATCCCGCCGTATGCTAGGGACACACTATGGACTACTCCTGGAAAATTCAAAAATGCCTGTAAAGGGTTCCATTGAAATAAATGGTTTGAGTTATTAGTTTTCTCACTTTAAGCTGACTTCACCTAACTTTTCACGGTAGGATTTTTACAAAATAAACTACTCTACTCTACTCAACAATCTACTCTACTCTCTCTACTCTACTCTCTCTCTCTCTCTCTACTCTACTCTACTCTACTCTCTCTCTCTCTCTCTCTCTCTCTACTCTACTCTACTCTACTCTACTCTCTCTCTCTCTACTCTACTCTCTCTCTCTCTACTCTACTCTCTCTCTCTACTCTACTCTCTCTCTCTCTACTCTACTCTACTCTACTCTACTCTCTCTCTCTCTCTCTACTCTACTCTCTCTCTCTCTCTCTACTCTACTCTCTCTCTCTCTACTCTACTCTCTCTCTCTCTACTCTACTCTCTCTCTCTCTCTCTACTCTTCTCTCTCTCTCTCTCTCTACTCTACTCTCTCTCTCTCTCTCTCTCTCTCTCTCTCTACTCTACTCTACTCTACTCTACTCTACTCTACTCTACTCTACTCTACTCTACTCTACTCTACTCTACTCTCTCTCTCTCTGGGAGTACAAGTCTTGTACTCCCCGCCACTGTAATATTTTTTTGTTTTTGCTCTGCTCCATACCTGGGATCTTTCTGGTAACGGAGATATTGAAGGTCAAACTTCGAACTTTTATTGCAGGTTTAAAAAAAAAGCCGGTTCTAAATGTTTTAACGTAACTTTAAATAGGCACCCCACGATCGCTGCACCGGTACAGGCACAATGTCTTCCGTGCGTTACATTGCACGTTGCCAACAGTCATTTTTCACACCAACAATAAAAGTCGTTTCCCAGCAATTATTTTTGTACAATTCTTAGTTTGATGTGCAGAATGTGTAGATCGCCTGTGTGTAAGGTCTTTACACCCTGTATATTTACAATAGAGCTAGCCCGCAAAGCGAACACCATCGTAATCGACGTTCAACAACCCGCGGGTCAATCTTCGCTCAGTTTAGTTCTGTCCCAAAACTTGCAGTCAAAGTGACCTCTGCGCTGCCACCGACGACGCCGTGGAAGGGGCGAAGTTTTGGGCCAACAATATTTGAGAAAAGTCGTGCCAGCGACACGGAGAAGAAGAATTTCTGTGTCGTGTCATACGCCCCACATGACAGGTCGCATTGCGTGTATTTTTGAAGAAAATATGCCGAATTGTACATTATGAGACATGTATTATCTCGTAGTAATAAAACGACTGAACTTAACTACGGTTTATTTTCCTATTTTCCATAATTAACCCAGTATTTCGATAAAATAAATTATTTTGAAATAATATGTGTCAAACTATTTGGCGGTTGGTAAAGAAAAGCTGGTGTCGGTAATAAAAACGAAGTGATGTAAAACAGAGCCGCTATTTGCAAAAAACGAAGATTAATAAATACGATAAAGAAATGCTTAATTCACGGGCTCCATGGAGGACTCGCCAGGGGCCTATAACAACACCGACAGGTGACAGGCGACCATCCGACAATTTTACAAGATTGCTTTATTAAACAGCTTCACCTGGGCCGGCAATCTCGACATTAGATAGCGGCAAAAATCTGTCGCTAAGTCGTATCGATGTCAAATTCCTTTAATAGATTTTCAACTTTATTTCCAAAGCATAAGGTTGAAAATCTATTAAAGAAATTTGACAACGATACGACTTAGCGACCGATTTTTGTCGCTGTCTAATTTCGAGACTGCAGACCCTGTCCCTGTGACAATTTCGTAATTTTTTGACAATATGTCGCATTGTCATGTTATTTTAAATTACTTTTTGCTCGCGGGTTCGCCCGCGTGTTGGGCGAAATTTTTCCCACAGGAACGTACTACCACCGGGATAAAAAGTATTATATGTCCTAACTCAGGTCATGGTCAACATGTGTGTCAAATTTCATCAAAATAGTGAAGCTAAAGCGTGAAAAGTTAACAAACAGAGAGACAATTACTTTCGCATCTATAATATTAATTTGAATTGGGGTGTATAGGCCTGTGGCGCCATCTACAATGCCACACGCGAACTAAGCATGATCCTGACGTCACGCAACCTGCTGGTCACACTGACGTCATGCAAGCTGCTGGTCACACTGACATCACGCAAGATGCTGGTCACACTGACGTCACTCCAGCTGCTGGTCACACTGACGTCACGCAAGCAGCTGGTCACACTGACGTCAGGCAAGCTGCTAGTCTCTCTGACGTCAGGTAAACTGCTGGTTACACTGACGTCACACAAGCTGCTGGTCACAATGACGTCACGCAAGGTCGTACTCACTTCTGGTTGCAGTACTCGCAGGCGTGCGGCCTCTTCTGGTGCTTGCGGCGCGGCTTCTCGTCGCCAATCTTCAACTTTGACGACTTCGATTTCATTTTGGATTTTTTCTTCGCTGGTCTGTAAATGTTCAATATCTACTTAATAAAAAAACCTTTTTACACAAAAAAAAACAACCTACTTCCAAAAAAAAAACACAAAATAGTGGAAAATAACTTTTTTGTGTTTTTTTGGAAGTCGGTTGTTCTTTTTGTAAAAAAGTCTTTATTTTCCCTTTTTAGTTGTGGTACCTACCCCACATACATTCGTATACCACTACTTGATATGTAAATAACAGTGACAGGAAATTATTAAAACATCATCAATATAAACTAAGTGGAATAAATACGTAATATGAGGCATAACTCAAAAACTGCTGGTCAGAACTTGGGCAAATTTATATGGGACCACATGAAAACCACCAGCTTTCAAATAAAAAAAGAATCATCCAAATCGGTTTACTTACCTAGAAAAAAGTTCTGAACTAACAAACATAAAAAAAAGAATACAGTCGAATTGAGATAGTAGTTGTTTATTTGATACATAGTTAAACATGACCAATAGTTAGTAAATTTAACAATTAGTCACTTGACAATAGTCAATAGCTGTCAAAGTTTAACTACTCTGTCTGCGCATAGGTAAATTATATAGCAAACTGTATTTTTTTTTAAATTGTAGTTCAATACTCAATATATTTATTGCTGCCCGTGAACTTAGGTGGTAGGGGACAAAAATGGCCATTGTGGACCCTGTCATGCACAGCAAAAGTAGTTAGCTTAACGATTTGTAAAACAACATACTTCTGTCATTTTTAACAAATTGTTTGTGTAACTAACGCATTTTAACTATTAGTATGCTTGACTACTGATCAAACAACGGGCCCTTAGGTTGGGATTCGACATTTTCTAGAATAATTTGTTTTGGATGCCAAGAAGGTGATGGCGGGATGAGCTGGATCGGTTTCGTCAAAACTGGAAAGAGGACGCGCGGGCTCGCGTGAGATGGCCGGAGTGGAGGGACGCCTTTGCCCGAGAGCGGGACAACACAAGCAAAAAAATAAATAAAAAAACTGTTTTGACTTTAATGAGGAATGCGCTATAATGCTTCAAGAAATATGAACTTTTTATTTTTGTGTGTACTACTAACAACCCTACCAACGCCTTCTATGTACAGTATTTATATCTCACGAAGGGACGCGCGCCTTACTTGTGGTAACCAAGTGTACAAACACGCTGCAAATGTGTGTGTGAGGACGAGAAGCGTCAGCACATAACACACACACACACACACCCACACACAAACACACACACAAACACACACAAACACACACCCCCACCCACAAACACACACCCCCACCCACAAACACACACCCCCACCCACAAATACACCCACACACCACACCACCCCACACACACCCATACACGTGTGTGTATGGGTGTGTGTGGGGTGGTGTGTGGGTGTGTACCCACACACCACCCCACACACACACCCATACACACACACCCACACACCACCCCAACACACCCACACACCACCCCAACACACCCACACACCACCCCACACACACACTCACTCACACACACGCACACACACTTCCGACTTCGCCTTTGTCTCGGACGGTACGGTTATTACATTTTGGTGCCTCCTAGAGTAAGTGACAACGGACATTTCTCTCGCGACTTACTTTTTGGCGCCATCTCGTTGCTGTTGGTCCACGTCCACGGCGCTGTCATCCACTTCCGGTTTGGTGTCTTTTCCTTCCGTCTTGACATCGTCTTTGTCTACAAAACAATAGTGAAACAATACAACAACACAACAATAGACAATGTTTTTAAATTTGACTGCACATGTAAACAGCAAACCTCTTATTATAATTTTATAGTCTTACAGACCGAATTCTGGCCATGGCGACCAATCTCAGCGGAGACTAGCCGTCAGCGCGGGAGATATTATAGCGCAAGCGTGTGCGCACACAGGTGCACTCTCTGTTCCCTCTCATATAGCGCCAAAACCTAACACGCTGTGTGTACAAAGCGTATAGCGTTTGTAATACCGGCTCTGACTTCGCCCTATACTGATGCCGATTCTCTTGTCACAAAAGCCTCTAAACTAGACAAAAAATTACCAACATTTAGTTCATTCCTGTCAAACGGCGATGTCCCATTCTAAAATAGACTAAAGTGACACAACTTGACTATATTTTAGTTCGACAGCACTATGGCACTGAGTTATTAATTCAGAGAAAATAGCAATTTTGCTATTCTGAATTTTACGTTTTTCACCAATAATTTTGATTCTCTAACTAAATCTGACTAAAATTTGTTAGTGAAAGGTAAAGGTAAAAGGCATGGAATAAAATTAGTTGTTGTGAACTAAAATTCATTCCAACACCTCGACTTCAGGTGCAAAAACCGTACTGTATCTTTCTTTCTTTTATTTTGCTTATATCTCGAAAATGGTGTGTCCCATCGCAAAAATAATGACAATTTCGACCCTCTTTATAAGACCCGTAAACCCCTAAAAAAAGGAAAAATTCCATATAAAACACGTCGAAGCAGCCCCGACTGCGCGCCTCCGGCTCTAAAAAACATTCACGGGGTAGGGCAAACTAGTACCACGTGGAGTCGAGATTGTCAAATTCAATTTTAGTTGTTTCAAAATTATTTTTATATTTAGTGATTTTTGTAGCAGAAAAGCTGTAAGATTCTCATAGCCAAAAGTAAGGAATTTTAGTGATAGTTTAGTTAGTTTAGTTCGGTTTACAAGAGAATCTAAACTAAACGTCTAAACTCGCACAGCGAGGCCAGAAAGGGACAGCAATACGCGCGTCGGGTGTACTCGGGCGGCAGACGGCCTACGCACGCGTTCTTTGTTCATAAGTGAAGGAATACGGCTACTTAATACCTGATGTTGTCCTTAAATGTGTAATGTATTGTGTACATATTTTGTTGGATGAAAGACCTAAATCAATAAACAGTGCGTTCGCAAATCAAGATCAGCATAAAGTTGATTTGTAAACAAATAAAAAATAAGGATTTGAATAAACTTTAATGTTTAGTAAACTGTGTTGTATATTTTTTGGTACTTTTGGGAGAGTGTGTAGTTCCTTGTGGTAGATTTTTACACTAGTATTTTCGACTATGCTAGATTTTAGTGGTAGTTTTAATAGTAAATGGTAGTTTTATATTGATACTTTTTTCAAAGGTGGTATTCGCACGGTAGTTATAGAACTCCCATGGTAGTTTTTCAAATCAAATCATTTATTTTTTACCAACATGGGTAGGGGTATAGATGTTATATATGTTTTAATGTTCTCCATGCTCTGCCGTCACTTGGGCATGCAAAATTTTACACATAAATTAACAACCTATTATGCAAATACCATGTCATTTTGAACTTCCGTGGTAGTTTTTGAACTTCCATAGTAGTTTTCGGTTCTGCATGTTAGTTTTTCCCACTCACCTTGCGCATGCGTGAGCACGTGTCGATGCATCTTGCTGCTGGTGATGAAGCCGCGGCCGCACGTGTAGCACTTGAAGGGCCGCTCGCCCGTGTGCGTGCGCATGTGCACGCGCATGTAGGACGCCGTGCTGATGCTCTTGCGGCACACGTCGCACGTCAGCGCGCCGCGCCGCGCCGCCGGCGACGTCGCGCGCGGCGACGCGTGCGCGGCCGCCCACGTGTTCGACGGGAAGTAGTCCTCGTCCGACTGGCTGCGGAGGAAACATTTCTACATCTAATTCTAATTATTTTATTGGGCGCCGTACGTCCGAATGAAAAACTGAACTTTTATAGGATCACTCGTGTGCCTGCCTGTCCGTCCGTCACAGCCAATTTGCTCCGAATCTACTGGACCGATTAAGTTGAACTTTGACACAAATGAATTTCTGTGACCCAAACACGGACGTATAACGTAAATTAATTAATTTTGAATATAGGGGTCAATTTAGGAAGGGCAAAATAGGCAATATAAAAAAGTATTGCAAATTGTACCGTGTGACATGTTAAATGAAAGGGCTTATTGTGAGAGACTCAATATTTTTTCATAATTTTAAAGTTATTATACAGCGTGGCGCTACAATGGCGACATTAATTTTACACACGGATACGGTTTCACGTTTTAATTTCAACGCGAAATTTTAATTCCATTAAACGTTATTTTTATTGATTTATTTACAATTTTCGAAAATACCATCTTGGAGCAACCTGTACCTAGAGCAGAGATCATTTGCCGGCGTCACGGATCATACCATTGCATTAATGAAATGCATCAATGAAACAAATACTATTAGAATGAGACACGCAAAAAGTACGTGAATAAGGAAAGAGATAGGTAGTCCTTTGTGGGCGAGCGGCGCAGGCGACGCGCGCCCTCCTGCTTTTAACATTTCTAAGAATCGTAAATGTACCTACTCTTCTTTAATCCTAGCCGGGCCTGTGTCCTCGACACACTTCTATCACTTGCGCGCATAAACTACCCGCGCCGTGTAAAATTTTTGTGAATATTCCGCGTAAAAGACGCTTACATTCCTATTGATGTAAAATATTTTTTTTAGTGTAATTCTAATTAGGATAGTAATTAGATTAAGGTACTGCGATAAAGACGCTTTTCATTAGTTTTATCTAGTAGGTATATCTTTTGCGTTATGAGCGCTTTTATTTGTGTCATAAATTACTTATTAGTGCTTTGTGTAAAGTTGTGCTCGTGATGGCAAATACACATCCGAACTACACGGCAGCTGAATATGCGGACATGGTCCTAATTTACGGAGAAGCCCATCAAACAGCATCCCTTGCGATAAGGATATATCGCGAGAGATATGGCTTGCTTTGGCTGAACATTTATTTTCAAAAGTGCGGGAAAACATGAAACGCCGTTTAGACCTTTGTGTCCGCGAGCGCGGTGGTCACATTGAATACTTAAAAATTGGAAAAAAAATACAAAACAATAAAAATTGTGATGGTGATTTGTAATAGTAGTAATAACTGATAAGAGATGATGATTAGTGATTGATTACACATCTCCGCGCCGCGCTCGGACTGCGGTGCGAATGTAGGTACCTGCGCCACTCGGCTACTTTGATATTATGCCGTCAAAGCATCGAACAAAGCACGCGCGTTGCGTGGTTGTCAGCTCGCGAAGTGAGGCGTTGCCGCTCTGAGTAGAACGTAAGTAGCTTCATGAATGAATCTGTATACAGAGTGATACCAATATTGGTTACTTTTGTTATTATTTAGTTTGTTTGAAAATTTTCAATTTAGGATTTATTTTTTCTTATTATATTTTTTAATTGTTACTGGCCACTAGCCCTACCCATGTGTTAAATTAATGTCGCCAATGTAGCGCCACGCTGTGTAGCTGAAACTACTAAGCCTAAAATGCCTGAATGACAATGACATTAGAGCGTTGTTAGTAAACTCAAACTCACAGCATTTTTTTCAAATAAACCAATTACAGGCACGTTTAAATTGTCAAGGGATCGGTCAGTCAAAAAGATGAAGCTAATTGCCCATTCCAAAGCGTAATAGGTACCTATGGAGAAGAAACTCCATGGACACCTTTTAAATCAAAATATGGTTACAAAATATTGGTTACATCATTCATGTTGAAATTATCCAGGTGAAAACGATACAGAACATTAAAAGCGTCCGTAATAAAAGACAAAAACAATTCAAATATTAAATTAATTTAAAATAAGCCGTGGCAGCTAAGAGACGACCAGTCCCATCTGACGGCGCCCGTTCACGAACATGACGTATGGATCAGCACCATTCAGCTCAACCATTTTGAAGGGAACTTAATGATCCAACACACACGCCACCACCAGCGAGACATTAGAGTGAGCATGACATACTCTCAGCCGCCAGGGCACGTGCAAGTCAATGAAAGACAAACCTACAAAATGGTAGCTTTATAGTAGGTACATAGTACTCACACATGTGCTATTCAATTATACAATACTACAAGATTGAATTTATGCAATGCAAAGATAGTTTTTACAATCTTCAGCAGCTCCAACCACTGATGCCAACTTAGCTATTTTATAGCTAGATCTAGCTATTTTTGCACCCCTGACAGCTACTATTTCTAAAAAATTGTAGCTAAACGATTTAGCTATTTTTTTTTTTATCAAATTATCAACACAGCGACTTTATCACATGATTTTCAGTTTTATTTTTTTGTCTGTGGAAGCAATTTTTAGAGTCGTAACTCGTCAGCATTTTGAGTATTGTAAAAGCAAGACTATTGTCTATTGTTAAAAAGCACAAAGGGCGCGCGATACGGAACATGTGCGGAACATGCCCAAGGGGATTCCCCTGATAGTTTCGCTTGCAGCTTGGAACATTGTGATTATTTTCTCTCACTCTCTCTTATTAATCATTAGCTTTGTTTCTATTTCGCGCAGCGCATTTTGTTAGTATTGTTTGTTGTCGTAGCCTCGTAGGTGGTTTACTCACATTAAAATTCCGCGTTATCATTATTTTAATAGTTCGCGTTCGCAAAACATACAGTATTACAGTCATCTATTTGTGTCGTAATTATTGTAACGAAAAATGGATCTACCCAAGAAACCCAAGACTTATTTCCAAAAATACAGAACTGAGTGGGAGAGCCTAGATGAATTTAAAGGGTGGTTAAAGCCAGCAAGTGGAAACTCGTCCAAAGCATTTTGTAGTTATTGTTGTGTGGAAATTCTGGCCAAACTATTTGACATTAAGAAACATGCTGAGACTAAAAAACATAAGCAAAAATTGGAGTTCAGAACAGGTACGTACATGAGGCTTTATTTTTAGACACTCAGATCGATTAGTACGTATAGTTTAGGTTTAGCCTTTCATGTCATGATAATTTGGAACATACTAGCCTAGTCCAAAGACATTATAATCAAAAGCAGAATTTTACTGTAAAATTCTTTATTGTAAATATAAACAATGTTGCCACTGTTGAAATAATATTAAGTACCAAAAATTGGGAAAAAAACTGTATGATATTTTGCCCATTATTATTATTTTATTTTGCAGGTAATCAAATATTACCGTTCAAAACTGTGCCAAAAAAAATTACAGACCCTGCGATGAAACTGAAGGAGCTTTGACCATGTTTATTGCAGAGCATTGGTCTACAATGAGTATAGACCATTTATACCCTAAGTCATCAATTCAGATAATTTATGTAAACAAATGTGATAACAGATCAAAAAAATATCGTCTTAATGGTAATTCACATAAAATGGTGGAAAACAAGGTTAGATTTGCTTTTAAGTTCTGATTTTTAAAATAATAATTAAAAAATTATTATACCGTGTTAATTTTTATAAGTTTTCGGTTTTAAACAAAGTTATTAAAAAAAGAAAATTTTGTGGTATAAAATATTTTATGATACTGGTAACACTACCGGAGTTCCCAACATTCTCAAATTTCGTTTGACATAATTACAAAGTCGCGTCTTTTCACAACATTCGTTTTCTTTTCCCGGATAATACTATTCGCTGCGTCTTTGTTAATTGTGCTTTATTATCATCGTGTTAACTGTTTCATCTTGTTGTTAGTTGTTATATTTCCTTGTTTTAGTTGTGTTTTTGTTAAGTTTTATTTGTTAATTGACAAATGGAGCCCCAGCCGGGTCCCTCGAAGGCCGCTGCCACCGACAGTTTGTCGCCTGTCAAAAAGCGGCCTCGAAAATCTCTGAGTGCCACTGAAAAACTCATGGTGATGAATGTCTACAAGCAGACATACAAGAATTGGCCTGTTAACGAATACTGGTCTTTAGGAGACTGTGCTGCCAAAACTGCTACATTATTAGGCATATCAGCAGTGACAGTGGGAAGAATTGTAAAAGAACATAAAACAACCCAAACCCTGAGTTCTCCCAAGAAGGAAGGTCCAAAGACCAACTTCGTCCAAAAAATGGACGATTTTACCATGTCTGCAATAAGACGAATCGTACACCAGTTTTTTCGCAGAAATGAGGCACCTACATTAAAAAAGGTGAGAATTTCTTTGAATACCTATTACGTAAAGTAGATTTATATAAAATTCTGTGGGTATAGGTACCTGTTTTCTACTATTATACCTTACTAAGAATAACTATTATTTACAACCAAGTTTTCTCGTAGAGTCTATCTCAAGTGGACACCAGTCTACGGAACTAGGGCCTCCTTGTTACCCGTCAAGTAATAAGGCAATATAAATTCCATTGTTATCGTCCGCAGAGTTTAATCGTCTATCCATCATAAGCAGATTGCCTATGATAATACATAGTGTCACTATCATCCCTGGCTTTCAGTGATCATCATAACATTTAATTTTTATTTTCAGGTTCTACAAGTTGTGAATGAGGACTCTGACTTACCAACTATGTCACAAAAAACACTGGGAAGAATTCTGAAACATTTAAAATTTAGATATGTGAACCGGAAACATCAAAGTTGCCTTATTGACCGGCAAGACATAATGCTGTGGCGACAGAAGTATTTAAATTTGATAAAGCAACATCGCAGAGATAAAAAACATATTTATTACCAAGATGAGACCTGGCTCAATGAAGGTAATAATTGTTATTTATGAGTACGAATAATATAATAATATGTAAAATATCTGCCTATACCTCTCCCTAATTCTCTTCGGGTCAACTTCCAGTATTTAATCAGTTGCGTTGAGTGGGTACTGGACCTCGCAGATCTATTAACATACACTAATTCTTTGATCACAATTGCCAAATTCTTACAGTCCCATCCAGAAAATGTTTTTGAACTGTAATGCTTATCAACTTGTTAATAAAATAAAATATTCTTTGTTATAGGCCATACAGTAAAAAAGATATGGGTAGACACTGAAATAAAATCATCAAAACAAGCATTCCTAGATGGATTGACAACAGGGCTGAAAGCTCCGTCAGGCAAAGGCAGACGATTAATTATAAGCCATATAGGCAGTGTAGATGGTTTTGTTGAAGGGGGTCTGCTCTTGTTTGAATCAAAAAAGAACACTGAAGACTACCATCAAGAGATGAATGCGGAATGTTTTGAAGAATGGTTCAAGGAGATTTTACCAAAATTAAAGCAAAACTCTGTTCTGGTAATGGATAATGCTCCATACCATAGCCGGAAAGTTGAGCAGACCCCTACTACCTCATGGAGAAAAGCCAATATACAGGAATGGCTTCACAAAAAGAATATTTCCTTCGAGCAAACAATGATTAAAGCCCAGTTATTGGAAATCGTTAAGTAAAATAAATCAGAATATAATAAGTATGTAGTGGATGAGATGGCAGCCCAGTGCGGTGTCACTGTCCTGCGACTGCCTCCTTACCATTGTGAGCTAAACCCTATTGAATTGGTGTGGGCTCAGGTAAAGGGGTATGTCGCACGAAACAACAAAACTTTCAAAATGAATGAGATAAAACAATTGTTAGAAGAAGGTTTAAGAGAAGTGACACCGCAGAAATGGGCAGACTGTATTAGACATACTGTAAAAGTAGAAGATGAAATGTGCACACTCGACCACATAATTGATGAAGTTACTGATAGGTTTGTCATAAGTGTGAACGAATCTGATTCCGAATCCGATAGTTGTTCAGACTCAGACACATAATGAAAAATATTTTTTTATAGCCAATCCTAATCTGAGCAACTAGTTATTAAGGATTTGAAATCAGATTGACGTAATTTTAAATGACTGATGTATGTGTGTGGTCTAATAAATGCAATTTCTTAAATTTGTGTTTTATTTAACGACTTACATTTTCAACAACACACATATTAAAACTCTCATTCATAGATTCATATCGTAAGAAGCTTGCAGGCAATACATTTGCCACATGTTGGATTTTGGAAAACGGCGATTTTGGGAGGCCTATGACTAGCAGTGGACTTAAAAGGGCTGATTATGATGATAATAAGCCGCGACTCCGACACAGAACAAACACTGTTCGGCTACGATATTTTGTTTGCATAGCTCGTATAAATAGTTAACTGTAATGAAAAGATAGAAAAATTTAATATTAAATTGTTTTGTACCACTGTCCTGTCATTTTGACAATGACATTTCTTTGTTTACTTAAATTATCTGAATTGATGACTTAGGGTATAGGAGAGTTGTGCAAAACATGTTTTAAAGATTCTAAAGCAACCGAGGACTTAAAATTGCATCGTACTAAATGTACGGCAATTATGACAAATGTACTGGCACCTCACTTTCGCCAAGAACTTTTGGACGACATTGGAAACCAAAAATTCAGTATAATAATGGACGAATCTACAGACGTCAGTGTTAGTAAATACGTTGGCCTTGTGATTAGATACTATAGTACTGAACAGAAATCAATTGTAAGTTCATTTTTGGAATTGGTTTCTGTTGAAAGCGCAGATGCAAGGGGGCTTGTAAATGGTTTAGTTTCGTGTTTAAACAAGCATAAATTAAACATTCGACAAATGATTGGCATAGGAACCGATAATGCATCGGTTATGACTGGTGTCAACAATGGAGTCCATGCTATCCTTAAACGAGAGTATGGTCTGGAAAATTTAATTCTAATAAGATGTGTGTGTCATTCTCTGCAACTAGCAGTGACTCACGCATCAGAAAACTCACTGCCAAAAAATATTGAATTTTTGGTGAGGGAAATATATAAATGGTTTTCAGTATCACCTAAAAGAAGAGATGAATATAAAAGTATATATGAGACGATTAACTGCGGAGAAAGCCCGCTTAAAATCACAAAAGTTTGTGACACTCGATGGCTTTCAATAGAGCCAGCTGTAAAAAACATTTTGACCCAGTGGGAAGAATTAAAATTACATTTTAATATGGCAAGGGAAAAAGAAAATTGTTATACAGCTGACGTGATATATAATATGCTTAATGACGATAGAAATTATTTATATATGACATTCCTGAGAAGTGTACTAAATGACATCCAAGTGGCTATTAAGGCATTTGAGAGTGAAGACTCGAATCCATTAAAATTGCTAAATACGCTTACGACTCTATTGCAATCAGTGAGCCAAAGAATTTTAATGCCAAGCCCAATTCCAAGGAACTTTTTGGACCCTATTACTGAGAGAGATATAAACCTAAGGCCATATCTTGGTTATGTGTTTGAAACTGACTCTCGTCATCAAAATATGGACCCTGCGACATTAAATGGCATTAGAGTACGGTGTTCCTCATTTTTAGTAAAACTTTATAAAGAGCTGCAGCAAAGATTGCCGGATAACTACCGGCAATTAGAAATGATGGCACAATTGAGCCCTGAAGAGGCAATAAAAGCCACAAAATCAAACGCAATCGTAAGCGTTGCAGAGATTTTGGGATTTTCACCAGAAATTATTGACAAAATGGTTCAACAGTGGCATTTACTACATTTGGTTAAGTGGACATCACAGGAAATAGTGAAATATTGGGTGGAGGTCAGACACTTTAAAAATGCATGTGGTGATAATACATATAGGGATATAAGTGAACTGGCTATATCTTGCCTTTCACTTCCACACTCAAATGCAGAGGTTGAGAGGTTATTCTCTCAAATGAATCTTGTTAAAAATAAGCAGAGAAACCGAATGAGTCTGATAACTTTAAATTCTATTTTATGTATAAGAGACTCGCTCAGGAAAAAAGGCAAATGTTGCTACAATTGTACCTTACCTTTAACAGTTCTCCAACAAATGGGAACCGTGGAGAAATACACAAAATCCCTGGATTCTCAGGATGTACAACCATCTACATTATCTTCCCTAGATTAAGTTATATTAATAATGTTTTACCATAAGTATTTACCTGTAAATATATTACGAAAGTAAAGTTATCCATTACACACATTAGTTTTAATGTAGAAAAACGATTTTAACGATTAGTTTAGTTTTTTTTTTTTACTAGCAACTTCTAGCTACTTTTTGGGGTAAGATAATGTGGGAATCTGGCAACTTTTTGCAAAAGATCTAGCTACAGAGGTGATAGTATAGTTGGCAACACTGGCTCCAACAGTAGTTTCAAAACAAGTTGCAAGTATTGTCAAAACAAGATGGCGGCGTTAAGTTGCAAGTATTGTCAAAACAAGATGGCGGCGTTACTTCGCATTTTGGCCACGCGCCAAAAGAACTTCGCAGCGTTGTACTCACCTATCTTCGTCCTTGACATCCGGCTCGTCGTCCAGCCTGTCATCCGCGTCATCCGGCGCGTCTAGCGGTTGCTCGTCGTCCGACAGCTCGCGCTTGACCGTGACGTCGAAGTCCACCTTCACCTCCTCTATCAGTATGTCTAGTTTTGGCACCAGTTCCTTTTGGTCTTCGTCTTGGGCCTGCAAGCAATCATTAACTTACTATTTAATATGTCAAAAACACCACACACAGACACATCAATCAAAAATCAAAATCAATATATTCTATTTCACATAAACCTACATGGGCACTTATGAAACGTCAGAAGCTAGGTGCGCGGCTCCAATTGGTTATTTCCTATGGAGAAGAGCAGACAAGAAACTCCACGGTAACTCTTTTAAAAATAAGGGGCTTGAAAGCCCAACTTGAGGTGTGCTTGGTGAACCATAGCACACTAAAATAAAAAAACACAATACTGCACTTTTCTCAAAGAGTTGTCTCGGCATGGGTCCAAAGATTTACAATAAACTACCTAAAACTTTAAAAAGCATGACCAACATAAACCATTTTGAATCGCAACTGAAAAAAATCTTGATTGAAAAGGCTTACTACTCTATCAATGAGTTTTTAGATGATAGAAGCATAAAATAAAATGTCCGATCCACTTGTTATTAGATCTTGTTTACGAAGTTACTTGTTTGAAACAGTTTTATTTAGTTTGTGGTTTTTTACGCCTAATTTTTACGCTTAATTTGTACGCCTTGCAAGGCAAAACATAGTGACACAACGCAAATTTTATGGGATCCCTTCTTTTCGCATAATGTTCTTTGTCCTAATATACTTCGGCATAACGATTTTGGCACAATTTGTTTTGGCAGAATAATACTTCGGCATAATTTTTTTAGGCATACATTTTATTTTGGCATAATCATCTTAAAGACTAATTTGTTTTGGCATAAATTTGATTCGCATAACGTTAGTAGGCCTAATGACTATTAGCATAATATGGTTGGTTAAATATTTAATATGCTGTGCAACAAAAGTTAGTGACAGAACCGAATTGCTGCAAAACCGACTCCACGTAGTCTTGTTTGTCCTACCCCTAGAGTGTATTTTAAAGTCGCGTAGGCGCGTGGGGCCGCCGGAGGCCCGCAGCGCCGGAGCCGTGACAGAAACCCTGCCTGCTGCATGCTGCATGCTTACTTGCATGCTGCATGCTTGCTTGTTTGCTGCATGCTTGCTTGCATGCTTGCTTGCATGCTGTATACTTGCTTGCATGCTGTATGCTTGCTTGCTTCATGCTTCCTACAGCGAAAAAAAAAACCCACAAAATTGTTCATAAAAAAGTTATGCTTTAGAACTTTATGCTTTAGAATATTATGCTTAATCATTATTATGGTTAGAGAAATTAGGCTTAAAAAAATTATGCGTAAGCTGTTATGCGTAATTATATTATGCGAAAATATAATTATGCCAAACAAAATTATGCAAGTTATATTAGGTCTTAAAATTGTATGCAAATGGATAGGAAACCAAATTTTATACCATGTACCATATTACCTATGTTCAACAAATAAAATACTTTTACTTTGACTTTGACTTTAAATTACAGTGTTGATAGGTATGGGAGGACAGTGTAGGCCTGTCAACAAATAACAGGCACTCGACAACAAGCAATGCATTACACGTACATGTTAAGCCAAAAGCTACAGGATAGCTCGATAAATTCAAATTTACTTTATTTTATTGCAAATTGCAAGTCAGTGTTAGACTGTATATTAATTAAAATATGAGCCGTGACCGTTACAAATGTGTATTTACGTATTTATAATAATTAAAATCATAAACACAAGTGTCCGAGTTCTAATTACGCTATTGACTGACAATTTCATGAAATCATGACATTTGAGGTCAATTCAACTAAGAGAGTTGTATTGATGATTTTAAGGATGATAATTGTGTTAAAACATATTTGTTACGGTCGCGAATCATATTCTGATCGCATACCACCTGACACCATTATCTGCCTGCCTTTTATTGGATTTTTGGCGTCAGCTTCCAGTCTTACCGGATGCAGCTGAATACCAGTAGTTTACGTGGAGCGACTGCCTAGCTGACCTCCACAACCCAGTTACTGGGTAACACTACAACCTTACATACAATCTGACATAGATACTGCAAATCTCAAAAAAAAAAGGTTTCGTGGGCTACCTTAGCGCCTCCACCTTTTTTTTTTGTTTTGGTCATCATCAAATGACCTCTCCCGCTCTGGGCGGAGCGGAAGGGCGTGTCAGACTCTTACTGACTAAAACCCACCCGTGTTCCTTCAGTTGCCTGTGCGCCAGGGCCATGGTAACTCTTTCGAACAATCCGCGACCCCACCACCTTAAACTACCATTGTCATTAATTAAACATAAACATTATCACTATCAGTCTATAATATTCCCACTGCTGGGACACAGGCCTCCTCTCTGTGAGAGGGAGTGGGCCGTAATTCACCACGTTTCATTGCCCTCTGCTTAATAAAAAAAATCCAATATCTTTTTTGACCAAATTGTCGGAGTTTAGTTGTCTTGTCACGAGAGCAAGATTTCGGGGTCGAGTTGACACACGGGCGAGATTTCGGGGTCAAGTTGACACGGGGGCGAGTTATCCTGAGTTTTTCATAACTCATGTTGTCTAGTTGTCCTATGATCTAGTAGAAGAGTCGAGTTGTCGTAGGGACGAATTGTCAGGATCGAATTATCATAGGTGTTGTAATCTTATTTATAAGCTTTATGTTTTTATATTATTTTAAATGTTGTCGATGTTCTTTTCTTGTTTTTAACAAAACAATTGTTGTGTCAGGGACTGGGTGATTTAATCAGCAAAAAAATATAGTCCAGCAGGGTTAAGTTATCACGGGAGCGAGTCTTCGAGATCAAGTTGTCACGGGGGCGAAATGTTAGGACAGCAGCCATTATAAGGTCGAATTATCATGGGGGTAAGTTGTTGTGTCGCGAATTTCTGGGGGTGAGTTATCGGGGGCAAGTTGTCTTTTCGTCGAGAAGTCATACAAACCTCCTCTTTGATGTCCTTAGACTCTACCGCACCGGGACTGGCCAGCTGGCGCGGGCCCACGTGCTGCTCCCAGAACAGATCCTCAGATTTAGGCTTGTTGTCCAGCTCAGTCAGCTCGGGCGCAAGCAGCTGTTCCTCTAGCTCCTTCAGGTACGGTAGGATCGCGTTGTAGTCTACAACAAATAAATAAATACACATATACATACAGAAACTAGAGAACGCCACCTGCTACGATCCTTACATACTCCTTTTGCCTCGTTTACGTTCATACATCTAGTCATACACGCACGCCGGTTGCGAGTACTACGCACCTGACCTTACTGAAGAACATCACCAATAAGGTCACTATATGACTTTATAGGGACTAAATAAATATGCCAGTTTAAGTCAAGTTCATTTTTGCTTTGTCTTTTTTTTATAAACAAATTAACATAATGAAATTTAGAATTTGGCAAATTTTATGTGTAAACGGTTAATTCGATGCAGCGTTTCTTACAAAGGTGATTGATGCGTACACTTATCATGGCACAAGTACCGCAGTTGTTCACCGAATCAGACAAAAGAAGAGGCTGCAACATG
The DNA here is from genome assembly GCA_917490735.1 of Dryobotodes eremita. Classification (NCBI taxonomy): domain Eukaryota; kingdom Metazoa; phylum Arthropoda; class Insecta; order Lepidoptera; family Noctuidae; genus Dryobotodes; species Dryobotodes eremita. The sequence goes on from OU823269.1 coordinate 340,739, forward strand.
GTAGACACGAGGCTACGCAGTGGCACCCACTGCCCAACTAACCATTTAACGTCGTTCAAAAGTCTAGTAAACGTTATCATAATTGCATTGATCGTAATACCTAAGTCGCACTAACGTTATAATAACGTTTACTAAACGCGAAAATGGCCCCAGTTATACAACCAACATTGTCGTATAATAGACATACAAAAGTCACAAGCTGACCTCGTTAACGTCATTCAAAAGTCGTATGAACGTTATGGAATTACCACTTTCGTCGCGCAGAAGTCGCATCATAACTTTACAACGACTCGTTTGTTGTATTGTCGTCATACAAGTGTTTTTGAATGACTAAAACGTTTTATTTGAGTCAAGGAACAACACCTGTAAGACTTATTCATTTTTCTTGTTAGTGACTCGTGTTCGTGGTTTTGTTTCGAGATTTGAGTGCAAAATAAATAATTACAAGGAAATAAAAGGTGAGTGTTATTTAACTTATTTATATATCTCGCTAATAACCGTAGTCTCTCATGTCGTTTAGTTCGACTGGGTATTAAAGTTATATGATAATATACCTATGTGTATTTATTTCAGATTGTCATGCCCCCTCGCAATTTTGTGTTTAATAGATTATATTATTATTAGTAAAAATATGTTTATTTCTAAAAATGTAGGACATGTTGCTTTTGTCACACACTTATCTCTTTACGACGTTGTAAAGTCATAAAGTCGTATTAAGGTTATTTCAAGACTATGCAATACGCCATGACATCAGCTAGCTATTAGGGTTCCTCATAAATTTAAAACCCTTTTCATATGCAGGTCACAGTAAAAGTGCAGTGCAGATTTCAAAACATTTTAACATTCAAATAAATTTTATCTGAAAATATGATCATTCAATATTTGGATATTCATAAATTTCTAACGAGAGCAGATTTTAACCTGACTTAAATGCGCCTACAAGTTTGATTAAAGTCAGGGCATGACATTAAACGGACATCATGTACAAAGGTTGTTACAATGGTGATTATGATCTTATTCTATTTGTACAAAAATCGTGATTAATTTTTGTTCACGACGATGTGTCACCAAATAGTAAATATTATCTAGAATTGTATAACAACTTCTTGCGTATCATACTCATACAGATTAGTTGTAACCTTTCGATGTAACCTTTCGTGGTTCACTTGGAAGTCCCTGAACCGTCTCCGGACACAAGTGGGAAGATGTAACTCTAACCTGGTAAAGTGGGGCTACCTCGATGGAACGGCAGCTGGATGTGGATGTGGAGCTATGTCGCAAACTATGCTCCACCGTCTATCTTGCCCTCTGTGTCCCAAAACTTGCAGTCAAAGTGACCTCTGCGCTGCCACCGATGACGCCGTGGAGTGGCGAAGTTTTGGGCCAACAAAATTTGAGAAAAGTCGTGCTAGCGACACGAAGAAGAAGAAGATAGTGATTAGTCAATGTAATTAGCATTAGAATCGTATCGTAATAGTAATTTTACGAAATAATACTAAAGTAAAATATTGTAAATCTCAATTAAGTGGGCTATATAGTAGATACTAGCGACCCGCCCCGGCTTCGCCCGGGTAGCAAAGCATAATATAATATAGCCTATGTCACCCGGAGATAGTGTAGCTTCCCAACAGTGAAAGAATTTTTGAAATCGGTTCAGTAGTTTCGGAGCTTATTCAATACAAAGAAACAATCATATCTTTTCTTTTTATAATAAATGAAAAAAAAAATGAATATATTCGTTTCATATAGCTTATATGAAACGTTTATATTTTTAACATAGCGCCATCTATTGAATACTTACTCAATCCAGTCAACAGATATCGCCATCTGTTAGAATCGTTTGGAGCTAACAGATAATTGTGACTGTCAAATAATAGACAAATAATTTGCAATAGATTAATATTGCGACTATAAATTGAGATGTAATCTATCCTATCTTTCAAGTTGGATCAAATTGCACACGGTGTGCAAATCAAATTTAAAATCGGTTCAGTAGTTTAGGAGGCCATCGCGGACAAACAACGTGACATGTAATTTTTATATATATAAAGATGTATAGCTTTTTAGTGCGTCCAGGTACCCTGGACCGAGACCTAGCCCTGGAGCTAACATTCAGAATCTTAGTCCATGAGAAAAGCCTACTTAATAGAGTTAACAAGTTGTAACAACAATAATCTATGATTGATGTAAAATTGGTTTAACCAACACACGTTCTCAGGCGCTTCACACCCTGAAAAATCTAGACACAAGTGTTTTAAATATTACATTTCTGTAGGTCAGCAGACCAGCCTGAGGACTCTGCATGTAACTTTACAATCAGTTTTACACTTTTCAGGTAATTTAGCATATGAGACAATTTTTTATTAAAAATCTTAGATTTTACCTACATACATTATAATATCTTTATAATGAAAATAGATACAGTAAGTTTAATAACTTCAGTAGACGGATAATATTGTAAGGAATCCAATAGTACATAAACATGTTATATAACTTAAATATAACCGTGAAATATTATGTAACTATAGTGATAATAAGAATGTATAAAGTTTGGAAAAGGAAAACAAATCGGGGTCCTCGCTAAGGTAAAGATTGTCAGTTTTAAGCAAGCATGCAATTTTTAGTATTAGTAGTCATCGACAAGGCTTAATATAGTAACTAGTATACCAGTAGAATTCCTGAACAGACCCGTAAGTGCTTCTTGAAATTACTTGTAAAATTATTCTGTGTTATTATTTCTTCAACAACATACCCGTGCCCGTGTACATTTCAGGATATAGTTACCACCTGAGATCTGGAACCTATCGGTACAGGACGTCAGCGCCGCTAGGACAGTGAGGGGCCTATCCTCATGCTGGAAAAATCTGGATAGGTATACAACCTCCTAACACACTTCACGTCCAGCGATCACGCCCGTCCGGTACAATTTTGTTACATAAACTATATTTCGCCTTTACAAACATTATAACATGTTGTCTTATTTTGCGGTAACATGAATTAATTTATAATGTACATCGTATAACTACTAGGTATGTGCAAGTCTTAGTGTGGACGCACATAATATTTAATGTTTAAGTTACAAAATGTACGCTTTATTAAACTAAGTTACAATAAGTTAATTAGCGGGTAGTCCGCGCAAAGATCTGACATACACGGCCGGTCAAGCGCTACGTTGCAGCTGTAGTACTCATTAAGCAACGCCATAGCACTTACTACGCTACGCTGCAGCCGTAGCACTCACTTAGCTACGCCGTAGCACTCAGTACGCTACGCTGCAGCTGTAGCACTCATTAAGGTACGCCGTAGCACTCAGTACGCTACGCTGCAGCGGTAGCACTCACTAAGCAACGCCATAGCACTTACTACGCTACGCTGCAGCTCTAGCACTCACTACGCTACGCTGCAACTGTAGCACTCATTAAGGTACGCCGTAGCACTCACTACGCTACGCTGCAGCTGTAGCACTCATTAAGGTACCCGTAGCACTCAGTACACTACGCTGCAGCTGTAGCATTCACTACGGTACGCCGTAGAACTCACGACACTACGCCGTAGAACTCACGACGCTACGCCGTAGCACGGACTACGCTCTGCCATAGCCTGCATCGGGCTTTAAGTCGTCCAGTAGGTTTAATTCAATTTACATTGCGGCGGAAGAGAACAGAAGGTGTGAATTTTGGTTTTTATCTCCATTACGTAAGGTACATTTATCCATGACACCAAACACGGTTAGCGCGTCTTCCCGAGAATACTCGTCACCGAGGACAATCAACGGCCACGTCAATTGACAACAGCATTATTATCTCACGAAGCAGCGCGCGCTTTACTTGTGGTTACCGAGTGTACAAACACGCTGTGAATGTGTGTGTAAGCGCAGGAGCTGTCGGTACCGTCCGAGAGTATGGCGAAGTCGGAAGTGTGTGTGTTATGCTTATGTGCTGACGCTACTCATATTCACGCACACATTCACAACGTGTTGGTACACTTTGTTACCACAAGCAAACCGCGCGTCGCTTCGCGAGATAAATCTATAGCAGATGTAGGATTTTAGCTAAACTGACGCGAGATGTAAATTGATCCGTTTGGTGTAGTACATATTATGAAACATTTAAAGTTACCAATTAATTCTACAAATATTATAAACTAGCTTTTATCCGCGGCTTCGCCCGCGTGGAGGTCGGAAATGATCCCACAGGAACGTACTACCGGAATAAAATATATGTTAATCCTGGTTATAAACTATCTGTGTGCCAAATTGCATCCAAATCCATTAACCAGTTTTGCGCGATTGAGTGACAAACATCCAAACAAACAAACTTTCACATCTATATATTAAGTAAAATGTAAAAGTCTTTATGTTTTTCAGTTTGGATGTCTGTCAATTAAAAACGTATGACTTTTTAACCAGTAGCGGCATCTACAACGCCACATGCGAGCTACGCGTCATACTGACGTCACGCAAAATCCTGCATCGCGCAAGCAGAGTTTACTGCGCAACTATCATATATACAACGTCCCGACATCAACCGTCGGGCAGTTGCCCACCAGACACGACACCCGTCTGGTCGGAGGATCCTCCCTTTTCCATAGAGTATGAGTGAACTTTCCACCCTGTTCCTCATACCTCTATACTGGTGACCCCGAACATGAACGTCAGCGCAGCCTTCAGGAACGGCCACTTCAGCCACCGGAAGTCGGTGGCAAAAACGAAAATACAAAACCAAAGACACCGACTTCCGAAATTAAAGTTATTTTTCACAATTTTTTTTGGAAATCCGTTGTTTTTTTGTAAAAATAATTTTATTCCGGTAGTAAGTCCTCGCGGGATATTATTTCACAATGATGTGGCTGTCCAACCTCGCCGCAGGTGAAACTGCAGACAAACGCTAACATAATGATACTATGGACGTACCGTACGGCTCTCCCTCCAACTTGTCTTCAGGATGCGTTTTGTCGAAGTGAGCCGTCAGCAGCTCGAACCTGCAATACATCGTCACTTTAAATAAGTTTTGTTTTTTAATAGTACTAGCGACCCGCCCCTGCCTCGCAGGGTATTTACGACTTGATAAAACATCGAATTTTTTTTACCGACTTCAAGAAAGGAGGAGATTCTCAATTCGACTGTATTTATTTTAAATCTGTGTTAGTTCAGAACTTTTTTCTGGATGAACCGATTTGGATGATTCTTTTTTTATTTGTAAACTGGTGCTTCACAGTGGTCCCATATAAATTTGATCAAGTTCTGGCCAGTAGTTTTTGAGTTATCCTTAATACTGCGTATTTTTTCCACTTAGTTTATATTGATGATGTTTTAATAATTTCCTGTCACTGTTATTTACATATCAAGTGGTGGTATACGAAAGTGTACGGGGTAGGTACCACAACTAAAAATTGAAAAATAAAAATTGTTTTTTTTTTCCAAAAAAACAATCGACTTCCAAAAAAAAAACCACAAAAAACGTGAAAAATAACTACAATTATTTTTTTTCGGTTTTGGCCACCGACTTCCGCAATTTTTTCGTTTGTCGTTTTTATAAATGGGTAGATATAGATTGTGACAAACGAGCGGACGGACGGCCCTCCGGTGGGAAGTGATAAATGATTTTATTTCTGTTATATTTTATTTCTTTAGGTTTGTACAAACACTTTTACACGTCAATCATATTTTTAAAACTAGATGAGGTCGGCGTTTCCTATCTGACTACTCTGAGAAGAAAGGCCGGAAAGAAAGGAACGAAGAGAGGGAAACTCAGAGGTAACCCTCTGAGTTTGTTTCGGCCTTTCAAAGAGACTGTGAAGTCTCTTTTAAAGTTCAGACATTATCTTGGTGAGATCATGTGAAGACCATGTAGATTTGTATCTGAAATGGTCTTTTGAGGAAAAACCACACAGATTGAGTGGACCTGTCCAGTCAGTGCACGCATTTGTCAATAATCGTGCAGCTCAACTCAAACTTAAGGAGCTCAACGATTCGACGAACAATACCACAGAAAGGACATTTGGGTAGACCGCAGAAATTACACAAACTGCCAGACCATGATTAAAACTAATTGAGAAGAAAAAAAAAGCAATGACCCGCATAGTCTTTACTTTCACAATAATTAATTATTGATATTGGTAAGTGATCAGCGCCACCTGTGGACACCTGCAGTAACGAAGACAACGCAGAAGCGGTGCTATCATGTGCACAGGCACAATTACAAAATTGCAGGGGCTAGCTATAGAACAAGCTATGCTTAGAGTCTCTCTGAGGGATAGAATCCGGAATGAGGTGATCCGGCAGAGAACCAAATTAGTTGACATAGCTCACAGAATAAGCAAGCTGAAGTGGCAGTGGGCGGCCATATTAGCCGTAGAACCGATGACCGTTGGGGTAGACGTGTTCTTGAGTGGAGACCGCGAATCGACAAATGTAAGGTAGGACGCCCTCAGGCAGGTGGAGCGACAATCTTCGCAGGGTGGCTGGTAGCTGCTGGATGAGAGTTGCCGAGAATCGAGCTAAATGGCGTGCAATTGGGGAGGCCTATGTCCAGCAGTGGACTGCTGTAGGCTGATGATGAGGAGGGGCTAGCTACAGGATTAGAGTTGTCACGGGGGCAGGTATGGGATACGGTGGTAGTACTTCCCCGGATGAACAACTTAACAAAGAGCTGGACCACTAAAACGTTGTAGGGCTCGAGTTGCCACGGGGGCGAGTTGTTACGGGGCGAGTTGTCATGGGGCGAGTTGTCACGGGACGAGTACCTGGCGTGAGGTACTCACCGGGAGTATATCTTGAAGCATATGCGGCACTGGTATCGCTCGGCGAGGTGTATCCGCTTGTTGTGGCGCCCCAACTTGCTGGCTGTGATGAACGACTGGCCGCACACGCTGCACGTGTAAGGCTTCTCGTCTGAAAACAACGATAAATAATGTAATAATTGCAATTTATTTATGAGTTTATCAACATTAGGTACTGGTTAGATGTTGTGAAATCAACAGCTTAATTTATACAAGTATGTGAGCACTATGTACCTACTATAAAGCTACCATTTACTAGGATCGTCTTTCATTGACTCGCATGTGCCGGCGGCTGAGAGTATGTCATGCTCACTCAAATGTCTCGCTGGTGGTGGCGTGTGTTGGATCATTAAGTTCCCTTCAAAATGGTTGAGCTGAATGGTGCTGATCCATACGTCATGTTCGTGAATGGGCGCCGTCAGTAGGGACTGGTCGTCTCTTAGCTGCCACGGCTTATTTTAATTTTTTAATTTAATATTTGAATTGTTTATGTCTTTTTATTACGGACACTTTTAATTTTCGGCTTCGTTCTCACATACATAATTTGAACATGAATCATATAACCAATTTTATATAACCATATTTTGATTTAAAAACAGTGTCCATGGAGTTCCTTGCCCGTTCTTCTCCATAGGTACCTACTACGCTTTGGAATGGGCAACTAGCTTCATCTTTCTGTCTGTGTTTTCAATGTGACTGTGTGACTGTGTTTCTGACTGTGACAATTCAAAAGTGCCTGTAATTGGTTTATTTGAAATAAATGCGTTGAGTTTGAGTATGAGTTTCGAGTTTCAACCATAAAGTTGATATTCGTTTAAGTGGAAATATAATCAATTGGAAACAAGAAATTGAATAGGCTACAGGCAGAGGTGTTTGTTGCTCCTACAACTAATCAGTTATGTTATAACAGTGATGGACCCAACGTGGATTCTGCCGAAGGTCCTGAAGCTGAAGTATCTTTATAACAGTTCCATGTAATATGTTTGTGATGTGTCAGTACTCTAAATAAACAAAAAATAGGGGACCCTATTGCCATCAACCAGACAGAAAATTCACAAATGCAGCAAGCAAATTTTAAGTTTGGAACTTAAAATTTACTTGGTGCTATTGTGAATTTCCTAAAAAAAAAAATAACTCAATGATGATTTGGCTACCCTGGGATCAAACCTAGGACCGTGCACTTGGAGATCGCGCTTGGGCCTACCACAGTAATTAATATAACAACAAAAATAAAAACCATAGTATTATTTTCTCACCTGTATGTGATCTCACGTGTAGCTTTAAGTAATAGCTCAAGGTAAACTGCTTCTGACACGCAAAACATTTGTAAATTTTCTCTAAATTATTTAACTCTGCTTCATCCATACTGTTTTCTTTATCTTTACTATTCATACTATCTCCATTTTCCATTTCACTATTTTCATTATTCACTTTTCCGTTACTCAAAGAATTTGTTTCATTATTCTGCAGGTCATTATTATTAGAATTTGTGACATTATTGGTATTAATTTGAGTATTTTGGGCTTCTATTGCTCTGTTTTCATTATGTACATTTCCATTACATTCAGAATCAGGCTTAATCCTATTACTAATAACATCTGTTGCTTTCTCTTCACCAATATAACCATCCTCTGGCTTAATTTCAATGTCAAACTCATTTTCTTTTTTAATTTTAACTATCTTCTTTTTATTTAACCTTTTCTTTTCTTTTTTTATTTGTTTCTTTTTAAATTGATTTCTTAACCGCAGTCTATAGCTAGTCATTCTGTTCTTGTGAACGGTCACGTGCTGGTCCAGGTCGTGCAATGCATTGTAACTGATGTTACAGACGGAACAACCATAGAACTTGAAGGTAGCATCCGTTATCTTCTCAGAACAATAAGTACTTTTCTGGCCATTCTTTTCCTTCCTCCTCTTTTTCAAAACTGGTTTTGGGTCTGTTTCTCCATTTTTAGGTGGTATTTCAATATCAATGGACGTTTGTGACGTTGGTGGTGGATTGTTGAATGGTTCTTGCGGTTGTGCCGGTTGTGTGTTATTGTAGCTGGTATTAGTATGTTGGTACGCCTGGTATATGGACTGTTGTAGCTTGCTGGGGTACGGGTAGGGCTGGGCAGCATAGTTGTCGAATGCTGGGTACTCGTAAGAGCTCAGCGGATCAATGTCCATATTTCCTGGTACTGCAGCTACTGTATGATTCATATTGTGGACCTGAAAACATTAATTTAAAATTAGCTGTAAGTAACTTCAGTCTCCAGGACACAAATAAATAGGTATTTGTAAGCAAGTGCGTAATAAAGCTGAGAGCTTCATAATTTCAAATCTGATATTATGGATAAAATGTAAGTCCGGCCATGATTCAATTCTTATTCTACCCGCATTACTTAATTTTTATTTCACAAGAATCTTTTACTGGATGAGGAATGATGCGGTAAGGCAACAGTGCAGTTTAAAAGATGTGGTGATACTAATTTAAAATAGTATGCTAAAGAAGGTGACTTTGAGAGGATGAGTGGAAGGGGACTAACAAAAATAGTATTTACAAGGCAGATGTGAGTGAAAATGCGAGGAGGGGACACTCTAGAACAAAATGTTGTGACCTTATTGGTGATGTTCTTCAGATAGGTCAGTTACGTAGGACTCTCAACCAGCATGTGTGTATGATCAGATTTATGAACGTAAACAAAGCAAAAGGAGTATGTAAGAATCGTAGCAGGTTGCGTTCTGTAGTTTCCATGGGAAGAAGGTGTGAGTTTATGTATGTATCTTTTACTGCTATTTCCAATGTCTTGTTATTTATTTAAGTTCAATATTGTTTTTTTGTTATTGTTGATGACGTGTTAAGTTTCATATTTACTTTAAAATGTTTTTTCTGTAATGAGTATGTATGTTTGCTGTAACCTAATAATGTAAACATCTGCTAGCGAACATCATTATTTCACTGTAATTAATATCTTTCTTAGTAAGTGAAAATATATTGTAATTTGTTTTGAGTAATAAAGATGGATGTGAGCACCATGTATTTATCCCATAATTAATTTATCTTTCGTTGCTTCATTTTTTTATTATTTTTACTGTTTAGGTATAGTAATTTTATTGTACGTACATCGTCTTCACAAATAATTGTATATAACTAATGTATACAAAATACTGTAAACCATTTACAGGGTAACTGTGGAGTTCCTTGCCCATACTTCTCCATATGAAACTACCTTTAGGAAGGGGCAACTAGAATCAATTAATTATTTTGTAAAGAACGTTCAAAAGTGAATTTTATGTGCATATTTGAAATAAATGATTTGCGTTTGACTTTGGTTCTTTAACTACAATAATTATCTAGTGATGAAGTGGCCCGACAACAGCCACAAAATAAAGTCAACTAACAGGTGGTTAGCGGTATCAGTGGATGCATTATGAGGACTATCCCTAACTAATATTATAAATGAGCAAGTATGTTTGTTTGTTAAGCTTTCTCTCTAAAACGGCTAAATGTATTCGGATGAAATTTGGCACATAGATAGACCATGACCAGGGTAACGATATAGGCTATTTTTCATCCTGGATCGCAGACGAAGTCGCGGGCAACAGCTAGTTTATTACAAATTTCAGCATACATTTAGCTCATGCAAAGAACTTTTCAAGATATTTTTATTCCTTCTTTCTTCTGAGCTGAGGTGAAAGCCCAATAGTGAGATAACAGAGGCTTTTATGATTTAAAAAAAGTATCAACATCACGATTTTTTTTAATTTAGAACATACAACTTTATCATTTAAGAGTTTAAAAGTTCAAAGAACATTATAATTCATACAAAACCCTGTAAATAATATAGATACAACTCAATGTTAATGAACACAGTGTTAATTATACGTCGTAACGCGAACATCTCACATTCCTGAAGCTGCAGATAATAATATACCAAAACAACGTGTTTCAGCTCCTGTATCCTCAAAAATATGTAAACACTGCACTCAAATATGTTATTCCACCACTTTTAAAGCCGAAACAGTGTTTTAAACTGCACAGAATGTCGTTCCACGTACTAATCGATACTCTCGACGTAAAAAACTTACCTGATGTTGAGCTGTATAGCACAAAAAAACACTTTTTTTATTCGATTCACAAATTAGTTTTTAACGATGAATTTCATTGTGTTTACCCACCAAAACTCTTTAAATAACATGTTTATTGTATGTCACGTGTAGTATACACTATAATTTTCACTAAAACACACAATTTAAAGTTCATTAAGGCAATTAAAACAAAGAATATTCAATTCGTAAATTCACATTTTTTTTCTCGCGTGACTAGGTAAACTGCTATGGCCGTCATTTCGGTGTTGCCAACTTAGCATTTTAATTTACCATATTTCTTAAACAGTTTTTAGGGTTCCGTAAGATTAATTTTTGAAAGAACTCATTTTGATTACTTTCTAGTCAGAACAAGCGGCGATACGACCGCTGACAGTAAATCTTGATCGTAATTAAACATCACTAAGAAATGTTTCAAAATAATTATTTAACTATAATCCAAGTAACACCATGCAGAGTATTGGTAGAAATACAATTACTGAAACTTAATTCTAAGTAATGTTATAATGCGAAAGTGAGTTTGCTTGTTACGCTTTCACGTTAGAACGGCTCAACGGATTTGCATAAATTTGGCACATAGGTAGACCATGATCTGAGTTAGGACATAGGTTACTTTTTATTTCGGCAGTACGTTCCCGAGGGATAATTTCAAACCTCGACGTGGGTGAAGCCACGGGCAAAAGCCACTTTTGAAATAATTATTCAAAATGATTAGCCTGTACTCAAAGCAATCCTTTTCCTAAACCTTAAATGTCTGCAGTCCTTTACGCACAACAGAGATTATTAGAGATGGCTGTGATTCTATACCTTTTTTAGGGTTCCGTAGCAAAACAAGGAACCAAGGAAGAATTTGTTTGGGTTACGTGCAGCAGGGATGATTTGTTTACCTCACGTATTCCATTGTGAGGGGTGCCGTAAATAGGTCTTTCAAAAAAATTGGGAGTATGGACTAAAGATTTCTATAAACAGGGATCCATTTCCAAAATATGAAGCTTTAAAGTGCAAATTTTTGTTAGTCACGTGTTCTCTCCCCCCCCCCCTCCGTCTCCTTACCAGCCTAGACCATTGGTTTTGGATATGTGAAAACTATTCACGATAGCTGTTTATATAAAAGGAAAATTATCACAAATTAACGAATACGGTCGACCTACATAAAAAAATTACTTGGTTAAGTAAAAATCCATAGAAAATGAGTTAAAACCAGCTGCATTAAAACATAGTACTGTTATTGTAAAATGTTAAAAATAAACTTTTAAATAATCAAAACTTTATTTATTTCAAAAAAACTTAGCCTATTACAATTTTGGTTTTAGCCACACAACGAAAACCTCTCAGCGTTTATCTGTGTGCCGGCGAGCCGTTCATTGAAATTTTGTGATGATAATAAATGAATAATAATTCAAGTCATACTAATACATACATACTTTAGGAGAAATTAAGTGAGGAAACGCTTAGATTTATAATTAAACCTTTTCGAACTCGTTTTGTATGACGTTTGCAAGTCTTCAGGGAGTTTAGAGAAAAAGGTGCTAAATATTCAGCAACCTTCATCCCGTACACATTCTTGAATATTGGTAGGATGTATTTATTTTTAAGTGGTATCGTTCTCAAAAAGTCAGGTCTTGTTAGCAGCTCAGGTCTATTAACTTCTACAAGGGTAAAATATTCGACATTATTGAACACATTCATAACATTACAATATTAAAGAGATCGTTGTCACTGTTTTTGACTTTCTTGTTTATATGTTTTGGCGTAATTACTTTATATATTCTTCGTTGTGACTTATAAATATCTGTCAGATACGTGTAGTAAGTTCTCCCATAGCTGCCGAGTCCGTAGTTGAAAACCGAGTCTGCTAGGGCCATATATAACATTCTAAGCGTTTTGGAAGGCAGTTTATATTTAAGTATGCTGAGCTTACCTAGAATAGACCTCAGTTTGCTATACACGTAATCTTTGTGAGGTCCCCAACAGAATCGGCTGTCAACCATTAAACCGATATACATGTGTTTATCTGTTTCTATCAACGGAAATTTGCAAGGCTTTGGCAGGGTATGTAGGCAAGTGTGTTCATGTGCTATAACTGTAGGCATAGTGGAGCATTTATTGTGTGATGAATGTATGTGAACAACTTTTGTTTTTGTTGCGTTTATTACTAATCCTACGTCATGAGCCCATTTATACATTTGGTCGAAATTACGTTGTAGGCATTTCTCAGCGTCATGGATGTTTTTGTTAGTATGAACTAATACTAATACTTTAAGCTTTCCTTTCGGGGTAGGCAGAGAGAATGGAGTGGCACATAAGCGTGTGGGGTATTGATAGATACCATAATTTAAAAAAATATGATGTCTCCAAGTGACTTTACTAGTTAGGTCAATAGTTTACGGATATATTATTTTCCGATTTCAACCACATTAAATAATATTGTTTTTCATCGTTTTCGAAAAACACTATGAAAAACCCACTTATTTTCACGGTCGATAAAACAATACTGTGCATGCGAAAGTATTCATCCCAACTACGGAACCTTTCAATTTGCGAGGTTCGACACGAACTTGGCCGACTTGTCATTTAATTTTTTTTAATAGGGGATCTTAATTATATTTCTGCGCTTCTCACATTATTAAAAATTGCCGCAACTAATGCAGGAATCTGTTTCTGGCAACTTTATTCATATCTGTCAAACTGCCAAGGTCATCATAAATTTGTGTTCCATTTTACGTTTTCAGTTTTTCCTATGTCTAATCTATAACAAAAAATTGGCATGAATATAATTAAAACGTAACTTTATTTATTTATTAACAAGTTTTGTGAAACAAAAATAAATATTTTAACAACATTAACTTACTTTTTTTGAATACTAACATTACTAACGTATAAAGAAACGCATTTCATAAAAATTGTGGGAAACTTCAGAACAGTTACTTTGTTTCAGTTTTTTTTACTAGCTCTATCACAATAATTGTATAACGTGCGGTTGAGCGTACCTACCTACACAAAATTGTCATTTAAAATGGAAAATATTTAACGGCACGTCGATTTTTTTTTGCGTTTCTAACTATGCACACTTTTTTAAATCATTGAGCCTCTTTTTAACTTTCTGGCCGTTTTTCACAGTTGGTCGCAGTCACTAACCTAGGGTACACCTACCAAACGGATTAGGTTAGGTCGGAACTGTGACCAACCACGCGAGTGCCGAAAAACTGTGAGCCACCGCTAATTCCAGGTTGGTCGCAGCTACTTGGCTATTTAGTATTTTTAAGAGCCTAAAATAGGAATTATTTGAGGTTCTCAAAAACAGGCGCAATTATTATAATGGTGTGTTCAATACTAAATCTTCTTTTTCTCCATAGGTACCTACTAAGCTTTGGAATGGGCAACTAGCTTCATCTTTCTGACTGACCAACCCCTTGACAAATCAAAAGTGCCTGTAATTGGTTTATTTGAAACAAATGCTTTGAGTTTGAGTTTGAATATTTTTAGGAGCGCAAAATGGGAATTACTAGAGGTTCGATTGAAGCATGTAAGTATTTAATGTTTTTTTTAAATGTTTATTTGCAAGCTGAAGTGGCAGTGGGCTGGCCATGTTTGTCGGAGGACCGATGGCCGGTGGAGCAGACGACCGCCTGCTACCGACTGACCGGCCTGGAGTGGCGTCTGCGTATCGGCAAGCGTAGTGTGGGACGCCCCCAGCTAGATGGACCGACAACCTCAAAAAAGTGGCGCAAACAGACGGGATGCGGAAGGCGGAGGACACGGTGTTGTGGCGCAGCCTGGGACAGGCTTATGTCCAGCAGTGGGCTACGATAGGCTGAGTTGATGTATTTAATCGTACCTCTATTATAATAATTTAAAATCACGCAAGTCTCAGTAACATTGAATTGCAAATTGCTACAACAACCTACTTAAGCAACTGCTTTGTTTGACTACGGTTTAATTATGTTTATATATTCAATCTAAATCTACATCCATACATACATACAAATAAATAAAATTAAAGTGTCTGTTTGTAATGTCAAAATAACAGCTTTTTATTAAATGCATATGAAAGTATTTACGGTACCAATAACAAACAAAAAAAAGGTTTTCGGTCTGTCTTCTGTCTGTCTCTTTAATCCGGCTCATCTCCGAAACGGCTGGACCGATTTTGACAGGACTTTCACTAGCAGATAGCTGATGTTAACACAAGTAACATGGGTTTTCTGTCCCGGTAGCACGTACCCATGCTATAATTTCTGACATCCACGCATGTGAAGCGGGCAGCAGCTAGTACGTAAACAAGCCAAAAGCAAAACATTTAGCTGTGCCAATGACTTATCGCCCTTTTACCTTTGCAGTTCCCGATCGGGCGTTTATTTGGCACATCGGGTTTTAGAAAAAGACCGACACAGGTAGAGTAACAGAGACGACGCTATATAAAGATGAACTTTTTCTAATACTCGCCACAAGCTTATTGTGGCGCGTGGCCAAAATGGGAACTAACGTCGCCATCTTGTTTTGTCATACATACATACATAAACTCACGCCTGACATTTTTTTTTGTAATATGTGCTGTATCTCGCAGGTCAACCTCAAAGGTTGTTGGCTGCTTAACCGGGCTGCGGTGGATGCCTCAATAAATTAGGGCCTCCAGCCGGGGCTTAAAAACTTAAATACTAAGCGACTACGCGCTAAGGGCACCCCCTGTGGAGTGCGGACCTCAGCTTAGGGCGTCGCTGGGGGAGGGCAGCAAGAGACCGGCTAGATCGGATTAATTTGGGACGAATTTAAAGCTACAGGCTCAGCGGCACGGGCTTGCTCGGGCATGGGTCGGGGCGGACATAGACTGGGGCATCGCGGCGGGCCTCGGCAGCGAGGACGGAATGATGGCGTTCGGATTTTGTACCTGTGAACAGTTCTTCAGATGATCCTACTACTCTCCTGGAGGAAGGTTGTGGCGTCATCGGGAATAGTTAGGGTATACTTCGGCGGTGAATCCTACTTATACGGGAGGGAGTGTATCAGACGACCGCCGCAATCAGGGGATTGGGGTGCTGAAGAAACGAACCGCTGGATGGTGGGCATTATGAGATCTAGTGAAGATTTTTATTGCAAACACAGAAGGGGGCTCCTGTGACCTTTCTTAAGAATATATTCTGGAGAGTTTGCATCCTGTGAAAGTGGTGAGGCTTAGCGTGTGCGAAGACGACGCAAGAATAGGTCATGATGTGACGGATGATCGCGGTGTAGATGCGCAATTTGCACTTGAGTGACAATTTGCTGCAGGCGGTCAATATGAAATGGAGTCTAAGTACTGAGGGCGTAGTAGGCGCGCGAACGAGACACCTTTATGTGCTCGCTGAAGGTACGGTGGTGGTCAAGGATCACGCCTAGGTATCTATCTTGCTACTCCCAAGAGAACGGCTTGCCATACATAGTGATCGGACTGGTTTGGAATGGAATGGTTGCGGAATGGTTGAGCTCCTTAAGTTCTGAGTTGAGCTTCACGATTACTGACAAATGCTTGCACTGACTGGACAGGTCCACTCAAATCTGTATGGTTCTTTCCTTAAAAGACCATTTCAGACACTAATCTTACATGGTCCTCAAATGATCTGACCAAGATTATTTCAGGATTTTTTATACCTGTTGACATTGATGAATTTTTATAAATATATTGACATGAATATTTACTTTGTAAAATAGTATATTATTTTAATTATTGTGAATGTAAAGACTATGTAGATCATTGTTTTATTTTTTTCTTTCTTGATTAGTTTTAATCATAGTCTGGCAGTTTGAGTAATTTATGCGGCCTACCCAAATGTCCTTTCTTTGGTATTGTTCGTCGAATCGTTGAGCTCCTTAAGTTTTGAGTTGAGCTGCACGATTACTGACAAATGCGTGCACTGACTGGACAGGTCCACTCATTCTGTGTGGTATTTTTTCCTTAAAAGACCATTTCAGACTCAAATCTACATGATCTGACCAAGATTATGTCTGGACTTTAAAGGAGACTGTGACCTCTGAGTTTGTTTCGGCCTTTCTTCTCAGAGTAGTCAGATAGGAAACTCCGACCTCATCTAGTTTTAAAATATGATTGACGTGTAAAAGTGTTTGTACAAACCTACTTACAGAAATAAAATCATTTATCATTTAGTTTAGTCAATACAATTTCTGTGGCACAATTTAACAAATGATAACCAACAGCGCCCCCTGTGAACGTCGTGTGCCGAAAGATCCTGGTATTGCTCTAGGCAGGTATGGCCATTGGAACTTGGAACTGAACTAACAGTAATTTAGGAAGTCGGTGCGTCCAACTCAAAGTCTGGCTGGATGCTTGACTTCTTCACTATTTCAAATATTGGGGGAACCGAGGAGAGTTGTGACAGAGGAAAGTTGTTTCAAAGTCCATTTCTCGGATTCTATAATCGTAATCACAAGCCGATGCAGTTTTTTGCGGCGGCCCACGGGGAGTGGATGTGAGTGTGCGACGTTGATAACGAAAAAAAAACACAAGAGTAAGTTTTTAACAATAAAATTAAAAACTCACACATCGGGACGTGTTATGTTGTTGGCGTTTTTTAGTAACCTATAATATCTTAGTTTCAATTCATGATATATTAACTGCTCAGCTTCACTGCACATATCGAGAGTATGTGACATTATTGTGAACATGGTCTAAAAAAACAAGGTCTGGCATTCCGGGAGTGACACATGCTTACGTCATTATCCAGTTGCCACTTTATTGCAACAAAACACGAATTATGGAAATATTTTCAGTCACCATTCTGTTCAAAAATATATTTATAGCATTTAAATTGTCGTTTCGTTTTTCTAATCAAATGAAACAATTCAATTTAAACATATACCAACGTACCTAATTGTTAGTTTAAAACCTCATTGTTATATCGGATTCGCACAGGTAATAAAGGCGCTTGGGGAGTTATTATTACACACTACTGGTAACACAGCGGTGATGACGTAGGCTTGTGTCACCCTGTGTCTCGGAATGCTATACCTGGCGAAGTATATTATTATACCATGATTCTGAACCAAGCATGACGTTTTGTGCGAAGGACGATTGTGACAAATTGAAACAACTCTCCTTTTACAGTCGCCAGCACGTCAAGTTACCACAAACTGTCAGATTTTCTCATTCGATTATGAACTTAACCACGAACATTTTTGAGTTTAAAATCGTTTGGAGAAATTTGATAGTTTCGTGTAGCTTGACCTGCTGGCGATTGTACTTTGTAAGAATTATTTTTGGCGTTTTGTTGTGTTTTGCATCGGTTGTTGTTTTATTGTTTCAGAATGCCAATTTTTTTTTTGTTCGGAAGATAGATAGAGGCATGTCTTCGAAGGAAATATACATTTTTTTTTTTTTTAGATTTTTCGTATTACTTCATTGAAAGTTTATTAAAGTTGTGCTTTGATTAATGTTGCTTATTTACATTTATTTGTCCAATTAAATTAAATTTATTTCCTTTACGTCTCAAAAACCACCTGTGTCACAGCTTGCCTCGCCTCCTCCATGACTCATTTCGGTTAATACCGTTTTTATCTGATCTAGATAATTTGAAAAAATAACTATCAAAATCCTATAGAGGATAGAATTAGCTATTTGTATCAAAAACTTGCATAGAGATAAGACTGTTTTCGGCTGAGATATTGTGTCTATTGGCGTGAAAGTTGTTACAACCCTCCTCGGTCTCCCCGACAACAGATATAAAACTTATAACTTTATTATTAAGTCAAAATACCTATTAAAAGCCGTATTTTTTTTAACTTTTCCTGAATTTTTTGATCATGTGATCAAAATTGTATCTTTGACATAAGTTATGTTACCTGAGGATGCCAATGATTCATCAATGTTATGTTAAAGTAAGCGGTTATGTTAAAGTTCTGTACAATAACAATGAAAACGTTTCACGTGACGCTGGACGACGATTTCTTCGTGTTTATAAAATATTTAATCTAATAATGTGACCGTGTCCACCGTAATTCATTAAAACATAACCCTCTGTCTTTGATAGGTACTGACCTACTTACTGTGTACCTCATACCTGACTTTTGATAAGGCACTTAGGAGTTTTGAATAAAGTTCGGTTTGGTAGAGCCTCGTCTCTGTCTCTTATAGATTACTAGCTTTTGCCCGCGGCTTCGCTCGCGTTAATTTAGACTTTGACTATCAATTCGGGTTATAATTCAATCATGATTCGAAAGACACGTGGCGCCATCTATTATCATAAGAACGTTATTGTTATTTTCCTCGGGAACAGTACATTTTTGCGGGATGAAAGGTACCCTATGTCCGTTTCTGTACACCTGACAACGTATATGCAAAATTTCAGGATGATCGGTTCAGTGGTTTAGGCGTGAAAAGGTAACAAACAAACAAACAAACTTACTTTCGCATTTATAATATTTTATTTATTATATAATATTATATAGTTAGGAAGTTAGGATGTGTGTGTATCTGTATAGTATGAACGTTATAACGTGTCCGCTGTGCTCGTAACTTCTCAGCACAGACATGCTATTTACATTAGCCACAGTAACGCACGCAGTAGCACACGCTAGTAACACATTCTTGGAGTTTCTTGCCCGTTCTCCTCCACAGAGATCTACGTTTTGGAATGGGCAACTAGCTTCAACTTTCTGACTAACTGACCGACTCTTTGACAATTCAAAAGTGCCTGTAAATGGTTTAATTGAAATAAATGCTTTGAGTTTGAGTTTGAGTTATGTAATAATTAGGTATAAGCTCTATCTCATTTTCTTCTTTTGGTGTCTCTTTATCTCCAGCCATTGCAGGTTACTTAGAGGCCATCAACTCTCAATATCAATCTCCTGCCTTTTCCCAACTATTTTGGGGTCAGCTTCCATTCTAACCGGATGCAGCTGAATATCAGTAAGTATTTTACATGGAGCGACTATCTGACCACCACGACCCAGTTACTGGGTAACACGATACCCCTTGGTAAGACTGGTTGTCAGACTTTCGGGCTTCTGACGACCCGTAACGACTGTCAAAGATCTATGAAAGACTGCCGGGACCAGCGACTTCACGTGTTTTCTGACGCACGCAGGGGTTTCTGTAGATACGGAGTAGATGGTCACCCATCAACGGACCGACCTCGGCAAGCGTAGCTTGTAACCTTGAAGATCACCCGTGCGGCTGTTTTTATCTGACCACGAGCCCCTCTTCATCAACTCTCTCATAGACTATATTCTAGCGCAATCAGTTTTAACTTATAAGTCACAAAAATCAATCACAACATTATGACAAAAATCCGTGACTAATATTTACAAAGTGAAGAACATAAGCGCCACTACCGGCCGCAAGCGAAAACTAGTCAAAACAAAGATTGTCAACAATGGTTTCATAGTTCATACATCGAAACATACAAACTTACATTTGCGGCCCCGAAACTATATCGCCAGTACTTTACAAGGGAAAATTCTCGCAAGTTAGCTGCAAGTTTAACTTTGTGTAGGAAACGTCAGATAGTGTTCGTTCGCTAAGTGACATTTGTTGTTATAACAAAGTAAATTAAACTTTATGCCGTAATGATAAGGTTCAGTAGCCATGTATTGAATGCTTGTTTAAATTGGTTGCTGGGATAAATTACAATACGAGGAATTTAGTAGCGCGGGAACTCGCGATATGATAGGTTGTGTGTGGAGTTACAGTCGTTTTGTTAGAAAACTTTTATTGTACACTAATTAAATAAATAAACTGCGACAAAACGTCTTATTGTGTGCAAGTAGATAATTATTTATAGTGAATTATGGTGCTTGCGAGTTATTTAAGTGGAAATACGTAATCAAGTGAATTGTTTTGTTAAATTAATAATATGGATGAGAATGTTCCTAAGGATTGCTTCTAATTGC
Source organism: Dryobotodes eremita (assembly GCA_917490735.1). Lineage (NCBI taxonomy): Eukaryota > Metazoa > Arthropoda > Insecta > Lepidoptera > Noctuidae > Dryobotodes > Dryobotodes eremita. Next base: position 361,490 of record OU823269.1, read on the forward strand.
GTTACAAGTAAGGTAAGGCTCTAATACCTTAACGTAGTCAGGAATAGTCACAGTTTTGTTTGCGTCTATACTTGTACAATTCCCTGGGTCAGTCCCCGTGAATTTATAAAGTTTAATTGAAATCCCTAAGATGACCCTATGACCAAAACTTTGTCTGAATTAATTAGACTCTTTTATTTATTTATTTATGTTTACTGCATGCCAACCTACACGACAAAAATACATAGGTACAGAAAAATAAAACATCAAACACTACAAAATTTACAATGGGCGGCCTCATCGCTTGCTGCGATCTCTTCCAGCAACTTTTGAATGGACAGGGGAGATAAAACGACGGTTTTAACTACAGGTTACTTCATATCTTTGTTCAGGTATCAAACTCTCACTCAGACGAATTTTATCAAAGCCTGCTGTGTAGTTTTGCAGTGAAATCTTAAGAAGCGGATAAACAAGATTTTTCCAAGACCGACACACAAAACCGAGTAGTACAAAACCGTAGTAACAACGTAATAATAAGCAATTTGGCGAATGGATAGAATAAGCAATGAGTACCCACAAGAGCCAAGAGGAACTAACTTACACTGCCTCGGTGGTCTAGTCACAGAGCATGAGGTCCTGGGTTCGATTCCCAGGTCGGGCAAAGTGTTATTGGGTTTTTCTATCTGGAATTTCTCAGTAGCAGCCCGGAGTCTGAATTTGTGCCGGTTGTTGGTAACAGGCTCGCCCCCTGTTACATGGGACTTAAACATAACTGGCGAAATGTGGGTGAACTATTGGTACACCTCTGCCCAACCTTTCGGGGACCCGTCTGTCTGTCAGCGGGCTCTATCTCACGAACCCTAACAGGTAGACAGTACTTACAACAAATAATAAAAATAAAATAAAGTTAAAAATTAAAGGGGGTCCCCATACAAGAAACGTGTTTCTTTTTCATATGTAGTGCTAAATATTTTACGGTAGTTCAGAACCCTTCGTGTGCGAGTTCGACTTGCACTTGGCCGGTTTTTTGGTGATCCGTGTAAGGCCATTGAGTGTGTTCTACATGGTAAATAATGAATCTAGAAATTGAACCAATATGGGATACGGAAGAAGGCTTGTCTAGACCTCTGTACTTCATGTTTAAATAATAGGATTTCGAAAGTTGACGTTCGTCAACAGAACTCTCAGTACTAAATTGACGTTGGGAATCCCACAGGGCTCAATTGTTGGCCCATTTTTTATGAATATTTTCTCTCTCATATAATGGGATTATAATTACACATACATACATGTCATATTATGTAGGGCTTATCACTTTTTGTCTTATATTTACTGATACACCAAGTTTGGCAGGTGTAATATTAGAAGTTAGAATTATAATGTTTAGAGTTGTTTAGTCAAGAGCCCTTTATGCTGGGTTGCGACGAGGACAAGCTGCGGTTACTGCGGTCGATCAGTGATGGGTGACCGTTTCTTACACAATGGTCGTCTTCCGGTTTCACAGTAAATACAAGCGAAGATCGGAGATTTCTTGAAAGGTTGAACCGGTTGTTATTCAATTCCATTCCATGCGCACAGGTTTTTTCTCAAATACCTACATTAGCAACGCACTATCAATCACAATCTGAATCATTTTGCTAATCCATTGATTCATGTTCGAAAAAAAATATGCTCAACAACGTAAATAACGCAATGAATGTTGTTGAACTGTCAAAATTTAAGCCATTCCTACGGTTACTGTGTACGCAATTACCCCGCAGGCTCCAGTCTGTTGAAAGAGGAGGCGGAGCGCGTGAGGGTGTGGCAATCGTTGCGCCCTCACGCCCCTAGCCGCCGCAGGAGGAGACACTGTGGGCGTCGGGAGTCGATAGCCGACTCCCGGCCACCGTAGGCGCGGGCTTGCGGACGGCAAGCAATGGGCAGCTCGCCGTCCGGTAAGGACCAGGCCCGGGTCGACGGCGCCTTGTGTTCCACGCGCGCCTAAATATGTCAGCATAATTGACGGGATCCGATAGAGCCGATGCCTGCTGGGGTCTCGGATTGTTCGAAAGAGTTACCGTGGCCTGGCGCACAGGCAACTGAAGGAACACGGGTGGGTTTTAGTCAGTAAAAGTCTGACATGCCCTTCCGCTCCGCCCAGAGCGGGCAGTTATTTGATGACTTCCCACACAAAAAAAAAGTCTCCTGTGTGTACAATGGACTAATAAGACTCAAAGTATTAACCAAAAACAATGTTTATATCTAAGGTAACGCATTGAGCAGAGAGAATAAATTACATTCTATTATATTATTTTTACTTAAATACAATACCTACTAGCTGCGGCCCGCTGCTTCGCCCGCGTTGATGTGGGAAATTATCCCACGGGAACATGCTACTGGGACAAAAAGTATCCTATCATCCAAATCCATTCAGCCGTTAAAGCTTGAAAAGGTAACAGACAGACAGATATTAAATGAAAATAAACTTATTTTTAAAAAAGAAACCATTTTAATATTATCACATTTATCACCATTAATTTGAAATACTCTAGCGCCGCACTTGACCACGTAATACCTACCTACTTATTAGCTCAGTTATTTTGTAGCTTTAAGGCTCCCACAGACAGCGCGACGCGACAGCGCTACACAAAGGCACCCCTCGTCGCGCGACACTCGGTGCCTTTGTGTCGGCCGTCGCGTCGCGCCAGTGTGTACGAACCTTTAAACATAAATACTACAATAAATATTACCTCAAGATACGGATTCCTGACTATATTTTCAATTCCTTAAATCTCTTAAAAAGAGGTGCTATACACAAAAATTTCATTAATCATGTGAATTTTTAAATCATCCCCTATTTTATCCCCTTGGGGGATGATTTTATAGAAACGCTGAAACACGGTAAGTTTTTATAACGTAGCTTTTGGTAACTTAAGACATGCTAAGTTTTCCATACAAACTTTCATCCCGTATCAATCCCAAGGGCCAAAGCAAGCAACAAGCTGAGTCCCTTCACGATTATTTTTGAGACAAAAAGTAGCCTATTTTCTTCTCCAAGGATGCCATCTATCTCCTCGCCAAATTTTATCTAAATCCGTTCAGTGGTTTAGGCGTGAAAAGGTAACATACAGACAGAGTTACTTTCGAATGTATAATATTAAGTACTAACTTTTGCCCGCGGCTTCGCTCGCGATAATTTAGACTTTGGCTATCAATTCGGGTTATAATTCAATCATGATTCGAAAGACACGTGGTGCCATCTATTATCAAAAGAACGTTATTGTTGTTTTCCTCGGGAACAGTACTTTTTTGCGGGATGAAAGGTACCCTATGTTCGTTTCTGTACCCCTGACAACGTATATGCAAAATTTCATGATGATCGGTTCAGTGGTTTAGGCGTGAAAAGGTAACAAACAAACAAACTTACTTTCGCATTTATAATATACTAGCTTTTGCCCGCGGCTTCGCTCGCGTTAATTTAGACTGACTATGAATTCGGGTAATAATTTAATCATGATTCGAAAGACACGTGGCGCCATCTATTATCATAAGGACGTTATTGTTGTTTTCCCCGGGAACAGTACTTTTTGCGGGATGAAAGGTACCCTATGTCCGTCTCTGTACACCTGACGACGTATATGCAAAATTTCAGGATGATCGGTTCAGTAGTTTAGGCGTGAAAAGGTAACAAACAAACAAACAAACTTACTTTGGCATTTATAATATTAGTTAGGACTAGCTGCGCCCCGCGGTTTCACCCGCAATAATCTCGATCACGTGGGAACATCGGGATAAAAAATTTCCTATGTCCTAATCCAGGTCATAGTCTACCCATGTGCCAAATTTTATCCAAATCCGTTCAGCCGTTTTAGCGTGATTGAGTAACAAACATCCAAACATCCACACTTTCACATTTATAATATTAGTAGGATTAGTTAGGATTAGGATTATAATATTAGTTAGGATTAGTTAGGATAGTTAGGAAGTTAGGAAGTTAGGATTAGGATTAGTTAGGATGGATGCACATCTATGAATAATACAACCGTGACCGACTGTTCTTGCTCCCCAAACCACGGAGAGACCTCGACGAGTTGCGAACGGTCACCAGCCGAGGGCTGACCGCGGCCCGTGGCTTCACCTCGCCGCGCAGCCATTCCGTCACGAAGCTATTGTGTCGATACCTACATTTCAAATTCAAACGCATAAGGTTGAATTGTGTAACTGTGTGTGACTTTCGGTTCGGCAGGTCTCCTACTTGTTGTGAAATCACGGGTGGAAGCGATTGTGTTTGTACTGAAGTAGTCGAACCATTGTTTGCGGTTTTTATTTAATAAATATAGCAGCATTATGCTGTAATGCCGATTCCCGGCTATCGTAGGCGCGGGCTTGCGGACGGCGAGCAATGGGTAGCTCACCATCCGGTAAGGACCAGGCCCGGGTCGATAGCGCGTTGTGTTCTATAACGCGCGCCTCAAAGAGATATCAGCACCATTGACAGGGTCCGATACGGCCGATGCCTGTCAGGGTTGCGAATTGGTCGAAAGAGTTACCGTGGCCCTGGCGCACAGGCAACTGAAGGAACACGGGTGGGTTTTAGTCAGTAAAAGTCAGACACGCCCTCCCGCTCCGCTCAGAGCGGAAGAAGTTATTTGAGGATTTCACAGACAAAAGAAAACATTATGCTGAGATAGGAGCATTTTGGACCTCGCACAGCTTTTATATTTTTTTTTCTTTGTGTGGTCAACTACCTACAGGTTTGTCTCTTCTATAATTCTATAAACGCTTGTCTAGCTCCCGGTCGATAATAAGGAGTATTTGTTGTACTGTATTGCATCGTATTTTAGAAAATGTCCGGTTTTCGTAGAGCTTCAATTCGATTAGATTTTTTTATTTCAAACTAATTTACAATAAAATTATATTAATGAGGATAATTGGACTGTAAACTTATTTTGCTGATAAGGAATTTTCTAATTACAGTCGGTCCGTCGAGAGAATGCGTTCCGGACACCTGTCAGTGCGCAAAATCTAGTAAATAATAAAGATCAAATTCGCCAAACACGTATTCGTTTGTATGAAACGGACAGAAGATAGGAACGCATTGTCTCGGCGGCCACACTGTAGACACGTTTACATTGAATATTTCTCCACCGGCAGCGGTATATTTGAAGCTGTCATAACGTACCATAAACTCAGAAATAAGTTATATTCTATTTTATTCGTCTCCATCTCTATCACTCTGAATACCAGGGTGACCGCCAGGACAGTCTCTTTGTTAAACTCAATTGTGGCCAATTTCCGCCACATGCCTATACGTGATCTGTTGTAATCCTATCTTCAGATCCGTGTGATCTAAATTAACTTCAATACTTATTAGAAGAAACAAATCGTTGAAATGAAACATTGTAATTATTCTGATTCATCTGCTCAATCCGATTTGACGTGGATCTGTGGCTCAGATTCATCTCTCTATGTAATATAGTAATATAGGAGTGCAGTGAGGTCGTAGGTTCGAACCTAGACCGGCGCTTTACTTTGTATAAATTATTTCCTCACCACTGCTCTCAAAACAGTGAAGGATAACATCGTGAGGAAATCGGTGTGTCCATTAATGAAAAATTCGAAGACATGTGACATCTACCAACCTGCACTGGGCCCGCGTGGTAGATTACGGCCCAATCCCTCTCACCGAGAGGAGGCTTGTGTCCCAACAGTGGGAACATTATAGACTGATTAGATTATGCTGTAGAGGTATGAGGAGCAAGGTGTAAAGCTCACTCATACTCTATGAAAAAGGGAGGATCCTTCGACCAGACGGGTGTTGTATCTGGTGGGCAACTGCACGACGTTTGATGTCGGGACGTTGTATATGTATAATTATGCTAGTTGCGCGGTAAACTCTGCTTGCGCGATGTAGGATTTCGCGTGACGTCAGTGTGACGCGTAGCTCACATGTGGCGATGTAGGTATCGCTACATCACTATGCATGATTATCCTAAGAGTACCGACTCTCAGCCTCTTATCTGGTCTGCACGGCAAGCCCAGCATGGATGATGTTATATTTTCCGAAGAGAAAGCGATTCCATTTTATTTAAATCCAATTTGGCACCGACGCAAGGGTGTCGTGTAAACAACTGAACAATTTTAGCATTTACGGTTTTTCCGAATGATTTCATTTACTTTTCGTATGACAAGGTCGCATAGGATATTGGCAGCCCGTATCATTACTTCAAAACCGCAGATATTGAGATTTTTTTCACGAATTCGATATTTAAAATGGTGCTCATTTTTATGTTCTAGTTAGTGTTATTTAAAAAAATTTGAATGTCATTAAAATTCTCACTCGAACGCTCGGACGAGTATCTGCGTATCTACTATCAAATCTCATGTCACTACATTTTGTGTTAACGAAATAACATCAACTAATCATAGCAACGTCAGATTATATTGTATCAGTATAATATAGTATACAAATGCTGATATATATGACGGAGAAGGTACATTTTAGGAGGGTATATTTTAACTACTGTGGGCGTACTATGGGAACTGTTGGTTATTGCGCAATAGAAAAACCGTTTGCAGTTCAAATCAAATTATAATTTACGAACAATTTAATCACACACTGTAGGTACACAACACAACTATACGGAACGCGCGACAGTTTCTAAGTGTTCACTACTTGACCGCCACCGACCACGGATATCGAACCAACCTCTGCTTTTACTCTGGTCAAGCGGTATGTTATAGACTCTGTCGAGCGCCACCTGGTGGATTTAAAGAAAGGAAAGAAAGAAAATACGTTTATTTAACACAGACTACAAAGCACAGAACACAACATATACCTATAAGTAAAAAGAAAAATAGAACAAATAAAAAGTGTAAAGTGCGTTGTGAGAAATTAGCAGGAAAGTGTGCCTCGCGGCCGCGCCACATGGGTCCAACCAACCAGTAGGATACTTAATGACCAACCTATAACATTCCCACTGCTGAGACAAGACTCAGGCCTCCTGTCTGTGAGAGGCAGTGGGTCGTGATCCACGCGGGTCCAGTGCGGGTTGGTGGATGTCCCATGCCTTCGAATGGTTGGTGCTAGGACATACCGATTCCCTCACGACGTTGTCCTTCACCGACTAGAAATAGCTTGTAACATAATACGTATCAGCTTGTCGCAATGCAGGGTAAAATAAGAAATAAATAAGTATTCTAAGTTGCGCGTGGGCACAAATAAATTGACCTTTGCGACATCCTGCGTGGTCAGGAATTTATATAAGATGGCTGGCATCCGATGATTACATCACATCGAGAATATGAGCCACCTACGGGCACAGGCACATCACAGAACATACCTTGACTTATTTGTTGATTGTTTGCCACTTTTACATCATAAAATCATGATCATCATTATCATATGGCTGCCTTCCCCCATCATTTTAATATTGTGAATGTGAAGACTATGTGGGTCATTGTAGCTTCTTTTTTTTTCTTTCTCTGTTAGTTTTAATCATGGTCTGGCAGTTTGAGTAATGTTTGTGGGTAATGTTCTTTCTTTGGTATTTTTAGTCGAATCGTTGAGCTCCTTAAGTTCTAAGTTGAGCTGCACGATTACTGACAAATGCGTGCACTGACTGGACAGGTCCACTCAATCTGTGTGGTTTTTCCTCAAAAGATCATTTCAGACACAAATCTTCATGGTCTGACCAAGATTATGTATGGACTTTAAAAGAGACTGTGACCTCTGAGTTTGTTTCGGCCTTTCTTCTCAGAGTAGTCAGATAGGAAACGCCGCCGCGCCGACCTCATCTAGTTTTAAAATATGATTGACGTGTAAAAGTGTTTGTACAAACCTAATTACAAAAGTAAAATCATTTATCATTATTGTCGGAGTCGGCCTCCAGTCTAACCGGATGCAGCTGAATACCAATATTTTACATGGAGCGACTGCCTATCTGACCTCCACAACCCAGCCGCTGGGTGTTACCACAATATAAATAAAGTATAAATATCCATATTAATACTGTGGTAATACCTACCCTTCGATAAGACTGGTTGTCAGACTTAACACAATATCATCTAGATTAACATAGTCGTAAACATATTAGTATATTATTTGATAAACTTCTTTCAGTAGGTATTTAAAATTAGAAAGTCTGAAAGTGACACCGGTGACTCGAAAATTGTGTGGTAATCGGATGTCATGGTATAAGGGCAAGTGATGCGGAGGAATGAAACCAAAATCATGAAGTAAGTTTTGAGTGTGAAGGGGAAGACCAAAAAACGATGGATGGACTGTGTGGAAGATGATATGACTAGGGCAGTGACTACCGAGATGAGGACTGATAGAGAGATGTGGAAGAAGGCATGCTGTGCTGACTTTAAGTACATTGAGATAAGGGAAGGGCGAGAGAGAATGATGTTTATAAAAATGGTTAAGAGTTTGGTGATATTTCCCATATTTTTCGTGTAATAATTTAAACTACTTGAAATAATAATAGGTACTTAAAATTAAAAATCCCCCACACAAAAAAGAGCTGATGACCTTGAAACGGCTGAACCGATTTTCATAAAATATATCTAAGAACCTCCGCTAGAAAACCTGCTTTCAAATAAAAAAAACCGCATCCAAATCGGTTCACTAGTTTAAGACCTACGGGGCCACAGACAGACACACACATAGCGGTCAAACTTATAACACCCCTATTTATGCGTCGGGGATTAAAAATTTGTTTAATCGTCTGTCGCTTCTGGACGTAATTTATTATATGCCGTGCCTCACTTAGTCCTGCAGTACAATACAGGCTGTTTATTTCTTCTCAGCTCTTTGGCTGGGTTTTGCAACATTAACGGACCGAAGCCAAGTTAATGCAGCGTGCACATCACACGCGTGTTATATTGTGGGTGGTATTGAGGGATTATTTTAGGTATAATAATTTAAAGGCTACGGAGGTGATCCGGGATGACGCCTGTTGTGGAGATGACTATAACATTTTTGTTGGCGCCATACTCTAGTTACTTCATCTTTGAGTTCTGCGCAATACTGGCTGTTATTATGATTACGATTTGTTTCTTACGTCAGGCTAATTGTTTCTCCATACAAGGACATACACTGATAGCCTCTCATTAAGACGTAGTCGGCGGGTAATTCTTTGCTGCACGCAAGTCTAGGTGTTCTTGTAGAGTAAGAAAACGGTGCAGAAGCGAATCTCATACACTTTTCCACTTCTCCATAGAGATCTACGTTTTGGAATGGGCAACTAGCTTCAACTTTCTAACTAACTGACCGACTCTTTGACAATTTAAAAGTGCCTGTAAATGGTTTAATTGAAATAAATGTTTTGAGTTTGAGTTGAGTTTGAGTTTTTTCTTAATGCTTGTACTGATATTGTTGAAATCAGCAGCAGTATGGTTAAAGATTTTTTTAATTTCTAAATAAGGATTCTAAACAAAGATTTAATGTCAAATAAGTACAGTAGTTGAACTCCTTACCGAAGGCTTATTAATTCTATGTCGAAGGCAGTCTGCAAAAATGACATAACATGACATCACGCTTGTTTTCCTGAAAAACTGGGCAGATGTGTGCCCACATTTCGCCAGTTATCTTATGGCTCATGTAATAGGAGGTGAGCCTATTTCCAGCAAACGGGCAAAAATTCAGATTCCGTGCTGCCACTGAGAAATTCCTGATGGAAAAACCCAATATTACTTTGCCCAACCTGGAAACGAGCCGATCATAAGCTCGGCAGTAGTACTTCCGACCGCTAGGCCCACGAGGCAGCCTATAACAATGATTGCATAGGTACCGCTGCCCTGCCTCACTCACCCGCTCTGCCACACTCACCCGCCCCGCCACACTCACCCGCCCCGCCACACTCACCCGCCCCGCCACACTCACCAGCCCCGCCACACTCACCAGCCCCGCCACACTCACCAGCCCCGCCACACTCACCCGCCCCGCCACACTCACCGGCCCGCCACACTCACCCGCCCCGCCACACTCACCCGCCCCGCCACTCTCACCCGCCCCGCCACACTCACCCGCCCCGCCACACTCACCCGCCCTGCCAAAAACAAAACTGATTCCCGAGTCCTCTCCTAGGCTGACACGCCACCGCGCTGAAGCGGAGGAAAATTAACTAACCGTAGGCTCCTGTATGTAATGTAGACTTTACTTCGTCGGAAACTGCAACGGTACAAGGATCTTTTGACGCGTGGCAAAAATCGGAACTAACGCCGCCATCTTGTTTTTTCAATACAGTTTCTGTGATAAAATCACAAATGTTTACCAACAGCGCCCCCTATCAATGTTCAGGCGTCAAAATTCAGGCGTCAAAAGATGCTTGTAGCACTGAACAGGGCAGGCATTAAGCACGTGTGCGGATAAGCAGTATCGCGTCTATTCATTCCTACTCTGTACTAATACTCATAAGTCGCAGGAAATGTATCATTAATACTTGTAGGTAGTCATTTATTCCTATAGCTGTAACTATTGCGTGTGCGACGATTAAATGTCTAGGAGTTGTAGCAACTGATGTGGGTGACGGCGCGGTTGGCGCAGTGGACGAGTGGCACAAGGGATTGATTGCCGCAGTTTTTTTGTTCTATGGCCTATTTTAGATACTTTTTCCGCATTTGTTTGTGTCATGTATGAGATATAATATAGCATAACATCACGCCTGTATTCCTCGAAGGGTTAAGCAGATGTGTAGGTACCTATACTGCCGTCCACTAACTAAAAGGCCGTTAAGCCACAGTTGGCTAACTGTGGCTTAACGGCCTTTTACGGCCGTTTTTCACTTTGTAATGTAGTCTTATACAACTTTCGATGCTCTATCTTTTGGTGTAAGAATCATTTTTCTATGATTTATAGTTTTAGAGATACAATAAATACTATAAAGCAGTTAAGGTATGGTTAGCGGTCTTATAGTGCAGTATATTATGTAAAAATGAAAAAAATTGCTTAGCTAAAAGTTAGAAAATTAATTTAAATAAAATGTGATTAATATAAATGAATGAAATATATCACATATTGTGCAAAAAGACTATGCCTACGTATATAACTTGCAACCTTGTTCCTAGGTAGCATACTTTTCAAGAGACATCAATTCCCACTTATTTTTGCGTTTTCTCGAAAACTACTGTTTGCAGTTAGCTGCCTTTTAGTTAGTGGACGGCAGTATAATACACCCACATTTCCCCAGTTATGTTTAAGTCCCATGTAATAGAGGGCGAGCCTATTGCCATCAACCGGGCACAAATCCAGAGTCCGGGCTGCTACTGAGAAATTCCAGATGAAAAAACCCAATACCACTTTGCCTGACCCGGGAATCGAACCGGACCTCATGCTCAGAAGTAGCGCTTGCGACCACACTACACCCACGAGGCAGACACGAAGAAACCGTGCGACAGCGACCACGAGTGACGTGGACGAGGGCAGGGAGATAATGATAAGGGCCGCCTCGTTGTTCTAGTAGTCGCAAAGGTGACTGCTGAGAGGGGGTTCCGGGTTCAACTCCTAGGTCGCGCGAAGTGTTAAGTAAGTATTGGGTTTTTCCATAACGAATTTTTCAGGAGTCTGCATTTGTGCATGGTACAATAATATACTTCGCCAGGTATAGCATTCCGAGACACAGTGGTCACGTGGGAGACACAAGCCTACGTCATCACCGCTGTGTTACCAGTTGTGTGTAATAATAACTCCCCAATCGCCTTTATTACCTATGCGAATCCAATCGCCTTTATTAACTGTGCGAATCCGATAAAAAAATGAGGTTTTACTTAGCAATTATGTTTAAATTAAATTGTTTCGTTTGATTAGCAAAATTAAACGACAATTTAAATGTTTTATGTATATATTTTTTAACAGAATGGTGACTGAAAATGTTTCCATAATTCGTGTTTTGTTGCAATAAAATGGCAACTGGATAGTGACGTAAGCATGTGTCACTCCCGGAATGCCAGACCTTGTTTTTTAGACCATAGATTTGTGCATGATTTGTGGCAAAAGGGTTGCCATTTTTAATTATGTATAATATAAGGCAACATGTACGTGTACCCCTTCCGGACCATAGGCATAATGTTATGTTACGTGATATCAAACTATTAGCTAACATCATGAGCCCCTCACGAGTGGCATCGCAAGACGTGGAGAGCTAATTACTTAGCCACGAGCACCTTGAGGTTAAAGATAATCATATTACCGTAATTAGTAGTAATTATGATAATATTAATAGACATTCAATGAGTTCAATAAGTACCGCGAGTGATACCAAACTGATAACGATGTTCCAAGTGTGGTTCAGTGGCCCACGGCCTCGGAGGAACACGTGTAACGATACGGGACTAGTTCTGATCTGATTACAATATTAACATAAATCATTACGACTGTTTTCCCCGAACGATTAGGCAGAGGTGTTGTAGAAAACCCGCATATCGCATGTTTAAAGTTCCATGTAATGGGGGCGAGCCTATTGTCAACAACCGGCACAACACCAGACAGACTCGGGACTGCTACTGAAGAATTCCCAATGATGAAAAAAAATGCGTGTTTGTCGTGGAACACTCGATTGGAACGAAGTTCTTTTCGTAGTATATTTAGAACATGCATAGAACAAATTTGATTACCATCAAAAGGGTTATTTTGAGTCAACCTTAAAGGATAGATATATTAGGTCTTTACCTATGAAATTGCCGTTCTGCAGTACTGGCCATTTCAAATCAAAATAATTTTTGTTTGGCTATGAATTCTAATTTCAAATTAATTTTATTTTAAAAACATGGATTTTTTTTTCTAAAAGTAGTCATTTCTTTATTGATTAGTGTTACATTTTCATCGCATTTCAATCTTTTTCGTCATCATGGATACGTTAAAAATTCGAGTAATTATGGAATATGAGTACCGTCGTGGCAGCAACGCGGCACAAGCGGCACGCAACATCAACGACGTTTACGGAGCTAACTCTGCAAACCAACGCACCACCTGTTATTGGTTTGCTCGCTTCCGTTCTGGAAATTTCGACCTGAAAAATGAACCTCGCGGTCGTCCGAAGACTTTGGTCGACAATGACGAATTAAAGGCGATTGTGGAAGCTGATGATACACAATCTACGGCTGAATTAGCAGCAGCTTTCGACGTTAGCGTCAAAACAATATTGGTCCATTTGCGTCAAATTGGCAAGGTAAAAAAGCTTGACAAATGGGTGCCCCACGAACTCAATGATCGCCAGCGCGAAGTACGCGTCGAGACGTGCCTTGCACTGCTCAACAGACACACAAATGAAGGAATTTTGAACCGCATTGTTACCTGCGATGAAAAATGGATTCTGTTTGATAACCGTAAGCGCTCAGCAAGTTGGTTGGATCCTGGTTCAGCACCTAAACAATGCCCTAAACGAAAACTTACCCCTAGAAAAGTGATGGTCACTGTTTGGTGGTCTAGCGCCGGTGTGATTCATCACAGCTTCTTACCAAACGGGGTGAGCATTACTGCAGATGTGTACTGTGAAGAACTGAACACAATGATGGAGAAGCTGGCGCATCTCCAACCAGCATTGGTCAATCGCTCGTCTCCGCTGCTCCTGCACGACAACGCGCGACCTCATACTGCACAGCAGACGGTCTCCAAGTTGCAAGAACTGGGGTTGGAAGCTCTCCGTCATCCGCCCTACTCACCAGACCTTGCGCCTACAGACTACTACTTTTTCCAGAATTTGGATAACTTCTTGGCGGGAAAAAAATTTAATACCCGAGAGGCAGTACAAAATGCCTTTGAAGAATTTGTTGCCTCCCGTCCAGCTGATTTCTTTAAGAAGGGCATCAATAAACTGCCACTGCGATGGCAAAGATGCATTGATTGCATGGGTGATTACTTCGATTAATACAAATAAAAAATTCATGAAAAAAATTCGTTTAAATTTTTTCATACAAAACGGCAATTTCATAGGTAAAGACCTATTATATATGCTGTCGCGGACTTTTTTTAGAACTTTTAAAGGAGAACAATTCCGTCGTACATGATTTTTGCGTAACTTTAACCGTTTACGCAGCGCACGCAATGGAAGCTCTCAAAAGTAATAATTTTCCGGTTTTTGCAACATTTTTCATTTATGCTCCGCTCCTATTGATTGTAGCGTGATGTTAGATAGCCTAAAGCCTTCCTCGATAAATGAACTATCCAACACAAAAATATTTTTTCAATTCCAATCCGTAGTTCCTGAAATTAGCGCGCTAAAAGGGTCGTGACGGAAACTCGTGACGGAAAATTCTTACACTTTTTTTCGCCTAGCCCCCCATCCGCCAAGTCCGTACCATACGATAAGGAACTTCGTTCCAAAACCAAAAACACTTGTCTGACCCGGGAATCGAACCCAAGATCCCACGCTCAGCAGTACGCTTGCGACCAAAAGACAACAAGGCAGCCACTTGTGACGTTGTGGTGGTCACCCAGAGGTCACTGGCCTATCCATTGTTGTACAAGTACATCAATTGAGGCTTATAGGCCGAGCTAGTAGCTATTTGTAAATGGACTATCGTCTTGTGACCTATAAGGCTATAACAGAATTGACTATTCATTCGGTGCGCTCAATAGATAGAGTACTATATGGGTCTTTTTGCGGCATAATGACATTAACAGAGGGCGCTGTTCCTAAACGTTTTTGAAATTGTATTCAAAAACAAGATGGCGGCGTTAGTTCTAATGTTGATATTGATTGAACTAAACGTATACAGAATGGATTTTTGAGAGTGCAGTAGGGGCATGTAGCAGCAGGAAATCATTCTGAGGAGACTGTTCTTAAATTATGAGATATTTAAACTTTCACAGATTATGAAAAAAATACAGTCTGCCAGAAAATGGGCAATTTACACAAAATCTTTTTCCTGAAGCTAACGATTTAGGTACTTGCCGAAGTCCCTGGCAGTTCTCTCCGTCGCAAGAATCCAAACTGTATATTGAAATGCCAAGCTATGTTTTACTCTGCGGATTATTCGAAAGAGTTACCGTGGCCCTGGGGCACAGGCAACTGGAGGAACACGGGTGGGTTTTCGTCAGTAAGAGTCTGACACGCCCTTCCGCTCCGCCCAGAGCGGGAGAGGTCATTTGATGATTTCCCACACCAAAAAACAAAAAAAAAACTATGTTTTACTAACACCCAAAGTGAAGGCTATAAGAGGCAGACCAAAAGAAATGTGGATAGATTGTAGAAAGAAGTGGACTCTGAGGTGAAGCTGAAGAAGACATGTGGCTAAGGCACTAGTTACTTGATCCTATCAGGTGTTTTTATAGACATTACATCCCGTCTGTTTTCTCCGAAGGTTTCGGCAGCGGTACCTGCAGTACACCCACATTTCACCAGTTATCTTAAGTCCCGCCATGTAATAGTGGGCGAGCCTATTGCCATCACCCGGGCACAAATCCAAACTCTGGGCTGCTATTGAGATATTCGTAAAAAACCCTATAAAACCACGGACTAGAAAAAAAGAAGGACTCCGCGCCACGCATATCGAAAGTGAAGCACCGTACCGATCTATGTGTGTGTGTGTGTAAATAAATGTCTTACCTGTGATATGTTATTCCTGACACTTTTTCTGGGATGTTGAATTATTTTTACACCATTTCACAACACAAGAAGGCATTATTTTATTACTTGACGTAAACAGTACCTACAATGACGCCGCAGTGCCGCGTAATGGCACCGTTTGATGTAAATGTGTGCGTGAGGCATGTTTGTGCAAACGGCCATAACGGCATACCTTCCATTTGTTTTTTTATATGGGGAGTTATCAAATAACTTCTTCCGCTTTGGGCGGAGCGGGGGGGCGTGTCAGACTTTTACTGACTAAAACCCACCCCTGTTCCTTCAGTTGCCTGTGCGCCAGGGCCACGGTAACTCTTTCGAACAATCCGCGACCCCGGCAGAAGTCCTAAAGTGCTTCACTTTTGATACGCGTGGCGCGGAGTCCTTCTTTTTTTCCTAGCCCGTGTATAAAACTTTTGTGTTTTAAATTTAATTCATATCTCCAAGGCAAGTCTGTCAATCTGTTCGATTCTTATAGAGTGAGGTTTTTTTTTCGTAAACCCATAAAGAATGAGGAAATAATTATGTTTTTTTTTATAAATAAGTAGTTATAACAGTTCAACAGGTATGTGTCGTAGTACTACTTAGTCATACTGATAGACCAATAGGTACCTACAAATCCCTTTGTCAGTTTAAATGTACTTTGTATTTCAGATAATACTCGATGCTAATATCATAACAAAACGCGTTTATTTTCGTTTCAGAAGCACGTTTCGAACGAAACTTTTTAAATGGTGAACATTTTTACAGTTGTCAAACTAGTTTAAATTGAGCGTGTTTTACTACCTAAGCCTATTTTAAGATGTGGTCTCACCCAACCTGTCTTGGTCCGTTCAACGAAATCTCCAAAACGGCTGGTTGACATTTTCCGTGACCAAGGCCTGGCTATTACCTCGGCCAGAGGCTAAGCATTGCCATACAACGTGGCAGTGCCACCAGTCTCTTCGACAGCAATGCGCAGGAATTTTTCGACGCCATATTTTTAGTTTTATTTAGGTTAGGAAATTAAATTGTTATTTTAATAGTTAATCAGTTTTTTATTAATAATCCTATTTTCTTTTCCCACAGCGTACTGGCGGAAACTACAGAACAAGATGGCCGTGTCTGACGTCATCCCGCAAGATGGCGGCCAGGAGAACGTCAAACTGCACCCGTATTTAATTACTTTAGTGTGAGTAGCTATATCTTTACTAATCATCCATCGTATAAGCGTGTCGATGGCAATTTAAATGTAAACTAAATGGAGTCTGCCTAAAATTCGGCTACGAGTTTGGATAGCCCAGACATTTGCCACTTAGAATAATTGTAGTTTTACACTTATAAATTAATGTTGGTCAGTTTCCTGAAAGGGCAGTTTGCGCGAATAACACTTGCATTTGACCTGCACGAAAGGGAGGTACGTACCTATTAGGTCTTTACCTATGAAATTGCCGTTCTGCAGTACTGGCCATTTCAAATCAAAATAATTTTTGTTTGGCTATGAATTCTAATTTCAAATTAATTTTATTTTAAAAACATGGATTTTTTTTTCTAAAAGTAGTCATTTCTTTATTGATTAGTGTTACATTTTCATCGCATTTCAATCTTTTTCGCCATCATGGATACGTTAAAAATTCGAGTAATTATGGAATATGAGTACCGTCGTGGCAGCAACGCGGCACAAGCGGCACGCAACATCAACGACGTTTACGGAGCTAACTCTACAAACCAACGCACCACCTGTTATTGGTTTGCTCGCTTCCGTTCTGGAAATTTCGACCTGAAAAATGAACCTCGCGGTCGTCCGAAGACTTTGGTCGACAATGACGAATTAAAGGCGATTGTGGAAGCTGATGATACACAATCTACGGCTGAATTAGCAGCAGCTTTCGACGTTAGCGTCAAAACAATATTGGTCCATTTGCGTCAAATTGGCAAGGTAAAAAAGCTTGACAAATGGGTGCCCCACGAACTCAATGATCGCCAGCGCGAAGTACGCGTCGAGACGTGCCTTGCACTGCTCAACAGACACACAAATGAAGGAATTTTGAACCGCATTGTTACCTGCGATGAAAAATGGATTCTGTTTGATAACCGTAAGCGCTCAGCAAGTTGGTTGGATCCTGGTTCAGCACCTAAACAATGCCCTAAACGAAAACTTACCCCTAGAAAAGTGATGGTCACTGTTTGGTGGTCTAACGCCGGTGTGATTCATCACAGCTTCTTACCAAACGGGGTGAGCATTACTGCAGATGTGTACTGTGAAGAACTGAGCACAATGATGGAGAAGCTGGCGCATCTCCAACCAGCATTGGTCAATCGCTCGTCTCCGCTGCTCCTGCACGACAACGCGCGACCTCATACTGCACAGCAGACGGTCTCCAAGTTGCAAGAACTGGGGTTGGAAGCTCTCCGTCATCCGCCCTACTCACCAGACCTTGCGCCTACAGACTACTACTTTTTCCAGAATTTGGATAACTTCTTGGCGGGAAAAAAATTTAATACCCGAGAGGCAGTACAAAATGCCTTTGAAGAATTTGTTGCCTCCCGTCCAGCTGATTTCTTTAAGAAGGGCATCAATAAACTGCCACTGCGATGGCAAAGATGCATTGATTGCATGGGTGATTACTTCGATTAATACATATAAAAAATTCATGAAAAAAATTCGTTTAAATTTTTTCATACAAAACGGCAATTTCATAGGTAAAGACCTATTATTTGTGTGAAATTCATTTGCGCGAAAGTTTGTAGTGCGGGAGGGCGCATATGCCGAGATAAACGTTTATAGTACGGGAGGCTGCTCATGCCGATGTAAACGAAGCCAGGCAGCAAAGAGTGGCGCGGCTGACTGTCCAAGGGGCGCCGCACCAGGCCATGATACGGAGCGAGAGGGAATGGGAAGCCGTCACCTCCTTCTGCGAAGTAGTAATGCTCGCGAAGGAGGAGGCGGAGCGCGTGAAGGAGAGGCAATCGTTGCACCCTCACGCCCCTAGCCGCCGCAGTAGGAGACACCCTGAGCGTCGGGAGTCGATAGCCGAATCCTGGCTACCGTAGGCGCGGGCTTGCGGACGGCGAGCAATGGGCAGCTCGCCGTCCGGTAAGGACCAGGCCCGGGTCGACGGCGTGTCGTGTTCCACGCGCGCCTCAAACAGATGTCAGCATAATTGACGGGGTCCGATAGGGCCGATGCCTGCCGGGGTCGCGGATTGTTCGAAAGAGTTACCGTGGCCCTGGCGCACAGGCAACCGAAGGAACACGGGTGGGTTTTAGTCAGTAAGAGTCTGACACGCCCTCCCGCTCCGCCAAAGCGGGATGAAATCCCACCCAAAAAAAATGTGGCGCCGCACGTATATTATATGGTCTGTTCCAAATGTATCCTGATGCAACTGTAAACAAACCCTGTTCAGGTTAAATTCTTACGCAATCACTCACAGTGACACATTCATCTGTATTTAGATGGGTTTTACTCTATATTGCACCACTTTTTCCAACAATTATTGTTTGATTACTATTATTAAATTGTAATTAAAAAATCATCGACGAAAATTGGGATTATACAATTAACTGCAATTGTCAAAAAATAAAAATATCGTTAAGGTGATTTCAAATTAAGAATTTCGGGTGTTAGGGACCTAATTAAGGACTCAACTCAAAAGCAATGGACTGTAATTTTATAAAGAAATATAATCGAAGTAGGTATGTACAATAATTGTGGTAAACGTATGGAGTGCGCGCGCGTGCCGTCGTCCGAGATCGGTAGCGAAGTGGTCCGAAGGCCTGCGTCCCGCACACCGCACCTCTCGCCGCCGCCCGCCGCCTTCGGTTGTCTCACGACAGCAGCCGAAGATTGCCGAATGGTCGGAGGCGCCCGAACATCCTCCCCGGGTTGAAGCGTTCAAGTAAGAGGAAGTGGGCAGACGTTGTTGTAGGCCCGCACCACCGTTCCTCTCTTCGTCTTCAACTCCACTACCCGTGTGGTCCCGTCGCAGCCAGGGAAGACCTTGATGACACGCCCCAGTGGCCACACCAAGGGCGGTTGGCCTTTCTCTTTGATGAGAACCAGTGCTCCCACAGAAAGTTGGCCTGTTGAAGCTGTCCATTTAATCATTTTGTCATTTTTTTGTTACATCGGGTTTAAGTATTCAAATAATCAAATCAAAGTACTAATTTTTTTATTAATTAGAACTACAAATTAGGTACGTTTTCTTGATCCATTTGTTTTATCATCAGATATTTTTGGAACAGATTGAAACAAGAAGATTGAAAATGGTACCGGTGACTGAAAACTGGTGTGGACATCGGTTGTCATGGTACGGGCATGTGATGCGGAGGAATTAGGAAAATGTCGTGAGGATAGTTTTGAGTATGAACTTGGAGGGCTATAAGAGTAGGGGAAGACCATAGAAACGATGCATGGACTGTGTGAAAGATGATATGGATAGAAGGGGAGTGACTGCTGAGATCACGACTAATAGAGAAGTATGGAAGAAACAGACCTTGGGCCTAGACAAAGTAACATTCGATTAGCGATGACGCTAGTAGAAAAGCCAAAAATGTATAGGGTTGACATAAGCTGTCGAAATGTCACGTGATCATAGGTCAACGAATAGAAATTAGCTGGACAAAGTTAACATAATTCGATTCTATGAAACGAATCGACAGCGTCGAACGATTACTTCCATAGATGCGTAGCCAAGTGGCACTTTTTGACAAGCTTTATCTCTGGTTTTCGATTCGTATGATGGAAACATTAGCGAAAGCGATAGGGATTGTAGAAATAGAATCGCTCCGAAGCAAATGCGTTTTGTCCTGGCCCTCTGTTGAGCCGATCACTAATATATTGGAATAACGGCAGTAGAATGATGATGACTTTTGGAGCACACTATAGGTATCTCCACTTGTGGGGGCTATTTGAATACGTTCTAGTTGAATCGATTTATTTAAATATTTAGTCGTACATTCAAAATTAATTAATGACCTCCTTTTAATGATTGATTATTAGTTGTGACCTTTAGAAGGGCCCTGAGGGCCGGTATTAGGCGCGAGGCCCGAGTGTGTCAAGGAGAGCAGGCACCTTCAATAGGAAGCTTCTGCTTAAACTTATCTTTAGGGAACTGTTTACTAGGAAAGGAAGTGCAAACAGTTAAACGAATTGTTCCGCAAACTAACTAGCAACTTAATTGCCCGTACCTAGAGTGCGACAAGGATCTTTTGGCGCCGAATAACATTGACAGGAGGCGTTGTTGGTCAACAAATGGGGCTGGCAAGTGAAAGCTGATCTCAGATGGCGCCACCACTATACGAACCCTTGTCATTAAGTGAGATAAACATTTACAATCTTCGGATTTCATAATTGCGTTGATTTCTTGCCAATTTTCCGATTTATAACATGTATTCCACTTGAAAAATTTGTGAGTTAAAAGAAGAGTTAACAAAAAGAGGTGCCTCTTTATTTGGAAGGAAAGCAGAGCAATTTGTTGTTCCTAAATTCCTTTAATTTTTAAAATTGTATGGTCTCTAAACGTGTTTCATGGTATATTGAATGTTTACTTAGGATACACTCTAGTGTATGATAACATTGTATCATTCTAATAATAACTTAAAACGACGGATCTTAATCTTTCTATCGTGTTAGAAAGTTTGAGGTTATATTTTAAGTCTGAATGATATTAAATAATAAAGGTATATTTTTTATATTACAGATTAGAGTCTTAGGACCATACCAATACCATACCAATCTTTTCATAGTCACTTTCCTTGAAATGTTTAAGAC
Source organism: Dryobotodes eremita (assembly GCA_917490735.1). Lineage (NCBI taxonomy): Eukaryota > Metazoa > Arthropoda > Insecta > Lepidoptera > Noctuidae > Dryobotodes > Dryobotodes eremita. The sequence goes on from OU823269.1 coordinate 382,766, forward strand.
ACACTCTCGCCCCGCCTTTACGGTCAAACTTTACTCTCCTTATCGCTTTGAGCCACAATTTTTTAAGTTTCTCATCTCGAGGAAACTGGTGGCCTCCAGTTTCTTTACAATTTTGAACACAACATCTAGGCATTTCCTCAATAATTGTCTCTAATTATGAATTCACTACTAATTCCATATAACAACTGCTTTATTATTGGTCTGTCCGCTAGTAGCGCCACTTTGACAGTTGTCGGTCCCACTCTCACAGACATTGTATTGAAAAAACAATATGGCGGAAGCGGCGTTAGTTTTGATTTTGGCCACGCGGCAATAGATCCTTGTACCGTTATGAATTCAAATCACAACTCTCATTATTTGAAAGTCGTATTAAATGACCTTATAGCCTTAACACGGCTTTGTGTAGTGTGTCTATCTACTTCATAGTTTTTTTCCCTGACTATAAATAAATAAAAATTGTTTATTTCAAGTAACAAAACTCATATAACGGCTGCAGTGGCGGGGCAGCCTCAAAACCGCTCTGAACGCGTTATTGAACTGCACGTGGAGGGCGCTGTATGCCGCACGAGTATACTTTGCCCACAGGCTGCACGTGTAGAGGGATGTACAATAAGCTCAAAAGAGCGTTATTTTTACCTCCCTCGAACAACGCACAAACCTACGCGCTACTATATTACCTCTGACTGACGACGCCCTCCGCTCCCGCTCAGTGTCCGCACCGACTTTTAGGTCAGCTGTAACAATGTGACCCAAGTTTTTAAACTGTTCCTCTTTCTGAAGCGGTGCATTGTTTAAACACACAGGGGGTACACTATTCACACTTCTTAGACTAGCCTCAAACACCATGAATTTCCTCTTCCCTGCATTATGTTTCAACCCATGGCTCGAGGCATACTCTTCACAGAACCCATCAATTTCCTAAGACCGCAGACCCATGCGCTCAGCAGCACCATGTCGTCAGCGTAGCTCAAATTATTGACGCATAGTCCATCCAGATGGCAACCAACATGCTGGCTGCTGAGCCCAACGATCAGGATATTCACATAGAGGTTGAAGAGCGCAGGAGAGGTCAGCCTCCCCTGTCTCACCCCGCACTCCAACCTATAAGGTTCCGACATTACACCCGCCCATCTGATGCTATTGATCTGGTGTCTGTACCAATATTTGAATATGTTCGAGAGTTCTGGGGGTACTCCGATACTCTCCAGTTTCTTCCACAGGATGTTATATGACACTACTGTTATATGACACTGACTGGACAGGTCCACTCATTCTGTGTGGTTTTTCCTCAAAATACCATTTCAGACATGTACAAATCTACATGGTCTTCACATTATCTGACCAAAATTATGTCTAGACTTTAAAAGAGACTGTGACCTCTGAATTTGTTTTGGCCTCTCTTCTCAGAGTAGTCAGATAGGAAACGCCGACCTCATCTAGTTTTAAAATATGATTGACGTGTAAGTGTTTGTACGAGTACAAACCTACTTACAGAAATAAAATCATTTATCATTTACCAGATCGAAGGCCTTGGAAAGATCCAGGAAACGCGTACACAGGAGTTTTGCGATCCGTATAATATCTGACGACGTGCTGAAGACTCAGAACCGCAGCTTCAGTGGACAGTTTGGGCCGAGACCCAAACTGATTGTCATGCAGTGACAGATAGTTATCTAGCTGAGTACTAAGCAAGCCGTCAAACACTTTTTCTACAATTGTTGCAAGTGAAATAGGCCTGTAGTTATTTACAGGCTCTACAACAGTTTTCATAAGATCGACCGGTAGGTATGAATGCTATACTTTGATGATCGGTCGACACCAAGTCGCAAGCGCGAAGTGTGACTAAGGGCAAGATTCACAGATCGCACTTTGAATTTATTTTGCTGAGCAAAGTAAGCATCGCAAACGAATATGAACATTATAAATAAAGCACTAATGTTCTTATTCGAATGAAACGCTGAATTTACTTGGCAAAGTAAACTTAGTCAAAGTGCGATTTGTGCTGAGCGTTAAATCCCCGGGTCGGCCCAAAAATGTTTAGCATTGTGTCCATCTCTTCTCGTTTCGTAGACACGGTAAGTTGTGGTGTCGTGTGACTGTGATGTGCCCGATGCGGCGTGGGCACTCATACTTACCTTCAAACCGGAATACCTGTAGCACTGCTCATTTGAAACTGTCTCGTCTCGAAACCAGAAACACCTACTAACAAACCAACTAAACCTCATGTCTTGTAAAACGATGGCCCAAAGAATAAATTAATAATTAATATTTAAATACTACACTACTACTCTCTCTCTCTCTCCCTCTCTCTCTCTCTCTCTCTCTCTCTCTCTCTCTCTCTCTCTCTCTCTCTCTCTCTCTCTCTCTCTCTCTCTCACTCTTCTCTACTGTACTTATTTTTATTGGTTACCATAACATAAGCATAAATTAATCAGCCTATAACATTCCCACTGCTGGGACACAGGCCTCCTCTCTGCGAGAGGGAGTGGGCTATAATCCACCACGCGGGCACAGTGCTGGTTGGTGGCTTGGTGGATGTCACATGTCTTCTAACTCATTGTTCTAGGACATGTCGGTTTCCTCACGATGTTTTTCTTCACCGTTCTGCTCCTTGATTGGTTACCAGGACTGCCTTTATTTTTATATGCCATTCTGAAAACCAGTATAACGTCAATCAGATAAAAATATTGCAAAAATATCTAGCCGGCACATGTTCTACATTTATACAGTCTACCAATAATAAATTTAGTACCTAAGGCAGCCCTACACGCGCCTCAAATCATAGATAATTTAAAAATAAAATAGTGACACGACACGTTCCACATTTAAAATTGTAAAGACATGCTTAGTATGCGCTACGTGAACATTTTTTCGCTATGATTTAATTTATTAGTTTCATATGTTGCCAAATACAACGCATTTGAAAAGATGAGAGGAAATTATATTTTAGGGTTCCGTACCCAAAGGGTGGCAATAGGACCCTATTATTAACTAATGCTTCGCTGTCAGTCCGTCCGTCTGTCACATGGCTGTATATTTTGAACCGTAGTAGGTCGACACTTGATATTTTCAGTGTAACTATCGCCGCTATAACAAAAATAAAAAACAATTTAAATTAAAAATAAAAGCGATCCCTATATAAGACACGTGTTAAATTTTATTGTACTGTGGGTACAATATTTAACACGTGGGGTTGTGGGGTGTGGGTGGGTGTTGTGTGGGTTTTAAGTAGAAATACAATAATAGTTTTGTAGACATTTCTCTAAGTTTAAAAGTCGTGAGAATTTTTGCCATAATATTGCATTGACACAGATCTGTGCATTGACACATAGGTATCTGTCCATTGATCATAAAAACATAATAAAAATAGTTTGTTTTGAGTTCGGGTATCATCAGAGTACTTTTACCACGCAAATCATAACAGATTGACGCCTCTATTGATGCATTTACTAGCTAGTTGCTGCTGTGGGTTCGATTCCTGCCCGAAGCAAATATTTGTATGATTTGGTGATAGTTATCTATACTAATAATAAGGCTGAAGAGTTTGTTTGTTTGTTTGCTTGAACGCGCTAATCTCAGGAACTGTTGATCCGATTTGAAAAATTCTTTCAGTTTTAGATAGCTCATTTATCGAGGAAGGCTATAGGCTATATATCATCACGCGAAGACCAATAGGGACGGAGCGCCAATGAGCAATGTTTCAAAATCGTGGGTTTTTTTCCTTTTGAGAGCTTCCTTTGCGTGCGCTGCGTAAACGGTTAAAGTTTCGCAAAAATCATGTATTACAGAATTGTTCCCCTTTATAAGTTCTAAAAAGAAGTCTGCGACAGCTTATGTCTATCTTTTATGTTTGGCTCACTATAAACTTTTTTATGCTAACCAAATTTGTTCTAAAATAATGCATTATTTGCGAAGGTGTTTTTATAAACATGATATTAATCCTTATCCAAATAAATACGTTATTCATCACAAGTATTTAATTTAAAACAAAATTGCCCTTTACATCTTTTGATTTCAATGAATATCTTAGGAGATATCGCAGTTTTAAAATAACATCGCAGCAAAATAATGGTGCAAGGCCGGCGGCGGGTGGTCATGACGGGGAAGGGCGGTGGCCCCAGTTATCTCTGCGAGATACCAAAAATGACGTTCAGTACCCCAGTAAAAATTTAATCGGTAACCCAGTACAATTTCTAAGACCTTAAATATTTTTTTATTCTAGAATTTGTACTGGGTAACTCGGTAAATTTTCTTGGGTTCCGCGTTACTGCAGAGCCCCAGTAAAATATCATAAACTCCCCAGGAATATTTTAAGAAATCTTTTCTCCGTGTACTGATAAAAGCGTGATGTAGGTACCTAAAACAGCTCCTTAACGTACGTATTATTAAAAAATATTTTCACCCTCTACATAAACGAAGTCGCGGGTTAAAGTTAGCGTTAGCCCAAAGTAACTATTCCACGCGGACGAAGTCGCGGGCAGAAGCTAGTTTCAAATATTTGTATGATTTGGTGATAGTTATTTCAAATATTTGTATGATTTGGTGATAGTTATTTCAATTATTTGTATTTGGTGATAGTTATTTCAAATAGGTACTAATGGACATTTGCATGTGTGAGATAAAATAATAATGAACTTTGGATGACTTAAACCACTCTTTGTAGATCTTTTTGTAGTAATTTTCTTAAATAAGTTTACGTTAAGTACTTATTACTTTTTGGTAAATTTATATTGCTAAACTTACGGATCAAAGTTTACAGACCCAGCAAAGAGCTCTAGGTACTATTTAGACCCAGTAGTCAATATTACTTCAATATGTAAGTATGATAGGAAAAGTCGAATCATTTAAACTTCTCGTGAAACATTCTTACTTAACACAACGTAACATCACGCCTGTATCCCCCGAAGGGTTAGGCAGAGGTGTACCTATAGTACACCCACATTTCGCCAGTTATGTTTAAGTATCATGTAATAGGGGGCGAGCTTATTGCCATCAACCGGGCACAAATCCAGACTCCGGAAATGCATACTTATAGTTTTCAATGCGGTTACTCATTAGGTTCTAACTCAATCAGCACCCTTATTACGTAACACACTATCTATCACAATCTGAATCATTTTGAAGCTTCATATGTTGAAAAATGTGCCTGCTCAACAACGTAAATAACGCAATTATTGTTGTTCAACTGTCAAAATGAAACCCATTCCTACTGTTAGTGTGTTACGTAATTACCCCGCAGGTGTGACGAGTGATTATTTACTCACAATAAGCGCTCGTCACCTACGATTAATTACGTAATGAGAATGACATACTAACCTGTGATCAAACCTCAAACAAGTATTTGTAGGCCGTACAAGTAGGTACCTACTCGTATAGCCTCGATGCGGTAACCGATACTCAAACCCGCGACCTTCGCCTCGGAAGGCCGATACTCTTATAGTTGAGCCACAACACAACAACGCAATACTTTATATAACTAATGGCGTAACTACTTAATCTGTATATTAGACTAGCTTTTGCCCGCGGCTTCGCTCGCGTTAATTTAGACTTGGACTATCAATTCGGGTTATAATTCAATAATGATTGGTAGACACGTGGCGCCATCTATTATCATAAGAACGTTATTGTTGTTTTCCTCGGGAACAGTACTTTTTTGCGGGATGAAGGGTACCCTATGTCCGTTTCAGTACACCTGACGACGTATATGCAAAATTTCAGGATGATCGGTTCCGTGGTTTAGGCGTGAAAAGTTAACAAACAAACAAACTTACTTTCGCATTTATAATATTAATAATAAAAATAATAATATTAAATATTATAATATTAAGTTAGGAAGTTAAGATTAACTTTAATACATTTTATAATTAAAGAGTTCATCATCTGCCAGCCTTTTCCCAACTATGTTGGAATTGGCTTCCAGTCTAACCGGATACAACTGAGTACCAATATTTTACATGGCCTATCTGACCTCCACAACCCAGTTACTAGATCACACATGGCATGACATGCCTAGGCCATGGCATGGCTAGGCGTGTATGTACTCTTTCTTTTTAATATTGTAACGGTTTAAATACTGTTTTCTTTAAATAATGTAACCTTGTGTAAATTATGTACCTACTTTACCTGGCGTGTTTGGTCTCCTACACATTCCGTGCCTAAGCAGGAGTGTGTCGGACGGAGGGCAGACGCGCAAACCTAGTAGCTGTCATTTTGTGGAATAGCTTTTACTGTAATTGGCATCATTACTATTGTTGTTTCTAGTAATTTTGTGCGATTACGCTTTGGGTGATAATCAGGTCGAAACCTATAATCTGTAGCTAGTGATAAACTGATTGTCGCTTGTTGTAGTTGCCTTGTGAATCCTAACTTCCTAACTAATATTATAAATGCGAAAGTAAGTTTGTTTGTTTGTTTGTTACCTTTTCACGCCTAAACCACTGAACCGATCATCCTGAAATTTTGCATATACGTTATCAGGTGTACAGAAACGGACATAGGGTACCCTTCATCCCCCAAAAAAGTACTGTTCCCGAGGAAAACAACAATAACGTTCTTATAATAATAGATGGCGCCACGTGTTTGTCGAATCATGATTGAATTATAACCCGAATTGATAGTCAAAGTCTACATTAACGCGAGCGAAGCCGCGGGCAAAAGCTAGTAAATAAATAAATAATACGATACTACTTTGTAAGAATGGTTGCCAGACTTTCGGGCTTCTGACGACCCGTAGGTAACCATTGTCAATGATCCACGAACGACAGCCGGGACCAACGGCTTAACGTGTTTTCCGAAGCACGGAGGGGTCTTGGTATGTAAAGATGGTCACCCATCCACGAACCAACCGCGGCAAGCGTACCTTAACCTGATCGATCAACCCGTGCAGCTGCTATTACTCAGCCGCAAGCCCCTTAAGGCAATAAAGAAGTATCAAATAAACTCAACTCCAACTCAAAGCATTTAAATTTCAAATAAACCAATTACAGGCACTTTTGAATTGTGAAGGGGTCGGTCAGTCAGAAAGATGAAGCTAGTTGCCCATTCCAAAGCGTAGTAGGTACCTACCTGTGGAGAAGAATGGGCAAGAAACTTCATGCACACTCTTTTGAATTAAAATATGGTTACAAAATATTGGTTACATCATTCATGTTGAAATTATGCAGGTGAAAACGATTCAGAACGTTAAAAGCGTCCGTAATAAAAATACAAAAACAATTTAAATATTAAATTAATTTAAAATAAGCCGTGGCAGCTAAGAAATTACCAGTTTATACTGACGGCGCTCGTTCACGAACATGACAATACATTATTAAATAGCTCAGTTGTAGCCTAGAGCTCTCTGTGAAGACCCTCGTCGGGGGAAGTACTACCTCCACACTTGTATCTGCTGTCACGCAGCGGTGCTGTGCGCCGGTTTGAAGGTGCAGGTGTAGTTACAGGCACATCAGACATTTCAGTTTTGTTTCTGGTATTTCATCGCACTTTTACGATGTCTCTAGTATTGCAGATCGACCGTGATCACTGATCACTTACCATCAGTTGTGGGCTACATTCTTTTAGGGTACCGTACATCCGAATGAAAAAACAGAAACTCTTATAGGATCACTCGTGTGTCTGTCTGTGTGTCTATCCTTCTGTCACAGCCATTTCGCTCCGAATCTAATGAACCGATTAAGTATGAGAAGAAGAAGAAAAACTAGTAATCGAAAAAAAATACAATTACCAGAATACATAAATACTATAAACACAAATAGGTAATAACCTACCAACTGTTTTACCAACATTATGGAATGCAATAAAGAATTGAGAATTCAAGTTAATATTTGTTATACATATGAATCTCTGTGACCCGTAGGTTTTAGTAAACACGGACATGTAACGTAAGTAAATGAATTTCGAATATGGGGGTCAATTTTGGGAGGCAAACAGTACCGTGTGACATATCAATTTAAAGGCCTTACTGTATGGGACTTAAATATATATTTTTTATAATATTTGAATAAATACTTAGTTTTAAAGCTATTTCAGAAAATAGTTGAAATAAGACCCCCCCCCACCCCGCTTATCTCCAAAAGTTCTACTGAGCCAAAACTTTTGAAAAAACTCATAGACAGATTACAGAAAAACATATAAGAAGTCTATGGTCTTAAAACAACATGGCAAATCTCTCAATACTGTGCGTACAAACTTAAATTTGTATTTGGAATGTATTAGAGAATATGTTTTTCAACAATAATGTGAAGTTTGTTTTTGGGACAAATTCATCTCAACTACGGAACCCTTAATTTCTTTTTGAGTAACAACTACCAAAATTATTGGAGCGTTCAAAGAACCGAGAGCGTTTTTTTATGTAATCGTTCCAACTGATTGTAAACCCACACATATTTTTGACAAATAAACATATCTAATTATTATTCGTGGCAAGTGAAGATACTCAACTTCCTCCGACGCACGTACCCTGAGAAAACAACCACGCTCCAACCAACCTGACTAACTAATCTATTTACCTCGGGATGAGCAATTACGGTACAGCTCACGCCAACTCCCTGCCCACGCAAATATCTCATTGATTGATAGCGTCGTGTGCCGGGTCGTTGTGCTCCCTAAAATAGGGTTCAAGTACACAATGACACAATATGTGTCCGTTACCGTCTGTTGAGACAGATCAAGTCTCTCTATCCTCAATAAGACATTTTAGAGGGGTAAATATTTAGCGAAGAAGTGTCATAAGATTTGGTGCCGAGTGTGGGGCAACTGTTACCTTGACCAGCGCCACACGTCACCTAACCTGCAACAGATTATGGTAGAGCCGCAGAACTATTTGAAGTGGCTTATCTGAACTTAGGGCAGTAGCGCTATATCGTGATTACTATTTGTAATTTTTTTTGTAACTTGCACAAGTTACACATACATACATACATAAACTCACGGCTTCTTCCCATGGGGGTAGGCAGAAACTACAGAACGCCACCTGCTACGTTTCTTACATACTCCTTTTGCCTCGTTTACGTTCATACATCTGGTCATACACGCACGCCGGTTGCTATTACTACGCACCTGTCCTTTCTGAAGAACATCACCAATAAGGTCACTATATGTCCTCCTAGGACGACCCCTCCCGGCGTTTTCACTCACATCTGCCTTGTAAATACCTTTTGTTAGTCGCCCTTAATTCATCCTCTCAACATGACCAAACCTAAGCATTTTGTAACTTGTCTTTTTTATTTGCACGTATTTGTGTGCCATGATTTCTGAACTTACGCCTCTAAGTTTAATTGTTTCATCTGTAAAAAGGCTCCGTAACGTATGTAGGAATCGACTCATCATTATCGTAGTAAGCGACATCATCGTATTTTTGAATTGCCTAAATCCACCTTAAATACCACATATAATAGCCCCCTCACACGTATGGCAAGGCGATATAATGATAGGTCCAACTTGACAAATTACCCTATTGATATTTTCACCACGAGTTTCGCTTCATACAGCTGTTCCCTATTTACACAGTGCGAACAGTGCGTCTGTATAGCTCAAATTGGTTAGTTTTGTAGTGTTCTAGTTTTACGAGTATGTCTTCTAGACACACTTTATTTTTGTTTCCTTTGTCTCTAATATTCATATGTCAATGTCATGCATACCTGTTTTTTGCCTGATTACTAAAATGCCAACTTTAGTTGTTATTTCATTTGAATTGTAAGTGACTGTGCTGTTGGTGTGCTAATTCTAAATAAAAAATAAATTTAAAAGAATTGCCATAGCAGTCCACTGCTGGACAGAGCCCTCCAAGCTTGTTCTAATTCTAGTAAACTAGTCTCAGGCAACAGCTTGTGAATATTTTTCCTAAAAACTCCGCTTAATTTTATTAGTTTGATTGTATAATGAGTCAATGTAGATATGAATTCGTAGGTTTGTTCTGGTAACATACTGTTCACGGCCGAGCGTCAACCTCTGCTACTTATCTCACGCAGTTTAGAGGACAGCCAGCCGGGTTGGTTCATATATGTCGAGAGTAATACTTACCTCACTTCTTCTTAGCGTGTCGACGGCAATCAAAATAGAATCGGCCCAGAATTTGGCTACGAGTTTGGTACCTTCAGTGGCGTCCATCAGTTCCTGTGACGTGCAGACAACAGGACACGTTGGACAAGATATTAAGTGCCTCATTGTTTGTGGGACACCACCACATTAATACTCCAGGGAGGTGTCATCTGTGAATCTCCAGATTCACAGATGACTCCGCCGTGTCCTGTTGTCTGTGCATCAGGCTCATCTGTGAATCTCCAGACTCACAGATGAACCAGGCTTTCCTTGCTTCGGCCTACGTGGTCTGGAGTCTATTTAAAGACTACCGTACTTACAGAATCATAGGATTAACCTACCTTAATCCTATGATTCTGGTAAGAAAACAGACCACCTCTTCAAATGGGTATGAGTCATTATTATAATATTTTCATTTACTAGAGTAATGATGATAAACCTGTCTTTTGTTAGTGCTTACTTTTGTTATACAATGAACTCTTGCGCAACATTTCGTGCTTCTAGACCCAGCGGTTAAGGCTGTGTATTGTCTGTCAGTGATTTAAGATTATTTTAATAATTAACTACGCTATCAAATTGGGGCAGTGTAATGGTAGCTGTATTACCCTATCTATGTAAAAACTAAACGAACAAATATCCTAATTAAAAAATGATGTCAGAAGAACTACTACATGGAACACAGAACTGTCTTTTGCACTAAAAATAAAAATCGCTGTCGTCAGTCCGTTGGTCAATCAAGCGTGTTAATTATAAAGAGATCTACAGATTTATTTTTTGTAAATATTTATTCAAAAAGTTTAAAAAAATGGTAATATACATCCTTGACTACGCTGATGTCAGTTATCTCGATCTCACTGAGGCACAACTAGATAAACTTGAGCGACTTCAAAACTTTTGCATAAGATTTATATTTGGCCTGCGCAAATATGATCACATTTCTGAATTTCGTACAAAGCTCAATTGGCTTCCCATACGTCTTCGCCGGAATTCACATATCTTGTTTCAGCTCTACAGTATTCTATTCAACCCTAAAACCCCCTCTTATCTTAAAGAACGTTTCAAGTTCCTTCATGACACACATAATAGATATCTTAGGTCATCGGAAAACTTAAGACTAGAGATGCCGATGCATTCCACCAGCTTTTATGACAAGTCTTTTACAGTTCAAGCAGTACGGTTATGGAATGCCTTGCCCGAGTCGATAAGGCGTGCTCAATCTTTGTCCACTTTTAAAATTATGGTTAAAAAACACTTCCTCTCTCCTTAAACATCATCATTACATTTAGTTTCCTTGCTCTTGTTTCATGTTTATTATTGTATATATTATATGTAGATAAGTATATGTTTTATGTATGTATGTATTTGTTGTATATGTAAATGGTACACCACTGACTACCTGCATTATTGTCTCTCCTTCTCCCTTGAATCCATCCAAAGGTTGTCTGTAAAAGATCGCTTTTAGCGATAAGACCGCCCATTGTGTCACCCTGTGTAAAATGTCTACATTTATATCTGTTATTTTTTATGGTGTACATAATAAAGAGTATTCTATTCTATTCTATTCTAATATACAGTATAGATTTTAGAAACAATGTAGGTATTACAAATGGTGATGCGTACTAGGATAGACATGCGGGGTAATTACGTAACACACTAACAGTAGGAATGGGTTTCATTTTGACAGTTCAACAACATTCATTGCGTTATTTACGTTGCCAACAAATTTTTCGAACATATGAAGCAATGGCTTCAAAATGATTCAGATTAGTGATTAGTATGTTACGTAATTAGTGTGCTGTATCACAGGCGGGGAAAGAGTTTTTCAAATACTATTAGGACAAAGGATTTCTTAACAATATTAACGGAAGTTAAAAAGAGTGACATAGTTAACTAATCAAATATCATTTTGCATTATCTAACAATTCAAAGCGCTGCAGAAGTGTCTAGATTCTGTTAAATAAAGTACTGGATGTAAACAACCATCATTTTTGAACGGCAAAGAATTTTCAGCAATAAAATATGTTGCTTTCTGTGTGATAAAAGGTATAGATTCGATTTGTATGGCTTACCTATTGACCTGGGTCAAGATCTCCGCATTTGTGTCCGTAAATGGACCCGAACGAAATACAAGGCGACGTTATTCTTTGTGTATAGAAAAAACAAATAATAATAAAAATATCTGACTCGCCGAGCAATAATTTTACAATCGCATTAACGAAACGACACCCACGGGCAGAGATAACGTGGTCTATTATTACTCATAAAGACGAAACGCGATAACAAATAAAAATTTCGTCGTTTGTGGCGTAGTGTCAGTGTGTCGCCGTACTGTTGCTATACGAATTTAGAGGTTCACTAAATAGAATTAAAATGCCTCAAGAAAAAAAAAATAGAATTAATATTTAATTTTGAATTTGAGTTTAGAATACAATACATTATTACAGTAGGTATGGTCGGTATTAAATTAACATCTGGCGAGGTCACGAGGTCACATTCCCGTGGCAATTTTAACGCGTAAATAAGGAAAAATTGTCGAAAACTCGCGGTTACGTATTTACCTATTGACAATTCAATTTACTTTTATTTTGTTCTGCCACAAAAGCAGGAAAATCTGTATTAATTCGAGCCATATTTTAAGCTATTTGGATTGAGTAAAGATATTATTTACCTACGTCGAAAATAAAACTACTTTCTTTAGACCAAAAATATCGATTCATCTCGGTGAGCAGATGAGCTGAGAAAGGACCACAGTGGTTTAGACCGTGTAGACGAGTGACAGCATAGTTCAATCTGCCCTAGCCTTATGCCAAATATATTTCGGGGTCTGGTTCCAGTGTAAAATATTTTATTTACACAAACCTGCACGGGCACTTATGAAACGTCACAAGCTAGGTGCACGGTTACAAGTGGTCGTTTCCTATGGAGAAGAGCCGGCAAGAAACTCCACGGTTACTCTTTTAAACATAAGTAGCTTTTACAATGTTTCAAATTACAGTGTTAATAGGTATGGGAGGACAGTGTAGGCCTGTCAACAAGTAACAGGCACTCAACAAAATAGAAAAATGTCTACAATTTAGGCCTGTAACCGGATGCAGCTGAATACCGGTACTTTACATGGAGCGACTGCCTCTCTGACTGACAACCACAACTCAGATACTGGGTACCCACTCAGATCACGATACCGATACCGACATTAGTATAGATTTATGAGTAGTGTATAATTGCATAGCACATATGTGAGTACTATGTACTTACTATAAAGTTACCATTTACTAGGTTTGTATTTCATTGACTTGAATGTGCCGCGGCGGCTGAGAGTATGTCATGCTCACTCAAATGTCTCGCTGGTGGTGGCGTGTGTGTCCAACATATCCGGGCGTTCTTTCTACATCGTTCTTGCATGTATAATTTCAACATGAATTATGTAACCAATATTTTGATTTAAAACAGTCTCCATGTAGTTTCTTGCCCGTTCGTCTCCATAGGTACCTACTACGCTTTGGAATGGGCAACTAGCTTCATCTTTCGGACCGACCGACCCCTTGACAATACAAAAGTGCCTGAAATTGGTTTATTTGAAATGAATACTTTTTGAGTTTGATTCTTAATAAATAATACAAATAAACACAGCTGTTGAGTCCCACACCGCGCAATCACCTGGGTATAGGGTTACCATATCTCAGGATTTTTCCTGAGATCTCATGATTTTTAGGCTCCTGACAGGATTGCGGCCGGATTGAGGGAAATCACGGGAATCTCAGGACTTTGCGATATTTTTATAAAATAAAGTATCTCTATCTAGATTTTTCAGTAAATTTTGTTGTATTGGTAAGTTACAATCAACATAAACAAAAATATAATCTTCTTTGGATAGCATCACAGCACAAATCATATAAGTATCAACATAATTAACATGAACACAGTATTAAAAAACCAATCCAAAAATAACAAAAATCACGTGAAAAAAAAAAATACGTCGTCGTTAATTACGTGTGCGACAAAATCTCAGGACTTTTCTATAGAAATCAGGCTTTTTGTCAAGACGTTAATTTTACATAAGGTAACCCACCTGGGCACATGTTATCTCTATATTCTAGTTACGTACATAGCCACTGTTACATAACACACACACACGTGTGCGCGGGTCGTTCACCTCTGACAATGGCGGACAATATGGCGGCCTGCCAAACAACCAACTGATTGATACATTATGTTCTACATTTACATAGCTATGATATTATTAAATATTTATCTTCTACGAAGGATATAAATAAAAATGAAATGCTGTTCGTTGGTAGGTTGGTTGGTTGGTAGGTTGGTTGGTTGGTAGGTTGGTTGGTTGGTAGGTTGGTTGGTTTGTAGGTTGGTTGGTTGGTAGGTTGGTTGGTTGGTTCTTGAGAACGGCTGGACAGATTTGGCTATTTTTTGTTTAAAATGTTCGTAATGTCCGACTTAGGTTTTTATAGAAAGAAAATTTGGATTGTTTTTAAATCCGAGAACAATTTAACGTCCTTTTTACAATAGGATTTTGTATGAACTATTGAAATTTGGACACGACAACCAACGTAAGTACGTCGCGTCGGGTCAGCTAGAGAAGAATAGTTTTAGTAGGGCAGAGAACTTAATTGTTTGTTACTTTAAACAATGTGCTCTATAATCAGAGTGATAAAGTGTAAAATTGTAGAACTATCATCGATGCAGATATCAAACGGATCCTCTCTAAAAGTGGTTTTACACCGGCGAGGCGAGACGTGTGGATGGGATGGGCGAGAATTGTATTCACACTTACCCTTTTACAGCGAAAGATGTCCATCACTATACCGCACCGTCTCGCGATGGCCAGCGCTGCCTCGCGCCGGCTCGCGATGTCACGCGCCGGCCATCGCTACCTCGCGCCGGCTCGCGCTATCACGCGCCGCCTAGCCAGCCGTATCTCGCGCGTCTACTACGTTTTGTGGAGAAAGAGCCAGTGCTATTCCGTTCGTATAGTGCGAGTAACGTCCGGCGGTTTGTCTTGAGCCATGATTCGTCATTAATTATTAAATATGTTAATGGAGAAAGAAGAATCGGAAGAATATATTAGAAAAATAAATAATCTTCTACTTATGTCAAGAAAACGAAATCGCGGTGTTTGGATTTGAATCCATATTAAATATCATAACGAAAACATGTGAGTAGCACTGGGAGCTGGAGAGTACCTATAGCATGCAGCGCTGTCTCGCGATGGTCGGAGCGAGCCGGCGCGTGCCAGCGCGAGTCTTCGCGAGTCAGCGCTTGGCGAAGAGAGACGTTTTTTTCCGTTTTACAAACTAAATAAATACTCTATTCTTACACCAATAAAGTTCAATATTGTACTTTCAATTCTCGCCTCGCATATACTCGCGCATCTAGACCTTTTACACCAAAGATGGGCAGGGCGTAGATAGAAATGTTGCCATACAAATTACAATTCTCGCCCATCCCATCCACGCCTCGCCTCGCCGGTGTAAAACCACCTTAAGGCTTGTGTGAGATTCTTGTGTTGAATTGTTAGTTTGTTTCATTATTTGCCATTATAGAGACCAAAGTAAAGGCTCCAAGGCAGACAGGCGTGACGCGACGGTGCGACGCGATTCTGATAGAACAATTTCTATGAAGTTTCATGAGATATTGTTATACTAGAGCCGCGTCGCGTCGTCATAGAAATATCTTATATCTATGCGCGTCGCGCTGTTGCGTCGCGCTTGTCTGCGGGAGGCTTAACAATAATACTGTTTTAACTGACTATGTAAGTACCTACATATTTTAAATATTTTAGTAAAAAAGAAGCAGACCTGTGACGGTGGGTGAGGTTTAATAATAGGGTCCCGTTGCCACCTTTTAGATACGGAACCCTATATTGTATCGCAAACTTTTTACGTTACGTTCTGTCATACATTACGGTTTGATAGCTGTGATAACAGAAAATACTTAGAAGTATCCTCATTCAGACCAAAAGAAACAAAACAAAGAAAATAAGCATGTTTATTTTTGCATTAAAACGAACACACACAATAGTCACACGTCATAATAAAGGCAGCTAACATACTTACCCGCAAAGAAATAAAAAAATAACTTCTCATTACTAAAACCTAATTTAAAAAAAGAACTAAATTGTCACAGTACATGCAAACAATATTCTTTCCCCATACATAATTACATCTGTATTAGTCGTACGGGTCGTCAGAAGCCCAAAAGTCTGACAACCAGTCTCACCAAGGGGTATCGTGTTACCCAGTAACTGGGTTGTGGAGGTCAGATAGGCAGTCCCTCCATGTAAAATACTGGTATTCAGCTGCATCCGGTTAGACTGGAAGCCGACCCCAAGTTAATAGAGAAAGGCACCTGAGACCTGAGATACAGGACATGTCTTAGTTTGGGTGTCCGGAGTTTCACTCTTTACTATCATGATCTAACAAACACAAGTTAACACAAGTCTTTTTAAAAGCTTTTATTATTAATACAAGTTTTGTATAAATGACAATATGTATGTTTAGCTTAAGATATTTTTCTTTGGGCCGATGTCGCCTGAAATAAATGGTATTATTCATATTTAATGTTAACCCTTTTTCTCTCCTTATGTAAAAAACAAACAAATATAATATGACAAAAAAAAATATATTAAGGCCAGCCCGATTGATACTTAATTAAATCTGTAATCCAAAATCACTCCACAATTTCAGCCATACGAACACTGAAAACATCGTGTACTCACTGACCGTCTTGTTAAAACAAAAGGCTGTCGTGTGCGCCGCCGCGCCCTGCTCTGGCTCGCGGGCGCAGGTGTACAAGACACAGTGCTCCACAGCCTGCGCCTGGCCAACCTCGGTACTCAGTGGCGAGCCAGCAGCCAGTAACGACCACTGCTGCACAAGGCTGCTCTTCAGCTGCAAGTGTGTACCTTTCAAAAAACAAGCGTTATGATTCAAAAGTGACGCGAAAAACGACTTTTTCGTTGGCATTCCAGCCTGGCGCGCAAAGTTGTAGTGCAGATTGACCAAACTTTCCATAATCATGGTCTTGCCGGTCGAGGGAGGGCCGTAGAATAACAAGTTATTCTTTTTTCCGATCTGCCGTGTCAGATGTTTGAACGTAACATGGGCAAATGTTGATGCATCGATGTCATTATTGTTCAATATCGATTTCAATTTGTCTCGTCCCTCAATGATAATTTTTGGATTGTTGATGGTAGCGTTTTGCTTCAGTTGATACTTTTTGCATCTTTCCATTCGTTGGCTCACCGATTCATTGAATACGATGACTCTGGCAATATGGATTGCTCTCTTGATCAGCGCGTTTGCTCCTGGTTGCATTAAGAATTCAACCCCTCCTGGCGTGTGCAATAATGTAAATTTAGCGTCGTTTTCATTAAAAGCGCGTTCTTCGCAAAACAGTGAAACTAGTTTTACATTGCTGTAATCATTTGGGCTTGGTCTGGCGACTTTGCGGCCTCTTGTGCCCGGCGTGGGTTCCTCTCCATCATCGCACAGTCCTCCATACTCCACTCCTCCTCGATTTGATGAAATCACTGGGAATGTTATATTAGTTGCCGATGCCATTTCTCAAATCTTGTTAAAAACTTTGAATTTCAAATATGTTGCGTGTTGTCAGATCTTCCGTTGTTTCTTAGCCACTCGTCGATACACGCTGCACTATTCAACACGAATTATTTTTATCCTTTTAAATAATCGCCTACTTATTTAAGTCGAGGAACTCTTCGCTAATTATAAAAGGTGCCTAGTACTTGGTAGGTCTGTGGTTTTAATAACACTGACACTTTCTACCCCGTCCTTGTCGCTTTTATAATCGATATCCCTTCGGACACGTACGAACATGTCGACTATCCGTACTATCACCCGCACACAGATGTAGGTGAAGGCGGGCAGGTCATCGCCCTGGGGCCGGTTTGCCCGCTGAACGGATACTGCACCTGCACATAACCTAGCCTAACCTGGCCCTGCAGTTTCGACATTAGATAGCGACAAAAATCTGTCGCTAAGTCGTATCGATGTCAAATTTCTTTAATAGATTTTCAACCTTATGCTTTCGAAATAAAGTTGAAATCTATTAAAGGAATTTGACATCGATACGACTTAGCGATAGATTTTTGTCGCTATCTATGTCGAGACTGCCGGCCCTGGTTATGTTTAACGCTGCACTCTGGGCAGCCTGTCCCCGGCCCCGCTTCATCTTATTTTCTTTTTCTTTCTTTATCTTCTATATATACCTACTTACTACTATTACTATCTTCTATATACAGGGTGGAAAGAATCAATGGGCCCTGAAGGGAAACTACTTTGAATCCTTAAGATAGATTATTTACTTAAATGAAATATCCCTTTATTTTTAATAAGAAACAAAACTCTGTTGACACATTTCTCGACAAGCTTAACAAATACGGGAATGGAACCAGCAAAAAATTCAAAAAATTAACACTCGCTATTTTAATATACTAATCGATAGGATTATTGTTCAGGATAAAATCTCTCTAATAAACATTTGGTCTTAGAAATAAAAAAGATCATGAAATCTAACATTAATTTTATTTTATGACCAATTCTAATATGAAGTTGATGTAAACTTGAAAGAAAATTATTAACTAGCAAGACAAGCATTGATACTTGAATTATTTAAAATTACAATTTGATACACTTAAATAATTTTACTGATAAGTTGTTCGAAATGAGACCCCTCGTTACGAATACACAAATTTAGTCTTTTTTTTAATTCACGTTGTGTATGCTCCTAATAACATTTTCTACCTTAACCCTTAGCTCTTCTACAGTCTCATAAGACTTAAATAATAAACTGTTAATATATTTTTTTTACATGGCCCCATAGAAATAATCCAGACGTGTGTAAGACCTGATGTTTCTTGGAGAAATTTTATCTTTAACATTGACTGTATCGACCAGTGAAATAAAATAGCGAATGTTTATTTTTTTAATTTTTAGCTATTTCGTTTCCCGATTTAGGTAAGCTAGTTGAGAAATCTGTGAATGCAGTTTTGTTTCTTTTTAATAATAAAGGAATGTTTCCTTTAAGTAAAATAAGATAGATTCTTAAGGATTTAAAGTAGTTTCCTTTCACGGCTCATTGATTTTTTCCACCCTGTATACCTACTTACTTCTATATATTATACCGAGGTGTCAAGACAAGCTTTCGATTATGTTGATCACAATACTCTATTAAACAAACTGGAGGCTTATGGTATGAGTGGTAACGTATTGGAATTGATAAGATCATATTTAACAGACCGGCAACAAATAACTGAAATCTCAAAATTCAATACTTACTAGAAGTGATAAGATTTCCTACTCCCATAAGCGTTACATAACGTGTTGTGTACCGCAGGGCATTGGGTCCAACATCGTTCTTACTATATATAAATGACCTACCAAATGCAACACTGAACCTATGTCATTATTCGCTGACGACAGTACTGTAACCATAGCGTCTAAAGATATAAATTCATATAATTCTGAAATTAACATTCATTAACACTTTCACGGACACTGAAATGAATTTGACATTCTGAAAATGACATTTAAAAATTTTCATAGAAAGTAATATCATGCCTATAGCTGGACTACCGTAAAAAACATGTCAAGGTACCTGTAATAATGACACTAGAAAAATTTAAGTGAGTGCAATACGACACTGGATTACATGGCTTTTTAGTAATGCACGCAAATTTACACGGCTATCGGCGGTTTGTCTGTTTTGACTTGGTAAAATTAACCGCCTGTGGGCGTAGCGTCACATCAAACACGAAAAAAAATACGCTTCTGGCCGTGATTTCAGTGAAAGTGTTAAATTCTATAATTACGTGGCTTAATAATAATAATTTCAAAATCAATCTTAATAAAACAAATATAATGTATTTTAGTCAGCAAAATAAATTGGATCCTACGCAAAACATTAAATTAGTTTATAGCGATAAGACTATATAAGAAGTAAAAACAACAAATTTTCGAAATTGACAATTGATTAAAAAAAAAAAAACAATCAAGACTTCGGTTTTTAGCTACATTTTTTTTTTCCTTAGTTTTTGCTCTCCATTTCGCACGTTTTCTTGTAACACATCTGATATTGGCAGAATTGTCGACATCGGCACCATTGCCATAGAGAAAAAATAGAATAGAATAGAATTGATATAGTTATTTGTGCAACAAGAGAGCAAAGTCGTTTTTTGCTGCGAGTGCTGATTTTGAATCCTGAGCAAGCGAAGGATTCAACGATTGAATCACGAGCGTAGCGAGTGATTCTAAAGTTGAATCCTGAGTGTGGCGAGGGATTCAAAGGCACGAGATGCAAAAAACTTTGCTCTCGTGTAACACACATAACTTTTCACTTCAGTAGCGAGAACACTTTAGGAGATAAAATAATAAACAGGAATAGATTGAAATAACTATTTATTGTGAATCAAAATAATTAAGATTGTAGGTAGAGGTACCAATTCAATAAAATGGAACATTTTAAAAGTTAAAAGTAAAATTACTGCAATTCTGCAAATTAAAAGTAACCCGCTCTTTTATTTAAATTAAGGCGTGTTCGGAAATAGCACCCATGATATTTTATTATTCAAAATATATTACGTAACATTATTGAAACTAGAAATAAATATGTACATGTTAAATATCAGTTTTATTTGCAGTAAACACTTATTTTCGTTAAAATACAACAATAAGTTAAAAATTCAATAAATTACATTAAAAGACATAATTATCTTTTTGAAAAATTACTTTAGTTAGTATGAAATTCCGAACGTGTTTGTCTTTGAGGTCGAATTCAAAATCGGAACTTCGAAAGGGCTGGTCTTTGTCTCTCTCTCTTTCTAATGGCGGGAAAGAGATAGAGTGTGAATGTTTCGAATTGTATGATTAACCCAAGGATGAATAAGATATTCGCGGCTTTGTGAAAAAAAATAATTAAAAAGTTACTTGGTCTCACTCAGTGAGCAAAATCGCATTTTGCTCACTGATTTCAGGCAGCAAAACCTACATGTTTGAGCTACTGAAGTGAAAAAATATTTAATTGGAAAAATCACGTTGATCAACTTTGTAAAAAAATCAGCAGTTCATGTTACGCTCTTTATAGGCCGGCTCCGACTGTCAACACACACTTTATTGATAGCATATCATTGTCTTGTTGAAACTGTTCTGACATTTAGAATATTTTTTTGGGGCAATTCAACTTATAAAGACATAGCCTTCAAAATGCAAAAACGTTGCATACGAGCTATGTTTGGGTTGCAAACTACTGACAGTTGTAAGCCAATGTTTGTAAAGCACAAAATTTTGTCACTTCCGTCTATACAACATTTTTGAAGTAGCATTGTTTGTAGAACACTCCTCGTTACAATACGATCTGGATCTGTATAGGGATAAGCGCCGAAAAGGCAGAGTATGCCAAACACAACCTTCCAGTTCTGCACACTCGCGTAATTTCTTCTTCTTTCTCGGACCATACCTGTACAATAAGCTAAATCAAGTCCTAAATATATATCCTCAAATTAAACATAAATGCAAAATTTCAGTCACTACTTATTTGAAAACCTACTACTCATCCCCTTTGCTGCTTTTCTACATACCATCAACCATACTCGCACCACACTCACACAAGCAACCTCTCACATTCACTCTTGCATCTATAGAGGTATGAGGAACAGGGTGTAAAGTTCACTCATACCTCCATAGAAAAGAGAGGATCCTCCGACCAGACGGGTGTTGTGTCTGGTGGGCAACTGCCCGACGATTGATGTCGGGATGTTGTATATATGCTAGTTGCGCGGTAAACTCTGCTTGCGCGATGCAGGATTTTGCGTGACGTCAGTGTGACGTGTAGCTCGCATGTGGCGTTTATAGATGCCGCTACACATCCCTCTTATACACTTTCTCTAGTTACTAACTCAGTCTAGTAACTTTTTATTTTTTGTTGTTTGTTTCTCAATTCCACCTTAGTTAAGTATTACTGCATTGCTATGACGGTCCAACTCACAGGCATCTAGCCGCGGGAGGGCCCCGGTGACCTGTCATACAGGTTTTTATATAAACCTACTGCAGGCACCAGTCTCTCACAAAGTTATCTCCTTGTTCGTGCACTATTTTCGAATATTAGCTGTAAGTACATAACTTGTGTAGAGAAAATAAACGATTTATATTATTATTATTAAGACAGAATATGTATTTGTATCCACGGTTATCGGATAATTGCGTTAGAAGTCGACGCAACAATGATCTATGCATTCACCCTTCTAGGACTGCAATGCTGCACAACAGCATAATCTGTATGGCTCCTAAAATATATAATAAAATGCCAAAGGACATTAAATAATTAAATACACCTTTATTTAAGACTAAGATGAAAAAGATGTTGACCATGAAATTTTACTTTACTGACTTCTTAAACGATAAATGTTGACTTTTAAAATTGTTGACAATTTCATTGGTACAATTTAATATTTTTTATAATTTTAATGACTAGGTATTCGAAAACCTGTAAGATTTGTACACTTTCTATGGTATAGCATGTAGCACGAAATTGTATGTAACACCAGTACATGCATCCATTTGTATTGTAATCTACTCATGTTAAACAAATAAATTGATCTTTATCTTTATCATACATAATAGAGTAATGCACATAATACATACACACCCTCACACACACACACACACACCCTCGGACACACGCGTACACACACACGCGCACACACCCCTACTTACACAGTACCCTACATTATTTATTTTAATATCTATTTTTCTTTTTGTAAATTTAAATTTATTATAAGACTTAGTATTAAGACTTATTTAAGTTTCTTTAAAGATGGTCTGGAATAAATGGCTTCTATGTATGTTGTCTTGGGCGTTGATTTCCGATCTAGCTGCCACTGTAGATTCACACTAAGTTAAGATTTAAATTGGAATTTTTAGCCCAAAGAATCAGCATTGCCATCCAACGTGGCAATGCTGCCAGTCTTTTGGGCACTTATCCCATTGACAGCGATGCGGACGAATTTTTTGACGCCCTATGAGCTCTTCACTTTATTTTATTTTTATTTTTTCTTATACTTTTGTAAATAGTGGGTACTCGTATATATATTTTAGTTTTAGTTTGTATATTGTAATCTATATTAAATATAATGTTTACATGAAAAAAAAAAAAAAAAATTGGAATTGAACCGTAAGATCCTGAGTTGCGCCACAATTGCGCCACAGTTACGCCACAGTTGCGCCACAATTGCGCCACAGTTACGCCACAGCTGCGCCACAGTTGCGCCACAGTCGCGCCACAGTTACGCCACAGTTGGTAATAGATTGGGATATGGAAAGAAGTATGATGATAATGTTATCATCTTCCTCCACTTTTGGGTAGTCTTGATAAGGGAATGCAATCTCGATGAGATGTCTAATCAAATCAAAATCGTTTATTTGCACAAAATGTGGTGGGTACTTAAGATGTATATAAAATTCAGTGCAAAGACATCCCGCCCCGCAGTGGTGGCATGCTAATGTTTAATGGATGTTAGTCAGTTAAACAGTAACATACAATTAAAGATCTCGAGCCTTTTCTGGAGATTCAATCTCGTTTGAAGACAATCTCGTTCGAGAGCCGGCGCACGCGACGCCCATTACAATAATTAATGGATTTATAGTGGGCGTGATGATTTGCTGCGTTAAGGCTCCTATAAATAGGCGCGACACGCGACGCGAATCGCGCGCAACACAAAGGCACCACTCGTAGCGCGCCGAGCGGCGCCTTTGTGTGGCGCTGTGGCGTCGCGCCTGTCTGCGGGAGCCTTAACGTATCGTACTGTAGATGATTATTTCTGACCAGCTTTTGGCCGCGGCTTCGCCCGCGTAGAGGTCGGAAATTATCCCACGAGAACGTACTACCGGGATAAAAAGTATCCTACATGTTAATCCAGGTTATAAATAGGCTATCTGTGGTCCAAATCTATACAAATCCGTTCAATAGTTTTTGCGTGAAAGAGTAACAAACATCCATCCATTCTCACAAAGTTTCAGATTTATAATATTAGTAGGAAGTAGGAGGAAACGTTGTTTTTTTTTCATTTCGGATTGGATTAAATTTGATAATTATTTACAAAGGATTACTCGAATACCATTAACCAGGCCTAGTTTTAATTTGAATTAAATTTTAGAATCTTTAATTTAAAAAAAAACGTATTATTTCTAACGTAGATGAAATCTCGAAAACGACCTTTCGTCTGATTGCCGGCGAGATATCAGATGCCCAATCTTGACACCAGACAGCATGCGAGATCTCGAGTTGCCAATCTTGACTCGAGATTGCATTTCGTGTTGATAGGTATTTTAAAAGGCTGTGCCACATAGTCTCATAAGTACTCCCTCCCTCCTTATATTGTACAACAGCTAACATTCTGCTTTCGCTCGTCACCATCGTATTTCACTACATAATCTTCTATATATATAAAAATGAATCCCTATTTCCCTTGGTCACGCCATAACTTGAGAACGACTTTACCGATTTCATCCATAGCTTTTTTTTAAAGTTTTCTAATACTTTGTAGAAGGTTCTAACGGAAAAAAAAATTAAGAAAGCTGCGAAGCGACGCGACGGGGTTGGTCGGGGGTCCACGCGGACGAAGTCGCGGGCAGAAACTAGTTACATTATAAAACAAAGTCCCCCGGGGCGCGTCTGTCTGTTTGAGCGCGATAAACTAAAAAACTACCAAACGGATTTTTATACAGTATTCAGCAATGAACGGAATGATTCGTGAGGAAGGTTTAGATGTATAATTCACTAGCTTTTGCCCGCGGCTTCGCTCGCGTTTAATTAGACTTTGAATTGATATTCGGGTTATAATTCAATCATGATTCGATAGACAGGTGGCGCCATCTATGATCATAAGAACGTTATTGTTGTTTTTCTCGGGAACAGTACCTTTTTTCGGGAAGAAAGGTACCCTATGTCCGTTTCTGTACCCCTGAAAACGTATATGCAAAATTTCAGGATGATCAGTTCAGTAGTTTAAGCGTGAAAAGGTAACAAACAAACTTACTTTCGCATTTATAATATTAGTTAGGATAGATAGGATTAGGATTAGGATTAGTTAGGATTAAGGTTTTAGGTAAATTGGCTGAAATATGACGATGATTGTTGGAGATGTCGGAAAAAAATATGCCAATGGGAGCTTTACTGGCGTGCGCCGCGTAAACAATA
The DNA here is from genome assembly GCA_917490735.1 of Dryobotodes eremita. Taxonomy (NCBI): domain Eukaryota; kingdom Metazoa; phylum Arthropoda; class Insecta; order Lepidoptera; family Noctuidae; genus Dryobotodes; species Dryobotodes eremita. The sequence goes on from OU823269.1 coordinate 408,032, forward strand.
GAGTTATATGAAAACAATGTAACACGGAATTAATACATTGTGTACCTGAGGGTACTTTTAATCCCGGTAGTACGTTCCCGTTGGATATTTTTCAAATTTCCATCCGCGCTTCGCGCTCGCTCAGTCATTCATATGGGTATATTTTATAGGGGTTAAACGGGTGTTGGAATTTGTAGGAGAAAATGCGAAATTCGAACCAAGTCGCGGGGGAAGTACTATCTAGTATTTCACGTAATAGGTAATCCTTTTAGCGAATCTTGCATACGTAGGTAACTATCAGGCGGCTCGGCCGTGGCCGGCGGGTGGCAGGTGGCAGGTGGCAGGTGGCAATACTACTCACGTAGGGCTTCCGACCTAGACCATGCTCTTGTTCTATTAATAATACTATTCCTACGTGTTTTTAGGGGCCCGTAGTGGCATAAGAGAACTTTAAGGAGCTTCTTGACGCATTGATAAATTCATTTTCAGTTTTTTTTTGGTTCTCCAACAAACGACACAGATATGGAAATCACAACATTACAAAAGGTTTTTTTACGTGTGCTCCTTCCGTTATAGGAGACCACAGCATGCATATATTACTAGGTGCAAATAGGATAAAAATAAAAATAGAGAAAATAAATGTTTAAACTAGAAAAAAAATATACATTTCAGGTGAAAGTTGTGGTATTATGAAATCGTTAACCAACAGTGAGCAAGCGTAGTGGTCAGTGATCGCTCCCTCTGCCACAGTGTCGGATTTAAGGGGACTGCAGGAACTAAACGCAAGTTTTATAATGCCTAAAAGTATATGATCCACTGCACTAAACAAAATCAGAAAAATATATGATATTCTTCAGGATATATGCTAGTTAGATAGTGTGTGGAAAACATAATACATATAAATTGATACCATAAAAAAAAATCACGAAGATACCTCTAAAAACCATACTAATAAACCTGCAATCATTCTGATTTTTTGTCAGATTATTCTACAAGCAACATATTAACGTAATAGTGTTTTAATTTTTAAGCCCATTAATGGATTTATTGTAAATAAATAATTGCTTCATATTTTGCAATATATTACCAGGGTTGTGTCATCGACTCATCGCGCTTCTCTTTCTTTTCTATGTAGTCCGACAGTGACCGCACGTTAGCTGTTGTCAGCCTCTTAACATTACAGGCGCCCCGAGAGAAATTTCGGCGGCGCTTCTCTCCCCTCTTGGGCAAACAGGGGCAAAAATTTCAGCACTCCGCCTAGGTTTTCTTTTGTCCATTCATAAAGACATAGGGAGTTACTTTGTCGGCTTATGCAGAAAAGTCTAGAATAAACAAATGCTTAAGTATTGGTACACCTCATTCTTCCAACAATACTCTCATCGTGTAAGTACGAGAATAGTACTTAATTCATATTGATATGATAAATGATAAATGATTTTATTTCTGTAAGTAGGTTTGAACAAACACTTTTACACGTCAATCATATTTTAAAAACTAGATGAGGTCAGCGTTTCCTATCTGACTACTCTGAGAAGAAAGGCCGAAACAAACTCAGAGGTCACAGTCTCTTTTAAAGTCCAGACATAATATTGGTCAGATCATGTGAAGACCATGTAGATTTGTGTCTGAGATGGTCTTTTGAGGAAAAACCACACAGATTGAGTGGACCTGTCCAGTCAGTGCACGCATTTGTCAGTAATCGTGTAGCTCAACTCAGAACTTAAGGACCTCAACGATTCGACGAACAATACCAAAGAAAAGACATTTGGGTAGGCCACAAAATTTACTCAAACTGCCAGACCAGTATTAAAATTAACTGAGGAGAGAAAAAAAGCAACAATGACCCACATAGTCTTCACATTCACAATATTAAAATGATAATCAATGTAGCCTGAATGCTACTCACATTCACAGACAGTTTTCTCTTTAAAAGTCATCAAAAATACCATAAGTTATTATATAAGGAGATGATATGTACCTCTACCTCAGTATGAAACCCTAATTTATGACCTATTACTGCCAGTTTTTACTCGCGTAATACCGAGTAAAGTATACTTATTATATTGTAACTAGCTTCTGCTCGCGACTTCGTCCGCTTGAAAGGGGTTCGAACATTTTTCTATGAAAGCTGGCATTTCCACCCGCCGCCATTTTTTTTTCTTTGTTTGCGCGCGCGGTGAATGTATTTAAATATTTACATGCACGCATATATTAAATGGATAGTGGACCCTTATACAAACAAAAAATGTCAACTAATATGGTACTCTTTTTTTTTTTTGGGTGGGAAATCATCAAATGACCTCTCCCGCTCTGGGCGGAGCGGGAGGACGTGTCAGACTCTTACTGACTAAAACCCACCAGTGTTCCTTCAGTTGCCTGTGCGTCAGGGCCACGGTAACTCTTTCGAACAATCCGCGACCTAAAGTATCACGTTTCCGATATATTTGGAGGTACACATCGCCACATGCACATGAGAACTATGAAAATCATTAAAATTGCGGTAATTACGTGTGTTACATTTTGCTACAATAATAAACGAATTCTAACTTTTATTTTTGATCGGCTCCTTAGGGTCCTAGCGTGATACTAAGCGGCTCCTAAGGGTCGCCGGTCGTAACGGTGTTAAATAGCCTGTAAACTTCCTCAAGAGTTGGGCAAAATATATTTTCACATCCGACTGGTAATTCCAGAGATCAGCGTTCAAACAAACAAACTCTTCTCCAAAGCTTTATTATATAAGTGTAGATTGTATATGTCAAACAAAACAATTGCTTAAATAAAGTACCTATTGTAGTTAATTTGTACAGCTGACCTCTCTCCGCCCGGGGTTTATGACAAGAAAATAAAATGTATTGCCTCGTAATAGTCATAATTCATGAGTTTCTGGGAAAACCTTGAGACCAACACTGATCACGTTAGTATGCAACAACACGGGATGATAACGATTATACCACGTCATACTAAATTAATAACTAAAAGCATTAATTTCAATTAAACCATTTACAGGTACTTTTGAAGTGTAGTTGCCCGTTCCAAAGCGTAGTAGGTTCTTAGGACCATACTACGCATAACCCGCTTGCGAGTTGTGACCATCCTTGTTTATTTTTTATTAAAGTTCCGTACCCAAAGGATAAAACGGGACCATATTACTAAGACTCCGCTGTCCGTTCGTCTGTCTGTCCGTCTGTCACCAGGCTGTATTTCATGAACCGTGATAGTTAGACAGTTGAAATTTTCACAGATGATGTAGGTATTTCTGTTGCCGCTATAACAACAAATACTAAAAAACAGAATAAAATAAATATTTAAGGGGGCTCCCATACAACAGACATTATTATTTTGCCGTTTTTATAGATAATAGTACGGAACCCTTCGTGCGCGGGTCCGACTCGCACTTGGCCGTTTTTTTTTAAATAAAAGAGTGTCCGTGGAGTTTCTCGCCCGTTCTTCTCCATAGGAAACAACCAATTGGAACCGTGCACCTAGCTTCTGACGTTTCATAAGTGCCCATGTAGGTTTAAGTGAAAAAGTAAAAATTGATTCTGGTCCTTTGTATAAACCATGGAATTTGTATGTACTGTATTGGTATAAACCTACTTACAGAAATACAATTATTTATCATTCATTTATCAAAGACAATAGAATCACACATATCGCTGGACTCGTGCTAAGAATAGACGTAAGATACTCCTTGTCGAGCCCCCCTCGCGCCTTCGCACAAATTTATTGAGATCACGAGGGGGCTATAATGATAGTAGAATATCTTGAAGTGGTATCGTGAGGTTGTCGACGTGTGCGAGTGGTTGAAACGTTGTCCTATACTATAAGCCTATAACTAATTGGAATCTGTAGTCATAAATGCAACTGGTTCAATCCTCGGTCGCTTCAGACTTCAGACGAATTACTCTGAGCAGCGGTCCGGCGGAGTTAGTCTCGCCCTTATTAAATAGGACTTATATCCGTTTTCACTAATACTAAGCGACACTTAAATTACTTTGGATATTATTGCACTGTGGGAATGTAAAGTCTCGGCGCTGAGTCGAGCGTCGGCCAAGCGTGGTTAAGTAATAGCCAGCTACAATGCTACAAGTATCTTTTGGCGCGTGGCTAAAATCGGAACTAACGCCGCCATCTTGTTTTCTCAATACAATTTGTGTCAATTTCACAACTGTTAACCACCAACGACCCCTTGTCAATGTAATTCAGGCGCCAAAAGATCCTTGTGTATATGTTATTCACCGCTCACACTGTTTTTCTACAGTCGCTGGTGCGTGTCGTGCCTGTGGAGCAGCGCCAACGTGCTGCTGCAGCGGCTGCTCGCGGCTCAGCTGCCGCGCCTGCCGCAGGTCACCGGTAAGCTCACCGCCATCACAAGATTTACATTACGTAATCTATTCCAAAAATATCTGACGAAAGTATAAACTAACCTTGTTCAGGCAATATTCTTACGTAATTACTAATCACTCATTCAAGGGAAACAGTAACACATTAATCTGTATTTAGAAGGTTTCAACTTTATATCCCACCATTTTTTCGAACAATTATTGTTTGAATAACATTATTAAATTTTATTGTACTTAATTTTAAACTCATCGACGAAAATTGTGGTTATAAAATAAATCTCACTTGTCCAATGAACATGTGTAAGTCATACCTACTCAATTTGTAAGTGGCACTACAAAATGACATCTATAGATAGGTATGTTTTCTGATCCATTTGTTTCCAAATAGAGTGGATGGTGGTGAAGTACCGGAGGAAAATTCCTCAGATACTTTTGGAACAGATAGCGTATATTGTCGCCATCATAATCGCGTTAAATAATTATGTAATCTTCTCCTTAGCCGGCAAGCCGACTGCTCGCGTGGCGAAGCCCCGGGCGGCTAGCTCGGAACATCTGCACCCCGAGCCGCTTGTCGAGTGCGCGGTGCTGCACGCGCCCGCACAGCACTCGCTGGATGTTATCTTCGTGCACGGACTGTACGGTGAGACTCCTTAGCATTACTGTTCTCCTGGTAGGTCTCCCCGGGCAGCTGGCTTGGAGCACGTACACCCTGAGCAGCTTGGGCGCAAGGCGTAATGGACGTCCTGGAATTGTACTATTCTTTGAATGTTTAATGGGGAAAAACTATTCTAATTTTAGTGTTATACTTAACATGATGTTGACCTTAAGCGCGTTACCAGATTCCCCAGTAACCAGCCTCCGACTGTTGTCCGAATTGATTCACAAAACATTGTGATATGGTTCTCTATCAAACTCAAAGCATTTAAATTCAAATAAACCAGGCACAGGCACTTTTTTCAAGGGGTCGGTCAGTCAGAAAAATGAAGCTAGTTGCCCATTCCCAAGCGTAGTAGATACCTATGGAGAAGAACCGGCCAGAAACTCCATGGACACTCTTTTAAATCAACATAACGTTACAGAAAAAGTTTGGTTACATAATTCATGTTGAAATTATACATGTGAGAACGATGTAAAAAGACGTGCACGTTAAAAGAGTCCGTAATAAAAACGATAAAAATAAAAAAAACAATTCAAATTAAAATAAGCCGTGGCAGCTAAGGGATGACCAGTCCCTACTGACGGCGCCCGTTCACGAACATGACGTATGGATCAGCACCATACAGCTTGAAGGGAAGTTTGAAGGGAATTTAATGATCCAACACACGCCACCACCAGCGAGACATTTGAGTGAGCATGACATACTCTCAGCCGCCAGGGCACATTCAAGTCAATGAAAGACGGTCCTAGTAAATGGTAGCGTTATAGTAGATACATAGTGCTCACACATGTGCTATGCAATTATACATTACAAAGAGATTGAATTTATACAATGCAAAGATAGTTTTTACGATTTTCAGCAGCTCCAACAATATTTTCGAACGCTGATCAATTAATTTATGCGCCCCTGGCCCTGTGGAGCAGGACCAGCGTGGACCCAAGCATCTTTGTCAGCGATGTAATCCCCCAACTTATTATTATGCTTGGCCGCATAGTGTGCGTTTTATACAAGATTTAAATTTCGATTCATTCAGTTGGAGTATGTGGGGAGGAAAATTTTATTGTAACATTTTAAACAATACCCCATGAAGGATGAGTCTACTTTAGCCAGTCTGAAACCTGGTTGGACTAATTGGTCCCTATTTCTAGTCATATAGTTGTGTTTTTCACCTCTTTTACTGAAAAGATTTAAATGTTTCCTTACGTATCAATAAATGAACAATTGACATTAAATAATACAACAAACACGAAAGAAGTCGACAAACGATACGACTGTTTGAATTTTAGAAAGATAACATCCTTTCTTAATGAACACAATACAAAGTAAGCAAATAAAATAAAATAATATACTTACGTACTTGCATAATAATAATATTAAAACAATTGACTGCCGTCTGACTTCCACAGCCTTGTTCATTATTCGGAGGTTAAGCCGATCGTTAGATTTTCGGACTTCTGAATACATTTATTATTGTCTCGCTTCCTACATCCGTGTTTGCTGAACTTTATTGTTCCATTCCAGGCTCCCTCGGCAATACCTGGCGCCAAGGAGAATGGCGCACCAAGTATAAGTTAGATCCCACCAAAGTACCCCTGAGGAACCACTCCACCGAGCCATGTAGCTGCACGCAAGACAGGCAAGAACACACGCACGAAAACACGCAAGAACACACGTATGATAACACGCAAGAACACACGTACGACCACACGCAAGAAATGTACGCATACGAAACAAACATAAATGAAACCAACATGAATGAAAACGTTACATTCAAACAAATCAACGGCTGCTTCAAGAAAATCTTACCAAACGAAAACTGTTTGATAACAGAGAAATTCTACAACAACACACTTCTACAAGTCGACGTGGATAACTACGAAACTCAAGCGAAATTCGTGACAGAATTATTTAAAAACGACTGTGATACTAACTGTGATGTTAATACATTTAAATGTAACTTCGACCGAAACGGTTTCAAATGTAACTTCGATGAGAGAGACAGTTCCAAATGTGATTCTGTAAATTGTAAATGTAATTTGAATGAGGTGTGTAAATGTAAGTTGAACGCGAGGAAGGAGGCGGGGTGTGAGGCGGGGTGCGGGTGCGTGTGCGACGACTGCTACTCGCACTGCTGGCCCAGAGACTGGATCAAGGAGGACTTCCCCGGCGCCAGGGTCATCTCCATTAACTACACGAGTGACCCCTACCTCTGGAGGCCGCTATGGGTCAAAGGGACTAAGAGGTGAGATGCTTTTGATGTCATTCCTAGCACAATTTTCCATGACGTCCAAACTGTTGAGCGTGTCGATGGCAATATATATACAGTCAGCCCAGAATTTGGCACCTTCAGTGGCGTCCATCAACTCCTGTAGCATGCAGACAACAGGACACGCTAGACACGATATTAAGTGCACCATTGATTGTGGGACAGCACCACATTTACGCTTCAGGGCGGAGTCATCTGTGAATCTTCACTTGAACAGGTTTTCTTTGCTTCGGCTTACCTGAGTCCGTAGTCTATTTAAAGACTTCCAAGTAAGCCAATGCAACTCATGTCTAGGTGCGAGATTTTCAGCAGCTGGACCGAATGGGGAAGAACTATCTCGCCACGGGTTTGGCTTTTCCTTAGCCCGTTCGCCAGTGAGTTAAACTGTTGCGGCTTTTCAGCTTTTGTGACACGAGGATGTTATCGTGCAAAGGGTGTCGTGTATCGGAAACCATCTTGGCTCTTTCAGTTGAGCTTGCCACCGCTCTGCCAACTTTTGGTGGCGCTATTCCACCTAGTGGATACAGCATTTGCACCGAGGTCGGGTTGAGGCAGCCAGTGATGTTCGGCACGTTTCATTCAGAGCTGCATCCACTAACTTTGCATGGGCTGAACGACTCCACACGGGGCACGCGAATTCATCTGCAGAAAATATAGCGCCAGCCCAATAGTCCGTATATCGTCAGGCGAAGCACCCGACTTTGATGAGACTAGTCGTTGTAGGAGACTGTTGTGAGTGTGCATCTTCTGCTTGATATTCTTGCAGTTTTTGACGTCCAATTTAGATAAATAATAATAGTGGGGTATAAATTAAGCTAATTTCGTAAAATTTTCTGATGAGTGATTGTAGTAGTACGATCTTAGCAGAAAGAACTCATCAGAGTTCCGTCTGCTACGAATGTGCATCAGCACATTCTTCCGAAGTTTTCCCAGATGGGAGAACTTTATAAGCGTATTAGACGAAAAAAAGAAAAGTTGTTTACCTACTATATTTACAACATGTGCTCACCAGGTTGAAAACGAACTTTAGTAATATTGCACGTTGAACCTGTAAATTTATCTTTGTTTACAGTTGTTTGTTTCGGGATTCCCAACTAGTTAGCTTTCATATTCGGATGGAGCCTGTAATACTATCGCGAGGTCGCTAGGCCAACTTGTAACGTGTCGAAACAAATCGGACAATCGCGAAACCAACACGTGTGTCACTGATAAATATGAGTATATCAATAAATATGTATAATCTGACAACCAGTTACCGTTATCCAGCTGCATCTGGTAAGACTGGAAGCCGACCTCAACATAGTTGAGAAAAGGCAGGCAGATGATTATGATGAGATCAATAAATATAATGTTTTTGTCCAGACTCCGCCTGCATGAGCGAGCGGACCAGATGATGGAACAGCTGCTGGCGCTGGGGGTGGGGCAGAGACCCATCGTGTGGGTGGGCCACTCCAAGGGGGGGCTGTTCATCAAGCAGATTTACTGTGAAGGTACGTGTAGTGAGCCAGGGTGGCTGCAAAAACAATACAACTCTTAGTCAGATGACAACACAGAAAGAACAAGTATTGATAACCACGGTTGCTCACTGCGTATGTTTAATATCTGGATCTCTCTGCGGTCGTGTCGGATTGCCGTACCATCGGACTATGAGAGTGAGGGAAGAGTGGGTGCACCTGTCTGCGCACACACTTGTGCTTTAAAATATCTCCTGCGTAGATGGCTAGCCTCCGTTGAGATTGGCTGCCATGGCCGAAATTCGGTCTGGGGGACTATTATTATTATGTTTAATTATGGACTAAATTCCGGGCTTTCCTTAAAAAAAAAAGATGTCCTTGATAATCTTAAGAAGTGGAATCTACAGCTCAACACATCTTTAGAATATGTCTTCTTTGTTTCAGCTTACGAAGCTCATTTGAAAATTGAAAAACGTGCAGTTCAGCAACAAAGTATAATAAATAATAATTCCGAGGACCAAAGTGATAGAGAATATAATATAAATAATAATGTTCATAGTAGTGTAGATAATAAGTTTCCTAGATATAATGACAACGAGGCAGTTCACAGTAGGAGCAAAGATCAAAGCAGTGGGAATTGTAACAACTTACTGAACAATTTTATAAAAGAACACAACAGTGCCAGCTGCACCGCGAACGGTGGAACGAAACTACGAAGTATAGACGAAATGAATGAGATCAGAAACAATAATAATTCCGGTAACAGTAGTTTTAACGAAGATGATGTAGACAATACGGATTTAGATATAAACTACAACATGGAACATGACGACGGTGGAATATATGGCTGTACTCAACACGGTGATGTTTTAGACAATAAGCAGGATAGATATAATGAACGCTCAGAGTATATAGATATTAGTGTGAGACGAGATGAACAATATAAGAATGTAGAAGATGATGACGTGACGACAAAGAAAACTGAAGTCCTGTCTTCAAATAATGAAGGTACGTAACTCTTTCGCTTACTCTTACACAACCTAGGAACGATTTGCTCTAAAATTCTAAGGGTATACTTAACTGTTGTAGATTTATGGTTGGCATTACCAACAGCCCAACTGTGGCCCTACCATGATATTTTGCAGAGTAGTGCAGGTCAAGTAAAGGTGATATTTAATAGCTGCACTGCACAAGGCACGAAGTTGCTTGACCCATCGCAGGGCACTATTTTACGTGGTAATATAATGTAGCCTCTGATTGTGAATGGTGGACACGTGCAACAACAAGGATATTGCCGACTTTAGATGGATAGACAGTTAACAGAGTTGACCTACACTGAAAGGTCGAACAACAGGTACAAACGACGAACTAGAACGTTACAAACAGTGGATTTAGATACGAATTTTTTGTCTTCTGGCAGGAATGTTAGGCACTGATATCCTCAAAATGCAGCCAAACTCAGCAATGTGTTTGACTGCTGTAAAGTATCGCAATAAGATCAGGCCCTCTATCACCTTTCTTGACTGACTGCACTTTTCACTACGCTGACACTAGGCGAGCAGGCAAAAACCGGTAAAACCGGCGACGTCACCCGACGAGTTACAGAAATGTCGAAAGATTTAGGTTGCTACGTCGCACGACTTATATGTGTTGGTAAGTACTACAAGTTTCTCGTCGTTCCTGCAGAAGACAGAGCGCTACTGTCGGCGAGGGCGTCGCTGTGGGCGGCCAGCAGTGGCTTCATGTTCTACTCCGTCCCGCACCGCGGCTCCCCCCTCGCAGACATCAAGACGCCGCTAACGAGCCGCAGTGTGGAGCTGCAGGAGATTGCTAAAGGTAACATGTTCACTAGGCAGCATAGACCAAATAAGCCTACTTATATACTCAGTCACTATACTCATCACTTGTCTTGACAATCAGAAATCTTAGAATCGGTTTGACCGAGATATAAAACGCTACAAGGATCTTTTGGCGCGTGCCATAAATCGGAACTAACGCCGCCATCTTGTTTTGTCAATACAATTTCTGTGACAATTTCACTAAAATGTTAACCAACAACGCCCCCCTGTCAATGTCATTCAGGCGCCAAAAGATCCTTGTCGCATTCTAGATAAGTATATTTTCATCGTTATTAAGGTCCCGTTTTTTGATACATAGTTAAACATAACCAATAGTCTATTTAACAATTAGTCACTTGACAATAGTCAATAGCTGTCAAAGTTTAACTACTCTGTCTGCGCATGGTTAACTTTCATAGCAAATTGTCAATTTTTTTAACTATAGTTAGCATAACCATTTGTCAAACAACATACTTCTGTAATTTTTTACAAATTATTAGTTTAACTAACGCATTTTAACTATTAGCATGTTTGACTACTGATCAAACAACGGGCCCTTACTGTATTAGAAAAAAAGTTGAATTGAGGAAGAGCCTAACCAATTTCTAAAGTCATTCAAAAGTGTGTCTTTATTTTTTACCTACAATGTAAAGAAGAGTGGGTTCTTAAGTCGTGTGGTTTTCGGCTTATTATTATTATTTATTTATTTATGAAGAGTATAAAGAAAACTTGTACTTATTCTGGCACCAGCGGGGTAATTACGTAACACACTAACAGTAGGAATGGGTTTCGTTTTTACAGTTCAACAACATTCATTGCGTTATTTAGGTTGTTGAGCAGACCAACTTTTTTAACAAATGAAGCAATGGATTAGCAATAGGCTTCAAAATGATTCAGATTGTGATAAATAGTGTGTTACGTAATTAGGGTGTTGCTGTTGTATTTTTATTCTTGTACTTATGCGCCCCACAAAATGGTATTCACGGTTTGTCTGTGGGAACGAACGAATCAGACAAAATTTAAAGTAAAATTTACAAATGTGGATACTTTATTTATGTGGCCAATGGAGTACTCACTGTATCGTTACATCTCATGCCCAGACTGCCCGCTCGTGCTCGCGCTGCAGGCGCGCTGGCTGGCGGCGACGCGGCCGGCGCGGCCGCTGGTACGCAGCCTGGTGGAGACGGGCCGCACGCTCATGTCCGTGCTGTGGCTGCGCATCGTCAGCGCGGACTCCGCCGGTGAGGGACCAACGCCTTCCACACCTACATCATTGACAAAAACCTCTTTCCGATCCGTGAGGGTGTCGTTAAGTTTCGTGCTAAGAGTCTATTTATGAGGACATTTTCAGAGAAAATATAAAAACTCCCCACAATTTTTTTTTCTTCTGTTAATCTGGTTATATATGGGGCGCGAGCAGCCGTCGTGTAGCAGGTGTTTAAGTCATAACTTATAAAGTTATTATATAACTTATGACGTCTGTTGAAAATTTGTATTTTTTTTATGAAATTGTGGTAATTTAGGTACAAAAAACGTGGATTTGAAACAGCAATAACTTTTTATTTTCAATAATACTTATTATAATTTTTTGGTAATGTTATTTATTAGGTATTGTGTGCCCCTTTTAGATCGGACAGGGTTTTTGTTACACGTTCAATAGTTGGCATTTTCAATATTCTTAGTAGCAGCTCTGAGTCTGGAATAATGTCTGGGTAGTGGCAATAAGTTCGCTCCCTATGACATGGGAAACTAGGTCACGTGTAAAATGTGCGGGTATGTCCTACACATCCCTGCTTACCATTTAGATGGTTACGTTATGTTTAATTCTAACCCTGCGTCCTAACCGGAAGCTACGGTCCCGCGAATCTGCGGTCGACGCGATCGGGTACAGTGGCCAGCACATCAAGTTACCACACTGTCAGATTTTCTCATTCGATTTTGAACTTAACCATCAACATGTTAAGGTTTAACCGATAGAATCCCGGTGGCCCTCTGTAGGGCCGGGGTGGCGCCACCGGTATGCCGTGGAACAAGACAGTTCGTCAGCCCAAAAAAAAAAGCCCTTACAGTGAAATGCCCAAAAGACGATATTAGCCCTCATTTAGAAGCAATAATGATGATTATTTAACCGGGCGACCGCGCGACCCTCTAGAGGGCCAGCGGGCCTTGACGGTGGCGCCACCCCGGCCCTACAGAGGGCCACCGGGATTCTATCGGTTAAAATCGTTTGGAGAAATTTTACAGTTTCTGTAGTTGACCTGCTGGCGACTGTACATATGAATTTGACAGTTAGAAAAACATATTATGAATTTTGCATTGTAGTATGGGTGGGAGTTAAAAATATCAAAAATCAACTTAATATTGTAAATTATTTTAGATTCATTTATATTTTTGAGGGGGAAGCCTGTGGCCCAGCAGTGGGAATATTACAGGCTTCTATTTTTGAGAAATAATTGCGTAAAAACAAAGCCTTTGGTCACATGACATTGAACGCGAATCAGATCGCGACGCGTCACGACTTCCAGACAACAATTTCAAATTGTAAACAGCAACTAACCTTATACGTCAAACATAATGTTGCTTTTGCAATAACAATAGACGTACGAAAGCAATGGTGTAGAAAGGAACAACACCGATTGGTAGTATGTCCCTCTCGCACAATGAGGCAGTGTTCTGTTTATTATTCATCTACTAAATTAGTAGTATTTAGTCATAATTTGTGTAGGCACATAAAAAATTAGGAAATGGAAATTGTCTACCTTCCGCTGTTTTGACAGCCACTACTTGTTTTGTCTACTTTGGTAGACATTATCATAAATAATTATTTGTCTGCTTTGAATATTAATTTTAATATTTAAAAACGTTGTTAATTAAGTCTACCGAATATTATGACAGAAGCAATAAATAAAGATCGCGTGCGAGCAACACTTAAAAAATACTCGCAGATTTGACAGAATGAGAGTCTTGAAGTCACTCGAGCCGCCATGACAGAATGCCCCGTTTCGACAATCAAAATTAAATTACGTTCTAAAAACTAGTTATGTTGTTAATATTTCGCTGAAATATTCATATTTTGAGGTAAATAAATCACAAGGAACAACACTAATTTTACTACTATACTAGTCTATTATGAGTAATTAAGACGTCTAAAGGTTCCTTCAAAGAGGCACGACACGCGACGCGACACAAAGGCACCGCCAGTCGCGCGACGGGCGGTGCCTTTGTATCGCGTGCGATTCGCGTCGCGTATCGCGCCTGTTTAATTGATCGCGCGCGTACTTTATCTATACTTCTATACTAATATTATAAATTCGAAAGTAACTCTGTATGTTACCTTTTCACACCTAAACCACTGAACGGATATCGATAAAATTTGGCAATAGATGGCATCCTGGAGCAGGACATAGGCTAGGTATTGAAATAAACGAGTGCGACGATCGCTCTCGGTGGGGACTCGTAACCACAGCTGTGACGTAAGTACTAAAATATCTTAAATTAACTTAATAAAATGTTTGTTGTCTCCTCAGACGCGGGCGTGGGCGTCCTGCACGGCGTGTCAGTGGACCACCGCGAGATCTGCAAGCCCTCCAGTCGCACCTGCCTCCTATACACAGAGCTCACGCACCTCATACAGGGTGCCCTCAACAAGTGTCGCTGTCAGTAGAACTCCTTACTGCCTGCCTGTTCCTAACGGGGTCGGCTTCCAGTCTAAGCGGATGCAGCTGAATACCAGTATTTTAAATGAAGCGGCCGCTTATCTACAGTTTTTCACAGTAATTTTACCTCTAATTTTGCATCAGTGTCGGTGTCAAAATTAGTGATCTTTACTGTCGTCACAATAAGGTTGCTGTTGGGTTGCTGCTGTCAGAGGTAGAAAAACTGTGAAAGGACATCATGGCCCACTGGCAAATAACTAGGAAGAAGAAGCGTCGAGTCCCCAACAGTGTGATAAGGGTTACTTACCTATTATGAACTGTGCCAGTTCCACTAAGTGCCAAATTTCTTGCTGATGGCAGAGCCAACCTGATCAATATACGAATGTATTGCTACTGAAAGTAGCTTTTAAAAGTCTTGACCAATTTATTATGTATGTACAGTTAGGGAAACGGATTGACTATCATATTAAATTGTCCGTTATATTTAAATCACAATTTAGAGTGGGTATTTTGGCGCCAGCATGACATTGACAAAACAAGATGGCGGCGTTAGTTCCGATTTTTGTCACGCGCCAAAAAACCTTTTAGCTTTGCAAATTCTTTACCAGTTGTAGGAAATTGTTTTAACACGACACATAATGTGTAATTTCATGTATTTATTAATTAACAATTAACATTGTGTTGAACATTTCACATTAAATAAAATTATTACCTGCAGAAACAATACATTTATAAGCCTAATTCAAATTTATGTGAAATGTTTAGTTCAAGAACAAATTTAAAATAAATGTCAACAAATTAATAGCAAGTATAATGTCAAATTCAAAGTCAAAATGTTAAGAGTACAACTTCGTCAAGGACATAGTGATGAGCAGTGTTTGAGTTAAAATATAATTTAATTTAAAGCTTATTCATTGCTATTATCATGACGACTTTCATCATTTGACATGAATTCTGATACCGAGTTTAAACATTTTTCCAGCAAGACTTTTAATTAATAAATCAAAATCAGTCAACTTATTAGATAACTCCACTGTTTGGTATCTGGTGTTTGGTATTTGGAGCTATGTTAAAATTTGGTGCCATTTTGTGTTCAAATTCCTTTCTTCCTTGTCAATCTGCTAATCAATATATTTCCCTGACTGTACTACTGATAAGCGGCAACTCTGCAGCATAATGGTGCAGCGATTAGCCAATCAGAGCATCGCGACGCGGGCGATCGACCATTTACTCATAGACGTTTTTTCTCTGCTAATTATTGATAGCCAAGCCATAGGGACTACAATGTGTAGTAAGAAACGAGTATTTTGTGATAATTCTGTTGATAATATACGATGTCTGTCTGTCTGACATTAATTACTTTCTCAACACGTAATGTTAGAAGCTAGCTGAAAATGTTACAATTTATGTGAATGTATTATCTTTTTATTTACTAGATTTTATTCTGATATAGTTGTCTGGAGCCTTGATTTCTGTTATTACACATTGTACTGTGGGCTGTGGCATGTTGCAGGTCAAATAAATTAGCTAGCAAAACTCCATAGACATGATGAAGCAAGAATTTTTTTTCTTTTTTGGCTTCAATGATCTGTATGGTCATGAAATATCAGTTTCAACAATCAGTTTAGTTAACGACACCCATCACGTTTGTGGAGTTGCGCTAGCTCATTTAATTTGACCCTAGTATGTGCCCAATGAAACCAATGCTGAGAAATATTTGTAAAAGACAAAGTTGTAGTGAGTAAGATGTCTGCTGTCCCCGGCAGTCCCCGCGTGCAGCGTGATGTTGTAGCTAAACGTTTATTGTATCAATAAATAAATTATATGAAGTGTGCCAACACTCCTTGTTTTATTGAACACTGGCGACCCGCCCTTGCTTCGCACGGTTCTTACGACTTCACAAAACAGATTTCTTTATTGACCGAGCGAGCGCGAAGCATCTCCGTTTCAGCTTGGGCAAAAATGCTTTCGTATGTCCGGATGTCCGGCGGATAGCTGTTCTCCTCTACAGGCCCTGCAGTCTCGACATTAGATAGCGACAAAAATCTGACAGACAGATTGCTTAGATTGATTTTTTGTTTCGTTAATAAGTCGGAATAGCGCTTTTCTGAAGACGAATGATACAAATGTTGGAATAGAAATCTTTAAGATAAAGACGGATATAATATCGGTATCTCTTTTTATCGCCGAACAGAAAGATTATCGCTACCAGGAAGCATAAATAAGTGAGTTAAGGTGAAGATAATTGTTACTCAGATTACATTAGATTAGGAATATTTCACTATTTTCGTAATGTTCCGAGGATTAAGAAACACATAACGAACTATGTAATGTAATTCATTTTACGGAAAGACATGTTGCGAATAAATCGGGATGAAAGCTATGAAATTAGCGCGAACTAATTCGCTAAGTCGCGTTCGAGTTAAAATATTGGTATAATTAGGAATTATGAAAGCGGCCGTTTGCGTGGCACCAGCTCCGCCATCTTTGATATTCGAGGGGAGACTGACAGCAGGCTAGCGACATTCATTGTAGCCACGAGATGGCGCTGCCTACCCACGTCAATGATTTGGGCCTGTTTACACCACAATTAGATAACTAAAGCGCCAACTCAGTAGTTAATAAAACTGTTACTTATCAGGGGTTATTAAAACACAAGTGAGGCGAAGTTTAAAACAGTAGAGTTTTATGCCTATTATAACAGTAGAGTTTTAAGCCTATTTATGTGCAGTTTCATACACTTCTTTACGTATTTAAATAGAATAGAATACTCTTTAATATTTACACCATATGAATTATAGATATAAATGTAGAAATTTTACATAGGGTGACACAATGGGCGGTCTCACAATAATACAACAATATACAAAGAAATGATTTATTATTCTTACACGTACGTTTGAAAGCTTTCATTGACAAAACCGTCAAATAACAATAATTATCTTCACACAAGTAACTTACAAATAGACATTACGAACAAATATAACGCAGGGACGCCTCTGTCGGTAGCTAGTGGAACTAATAGCGGTTCAAGGACCGACAAACATAATTCTGGCGAAGCGCAGCGCAATATCGACATTGCGCCTGTTGAAATAAAATTGAAAATAGATAAACCCTCAATTATTTTTATTCTCAATGTTATTTTAACGTGCACTTAGTTATATTTGTTGGCATTGAAAACTGTGCTTCGTCATTAAGATTGAGATTCTAGAGTAAACCATAATTATTTATATAAAAAAAAATCTTTGAAAAAATTAAATAAAACTACATTTTACAGTAAAATAGACTGACAATGAATTATGGACGATGTTTCTAGTTCCGAGATCTACCGACTGAGGAGCATAGCCTAAACTTAATACAGGACATTTGTAATTAATTGGAGAAATTTCACACACGTGATGGCTATAAAAGTGAACTTGATTTTTGTAAACTTGTAGGTAGATGTTAATTTTGACATAGTCTATGCAAAACATTTAGATGCTATGTTTGTTGACAGTGTCTGGTAGTTCTTTATATTATATGTTTGTTTATTACTAAAAACGGTTGCAAAGTAAATTAAGAAATCGGCATCTTAAAGCAATAAAACCAAAAAATAAAGATTTTATAAAATTACCATTTCAAGTAACTACGCGCGACACTATGACCCCGTGATCAGTAACTATGCGCGACACTATGACCCCGTGATCAGTAACTACGCGCGACACTGTGTCCCCGGGATCAGTACCTACGCGCGACACTATGACCCCGGGATCAGTAACTACGCGAAACACTATGACCCCGTGATCAGTAACTACGCGCGACACTATGACCTCGGGATCAGTACCTACGCGCGACACTATGACCCCGGGATCAGTAACTACGCGAAACACTATGACCCCGTGATCAGTAACTACGCGCGACACTATGAGCCCGTGGTCAGTAACTATGTGCGACACTATGAGCCCGTGATCAGTAACTACGCGTGACACTATGACCCCGTGATCAGTAACTACGCGCGACACTATGAGCCCGTGATCAGTAACTACGCGCGACACTGACCCCGTGATCAGTAACCACGCGCGACACTATGACTCCATGATCAGCTGTTTACTTAAAATGATGACTTTAGATAACATGATTTTTCCATGTTTTATCGCTATTAGAAAACGATACAGTACATTTTGCCTGTGAAGTTTCGCCAACTAATTTAAAAGCCTTGTATAGAGCGGAGAAAGATCAACAGTGAACATGTTAGCTGTGACAGTACGTACATAGTCACCATCACAAATATAGGGATGAGCAGACTGCAAAATGATTAGAGTAAATTAAACTACACTGGCGTGCAATAAAATGGACCCACCCCGTGCTCTTCGATTTAAAACAATATAATTCAACAAGGTTTACTAACAATAACCTAATATATTGTATACTAAAACCTTCCTGAAAGTATGTAGATTACGTTAGTTAAAGAATTATCAAAACTGATTTAAAGTTTATGAAAAAATCACCAACTTACAAACATGGGGGTTCGAATAAAGAAACTCCTTTTTTGAAGTCCGTTATAATAAAGTTAAATTTTCATTAAACGAACAAATAAATAAAATTATTCTTTTATCAATTTCATTGAAAAAAAAGGTCACGCACTTTATCCGAGCAAAAGTGAGCGATGAGGACATCTGAAGAATTGAATCGATTGTCAAAAATATTGCTTATATCCAAATATAGTGTACGTGCAAATAGACTGTACCTTACCTACCTTCACACAATATAAATTAATAAATTATATTCATTAAGATTTTTGAGATATCGTCTCTCAAATTGAAAGCACGGGGTGGGCCGATTTTTTTGCACGCCCGTGTATATCTCAATGTCACAAGTGATGTTTCAGAATGAACACAGAACACGACAGATGTCATTCTGAATGAAGAATTTCATGCCATTGAAATTAAAGTTTAATTAAATTATTTAGACGCTTCGGTGGAAAAAGGAAAGGGAGGCTTTGCCCTACAGTGAGACAATACAGGCTCGCTCATCATCATTCTCCAGCCCTTAGGTACCTCAATTTATTTGGAGTCTGCGCGGCATGTCTTTTACTTCTCTATCAGTCGTCATCTCAGCAATCACCCCCTTTCTAGACATATCATCTTTCACACAGCCCATCCATCACTTATTTGGTCTACCCCTACTCTTATAGCCAATGTGGGCAATCAATCTATTGGACACCCTGATTGCTCAGGAGCCGGATGTCGACATATTTATGAATAGCAGTAAATCTATGCTTAATGTTTGTATGAAGTTTTTTGTTAAATGTTTTGTTGTTGGTCGCTGCGCGCTTTGGTGTTTACTGCAAG
This sequence comes from Dryobotodes eremita, assembly GCA_917490735.1. NCBI lineage: Eukaryota > Metazoa > Arthropoda > Insecta > Lepidoptera > Noctuidae > Dryobotodes > Dryobotodes eremita. The sequence goes on from OU823269.1 coordinate 427,556, forward strand.
TGCAGGAAGCAATTGTTATATATAAAAATAAATAAATGATAAATAGGTTGATTATTATTATTCGGTAGTTGTGAACAGTCTATTTATCCCTATATTTTTGATACCGACTGTACCACAGTACACACATAAAAAGAATAAGCTAAGAAAATACTTGTAACTAACAGAAAGAAAAGAAAACTTAAAATTATTGTAACAAATTGAATAGTATGCGCAAACCTTTATTGTGCACAGTTTAACAAACAAATACAGGCCACTATTAACAATACAATCAAAATTGAAGTAAGAGCATTATTTTAATTCTGGTCAAAATACTTGTACTGGTTAATATCACTCCTCTATGCCCGGAAGGGGTAAGCAGAGTTGTTCGTATGGATCACCAATATTACGCCGGGTTTGTACTTGTTTTAAGACCAGTTTCTCAGAAGGAAAATTTTTGCAAATTTCACAATAAATCTGCGAAAAATTTCCTTAGAGAAACTGGACCTTAGTTTCATAAACTTTCTCTATGTATTTAATTATTTATTTATGTATTCAATTTTAAAGTGAATAAATGTTCAAAAAAGTGAAGTAAGTCAAAGGCCCGGGTATATTGACAACATATTCAATAGTTTTACAATTAAATCTTTTAACTTAAATACTATTCGACAGGTAACTTGCATAACTTATATCATATAATCAAGTACAACACGAAGAACACTAACAATCATTGGTATTAACTACACTGGCGTGCAATAAAATGGACCCACCCCGTGCTCTTCGATTTGAAACAATATAATTCAACAAGGTTTACTAACAATAACCTAATATATTGTATACTAAAACCTTCCTGAAAGTATGTAGAGTACGTTAGGTAAAGAATTATCAAAACTGATTTATAAGTTTATGAAAAAATCACGAACTTACAAACATGGGGGTTCGAATAAAGAACCTCCTTTTTAAATCGGTTAAACATTGAAGTTAAATGATCAATAAACAAAATTATTCTTTTGTCAATTTCATTGGCAAAAAAAGTCACGCACTTTATCCCAGCAAAAGTGAGCGATGAGGACATCTGAAGAATCGAGTCGATTTTGTCAAGAATATTACTTGTATCCAAATATTCAGTGTATGTGCAAAAAGACTGTACCTTACCTTAAATTATATTCATTAAGATTTTTGAGATATCGTCTCTCAAATTGAGAGCACGGGGTGGGCCGATTTTTTTGGACGCAAGTTTATATTATTATTATTTATTGGTCGCACACTCAGGCGCGCTTGCACCACAAATTTTTAAACATATTTAAAACATCATTCTGTCTCTTGTCATCTTCAAACAATTGACAGAAGTTACATGACGCCTGTAATCCCCGAAAGGTCAAGTACAGAGGAGTACCCATATTTCGCTTGTTACGTTTAAGTCCCATGGAACAGGGGGCGAGCCTATTGCCATCAACCGGGCTCAAATCCAGACTCCGGGCTGCTACTGTTCTCAGTAGCAGCCCGGAGTCTGTATGTATTCTGTGTGTGTATTCCAGATGGAAAAAACCCAATAATTTTTTCGCGTTAAACACATTTAATGACTTGTGGTGCAAGTATGCCTAGCTCTCCACTGCTGCTTGCAATCATTATCATATTATAAAGCTTAAGATGGCTGCACCACTGTCTGTCGTTAACAACTATACTCTGATTTTTAATTTGCTAGAATAGAATGACAGCTGCGATCGATCTTTTTTGTCAACATGACAGTTAAGCGATTGACAAAACAAGATGGCGGCGTAAGTTCTGATTTAGGCCGCGCGCCAAAATAACCTTGTATCGTTGTATGACATATTAACAACCCAATTCTCAAATGCTACTTAATTTTAAGTCATCGTTAGTCTGTCATTTGAGGTGTTTTGTAGCAACAGAAGGACTCAAGAATTCCTTCGAGTTTAAGTGTCTTTTTGAAAATTGCGGGATAAAAGAGATATTTATATTACAGTAAAACAAAATGTGTACAATCTTTTTATTGGTTGAATTTACTTATTTTTTTAACATTCACCAAAAAGTGCAAAGTAGGTATAGAATAATGAAATAATTTTCCACAAATTAATCATAAGTACTTAATTTTTATATCTATCATGTGCGTTTACATTGTTATGATATAAAGTCTACAGTTGAAGGTAACTCCGTGTGACTAAACTACAATTCAGAATCTTAGACAATTATAGAGTTTCGGAACCTGAAGCTATAATTAATTTAGGGCCTTTCAAAAGGTCACTCAAAAATCAACTTAGACTACATAACGCTAAGATCTATAGTTGAGTGAGTGGCAGTGAATGTACATAATGTAAGATTCTGAACTGAATTTTAAATAATACTATAATGTTAACGACACATCAGGTGGTCGTGTCGGATCATGTCGGGTCGTGTGTGTACACTGCTTCCAAGGTGGGTCGACACCGTCCGCGTGTGGCGTCGCGACACGTGATACACTACCAAAGCTCGTGTGCGGTGTACAGTAGCAGCACGAAAACGTTAAGAAACTTTCTAACATTCCGAGCAGGCAACTATAATTTTTATTCGAAATGTTGACAGTGGTTGTCATGCACGGTGCAATTGGCCTAATGGTGCCTAACCTTTTTATTCTCTGACTGTACACACTGGCGCACACTGGGCCACGCTCGGCCACGACACACGCCCTTGCGGGACACCACTCCACATGGACACTCGGGCAGGAAACGACTTATAATAGGTTTAGTTTTTATACGAGATAGGACCCATCTCATGCTTATATAAGTTCCATATTTATGGCGATGGGTTAAGGAAACAATGATATAGAATTGCTTAAATCGAGGTAGATAGACAGTGCAACGATGGCAAAAATCTAGCGAAAACAAAAGAAATATGGCAAATCATTGTGTGGTAACGAAAAAAGAGAAATCCTTTAAAAGTCTGAAATCGTCAACGAGTAGGGAGCAAGTGAGGTAACCAATGCTCGTGCTATCTCTGTTTGTCCTGCAGTGGATGGTTACAGACTTGTTTCAATAGCAGTCTGTTCCGTAAGGGAGTGGTCGTAGGATACATCTCAACTTGTCAGAACTATATGCAGACTGTGTAATATCGCTTTGGTAGACATCACTGTCAGCAAGGCGTGCCGCGAGAACGTCCGCCTACACACTCACACATATCATACATACATGCTCATCCATTCTCACACGTACGGTACTTAGTCTTATGGTCTAAACTTCCGTGCATCGTGAATACAACTATGAAATATCAGTGAGAGTCCGTAAGAGATCTAAGTAGAAAAGTGAACAAATATACCTTTGGTAATATTTACTAGACATAAGTAAAAGCAAAAAAAATGTAAATTAAAAATAATGTAGAATTTGTCGATTATAAGATCTAAGAAAGAAGTGAAAGTAGAATCGATAAAAGTGAATAGCTCAATATAGATGTTTTTGTACTAAGATATTATGAAAAGTCGAAAGAACTTTCGTAAAGAAAACAAAAGGTATTGTTTTTTTTTTAACAATTATGTATCAATGAAAAGATTAGTCAATCAACTTAAAACGAAATAGATATCCCGGTACAGTACCCTTGAGAGCATTCGATGACCGAGGACAGGAGCTCAGAATGTATCGCTACTGCCGATAGGTCAGACGAGACCTTTTGACAATCACTCGAAGTGCTACAGTCCTGCTTGTAGCAGCAACACGTTACCGAACACAGGTGTCGGTCACTACTCGTCATTTATTCTTCGTGCAGATCTTCTCGTAGATGTGAAGCCGCCTAAGAAGGAGAGAACTCTTCACACACTCTTGTGCTAGTTGTTTATTGTCTATATGATCATCCCACTCTTCATCGTTAACCGACCGCTCGCGATCATTGCTACTGTCCCCGATATTAAGTCCCTCCCAATAATTATCATCATCAACACTAATACTAACATTATTATGTTCTAAAACACATCTATTATTATTAACTACGTTATTCTCATTAACCCTAGCTTGAATTAAGCGACTACTAATACTAGAATTATTATTTTTTGGTAAGTTACTCTTATTATTATAACTAACACCACAAGTCTTACTGTTGCGGTAGTTAAAATATGAAAGAGATCTAGTGCCTACGTTACCATGGTTACCGTTGTTAGCTACACTTTTACTTCCTGGGTTATGACTATCGTCTCTGTCGCAGCCACTGTCCACAGCGTCGCCGCCTGCCGCGCGGCGCGTCTGAGACAGTGGCTGACGAAGAGCGCTCACCCTATCCGACTCTTGACTATCCTTACTGTTGGTACCTGTACTAACGTGTTCTAAATGCGTCTGTGCTTTCCATTCACTCTCATCATCACTCTCTCTCTGGGCGGCCGTGCCCGCGACCACGACGGGTCGCGCGTCGCCACACGCGGCGGCATGCGGGCCCGCCTAAGCGAACAGGAGGGAAGGCTCGGCGTCCGTTATCTCACACACGAACTGGTCTTGTTCTAAAGGTCGTTTGATCCAGCGACCCAGTTTGGCTTTCTCGAACGCGTCAATGAGACGTTGCTTGGCGAGCTGTCATAACGGGAAATCAATACATTTATAACTTTGACTCAGGGTAAGAAATATATAAAAAGTAAACAAATAACAACCCAGTTTGGAATTAATTTCTTTATAAAGCTTTCACACGAATCAGGGCAACTTATCAACATCCAGCTATACTGCGCGAGGTGTGCTGTGTGAAACAGCACGACCCGCTATCATTATAAACAAAAATGTTGCCATGGTAACACAGCGTATCACGTTTTGTTTGTTTTCTCATTATCTGTACTTATTAATATTACAAAGAGGTAAAATTTGTGAGTTTGTATGTAGGGGTACTCTTCGGTACTGCTAATCCGATTCCGAAAATTCATTCACTCACGGGAAGCCACAGTATTGCTGAGCGTCATAGGGTATATTTTATGTCAAAACAAGACATTTCATGCGGAAAAACTCGCGGTCAGAAGCTAGTAATCTATGAAGACCGTTTTAAATAAAGAGAGCACCGCACAGAATCACTTGATGTTGATTAATCACCTCACGATCGTGGAAGAGATAAGGATGTGTGTGACGAATACGGCACTCGCAAAAGAAGAGCTATACAGTACCTGGTATGTGGGACACATCTGCTTGGCCTCGTTGTAAAGCAGCGATTCTTGTTTCTCTGGCATCTCTGGGATCACGGTGTCCGGCTCCACGTCCTGCGGAGATGGAGTGCCAGTCACCCGCGCGGCACACCAGTTAATAAATTATATACTCGACTATACTATTCAACCTCTCTGAACGTACTATCTATACAATAATCGGTATTTAAGTATGGAATTGGTTAAGGCTTATCATCAGATGCCATTAGCTGATTATGCCCTTTGAAAATCACGACAATCTTTTTAATTAATTGGACTTTGTATAACGTCCGTCAAATACTGTTGCTGCTTAGATCTGTCAATTTTGAGTGGATGGGCAGGGGAGGCCATCAGAGGATAGGATGTAGGGTTTATAAATAGTTTACATGGACGACATAATAACTATGATTAAGTTCAGAGTGGTCAAAAAGTCTACTTATAATGTCACGGGTACAGTAGCTGTAACAGTTTATATGTCAAGTACACAAAGATTGAATGAGATTATGAAATACCATTCCGCAAAGTTATATGTGCAGTCGCTCAGGAACGTTTTGTATGGAGCCAAGTGATTGGTGACTTGGCACACTGAATAGTTATCTGAAACTTGTCTATTTACATTATGTTATGTTAATAGATAGTCCTCGTCAAATACTATGAAGGCGTGTATTTTATTTCTGATAGACATTATTTTAAAAAACTGTAAATGTAATGTTTTTATTGAACATTTGAAACCATGCACTCTGATCTTTCATTGATGCCTGAGAAAGCTGCAATGATAGATCAAGTTGCATCTTCTGCAGGAACGGTGAGGGTGTGTTTTGTGTGTGTGTATAGTCACGAGCATAAATGCCAAACCACTTCAACAACATTCAAAAGCGATATCCGTTTAAAAAGTTTTCATAGAAATTTTAAAACGTTACGAACGTATTAGTTTCAAATTATACTATGACGAGGTAAGTCTGATTTGCAAGCTGCAAAAGTCATTTCACGTGAAAATTGCTTTTGAATTTTACGATTGTAAGGTATTAATGCTCTTGACTGTACCTATGTGGTGTGTGTGTGTGTGTGTGTGTGTGTGTGTGTGTGTGTGTGTGTGTGCGTGTAGTGTACCTGTGGCAGCAGCGGCAGTCTGCTGACGAGGTAGTGCCAGCGCGCGAACATGCTTTGCTTGCACAGCAGCGACGGCTGGCCACTTTCCAGCTTGCCTGTCGTCGCGTTGATCACCTCGGGCAACTGAAAGCATGGCTCAAATCAGTCAACTTGCGTTCACGACTCCCATTTGTTGCAATGGCCATGTATTTATTCGAAACCCAAATAATTCCCGTTTTCGATTTTCGTTAAATATTAAAGGACACTCTAATGTAAGAAATGGGCCTCTTTTAGTGGGCCTCAATTAATTCCCATTTTGTTCTAAAATATTAAATAGCCAAGTAACTACGAACAACTTTGAGAAAAGCCCAGAATATTAAAAAAATGTTATTTATAAAAAAGCATACATATTATTTAAAAAACACAAATTTTTTAGAGGCACACTTATAAAAAAAAGCATACATCATTAGAAGGAAGTTTTTTTAGAGGATCAAATAAATATCAAGAGGATATTTTGCAGTTACAAAACTTCTCCAAAGGGTTTATCAGCAAAGTACATGTATTGTACGAATACGCTCGACAACCTGATGCTGACACCCTTGATCAGACAATACAATAATGCTGCTCGGTGTAAACGGACAGCGGTGTTTTCTTCCACATTTCTTTAAAAATAATTCCCGTTTCTCAGACACTGGTCCTTCGAGCCGGATCTGAACCAGTGATCTTTGGATCCGGCTCGGAGGACATGTATCATGTCTCCAAACTATCATTACTTTTGTGTCCTCTGCTCATTTATGACTACAATAAGTTTCGCTTTACATTTCATTCCTAGTCTTCATCTCTTCAATAAGTACACCTTATCATATCTCTACCATATCTCTACCATTCCTCTGCCTGCTACCTCATTCTTTTATCTACATTGTCATTATTCTATTTAGTACTTACACCATTCTTCCACCAATGGTGGATGGTGGGTCCAGTTGGACTTATTTTAATTTATTTATTCATGTACACACAAAACATTTCAAAGAGAAAAACACATAAAAAATAGGAGCACAAAGGTACTGCTTATTACATTAGACATTTCTTTCAGCAGACCTGCGATAGGAGAGTTGGTTGAGAAACGTGGACACAGTGCGCAAAACAGCCTAGAGAAAAACTAAAATTACTTAAATTAGACTAGAGTAACCAAAAAATACATTATTATATCAGTTTGAAGTAAACATACATACAAATAATATACACATATAGAAATAACATATATTCCCGGACACATGAATCGAGCCACCCTGCATGTGTTTGTTTAAAGGTCTATCTTTTTAAATAATGGTAGAACAAATATGTGGATTTGAAGCCAGTCTTTCAATATCATTTCCGTTTGGCATTATTCGAAAGAAATCGGAATACAAAAAAAAAAAAAATATTTAATTGCAATAAGTCGTCTTTTCATGTTTCTCAGGGGCAAAATTAGCTTGGAATTTTTGAAGACCACAATGGTTTATATAGAGAAAACGTTTATTTAGTAATTTGTCTTACCTCCAAGAGCATTTACGAGAGCCGTCATGCGGTTCGGCATGGAATTAATTAATGCCTCTATGACGTGCTGTGGAATGTTCTCCCATGTTTCCAAGATGGCAGTTTCAGCTCATGCAAAGTTTCATAGCTGGTTGATTAGTTCAAACACGCCTCTTCAGCTCATCCCATAAGTGCTCTATTGGATTCAGATCAGGGCTTCTTGCTGGCCATTCCATTACTGGAATACTAACGTCCTGCAGGTATTCTCGATTTCCCTTGCATTATCATGCACAAAAATAAAATCCTGGGCCACAAACTCAGCATATGGCATCACATGAACCTGTAGGCATTGATCAATGTATAGCCGTTATTTAGTGGTGACGACCGTGGTCCCGTCACAACGTCAAGGCATGTTTTTGCTTGGGTGGACATTCCACCCCATTCTGTGCGGGACCCAGCGCCATAACCCCCCCTTGTCTTCAATGCAACATTGCTGATGACGTTCTCCCTGTCTTCAGTAGACTTTCCTACATCCATCATTGCCATACAGCATAATCTTGTGAGCGTCAAAATGAAGGGAGCAAATCTCCAATGTCTGTCATACATATATATAAAAATAATACCATTAATCTACTATTACCTTTGCTATAATTTTAGCAACTTCATCATATACATAATATTTTAACAAAATGCTTTGCGGCAGCCAAGCCAGATGGAGGGACCAAGGTCCCTCCATCTGGCTTGGCTGCCCGAAACATATATCGTTTTAAAGATATCGATTATATAAGTTGGCCCCTCCAAATTGACGATTCAATTGTTTAGTGCAACAGGTAAATGGGCGGTTTATTTTCGGTCTTCGAAGGATAAATATTTAATACCTATTTACTAACTTCTAATCGTGCAAAATTTCTTACGTTAAAGTTTATTTAAACAGAAAACAGTTGGTCCATTAAAGTGTCGAAGCTGTTCTTGAACCTGTCCTGAAGTCAGGTGACGATTACGCAGGCTGATGGTAAAGATAAACCGATCTTGTCATGCTGTAGTGACCCGGTTTCGTGGTCCTCCTGGAGGGCGCACGAAGCCGCCAGTCTCCAGGTATCGATGGTAAATTCTTTGAATTGCAGTACGACTTGCATGACGTTGTGCTTTTACGTTTCGCTGACTGAAGAATTTCCACAGCTTGCGCGGCTACTTCAGGTGCAGTATCCATAATTTGATTAAAAAGTAAGGAAAGAATATTTCGATACTGTTTTATACAAAACAAAACACATAACGAAATGCTTTAACTAAAGTTTGTTGCTTCTTTTTCTTTCGTTTCTTTCTTTCTTCGACCGAACTCCGATTTTCTTTTCTTTTTCAAATTCGTGGCTTAAAATTTGGAACAATAGTGATACCGAAATGATGGCCAGTGTGTCAGCTTCAAAGCTGCATAAAAACTTTGTCTCCGACTTATCATTATTTAGATGTAGGCCTTTAAACATGAAAATGCACGGTGGTTCGATTTAGGGAGTCCGGGAGAGTATAATTATCACCTGCTGCGTGGAACACCAACAGACGCTGAAGCTGGGCGCCCGCGCCGGCGTGCGCGCCTCCGTGCTGGCGGCGCGCGAGAGCAGCGGGCGCTGCAGGTGGAAGGGCGGCGGCAGCGACGAGATGTACGCCTCAATACGTCCGCAGATCGCCCTGGAACCAAACAACCACATCATGGACACTCATTGAACTTGATTCTTTTGGCGCCTGACTACATGTCATTGGCGTTGTTGATAAACATTTGTGAATTGTTTTGTCAAATTAGTGGATAGCACAACTGTTCAATGATTTACCGGAAGACATAAAGAAGTGTAATAATATTAACATAATTAAGAGTAAATTAAAAAAACACGTATGTACCCTGTAACGTCACCATCGTCGCCCCAGAGGCAAATATTGTATAAGATTACTAACTTTGTATCTCATTATAAGTGAACTGTCAAATAAGTTCTTATGAGAAATAAATATCTTTAAACCTAAATGTCCCTTGAAATGTATTCAAAAAACAAGATGGCGGCGTTAGTTCTGATTTTGGCCATGCGCCTCGTTAACCTTGTAGCGCTATACGTCAATTTGACGCATATACAGGGTGGCAGGGACAACCTGTTACCATGGATTCAGGGCCGGCAGTCTCGACATTAGATAGCGACAAAAATCTGTCGCTAAGCCGTATCGAAGTCAAATTCCTTCAATAGATTTTCAACTTTATTTCCAAAGCATAAGGTTGAAAATCTATTAAAGAAATTTGACATCGATTGGACTTAACGACCGATTTTTGTCGATATCTATGTCTAGACTGCCGGCCCAGTACATGATTCTGAAATCCCTTGCGTTGAAATTAGTCGTCGGTTATTTAAAAAAAAATTGCTCTTCCATACATTTTGACCGCATAGGCACTTTATTAGGAAACAGCGAAAACTTTCAACGCAATCGTGTCCAGAATCGTGTACTGAGGCCATGGTAACAGGTTGTGTGTCGATGTCCCTGATACCCTCTATAGCAGTGGTTCTTAACCTTTTAGTAATGATGGACCATTTGAAAAAAAATCTGACTTGCCATGGACCACCAACTGTTTGGAGGTAATACAGTAAATGTAAATGAATAAAAGGTTGTTCTATCTATAAATAAAACACGCATAAAATTGTTCAAAGCCAACAGTATCTTTATTTTATTACCGAAAATTTTACATAACAGTGATAAATATAATTATTTTAATATCTTTTGGATGGCTTCGTGGACCACTTCGGGTGCTTCCAGGGACCACCAGTGGTCCGCGGACCACCGGTTCAGAACCACTGCTCTATAGCCACGTCATACGGCTGGTTTAGAATAACAGACATGTTTGATGCGGTCAATTTCACACAGAGTATTTAGATATTTAGTCGCATTTGTTTAAAATGCTTATCCATAGCTTAGTTTGAGAACAAGAACAATATTTCTAGAACATGCGCATAAGGAAAGGAAAGTGCACAGAAGGATATACAGGCCTAGTCACCCACTTAGCTAAAACTAGCTAAATGTGCATAACTTCATTAAATAGCTAGTTTTCCAAGTATAGCCACGTTGCGACACTCCGTCGCCGACCAGTTATTGTAATTAATCCGCCTCACTCCCTATGGAACGTTCACTTCTACTAAAATAGTGAGAAGGCTTTAAGATTAAGATATGTTTCAAGGACGTGTAAAACTGACTGAAATTAACACCAGCTAGTGGTCAACGCTCGATTTTGTTAACCGACTTCAACCGAAAAAAAGGAGGAGGTTATGCAATCAACGAGTTTATTTTTTCCATGTAAGTATGTGTTTACACCGATTCCTCAGTGAATTGTGATTCATAGAATTTTTTAATGACAACATCTAATGCCGTGTAGTAAGTAATCAATATTATCAATACAACTTTGACATAATCTACATAAAGCAACAATATTGCTATGCTCTTAACTGCCACGGCTTATTTTTATTATTAATCTTATATTTTGAATTGTTTCTTAATATATATTTTTTTCATTGTTCTCGCATATAGAAGCCACAAGAATAATGTACCCAGGATTTTGTAATATCTTGATTTAAAAAGAGTCTCTTTGGAGTTTCTTGCCCGTTCTTCTCCATAGTGATCTGTTTTGGAATGGGCAACTAGCTTCAACTTTCTGACTAACTGACCGATTCTTTGACAATTCAAAAGTGTCTGTAAATGGTTTAATTGAAATAAATGCTTTGAGTTTTGAGTTTATGATCATAATTTTAATTAACATTGACATTAACATTTTTTTTTTTTTTGTTTTTCATATATTTAATTTATTTGTTCTCAAAATTGACATATCGTCGGTGATATTCTGAAACCGCGGAACTAACAGTGTTTAAAACCGCGTATTTGCAAAAGTAGCAAAATCGAGATTTCGCGGGCTTAGCTTCGTTGGAGTGATTGGCTGCGTTCTGTGATGTTGGCCGGGCCGATTATCCAATAGGAAGCCGTGAAATCGAATGTCTTTTAAACCGCGTAACGTCAGGTGATTGTTTATTGTGCCCAAACCGCGTATCTGCGCATCATAACAAGAAAGGTGTGTTTGTTTAACGAAGCGTGCGTGAAATAGTGTGGTTTTAATTATAAATGCTGCAATTACTGGTAAGTGAACACAATAACTCCATATTGTATTGGATAAGTTACTTTTTAGGATAGTTTGTTATTTGAATTATTAATTTTTCCCCCAAGAAAACGTCTTTAACTACTTCGATGTTAGATACGCGGTTTTAAAACTCATAACGTTTTTCCTTTTCTGTTACATACGCGGTTGCAAAATTGATGTACCTACTCGTAACTCAGGTTAATTTGTTGTATTTATTATCATAAAAGTACACTGCGACTGGATGTGTCTGTACGGTCTGTACTAATACCTACTAGTAGGTAATAATAGTAGGTAGGAGGTAAAGTTTTTCTGTTTGTAGAAAGTAATCTCTGGATATTTTGAACCTATCTTTGAGAATTCAACTAGGTACTATTTACTTATAGTTTTGGTAACTGACCCTACCTTTGTTTTTTGTTTTAGTTTACGTCATGGAGCAAGAAAATGAATGTGCGGATGTGTCTGTTGTCACTTTAAGAGATCTAGCAAAACGTCGCGCCGAACTTGTGCGTAAAAAGCAGCTAATCTTAGATAAACTTAATAATACTAACTTACACATCCCTCAAACATTAATTGAATCGTCTCCAGCGATACAACTGCCATGTTTCCCAAATGCCTCTACATCCGAAAATGTTCATGATAGCATTGCATACTGTGAAACTCTGACAACAGTTTTTGAACCTTCCCCTGGCCCCAGCGCATCATCTATGATGATTTCAAATATTCCAGAAGCTTTAGATTTTTCTTCGGATGATGTAGATAATGATCCCGATTACGTTCCATTATCCGAAATAACAAATTTACAGCCTATTGCTACTCCATCTGAGTCTATTTCTAATGAAATCGTTGAATGGTATGTGGAGAGAGAAATTGAGCCTGAAGTGGCCAAAGAGTCACGTACAAGAAAAAGAAAGGCTGATCGAAGTTCGTGGGCAGTATCAATTAATAAGAAAAATAGAATGTTAGGCAAAGAGTACATAGGCTTAAACAAAATTGACAACCTTATTCAGAAACAAAAAAGACCTAAAAGAGCAATAGGTACTAAATGTAATTCAGCGTTTTGTAATAAAAGCAAAGTAATGTTTTGCTCACAATTAACGGAAGATTTACAAAAACCTATTTTTGAAGATTTTTGGAGTAAGTCGTGGCAAGAAAAGAAAATATTTGTGATTTCAATGATTGACAAAGTACCTGTTCGAAGAGGGAAGAAAGGACATAACTCTAGACGTTCTAATACTAAATTTTACTATCTACAAGTCAATGGCAAGAAAGAGAGAGTTTGCTTGAAAACGTTTCTAGCTACTTTGGGTATAAAGGAATGGACTGTACGCTACTGGTTAGGCGAAGGAAGAGGTAATGCTCGCTCTAATACAGAACTTACAACAAATTTAAATACTACCGCTACTCAAGATTACAGTACAAGCAAAAAATCGTCTGTTAAGGATTACCTGACTTTATTACCGAAGTTACCATCTCATTACTGCCGTAAAACAACCACTAAACAATATCTGGAACCTTTATTTCAATCAAAATCTCAGCTATATAATACGTACGTAGAATTTGCATCATCAATGTCTAAGCCAGTAGCTTCAAGAAAGTTGTTTTGTGACATCTTAGATGAACAAAACATTGCACTATTTCAACCCAAGAAAGATGCATGCGATTATTGTTGCTCATATAAAGCCGGCAACGTTTCTGAAGAAGACTACCAACACCACATCCAACTGAAAGAATTGGCTCGAGCTGAAAAACTTAGCGACAAGGAAAGCGCTCAAAGAGGACTTCTTCATGCTGTGACCGCCGATTTGCAGGCTGTTAAGCTGTGCCCTTCGCTAGCAGCTAGTGCTTTATACTTTAAGACCAAATTAGCTGTGCACAACTTTACTTTATACGATATTGCAACGGGTCATGTAACTTGCTACTGGTTCGACGAAACCGCCTGTGATTTAAAAGCTACCACTTAAGCATCTTTTTTCATTGATTATTTGACTAAGTTATTAGAAGAAGATTGCAGGGATGTTGTCATCTGGACGGATGGCTGCACTGCACAGAACAGAAACTCAATAGTTTCTAATGCCCTTCTAAGATTAGCAATAGACAAACATACAACAATTACACAAAAGTATCTGGAAAAAGGTCACACTCAAATGGAAGTTGACTCCGTACACTCAGTGGTGGAAAGAAAGCTGAAAAATGTTGAAATTTTTCTTCCATCTCAGTATGCCTCAATTACAAAAGAAGCCAGGAAGCATCCTTCTCCATACCATGTGTTTCAACCAGATTACACCTTTTTTAAAGATTACAGTCTAAAAGAATACCAAATTTATGATTCCATTCGTCCTGGGCGTTCTGCTGGGGATGATTGCGTAGTGGATCTGAGGGTTCTAAAGTATAATCCTAACGGCACAATAGAGTTTAAAAAACACTTTAAAGATGATTTCAGCCCACTTCCTCGGAGACCGAAACCTATTTCAGCTGTAGTAAATAATGTACCTTTCCTGTATTCATCTAGACTGCCTATATTAGACAGTAAGTATCAGCACTTACAGCAATTAAAGACTGTGATACCTGCAGATTGTCACTTATTTTACGATAATTTACCATTTAAGAAAAAGTAAAGTTTTATTGATCTCATTTTTTAACAAAGACCTCAAAGTGCAATTATTATTCTACTCAGAAGTAATATTTTTATACATTTTGTTTATTCATTTTTAGTGTTATCTGTTAATTAGTAAGTACCCTACAACAAGGTATTTTAAACATACTTAGCTATAGAGAGCAATTATTTTTAACATTATGGGGATTTATGGTGTTATTTTCCTGTATATTGTTGATTACGTAATGTACCGATGAAAATTATGTGCCAAAAATTAAACTGAGAAGTTGACTGAATAAATAATAATAAGATTTTGATTGTATTCTTTTGTTTTATTTCGGCCGACAATTCCGCGTAAGTGACAAAAAAAACTTATTTTGATTTTATTTGTGATGATAAATCCGCGAAAGTCGATTTTCTAATTCATTAATACATATTTTACATAAATAATGCCTACAATATTAAGAGGAGTAATATAATTTCATAATTTAATAGTTTAAACAATAGAAAGTCAAGTGGTTTAGTAAATATTACGTTTTTCCTCGTTCCTGTAAAATTCACTTCACCTACCTTACGCGGTTTTAAACACTGTTAGTTCCGCGGTTTCAGAATATCACCGACGATATTTAACTGTTTTGCTCTTATGCAATCTAATATTAACTTTTATTACTGATATTTAAATATTTATACGCCACTAAGGCCAAACATGACTGATCTTAAACTGTAATGTAATTTTAATAACTTGCATGCTCGGTATGTGTACTCATGTTTCCACAAATAAATAATCTTGAATCTTGATTACTGGACTGATTCACGTGATTTTTTTTCATTTGGTAGAAATCGCCCGTGTGGTAGTTTTTGAATTAGCTTCAATAATAAATTTCAGTTCGTTTATGTTGATGATGTTGTTAAATTCAACATAATTGTGGGGATACTAGGTACAAATAAAAGATTAAAAAAACAGTAACAAAAGTTTTTTGCTGTATAAAAAGAGGACTTGCTCGTCGTGTCGTGTAAGTATATTCATTTTACTGCTCTATGAGACAACAGAAGAACACTTAAGAAAATGTAAATTAAGAGCAGCCAACCCGTCATATTTTTCATACAAACGCTCGTACGTGATTATGGCGTTGGAACACGTCTTTTATTGAAAATGTTGAACTAATAGGTACCGTGCGCACTTTATCTAGGTTTCTATTCAAGTAAAAAAACTAAATTTGGATAAATAAATTCAGTATAAGCCTCCAAAAAAACTGCTTTTTTGCACAAATTTTACCTGTACTTTGGGCGTTCATAAGGTACTCAAAAATTGTAAAAGTAAAGAAAACACACACAGAAACCTCGGACATGTAATGGAGATTCTAAATGAGAAATATGTTTTCCAAAAACTTGTAAGGCTTTTTCAAAAACACGTATTTCCTGGAACAAGTTTTGTGAAAACTTTGCGCGCCAATTTTCGTTCGATGTTATCGCGTACTCACTCTTGCTTGTTTTTCAAACATTGCGTTGGATGAAACAACAAGCTTTTCATTCATGCTCGCGTTGACGATAGATGGACCGGAAAGCGCCCTCTTAAGCCTACAAGTTCTCCTATTAACATTATCTACCGATTAATATCCTTCCGACTGAATTTCTGTCACGGCGGCCAATCTCAATGGAGATTAGCCACGCACGCAGAAGATAGTATAGTGCACAAGTGTATGCGCAAATACAGGTACACTCTGTTCTTTTACTCCTATAGGACCGAGGAGAGAGGTTTGGAAATTTAAGTTTTATTTTGAGATGACGCATAAGAGACGATTCTGGTATTGCTGATGGTGCGGCGGTGACCACGCCATCAGGAGGGCTGTCCGCTCGTTTGTTACCCAATAACGTTAACAAAGAGAAACGTACAGTACATACTAATATTATAAATGCGAAAGTAACTCTCGTATGTCTGTCTGTTACCTTTCACGCCATAACGGCTGAACGGATTTAGATGAAATTTGGCACACAGGTAGACCATGAAATGAGTTTGGCCAAAGGATACTTCTAATCACGGTTTTGCTCCCGTTAGATAGATTTCGATCTCCACGCGGGCGAAGTCGCGGGCAAATTCTAATAAAACTACAGACGTTTGTTGTTTGCTGAAATTGATTTGATTCATGAATGTTATTTAACTCCCAGCTCGTGCCCCCTCTATGGCCGCGGCAGCTAACGGCGGTGGCGGTCGAGAAGGGTCGCGCCTATCCGCTGCACACCCAGACTGTGAACTGAGCTATCTGGATATACATACATTTGCACAGAAATTTAACTGATGTTTATTATTTTTTATTTTAGTAAATTATTTACAATTTAAATTGGTTATTTTTAGAATAATTCCGTTAGCGTTGTTTTAAAGATAATATTCGATATTACTAGTTTTATTTAGAGATAATAGTAGTGCATAAAGTGTCAGCATGCAGTCTATGGTCCCGCTAGCCTGCTTCCTCTCCGTCATCCGTGAGTACATCAATAATGCTACCTACTTACATAAGACCTTGTCTACACTTGTATCATTTTGGTGTCTCAGATACGTTCGCATTCTAGTCTGACTTAATCTGTCAAAAACAACAATAAAAAATTATCAGATATTATAATGTACTCTTAAAAGTAATGATTATGAAATAAATATCAAGACACTGACCGAACAAACAACCAATCAAATCAACAAGAAACCAACCAAACCAAACAATGAAACCTCTAATTACCCTACAGTTTTGACATTGATTGTCACAGAGTTACTAGAATAGGATGCCTAGATTTTAAACGTTTTTAGTTACGGGAATTGGCCATCAGATCTCCGTCGCGTGGCATCGCCTTGTATCCATTATCGCTAGTTTGGACGCAAAATGACTCACATGATCGCGTATCATTTCTGATGATACACAATACACCACACCACACCATACTACTGATACACCAAAATGATACGAGTGTGGACCATGCCTTAGACTACTGCCTCCTATAATCGTCATAGCCACGTTCATTGCGTTATTTACGTTGTTGAGCAAACGAATTTTTCAAACCTATGAAGTAATGGATAAGGAATTTCATTCAAAAGCCTTGAATTATGATTGAAAGTACGTTAAGCAATTAGGGTGCGGGTTCTCGGATCGTTTCTGGCGTCTCGTCAAGATGCTTGCTATGGGAATGTATCTCAGTAGATACATTCAAACAGAGCACATACTGATGTGCTCTCTTCGAAACGTTCTGTAGCTTAAACGATACTTTGTGAAGTTTAGCTGACCTCAGATATAATTATAGCATTAACCGTTTGGACGGCAGTCGGCACGGTTGGTCGCAGTGACTGAGCGATTGCATGCTGCGCTATGTATCACGGGTTCGATACACGCACAAATATTTATATGATCTACAGATGATCATATAAATATTTGTGCGGGGATCGCTTTACCGAGTCTGGCTGTTACATTTGTGGTAATAAACCCTCCCAAGATACAGGGAAAAATCTTTAAAGTCAAAGAATTACAAAAACAGTCCCCAAACGGCCATTATTACTTCCTGGGAAGCAGAAGTGGCGCAACAAACTCCCCGGTAGCACATCTTTGATTCATTACTTTATCAAGTACTAGGTTCTGCCCGTGTCTACGTTACGTACGTAGATCTACGTTTTGGAATGGGCAACTAGCTTCAACTTTCTGACTAACTGACCGACTCTTTGACAATTCAAAAGTGCCTGTAAATGGTTTAATTGAAATAAATGCTTTGAGTTTGAGTTTGAGTTTGTCAAATGTCTGGTCTCCGACCCACGCCGTCGCATCATATCGCCTGCCCGCGCTGTTATTTCGTTTCCGCTTAGCGTTCCTTCTGACAATTTTTTTTTTTGCTCTTCTCCTGGAAGTTTTACAGTGATGTTAAATATCCTAAAGCCTTCTTCAAGAATTAAGCTATCAAATGCAAAAATATTGTTTAGTAGTAGTTCTAAAGATTACTCCCTACATACCAACAAACAAATTTTACCTCTTTATAATATTATTAGTATTAGTTTAGACAACGCCTGACTAGGAAAAAGTTGAGACTTTCTGGTCCGAGTATCCATCAGGAGTGGATAGATGAACATGCGTTTCAGAGTATCCATCCTAGGGTGGCTCTTTTAGGGTGGAGATACGGAATACCCGCTGTTCTCCTACTCCTTCCTATCTCCGGCGCACGTTACCACATTGGTTACTACAACCATTGATCACAACTGACGCCACAACACCCACATTGATAGTTGGATGGTAACAATTGCCTCATCCGCGCTCCAGTGGTCGCTACATTACATTGTTTAGTATTAATCATAAGTCACTTGTAACAGTTACCACAGCAGTGCACGTTGCACATGCACAGTGCACACACATGCACGGTGCATGCAACAGATAAGGTCACGCCCCGAAAGGCAGGCATTCGGCACAAAGAAATGAGTTTCATAATTGCGGCTAATTACCGATAGTGTAATGATGTTAATACATGCTGATCTGATTGCCACGCTCCAATGAGACAGTGTCGCAAGCAGTAAAGTTGGTCTGGCAGTTTGAGTACTTTATGCGGCCTACCCAAATGTCCTTTCTTTGGTATTGTTCGTAGAGTCGTTGAGCTACTTAAGTAATGAGTTGAGCTGCACTATTACTGACAAATGCTTGCACTGACTGGACAGGTCCACTCAACTCAAATCTGTGTGGTTCTTTCATCAAAATACTTTTTCAGACGCTAATCTACATGGTCCTCACATGATCTGACCAAGATTATGTCTAGACTTTAAAAGAGACTGTGACTCTTGAGTTTGTTTCGCCATTTCTTCTCAGCAGTAGTCAGGTAGGAAAAGTCGACTCCATCTAGCTTATTTTTTTTCTAATACGACATAAAAGTGATTCCGATATCCTAATTACCGAAAAATTTCATTTCATTTAATAACTACAGTACGCTGTCTCGCTGGTTCAGTGGGCGAACCCGCGGCTGTTGAGAGAGGAACTCTGGGTTCGATCTCAGGATTGTAGCGGTATCTACATCGCCACATATGAGCAACACGTCACGCAAAATCCTACATCGCGCAAGCAGAGTTTACCACGCAACTAGCATATATACAACGTCCCGACATTAATCGTCCGGCAGTTGCCCACCAGACACGACACCC
The DNA here is from genome assembly GCA_917490735.1 of Dryobotodes eremita. Taxonomy (NCBI): domain Eukaryota; kingdom Metazoa; phylum Arthropoda; class Insecta; order Lepidoptera; family Noctuidae; genus Dryobotodes; species Dryobotodes eremita. The sequence goes on from OU823269.1 coordinate 447,168, forward strand.
GTCTGGTCGGAGGATCCTCCCTTGTTTATGGAAGTATGAGTGAACTTTAAACCCTATTCCTCATACCTCTATAGGGTTTTCCCATTAAGAATTTCCTAACAATGTTTGCTCATAGCATATTTTATTTAAGCTTCGTAAGCTGGTAAATGTCGTCTGCGCGACATCAATATTAATTAGTAGCTCCAGTGCACGTGATACATGTTCACACGTATCTTCTACAAGAAACGATGGAAGAATAATGTGAAAGATTATACAGGGTGTCCCTGACAGTATGGATCAAATCGAATAGGGGCGTGGGCAAAGTCATTTCTAAACTAAAATCCTGAGAATGTCAGTGCAACTTTTTACGGTTCAAAAGTAATGACCAACTGTTTTCTAGCTGCGTAAAAGTATTACCACAGGAAAGGCCCACTCTTCTACAAAGTTCCGAAAAAAAAAATTGAGAGCTCTGATAGTATATTTTAAATATATTTTTTTTATGAGCACTGCGATGTTATAGAAAAAAAAAAGAAAAGTTGGTCATACTCATAACTTTTAAAACGTAAAAAATTGCACCGAAATTCTCATGGTTAAAAAGTTTAGAAATGCCTTTGTCCACGCCCCTATTCGATTTGATCCATACTTCCAGGGACACTCTGTATAACTTGAAAGCGGGTGACCACAGAACTGTTCTGTGGAGGTGACGACTAAAATGACAGATATGTATGGAAGAACATGAAAAACTCAAAGCATTTATTTCAATTAAACCATTTACAGGCACTTTTAAAATTTCAAGAGGTCTGTCAGTCAAAGAATCGGTCAGTTAGTCAGAAAGTTGAAGCTGGTTTCTCATTCCAAAACGTAGATCTCTGTGGAGAAGAATGGGCAAGAAACTCCAAGGACACCCTTTTTTAATCAAGATATTAAAAAATCCTAGGTAACTTATTCTTGTTGCTTCTATATGTGAGAACAATGTAAAAAAATAGTAAGAAACAATTCAAAATATAAGATTAAAAACAAGCCGTGGCAGTTAAGAGATGACCAGTCTCAACCGACGGCGGCCGTTCACGAACATGACGCGTGGATCGGCACCCAAACTCGCTGAAAACCAGCGCTGAGGCTCTGTCTCGCATAGGGTCGTAGCATTATGCTGAGCGATTGCCGTTTTGCGTGAATGCGACGCATATTTTCCCCCACCTCGTTCTTTTATGTTTTTGTGTGTTTTTCTTTGAGTCATGTTTACCGCAAATAAATGTATTTTCTTTCTTACTTTCTAACTCAAAGCATTTGCACACGCTGGGTCGACCGCAAACCAACTAGGATGAGGACAGGAAGGTGACGCCGGTTTGTTGCAGCTAGACCTTCTTGTTTTCTTGTATGTTACTTGAACACAACGAGGGAAACACTCCTAACGTGTGCATCGGAAGGTAGCAACGCTTGATTAAGCCCATTACTTAACGTTGCATTAGCCATAATCCCAGCGATATATAATACGTCACGCCACCGAGCACTACACACGTTTCTTGTTATTGTTAGCTACAGCATTTGAAAGAAAACTACGCACTACAGCAGGCTTAGCATGACGCTTTCTATTTCTTGGAAGAATAGACACAGCTATTTCTATACAAAGTGACATTTCGTTTCTCCATTTTTGACATGGCACCGTAAAAATCCTTCTACAATCTGGCATTTTGTCTTTCGTTTCAACCGATCATTGTCTAGGTTTATATTTAGACTATTTCAGAAGAAAGTTTTCCTTCCCAAACTGTCAAAATCACACTGACAACTGAGAGTTGTCTAAGGTTGGGTAGGTTGGGTAAGGTTGTCAATTTGATTTTGTAATCGCCATGCTAAAGACAGTAGAAAATTTTTTACTCGACGCGACGGCCACAAAGTATAAAAATGGAATTGAAAAATTGAATTTTTCACTTTTTGTATGGAAGATGTGAAAAATTATTACTTACGTGTCGAGTTTTAGTGGTTTAAGGATTTTATAAAGGGGGTCGAAAATGTCATTAACTTTGCGATAGGACATACCATTTTCGAGATATAAGCAAAATAAAATAAAAACTTGAATAAACTACTGAATTAGGTACGTAAAAAGTGTAGTTGACTCTTTCTACTTTGCTGCCGTCGTACTGTCTTCACAGAACGTCATTTCTGGCCATGCCCTGGCAATCAAAGAGAACGCCTCAGAGTTCGAAGCAAATTAGTAGCACGCGTTCTTATATGGAATATAAGGAAAATCGCTTTTACAGTCCAACAAATATGTAAAATTGTGCAACAAGTGAACCGGCCGAACTGGCTGTTATGAAAATGTGGAAAAACGGGCCCCAGTCGCCGCCGTCACGCGGAGACAGGATAATGTAGTGCTTGTTACGAGCTGACGTACTGCAGCAGGTTGGATAAGCCTTCCTGTGGCGCCGGCTCGCGTACATTACATGACTTATCAATGTCCTACTGCCTCGTTGGTCTAGTAATCCCAAGTGCGACTGACGAGTGTTGGGTCCTGGGTTTGATTCTCAGGTCACGGCGTGTTATTGGGTTTTTACCCGACAGCTAAGATAGGGTTATGTTTTTCACGCGTATTTTTGTACCTGGATTTGTTGATACCCTCGTAACATCCTAACGGCTGGATGGGTTTTAATAATATCTATCGTTATAGGTTACGTTCTGTTTTTATAGAATCAAAATGGCGGATTGTAAACGACAATACGAAATGTCTTGAAAAAAAAAACATTATCTACAAACGGGGTGAATCGGGACGAAACTTTAAAATGGATTTTAACGTTCAAATAATATAGTTTGTTGCCAACAAGGGCACTTAATCGTTGATTATAATACAGTTAACACATTAGAGTCCTTTTTGGCAACAAACTATATTATTTCAATGTTAAAATCCCTTTAAAGTTTCTTCCCAATTCACCCCTATTCACCCCGTTTGACGGTGCCTGTTGTGGGTATCAAAATAAAGGGATTGAGGAGTCAGCACCCAAAATATAACACATACTAAACGCAACCGGCGTGCGTGTATGACCAGATGTATGCACGTAAACGAGGCGAAAGGAGTATGTAAGGATCGTAGCAGGTGGCGATCTGTAGTTTCTGCCTAGTCCCAAGGGAAGTAGGCGTGACTTTATGTACCTATGTGTATGTGTGTATACGAAAATATTGAAAAAAAAAACAACTGTTATTGTATAACTGCCAACGGCTGAAAAGTGAGCTTGTTTTGAATTTTTTTGGTTGCACTCGGGTTTTGTGATATTTACAAAAAAAAAATATTTACGTTATGTCAACGGTAGAAATTTCATAACAATATGTCGTAAGGGACGACATTGAAATCCATATCCCTTACGACATTTGAAATACCTACCTTCGTCGATGTGTAAGTCGGCAGAAGTGTATAGTTCACCCACATTTTGTCAGTTATTTGAGTCCCAATTAATAGGGGACGAGCCTGTTACAGGAGTAAGTTTAATATTAATTTATTCTTCTTCCTGCTAATATTATAAATGTGAAAGTTTGTGAGGATGGATGGATGTTTGTTACTCTTTTACGCAAAAACTACTGAACGGATTTGGTTGGAATTTGGCACACAGATAGTTTAAAACCTGGATTAAAACATATATGATACTTTTTATCCCGGTAGTACCTACGTTCCCGTGGGATATTTTCCGACATACACGCGGGCGAAGCCGCGGGCAAAAGCTAATTAAACGTAAAACTTCCGGAATAAATTCTCTAAATGATGGACAAACGACATCAAATTCCGTTGCGAAGTTTATAAGAACAACGCGCTCACACAGACACACACGAAAAACGACGTTAATGTATAATATGTGTAGATACAGAAAGAGTTTCGTTTGTAGATCGCGTTGTAACATTAAAAAATGCGTTCTATTAATGGGGATCCTCAGCTGTAGCCCGCCAAATTCAAAATTTCTTTGGTTTTTTTGCAAATTGCAGCTCTGTTTTACGTCGTATCTTGATCAAAAATCGATTCGCGACTGTAGTAATGATATATTTACTGAATAATAATCATCAATTTCATATCAAGCGTCAAATTGTGGAAATTTGTTCCAGCTAAGAATTTTCATATGAAATATTCTGAAAAATTTGAATTTGGCGGGCTACAGCTGATCATTCACCTTAAGATCCGGCGTGTCGTTGCTCCTGCGAGTAGTTCGTTATGTAAGTCCACGACCGTCTCTAACTTACCTGCAAGTTTCTCATGCGCAGCGTTTGTTATTACGAGTGCTCACCGCACGTTTCTACGAAATCTCGCGGTTTTAACATACATTTAAAACTTATATGAATAAGATTTGACATTTTGAGATGCTTTGGGATTATGAGCCTTAACACAGTGTCATGTAGTTCATTTTGCAGTACAAGTGACACTGTGATAAGTTAGCCTTTTTGCAGTGATGGTGTCAGTAGTAATTTAAATGTGTGAATGGACGGAAATATTGCAGTTCGCGGTGTCAACGTAGAGGCCTGCTAAGACGAGGGACAATTTGTCCGCGGACACTTTGGAATTGTATGGAAATTCTGGGAGTCTATATGTTCTTTTTTTTGTGTGGGAAATCTTCAAATGATCTCTCCCGCTCTGGGTGGAGCGGAAGGACGTGTCAGACTCTTACTGACTAAAACCCACCCGTGTTCCTTCAGTTGCCTGTGCGCCAGGGCCACGGTAACTCTTTCGAACAATTCGCGACCCCGGCAGGCATCGGCCCTATCGGACCCCGTCAATGATGCTGACATCTCTTTAAGGCGCGCGTGGAACACGACGCGCCGTAGCCCCGGGCCTGGTCCTTACCGGACGGCGAGCTGCCCATTGCTCGCCGTCCGCAAGCCCGCGCCTACGGTGGCCGGGAGCCGGCAATCGACTCTCGACGCCCAGGGTGTCTCCACCTGCGGCGACTAGCGGCGCGAGGGCGAAGCGATTGCCTCTCCCTCTCGCGCTCCACCTCCTCCTTCGCGAGCATTACTGCTTCGCAGAAGGAGGTGACGGCTTCCCATTCCCTCTCGCTCCGTACCATGGCCTGAACCAGGGCCGGACGCGAGAGGTCAGTCTATATGTCCTACGTGTGCGTTATTGCATAGATTTGCATACGTTCTATCGCCCCAAAATTTTTCCTCGTCTGCGCAGGCCTTAATGTTAAGTGTAGGGGAGAGGAACGACCAACGGAACGAAGTTTAGTATGGGCTGCGTGAAAGATGATATAACTAGAAAAGGGGACGACTGCTAGAGATGTGTGGAAGAACGCACGCTGCGCCGACCACTGATACATTTGAATAAGCGCACGAGCATGATGATGTAGGTCACGGATTCCCAAAATGGTCGATATCGACCCCTTGGATCGATATCGGTTTCCTAGGCGTCGACGACGGAAAATGGAAAACTTATGGGATCACCTCAGTCACCGGGCCTGTCCGTCCGTTCGTCTGTCGGTCTGTCCATCCATCCGTTCGTCCGTCCGTGCTCATTGCCGAATCCCGACTCGCACTTGCCCGGTTTTTTTTATTGTCAATAACCGAGTGGCAGCCCTATGAAAGTAGATAAGAATTTTGAGCTCTGTTACGAAGCTTTCCTTCTGCTCGGTTTTTTATTCATGTGGTATGAGACAGTGTTAAACTACCCAACGCGGTTTGATGCGTGCGACGACAAAACCGCCATCCGAGTGTAACGTCATTAACGATGACACATCTGAATTAACGTATAAAATATTGGCCACATCTGCGTAGAATAGAATAGAATTACATTTATTATGTACACCTTAAAAATGACAGATATAAATGTAGAAATTTCACATACGGTGACACAACGGGCGGTCTTATCGCTAAAAGCGATAAATGGCGTGATGTACTATTTAACGCGTTAATTCACGAGTAACGAGACAGGTGTGGCAGAGTTATAACTATCTGTGTGTGATACTATAGTATCACACACAGATTTTTACACCACTTGCGAAGAAACACAAACAAGATACACCTTTCGACACAACAAAAACAAAATAAACACCTCAATCCCGACTCCAAATGCACTCAACTAGCCCTTTAGTTATGTCCATAAAGATGTATAATAAATTACCAAATGACATTAGAGAAGTAAGCAAAACAAATATATTTATTAATAAATTGAAACAATTTCTGGAATCCAAGTCATACTACTCAGTAAACGAGTTTTTAGATGACAAATCTATTGCAAATTAAAATTATTGTCTCTCTTATACAGCAAACATTATGAAATATATATAATATAATATGAATATAGATAATTAAATATAAATATGAAAATATAAATACATAAAAAATAGCATAATTTAGTAATAACAAAAATACTTCAAAAAATTTCATAATAATTACCCTACATTATTCTTGTGCAATACATAAAATAAAAATAACTAATATACTATACATAAACCTGATAATATATATATATATATATATATATAATTATACACCCAATTAAACTCATCCAATAAATTTTAATAATATTGAATTGCTGCTCAGCCCTCTTCCTCTCTCCTAATGTTGCTGTGCCCGACAGGGTCCATATTGATCTTTTACCTTGTTAGACCATCTATGTAATACATATGGAATGCAATAAAGAATTGAGTATTGAGTATCGCTAAGTTGCCGTAACCCGCAGGACCGCCGGGGGTGCAGTACGAGAACGCGCTGCTGCAGATCGCGCCGGTGGACAAGGCCAAGTGCCCCTTCGTGAAGGACTCCAGCGACATCGGCTTCCAGCTGTTCACCAGGTGACCGACCCTTATCTAGTTCGAAATCTCTGATCTTTCTGTAATCGTTGAGCTCCTTAAATTCTCAGTTGAGCTGCACGGTTACTGATAAATGCGTGCACTGACTGGGCAGGTCCACTTAATCTGTGTGGTTCTTTCCTCAAAAGATCATTTCAGGCACCAATCTACATGGCCTTCACATGATCTGACCAAGATTATGTCTGGACTTTAAAAGAGACTGTGACCTCTAAGTTTGTTTCGGCCTTTCTTCTCAGAGTAGTCAGATAGGAAACGCCGACCTCATCTAGTTTAAAAAATATGATTGACGTGTAAAAATGTTTGTATTAAACCTACTTACAGAAATAAAGACTATACTTACAGAATTATGGTGTACATAATAAAGAGTATTCTATTCTATTCTAAAATCATTTAGTAACGACACTAAGTACACAGGGTTACAAATAGCTGGCGAAACTTCACAAGCAATCAAAATCTTAGAATGATACAACAAAAAAGCAGTCTGCTGCAGTCGGTGGCAGTTACTTTAGTTTTATTTCAAATTTGGTGCTGCCAACTATATGAGACTGCTGGAAATATGATCTTTTTTAGTATTTTTTTTTCAGTTGCTGGGTTTTATATATTTTGTATTTTATTTTTGTCATTTTTATGTACATTTTTGGAATCGTATCAAGCCATTTATTTTGGTTTATATATGATATATATATGTATAAATAAAAATGAAATGCTGTTCGTTGGTAAGTGTATCACTTGAGAACGACTTGACCGAGTTAGTTATTTTTTATTTTAAAATGTTCGTAATCGTCAGAATTAGGTTTATAGAGAAAAAAAAAGGAAAAACCTGGACGTCCTTTTTCTAATGAATTTTCATATGAACTTTTGGACAGGACAACGTCTGTCGGGTCAGCTAGTGTATGATAAAATAAAAGTTTGATTCTCAACTCATAAGTTCAAAGTGACAGCTGTTCGATATCGACACCCAACCAGTCTGCAGTTTCTTCATATAATTGAATTCAGTCTTGATCCAGTTTTTACACGCTTTTTTCGAGATCCAATCTCGTGAAGACTTTTAAATCTGGCAATTGTTCTCTTAATCTCGACCAATAATAGGCCGACATCTCGGACGAGATTTTGAGACTGAGCACGTGCGACTTAGCACAGTATGGTTCGTGGAACGTCATTTTGATAATAATAAATTAATGGCTTTATAGTGGTCGTGATGCGTGTGCTGATTAGCTGCGTTATGAATAAACATTGATTATTTTGTTTCGAGATTCAACTAATGTCATATTATTTACGAAATACTACACCAATACCCAAGTAGGTGTAGTTTGCATTTTAATTAATAAAAAAAAATACGTTAAGCAAAGTAGGTGAAATCGAGATCTCTCCAGATTGCCGGCCGAGATCTCGAATAGAGAGAGTGAGGCAGTCAGCAGGTGCTTGTGTTGCAGACACAACCCGACCGTGTACCAAGAGCTGGTGGCGGGCGACGACGAGCGGCTGTTCGCGTCCAACATGGACTTCAGCGCGCCCACCGTCTTCTACTTCCACGCCTTCATGGAGCAGCCCGACGACGGCAGCGGAATCATGCTCCGAGAAGGTAGACAACTCTACATCTTCTTAATAATAGTAGATTATTCACCGAGGGGATAAAGCAGTGTCTTAAGTCACGGGCGCTATTTTGAATCTCTTGTTTAACGAAGGAATCTAGTGCTCCCGAGCGCAGCGAGCGAGTCCAGAGTTAACTCTTAGGCGAAGGGAGGGAGTTACGACTAGAATCCTGAGTGCAGCGAAGGAATCAAGCACGCCCAAGACGAAGACACCTTTACTCCGAGGAGAATAATATACTTTTCATAGAGTTCCCAATGCTAATCACTTTATTGACCAGCGGGTTATAATAAAATTCGGAATAATATTATTACCCAGCTAGACCCTAGTGCCATAATGATTTACTCTAGGTTAGGTTTGCATGACATTTTCAGTACCGAGCAGGTGTGCGAAAACTGGCACGCTTCACGTAATGTCGATGAGTTAAGATTTGGTAGCGTTTGCTTTGTGTAGCGTACATGCAGCGCGGCGACATGAACGTGATCATGGTGGACGCGCACCGGCTGGAGGCGGGCCCGTGGTACTTCACGGCGGCGCAGAACACCTGGTACATCGGCCGCTTCGCCGCCGCCTTCGTCGACTACATGGTTTCCCGGTACCCAACGGACTTTAGTTTAACGGCTTTAATATAGTCACATCTTACTTCTATTATAAACGCGATATTTTGTGAGGATGCATCATGGATCCATGTATTTTTGTTACTTTTCAATGCTAAAAATACTAAACGGATTTTGATGAAACTTTACAGTTATACAAATAGTCTTTAATTTTAATAAAGATTTGGGCAAAAGCAAGTACAAAATTTGTTCGTCACCTTAAGAGCTATTTTTGTTTGCTCATTAGACAAACGTCAGTAAAAGTTGGAATTTTGACCTTCAATATCTCCGTAACTAGAGGGTTCCCAGGTGTGGTCCAGTACCAAAAATTATTACAATGACGGGGCGTACGAGTGACTCTCGGCTTTGTAAAGTGTCTTTACACCCGTTAGATACAACGGATTTTTTTTTTAAATGATCGTGAGAACCGCATCAAAATCTGTTGCGTAGTTTAGAAGAACAACGCGGTCACACAGACAGATATGAAAAGCGAGTTCGTTTATACTATGAAAGAAGCTACTTTCTTTGGTATTGTTCGTCGAATCGTTGAGCTGCTTAAGTTATGAGTTGAGCTGCACGATTACTGACAGATGCGTACACTGACTGGACAGATCCACTCATTATGTGTGGTTTTTCCTCAAAAGACCATTTCAGACACAAATCTACATGGTCTTCACATGATCTGACCAAGATTATGTCTGGACTTTAAAAGAGACTGTGACCTCTGAGTTTGTTTCGGCATTTCTTCTCAGAGTAGTCAGATAGGAAACGCCGACCTCATCTAGTTTTTAAAATATGATTGACGTGTAAAAGTGTTTGTACAAACCTACTTACAGAAATAAAATCATTTATCGTTTACTATGACCGCTTACACCGTATGACTGATGTCATGTTACTGCGCAGGGGCCTGGAGCTGAACAGCACGCACTTCGTGGGGCACAGCCTGGGCGCGCACGCGGCCGGCGTGGCGGGCAGCGCGCTCGCCACAGGTACACCACGATATGCACCCTATCACGTACATAGGACTTGAGGAGGATGCGCTCAGGGCAGGCCGCGAAATTCAAAAATACTTAAGTTATTTTGCAATTTGCAGGTCACTAACAGGTTGTATGTTGATTAAAATATGATTCGAGGGCGTAACAAATATGGCTTTACAGAATTATAATCATTAGAATCAGCAATACAACTCCTTAAGTTCGAATTGCCCTCAAATGTCATGATTTCATGAAATAGTCATTCAATTGGGTAATATGAACTTAGAGAGATGTATTGATGATTTTTATGATTACATTTCTATACATAAATATTTGATACGGCCGCGAATCATATTTAGATCAACATACAACCTGATGCTGACCTGCAAATTGCAAAAAACGTACGCGGGCGACTTTGGCGCATCCCCTTTAAACATAACTGCAAAATGTAGGTTTACTATAGCTACACCTCTGCCTCACCCTTCGGGGATTAAAAGGGTGATGTTATCTAAGCTTGATATAATAAAGCTGAAGGGTTTTTTTTTTGTTTCAACGCGCTAATCTCTGGAACAACCAGTCGAATTTGAAAAAAAAAAAAAAAACTTGATAGCCCAATAATTCTTGGGGAAGGTTATAGGCTATTTATTAACAGCACGCTACGATCCTAAGGAGCCGAGCGAAATGAAAAAAACGTCAGAAAGCTCGCTAAGCGAAAACGAAGTAAAAGCGCGAGCGGGCGATGCGTCGAAATATACAGAGTTACTGGTAACTCGACGTATTACTTGCAGAACGTCATAGTAGGGTTAAAATGCAACAAATTAAGCCACCAAATGTTTTACCGAAAATCAGTAGTTTTTAAGATAATAAGGTTTTTAGTTGTTTTATGAAAAATCCAATTTAAAAATGATTTACGGCGCGACTATACTGGAATTTAAGTTATTATAGTAGCTGATGCTGTAGCAGATCTTTGTTGATATTTAAAAATCTAAAATGCCAAAAACTTTGGCAAAGATCACTAATTAAACATTTTATTTTTCGCAATTTTTGTCATTACTTTATTAAAAAATCACTCAAAAACTAATGATTTTCGGTAGAACATTTGGTGGCTTAATTTGTTGCATTTTAACCCTACTATGACGTCCTGCAAGGAAGACGTCGAGTTACCAGTAACCCTGTATAATTAACGCAACACAACGCATACCAAAAATCCTGTTTCGTCACACTCTTACATTTTCTATGAACCCCACGCATACTCAGGCGCTGCCCGGCAGTTTTTGTATAAAAATACGTTGCGCTGCGGCCCGTTGCGGATCTAATGTGCGCTTGGCTTTAATTGTGTGCTAACTGTCCCGTAAGGTCGTGTGTCTCGCATCACCGGGCTGGACCCCGCGCTGCCCTTGTTCAGCGGTCTACCGCTGGAGCAACGACTGGACACGACTGACGCGCAGTTCGTGGACGTCATCCACACGGACGCCGGGATCTTCGGTAAGGGACCAGCTATAGGCCAAACGAATCCAAAATATTGAGGAGTTTCTCCATGGGAACCTACTACGCTTTGGAATGGGCAACTAGCTTCATCTTTCTGACTGACCGTCTCCTTGAAAATTCAAAAATCTTTTTTCTAAAAAAACAACTGACTTCCAAAAAAAACACTGAAAAACGTGAAAAATAACTTTAATTTCGGAAGTCGGTGGCCAAAAACGAAAATACACAACCAAAGACACCGACTTCCAAAATTAAAGTTATTTTTCACGTTTTTTAGTGTTTTTTTTGGAAGTCGGTTGTATTTTTGAAAAAAAAAAATATTTTTCACTTTTTAGTTGTGGTACCTACCCCACATACATTCGTATACCACTTCTTGATATGTAAATAACCGTGACAGGAAAAAATTATAACATCATCAATATCACACCAGAATTGGACCCGAAATCAATCACGGTGAATAGTGAGGGAGGTAATTTTCCCCTACCTGTTTTAGTCCCTCCGGACGTGGTTAGGGGTATTTCCAAACTCAAACCCTGCTGTTCGATTGGCCCAGATAACATCCCTGCATATATCGTTAAAGGATGTAGCAGTATATTAGCAGCCCCTTTATGTCATGTTTTTAATCTAGCTCTTAAGTCGGGCGTGTATCCGGAGCCGTGGAAGACTTCACGTGTTACTCCCATCCCTAAAACCAGTGACAAGACATATGTCGAGGAACACAGACCCATCGCTATTTTGTCAACCATTGCAAAGGTCTTTGAACATATACTTCACACTGTTATCTGTAAACAAACCAATATGTATCTTTCTGATGCTCAACATGGTTTTCGACCTGGTCGCTCCGTGAACTCAAATCTGCTGATTCATGTTGACTTCATATCCAGTAGCCTGGAATCCGGTAGGCAGGTCGACACTCTGTATTTTGATTTCCGGAAGGCGTTTGACAAAGTGGACAACGATGTGCTTTTGGCAAAGTTAGGGGCTACGGGCTTCTCATCCGGCCTTCTTAACTTCTTCGCCGACTACCTACGGGATCGCAAACAGTTCGTCCGCCATGGCTGCTTTGAGTCGAAGTCTTATTACACTCGCTCGGGCGTGAGCCAGGGATCCGTGTTGGGGCCGCCTCTGTTTCTGATCATGATCAACGACCTAATTTGTAAGATTCGATTCGCAAAATGTCTACTATATGCCGACGATCTAAAACTAGCTGCGCAAATCAGAACAGAGGTGGATTGCGAACTCCTACAAAAAGATATCGATACCGTCTATGAGTGGAGCATGGAGAACAAGTTGTTGTTTAATATTAGTAAATGCAGCGTTATGACTTATGGTCGTGGGTTGAGACCAATAAAATATGATTATAGTTTGGGGGGTTTAGTGATCACTCGTGTCACCAGCGTTAAGGACTTAGGAGTGACTTTCGACCGCAGTCTGACATTTAGAGACCACGTGTCTGCCCTTGCAAAGGAATCCTTCAGGCGTCTGGGATTTGTCTTGAGGAACGCTCGTGACTTTCGCAATCCCAGTATTATTAAACTTCTTTACACCACTTTGGTTCGGAGTAAACTCGAGTCCAGCGCCTGTGTCTGGCATCCGCATACTGCGTCTCAGACACTGATGCTTGAGAAAGTTCAGAAGACCTTCCTGAGATTTTTGTATCAAAGGCTGTACCATTACTTCCCATTCATGTACCCAACGAATTATCTTCTAGGGGTGTTGGGTTTAAATTCGTTGGAGGTAAGAAGGGGCTTTGATCAGCTCACGATTGCCTGTAAAACCCTAAGCGGTCGTATTGACTGCCCTGAACTCCACGGACTTTTCTGCCGACTATTTGTGCCCGACAAATACTTTGGGCACCGTCAAAGCCGCCGTCATAACCTGTTCGCACTACCGCTGTCTAGATCTGTTGCTAGAGCCGAATCCCCAGTTTGTCGAACCCTAAGGATGCTAAACGCCCTCCTGACTGCCGACCCTGAATGTGATGTGTTTGCCGATGAATGGAAGAAAATAATGCGTGCTTGTCTGGTGTTTTGTGAGGGACAATATGCGAGGGTGTCCACTGTTGCATGTTAGTTTATTGATGTATCTAATTTATTGAACCATTTACTCAAATAATTATTAATAATTTTATCCACGAATTGTATATCTTTGAATTTAATTTTTTGTATTGTATGTTATTTGAATGCTTATTTTATTTTAATTTTTATAATTCTATGTTAATTAATGTAATTGGACCTGTGCCGTTTTAATTAACTATAAATAAATAAATAAATAAATAAATAAATAAATATAAACTAAGTGGAAAAAATGAAAAAATACGCATTATTAGGGATAACTCAAAAACTACTGGTCAGTACTTGATCAAATTTAAATGGGACTGCATGTGAAGCACCAGCTTTCAAATAAAAAAAAGAATCATCCAAATCGGTTTACCCAGAAAAAAGTTCAGAGCTAACAAACATTAAAAAAAAAATATAGTCGAACTGAGAACCTCCTCCTTTTTTTGAAGTCGGTTAAAAATGCCTGTAATTGGTTTATTTGAAATAAATGCTTTGAGTTTCGAGTCTACCAGATTTACATTAAAATAAATGCCGAGCGATGCAAGGCCCTGGTGGCCCACCGATAACGTCCCCAACTTGAACCCATACATGCAACCATTATTTTGAGCAATTTATACAAATCCCTGCTTCTACCGAAACGGTGTAGGAAAACATCGTGAGAAAACCGGCATGTCCTAAAATCAATCATTGGAAGACAGGTGACAGCCACCACCCGCACTGAGCCCGCGTGGTAGATTCAAAAAATCTAAAGTCATTTGTCCAAATTAGACTTTTTTTGAACGTGTAAATTACACAACGGCCACTCCCTCTCACAGAGAGGAGGTCTGAGTCCCAGCAGTGGGAACGTTATAGGCCAAACATGTAATGTTGAACCAGACTAAGGCCGAGATCTATAAACGTTACGTAGTTCGTGCTTTGGCTAATGCTCGGTTCCTATAAACAGAAACGAATCGTTTTGCTTACCAATGGTAGTATTTTTATTCCCAAACTGGGCATATAAATAGATTCGTAAGCTAATTTTACCTGCGATGGCTACTTCCATATGGGAGGGTCTACTATGCAAAGCTATGAGGTATTTGCTTTGTAGCGGTATCAACATCACCACATGCGAGCTACACGTCACAATGACGTCACACAATCCTGCATCGCGCAAGCAGAGTTTACCGCGGAACTAGCATATATACAACATCCCGACATCAACCGTCGGGCAGTTGCCCACCAGACACAACACCCGTCTGGTCGGAGGATCCTCCCTTTTCTATGGAGGTGTGAGTGAACTTTACACCCTGTTCCTCATACCTCTATAGCTTCATTATTGGTAAAGATACAAGTCTTAATTTTAACCAATAACGGTCCGTAAATTATAGGAATCGGCCATTAGACATGTTCTCGTCTCTGTCTTGTACTTGCAGTGCGACAGTGACAGGAATAACGCTTAGCCTAAGTACGTGCTAAGTAACGTTTACACAAAGTCAAAGTAAATTAGCTAGTGAAACTCCGCCGACGTGATGGGTATCGAGGTATCGATATCTAAACATGTAAAACAAAAAAAGGATTTTTGTGGCGTCAACGACCTTTGGTGGTGTAGTTACTTGAAATATAAGTAAAAAAATCTGTTTATTTTTTATTTTAACTTGACATACGAAATGGGTATCGATATCAAAACATATTTTTTTTGTTACATCGATACTCATTACGTCTGCGGAGTTCCGCTAACTAATTTAATTTGACCCTGTAGATTTAGATTTATTGTTTCCCAGGATACAAGGAGCCCATCGGTCACGCAGACTTCTACCCGAACGGCGGTAAGAGTCCGCAGCCAGGCTGCGAGCTCGAGGTGGTCATACCGCAACAGTTGCTGCTCAACAAGTGTGAGTGCACGCCTTAGGCCCGAAAGTGCGTTAAGCGGGCGCCCGCGACGGGCAACCGCCGCGTGTCGATGCGCGTGGAGACGCGGGTGGGCTTCGTGGGAAGATTAAAGAAAGATAAGGTGGTGGGGATCTTATTATTATTAGGGCACCGCGCATGCCTCCGTGATGGCCACCGTCGCACGGAGGCGGGCCCCGTTGAGCGGCCGCGGCGCCTGTCTCCCCGCAACGGAGCACTTTTGTATGGAACCGCGCGGGCGTCCACTAAACGTAGTTTCAGGCCTTACAACCTTACATTCATGTGGATGTCCCTGGAGGTGCAGGAGCCTCCACCAGACATACTTTGATTCATATTTTGAGGAAAATAACTCACAACTAATCACATCGTAAGAAACAATATTGACACTCCCCCCTCTAACATGTTATACTAACTGCCCTTCCGTGTCCCCCCGCTCCCCAGTCTTCTGCAGCCACTGGCGCTCTTACATGTTCTACGCGGAGTCAGTGCTGCGGCCGCGTGGGTTCGTCTCCACAGCGTGTCCGTCTTGGAAGGAGTTCTCGCGAGGCCGCTGTGCGCACGGACCCACTGTGCGCATGGGCGCCGGGCTCGACCACAAGTAAGAGAGACACGAGGGCAGTCGGGCGTAGGAGGGAGCGCGAGATTTTGCACATTGAGGTTTTAAGGCTCTCACATGTTGGGGCACGACAGCATAGCTAAAATCCTCCTTCATCATTTTCGTAAATTTACTTTGCACTAATGCACACTACAAGCGGGCTGCACCATACTTTTTTGTACGAAAATGCGTTTCACTGCGGCCCGTTGCGGCTTTTACGTGCGCTTGGCTTCAAGGTTGTTTTTGTGAACCTTTTTCGCACCTTATCTTTTAGGAGGTTTCAACGGTCGATTGGTGCTTCAAAGTGGTTTCATAGATGGATTACGCACACTTCAGAATCTTGCGTTCAATTGCAAAAACATGATGACTCATACTTTTGCTCAATGTTTTATTGCACAGAATTTATGGTATTGGTAAAACCATCAACTTCCCACATTTTTCCATTTTTCTGGACATGTAAATATGAAATCACAATCTCGCACAACTTTGCACTGTATTGTCACACGCTTAAAGCACACTATTGTATGATCACTCTACGCTTGCAGGTGACGGCATGGAACAGACCCGAGGCTTCTACTCTTACTACTTAACGTCACACACGAAGCATCAACACGACAGCAAGGACCACTCCGATTTGAACCAGATCAAACCGCTTCAAACCGGTTCCAAGAGGATAAAACTGGACTCAACTAGAGTAGATACAAAAGAATTTGACAGAAATCGTGAGATGGAATATATTCGACAACACAAATCCTTAGAAAAGAAGTCAACAATACACATTGATGTACATATAAATAACAAGCACGATGTGAGGCACTTTACACCAAGTATCAATAATCTCCGTAAGAAACGAGTCACACGTGACGTTACGAAATTGGTCGCTGACATCGGCGAAGTGTCGAAGAAAGGCGAACAACATCTCAACATACACACAGCTACTAATGACACAGAAACTAAACAACAACGTACACCTGCTGTAAATGTCATAAACAACGAGACAACTACACAACTCACAGATAAAGGAACACATGCTCACAACCAAATCAAACACAACGGAAAGCAAATCAAAGATGACGTAAAGAAGAGCAAACCATCAAACAGTTGGGTACATGCAAGCAACGGAAAGACAACTCACAATCACGGGAACAAAACTTCAACTGAGGCCCACAAACACACAGACAGACACGCGAAGAAACGACAGAAACGATTCCTACAGCTCTTCAGCCGATCAGACAACGAAGACAATTTCATATTCCGAGCTCTGAATTTCCTAGTCAAGAACCGTAAGAGCGTGGTCCCGATCATAAGCGTGGTCAGAGATATCAACACCCTCGTGAAGAGTGGCAACGGAGAGCTGAACCACGTGAGCAGGGAGAGGAACAACTATGTCGGGATCTCGGCTCCAGAGCTCGCCCCCGTCACGTACTCGCTGGAGCTCGGCAACGAGTCCAAGGTCGTGGCGTTCATGAAGAGGCTGTTCGGACTCGTTCCAAAGGGCGACCGGCTTACTGTCGGCAGCGGGTGATAGGGGGGTGTTACGGGTAGGTATACAGAGACTCTTTTGGGTGGAGGTGTATAATTTGATGAGCCATTGATAGTACTGTACAGTAAGTTGGTAGAATTGGTGTATTTGAACAAAAATCCAATGCATGTATGTGTTTTTTTCGGCTTTCATAAGAACTTCGGGGGTGGCGTTTAAACTCGTAACTTATCACACATTCAGAATCTTTATAATATTATATTATTTGTTAGTAATCGGTCATGAAGTGCTGCTGAAGTGGCAATCGGCTAGTCACATCTCTCGTAGAACCGACAATCGCGTTTAGGCAAATGTAGTGTGGGACGCCCGCTGGTCAGGTGGAGTGACGACTTGCGAAAGGCGGCTGGCAGAGACTGGTTGAAGAGAGCCGAATATCGGACTCAGTGAGGTTCACTAGGAGAGGCATTCGTCCAGCAGTGGACGAATATAGGCTGATGATGATGATGGTGATGATGATGATGATGAATCGGTCATCAAGTAAGTTCCGCTACGAGTGTAAAGTTCCCTAAATCGTTTTTTTTAATCATCATGTTGCAGTCGTCTACATAAAAACCGTATCATGCATAATCATCCTCTTAAAGATTGATTTTCATGTACATTCAGGGACTTGTATTGCTCACCATATGAACACACTACGTAATTTTGCCGTGTTAATCTTTGGTTTCCTACGGTCACACAATAACGGCTGTCCAAATACAGATCATTTTTTGTGGCAAATACAGGTGAAAATTACATAGTTTCACGACGGAAGTTATAATAATAAAAAATAAATAATAAAATAAAATAAAATCTTTTTATTTCTGACACATTTGGCCCATAATGGTGTTAGTAGACAGAAGACTTACAAACTATTTTTAAAATTTACAAACTATTTAAAAAAAAGTTAAATTTTTTTTTTTTTAAAAAGTTAAAAAAAAAATTTTTTATTCAATTTAATTTAACTTTTTATTCAATTTAATTTAATGCAATTTAATTTTATTCATCTTAACTTTATTCAATTCAAAAAATAATAATAATTAATTTAGGTATTTGCCTCCCACTGGGGCGCCGGGCACACTCACTTGTGCTTGAACCCAGTGCCCCAGAAGGAGCCTGTCCAGCTTGTGGCTGAGCACGCTCAGGATGGTGTTGGCGCTCCCACGCGTACGGAACATTAGCGATAATAATGGAACCGCTTTCTTAGAAAACCAAAGCTTAACAGCTGTTTCTATTTCTACCACATGACGACCCATTTCCCTGACTGTACATATACTATCGGTACGGATCACAGTGACGTATGGTATTGTCCCCAGGGCCCGGGGCACGTACTACCTGATCACACACCGCGCAGCGCCCTTCTCCATAGAGTAGATGTAGTAGGTAGCTATAGTTGTTAATATAGATCACGTAAATATTAACTGTTGTTTTATTTATATCATTGGTCAAACCATGATCACCCTAGTATATTTTCAACTAAGCATAGTCACATACAAAATATGTTCGTCGCTTAAAGGCTATTTTTGTCCGACCATTGCACGATGTAATCTGCTTTACCGACTCAGCATTATATATTGCGTCCTAATATCCAAAATTGCAGAATGACATTCTACGAATTCAGCGTTCTTTACATGTCAGACCGAATATCGTATCAGTGTTATTCGTACAACGCCACATGCGAGCTACGCGTCACACTGACGTCACGCAAAATCCTGCATCGCGCAAGCAGAGTTTACCGCGCAACTAGCATATATGCAACGTCCCGACATCTACCGTCGGGCAGTTGCCCACCAGACTCAAACACCCGTCTGATCGGAGGATCTTACCTTTTCTATGGATGTATGAATGAACTTTACACCCTGTACCTCATACCTCTGTAATATTAACACTAGAAATAAGAATAAACTACGTGCTTCCTTTCACCGGCTTCATAAGGTTCACAACTCATTTGTTGGGCTTAGTATAACCTTTTATAACAAGCTACCCTCTTCTTTGCTAGATTTACCTTTTAATGCGTTTAAAGCTCAAGTAAAATACAAAAATTTGTCCAAAGGCATACTATTATATTCTATCAACGACTACTTAAGGTTGCACTAGTTGATATTTTTTCCATACAAATTTCGGGAGGGTATTACTCCACTGTTTAACATTGTACATCCAAAGTTAAACATAATGTCGTTTTGTTTCATTATTAATTTTGTCTGTGCAGAAACAGAATAGTAAAATAAAAAGTTATGAGCCAACAAAGAACCATTTTTCTTGCTTATTTTAACGCAACTTTAGGCGTTAATAAGTAATAAAAGAAATGTAAAAGCTACAAAACAAAGAAGGCACCGACAAACGTCAATTATCGAAAACTTTAATAAACTTTATTTGTAACTTATTTTTGCACTGGTTTTTTCATAAAACTCGATTTTTCAAATGACTTTTCCAAATTTTTTACGCGCTCGTCTTACTATGAATTATCGTGCATTTCACTCAATGCCAGGAAAAAGGACACGATGCCAGGTGAGAGAGCGTGCTTTTTGGCACCCCACCAGTGATTTCGAGACCGCGACTAGTTCAACCTTAAACGATAAAAATAGTTGTTCGCTGTGATTAAGTCAAGACAATGATTATGTTTTTTCTCTAGAATTAGCTTACCTAATGACAGGGTATTGTGTCAATTGTTGGTTTAAGCTAATTTATTTTAATTTTATTTTTATTAATTATTGACCTAATCTAATCATTATAATGTTTTATTTGATGCAATATGTGGTTATCTAGCGACCTCGAAAATTGATCATATTACACTTGGGAGCAAATAAATCGAGCCACTACCTTTTTTCACGTAAAATGGTAAATATTTTTGGTAATATGGAACGTATCAATTCGAACTATATATCGCCTAAAAGTTTAGTTAATAACCTTTACAATGAGGGTAAATTATTGAATAATAACCTTATTGAATGATAAATTATTGGCTCTGCAAGAAAAATGGTAATTTTGATAGAAAATTTAGTAGGGCTAAAACAGTCCATAAAAACAATAAAAAACAAAATTATTGCAAAAAAAATATTCTTAATAACTGGTATTACCCCCCCGGGCCCTGATACATTCTTGTAGCCTATTAGTCATCGATCTGATCAGCGTTACGATGACATATTGTGGTATGTTCTCCCACTCTTCAAGCACAGCGACTTTAAGCTCGGGAATGGATGAAACAGCGGGAACCCTGGCTCGGACTCTCCGTTTTAGCTCGTCCCATAGGTGTTCGATCGGGTTCAAATCGGGACTTCGTGCTGGCCATACCATTTGTTGAATCCCGATCGCAGACAAGTATTCCGTAACGATCTGCGCGGTATGAGGTCTCGCATTGTCATGCATAAACAAGAAATTTTCTCCGACAAAACCAGCATACGGCATTACGTGGTTTTCAAGAATGTCAGTTATGTATCGGTCAGCTGTTAATCCACGTCTACCACTGCCATCGTTGGCGGGGTCGACGAAGACAAGTTCCGTTTTTCCGTCTAGAGAAATTCCTCCCCACACCATACAAGAACCACCACCAAAACTCACCGTTTCTCGAATGCAACATTGGGCAAATCTTTCACCAGGACGTCTATACACTCGGTTTCTCCCGTCATTGCTAAAAAGACAGATTCTTGACTCGTCAGAAAACAAAACTGACCTCCAGTCTTCTAACGTCCAATTAATGTGTTCTCGAGCAAACTCCAAGCGAGATCGGCGATGAGCTACAGTCAATTTTGGGCCAGTTGCTGGTTTGTGTGATGTTAAATTTCGTTCTTTTAGTCTTCGTCTCACTGTCCACCTACTGATTGCGACTCCTCGAACGTCACGTAACGCTTGCTGTAGCTGAACAGCATTAAGTCCACGGTCGCGCAACGAATTGGTTGCAATAAAGCGGTCGTCACGTTCTGTTGTTGCCCGTGGTCGGCCAGTTCCAGGTCGCCGAACAAAAGCACCAGTCTCCAGATACCTGCGGTATACCCGCTGTACCTTTGAACGACTCAAATGAAGTCTGCGTGCCACTTCACGTTGTCCGTGTCCAACCTCAAGTAAAGCTACAACTTGGGCAGCTTCCGTCGGTGTAGTATCCATTTTATCAGGTTATTTTGATTACACAGACACAGATAAAGACAACAATAACAAGTAATATGGGTATGATTAACAAAAACCTCAAATTTAATCTTTTCTTAACAGAGTACAATAAAAATGTCATAAGCAAATTAAATGCGATAATTTTATTCTACCCTTTAAACTTTAATAAAAATGAAATTTTGACAACTAACTACCCTCATTGTAAAGGTTATTAAATACCCTTTTAGGCGATATATGTTTCGAATCGATGCGTTCCTTAATACCAAAAATAATTACCATAATGCGTGAAAAAGGAAGTGGCTCGATTTATTTGCTCCCAAGTGTATATTTACCTGAGCAACCGGCAGTCAGTTCGTCATGCTCCCTTGGATGTCACTGCTTGTGGTAGCGTCGGGGGTCGGGGTGCCTCCTTCCCTCAAATATGGCGAGGAGGATAGTGGCTGATCTTTGCGTTATGCTCGTGACTCAAAAGACCATTTAAAATACCAATCTGCATGGTCTTCGCATGACCTGACCAAGATTATGTCTGGACTTTAAAAGAGACTGTGACCTCTGAGCTTGTTTCGGCCTTTCTTCTCAGAGTAGTCAGATAGGAAACGCCGACCTCATCTAGTTTAAAAAACATGATTGACGTGTAAAAGTGTTTGTACAAACCTACTTACAGAAATAAAATCATTTATCATGTATCATTTATAACGGGAAAAATTTGATATAAAACACGTCGAGGCTGCGTTTTGCGTTCATAACGCTCTCCTATAAAATCATGATTTTGTAGATAACCGTATTTACTTTGTGGCCTTTGAGTAGAAAGAGTTCTACTGTCTTTAGCATGGCGATTACAAAATCAAATTGTCTTCACTACCTTAGACTGTCAGTTGTCAGTGTGATTTTGACAGTTTGGGATGGAAAACTTTCTTCTGAAATAGTCTTCTTAAAAAAGGGCCTAGACAACGATCGGTAGAAACGAAAGAGAAAATGCCAGATTGTAGAAGGATTTCTACGGTGCGATGTCAAAAATGGAGAAACAAAATGTCAGTTTGTATAGAAATAGCTATGTCTATTCTTTGTAGAAATAGACAGTGTCATGCTAAGCCTGCTGTGGTTAAAGTATGTATGTAGAGAACTATGAATTGCACTGGATTTGAGTACAGTATTTTGACATCTATTTAATAATAATCTAACATTCACTGACTGAGAGCGCACAACCTATACCGCTAGGTGTAGAAGCTTGAAATGTTGCGCAGGAGTTCCTTTTATAACGAAAGTGAGCACTAAGGATTTTTGAAAATTCACCCCCTAAAATGGGGGGGGGGTTAATTATGATATGGAAGTTCGTAATTTTTGCCGATGAGCACAGCTTTTTGACCAAAATCGTCACTAACACCGCCATGTTGTTTTTTTTAAATACATTTCGCAAAACAATATTGTACAAATGTTTTCCACCAACAGCGTCATTCAAGCGCCAACAGATCCTTGCAGCAGAGTACCCTGTACAAATGTACTAGATTTGACAGGATTTTGAGACTTTTGATAAGCGTCACTTAAAGCTAGCGGAGCACCAACCTGTACATGTGGTGCGGGTGCAGCAGCGAGCCCAGCACCAGCGACTGCAGGTACACGGGCCGCAGCACGCGCGACAGCAGCGCGCCCTGCAGGCCGCACACGCACCAGCGCGCCACCTTGTAGTGGTGTATGTCGCACCTACCTGTACATGTGGTGCGGGTGCAGCAGCGAGCCCAGCACCAGCGACTGCAGGTACACGGGCCGCAGCACGCGCGACAGCAGCGCGCCCTGCAGGCCGCACACGCACCAGCGCGCCACCTTGTAGTGGTGTATGTCGCACCTACCTGTACATGTGGTGCGGGTGCAGCAGCGAGCCCAGCACCAGCGACTGCAGGTACACGGGCCGCAGCACGCGCGACAGCAGCGCGCCCTGCAGGCCGCACACGCACCAGCGCGCCACCTTGTAGTGGTGTATGTCGCACCTACCTGTACATGTGGTGCGGGTGCAGCAGCGAGCCCAGCACCAGCGACTGCAGGTACACGGGCCGCAGCACGCGCGACAGCAGCGCGCCCTGCAGGCCGCACACGCACCAGCGAGCCACCTTGTAGTGGTGTATGTCGCACCTACCTGTACATGTGGTGCGGGTGCAGCAGCGAGCCCAGCACCAGCGACTGCAGGTACACGGGCCGCAGCACGCGCGACAGCAGCGCGCCCTGCAGGCCGCACACGCACCAGCGCGCCACCTTGTCCGAGCACGACATGGTCAGCAGGCGCTCGCCCTGAGGACCACCCAACAACATAACGTAACAACTCAAACCAAATAACATTCGATATTATCCTACTATCCTACTATATATATATATATATATATATATAATATTATAAATGTGAAAGTGTGGATGTTTGGATGTTTGTTACTCAATCACGCAAAAACGGCTGAAAGGATTTGGATGAAATTTGGCACATAGGTATACCATGACTTGGATTAAAACATAGGATACTTACTATCTCGATATTTCATCGGGATCGAGACTTATGCGGGTGAAACCACGGAGCGCGTCTAGTAGTTAATAAGACTAATAAGCTAAATTTTCAAAGGTTCCTCTCTCCTACTATTTTGCTGTGCCCGACAGGGTCCATAATGATCTCATTAAATTTTGAGATACCACCTAACTACACATTGTGGAATGCAACAAATGGTCGAGTAATGAGTTCACATACGCTTCGGTAGTGCTCGTAAAAAAGTACAGCTCCGCCGATGTGTAGTCACAACCAAAATATGTTCATCACCCTAAAGGGGATGCGTTCAGGTAGCCCGCGAAATTCAAAAATACTTACGTTTTTTGCAATTTGCATGTCAGTGTCAGGTTGGATGTTGATTAAAATATGATTCGCGGCCGTAACAAATATGGCTTTACAGAATTATAATCATTAGAATCAGCAATACAACTCCTTAAGTTAGAATTGGCCTCAAATGTCACGATTTCATGAAATAGTCATTCAATAGGGTAATATGAACGTAGAGAGATGTATAGATGATTTTTATGATAATAATTATATAAATAAATATTTGATACGGCCGCGAATCATATTTAGATCAACATACAACCTGACACTGACCTGCAAATTGCAAAAAACGTAAGAAAATTTGAATTTGGCGAGCTACCCTGACGCTTCCCCGTTAAAGGTTAATTTTGTCTCCTCATGACACGATAGAATCAGTTTTACCGACTCAGCATTGTATATTGCGTCGTTACGTCAATATGGCTGAAAGGCATAGAAATGAGACACTGACAGTTCTTGACAATCTATACATATACTAAAACCAGTTTCTGCTCGCGGCTTCGCCCGCGTGCATGTCGGAAATTATCCCACGGGAACGTGCTACGGGGACAAAAAGTAGCCTGTGTCCTTCCCCAGGATGCCATCTATCTCCTTAGCAAATGTTATCGAAATCAAATCCGTTCAGTGGTTTAGACGATTTATAATATTAGTATGGATAGTAACCAAGTCAAAACCGTACATTGTTTTTTTTTTTAAAGTAACTGCTATGAGGTGTGGGAACGAGTCTGACACCGAAAATATAGTTTTATAGAATTTTTGTCCGTTTGTCTGTTTGTCTGAATGTATGTTCCAGATTAGCGCAGAAACGGCTGCACGGATTTGGATAAAATTTGGCACATAGATAGTTTATAACCTGGATTAACACATAGGGTACTTTTAATGCCGGTAGTACGTTCTCGTGGGATATTTTCCGATATAAACGCGGGCGAAGCCGCGGGCAAAAGCTAGTTACAAAATAAATGATTTATGTTTAATAAAAAAAAGAAAATGTTTTAGGTTGATGTCAACTCGACATTGGTCAAAGGTGTACGCTATTTTGATCTTTTTTTATCAAGTAGTTAAATATAGTTTTCTGTACAATACTTTGTTCAATGCCGTAGCTTCGAAATGTATTAAGTGTCCTAACTTGATTAACGGAAGAATGAAGAAACCTGACGAAGATATACAGGGTCAAATTAAATTAGCTAGCGAAACTCCGCAGACGTGATGGGTATCGATATCTAAACATGAAAAAACGAAAAAAGGAAGGGATTTCAAGATTGTTTTTTGGGGTCATCGACCGCAGTTTGTGTAGCTAATTGCAATATTAATTTTAAAAAACCCTTATATTTTTGTGTAAACTTTTCAGATGTGACGGGTACCGATATCAAAACACAAAATATTCTGATTTCACAACTGATATTTCAAGTAACCACACTACCAGCAGTCTTTGAAAAAAATGAACATGAAATCTTTCCTTCAAGCTGTCAATTTACATAATTAAATTTTGGTCAAATGGTGTGCTGATACCTTATGATAGGTTAGCGAAGGTTGTAAATAAAATTCCAGTGTACAGTAAAATGTCTATTGCCCGACCAATACCAAAACAAGTTTGAAGAAATCAGATACAGTCAGGTTCAGTAAAATTAAAATGCTTTGAGTGACGAACTAAGTTTCCGAAAACGTAATAAATGTTCCCGAAAATCATAACCCTAGACGCTCGACGTCAGTGGCATCCCGAGATTCGGTTGGTTAGGTTCCTTTAAACCCTTTAGAGAGAAATAGGAGCCCCGCGAAGCGGGGCTCCGTCGACCAGCTTATTAACCGTAACCCTATATTTAGATTACCCTCGATTTCGGTAAAACTCAATTTAAATAAAACTTTGTGTAGCTGAGTGTACAAAAAGTCACGCTTTGGTATTCGTTAGTAATAGATTTTTTATTTAAAAAAATGTGGTACTCGTGGGGAATAGAAAATAAATTCGGAAATAAACTAATACCAAATGGTATTAGCTCTTGGTATTGGATGGGAATAGATCGAAGCAATGGATCTGCAATAGACTTTAAAATGATTCAGATTGTGATAGTGTGTTACGTAATTAGTGTGCTGTAGTTCGTACATGGTGTTTACCTCTAGGAAATTAGTAATTTAAGCCGACTGCAAAATAGTTAAGAAAACGCTAGGCAGATGAGGATGAGTGTAAGCAGTTCTTGGTAGACCTAAATAAATAAAAAAAATAGCCAGAAAAAGAATGCGTGAGTGTCGTGGAACACTCGGTTGGAACGAAGTTCCTTTCGTAGTATATTTAGAACATCCATAGAACAAATTTGATTACCATAAAAAGGGTTATATTGAGTCAAGTTTAAAAGATAGACATGCTGTCGCGGACTTTTTTTTAGAACTTTTAAAGGGGGACAATTCCGTCATATATAATTTTTGCGTAACTGTAACGGTTTATGCAGCGCACGCAACGGAAGCTCTCAAAAGGAATCATTGTTTTTCCTGCCTTTGGCACATTTTTCATTTATGCTCCGCTCCTTTTGGTCGTAGCGTGATGTTATATAGCCTTCCTTGAAAAATAGACTATCCAACACAAAAGATTTTTTCAATTCCACCTGGTAGTTCCTGAGATTAGCGCGTTCAAACAAACAAACTAATAAAGGGTCGTGACGGAAAATTCTTACTTTTATTCGCCTAGCCCCCATCCGCCAAGTCCGTACCGTGCGATAAGGAACTTCATTCCAATAAATACCCATAAATTCTGTGGAGTTTCGCTAGCTAAGTGAACGTGACGTTATAAAAGACTTGAGTGCACAGTGACATGTAGTTACCTGCATGACGCCGTCCCACGTCTGCAGCACGTTGTTGCAGTTCTTGACGGGGATGGTGCCCTCGCCCGACTCGATCTTAGTGCGCAGCTGCCCGCGCGCCAGTCTGTAGCCAAAATGCTTATCATTAGATTCTGAACCGACAAAACACACAACGACACACTCGCCTGTCCTCATGTGAGTACAATGACGCTCGACTGTCCTCGTATGTGTACACTCCCGCGTGTGTACACACTTGCCTGTCCTCATATGAGAACAATGACGGTCGACTGACCTCCTGTGAGTACAGTGTACACACCAGCGTGTGTACACACTCGCCTGCCCTCATGTGAGTACAATGACGCTCGACTGTCCTCCTGCGAGTACAGTGCCACACTCGCCTGCCCTCATGTGAGTACAATGACGCTCGACTGTCCTCCTGCGAGTACAGTGCCACACTCGCCTGTCCTCATGTGAGTACAATGACGCTCGACTGTCCTCGTGTGAGTACAATAACACACTCACCTGTTGGGGTGCTTGTCGGGCTCGGCGTGATGGTGCTCGTGCGGGGAGAAGATGCGTCCGTCGCCGCACGGCGCCGTGCTCACGTACAGGTGCACTTGGCGAGAAGGCTTCAGCTGGAAGCCTCCGCCCAGGAGAGGTTCTAGGTCGCTTTCTTCTATCGTCTGGCTAGGATCTGACAACACATAAATGGTACTTTTACACAAACATACATTAACTCACTCTTTCTTCCCATGGGGGTAGGCAGAAACTACAGAACGCCACCTGCTACGATCCTTACATACTCCTTTTGCCTCGTTTACGTTCATACATCTGGTCATACAATTGTAACTTAAAAATCATCGACGAAATTAAGGTTATAAAATGAACCTTAATTGTCAAATGTAAAACATCTCTATGATGATTTTAAATTAGAATTTCGAATTTAAGTATTCAAATAATCAAAAGAAAGCACTCAGTTTATAATTGGTACTACAAATTAGCATCCACAGGTACGTTTTCTGATCCATATGTTTACATTTTCATCAGACACTTTTGGAACAGACCTTACTTACAGACGGTACTTAACAGTCAACTGCACGTCGTTGGTTACAATTTGACACTGACAACGCCTCTGTCGTAATTTCGTAGCGTTCGTGCTACAACTGACGTGCAGGTGACCGTACATGTGAATTGGTATATTACATTTGAGCCTCTTGTCTTCATCAAGCGTCGAGCGCAAGCCTTAGTCTGTGTACACTTGTGTGTGGGGGTGTGTATATGTGTGTTTGTGTGTGTGTGTGGGTGTGGGGGTGTGTGTGTGTGTATGTGTGTGTGTGTGGGTGGGTGTGGGGGTGTGTGTGGGTGTGGGAGTGTGTGTGTGGGTGTGTGTGTGGGGTGTGTGTGTGTGGGTGGGTGTGGGGGTGTGTGTGGGTGTGGGAGTGTGTGTGTGGGTGTGTGTGTGGGGTGTGTGTATGTGTGTATATGTATCTTTGTGTGTGGGTGTATATATATGTATCTGTGTGTGGTGCGGGTGAGCTATGGGTGTAGGTGAGTGTGGATCATTGTGTTCGTAAGGACACAAGTGTGATGTAGCGACTCACCTGGTTGGTTGGCGTACATGAGCAGCTGCGCGTACAGGTGTCGCTGCAGACAGCGCCGCGCCGCCACCTGCACACAACCCTCGTCACAACGGTGCCATACTAATATACTGTTCAAACACTGGCTAAAGCTGATATCAGACGACTGACTGGATCACTCGAGACTCATTATTTTCGTTTCATTCCACGCTAACACTTTTTTTATTTTTTATTGCTGAATGGGCCTGCTCTTGACCTCAATCACACCTGATGGAAAATGAAGGATGAGGTCTATGATTGAACGAGCGTGCCCAGAAGATGCCTGTTCACTCTTGCTTTGAAAGCAGATGGGTTAAATGTGGAAGGGAACACAGACGCTGGCAGATAATTCCACACTTTGACCGTGAGCAGTGTGAGGACGTGGAGTTTCTTGCCGTCTCTTCTCCATAGGAAATAATCAATTGGAACCGTGCACATAGCTTCTGACATTTCATAAGTGCCGATGTAAAATATTTTGATTTTGACTAACTACGACTGGTCGGGATATCAACCAAGTGCGAATGGTAATCCTGCAGTACGTCTGGTAGTAAAAAGGCGATGGTGGGATCAGGTCTTGCGCACACTCTCCGAAGTACACTCTGTAGAAGACCGACAGGCAAGCAACATTACGTCAATGAGCCGGGCTGGGAAGCCTAGCCACCAACGTCTTGTCGCCTGTAACCCTTTTTTACTCTGCGTTCCACCGACTCAAGTGCAGTAAGCTGGTATTTTGCTGAGCCATCCCACAAGTGGCTGCAATACTCCATACAGGAACGGACCTGTGCTTTGTACTAACTTAAAAGCTGTCCAGATGTGAAGTATTGCTTCACCATTTATAGAATGCCCACCTTCTTGGCTGCAGTCTGTGCTTTTGACTCGATGGTTGAGCCGAAGTTGAGATCAGACGTCAACTCCACACCCAAAAGCTCCAGGCGGTCGGTAACTGGTACAGATGCACCTTGGAAGGTTGGAGACAACTGAAACTGGCTTCTTTTGGCAATGAAAAGACACGCCTGTGTTTTCAGAGCATTTAATTTGACCAGATTGATTTAAGGTCAAATTCATTAGCTCCACCATAGCCTCTCTAAGAGTACCTGTTTCCTCTCTGCTGGCTCTTGCACTGGACAGGTATCTTTCTGAGACTGTGCTGTCATCTACGTACCCGATAGCAACAAGCTGTAACAGGTCGTTGATGTGCAGAAGTAATAGAGTCGCAGAAAGAACAGACCCCTGAGGAACACATCAACAGCCTTATGATCCGATGAGCAGCCATCTATGACCACTCTGATCGATCGATTACTCGAGAAGTCGGAAATCCATTTGCAAAAGTCAGTAGGGATGTCAAACGCGGAAAGGTTACCCAACATACTGGCATGCCAGACCCTGTCAAAGGCCTTTGAGATATCAAGCGTTACAGCAAGAGCTTCGCCGCCTCTCAATGGCCTCGCCCCAGCAATGCGTAACATAGACGAGTAGATCCCACTACACCGAACAACAAATGAACGTTCATCTTCTTTCATTGAAATTTTTGATCATTTGTTAAGACGAGACCGTGAGCCATGGCGTATCGTTCACACAATGAAAGATATAAATTATCAACAAGTGAAGCGTCTGATATCGGCTTTAGTACAAATACTTCTGCAAAACTTTGGAGAATGTAAATTATTAGGATAATGTAAAGATTTTGGGTCATGGCAAAAACGCGTAGGTTATGTAAAAACTTTAGGTAGGTAGTGTCAAAAAAACGTCAGATAATGTAATATAATGTCAAAAACTTCGGGTAATGTATTCTGATTGTAATGTCAAATGTCAAAACTTCGGGTAATGTATTCTAATTTTAATGTCAAATGTCAAAACTTCGGGTAATGTATTCTAATTATAATGTCAAATGTCAAAAACTTCGAGTAATGTATTCTAATTGTAATGTCAAATGTCAAAAACTTCAGGTAATGTATTGTAGAGTTTAAAACTTCAGATTATGGTTTGTAAAGTCACAATCGTATAATGTTCGTAAAGTAGTCGTATTACCCAAATTTGACATAACAGTGTATTACTATTAAGTTTTTACCTTAGCCAAAGTTTTTGACATTACAATAATTATTATTGTAATGTCAAATACTAATAACACTTATGAAAAAACCTGGGTATAGTGGTACATGGATCTTTTGGCGCACCAATGTTTTTTTTTTTTTTTTGTTTTAATGACGTTATCAGGGAGCAACGTTGCTCCAACAGGGACGTTGGAGAGAAAACAAGAAGGCGGCGTTAGTTCTAATTTTGTCCACGCGTCAATAGATCCTTGTACAGGTATAACGTGAATGCCACGTGCGTACCTCTGCGTGGCAGTCGTTGACGGCGCGGCCGGTGACCGACATGTGCTCGCCCGACACGCACTTGGTGCCCGTCGTCACCGCTATCACCTAAAAATGTTTATACTCCAAATATTGCATTCATTTCATGAAGAATTTCATTTCCAAGAAGGCGGCGATTAAGACAACAAACATGTTATAATTGTTTTGCAATGAAACAAGGGAAGACAAGAAAATAAAAAAATAAGATAAACTCCAATTTGTTTAACAGAACCTTAACAGCAGTTACCGCCGGTTCACCACTGCGTAATTTTTAAATAGATCGACATCTGTTATAATGGATAGATTTTTGGGTTTGAGATTTTTGAGACGGAGCCGTAAGGGCAGGCACCCTGACCGTTGTACCTTGACCGATCCGTGGTGTATACTAGACCAACTAGATGTCGCTACCGACTCACCCGCGCGTCCTCGATGCGGTTGTGCGTGGTGATCACGATGCCGGCCAGCACCTTGCGCTTCGAGTGCACCAGGTCGTTCTTCATTAGCTCGTTGAACTTCTCGTTCACCAGTCTGAGGAGAGAACATCATACATCGGAATACACACATACATAAGTAAACTCACGCCCTCTTCCCATGGGGGTAGGCAGAAACTACAGAACGGCACTTGCTACGACCCTTACATGCTCTTTTTGCTTCAAGGGTATCCCCGTCCCGGCATTAACACTCAAATCTGCCTTGTATATTTACAAGGCAGACAGGCAGGCTTTTGTTAGTCGCCTTTCATTCATCCTCTCAACATGACCAAACCATCTAAGCATACCCTTTTCAATTTTTATCACTACATCTTCTTTTAAAACGCACCGTTGCCTTATCATATCACACCATTCCATCAGATATTTTTGGAAAAGTCCATTATGTCCGTTGACATTGGTCGCTGAGTGTGACCGAAGCTAATAATGGAATTGGAATCCATCTGGAATTTTCTAGCTTGATGTATGGACTTGTGCCCGGTTGGTGGCAATAGGCTCGTCCGCTGTTACATGGGACTTAAACATAACTGGCGAAATGTGGGTGTACTATAGGGACAGTTTTACCTAACCCTTCCTGGAATATTGGCGTGTTGTTATGTGTTGTGTTATGTTGTGAGGAAAGTTTTGAGCATGAATGTGGATGGCGATAAGGGTAGGGGAAGACCAAACAAACGATAGATGGACTGTGTGGAAGATGATATGGATAGAAAGAGTGACTGCTGAGATGACGACTGATAGAGAAGTGTGTATGTGTGTTATTGGGTTATGGTATTAGAATGATGGTGATGATATCAACGGCAACAAAGTATATACGGTTATGTACAAAATCATGATTTTGCAGGAGAGCGTTTTGAACGCAAAACTGTGATAATTAATAGAAGAACAAAGCTATCTTCTCCTACTTTATATCATTTAGTTAATGGGGCATTACCAAAGAAATGGCTAAGTCCAATATACTGTAATATTTTTTTGTTTCAAAACACGGTACTTTGATACTTTGAGAAAAATGGTTGTAGTTGTCTTTATGTACGTGACTTTATCAGTAATCAAACTCAAATGAAATGGACTGTTTGTACTTTGCTGGCGTGGATATGCCGTGTGGCGCACGTACTTGCCGATGTGGTCGGCGAGCGTCTGGTGCAGCGCGGCGTGCGGCGCGGGCGGCGCGCGCGGCGCGCGGCCGGCGCCCGCGTCCAGCGCCGCCAGCGCCGAGCGCGCGGCCGCCAGCTTGGCCAGCTTCTTGCTCGACCCTGCCGCAGTTTTTGTGAGTCCAGGGTGGGTTCACACTCATTTATTTCAATTAAACCATTTACGAGCACTTTTGAACTAACGAGGAGTCAGTCAGAAAGTTGAAGCCCATTCCAAAACGTAGATCTCTATGGAGGAGAACGGACCAGAACCCGAGGACACTCTTTTGAATCAAGATATAAAATCCTAGTTACATTATTCTTATTGCTACTTTGTGTAAGAACAATATAAAATAAAAACAATTCAAAGGTGAACGGCAGATTTCGTACAGCATACATTTTTTGTTGTTCTGTTATAGAATTTGTACCACTTATTAAGGCAACTAAGCCATTCATTTTCATGTAAGTGTACTATTTTTAGAACTTCGGATTAATGAATAATATCAATAAAAACATTTTAATAAATAAACGCAATAAAATCGTAAACTAAACGCAATTATGTTTTTAGAAGTTGCCATATGTAAAATAACACAAATATCGAAATGATAATTAATTATTTAGAAATAGAAATAACATTAAATATAATTAAACACTTATATATTATACCTATGAATGCATAATTGTTGCATGAAATCATAATAATTAACGATAATGATAGGATTGATTTTCGTCATCAACATTTTTTTTGTTCATATGGCAATTATTTATTGATTAGTAAAGAAAATCTGACGGCTGATCTGTCTTTCTGTGCTTTCAGTTCAGTTCTTTGCCGTTGAATTGTTTTGAATTGTGGTTTGTAACTGCATCCGAGCAATTTAACTAATTATCTGGCCGTTTTACGTTGAGTTGAGCATCTGCTCCTCCGTACTCTATCTCTTGATAGTAATTTCGCGAAAGGACGCTTTATTAACTGTGCTGTGTGTTTACGTGCTTTATTAAAATGACGAGTTTGCAATGTGTTAATTGCAACGTTCGCTTTTCCCGAATAAGAAGGCACGCTTTATCCGATGAGAGTGAAGATCTCGTCAATACTATTCGACTGTGGACATATCCTAGAGATGTAAGTAGTTTACAAATAACATTCTGCATAATGAGTGGGCTAGTGACGAACTCTGCGATAAGTTTTACATATTGAAAAGTAGTCCTTACCATTTAAACCAGACCATACCACACTAAAATATGTATGTCTGCTAAAAATAATCTGAATACTATTCGAAAAACCAAGAAACACGGTTAAGTGTATGTATAACATACGAATAGTTATTTACATGTATCTTTACTTGGTTTGCCTAAGAGTGTAAGAATAAGAATTACTCTGATAGTATGACCGCTGAAAAGGAGAGGAAAGTATATAAAATAATATTCAACAGTACTCCAAATCACTTCATTATTTCCAGATAACACCTGCTGACCATGTTTGCCATGCATGCTGGCAGCTAGCTACTCATCCACATTCTTCTGATAATATGCTGAGAAGACGAGTTGGCCATCAAAGTGTTTGTGTTGTATGTGGACGATCCATACTAAGAATTAGTAGACGCAGGATTTTGATTGAAGGGGCAAACGAAGAAGAGCAAAGGGTGGCTAATACAGTTTCTACTTGGATCCAACCACGAGAGGTATACAAAACATGTACCTACTATAATTGCTATTAATTATCTTTATTTGATTTAAACTAAGAAATAAAATAATATAAATTATTTCTCACTATTACCATGTATGATTGGTAGAAGCTTTTCTTTATTTATATTTTTTATTTTAGCTTCGTTCTGAAGATGAAGCTTGTGTGCCATGTTGGCTAAGAGCTAGAAGAACTAGGATTGCTCCACCAGTTGAAGACATTCAACCTCCTTCATCTGAGCACGTGGATGGTGATCATTCCGTTTTAATGTGTGCTGTATGTGGTCAGAGTCTGTCTACCACAACATCAGATGAAGAGTGGAATCCCAACAACATTGCTCGTTTGTTGGAGCACCAGCAAGTAAATATAAGATAATATATGTATAGTAACTAGCTTATAAACACTTGCCATGCCTTTGCATGGCAAGTGTTTATGCCCTTTGGCATTGCTCTTATATGCTGCTAATTCTGGGACCCTCATGAAGTTGGCTTTACTAACAACAAAAGGATACTGTTCCTTCCATTGTCAAATGAGCGCTTCTCCTCTACTCCAATGAGCAATAAACTTATTTACTCATAGTAACACGATATAGCTATTTGGTAAAGGTTTTCTGTATGGTGAAGGAAACCAATTATTGTATTTCAAGAACCATTCTCCAGCTTGGGTTGCTCAAATTCAATCAGGAATCTCGCTGTGTCCTACCAGTTTTTTATTTGTTTCTTTTATGCTTGAACATGTTGGGCACAACTTATGTCTATCAAACTTAGTGTTTAATTTGTATTTCATCAATGCTATTTTGATATCTATGGCCATCTCATGAAATGAATTATTTACAGATGTCATCCATGAATGAAGTTTGTGGATTTTGCTGGGACCAAGCTAGAGAATTGAGCTTACATGTTCCAGAAGGACTACAAGTAAGACACCAGTCTATTGTGTTGCCCAATATAAGAAGAGCGGCTGAAACACCAATGCATTGTATTTTCCAAGAATGCATGGAACCAGAGCGAAATGTTGTGCCCGAAGAAACCAGGCGAGAGGTACTAATTAGGTACCAATATTTTATACCAAGAGGTGCTCGTATTTGTTCTCTGCATAGACAGGAGGCAAATTATGGAAATCTCTATACTGCTGAGTATAGCCTTAACAACTTTACTTCCATACACATAGAAGAGATTATTTTTATATTAATGGAAGGACTTCGTAACATCTCTTATGAGAATATTCAAAACTACCCTGATAACCAAGTGCAGTACTTTATAGGCATAAGTAAACGAGAACATCAGCAAATATTAGAAGCAACACCCAGGCTTAGAAATATGCATCGGGGTAGTTTTGCATTAACAGCCTTATTGTGCAAGTTAAGGACTGGAGATTCGGGAGATAGATTGTCGTGCTTATTTCAAGTACCAAGAAGAACCCTAGAAACATTAATGTCTGTAGCAAGAAATATCTTGTTAACAGACTATGTTCCACAATTTCTTGGTTTTTCCCATTTAAGAAGGGAGCAGGTGGCAGCAAAAAATACCTACATTGCCAATCACATTTTTGGTGAGCCTGATGCACCAGCTGAACAAAAACCCGCAATTACAATAGCTGATGCAACATATATATATACACAAAAAAGCAGTAATTACTTGTTCCAAAAGGATACATATTCCCTACATAAATATAGGAATTTATTGAAACCATTTATCCTCTGTGCGTCTGATGGATATATCATAGATGTACGCGGACCATATAGTGCCACTACAAATGATGCGACCATAATGAATGATTTATTGAACGAAACAGAATTCAATGATTTTTATAGAGAAAATAATGTTTTCATTCTAGATAGAGGTTTTCGTGACTGCATGGATAGTCTGCATGAGAAAGGATACATAGGTCATATGCCTGGAACTAAAGAAGACGGCCAATCACAGCTATCTACTCTTGAAG
Source organism: Dryobotodes eremita (assembly GCA_917490735.1). Taxonomy (NCBI): domain Eukaryota; kingdom Metazoa; phylum Arthropoda; class Insecta; order Lepidoptera; family Noctuidae; genus Dryobotodes; species Dryobotodes eremita. Next base: position 483,574 of record OU823269.1, read on the forward strand.
CCAACAGATCACGCTGTGTAACTATAAACAGGTGGGTAGTAGAAGCTGTGAATGGCCGTTTTAAGAGGGATTTCAAAATATTCCGCCATGAATATTTTAACCGTGGTTGTCGCAATCTAATGGCAGATTTTAAAATAGCAGCTGCTCTGCTGAATGCGTTTACTCCACCATTCGCAGAAAATATACATGCAGAGCAGTTTGTTTCAATTATATATGAACGCCTGTTTTTAACCAACACTATAGCTGAGTTAGTTATGGAACATAATTTAAACAGGCGCGGTTCCTGGTTTGTACCCATTAATGCGACAACCCTATCTTTTCCGCGACTATCCATGGAGGAATTGATTTTATTTGCATGTGGTGTATACCAAATTCGCCAGGCCCGTTCATATGTGGGTGAGCATTTCCGCTTTCATGGAATATATACCTTGGAGGTATCTCGAGAGAGAATAAATGGTTTAGAGGGAATAAACCCAATGTTGCTTCGTGCTAAAATAAAGTCCCGCCATTCTTCTGCTAAAACTTATTTTGTATTTATAGTTGCAGAAACAAATATGAGTGGTCGGGACGCAATCAGAAGTTATTGCTGTAACTGCATTGTAGGTTTAAGAACAGTGGGATGCTGCTCACATGTAATGAGTATTATTTGGTACCTAAGCTATGCTCGCCATGAGGGTATGACCCGACCTGCCCCCTTCTTAGATGAAGTAATATTAAGAATTAATTAATTATAAGTACAATCAAATAAATGTATATTAAAAAACAATGTATTGTTTTATTTACCTACACTCAAAACCCCATCAGACCCTCATCATTATCAAACTGTTACAGCCCGCTGCTGGACATAGGTATCACCTACGTCGCTGCGCTTTCCATAATCGCTATTTGTTTTTTACACATTTATCTTGGCTATGTGAAATATAACACTTAGCGTGTTTATATGGAACTTTCGATGTATGAATGTCACAGAGCTACATTCCTTAACTCTTTAAATATTGCATTTATCACATAGCTGTTTTTACAGTATGTGTGTATTGAAATAACGATTCAAACTGCATAAAAAACCGAAAATCACGAAATAACACACAGCGACTTTTGCACGCGCAACGACGTAATGCACACCACTGCGTAGGTACGATCCTCATCTCAATCTACCTACTTAATGGTAAGTAAAACACTAGAAAGATAGCTACAAGCAATTTAGAACATTTACTTTGTCACCAAAGCAATGTTTATGTAACTATATGTAATAATCTACATTAGTACACTAGTACATAACCTTAAAAAATAAAACTGGTTATAACTTTTACGTCCCAAGTTCTAAAAATCTAAGAATTTAAAAAGGGCTTGTCTATCATATTAACTACCAATTAAAACAAAAAATATCCCAAAACACGAAATTATATTAGCTGTACGAAAATCCCATACAAGCCTGCCGTTCACCTTTAAGATAACACTTTGCGGAGCAGTAACCGCCCCCAGACGTAAGTAAAAACAATAAAACTTATATTAAGTCTCGTTCAGGTTTTCAACCGATTAAAGACAAGTCTTAGGAGTTAAGAAATGACCAGTCTCAACTGAAGACGCCCATTCACAGGGAAAATTTGCTGTGTAATCGGTAGACCCCCTTATAAATGTCGCAAATAATTTATTTATAAATAAAAATCATTCATTTGCTTTTAATGTCGAGCAGATAGTTTCTTTTTTTTAAAGTCCCCATACTTTTTACCTTTTTATAGCATGTAAAATTTTCTAACAGCCTGGACAATACAGGCTGTTTGAAAATTTACTAGATATACCTAATAAAGTCGAATACGAGGACATTTTTAATGAATCGGATATACCTTTCATAGAGTCAGTTGGTCAGTAAAATATGTAAAATTACCCTTAAATATCGCAGATGATTAAATTAACATGCTGTAAAATAAAGTCTACCAACAGTAACACATACGAATACTACATCGTATCGAGAATAAGTTTCAAAGGGAAACTTGGTCAGTAGGAGAGGAAGAATAATCCCCTTAAATGTCGAAAATAATTAAATTCGCAGCCTGTATAATAATTGCAGTCCAACTAAACGACCGCGCGATTATACAGGGTGATATTGTAACATTTCAACTTTCCTGTTTAAAGGGTAAATTTAATTAGTCATTAAGTCTTAGGCTCAAGTCAGGCAATAATATTGTACTGAATTTCATTATATCCCGCTGATCACTAATGTGATTTAAATTTGAAACCTCAACAAAAAGAATTCCTATGGAAACTTTTATAACAATGAAGAAGGATTAAAATTGACCCACGTCCTTCAGCAAAGAGAAGTAACTCAAAAAATTTATAAAAATAGGGACAAAAAGATGGCATACTTTCAAACTCCATCCTTACAGTCTAACTGAGTCTAACATATAAAAATATTGCTATGAAAATTCGTTCAGGTGCAGTAATATCTACAATGAATATGTTAACATATTGAGAAATACTTGGTTATCTTGACTTGACTTCAATTATTGAGTTCCATCATCGAACAACTGAGGTTTTTTGTCACTTTGTCGACCACCGAACATCGAACTAGTTAGAATTATAACTTGATTGTTTGATCATTAGCATTGTTAAATAGAATGGAGTACACTAAGGTAGAGTAGGGTAGACTATGGTAAATTCGAATTCTACATACTGTTATTGTTTTTTTTTTCTTTTGTTGACGATTAACATCGATAAAAAAAAAAATAGTTTATTGTTAGTCAACTATCCTGACTTGTGATCAAGCTCTATTGACAGTAGAAGGTATTCAATAATATGATGGAATTCAATAATTGAAGTCAAGTCAAGATAACCAAGTATTTCTCAATATGTTAACATATTCATTGTAGATATTACTGCCCCTGAACGAATTTTCATAGCATTTTTTTTATATGTTAGACTATTTATGGAGTTTGGAAGTATGGCATCTTTTTATACCCATTATTATAATTTTTTTGAGATACTTCTCTTTGCTGTAGGGCGTGGGTTAATTTTGTATGGACCGTGCCCCTTCTTCTTTATTCGATAAATCAAATAGCTTTTCTAATCCAACAGAAGGTGTGAAAAGTAGAGTATTCTCGTCGGGGATAAAGTCGTCTTGGTGAAAAATCAAGTATAATATTTGCGAGTAACTCACCGTAGCCCTCAAACTTGCTGTCCTTGATCTGGCAGATCACCTTGAAGCGCATGCTGTGGCTCAGCTGCAGCGGCGCTGCAACAATATACCACTCGATAGTCTTCAATTTCGTCACAGACCACTGCGCACTGATGCGGACTAGGCCCTGCAGTCTCGACAAAAATCGGTCGTTAAGTCTAATCGATGTCAAATTTCTTTAATAGATTTTCAACCTTATACCTTCGAAATTAAGTTGAAAATCTATTAAAGGAATTTGACAACGATACGACTTGGCGACCGATTTTTGGCGCTATCTAATGTCTAGACTGCAGGCGTAGGTTGACACAGTCAACACCGTTCAGTAAAACGTTAACAAATTTGCATCGTAAAGTGGCATCTTCTATACAAATAAAAAAATAGAAGTCGCTTTTTGTGTCTAGTCTGTGTGACCGCGTTGTTCTTCTAAACTACGCAATGGATTTTGTTGCGATCTACATCGCCACTTGCGAACTATGCATCTAACTGACGTCACACAAAATCCTGCATCGCGCAAGCAAGAGCACCGCACGACTAGCGGAGATTTCACTAAACGTGTTCCAGTAAATACGTGTTTTTGAATATGCCTTTAGAAGATTTTGGAAAAAAACTTTGTCATTTAGAATCTCCATTAAATGTGCAAGGTTTCTATGAAGATGTTTTCTTTACTTTTACAATTTATGAGTCCATTATGAACGACCAAAAGTCATGTAAAATTTGTGCAAAAAAGCAGATTTTTGGAGGCTTATACTGAATTTATTTCTCCAAATTTAGGTGTTTTGCTTGCATAGAAACCTAGATAAAATGCACAAAATAGCTATTAGTTCGAAAATTTCAATGAAAGATGTGTTACCACGCCATAATCACGTACGAGAATTTGTATGCAAAGTATGACGGGTTGGCCGCTCTTAACATTTTCTCTTATTACGCGTTGCGCCACCAAAAAGTAACACCGGGATAGTTAACCTGACAGCAGTGTTTTTTGAGTTGGGAACATGCAGTTCAATCGACGAAAAATAAAATAGAATTGCAATATCTGCAATTTCTGCAATTTTCAGGTCAGTATCAGGTTGTATGTTGACCTAAAAATGATTCGCGGCCGTATCAAATATTTATTTATAGAATTATAATCATAAAAATCATCAATACATCTCGCTAAGTTCATATTACCTATTGAATGACTATTTCAGGAAATCTTGACATTTGAGACCAATTCTAACTTAAGGAGTTGTAGTGCTGATTCTAATGATTATAATTCTGTAAAACCATATTTGTTACGGCCGCGAATCATATTTTAATCAACATACAACCTGACAGTGACCTGCAAATTGCAAAAAAAATTAGTATTTTTGAATTTCGCGAGCTACCTGAGCGTGATATTTATGTCGGAGGAAATAAACTGAGAGTTGATGGTTGGTTGCATACGACTAATTGATAAGGTTGATTGTTAACTGAAAATAACTTGTTAAATCCTAATTTAATTTGATTTAATTTATTACATTTTAATATTGTGTAAATCTAACTAATTTATTTAAAAGTCACTGCATTGTATAACGTCCAATCAGAGCAGAGGATAAATCTAGAGTGGGGTCGAGGCGCCATCTTAACTTTGGTGGGGTAGAGTGAGGATTCATTAGAGTAACGGTGGTTGATCGAGGTGGATCGCTGGTGATAAAGTTAGATTGGTGTCGCGAACCTGCTGCTCGAATATAATTATTTAAGCAAATTTGTTATTGTGATATATTGATCCCTTCAGTGATTATCAACGTTGTAAAATAACTGCCATTAAATTGTATGAAACAGTGAATACTTTGTTTTGTGCTCGCATTTCACCCTAATGACGCCCACTAAACTCGTGACCACTAATGACGATGTCGAGAAGAATGCTGTTTCTCCGACATATATATGTAATTATTATGTGTCTAATATTTAAAAATAAATACGTAATATAACTATAAATGTAATTATTATCTGTTGTTACTTTACTAAATATATGATTTTTATAACAAACTTATTTTTATAAATCAAACACTGATTTGACTCAACTGTCACTTGTAAATCATACTTGTTTGTTAACGGGTATAAAATGGCGGAGCCACAGTGGCGTAGCGCCCCCGGTTCGGACGGTATCACCAATAGGGTGATACAGCTCCTCCCCGCTCATCTGATCATGCTCATGACCACCATCTTCAATGGTGCCATGAGCAATAACATCTTCCCCCAATCGTGGAAACAGGCCACTGTCATCGGTATTCCCAAGCCGGGCAAGCCCAAATCCACTCCCTCCAGCTACCGCCCCATCAGTCTGCTCAACGTCCTCGGCAAAATCTATGAGAGGCTTATTTATAAGCGTCTCAGAGACTACGCCGAGACGAAGGGCCTCATTCCCAACGAGCAGTTCGGTTTTCGAACCCAACACTCGTGCGTGCAACAGGTCCACCGGATCATCGAACACATAAGCCTCGGTTTCCAACGCGGTTCTTTGACCGGTGCCGTGTTCTTCGATATAGCGAAAGCGTTCGACAAAGTCTGGCACGACGGCTTATTATATAAGCTGTACAAACTTAAAGTGCCGGATCGTCTCGTGCTCATCTTACGAGACTTTTTGTCGAATCGCACGTTTCGCTATCGCATCGAAGGAGCGCTATCCTCCCCCCGCCCCATCCGCGCCGGAGTCCCTCAGGGCTCCGTGCTCGCCCCCCTCATTTTCACGCTATTCACCAGCGATATCCCCAAGAGTAAAAAGGCTCAGTTGGCTCTGTTCGCAGACTATACGGCCATTTACTACACCGGCTTCGGCCGCGACTCGATCTCTCGTATTCTCCAAACCTCAGTCAACCAGCTCGGTGACTGGTTTAGGAAGTGGAGAATCGAAGTCAATCCCGACAAGAGTCAAGCGGTGTTCTTTTCGAAACCGCGACTCAGACCCCTCCTCCCCCGTCCGCTGACCATGTACGGCAAGCCTATCCCTTGGGAGAAGCGAGCCAAATACTTGGGCGTCGTCCTCGACCAGCACCTCTCCTTCTTGGAGCACATAAAGCAGGCGCGCTCGCGCGCCGCTTTCGCTCTCGGTAGGCTCCACTCCGTCCTGAATGCACGCAGCAAATTGTCACTTAGGTGCAAATTGCGCATTTACACAGCGTGCATTCGCCCCATCATGACCTATGCGAGCGTAGTATTCGCACAAGCGAAGCCCCATCACATCCATAGGATGCAGACCGTCCAAAACCGGTTCCTCCGCAGGGCGACCGGTGCCCCTTGGTTCGTTCGGAACGAAAGTCTCCATCTCGACCTTAAAATCCCGACCATCAGTCAGTTCATGAAACGCCTATCCAAGCGTTTCTTCGACTCCGCCGCCACTCACCGCAACCCTCTGGTTGTCGCGGCCGCCAGTTATGTCACCTCCCGAATCAGTCGTACCCGCCGTCCCCGGCATGTCCTAGTCGACCCCGATGACCCCATAACCCTCCTCCAGGAGAGCAGTAGGGCCACCAGTACAGTGCACAAACACAGACCGCCATCGTTCCGACCTCGCCGACGAGGTCCCACGCGACGACCCCCCCGCATCCGTTCCCCCCGTCCCCAGTCCGATGAAGTCTCAGCCCGCGCCGTAGCTGAGCCTGTAGCTTTAAATTCCCCGATTAATAATCATGATATTATAAACCCTTCGATCCAGCCCGTCCCCAATATCGCGCTGCCCTCTCTCGATGACGCCCTAAGCCGAGGTCCGTACCCCACAGGGGGTGCCCTTAGCGTGCGGTCATCTAACTTGTAAGTTTAGTTTAAATTTTTCCGCTCCTGGCTGGAGGCCCTTTAGAGTAAAATCCAAAAGGCAACCACAGGACAGTCCGGTTAAGCAGCCACGACCCCCAGTGGTCAAAACTGCGAGTTGCCAATCCAAAAAAAAAAAAAAAAAAAATGGCGTACCGCAGTTGCTCTTCGACTTTCAAGACGTTAACATCTAAGGTATGATATTATTCTGATTATATTTTGTTGATTTACTGTTGATGATGATGTATATTGTATAATTTATATTATACTTATGAATTATGTAAATATAATGTTATTATGAATTGAATCCTATTGTTGTTTGTATTTTCCCTTTAATACCTAATAAATAACGAAGATTAAATATTTACATACACCTAATTACATATATACAATAATATCTAACAAGCGCATCCCCCTTAAACGTAGTGTATGTGGTAAGTCAAAATCGGTTAATCGGACTGTAAAAAAGATTTATTTAAATTTCTAATCTTATTTCAAATGGAGTATAAATAGTAGTGATACGCCGACTATGGGTTTTGCCAATCTTTGACTAGCTATAGTGACTAACCTATTGGATATACAAGGTGCAGTTTTGGATCTGCAAAACATTTTAGGAGGTAATTATGTTAGTGATTCTCGACCCGAATCAACAATAAAATGGGCAGGTATTTTTTTTTCATTTTAGTCTTATTTATGGAAATCGGTAAGTGTGAAGTCCCATTTTTAAAACGCGGCCAATCTGTACGTGTCCTTAAACTGCGCTTTCACACACACACAAACAAACACAACCGACATTTCTTTCATAAATCCAAAGCACCAACCACTGCCCGCTCCCTCTCCCACTAGCCACGCCCCCGCGGCCATCGCAAGCACATAAATCGGGTCATTTTATTAGTGTAATTGATGTCGCCGGCGTGTGCATACGCATGCAAATTTCGCCCCGCAAGTGCGCCTTCGATTAACGGTCGCGATAGGTACCTACTACCTAGTTGTAAAAATGACGGATCAATACTCCAATGTAGAGTTGGTGGAGATGGTCCGCTTGTATGCCATCAGTGGAGACAATGTATCTCGAGCCATCGAAATGTTCGCGGAGTTATTCCCCAATCGGCAACGTCCCTCACACAGGGTAATGCTGGCTGCTACGCAGAGACTGCGCGATCATCGGCAGTTCGACGTTCCCCAGCATGCTGAAGGTCGCGGCAACGAAGGCCTGTCTATCGCCTTGTAGGAAGATATCCTGGAATTCTTCCGGCGAGAGCCACGGGCAAGCACGCGGGAGGCTGGTCGACGGTTTGGAGTGCACCACTCCACAGTGTGGCGGCTACAATGTTCATAACGAACACTGGTGGGCTCACCGCGAACACAACCCGCACGTGACTCAGAGGCATTCTTTTAATGTGAGGTTCAGCTTAAATGTGTGGGCTGGCATAATAGGAGACCAATTGCTTGGACCCCATTTTATCGATGGTCACCTCACTAGTGCCACATATCTGGAGATGTTGCAATACGTCGTCGAGGTGATGTTGGATGAAGTTCCCCTGGCAGTGTATCGCAACATGTACTTCCAGCAGGACGGTGCACGTCCTCACTACGGTCGGCAAGTACGTGAGTACTTGAGTGACAGGTTTGGCATCAACTGGATTGGTCGCGGTGGTCCAGAGGCTTGGCCTCCGCGTTCTCCGGACCTCACGCCCCTGGACTTTTATCTGTGGGGAGACGTTAAAAGATTGGTGTACACAGACGAAATCACCAGTGTTACCCAACTACGTGCAAAAGTGATCAGTGCTTTCGACACAATAAAAACGAATGTGTTTGTGTTACGTAAGCTGAAGGAAAATCAGCAACGTCGTGCTAGACTGTGCCTGGAGTGTGACGGTGGAAACTTTGAACAATACCTCCAGGTAACATAAGTAGGTAATTTATTTATTTGTACATAGACAATAATTTGTAAATACGATGTTACCTAAATCAACTTGATTAGTGTAAATAAGTTGATTTAAATTTTTTAACTACCTACGCCAAAAATACCTATCAGACAAAATGAATCACTTAAAATCCCTAACACATGTGTACTTTACTAGCACAAATTATCGGTAGGTATTTTTGTCGGTCCGCAGCTCGTTAAAAAGTAGGAAGCAAAATCTTAAATCAACCAATTTAATCTACAAATAAAAACGAAAACCGTCCTTGGGGCTGAATTTACCTACAGAGCGCGCCGACTGCGCCGAGTACCTACATGCCTTATTATTATTATTAGGTGCCTACCTAAATCCCGCGCACGCGCTCGCGATCATAGTTTCACAATTGTGCAACAGGAACTGCTTACGTGCTATGTAAGGTTTATTTATCTCCGCCTATCATTTTATTCATCAGCTGATAGGTAACTAACGACACCAAAGTGAACTTTTTTTTGGCGCAGTTGCATTACTTCCTACTTATTATTATTTATCGTTATAGCCCAGTGGTTAAGGCGTTCTTCTCTCATACATGAGGTTGCGGGTTCGCAACTGAGCAAGTACCACTGTGTTATTTTTTAAATTCATAATGATGTAAGTACTTTTTGAATTTATCTAGGACATCATTGAAATCCCGTGTTTCGGTAAGCACTTAATTAAAGCCTTTGGTTCGAATTGATTTGTAGCTCTCGGACAGTCGTTAGGTACCACACGGGTCGGTACGGGTCAACGACCTTACAGCCCTGCCGTATGGTCGTTGGTACGAGTAGTCACAAGCCAGAAAGTCTGACAATTAGTCTAACAAATGGGTATCGTGTTATCAAGTAACTGGTTTGGTGAGGTCTGATACGCAGTCGCCCTACGTGATTCACTGGCACTCCATGTAATGAGCTGCATACAGTTAGACTGAAAGCCGACCCTAACATAGTTGGGAACAGGCTCGGCAGATGATGAAGATTTTCGCATTGTAATGATGCTTAAAAATGAGTTATTATTTAGCGAAATGTAAACAATAATGTAGGTACATTGTGATTTCGCATCGCGGGTAGTCCCCGCGGTGTAACCAAAGCAACGACCGCCATTTTAGTTCAACGTACGCGCCGCGTTCGTTTCATTTAGTGTTTCGTAGTAATGTGGGCGGAGCCTCGTACAGACTGTCGCATGTCGTCACTGGTCATCGCATTCACGCACACAGTGACATGACGCGCGATACATCGCAATGGGCGATTCTGTATTTTTGAAGAGGGTTATTAAGAGGGTTATTCTGAAAAACAATAAAATTGAAAAATCGAAAATAAAAAGTATTATTGATTATTGACTTGGTATCGTATTGTTATGTGATTAGTTACGAGTCTCATAACAACCTCCTGAAATGTTTTGCAGGTTCAAAACTGCACCTTGTATTTGACTTAATTTTTTTATGCAGACTAGGAACATCATTAGACAAACGCAATTTAATTTATTGTCGTAGTGTCATCTCGCATCTTGTATATTTTTATAATAGTAGCTTTACAATATGTTTTAGTGTAAACAAGGTGCGCTGCGACTGTTAATTGACTCTTATTGAATATCAATTGCAGATGACCTGCCAAAATGAAACGAGGGAGAACAACAGAGCAGACTCCGTACGGTGCGCGGTGTTACAAATTCGATAGTGTATCACGTCGCATCTTGTGCCCCGCTGACAGACGTGATAGTTGTGTCAGTGCGCCACGTCGGATCTTGCGTCTTGATGACAGATGTGACAGTGACAGTAACTTGCGTCTTGGTGGCAGATGTGACAGTGATGTGACAGTGACTTGCGTCTTGGTGACAGATGTGACAGTGACAGTACCTTGCGTCTTGGTGACAGATGTGACAGTGACTTGCGTCTTGGTGACAGATGTGACACTGACAGTACCTTGCGTCTTGGTGACAGATGTGACAGTGAAAGTAACTTGCGTCTTGGTGACGGATGTGACAGTGACAGTACCTTGCGTCTCGGTGAGCGGCGATCCGTCGCCGAAGGTGCAGGTGAAAGCGAGCCCCGAGTAGTTCTCGTACAGCACGTTGATGGGGCTCTTGTGCGACGCCGGCGAGCGAGCCGCGCCGAACAACGACGACACCGGGGAACTGCTGTCTGTGGGCGGCGACGGACCTGCCAGCAACGAGGGCACTGAACGTGGCGATACAGAGGACGCGAAATGTATTGCATTTAATAACAATAAAACATTTATTTCAGGCTACAATAGCCCTTTGACATACCTTACAAACTAACATATAAAAAGTATACAACAAAAACTGGTGTTAATAAATATAGTTTAAAACTATGATAATAGCACTTCACTAGCTTGACCTTGTTCTATCCTGTGGTACTTGTCCACAGTCACACACGAAAATTGATATTTCATGAAAGTTGTCATTCAATAGAGTTAGATGAACTTAGAGGCTTGTATTGATGATTTAAATGATTACAATTCTGTAAATACATACTTGTTACGGTCACGAATCATATTTTGTTCAACATACAACCTGACACTGACCTGCAAATTGCACAAAACTTAAGAAAATATGAATTTAGCGGGCAACCCTGACGTTTTCCCCTTAAGGTGACGAACTTTTTTTTTGATGTGACTGTACAACTTACCATCCTTCCCATTGGTGACGTCAGTCTTGGCAAGCGCGGGCGGGGGCGCGGGGAGGGGCGCGGGCTCGGGCGGGGGCAGCGCCTTCACTTTCGGTTCCAGGCATTGGAACTCTGACACTGAACAACGCATACATATAGGGTTCAATTAAATTAGCTAGCCAAACTCTGCTCCGTATCGATACCTAAATATGATAAAACGTTAAAATATATGATATAATATCCTTTTTTTAACACGCTTTTTTGGGTTAACGACCGCTATAGTAGTTCCTTGGAGTACGTGTTGTGTAAACAGTTTTTTTTTTGGTTCTTTCGTATTAATATATCGATACCTACTCATCACGTTTATGAAGATTACACAAAAAAAACTGTTTACTTTAAACTGAAATTTCAAGGCATTGCTAGGTACTACGGTTGTTGACAGTTCATTTTTTTTTTAGGATCCTTCGACATTACACAAACGTGGACTCGGCTTTTAATAGAAGCCATTCTAAGATCTTTAAACATTATGGAATGCAAATAAAGATGAATATAAAGGATAATACTGAGTGACAATGAATGGCATGAGTTATGGTCTCTTTGGGCGGGGCCGTAGGGGCCACGGGGGCCGTTGGGGCCGCGGGGGTCACGAGTTTATCTGTCGTTATAAGATGGGATCACACTGTCACACACGTTAAGAAGTCGGCTTAAAGTCATCACTCATTATAAAAGCACCGTTCCGACACAGCAAATAACTTGTCATTCAAGTTAGGATCTTAAATCAAATGCCTTAAAATAAACTTTACGATGACAATACAGAATAGTGGACAGCTCGCGGGCACCCACTGCCCGCGAGTACAACGCTAAAAAGTTCTTCTGGCGCGTAACCAAAATTGAAACGCCGCCATCTTGTGTTGTCAACACAATTTCTGTGCCAATTTAAAGTTTTTTTTTTTGTTCGTTTTTTTTTTGTGTATTTGTCAATGTCATTCAGGCGACAAGAGATCCGTGTACCACTGTAATGTTGTCCACAATGTCCACTCACCCGGGAACCTATGCGGCTCATCGCTTGTGAAGTCCTGGTGCGGCGAGGGCGCGGGCAGCACGCGGCCGGCGCGCGCCAGCAGCGCGGCCAGGCAGGCGCGGGCGGCCGACGCGCGCGCCTCGCGCTTGCTGTGCCCCCAGCCCTCGAAGCGCATGTCTGCCACCTACAGGACATGTCACCGTCATTATACAGGGTTATTTTTAATTACTTAGCGAAACTTCACAGACGTCTTGGGTGCGTCAGTCATAGTCAAATCACTTTCAAGTAGGTACGCCATTAAAAGGCACTTTTAATTGTCAAAATTTACAAGAACATAGAATTGATGCTTGTGATCACTTTCAAAAGGTAGTTTCGTATGGAGAATAATGAACAAGAAACTCGATAGTTACTCTTTAAAAATGTTTTACAATATTTTGCATTCATTAATTATAAGTAGCTACTTCGTTGGTCTAGCAGTCGCAAGCGCTACTGCTGTGCATGAGGTCTTGGGTTTGATCCCCAGGTCGGAAAAAATGTTATTGGGTTCTGCCATCAAACATTTCTCAGTAGCACCCTTTTCTTTTTTGGGTGGGAAATCATCAATTGACCTCTCCCGCTCTGGGCGGAGCGGAAGGACGTGTCAGACTCTTACGGACTAAAACCCACCCGTGTTCCGTCAATTGCCTGTGCGCCGGGGCCACGGTAACGGCGACCCCGGCAGGCATCGGCCCTATCGGACCCCGTCAATTATGCTGACATCTCTTTGAGGCGCGCGTGCAACACGACGCGCCGTCGACCCAGGCTTGGTCCTTACCGGACGGCGAGCTGCCTGTTGCTCGCCGTCCGCAGGCCCGCGCCTACGGTGGCCGGGAGTCGGCAATCGATTCCCGACGCCCAGGGTGTTTCCTCCTGCCGCGACTGGGGGCGTGAGGGCACAACGATTGCCTCTCCCTCACGCGCTCCGCCTCCTCCTTCGCGAGCATTAATGCTTCGCAGAAGGACTCAGTAGCAGCCTGGGCCGGCAGTCTCGACATTAGACAGCGACAAAAATCGGTCGCTATGTCGTATCGTTGTCAAATTCCTTTAATAGATTTTCAACCTTATTTCGAAAGTATAAGGTTGAAAATCTATTTAAGAAATTTGGCATATATGTCGTTATATATGTCGAGACTGCATGGCCTGGTTGAATTTGTGCCCGGTTGATGGCAATAGGCTCGCCTGGGACTTAAACATAATTGGCGAAATGTGGGTGTACTATAGGTACACCTCCCACCCTTTTAGAGAAACAAGGCGTGATATTATGTATGTTATATTATGTAGTTATACATATATGTGAAGACGATGTACCTGGAATAAAGTTACTATACCCATAACAAGAAAGCAAAGTAACTCCGCGCGAACGTGCGCGTTGACATAAAATTATGACTAGGGAACCGTCTTTAGGCCTAGTTTCACCATACCATGTTAGTTAGTTTAATCTTCTGTTAAAATTTTAACGGGACATTAAGAGTAGCGAGTGTTTCACCATACGCTAATCCATGATTACATGTCCTAATCAGGCGTTAAATTTAATTGCTGCCCCAGAGGTCCGTTAACTTTCTAATCGACATTTAGTCAGTTGCCAAAATCATCAAAATGTTTTGGAAATTTTGGACGACTTGGACGATTTAGCTGACGTCCAAAAAATTATAAAGAACGGCGGCACTATTTTGAAGAATATGATGTACTCGATTTTCGCACAAGATTTCGCGAAACAATCTGCCTTGGATGTGTTGTATTTGATTGAAAATAAGCTTGAATATTCATCAGATCGGTAAGTAAACTACTAAAAATCTGTAAACTTCGTACCTACCTACCCAATGTGTCAGTACATAATTGGCACTTTTTCAACCTTTTTTACTGCCGTTGTTACAGCATCCCTTTTTTATTTTCTACAACTTCTTTATTCTTCGAAATCAAGCTAATTAAAATTTATTATTCATTCAGTGAGAAATTAGGGCCACGTTCACGCGTTTTCTTACTGTTACACATTATTATTCTTACAATAGAAAAACACCACGACTGACCACGAACATCACAAAACTTTCAAACAGATAAACAAAATTATGAAAATTACGGTTTACAGTCCGATTCAAACTTTATGGCGACTTGAAGTTTGACTTGTACTAAACTAGCAATAGTTATTTACCGACAAAATTAAATGTTACAAGAACACATTCAAAGTTCACTACACAACTAACATTTTTTAATTTAGTCGTATTATTTAACGCGAGTCTATACTATACGGCTAGCTACAATGATGCATTGTCAGTGAACATTTGCATGTGACATTGCGTCTTTTTAATTTGGTTGATTTGACAACTGACCGTTATCTGAGTGAAAGATACACGACTTAACGCTGGGTTTCTTAATGTGGTATTATTTTTTTCTGGTGGAACGTAAATACCATTAACATCGATGTTTATTTTAATGGCTGATTTACTAATGTCCGATTATGAATAGTTTAGTGAAATTGGCCCTTCATGTTTTATTGCAGTTAGTTACCGATAACCATAACGACTGTTAAGTTTCACCAATAAATTTATAAACGCCCTGTATAAGGGTTACTTTCATCTCCTGCTGAGTGACGTCTGATGCCGCAAGGGTGGCGTGTGTCATATGATCACAGGGAATAGATATTGCTGACATCAAGACCGTACAGCGTCCCGTTTACGAATCAATATGAAGGGAAGAATTAACCCCTTTAACATTGCAAATAACTTACTCGTCATCGTCATCCTGTAAATTTTCCGCCGTCACTAGAAGTACATGAGTACAAACGACAAATCTACGGGGAATATTCGAAAGTAGCGTCGGCGTACGAGCAAAAATATCTCAGTATTAAGTACGTCGCATTGTGGCGAAAACGCAAAAAACGGTCGGACAAAAGTAAGCAACTACGCCTTCCTTACATTTACTGTAGGACGCGCAATTTTCGACATGGTGTTACCGAATACGACAAAGCGTATCGTCATAGTCAGCCACCGAGTTACGGCGACATAATGGGGGGCTATCGTTTTTGTGCTCACCGACGTGCGCCACTGGCGAGTACGGTCCTATCAGTACTTTTATTTGATATGTTAAGTACCCATTACGTCATATACATACATACTTAAACTCACACCTTCCTCCCATGGGGGTAGGCAGAAACTACCGAACGCCACCTGCTACGTTCCTTACATACTCCTTTTGCCTCGTTTACGTTCAAACATCTGGTCATACACGAACATTATTACTTCATATGTTTATTTTAATACATTTTAAAACTTCAAACGAATATTTACATTATAATGTTCCTAAAATAAGCAAGCATGAAGCAGACAAGTATTATTTAATTCAATTAATCTTTTATTGCAATCCATACTGTACACATACAGGTGGTAAATTTTAATAAATAGGAACAATTCTGGACCCTGTCGGACACAGGGAAACTTTAAATAAGTAGGAGAGGAAGAGCACTTTTATGATGTTCCTTATAACTAAATATTTAAATTATTTCCTATCTATCCGTTTTTTACAACATCATTAGATATTAATTACCAGTCATATATTTATTCTCTGAATTTAATATACAATGTGTAAGTCAATCTATTTATTTATTTTTATATTAGATTATTTACTAATATTGCTCATTTAATTATTTGCGTAAGTATTTTGTATTAGTGAATTAATAAATAAATAAATAAAAATAAAATCCATTTATTTCAGGTTCACCCATATTACAATCACAAGTATTACAATAACACGAGATAAATACAAATCACAATATAAAAATAAATACAATGTCATCAAATTATAAATACAATGTCAAATAAAAATAAGCAACTCAATGGCAAATGAAAATAAAAATTTAAAATAATAAAAAATAAAAATTTAAAATAGTAAAAAAATATTTTTTTTTAAATTAAAATGTAAAAATTTACCGGAAATTAATAATATAAAATACAAATAAAAATAAAAGTTTTGGGCAATTTTTTAGATAAAAATAATAATATAATATATTAATAAAAACTATACTAGTATATATACTACTACTATTACTATATATACTAATTAATATAGTTATATATTTAAATTAATATTTAATATGTTTATATATTTTAACTCATTTATTGTTTTACTTATCTGGTAAACAGTTGTATCTATTTATTATTGAATTTATCTGTTCAATATTTTCTGGAAATAAGGCTTGCAACTATCTGTTTGTCCTATGTTTGAAATGGCATGTATTTAACGTGGCAACAAATTAATCAGAATTTGGGATTAAACAATAATTAAAACCAGTGGCAAAAATCGCTTCACTGGCAGCTACAGCGAAGGATAGTTTTAAGTAGAAAGTAGCAGCTTAATAATCAGTTGTTAGCTTTGTTTTAATTTAAACTAGCATCGAATTTTTGTTTTGGCGAGGCCTCCTATTTCTGAATGGCAATAATAATAAGGCGTAGTCAACAGAGCCCCGCTCAGCATTGCTCCTATTTCTGGGAGGTTTAAAAAAAAATAACCACAAAGAGACCCCGCCATTCCCTTCTAACCTAAATTATTGGAGTCGGACTGCCCCAAATCCTGAGCACGCTCTTGCATCCTATTCCACTGTTAATATTAGTCGCCATGTCATTATTTATAGTACCTCACCTATGATTTCAATTAGCCCTGTTTAATATGTTCGCTACCTTAAAGTAGCAGCTATTATTTAGTTTTTAAAATTCCTTGCATTTTGAAGCTCATATAATTATTTCTAAAATATTTAATTGCTGCCAAGTTATTTTTTTAGTAGCAAATAGTTAGTCGCCCTTTAAGTTGTTAGTCGCCCTTTTAGTTGTTAGTCGCCCTTTTAGTTGTTAGTCACCTGGAAAATAATTAGCAGTTTGAAATTATTTGTATATTTTTTTTTTGTAGGGGACTAGGGACAGATTAGTATTCCTCTAAGTGCTACCAAAAGTTGTTAGGTACTTAAAATCTTAAGCCATACTTAATGAGGAAGCGCACCACTTTTACAACAATTGTGAATAAATCATAAAAAATCGCGATAAAATACCCCGCAAACAGTGAACGTTCCTGACATTTGCCATTTCTAGAGACCTTACTCTACACTAGTGACTTTAGCGGCGAACCCTCTACCCTTTATTTAGCAGGGGTATACTTACCGTCACTACTACAAGGAAGGAGGGCCTGTGTTCGGCGCCGACCTTGCACGCGTCGGTGAAGCGGAACCCCACGCGCAGCTCGTTCAGCACGCTGATGGGATGCTTGTCGCGTGTTCCGAGCAACGCGGCGCTTATGTCCGAAAGCAATCGAGAGCTCATGTCGAGCCCCGACATCTTGTACAGCTCGCAAGGCACAACACACTGATTTTATATAATGTCGAGTAAAGCACAGTTAGTACGTGCTTTAAACTAGGATCACTATCTCAATCTTATTCCATGTGTGTGAGTTACGTGCCTTCACACAACAGCGTCCGCTTGCTAAGGATGGAGACGACCACGGAACACCACGCGATACTTGTTTGTTTATCTTCATCGAGAACCAAACAAAAAAACAACAACCGCGACTGCAAGTGCACACTCACTCACACAACCCCATCCATACACACACACCCCCATATTCACAAAAAAAATAAATAACGTGTAAAACTGTCAAACAGAGCAGTGAACAGCAGTGACTTACGTCAGTGCCAAGGAAACTAACTGAACACTAATTCATTGTTTTTATATTTTTAAAGGCTGTACACTGTCGCTATTCATTAAAGAAATACTTCACAACGTGAGCTAACAACCGCAACCTTATCATTATTACACTTTATTGTTGTGTTAATCGCGTTCGGTATAAAATACTTCACAAACTTATATCGCTCAGGCGCCGAAGTGCATTATGATTGGCATACGTAGATGTTAGACAAGGACACAACAACAATTTGTTATCTTTACAGGCGCACACACACAGAAACGCGTAAGGCGATCTCAACTATGCCACAACACACACAGATCAGTATGCGGATTTTGGCGAAATAAGTATATTATTAGACCAGGGATTCTATAAAAATCTCACCATGAAAACTTGCATAAAGTGAGCTGTCAGTGTCATTCCACTGATGATAAAGCTTGACCAAGCATAACATTAACAATCATAATCGACATTTTTATATGTCATATTTTTATACTAATTCCATTAGTCATTCCATTCCATTTTATTTTATTTCAATACTATTATTTAGGTGTCTAAACGTTACTAATTGTTTTTAAATAAAACAGCAAAACAGAAATTCAATTAGAAACATAATTTTGTATTTTTTTTATATTTTTCTAAACTACACTCTGTCCACTAGGTTATTCATTTTTTGACAGCTGCCTAAAATAAAGTAACTGTTCTAGATTACGTGAAAGTTAACGTTAAAATGCGTAATAAAATAAATATGTTAACTGCCTTATCTTATTTCTGACTTCTTACAGACATCATATTTTTTACAAAAAAAGGATAATTGTTACGCGTATTAAATATAATTATATTCTATCGTACTAAGTGATGGGATCGAATATATTAGCTTTAAATGAATAAACCGAAAATAAACATTTTTGATTTTTTATTTTATTTTTTTATATTGTGGGTTTTGTACATCGAAAATGAAACAGCCAAATAAATATTTACAAGTTTATTTTACTTAAATACGTATTTATTATTAGTAGTCTTCCAACAAGAAACTTTCATCTGATGACGAGTCGTCGCCTAAATTTAGTATGATCGGTTCTTGTTCTGTTATATTTGTATTGTCGAAAATCACATTTCTTTCCCAATCGGATATTATTAACCATATAATAGTCCACACTTACGCTGCATGATTACTGACAAATGCGTGCACTGACTGAACAGGTCCACGCAATCCGTGTGGTTTTTCCTCAAAAGACCATTTCAGACACAAATCTACATGGTCTTCACATGATCTGACCAAGATTATGTCTGGACTTTAAAAGAGACTGTCACGTCTGAGTATGTTTCGGCCTTTCTTCTCAGAGTAGTCAGATAAGAAACACCGACCTCATCTAGTTTAAAAAATATGATTGACGTGTAAAAGTCTTTGTACAAACCTACTTACAGAAATAAAATCATTTAACATTTGTCCTTTTCACTACAATTGACCAATTTTCTACGCACGCACAAAGTTAACATGGAGGAGTACAGTGTACTCAACTCGACGTAGGTATTTAAAATGGGCAAAACACTCGGCATATAGAAAAGATGTGACTAGATCAGGCCTCTCAGTGCGAGTGATAAATGTTAACAAAATGGTAACTAATGGGAAAAAATAATATGTAGTAAACCCCATATTTATTTGTAGGTATACACTACAACACAATTGATACGACAAACAAGTGGATATATTATTTTTACGCTAATTGTTGCTATAAAACCTGCAAAATTAAATTAAACGAAGCGGCTAATTTATATTGTTTTGTATTTAATAATAATAAACACAGGTATAGAAGCCGCACTATTTTTATTAGACAGTAAATTGTAAAAAAAAAATTCATGGGTTCGCCATTGGGTCTTTTTTTGTGTATGGCTATCATCAAATAACTTCTCCCGCTCTGGGCGGAGCGGCAGGGCGTGTCAGACTTTTACTGACTATAACCCACTCGTGTTCCTTCAGTTGCGTGTGTGCAAGGACTACGGTAACCCTTTCGGACAAACCCGCGACCCCGGCAGGCATCGGCCGTAACGGACCCGTCAGTGTGTGATGACATAACTTTGAGGCGCGCGTGGAACTCAACGCTCCGTCGAGCAGGGCCTAATCCTTACCGGACGGCAAGCAACCTATTGCTCGCCGTCCGCAATCCCGCGCCTACGGTGGCCGGGAATCGGCTATGGACTCCCGACGCGGCGACGCGGCGTCTCCTGCGGCGACTAGGGGCGTGAGGGCGCAACGATTGCCTCTCCCTCACGCGCTCTGCCCCCTCATCGCGGTTGGGTCTTGGGATTGCGTTTATTTAATCAGTTGACAATGGGTTCATAATAACACAGAAGCTAACTTAAATGTGTAAGTATATTTTATTTTATTTATTATTAGTGCGTGACACGCTTGCCCCACAGGCTATACTTACATAAGGACAAGTCTAGTCTAGAAATAAAAATAAAGTTTGAAAAAGAACACCATTGAGTTTCTTACTGAATCTCTGTTTTACTATTTTATTTAAAAACCTGCTTAATAGTAATGTTTAGACACTAACATACTAGATCCGACATAATATAAAATGATCAATAGAATTAGCATAAAAAAATATTATTAAAATCTCGATTACGATTGTAAATGTAATGCTTGGTCAATCCCTAGAATCAGGTGGGATGACACTGACAGCTCACTCCACGCTAACTTCACCTTTTTCACGGTGAGATTGCTGTTCTCTATCTACAGTGCGCGCGCGAATTCGTTGGTATGCTAAGGTATGCGAATTGTGGTTGTATTCATTAGTAATCAGAATGTAATTATCAGTAATGACATGATTACTTATTATTATTACGTTTTGCGTTTCATAGACATATTTGTTCAAAAGGAATGACGGGTAAAATCAAATAGATATCAGGCTGTATACAATGTAAGCAACCTGTTGCTGAGCTCCTTCCTGTAGTGATGTGAGTGTACTTACTAGGTGACAATAGCCACCTAGTGTGACCAGCGGGGTAATTACGTAACACACTAACATTAGGAATGGGTTTCATTTTGACAGTTCAATAACATTCATTGCGTTAATTACGTTGTTGAGCAGACAATTTTTTCGAACATATGAAGCAATGGATTAGCAATAGGCTTCAAAATGATTCAGATTGTGATAGATAGTGTGTTACGTAATTAGGGTGCTGGTACAATGCGTAGTGTGTGTACTCACGGTGACGGCCACGTGGAAGCTGGGGCAGTGCGCCGGGCCGCCCTGGCGCAGCACGCTGTAAGCGACGCGCACGCCGAGCTCGTTGAGCGCGGACACCGGCGACTTGCCGCCCGACTCCACCGCGTCGGCGGCTGCTGCCAGCGTCTGCTCACACAATGCACTCCCACACTCAGTTACAATAATAGAAAGAAATAAAGAAAAGTATTTATTCGGACTCACACAGGATTATCACAAACTAAACTAAACACACTCATAAAAACAAAAAAACGAACAAAAAAAAAGTGTAATACAAACCCACATACAGCACTACAAGGATCTTTTGGCACTGGAAATCTCGAATGGCGTTGATAGTAAACAGTTGTGCAATTGTTTCGTGAAATGTATTCAAACAACAAGATGGCGGCGTTAGTTCCGACTTTGGCCACGCGCCAAAATAACCTTGTTCGGCTATACCTACACGGAATTACATTGCCGAATGTCAGTCAAGGTCGACGTGCGCAAAACCATTTCGAAAAATCGAGTATAAAATACAGGCGCTTACTTCGAAAATTATAAATCACTTCATAAATTTTTCACTATTGCTTATTCCTGTAGGTAATTAATTCGATATTTAATTGTAATAAACCCATAGAGTTGCCGAAAACGCTTGTGTAACTTGAATCTATGTCATTTGATAAACTATGACATTCATTGCAATATTGTTGTGTCAAACCCTAACAAAGGTACAGCTGTGCAAGGATCTTTTGGCGCGTGGCCAAAGTTAGCACTAACGCCGCCATTTGTTTTTTGATGTGAAACATCTATAGCCGCGGGTAAATCCGATTATTGTCGTGGCGACGCGTTGCCACGCTATATTTTCTACACAAAATAGTTTCACATCTGCCAGGCATCCCGCGACGGTTAAATTTTTTTCAATACATTACTTAACACAATTTTACAAATGTTTACAGACAGCGCCCCCATGTCAACGTCATTTGTCCACAGATCCTTGTAGAACTCTAGTGCCGGTGCATTACCAACAGGAACAAGATTATGTACGTTGCCCGCGACTTCGTTTGCGCGTATTTTGTATTTTATCATTTTTTTATATAAATAAAAAAATTAAAAAATACTAGTCTACCAATGTCCTGAGGATGATTGGCGAGAGAACCGATACTGTTCTGCTCAGTAGGTTCACTGAACTCCATGTGTTGCGAGACCGAGGAACCTACTGTGCAGGAGTCGACGGTGTGTCTAGTTTCTTGTTTTGACTTTTTAATTACAAACATTAGTAAAGTTATACTTAACCAAAATTCTTGTTACTAACAACCTTGCGTTGCCTATGGATTTTATTGTCTGATTTATTTTTTATTTTTTATGTGACTTTTTCAATTCATAAGTACTTTCTGAGTTTATCATGGACATTACTGACATGGGTGAAGACAATCATCGTGAGGAAATCTGGACATAAGTCTGAAATCGCTAATCCCTCTTGACCAATTGTGGTGATCAATCCTCATGCCTTCTCTGCATGAGAAAAGGCCTTTGCCCTGACGTGGAACAATAATAAGCTGGTAGATATAAATGTCCAGATTAAAAAGGAGCCTATGTACTTCTCCAAGACCTAGGCTACCAATTTGTAAAATTTTCCTAACGATCGATGCAGTGGTTTAGGCGTGAAAAGGTGACAGACAGACAGACTTACTCTCGCATCTAATCAATACATACTAATACATACAAATAAAATTAACGTGTCTGTTTGTAATGTCAAAATAACAGCTTGTTATATGAAAGTATATAATATACGGTACTTATAACAAAATACCATTATTTTTCTGTCTTTCTGTCTGTCTGTTTGTTCCGTTTAATCTCCGAAACGGCTGGACCGATTTTGACGGGACTTTCACTGGCAGATAGCTGATGTTATCAGGAGTAACATAGGCTAATTTTGAGCCGGTAGCACGTTCCCGTGGGATAATTTCCGACATCCACGCGGGCGAAGCAGCGGGCAGCAGCTATATTATAATATATAATAATAAGTAATTAAGTATGGATTAATTCTGACCTGCAGGTTCCACTTAAAGCCGCTGCCGACGCGGATGGAGGGCGCGGCGCGCTTGGCCGGCGGCTCGCCGTCTGCGGACACAGTTATCACATCTTAATTCTTAACCGACTTCAAAAAAGGAGGTTATGCATGATGATGTTAAACTTCCTGTCACTTTTATTAACATCGCAAGCAGTGGTGTGCGTGTGTGGGGTAGGTAACAACACAACAAAAAATTCAAAAAACTCAAGAAAAAAATACAAACGGCTTCCAAAAAAACACTTTAAAGTGCATAATTTTCATATCAATCGTCAAACTTTGGAAATTTGTTCCGCCTTAGAATTTTTCAGAATATTTTTTAATATGAAAATTCTTAGATGTACATTTTTTCCAAAGCTTGACGATTGATATGACATTGATGTTTATTATTCAGTAAATATATCATTCGTACAGTCGCGAATCGCATTTTGTTCAACATACGACGTAAAACAGAGCTGCAATTTGCAAAAAAACCAAAGAAAAATTTGAATTTGGCAGGCTACAGCTGAGGATTCACCTTAACATCACCGCTTAAGGAGCTCATTCAAGATTAAAAAAAATCACGTATATCTTTAGTACGTCATTGCAATGTAACTCTTATCACATTGTCATAAATTGTAAATTAGAATGATTGCCGAGAGTTCTATAAAGAAAATGATTTAAGTGTGAATTTCACCAAGTAAGTAAACATTTATTTACCAAAAAACTTAGCCTAGGTATATAAACCCTGTCCTTCAAACTAGGAAGCTCCGGTATCTTGAAGGACAGTGTAGGTACCTTAGAGCGATTGGCGTTTTACAAAACATTTATAAAAAAATAAGTACATTTATTTCAGTCATAATAAAAAATTGACCATATAGTGTTAGTAACAAAGGTCTTAAAAACAATGTTACTATTGTAGCATTCTCGAATAAATTCACATAAAAAAAAAAACGATAGAAACCAATTAATGTCAAAAATAATATAGATAAATAGTACAGCTACAAACGAAAAAAAATGCGTCATCTCGTCACGTGAAGCCGAATAAGCCTCCCCAGCACTGCAGACTCCGGCCTTTCTGATATCATCTTCACAATTCCGTCGGCGCTCCCCCGGATCCTACACATCAGAGATGCTGCTTTTTTACGCATTACGGCATAAAAATCGTCAACCCTTGCGTCAGCAAACATGACTGAAGCGCGGCAGAAACGTGGGAGCCCCACCAGAATCCTGAAGGCGTTGTTATATTGAACGCGAAGAGCGTTGTAAGCCCGTTGCGTGTAGCTGGTCCATAGAGCGCTGGGCCGGCAGTCTCGACATTAGACAGCGATAAAAATCGGTCGCTAAGTCGTATCATTGTCAAATTCCTTTAATAGATTTTCAACTTTATTTCGAAAGCTTAAGGTTGAAAATCTATTAAAGAAATTTGACATCGATTGGACTTAACGACCAATTTTTGTCGGTACTGGTGTAAAAGTTTACACACAACACAACAGCAACAGATTGCTTAACACTAATTATGATGCTAACATATTTATTGAGCAAGTCTAATGGAGGCCTGTTTGTGTGACCACTCGCATTTCTGACAGGTACCTGTCAGGAATGCAAGTGTAGGTACGTACTAAGGAACCCGTGTGCCGTGGAACATTCACAAAATGAAGTAATTAACATTACCTGCGATAACCGGACACACCATCGCGACCGGCTCACACATCAACTGACACAAGCACTGCCTTACTGTCCGGTAACTATTGAACGAACTGCTAAGCACTCACAAACTGACCAACGTGACGCGCGCTCACCGAGATATTAAACTTTACTCAACATTTTACGAGTACCCACAGTTTGTTACATATTCGAACATGTGGAGGTATCTCGTTCCTGGTTGGGTCGGGAGTTTTGATCGGACGGTATGACGTTAATTTACATCTACACTAATATAACAAAGCTGAAGAGTTTGTTTGTTTGTTGGAACGCTAATCTCTGGAACTACCAGTCGGAGTTTGCATTTTATAGCCCAACTCTTGAGAAAGGTTTAAGGCTATTTACCATCACGCTGCGACGCCCAGGAGCCGAGAAAAAAGAAAAAAAGTCAGAACGAACGCTGAGCGAAAACGAAGTGACAGCGCGGGCGAGCGAGGGAGTTTTATGTGTCTATTATTTAAGTATAGGGTATATCTTACGACTTCTCACGCGAACGAAGTCGCGAGCAGAAGCCGGTCAGTTATATCTAAAAATATCATAAATTCGAAAGTGTCTCTATGTTACCTTTTCACGCCTAAACCACTGAACGGATGTCGATAAAATTTGGCAAGGAGATAGATGGCATCCTGGGGAAGGACATAGGGTACTTTTTGTCACGGTAGCACGTTCCCGTGGGATAATTTCCGCCATCCACGCGGGCGTAGCCGCGAGCAGAAGCTAGTTTGATATAAATACAGTGTGTTTTGTGATTATTTGGAGTCTGCGGCCGCAAGTATTGAGACAAAAGCGTACACAACAGTATATTTTGTAAACACAACGAAGCTTTAATAAAACCCTCTTCACGCGTTACAGTTATCAGTCAGGGACACTATGAACGGTCTCTCTGTCAACTGATTATAACAGACCGTTCTAACATTACTATATTATCATTTAAAAGCTATCTGTTTGGTTCTCTGGTAATAAGTTCAAATGCTAATCTGTGGTCATCATCATCTGCCTGCGTTTACCCAACTATGTCGGGGTCGGCTTCCAGTCTAACCGGATGCAGCTGAATACCAGTATTGTACATGGAGCGACTCCCTATCTGACCTCCACAACCCAGTTATTGAGCAAATGTTGGAATTTAGTCAGTGAGCCGGCCGCGGCATGGTGATAAGTAATTATTGTTTCTTATGCGTTTGACATGAAACGTTAGCCATACCACGGGATATAACAATATTACTTTTTCTATACATTACATACATAAACTCACGCCTTCTTCCCATGGGGGTAGGCAGAAACTACAGAACGCCACCTGCTACGATCCTTACATACTCCTTTTGCCTCGTTTACGTTCATACATCTGCACCTTAGTTACGTAACACACTATCTATCACAATCTGAATCATTTTAAAGCCTATTTTTAAGCCTATATTTTACATACACTGCTTCATATGTTCGATAAAATTTGTCTGCTCAAAAACGTAAATAACGCAATGAATGTTGTTGAACTGTCAAAATGAAACCAATTCCTACTGTTAGTGTGTTACGTAATTACCCCGCTGGTCATACACGCACGCCGTTTGCTATTACTACGCACCTGACCTTTCGGAAGAACATCACCAATAAGGTCACTATATGTCCTCCTAGGGCGTCCCCTCGCGGCGTTTCCACTCACATCTGCCTTGTAAATACCTTTTGTTAGTCGCCCTTCATTCATCCTCTCAACATTACATTCAAACCTCCACTCTGTAACATATCCTTGTGTGAATGTTACAACATCTGACCACGTTAGCATGTACAACAGTTCCAGCGTCCTACTTGTTTGATTTCTAAATGACTACCTACCTATACTTATAAATAAAAACCGTCCAAGTCCGAGTCGGTCTTGCGCACGAAGGGTTCCGTACCATTATCTATAAAAACGGCAAAAAAATCATGTCTGTTGTATGGGAGCCCCCTTAAATATTTATTTTATTCTGTTTTTTAGTATTTGTTGAATTTCAACTAACTATCACGGTTCATGAGATACAGCCTGGTGACAGAAGACCAGACAGACGGACGGACAGCGGAGTCTTAGTAATAGGATCCCGTTTTACCCTTTTGGTACGGAACCCTAAAAATGAAATGCTGTTCGTTGGTAAGCGCATCACTTCAGAACTGCTGGACCGATTTGGCTATTTCGTGTTTTAAAATGTTCACAATAGTCTTGAATTAAGTTTTTATGGAGAAAATAAATGGAAGATTGCCAGAAGATTTTCAAATTCGATGGAAAAACAACTGAACGTCCTTTTTTCTATTGGATTTTTGAGAGGACAGGACAACGTCGGTCGGGTCAGCCAGTTTGTAATAAAGATGACTTTAAATGGTTTCAATGGAATTTCAACTTTGCAAGTTATTGGTTCCGAAACTTAGGGCTCGTTGTTTGATCAGTAGTCAAAAACACTAATAGTTAAAATGCGTTAGTTAAACTAACAATTTGTTAAAAATGACAGAAGTATGTTGTTTGACAAATGGTTAAGCTAACTATAGTTAAAAAAAATTACAATTTGCTATAAAAGTTAACCATGTGCAGACAGAGTAGTTAAACTTTGACAGCTATTGACTATTGTCAAGTGACTAATTGTTAAATTGACTATCGGGCATGTTTAACATGTATCAAACAACGGGACCTTAGTAATGATTATCTAAGACAAGCCGTGCGCACAATGAGGTTTCTCATCGGAAAAAATGACAAACTCCCACACAAACTTTCATGCCTTTTACCTCTTTAGGGGAAGAATTTAAAAAAATCTCTCCTTAGAGCTCACTTTTGTTAAAAAAGGAACTCTTGCGCAAAATTCCATGTTGTGCGTTGTGTCGTGGAACGACTTTATTAAAGGGGATGAGATAAGGTAGCCCGCAAAAACAAAGTTTCTTTAATTTCGTAAGCTATCGTAGCGCTTTCAACTTAAGAAGCGCCAGGTTGCCCCTTAAGGGGGATTCGTCAAGGTAGACCGCGAAATTCAAATTTTCTTTGGTTTTTTGCAATTTGCAGGTCAGTATCAGGTTATATGTTGATCTAAATATGATTCGCGGCCGTATCAAATATTTATTTATAGAATTATAATCATAAAAATCGTCAATACATCTCTCTAAGTTCATATTACCTATTGAATGACTATTTCACGAAGTCGTGACTTTTCAGGCCAATTCTAACTAAAGGAGTTGTATTGCTGGTTCTAATGATTATAAATTCTGGTAAGCCATATTTGTTACGGCCGCGAATCATATTTTAATCAACATACAACCTGACAGTGACCTGCAAATTGCAAAAACCGTAAGTATTTTTTAATTTCGCGGGCTACCTGAGCGCATCCTCCTTAAGTACATTCTGTACACAAGTGCATGTAGTTAAGGACGTGGCAGGGGATACTCACAGTCGCAGTAGGTGTCATAGTGTGGTCTCTTGTGCAGCCCGCCGCCGGGCCGCCGTGGCGCGCGCACCACGCGGTCCGTGCTGGAGCTGATGTCGCCGTTCGACGCCTGCGGACACGCCACGTCACACTTCAAACACGTCACGCACGTCACACATGTCGCGCACGTCACACACGTAACACACGTCACGCACGTCACTCATGGCAACTGTGCTTGTTAACTGCATATTGTATCATACCCTCAAGCAATTTATGTAATATGTGAAACGAAGCAACTTAATTATGGTCTCTTTCTTAAGAGGGCGCACACCGGACCACTAGCGCCACTCTTTTAAAAAAATATGATCTCGTGACTGAGAAGGAATTTTGAAAAACGGCTCAATGAGCACCTTCGAAGTGTGTCTAGAATTTTCTAATACGTTTTATAAACTTTCATATTGAGATACGAAGCAACAAAATAAGATCTAGAGGAATATGGCCACTTTTCTTTAGATCGAATTTTGTTGCTTCGTGTCTCAATATGAAAGTTTATTAAAGGTATTAGAAAATTCTAAACACACTTACCGATGGTGCTTATTGAGCCGTTATTGAAAATTCCTTCTCAGTCACGAGATAATATTATTTTAAAGGAGTGGCGCTAGTGGACCGGTGGCGCCCTCTTAAGTATCTGATGAAAATGTATACAAATGGATCAGAAAACGTACCTGTGGATGCCAGTGTATAGTGCATCTTACAAATTGAGCGTTGTTATTTGATTATTTGAATAGTTATCATGCGGACGTACTATGACGTGTTAAAGCCAACATTGTTCCTGCGTGAAAGAGAGACGGAGCTATATATGACCGATAGCACTATCCGTTTTTCGCAATGGAACCATGATGGTATTAGCACGTCATAGTACGGCAGCTGTTCTAATTTTAAATCACTTTAAATATGGTTTTCATTTGACAATTGAGGTTAATTTTAACCACCCAATTTTCGTCCATTCAATAATGTTATACAAACAATAATTGTTAAAAAAGTGGTAAGATATGAAGTTGAAACCTAAATACAGATGAATGATACTAATCCCCTTTAGTGGATGATTACACTGATTACGTAAGAATTTAACCTGAACAGGATTGTTGACACTTTTATCAGATACTTTTGAAACAAACTATAATTAAATTTCTTCCTACTCTGGCGACTGTTGTCGGCAACAATTGGCCGCGTAAGTGCAGCTTTAATGTTAGTGTGCATCTGTGGCTGTAGCATGAAGTGTTGCAGCCATCACTGTTCTGTTACAAGAAGGGCTATTTGTTCTGGTTGGCTCCATCTGTTACACTGATTGGTTGGAGTGTAGCCTTAGGAGCGTTACGGAGCGAGGCCTTAGAAAAAAAATATTTATTTGTCGGAATTTGCTAATTTTATTGCAATATTGGGTTACGCTTGTCTATGGAAACCATTTAGCTTTTCAGAATCATGGTCCTACGACGCACCGTTTCCGAGAAAAAGACCATCTAATATTTTTTTAACTTACCTACTCGAGGAAAAAGGGAAATTTTTAAACAAAAATATAGTTCTGTCGCAAATCGTTTGTTTCTTGATTCTATTGTATATAACACCTAAATATAAGGCTAAAAGCATCTCAGTGTTTTTTGTTTCCGACCAGCCGCTGGTCGTAAAAATGATGTCGAAGGAATCCTTTTAGAACTTAGGATGCAAGAGCGAGCGAAGCGAGCTCGGGACTTGGGGCACCCTGACTCGGACAGGTTCGAAGCGGACCCCGCCATTCACTTCATGGTTATTTTTTTTTATAAACTATTCAGAAATAGGAGCCCCGCTAAGCGGGTTTCCGTCGACTACGCCTTATTATTGGCTTGGAAGCAATTTGAATACTTTTTGTCCTTTGGTCATAGTGCTCGAAAGCTCCTAACACGGAAACGGTGCGTCGTAGGGCCACGCTTCTCAGAACGTAAATGGTTTATATGGTTAAGGTTAATCCGATACTGCAAAAACATTAGAAAATTTAAATTTAAAAAAACGATCGACATAAACGTCGGCCGCAACCTGTCACGATGCCGATGCGAGGTCGTATCGTGTGTATGTGTTTTTGCCCTTAGGGCTACATTGAATTGAATTGTCGTAAATACAGCCACCTCACAGTTTAGTGAAGCCACGAGTTACTACTGATGCCACTCACCCATGTGCTGAATGTATCTGAAACATGCAAACGTACACTATCACCATCAAGTACACGTTACTTACTTCACCGGTAGAAATATTATGTACGGCCACACTAACAAACATTAAACCAATACAGTTTTACTAATCATATCAACACAAACACCTTTCAAATTCTGTAAAAGCATAAAACATATTTTTAAGAAACATTATAATCTGCCGAGTCTTTTCCCAACAATGTTGGGGTCAAATTCCAGTCTAAACGGATGCAGTTGGATACCAGTATTTTACATGGAGCGACTGCTTATCTGACCTGCACAACCCAGTTACTAGGTAACACGATACCCCTTGACAAGACTGGTTGTCAGACTTTTAGGCTTCTGACTACCCGTAATGACTGTCAAAAATCTATGAATAACAACCAGGACCAACAGCTTTACGTGCTTTCCGAGGCACCGAGGTGCCTGGATATGTAACAGATGGTCACCCATCCACAAACTGACTGCAGAAAGTGTAGCTTAACCTTCAATCATCTACCCAAATATACGTAACCGATTCATACCTTCATACCTTATACTTTTTTTTTTATTTATTGGTTTATTATTGTTTTTATTTTTATTATTTTCATTAATGCACATTTTTAGGTACCACATCGTCACTGGTTTAACTTGTTGTTGTCTTTTAATAAATATAATAACTTAGTCCACATAATGGCTGAACCCTATCTCTTAAGATACAGGCCTGACCTAGTTTAAGGGATAGAGTTGAAATTTACTGTACTCCTACGCTAAAGTTGTATTGAATAGCGTCAACTGAATGTATGCAGTGCAATGTGATTTTGTTTTATGCAATAAATTCTTTTATTATTATTATTATATTATTAATCGACCCGTGGGGCTGTTATCATTAAACCGCGAGGCCCTCTTTCTTAAAAAACATTCATGTGGAGAAAGCAGTTATTTTTGATTAACTGAATAAAATGCTAATGCTGTTGACGTGGCTGAATTCAGGTCAACACTCATATAATTAGGGATAATCTATATCAGTAATCCAGCAGCAGTTACTATGTCTTGTGTATTTGTGTGACAGCAAGAAGACATGCTGAGACACGACCGTGTTTGTGCGGAATTTATAATAACATGATCCTTCCTACAGCTATGAAGTATGTAGGTATCTACTTAATGTTACTTGACAGTATTATGTACTCATTTTCTATTTGCCATCTAAATTAACAAAACAAAATAAAGCACAGTTCTGAACAAGAACGCGAAAGAACTATAGAAATACTTAAAACTCGTCAGTAGCTTTTGAAATTAACAAATTATTAGGTTATGTAAATATTTTGTTTATTAATCGCGCTGCACTTATACAAATGTTCGTTCATTATAATTATGAAATAAACTCACCGTTTTTAGTGAAATCTGTGAAATTATGATCCATTTCTTTACAAAAACATTAACAAAATACGCGTCTATAAATATTGACCGAGATGTTCCTACTGAACACTGTTCACAAATACTATTTAAAGCACCTGGCAGCGCTTCTTATGTAATACTGATTGTATTTTTTCCACTATTACTATTTAATCGTTGTAAATAAGTTGAAAATTTTTGCGGCGAACAAGAAACAACAACAATCGATTTTTTATGAAAACTTGACGCTTAGCTTTGACAGTGACATACAATTGACAAAGTTGCCAACTTAATTTTGAACTCTGACTTCGGGCGCTGCGTTGGCATAAATCTGAAACCGACTAATCTATCGGCCGATAGAAAGTCTGTAGTCTGCGGGGGCTCTAAGGCAAATTTTCGGACAAATTCAATTTTCAAAAAATCATTTATTTAAATTAGGCTGAGACGCAGCACTTTTTGAATGTAAAAATTACATAAGACAGTCCTCCAAAACGCCCGCCCTTCACCACTTCCTAGTGATTTAGCTGGGAAGAAGAAGTGGCGCCACAAACTCCCCGGCAGCACAGCTGTCTATTAAGTTAGTAGAACTTGATTTTAGACAAACGTACCAACGCAAAGTATTACCATCACGTAAAAAACAAAGAAACACAATTTGACCTAGTGTTTCAACGATTTTATTTTTTTATTATTATTATTAATTATTATATTTAAAATGCTCAAGCATATAGCTCCCAATAAGGTATTATTTGTCCCGTTTGAGATTTTCTGCACCTGCAGCAGCCGCCCCAGCGCAGCCCGCTGTGCTAGGAAGATGGGACGATGCGAGGGTGTCGACACTTGTTGCATCCCACACCAAAGGCCTACCCACCTTCCAAGGCATTATGGTCACTCCGTCTGGCCTCTACCCATCGTCGTGTGACAGGCCTTTGGGTTCTAAAACAGCTAGCACCCCGGGGCCGGGGTGACAAGGGCCCGACGGATGTAAATTAAAATTTATTTATTTCAGGTCCTTGACCCAGTAAATGAAGTTATGTCAGAAGCAAAAATTATAATATACATAAGACTACATCATTACATAGTTACTTAAAATGACAAAAAAATCAAGCACCAGCATTATGCCTGCTACAATAATGGCCAACGTAGGGGCAATCCAGTCGCTGAGCAATCATCGCCAGGACTATGAGTGAAGTGAGTGGAGTGGGCAGTGGGATTAATGCTGGCGATGGCGTGCCGTGTCAACCGATCAGCGCTCTTGCTGCAGGAGAGCAATTCTCAACAATAATGTCTCCATCTGAAATATGATTGTCCTTCAAATTCAAGTAAACTTTTATGACAAAATCAGATACAATTAAAAACAGTATAGTTCTAGATTAAACTGCGAGACCGCGCGACCCTCTAGAGGGCCACCAGGGTTTTAGCGGAGCACAAAAGGTCAGGAAATAATAAAATGCATTTTTTCTGATGGTTGAATAATTTCAATGTATTTATTTATTTATATTTCTGGTATCCTACCCCAAACATTTTAATAAAGTTTTTATTTTCAGTGAATATTTTTATTTTGAGGAGTTGTGTTGCTGTTAGAAGTTTAGTAATATGACTTCGAATAACCATTTTGGAATTGTTTAATTAATTTTAAACAATTATCTGTTGTTCCAGATAAAACTAAATTTTGAGTATCAATATTGTTATCGCTGGATAAAATCCAACTATATTTTGAAGGGAATATTTTTTTTAAATTATATAGCAACATTCTCATTCCATAGCCAAAATTACCCGTATACTTTTGGCAGTTTGGCCAAAATCCCTCATTGTCACTTGTAATTTGTGGCTTGTAATTTGACGTATTCCTTCCGGGGCGTGATAGTGTGACCTATTTGCAACAATTAAGCACGCTAGCCTAGATAAAAATACCACACGATGTTCTTCATCTAAATGAGAAGAAATTTAAAACATGCATTAGACGCACACTATGTAAACAAGCATAAATATTATAAGTTGGTTGATTATATCGTTGAAAAATGCTTGGCTTAGTGCTGGTCCTGCTCCACAGCCACTTGGGCTCACTAGTTAAAATTTTAGTGTTTGGAAAAAATGCTTTCATTTTATTTATGTTGAAATTACTAAATGTTTTTTTTAATTTTTATGAAATAAGTTAATTGTTGAATACCTACTTCAATAGATATTAATGATTATCTTTTCTTTTTGGTAGTAAAATTTTATTCATGTCTCAAATACACAGCAAACTATAGTTTTGTGTAATTTAGAAGCATTTTTCAATTTTGTAAATATGGGTAGGTACCATGGATTCGTTTATTAGGTCATTATTATGTATGTTAACTTGAAAGCATGAGAGTTGAGAGTATGGCATGCTCACCACAGACTAATTAGTCTATGCTCACTTAAATTTCTCACTGTTGGTGGCGCGTGTGTTGGATCATTCGCTTCCCTACAAAATGGTTGAGCTGGATGGCGCTGATGCACGCGTCATGTTCGTGAACGGGCGCCGTCGGTTGAGTCTGGGCATCTGCCACGGCTTATTTTTTTTTTAAATCTTACATTTTGAACTGTGTCTTCGTTTTTTTTTTACATTGTTCTCGCATATAGAAGCAACAAGAATAAAGTAGGTACCTATGATTTTTTTAATATCTTGATTTAAAAGAGTGTCCTTGGAGTTTCTTGCTAGTTCTTCTCCATAGAGATCTACGTTTTGGAATGGGCAACTAGCTTTAAACTTGTGGCTAACTGACCGACTATTTGACAATTCAAAAGTGCAAAATGGTTTAATTGAAATAAATTGAGTTTTGAGTTTTTTGAGTTGAATCTTGTAACTAATGGTACAAGATTCAACTCAAAAAACTCAAAGCAAATATTTAATTGTATAAATTTATGCTGATCAATATGGAATATGTTATCGATAATCATTACAATTTATATTGCAATAATATGAATTTTTTGTAGTAAATAAAACAAAATTTATATGAAATAGTCTTTTATTTTACGGTAATAGATATACAGTCGCGGTCTAAAAATGTAACTTATCAGTTTTCAAATTAGATTCTTTATCACACTGTGTGCAATAAATTCTAAAATGCTATATCTAGGTACTTAATACTTTTTAATAGTTGTGAAGCATCTGTAGCGGTATCTACATCGCCACATGCGAGCTACACGTCACAATGTCGTCACACAAGATCGTGCATCGCGCAAGCAAAGTTTACCGCGCAACTAGCATATTATACAACGTCCCGACATCAAACGTCGGGCAGTTGCCCACCAGACACAACACCCGTCTTGTCGGAGGATCCTCCCTTTTCCATAGAGTATGAGTGAACTTTAAACCCTGTTCCTCATATCTCTATACTGGTGACCCCAAACATGAACGTCAGCGCAGCCATCGTGCATCTACCAGCGTGACGTGCGTGACGTCATCATCACTTCGAGCGGCGAGTCACACAGCCAGCCAGCACCCACGGCTTCCACGGGTATCCTGACCACCAGCATGCAGCGACCGCGCATACCTGGTCATCACCCTCATCCTCATCAGCAACCTTGGCATAGCACATTGAAAATAAAATACATAATAAATGAGAAAATATTATATTATAAATAAACAAAATGTAGCTAAAAAAAGAATGAAGTAAATCAAAAAATTTTAACAATATAAAAAAACCGGTTACGTTGGTTTAGGCTGTAATAGCGTATTGAAACAGTGGGTATTATGGAACCGTTTTAACGCTTCCAAACGGGTTAAAACAGTTGACCAATTGAAAAATAAACTATAATAGTACTATATTTGTTGGGCAATCGACATTGTTATCGATAGCCTACGTTAGTGGATCTGCACATGCATATCACTAACGCGCCGCAAGATGCAGCGGCCGTACCACGCGATGCATCCGCTCGAATAAAATATTGTTTTGTGATTTTTACATTGCTTGTTCAGTGACTTAGCGACATACTTAGGTAGTGGTTAAAAAGCAATGTATTTACTCCAAAAATAGTATAGTCGTTGTGATATTTGAAAACATAAATAACGTAGTAAAAGCAAGAAATATTTTATGAATTGTTGTTTATCATGATTTTAAAGAAAAAAAAATTAAAATACTTGTACGTAAAAATGGTGACTGATTCCATGGTTGACAAAGTTTTTGTTTTGGCTTCGGTTTTTACAAGAAACCACTGAACAACACGGCATTCTTATATTTTGTCACGATCACGGTCGAAAGCGCACTAGTTCGCGGAGACGGCCATTTGCCTGTGACATGAGCAGTTTGAAAATTACGCGTGGACACACACACGCCCCCTTGTCACTTCTCCTGTTTTTATATTTCTATGTGCGTAACACTTATCAGTAGGATTGGCTTTCATTTTGACAGTTCAACAACATTCATTGCGTTAAGTATTTACGTTGTTCAGCGGATTTTTTTTCGAAAATTTTAAGCAATAGATTAGCAATAGGCTTCAAAATGATTCTGCACCCTAACTGCGTATCCCGCTATCAATCACAATCTTAATAATTTTGAAGGATATTGCTAAGACATTGCAAAATTTTCGAAAAATTTGTCAGCTCAACGACGTAATTAATAACGCAATGAATATTGTTGAACTGTCAAAATGAAAGCCATTCCCACTGTCAGCGTGTTACGCAACTACCGCGCAGATTGTGATAGATACAGTCCGCGAGATATAAGCTGAGCTATGCATTTATGTGAGTGCACATAGAGATAGTGTAGGTGTGACGTCGGCCTAGAGCGCGATGCGTGCTGTGGTTGATTTAAACCGGTTTATGCTGCTTTTTGGTAATCGGCCTGAGGCGCACACCTCACACAAATGCAAACACTCGCTCAGATCTTGCGGACTGTAGTGTGTTACTCAATTAGGGTGCGGGATTTATTCAATACAAGCAAGCCATGCGCCCGCCCGATAGATTTTCCCACAAATAAATGCAAGAATTACAAAAGTACTGCAGCGTAGAGCTGGCTGCTAACACGCCGGGGACTCGAACCCCGGCGTGAGGTAGCTAAAAATCAAACTCACACCGCTGGTACACGTACAATTTATTATTAAAAAGAACATCCGAAATAAATAAGAAATAAGTCAAAAAAATGTAAATGTTCAGTCGTTGGAAGTTGTGAAAGGCTACCAAAAAAAAAAATATAATTATCACAAGAAGATTTTCGGAGAAAAAACTTATGGATGTTTCCAAATATTTAGGTATCTAAGTATATAGACGAATTTAAATTCGATGGCAATCGTACGAAATTCGTGCCGCTCTATAAATTATTTAACACAAATAAGCTCAAAATTAAGGTTTTTCTTTACATAATTTCGTTAATAATAGGTCTTTACCTATGAAATTGCCGTTTTGTATGAAAAAATTTAAACGAATTTTTTTCATGAATTTTTTATTTGTATTAATCGAAGTAATCACCCATGCAATCAATGCATCTTTGCCATCGCAGTGGCAGTTTATTGATGCCCTTCTTAAAGAAATCAGCTGGACGGGAGGCAACAAATTCTTCAAAGGCATTTTGTACTGCCTCTCGGGTATTAAATTTTTTTCCCGCCAAGAAGTTATCCAAATTCTGGAAAAAGTAGTAGTCTGTAGGCGCAAGGTCTGGTGAGTAGGGCGGATGACGGAGAGCTTCCAACCCCAGTTCTTGCAACTTGGAGACCGTCTGCTGTGCAGTATGAGGTCGCGCGTTGTCGTGCAGGAGCAGCGGAGACGAGCGATTGACCAATGCTGGTTGGAGATGCGCCAGCTTCTCCATCATTGTGTTCAGTTCTTCACAGTACACATCTGCAGTAATGCTCACCCCGTTTGGTAAGAAGCTGTGATGAATCACACCGGCGCTAGACCACCAAACAGTGACCATCACTTTTCTAGGGGTAAGTTTTCGTTTAGGGCATTGTTTAGGTGCTGAACCAGGATCCAACCAACTTGCTGAGCGCTTACGGTTATCAAACAGAATCCATTTTTCATCGCAGGTAACAATGCGGTTCAAAATTCCTTCATTTGTGTGTCTGTTGAGCAGTGCAAGGCACGTCTCGACGCGTACTTCGCGCTGGCGATCATTGAGTTCGTGGGGCACCCATTTGTCAAGCTTTTTTACCTTGCCAATTTGACGCAAATGGACCAATATTGTTTTGACGCTAACGTCGAAAGCTGCTGCTAATTCAGCCGTAGATTGTGTATCATCAGCTTCCACAATCGCCTTTAATTCGTCATTGTCGACCAAAGTCTTCGGACGACCGCGAGGTTCATTTTTCAGGTCGAAATTTCCAGAACGGAAGCGAGCAAACCAATAACAGGTGGTGCGTTGGTTTGTAGAGTTAGCTCCGTAAACGTCGTTGATGTTGCGTGCCGCTTGTGCCGCGTTGCTGCCACGACGGTACTCATATTCCATAATTACTCGAATTTTTTACGTATCCATGATGACGAAAAAGATTGAAATGCGATGAAAATGTAACACTAATCAATAAAGAAATGACTACTTTTAGAAAAAAAAATCCATGTTTTTAAAATAAAATTAATTTGAAATTAGAATTCATAGCCAAACAAAAATTATTTTGATTTGAAATGGCCAGTACTGCAGAACGGCAATTTCATAGGTAAAGACCTAATATAAATTTTAAAGAGAATAAGATCTGATATTGAGAATTTAGGAAAGCACCTTAAAATTAAAATGTCACACAACGGTATTATACCGTCGTGTGACACAGAAAACTTCTATTATATTGATGGTTGGGCGTTATTGCGCCACACAAATGTCTTATTTAGCACCCGATGTGTCCGTTAGGCACCCGTGTCGTCGACCTTGCTCGGCAACGATCCTGCGCTTCTCTCCGCAAGCTCGCTCGGACTTCGGCGGCCGGCAGACGAAGGAAGAAGACAGGCGAACAATAAATGGCAGGGTAAGGCCAAAAAAGGTGGCCTTTCAAACAATCTAAGAAAAAGGAAATCTTCTTAGATTAAAGAAGAAGGCACAAGTAACAAGAATACGGAACCTATAAAGGGATTACTCACCAAAGAAAAAAAGTGACGAGAAATTCCAGGGAACGTACAGTCGATTGTATCCGCTGACTACTCACAAATCGTGGTTAA
The DNA here is from genome assembly GCA_917490735.1 of Dryobotodes eremita. Classification (NCBI taxonomy): domain Eukaryota; kingdom Metazoa; phylum Arthropoda; class Insecta; order Lepidoptera; family Noctuidae; genus Dryobotodes; species Dryobotodes eremita. The sequence goes on from OU823269.1 coordinate 522,833, forward strand.
AAAGTTGAAATTCACTTTCGAAGAAAGATTAAATATTATTGAATAAAATATCCACACAATAGGAATTCCAACGACAGAATGCGTTGCATTTTTTTCTTCTTGACAATGTTCAGAACAATTGTCAATTTTTTGAATATTTCAAAAAAAACGAAAAAGTAAAAAAGCTGACCGAATGACTCGTAAAAAGAATTTAATCGAAATGACAACAAAAAGTATCTAATTGCAGGAATTATACTGCAGTACATACAAACTTTCATCCCCAATTAAATCCTTTAAGGGAATGAAGTTTCAAAAATCTTTCCCCAGCTCACTTTTGCTATACATATAAGGAACTCCTGCGCAAAATTTAATGCTTCTACACCTGGCAGTGCGTTGTCCGACAGTGTTTTTTATGAAGTTGATAACACGAATTACTTAGGGCCAGTCTTGGGCCAGCCCCTTAAAAGGAGGTCAAGCTTTATTTGGCCGCCCGGAAATGTCGCTGTGGCGGTCTTAATTATACTCTCCTGTGATCCTTTGGTCAAGTCAATCAGACTTAGCTTTTTGTCGTGTAAAATCTCATCTGCTCTTGGGAAACATATTTTTATTATTCGTAACGCCGTTTGATTAGTAATAATAATAGTTCTTCCGTTTCCAACAGCTTTTGCAATATCTTGCAAAAAATTTTTTTCGTTCTCAGAATCAATTTTATCGCAAACTAAAATAAGAACTCTGCCGTCGTTCGCATATTTCAACTCTGAACGTAATGCGTTCCGGTCGTTCGTCGGTAGGCTAGCAATATAATCAAGATCTAATACAAGATTATCTTTATTCTTCAAATGTTGCATCACTTTTAGAACAGTCAATACGCTGCTCTCTGCAACGATGACAGTACTCGAGTGCTGATCCTGCAAGTTCAAGGACCTCACCGCGTCTTCAGTGAATGTGTAATTATATTGTTGTAGTTTATTCATATACGTTAAGTTTATTGAACTCACCAATAGGTCTTTAATAATGTTGTCTATCGAATGCTGAAATAAGTCGGTTTCTCGTGTAAGAGTACATGATTTATGTGGTTGCATCCACCATTTCTGCATCATCTCAAGATATTTTGAAAATATGGCATCAGTTTTAACTTGAAAGTAGTTTGGTTGATTATGCTGGTAATCTTCTATTTCAACTTTTATTATTTCCTCCACGCCTCTCTCGTCAGCTTGGTTATAGTAAAATTGTATTTTTTTCAGGAAATCTCTTACTAAACTCTCTTCATATTCACCAAATGAAAGTTTTGGAAACCTGTCGACTTTAAAACAGAATTTGTAATCGTGCAAATTGAGGATTTCACTATTTAATTTTGTATACAGCTTTTTTGCAAGAGTTCCAAGTAATTCCCAGTTATCTGTAACCTTCATTAATTTGGTAGTATCATCAAGCACAAATATATTTCCGATGGCACCAGCTATACCTCCATTGAGCTGCAGGAATCCAAAGTTTATAGGTCCATCTTCTATAGTTAACCTCTTACTGGATTTACAATTGTATAATAAATCGCAGATTCTCGACGCTAAATAATTAATTCTTCTCTCTTTTATAGCATCATTGCCGCGTATTGTTAAATCTTTGTTACCGAACGCAGCCGGCACTTTAAAATGCCTAAGTAATAATATTTCTTTTGCAGCCAGTTCAACTGCGTCATTAACAGTGGATCGAGAAACGTGCATTGATTTCATATCTGGCCTAAAATCTTTTATGGGTGGTTTATCAAAATCTAACTGACCATTGTTGTATGTTATAACGGTGCCTATCAGCTTACTCAGTCGTCTAACATCAGTGGGATCGGCTAAGAATTCAGACAGAAACAACTTCATATCAGCAGGTGTTATCGTTCGCCTTTTAAGAATCTCTTTGAACAATGTATCTTTGAATAAAATGAGATTTTCTTCATTAGTGTCAAAGAATTCTTTGCGAAAGAAAGCCATTCGATATCCCTCAGGTTGAATTTCAGAAATGTCGAAAACTTTTTGCGCCAGTACCACGTGATACCGTAGCACGTGCTCATCAGTCAGCATCATTTGGAAATTCTCTTTACCCGTTATAAACATAGCTACCCGTTTAGCCAGTGAAGTTACTTGGTCTTCCACGGCTCTTTTGGTAAGATTTTCAATATTGTTTTCGTATTTGTACGGTTGTTTGACAGTACCTCTCTTATCAATTAGAATACACTCGAATGAAAGTTTTGGAAATTTGTCGACTTTAAAACAGAATTTGTATTCATGCAAATTGTCGATTTCACTATTTAATATTGTGTACAGCCTGTTTGCAAGAGTTCCTAGTGATTGCTCGTTGTCTGTAATTTTCATTAGTTTGGTGTTATCGTCAAGCACGAATATATTTCCGATGGCACCAGCTATACCTCCATTGAGCTGCAGGAATCCAAAATCCAAAGATTCATCTATAGTTACCATCTTACTAGATTTACAATAGACTAATAATTCTTTGATTCTCGATGCTAAATAATACATTCTTCTCTCTTTTTTAATATCACTGCCGCTTATTGTTAAGTCTTTGTTACCGAACCAAGCCGGCACTCTAAAATCCACAGATAATAATATTTCTTTTCTAGCATCAGTGGGATCGGCTAAGAATTCAGACAGATACAACCTTATATCAGCATGTGCTATCGTTCGACATTTAAGAATCTTTTCGAACAATTTATCTTTGAATAGAATAAGATGTTCTTCATTAGTGTCAAAGAAGTCGTTGCGAAAGGAAGCCATTCGATATCCCTCAGGTTGAATTTCAGAAATATCGAAAACTTTTTGCGCCAGTATCACGTGATAACGTAGCACGTGCTCATCAGTCAGCATCATTTGGAAATTCTCTTTACCCGTTGTAAACATAGCTATCCGTTTAGCCAGTGAAGTTACTTGGTCTTCCACAGATATGATATGATAATCTTTATTGTCATCGTATTTGTCCAGCTGCTGGAACTTACTTCGCGTATCAATTAAATCTTTTAGTTTGGCGGAAAAGTCACTTCCAACCGAGTCATCATTAACGTCAATTTTTGCATTTGTATAAACAACGAATAAACATTCTGTTTCATCAAATGTACCTCTAAAAAATCTGTCGTTGTTACTCGGATGGAAAAGTTGTCTGATTTTCAAGTAACTATTAAAGTAAGTCGCCAAATCGATTTTAAGTGTTTGTTTCTCGTTTGCCCTGTGTCTAGCTTGTATGAACACAGCGAAGGGTTTATCAAACCCCTTCACTTTTGCTTTGAAACAAATTTCGTCGAATGCCCCTATCTTTTCGACATTTGAAGCCAATTGAAAAAATTCAATATCATCGTCATGAATCGCTCTTAAATATAACAAGCAAAGTAATTTCGTTTCATACAGCTGTCCCCACATCCCTGAAGTGCCTGCTCGCTTGCTGTACTCTTCAAACATCTGTTCGTGAATCCTTGACGTGCCTGCTCGCCTGCTGTACATGGTGCGACTCGTCGTTGGTCCCCGGGTAACTTCACTTGGCACACACAGCACCAGCACTGAGGCAGGCGGCACTCACAGTCATGAGGAGCACTCAGCAGCACCAACTTATCACCTGCAAAAGACAAAAATATGTGAATGAATTATCCGAAGTAAAAGCCAGAGGAATTTGATGTTCGCTCAAAACCATTGTGCATTACATTACTTTTGGAGCTCTGTACCAGGCGATGGTCTAGGGATAAATTAAATTGTAAAACGTTGGGTGCTGCATGGTATAATAATATACTTCGCCAGGTATAGCATTCCGAGACACGGTGGTCACGTGGGAGACACAAGCCTACGTCATCACCGCTGTGTTACCAGTAGTGTGTAATAATAACTCCCTAACCGCCTTTATTACCTGTGCGAATCCGATAAAACAATGAGATTTTAACTTACAATTACGTTGGTATATGTTTAAATTGAATTGTTTCGTTTAGTTAGAAAAATGAAACGACAATTTAAATGCTTTATACATATTTTTTTACAGAATGGTGACTGAAAATGTTTCCATAATTCGTCTTTTGTTGCAATAAAGTGGCAACTGGATAGTGACGTAAGCATGTGTCACTCTCGGAATGCCAGACCTTGTTTTTTTAGACCATAGGGTGCTGTAAATCACCCAGGTTCTGAGGACCTCAATGGTTCCTTAATACGCGGCCGGGTCGCGTAACACCAATCCCCGTATACGAGTCAACATCGGGTGGTGCTGAAAAGTACCTACACAGGCATTGTCCTGCAAACTTTAAAAAAATTGTATAAATCTGTTTTGAGCTAAAAACTCAGTTGATTAGTTTTTACCGCGCAGTTTGGCCTCATATATTTGCAAAGGACCAGGGGTCGGCAACCTGCGGCTCGCGAGCCACATGCGGCTCTTTGGATGTGAAGCTGCGGCTCTTTAGTCCCATACACAAATATTATTTATTTTTATACCATATATATATATTACCTAAGTATCTAATTTGTTGTGAAAACACACTACTTATGTATGAATAAATAGATCAGTTTTTTAACAAAAATCTTTATATATGCAAGTACTATTTATTGTTGGCAAGAAAAATAATTGTGGCTCTTTAAAAACTTTGAAATTTTGTAAATTGTAATTTTTAACTCTTCCGACTCAAAAGGTTGCCGACCCCTGCAATAGACAATAGGAAAATCATGTTTGATTTCAACACTTTTCTAAAGCCACGCGCGAAACCGCTACATGATTGTCCATAAAAGATAATAAGGTGACTAGGAATAAATCTGTGCCAATTCGGCGTAGTGTGAGCGAGACAAGGGTATTGTATGTTTGTTTGCGGGTAGTATTTAAACGCAAATCAAAAAATATCCTTTTTCTATGCAATAAGATTCCGAATTCCCATCAAAATTACTGATTGCACAGCAAAATATTCAACTCAAAATATCACTAAACACACTACAATTTATTTTCGCAGCGTACAGCGATTTTTCCTAAAGCAAAAGCTTTTTCATCAATTTATTTTCTATTCCCAACGAGTACCACATTTTTTTAAATAAAAAATCTATTACTAACGAATACCAAAGCGTGACTTTTTGTACACTCAGCTACACAAAGTTTTATTTAAATTGCGTTTTACCGAAATCTAGGGTAATCTAAATATAGGGTTAGGGTTAATAAGCTCACCGGACATGGCTGTTTCGGGAGGTTCCTGTTTCGTATAAGGCGGGAGGAAACGCCCGGGTGTTATCATTGCGTGGATCGACCGGAGGACACGGTGGAGCATACGGTGGAGGTCTGCCCGGCTTGGGCGGAGCACCGCCGTGTCCTCGTGGCGGCGATCGGCGGCGGCGACCTCTCGCGTCCGGCCCTGGTTCAGGCCATGGTACGGAGCGAGAGGGAATGGGAAGCCGTCACCTCCTTCTGCGAAGCAGTAATGCTCGCGAAGGAGGAGGCGGAGCGCGAAAGGGAGAGGCATTCTCTGCGCCCTCGCGCCCCTAGCCGCCGCAGGAGGAGGAGACACCCTGGGCGTCGGGAGTCAATTGCCGACTCCCGGCCACCGTAGGCGCGGGCTTGCGGACGGCGGGCAATGGGCAGCTCGCCGTCCGGTAAGGACCAGGCCCGGGTCGACGGCGCGTCGTGTTCCACGCGCGCCTCAAAGAGATGTCAGCAAAATTGACGGGGTCCGATAGGACCGATGCCTGCCGGGGCTGCGGATTGTTCGAAAGAGTTACCGTGGCCCTGGCGCACAGGCAACTGAAGGAACACGGGTGGGTTTTAGTCAGTAAGAGTCTGACACGCCCTTCCGCTCCGCCCAGAGCGGGAGACGTCATTTGATGATTTCCCACCCAAAAAAAAAAAAAAAAAAAGGGTTAATAAGCTGGTCGACGGAGCCCCGCTTCGCGGGGCTCCTATTTCTGTCTAAAGGAACCTAACCACGGATATCGAGGGATATGCCTTGGAGGCGTGGCACATGTCGCCTCTGTTGGGTCCAACTGACCTTAGATACGCGCGACTGCAGTGAGCACCGTTTAGTCATGTTTGCATCGGAACGTGTAGTGTGATTTCGTATTTTTATGAAATGCCGAATATTTCAGTCCTTATTTGAAAAAATAGCACAATTACAACAAACCTTAGTACAAGTGGCTTGTCTTACCACCGGTAACAAAAAAAAACTGTATTAATTATAATATTTAAGTATTTTACAAATTATTTCGTTGTGAAATATTTTTGACATGCGACAGCCTTTGCCTAATGACTGATGCATGTCAAAACAATGCATTAGTGGTGCGTAGCGCTGACATATAGATATCGATAATTGTTAGTTGCTCTAACAGGAAATTGTATTAAGGATTTTAAATAAGAATTAATACATTTTATTTCAGTTTCCCGAAAGATCCAGAAATTAAACATAAATGGGTAGATGCAAAATGCAGGGAAAATAATTGGTTTCCCTCAAACAAATTTCAAGTGACTTCAAAGTTCATAAAGACGCTGCTAGTCCCAAAAGCTCTTAGACACTTTGTCAATACAAATATTTTCTCATCAACTGATTTTCACCAGTTTGAGCAAGACCCGAAGGATAATAATATTATCCAAGTGACAAAATGTGTGATGGAATAACATATTGATATTTGCTTACATTTTTTGGTTACGAATGGAACACCTAAATTATGAAAGCGTCAGATATAATGTTCAATAAGTACCTATTTAAATTGCTGTTTTGTGTGCGATAGTTGAACAGTTTTAATTTTAAGTAAGGGCAGCCCCGGATCTAGGGGGGGGGGCAAATTCAAGCGTGGCAGACAAGTACACTACTCAGCGCACCGCAACTCTGCGATAAGTGAGATGCGCAGTACTTATTATCTTTCTCTGCGGGTGGCACACTGAGGAAATCACTCCGTGATTAGCGTAGGCATACGAGTAGATCGTCAAATGGTGTGAGCGGGTTGCGGGCGAAGCAGTTGAATTTTACCAGGAACTCTCCGTTTTGAAAACACATGCTCCAATTTTATTTGGCGATACAAAAACGTTAGCTTTCCATCTCTTGCACCAGATCTATGCCATGGCGATCCTGAGGAGGATCAGTGCCTCTGTCACGTCTGTGGGCAATAATATAAGGAACAAATTCTTTATTTTAGAAATTTTACTTCGCGAAGCGCGGGCGCCGCGCCGGACGTCCCGCCCTTTTCGCCGCCTTTATGTGCAAAGGCGACACGATTTCCTTTAAGTTTTTACCACAGCGCTGGCGCAGCTGTTGGATTGGAGCATTATCGATCGATTAAATTTGGAAACTATATTTTCTATCACCAAAATTTATATTTGTCATCAAGTTGTATCACCTAATAAATAGATCTATCGCCACGAAATATTTTCGTTCTCAGATAAACAAAAATTGTTCCTAGGTATGAATTATCAAATTAATTCGAGACTCGGGGCACCCCGACTCGGACAGGTTAGGTTAGAAGGGGATGGCGGGGTCTGAAAGACCCCGCCATCCCCTTCGTGGTTATTTTTTTTCAAACCACCCAGAAGTAGGAGCCCCGCGAAGCGGGGCTCCGTCGACTACGCCTTATCGTTACTATCGCCATTCAGAAATAGGAGGCCTCGCCGAAACAAAGGCTCGGTGCCTGTTAGCAACACAATATAATACATACAAAAACATTTATTTGGTACTAGACCTTATATCTCAGGATTTTAGGTGATTTATTGTGGAACTGATTTTGCATTGTTTGGTGACTACATTTTGGTGACAGATCTACTATTTGGAGGACAAACCCTATTATTTTGGTAATTAGTTTTGAATAATATACCCTATTATTCAAAACTAATTAAATTGGTAATAGCTTAAATGATACCCATTAAATTTTACTAATATGTTTCTGGCAAAATATTCCTAGCCTAGCGACTCTTAACTCTTAAAACTTTTCGGACTTAAAAAATCTAACTTATCTGAGGCAGTGCTAAAATTTTCGCGCTCGCTCCGCTCGCCGGTACATTCTAGATTGTCTTAATTGGTGTTAAGCTTTTCTGCATAAGTCGGGTGTGATCTTAGCAATCGAAAATCATGACAATCAGATTAATTATGACAATGCCATCGATTTTTTTGCAGAATAAAAGGCTCAAAGAGTAAAATATTTATTCTAATCTTCTGCTAATAATAAAGCTGAAGAGTTTTTTTGTTTGAACGCGCTAATCCCTGGAACTAGGAGTCGGATTTGAAAAAAACTTATTGCATTTGATAGCCCAATTCTTGAGGAAGGTTATAGGCTATTTTTAACATCACACTACGACCCTTAGAAACCGAGCAGTAAGAAATAAGGTCAGAAAGAATGCTAAGCGAAAAGGAAGTAATATCGTGGGCGAGTGATGCGCAGCGACGCGGTGGGTCGGGGGCCGAGGTTTCACGCGGACGAAGTCGCGTACAGAAGCTAGTATGCGATAATCTCACGATTTATTTCAAATATGTCCTGTCCTATCCTAAATAATTGTTCGACATGTCCATGTATATTTAAATAGATAAGGCTTCATGTAAAAGGTTAAAAGATTGGCGGGGCGGGGAACGGCAGATTAGTTTTTGCCCCGCCTCGAATAAATTCTAGGTCCGGGGCTGAGTAAGGGAGAAACTGAAGAAATTGATTTACTTAAATGTTATTTGCAAACGAAAATATTGTATTTTTACTTGATTTGTTGTTATTGGTGTTTTAACATTCCACATCGAAAAGCAGAAAAAATAAACGATACAAAATACGTCCAAAAAACACCTCTTTTTGCAGTCTGTTTTCATCGATATTTTTATCGATCACATATTTATACCAATTCCTCTTCCCTAGTTGATGCTACAGTTACATGTGTGCATTCAGTGACTGTATCTATACTTTCTAGTGCCCGCCTCTTTTGAGCATATGTGCAATAAAATAGTACAAAAGTGTTGCGCATATTTTCTTGTTTGTGTGCGAAAAAAGCATCATGTGTGCCGTATCTATTTCTTTTGTGTATGTGTGAGTTTCAGGAGTGGGGAAAAGGTGGCGACACTTAAACTTGAGCAAATATAGAGTAAAAGCATATCTCTCGGATATCTATGAACCTAACCAACCGAACCTCGGGATGCCACTAACGTCGACCATCTAGGGTTAGTATTTTCGGGAACATTTAGGTATTGGATGGGAATAAAGCATTTTTACGACAAACGGCTGATCGGAGACAAATACATAATACTCACACGCTATGAATGTGAGTATTATGTATGTACGGTCTGGTTGATTTGCTGTGCAGTCAGTATTTAATTTGCTGTGCAGTCAGTATTTAAATGATGGAAATAAATTGATAGGTGATTATTTATTTGATGTGCAAATTAATAATATCCCTTTGTTTGCTTTGTCAATCAATATATAATATAAAACACAAAGTGTTTCTACCTATGTCCGTTACAGACTTTGAAACCATTCAACTGATGTGCCCCAAAGCGATTTCATTAGAAAGGCTAATGCGAATATGGTTTTAGATCACTAAAACAATGGAAAAATAAACTAAAACTTCATGAATGGACCATGTTTTATCGTAGTAGCCCACGCCGCTAATTAATGAATATGGCGCGACTTGGAGCAACACCAGCGCGGTGTTTAAGTTTATTTGTATTTTTTTTCGGTTTCTCGAGAATTTTTATTAGTTTCCGCCCGCGGCTTCGACCGCGATAAAAGTCTATGACAGCCTATGCCAAAAGCCTATGTCCTTCCCCAGGGTTCAAAATATCCTTATACTAAAACTCATTAAAATCGGTCAAGCTATTTTGGAGATTAGCCGGAACAAACAGACAGACCGACAAAAATTTTATCAATTGTTTTTTTGTTATAGTCAGTCTTGCGTCGCACGCGCCGTCGATTAGTCGCGCTGTGTGTTGTTCGTCTGCTCGGGTTTTAGAAGTCGTTGTGTAAACAATGGCTACTAATGTTGTAAAGTGTGCTAGCTGCAATGTCGTCATAAATGAGACATTGGCATTTATCTGCAATAAACTGGACGATGGACGAGCAAAGTATTGCCCGCATTTGTGTCAGTGCATTCTCGAAAAGTGAAATTTTGAACGCCAAAAACTTGTTGTTTGATTCTATTCCGACAACAAAGCGCAAGAAGATAAGGAAAAGACAGGGGAAAACATTACGTGACATAGATGATATTGTCTGCCTGTTAAAAGAAACAGATCCCGAAGAAATCCCTATCTTTGTCGCTAGGGATTTACAAAAACTACCCCCGGTTTTGTTTGACCATGTAGATGTGACAAGACTTCTCAAGGATCTGTTGCTGATGCGAAGCGAGGTAGATCGTATTTCTGAGGAGTATGCTACAGTGAACCAGGTTAAGGAGCTAGCAGTTGAACTAGAAGCACTCAAGAATGCGTCTATAGTTAACAATGTCTGTAGAAACATTAACATTAGACGGGGTGCCTGTGCATTGTCGAGCTTTGAACATGAGAGTGGACCTATGGGTTTATCTCGTGTATGTGGGGCGCCATATAAATCTGCAGAAAAACAGCCTACGACGACACCCTTAAAAAAGCAGTCAAACAGCTCGTCGAATGTGGGTAGCGCGATAACAACAACGCGCGTAGTTGTGAACGGAGCGACGCCCGCGAGTGTGAAGTTAACAGCTGATCGCGCTGTGTCTAATGCGATGGTGAGTCACACAACGTTACCGACCTCTGCCGTAACCTGTGCGCAAAATTCTGACCAACCAATCAGTCGCCAGTCACGCGTCGAAAACAATAAGAGTTTCTCTGTTATTGTGCAGGATGGAGTGTCGAAACCACGGTCCAAAACTCAATGTCTAGTGAGGAATGGACCCTGGTTCAGAAAAAGAGACACAGATTGAGAAATCGCTTTGTAGGAAATACAGGGAAAGGTATTGTTGATTCGGACTATAATTTTAAGGCAGCGAGTACGCTAGTTCCGATCTATGTTTATAATGTGTCTAAAGAGACGACTGCAAGTGATATAAAATCTTATCTGCTGAAGAAAACAAACTTAGACATAAAATTAGAGAAAATGAATATGAAATTAAATAAGGATTATAATGGATACATTCTTTTTGTGCCTAAATACAAGCTTGATATTTTTATGACTGATGACTTTTGGCCCGACGGGGTACTATATCGCCGTTTTGTTTATTTTAGTCGCAACGCAGACAGACCTACCTACTGGAAGATAAATGGAGTATTATCGACACTAAATGGATAGTACAATTAAGCTTGTTACATTCAACTGCAAGAGTGTCACTAGGTCGATAGAATGTGGAAAGGGTCTCTGTCAGACGGCGGACATTGTGGCACTACAGGAAACTTGGCTTTTGCCCCACGACGTACAGTTCCTGGGCAGCATTGATGACGCGTTTTCCTTTACTGGAAAGTCTGCTGTGGATACATCCGCTGGAGTGCTTAGAGGAAGGTCGTATGGTGGAGTCGCTTTGCTTTGGAGCAAGGCGATGTTTCCATCAGTGTCTGTGATCGCGTGTACGAGTGTGCGTCTCGCTGCGATAAAGGTAGTGCTTCAGGACCGGTTTATGCTAGTGATATCAGTGTACATGCCTACTGACTCGATCGAAAATCTGACCGAGTTTACAGAGTGCCTCAGTGAGTTAAACGCGATTATTGAAAGTAATGATGTGGAATCTGTGTTCATTCTCGGAGACTTCAACGCGCACCCAGGTGAGCTGTTCGCTAATGAGTTGTTAACTTTTTGCACGGAACAATCGTGGTCCGTGGTCGTGAGTGGCTGCCTCGCGATACTTATACATTTGTGAGTGACGCGCACGGGTGCCAGCGATGGCTCGATCACTGTGTAGTGACAGGTGCGGCGCGGTGCGCCGTCGTGGATGTGTGCGTACTGTACGATACATACTGGTCTAATCACTATCCGCTAATGATTAAATGTAATGTTAATGTTATTAAACTTAAAGTTGCAACCAGTCCAAATACTTTCAATTGTATAAAATGGGGACTTAGGGACAGGTATCAAATACAAGACTATACTTGTTACTGTAATTTAAGATTTAAGCAGATTGACTTTCCATCTGAGTTTTGTAATTGCGCAGATGGAATGTGCAGTGATCAGAACCATAAAATGACAATAAATGGGATGTATAATAGTATTGTAAATATTTTGACTGAAGCCGCTAAGAGAAGCTGCATTGCACCTCAGCGCAAAAATTTTAAGTACGTAACGGGGTGGAATAGGCATGTTAGTGACGCACACCGGAGGGCCAGGTTTTGTTTTCAGACATGGGTATTTTATGGACGTCCTAGATCTGGCTATGATTACAATAATATGTGTGAGTCTAGGAAACTCTTTAAAGAAAAATTAAAGTACTGCCAAAATAATGAATGTCAGAGAAAGATGGAAATCATTGCGGAACATCATGCTAATAAAAACTTTGGCGATTTTTGGAAAAATACCCATAAACTGAATCCAAGGTCGGGCGCTCCGGCGAGTGTTGGTGGCGCGCATGAGCTGCGGGACATAGCCCGCGCCTTTCAGCGACATTTTAGTGTGGTATCACCGCTCGGGTCCGCGTCACAGGTGCTCGCAGCTGAGGATCGCCCTGGGCATGCTAACGTTAGATTCTCCGCCAAGGATGTGGCCCAAATTATAAAGAAGATGGTGAGAGGCAAGTCCCCAGGTCACGATAGTCTTAGCATCGAGCATTTGAAGTACGCGGGCGTACACCTGCCAAGAGTCCTTGCACTATTATTTAACTTGTGTGTTAGTCACGGTTATTTACCCGATGATTTAATGCACACAGTCGTAGTGCTAATTGTTAAGGATAAGACGGGTGACTCGTCGGATCTGTCTAATTACCGACCGATCTCACTTGCGACTGTCATAGCTAAGGTACTAGATAGTTTGCTTGACCGACAGTTGGAGAAGCACCTCCACTTGCATGACGCTCAGTTTGGGTTCAGACCCGGTTTGTCAACTGAGAGTGCTATCCTCTGTCTCAAGCAGACTGTTCAGTACTATACGGACAGAAACACACCAGTATACGCATGTTTTTTAGATCTTTCAAAAGCTTTTGATCTGGTGTGTTATGACAAGCTGTGGCAGAAGCTACAATGTGAAACAGATGTACCACATGAGATTGTGTCTTTGCTCCGGTACTGGTATAGGAAGCAGCAGAATACCGTTAGATGGGCGGGTGCACGGTCGGACGTGTATGGGTTGCAATGCGGAGTGAGACAAGGGGGTTTATACTCGCCTCGCCTCTTTAACCTGTATATAAACCGGCTGATCGGCGAGCTCAGCAGCACTAATATTGGATGTTCCATAGACGGAGTGTGTATTAACAACATTAGTTACGCAGATGATATGGTGTTGCTGAGCCCAGCTATCGGTGCATTACGTAAACTTTTGCGCATATGTGAGTCATATACGGAGGCCCATGGGCTCAGTTACAATGCTAAAAAGAGTGAATTTTTAATCTTCAAAGCAGGTACCAAATGTTACTCATCTGTACCTCCTGTCACTCTTTGCGGAATTCCTTTAAAAAGGGTACAGCATTTCAAGTATTTGGGCCACTGGGTCTCTGACGACTTAAGTGACAATCTGGACATTGAGAGGGAGCGCAGGGCGCTGTCTGTCCGGTGTAATATGTTGGCTCGTAGGTTTGCACGATGTACTAGACCTGTGAAGGTGACTTTATTTAAGGCATATTGTCAGTCGTTTTACACGTGCAGCCTATGGGCCAGCTTTACGCAGCGGGCGTACAGCGCACTGCGCGTGCAGTACAACAATGCTTTCAGGATACTGTTAGGGCTCCCGCGGTTTTGTAGTGCTTCGACTATGTTTTCTGAGGCGCGGACCGATGATTTTTTCGCGATCATAAGGAAGCGGAGTGTTGTGTAGTGTGTTAGTATACCAGTCCGCAGTAACTGTTTTTCGATCCTCTAAAACAATTGTTGCGTAATGACCTGTCCTTCCGAAGAACGACGCCACCATCTTTTTTCCCACGCTTCGACCTCTCTTCACTTTAGCTTGCAACTCCTCGGAAGGAAACACCCAGACAGCAGACTGTCTCTTAGTTTCAGGATCATAACAATAAATCCAGCTTTCGTCACTCGTAAGTATGTCGAACACAAGATTTGAGTCACCTCCGTTAAATCTTTGAACCATTTCACGACACCAATCAACACGACAGAGTTTTCGGGCCTCTATCAAATTATGAGGGATCCACCGAGCACAAAGCTTCCGGACCGCTAAATGTTCATGGAGGATTTTGTGCACTTGACTCATACCGATGTCTAAGCTTGTCCGAATCTGCTGATAAGTCACTCTTTTGTCAGTTTCTATCATACGACGCACAACACTGATGTTAGCTTTAGTCGTCGCCGTAGAAGCCCGTCCCTCACGCAGACCATCGGTGTGATTAGTGCGACCACATTTAAACTCATTAAACCAGTTGTAAACAGTGGCACGAGATGGGGCTTCATCGTGAAAGGCCAATCGAAGTTATGATAATAACTTTCTTGTTGACTTAAATGAGATCGAAAGTCATAAAAAATCATTGCACGAAATTTTTCTCGCTTTAAATACATGCTGACGTGACACAGACAATTTTCAATTTGCCGCCAAATCGTAAACAAATGACAAATAAATACAATACATACACACGAATAATATTGGCTAAGAGTTCCATTTTCAAAATTTGAACTTATTTTTTATTATATCTTTTACAAGTGGCCAGTTCTAAAAACCTTCAGTATCGCCCTCGTATGGACACCACTTCTCCGATTATACTTGATGGTCGTCATCCAGCCGTTCGCCTCTTAATACAGTTCTACCACCTAAAAGCTGCTCACGCCTTTAACGAACTAGACCGCAATGAGCTAAAACAACGTTACTGAATTTTGAGATATATTGAATGACGTCCAGAAGATATCAAGAAATTGCGCATTTTGCTTGAAACGAAAAGCAGCACCTCAAACGCCAGCTGCAGGCGATTTGCCTGATGTTAGACTAGACTGCTACATTCGTCCATTTACCAACGTTGGTGTAAACTACTTTGGCCCTGTGGAGGTGTTTATTGGTCGTCGGTGATGGAAGCGACGGGTGGCACTGTTTACATGATCCTCCATCCGACATCTCCGGTTTATGGCCCGTACGTCGGTTTATACCCGTCGAGGTGTTTCACGAAAAATCCTGTCAGATAACGGCACTGCTTTTATTGCATAACAATAAGAGAAAAACAAAAAAAAAAAATTAGGTCCCTGACGCCTTTATAAAAGGATCCTTCGACATCGTTTTTACGGCTTATCGGAGACAAAAGACACCAAGACGTTTTTAGCCTTATATTTAGGTGTCTTATACGATAGAATCCCAAAACCAACAACTAGGGAAAAACAAAAAAAAAAAATTTTGGTCCCTGACGCCTTTATAAAAGGATCCTTCGACATTGTTTTTACGGCTTATCGGAGACAAAAAACACTGAGATGCTTTAAGCCTTATATTTAGGTGTTATATACGATAGAATCGAGAAAATAAACGAATTGCGATTTTTTTATTTTTTTGTAAAAGCGAACTTTTTTCATCAGTGCCCTGTGACTTACACTCCAACCAGCCTCCTTCCTTTTGTACCATACTTCTCTGGTCCGTACGAGTCTCGTCACCATCTTTCGCCAGGGTTTGTTTACACTTCATACACTACTTTTAGAACAGACATTACATTATAACTGTCACGTAGTGTGCGCGTGCGCGGCAGACTAGCGTACCTACACAATACACATCGCTTATCTGCCGCGGGGCCGGGTGTGGCCTAGACTGCTATTTTCGTAAAATTAATCGTTACACCTTACAGTTAGGATATCTATACATACCTTTAAACTCGTGATTTGGGTGAACTAAATAAAACACTGGTCACAATATTGTACTACTCAGTCTGACCAGCAAAGGATGAAGTTGCAAAGTTGCGCGACACAATAATAACAAAGCCTGATATCTAATTTTAGAACTCTGACACGACTGACACACCACAGAGTACGTATAGTGTAGTAGGACAGTGCTGCATGTAAGTCGAAACTCGATTAATCGATTTTTTTGTGGTGCGATAGGCAGTCTCTACATATCAAAATATACATTTCCAGTATATGCTGATCTCGCATTGTATAGGATTTCCGTAGAATGTGAGGTCAGCTTATACTGGAAATGTATAGCTTGATATGTCTAGCCGTGTGTACAATACTGGATATTTAGGTAGGATAATCGCGTAACACACTAACAGTAGCAATGGCTTTCATTTTGACAGTTCAATAACATTCATTGCGTTATTTACGTTGTTGAGCAGTTTTTTTTTCTAACTTATGAAGCAATGGATTAGCAGTATCCTTAAAAATTATTCAGACTGTGATTGAAAGTGTGTTACACAATTAGGACTGAGAAACCCAAGGCCCCTAGGCACTTGACATTTTAGCCCCCCCCCCCCCCCATTCCGAAGGCCGAAGTGACACATATCGTCCAATCAAGCGATATCTGGAAAGCGAAAAATAAAACGACATCTGACCTTGACCTTGTGCTAATATACTACTCACTAGCGTCGGCTAGTCACGTCGCGTACGCAACGTCGGCGAGTCGTCGCCGTCGCCCAGCCGTAAACGCGAAGCGAACGCCTCTGAGGTGCTGAGCTGATCGGTTTCGTGCTTAATTGGTCTGACGCCTGGTTAAGACTTGCCGTACAGACAAGGTAATGTAGATCCAGCGCCGAGCGATGACCGAAACCAATTTCTAACAGTAAAGTAACTTAATAAATAAAAGTAACTCTTGTGACATGACAACCATTTTTTTTTGTGTGGGATGTCATCAAATAACCTCTCCCGCTCTGGGCGGAGCGGAAGGGCGTGTCAGACTCTTACTGACTAAAACCCACCCGTGTTCCTTCAGTTGCCTGTGCGCCAGGGCCACGGTAACTCTTTCGAACAATCCGCAGCCCCAGCAGGCATCGGTCCTATGGGACCCCGTCAATTTTGCTGACATCTCTTTGAGGCGCGCGTGGAACACGACGCGCCGTCGACCCGGGCCTGGTCCTTACCGGACGGCGAGCTGCCCATTGCTCGCCGTCCGCAGGCCCGCGCCTACAGTGGCCGGGAGTCGGCAATCGACTCCCGACGCCCAGGGTGTCTCCTCCTCCTGCGGCGGCTAGGGGCGCGAGGGCGCAGAGATTGCCTCTCCCTTTCGCGCTCCGCCTCCTCCTTCGCGAGCATTACTGCTTCGCAGAAGGAGGTGACGGCTTCCCATTCCCTCTCGCTCCGTACCATGGCCTGAACCAGGGCCGGACGCGAGAGGTCGCCGCCGCCGATCGCCGCCACGATGACACGGCGGGACTCCGCCCAAGCCGGGCAGACCTCCACCGTATGCTCCACCGTGTCCTCCGGTCGATCCACACAATGGTAACACGCGGGCGTTTCCTCCCGCCTTATTCGAAACAGGAACCTCCCGTAACGGCTATGTCCGGTGAGGACCTGTGTCAGGCGGAAGGTGAGGGGACGCCGTGGCGCCTCTCAAGTCACTCCTCGAAGAGGGGACTTACCACCGCAATTGTGGCGTGCCCTGTAACATGACAACCATATGCAAATCATTAGGAGTTTAGGAGTATTATTGTTCTGTGAGCATCGAGCTGTGGAGGTAAGAACATCCAAAAAAACACGCTGTGAGATCATTTGATAATTCTAGAAAAAGTTTTAGTTCTTCTATTATTAATTTAAAAACATAATTAATTATAATACTAAGTTAGGATAACATTAAGTAAGTGCCTGGACTATCGCAATAGTTCACCCATAAAGAAAATAAATTTGTTTAACTGTGACTGATATTTAATGTTAGTGTCAAAGTTAAAAAACATTGATTCAATAATACTAATTGTACGTAAGATATTTGCACGCCATGAGAAATAGCAAACATGTCGTGGGCCATTCTTATTTTAGATCTTGCATGCATGTATTATTTTAATTCTGTACACATGTTCGACCAAATAAAATTTCTTTCTTTCTTTAAATTTAATGAGTTACCTCCGCACCGTGAAATCGGTATCGATATCGATAACTTTTTTTTCTAAAAAATATTGAGTTTCGATTCCGAGATTGGTGTAGGTACTACACTACTCGTACTGGGCGTCACGTCAGTGCGTCACAAATAATAATATAGTCCAAAATAACCAATTGAGTATTTGACATTAAAGTTGCGTCGTGCAATTTTATCCTTTGTTGGACAGACTGGCAGTAGGTATAGTACCTACAGCCCTAAAACGACTCTCTGAAAGTATTGTGACTAGTGTTTTATTAAGTGAACCCAAATTACAACACGAGCCGTGCAAAGATAAGGTATGTCGTGCATTAAAAATCTTCCTCAAAACCGTCACCGCCACGTCGAACAAGTAATATGTCATGCAAATAGGGTTGCTAGGCCCAAAAATAGAAAAGCCGGACACGGATTCATATTTAGCCGGACATTTTGCCTGAAAGACTGACACATTGGTTCATAAGAGAAAAAGAAAGTGATACTTTAATTTGTGTATTACTGTTATTCATTTGAGACTTACTCTACTCTTAATTATGTTTATGTTATTATGAATCAGATTGTGTTCTTACTACAGTGATTTGTAACTTCATTACTTGTGTGTGTTCTTTTGTTGAATAATATAATAATCAGCCTTATCATTTGTAAATAAATTATAGCTAGGAGTATATAGAGGTATGCGGAACAGGGTGTAAAGTTCACTCATACTCTATAGAAAAGGGA
The DNA here is from genome assembly GCA_917490735.1 of Dryobotodes eremita. Classification (NCBI taxonomy): domain Eukaryota; kingdom Metazoa; phylum Arthropoda; class Insecta; order Lepidoptera; family Noctuidae; genus Dryobotodes; species Dryobotodes eremita. The sequence continues at coordinate 541,576 of OU823269.1, forward strand.
GGATCCTCCGACCAGACGGGTGTTGTGTCTGGTAGGCAACTGCCCGACGTCGGGACGTTGTATATATGCTACCCAACGATTGATGTCGGGACGTTGTATATAATTATGCTAGTTGCGCGGTAAACTCTGCTTACGCGATGCAGGATTTTGCGTGACGTCAGTATGACGCGTAGCTCGCATGTGTCGTTGTAGATACCGCTACAAGTAACTTTCCAGTTTATAAAAATAAAATAATTAAGTATCTTTACTCCACTTTATTAGAGAAGGAGCGGTGTTGACCAATAGCCTAACAAAAGTCGGTCAGGCTGGACTTGTATACATTTGGCCGGACACGATTGTAAAAATCCGGACATGTCCGGATATTAGCCGGACACCTGGCAACCCTACGTGCAAACCTAACCTAAAGTAAATATCAAAGATCTAGAATGGCATTAACCATCGCAGTTGAGAATAAGGAAAACATATCGTTGTAGGTATATGTAGGTACAATCGCCAGCACATCCAGTTACCACAAGTTGTCAGATTTTCTCATTCGATTTTGAACGTAACCATCAACATTTTAAGGTTTAAAATCGTTTGGAGAAATTTGACAGTTTCGTGTAGCTTGACCCGCTGGCGACTGTACGTACAAGGATATTATGGTGCGGAGCCAAAATCTAAGCTAACGCCACCATTTTGTTTTTAGGGTTCCGTTCCTCATAACGATAAAACGGAATATAGGATCACTTTGTGGTCCGTCTATCTGCATGTCAGTCTGTCAATCCCCGTTTGCTCCGGAACGCGTGGAGGTATTAAGTTGAAATTAATACGAAATAAATACGGAGGTCTAGGAACTAACCAGTCCCTTAGAGCTCTAAAAAAAATCAAGCTTCTAAGCCAACGCAATAAAAAAATACGGCGTTTTATACGACTTATTTTGATAAGTACTCGCAAATAAATCAAGACCTATAGGATACCTACTTCCCGTTGATTTAGAATCATGCAATTTGGCAAGAAGCAAGGTCTCACAGCACAAGTAAAGGGAAAAGTCCGAAATATATTAATTTGTACGTAGTTTTATCATCACTTAAAAAAAAAACGTGACTGCACACTTACATCAGTTGGAGAATTGACTGTGACGTATATCGATGTACCTACGTGAGAACATGTTTTTGAACTACAATGTTAAGTTTTTTATTGGGAGAAGTTCATCTCAACTACTAAACCCTTAATTGTGCGTGGTCCGACACGCACTTGGCCGGTTTTATCAATACAGTTCTCAGATGATACCAACAGCGCCCCCTGTCAATATCATTTGGGCGCCAAAATATACTTGAAGTATGTATGATGCACTGCATTATGTTATTATGGTGTAGAGTGCTACATCACATTTCAAATATATCTATACAAGTAAATAAAATTAAAGTGTCTGTTTGTAATGTCAAAATAACAGTTTTTTTTTATAAATGCATATCTTTACTTGGATACCCTAGCAAGAAAAACGCACCAAACGACCAAAATAAGAGAATAATAATATTATAATAATATGAGACTAACAGAATATATCAATATGAGCTACCAGATCTTCAACAAGAGAGATTTCAGGAAATCATGGTACAGAATGATGCCCTTAACAAGTAATCAGCCCACCATCTACAAATGATTCAACTTCGACATCACACTTTAATTGTATCAATGAGCAGGAAGTTCATGTAGATGTACAAGAGGAGCATGATGTTACAACAGAGCAAAATCAGATCGACACCGAAGACCTCTCTCAAGATAAAATTGAACGCGAAAGTCAAATGACTCTTAGAGACCGGACTAATCTCAGAACCAGAGATGTAAGTTATCTAAGATACAAGTATCTGAAATACAGATACAAGATACAAAATACGTATTTACATTTTGTGACCATATTTTTTTTTTAATTCATTTCGTATCTTGTATTTAAATACCTTTTGTTTGGTATCTTAGTATTTTGTAGATACTATGTTTGCCAAAATACTTTTAGTAATAGATAACTGATTCTGTTGTGACATCTTAGGTGACATGAATTTTAAATGTCAATGTTGTCGTAGATAAAACTGAACGCTCCATTGAATCTTTAGTCCGGGGCCAAATTGATAGATGGCGTGGCAATTCTTTCATTCTACAAAATATCATCGGCTATGTCATTGACTCGTGTCAATTTAAATTATTCCGCATAATAGGCTGTGTTTGAGGGAGACATGTAAAAGTTTGGTCGGTCGGTCGGAGCTATGAGAAGATTGAGTCTTTTCTTGAGCCTTGACTAGCGCGATCAACATGTAAAAAAATAACTTTCATTAAAAAAAATGTTGTATTTTTACAAAAGTATTTTATCTATAAAAAGTATTCGAAAGATACGTATTTTATATGTAGTATTTCAGATACCATTCAAGAAAGTTATTTGCATCTGATAGCTGAAATACTTAATTTAAAAGTATTTTGCATTTTGTATTTCAGATACTTTATTTAAGGTATCTTTACATCACTGCTCAGAACTCCGAGTCAATACAAAGATTATATCTGCAACATGACATCGAGTGTTCTCAGTGATGAACCTGCAACCTTTAAAGCGGCTATGTCCAGAGCAGATCGGGACAAATGACAACAGGCCATCAACAATGAAATTGTTTCGATAAAGGAGAATGAGACCTAGGAACTGGTTAAATTGCGAACAGGCAAAAGCCTATTCCTTGCAAATGGAAATTCTAGATCAAGACCAACACTGACGGTACTCTAGACAAGTATAAGGCCAGATTAGTGATCAAGGGATATTCTCAAAAGGACGGATTAGACTTTTTTGAGCCTTTTAGCCCTGTAGCAAAAAGCAGTACTATAAAAGCAGTTCTAAGTGTTGCTGCAAAGGAAAAGATGTCTCTAGCCTAATTTGACGTATCAACCACCTTCCTATATGGAAACTTAGACGTGGACATTTATATGAAGCTTCCAGAAGACTACACAGACGTATCTGATCCAAAACTTGTTTTTAAACTAAAAAAGAGTATGGATTAAAACAGGCTCCACGCTGTTGGAATCGCTGTACTACAGACTACATCATAGAAATTTGTTTCAAACAGAGCAAAGCAGACCTTTGTCTATTCATAAGAAAAAGAGGCAAAAGTAAGATTGTTTTAGCACTTTATGTCGACGATGGACTTTTTGCTTCGACAAGCGATAAGGAAACAAAACTCTTCTTGGAAGAGCTAAAAAACGGTTTAAAATAACAGTTAAATCAGCTAGCTATTATTTAGGAATGGAAACAGAGAAGAAGTCAGACGGTTCTATTTTTCTTCATCAGAAAGCGTACACCAAACGCATTCTTGAAAGATTCGGCATCGGAAAACTGTAAAGCTATTGCAACAACAATCCTAAAGTCGAATGCCAGTAGGGAACAAGAAGAGAGCACTACGGCTTTCCCTTATCGTCAAGTAGTGGGAGCACTGGCTTGCCTCATGACTGGGACAAGACCAGATATAGCTTACGCTATAAGTGTTATGTCACGCAATCTTGATAATCCTACAAACGAGGATATCATAACTGCCAAGCGAATCTTACACTTTCTGAAAGGCACAATAGACTAAGGAATAGTTTATACAACCGATAAAACTCTTGGCTTAGAGTGCTACAGCGATGCCGATCATAGTGGAATGCTATTGTAATGCTATGTTTGTTTGCTGGAGGACCAATTTCATGGCAGAGCAAACGACAATCTACCGTTGCTACTTCATCAACTGAAACAGAGATAGTCGCTGCCAGTGAAACTGCACGTCTAGTCATATGGCTAAAGAGGATCTTGGAAGACATCACAGATGAGGATTTTCCAACAAGCCTATGCATTGACAATGAGTCTGCAATCAAGCTAGCCAAGGATCCACCTATGCCACCTATCCAAAACACATGCATATAAAATCGTTCTTTATACCCAGGAATGTGTTACAGATAGCATATTAGAAGTATGCAAAGTCCCTGCGACTCGGCAGCTTGCTGGCATGCTAACGAAGCCCCTTTATGGAGCCAGGATTCTGGAACACTGCAAGATGGCAGGCATTCAAAACAGAGCCGGATGTTAAGGCATAAAGCCTTAAAGCCTTCTAACTCTATATATGCTTATCATAGAGAGAAAACATCTGACAGTAACAAAAAGTAAAATAAATATATCTAGCTGATATATTTATGTAGCTGATATATCTAGCTGTTATAATAAAATAAATAAATTGTGTTTTATTGCAGGCAAAACACCCATATACAAAAATATAATAAAAAGTAAAAAGTAGAAACAAAACATGGAGGTATGTATAGGTACCTATAGTCTTCAAAACATAAGTTTTTCGCTTAGGTGAACAGAAATCCAGTGCACAAATATGGGGCTTGCTAGGTTGCACGAGACAACCCTCAAAATGCTGTTACTAGAGCGTCTCAAACTTTGCCAAAAAGACGCGACCCTCGACCTCATGATGGCGTAAAAGTCCTGGACCGTCGCTTCGGCAAACATGCTCGAGGCACTGCAGTATCTTGGCAGTTTCATAAGGGTACGGTAAGCATCATTGTACTGAACCCTTAATGAACTGTACATCTTTTTTGTGAAGTTGCACCAAAGTTGGCAGATGTACATACATTGACAAGCAATAAGCTCTGAACAGTGTTCTTTAAGTCGGTGGTGCACTTCACAAATTTGCGTGCGAGCATGTTACTCCTCACTGAGAGGGCCCTACGCTCTCTGTCTATGTCACAGTCATCCCGAAGTCTGTCCGTCAAGATGTGCCCTAAGTATTTAAACTGCTTTACGATCTTTATGGTCGCACCATTCAAATAAAGACTGGGTATGCTCCCCGGTCCAGCTCCAGACCTGAATACCATGGATTCAGTTTTAAGAACATTATATTTCAGTCCATGAGCATCAGCATAATGCTCACAGACAGACAGCAGTTTCCTCAAGCCTTTGATCGAGGGACTCAGAAGAACCATGTCATCAGGGCGGCGTAGCATTAAGCTGTTCACGCAGACATTGCCTAGGTGACAGCCAACTTTGGTTCTTCTGAGTTCTGCAATCAGATAGTTGATATACAGGTTAAACAGGTCCGGAGAAATCAACCCTCCCTGGCGAACACCACAATCTAACCTGTAAGTACTAGATAGAGTGTCACCACATTTCACTTGATTAATTTGGCCTCCGTACCAGCATCCCAACTGATCTACAATTTGGCGAGGTACTTGTGAATTTTTTATCAAATCAAATCAAAATTGTTTATTTGTTAGGTTATGGTACAATAGGTGTTGTTACAGTGGTTCCAGCATACCCTGCCGTATGGCGTACAAATATTTATATACAAAAAAACAAAGCCCATATTACTAACCTATTTATAATTATGAATAATAATGAATTAGAGAATAAAATAAGAATAATAGTCAATTAATACCAATTTAGATTGTTTTTTTAGTAATAATAATAATTATAAATAATGAAATATGTAGTTTTTGCATGTCGTGGATTAAAGGCTATTTTTATTAGGTACTTTATTATATTATTAGTGATTTATCCTCCAAGTATTCTTGAACACTGTAATAATTTTTTTCTAATAACATTTTGAACAATACTCTTCTGAACAACGGCAATGGCAAATCTTGAGTATTATTTGGCAAGTGGTTATAAATAATAATTGCCATGCAGTAAGCATTTTTTTTAAATAGCATGAATTTTATTTGGGGTAATTTAAATTTGTCTTTGTGCCGTGTTCTACTATTTATTTTGTAACTGCTTTTTTGGAATAAATTATATTTTTTTTTTACAAAAGTGCATATTTCAAAAATATAAAGGCATGGTAAAGACAATATTTTAAGCTTTTGAAATAAAGGTTTACAGCTATCTAAAAAGTGGGCTCCACACATTGCCCGGATGCATTTTTTTTGTCCTTTAAAAACTCTTTGCACGTCTACTGAGTTCCCCCAAATTATAAGACCATATCTGAGTACAGATGCTACATAAGCATGGTAAGTAACCATTGCGGTGTTTAGATTAACCGTTTGTCTTAATCTTTTCAGGACATACACAAAGCGATCTATTTTATTGAGTATTTTATCTACGTGTGGTTTCCAACTGCAATTTCGGTCCACGGTTATACCTAAGAATACACATTCATTAACAGTGTTTAAGGTGGAATTGTTATACTGGATGTCTAGACTATCTGTGTTTGTGTTGAGTGCTTGAAATTGTATTATATTGGTTTTTGTCATGTTTATTTTTAAGTTATTATTTTCTAGCCATTTGATTGCCTTGTCTAATGCTTTAAACATTAGTTTTTCCAAGTCTTTGTTATCGTCACTTTTAATAATCAATGTTGTGTCAACAGCAAATAGTACGCACTCTTCATTAATCGCCTCTGGTAGGTCGTTGATGTATACTAGAAAGAAAAGAGGGGATAAAATTCCTCCTTGAGGTGTACCGAAGTTGTTTTGTCTGTATTTTGATCTAAATTTCTTTGGTTCATTTTGATCATATCTTGTTATTTCTACGCACTGCAGTCGGTCTGTAAGAAAGCTTTTAATCCATTCGTTGGGCTTGCCGCGGACTCCATAGTGAGAAAATTTTGAGAGTAATATTTTATGGCAGACAAGGTCGAAGGCTTTTGTCATATCTAGAAAGACATAGCCTATTTTGGATTTTTTGTTTAGACTTTCGGTTATTTGTTTAATTAAGGAGAAACATGCTGAAGCTGTCGACCTCCCCTTTCTGAATCCAAAATGTTATTTTTAAGGATGTTACATGATGTCAAAAAGTTCTCTATTTTATTACACATAACCTTCTCAAATATTTTTGATAATACGGGTATTAAAGTGATTGGTCGATAGTTACTCATATCCGACTTTAAGCCTTTTTTGTATAAAGGTTTGACAATAGACATTTTCAGTCGTTTTGGGAAGACTCCTTCACTTAGGGATAAATTTATTATGTAGCTTAAAGGCGAGACTAAACTCGACGCACATATTTTTAACACTTTGGTATTTAAGTCGTCATAACCAGTCGAGTTCGTATTTTTTAAACTATTAATTATTTTATACACATCTGTTTCATCGATTGGTGTTAGGAAAATGGTTTTAGGATTCTGAGGAATTGTAAAATTGGTATTCTGATTATTTTCTCGTGGATTTTGGGTCGTATTGGTTAGGGATATGTAATAGTCATTGAATTGGTCACAAATTTGGTTAGGGTTGTTATAAATGTCATTATTGATTTGTATTGAGTCAATGTCAGAGTGGCTTGTCATATTATTAACATCTGTTTTAATTAATTTCCACGCTGCTTTACTTGTATTTTTTGCTTTCTTGATGTACTGTGAACTATTAATTTGTTGCGCATTTTGTATACATCTTTTTAAAATTCGAGTATAGTTGTCATATTGTTTTTGTTTTGTTTTTTGTTATCTCTACAAAGGTTATAATTTAGGTATAATGTTCTTTTTTTAATACAACATCGTTTTATGCTTTTTGTTAGGCATCGGTTTTTCACTTGCTTGTTACTATTTTTAACTTTAATAATGCGGAAGCACAAATTGTAAAAAAGAATAATTGTATCGTGCAGGCAATTGAAAGCGCAATTTGTTGAGTGGCATTCGTATACCTCAGAAAGAGATAAGCTTGATAAACAGTCTCTAAATTTAGTTATGTTTTCGTCATTGAGCTCCCTTACCGTTTTAAACCAGAAACTGGGAATGTCCTTAACTTTATTATCAGCCTCTAAGTTAACTGTTAGAGATTGTGCTGTTTCGTGGTCTGATAGTGCGAAACAGTGCAGTATAGGCTTAGCGTCGTCTATATTGCTCACAATTAAGTCTAAACAAGAGGTTTTCCTCGTCAGTAGTGTAATGTGGTTTTTCAGGTTGTTATTATTGAGTATAACATTTAAGTCATTGCATATTTTATTTCTTTTTAGGATGTCTATATTCCAGTCACCGCATATTATGACTTTTTTCTTCACCTTTCTACATAGTTTATTAGTAAGGATTTCCAAACTATTCAGGAAAGTCGTCGCATTCGCATCATGTGTAGATGTTCTATAAATGCATACTACTATTAGGTTATGTTTAGGAATTTCAATGGCAAAGTATTCGAATTGGAGAGGAATCGGGGGGGTTATGTTAACGAGTTCTTTGTAATGTATGTTATTTTTAATTAGGATACATGAACCACCTCGGCGCTGGTTTGATCTAGAGAAGAATGATGCCATTTTGTAGTTGTGAATTCTAAGGTTTGATTCAGAACCACTTTTAAGAAAGGTTTCCGTGAGACAGAGCTACTTCTATTAATTCTTGCTTATTTAGTACTCCGGCAATATTTTGGTGAATTAACGTAATTGCCGTGGTTTTATTTTGATCCACGAAAAAACCAATTTTTTGTGTTTGTCTTGTTTGTTATTCTTTCAAAATAGGTTGTAATTTTTGTTTGTGTTGTTTTTAGGGGTATTGCATTGTTAAATTCAGGGTGTTGTGCATGTATGTACGTTGGTTTTGTTCCAACTTGTTTATTCTTATATCTATTGAGGAACTCTGTTTGGTATTTCATTTAATCTATTCTCGTATTCAACGCAAAACACAAATATTCCAGATATTCCTGTTGGTAACTTTTCCCATAACTAGAATTATTGTTGTGCTTGTTTGCCGACTTGTGTATTTTTATGTATTTACAGTTCTTGTAGTTTTGTATAATCAATTCTAAATTATAATTAATTGCGTCTTCGTTTAGGTACGGGTTATATCGCACATTAGTGATGAATACAGTATGGTTGCGCAGTTTATATAAAACGGTACATAATTCAGATATGAATGAAAAAGGGTTTTTATCGTTAGAACCTAAGACTAAAATTATAATATCGTCCGGGGTCAATATATTTATGAAGTCGTCATTGCAACTATTTAGTATTTGCGCACTCGTAGCCGTTGGCTTGATAAAAGATCTTATTTTGTAATTATCGTTCCACTTGTTGGACCTGAATCATTTTGAAGCCTATTGCTAATCCATAGCTTCATATGTTCGAAAAATTTGTCTGCTCAACAACGTAAATAACGCAATGAATGTTGTTGAACTGTCAAAATGAAACCCATTCCTACTGTTAGTGTGTTACGTAATTACCCCACTGGTGTTTGTCAAGGTTTTATTGAGACCGTAGGCTTGTTGATCTCCGAAGATGTATATATTATGTTTATTGGTAACTTTCAACGATTCAGCCTTGTCTTCATTACTACAGTTGGGCTGTGATTCATTTTTCGTTTCCGCGGTTTGCTGTTTTAAAGTACCAGTAGCGACATCTGTCGGTTGAGATGTACTAATATCCACCTGGTCGTTGTTGTCGGCACTGGCATCGATGGTCTCATTTATTAGAATATCATTACAGCTGTGTTTGGGTTTTCTTTTTCTAGCTGAGTTTTTGTAAGATGGAGATCCATGGTAAACTTGTTTAAACTGTACAATTTTCATCTCTTGTTCAATCGTTTTTTGTTTTAACTGATTATTTTCAGTTGTTAAAGTGTCAATTTCTTGGTGTGCGCTCTCTAATTCATTATTTAGTTTGTAGATTTCTTCCTTTAGTGCTTTTACATCTTCTGTGTGGGTTGTGGACAGGTCTGGTAAACTTCTTGTACATGGATTAGATGTGCCTGATGAGCAGGATAAGTTTACTGATTCAATGGACAAATTTGATAAATTTGTTGTATTTTTCCTAAGAGTAACATTGTCGAAACTCCTTCGCCTTTCCATGTTATCCATCTTTGTAAAAATTATGTATATTATGGACTAACACAGGTAATAATAATTAGTATCGGCAAAAAAATAAAATAAAATTGCTCTCGTTTACTAAAACTGTGTACCGCGCCATCTATTGAAAAAATGTTTGTGTAGTAATACTCATCGATACCAGTCTCTGCCACTCGATACTAGATGTCACTTTCTTCAAATACATGCGTGGATGAGTTGCAGAAACTTTTGAAGTAGTAACCGTTTTTCACAAAAATTCTTGTTTTTATAATATCAAGAGTTTTACTCACTGGAAATTGTTACGGGAATGCTCACTTTGTCTTTCCGGTTCAGTACTATTCACATCTGGGCTGAGATTATTCGCAAACTTGAGTGTTTCCTTGGTTCACAGCCACTATGTTATTGTCACTGTATATCTGCCCTAAATGTTCACAAGTTTGATAGCTAACAGTTTCACTCACTTATCACATGGTTACCCAAAGAATAATCGTCTATTTAGTCCGTATTTTTCACTTTATGGAATATTTTGATTTAATTTCACCCAGAGCTACGTTTACACACAACCTTTGGTTACAACGCCATCTACCGTTCCGTTCTAGCTTATCCCAGAAGATATCATAATTCGCCAGGTCAAAAGCTTTGCTCAGCTCTAAGAAGCAAGCATACCCCGAGGTTCTCTGGTGGGTGTAATAGGCTATAGTACTCTTAAGGCTAATAATCGCAGAGTCTGTTAAGAGTCCGGGTCGGAAACCAAACTGCGCATCGTCATTTTTTTATTACTCCTGCAGTGCAGGCTGTATGAGACGCTCCAGCACCTTGCCTATTGCCGTACCGAGAGAAATCGGTCGGTAGTTACTAGATGCACTCAAATCGCCTGTTCTATTTTTGACGTCTGGAACTACCACAGTTCTCATTAAAGTTTCCGGCAAGTAGGCGTGTTTGACACATAGGTCAAAAAATGCACATAAATGTGGAAACAAGTTGCCGCTTCCTCAGACAAGGTGCTCCACACTGAGACCATCATGTCCTAGTGACTTACCGCGCTTCATATTCCTCACTGCAGAAATTACATCTTCTAGCGTAAATGGTGATAGCGGCTCAGTCACGAGTGTATCATTGCTGAGCTTGCAATCTGCAGGGGGTCAACTTTAAATTTACTGGCGAACAAATCAGCTGTTTTACATGTTTCCTACAACCCATCAACAGAGACAGGAAGGTTCTGTTTGAAATTAAACTTTTTAGTCGCGTTCACGTTGTGTCACGCATCTCCCGAGCTCGTCCCATGCATGTTCTATGGGATTTAAGTCTGGGCTGCGAGCTGGCCACTTCATGCAGGTAATACCGACGTCTTGAATATACATATTGACCAAACGAGCAGTATGTGGTCGCGCATTATCGTGCATAAAAATGGAATTTGCCCCCATATTCACTAAGAAAAGATGCTCATTTAAAACCTCTTCTACGTATCTGTCAGCAATCAGAGAACCGATTTCTATGATCATTAACTCCATGCGATCCTCTGAAGCTATCCCAGCCCAAACCATTATTGATCCTCCAACGAATGGCACCTGTTAATCAAAACAGGCTTGATGATACCGTTCTCCTGGTCGTTTAAATACTCTTTGTCTCCCGTCGTGCGTAAATAAACAAAATCTGGACTCGTCGGAAAACATAACCTTGGACCAATCTTCATCTGTCCATCGGATTTGTTCTCGAGCAAACCGTAACCTGGCAACTCTATTTTCTCTGAGCAGTTTGGGGCCGTTTGCTGGTCTATAAGGCTTTATGTAAGCGTCACGAAGACGTTGCAGAATCGTATCAGAGCTCACATTGTTGTGGTGAATTTCTGGAAGACTGTTTCGGACCTGAACAGCCGTGAGATGTCGATTTCTTAACATAGTGCTCACGATGAATCGGTCTTCTCGTGTAGTTGTGCACCTTGCCCTGCCATTTCCTGGTCTCCTGATGTTCATGCCGGTCTCTTGAAATCGCTGGAGTACTCTTTGGACCGTTGATAAAGATACTCCTCCTGTTCTAGCAGTGCTACGCTGATTTTATCCTTCTTGTACCATGGTAATAGTCCATGTACATTCTTCAGGTGTTAACGACATGATATTAGACTGAATACTCGATATACTGCATATGTGATATTGGGCATGGGTAGACTGTTGAACCTAACAATGTTATGCAATAAATATATCTTTATCTTTGTTAAATGATAAATTATTTTATTTCTGTAAGTTGGTTTGTACAAATACTTTTACACGTCAATCATATTTTTACACTAGATGAGGTCGATGTTTCCTATCTGACTACTCTGAAAAGAAAGGCCGAAACAAACTCAGAGGTCACAGTCTCTTTTAAAGTCCAGACAAAATCTTGGTCAGATAATGTGAAGACCACGTAGATTGGGGTCTGAAATGGTTTTTGAGGAAAGAACTACACAGATTAAGTGGACCTGTCCAGTCAGTGCACGCATTTGTCAGTAACCGTGCAGCTCAACTCAGAACTTAAGGAGCTCAACGATTCGACGAACAATACCAACGAAAGGATATTTGGGTAGTTCGCATAAATTACTTAAACTACCAGACCAAGAATAAAACTGAAACAATGGCCCACATAGTCCTCATATTCACAATAATGAAAATAATATAATACTTTTACAGTAAATATTTACGTCTCACATAGCAAAATAAAATCAACATTCACCGTGTAAATTTATTGGAGCAGCAATTCACAGTATTAATAGGCTTTCTGGCATAGTTTTCGCTTTATAAAAGATTTGAATTTATTAAAGCTTAGATCTTGAATGTGGCTAGGAAGTTTATTATAAAAACGTATACATTGGCATCTAAACGAGCCACCTATTTCCTTGAGCCTGGTTGTAGGAACAACAAATTTGTGTTTGTTCCTAGTATTTATATTGTGGATATCACTGTATTTTTTAAACAGATTAATATTTTTATGTGCATACAAAACATTTTCATAAATATACTGAGAAGGCACAGTAATTATATTAATCTCTTTAAATTGAGTGAGTGTCTGAGACTTAATTTATAAGTCCTTAAATATCAATAATATATATTTATTGTTATTTAAGGACTTACTTAACGAAAGTAATGATTAATGTAATATGGAGGTATGATCAACAGGGTGTAAAGTTCACTCATCCTCTATGGAAAAGAGAGGATCCTCCGACCAGACGGTTGTCGTGACTAGTGGGCCACGGCCCGAAGGTTGATGCCGGGACGTTGTATATATGCTAGTTGCGCGGTAAACTTTGCTTGCGCGATACAGGATTTTGCGTGACGTCAGTATGATGCGTAGTTCGCATGTGGCATTGTAGCCGCCACAACCCGAAACATATCCGTGGGATTATTTCATTGAAAAATTGGGGACAGAGCTTATATGGTAATTTGCCCATCGTTTTAAATATACCTATGCCGATGTATTTCGTTTATTATATTGAGCGTTGAAACGGCCACAAATTAACAAAACCAAGCCGAATTGCAGAGCAGTGGTGGCCCAGTGGTAATGGCCTCACGAGTTGTAGGGCGTTGGTTCGAAAACAGGCAGGCACTTTACTTTGTGTAATTTTTTTCATCACCACTGCTATCAAAACGGTCACAGGAAACATCGTGAGCAAACCGGCATGTTCTAGAAGTTGGTAGACATGTTGGGTACGGGCCCAGTACGGGTTAGTAGTGGTACCAACCCGCACTGGGCCCGCGCGGTGGGTTACGGCCCGCTCATTACCACAGAGAGGAGACTTGTGTCCCAGCAATGGGAACGCTATAGGCTGATTATGTTATGGTATGCCATCTTGATCGATCCCTTCTGCTTTTCTGTCTTCTGCTTCGAAGATTTCAGTCACAGAACTTGTTCTCTTTGTTTGCAGGTACAAGTCGTCGGCAAGACATTCGAATCAGTTTAGTGCTGCTGAGTGCTCCTCATGACTGAGTGCCGCCTGCCTCAGTACTGGTGCTGTGTGTGTGTGTGAAGTTATTTGCCCCCGGGACTAACGAGGATCTGTACGATGTTCAGAAGGCGTGAAGGGACGGCAGGAATTAGCGGACACCTGTATGAAACGAAGTTACTCAGCTTGATATATTTTAGAGCCATTCACGATGATAGGATTACAGAGTTTCAATTGGCTTCAAATGTCGACGACGTAGGGACATTCGACGACATTTGTTTCAAAGCAATAGTAGATGTTGACGGGTTTAGTAAGCCAGTCTTCGTCTTTATACAAGCTAAACATAGGGAAAACAAGAAAAAGACGCTTACAATCGATTTGACCACTTATTTTAGCAGTTACTTGAAAATCAGACAACATTTCGTAACGAATAATAAGAATCTGCTATTTAGTGGTACATTTGATGAAACTGAATGTTTATTCATTATATACACGACTGCGAGAGACGAATTTAGTAATGACTCGAAACTCGAAAGTGGCTTTTGCTCCATTCTGAATGATTTAATTGATACAGGCGGTACGGCAAAGCAACCTTACAACCAAAAACAGGATGTAAAGTCTCTTTGCGAAATAGCTATTAAACACCAAATAATCTCACTGGCTGAACTGATCGCTAAGTTTATAATGGATAAAGTGGATTTCCAACAGATACTGAATGATAAAAATGAAAATATTATGCTACGTTACCACGTCATACTGGCGCGAAAAGTTCTCGAAATTTCGGAAATTCTACCTGAAGGACATCGAATCGCTTCCTTCCGTCAAGAGTTCTTTGACACTAATGAAGAATACCTCACTCTATTCAGAGAAACACTGTACAAAGAAATTCTAAAAAAAAGAAAAGAACCCACTGATATAAAGAATTTACTGTCTGAATTCATAGACAGGCCAACTGATGCTGAGAAACTCAGCAAACTGATAGGGACCGTTATAACCTACAACAACAATGGCCTGTTAGAAATTAATAAACAATACGCAAAATATTTCAGGCCACAATTGAATTCAGAATATGTTTCCCGATTGACTGTTGACAAAGCAGTGGAACTGGCTGCAAAAGAAATATTACTATCTCAAGAGTTTAAGCTGAGAGTCCCGGCTGCTTTTGGGAATAACGATATAACAATAAGTGACGACAGTAGAATAGAATATCTAACTACAAAAATGACCGGTTTATTAGACAAGTATAAATCCAGTAAGATGGTAACTATAGATGACTCTTTGGAAGCTGGATTCCTGCGACTCAAGGGGGGTATAGCTGGTGCCATCGGAAATATATTTGTGCTTGACGATAACACCAAACTGATGAAGATTACAGATAACGAAGATGCATTAGGAACTGATGCTAGAAGTCTGTATGAAAATTTGAATAGAGAAATCGGTTTGTTGAATAAAAAGAGATTGAATGATAAAATCCCCAATTTAAATGAATATAAATTTTGTTTTAAAGGTATCAAGTTTCCTAAACTTTTATTGGAATTTAGTGAACATGAAGAAAATTTAGCGAAAGATTTCTTAAAAAAACTACTATTTTATTCTAACCAAGCCGGTGAGAAAGTTGTGGAGCAAAAATTAAAAAATGAAATAGAAGAGAATCTTGAATACAGTATATACATCAAAGCGAAAACTGACGCCGTGTTTCTTAAATATCACAATAAAATACAGACATGGTGGATGCTACCAAAAGAGGTACCGTATCTTACAAAAAACGATCAAATGTTTGAGAGAGCCACAAGCTATATTATTGAAGACCCACTGATGATCTCAATAAGCGTACCATATGTAAGAAAAATAAAACAATATAATTACACATTCACTGAAGACGCGGTGAGGTCCTTGAACTTGCAGGATCAGCAGTCGATTACTGTCATCGTTGCAGAGAGCAGCGTACTGACTATTGTTAAAGTGATGCAACATTTGAAGAATAAAGACCATGTTGTGTTAGATCTGGAAGATATTGTAAACCTACCAACGGAAGATCGTAATGCATTACGTAGAGAATTGACACATACAAATAAAGAAAAGGTTTTAATTTTTGTATGCAATAAAATACAAAAGACAGGAATAGAAAAAAAAACTTTTGAAAACGTTGCAGAAGCCGTCAGAGACAAAAAATCTATAATTATTACGAATGATTCGTCAGTTCAAATATTACAGACATATTTCAAAATAACAGATAATACAATTGTACATGACGAAAAAAATAGCCTAATTGACATGACCGAAGAATCCCAGATGAGTATCTTGGCAAGCGCCAGAGTGGAATTTCAAGGCCTAGAAGTGGAAATTAAACATCTTATAAGTGGCTGGCCCCAGGTAGATCCGTAAGCTGTCAATTTGGTGTTGAATAAAACTACTGGCAAGGCAACGTCATGTGTCATGAAATAGTCATAGCTATTTCCCAGCAAAATTATATACCTAGATTTAAATGTGCAAGTAAGCAAGAATGTATAAGGCCGGCGAAGCGTAGCACAGCACGGTCTTCACTGGCGAACAAATATAAATCTTGCAGAAGTTGAAATAAAGTTGAAAATAAATAAACTTCCATTTTACTGATAGAGAAAGCGGACAGTTAAGCGCAATGTTGATTTTGCTCGGCAAGAAAAACTGCGCAGCGCTGCGTTTCTCTATAAAGATCCAAAGACGGCAGAATACTGAAGGTATCATGTAACCGTTTGCTATTGTAGGTACACCACACATGGTGGCGCATGCCACACACAAGTCATGCGTTTAGCCAAGCCTTAAGAGAAATAAATATAAAATAATAAATCTTGATAATTCTATGATTGTTAACAGTAAATTTTATACACTATAATAATTGGTATTCCAGGTATTTTGCATGATCAACATTAAATAATACAAAAATGCAATTTGCAAATAATTAAACAGATAATAAATAAAGGCAATTCACACCTTTCTATAAACAGTTATAATATTATTTAGGTAGACAACAGAACCCCTGTGCAATCTTCTGTGACATGCTACAGTCTTGACAATGTTAAACATATTTTAATTAAGAAACGAGTAATAAATTTAATGAAGTTTTATCAAAGAAAGCGAAGGACAGAGACTTCCTGATTAAACACATTCACTCACAGCAAGAGATCTACCTATCGGAGGAACGTAATGTTTATGGCGTACCTCAAGGAAGTGTACTAGGACCTTCGCTCTCTATTTAAGTATTGATGATTTTAATGAGATTTTTCTGCAAATACATATTTGTTACGGTTGCGAATAATATTTCCATCAACATACTTTCTTACACCGGCCTGCAAATTGCAAAAAAAGTAAGAAAAATTTAACTTCGCGGGATATCTTAGCGTATCAATGTATTTTTGAAATGTTTGCTTCCCTGGCGCGCGCACCTTGCCGGTGCATGTCTGTGGAAAATGCATTGTACTTAATTGTGAATCAATTGAATTATCTAGCTCAAAAGCTTTTAAAACGAATTATAGTGTTTTAGAATTTCTAGAAGTAAAAATGTTATGTCACCCGGCTAATTGTATTGTTGTGTTGTAATTTTTTTTCTAAAGCTACGTTTCCCACGACAGCGGAGGCCTTCACTTCACTTAGCGGCCGCAGTGACGGGGTGTCCTGAAAATGATGGCAGCCAGCACCCTAATTACGTAACACATTATCTATCACAATCTGAATCATTTTGAAGCCTATTGCTCATCCATTGCTTCATATGTTCGAAAAATTTGTCTGCTTAACAACTTAAATAACGCAATGAATGTTGTTGAACTGTCAAAATGAAACCCATTCCTACTGTTAGTGTGTTACGTAAGTACCCTGCTGGTTTGACTTTACGGTATCAATAAAATAAAGGCTCTCAAGGAATCATACCAACTCACTTTTATAAATAGTAATAGTAATTTATTTGTTTTCTCTCAAAAAGGTACAATTATGGTACATAATATATAAGTTACAGACAGATTCAAACCTTTGTGAGAGCTGGGGTCTACTGGGTTCGGGACCTGTCTGACAGATCTCCAGGCTCACACCCTTAAAATTACAATATTAAATTTCACTTACGTACTACAACATTATAAAAGCTCCAAGTACTGAGAGGAAGAGTATTACTATAAAAAACAAAAGATTTGCTATGTGTCTTTGGAGAGTTTTGTGTTGTTGTTGTTTGAACGTTAAACGGAACGTAATGTTAACGTACCGGTAAATTGCGAGCGCTGGGCCACCGCAGTGTTATGAAACCCTTGCGTAGGTAAGTAGGCGTAAGTTATGTATGTAGACTCTGTACTCTTACAGAAAATCTAGTAATAGTTTAGATATGAAAATTGACTGTTATTCAAGTTCATGACTTCTCAAAAATAAGGTTTTGGAAATAATAGACACTTGTTCATGTACTTACTTATTGTATTTCTCAATCAC
Source organism: Dryobotodes eremita (assembly GCA_917490735.1). NCBI lineage: Eukaryota > Metazoa > Arthropoda > Insecta > Lepidoptera > Noctuidae > Dryobotodes > Dryobotodes eremita. The sequence goes on from OU823269.1 coordinate 559,688, forward strand.
ACAAAACCAAATACACGTTCCAATTCACACTAGGCATCTTTAAAGACACAACTTGAGCTTTAGTACTCGTATCGCGACGTCTTATGCACGACTGAGCTCGCAGGACTGGCACAACAACCAAAGTGGCGTTTTCCCGCCATTCTCATTCCCACCATCGACCGGCAGTGCGCTGTGATTTGTGTGCGCTGTCAAAACAATACTTTTAATATTAAAACAGATTCAATAAAATGCAATATAATTAACTATTGATAAAATGTAATTTTTTGTATTGTTTTTTCATAGTATTTTGAACTATAACCTTTTTTTACCCGACTGCGCATTAACAAACACTGGGTTATGTTTTTCACTCGTATTTATGTAAGTATCTTTGTTTAAGGGATTCTTCATACCCCCAAAGCATTGTAACGGCTGGATGAATAGTACAAGAGGTGTCCGGCGACTCGTCTAAGTTGCGTGATGGTTACAGGCAGGCTAATCTTTGCTGTTATAAAATCAAAATGGCGGATTTTAGACGTCAATAAGTCCAATCCAATCTGAGATTGAAATAAAATAACCGCCACCAACTGCTTCAAGCTGCTTGAAAATTGAGCTCGTTTTGAACTTTTTAGTTGCTGTCGGATATTTTTTTAAATTATAAGTAAGTTACTTTTTATTATATTCTATAACAGTTGTTTGCATGTCATAGGTAGGTACTAGAGTTTGGCACAAATAAAAATTATCTAGCGCATTCGCCTTACTGAAGACTTTACCAGTGTGTTTATTAGTTATAATTCGTAATCTAATAAGTAATAAGTAGGTACGTACCAATGTTTAGTGTAACTTTTGTCTCTGTGTGTTTACAAAATAAATGTATTTATGCTGCAAGATGGACTTTCACTCTTCAATTTGTTTATGGCGGCATCTACAACGCCATATGCGAACTATGCATCACACTAATGTCACGCAAAATCTTGCATCGCGCAAGCAAAATTTACTGCGCGACTAGAATGTACAGGGCGACTTGTAATTTGACGTATTCCTTCCAGGACGTGATAATGTGACCCATTTGCACCAATTGAGCAACCCATAAAGCCTAGATGAAAATTCATGGGATTCGAGAAATCCCATTTTTAATAAGGTAATTTTGAAATTTTTCCCAGAATTCGTCACTAATTATCTCTTTTCTTTAAACTCTTAAATTGAACAGCCTTCATTGCTATTCTATTGGGTAAAAATAACTAGGCCAAGATAAAGAACCACATAAAAGCTCAGTACCGGCGTTAAAGTAGGGCGCGGCTGGGCGACCGCTCAGGGTGCCAGAGGTGAAGGGGCGCCGAAGGGGCTGTAATTGCCGCCCTTTCACCTCTGGCGCCTGTAGAGTACGTTTTTTTAGTTCGTTTGAAGATAGAAAACAAAAATAAAATTGTTGAGATCTCTTCGCTTGCTCTTGCATCCGCCATTCTCTGAATTCTCAAACTTTTCCGCATAAGCCGACATTAATTGTTCATTCTGGTTCCTGAAATACAGGTATTCTAACCTAGCTCTGGAGCCAGGGTCTCACATTTTTCTGTAACCTGTTTTTATGCCAATAAAAATTATTATTATTATTATTATTATTATTATTAATTGTGCGAGTAGAGCAGTGTGTGGGCAGAGGGCAACATCGCGGCAGCGCGAGGAGCATAGTGTGGCAGCACATTAGATGTAAACAGGTTTTTGTTCATTTAGTAAGTTTCAAAGGCATTATCCTTAGCTAATCCACTGCGAAGTTTTAAAAGTAAAACTAATAAAAACGTTTTAGAACAGATTTATTTTACTGTGAATTATTTTAAATTACAACTTATAGCACATAAACGAGTCAACTGTTCGTTAAGTACCCTCCTCAAGCCGCTCCAAACCAAAAGTCCTCTTTATGTCGGTTCACCGCCATTTTAGCGATTGATTACCACAGAACAAAAATATTAGTCGAATAATTAAATCGATAACAATTTAACTTTTTCTAACACTAATCAATTTTGAAACGTTAACACAAGAAAGTCACCCATATGGGATAGAAAATTACCCCTTGATTGGCAGAGATTTACATAAGTACCCTAATATTTTAAAAATCAATAAATAAATAAATATCTCACAGCTTTTAAATGCCGCACTGAATTATCAGTGCGACCAAAGTGTGGCTCAAAGACGCTGACAATCAAGGTGTTCACTTAAAATCTACTATAACCGTTGTTGATTTTGGTATACTATAACAGGTGTGTCTAAGCTTGCTCGAAAGATTTTAAACAGACTACGATAGAGGAGCCTCCAGCCCCTGCAGTCTCGACAAAAATCGATGTCAAAGGAGAATGGCGAGGTTGCATGTACAATGGGACCCACTGTTAGGAGTACCGTGCAGTATGCAAACTTATAACTAGTTGTAGAACTATATAAAACTAGCAAAAAAGCAAATGGGCAGTAAGTTGTAGAGGCTGGGAGAAAAAAGGTATGCAAGGTGAAAGATTATAACCTAAAACGAATATAATAGTGATAATACAATGTCTTTTTTTTGTACTAAGTAGTGTCAAAAAGGTGTTCAATCAGAATAAAAATATTTAAGTACCAACACTACCATCGTGGATCTGCATCTCTCTGGCCAAATATAGGTACTTACCTTCTCAAAATAAAAAATACATACCTACTATGTCTGGGAGCTAGGAACTATAGTGACCTGTACCCTAATTACGTAACACACTATCTATAACAATCTGAATCATTTTGAAGCCTATTGCTAATCCATTGCTTCATATGTTCGAAATATTTGTCTGCTCAGCAACGTAAATAACGCAATGAATGTTGTTGAACTGTCAAAATGAAACCAATTTCTACTCTTAGTGTGTTACGTAATTACCCCGCTGGTCAAAACGAGATATGAAATACTGTAAGCATAGACTGGATTGATATAGGATGAAACTATAATATAATTATTATTGGTAAAAAAGTAAGTTGAAAGAAGCGTACATATCTAGCAGAATATGTAGTTTTAAGGCTCAATTGGCGCGATGTGTCTAGTTGCGACCAAGATTCTTTTTAAAGTCGGATCATACCTGCGTGTGGAGTGGCGTGCTATACACCCACATTTTGCCAGTTACATACGTTTAACTCTCGTCTATGAGGGGTGAGCCAACTGTCACTGACCGGGCACATATTCAGACTTCGGGCTGATACTGAGAATTTCACCTTGCCTGATTTGGGAATCGAACCCAGGACCCCACGTTCGGCAGTCGTGCTAACGATCACTAGGCCAACAAAGTAGTCGAAAACGAAGTAAAGATACCTACTAGGAATAAATATCTGTCTCCTGGAACTGCCTCCGTGAAAAGCAATTAAGCAAAGATGCGATTTAAAGATGTAAGAACGTAGGCAAATCATGTAATTATTGGTTTGGAATGTAATACGAAACACGGTGCGTTTAATAACTGCATGATGACTTATTTTTAAGTTAATCAAAATCTTTTCTAACTTTTAATTCCTATCATCTAGTGACTCAATATTTTTTTATATAATCCTCTTACAAACCCTTAATTATAATAAACATGAACTTGCAAGTGAATGATACTTCGTTAATTTATAAATAATCTGGGTCCAAACTCACCATCCTTCTTTCTTTAATAGATTTTCAACCTTATGCTTTCGAAATAAAGTTGAAAATCTATTAAATGAATTTGACTACGATACGACTTAGCGACCGATTTTTGTCGCTGTCTAATGTCGAGACTGCAGGGGCTGGAAATATAAGGTCTGTGTTTGATAGCCTTCGGGAGCCTAACTGGTGTTTAGTTCATCAGATAAAATTAAATTGGAAGAGCCACTAGGCTTACAGAATGATTACTTTTGTAAATTAGTAAACGAGAGGGCTACGTTTCAAGAGAATTTAGGTGCAGCGCAGACGGCACACTTCTTGTGCGATCGAGTCTGCGGCGCACAAAAAGTCTGCATGGCGCGCAAAAAGTCGGTCGCGGATTTTTCAGACTCAACGCACACGACGCACATCTTCGATCATTCTGTCGGCAGAGCTGTAGGGACGTAGACGCTATGGAAATCGTGCAGAGATCGCGAAGTATTATTTTGTACATGAAGTACAGAAAAAGAAGAAGAAATAGAGAATTTTGGGTACATCCTATACTTTCGGAAAGATTACTGAAGGGACAGTTCCATACTACGTGCGTTACGCCTACCCCTAGCAAATGCAGATTGCCGACTAAAGTGTGCGCCGTCTGCGTTAGCGCGCGTTGAAGCAAACGTTCAATTTTTTTCACACACTTTTTGTGCCGAGCGGCGCGGCGCGGCGCGGTGCGGTCTGCCCGAATTACACGGATTTTTTGTGCGCCGGACTTTTTGCGCGTCGTGTGCGTTACTGCATATAATTGCATAGGTTCTATTTTCACAGACTAAAAAGTGCGTCACGGATAGTCTGTCATCTGCGCTGCACCTTAGAATGATCAGCTTATAATGTTTCCATTGTTGGGACGAATGTCTCCTCGCTGTGAAAGGGGACGAGGATTTAACATTAAGAAAATTTTAAATTCCCATTTGAACATATTGAAATATGTTAGTGAACATGATTCACATTTTAAATCAATTTAATTGACAAATGAAGATCGTCATAAGTTCTTTTGACGTTCGAAAAGTGATTATTTTTCAGCCTAGTTTTAATAAATGTATTTTGATATTGATAAAATAAAACAACAGAATTTCATAATAAACTTTTTTTTTCAAATAGCATATATTTTTACGAAATAAAAAATACACATACATCGTAACGTAACGTATTTAAGCTATTCTTAAAATTATTCGCCCGAAGATTTGTGACGGGAACAAAGAAAAAAATATATTAAAAACTAAAAAAAATATTTTATTTTAGATAATACAATAATAATAATAATAATTGTCAAAACTATAAGTTTCTTGGGTGTCGGATGTAATAATTATCATTTTTGTGTGGTTACACCCAGTGGTGGTGGTTGCCGGTGACCTGGCACTACTAGAGGTTCACCTGGAGGCCACATTGAATGACCAGTATAAGTACAAAAGAAATCTTATTTTAAGCATAAGATTCCAATGTATGTTAGTTGAATGACCGTTATTAGGACCCAAACAGAATTTGAAAGTCATAACATAAGCGCCACTTGGTGGATTACAGCATTGTAGTGAAAGGTCACCGGGCAACCATTATGGACCGAAAACATGTAAAGTAGCGATTCAACTTGTCATTTTAAAAACGCTAGACAAACTCTAGGTAGTGACAAATTGAAAAGAATAGGTTCTTAAAAAGGGGAGAAAATAAAAAAATATACTATTCCGTTTATTAAAAAAATAAGACAATTTAAAATTAACAACATGAAATGTACTGGTTTCCAGAGTATGGTTGATACAACTCGTGCAAAATATCACCCGAACTTGAAACTAACCGTGGAGTATTGTTATGTTTCAACCGCTGAGCTCTTTAAGTTCTGAGTTGAGCTGCATGATTACTGACAAATTCTTGCACTGACTGGACAGGTCCACTCAAACCTGTGGTTGATGTGGGACCATGTCCGAGATGGTCTTTTGAGGAAAGCCTCAAAAGACCATCTCGGACATTCATCTACATGGTCCTCACATGTAGACCTGACTAAGATTATGTCTGGACTTCAAAAGAGACTGTGACCTCTGAGTTTGTTTCGGCCTTTCTTCTCAGAGTAGTCAGATAGAAAACGCCGACCTCATCTAGTTTTTAAAATATGATTGACGTGTAAGAGTGTATGTCCAAACCTACTCACTGAAATAAATAATTTACCCAGTTCTTTTTAAATAATATTTGATATTGTAGTTTTACTAGATTACCCAAAATAAAGTACCTATTGACGCACGAGTTATTTCAACCATACAATGGTTACGTCCGAATAGTAAAAAAAGAAAAATAAGTTAAAAACTACAGAAAGTAGGCTAGCCTTCTTACATTTACATAAAATGCTAACATATATTATATTTTTTGTTTTATATTTAATATAATATCAATTGTATAGGAAGATCTGTCAAAATAAGAAGTTTTTAAAAATCCAAAGAACACTAACGGATTTCACAATTTAGACTTCATTTGGTTATAATTATTCGATCTAAAAATCAGCATTGTATTTTTAACATGCAAAGGAACGGATATTTTTAAAGAATTATACCTAATATAGAAATTATTGTTACCAGATTGGATCGTTTCAGATTCAGAAAATCATGCACACAAATGTTACGATCACTATGAGTGACACATATTTTTTGATGACAATGACAGACCATCCTATTTAACCGATATATTTATTTCAATATTATTATTATTTAAAAGCACAAATGGCGAGGGGTGTCTACAAAGAACCAATTACGTTACCCGGCTAACCAACCCACTGCTAATTTACTTTTTAATTACAGAAATTTTATTTTCAGGCAAACGAGCAGGGCCCTTACTACAAAACTTTAATACAATTGAAAATTTTAAATGTGTATATCTGAAAAGGGTCTATACCACAAAACTCTAAACCACATAACTGTAACGGAAAATCCTTACAAATATGTAAATTTTGGTGACTTGTAGAATGTAACTCATACTTATTTGCAATTTCTGTGATACGCCATTTTTTCTACGATTAAACAATTTTGTAGAATTGTAGATTTGTAAAGTTCTGTGGTATGGGGCCCAGGCGGCCCTCCTGATGGTAGCTCCTGGTGGCCACACATTGCTGATGTCAGCAATACCAGAGACAACGCTAGCCCGCTGCCGTCCCATAGACAAAACTTAAATATCTCACTATGATGTTTTATCGAGTTCTCTATGGGTATATAGTTAATATCATAATAATTTATTATCCCAATCGAATAAAAACATTTAATGAATGGTTGGTTACTCAAAAAATAAATCTATCTCAATGTGACCAATTGGAAAAAGTGTTCAAAGTATGGCCATAGTAACCGGTTCTCTTCGACAACGCCCCCTATAAACATGAAAGCATTATATGCCATCTAGAGGAAATAAAACTCGTAAAACAATGCACCAGTTTTTGGTCGAGTCCAACTGAAAATGGCGGTCAATTAAATGCCAATACGTGTTTTACAATCACCTTATGCCGGGTCCAGACGTGTGTAATGTAATGTAACTCGAATTCTGCGTGTGGACAGCACTACGAGCATTACATGTAACGCTCCGGCTGCCGCTCGCGCTTGTCGATCGGCTGTCGGTTTTTAGCGCGAACACAAAGGTTCTCGCAGTCGAACAGACACAGGATTCGCGTTGAGTTCGTATGCCGTCCGCACTATTTGCATTACATTAAACACGTCTGGGCCCAGCTTTACGAATGCATTGATGACTTTTGTACAACGCCAGCACATAAGTTACCACAAACTGTCAGATTTTCTCATTCGATTTTGAACTTAACCATCAACATTTTAAGGTTCATAATCGTTTGGAGAAATTTGACAGTTTCGTGTAGCTTGACTTGCTACTGACTGTACGTTGTCACATAACACTCGAGACCTGTCAGTAGACGGGGCAGGCTTTATCGCTTTAAGAAAAAGAGAGTTCGCACTGATTTTAATAGTAATTGGATTTTTTATTTTTGAAAATTGATATCATGTTTAAATGAAGCCGACCACACGCAGTGAGCAATAGTTTAAATGTGACTTCTGTGTACGAGACGAGGTCTCAGTACTGCAGTGGAAATATAACTCTATCCTTCTAAAGCACGTAATGGCCAGCTGCCGAAGTACGACCGTCGTTTTCAGTTAAAACCGCATATTTAAACAGTCAGAAAAACTAAAATTAATAAAATAATAAAATTAAACTCATAATTTCCGACATAAGAACTTGATTGGCAAGGCATAAGAACTTGATTTGTATAAATCGAACATGAATTTCGTCAAATGATTGTCAAAAAATAAATTAAAAAGAAGAATCCGCCGTTTACAACTATTTTATAGCGTCTAAATTCTAAAACGCCCGTGCTGCTCAGATTTGAGCTAATGCTCATTGTTCCACGCTCAAAGTTACTCTCCGAGCTCAAAAGTGCAGAATTCACAAAAAAAATGCCCAAGTCGTGCCGAAAATGCTCAAGTTGGTACAATATGAGCGAGCACGAGCGCCATCTAACGTGAAGGTAGCAGCACTGCTTAAGGCGTTTAGCACTTAACATTTGAGCCGAAACACCTTGGCTAGCCGGTGGGTGGGTCTTTCATCAATTGTACATAGTTACATTTATAAGCCGCTTTGAACCTTGAGTACTCAAACACTCAAACAATAAATAATAATTTGAAAATTATCTGATAATTTCTGATCTGACATTTTGCATTGTCATGAAATATTATAAAACCGGTCACTTGGAAGTGGTTGGGAGTATACTAATTTGTTATCACAAGTTTAAAAAAAAAGTGTTAAAAAAATAGTTAGCCCCTCCAACTAAATTTGCTTGTACTAGAAGGGGTATAACCAGTATTCATTTGTCAAAAGTATCGGTTGTAAGCGACCTTCAAGAATCGAGAGTTTATCTTAAAAACTAGAGACGAGTTCGTTATTTGTAAAAATTTCTTCATTTACTCGCACAAGAATATAAAAACGTATAATTGATTGTGTATTAAAACAACACTGGAAGAGATTTTTTTTGGAAAAAGGTTACAACAACTAAAACTTGGCAAAATTCTAAATATTCTTCCCATAATGTAATAGGAAAAATTTCCAATCGCATTAAACATCTAAAAAACGAACCCGCCTCATATACAGCATGTTCTTTTAGTCACAACAATTATATGTACACCCCACCGCTACACGCTGTATAAGCTGAACGTTTGATTACGCACGTAGGTCCAGGATAAATCCTTACAATTATTAAAAAAATTACAAGTATCTGAAAGCGAGATGGCAGTGTTGATCCGCGGGATTATCTGGAACAGGAAAAGAAAACGTAAGTATTTAATTTAACCTCTAATAATTTCCACTTTGTGCTCCTAAAAAATACATACTATTGACCACTCTACTATGGTCTCGTGGCTAAAAGATAACAGCCGCACGGATCGATCGAAAGTAAACGTACGCTTGCCGCAGTCAGCACGTGGATAAGTGACCACCCATTACAGATCGAGATCCCTCCGTTCCTCGGAAACCACGGTAAGCCGTTGGTCCTGGCTGTCATTCATAGGTATTTGAAAGTCGTTACGGGTAGTCAGAAGCCCGAAAGTCTGACAACCAGTCTTACTAAGGGGTATCTTGTTACCCAATAGCTGGGTTATGGAGGTCAGATAAGCAGTCGCTCCATGTAAAATACTGATATTCAGCTGCATCTGGTTAGACTAGAAGCTGACCCTAGTTGGGAAAAGGCGGGCAGATTGACTCTAATAGTTATAATGACCGACTCCTTAAAAATTCCAAAGTGCCTTTAATTGGTTTAATTGAAAATAATGCTTTGAGATGGAGCAGTGGTGGCCGAGTGGTAACGGCCGCGACTTACGAGTTGTAGGTGGTAGGTTCGAACCCAAACAGGCGCTTTACTTTGCGTAAATTATTTCATCACCACTGCTCTCAAAACGGTGTAAGAAAACGTGAGGAAACTTGCATGTCCTAGAACCAAAAATTCGAAGACATGTGACAGCTACCAAACCGCACTGTGCCCGCGTGGTGGATTACGGCCCACTCCCTCTCACAGAGAGGAGGCCTGTGTCCCAGCAGTGGGAACGTTATAGGCTGATTATGTACGTATGTATATTATGTAAATGCTTTGAGTTTTACAAAATAGTTTAGAAGGGTAGGCAGATTGATGCAGGTGGCGCTTGTGGGCGAAGAGCCAGAAGTACTGACCTCTAGGCGGGTTGCGGCGTCGTGGACTTCTTCTTTTCTTTCTTCTTCTTCAGGAACGACGGCGTCCGAAGCCCTTTCTTCTTCTTCTTGTCCTTCTTGGGCGAGTCCTCGGTGGACACCTCCTTGGAGGGAGAGCCCTGGGGACCACACAATATTTATTTATTGCACAATTTACACACAGTAACAGGCTATGAATAGGCTTAACTTATGCGTACATGACCTTTCAGCTCAAACAACGGTGGCAGAAGTTATCAATGTACCAGAGATCGGATATTCGGATGCATGTTTACCTAAAGTAAATTTTTGCTGTTAAAGTATGGAAGCGGCTTCTTAAAATATATTTTTTTATAAAAATAAAAAAAAAACGGTATGCGAGAAACACAGGAAATGCATAACCAGTCGTGTGTATAGTATGGAAGAGACACTAAAAATATATATCTATTTACAAAAAAATCCCCGGGGTTCTTGGATTGCATAACTATTCAGATGCATATTTATTTAAAATTAATGTTTAACCCCCGATGCAAATATGTGTATGTAGGGTGTAAGAGGAGGTGGTGTGAGTTATTTAAAGTTAAAGCGCATTCCATATTAGCCAACGTCTCAAAATTAGGTGAATATGCATCCTATTATCCGATCTCTGGTTATAACATAACAGTACGCCTGTATTCGGCAGAGGTCTACCTATATTCAGTTGGAGAGTTTTATTCAGTTGGAGTATGTGGAGGGGTATTTTATTGTAACATTTTAAACAGTACCCCATGAAGGATGAGTCTACTTTAGCCAGTCTGAAACCTGGTTGAACTAATTGGTTCCTATTTCTAGTCCTATAGTTGTCTTTCACAAATATGGAATGTTTTTTTAATTTTTTATAAATGTCTTTGACATATCTCGGGAACCTCGAGACCCTCGGGTTCCAGACCTTTGGAAGGCGTACGAGGAGCTGAAGCCAACTCGCAGAAGCCCGTTTGACAATTTAAAATGATAAGGATTAAAATTGCTGACCCGACAAACGTTGTCCTATACAAACGATATTATTCATACAAAAATCCCATAGAAAAAAGGTCTCTCTGTTTTTCCTATTTTTCTTTCCTTATCAAACTAATTCGGACTATTGCAAACATTTTAAAACATAAAATAGTCAACTCGGTCCAGCTGTTCTCAAGTGATGTTCACCAACGAACAGCATTTCATTTTTATTTATATGCTTAGTTAGATAGGTCAAATTTAATCGCTCACCAAATTACAGTTTTAGCGTCATTACAAGACATACCTCTTTACTGCTGTGCGAGAATGTGCTCTGGTGCGCATCCGAATGGTCCCCGTTCACCGTGTGCTCGCCTGAAACGTACAAAAAAACATAATAAATAAAACAAAATGTATAATGATTAAATATTCCGCTTGCAACACAAAAAACTAATAACATTTTCTTTTTTCAAACTTAATGTTTCATTTGTCATTTACAAAAATAGTACATACTAATTCCATGGTAATTCTTATTATGAATTACCACGAAATTAGTATACTTTTTAACGCCCGTATTTTGTACTTTTTTCGCTAATGTTATTGACAGAAAAAAAAATCTATAATTAATTAATTAATTAATTATAGAAATATAACATTGTTTTAAATACGTTTGACGCAAATTTATTTAGTGTTCCATGATGCAAGCGGGCCTTAATCAATTAAGTTTATCTTATTTAATGGAGCAAATAACTTTTCTTGTTATTAATTAAATGGAATCAAAAACCTTTGTCACAAAATTTTCTTTGACTTACTAAATAGGTCTGTACTTTAATTTGCAATATTAAAAAACGAGTACATTATCGTAAACACATTTAAAATTATTAAAGACTAACATTCCCATGCCATTAGAAAATTAACCATAAAGTGCTCTTTAGAAAAAGTGCTCATTAGAAAAAGTGCTGATTAGAAAAGTGTTATTGCCACTTACCTGTATGTGTTAGTACTTCAAACCGCCGCCCCCGAAACCAAGTGAATGCTAGTGGCATGCGAAGCGCAGTGTCAGAACAAAAGCAATTTGCCAACATAAGGAAAATATCTTGCAAAGACAAAACTCATTTATATATTTACTATGTTTTAGACAAAGGTTTCGCGTTTAACCTTAAATAAAACTTTTCAAGATATTTTTCCATTCAGAGAAAAAGCGCGAAAAAAAAAACAGACGAAATTGTTATTAAAATTGCCGACATTATTTTCTTTATAGTGAATGGACGAATTCATTAAATTCGGGGCCTGAAGCAATACGATTAAAGTTACTCGACAATGTTCGTTTAAACCTCCAAGATTTAAATAAAACAATAATATAAAAAAAAAAAATTGAAATATCGATAAATAGAATATCATTACAAATATGCACTTCTATAATAAGAATGCGTAATAGGCAATATTTCGTCGTTTTGTTAATAAAGCCTGGAAGTGTCTCACTGCTGGGCAGTCTTCTCATTAGGAGAAGGAAATACCATTGTATGCATGTATTTGCCGCACATACAAAGGGGGATTGCAGATAGTTTTGAAATCGTGAAGATAACAACACCATAGTACCAATATTAGTTTTATAAGCGATAGTTAAATGTAGGTATCGGTTTACATCGGTACTAGAAATTAAATATCGGTGTATATCAGTACTTGAAAGTTAATATCGGTGTATATCAGTACTTGAAAGTAAATATCGGTACTTGAAAGCTAATATCGGAACTATTGCGTCGCAGTGGAGGCACTAGCACTACACAGAAACAAGACAAAGAGTTACACATACTTTAATAGCGGACAACATACACAAGCGTAGAAAACTGAGTTGAAATTAGTGAAATATTACAAAAGCGATATGACGAGTGACAATAATAATGGAATTAAGTTTTGAGCGTGTGACGACATAATGTCAGGAGTTTTGTCACATCTCATCAGAGTTGGCAACCCTACTTATTTAACAGTAGACCTACTGTTTTTTAAATGGTATCCCAGTTTTGTGTTTTAGTCCACATTTGTACTGTTGTTTGTACCATATAGGCTCCATCTGAAGCAAACGATCCAGAACACTTGTTTCTTTCTTTTCGTGTGGGTACAAACAAGGTCTACCGTCTAATGACTCTGGTGTTTAACTGAACATTTATAAAAAGTAAGCGCTGAAGGTATGCATTTTCGGATTTTAAATTCTTTTACTTATGCTAGACAGTAGAATTACTGTTCTGAAATTACTATTTTCTAATGTTTTTTTTTGAATGATTGGTTTGATGTTTATTTAGTTTGGTAGGGTTGGCAACACTGCATCTCATACAAAATTAGTCAAAACTCGTGATATTCTGTAACTCCTAACGAGACAGAAGAAACATCTAAAAAGTAGTTTATTTTTAAGAAAACCCCGCGAAAAACTTTCCTAACAAAAAACAATCGATACACACAATACGTCATGTTTTAATACTAGAACAAAAACATTCGAGCTATTTCCAGTTATTCGGAAAACTTTTCTTTATAAAAACACTTAAAATTAAAAAAAAAAACATGCAATAAAAACTACATTCACAATAAAAACACATGCTTCTATAAAATACATTGTTGTTTTATTAAAATATATTTATTTTCAATGTTGGAAGGACTATAGCCTTGCCTGACCGTGTTCGTTCGACTCAACCTAACTTAATAACATTACCGGAGAGGGCCGTGGCAAGCAAATGAGCCTTAAATCTTTTGATACACGTTTTATTTATATTTCTATATTTTTTTATGTTTCTTGCCTGCTCGCAATGGGCGTTCCTAGGGCGCATAAGTAAATAAAAACAATAAATTAATTGGTATCATTGGTTTAAGCACTTACCGCATATCATTAAAAATGTTTAGCTGTGGACTAAAATGTTCTTTAGTTAATATAAAAAGCCGTGGTACGCACTTCACGTGTGAAATAACGCGTTGCGATTTGGCGACCCTGCGATCCTTATCAAGTAGAGCGCGACTTCATACATACTGTGGGGACTAATCACATTAATAGATGCCTTTCATTCCATTAAGATAATTATTTCGCACCCTAAGAGCTGCTGTCGAAATTCGGGTCCTCTAAATCGTTCGGATCGAAACTTTCAGACATTCTAAACTTTGAAATGATTCTATAAAACAGAGTATCTTCGAATGGCGGCCAACTCGAGTACAGCCTTTTGGACGGGCGGCTGCGCAGCTCGTAAAGCAACCGTTGGCGCGGGACGCTCGAGTCGGACTCTTCGAGTTCGGGGTCACTGACCAGGTCGACGTGATCCCGCATCGCGTACTCAGTGTTTGACGAACAGGGAGATGGAAAACTCACTTCCTTATCCGAAAATTCATTCAACAGTACGCTGGTTCGTTTCGTATTCTTATTAGTTTCCTTTCCATAAAATTGATTCGATTTCGCATCGGTGTCGTCGTCTAAATCGAGTGATATGAAGCTGGGGAGCGTGTCATCGATGCTCTTGACGGTCCGCACGACGTGCTTGTCGTGGTCGACCGGCAGGTGTTCGTCGAAGGAGAGCCAGTACTTGATGCCGCCGGAGTGTTCCGTTTGCGACATCGCTAACACGTTCGCCTTCCTGGTGAATGGAGAAGCCATGTCTGACTGAGCTCTGCGTCTTGATTGGTTCTTAATCGGAGAGTCTTTTGTAACGCTTTTGATTGGTGACTCTGTCAATTCGAATTTCTTCGTCGTTTTCCTTTTGGGGGACGAAGATCGACTCAGCGCTTCTTTAATGGTTGTATGTTTCCGCTTCCGGGAAGGGTCCGGTTTCTCTGAGCGCGTGTGCGGCATTTCTGCTACACTTTTGTGGGATATATCACGATATTCTGGAGAAAAAATGGGTTCTTCGTTGGGAGAAGAAGGTTCCTTGATCGGACTTAAATATTCTTCGATATTTCTGGCAGGTGATTGGGCGGAGAAGCTGGCGAACTCCTCAGTCCGATCGGAGATATCTTTGAATTCATCATTGGCACTAGAATGATATTCTTCATGAGACGCGTCTGTAATATTTCCTACTGTAAACGTTTCGAATTCAAGGCTAATGTTTTCTTTTATTTCTGAAGTGAGGTCTACGTCAGGGGTTGCGAACACCTCTTCTGTGTGCGATGACATTGTAGGGTCTTCTGATTGACTGAAATCTTCATGGAAAGCATTGTTCATGTCACTGGAGTCCACAAATATTTCGTTAAGGAAGTTCTCAATGTCGGTGGGTCGTGATACGTCATTGGTGATAAGAGATGATACTTCTTCTGTAGTATTTCTATCGGCCTTATCTAAGTTATTATTTGTAGGAAAAGATTCGTCAGTCACTGGCTTTTCTAATGCGTATGTTAGATCTGGTATACGTGCTTGATAAACTTCAATTTGGTTACAATAGTGCGTGTTTTCCTGATCGTCTATATTATTAACGAGAGGTTGAATATAATATCCTGTTTGTACTTGACCCGGAGTACTCTCCTTGTGTTGAAGATGATCTTTGTTACTTTCCTTAACTTCGGGAGAGCTCTCGTTAACAACAACATCAGAGTAAATTGTTTCTATGTCTCCACCGGTTTCTTTTGAATCTAGAACTTTCTTAAGACACTTCGCGTTAAAAAAATCTTTGATTTCATAAAAGTCTTTCTCTTCACTGTGTTTTTCTTCAACATGTATGTCTTCATGATCCTCGGATTCCATCCAAATAGGTCGAGCAGTAAACAGTATATCCTCAAAGTCAGCGACAGTAACAACTCTCTTGAGTGTCTTTTTATTGTCTTTTTGCTTCTGATGGTTGATAAATATGGCTCTATCGAAAATATAATATAGGATGCCTTCAATGACTTTGTTTGCTAGACCTATGTCTGTGTCGCTCACTTCAGTGAGCACAGTTTCATTCAGACACACGTTCTGTTCTATATCCTCGATAAGCTTCGCTATCGAGAAAGTCTCGTTACATTCGTCAGAAGTCAGGTCTTGTTCAGTGATATTATTGTTGGGAGCGACCTTAGCCTTCAGTACTAAGTCAACGACATCTATTCTATTTAAAATGGCGGACAAAACTTCTGACACAACCTCATATTTCTCAAACTCAGCAGTCGAATCGAAGCTATTCCTTTCGTTCGAACTGAGAGTACTGGCCAAGGAATTATGTCTCTTAACAATATTAGCATTAGACTCATTTTCGGCTGACAATATATCGAAGACGTTCTCATAGACGCAGTCTATCATGTCTTGCTCGGACGGTTCGTTCTCGTACACATCGATTGCTGTTTGTATAGTGATGATGGTGAAGCTCTCCACGTCATGGGCTGTGAAGTCAGAGCTTTCTTCGTTGACGGAGTAGCTCTCTAGCTTAGTGCACTCAGCGACAAGTGATTCTGTAGTAACTTTGTGAATAGCGTTGCTTGCCATCTCTAGTTTCAACTGGCTCGCTAAGACAGCTGTGTTCACAGCATCACCGACTATGTTCTCCATCAGTTCTTCCTTCTTCTCATTTTGTGAGAGATTCGAATCATCACCGTAAGAACTTTTGGATTCTTCCATAATAGGTTCGAGGATATTCTTTATTTTTAAAGGAGATTTCTTCGCGTCATCTCTACTTTTAAAATCATCGCAATAAAAATCTATAGGTACAGAGTAGTCCCTAATGTCTTTCTCTACTAATTCTTTGACGGGACTTTCATAAGAGTCTTCCAAGTCTGTAAAACTATGATATTCACCTTCTATGGATTCTAGAGTTTTATTCACGTCATCCATAGAGTCTGCAGCGGTCAAGTCTGCAGTGTAAGTCTCTATGTTTTCCCTGGCAGTCGATGTTGTACACATTTCAGTATTTTTATCACTAACAACAACATTTTCATCAATAGTATCAGATTTCTCGATGACAGTCTGATTTTCTGAAGAGAAACTATTCCCAATATCTCCTATGTAATTGTCTTCATTAAATTCTTGACTTTCAACGAACTCGATATCTTTCTTCTCGACTTTGAAGACGGAAACGAATTTCTCTTGTACTTTAACGTAAGCAGCATCGCTGTCAGCTTCTTCTGAACACTTTTGTGGAATGTTATCGACGGAGAAGTATATAGAGTTATGATTCTTAGGTTTTTTAAGTTTCTCGGCTTTGCTTAGCTCAAAGGCGTACGAGACGTTGGAAGCACCGCACGAGCGGCACCGGGGCACGTGGTAATGCGTAGGTTCGGGGTCCCTCATGTAAGAATTGACGAAGCCGCTGTGAGACTGTGTTCTAAAGAGCTTGTTAGTTTGATAGCGGGGGAGAGACCTGCTCCTGAGGCCGAAGTCCGACTTGCAGCGTCCATCCCACTCTATGGAGGGGATGGAGTACAAGCTGGAGCGACTGCTCTCGTTGCCTGCCTCGTGCGCAGTGTGCGCCGTGTGCGCGAGGCGAGGAGTGAGGTTCACTTTACATTTGGGAGCTTTGTGCGGGGAGTCGTAGGTTTTCACGATTTGCTCGAAGTTCGTACTGCGGGAGTATTCGTGTTTGGAACGTTTGTTGGTTGAGAGAGCTTCTTTTTCACCGATTTTACCTGCAACGGGGTGGGACAGTTGTGACGGATTCACGCTTTTTTGGTGTGACGCGTAATAGCCGACCGATAATTTGGCGTGACGTCATCAGCGAATGTTTGACGGATTCGAACGGTACTGACTTCCGCGAGACTGAGGCACAGTTCCCAATTATCGATCGGTTACTTAAATCTACACATTTGACGAGACACACAAGAATAGTGAGTCTTCCATAGTAAATGCATAGATTGCATCACACCTCAAAATGTGAATTGGGCTAGAGTTTCATAAAGTTTAGACTACCTACTTGCTACTAATGCTATAGTCAACTGCTACAAAGGTATGGAGACGACGTAAAAAGAGATAACTATTTCATAGATAGAGGGAGATAGAACTAGAAGATGACTATAACCACCGTTTACTGAAAGCCAGATCTTCAGGTGCGGGTCATTTATTTTTACCCGCCTCCCCCTTCCCCCGCTAGGACCATGGAACTGTCAACAACTCCTCGTATGAGTTGACGGGATTTACAACATAACACATTTAAAGCCGTGTACGCACGTACGAACAAATTTGTTGCGTTGCATGATACGCAACAACTTGGTTCGCACGTGTGTACCACTAACGAACATCGAACACTCTGTTCGTCAAACCTGTTTGCGGCGATCCTATTTGTATGTTCCTTAAGGACGGTGTTCGAATAGCTTTAATAAATGTTACGTAACAAAACTGTTCGTATATAACTTGGCGGGATCTAGGATTAAACAATATCTCGTGAATCACTGCTACACCAAAAAGCTTTCCGCTACTTCAAAATCGACCACTTGCAACGGCGCCGCCATGGCTATTGAGATAGAGTCCACAACTGTTGTTCGCGAACTCGATTCGAACTATGTTCGCGTTCGTGTTCGAATATGCCGTCCATACGTACAAACTAAATGTTCATGTTTGATGTTTGTGTTCACTATTTTCGTGTTCGTACGTGCGTACACGGCTTAATAGGCTCTCAGAAACGGTTGTAAGCTCACGAGAAGTTGAGTTTATAATACATATTTTGTTTGTTTTATTAGTATCGAGCCGGCCCTGCTTCACACGGCTGCAGTGAAGACACGTCAAAACATCGAGATTTCCTTATTATTTTTAAGTTTAATATTATCCTTCCGGAATAAATTCTCTAAATTATGGTGAAAACCGCATCAAAATCAATTGTGTAGTTTAGAAGAACAACGCGGCCACACAGACAGACACGGTCACTAAGCAGACTTTGTTTTATACCATTAATAAATATGGAATATAGATGCATGAAACGTAGTGTGTATTTTTTACGCTCATAGTTTTTGTTAGATACTGTTCGACGTTAAAGTCCCATGTAGTAGGGAATTTACCAACGTATAAAATGTGTTGAAGACGTTGTTGGCATTGGACGTGTGGACGCATGGATGCTTCAATCTGCTGACTATTCTCTATCTTGTACAACGTCGTCGGCGCGACGAGGCGAGCTCGGGCAGGAGAGCAGGATAGCGGAAGGGGCATCGCATTCCAGCGAGATGCAGAGATAATGTGACCGAAGTGTTTTGACTAGCAATCCTTAGAACGGGACGATCCACAAAATAGCTTTGAATGACGATGAACTAATGAAAGAATCTTGTAACAATTACGGCTGATGATCTAGCGATGACAATGACATGGCAGACGACACAAGAAAACAACATTTAAACCCCTTCCGATGAACAAAGCTATTAGGCCCAAGACACGTACACACGATGCGACGCCGTATCGTGTGTATGTGTTTTCACCCTTAGTGCCGAACACTCAAACGCAATTAAAATCAAAATCTAAAGTCATTCATTCAAACTAGGCTGAGAATTTTTTGAGGTTTTTCGAACGTCAAAATGACATAAGCCAGTCCCTCGGCACGCGCGCCCTTCACCAGTCCCTAGTACTGTAGCTGGGAACAAGAAGTGACGCAACAAACTGCCGCAAAGTTCTATGACTAACGAATGGTTTGACGCGGACTGTGAGTGTCCAACCTAACGCACCTCTGGCGACAGTCTGCGGCTGCGGCGCCACGTGCGCGCGCACCACGAGCGGAGCGCGTGACGTCACGAACACGTCGTCGTCCGACAGCACGTTCGCTTGCCGCGCCGCCGCTGTGCCGGGACATGCCGAGTGTCAGTTACGAACATACAATACGCGGAAATTATCAATCATACAAACAATTATGTAGTACCAAACAATCAAAAGTTATCAATCATAAGACTACTAATCAATCACACTTTATCAATCATTTAATCATCCATAGTCTACTAATCAATCAAATATTCGTCGCCACGCTCACGATCGGTTTTACCCGCGGCTATAGATTTTTAACATCAAAAACAATTCTAGTCTTTTTCTAACATCATCTGCCTGCAACTAGCTTCAACTTTCTGACTAACTGACCGACTCTTTGACAATTCAAAAGTGCCTGTAAATGGTTTAATTGAAATAAATGCTTTGAGTTTTTGAGTTTTTTTTTTTTGCCTTTTCTCAACTATGTCGGGGTCGGCTTCCAGTCTAACCGGATGCAGCTGAACACCAGTATTTAACATGGAGCGACTGCCTATCTGACCTACACAAACAAGTTACTGGTAAATACGATACCCTTGGTAAGACTGATTGTCAGACTTTCGGGATTCTGACGAACCGTAACAACTGTCAAAGATCTACGAATGACAGCCGGGACAGATGGTTTAAAGTGCTTTCCGAGGCTCGGAGGGGTCTCCAAATGTAATAAATATTGACCCATCCACGAACCAACCGCGGCAAGACCTTCTGACCTTAACCTTCGATTGACCCGTGCAACTGCTATTATTTACCCCTATCAAATTATACAATAACCTACAAAAAAAAAACTATTCCAATCTTTTTCGATCAATAATAATTAACCATCAATCGATCAAGGAGCCCATACATTTAAACTGATCATTCATTTCACACCTGCAGACATTCCCGAATCAGTCGAGTCTCACCTCTAATAACGACGTGTTGTACCGGCGACGTCACGCCTGACGTCACGGACGACGTCACGGGCGACACGGGCGAGTCGTAAAACACTTCGTCGTCGGACAATAGGTTCGGGTCCCGGGTCGGCACTACTCGTGAAAGAAGGCACAATGATTTCTGTGACTCCGGAATAAACGAAGGTCGTACTGTGTGACCTATATACTATTGCTATCTCTTACTCGCAGGTAGAATAAGAAAGAGAAGTAAATATAATTATCCAACTTGAGGCAAACATAATTTATTACAACATTTCGCCGCTCAATTTCTTTTAACCTGATTCACAGGTAAAAAATCCAACTTTTATCGTGTTTTTAAAGTACTTAATTAAATTAAATATTTGGTTTGTCTTAAATTCTTTAGTGTGAAAAGAAAAAACTAAAATAAAAGCATTAGTATAGATAAAAGTATTAAAAACACTTGCAAGATACAAAACTACATGCATGCAAGAAAAAGTTACTCAAAATTGGTTCCTAGACGATTTTGTCAGTAATTCTGCATGATCGATGGTTTAATCGCCACGGGCCTCGAGCAACACCTGGGGAGGCTCTCGTTGGGCAGCTGGATCAAGGGGTTGATCTAGAAAGCGGTACATCTGGACACGGCTCGTATTGTTAAGAGCTTCCTCTATCAGAGCCCTGAACGCCGGTAGCTTGGACCCTGGAGGTCTACTCCCTAAGCACCAAATCCGTAATTACGGCCGAATTTATGGGCGATGCCTATTCCGTATCACCTACGGAAATAAGATTAGTTTGTGGCCCGGAGTAAGACTTGAATGTCACCACAATTTGAGTCCCAACTCCCAACGTTTCTTTGCCCGTCCAAAAAAAGGTAATTAATCGGGTGTACACTTCACTCAGGAGATAAGATATTTATTTTACAAATACGGGTACAAAACACGGTTACATAAATATCGAAAGAAATTTCAAACTGTTTTCGGACGGGTCCGTATCTTCGTTGACGGACCACAGTGTGCTAAGATCCCGGTTTTTGTGTCATCGTGTTTTTATTGAATTAATCGATAGAGTCTACAATTCTGAGGATTAGAGTAAAACTCCGGGTTCGCCAAGACTTGTACTTTAAAAAAAAAAAAATGTCAAAGTTTCGGAATATCCGACTTATGAAAAACGAAAAATAAATCATTATAATTTAACGGAAGTGATTATTCCAGAATTTATTTATTCTATCGATAAAAGGTATAATAGCCGACCGTTCTACCAATTCCTGTTGCTTTAGTATGAATGGGTCGAGAGATATGATTTTTTTTCTCATTTTTCGTTTTCATTTTTTTATTCTTCTAAACCGCCGTAGTAGGTGGTCATTCCTACATGAAAAAAATGCTGATACTTTCTATTATGTGTAGTATTATTTCCAAAACCTAACTCATTGGTTTCCAGGAGTTATAGGAAATTCAAAATTTTCCTTAGGGTTGTCACTTTCAAGTATCCGAAAAAAAAAACAACAAGAATATATTTTATTTGAAAAAAAAAGGGTGTTTTAAATACTTTCAATGGAGTTGACTATTTGAAAGGAAAATGTATATGAATTTGTAAAATATTATATGGGCTAACCGAACTAAAATTCATCTTCATTGTTAGTTACAATTAATTCATCATGCGAATAATCATCGATGGCTAGATTTTCTTCATTAACAGGTCTCAACAAAGACAATGCGGCCGGTGGCAATGGAATTTTTTAAGCCTTATTTTTTTCTCTCTAAGAGGTTGTAATCAGAGATAATTGGATCCGACGAGACTAAAGCTCTGTGAAAAAGGTCAAACATAGTTGCTTCACGAGATTTTTTTCTGGTATGGTGCTCTCTGTCAAACCTCCAAAATTTGTTGCGTGACTCAGCCGCTTGTTCAGAGAGCATGCGAATAGGTAAATTTGATTTTTCTATAATTTTCGATCCATGTACTAAAATTTTGTGAAGCGTGACAGTCATAGGATGCCATCCATACTTCGCAACATATTTTTATGCCAACTCTGCAAAAAAATCGAATTTTTCAGGGTCAATTGGCAGGTTGCTAGACAAAACTGTTAAAATAACAAATAATCCATCTAATAGCCACTGGTCAATGTTCAGAATGTTTGCAAAAGTTCCTCGGTTTCTATCAGAAAGAGCAGTGCGTGCAGTGTTTCCGTCGTTAGTGGTCCCCGAAGTTGGACGGACAATATCTACCAAAAGTCCCATTTCTTCTCTGATTTTAGCCTGGATTATTTTTTTACGGTCCTCGACTATTCGGCTCTCTTCTGACCTTTGAGGGATCCTCCATTTTTTTACCTCTACTTTATATCCCAGGTTTAATAAAAATTCTAAGACCCTTATCCAAGAATGAAGTGGACTTATGCTATGCACCAAACGTTCTTCTATGGCTGGTTTGAAGAATGCTAACTCTAAATCGTTGAATTGGGATGAGGTCAAATCGCAATATGGGCAACGTAACTGAGATGGTGTACAAAGAATTGCATTCAGGACTTTGCCATCAATAGCTGCACAGTATAATTCATATTCAACCACTTTTATTGTATGCCCTCTCGAGGTTTCAGTTATAATGGGGGTAAGATTTTGTATTTGAACCTGAATAGACTGTTTCTCCAAAGTAATTAATTCTTTCGTTCCTTTTTTATACTGCAAGTGTAACGGTCTACAGTAACGAAATGATGACGGTGCAGGATTTACTCAAATAACATCATTGCTGTCTTTAGTTACAACCTGCAATGGCGTAAATGTAGTCGCAAAAAGACTATTTTCGTCACCTTCTGCATCTGAGAATGACTGTTTATATAAAGATTGCCCAGTGCTTCTATCAAAGCCCCAGTTATCCCTTAAAATGAAATCTACTGCTTGAATGCTTTTTTTGGTGCAATAGTTGATGAGGACTTCATCACATAAATTAATCACCTGAGTAAAAGTGTGGTTTATTAAACTTTGAAGAGGCACAGATGCTTCTCTTTCAGACACCTGAACCTGGTCAGGATAACAGGTTTTTTTAGCCTCTTGAATTTTATAATACGGGGGGTATGCATCAAATCCGCGTCGTTTAAGATCTAATCGAATTGCATTGTTTGTTTCGACGGACATATTTCTATATTCATATATATATATATATATTATTATTTATTATATATATTTTTTTTTCATATTTCAGTTATCATAGCTACAGCTTCGACAGGTGTGCATGGTTCTGGAGAAGTCTGAACTTTTTTCAGAATTTCTGTTGGAGCAGTCTCAGATTCTAGACATAGACATAATAGTGTCTCTAAATCTTTAGATGATGAATGTGGCAGATTTTGTCCTCCGATTTTAATAGATCGTACAAACGCTTGTATTTTCTGGACATTTGGTTCGTTGTTTAAGGCTCCCAAAAGTTTTCTCTTAGATCTATATTGTTGGCTTCTGCTTAAAGCCATAAACCTCTTGGATTTCGGAGAAAATAGAGATTCCTTATTAGAAACTGTTGCTGATGAAGTTTCATCATTAACAGGGGCTGATATTAAATTACCACTAATAAGAGTACCACTAAGCTAATCTCATTTTTGTTAAAAAAAATAGGACTCATTAAACTTACAACGCTTAAAGTAATCTTGACTCTTTGATAAAAATCCTGAAAGTGCTTGTTTCAACTCCTCGTCAGTTTGTGAAAGTTGATATTCAGAGCCAAAATAATTGACAACCATACTCACTCGTTCGGAAAGCGGCAGCTGCTTTGCTTTACCCTTAAACAGCATAAAGGCTTCCATTCGAGTTAGTATTTTTGTACCAGAAGAATGTCCTTCACGGTCATCTGTCTGATACGCATCGTTAGGGCTCTGTTGGTTAGTAGAAAACATCTCGTCGTCTGAATCGGTGTCAATTGGCAATGCTATAGTCGTCTCCAACTCAAACTCAAAGCATTTATTTCAAATAAACCAATTACAGGCACTTTTGAATTGTCAAGGGGTCGGTCAGTCAGAAAGATGAAGCTAGTTGCCCAGTTCGTTGGTCCTCTGTGTTGAAATCCCAGGTTTATTTGTTAGTTTTAGATTAGTTTCCATTGTTGTTCCCACGAGTAGGGTCGATAGAAGGTCCACCCCTGGGTGACGCCCATTCCGGAGGTAAGGCTACATACTTCGGAGGTCGCCAGATATCCGTAGGGTTTAAACGACTTCGCTGTCGGGTTTTATAGTGTTCCTTCTCGCGGGTCGGCCAGTTAAGGCAAGCCCCCCGGCCGTAGTTCTGCACGACGTACCTCAGTCACGCCTTACTGAGGTTGTTGAAGTACAGAGTACGGTTACGGTATAAAGGTTGACTGGCGCTCAGTCCCCTGAAATTGTTCCAACTCCAGATGGAACAACCATTGATTTTGCTTTATACAAAAAACTATACTTTAATAAATATAGTTACATATTGTATATAAATAATAATAAATATAAATAGTTAACGTAAATAATTTAAGCAGGGGCGCACTCTCATCGTATTTTTATCAAAAATCAATACAATTGATGTAAATACATGACGAAAGTTGATTTAAAACAATTAGATAGGTATATAATTCATGTAGATAAATAAAATACAAAATAAATTATTCTAAAAAATTGTTATAACACAAAAAGTATAATAAAATTGATTTAAAAGAATTGTAAAATATAAAAGTTTACTAAAACTGATTCAAAATAAGTTGTAAAATCAAAAAGTAAAACGTAAATTGATTTAAAAGAATCGTAAAGTTAATAATGAAAAGAACTAAATTGACTAAAAATATTTAAAAAATTGTCAAAATGTTGATATAATACTCATGTTAAATGTTGATTAATACGAGGTGCATTCAATAAGTACCTAGCCTCATCGCCTTAGGGCGCTGTAGTTTCAAAAGAGTTTTACCACAGTGTAGCACATTCTTTTTTAATTCTTTTTTCAAATTTTCATTCCAATCCCTTCATTTGTTTTAATTTGACAACTTATGGAAGCGAACGTGTCGATCGGTTTTACAAAAATGGAAAAAGAGCAATATCGTTCGGTGATTCGATTCCTATTTTTGGAAGGGAAAACGCGCATCGAAATCAAAGAGCGCTTGGATGCTGTGTACGGTGACTCTTCTCCATCGATGGCCACCGTCAAGAATTGGTTCAACGAGTTTGCACGTGGCCGTACGTCGGTTTTTGATGAACCACGTCCAGGTGCACCGAAAACAGCTGCTACGGAGGAAAACATTAAAAAAATCCATGATCTCGTATTGGCAGATCGCCGATTGAAGGTTCGGGAGCTAGCTGAGACTGTAGGCATTTCAGAAGGAACAGTGCATCATATTCTTCACGAGGAACTCGGCATGAGAAAGCTGTCGGCGCGATGGGTGCCGCGTTTACTCACACCAGAAAACAAGCGCAACCGTGAGACCACATCGGAGACGTGTTTGGCGCTGTTTAAGATGAATCCAGCGGAGTTTTTGCGTCGTTTTGTGACCGTCGATGAAACCTGGATCCACTGGTACACACCAGAGACCAAGGAGCAATCAAAACAATGGATCCAGACCGGGGAACGTGCTCCAAAGAAGGCGAAAACTGTAAAATCGGCCGGAAAAGTTATGGCCACCGTTTTCTGGGATTCACAAGGTGTGATCTACATCGATTACCTCGAGAAGGGTAAAACAATTACAGGGCTTTACTATGCCGATATATTAGGCCGATTCGACGCCGAATTAAAGAAAAAACGACCCCATCTGGCGAAGAAAAAAGTGCTGTTTCACCACGACAACGCACCGGTTCACACGTCTGCCGTTGCCATGGCCAAATTGGTCGAATTACGCTACGAATTGCTGCCCCATCCACCGTATTCTCCAGATTTGGCCCCTTGTGACTTCTTTCTGTTTCCTAATCTGAAAAAATCACTCGCCGGGAATAGATATGGATCGAATGAGGAGGTCATCGCCGCCACGGAGGCCTATTTTGCAGAGTTTGACAAAAACTATTTTTCGGACGGGTTAAAAAAGTTGGAGCATCGCTGGGCTAAGTGTATCGAACTAAAAGGAGACTATGTTGAAAAATAAATTGCCACTTTTCCAAAATTTTCGTTTACTTTTTGTAGGCTAAGTATTTATTGAATGACCCTCGTATACTTATGAGACATCGGAAAGGATTTTCTTTTATTTACTATTAGTAAAGTCTTGGGTTAGAATTTATAGACGGTTTCCAAAAAAGGTGTATCAATCAACATGATACCAATTTCTCCATTTGTTTTTTTAATTTCCTTTATAAAATTACTCAATCTTTGCCATTTTAAGCCACAAAATAATGATATCTTGTTATGGTCGTGATAAGAAAGCTAAAACTTAATAAAAATAAACAAATTATGTTTTGGTTGAAGTGGCAGCCCTAAGTGCGGATATTTCGGATATTACTAAAATTTCTAATAACTCCCGGAAACCAATGAGTTAGGTTTTGGAAATAATACTACACATAATAGAAAGTATCTGCATTTTTTTGATGTAGGAATGACCACCTACTACGGCGGTTTAGAAGAATAAAAAAATGAAAACGAAAAATGAGAAAAAAAATCATATCTCTCGACCCATTCATACTAAAGCAACAGGAATTGGTAGAACGGTCGGCTATTATACCTTTTTTCGATAGAATAAATAAACTCTGGAATAAGTACTTCCGTTAAATTATAATGATTTATTTTTCGTTTTTCATAAGTCGGATTTTCCGAAACTTTGACATTTTTTTTAAAAAAAAGTACAAGTCTTGGCGAACCCGGAGTTTTACTCTAATCCTCAGAATTGTAGACTCTATCGATTAATTCAATAAAAACACGATGACACAAAAACCGGGATCTTACCACACTGTGCGGACTTAGAAAGTAGACCCCCTGTTCCCGAAGCCGGTGGGACATTTGTGTACATTTAGAACATACAAAATCGTCTACAAATCAATAATCAAAGAAAAGAGGCAGAATTAGTGCACACAAAGTTACAGCCGAATTCATAAACGCTACTTGATTTAAGTCGTCGCGAAGATCCAATTTGTGTTTCAATTTAAGATGGATGCACTAAGGTAGCCCGCGAAATTCCAATTTTCTTACGTTTCTTGCAATTTGCAGGTCAGCGTCACGTTTTATATTCATTTAAATATGATTGGCGATCATAAAAAATGTGTATTTACAGAATAATAATCATTAAGTTGAGGTCCTTAAATTCTGAGTTGAGCTGCACGATTACTAACAAATGCGTGCACTGACTGGACAGGTCCACTCAATCTGTGTGGTTTTTCCTCAAATGACTATTTCAGACACCAATCTACATGGTGGACCAAGGTTATGTCTGAACTTCAAAAGAGACTGTGACCTCTGAGTTGGTTTCGGTCTTTCTTCTCAGAGTAGTCAGATAGGAAACGCCGACCTCATCTAGTTAAAAAAATATGGTTGACGTGAAAAAGTGTTTGTACAAACCTACTTACAGAAAAAAAACATTTATCTATAAGTTAGAATTGACCACAAATGTCATGATTTCATAAAATAGTCATTCAATAGGGTATATGAACTTGAGCGTTGTATTAATGATTTTAATGATTATAAATTCTGTAAATACATACTTGTTACGGTCACGAATCATATTTTGATCAACATACAACCTGACCCTGACCTGCAAATAGCCAAAACGGAAAAAGAAAATTTTAATTTCGCGGGCTACCCGGCCCTTTTGCGTTAAAGTGTATTATAGCGACAAAAAGAGTTAAATTAAGTGTCGTTTGAGAATTCGGGGGTTAGTTAACTACAGAAAAACGTACAGTGCAGCCGTTTATATATGTAGTACATCGAGTAATAAAAGACGATCGTGTTTGTAGAGCGTCGTCTCTGTCCGGCTTCCTGTACGTGACGCCGGAGCACGTGTTGGTGTATACAAGTGAACATTGCGCATGCGCCGCACCGCCGCCATTTTGTGTATATTACACGATGCTCAGTATCACGGCGCTTGTATTGGTGTTCATACATGTATTTCGTTTAAAAATTTTTTTTTTTTTGGTTAAAGTAACCATCATAAGGTATATCAATATTAAAATGACAAGCAGACGTGTTTAGTTTCGTTGGCAATTCTTTACTGAACTGTGCTCGTTGCTTTGCTATTAAACTCGGCATCAATGCGGTGTACGCGCGGTCCTGGCGCATGCGTGACATGCACGAGTGACACAAGACGCGCGCGGCGCCTGCGCAGGCGGCGCCGCGGTGACGTACCTTTCGTCCGGTCGGCGTGGGCGCGCTCGGCGGCCAAGAAATCGGTTGTGTCAACTAAAAAGGTACATCTCATTTACATACACATACACATGCATCAAAACTAGAGGTTTCCATTTTTTATAAGGGAGGATTCAATCAGTTAGCGAAACTTTATAGACACACACACACACACACACACACATTCACAGCGTGTTTGTACTTTTGGTAACCACAAGTAAAGCGCGCGTCGTTTCGTGAGATAAGATACTATACCAAAAGACCGTTGACCCCAGCGTTCTTTTTTTTTTTTTAATTCTTTAAAATAATATACTGAAGTCAGTTTCACTAAATAACAATACCCATCCACAATACACACCCACGTCTGTGAAGTTTCGCCAGCTAATTTAATATGACCTCATATTATGAAACGAGCTAAAACCGATTGAAATCAACATGCCTGTACAGGAAAACGAGCAAAAATGGAAACAGAAAAACGTGCTTTAAATATTACGGTCTTAATTTATTACATTTCGTATCAACATTTAAAAGAAAAAAAAACTATTTTAGCATTTTCAACACGCTTGGTGGCTTTTTTCTAGAATTGATGTTTTTTTTTTCAGCCACAATTTTTATTAATTTACTAAATGGCAATATTCTAACTTTTAAACTATTACTAATAAAGTAGGATCCTTAAATATAAATAATTTCCCGCTGAGAATTCAATACATACAGATTTGTCACCTTGAAACGACCCTTATAGAAGACATCAACATGCGAAGTCGTCTGATTGAACATAATAATTAATATACGCAGCCATCAACATGACACATCTAGTTTTAGAAAAAGAGGGTGTGCTTATGAACCACACGGATGTAAGGTGAAAACCTAGGACTGGACCCGAGTATACCCGATTCAGCGTCACCGACCCGAGCGTGACGGGTCAGTTTCGTTCACTGTCTTTGCAAAGTGCGCTCGAAGAAATTTTCACTTCAAATAGTTTATCTTAAGGGGGATGCGCTAAGGTGGACCGTGAAATTCAAATTTACTTACGTTTTTTTGCAAATTGCAGGTCAGTACCAGGTTGTATGTTGATTAAAATATGATTCGCGGTCGTAACAAATATGGCTTTGCAGAATTATAATCATTAGAATCAGCAATATAGCTCCTTATGTTAGAATTGCCCTCAAATGGCATGATTTCATGAAATAGTCATTCAATAGGGTAATATGAACTTAGAGAGATGTATTAATGATTTTTATGATTATAATTCTATAATAAAATATTTGTTACGGCCGCGAATCATATTTAGATCAACATAAAACCCGATACTGACCTGCAAATTGCAAAAAAACATAAGAAAATTTGAATTTCGCGAGCTACCCTGACGCTTTCGCCTTAATAGAGCATCGTCTCTGTCACTCACACCTGTGAAGTCTCTTTCTATAGCTCGATGTGTCATTTTAACGCCCGGGCACTGTAGTTATGGCAGCCTAAAAACTTACTTAAAGTTGGCATTATTATATGTTCCATGCAATTGATAATTTAATAACCTTTAGAGCGTTTTCGCACTACATCCGATCTGAATCCGAATTGGGAATATTCTTAATTCGGACGGACAGAGTAGAATTTACTTCGAGAGTTCCATCAAATGGAGTTACATCTAGTTTTCTCTCTAACTAGCGGTTGCTCACCAGGCAACTTTACGCAGCGCGACTGTGGCGCAACAAAAGGTCGCTGAGTAAAAATAACTAGTAGTTACAGTACAACTATTTTCTTAATGTCCCTCGGGAATCATCGCATTTCCGAATACAAACGAATGCTAATTTCCATGTCTATCAATTATTAGATTTATCTAATATATAAAATTCTCGTGTCACAGTTTTCGTTGCCATACTCCTCCGAAACGGCTTAACCGATTTTGATGAAATTTTTTGTGCTTATCCGGTATCTATGAGAATCGGCCAACATCGATTTTTTTTTTTTTTTTTTTTGGTAGGTAGGGTAGGGGGTTAGGGAGGTAGGTAGGTAGGTAGGGTAGGTAGGTAGGTAGGGTAGGTAGGTAGGTAGGGTAGGTAGGTAGGTAGGGTAGGTAGGTAGGTAGGGTAGGTAGGTAGGGTAGGTAGGTAGGTAGGGTAGGTAGGTAGGGTAGGGTAGGTAGGTAGGGTAGGGTAGGGTAGGTAGGTAGGGTAGGTAGGTAGGGTAGGTAGGTAGGGTAGGTAGGTAGGGTAGGTAGGTAGGGTAGGTAGGTAGGGTACGCCGTAGATAAGTACCGCAACCCGTGCGAAGCCGGGGCGGGCAGCTAGTCATGTATAATAATTTGAATTCGGAATTAAGTACCTACTTTATCGTTGTTACGTCAAAACAAAACAACTATGTACATAGTTCTGAATTCAAATTATTATACACGATAAATCTAATAATTGATGGACATGGAAATTAGGATTCATTTGTATTTGGAAAAGCGATGATTCCAGAGGAACAATAAGAAATGAAAAAGTTTGTGCTTCGGTTATCTTCGTGTTTTCGAATTAGCACGAACGTGTGCCACAGAGTAACCTCGCACGGAGGCTAAGCTTCTAATTTTTGTACTACGGTGCTTTATAGTAGCACCCCTATTATTGCACTTTTGTATGAAGTTTTCTCTCTGTCGTGTTACCTACTCCGGTCTCAGACCGTCATTTGTCACTCCCGAGTTTATAAAAGTTTTTTTTGGAAGGCATAGAGTCGATAATCTATAATTTCTTAAACATGGAAATACAAAGTATGCAAGTACTTCCATTGTTGTAACAGCATCATCGTCTATCTTCGGGAAATTCGGAAGATAGACGATGATTCCCGAAGCGCATACGTTTGTTGGAAAGCTGTAGGTACTTACCATCGCTGAGAACGACCTCTGGTTGGCTGCGGACAGGCGCCTGTTTCGTTTCTATTCTTAGTACACGATGTTCTGTAAACAACAATTCTACTATTAACTTATTTTTTGTAAAAAGGAGAAGAAATGCAGGTAAAAAAAATCAAAAACCCGACAGCAACTGAAAAGTTCAAAGCAAGCTGTTTTCAAGCAGTCTCATGCAGTTGATGGCGGTTAATTTAATTCAATCTCAGAATCTCGGGACCCGGTTCCCGGTTCTTTGGAAGGCGTAGGAGGGGCCGAAGCCAACTAGCAGAGGCCCCAGACCATTTGAAATGGAATGTGTAGTAGTAAGTGGTGACGTACCGTCGCGGGACTCCTCCTCGGTCTCGGAGGGCGCGCTGGCCGGCGACGTGATCTGCGCGGCGCTGATCGCCTCTGACTCCGATAAGTCAGTGTCGTCTGCAAACATAGGATTCTCATTTTAATTCAGTTTTGTACTTTAGTGCCAAGTCTGGTGTAGTGTTGGTACTTTTAGGGCCACACCTGCCTAATTGTAGATCCATGTAGATGGTACTTTTAGTGATATGTGAAGCTAGGTAGATAGTTATACTCTTGATTGTGTCACCATATAATAACAAATAAATGTTCTTTTAGTATAACGTCTAGCTATTGGGCAACGTCTAGCCAATATAGTAATATTGTCCAGATGTTGGCCACATTGTAGCCAGTGTTGTTGTTAAAGCGAAAACGTCAGGGAAGCCCGCGAAATTCAAATTTTCCTACGTTTTTGCAATTTGCAGGTCAGTATCAGGTTGTATTTTGATTAAAATATGATTCGCGGCCGTAACAAATATGGCTTTACAGAATTATAATCATTAGAATCAGCAATACAACTGCTTAAGTTAGAATTGGCCTCAAATGTCAAGTTTTCATAAAATAGTCGTTCAATAGGGTAATATGAACTTAGAGAGATGTATTTGTGATTTTTGTGATTATAATTCTATAAAGAAATATTTGATATGGCCGCGAATCATACTTAGATCGACATACAACCTGACACTGACCTGCAAATTGCAAAAAACGTAAGAAAATTTGAATTTCGCGGACTACCTTAGCGCATCCCCCTTGAGTGTCAAGTTTGGCTTTCAGCATTTAGTTCCACGCCTGGCAAGTTACAACGTCGTGGTACTTTTCTGGTGTGGCTAGTGGCACTTTAAGTGGCACGCGTGGTACTCACAGTCACTGCGCTGCTTGCGCTCGACGACGCGCCGGTACTCGTCGATGTCGGTGTCGGTGACGTGGTCGAAGGGGTTGCGTGCGTACGGCGCGCTGTACATGGTCGCGTTGTGCTGGTAGCCGCGCTGGATGATACCCTTGGACGCCGCGCCCATCAGTACCTGCTGCGGGCCCGTCACGTACGTCGTTAGGATTGCATACAAACATATGCAAAAATCGCGCAATTTCAGTGCAATTTCTTATCCATACATATAAAGCCGATTTTCGTGTCTTGTCACTATGACCACGTTGTTTTTCTAGATCAATCAAATCAAATCAAAAGTCATTTATTTAAACTAGGCTGAGAATCAGCACTTATCGAACATGAAAATGACATAAGACAGTCCCCCAAAACGCCCGCCCTGTCACCACTTCCTAGTGCTTTAGCTTTCACACTGCTCAACGGATTTTGATGCAATTTTCAGTCATTTAGAGCCATGGTTCCTAACCTGGGGGTAAATACCCCTGCGTGGGTAAAACTGGTATTCTCTGGGGGGTAATATCCTGATAATATAAAACAAAGATAAGACCAATAAGACCGAATCTAGCTCGCCAGTGCATTTCATGCTCTAGCTGTGTAATGTGATTGTAAGACCTTACTCAATATTTTTGTGCAATTTTTATATGTCTAATAAAGTCAATTTGTATTTATATGTACTCTAGCATTAGTAACATGAGGGTGGAGGGGTAAATTAGTTTCCCTAGCTAAGTCATAAGGGTGACAAGATCGAAAAGGTTAGGAATCCCTGATTTACAGTTTATATCAGTACAAGAGGTGTGGCGGCACTCACCACGTGGTCGCCGGTGTGCGTGTTGGCGGCGTCCTCACCGATGAGCTTGCTGGCCTCATCCCACGTCACGCCCTCCAGGATGTGCGACTGCGGGCCTGCACTGATCTTGTCGGCGCGGCGGTTCTCTTTTATCTACGCATATTACTTCATGTTAAAGTACATAGCATAGCTTAGTATATAGCATATTATTATTATTTTCCCCCATGGGAATAAGGCGTGAGTTTATGCATGTACCGACAGCGTCACTATGTGGCGACCCTTCATTTCGCGAGTTCTTTTATTACGTCCCAGCCAGTTGTGTGTGTTGTTATTTTTATTACGTAGATTAATTAGTATTATTTGTACCCTTACTATTTGGCAATACTATTGTTTTCCTTTGTCTGATTTTCGTGTTATGTCATAATGTCGTCCTTGTCAAACTCGTTGTACAAAACAACTATTTTTTAATGTCCCTCGGCGAACTTGGAATATACTTCCAAGTTGATTGAGAGCGTCCGATCTGCACCAAGTGCAAAAGGCAACTGATGGAAATCCGACGACTGACGAAATACGAAGTTTGTCGAGGGACATTAAGAAAATAGTTGTACTGTACTTAGTAGACACATTTTTTTTTTTTCTATATTTCGGTATCGATACTCATCACGTCTGCGGAGTTTCGCAAACTAATTTAACCCTGAAGTTCGTGCGATACGACAATAGAATAATTAAGTTTTCATACCTGTTGCTGCAGCGCCTTGAACTCCTTGGGGTTGGTGTTCTTGGGCACAAACTGAAGCGTGTGAATCTTGACGGGCGTGGCGCTGTGCGCGGGCGAGCCATCCTGCACCCACTGCGGCCATGTTGGTCCATAGAAGACAGCGGTTGCCGATGATCATGGTTCGTTGCAACCATTTTATTCACAGTACAACGTTGGTGGTTGCCATTTTTTTGTTATTTTTGAAGATATGTGATCACCATTTGATATAGTTACCGTAGTAATAGGTTCATGGCAACCAAATAGGTTTTTTGGAGCAACCAATTTTGTCAGATATTTTGTAGTCATTGGTTACCAGTCAGTGTGTGGTTATGTCACCACGTATTTTGATAGATTGCGATTTTTGTGACCATGTCGTGCATTCCGATTGGTTAGGTTTAAGAACCACATTTGATCACCAAAGTCAGTGTGACCAAAAATCCGTATTCCGGAAGATATTCCAGTTTTTCAAATAATTTGTAAAGTGTTTTTGTTTCATAAATATTCATGTTGAGTTTCCAATTCCGGTTCCGGTTCACCATTCGTGATAGAAAAAAAGAGAAAAAAGAAAATTAGTAAAAATGTTGCCAGCATGTATCGCAAAAATCAATGAATATTTCGCAAAAAAATATCAATCGACTTCCGCTTAAAACGGGTTAGTATAAAAGGATATGGTAAGGTGGCATTTACATTTAAGAAAATAAAAATTGAAAAAAAAAAAGTAAGATTTGTGCGTAGAAGAAAAGAAAAAAATTGGAAAAAAAAATGGCTCAAATTTTTCTCAAATCCTGGTAAAACATCGAGCATGTACAGTACAGATTTTACGCAATTCGGGCATAAGCAGACAAACAGGTCATCCCATGCAAAGCATTCGAATTAAGCGAGACTAAAAAAATATCGTATTTTTTAAAAGCATTTTACATCATTCCATTTCGACTGTCAAGTTTTCTGCTTACACCGAAAAGGTAAAGCTTTTAAAAAGAAAATTAAATACAAACGAAAATAAAAGGACAAGACTAATCAAAGTGACGTGAAAGAAATTAAAAAAAAAAAATGCTATAAATAACAGCATCTTATGGTTGTTTTTTTTTTTAACATATAAACAAAAATAAACCGCAAACAAAACATAGTGAAAATACACGAAACCTACAATAATCGTATCCTTGTGTATTTTCTACCAATTTTTGCATATTCTAGGTAGCACAGACATTTAGGAAAATGGGGAAGAACATAAAATAGGTCGTGCAAGGAAAAGATACTTAGTTTTAACAAGTGGCAACATTCCTACCAATTTTTTTAACCTCAAAACACTGTACAAACTCGATGTTATGAATAAAAGTTATTCAAAACTTTATTCAGTCGACCAGGGATACATAATGAAATGCTGTTGATTTAAAGAAATATTTTCCTAAAATTTTGACAACATATTTTGACCCTACCGGTAATTTGGACTTCACATACAATATCCAGATATCCCGAAAAGTTAGAAAAAGCTTGAAAGAGATGAGAAGAGAAAGAAAGAAGAGATGATGACGTAATTCTTATGACTTTTGCTGTTGTCAGGATTTCTTGAAAAAAATTACCGGAACTTACCGGAAGAACAAATCACATTAAAAAAAAAAAAATTGGCTATGTCTTTCTCCTGGCTCAGAGCTGTCTCAGCTATATTTTATCAAAGCATGTTCAGTAATTCAGCCGCAAACACGAACAAAACAGACAGAGAGACTCATTTTCGTATTTTTTATATTTGAATTAAACGGTTTACAATGCTGATTGGAAAAGCAGAAAATAATTTTATGAACGATACAACAAATAGCTAAAATTTAATTTATACAAGTTCTGTTATTTTCTCAATAGTTCATAACAATCTGAAATGAACTTAACTCTTAACTCTCTCATTTATAAAGTTCAAGTTGATTGTTACTAAATTGCAAATTCGTAACCTAATACCTATTTGATATTTAAACGCCGTTAACAGCAAACCATAGAGATATCTGTACCTATTTTAATTATAACACCAATGTTTTACAAATAAAAAAATTGTCATTGACTTTAACATTTGAATAAATACTCGACGCTCCAGCTTCAGTCATAGAATTACATCAAAATAAAGTATATTAATTTAAAAAAAAATATCGTCGAAATTACCTCTTCGTTGTTAGCATCCACCCACT
The DNA here is from genome assembly GCA_917490735.1 of Dryobotodes eremita. Lineage (NCBI taxonomy): Eukaryota > Metazoa > Arthropoda > Insecta > Lepidoptera > Noctuidae > Dryobotodes > Dryobotodes eremita. The sequence goes on from OU823269.1 coordinate 596,075, forward strand.
GTAAAACATTATTATATTAGTAACAAAAAAAAAAATACAAATAAAAAACTTTAGTAAGAACACGAAAAATCAAAAATTATCAAAAGCATTTCATTATATTGTGTGAGAAGCGTGAAAAATAAATTTGTTATTTTAATTTATAATTTTTTAATTGATTTTTAACATACCTATAAGCACAATAATTATAAGAAAGCAGTTATACGCAGTCCCTTCGAAGCAAAAACTTTTTTTACTAAAATAACCAATATATACACGTCCGGACTCTTAAATCGAGCCAACATGCATTTCCACAGTCTAAAGGCCTAAAACTTCAAAATTATGATGTGTCAAAGAAAAAGGTTTAATGCAGTTTTGAAGCCGACATACTGGCCATCATTTTGGTGTAATCATTGTTCCAAATTTAAATTCATGACCATTTAAAAAATCATAGACCTTTACACCAAAAAACGCAGGATGGCTCGATTTAAGAGTCCGGGAGTGAATAATTAAAATATTGTAGTAAATTATTATTCAAAAATAACACACACATACAACTTATATTAGGTTAAGATAGTTTTCAAAAAATCACGCATTTTAATTCGCGTATATCAAAAAGTTTTTGCTTAGGATGAATATTGAAAAAAACCTCAAATTATACACACATTAGCCTCAAGCAAATGTTCCAGTAAAACACTTCATATCGACGGTCAAGTATCATTGATCTAATAACTAACATTTCGCGACTCACTTTGTTGCATATTCATAGATAAAATATGAAAGACCTCGTATTTGTGAATACATACCGTCTTATTACAAAACAAGGTTCGTCTTACGAGCCAGGTTTAAACCATCGAGCCATTTTTGAATTTCAATCTTTATTTCGACAAATTTAAGGTTCTAATTAAAAATACTGACGTTAAACCCGAGTCCGGATTGTCAATTTAATATTAAGAACTTTATCGTAGTCTGAATAAAATTCGGAATTAAAAAATGGGTCCATGATTTAAAACTAGATCTGATGATAAACTTTTTTTTTTAATAAGACGGCTAAGGTCTGAAATCATTATCAGCATCACAAGGGTTTCCTACTATTTTTTAAATATAAGTAATTTTTTGATTTAAATGTTAAATAAAACTACAGAAATGGAACGTTTTTTTCGCCTTCTGTAAAATCATGTTTTTTTAGTTATTAGATATTGATACTACACCGTCGATATACAATATATTAAAATCTGAATAAAATATTCTCTTAAATAATTACTAAATCTTCGATGATTTCACTTTGTCAATAAAATAAAAACCAAAATATAGAAAAATGAACTTTTGAGCCATTTTTGAGCGCAGCATAGACAAAAAAATGCTCTGGATATTATTATTTTTGCACGAAATCTTAAAACTATACATCCATAGACTATCTGAAATATGGTTAACATAGTTTCTATCTTTTTTATTATAGCAACAATTGTTCAAATATTAAAAACTCCCATAATTATCCTTAAAATTATACATAGAAATATAGAGTTCGAAATAGAAAAATAAAATATAAACGCCACTACCAAAACCCTAACAAAAATATAAAAATTAGAAAAATGTTTTTTTAGTAAAAATGGAATGTCCTAAATTAATTGAGAGGGGTGGTTTCCTGGCTGTGAGAGGAATATAAGTAAATGAGACTTGAACACAACTTCTTGTTACTTTAAAAGTATGTACTGACCACAGGCTGTTTTGTTTTATTTTTCACCAAAATAATTAACAAATGTCTGGCAACATTGCCTGTTTGACAGCATCTGCCGTCTGGCAACATCACACTCAGTTATACATGATGCGCTAAGGTAGCCCGCGAAATTCAAATTTTCTTATTTTTTTTTTAATTGCATGGCAGTGTCAGTTTGTATGTGGACTAAAATATGATTCGTGACCGTAACAAATGCTTAGCAATTTGTGTTATAATCAGTGATCGGAGTAGGTAGATTGATTTTTAGTACTTGTATCATAAATGCACACAGAAAGAATAACATGGATAAGCCATTTTTCCGGAAAGTAATTCCGGTATTTCCGGATTCAATTAAATATTGTTAATGTTGGTAGTGATCTTATTACTACTCAATTCAAAATTTAAAGTTTGTTCTGATTGGTCGTTGGGTTTTGTCAAATCGTGACAAAAAAAAAAAATAGGAAGAATAATAAAGAATAAAATTGCTCATTTTATTACAATTCCTACCTTTTTTTTGAGGATGGCAAATCATCAAATGACTCCTTCCACTCTGGCAGAATACAATTCCTACATAAGTTCCGGTTTTTTTTTAATAATCCACCAATTCCGCAGGAATGTCCATAGTAATATATACGTTTCGGATCAATGACCCCAGTTCAATCTTCCTACTCCGATCACTGGTCATAATGTAGTATTGTTAAGTCAGTACATATTCACCTATTAATAATATTGTGATGATGAGATATGGTTATTTAAATTCTGAGTTTACCGACTTCGCAAAGGCATCAAAGGGCATGGCCAACTATCGTAGTTTTCTAAACTCTGATTTAGATAATAAATCATAATTTACAAAGTGTACTTCAATAAAACTACATTTCTAATTGTTCGTAGACTTTTTGCGCAGTGGGTGTGGGTGTCCTATAGGCACACCTCTTCCTAACCCTTCTTGGGTTACAGGCGCAGTGTTAAGTTTAAGCCCAGACTCCTTTGTGAAGTCGTTAAACTTATAAGAAAATAATCTATATTAACTTAAAGTGAAGTAATTATTTGACGCTAAAATTGTATGAAAATTTTACATACCAATATTTTGAAGGGAAAATCGCTATTTTTAATATAAGGGATGGAATTACGATTTCTTATTTCGGCGATTTGTGATGTTAGTAAAATACAATAAATTAATAAAAACCCAAGGATTCTGAGAGCCTGTTTAATGTGTCGTCGAATGTCATGTGAACTTGGTACATTGGCGAGTGCTAGCTGACACGTAGCAAATAATGTAATTTAATTATTCGTGTTTCTTAATTAATTACTTTGCATACTATTGTATAGAGTCCAGTTGTTCTAACTGATCAGACAGCTGTGCTGCTGCACAGTTTGTTGCGTCACTTCATGTTCCCAGCTACAGCACTAGGGAGTGCCGGGGGACTGGCTTATGACATTTTGACGTTCAAAAGATCTGATTCTCAGCCTTATTTTAATAAATGACTTTTGATTTTGTTATTTCTGCCAGCCAATCACAACGGTTAACATGACATGTGACAGCAGATTTAGACACCTGTCCCCCCGCCAGCGATTATCGAGAAGCGAGTACAGCTAGCAACTAAAACGAGTTGACGAGCAGCGCGTGCGCAACGGTGACGAGCGATTACTCACTGGTCAGCGTATGTAACAAGCGTGAGTCTCTCAGCGAGTGTTCTGCCCGCCAAGCGAGGGTCGCTGAGCGAGTACTCTCTTGGATAGCTTTGGTCTTTGCGACAAACGAGTACTCGCCGGCGGTGTGAACAGTCACTATTCATATATTTATCTCTCTTTTACTGACACGGGACCTACAATCTTTTGTAGATTTCGTGAGCGAGAAATTGTTGACATCTAGTCGCTTCCTCGTCGGTGGCGGGGCGCTGCCTCAGGGCCTGCAGTCTCGACATAGACAGCGACAAAAATCGGTCGTTAAGTCCAATCGATGTCAAATTTCTTTAATAGATTTTCAACCTTATGCTTTGGAAATAAAGTTGAAAATCTTTTAAAGGAATTTGACAACGATACGACTTAGCGACAGATTTTTGTCGCTATGTAATGTCGAGACTGCAGGGCCAGGCAACGTACACACGGCGGGGATCAGTACGATATTATACATGACAGTTTCATACTATATTTTGTCTTAACCAAATGAACTTTAATCTTTGAAAGTTGTTACGGGCAGTCAGAAGCCCAAGTCTGACAATCAGTTATGCAATATTTTTTTTATCTCACGAAGCGACGCGCGCTTTACTTGTGGTAACCAAGTGTACAAATACGCTGTGAATGTTTATGTATGCGCAGGAGCTAACGGAACCGTCCTAAGACTAACGCACACATTTACATCGTGTTTGTAAAGTTGGTTACCACAAGTAAAGCGCGCGTCGTTATTATTATTATTATTATAAGAACGTCGCTTCGTGAGATAAAAATACAATACCAAGGGATATTGTGTTACCCAGTAACTGAGTTGTGGAGGTCAGATAGGTAGTCGCTCCATCCAGTTAGACTGGAAGCCAGGTACATTGATTGATTGAACAACGGGCTGTTGACGTGTGACCTCAACTTTTTACTGTAAAACATCGTACAGGACAGCGCTGTGTGCACGGGCTAGGAAAGATCAGGCTTTCAGAAACTGGATAGAGCCTCTTTATTTAAATATGGTGTTACCATAAATGATAAACACAGGCCACCTACATTTTTTTAAAGGCGATATTTTCAATATTTGGCCAAACTAACTTTATTAAATCTTCATTCACTAAGGCAGTTGACGAATTTACAAAAAAAATTACTTGAATTTATTATCTCGCTTCAGATTCTAAAAGGCATATGAGGTTATCAGCTCTTAGCTGAGCTCTCAGCGGAGAAAAAATCATAAATGAATAGCAAAAATGTAAAAAAAGTAACATCTGTAAGTATAAAAACTTGTCTTAATGAAAAAAAATAACTAGTCAACTGCCTAACTACATTTTATCACCAATAATATTCCATTTCTCTTAATAGGGTGACAACACCAATTATCAGTACTAGGGTGGATGCACCAACACTTGTTTTTACATTAGCAGCAATATGTGTTACTAACATTCCTGCTTACCCCTCCCACTATACTTGTGTTAGGAGTGGCTTCAGATTAACCCAACGGGTGAGGAACGAACTCAACTGACCTTAAGGTAAGGTCAGATGAGCAGCGTAACTTGAGTCGCTCAAAATGAGTCGCAAAATTTACGTTAAACAACGTTTTCAACGCCGCTAAAACTCGAGAATGTATAAGAATTTTATTTGATTGAAAAGAAAAAACGCAGTGAGGACTTACTATAGCAAATTGGAAATAAGTATAAAGTCAATTTAAAATAGTTTTCTCTACATCTCTTGAAAATTATTTAAATCTCTTTTAAGCTACCTAATTTTTAACACGGTAACGTCAAAAACTGACTTTCATTATCACGACGGCCGTCATTTACCCACCGCAAGATGATGGCACCGTTTTATTGTCTCTGTCTCCTCACTTATATTATTTGTTTCCTAGTTCTGTGTCATTCAACGGTATTCGACTATACAGGGTGGTAGGGACATCGACGCGCAAATTGTAACCATGATTTCAGCGCATGATTCTAGACCGGCGATGGCGAACCTCTACACATCCACGTGCCACTTTTTCCAAATAAATATTTAACGTGGCCATGATGTGCCAACAAACAATCTTGACTTCTTGACTAATGGAAAACTAGCGACGTAGTTTCAGAATAATCCTCCTTGTTCGCAAACAGAAATAGACCTTTACTATTATTCAGTCTTCTTAACATTTACCGTTGTATATTTATTTAAATGAAAGAACAAATCAGTGCCACTTCTGCTGTTACAAACTAGATGTCAAATAATTTATATCAGGTTCACATTTTCCCTTGCATTTACGCGGCGACGATAGCCCATAGAAATATACTTATATCTATGCGATAGTGGAAATCGAAGCGCCTATCCTAGAAGGGCGCACTCAGATTTCTATGTGTTACTGTCACTCAAGTTCCTCAATTGATGCCCAAATTATTTTGTCGCGTGCCACCAGCCATCCCTGCTCTAGACCCGATAGCGTAGAAATTTCTCGTAGGTTATCAAAAAAAAAAACTGCTGTTTTATGGACACGTGCAACTGATTGTTTTTTCTATATTAATAAATATTTTTTATGCTGATGATCATTTTATTTGCAATTCTGATTTTAATTCTGATGTTTATTTTTTAAATTAATTCTAATTTTAAATCTTGATTATTCTAAATTATAATTTTTTTATTTTTATTTTTTATTTTTCAAGTGTCTTAAATTTTTTTATTCTAAATTGTAATTTTAATTTATAACGCATGTTTTGTCTTTTCTTTATCTATGGACCCTGGTCTGAAAATAAAGTATATTATTATTATTATTATTAAATACCTACGCGGTGAAAATTTATGAAACAGCAATCATAGGTATTTTTTTTTTTAAATAACGTTTGAGAAATTTCAACCCACGTTGGTTCAGAACAATGTACTGAATCCATAGTAACAGGTTGTGCGTGGATGTTCCTACCACCCTGTATTTTGTTGAGACCAAATAAACGGTATTATTGAAGTGCCCTATCTGTATGAGAAGAGGCCTCTGACCTGCAGTAGGACAATCGTAAGCTGGGCCGGCAGTCTCGACATTAGATAGCGACAAAAATCTGTCGCTAAGTCGTATCGATGTTAAATTCCGTTAATAGATTTTCAACTTTATTTCCAAAGCATAAGGTTGAAAATCTATTAAAGAAATTTGACATCGATTGGACTTAACGACCGATTTTTGTCGGTATCTATGTCGAGACTGCAGGGCCTGGGCCTACAGTCTCGACATAGATAGCGACAAAAATCGGTCGCTAAGTCGTATCGATGTCAAATTTCTTTAATGGATTTTCAACCTTATGCTTTGGAATTAAAGTTGAAAATCTATTAAAGGAATTTGACATTGATACGACTTAGCGACAGATTTTTGTCGCTATCTAATGTCGAGACTGCCGGCCCTGGTATTATTATTATATTATTGAATTGACCGAATTTCAGCGACTTATTTTGAGCTCCTCAAATTGCGTCCGTTGGTGATCCACCTTTAACCAGTCTACTCGGCCTCAACCCGCAGATATTCTACCTTAGTGATCTTCTTGGGATCAGAAGTGCCGGTCTCCAGAACTTCCACCTTCTGGTAAACGTTGGGAGAGTTCAGCCAGCGGGTGCGCTCGCCTGTCTTGCCCTGGCCCTTCTTCCATATCCTGGGGATACGAACAAAATATTAGTGGAGGAGTATAGCAAAAAGGTTGAATAAAAGACGATTTACAAAAGGTATTTACAAGGCAGATGTGAGTGGAAACGCCGGGAGGGGAGCCCTAGGAGGACATATAGTGACCTTATTGGTGATGTTCTTCAGAAAGGTCAAGTGCGTAGTACTCGCAACCGGCGTGCGTGTATGACCAGGCCCTGCAGTCTCGACATGAATAGCAACAAAAATCTGTCGCTAAGTCGTATCGATGTCAAATTCCTTTAATAGATTTTCAACTTTATTTCCAAAGCATAAGGTTGAAAATCTATTAAAGAAATTTGACATCGATTGGACTTAACGAGCGATTTTTGTCGGTATCTATGTCGAGACTGCAGGCCCAGCACCCTAATTACGTAACACACTATCTATCACAATCTGAATCATTTTGAAGCCTATTGCAAATCCATTGCTTCATATGTTCGAAAAATGTGTCGGCTCAACAACGTAAATAACGCAATGAATGTTGTTGAACTGTCAATATGAAACCCATTCCTACTGTTAGTGTGTTACGTAATTACCCCGCAGATGTATGAACGTTAACGAAGCGAAAGGAGTATGTAAGGATCGTAGCAGGTCGCGTTCTGTAGTTTCTGCCTACCCCCATGGGAAGAAGGCGTGAAATTATGTTTGTGTATATTTAAAGAAGCCTCTTCCATACTTTAGCAAATTTTTAGGTAATTGACAGTAGCGCATCGCGGCAACAAATAAGGTTCAAAACAGCGATGCGTTTGATGTTAATTGAATCGGATGACCACCTAAATAAAAGCAATTTTGCAATTTTAATTAAATTAAAAAAATAAATGGACGGCTCAATGGAATGATTTTTAGATATTTCTTTAATTGATTGAATTGCCTTTCAAAAATAAATCTAATAATTTACTTTAATTTTTTTGAGAATCATGCCAAGAAAATGATTTTTTTAAACTCTTTTTTACGATTCTTTTATCATAACATTATTTAATTTTTATGAAATATTCTTGGAATAAGTCTTTTCTTTGCCACTTGAGAATGCACAAAAAAAATCTTACAAATACGCCTAGCTGTGCAACAAAAATAGCGTTTTCAGTGTCCTACGTTTTACATCCGCATATTACAAATTAGAGGATTATATCCTAGATAAGAATGCTTGGAAACATGCTGGTCCTGCTCCTTAGGACAATCTAGAGTCTAGACAAAATCAAACTGGTTGCTAATTTAATTGTATAATTTATAATTTTTATGACATTGATTGTTACATTATGTACTTTACTACTTTAACTCACACACTAAATTATTACTTGTTAAAATTTTGGAAACATCATCTACTTTTCAATATTTGTAAATATGTGAGCACCATGTATCTATCACATAATTAATTTACCTGCCTTTGCATTATATTTAATTCTTTTTACCTATTGTGGTATAGTAATTTTATTCTAGGTGCATCGTCTTCACATATGATTACATAATTAATGTGAACTTACACAACAATTGTAAAACATTTTAAAAGAGTAACGGTGGAGTTTCTTGCCCATTCTTCTCCATACGAAACTACCTTTTGGAAGGGGCAACTAGAATCAATTCTATTGTTTTGTAAATTTTGACGTTCAAACGTGCCTTTTATGTGCCTATTTGAAATAAATGATTTGACTTTGACTTTGCATAATATCGGATCACTGATGACAACTAAAGGCAGTGTCTCACCCTTGCTTGTAAAGCTCCTCTTCCTCCAACAGATAGCCGAGCGAGGACACGGCCGGCGGCACCTCCACGTCGTTCTTAGGTCGCGGCACGTCATTCTGTACACAAATGTATTATATTAGGCACATATTAATAAATAAAGGGGCTCGTGGCTCACTACCAGTCGCACTGGGCCATCAAAGTTAAAACTACAATCCTTTCACACTTATTTTTAGACATCGAGAGCCCTCCGTGCCTCGGAAAGCAAACTAACCTGCTCCGGGTGTCATTCGTATATCTTTGACAGTTGTTACGAGAAGTCAGAAGTTAGAATGTCTGACTAAGTCTTACTTAAGTATTGTGTTACCCAGTGACTGGGTGGTGGAGGTAAGATTGGCAGTCGCTTCAGGTAAAACACTGGTGGTATACGGCAGAATTCGGTTAGACTGGAAGCGCTAAACGTATTTAAAACATATTCTATCTCTGTCATTTTCAAATAACTGACAGAAATAGAACGATGTTTTAAATTCAGCATAATCAGCCTATAACGTTCCCACTGCTGGGACACAGGCCTCCTCTCTGTGAGAGGGAGTGGGCCGTGACCCACCATACGAGTTCAGTGAGGGTTGATATATGTCACATGTCTTCAAATTGTTGGTTTCAGGACATGCTGGTTTCTTTCACCGTTTTGAGAGCAGCGGTGATGAAATTATTTACAGAAAGTAAAACGCCTGTCTGGGTTCGAACCCACGACCGTAACTCGTAAGTCGCGGCCGTTGCGGTTACAGCAGCTTTAACTGGCCACGGGTCATTTAATTAACACCGCTTTGTCATAGGAGTCACAGACAGTCCGCTGTGCAGGGCCTGCATGGAGGACGACGAAACAGCAGCTCATGTGCTTCTAAACTGCCCGGTGGTCGCCACGTACAGGGCAAAGTACTTCGGTAACCCAGGTACCCTACGTGCAGTAGTGAGGGCTATGCTGGCAGAGACAGAGAATTGGAAGGAAGTAGCCTCCTTCTATGAGACCGTGATGGTCAAGAAGGAGGCCGCCGAGCGGGATCGGGAGAGGGCTGATCCTGCTCGGAGAAGAAGGCGTCGGGGAGGCAACCGCCTTGGCGCCTAATACGCCGAAACCCGCTTACCAATCAAGGTAGGTGGACCTTTGGGGTCGCAGGCGCACAGAGTGGGGACCCTGTCCGCCCACTGAGTGACCCCAGGGAAGACGGCGGCACAGTGCTCACGTGCTGCCGCGCATAGCGAGACTCAGGGGAGGCCCCATTACAGTCTCTCCAGGGATGTGCTTTTCAGGCGTTGCACAGGGGGGGTTCCGGAATTGGTATTTTAAGAGAAACCGGGACCTCCTCTGTGCTGATGGTGATCACCAGGGTGGTTTTAGTGAGGTAAAAATCCCACACTCCCCGACCTCCATCCCCAGAGGTCGGGTGCCTTTTGAAGGCTTCCCCCCGAAAACAAAAAAAAAAGGTACCCCACGTGAGATTATCAGCAACACCAAAGCGTTGCTGACCTTCTTCGAGGAGCTGGGGTGGGTCGAATAATCGATTTTCCCACCCGTACGCAAAATACGCGCATTGACGTGGAGTTGCGGACACCAGCCCGTATTACCTAAGTCACGGCCGTTACTACTGGGCCACATCTGCTTTGTATTGGATTCGTTTAATATATAAATGCATTAAAAGAATTGTAGAGCAAGTGGGCCAGCAAGTGCTTGTGTAGGCACCCGGCGTGGCTGGTGAGGGTACCTTGATGAGCGGGTGCCTGTAGATGTATCCGGTGCGGAAGCCCGCGTTGTCCAGCATGCGCATGAGCGCCTCGAACTCCTCGCCGCCCACGCGCCACTTGGTAGCGTCGGACGGAGGCTTGCGCGACGACTCGTAGATCTGTTGATAAAGGATTTTATTACTATAAGTAGGTTTATACAAACATTTTTACACGTTAATAATATTTTAAAACTAGATGAGATCGGTGTTCCCTATAGGTATCCAACTACTCTGGGAAGAAACGCCGAAACAAACTCAGCGCGCGTAGCATGACCACTTCTATGTCTACTCTATGATAAGAAGACAAATCACTTTCTTAACAAATAGTAGATTGTTATACAAGGGAGTAAATTACCCGTTATATACGAGGTAGTTTTAATTGTAGTAAATAGAAACCGAGTTATATTGGGTTTTTAGCGCCGTGTGTTGTTACACTCTATTTTTCACTACGATTACGAGAAAATAAAATAATCCAATACAATATTAAAAATAAATTACGGTCACCAATTCAATTTTTAATTAGAGAAAAATTCTAAAGATTTCGCGCCAATGCCTTTTTTTTTTTTGTAGACGCAACGCAATGCCTTTTGCAATTCTACCTTTTACTTCCATTTTCATTTTTTTTTTTTTTTATTATGAAACAGTAATAAGTTGAGTCTTTAATCATGATTATTCTACTTATAAATAGACTTTTTCGTTTTTGTAGGCTCTATGGTAACATGAAAACTAAATACTTTTTCTCCTAGAGGAAAATATGCTATTTTATCTCCGCTCTTGTCGCAACAATGACGGACTTTTTGAACAAGAGGAGCGAAATAGTCATCTTTTATTGAATTCTGACATCGCGCCGTAGAAATTTTTCTACATTCTGCCATTTTGTCTTGTCATATAGTGGCCATGGTACGCATGCAGAGGTCACAGACTGTTTTAATTAACTCCAGAAATAATCTTAATCAGATCTTGTGAGGACAATGGGGTTTTTTACATTAATTAGCGCACGCATCTATAATTAGAGAGGTGTATTGATGATTTTAATAATTATAATTCTGTAAATAATTTGTTACGGTCGCGAATCATAATATTTTGTTCAACATACAATCTGGTACTGATCTGCAAATTGCAAGAAACGTGAGAAAATTTTAATTTCGCGGGCTTCCCTGAGGCTTTTGCCTTAAGAATATCTATGTCAAGTATGTGCAAAAAAGGCCTGATAAACAATTTTTATTTGTTCGTGATAGTGTGCCTAGAGAGACACAATATGAATGCTAGGAACGTTACGCACCTGTCGCCGCGCCTCGTCGTCGAACAGCGCCAGGTCGTCCGCAGGCACCGCCGCGACGCGCAGCTGTATCTCGCACGCAGCCGTCAGGTTCCTGGGAAAAAGTTACCAAGAAAATTCACGCCACCAGTTGGTACCACTTTGACAAGAGATCTTCTATTTCTACAATGTATATAAAATATATGACAACGTTCATCGTTCGTTTCATTCATTCGTTCATCATTCAGTCACGACTAAAAAAAATATACACGCTGTGACATGTTTGACAGGTGCCCGGACATGACGTGTCAGTGCTGACACCTAGTGTACGTTATTTCCCTCATTACTCCATTTATACGCACTTTTAAAACAAAATCAACATATTTTGTTTGACATAAACCTACATGGGCACTTATGAAACGTCACAAGCTAGGTGAACGGTTCCAATTGGTTGTTTCCTAAAGAAAAGAGCCTGCGAGAAACCCTAAGGTCACTCTTTTTAAAACAAATGGTTTTTACATTATTGTATGTAGGTTTATGTGAAATAAAATAATTTGAATTTGTCACGGATTTGCGTCGAGTTGTGCAGTGAGTGAGCTGGTCCACAAATTCGAGGTCGCTCAGCGCGCTATGGAGCGAACTATGCTCGAAGTTTCTTTAAAGGATAAGATCAGGAATGAAATTATTCGACATCGAACTGGTGTTACCGACATAGCTTGCAGAGTAAGCAAGCTGAAGTGGCAGTGGGCTGACCATGTCAGGACCGATAGCTGGTGGAGCTGACGAGTTCTGGAGAGAGACCGCGTATTGGCAAACGTAGTGTGGCAGCCCCCCAGCGACGATGGAGCGACGACCTTAAGGTGGCGCGGTGGGACAGGCGGGGGCGGAAGGAGAAGGGCATGGTGTGGTGGCGCGGTGGGACAGGCGGGGGGCGGAAGGAGAAGGGCATGGTGTGGTGGCGCGGTGGGACAGGCGGGGGCGGAAGGAGAAGGGCATGGTGTGGTGGCGCGGTGGGACAGGCGGGGACGGAAGGAGAAGGGCATGGTGTGGTGGCGCGGTGGGACAGGCGGGGGCGGAAGGAGAAGGGCATGGTGTGGTGGCGCGGTGGGACAGGCGGGGGCGGAAGGAGAAGGGCATGGTGTGGTGGCGCGGTGGGACAGGCGGGGGGCGGAAGGAGAAGGGCATGGTGTGGTGGCGCGGTGGGACAGGCGGGGGCGGAAGGAGAAGGGCATGGTGTGGTGGCGCGGTGGGACAGGCGGGGACGGAAGGAGAAGGGCATGGTGTGGTGGCGCGGTGGGACAGGCGGGGGCGGAAGGAGAAGGGCATGGTGTGGTGGCGCGGTGGGACAGGCGGGGGCGGAAGGAGAAGGGCATGGTGTGGTGGCGCGGTGGGACAGGCGGGGGCGGAAGGAGAAGGGCATGGTGTGGTGGCGCGGTGGGACAGGCGGGGGCGGAAGGAGAAGGGCATGGTGTGGTGGCGCGGTGGGACAGGCGGGGACGGAAGGAGAAGGGCATGGTGTGGTGGCGCGGTGGGACAGGCGGGGGCGGAAGGAGAAGGGCATGGTGTGGTGGCGCGGTGGGACAGGCGGGGGCGGAAGGAGAAGGGCATGGTGTGGTGGCGCGGTGGGACAGGCGGGGGCGGAAGGAGAAGGGCATGGTGTGGTGGCGCGGTGGGACAGGCGGGGACGGAAGGAGAAGGGCATGGTGTGGTGGCGCGGTGGGACAGGGGGAAGGCTGCGATAGGCTGAGTTGAGTGATTGATTGCCTAGTGCGTGCTCAGTGCACCAGCTTCTCCTGTGGCCCCGCTGGTGTGCAACATACCTGGCCTGGTAGAAGGCCTCCTCCAGCGTGGCCCCGCAGCACAGAGCGCCTCCACAGCTCAGCATCAGCACCTTGGCGTGCGGGCCCAGCGCGCGCACCAGCTTGTCACGCTCCTCGTTGTCCAGGATACCTGCGAGGGGCAGTCATTAATCACTGTCATTTGGATTATAGTGGGGATATTATTATTAAGACAAACATCTCGAGGAAACCTGGACTTATAAACGATATAAGTCTGAACTCGCTAACCCGTCTTGAGCAAGCGTGGTGATCAATGCTCGTGCCTTCTCTGTATCAGAAAAGGTGTTTGCCCTGCAGGGCATGAAAACGACACCCATGATGAAAAATTTGAAAATTGTAGCAGCCGCCATTTTGGATTTTCATTTTTACCTCACTATTGGCTTTAGCACCATTGAAAACCATGAATACTATCTCTTTTTTATCTCTCGTTATAATTTTGAGTTACGTGACGATTTCTACCAGTTGACGTAGGTGTTTCACGCAAGCCGTGTTAAATAACTTAGTTCGAAAAATTTAAAATGATAAAATTCGGAATGGGAATTTTGTATGAATTATTGAAATATGGACAGAACAAGGTCTGGCGGGTGAGCTAGTTAGTTCATAGTACTGACCGTGCGGCACGCGGTGGTAGGCGATGTCGCCCAGCAGCGCGGCCTCGTGGCACAGCGGCAGCAGGCCGCGCCGCATGCACGACACGGCCAGCGCGGCCGCCGAGCGCACGTGCAGCACGCAGCGCACGTCCGGCCGCGCCGCGTGCACGGACGCGTGCAGGGAGAAACCTGGCGGGGAAGGGTGGGTTAATAACTAAACAATTATATAAATCGGACCTGGAATCACGGAGAAATCACCACCATTTTTCCAAAATCTGTGAATACAATTAGCGAGCGAGGAGCCGTTTAGCGGCACCGATCTGACCGTGCATACCTTCGACGTTGACGGGGAAGTTGGTGGTGCCCTGGTCCTGCACGGCGCCCTGCATGTCCACCTTGACGAGCGACGACGCCGTCACCTCGTGCGGCAGCAGGCCGCGCGGCGTCGTCAGCACGGACTCCACGGCCGTGTTGAGGCGAGCAGTTATCTGCCCGTGGTTGCCGGCTGCAACGAAACGGATTTTGTTAGGTGATTTTATTCAGCTCAGGGTCAGACTTCAAGAGTTGTAAAACGTATGTTCGAACCCAGGCAGCCATGGAATGCATGATTATTGTCTAGGTTCCAAAATGGTTGAGAAAGTATAGAGGTATGAGGAACAGGGTGTAAAGTTCACTCATACTCTATGGAAAAGGGAGGATCCTCCGACCAGACGGGTGTTGTGTCTGGTGGGCAACTGCCCGACGATTGATGTCGGGATGTTGTATATATGCTATTTGCGCGTTAAACTCTACTTGCGCGATGTAGGATTTTGCGTGACGTCAGTCTGATGCGTAGCTCGCATGTGGCGTTGTAGATGCCGCTACAAAAGTATTAATTATGTTAAACCATTGCTTGCCGGCTATCATTCGCAGATCTTTGACAGTCGTTACGGGTAGTCAGAAGCCCGAGAGTCTGACAACCAGTCTTACGTTAATATTATGTTACCCAGTAACTGGGTTGCGGAGGTCAGATAGACAATCGTTTTATGTTAAATACTGCTATTCAACTGCATCCGGTTAAACTAGAACCCGACCCCAACATAGTTCCAAGGTCTCTTCCTCTCTCCTACATTCCAGTGCCTGAGACAGGGTCCACAATGATCATATCTTTGTAAACCCTACCACGTAGGTTCACATTGGGAATGCAATAAGTATATTCAGTATTGTAGTTGGCAAAAGTCAAGGCAGATAATTATGAAATTAAATCAAAATATTTTCTTTCACATAAACCTACATGGGCACTTATGAAACTTCAGAAGCTAGGTGCACGGTTCCAATTGGTCGTTTCCTATGGAGAAGAGCCGGCAAGAAACTCCACGGTTACTCTTTTAAAAATAAGTGGCTTTTACAATGTTTTCAAATTACAGTGTTAAAAGGAATGGGAGGACAGTGTAGGCCTGGCAACAAGGAACAGGTACTGCTTATGCTACTCACTCTGGGTCCACCCGAACAGGTCGACGAGGCGGTAAACGGCCGCCAGCTTGCAGCGCAGGATCTTCTCCCCCTTTTCGTATCCGACGCCCTCGATACCGCGGATGTCGTTGATGGGAAGCACGCAGGCGGGGCCCTGGGGAAGATCAAAGTAGGTTCAGATTAGGTTACCTGTGGAATCAATGGACTGGTAATGGTCTTAGGTGAGTCGATTACTAAAATCTAGGGGTCTACTATCCAGCTCGCCGTCCGGTAAGGACCAGGCCCGGGTCGCCGGCGCGTTGTGTTCCATGCGCGCCTCAAAGAGATGTCAGCATAATTGACGGGGTCCGGTAACGCCGATGCCTGCTGGGGTCGCGGATTGTTTGAAAGAGTTACCATGGCCCTGGCGCACAGGCAACTGAAGGAACACGGGTGGGTTTTAGTCAGTAAGAGTCTGACACGCCCTTCCGCTCCGCCCAGAGCGGGAGAGGTCATTTGACGATTTCCCACCCAAAAAAGAGGGTCTACTCTTTAAGCTCGAAATCTATAGTTTCGGCGAAGTTACGGCCGCTTGCTGCTCCGTATCACCTACGGACATAAAATCACTTCGAGGCCCGAACTAAGAATAAATGACAACACCATTTGACAATTGTCATTACTCCCGATGTGTTGTTGACCGTCCAAAAAGATTAATTAATCGGTTGTAGGGTTCATTCTGAAGTATCGAACTACTTTCGGACGGGCCCCTATCTTCTTTGACGAACTTACAGAGTAGGCCCCCTGTTTACACGTTCTCTCGTTAAAATCATACCGAATTTCACCACCATACAACAATACTGAAATATTTTATTTATTAGTCAATATGGCAGCCATGACATGGTCAATCTCGATCACAATCCATGATTGAATTTTTTATAGAAGGTGTTATTGAAATAACTGAAAACCTCTTAAGCGGTCTACGAGACCAAACCTTATTTTTTTTTGTTGGCATGTCACCAAATAACTTCTCCCGCTCTGGGCGGAGCAGGAGGGCGTGTCAGACTCATACTGACTAATACCCATCCGTGTTCCTTCAGTTGCCTGTGTGCCAGGGCCACGGTAACCCTTTCGGACAAACCCGCGACCCTGGCAGGACGAGACCAACCCTGAAATCGCAATCTACGAGTATCGTATGGTATTTATTGGCAAGTGGGCTAATGTGGGTTCGAAAAGTTTTTGATGAAAGTTTAAACAAACCATGTTTAAGTTAAATTCTTACGCAATCACTCACTTAAGGGAGTTAGTATTACATTCATCTGTATTTAGAAAGTTTCAACGTTACATCTCACCACTTTTTCCAACAATTATAGATTGAATAGCGTTTTTTAATTGTAATTAAAAAATCAGCGACAAAAATTGAGGTTATAAAATTAACCTCCATTGACAAATGAAAAACATCTTTACGGCGATTTCAAATTAGAATTTCGTGTTTAAGTATTCACATAATCACATCAAGGCACTCAATTTGTTAGTGACACTACAATCTGGCATCCACAATACGTTTTCTGATCCATTGTTTAAATTGTAATCATATACTTTTGGAATGGTCTACTCCGGATTATTTTGGATGATGAAAATGTCGAGGAAAGTTCTGAGTATGAACGTGGATGGCTATTACAGTAGGGGAAGACCAAAGAAACGATGGATGGAGAGTGTGGAAGATGATATGACTAGAATGGGGGGACTCCCGAGATGACGACGAGTCTGTAACGGTTTACCAACACTCGATTGGTCCATGAACCGTTGGTGAACAGAATCTTTAAACCATTAACTTTTCATCCAAAGTACTTTTCACCCACGAACGTTTCGCCAACATAACTAACTTAACCTTTTTTTTTCCCGGGTGGAAAAGTCGTTTGGATAAAAAGTTAATGGTTTAAATAAGCTGGTCGACGGAGCCCCGCTTCGCGGGGCTCCTATTTCTGTCTAAAGGGTTTAAAGGAACCTAACCAACCGAACCTCGGGATGCCACTGACGTCGACCGTGATGTTGGCGAAACGTTCGTGGGTGAAAAGTACTTTAGATGAAAAGTTAATGGTTTAAAGATTCTGTTCACCAACGGTTCATGGACCAATCGAGTGTTGGTAAACCGTTACAGACTGGATGACGACTGATAGAGAAGTGTGGAAGAAAAAGACATGTTGCGCCGACCACTAATCTCTCTCTTCTTTTCTTCTTCTTTTCTTTCTTATTAAATTGGGATAAGGACAGGAGAATCGTGATGATGACTTTTGGAATAGACCATAGGCTCACCCTCATGCTGCCGGTGTGCAGCCGGCCGCCCACCATCTCGCGGATGCGCTGCAGCAGCGGCGCGTCGTTGCCCTCGTGCATCTGCTGGTCCAGCACGCGCTCCAATTCCTCGCGGAACAGCTTGGAAGACATCAGCGCCTCCACGCGCTTGCGCCGCTCCATCTCGCGAACATCCTAAAATTAAGAGACAAAGTTTTAGAAATAATTCCTGATTAAATATAAAACAGAGTGCCCCAAGGATCTCTTGGCGCCTGAATGAAAGTAACAGGGGGTGTTGTTGGTAAACATTTGTGAAAAGAGGGCTAACACGCTTGAGTTCGCCATTAGTGGCGCTAGTGTAGAGTAAGGTCTCTAGATGTCAAATGTACTGAACGTTCTCTGTTTGCGGATTTTTTTTATCACGGATTTTAATAATGATTCATCATTGTTGTAATGGTTGGCACCATTCCTGATTAATTATGGCTTAAGATTTTAAGTAAAAAGTTAGGTTCTAATTTGGTAGCACTTGAAGGAAGAATAATATTTGTCTGCTTCAGGCTTGCCAATTTTAGGAACATTATAATCTAAATATTCATTTGAAGTTTTAAAACGTAATAAAATAAACATAATATGGATTTATGGGTACTTAAACATCAAATAATAGTACTGACAGGACCTTACTCGCCAGTGGCGCCAACTGGTGAGCACAAAAACGATAGCCCTATTTTCACAGTCGTGTATTGACAAAACAAGATGACATTACATTGACATTACTTCCGCTTTTGGGCATGCGCCGCAATAACCTTGTAGCGTTGTAGATTCCTTGTAGGCAATAAAGTCAGTGTGACAGACGAATAGCACGATTAAGACGTCTGCGATTATTTTGCAGTGCGACTTGTCGTTATTGTCACCTGGGAACAACTTCAACGTTGCCGACAGCGTTCGTTGAACGTATGCGCTGCACTAATGCTGCAACAACGTGACACTAGTGCTGCTTTTAAGCAGCGTCTACCAATGTTGGATGCGGAAGCACCATCACACCTATCCGCCAAGACTTCACACACAATCAACCGCTCGTCAGACTCCAAACTTGAGCTGTGAAAACCTTACTGCTTCTTCTTCTTCTTCTCGTGCCGATATTCTGTCCAACGAGTGCGTACCGACCTGGACAGCTGTATCACAAACGATAAAGCTGTCCAGGTCCCTACGTACTGGTAAATACATAGATAGGTCAACCATTTATTTAGTGCACATAAAAGAAATAGCACAACACAAAAAAGCACAATTAAAAGATAACAAATTACATGAATATAATAAAAAAACAAGGTGCCAAATGACGAACATACAATGTAGTCCTGGAGGGTGCAGGTTTTAAGCATAAACGTGCGGTAGACTGCACTATACTAAATGCCCTAACGTGTGCGTGCGAAGGATCATGGTCGTCTACTCACCGCGTCAATGTCCGCGGGGCGCTGCTTCAGCCTTTCTTCCTCCTCCTCATTGGACAGCGCTCCCGTCCCGTTGGGCAGCGGCTCCGTGTCTGTGTCTGCCATTGTGGGCGGCACGGCGAGGACTTCTGAAAGAGAAGAGAGAACAACGGTTACATGGAGAACATAGGACGTGTATTTTTGGAAGGCGAACAAGTCGACGGCCCACCTGACGGTAAGTACCTTTGTCGCCGATGGATATCTGCAATACCGCGAAATATCTGACTGCCCTAACTGACGACTGCCCAGAGCATGTTGGAAGGACTTAAGAATCGGTCCGCGTCGTCAATACAATGCACCAGAGACCGTGATGCATGGAAAAATCGTGAGGAATCCCGAACAAATACATACACAAACTCACGCCTTCTTCCCATGGGGGTAGGCAGAAACTACAGAACGCCACCTGCTACGATCTTTACATACTCCTTTTGCTTCGTTTACGTCCAAACATCTGGTCACACACGCACGCCGGTTGCAAGTACTACGCACCTGACCTTTCTGAAGAACATCACCAATAAGGTCACTATATGTCCTCCTAGGGCATCAACTCCCGGCGTTTCCACTCACATCTTCCTTGTAAATACCTTTTGTTAGTCGCCTTTCATTTATCATCACAACATAACCAAACTATATAAGCTTAGAATTTTTTTTTTTTAGGAAATCTAAACATAGTGATTAAAAGCATGGTGCTTGCTCGCATTGCTAGCTCGTTCTTTCTCTATATGGAAAGAGGCCTTTGCACTGCATCAGAACAATTGCAGACTGATATCATTATTAAAGAAACGTAATGTCGCCAAAAAAACATAATGACGTAATTTGAAAGGCAAAACGCATCGCCCGACCCAAATGCGCGATAGCTTCGTCCAAATCAGTTAGGCATTAGTCATTGTGCTGTACCTAGTATTGTAATGGCTATTGAAACCAAATGGAGAGACCACTTAGTTGAATGGAATGAATGATAATAAGTGGCCAATAGATCAACGGGTAAGGTCCCGATCACACGAACCTCAACCACAACTTGTGGACGGGCGCTAATTTGTATGAAAATAAATAGTTTATTCATTTTGACTGTAAAAATCAACCGTGTGGGCGATGCCGACAACATGAAGGCCACGTCGCAGCCAGAACTCAACCACCAGCGAGACCGCGCACCAGCGGCCGACCACATCGAAACCTCAACGATTTGTCTATCGTAACTGCAAGAAGATGTAGCGACACTATCCACACGTAACCACTGCTTGTCGACATTTTGTCGCTGCGATGTGGTGTGGTTGTGGCACGCGTGAACGGGCCCTAACGCGTCAGACTGGTAAGCAAGCAAGTCCACCTTGGTAAATGTAACCTTGTAACCTTGGTCAACGTCGCCTATGGACATCTGCAATACCAGAGGCGTCACAGGTGTGCTGCCTTCCCAGAAAAATACATAAAATGTCCTTAACGCCCTTTATCCTTATAATTTAGTCCGTCACACTATCTATATTTTGCTTGATGACTCTCTCGGTGCCGAGCTTGAGGTCCTGGGTTCGATTCCCGAGTCGGACAAAGCATTATTGGGTTTTTCTGTATGACATTTCTCAGTAGCAGCCTGGAGTCTGATTTTGTGCACGGTTGATGGCAACAGACTCGCCCCCTATTTACATAGGACTTAAATATGTCTGGCGAAATGCGAGTGTACTATAGGTAGGTCCACCTCTGCATAACCCTTCGGGGAATACAAGGACGATGATAAAGTATATTAATTTAAGAAAAACCAAGGCGTTGACCCTATTAGATTGTGTCCCACTGCCGTAGGTGCTCTCAGACGGGCACAAATTGACCATACATACAGACGGCAGCAACAATAGGATAGGACGGGGCGATTCATTCAATTTCCTCCCATTCTGGACCAATAGCGCTTTTAAGTGTAATGATTACCAAGCATTTACATGCAACAACCGTCCTGGATCCCAACTGCGTAACACACTTTCTTTCACAATCCGAAGGATTTTGAACTAATCCATTGCTTCACATCATCATCATACACAGCCCCGCTTCACCCACTGCAGCGCATAGGCCTGTCTGCCAATCACCCACGCTCTTGTGCAAGCCTCATCCAGGTTCTACCCGTGATGGTAACAATGTCGTCCTCCCATCTATCATCCATTGCTTCATATGTTTGAAAAGTTCGTGTGCTCGACGACGTTATTAACGCAATCAATCTTGTCGAATTGTCAAAATGAGGGGCATTTCAATTGTGAGTGTACTACGCAATTACCCCGCTGGAGTGGGCTACACTATACAGGGTCGCAGGGACATCGACGCGCATGCTGTTGCCATGGATTCAGTTCATGATTCTGAACCCCTGCGTTGAAATTATTCGTAAGTTATAATTTTAAAAAAAATGCTTTTCCATACATTTTTACCGCGTAGGTAGGATTGCACTTTTTTTAATGAAACAGCATTTTTTTTTAAATTACTGACGAAAAATTTCTGCGCTTGGAGGTTTAGAATCATCTGCTGAATCCATGGTGTGTGTCGACGTCCCTGCCAACGTATATTAAACAGAACGCGGCCGTTAATAAGGCACGACTTTTTAGAAACACTGTCACACATACATCTGTGAAGTCATGAAGTCTCTCTCTAAAACTTTTTGTGTAGTAGATATTCGAGCTAACTTGTCCTTGTTATATCCAAGTGTATCTTTGAAAATAAAACCTTTTTTCTTCCATGTGCCATATTCTCTAAGTCCCCACTCTGGAATTCGTACCCCGAGCCCCAAGATACAGACTGTCTAGTGTGGGGCTCACTGGCAAATAACATATTGTAACCTAGCTGTAGGTAGTATTTTAAGTTACTCATGTCGTCTCAACTTGCTGTGCACCTACCTACTGTATTACCTGGACAATAACCCCTTTATTCATAAACTTTGGTTAAAGTTAAGAGACGTTTAAACGTCAGAAATGTATGGTTAAACAGTCGCTAATCATTACTTAACTTTAAGCAACTTTTATAAATAAACCCCTAAATATTTTTTATTTCTATTAATGCCCGGGTACTGCCTTAGCTTAGATTTCCTAAACTAGTGGCTCTGTGAGCTGTAGACCTCGCGACTCTGTCTTTGCATAGCTTAAAACTGAATAAATGTTCACCGCACACCTTAAAACAAAGAGCTCGCGAAATGGCTGAAATATGATATATTTTTTTAAATTTCGAGAACCTTAATCGACAATAAAAAGCCATATAATTATCAAACCTGCTCACACAATTTCACGAGAATCGGTTGAGAAACGCGGCCAGGCCCTGCAGTCTCGACATGAATAGCGACAAAAATCTGTCGCTAAGTCGTATCGATGTCAAATTTCTTTAATAGATTTTCAACCTTATGCTTTGGAAATAAAGTTGAAAATCTATTAAAGGAATTTGACAACGATACGACTTAGCGACAGATTTTTGTCGCTATCTAATGTCGAGACTGCAGGGCCTGTAGAGGAGAACAGCCGGACATTCGGACACACGAAAGCATTTTTGTCCCATCTGAACTGGAGACGCTTCGCGCTCGCTCGGTCAAAAATTCTTACTTATAAAAGTATTTCTGTATCTTCATAGATCTCTATACAGTTTAAATGCGGAAACTATTATTCAAACCGGTGTAGGTACCATACCCATGATTACAATACTTAATAATTATAGCGTACAGATACCCTTGAACATGTAGAGACAAAAAAATTACGCCGGCTAAGACTTTAACAATTTTAACAAGTTTAATGGACGTCTCGACACAACTCAACAAGTCAGCCCACCAACTCAATTCAAAGTAAAGCTCTGGCCACACAGAAGCGAATCCCGCGCAGGATACGGGACGAAATTCGCTCGCGCCGATTGTCAACAAACTTACTGCCTGTTGTGTAAAAATGACTCCGTGAAAACTTAAGGGGGCTGCGCTAAGGTAGTCCGCGAAATTCAAAATTTCTTACGTTTTTTGCAATTTTCAGGTCAGTGTTAAGTTGTATGTTGATTAAAACGTGATTGGCAACCGTAACCAATATGGCTTTACAGAATTATAATCCACAACTCATTAAGTTAGAATTGGCCTCAAATGTCATGATTTCATGAAATAGTTATTTATTAGGGTAATATGAACTTAGAGAGATGTATTGATGATTTTTATGATTATAATTTTATAAATAAATATTTCATACGGCCGCGAATCATATATAGAGATCAACATACAACCCGATACTGACTTGCAAATAGCAAGAAACGTAAGAAAATTTGAATTTCGCGGGCTTCCCTGACGCTTTCGCCTGAAGTAAAGTGAGCTTGAAGGGAGCTGTCAAGGGTCAATCCCAGCATCGGGTGGAAGGACAGCACACTTCACCAAGTTTTCACGGTGACATGTTTACAGAATACAACGGCTTGAGGTGTTCAAACTGCGCGAATAGTCACGCTATGTTATCTTTAAGTCTCATTTAATAGGGGGCGATCCTATTGCCTTCAACCCGATTATTCCCGATGTCCACTACTTGTTTGTGCACCACCGGAGGACAAATTATTGTAACCTAACCTCAAAACACTTAGTTGCTTCGGCATCTTCTCCGGCGCTGCGGGAAGTGCAACTCCTTCACCCTTCGCGCCTCCGGTTTTTATATATACTCTAGTGGTAGCAGCCAAAAGACTACGTGAAGTCGGGGGTGCCCTGATTTGGGTTTGGAATGGATTCGACCTATTCAAACCATGAAGTGACATCCAGTGGTGGACAACGAGAATAATTTATAAAAGTTGTTTCGCTGTCCCCCAGTGGTGGCCAGACAAGTGGTGGACATCGGGAATAATCGCCATCAACCGGGCACAAATCCAGACTTCGGGCTGTTACTGTGACATTCCTGATGGAAAAACCCAATAACGCTTTGGGAATCAGACCCAGGACCACATGCTCAGTGGTAGCGCTTGCGACCAGTAGACCAACGAGGAGGAATCGTCAAGTTTCCAGTAATTAAAACTTGGCCGATGTCCATGTACCATGCGTAGCCCCCGGCCGTGACCCCACGTCCGACTGGGAAGCCCCGCGTGCCCCACATAGGCACTGTAATCTGTTATCGATCCTATGTCTGTCGCAGAACCATTATTAGGATTCCGTAGCCAAATGGCAAAAACGGAACCCTTATAGTTTCGTCAGTGCCGTCTGTGATACAGGCATTTTACTCGGAGACTATCTATACATACATGTTCTATACATGCAGCCAAAGTGTCCTCTGCGCTGCCACCGATAACGCCGTAGATGTGACGAAGTTTTAGGCCAGCAAAATTTTAATAACTGTCGCGCCAGCGACACGAAGAAGAAGAAGACCATGGTCGTGCGGCTGTACGGTCTACCGAACATCAGTGGAATACGGAAATTGCCCTTAACAGCTACAATATGAGGCCTGACAAAGTCACATTCAAGGAACTGCCCCAATCCCTTGCTCGAGCCAGCCCTCGCCGCTGAGCCTGTAGCTTTAAATTCGCCCCTAAATCATCACGATCCGATCCAGCCTGGCCCTTGCTGCCCTCACTCAGCGACGCCCTAAGCCGAGGTTCGTACCCCACGGGGGATGCCCTTAGCGTGTAGTAGCTTAGTTTACTAGTCGCTCTGTGAGCTGTAGACCTCGCGAGTCTGCTTTTGAATGGCTTAAAACTGAATAAATGTTTATCGCGCACCTTAAAACAAAAAGCGCGCGCAAAGAGTGCAAAATGGCTGAAATATGTTTCTTTTTACGTTTTCAAGCCCCATATTTAGAAAAATTTCGAAAAATGAATCGACAAAAAAAATCCATATAATTATCGAACCTGCTCACAAAATTTCACGAGAATCGGTTGAGAAATGCGACCTGTAGAGGAGAACAGCGGGACATACGGACATACGAAAGCATTTTTGCTCAAGCTGAAACGGAAAAGCTTTGCGCTAGCTCGGTCAATAAGTTTTAAATCCTGGCTAGAGGCCTTACTTTATTAAGGCACCCACAGGATAGTTCGATTAAGCAGCCGACAACCACCTGCGACCTGCGAGATGCCATTCCCAAAAAAAAAAAAAGCAAGGACTGTATCCGTTAACGTACTGTATTAGAACCCAGAGGGCTTAGACAAGTGGCAATCGCCTTCAAAGCGTTTCATATATCAACAACGACTTTCAACAGTATTGACATTTAAAGCTTTTCGGTAGCTTATGTAAATCCAATTCATTTTTGACTTTTCCACCATTTTTATCACTGACTAGCTTTTGCCCGCGACTTCACTCGCGTTAATTTAGACTTGGACTATAAATTCGGATTATAATTCAATCATGATTCGAAAGACACGTGGCGCCATCTATTATCATAAAAACGTTATTGTTGTTTTCCTCGGGAACAGTACCTTTTTGCGGGATGAAAGGTACCCTATGTCCGTTTCTGTACACCTGACAACGTATGTGCAAAATTTCAGGATGATCGGTTTAGTTGTTTGGGCGTGAAAAGGTAACAAACAAACAAACAAACAAACAAACAAACATACTTTCGCATTTATAATATTAGTTAGGATAGAATGACACTTTGTCTAAGCCCGCAGCGGGGTAGTTACGTAACACAATTACTGTGGCAACGCCATTCATTTTGACAATTCAACAACATTCATTGCGTTATTCACATTGTCGAGCAGACGACTTTTTCAAACATATGAAGCTGTAGCGGTCTATGAAGCTGTATCTACATCGCCACATGCGAGCTACACGTCCCACTGACGTCACGCAAAATCCTGCATCGCGCAAACAGAATTTACCGCGCAACTAGCATATATACAACGTCTCGACATCAAACGTCGGGCAGTTGCCCACCAGACACGACACCCGTCTGGTCGGAGGATTCTCCCTTTTCCATGAGTGAACTTTACACCCTGTTCCTCATACTTCTATAAAGCAAAGCAATGAATAAGGAATTTCCTTCAAAATCCTTCGGATTGTGATAGAAAGTGTGTTACGCTATAATTAACCCGTAGGTTCATATGGCGGCCTACACTCATAACTGCCCAAACTGGACAAATCAATGCATCGCGCGTGCGTCACATGACAATTGGGAGTGAAATGAAACATGTCTGCCGGGTCAGTGACCTCATGGCGACCATGACAGTCATTACAATGATGGACGTCGTTCGACGAATGCTATGTATTAGGATTTATTGACACTTGACAGTGTTAAGGGATTGCCCGGATTTCTTTGAAAAACAATTGTTTAATTTATTACTCAATATTTATTTGCATTTTTTCTAAGTTTATCTACGACAGGGAGTATAACATCACGCCTGTATATCCCGAAGAGGTAGGCAGAGGTATATAGCAATAGGCTCGCTCCTTTTAAATGACACTAGGTGTTTAATTTTGCAAAAGGCTTCAAACTAAATAAATATTATAATGTATTTGTTAAGGCTTACAGGAGACTTAATGAAATATACGCATTTGCTTTAATTCATCCGCTCTAAAGACCTAAAACTGCGAGAGAGTAAAACTATTCGTAGATCAAGAAATAATTAATCGCCAAGTTAATGTTCTAATCTAAAATTAAACATGAAAAAGAATATCATATTTCGTACCCCATCAATAATCCTAAATTTTATCAACTGTCAACCCTAAGCCTTAAAAAATGCGCCGACGCGTCGCCCTTTAAAAAAAAAAGTAAACAAAAAGAAGTATTGGTGAAAATTTTAAATTTGGAACTGGCGGAAGCGCATTCCTCGCCCGCCAGCCGTCTATTTCGGTCGTGTCTACGGTTAGCCCTAATAAAATTCTTTTTTTGTATAATTATAAAAATTCCTTTTAGAGATCGGGTGTACGTTTTTGTTTTGACAGGTGGTTAATGCGTGCTGTCGTCGTAATAACATGGTTTCATCGCGTGAGACTCATTGGGCTTATGGAAGCGTTGATGTGTTACAGCGAGTTTGTTTCCATAGTCCGCAACCAACCGTGTATCGTGATTAAAGAAAGTACAACAAAATTATAAGCTTTAAGTTTAAAAAAAAAACTTGATTAATGAATAATGTCAATGGCCGATACACAGATGTATAACCTAAATTAAAAAATATCCACTTCTGTTCAAAGCGACAGGAACTCTAGAGTACCATTTAGACATTATTGACTGGACTTATACGGGATGCCGTAAGTGCATATTGACGTCCTACAACGACGTCCTACGACGTGATACAATGGAAATAAACAGTATATAATACTTTTTTATTGAGTACAAAGTACAATTGATGGTATTAAACGTTACTGTACCATGTTCTCTGGGTCAGTAAAGGTCTAAGGTACCCCATAAATTAGTTTTTTGTGAAATAGCCACCAGGTCCAGTCGGCGTTATGTTACATCACTAGCGACCCGCCCCTGGAGCCCTACTCAACAAAGATAGTGGCCCGTCCGAAAGTAGTTCTATAGCTAAAAGTCAACCCTACTCCCGATTAACTAAGTTTTTCGGATGGGCAAAAATACATCGGGAGTAAGGAGAACTGTCAAATCGTTATGTCATTAATTTTTAGCTCGGGCCCCGGACTAATGTTATGTCTGAAAGTGATACGGAGTAGGAAACATCAGTAACTTGGGCCGAAACTACGGACGTCGTGTTTAGGGCGTAGGCCGTTTTTCGCACGGTTTTTACGACTTGACAAAACATCGTGATTTTTTTTTTATACGAAAGTTGTAGATTAATGAATTGTAGACATAATCCTTCCGGAATAAATTCTCTAAATGATGGTGAAAACTGCATCATAATAGACAGACACGCAGAGCAACTTTAATTCATAATATTTGTATAGATACAGGCTGGCAGGGAAATGGACGCGCAACTTGTTACCATGGATTCAGTTCATGGATCTAGACCCCCTAGCGTTGAAATTTATCGTGGTTTATATAAAAAAAAATGCTGTTTTGACCGCATGAATATTGCACTTTTCAATGAAACAGCAATTTTTCTTTTTTTATAACCGAACAAAAATTTGCACGCTAGGGGGCTAGAATCCTGCCAAGGTCGCGGATTGTTCGAAAGAGTTAAAGTGGCCCTGGCGCACAGGCAACTGAAGGAACACGGGTGAGTTTTAGTCAGTAAGAGTCTGACGCCCTCCCGCTCCGCCCAGAGCGGGAGAGGTCATTGATGGTTTGCCACCAAAAAAAAAAAAAGTGGGGGCGTTTCTAGAATCATGTGCTGAATTCATGATTACATTGCGCGCCGATGTCCCCCCTGCCACCATGTACATATATAGCCATATCATTTTGTATGTTTATAAATAAAGTATGGACCTTACAGAAAAACTAATACTATCTATCGCTCAAGGTGTATATTAGCCAGCTACATTCTAACAAAAGCTAGTTTATAACAGTTGATCGATTATCTAGCAATCGGGAGCAAGAACACTGCCTACCCCAGAACACCTTATTCCTTAACTATAACCGATCGGCCAACATTTCGATATCAAACCACAAGACAAGGAAAGTTTAGAAGATCAACTCTCTTTCTCTTTAGAAATCTAACTTGGAAGTAGACCCCCTGAGAATAAATAACGAAACAAACTCAGGGATCAAAGTCTCTTTTATAGAACATAATCTTGATCAGATCATGTAAAGATCATGTACAGTAAAATCATTTTCTTAATGTCCCTCAGGAATCATCGCATTTCCGAATGCTAATTTCCATGTCCATCAATTATTAGATTTATCGTGTATAATAATTTGAATTCAGAACTAAGTACTTCATTGTTTGTTACGTCAAAACAAAATAAAAATAAAGTACTTAGTTCTGAATTCAAATTATTATACACGATAAATCTAATAATTGGTGGACATGGAAATTAGCATTCGGAAATGCGATGATTCCCGAGGGCCATTAAGAAAATAATTGTACTGTAGATTAATGTCTGAAATCAGGAAGGTTTGTAGTATTGTGTAAGTGGGTTGCACTCTTAAACAGTCCGTCCCGCCAACATCTTGCGAAATCTAAATTTCTAACTTAACGTTAAAAAAATTGAGCTGTCGCAGGACGCCTGGCAGATGTGAAACATCGAAACTATTTTGTCTAGAAACTATAGCATCGCCACGGCATGCGTCGCCACACCAACAATCGGTTTTGCCCGCGGCTAGATGTTTCACATCAAAAGATGTAAAATTTGGAAGTATTGATCCAATTACAACATTTATTTCAGTAATAAAAAGCTTCACTATTGCCGTATGCCATGGGATGTTTTATATGGTACAGTTGACTACAGAGTGAAAATCAAACTGGCTGCTAGTTTAATTGTATAATTAATCATTTTTATGACATTGGTTGTACATTCTGTAACTACTTTAACTCACACACAAAATGATAACTTGTTAAAATTTTATAAAAATTATCAACTTTTCAATATTTGTAAATATGTGAGCACCATGTATCTATCACGTAATTAAATTTACCTGTCATTGCTTAATTGTTTTTACCTATTGTGGTATAGTAATTTTATCCTAGGTGCATCGTCTTCACATACAATTATATAATTAATGTATACATAATATTATAAAACATTTTAAAAGAGTAACGGTGGAGTTTCTTGCCCATTCTTCTCCATACGAAACTACTTTTTGGAAGGGGCAACTAGAATAAATTCTATTTTCTTGTAAATGTTGATGTTCAATAGTGCCTTTATGTGCCTATTTGAAATAAATGATTTGACTTTGACTTTACCACGCAGACGGAAGTCGCGGGCAGAAGCTAATGGTAAATATTTTTACGCCGAGAACCTTAATCAACCTATAATGTTCCCACTGCTGGGGCTCAGGTCTCTTAGTGAGAGGTAACGGGCTCCCAGCACTCCCAGCTTTCATATTTGCTCGGATACGAGAGAAGCAGACAGGACGACGCTAAGACCCCGTCTTCTTCGACCGCAAACTAATGGTACTTCTGCGCCATCTTGTTGACTAAGAGAAGGCTGGCCGGCTTGCGCCTACGCCGGGTCATCGCCCTGTGAGTCACGGGCCCTTACTTGAGTAGGAGTAAAGTACATTTGCTTAAGAAATAAGAAAATAGGAAGTCTGAGCGGTTTACGTAATTTTTGCATTGGCATATTGAGAGACAATTTCGTCTTTGTAGAGTGTCGTCTCTGTCACTCATACCTGTGTGACAGTATCTTTCTAAAGCTCCATTGTGTCATATTAACGGCCTAACTGTAAGATAAATGGTTTAATAACCTAACATTAAGTCTGTATTTCCCGTACGTAGGAGTAGAAAGAGTTGTCGAGTACACCCACAATTTGCCAGCTGCGAATTGTGATCAAGTCCCATGTACGGCTCGTGGCTATGTAATAAAGTGGCACGGATCAATCGATCAGGTTAAGCTACGCTTACCGCGGTTGATCCGTGGATGGGTGACCATCTTTACATACCGAGACCCCGCCGTGCCTCGGAAAGCCCGTTAAGCCGTTGGTCCCGGCTGTCATTCGTGAACCTTTGACATTCGTTACGGGTCGTCAAATTAAGCACCAATTTCACCAAGCTCTGCTGTTACTAAATGCCATGCTGAGTATTTTGACGGACTATTTGTCGTAGTGAGACAATCCGTCAAATGGCATAACGGGACATTTAGAATTAACACAGTATGGTGAAACTGCCCACAAACCCGAAAGTCTGATAACCAGTCTTACCAAGGGGTATCGTATTATCCAATAACTGGGTTGTGGAGGTCAGATAGGCAGTCACTCCATGTAAAGTACTGGTATTCAGCTGCATTCTGTTATACTGGATTCCGACCCCAACATAGTTGGAAAAGACTATGCAGATCATGACGATGATGATCAAGCCCCATGATGGGCAAGATTATTTCCATAAACCGGTCGCAAATCCAGCCTCCGGGCAACTAAAAAGAATTTTCCAAAACCTTAATTACTCAGAAGTCGCGACAACTAGACCAATGACGACCAACGAGTACTGACACATGCTTGCACTGACTGGACAGGTCCACTCAATCTGTGTGGTTCTTTCCTTAAAAGACCATTTCAGACACCAATCTACATGGTCTTCACATGATCTGATCAAAATTATGTCTGGACTTTAAAAGAGACTGTGACCTATGAGTTTGTTTCGGCCTTTCTTCTCAGAGTAGTCAGATAGGACACGCCGACCTCATCTAGTTTAAAAAATATGATTGACGTGTAAGTGTTTGTACAAACCTACTTACAGAAATAAAATCATTTATCATTTAATGAGGCGGCCAGATGTAAACAAAATACAATATTGTAAGAAACATGATCCACTCTAAGCTATACAACTTAAGAGTGTACCCAAGGCATTATCCTCCACCTACTTCCAGGGTTCACGACCCCGCCACAATGGCTGTTTCATCGCGTTAATTAGTATAATAAGGTTAATATTTGGCTGCATGCCATGTGAGTCAGGACTGAATAGACCATTCATTCGTCGACGGAGCCATGTTGGCAAAACTAACTAGTGTTACTTCGCGAGTTTCTCCGTTTGCTGAGGTAAAAGATGGCGGAATACAAAAAGGTGCTTTGCGAAATACATCAGACAGAATTCACTTCAAGCCGCCAGGTATACTTGTAAACGTTTGAAAACTGCAAGACGGAATGGCAAGTGCAAAATTTTTGTTGAAACTTAGCACACATGCTGAACTAACCGTGCTAGAAAAAAAAAACGCGATTTGTTCATTTGAAGCTAGATATGCCTGGGTTTAGTTTAGTAACCCACAAATAAAATCAATCGACTCAAAATATTTATATTCACACAAACCTACATGGGCACTTATGAAACGTCAGAAGGTAGGTGCACGGTTCCAATTGGTTGCTTCCTATCGAGAAGAGCCGGCAAGTAATTCCTTTAACAATAATTAACTTTTAAACTATTTGACTTTTTTACTGTAGCCGGTCTCATTAATTTATGTACAACATCTTATACCCGTACCTACATTCATAGCAAATAAAGTTCCGATTCTGATTCTGACAATATTTCTAAATTACAGTGTTAATAGGTATGGGAGACAGTGTAGGCCTGTCAACAAGTACCAGGTACTTAACAAAATAGAAAACGGTCAACAAATCGAAGCATCTGTGAGTCTACAAGGCCTACAAAAGTGTTGCATTTTGCAAAACTCGACTTAGGGCCGGCGCAAACCCGGCGAGGCGCAGCACGGCGCGGTTGTCACTGCCAAACAAATATCAACGTTGTGTGACTAAAAATAAAGTTAAGAATGAATAACCTGAGACGCGCGCCTCTTTCCGCCTAGACGCGCTCTTGAGCTAATTGTTGATTTTCGACTTTATTTCAAGTGACGCAAGGTTGATATATGTTTGGCAGTGGCACTGATGAATACGCTGCGCTGTGCCTCGCCAGATGTGCGCCGGCCCTAAGGCGCTGTATTTAAGGCCTCTCCTCAAAGAAAGAAAAAACAAGCATTGAAAACGACGCTTGCGCATTGTGGGTTGGCTATTACATAAAACTGTTTAGTTTCACTCCACTGCAAATAATTCATCACTACTCTCCTGCCGTTATACCAATGTATTAGTGGTCGACGCAACGTGGCTTTTTCTTCCATACTACTCTATAAGTCGTCATCTCGGGAGTCACCCTCTTTCTATTCAGATCATAAATAATTGTTATCCATACTAATATCTATTATAAATTCGAAAGTAACTCTGTATGTTACCTGTTCACGCCTAAACCACTGAACGGATTTGGATAAAATTTTGCAAGGAGATAGATGGCATCCTGGGGAAGGACATAGACTACTTTTTGTCCCGGTTGCACGTTCCCGTGGGATAATTTCCGACATCACGCGGGCGAAGCCACGGGCTAGATTTTATATTTCATATTTTTTTATACAATTATCCAGGACGGAAAAGTAGCCTACGTCCTTCCCCAGGTCTCAGGCTACATATCTGTCAAATTTTAATAACGATCCGTTCTGCTGTTTTTGCATGATGAGTAACAAACATGTTACAAACTTTCACATTTTTATAATATTAGTAATATAAGTAGGATAGTAAGTCTTATGATAAATGATTACATGTTAAGTTCTGAGTTGAGCTGCACGATTACTGACAAATGCGTGCACTGACTGGACAGGTTCACTCAATCTGTGTGGTTCTTTCCTCAAAAGACCATTTGAGACACAAATCTACATGGTCTTCACATGATCTTACCAAGATTATATCTGGACTTTAAAAGAGACTGTGACCTCTGAGTTTGTTTCGGCCTTTCTTCTCAGAGTAGTCAGATAGGACACGCCGACCTCATCTAGTTTGAAAACTATGATTGACGTGTAAAAGTGTTTGTACAAATCTACTTACAGAAATAAAATCATTTATCATTTATCATCCTCCATGCCAGGTACAACTGATGGTGCTGTCCAATTAATTACAGCGTTCAATGGTGTCGGTCGGACCGCCGGACCTGCCAATAGCGTCGTGCGATGAGGTCACCTTTCATGGGCGCGTATTGATACTATGGGCTCGCCCGCCTTTCAACGTATCTGATTGTGTTGCTATGGGGTTCGGCCTTCTGTGTGAGGTATTGAAACCTGTGTGCTATTCACCACTGAGTACATTGTTGGTTTAGTGGCTCTGGCAGCAAGCGTGACTGTAGAGCGTTATGGGTCGATCCCCGGGTCGGAAAGTTTTTGGGTTCCGTACCCAAAGGGTGCTAACGGGACCCTATTACTATGGCTCCGCTGTCCGTCCGTCTGTCACAGGACTGTATCTTTTCAACCGTAATAGGTAGACACTTGAAATTTTCACAGAGTGTAAAATTGAAGGGGGTCCCATCCCACACAAGAATCGTGTTTTTTACTAAAGTTTAAAAAAAAATATATATATATATATTGTTAAATATTGTACGGTGGTACAGAACCCTTCGTGTGCGAGTTTGACTTGGCCGCTTTTTTTATTCCACCTCTGCCTAATCCTTTAGGGAAAACGGCGTGATGTTTTGTTATGTGTGTTTCTCTTAATATTCTAAGTTAGCAATACAAAGACTGGATTTGCAGCCAGTTCATGACAATAGGCTGAAATAGACTCGCCTCCTATTACATCTAGGCTTAAAACCTGGTGAAATTTTGATGTTAAGTTCACCTTTAACTATAAAAATTTTTAGTTTTAGCAAGTTTCACTCACAATCAAAGCTTTTCACATAGAAACACCCATGAGAATCTATATACTAAATCAAGTATTTACATCCATATGATAAATGATCAGCTTTCATAATTACCACCACCATCCACCATCACCTTTGCACGTATTTTTCTGTTCTTTTCTTCTAGTCTGTATAAAAAGACAATTAACGAAGCTGAGAGGCACTTGTACTCCGCGTCATTGTTTTATTTTTTTGTACTGGACCATACCTGGGAACCTTCTGGTTACGGAGATATTGAAGGTCTAAATTCCAACTTTTACTGATGTTCTTTTTTACGATTTTTTTTTAAATGTTGTAAACACAACTTTAAATACCCCCACGACCCCTGTACCGTTGCATGCACCAATAAGCACAATGTTTTGCGTGCGTTACATTGCGCACTACCATAAACAGCGACTTTTCACACCAAAAATAAAATTCGTTTCCCAACAATTATTTGCTGTTACTTAGTTTGATGTACAGAATGCGTAGTTGACGGCTATGTGATGGGTCTTTGTACACCCTGTGCATAATGCATAATCGGCCTATAACGTTCCCAGTGCTGGCACACAGGCCTGCTCTCTGTGAGAGGGAGTGAGCCGTAAATCCACCACGCGGGCACAGTGCGGGTTAATAGATGTCACATGTCTTCGAATTTTTGGTTCTAGGACATGCCGGTTTCTTCACGAAGTTTTCCTTCACCGTTTTGAGAGTAGTGGTGATGAAATTAAATACACAAAGTAAAGTGTCTGCCTGGGTTTGAACTCACGACCTAGAACTCGTAAGGCGGTACCGATACCACTGGGCCACCACTGCTCTGCTCTTACACCCTGTATGTGTATATAAATGATTAAATAAATAAATTAGGTAGGAGCTCCAATAAAAATTATTTTCCACTATAAATAAATTCCATAGTTCCAAGTTTCACTTGTTAGAATAACAAATGACAGTTGGGCACAGCGTACAGCGACCTCCCATCGACCGACCTTCATGAAGGGGGTAGTTCGTGACGTCATCGCTTTTTGGGGAGCGTTTCTTGGAAACTCTTTATTGTTTCTTTGTGTTTGAATAAATTGAGTTTGTACTTTGTTTGGATATGAAAAGGCTGAGTGTAACTATAAAATGAATCAATCAATCTGCCTAGCCTTTTTCCAACCTTGGGGTACGCTTCCAGTCTAACCGGATACAGCTGAATATCAGTATTTTACATGGAGCAAGTAGCGCCTGCCTATCTGATCTCCACAACCCAGTTAACACGATAATAATACGTGGGTAACACGATACCCCTTGGTAAGACTGGTTGTCACACTGTTTGGGCATCTGACTAACCGTAACGACTGTCAAAGATCTACGAATGATAGCCGGGATCAACGGCTTAACATGCTTTCCGAAGCACGTAGCGGTGTCGATATGTAAAAAGCTAAGACAAACAAAGGAATATTTATTGCGGGCGTACAGCGTCGAGTGGAGGCGAGTGAACGCGTGCGTGCGGTATTGATTTCCCGGCGCGGGCTAATGGCGCCCGCTTGGGCCGCACTTTATTTCCTGGCGCAGGCTAGTGGCGCCCGCTTGGGCCCCGCTTTATTGCTGTTTGCGTTCACTCTTTTGTTCCTACGCTATAAAATTCTATTGCTAGACAGATGGTGGGTCTAATTGGATTCTGTTGGTCTGATGTAATGTTCAATTACATTGGAATCATTAGACAAACAGGTGTGTCGGAGGAAGAAACCGCAGAACGCTACGTGCTTCGTTACTATATAGATAATGAAATTAAACTCTAACAATGAAGCTCATACAAGTTTAGAAAGATATTAATATATGATTGCTACCAAAAATCCGGTTCTGTGCCTTCAATACTTGGGCAGCCCCCACATCATCATTTTCAGTCCGGAATCAACCACTGCCGGGGTTAAGGAGTCTGTGAAACTTGAAATACAATGATTATTTATCATTGTATTTCAAGTTTCACAGACTCCTTAACTTAAATATTTATACACACTCAGTAGTCTCCTTATTCTTTAGAAAAAAAACACAAAAAAGTGAAAAATAACTTTAATTTCGGAAGTCGGTGTCTTTGCTTTTGTATTTCCGTTTTTTGCCAGCGACTTCCGAAATTAAAGTTATTTTTCACTTCTTCTGTGTTTTTTTTTTTGGAAGTCGGTTGATTTTTTTGTAAATCGTATTAATTTGTGGTACCTACCCCACACATATTCGAATACCACTACTTGATATGTAAAAAACAGTGACAGGAAATTATTAAAACATCATCAACATAAACTAAGTGGAAAAATACGCAGTATTAAGGATAACTCAAAAGCTTCTAGTCAGAACTTGATCAAATTTATATGGGATCACATGAGAAGCACCAGCTTTCAAATAAGAAAATAATCATTCAAATTTGTTCACCTAGAAAAAAGTTCTGAGCTAACAAACAAAAAAACAATCGAATTGAGAACCTCCTCCTTTTTTTGAAGTCGTTTAATTAATATAACAAAAATAATTGCAGAAACAACAAAACGTACCTTATCCATTATGTAATTCTTTCATTATTATCTCCTATCAATCTACTTTCACAAACGTATCAAATAAAACAACCATAAAATTGACACAATCCCTCTTTTAATCTCAAAAAGCGGGTAGTACAACAAAACAAAGGCTTTGTCTGATACGGCACGTTCACCCCAATTCGGTGCGGCGGGATGTAGGTCAGTACGCAGTGTCTACGTGAGGGTAGATGTACTCTTGTGTTACTACCCGCCCAAGTACTTTTGGTGACGACTTAATATTTCCGTGTTCGGGAGTTTGGAAGTAGCGCCGGTGACGGAGAGCTGAGTGTGTTGTCATGGTATGGATATGTGATGCGAAGGAATGAATTCTAGCTTCAACTTTCTGACTAACTGACCGACTCTTTGACAATTCAAAAGTGCCTGTAAATGGTTTAATTGAAATAAATGCTTTGAGTTTGAGTTTGAACATAATATAATATGAATATAGAAAATCAAATATAAATACGAAAATATGAATACATAAATAATAGCATAATTTAATAATAATAACAATACTTCTAAGAATTTCATAATTACCTTCATTATTCTTGTGCAATACATAAAATAAAAATAACTAATCTAATATATAAAATTCTCGTGTCACAGTTTTCGTTGCCATACTCCTCCGAAACGGCTTAACCGATTTTGATGAAATTTTTTGTGCTTATCCGGTATCTATGAGAATCGGCCAACATCTATTTTTTTTTTTTTTTGGTAGGTAGGGTAGGGAGTTAGGGAGGTAGGTAGGGAGGTAGGTAGTTAGGTAGGGTAGGTAGGTAGGTACTCTACCTACCTACCTACCCTACCTACCTACCTACCCTACCTGGGTAGGTAGGTAGGTAGGGTAGGTAGGTAGGTAGAGTACCTACTCTCCTACCCTACCTACCTAGGTAGGTAGGGTAGGTAGGTAGGGTAGGTAGGTAGGGTAGGTAGGTAGGGTAGGTAGGTAGGGTACGCCGTAGATAAGTACCGCAACCCGTGCGAAGCCGGGGCGGGCAGCTAGTATACTATATATAAACCTGATATATATACATAATTATACACCCAATAAAACTCGTCTAATAAATTTTAATAATATTAAATTGCTTGAATTGCTGCTCAGCCCTCTTCCTCTCTACAAATTTTGCTGTGCCCGACAGGGTCCATATTGATCTTTTACTTTGTTAGACCATCTATGTAATACATATGGAATGCAATAAAGATTTGAGTATTGAGTATTGCATGTTATAAGGAAAGTGTTCTGTAATAGTCCTGCACCAACCGGGGGTTGTCCTTGGGTGCACTAGCATAGTGCATACAGGGATAATCGTCGGTTGCTGCATCATTCTATTTAAATTTGTCTAAGGGGCATTATTATTCATTATTATTAGTATGAATTTGTACGTTTATAGGAAAATTGAGAGATTAAACAAAGGATACAATGGACGGATTGTGCGAAAAATGACATGGCTAGGAATAGATATGTTTATAAAACTTGCGCGTGCAGCACCGTACACGTGATAGAAGAGAAATTTCTTTAAGAATAAGAGAGATTTAGTGTGAGAGACAGAGAGAGAGTTATATCTTTCTTCTCTCTCATGTAATTAAATGTGGCTAAACGTGACGCGTCCTTGAAATTTCAGTCTCAATACTCGTTCAATTATCGAATCGCCGCAGACGAAGTTTCACTTCAAAAAGATGCCCTGCGCTGGCCGCAATCAAAATGGGATTGTCAGACCAAGATGATGATTTCCGTGTTCTGATCCTTGTCGAGTGATCTCGTCCTAGGTAGTCAGCCTCGCTACCATAAGTTTGCTCATCTTTTGCATAAAGTCGCAAAATCACGCAAACATTACAACTTTATAATATGTCGAAAATTATAAGCATAGTCAAAACGCTCCTTTACATATATATAAGCCTATATTATTGCATGATAGGACGTCGTAATAAGGGGAGCTTCCGGTTCACGCCTCAAACTGGGTGGGTGGACTGGGTAGTTGCCACTCGGCGATGTCACGCAAAATAATATGCAAATGGTGTTGTGGTTTACTCCTAACCTCATTTTAGGGCTTTCAGAGGGCGCATATGGAATTTGAAATACACATGGCTTATGCGAAAGAACACACATAATTTCACGCCAGTATTCTCCGAAAGGTTAGGCAGGGGTGTACCTATAGTACACCCGCATTTCACCAGTTATGTTTAAGTCCCACGTAAAAGAGGTGAGCCTATCGTAAAACAATAACTCATAGAAACAGTTAAATTTTCCGAGATGAAAGCGTCTAAGGGCTCGTTGTTTGATCAGTAGTCAAACATACTAATAGTTAAAATGCGTTAGTTAAACTAACAATTTTTTTTAAATTACAGAAGTATGTTGTTTGAAAAATGGTTAAGCTAACTACAGTAAAAAAAAAAATACAATTTGCTGTGAAAATTAACCATGCGCAGACAGAGTAGTTAAACTTTAACAGCTATTGACTATTGTCTAGTGACTAATTGTTAAATTTAATATTGGTCATGTTTAACTATGTATCAAACCACGGGCCCTAAGGAAAGTCCTTGGGTATGTCATGTACACATATTTATTTTATGATAAAACGGCAAAATAGTCACAGAAACTTGAAATGATTAATTATGTGAGTAACCGTCAGAAATCCTATCACTACATACTATAAAATAAAGTCCCCCCGCCGCGTCTGTTTATCTGTTAGAACGCAATAAACTCAAAAACTCCTAAACGGATTTTCATACTGTTTTCACCAATGGACGGAGTGATTCGTAAGGAAGATTTAGGTGTAGAATTCATAATGGTTTTGTGTAAATTGGCTGAAATATGACGATGATTGTTGAAGATGTCGGAATCATGCCGACTGCGAGCTTGAAAATGGCGTGCGCCGCGTAAACCTATAGAGTTATGTGAAAACAATGTATAACGGAATGATTTCTCTTAAAAAGTTCTATTAAACGTTGTAGTACGTTTCCGTAGGATAATCCCCGACCTCCACGCGGGCGAAGCCGCGGGCAAAATATGTACAAATATAAAGCTGAAGAGTTTGTTGGTTTTTTTTTTTGTTTGAACGCGCTAATCTCTGGAACTACCAGTCGGATTTGAACAATTATTTTTGCATTTGATAGCCCAATTCTCGAGTAAGGTTCTACGACCCTTAAGTGCCAAGCGAAAACGAAGTAACAGCGCGGGTAGTTTTATAAAAATGTGGCCGTTATTAATGGTGCGTAGTACTCGCAACCGGCGTGCGTGTATGACCAGATGTATGAACGTAAACGAGGCAAAAGGAGTATGTAAGGATCGTAGCAAGTGGCGTTCTGTAGTTTCTGCCTACCCCCATGGGAAGGTGTGAGTTTATGTAGGTATGTATGTGGCCGTTATTTTAGTACTAGCTTTTGCCCGCGGCTTCGCTCGCGTTAATTTAGAATTTGACAATCAATTCGGGTTGTTCGGGAAATTATAGTTAGGAGGATGAAAAACCGGTCTATCGACACTCTAGACTCACAAAATGTAATAGGTACTTATATAAATTAAAAAAACCCTTACTACACTACTAAAGTGTCTATAATAATATAATTTAATCATGATTAGAAAGACACGTGGCGCCATCTATTATAATAAGAACGTTATTGTTGTTTTCCTCGGGAACAGTACTTTTTTTTTCGGGATAAAATGGTACCCTAGGGTACCCTATGTCCATTTCTGTAGCCCTGACAACGTATATGCAAATTTTCATGATGAACAGTTCAGTAGTTTAAGCGTGAAAAGGTAACAAACAAACTTACTTTCGCATTTATAATATTAAAGTTAGGATAATATTCTGTATCTTAATACCACGCGAAAGAAGTCGCTGGCAGAAGCTAGTAAAACTGTCTTATAAACAAGGATACCAAACACTATCGTGCCATCTAAATAGAACGACACTAGAACAAAGATCCACAAATAGAATCGCATCTTCCTGAAAGGACTCATAAAATCCCACAAATCCAAACCCAAAGCAAGTAAAATAAGTTGTATCCACCTGAGACAACGCCATGCAAATCTCGCTCGTAAATTATAAGCCGTAAAATTCAAATTACCTTTCTATATTACTGCGAATATTTAGGTTTACGAGTTTTTGATATGTGGGTAGTTTTGTTTATTGGACTTGTAGTAGAAATGGCGGGGAGATAATAACTGTGTGAGTTGAAGGATTTTTGAGGTTCAGCTGCGCTTACTGCGGAATGTCTGAGGATGGGTGGCCAGTTTTATCACATTAAGATATTTGCGAGCCCATGCCAGAATACTACAACGCCACATAACTTTAACAATAAATATAACTAGCACCCAGGTGTACCGTAACTAGATCTCTACGCAAAATAAATACCTTTGCAGTGTCCTCGTCAAGAACCAACCTTGGTCTTAATGCCCCCTTGAATCGATAATGGCTAATTATAATAAAATAGATATGTGTAACAATATAGATCTATTTACATACACATTTTCCCAATTTTGCAGAGAATTGTAACTACTAGGGACGAATCATAATTTTATATTCAACTTTTAAATTTTTTACTATTATTTTATTTTTTGGTTTTTTGACACATATTGCGTGCCACTTTAACAATTTTGAAATGTTTTCTTATTGCACTCGTTATCGCGTTCTACCGTTTTGAATTTTGAATTTCAATATTACTGTTTACTTTTGAATTTTAATCTCAATGTTTTAATTTTAATTTTGATTCTAACTTCGATTATGATTTTGTTTTTCACTTTTTCGATCCTCACTACGCGTAAAAAATCTTGTTAAAACGTATTAAATCAATGTATATGTTATGTTTTATTATGTTTCTAGTGAAAAAGCCGTTGCTGTATCTTTCAAATAAAATAAAATAAACACGTTCATAAATATTACCGTCACTGCAATATAGCTTAAAGTGACAGATATAGCTTGAAACCTAAGGCCCCTCCAAACAGGCGCGACACGCGACGCGAATCGCACCCGGCGCAAAAGCACCGCCTGTCGCGCGGTGCCTTTGAGTCATGTGCGATTCGCGTCACGTGTCGCGCCTGTTTGAAGGGAGCCTTTATCCGCGACTTAAATGTAACTACCCGTAACAGTCGTTACGGTTAGTCAGAAGCCAAAAAAATTAGACAATCATTTTTTAATTTTTAGAAGTGGACTTCATGTGTGCATCTTCCTGCCCTCATGCAAATTTATCTGTCGATGCACTTCTTCAATGCAAGTCTTCTTACATACGTTATATTGTATATTAGGCTGGTGTCCAGGGCTTCACTTCTGAGCGTGCATTTCGCAAGCACCTCTATTAATCATCTCAGTTTTAACCCCATGTCTAACCACATCATCTTTCACGTACTCTATTCATCGTTTCTTTGGTCTTCCTCTACTTTTGTAGCCATCTATATTTTTTTTAAATGTTGCCCCACACTAGTAATTTCTCCTGTATTGTGGATGCGGTTACAAACATTCAAACTCACATACACAAACAGCCAGACCCGGAACAACTACTTGTAGGTCATACAAATATTTGTTCCGTGCGGGAATCGAACCCGCGACACGCAGCACAGCAGTCAATCGTTTATCCACTGCGCCAACCGTGCCGTCACTCAAACTCTTACTCAAAACTTTTTTTCAGCAAAACTGGAATCCGACCACAACAAAATTGAGAAGGGACCGGGAGAGGTCTACTCCCAAAGCACAAAATCTGTAGTTTCTGCCGAAGTTATGGGCGTATCCTACTCATTATCTTTGGGGCCAAAACCAAGAACGCATGACAACACGATTTGACAGCTGTCTGTACACCCGATGTGTTTTTGTCGAGTTGAGAGAAGGTAATTAATCGGGTGTAGGATTCACTCCGAAGTTTCAAACTACTTTAGGTGGTCCGTATCTTCGTTTACGGACTTACGAGAGTAGGCCTCCTGAATTGAGTTTTAGAGTTACGACGATTGTAAGTCGTTCCTAGCCCAACGAATATTCATTAGATATTTTTAAGGCTCGACCGAGATGGGTTTTTCGTTCTCGGCCGAGACCGAGACCGAAACCGAGAATAAAATAATATCTCGGCCGAGACCGAGAGCCGAGAACGAGAATAGAAAAAGCGTGAAATTTTTTTTTTATACTGTTTGCCTTTTAATACACTACTAATTGTTTAACAAAATTAATTGTTTTAATAATCAAAGTTAAATAACATTATATTATAACATAAAAAAAGCAATTTTTCGGCATTTTCGCCCTTCAAAGAATGTCGTCTCTCGTCATACAATTGTCCAGCTTTGCTAAAAAGTTGTTCACTTGCTACGCTAGTAGGCGGCGCAGATAAAAACTTATTTGCTGCGGGCTTAAGCACCTTATAAGGCGACGAAAACCAATACTCAAAAATATTAGCATTTCTTTGCAGTCTTGGCTCTCTAAGAAAGCTTTCTAGCGCTATTTCGATCACAGAGCTTGAACTGTATTCGTCATTGGTCATTGGCTCGTCTTCCAACTCTATCGAATCATGAGCTGCCCATAAGTTGGATTGACTTGTTGCAGCCATGTTTGACGAGTTAGTTGAAGATGCCCATGTCGTCTCACGAGAATCTGAT
Organism: Dryobotodes eremita; assembly: GCA_917490735.1. Classification (NCBI taxonomy): domain Eukaryota; kingdom Metazoa; phylum Arthropoda; class Insecta; order Lepidoptera; family Noctuidae; genus Dryobotodes; species Dryobotodes eremita. The sequence goes on from OU823269.1 coordinate 639,688, forward strand.
CCTACATTTTCATTGAGAGTGAGAGTCTCGATAATATGAAGTTTGGCTGAGTTAACTTCGCTTTCAGTTAGATATTTAGTTTTAAACCGTGGATCGATCAGTGTTGCAGTAACTAGTGGCAAACAACTTTTAACAAATGAAAACCGCTGATTAAGTGCATCCAGTAGCTTGCTCTTCATCGTCTCTGCGTGATTTCCAATTTCATTATCATCTTCCTGGTCATTAAAGGACTGAATGTTTTGTGTTGGCGCCAATTTTCCATTCAACATTGCCACCAACGGTATTACCACTGAAACACAGGACGAGTCGGAAGAGATATCCAACGTGGCTTGGTAAAAGCATTGCAAAACGTTCACTATATCTTTCATGAAATTCCATTCATCACTGTTAATTTCTAGTATGCCTCCTTTTTCAATACGGTATAGGTTCAAAGCATTTTTTTGCTCAAGCAGTCGTTCCATCATTAAGTAGGTACTATTCCACCGAGTTTCGACATCTTGAAAAAGCGCATGCTCCGGTAAATTTAAGGTTTTTTGAAAGGTACTTAAATGTCTTCGAGCTTGTTCACTCCTGTGAAAATGGCCGACTACTTTATGACATTTTTTTATCAGCGTTTCAACTTCTGCAACCGAAAAAATGGCATCATGGATCGTCAACTGCAGAGTATGAGCAACACAACCCAACGATGTGAATTCAGCTACTCGAGTGGCGCGGACCATGTTGCGAGCGTTGTCTCGTACAGCCAAGTGAACTTTTTTTGCAATGTTATAAGTTTCGGCAATTTCTTTGAGTTTTTCTGCTATATAATCGCCAGTGTGGTCGTCTTCCAGAACAGTCGCAGCCAGCACCACTTTAAGGCGCTGTTCTTTCCGAACGAAATGGGCAGTAAAACTCAGCAGCGAACAAGTTTTTGTAGGATTTGACCATATATCAGTAGTAAAACTTATCCAATCAGCTTTCATTAACAGAGATACCACTTTGGCTTGAACCTTTTCATATGTTTCAGGCATTAACTGACTGCGAAAGTATTTTTCGGACTTCAATTTGTATCGTTTTGGCCCAGATGGATCAGCGAAATTCAAACGTTTAAATCCTTCACCTGACACTGTAGTATAAGGTTGCATGTCCACAATTATGTAATCCATAATTGCTTTATCAATTCGTTTGACAATCTGATGATCATCAGGCCATTTTGCTGAAGGCGGATGAGATATTAATTGTTCTATAGTAGGTTGATGCTTTTTATCATTATTATCAATATTAAGGCGCACGGGCTTTGAAATAGCCGGTTTCAAACTATTTTCGTGAGCAATTTCAGCCAGTTTATTCTCATAGTGTTCATATTCAGATGAATGATATTTCGACAGGTGCAGTTTCAAACCTTTGATAGTCTGATGTTTGGGCTGAGGACTGCCTAATGACACCGTTTTACTACACGACTTACAAGTAGCCTTTGATGGATGTAATACAATATTTTTTTCATAATATTCCCAAATAGGATTTACTTTAGGCATATTTAGTTTTCATCTGCAACAATACAATATTATACCTTCTTAGTAAACATAAACATTAAACACATTAAATCGAAACAAAACTGAAAAAATAGCACCTGATAAGATTGTTGTTTAAAAAACAAATAAGTCGTTAACTTAGATCAAAACCAATTTTCGATTAATTTTACTAAGAAACGGTACCTAACCTACGTATCGTATTTGATTTTAGCAAAAAGCTTTGCAAGTGCTATAGGTACCTATTGACAAACAAACCATGTGTTTAGTTATTTTTAATTGTAGGTATTTTATTAATTATAAACCTTACGTATTTTCAGCAAAAAACATACGCATAACGTCACAAAACCCTATCAATCTGTAATATATATTTAATTTACTTATATTTATAAAAACAACTTACCCGCTTTATATTCCACCCCAAAACTATAAGTAATGATCTTGCTTTCACCAAACCAGTGTAATTAATCAATTTACAAGTATCAACAACAAGTAATCACAGCAAGTAGCAACACAACACTTAAAAGAACTTATTTTAATTTACTGTGTTAAAACAAACTTCCACTCATTACTATTGTAAACATAAACAATTACAAATACTGCTCGAATGGGGCGAAAGCGGCCGGCCGCAGTTCGCCAGCCGGGACTTCAACCAATCACAATTCAGCTCTCTCACGCACTTACACCAATCGACTACGCGCTGCGGCGCGTTGCCACGCGCGGTAAAATTTGAATGCCGATCCGAACAATGTTACAATCTCGGTCATGACCGAGAATCTCGGCTATAATTAGCCGAGAACCGAGACAAGTTTCTCGGTTGGATTTGTAGCCGAGAATGCCGAGACCGAGACCGAGACCGAGATCTCGGTCGAGCCTTAGATATTTTTTATCTCTTCGCAAGCGGCCTTATGCAACGTTATGTCATTAAAAACACATGGAGTCACATAAACGGACATATATCATGCCACCATCTTTGCACGCGCAAATATTATTACTAGTTTCAACAAGCGAGGCATATTGTCACGGAATAGCTAGTAAATGGACCTATTAGCCAATCGAGGGGCTCGTGGCTAAATAATAACAGCCACACGAGTCAATCCAAGGTTACGCTATGCTTGCCGCGGTCGGTTCGTGGATGGATGAGTGACCATCCATTACATAACGAAACCCCTCCGTGCCTCGGAAACCAAGTTAAGCCGTTGGTCCCGGCTGTCATTCATAGATCTTTGACAATAGTTACCAGAAGCCCAGAAGTCTGACAACCGGTCTTACCAAGGGGTATCGTGTTACACAGTAACTGGGCTCTGAAGATCAGACAGGCCGTCGCTCCATATGAAATACTGGTATTCATCTGGATCCTGTTAGTCTGGAAGACGACCTAATTTTGTTGAGACTTGGGGAAAGGCTACGCAGAATGATTGATTAACCTCCATATGAATAAGTATGAGCACTCCATTCGATGATAACTCCATGTCCGGTCATATGGCGTCTGGTCACGTTGCGCTTGCGACGACGTATCGTTGTACAATCGATGCTCTAATATTATGAGACCTGCATACCTACGGCGTGTTTACTAAGAACTGATGTTTTATTTAACGCATTCTTTTGAAGGTGCAGTATGTATGAGGATGCCTTGACGCCTGCTCAGACAGCTGATGTCTCAATAAATCAATCAACTCAGCTTATCGCAGCCCACTGCTGGACATAGGCCTCGGTCAGGCTGCGCCACAACACCCTGTTCTCTGTCTTCCGCATCCAGTCTGTCCCAGCCACATTTTTAAGGTCACCGTCTAGCTGGGGGGCATCCCACCCTTCCTTGCCGATACACGGTTCCCACTCCAGAATGATGTCTACCTCCTTCTGAATAGGGAAACTAATGAATATTTGTGATGCGTTACAATTCTCTACGGGTGAAGATACTTAAGAATGTATGTTGCAACCAGGCAGATAGGCTGTGTTTTTCGTGACCTGACACAGAGAACTGACGACGATAAAAAAAATTGCCAAATATCGCGTCGGCCACAATTATTTTTTGACCACTTTTAATGCATGCGAGACTTGTTTCGAGGCCAGACAAAAAACTAAACGTTACAAAAATCCAGTTCACACGTAATTTTTTGCTGTACACCACAAAAAGGCAACATCTTAGCCACTTCAACCCAAAAATGAAAGCTGTAACCACAGGCTAATCACAAAAGTGGGTCGACCAACAAAAGTGTACATTTAGCCGAGTTAGTTTTAAAACAAAAGGCGTAATGATAGTATCTTATTTTTCTCAGAGCGTTGCTTGAAGAATGGAGCGTGAGAAGGTGGTGAAAGATATCGGCGACTGCGAGGTTAGATAAATATTCGGTGAATAGAAATAACTCTAATATGAGAAAGGTGATATGGATAGAAAGGGTTGACTTCGGAGATGACGTATGGAAGAAGACATGCTGCGCAAACGCTAAACATTTTGGGATAGAGCACGCGGATAGGACGCCTACCTAAATGATTTGAGTCCTACCGCGTAGGCTCCGCCTGCTAGTGACGCTTGCTAAAGAAAATAGTTCACAGAGTGCCTTTCAGAGACCTATTTTCACAGAGTGATCCCACATGGACACGAAATTCATCCCTTGGTTAATTTCCTGGTATTGAAAACATAAGTTTTAAGCCATATTTATGAACACTAGTTTGTTTTATACTTTACGAGCTAATGCCCGGTATGCGTGGCAATGCCTTTTACATTTTTTTGTTAGGGTCCTTCTCCGACGCACATACTACAACTAACCAAAGTTTCATCAGAATCAGTCGAGCCATTTTTGAGTTTTTATACACAGGATGACAGGGACATCGACGCGCAAACTTGAACCATGAATTCAGCACCTGATTCTAGACCCCTTTTTTTTTTTTGGGTGGGAAATCATCAAATGACCTCTCCCGCTCTGGGCGGAGCGGAAGGGCGTGTCAGACTCTTACTGACTAAAACCCACCCGTGTTCCTTCAATTGCCTGTGCGCCAGGGCCACGGTAACTCTTTCGAACAATCCGCAGCCCCGGCAGGCATATGATTCTAGACCCCTAGCGTAGAATAGTTCGTCTTTTATAAAAATAAAACTGCTGTTTCATAGAAAACTGCAATACATACGCGGTCAAAATGTATGGAACAACAATTTTTTTTTTTTTGTAACTGACGAAAAATTTCAACGCAGGTGGCTTCAGAATCATGTACTGAATCCATGGTAACAGGTTGAGCGTCGATATTCCCTTCCACCCTGTACACATAGATATATAAATATAAGTTAGTTTGTAAGGTATATCAGCCATTGTAGTCTCGGCGCGTCGTGTTCCACGCGCGCCTCAAAGAGATGTCAGCAAAATTGACGGGGTCCGATAGGGCCGATGCCTGCCGGGGCTGCGGATTGTTAGAAAGAGTTACCGTGGCCCTGGCGCACAGGCAACTGAAGGAACACGGGTGGGTTTTAGTCAGTAAGAGTCTGACACGCCCTTCCGCTCCGCCCAGAGCGGGAGACGTCATTTGATGATTTCCCACCCAAAAAAAAAAAGCCATTGTAGTCTGAAATAAATGAGTATTATTATTTCCGCATCAGCTCGCCTTGCTGTATTTTGAGGCTAAATCAGTAACATCCAGAAGTCTCTAACTTGTACCAACGCGCATTGTGAAACGGTACCATATTACAACTAACACAATGAACGATTTTGCCATTAAATCTAACGGATACGTCTATGGTGATGCAATATTATTAATTAATACTTTTCTGATCAATCATTCCCTAATTTTGATAGGTAAGCTGGTAACATAGTCAGTTTGTAGATAACACCATATTTTATTGATAACTAGCTGCGCCCTGCGGTTTCACCCGCATAAGTCTCGATCCTGTGGGAATATCAGGATAAAAAGTACTATCCTATGTCCTAATCCAGCGCGGTAATTACGTAACACACTAACACTAGGAATGGGTTTCAGTTCGACAACATTCATTGCGTTATTTACGTTGTTGAGCTGACAAATTTTTAGAACATATGAAGCAATGGATTAGCAATAGGCTTCAAATGATTCATATTGTGATAGATAGTGTGTTACGTAATTAGGGTGCAGGTCATGGTCTACCCATGTGCCAAATTTAGTCCAAATCCGTTCAGCCGTTTTAGCGCGAAAGCGTAACAAATATACAAAAAATCTAATCTTTTCTCTTTATAATATTAGTTTAGATGTGTGTCATTATTTAGTGTTGCAGTGGCAAAATGGCCACCACCGCCTAATCGCATCTGCAATTCCGGCGACATCGAAAGTGCGTAGCAATCACAGAGGTGAAATTTCTCATTTGCCTGTAACTACACCGGCACTACAGAATGGTTACCAAGACAAAGGAGAAGAAGACGAGGCAGACAGAAGGAAAAGGCGGCGGGACATATTTTACGAAAGAGCAGAAGCAAGTTGGATGCATCATCAGCCTACAGCAGTCCACTGCTGGACATAGGCCTCTCTAATTGCACGCCATTTAGCTCGATTCTCGGCAACTCTCATCCAGCTGCTACCAGCCACCCTTCGAAGATCGTCGCTCCACCTAGCCGGAGGGCGTCCCACCTTACGTTTGCCACTTCGCGGTCTCTACTCAAGAACACGTCTACCCCAACGGCCATCGGTTCTACGGCTAATATGGCCGGCCCACTCCCACTTCAGCTTGCTTATTCTGTGAGCTATGTCAACAATTTTGGTTCTCTGCCGGATCACCTCATTCCGGATTCTATCCATCAGAGAGACTTCAAGCATAGCTCGTTTCATAGCTCGCTGAGCGACCTTGAATTTATGGACCAGCCGTATCGTGAGTGTCCACGTTTCGGCATGTCGGATGCAAGCAGCACGAAACAGAAAACTTTGGAGACTTGGAGGAGGCCTACGCCAAAGAGGCGACTTCTACCAGTGATATAATAGAATTAAGTTGAAAAATTGCACGTATATTTGGTAGTAGAAATAAAGGGGGTTTTTATTATTACACCAGCACTCAAATCTTGAAACCGGAACACAGTAAAGCTGTTGGGTATCAAAAATATGTATGGGAGTAATAATTTTCCCGGATAAGGTCTAAAAGGACCTTTACCAGCACAAGAGATCAAAACCCAGAATAATAATAAATTCTTCTATTGGCATTAAAACCGTGCACAAACAAAGTGAAGCCCTGACTCCTGCGCTAGGACAAAACACGTGTGACAGGAACCAAACAAAGAATGAAAAAAAAATGAAGAAGAAATCTCAATCTTACTGATAAAGAATAGTTATGTGAAGAATGTTTTCCACATAACGATTATGATGTTCAATTTGACACCGCCCGCTAAAGGACTAAATCTGTCTAAGTACACATACTAACCTGTGTTTCCGTAAGCAATCATAACAGGCCTTGGCAGCTATTAACGTATGAATCAGTGTGTTGCAAAATTGAGCGTTTGAGCCACAGTTCACGAATATTCGAGAATAAATTGTTAACAGAGTCGAATTGAAAGGTTGGGACCTATCACGATGTTTTTAAGTTAGAATGTACTTACTAAACCACAATAATAGAATAGAAAACTTTTATTTCAGACAGGAGTCCATGGGGTTAGTAACAATTTTACTTAACTTCTAGTGTTAATAGGTTACAGACCCAGATTAACATACAATAATTAAAAATCAGCGTGGAGCTGCATCCACCTCCGCAACATCGGGGAATGCCACCGATCTGCGAATACACTGAGAATACTGTTGGTGCTGCCGCGAACACGCGTCGTCAGGGATGCACATCTATTCCTAATAATGGCGGCAAAACCATTCATATTAGTATCCGCCAACATCCCTGAGGCACTACAGCGCCACGGCAGCCGCAGCAGCACCCTCAGTACACTATTAATACTGCTATTTAAGTTGTAATAGAACTACACAATACGCCTGTAACCCCCGATGGGTTAGGCAGAGGTATACCCTATAGCACACCCACATTTCGCCAGTTATGTTTAAGCCCACGTAATAGGGGGCGAGCCCATTGCCATCAACCAGACTCCGAGCTGCTGCTGAGAAATTCCTGATTGAATAGAACTACTTATTTGAAAAGAAGAAGAAGAAGGTACTGTTACCATCATCATCTATAGTCCGGACTTCACCGACTGCTGGGCATAGGACACTCTTTGCATGTGCCAATCTCCATAGCGAGATGGGTACACGACATTGTTGCCATCGGGGGTATACCTGGATGAGACAGTTATCATTTCAGACCCTTATTAGCAGCGCTAGCAGTTTGAAGGGTTCCATTTCAGCTTTTTATTTGGGATTGGGATGGTAACGTACCTTTTCTTTGACAGTCGTTACGGGTAGTCAGAAGCCCAAGTCTGACAACCAGTCTTATCAAGAGGTATTAAGTGATCCAGTAACTGGGTTGCGGAGGTCAGATAGGCAGTCGCTCCATGTAAAATACTAGTATTCAGCTGCATACGGTTAGTCTGGAAGCCAACCCAACGTAATCGGAAAAAGGCTAAGCAGATTGTTTTTTTTTTTATGGTAACGTACCTTCAATGTCTTTTGGCATTGCAAATATCATAGTACATGCCGAGGAGGGTGCAGTTACAGGAGTCGCGCCGCAACGTCAACTTTAAAGGCTCCCTAAGACAGGCGCGACGCGAGAGAGCTACACAAAGGCGCCGCTCGTCACGCGACACGTGGTGCCTTTGTGTCGGGCGTCGCGTTGCGCCTGTGTGTACGAGCCTTAAGGCGTTTGTGGTAATTGTAATCTGCCCCTCATCATGGAAGAAGACGACTTTTGGCCGCAGAACGTGGTGTTCCGTCGCTTCCGCGGACAAGTTCCACAGGAAAGCACATAGTCAAGCTGATGCAAAGTGAAGTGCTACTAACATAGTCTTAAGCCTTATTTATTAACACAAGTTTCTTTTTATATTAATATATGTATGTTTAGGTTAAGGTATTTATCTATATATCTTACTGAGTCGAGCTGCACGATTACTAACAAATGCGTGCACTGACTGGACAGGTCCACTCAATCTGTGTGGTTCTTTCCTCAAAAGACCATTTCAGATACCAATCTGCATGGTCTTCGCATGACTTGACCAAGATTATGTCTGGACTTTAAAAGAGACTGTGACCTCTGAGTTTGTTTCGGCCTTTCTTCTCAGAGTAGTCAGATAGGAAACGCCGACCTCATCTAGTTTAAAAAACATGATTGACGTGTAAAAGTGTTTGTACAAACCTACTTACAGAAATAAAATCATTTATCATTTATGGGTCTGGGTTGCTAGAAAATAAATGGATTGATCATTATTATTATAGTCGGGGTTAACCACTAAGAATCACGTTATGTCCTACCTTTAAATTCTTCCACTTATTCTTCCTAGATCAAGTAAGGCATTGCATTATCCCTGACACCACATTACGTGTGATGTCATAAGTGTCAATTAATGTCAATGTCGTTGTAATCAGCTGTCTGCCCCCGCTACTGGGTCATCCTGTGACTTACATTTTTATATTTTTGTTTTTATGAGTGAGTTTAGTTTGTGATAATCCTGTGCGAGTCCCAATAAATACTTTTTCTTTCTTTCTTTGATTAAACAATTTAATATAACAGTAAAAGTCAATTATAGTCAACTATTCATATGTACTTTGCCATGAAAATAATTTGTGATTTGCACGTCATACAGGTAATTAGATTCGTCACATCAATGAAATTACGACAAGTTGAGCCGAGCCACTAGTACCCACAAATGAAGCATGGCCTCATGTGCAACGTGTGAATTAATGTCAATGCCGTTCAATCGTTCGTTCGTTCAAACATTCAATCACCGTATACTGACGACGTGGAAAAATAATAGATTCAGTACAGTACATGCAAAATAACACACCTTAGTCCTATGGGGATAACCAAGTCAAGCCTACAGGTGAGATATCCGGCGACGTCGGGTCTACATTCTTCGAAGGTGTGACCAGAGATGTATACAATATAGTACACCCACATTTCGCCAGTTATGTTTTAATCCCGTGAAAGGGGGCGAGCCTGTTGCCAAATGGATTTGATTGGGATTTTGCTCGCTAAAGACCAGGCATAAATCTAGGCAAAAATCACTCAAAGCATTTATTTCAAATTAACCAATTACAGTCACTTTTGAATTGCCAAGGGGTCGGTCAGTCAGAAAGATGAAGCTAGTTGCCGATTCCGAAGCGTAGTAGGTACCTATGGAGAAGAACGGGCAAGAAACTCCACGGACACTCTTTTAAATCAAAATATTGTTACAAAAAATTTATTAAATCCTTCATGTTGAAATTATACATGTGAGAACGATATAGAAAGACGTGCCCGTTAAAAGCGTCCGTAATAAAAAATATAAAAACATTTCTGAAATTATATAATAACTAGCTGCGCCCCGCGGTTTCACCCGCAGCAGTGTCGATCCCGTGGGAATATCGGGATAAAAAGAAGCCTATGTCCTTCCCCAGGATGCCATCTATCTCCTTGCCAAATTTTATCGAAATCCGTTCAGTGGTTTAAGCGTGAAAAAGTAACATACAGAACTTACTTTCGAATCCTAATCCTACTAATATTATAATCCTACTTCCTACTAATATTATAAATGTGAAAGTGTGGATGTTTGGATTTTTGTTACTCAATCACGCTAAAACGGCTGAACGGATTTGGATAAAATTTGGCACATGGGTAGACTATGACCTGGATTAGGACATATGATACTTTTTATCCCGATATTCCCAAGGGATCGAGATTTCTGCGGGTGAAACCGCGGGGCGCAGCTAGTAATACTATAAATGTGAAAGTTTGTAAGGATGGATGGATGGATGGATGTTTGTTACTCTTTTACGCAAAAACTACTCAACGGATTTGGATGGAATTCGGAACACAGATAGTTTATAACCTGGATTAACATGAAGGATACTTTTTATCCCGGTAGTACATAACTGTGGGATAATTTCCGACATCCACGCGGGCGTAGCCGCGCGCAAAAGCTAGTTTATAATATTAATATGGATAAGGACTTAATAATACCAGCCTATATTGTTCCACTTCAGGGCAAATGCCTCTTCTCATACGGAGAACGCACGAGCATTCTTCACCATTCTTGCTGACTTACGGATGACTCGTGTTGTGGTAGAATGTACAAAACTTATAGTCCATGTTCGCCAATCAGCAGTGGATATAAAAATAAGTTGTCCAGCACCACTGTGTGGCGGATTTACAGTCACATTGTTGACTGGTCTTATGTCAGAAATGATGTCATATCGGAATTAGTGTCAATGTCAGGTTTAACAGAGCGTGGGGCGCGATGTCAGCGGCAGCGGTGAGCGGAAGTTCGGAAATACTGTTATTTGAGAACACACGTGCTTCGAAGAGCCAAGTAACGTGAGATACGACCGGTTCACGAGTTCAAGTACGGTGAGCCGCATGTCAGTGGCCACAAAACCAGTATTACGTGGCCTCCTATTCTATTGAAGCTCCGTACTACACTAGGCAGGCTCAAGGTCAAAGTGTTGCCACTGATGTGCAGCCTACTGATGTACGTGGGACGAATGCATGCTGGAGTCAGTAGGGACTGGTCATCTCTTAGCTGCCACGGCTTATTTTAATTTAATTTAATATTTGAATTGCTTTTTGTCTTTTTATTACGGACGCTTTTTACTTTCTGCATAGTTCTCACATGTATTATTTCAACATAAAGATAAGATAAGATAAGATAAAATTTATTTATTGTTTACAAGGACCAGATTATAGTACAGATACATTGGGACATGAGAATAATACACAGTCTGGTAAGCGGGTGAAGCGCTGTACTCCTATATAGGCTACTGAGTAGCCTGTGTTTAGGAGAGACAGGACTGATCCCGTTTAAACAATATACATATAGGGGTCTCATGACGTAGTACATTTTATAATTAGGTATAATTAATTATCCCGGTAACAATAACATGCATGCAAAAATAAAGGTAAATGAAAGCCATTGTAAATAGGTAGATTTAGTGTGTAGGTATGTGAGTGTGTATGTGAGTGCGTGCGTGAGTGTGTGTGCGTGTGTGTGTGTGTGTGTGTGTGTGTGTGTGTGTGTGTGTGTGTGTGTGTGAGGGTGGTTACCTCAGGAAGTCTTCGGTTTCTTCATAATTTAGAGTAGATAGGAACAAGCGGACGGTCTTCTTGCATTTAAATATAGTAGATCCGTAAATTGTTTGTTTTTCATTGATTTTATTATAAAGTGACGGACCAAGGTAGGGGAAGAATTTTTTTATAAACTTTTTTCGGACCGGCGGAGTATGGCAGATATTATTTTTGCGGCGTCTATTTATTTTTATATAGGGTGTTTTTGAGTGTTGCAACAAAATTGTGTGTAGGATAAACTGCTGTCTTACATTAAGTAGGTTGCAGGTTTTGTACAATTCGGTAGTAGGGAAACGTATAGGCCTAAAGGTTGCAACTTTAAGTATAGATCTGTGGGCGATCTCTAGAGGTTTTAGTGTGGTTTTTGCGGCTCCACCCCAGCAAGAGATACAATAATTGAGGACTGATTGGCATAGGGCAAAATATACGTTACGAATGATTGCAGGGTTGGCTACGTGCCGCAAGGTCTTAAATATATAAATCAGTTTACGTATCCGGCTGGTAAGAGTCGAAATATGTGTTTTAAAATTTAGGTTTCTGTCTAAAATAATGCCAAGATATTTAATTTTTTCCACTGAAGTCAGGTCAGGACATTGACATTGACTTCGAATAGGACAAAAGTGTGCTTTTAAATTAATAGAGCTACTAGGTTGAGCGGTGTTAGTGATAGAAAAGATCATAAAGTTAGTTTTAGTAGCGTTAAGAGTCAGTGTGTGTGACAGGAGCCATTTCGTAATGGTATTAAAGCCGTCTTGTGCAGCAGTCTGCAATTCCGTCGATGTGTTTGCAGAAAAAGTGATGGTGGTGTCATCTGCATAGGAAACTATTTTAGCATTAGGAACGTCTAGGTTGCAGAGGCTGTTGATGTACACAAGGAAGAGTGTAGGCCCTAAAATACTGCCCTGTGGTACCCCGTACTCAATAGGCAGCTCTGCACTTTTATGATTGTCTATTACAACTGATTGAGACCGGTCCGACAGGTAGCTCCTAAAAAAGTCAAGTGGGGGACCTCTCACACCGATGCCCTCAAGTTTGATTAAAAGGGTAGAAACAGGGACAGTATCGAAGGCTTTTGCCAAATCTAAAAAGATGGTTAGGACTTTTTTATTATTATTTAAGTTTTCTGTAACATTATTAATAAGACTGTGAACTGCGTCCGAGGTGGATTTATTTTTACGGAAACCAAATTGATTAGGGGAAAGAAGTTTAAAACGTTCAAGGTAATTGGTAAGTTGCTTGTTAACAATGCGTTCCAGCACTTTTGATAGGGCACTAAGGACGGCGATAGGTCTATAGTTGTTTGGTAAGTTCCTGTCACCACCTTTAAAGATAGGGTGGATGATAGCTCTTTTCAAAGCAGTGGGAAATATAGCAGTTTGAAAGCATATATTGAAGATGTGGGAGAGAACGGGCGCAAGAATCTTAACATATCGTTTCAAAAAATACGGGGAGACAGCATCCCATCCAGAGGCAGCGTCAGTTCTCAACATGTTTACAGTGGCAGAAATTTCCTCTACATCAGTGGGTAGCATAACAAACGAGTTGGTGGAGTATACGGGGTTAGGTGGAGACAGAGATGAACGAGCAGCATTGAGGTTATCCGCTAGTTTTTTTCCAATGTTAGCGAAGAATTCGTTGACCTCATCACAAGACTGGGAGGGTGACGATGTATAAGTCAGCAAGGGATTTGAGTTAGTTCTTGTAGAGTGTGTGTTAGTGATAGTTTTGATAGTGTCCCAAAGTTTTTTAGGGTTCTGACTAGCCTTATTTAATTCGTTTGAGTCGAATTGCCTTTTGACTTTTTTCAACAGAGAAGTACAAAAATTTCTGTATCTTTTATATGTTATAAGGAGAGTTAAGTTGCCTGGTGCCAGTTTGAAACATGAATAATGTAACCATTTTTTGATTTAAAAGAGTGTCCGTGGAGTTTCCCGTTCTTCTCCATATGTACCTACTACGCTTTGGAATGGGCAACTAGCTTCATCTTTCCGATCGACCGATCCCTTGACAATTCAAAAGTGTCTGTAATTGGTTTATTTGAAATAAATGTTTTCGAGTTTGAGCTGAGTTTTTAAGTTCTTTTACACAAAAAAAAAAACTACAACTGCCGCTCTCCGCTGACACTGAGCCCACTCACTCGTCAAGTGACAATTTATTAACATATTCATGAGATAACAAGTAAGACACACACGGGTAGGGCTGCCCATAATCTATTCTAATTTATTTATAGCACTTTCTCTATGTACACCCTTTTTCTTTGATAGGTAAACAAATCTCTTTTTTGAGGACTTCGTACTGCCAACCTTCAGTTTGTTCCCTTAGAGTCTTACTTAACAAAACACTATGCTTGTATTCAAAGAAAGGTACACCCACATTTCGCCAGTTATGTTTAAGTCCCATGTTATAGGGGGCCTGTTTTACCAAGGGATATCATAATACCCAGTAACCGTGTTGTGGAGGTCAGATAGGCAGTCACTCCATATAAAATACTGGTTATCAGCTGCATCCGGTTAGACTGGAAGCCGACTCCAACATATCTGGGCGGAGGACTGAGTGTCCTAACTACCTTTTTAAGGTCGTCGATCTATCTAGCTGAGGGGCGTCCCGCACTACGCTCGCCGATACGCGGTCTCCAAACGAGAAACACCTCTCCTATTCTAAATACCATACGCGGCTGCAAAATGACACCTAGGGTTTGAGAAAGACTGTCACACAAGTACGAGTGACGGAGACTACGCTCAACTCAGTCGGACTTTTAGAAAAACAGGACCATATTACTGCCGCATACTTTATTGAGCATCACCACTGCTCTCAAAACAGTGAAGGAAAACATTGTGAGGAAACCGGTATGTCCTAGAACCAAAATTCGAAGACATGTGAGGTCTACCAACTCGCACAGGGCCCGCGTGGTGGATTACGGCCCACTCCTTCTCACGAGGCTTGTGTCCCAGCAGTGGGAACGATATTATACTGTGCTTAGCTCCTCGCGTTCTAAATACCGTAAGTACACGATGATATTATGCAACACACACATATATTCACGCAAAGCGCTCGAGCGGTGGGCAGGAAGCTCTGCCGGCAGGACGTGGTCAATTACGCACGGATATGAGGCGCGCGGGGGGCATCCGCGTGGCACGGAATGTAGGGTAGACTGATAGACTTTATAGGTGCTCTGGCGCAAGTTAGGTTAGTAACGTGACATTTTTTATAGAAATGAATGAGCGAGCACTATCGGCAAACGAGTGAGGGGGCGCGTGGCTAAGTACAAACGGCCGCACGAGTCGACCTTCAAAGTTAAGCAGCGTTTGCCGAGGTGGTGCGATGTTACGATGTTGTTCCCAAGGAGAAAGTTATTCAGTTTGATGTTCTGTACGACACCCTTAAATTACGACGCATTTCTAATACATGCTGTTTATGGGTGGCCGTAATTTTAGGACAGCACCGCACTCCTAATACTTTACTAGATCCACATTAAAATGGTGTTATATCTATTTATTTTCTCCGTCGATCTGAAAGCAGGAAGGATCCACGCTTCCTTGCACATTTATATAATTAAACAGACTTGTAATAAATGGATCCGTTTTTGAATTTGTTTTTTAAATTAATTGATTCCTACTACTTCCTTCCTTCATTAGTATTCGAGTTTTCTATGCTAAGAAAGTAATATCAGTTTATAATGTGGTGCTTACTACACGACTTTATTTTTGGGTCGGTTTATCATCAAATACATATAATATGAGGGCGTGTCAGACTTTTACTGACTAAAACCCACCCGTGTTCCTTCAGTTGCCTGTGCGCCAGGGCCACGGTAACTCTTTCGGACAAACTCGCGACACTGGCAGGCATCAGTCCAAGCGGACCCCATTAATTGGTGCTGACATCTCTTTGAGGCGCGCGTGGAACACGACGCGCCGTCGACCCGGGCTTGGTCCTTACCGGACGGCGAGCTACCCATTGCTCACCGTCCGCAAGCCCGCGCCTACGGTGGCCGGGAATCGACTATCGACTCCCGGCGCCCAGGGCGTCTCCTGCGGCGACTAGGAGCGTGAGATACGTGTGATGCGTGCGAGGCGTGTAATTGCCTCTCCCTCACGCGCTCCGCCTCCTCCTTCCCGAACATTACTTCTTCGCAGATGGAGGTGATGGTGGTGTTGCTTAAAGGTGTGAGGGGCTCGTAGCTAAATAATAACGGCCGAACGGGTCGACTGAAGGTGAAGCTACGCTTGCTGCGGAGAGTTCGTGGGTGGGACCATCCATCACATACCGAGACCCCTCCGTGCCTCAGAAAGCACGCTAAGCCGTTGGTCCTGGCTGTCATTCGTAGATCTTGTCGTAACGGGTAGCCTGACCAGTCTTACCAAGGGGTATCGTGCTACCCAGTAAATGGGTTGTGGAGGTCGTCTCTCCATGTAATATACAGGTATTCAGCTACATCCAGTTAGACTGGAAGCAGACCCTAATATAACATAGTTGGGAGAAGTGTAAGCAGGGGTGTAGACAGTTGCAGGATTGCCGGATGTGCCAGCCGTTTCGGAGATTAGGCGGAACAAACAGACAGACAGACAGACAGATAAAAAAATTAAAAATTGTTTTTTTTGTTATAAGTACCGTATATACTTTCATATGCATTTAGTAAAAATTTGTTATTTTGACATTACAAACAGACACTTAAATTTTATTTATTTGTATAGATGTATAGATACTAACATACAATAATGGACAACCTAGCATACTTACTCTCACAAAACATCAGACACACAAAATTCTGCTCTATGCAAACTGATCATATTCAGGATTGATGACTGATAGAAGTTTACGGGAGATTGGCCGAAGAAGGCAAGACACAAGGGACAGTGGAAAGTTATGGGAAGACCTTTGGCCAGCAGTGGGATAAGACAGGTTAAAAAAAAAATCGCCGCGAACTATAATATGAGAACAGCTTCTTCATTTTCTTCTAAGCGTGCCGATGGCAACCTAAATTGAGTCGCCCCAGAAATCGGTTACGATTTTGGCGCCTTCAGTAGCATCCATCAGTTCCTGTAACGTGCAGACTACAGGACACACAGGACAATAGCGTATGCCGTGGTAAAATATTTGCCAGTCAACTAGCGGACTAAAGAAGCGAGGAAGGCCCTGGTTAACTTGGATGCCTATCGTCAAAAACAACCTGAATGAACCCAAAGCAGTCATCTTTGGTGAAGAATGATGAGGAAACCGACCCATGGAATAAAGCTAGAAAGGCAGAGATAGAGCAAACTCGTAGCGGGGCTGACTGTCCAGGGTGCGCCTAATGCGCCAATTCTCACCAATGGAGGCCATTTGATCCGCTAAAGCGTAGTAACCTCTTGAATATGATTTCTTCAAAGCCGCACTCGCACCGCCCTCATAAAACTCATAAATAGAAAACGGTGTGTTCTATTTACGATTTAAATGGGTAATTTGTAATACGAATTTTGAATTCCGAACACAATTCGACATTCATCGATCGCCGTCCGTTCCGAACGGACGTCTTTATGTCAGCAGTTAAGTTTAATTGCATTTGTAGAGCGCTAATTAAAAGCGTTTAACGACTGTAATTTATTTAATGTTTATGACATTATTATGTACGTCGATGATTGTGTTATGTAAGTTAATTAATACATTATTTATCATTGTTTTAATTTATTCTTTTGAACTTACTGGCTTAATAGCATGTAGTCGTGTCAGAAGATGGACAGCTGATTTCTCTTGTGCGATAATAATAACATAGACTACGAGCATTGCCCCGTGGTGATTATGCCAATCTATCTATTTATATTACAAATTAAAATGAAATGCTGTTCGATGGTACACGCATCACTCGAGAACGCTGGACCGATCTGCCTATTTCTTTTTTGTTTTAAATTGTTCGAAATAGTCCGAAATAGGGTTTTATGGATAGAAAATTGGAAAAAAAATCTAATTCGGGAAAAACAGAACAGCACTTTTTTCCATGGAATTTTTGAATGGGTGATTGTTTGGGCAGGACAACGTGTCGGGTCACCTAGTTCATAATATGTTCACATCTCAATTGGCCAATAAACCTGTCTGGTCTCTGGAGACTCAGTTCAGCTGTGGTGTGTGGATCCAGAAGTCAGGCTATACTGAAAGGCATGATCGTTCCCTCGCCCTTATCCCAATTAATTTCGGGTCAGCACAACACGTCTTCTTCCACCACATCTCTATCAGTCGTCATCTCGGTAGTCCCCCCTTTCTATCCATATCATCTTCCACACAGTCCGTCCATCGGGTCTTTGGTCGTCCCCTACTCGTATAGCCCTCCACATTCTCATACTCAAAACTTTCCTCACGACATTGTCCTCATTCCTTCGCATCACATGCCCATACCATGACAATCGAGTTCCACACACCTTTCCGGGCCAAACTGAAATTATTGTTGAACTCAAACTCAAACCATTTCAGGCACTTTTGAATTGTCAAAGAGTCGGTCAGTTACATCAGAAAGTTGAAGCTAGTTGCCCATTCCAAAACGTACACCTTTTTGAAGATTGCAAAAGCGCCCTCAAAGTAAAAAAAAAAAACAAATAAACACTTGTAATCTAAAAAAGAAAGAATTAAGTTTATTAGGACACAGTTTGTGAAACACAAAATATGAATAACAAAATAAAAAAGTGAAAGTAATGTTTAACAACAACAGTGTGTGCCTCACGGCTGCGCCAAAAAGGTTCATTTCAACATTAATACCAGACCGATGCTGTCTGACGCCGGTTTTTTAATGAACCTTTAGGAAAACAAACTAGTTCTCCAACTAGTCCATTCATAAAAACCAGTCCTAATATTTCCACACTTCTCTCACTTCAGACGGTCTTCAAACCCACTAATTGCGTCGCACTACCACTTCTGCGATACTAAACGAGGGTAGTTATAACTCGGTAGCGCGGTTTATAAATGTTATTCCTACCTTCACCCTAGCTGCAATAAAAAGTCCCTGACTTTCAAGCTTCGTTATGGAACGAAGGGGGAAACGTCAAAGATTAATTTGGTGAAAGATGTGACACTTGCCTCTTTGGTTTAGTGAACGCATGTGCTACTTGCTGACCATGAGATACTGGGTCCGATTCTCGGGTCAGGCAGTGTCATTCCCATCTGTCGGTTCTCAGTAGCAGCCTGGAGGCTGGATTTGTACCCGGTTTATGGCGATAGGCCAATGGGACTTAAACATTACTGGCGAAATGTGGGTGTACTACAGGTACACGTCTGCCTAACCCTTCGGGGGATGCAGGCGTGATGTTATGGTATGTGACACGGTACCCGGGCGTTAATATGACACTTCGAGCTTTAGAAAGAAACAGAGACGACACTACTAAGACGAACTTTTCCGATATATTCCCACTGATGTTACATTCAACTGCGTATCAGTGATAACACTTGCACTGCGAAAATAACCCTTACTGCTACGACATCAGGGCGCTATAAATTTCAAATAGTTACCACTGGTGTGCACTTGACAGTATTTTTAAACGTTTTAATTGAACTCTAAAGTTCTAAACAATAGTCAAACCTTCAGTAATTAATTTGAGTTCAAATCTTGCACACTCGTCAGCTTTAATAAAACTCAAATTATTATACGACTAGCCCGCGACTTCGTCGTGACTTCTGTCGTGATATTTCGGGCCCCGCTGCACCGCGTCGCATCGCATCGCTCGCCCGCGCTATTACTTCGTTTTTGCTTTGGGTTCTTTCTGACTTTTTTTATTTTTGCTCGGCTTCTAAGGGTCGTCGCGTGATGTTAAATAGCCTACAACCTTCCTCAAGAATTGGTCTATCAAATGCAAAAAGAATATTTCAAATCCGACTGGTAGTTTCAGAGAAACTCTTCAGCTTTACTATATTAGAATAGATACACCAAAAGTAAAGCTTGATGTTCATACTTGTTTCAAAATACGCCCACAAACCACTATTATAACCAAATTCGTCGACTAAAGCACGATAACATCAACTTATAATGCCACAAAATCATGCAAGCTATGAATAATATTAACCAATTGTCGCGTCTACAATTTTTTTGCCAGTCTACGTCTAAACCGACGCCGGCCTGTCGCAATCAATACTATGTTTATTGCTTGTGCACTTTGCTATTGCAGATACTTTTTTAAGTCTGTTTTTGAAAGAATTTTGCGTTTATAGGGATTGTATTATTGTTCTATTTTACCATTCACAAAATCTGCCTGCCTTTTCCGAACTATGTTGAATATGTTACTAAAAACTCTATGAATCCAAATGAATTCAAAAGAAAATTAAAGTCATTGTTGTTGAGGAAATGTTATTACAGCATAGAAGAGTTTCTCAAAGATAATAGTAGTTGAGCTAATATGTGATTGTATTTTAATGACTTTATGTAATCCAATATTCTACATCAGACCTCAGACCTCAGACATCAGACATCAGACCTTAATGAATTGTATTGACATACTCGTACATTTCTTTGAATTGAATTTATATTGTATAATTATTTTGAATGATATTAAGTTAGATTATTATAATTAATTATAAGACTGCTAATGTTGGGACCAATTTGGAATGTAGTCTTTGTTTTTTTTCTGGCTTTGTGTTACATTTATTGTGAAAACTACTGTTCGACACAAATGTAAATTTGTTGACAATAAATAAATAAATAAAACTGTCTTATGTAATTTTGATGTTCAAAAAAGTGCTGATTCCCAGTTTGTATAAATGACTTTTGATTTTTAAGTCTGTACCAGCCGTTAATATACAACATCGATTTATCGTATTTCTCCTTTGTAGAGCGTCATCTCTGTCCCTCACACCAGAGAGACATCCTCTTTCTTAAGGTCGATGTGTTATTAAATTCCGGGTGTGTTCATATTATCCCCGGTTCTCAGTATTCCTGTCTAGTAATCCAGCGAATGAATCCAGTCCAGTGCTAGACTGGATAATATCGTCTACATTATTCAGTAATTTAGTCAGTCAGACAAAAAACAATGCGTGTACTGTTTAACGTTTAATCTAGCACTTGATTGGCCGTCTATACTATTCCAGTGTTGCTGGAATCGGCATGCTGAAATGAAATACTGGACTGGATTGTTCAGTTAAATGGGTACATTCCAGTGCTAGTTCACGTTATTCCAGTGGCTTTCCAGCGCTGGTTTCTATCGCTGGACTGGAATAATATGAACCGGGCATAAAACAAACACCATCAGAATTACATTTCCTCTGCACAAACTTATAAAACGCCTCCGTGTCACTGTGTGGCAATCAACGCTATGTTTTATAGCAGCACGCTATAGCGACTCGGAATTAGAACATTATGTCATGCGTGCTAGCGCCCAACGCGTCTAAATGATGCATCGATTGCCAATCACCTCTAGTCTATCATCGTTGGTCTAGGTTTGTTGTGGTCGGCTTCCGGCGACTGAATATCAGTATTTTTGAAGTGAAAAGTTGAAAACCTTTTTAGCCGCACTTTGCAGTCTTTCTCAAGTGTTGAAAATGAACCGTCACGCTCAGGTCTGTGACGCTGAGTCGGGTATACTCGGCTCCAGTCGGTCTGTGACGCTGAATCGCGAATACTCGGTTCCAGTCGTAAGTTTTCACTTCTATCGTGTGGTTATAAGCACCCCTCTTTTTACACAACAGTTTCATACTGCTTTTGTTTTAAACCGTATGAACAGTGGGCTGTTGACGTGTGATCCCAACTTTTTACTGATCATCGCTGTATGAACGGGGCCAGATATAAGACAGAAAGGCCTACTCATCATTGGCCTAGACCCAGCCAGCAGTTTCTAAGTAGGCCAGTGATTCGGCTAAAATTATGATGTTGACTATCTGACTCATCATTTTAGCCGAAGACGTCCACAGCTCGACATAGGCCCCCCCAAGCACCGCCACTTCAACCGGTTCTATGCTTCTCGCATCCAGAGGATTCCTGCGGCCTTAACAAGGTCATCAGTTCACCTTAAGGGAGGCCTTCCAACGCTCACACAAGTTCGCATGATCCCTGGTACAAGTGTGGGAAGGGAACACCGGAGTGGTTTTTCGTAAGTAAGAGTCAGACAGACCCCTCCGCCCATCCCAGGGCGGAGGATATCCATGAGGATTTTCCAAACCAGAACGAAAAAGGCCTTCCAACGCTACGTTTTCCGGTACGCGGTCACCACTCCAGAACCCTGTGACTAAAAGCCGTATTACTACGCGATATTCTGGGACCCTGACCCTTTCCCTAAATCGGGATAGTGCAATAAGAGAAAAGGAAGAAGGGACCCTATAAAAAAACACATCAACTAAATATCGTATAGTGTAATAGGGTTTTAACTAAAACTAAATTGAAAGCCTTAAACAATCTAAGATTTTAGTACGAAAACGACAAATGTTAGTGTGTTCTAATAAAAACGTAATGTCTCATTGCCATCCCAGAGATGTGTCATGTGCCTTTAATTACACCGGCGCGGTGTACACCCCGAGCGAGCTGCTTCACAAAGACTTCTATCTTGCGTTTGCAATTTTGTTTCCAAAAATGTTAAACAAGATGTGGTTTTGGTAAAACTGCTTTAACATTTACCACATAAAGTTCAGTTTCCGGTACAACTTCCAACTATTTAACAATAGTCACTACATATTATAAAACCCTCCGCCGCGTCTGTCTGTCTGAACGCGATAAACTCAAAAACTACCGAACGGATTTTTATACCGTTTTCACAAATAGACGGAGTGATTCATGAGGAAGCTTTAGGTGTATAATTCATTAGAATTTTTTGTAAATTGGCTGAAATATGGAAATGCTTATTATTGAATATGTCGGAATAAAATCATGCCAAGTAAGAGCTTTACTGGCGTGCGCCGCGTAAACATTGGATGAAATTTGGGACACATAGTCCAGACACCTGGATTAACACATAGAATACTTTTCATCCCATTACTACTTTCCCGTGGGATAAATTCCGACATATACGCGGGAAAAACCACGTAAAAATCTAGTAAATAAATAAATAGGACTTGTACAGACTTTAAGTATGTCATGTCAAATAGTGGTACTTACTTAATAGATCGTTACGAACTCTAGCTCAGCACTCTTCTTGAAATCATGCACAACACTGCAACAAAAGAGAAGATATTTAATTAGTAATTTATAACATTTTATTCCTTATAAATGACATGGCTAGGAAGGGGGATGACTGAGATGACGACTATTAGAGATGAATGGAAGAAGACATGCTGCACTGCCCGTGTATAAATTGAGATAACGACAGAAGAATGACAATGGCGGCTTGACTTTACTAACAACGAATTTTATCAATAAAACTGAATGTCGCACATCTACTGGCTTAGCACGAGAACCGTAGAGAAGCGTTTTGCCGACGGAAGAGTAGACAAAAATGACGTTTCCGCGTCGAGAGTAGAACATTTTCTGTAGACACGCGATTTCTATTCTACAGTAGAGTAGCAATACTCAATACTCAATTCTTTATTGCATTCCATATGTATTACACAGATGGTCTAACAAAGTAAAAGATCAATATGAACCCTGTCGGGCACTGCAAAATTAAGAGAAAACTTCGAGATAAGCCTGCTGTAGCGCATTCAAGACCTGTCATAGTCAATATTCCTCAACAACGATGACATTGACAGCTCTTGAACGCGGTTTAGACACGTTTAGGTTCATTGCTGAAATTCGCCCTAAATCCTAGCCCAGGTAAAACATTCTTCGATAAATCATTTCTGACGTCACCACTCGAGCAAGACCCATGTTCTACTACAATATCAATCTCCAATTGAAAGTAGATTTTAAAGTAAAGACTAGCTAGGAATTAGTCAGTGTTGAATCTGGAAAATACCCTT
Organism: Dryobotodes eremita; assembly: GCA_917490735.1. Lineage (NCBI taxonomy): Eukaryota > Metazoa > Arthropoda > Insecta > Lepidoptera > Noctuidae > Dryobotodes > Dryobotodes eremita. Next base: position 663,166 of record OU823269.1, read on the forward strand.
CGAGACAGTCAATGAGGCTCAAAATAATATAATTTATTAAACGCTGCTGCTTCCTAGTCTTATCAGTGACGAATGAATCAGTGCTAAAAACAGGCTAATTAACAAATCAATTAGGTACTACATCGAGACGAGGCAATTAGTAACCTATCTGACGGTTTGTGAAACGTCACCGATTTCTCTAGGGACGTGACGAAGCATCGCAAATCACTCATTAATTTGAGCAATTTGATTCTTCACCACTGTAGGCTCGTGGCTAAATGATAACAGCCGCGCGAGTCGATCGAAGGTTAAGCTACTCTTGCCGCGTTCAGTTCGTGGATGGGTGACCATCCATTACACACCGTAACCCCTCCATGACTCGGAAAGCACGTTAAGCTGTTGGTCCCCGTATTCGTAGATCTTTAATACTCATTAAGGATAGTTATAAACTTAAAAGTCTGACAACAAGTCTCACAAAGGGGTATCGTGCTACCCAGTAACCGGGTTGTGGAGGTCAGATAGGCAGTCGCTCCATGTAAAATACTGATATTTAGCTGCATCCGGTTAGACTGGAAACCGACCCTTACAGACACTCTCACTCGGGTACAATTAACCGCCACCGGTATCATTCGTCACCTATGGCTTATCCACGGTTTAATTTTTTCTCAAGTGGGTACTTTAGCAATATATTAAACACTTAAACCCTTATTTGCCTCCTACATTTGTGTCAACGACGGGTTTTTGGAATTTAGTCGTTGTTTGACATTGTGGCCGCTGCGTTGCCGTGTTAACATTTGCTGTTATTTTTTACCTTAAAGGTAGTCAACAACGTACCTATCATTCGCATCTTCGATAGGACAAGGGCATAACAGACAAATTATTATTACATGGATTACTATTACATGGAACTATTGCCATCAAAGGGCCACAAATCCAGACTCCGGGCTGCTACTGGAAAATTCCCAATGAAAAAAATCTAACAAAACTTTGCCCGACCTCGGCATTAAACCCAGAACCCACGCTCAACAGTCGCACTTCTGACCACCAGACAAACGCGACAGTCTCCGTTTATGATCATCATAGTCTTGCAAAACTTGAATAATGCTGCTCGACTCAAGATTCGAACCCCACGAAGGTAACGTTATTCGATTCATATTGTGCTAGGTCGTGTTAATTAAGGCTTTTACGAACAGGCGCGCCACAAAGGGTCCGCCTGTCGCGCGATGAGCGGTGCCTTTGTGTCACGTGCGATTCGCGTCGCGTGTCGCGCCTGTTTGAAAGAGCCTAAATAAATGCCTAATACATATTTTTTACTATACTATACATAATAAATCATGGGAGAGATCACCAAATTCCTCTATTGGACTTTGTTTATTTTTTCCATCCTCTGCCAAATCTTTATTTTATATTTTATGGCAGGAGACAGTACCTTCACTTTTTAAACCGACTAATTGCCGGGAGGGGACGCCCTAGGAAGACATTATAGGGACCTTATTGGTGATGTTCTTCAGAAAGGTCAGGTGCGTAGTACTCGCAACCCACGCGGGCGTGCGGGTATGACAAGGAGGTCTAAGCACGAAATCCATAGTTTCGGTCGAAGGTACGGGCGATTCCTTCTCCGTATCACCTGCGGACATAAAATTAGTTTGCGACCCGACCTAAGAATTAATGACACGATTTGGCATTTGTCCTTACTTCCGATGTGTTTTGCCCGTCCAAAAAAGTTAATTAATCAGTTGTAAGGTTCATTCCGAAGTTTTGAACTACTTTTGAACGGGCCAGTATCTTCGTTGACGGGACTTAAGAGAGAAGGCCCCAGATGTATGAACGTAAACGAAGCAAAAGGAGTATGTAAGGATCGTAGCAGGTGGAGTTCTGTAGTTTCTGTCTACCCCATGGGAAGAATGTGTGAATTTATGTAAATATTAATTCCTGAGTGACGGCACATAAGTACGTCGGGCACCTTGCTGACTGACCAATATTCTAACCACGCGGCATAACACGAAAATAAAAAAATAATCACCCAAAAATTAGTACACACAAATTCAAAGAAACGCATCTTCAGAACTACAAAAAGCTATCCGATAACAATCGCAAGCGCAGCCCGACAATGTCCGATTGTTGGCGAAGTGTGCCGATCGCGTCACGGTTCGCCTGACGCCCTGACGTCACGAGAACATTCAGAGCAGAACGGATGAGTTCGGTACAAAAAGTTCGGACTGATGAGTCATTATTGTACTTTTTATAGGACCTTGAAATGGGTATATATAAATGACACTGTGTTGTATTTTGATACGCCTTTGTTGAACGTTTTGGCATAGACCGGGTGTTTAGGAGGTTGACCCGATCTCTGACGGTCATCCACCCGGTTACTTCAGTTGGTATAAATTACTACTATCCTACCTTTTAGTGAAGCCTTTGGCATAATCAGCCAATAACGTTTCCACTGCTGGGATACAGGCTTCCCCTGTGTGAGAGGAAGTGGGCCATTGCGGGTCGATGGAAGTCACATGACTACGAATTTTTGGTTCTAGTACATGCCGTTTTCTTCACGATATAAGTGCCTTCAACTTATAAGTCGGGGCCGTTACCACTGGGCCACCACTGCTAAGCTGCGTCCAGATAATAATATGTTCTTTTGTCCGTATCCGCGTCGCGATCCAAGAACGCTAGTTTGAACGCGAGGGATCGGGGCGCACCTTGATGCGTTCGGAGGCGCCGTAACGCCGTACCGTTCCGAACGGCGTCCAAACTAGCGTTCTTGGATCACGACGCGGGTACGGAATGGAGGAACTGTGGACAAAAGAACATATCTGATCGAGACTTAATTCTATGGCAGGCAGAGAACTTATGGAGGGACTACATTCTTGGTTGTAGTTTTGGTTGTCAACAAATCGCATCAGCTAACTTGATATCTAACTTACTGCAAAATAATGTAGTGTTCAGACATTTTGGAAAGATACTTTATCATTCTGCTGCCGTTATCACAATTATTAGTGGCCGTCGCAAAATGACTTATTCTCAAACTCAAAGCATATATTTCAAATAAACCAATTACAGGCACTTTTGAATTGTCAAGGGATCGGTCGGTCAGAAAGATGAAGCTAGTTGCCCATTCCAAAGCGTATACGTACCTATGGAGAAGAATGGGCAAGAAACTCCATGGACACTCTTTTAAATCAAAATATGGTTACAAAATATTGGTTACATCATTCATGTTGAAATTATGCAGGTGAGAACGATGCAGAACGTTAAAAGCGTCCGTAATAAAAAGACAAAAACAATTAAAATATTAAATTAAAATAAGCCGTGGCAGCCAAGAGATGACCATCTTCCACACTTCTCGAGTAGTAAGTACCCTCTGTCAGCCATATCATCACACACAGTCCATCCATTGTTATTTGGTCTTCCCCTACTCTTATATCCATGAAGTTGAATATTAAGACTTTTTACAGTTCCAGGTATCGAACAAAAGAAGCATTTTGACCCTAAATGAGTACTTGGGATGTAAGGTATCCTTAGACATCTAGAGATATCTTACATCCCCGAGGGTCTCAACAAAGTAACATTCGATTAGCGATGATGCTAGTAGAAAAGTTAAAAAAATGTATGGGGTTGACATAAGCTATCGAAATGTCACGGGATCACAGGTCAACGATTAGAAATTAGCTAGACAATGTTAACATCATTCGATTCTATGAAACGAATCGACAGCGAAGAGATGCGTAGCCAAGTGGCAGTTTTTGACAAGCGTTATCGCTAGTTTTCGATTTGTATGATGGAAACATTAGCGAAAGCGATAGCGATTGTAGAAATAGAATCGCTCCGAAGCGAATGCCATTTGTCTAGGCCCTCTGGTACTCTACACGCCCGGGCAAAATCGCCGGTTACAGCCAGTCATAAAAAGTAATGCCCGCTAATATACTCTGACTCAGTATCTGCTACTCCATATACGGACGACCTTGTAATCCATTTCAGTTCTATTTATATACTGGAGCTATCAGAGTTCTGTTTGAGCAATAAGCTACAGCAGGGATCACCAATCAGTTTAACGGGGGTCCTTTTTTTGTAATGTTGTGACTCGCAGTCCGTTTGGTAGACGATTACTAGCAACCAAGATAGGTGATTATTAGTTTTTTTTTTTTTACTTTGAAATATCTGTCTGAAGTGTGGAGTAAAGTTGGTGCAAGCTAAAACTCAAATGAGTTATTTTAACATTTAATATAAAAAGAAAACTGTTTTTTTACTTAAGGTCCGCACAAAATAGGTTGGCGGTTCGGATCCGGTCCGCGGTCCGCCATTTGGTGACTCCTGAGCTACAGTATCAACACACACATACATGACATAACATCACGCCTTTATTCTCTGAAGGGTTCAGCAGTGGTGTGCCTATAGTAAACAGTACCCCGTATACTGAGTATCCTTGCGTTGTAATACCACATTTTTTCGCGCACTGGATTTTCAACGCACTACCAAGCGCCGAGAGTTCAAAATCTAACAGTGTTTTTTTGACTCGCTGGGACGTGCTGTTTGATTCTCAACCGTCGGCTCAATACCGAGAGTTGAAAATCCAGTGCGCCATAATAAATCGCCCGTGCGTCCGGGGCTGATGAGTCCTTTCACAGTTACTCTACCTCTAATTTTGTATCACTGTCTAAATCACAGTGACCTTTATTCTCTTTACAATAAGGTTGCTGTTAGCTTGCTCTTGTCAGATCTATCTATACTAATATAATAAATCTAAAGAGTTTGTTTGTTTGTTTGAACGCGCTAATCTCTGGAACTACTAGTAGGATTTGAAAAAAAAATATGTTTTGGTAGCCCAATTCTTGAAGAAGGTTATAGGCTATGTAACATCACGCTAAGACCCTTAGGGACCGAGCAAAAACAAAAAAAAAAAAAAAAAAGAACTCTAAGCGAAAACGAAGTAACAGCGCGGGCGGGCGGGCGATGCGATGCGACGCGGTGGGTCGGGGACCGAAGGAGTTTTTATAAAATGTGGCTGTTATTTTAGTATAAGAGTACTGACTATCTTACGACTTCCACGCGAACAAATTCGTGCGCAGAAGCTAATGTAGAATAACTATGAAAGGATTGTACATAGAATTCCCGTGAACTAAGCTAAAGTACTTACTCTTATCTGTGGAGTCTCGTACAGAACAAAAGAAAGCTGCACTAGGACACGAAACGTAACGAAAACATTATTTACTGATAAATATAAAGTAATTGATTACGTTGTAGGGTGGAACACCCTGTTATCGGACACGCATTTTTATTTATTTATAAGCGTCATAATAAGTACCGTGTAGTACTAGGGGGCAATCCTGTTAATACACATTATGGATTTAATACTTTAGGATACTGGGGCCCTATAGACAATCTAGGATGCAAGAGCGAGTGAAGTGAGCACCCTGCCTCTGCGATAGCCCCTAGCTCCGAAGCTGACATGAAATAGGGGGGCCTCATGAATCGAGGGGCCCTGGGCACTGGCCCAGAGTGGCAAATACAAAAGAAGCCCCTGACGGTAGCAGAAGAGCGGATTGATACCAATCTATATTTATAACAAAGCTGAACAGTTCGTTTAAATGCGCTAATCTCTGGAACTGCCGGTCAGATTTGAGAAAATATTTTCCCCAATATATTTTTTTGCCCAATTCTTGAGGAAGGTAACAGGAGGAGGTAGGCCGTATTTAACCTCACGCTACGACGCTAAAGAGGTGAGCAAAAAGAAATGCCAGAACGAACTCTCAGCGAAAACGAAGTAATAGCCCGGGCGGGCGATGCGACGCGACGCGGTGGGTCGAGGGAACCAGAAATGTCACGCGGACGAAGTCGTGGGCTGAAGCTAGTAATATAAAAACGTCTCTTTGGAGGCAGTTCAATGCCGCCGGCTTAAACTCGCTACTCCTTCATACCGATATACCGTAATTAACAGAACACTGTGTTCATTCATGAATTTAATTAAATAACAATCCCGGAGAAACGCGATAAGCGATCTCCTGAAAGAGATTGCGCATTCGGTATATTTATTTTCCTTCATTTGCTTTCCTCATAAGGAAAATTAAGAGGAAAAGCGGGCACGTGGTCAATTATTCCATACTAAATTATTCCGATGTTTTCCCCCTGCGGGGAATGGGGGCTATCTTTTTTGTTGGCGCCACTGTCGAGTAAGTTCCTGTTGCAGGACTTTTATTTGATGTTCCGGATATATTTAAATACCCTTATATTCATAGTATGTTTATTTTATTACATTTTAAAACTTCAAATGAATATTTAGATTATAATGTTCTTAAAATTGGCAAGCATGAAGCAGACAAATCTTATTCTTCCTTCAAGTGCTACCAAATTAGATCCTAACTTTTTACTTAAAATCTTAAGCCATAATTAATCATGAATGGCACAACCATTACAGCTATTATGAATCATTCGTTAAAATCCGTGATAAAAAATCCCGCAAACAGTGAACGTTCAGTACATATTTTAACACCTAGAAACCTTACTCTACACTAGCGCCTCTAGCGGCGAACTCAAGCGCGATAGCCCTCATTTCGTAACACACTAACAGTAGGAATGGCTTTCATTTTGACAGTTCAACAACATTCATTGCGTTATTTACCTTGTGGAGCAAACAAATTCTTCGAACATAACGAAGCAATGGATTAGAATTATCCTTCAGTATTATTCAGATTGTGATTGTGTTACCCAACAGGGGTGCTGGTTAATGATATTTGAGCAAATATTTATATACGATATAATGTTTTATCTACCTCTGCCATGTCCCGATTACTGGACAATTGCTTGCACTGACTGGACAGGTCCACTCAAATCTGTGTGGTTCTTTCCTCAAAAGACCAACTCAGACACTAATCTGTATGGTCCTCACATGATCTGACCAAGATTTTGTCTGGACTAAAGTCCAGAAAAGTTCGAGAAAGAGAAGAGAAGAGAAGAGAAGAGGAGAGAGAGAGAGAGAGAGAAAGAGAGAGAAATAGAGAGAGAAATAGAGAGAGAAAGAGAGAGAGAGGGGGAGAGAGAGAGAGAGAGAGAGAGAGAGAGAAAGAGAGAGAGAGAACGAGAGAGAGAGAGAGAACGAGAGAGAGAGAGAGAACGAGAGAGAGAGAGAGATAGAGAAAGAGAGGTCCTAAAATGGCGAAACAAACTCTTTTAAAAAAGAGTTTGTTTCGCCATTTCTTCTGAAGGGTAATCAGATAAGAAATATCGACTCCATCTAGCAATTTTTTTTTAATATGCCTTGTAAAAGTGATTCCGATATCCTATTTACAGAATAAACAATTTCATTTCATTTCCCTATGACTTGTGTAATAGCGTAGGTACATAAATTAATAAATTTTAGAACAAAAAAATAATTTGTCAAAGAAACCAAACATGGCCGTGGTAGTTATAGACAATATTGTAAAAAAAAATTGCTCTAGTGTCATAATTATCATTACTCCGGGTAAAAAACTAGGGAATACGTTTGTGTGGAACAAACAGGTTACCGCATTTCCATTTAAGTAAATGTCTCTGTAAATCTAGTCAAAAAAAAAACAATTTTATTTTTTTGCATATTTTACAAGCCGTCAAGCGCTGTGTTAAGACAAACGTGGATTATAATAATTGGCTCGATAAAAAAAAACATAAAGGCTATTTAAAACGTGTACCTTTAAGAGATAACATCATGAAAACATGTGAAAGTGAAAGTTATATCAAAAGATAAGGCTTATTGTTTTTAAGGCATGTTGAGAACACATTTTATAAATTCGTTATTATTTTTAAAATATATACAAAATCTAGCAGTTCAAGCGCTCGCACCGACGCGGCCGGCCAATGCCCGCCGAGTAAAACCCACACCGCTCTACAAGATACCCTTAAGGCGGATGCGCTAAGGTAGCCCGCGGAATTCAAATTTTCTAATGTTGTTTTCAATTTGCAGGTCAGTATCATGTTGTATGTTGATTTAAATATGATTCGCGGCAGTATCAAATATGTATTTACAGAATTACAATCATAAAAATCATCAATACATCTCTCTAAGTTCATATTACCCTATTTCATGAAATCATGACATTTGAGGCCAATTCTAACTTATGGAGTTGTATGGCTGATTCTAATGATTATAATTCTGTAAAGCCATATTTGATACGGCCGCGAATCATATTTAGATCAACATACAACCTGATACTGACCTGCAAATTGCACACAACCTAAGAAAATTTGAATTTCGCGTGCTACCTTGGCGCATCCGCCTTAAGGACGATAACTACGGCCCTTCGAAACAACAAACACTAACGTAAATAGCATCTTAAAGGCTATTCACACAGATTTCTTACGCAATCTTGTCCGTGGCGCACAATAACTCTGCGAGACGTACTAATTCTTTACAAAAACATAATTTAGCAATTCGTTTGTGACTTGAAAACAATTGCTTACTAACTAAAAATATATACCTACTTCTGCTTTCCCCTTCGGGGCTTACAAGCGTGATATTATGAGTTATGCTCGCTTATGGTACTTGAAAAACTAAACTATGGTTCATTTACATATACTTAACCATTTTATTATCCTAACTAATATTATAAATGCGAAAGTGAGTTTGTTTGTTTGTTATGCTTTCACGCTAAAACGGCTGAACAGATTTGGATGAAATTTGGCACACAGATAGACCTTGTCCTGGGTAAGGACATAAGCTCCTTGGCATCCTGGATCGCAAACGAAGTCGCGGGCAACAGCTAGTATCATAGAATACTATTATGTACACCATAAAAATACAGATATAAATGTACCAATTTTACACAATGGGCGGTCATATCATATTATGGTGACCAGTTTAACAATGCGTTTTAGATTAGTCTGTCAACTGCATATAGTGCCGATAAAATCACAAATGTTCGAGCACGCCGACAACCGGTGCACCCACCCTCCAATAAGTCCCTATCTACAAGTGATTCGGTATCTTATCGCAGTGTCCGCTCCACATCGAAGTTATTTTCTTAGAGAACTGCTGATAATACGAGTTGCAAAGAATAACTGGAATGTTTTCTACATTATGTCATCGTGGAATCGTGTTGAAATACATTTAAGTTTTATTTAAACGATGATTATAAACTCAACATGGCGCCTAAAATGTCGTTAAAGTAACTTTTAAAAAGCAATATAATGTTGGACATTGATATGATAAATACTGTATTATTTTCATTATTATTTATGACACATAATACAAAAAACACTGCTTCGTTGGTCTTGGTCGCAAACGCTACAGCTGATGAATCAATCAATTCATGAATCAATAAATGGTAATATTTTTTTATTTCTAACTAGCTTCTCGCGGCTTCGCCCGCGTGGATGTCGGAAATTATCCCACGTGAACGTGCTACCGTGACAAAAAGTAACATATGTCCTTCCCCAGGATGCCATCTATCTCATTGCCAAATTTAATCGAAATCCATTCAGTGGTTTAAGCGTGAAAAGGTAACATACAGACAGAGTTACTTTTGAATTTATAATATTAGTATGGAAGTATGGATACCACACACTACACACACACTGCCACAAACACACACACACACACTCTCACACACACACACACTCTCTCACACACACACACACACTCACTCACACACCACTACACACTCACACACCACTACACACTCACACACCACTACACACTCACACACCACTACACACTCACACACCACTACACACTCACACACCACCACACGCTGCCACACACTACCTCATTGGTCTAGTGGTCGCAAGCCCTACTGCTAAGCACGAAGTCCTGTGTTTGATTCCCAGGTCGGACAAAGTGATGTTGGCTTTTTTTCATGGGGAATTTCTCAGTAGCAGCCCGGAGTCTAAATATCACTGCCGGTTGATAGCAATAACCCCATGTAATAGGGGCCCTATCACATGGGACTTGAACATAACTGGCGAAATGTGGGTGTACTATAGGTACACCTCTGTCTAACCCATCGGAAAATACGAGCGTGATGTTATGTTGTGTTAATATAAAAACAAGCAGTCCAAATTAAGCAAGATGCTCGAGTAATATGACACTAGCTGCTCAATCAAACCTGTCAGGCATCCGTTTAGTACAGTTTGTCAATAACATATTACTGAGCGAGTCTGTTGTCGTCAGTTGATATCGCGGGTGAGGTGAAGGTCAACTTTTTATTAATCATCGTTCAAGAGGAGGGAATCAATTGATACTTTATATTATTATTACTTCGCTTCAAACTCAAACTCAAAGCATTTATTTCAAATAAACCAATTACAGGCACTTTTGAATTGCCAAGGGATCGGTCGGTCAGAAAGATGAAGCTAGTTGCCCATTCCAAAGCGTAGTAGGTACCTATGGAGAAGAACGGGCAAGAAACTCCATGGACACTATTTAAATCAAAATATGGTTAAAAAATATTGGTTACATCATTCATGTTGAAATTATGCAGATGAGAACAATGCAGAACGTTAAAAGCGTCCGTAATAAAAAGACAACAACAATTGAAATATTAAATTAAATTAGAATAAGCCGTGGCCTTCCACATTTAACCCATCTGCCTTTAAATCAAGAGTGAACAGGCATCTTCTGGGCACGCTCGTTCCATCATAGACCTCTTCCATCGCTTTCCATCAGGCGTCATCAAGGTTAACAGCAAGCCCATTCAGCAATAACAAAATAAAAATTATGTTCGTACGTCATTTTTTCTGAATGAAAGTCTCATAGAAAAATGATGTAAGTTTCTCGTTAACCACTGACTGAAGGCAAGGGAAAGCTGCAGCCTAATGGGGGTTTATCGTTTTTGTGCTCACCAGTTGGTGCCACTGGCGAGTAAGGTCTTGTCAGTACTTTTATTTGATGTTTTGGATATTTTTAAGTAGGTAGGTACCCATAAATTCATATGTTTGTTTTATTATATTTTAAATCTTCAAATTAATATTTAGATTATAATGTTCCTAAAATTGGTAAGCATGAAGCTGACAAATATTATTCTTCCTTTAAGTGCTATTAAATTAAGATCCTACCTTTTTAATTAAAATTTAAGCCTTAATTAATCAGAACGGCACAACCGTTACAACAATTATGAATCATTAGTTAAAATCCGCGATAAAAAAACCCCGCAAACAGTGAACGTTCAGTACATTTGACATTCTAGAGACTTTACTCTACACTAGCGCCTCTAGCGGCGAACTCAAGCGCGGTAGCCCTCATTGAGTAACACACTTTCAATCGCAATACGACGGCTTTTATAGGATCCATTAAGTACTTCATAAGTTCGAGAAATTCGTCTGCTCGAAAACGTAAATCAGGCAAGGAATGTTGTTCACTGACTTGTTGTGAACTGTCAAAATTAAAAGCATTGCCATTGTGTGTTACGCAATTACCCGGCTGCAGCCAATTACCTAACACACTTGTAAACACAATCCCTTTCATCACGTTGATGATCTAGATCCAACTTGATCAATTATTATTTTGATTTAGGTGTAACAGATAAATGCATGTGAAACAATGGACAGAGATATGATACTGAGGAGTTTGTTGCGCCACTCCTTCCCAACTTAAAAACCAGTAAGTGGTGAAGAAGGTAAGATTCGGTGTCTTCTATAACTTTGACGTAAAAATATATGATTCCCAGTCTAATAATGATTAATTGGTTTTTGATTTTGGACGAATACAAAACATGACGAATTCAACCTCTGAGTGAATCTAACGGGGAACTAGAAGTTTGCATGCATATGCCAGCAACCTCGATAGGTAGCCTGTGACCTGGAGAAAGACATAGGTTACTATTCATCCTGGATATTTGTATTAAAAAAAAAAATATGCAATACAAAATACCTACATGCAGAGGAAGTCGTGGGCATTCGAGAGCGGAGAAGATCCAGGCGGCTCATCGTCCCTGCTACATTCAGTCCACACCCTATCGTAACATAAACTCACGCCTTTTCGCCATGGGGATAGGCAGAAGCTACAAAACGCCACCTGCTAAAATCCTTACATAGTCCTTTTGCCTCGTTGTCGTGCATACATCTGGTCATACACGCACGCCGGTTGCGAGTACTAAGCACCTGACCTTTCTGAAAAACATCACCAATAAGGTCAGTATAATATTAAGTCCTCCTAAGGCGTCCCCTCCCGGCGATTCCACTCACATTAGCCTTGTAAATACCTTAAGTTAGTTGCTTTTTATTTGTCTTCCATCACTATCAGCCTATATTCATCCACTGCTGGACGTACGCCTCTCCTAGTGAACGCCACTGAGCCCGATCTTCGGCTCTCCTTATCCCGTCTCTGCCAGCCGCCTTTCGCAAGTCGTCACTCCACCTAGCCGGCGGGCGTCCTACACTACGTTTGCCTAAACGCGGTCTCCACTCTAGAACTCGTTTTCCCCAACGATTGTCGGTTCTGCGAGAGATGTCACCAGTCTAAACATGTTTGTCCTCTTAACGTGACCAAATCTCAGCATACTCTTTTCAAATTTATCGAACACTTTAATACCTCCTTCCTATTTTCAAACAATGACCTAGTCCCAGTCTTAAAGGCAAATTAACTCCACATACCGCAGACGCACAAAATGACTGTATCTCCAAATGTGATCCGGCTAATGACAGTGACCTTCTGGTCAATTGAGAGCCACCATTCCACTGCTTATGTCATTACGAGAGTCGTACCTATGTGGTCATTTGAGCTGTTATTTGTGAGCGCAGTAGGACGACGGATAATCGGCGAAGAATCGAAAATGGAACGTCAAAATAGCCTCTTCAGTACTACGAGTATGTTGGAGTCGGTTTTCAGTCTAATCGGATGCTGCTGAATACCGGAATACATGGAGCAACTGCCTACCTGACCTCCACAACCCATTAACACGATACCATGAGATAAGACTGGTAGTTCTCGTCTTTCTTTCTAGTCTTTCGGGCTTCAGACTGTCGAAAATCTTCAAATGACAGCCGGAAGCCGGGGACTAACGGCTTAAAGTGATTTCAGAAGCGCGAACACAAAAATAACTCTGTAAAATCAAATAATCATGTGATTTCCACAATAATATACACTAGATGTTGCCTTCGGTTTCACACACAATCTAGATAAAATACTTCATGTACACGAAAGAAAGTATCATTTTTGTTAATCCAGGAAATAAGACTTATCTGTGACTCAAACTTCATTCGAATTTGCTCAACCGTTTTAGCGTTATACTTTCACTATTACAATATTAGTTACGATAGCTTATTACTAAATCTCACGAAAAGCAAATACCCGTTACCCTAATACCAAGATCCGTACCAAAAATCTTCAAAATCGCTCCAAAAGTATACTTTTAAAAACGTTCCAAATAGTCTCTCTCCCCCCTTTACAAAGTTACAGCCGCTATAACTCGTAGAACAGCCATTATACCATCCTGAGGGAACCCCATACATTACATAGACTCTATAAATAGCCAGCGTTATGTAGGTAACCGAGTTCACTGTTGTTATAACCGGAATCTGTATGTTCACGCTTTTAGGAAGCAGGAAGGCAGGGATAGAGGTTACACGTATTGTGTAACTACATTTTTAGTGAGCAAAAACATCCATGCTTTTCTATATAAATAACAATGAAATGCCGTTCGTTAGTAAGCGCGTCACTTGAGAACCGAAGAACCGATTTGGTTATTTTTTGTTTAAAATGTTTGTTAAAGTCCGAATAAGGTTTTTAGTCAAAGAACAATTGGACAAGTTGTCCGAAACGTGAGACAATTCGGGAATTACTGAAAGTGCTTTTTATTCTATGGAATTTTTGAAATTTGGACAGGAATACGTCTGTAGGGTCAGCAAGTTTATTATAAATACAAAAGTGATGCTGAACCGATTATGATGAAATTTGGTATAGAGATAGCTTGAACATTGAGGAAAACATACACAATGGATTGTTGAAATTCTTCTGGATTAATCTGAACTCCACCCGGACGCAGAGCTAATTAGTTTTATGTCAAATCATGCTTTTGAATTTTTGATTATACGCTTTGTGATAAATCCTGCGGGGTAATTGCGTAACACACATACAATGGCAATGCTATTTATTTTGACAGTTCAACAACATTCATTGCGTTATTCACGTTGTCGAGAATACTAATAAAAAAAAAATGAAGCAGTGGATAAGGAATTACCTTCAAAATCCTTCAAATTGCGATTGAAAATGTTTTAAATTCTTGGGGTGCTGAAATCGCCTATACTCTCGAAAAGCGTGGTGATTAATGCTCACTCCTTTGATAGGAGAAGAGGCCTTTGTCCAGCCGTGGCACAGCTGACAGGTAAATTGGCGTGTACTAGCTGTCATATGGCAAATAATTTAATGTTTTGTGTTTCGTAATGTCAAGTACTTTGCATACTATTGTATATAATTAAGTTCATCTAACTGAAGAGACAGCTGTGCTACTGCACAGTTTGTTGCACCACTTCTTCCCAGCTAAAAAACTAGGATTTGGTGAAGGGCGGGCGTGCCGGGGGACTGTCTCATGTAATTTTGACGTTCGTAAAGTCATTCTCAGTCGAATTTGAGTAAATTACTTTTGAATTTGATATTACTTAGTTTATACGTATTTGACTCAGTGTTAAAGATAAGATTTATTTTATAAACTCAATATGATTTGCTTATACATCATGATAACGGGCTCATTACAGCAACTTCAAAAAGATTACTTCGATAATAATTTGTGTCGATATGACTAAAATTTCCGTTCGACTGCCTCGTAGGTTCAGAGGTCGCAAGTCCCAAGAGTGCCTGCTTAGCTTGGGATCTTGGGTTCATCTCTAAGTCCTTGCAAAAAGCCCAGGGTCTCGATTGGTGCCCAGTTAACGACAAAAATGGTGAAGCAAAACATCGTGAGGAAACCGGCATGTCCTAGAACCAAAAATTCGAAAACCTGTGACATCCACCAAACCGCACTGGGCCCGCGTGTGAATTACAGTCCACTCTCTCTCACAGAGAGGAGGCCTGTGTCCCAGCAGTGGGAACATTATAGGCTGATTATGCTAATGGCAATGGACTCGCGAAGACTCATGTCCTATTCCACGGGACTTAAACTGTAAAATGTCTGGACTTTAGAAGAGACTGACCTACGAGGTTGTTTCAAATTCAAATAATTTATTGTGGATCATAGGTTCATAAGATGTTGTGTTAGTTACAGGTAAGTCTGCTATGTCCCGCCATTGAGGGAAACAAATTTCATATTATCAGTTCGGTACATAGTTAAAATACAATACATAAAAATGTTATGCAATACGGTATTTCTTCTCAGAGTTGGCGGATAGGGAACACCGACCTCATCTAGTTTTCTTTATTTAAGTAATTGATTAATTTGACAGCCTCGTCGGTCTTGTGGCTATAACTGGTACTTCTGGGCATGAGGTCCTAGGTTTGATCCCTAGGTCGGGCAAAGTGTTATTGGGTTTTTCTATCTGGAATCTCTCAGTAGCAGCCCGGTGTCTGAATTTGTGCCCGGTTATTGGCAATAGGCTCGCCCCCTGTTACATGGCACTTAAAAATAACTGGCGAAATGTGGGTGTACTATAGGTACACATCTGTCTTACCCTTCAGAATGTTTTTAAAAACCAATTTACTTATTTGATCTACGTATGTATACTAGCAGTTTCACCTACTCCCTCAAACCAACTGTTTCACAAACAGTGAGCGCTAATTCTTTAAGGGAGATGCGCTAAGGTGGTCCGCGAAATTCAAATTTTCTTACGTTTTTTGCAATTTGCAAGTCAGTGTCCGGTTGTATGTTGATTAAAATATGATTCGCGACCGTAACAAATATGACTTTACAGAATTATAATCAGCAATACAACTCCTTATGTTAGAATTGGCCTCAAATGTCATGATTTCATGAAATAGGGTAATATGAACTTAGAGAGATGTATTGATGATTTTTATGATTATAATTCTATAAATAAATATTTGATACGGCCGCGAATCATATTTAGATCAACATACAACCTGATACTGATCTACAAATTGCAAAAAACGTAAGAAAATTTTAATTTCGCGGGCTACCTTGGCGCGTCCTCCTTAAGTGTAAAGTTTTTCAAGATCCTCGTGTCAAAAATGTTATCTCAAATCGACGAGACACAATGCACCAACGGCCAAATCTTCCCTCTCTCTCAATCTCATTAAAAACCACATCTGTCTCGCTCCAGCCAGGATTTCGGATACCGGTTTTGCTTCATTGTAAAAAATAACCGACGAATTTATTATATCCTTAATAAAATTTTACTATAGTATAGTTAGCTGTTAAACTAGTTTTTTTAAAGCTAGATTTCAAAAAGGATTTGGGTAACTGCCGTTTTGAAAAGGCATGCTTTTAATTGAACCTGTAATAGTTGCCATTTTGCGCTCCTAAAAATATGATTGAACACTATAATATAATAATTGCGCCTCTTTTTGTGAACCTCAAATAAATCCTACTTTTTTCCTTTTTCCTATTTTAGGGTATTAAAAATACCAAATTGCCAAGTAACACGACCAACTTGGAAGTAGCGCGGTTGGTCATAGCTCTAACCTAACCAATTTGGTCGGGGTGCCCTACCTTAGTTACTGACAAAAGACCAGAAAGTTAAAAAGAGACCCAATTATTAAAAAAAAAAACATGCGCCGTTAAATAAATATTTCGCTTATGAACTAGTCAAGCATCGCCAATGAGACACAATTGATTCTCTATTGTTATGGCCCTCTAGCGGGCCATCTGGAGCCTGACTCATTGAACTGACCAGAAAAATAATATGGACCATTTTTTTTATTTAGATAGTATTGTACTATGGTATAATAATATACTTCGCCAGGTAGACCATCCCGAGACACAGTGGTCACGTGGGAGACACCAGCCGACGTCATCACCGCTATGTTACCAGTAGCGTGTAATAATAACTCCCCAACCGCCTTTATTACCTGTGCGAATCCGATAAAACAATGCGATTTTAACTAACAATATTATGTTTAAATTGAATTGTTTTGTTTGATTAGAAAAACGAAATGACAATTTAAATGCTTTATATACATATATATTTTAACAGAATGGTGACTTGATTTTTTTTCCATAATTCGTGTTTTGTTGCAATAAAGTGGCAACTGGATAGTGACGTAAGCATGTGTCACTCCCGGAATGCCAGACCATGGATTGTACCTACCAGGGCGGGGCATGTCAAGGTGACTGATAACAGTTGCATTGCACATGGTGCAAAAAAAGAATGAAAAATGTGCAAATGTGCAAATCGCATGACACTTGACTTTTCGTCTAATATAAGAGTGTATGGCGTATTTTTTTCTGAATTTAAAATAGTTACGCCCAAAAACAAAAACGGAGCATGGCAGTGGTAGATAAACATTACATTGAAAAAAAAAAAAAAATGTACCAGTATTATCGAAGACAAAACAAGAGGAATACGTTGATATGGAATGAAATGAACGGCAATGACCACGTGACTGCATTTCCTTTTATAACGCCAATTAAAGAAGAGTCACTAGGTAGGTATTCACAAAGCGGGCACTCCTCTGCCTACCCCCTTTCAAACAATATTTTTTGCAACATCACCGGCCGTTAAGCAAGAAAGCTAAAAGTTCAACGATATTGATATAAAACCAGTTTTGTTTGAGGTTCGTTCACCACTGAGTGCTATCTATTAGTCACGCTTTAAGATATGTCGAGATCGCATTATTTTAATAGTGTGCTTTCACAAAGGAGGAGGTTAGGATTAGGATCAAAACCAGTACATATGTACTTTTTTCAATACGGCAGAAATCGAAAAATACTTAATAAATAGTGAGTAATTTATTATTAATTTTTTTTTTTTTTATTGGTTAATTTTGGAAACATCATCTACTTTTCAATATTTGTAAATATGTGAGCACCATGTATCTATCACATAATTAATTTACCTGCCTTTGCATTATATTTAATTCTTTTTACCTATTGTGGTATAGTAATTTTATTCTAGGTGCATCGTCTTCACATATGATTACATTACATAATTAATGTGAACTTACATAATATTGTAAAATATTTTAAAAGAGTAACGGTGGAGTTTCTTGCCCATTCTTCTCCATACGAAACTACCTTTTGGAAGGGGCAACTAGAATCAATTCTATTTTTTTGTAAATTTTGACGTTCAAAAGTGCCTTTTATGTGCCTATTTGAAATAAATGATTTGACTTTTGACTTTGACTTTGAGTACATATTTTTTTTACGTACGTGAAAAATAGGTCCACAAAACAGTTTTTTGTTTTTTTAATCTGGTTACGTTGAGGTTTTGAACTAAACGTTAATAATAGACATAAATTTACTAAAGAGAATAAGTTGTTTTGAACTAAACAGTTACTGCTAATGGTAGGTTTTATCAATTTGTGCAAAAACCCTGAAAAAAATAATATTAATATTGCCAATAGCGGATATGTTGTGGTTTTGATCCTAACCTCCTCAAATTACAGGAGCCGTGTGGTAATATTATGACACATGGAGCTTCAGAGACTGTCACAAAAGTATAAGTGACAGAGACTACGTCAGACAAAGCTTTTCTATTTAACACTCAATGCGACATATTGTATGCTGGCGAAAGCCCGACAGAATTAGTTCGAATTTCACTATAGTCTGTTCCAAAAGTATCTGATGAAAGTGTAAACAAACCCTGTTCTGCACCATAATTGCGTAACACACTTCCAAGCACAATCTGAGGGTTTTAAAGGAAATTCCTAACCCATTGCTTCATAGGTTTCAAAAATTCGTCTGCTAAACAACTTAAAGTACGCAATGAACGTGGATGAAACGTCAAAATGAAAGGCATTGATATCAGTTGGCATTTTATGTGTGTTACAAAATTACCCCGTTGGTTGAATACTTACGCAATCCATACTAGTATTATAAATTAGAAAATAACTGTGTCTGTGTGTTACCTTTTGACGCCTAAACCACTGAACGGATACAATTTGGCAAGGAGATAGATGGCATCCTGGGGAAGGACATAGGGTACGTTTTGTCCCGGTAGCACGTTCCCGTGGGATAATTTCCGAAACCACGCGGGCGAAGCCGCGGGCAGGAGCTAGTCACTTACTCAAAGTCACATCCATCAGTATTTAGAAGGTTTTTACTTTATATCTCACCACTCTGTCTGTCTCTGTCTGTTGCCATACAAACTCACTGTTTAACAGAACTCTATTCTAAGACAAAAAAAAAAAGAAAAAAAAACTAGGTTCTGGCCGTGACTTCGTCCGCGTGAAATTTCTTGTTCTCCCGATCCACCGCGTCGCATCGCATCGCATCGCCAGCCCGCGCTATGACTTCGTTTCCGCTTCGCGTTCTTACAGACTTTTCTTTTTGCTCGGTTCCTAAGGGCCGTAGCGTGATGTTAAATAGCCTATAAACGTCCTCAAGAATTGGGCTATCAAATACAAAAAGAATTTTTCAAATCCGACTGGTACTACCAATGGGATGAGAAAAAGAATTTTTCATCCAGAGAAAAAAATACTGTTAAGCTTTATTATATTTAAAATTAAGTAGTATAGATAAAAATACTAGAAACTCAAGTAACCCTAACTCTGACTACAACTAATCTGGCGAGAAATCATTCAAACCAACTTTCGAGATTTAATCATTATTCTGCCAACATTTTAGACAAATTAACGGTAATATTTAGCAAAATATTTAAACAAGTTATGTAAGACCTAACAGAAAAGTATTTGTATAAAAGACGAATCTCAATTAAAGGTAGGCAGGCACTCCACTAGCAGCGCAGCTAACAGCTATTTATTAATCTACTATCTTTTACTAGCGGCTTCGCCCGCTTGAAGGTCAGATTATCCCACAGGAACGTACTACGCGGGCGAAGCCGCGGGCAGAACCCAGTAATATTATAAAGGTGAACATTTGTATGTTTGATACGGCTAAACGGATTTGGTTAAAATTTGGCACACAGGCAGACCATGACATGGATTGGATGTACAAATCCAATAGCCTATGTCCTTACCAGGATGCTATCTATCTCCTTGCCAAATTTTTACGAAATCCGTTCAGGGTTTAGGCGTGCAAAGGTAACATACAGACAGAGATACTTTCGAATTTATAATATTAGTATGGAAAATAGGGTAGTAGGATACTAATATTTAAAAAAATAGGTAAAATTTGTGAGTTTGTATGTAGGGAATAATCTTCAGAACTACTCATCCGATTCAGAAAATTCTTTGACTAGTGGGAAGCTTCAGTATTGCTGAGTGTCATAGTATATATATATATTACTAGCTTTTTTCCGCGGCTTCGCCCGCGTGGATGTCGGAAATTATCCCACGGGAACGTACTACCGGGATAAAAAGTATCCTATGTGTTAATCCAGGTTATAAACTGTCTGTGTTCCAAATTCCATCAAAATCCGTTCAGTAGTTTTTGCGTGAAAGAGTAACAAACATCCATCTATCCATCCATCCTCACAAACTCTCACATTTATAATATTCGTAGGATGTTAAAACAAGAAATTTCACGCACACGAAGTCGCGGGCGCAGAAACTAGTTTCATAATAAAATTATACTATACTATATTCGAACTATCTTTTAAATAGCCTTGTGATTTAAACAATATTCAAAACTTTTTACCGGACTCGGGCGCAGCATACGAGATAATTGAGCTAAAAATATATGTATGTACATATTTTTCGATCGCAACTCAAGAACGATAACTGAACCGATTTGAACAAATTAGGCATGAACTGTTTACAAAATAAATATTACTATCAATGTGATAGATAACCTTTCCAACTACGCTCAACAATCTACAACAAAAGTATTTAAAGTAGTGTTTTATCGTATAATAAAACTAGTGGCTCTGTGAGCTGTAGACCTCGCGACCCTCGCGAGTCTTTCTTTGCATAGCTTAAAACTGAATAAATGTTCAACGCGCACCTTAAAACAAAAAGTGCGCGCATTTTTTGAACGCTTGCGACCCCCCTTATCTCCGCCATTTTGAAAAATTTAATAGACAAAAAACATCCATATAATTATCGAACTGGTTTACAAAATTTCACGAGAATCGGTTGTGAAATGCGACCTGTAGAGGAGAACAGCCGTCCGAACATCCGGACATAGAAAATAATTGTTTTCCCAAGCTGAAACGGAGACGCTTCGCGCTCGCTCGGTCAATAAAGAATTCTCGATGAGTTGACTACTGCACTCTATAAAAAACTGATCTTTTACCTGCCCAGACACCACTGAAATGAGCTTGTAAAAAATTCAAAAGCTAGAAATAATTCTAGGACTTCCATGCTAATTTACGGACATAAGCTTCTTGGTCAGTGGATGGGTGACCATCGTTACAAACCGACACCCCTCCGTGCCTCGGAAAGCACGTTAAGCCATTGATCCCGGCTGTCATTCGTAGATCTTTAACAGTCGTTACGGGTAGTCAGAAGCCTAACTCTGACAACCAGTTTTTCCAAAGGATACCGTGTTACCCAGTAACTGGGTTGTGGAGTTCAGTTAGGCAGTCGCTCACCTCAACTCAAACTCAAAGCATTTATTTCAATTAAACCATTTACAGGCACTTTTGAATAGTCAAAGAGTCGGTCAGTTAGTCAGAAAGTTGAAGCTAGTTGCCAATTCCAAAACGTAGATCTCTATGGAGAAGAATAGCTCCATGTATAATACTGGTATTCAGCTGCATCCGGTTAGACTGGAAGCCGAAAAGGCTAGGCAGATTGATATGAAGCTTAATTTTTGGACAAAACACTAATATTCTCAGGCCGTTACAAACTCAAAGTAAGTCATAAATATTTTTTATCGGTCCTTTCGCACGCCCTTTTTTTTTTGGATGGGAAATCGTCAAATGACCTCTCCCGCTCTGGGCGGAGCGGAAGGGCGTGTCAGACTCTTACTGACTAAAACCCACCCGTGTTCCTTCAGTTGCCTGTGCGCCAGGGTCACGGTAACTCTTTCGAACAATCCGCAGCCCCGGCAGGTCCTTTCGTTCGCCCTTAAGACCGTTATGGAGCAGTGCCAGTGTTGTACGTACAGCGTAAGAAACCACACCCGAATTGCGTAACACACTATCAATCACAATCTAAATCATTTTGAAGCGTATTCCTAAACCATTGCTTCATATGTTCGAAAAAATTGTCTGCTCAATCACGGACATAACGCAATGAATGTTGTTGAACTGTCAAAATGAAAGCTATTCCTACTGTTAGTGTGTTACGCAATTACCCTGCTGATTTATGTCTAACTGCGTTTGTGGCCCTCGTATAGCCAACAATGGACAATTATTCAAGTTCTCATACAAAAACCATAGCTTCAGCTCATCCATATCATCGCATCCGCAGCCCCCGACCTTTACAAAACCGGTACGGCATGTCTCCGTCATACCGACTCTTTAAAAGCTTACTTGCGTAACGGTACTACTTACGAGTTGAGTAAGAATTGAATTTGCCAGTCAGCGATAGGAATAGACCCTGTGACCTTTTGTGGCGTAACTGAGGAGTTTTATTGGTGGTGCATGGCGGAAAAATGTGTAGCTTATCTCTTCAATCTGCCTAGACTTCTCCCAACTATGTTGGGGTCGACTTTCAGTCCGGAAACAGCTGAATACACGGAGTGACTGTCTGTCTATCTGACCGCCACAACCCAGTTACTGGGTAACACGATACCCCTTTGGTAAGACTGGTTGTCAGACTTGGGCTTCTGTCGCAAGAGCTACTGCTGAGCATGAGGTCCTGGGTTCGATTCTCAGGTCGGGCAAAGTGTTATTGGATTTTGCCATTTGAAATTTCCGAAATCTGGACTTGTGCTCGATTTATGGCAATAGACTCGCCCCCTATTACATGGGACTTAAATGGCACTGGCGAAATGAGGGTGTACAACACATATACCTCTGCTTAACTCTTTGTGGAATACGGGCGTGATTTTTATGTTATGTTGCTAAAACTACGCACAATGCAATAGATACTTAGTACAGATATGAGTCCATTAGATAACAATTGAAAATCACTGTGAAGATAGATAAGGCATGCACTGATGGTCCGGACATGGCGAAACAATGGAGACTAATAGTCGTTTACTACTTTAAAGACTATCTACTGTGTAGAGACTATTGGGACTGTATGATTTAATGTCCTAAGTCTAGGAGACCCGTCTTCGTCGGCGGTTTGTTCTTGCCAATACCTCAAGTCACAGATTTGTCTTGAGTATGGTATTATCAAGACTTTGTTGTAGTAGGTCGTAGGTTCGAACCCAGACGAGCACTAAATTACTTCATCAGCACTGCTCTCAAGACTGTGAAGTAAAACATCGTGAGAAACCAAAAATTCGAAGACATGTGACATCCACCAACCCACACTGTGCCCGCGTGGTGGATTACGGCCCACTCGCTCTCACAGAGAGGAGGACTGAGTCCCAGCAGTGGGAACATTATAGGCTGATTCTCCTTATGCTATGGTCTTCAAGAAATCGTGTCTCGACTCTCCATATAATTTCTCGAGATTAATATTATATCTCCTTTGCTTCAAACAACTTGTATTAGTTGTAGCATAAGCAGGAACCTGATGAAGCATAATCAACTATAACGTTCCCAGAGGCCTCCTCTCTGTGAGAGCGAGTTGTATTATAGCTTCTTGTGTAACAGTTCATCCCGAAAAGTCTTTACCCTACATAATTATCTGTCGGAAATCAGCTTTACTGTGCTCCAATTTGAGCAGGCACATGTTTTCGTGCAAGTATATACGCGCAGAGAATCGACCAAGGTTCCTATCTTCAGACCACACACGGCAAATCATCAATTGCCAAACCTTTTCGCAACTATCGGTCAGCTTCTAGTCTAACCGGATGCAGCTGGAATACCAGTATTTTACATGAAGCGACTGCCTATCTGACCTGAACAAGTTAGATACTAGGTAACACGATACCACGCGGTAAGACTGACCACCACGCCAAATGACACCATAATATTGTATTGTCATTAGAACTACGGAGGTGTTTCAATACTAAATCAATAGGATCACGGGAAGTCCCACAAAATTATCCTATTAGTTTAAGACGGATGTAAAAACTGAATAAAACCTTCAAAAATCTCTACTAAAGCACTCCAGAAAAAAAAATCATAACAAAACCCCACGTTTTTAATGAACCCGGCGCGGTTTAGTAGAATGCAACGCGTAAACACACTCGATGACTAGAGCGGCGCTGTTTCCGCGGCGAGCTGGCAGCGCGCCAATGACGTCACCGGCGTATGCGCAGCCTAGCTTATTCACATCTGTGAATACTACTACTTTAGATGAATTGAAACGTTCTTGAGGAGCAAATGAACTTTGAGTGTTTTTGGACCCAGCTAGACAAAGTGACATTCTTTTATCGATAACGATGTTGGTAAAGTCAAAAATGTATTGAATTGACATAAGCTACAGACATGATATCGCGGCTGGTCAAGGCACAGATGGCGGGTCGAGCTTGACTCCTACCGAAAGGACTGGCCGGCACTAGCAAAATATAGAATTGTGTGGAAATGAGAGAGGGATGCCTTTGCCCTGCAGTGGGACAATCAGAAGCAGATTCTGATTCTGAGTGGGACAAAACAGCTTTAGCATTAACATTAGATAGATCTATACGATACCGAAATGCTTACGTCAATCCTGTTTGTAGAAATACGAAACGCTTTGAAAGCGATATCAACTTGTCTAGGCCCTCAGGTCAAAACGGCTAAGTGGCTGATTAAAAACCTAATGCCATCGGGTTCTTCATCAACTCAGCCTATGGCAGTCCAGTGCTGGACATAGGCCTCTCCCAAGTTGCGCCACAACGTCCAGTTCTCTGCCTTCCGCTTCCAGTCTGTCCCACCCGTATGTTTAAGGTTGTTGGTTCATCTAGCAGGAAGGCGTGGCATGTTACTTACGCCATGTTGTTTATTCAAACATTAAATATTGATATTTAAAGTGTCTTCAACTGACTGTACTAAGAAAAATGAGGGTGTGTGCATATCCCACACGATAGAAGTAAAAACTTACGACTAGAGCCGAGTACACGCGATTCAGCGTCACCGACCGACTGGAGCCGAGTATACCCGATTCAGCGTCACCGAACGACTGGAGCCGAGTACACCCGATTCAGCGTCACCGACCGACTGGAGCCGAGTATACCCGATTCAGCGTCACCGACCGACTGGAGCCGAGTATACCCGATTCAGCGTCACCGACCGAGTGGAGCCGAGTATACCCGATTCAGCGTCACCGACCGACTGGAGCCGAGTATACCCGATTCAGCGTCACCGAATTACTGGAGCCGAGTATACCCGATTCAGCGTCACCGACCGACTGGAGCCGAGTATACCAGATTCAGCGTCACCGAACAACTGGAGCAGAGTATACCCGATTCAGCTTCACCGTACCCGAGCCTGACGGTTCAGGGGGTCTACTCTCTAAGCATGAAATACGTATTTTCTGCAGAGTTTATGGGCGTTTTCTACTCCGTATCACCTACGGACATAAAATTAGTTTGGTGCCCGACCCAAGAATGGATGACACCACGATGTGACAGCTGTCCCTACTCCCAAAGTGTTTTTACCTTTTCGAAAAGTTATTCAATCGGGTGTAGGGTTCACTCCAGCTTCAACCTACTTTCGGACAGACCCGTATCTTCGTTGACGGACTTAGAGAGTAGAAAGAGCGCAAAGTGCGCCTTCAGAAGTTTTCATTTCAAAAATTGTAAAGTACAACGTGATTTTTGAATATCATCGTCATAATGTACTTTCTAAAGTTATTGACTCATCTTTTTATTAACACTAAATCCGCGTGCCAAATGCAGATTCGAAAGCTAGATATAAAACATTGTCTAGAAACAATTTAAGGCGTGCCTACTGTCGTATATGGCTATATTTCTTCCTGCATTTCAGTCTGGAACGTAGCCAAATATACTATAAATGTCTAGACTTGTCAAATAAAAGTACAAATACAGTTATTCCATTAATAAATCGCTATTTCATTTCAGATTTATTTTAGAACTTTCGTTTTTGAGCTAGGGAAGAAGTTTTTAACTACTTTAACATCACAATTGTTTCGATTATTTAGTAGTGGAGGAGTAGCAAACACTAAACATTTTAAATTTATGACATGAATATACATTTTGACAGCAAGAGCTTTTTGTGAAATATTCCGTCCAGGGAATTACCACCGTTTTATGACATTTCGAGCTTGAGAAAGAGACTGTCACACAGGTATGAGCGACAGAGACGACATTCTACAAATCCGGACTCTTTTAAAATTCGATGTGCCATATTGACGGTCGCGCACGGCACCTATTTACCGACAAGCAGCGGTGCTGTGTACCGATTTGAAGGATACGGGCACCGGTAACAGGAAGCACATAAATTTTCCTGTCCCAACACGTCAATATCGCACCGCTGCACCTGCTGAGTCCCCGATACGCTGCAGTTTTGCTGTACTTAATGAACTCTTGGATAATAATCGATCATTATTATAATGGGCTCGCATGGGACTTAAACATAACTGGCGAAATGTGGGTGTACAATTGGTACACCTCTGCCCAATTTGAGGATTTTATGAGTGTTATTATTATAATCTGTTCGCGTTTGTTTCAGGTTTCAGTAATTTAAATGAGTTTCGACCAGCGGGGTAATGCGTAACACACTAATACTTGTGGAATGGCTTTCATTTTGACAGTTCAACAACATTCATTGCGTTATTTACGTTGTTGAGCAGACACATTTCTCGAACATATGAAGCAATGAATTAGCAATATGCTTCAAAATGATTCAATTAGGGTACAGAACTCAGTCACATGTTCAGCGTAATCTGTGGCTTCGGACAGGTCCCTCAAAGTGCAGGCGAAGAACTAGTCTACATTCTAAAAGCAAGACATCATTTTCGATGTGGTTCTGGTTCCACAGTCGCTATTTGGCTCATAACTTGCAACTTGGGCGTTGGGTGCAACAGCAATACGCACTGAATTTAGATCCCAAGTGCCCATCAGTGATCCTGACCCACAAGGTATGGTTGACTTTGTAATTGTTTCGGCACCCTATGGTTGAATGTCACTTGCAAGTTGCACGTCATAAAACGTCAAAGTTTATTTCTGCTCAAACTCAACTCATTATTATTGATTTATTTCAATTCAACCAATTACAGGCACTTTTGAATTTTCAAGGAGTCGGCCAGTCAGAAAGTTGAAGTTAGTTGCCCATTCCAAAGCGTAGTAGGTTCCTAAGGAGAAGAACGGGCAAGAAACTCCATGGACACTCTCATTGCTTTAATAAGACCATAGTTTCAAACGTAGTTAAGTTTCAATTTACTGAGAGTTTTTGTTAAAAGTGCAAAAAGCATTTACGAGACTGTGTACACAGAGGTCATAACATAGGTCATAAAACAGACAACTAACTTGTCAGTAATCACTAATTCAAACAAAAAGTCTAGACTTACAACTCAGCACCCAAACGCCAAAAAAATTAAAACTTACGCACTTTTTTTGCATAATTTTTTTCTTGGCCATTGTTCGCCAACCATTGTGAAAGATTCGAGTCTACTTCTCCTAACATGCCATTAGAATGACATGCGTTACATTTAGAGGTCAGTGACATTTGTTTTTTTTTTAACACTGACATTCAACTTTTTATTTTTATTCTAGTTGGGTTTAGATAATGACATGTTTATATTTAGCGTTTGCATATATAAATACTACTGTTTTATATTTTTCCAATAATTTTGTGGTCGACTTCCGGTTTCTCCAGAACTCCAGATGCGGCTGAGTATCAAAGATTTGCGTCTGGCTTTTGACCTGGATTATCAGTTTGATCACTATAACCACTTCATTCATAACGGTATGGGAGTCTCAGGACGCAATGGCAAGTGGCCACAGACTCATTTGGACATCTGTTATAGCAGAGGCATTGCAGATGCGTTGCCTTGTGTCATGTGCTTGTCATTAGACAGACAACCCCCCCACCCCCCCAACTGGAACATAACAACGCTGCTTGGCAGCTGAAGTTTCAATTTAGAGGTAGTGTGCAGAGCACCTTCTCAAAGGGCTCTATGAACTACATAATTTCGTGTTTTCAGGTAGGCAGAAACTACAGAACGTCTCACGTGCTACGGATCCTTTCCTTCGTACTCCCCTTTGATGCTGCCCGTTTGTTTTTTTTTTTTACTTTTTGCGCAGGGCTGGAATGTAGGCCCTCTATAAGTCCGTCAATGAACATATGTGCCCGACCGAAAGTAGATCGTTACTTCGGAGTGAACGCTATTCCCGAATAATTAATTTTTCGGACGGGCGGAACCACTTCAGTAGTAGGGGCAACTGCCATTTGTGGCCATGTATTCTTAGTTTGGGCTCCAAACTAATCTTATGTCCGTGGGTGATACAGATTAACAAACGCTCGTAAGTTCTTCCGAAACTACGGATTCCGTGCTTAGGGAGTAGACCTGAGCAGCCAAGCGTTAAAACTACAACAGCGCGCTTTTAAGTAATCATATTGGTACCATCTAATGTTAGTGAAAACAGACATACATCTCTTAGTAAACTTTAAATATTCCTCTACAAGATAGACGCATAACAATTTACCGCATGCCACGCTCTGTGTTGTGTAGACAACGGACAAAATGACGGACACATCGTTTGTCAAAACCGGTCCATTTTGGACGGGCGGTGCTTGCATACTTAACGGCCGGCGGGCTCGACAAAGCTTTGTTTTACTTTTTAGCTACACCATAGCAGCGGATACTTCTAACGAAATTTTTAAGCGATGGTTGTTCGAAACCTTTGACAGTCGTTACGAGTAATATGAAGGCTCAGAAGCAAAGTCTGACAACCAGACTTACCAAGGGGTATCGCATTAACTAGTATCTGACATGTGAAGGTCAGATAGACAGTCGCTCCATGTAAAATACTAGTATTCAGTTGCATCCGGTTAGACTGGAAGCCCACCCCAAAAATCTAGGCAGATGAGTTGTTCCAAAGTTCATGAAGAAAATACTAATAAGACTAAAAGGGGACTAGGCTGGCCACGTCTGCCGCACTATGAACAAACTGTGGTCTCAGAGAACGCAGGATTGGTGCCCTGAATCAGCGAGACAGAACCGTGATAGATCATTTTTTAAATAGCATAATTGGCTTCAGGCGTTTTTTTTTTATCCGACTTACTCTATCATTACAGGATAACCTAATGCGACAGTGTACTGTAAGATAAACGAAGGAGATGGCGGGATGAATTTGACGTCTTCTTTATATTTTGCCCAGCAGTGGGACAAAACGGGCGATTTATGATGATAGAATAAAAATATGAATGCCTTTAAGACTGCTTACGCACAGGGTGTCCGTCGTGCATAATCAGACTATTACGTTGCCATGACTGGGACACACGCCTCCTCTGTGAGAGAGAACGGGCCAAAGACCACCACGCGGGCACAGTGCGGATTGGTAGATGTCACATACTTCGAATTTGGTTCTAGGACATGCCGGTTTCCTCCACCGTTTTGAGAGTAGTAGTTATGAAATAAATTACTCACAAGTGCCTGCTGGTTTAGAACGGACGACGCGTAAATCGGGGCCGTTAGCACGATATGAGCAACAAAAAAAGGCTCAAACGACTTTAAATAGTTAGTAATCAAGCAAGTTTCGAGTCTGAGCCTATGCGATAGTTAGATAACGTACATTATACATTAGTACAGTTACTGATAGGACAGAGGTGCAGCCTGATAAGAGCTATAATACAACCCGTCACATGTCTATGGATGACACCTAGTAATTATTATTTATTTATATTCATTTAAACTCAAAGTCAAAGCATTTATTTCAAATAAACCAATTACAGGCACTTTTGAATTGTCAAGGGGTCGGTCAGTCAGAAAGATGAAGCTAGTTGCCCATTCCAAAGCGTAGAAGCTCTTGAAATTCGATTCTTGAAACTACTTGTTACTCAAAAAACTAAAAGCAGTTGTAAAGGAGATTATAGGAAACTATTTAAAATATGTAAAATTCTACTGATTAGTTACAAACATAAGTATCTCTTAGCAGTTAACCACCATGGTACCGTGGAGCATAACCTTACTCATGTAATCAACAGTCATATCATAACACACGATCTAGGTATGGCTGCTGGCAAATTCAATGTACCCAGAGTCGCTAATTACTATGGTGACAGAATCCTAAAAAACCCGACAAGTGCGAGTCGGACTCGCGCACGAAGGGTTCCGTACCATTATCTATAAAAACGAAAAAAAAGACATGTCTGTTGTATGTGAGCCCCCTTCAATATTTATTTTATGCTTTTTTTTAGTATTTGTTGTTATAGCGGCAACAGAAATAAATCATCTGTGAAAATTGCAACTGTCTAACTATCACAGTTCAGAGATACAGCCTGGTGACAGACGGACAGACAGCGGATTCTTAGTAATAGGGTCCCGTGTTACCCTTTGGGTAGGAACCCTAAAAACAAAGTTAGTAAATGATTTAAACAGAAATATCATACAATAGATTATGAATGAATCTCATCACAATATGTATGAGTTATTTAATAAATAAAATCTATACTAGTGTGTCATAAATAATTAACCCACATTCAGACATGCACGTAATTGGATACAGATTATGATTTATCATCGTTATTTTGGTCTAGAAAGTACTTTGTTGTTTCGATAACTTGGTGTACAGGGTGCATTTTTTATTTATTTATTTATTAAGGTACACCAAGAGCTTCTGTGTATAATACTTGAGCACTATAGGTGACAATAGCCTTGATTTTTCTGATAAAAGAAGTTTTTTGCAATTTGTGGCTTATCTAGTACTCTAACCTCTGTTGGTCTTTTAATTCATACTGAACTGCATCAATTAACACCATAAAATAATAAAAAATGAGAATTGAGTATTTTTAAAGGATTCCATACCGAAAGGGAGCTAATGAGACCATTTACAAAAAAAAAATTAGTGACATTTATAATCACAATTTGTATGATAGTCCCATCATATAAATACACACTGCTACGGATTATATTTGGGCCATGAATCTGAGCACTCTTTAAATCATTGACGTTTTTCTAGTTGACTGTACCAGTTTTTCAAAATCTGTGAATGCAGTTAGCAAGTACTCAAAAAGTTACAGACGGTCTCCTAAGAATATTTTCCAGTAGCTTCAACGGTTAAGGTACATTACTGCCCCCTTTCACAAATCCACCATGTATGTATAATGCTGAGTGCAAATCTAGAAGTATTGGCGTGACCCAGAAAAGCACAATGTATTATTATAAATAATATTTATCATTCTAACTAGGTACCCACTTACCTACAGCTATGTAAAATGAGGTCAATGAACTGAGACTAATTATTATTACTTTGATGACATATCAGTTGCTTGCACTTAGTCATCCTATCATCGTCTAGTCATGGTTTTAGTGATTATTAAAGAGTCATAATATTAAAAGGAAAATAACATTCATTATTGGCCTTCAATTGCATATTGTTTAAGAATACTGTATAGGTTAGCTATAAGTTTCCTGAATAGAATAAAATAAAATAAATAAATTGTTGTTGATTTCAAAACATTAAAGTTGCAATTCGTTGTGTTAAGAAATTAGGATGATGCGCCCGCATATGTATCTCTATTTCTATACTATCAATTTGAAGATTGTAAATATCATAAATGGAGAAATGTGGATGTACTGTACTAGGTACACCTCTGCCTAACCCTTCGGGAAGAACCGGCGTGATGTTATTTAAAATTTACTTAAACTTTACTGTCATACTTAAATGTGAAAGTGTGTTTGTTGGTCTGTCCCTCTTTCAGGCAGCAATGGATGAACATGAGTTTTTACATCAAGATAATTTATAAGCCCGAGGGTGTCATTGGTTACTTTTTTTCCCTGAAAAAACCGGCCTAATGAGTATCGAACCACGCACAATGAAGGTTCCATAGTTGGGATGAATATATCCCAAAAAAAATCTTAATATCTTAGTTGAACAACATGGTCTCCCATACATCGATATACGTCACTGTTAATTCTCCAACTGCAAATGTAAGATTTTAATAAAAAAAAACAAAAAAAAATTATATTTATAACTAAAGATGAACGATATTCGGACTTGACTGTGAGACCTTGCTTCTTGCCATTTTTCATGATTCTATGTCAATGGGAAGTACCCTATAGAGGTTTTGATTTATTTACTAGTATCTTGACAGTCTGACAAAAAGATGGATGGACAACGAAGTGATCCTATAAGGGTCCTGTTTTTTTTTCCTTCTCAGATATGTAACCCTAAAAATGTGTTATTTCTATAGGATACACCACAGGAGCGAAGCTGTAGGAAAAAGCTAGTAATCAACAAATAATCTAATTATATCAGTGATATTAAGGATAATCAAACCATGAGGTCACATCCAATACTAACAGTAAAAAATATGGCAAGAGTAGGTGTACGTAATGACCACAGAATGATATCATTCTTTAACAGCATATACCTATGTTACCATTAAAAATTTTTTAAGGAAAAATTATATTTGTTATCAAGCACCAATGAGTTTAAAATACATTGGCATCAAGTACCTGTGATTTTAATACAGGGAAAATTGTAACGGAAAATGATTCGTTTTTATAATCAACAATGATTTTAAAAATCTTAGGTACATAGTACCTGAATATGTGATTGTTTTATAGCAAAACTAGCTCTTGCCTGCGGCTTCGCCTGTGTGGAGGTCGGAAATTATCCCACGGGAACGTAGTACCAGGATAAAAAGTACCCTACATGTTAATCCAGGTTATAAACTATCTGTGTTCCATATTCCATCCAAATCAGTTTTGTAGTTTTAGCGTGAAAGAGTAACAAACATCCATACATCCATCCATCCATCCTCACAAACTTTCACGTTTATAATATTAGTAGGATTGACTGGGAGGACTGTGTTCTGCATGGAGCATCAGCTTTTAACTGTTCCACTGCAAGGCAAACACCGCTTCACACACCGATAAGGTGAGAATTGATCACCACACTTTCTTAAGCATAAGAGATATTAACTGAAATACTTGTAATGTGGAAACCACACCTGAAAAATGCTGCTGTCCTGGTCATCATGCTCAAACTTAAAGCTTTTACTGCATTTACACCAATTAGAGGCACTTTTGAACTGCCAAGGGGTCGGCCGTTAGAAAGATGAAGCTAGTTGCCTATTTCAAAGCATAGTAGGTTCCTATGGAGAAGAACAGACAAGAAACTCCACAGACACTTTTAAATCAAAATATAGTTACTACCTCCTGCACTTCCAACTTTTATTCTAAGTACATAAATCTTTATATACCAACCCAGAGTTCATTTACATCCTATCCATGTACTCTTTCATACACTCCATTCATCTTGTCTTTTCACAACTATGTTGGAGTCGGCTTCCAGTCTAACCAGATGTAGCTGAATATCAGTATTTCACATTGAGTGACTGCCTATCCGACCTCCACATCAAGTATATTTAATATTTGAAGTAAATTGAAGTTCCCAAACATTTGTCTGTATGTTTTGTTATCTAATCTTATTAACTGGGTAAAGTTTGTTTCAGCCACTTAAGGATTTGCAAGGCAAAATGTTGTAATTTAATTTAAATATAATAATGTATGCATGCATCCATACTATTATAAATTCGAAAGTAACTCTGTCTGTATGTTACCTTTTCACACCTAAACCACTGAACGGATTTTGATAAAATTTGGCAAGGAGATAGATGGCATCCTGGGGAAGGACATAGGCTACTTTTTGCCACAATAGCACGTTCCTGTTAGATGATTTCCAACATCTACGCGAGCAAAGCCGTGGGCAGAAGCTAGTAAGTTATAATTTTTTCTTCAAAATGATTCAGTTAGTCATTAGTCTGGACAGCATTCATTTATGTAATCAACTAAGCTGTTTTATCATTTATCAAATATTATCACTATCAATACATATATCTTGCTTTATAATTCTTGCCTTTTCTCAAAAAAATCAGGGACTGGTTTTATTAACTTCATTTATTTTACAAAGACAATTAAAACCCATCCTCAGAATGACCAAGAAACTGCACTTTGCTGATTGTTCTATGTGCACAACTGTTTTTTAACCATAAGCTCATTTTTAAATGCAATGGCAGTATATTGATGCAGACAAATGTATTTTTATTTTCCATAGAAAATCATCTTGAAATCGCTACCAGGAGCAAAAGTTCCCACAGTAATGTAGACAAGTTAGGTGACATAAAGCAAAATCTACACTAAACAACCTTTAGACCCCTATTTTACTCGAAGTAATTAGTGCTAAAGATTTCATTATTAACATGTTGCTGTCTCCACAACGAGCGAAATACATAGCGCGGTGATACATGAATGAATCAAAGGCGAATAAAAACGTACTGGCGATTAAATCACTACAAAAATCTATAGCGGGCACCAATCGCCCAGTTATTTGGCCCATTACGCTCGCCGTGTTATCCTACTAAATTAAAGACGCTTGAGGCGTGTGTTTAAGACGTTGGAAGTATGGTGTATCCAATTCGGTCGGATTATAGAGTACCGATCTTACGCGGTGACATCAGCTCACATTATTGAAGAGATAATATGTAATTGATTAGTGTCACGCCCAAAAAGAATGGATAAAACTTATTTTTAAGGTATACAAACACTAATACGACACTATATTATTGTGCTAGATCATGTATTATAAACGAATTTTAGAACTTTAAATATTTATGGGATTTACCTGTTGGGAGTTGACAAGTTTTGTGCAGAATGCGTCAAAATTATTACAGAACACGGCAATACGCCAATATCGACGATAAAGATACATCTAAGAGAGTACGAACTAAAAAAAAACCGACCCAATTCCTATTAGCATTACCTGACACACCCTATAACGCGGGTGTCGAAAAAAACGCATACCGACATAAAACTACCGCGTTTCTATCGATAATGTAAACAAATATGTACCAAAGAAAGCTGAACACACGCAATACTCACCGGCAGATCTCCAAGACGCGTTAAAAACTCGATTTTTGAGTCACTTCACACACTTATCGGATAGCGATTGTAACTTACACTAAGCACATAAACGAGGTAACATTATATAAAATAACATGCACAAAACGTTGATCGTTAATATTCAAAGCACCAGAACTACCGACATTACGCGTAGCGCGTTTATTTCAATAATTCGTTCGTAAAAAAAGAATTTCTGTAACACGCCACCGGAGGAGATCGATGTCGGCGCGAGTTTCGTTTTTTCGCCGTAGCGTCGCTGCTGTCGACTGACATAGGAAGCCAGTAAAGCCACGCTTCAGATGGCGCTGTTTTCTGATGTGTTGCAAACTTTTTAAATAAAATCACCCTTGTTTTTTATTTAATGACATCGTTTCTTATCAATGCAGCATCTTCAATAATTTTAAGTGTCGTCTAGCGTGATACCTATCGCTAGAGGTAGTTATTTGCGAATTAATCTTATTAAATAGTCATTGGCTCACGGTGCATGTAAACCAAAGAACAAACTGATCTGCTTTAATCACAATCTGAAGGATATTGTAGGAAATAATTGATCCATTGCTTCTTATGTTGGAAAAATTCGTCTGTTCAACAACGTAAATAACGCAATTAATTTTGATGAACTGTTAAAATGTAAGGCCTAGGTAAAAAAATTAAAAAGCGTTATATGCAGGATGGCAGGGACATTGACGCATAATCTGTTACCATGGATTCAGTGCATGATTCTGGACCTTCTGCGTTAAAATTTATCGACGTTTTTTTTTTTAAATGCTGCCCATACATTTTGGTAGCGTACCTACTGCACTTTTTTATGATACAGCAGATACTTTTTTATAACCAGTGAAAAATTTCTACGCTAGGGTGTTAAGAATCATGTGCTGAATTCTTGGTTACAGTTTGCGCGTTGATTTCCCTTCCACCCTGCATGTATGGCAGTGACTAACGCATGACTCTACTGACGAAAGGACATAGACTTTGTAAAGGTTTCGCAGCGCAACATCCTTGGGTTGCGCTACGTGAAGACATTATTAATATCGGGTTAACTATTTTAGAATAGATTTTACACTAGTGAGATGAAATATCGGTAGGTCACGGGAACAATCTGTAACTCCCGCAAGGAGAAGATTTATTCAAACTCAAACTCAAAGCATTTATTTGAATTAAACCATTTACAGGCACTTTTGAATTGTCAAAGAGTCGGTCAGTTAGTCAGAAAGTTGAAGCTAGTTGCCCATTCCAAAACGTAGATCTCTATGGAGAAGAACGGGCAAGAAACTCCAAGGACACTCTTTTTAAATCAAGATATTACAAAATCCTTGGTATATTATTCGTGTTGCTTCTATATGCGAGAACAATGAAAAAAATATATAAAGAAACAATTCAAAATATAAGATTAATAATAAAAATAAGCCGTGGCAGTTAAGAGATGACCAGTCTCAACTGACGGCGCCCGTTCACGAACATGACGCGTGGATCAGCACCATCCAGCTCAACCATTTTGTAGCGAACCGAATGATCCAACACACGCGCCACCAACAGTGAGACATTTAAGTGAGCATGACATAGTCTCTACTGCCATGCTGTCAAGTCAACATAATTATATAATAAACGAATCCATGGTACTCACATTTACAAAGTTGCAAAATGCTTCTAAATTATACAAAACTATAGTTTGCTATGTATTTGAGCAATGAATAAAATTTTACTACATAAAAGAAAAGAATCATTAAAATATCTATTGAGTTATTCAATTATAAAACATATTTTATTTAAAAGACGGGTCAGACCTGCTATCTTGTATGGATCAGATGATTGGCTACTAAAGAGATGAATTATGCTAAGAGAGATGTTTGGTGTTACGCGCATTTATATAATAAGAAATGAGTCAATAAAAGAAAGTCTAAAAGCGGCACCAGTGACTAAAAAATTGTGTGGAAGTTGACATTATGCGGAAGGATGAGAAAAATGTTGTGCGGAAAGTTGTAAATGGCAGTGTGAAAGACTAAATGGCTAGAAAGAGGATGACAACTGCGATGACGATTAAAAGGGAAGTATGAAAGACAAAGACATGCTGCGCCGACCCTAAATAAATAGGGACAAGGGCTAAAGAATGATGATGACATTTTAGAATATAATTTATAAAGTGTCAATTAGAATATATAAGTGTGGTCGAATGAATTTTATTATGTAAAATATAATGATGGTCTAAATAATATAAACAGTAACTGTGACATACCCAATATTATATTTAAATTATCGAAATTACTTTAACTTAGGGTACCACTTTTAGTACGACAACACTAACAATAGTTTTTTCAGTACACGCAGTAATATAATTTTAGGACGAATAACTATAAGTAAATAATATTAACTTAGTTATTCGAGAAGTATCGATTGTATTCATTTTATACTTCCCTATCTATATAGACGAGTTATAGGCATATTTTATCTTTTTTATTGCATCAACAAGACGTGATGGTTCACATTAATTACATGCATTCATATAAAGAAACGGAGGCTGCGTTTTGTTTACATCCGTCAACAATCATTTTTTCATAAGAATGTAGTATTTATTTTCAATTACGTGAAGCTTATTCCTTTAAAATTAAAATTTACTTGAAAGAGTTATGTAAAATTTTAATTTTTAAGTGATTGCTTACAAAAATATCAAAGATCTAAAATCTTTCTGCAAAATTTGAAATGGTCAGAGAGTAACAAAACGCACAACGTCGTTGAAAATCGAAGGAACCAATGGTTTTATTTTCATTCATTCATTCACTATCAAAATGGCGTTGGACTGAGCTGTGCGTTATTGTTACTTTTTGTTTTTGTAAAATTTTAAAACTGTTGACTTAAACTGAGGTAAATATTTGACTTCTACACCTTTTACGTTGTCATCTATGTAATCAAGAAGTTACATTTTGTATTAATTTTGTAAATGTTTCAACAGGTTAACATGGGTCGCTCGCCC
Source organism: Dryobotodes eremita (assembly GCA_917490735.1). Lineage (NCBI taxonomy): Eukaryota > Metazoa > Arthropoda > Insecta > Lepidoptera > Noctuidae > Dryobotodes > Dryobotodes eremita. The sequence goes on from OU823269.1 coordinate 701,103, forward strand.
AGCCCGCGGCGGCGCGATGACAGGCGCCGCGACCGAGAGAGAGATAGAGACCGAGATAGGGACCGCGAGAGGCGACGGCCTCGTACCCGGTCCCGTTCGCGCTCTCTGGACCGCCGGCGGCGCTCCCCGGACCGCCGGCGCAGCCCCTCGCCGCGCCGCCGTCGCTCCCACAGCACGTCCCCAGGACCCTCCACATCATTCGTAAAGCCGAAGAAGACTTTCAGCGAGCGTCCGATAGTCACCCCCGCGGATCTAGAAGGTAAAACTCCTGAAGAACAGGAAATGCTTAAAGTTATGGGATTCTGTGGCTTCGACACTACCAAAGGAAAGAAAGTAGATGACAATGTTGAAGGAGACGTCCACGTTGTGTTAAAACGTAAGTACAGACAGTATATGAACAGGAAGGGTGGGTTCAACAGGCCTCTAGACTTCGTAGCATGATTCCTCAGTCAGCGCACAGCGAGTTTCCAGCGTTTCTACCATGTTGGTCTGTTTTAGTTGTAAGACTGATATGTGATATTTTCGATAGCTTGGTTTTATATGAACGTTATTTATTATGTACACTGTTATTTAAAACTTGCCCCGAGTTCTTCGGGCAAGTTAACAGGCATCTATAGGCATGCATCATTTTTTCCACTTTAGTGAATTAGTGGTCCGATGCAAGCCTATTCAGCATTAAATGTGGGCCTACTCGGCCTGATGCCATATTCGCAGTAGGTAGTCAGTCATATTTACTAGTTTCACATTATTAACAAAACAAGAGGCAGCTTTGAATCAGTTACTAAAAACAATTTAATATGGATCTTTAAAAGATTGCTACATTTAAGCAGTATTGCTCGAGTGATCAGGCTTGTGGCATAAGAAAAATAATTTTCTCCTTCAACACGGCTAGGTATCTCAGAGGTTGTGTTGTTCTGAGCAAACAACTGATATATTATTGTATCATGTAAAAGTGTATTTTTTTATAATGAAATGTTTAAACGTTGTAGCATTGATGTCGGAGAACCCATTTAATAACTAATAGAGCGTCTAATATTTTCAAGAGTTGCATATTTACACAACATCTTCTATATTTTTTTCTTTTTATTTACAAATAGTTGTCAAAAACAATTTCATTTCATTTTTTACTTTACTAACAGAACATTTTAAATTCTTAAAACCATTTTCATAGACAGACACTTTAACAGATCATTAAAAACATTCATGGGAACTTTTAAGATAACATTTTAGTTTCTATAGAAACAACTTTCTATAGGTCCACAATAGGCATCCAGTCAACTATGACATTATGTTAAAAACTCTCCCATGACACCCCTTGGCCTTGAATTCAGTTCCAAACTCGTTTTCATTCAAAACTAGCTTTGTTATAAGGTCTTGATCATGATAGTAACAGAAAAGAAAGTTCTTTAAAATCGCAAAGAAAAGGATTCAAGATTTAAAACTTGTTTACTGGTTAATTTCTACTCTTACAATTTTGGCAGACATTTTAAAATGTAAAAAAAATTACGGATACAATTTTTCTTTTTGACAAATGGTTCCTACAAATACCATTTGTTTTGGTTTAAGAAATAATTTGTGGGAATTATTTAATGTTAGGGAAACAGGGTCAATAATATTTGCACGACGTTTTTAATAATAAGAGTTACACAAATACTACTTAAGGCTCATATTCTTATTAAACTTGAGTTTAGAAGCTAGAGATAAAAAAAACATTGATTTCAACAACTCAATTGAGACTAACAAAACATTTTCGCAAAAAAATTAAAAAGCATAGCTTCTGAGAATTTGTACCACGAAAAAAAATTGAAAGTTTTTGTACTAGCGTCCTCAGTTGCCAGAAATTAACAAAATTAAATGAAATCATAAGGTGAGCTTTCAGCCTGCTTGCTGCTTTAAGTTAATGGCGTGGCATTATGTTGTGGTATCTGCACTACAGAGAATTAAAACATATCATTTAGGACATCATCTAATTACTTACAAGAGCAAAAACGTAATATTTATACACATTTTTCTTAAAGGTGCTTCCTCACCGAGAGCATTCACCTGTAATGTAACAAGCCAATATTCGATTTTGAGCATTACTATATTACCCTTACCTCGGTTCTCCTCACTCATTGATGTAATGCTCGAATCTGAACTGTTACATTACAGGTGAATGCTCCCGGTGAGGGAGCACCTTTACCAGGGCCGGATTTAGAGGAGGGCATCCGGTGCAACCGCCCCGGGGCCTCCACAAAAGAGGGGCCCCCACAATAGACTTCAGAAAAACAATCTTTCAAATTCCGATGAGTAAATACTAGTAAACAACTTTTCCTTTGATATTTTTTTCGCTGTTTTACACACGGTGTATAGGTACAACGGTTAAGGTACCTTGCTCTTACTGCCCTATCTAAAAAATCTAGCCTGTTTAAAAATTATTGAAAACTTTGGAAATAAAAATTATCGTCTGTTCCACAAAATTTTCGGGGTCTACGGGGTCTTTTGTTTGCCCCAGCGTCTCCACACGTTTAAAAACGGCTCTGACCTTTACACACATGACTGCTAATAACACTGCTATTACTTTAGAATGTTCATATAAAACCAAGCTTCCCTATCAACTTTTTTACATAGAATTAAGTGTTAAACAATTGTTTCAATCTCACATAGATTTGAGAGATATGGCTGTGACAATATAGGTAATTTTACTTCAATTAAAAATCGTTCTCACACAAATTAGGCTACTTTTAGGGATCCTGCGACTTATACTTTATTAAGGGAAATGTAAGCCTAAATGTAAATAAAAAACTAGCCACTTTGTAAATTATTTCTTAATTATGTCTCGTTAGCATAAAACAATAGAGATATTTATAAAATGGTTAGTATTTTGCTATCAAAAAGGTTCTTATTTTCTTGCATACTGTAAAATTCCAAGTTTTTATAAAAAAAATGCAGAATTCATTTTGCTTTTTCAACATTATACACTAGGAAATCTTATTGGAATATTAAGTCAGTTTTCAATTTTATTATTGCAGCCATACCTCTTAAGAATTCTGTAGTCTTGATGCTAAACTTCAGAGAAATATGTTGCTAAAACTTGGGATATTATAAAAGGACGTTAACATCCAGCTATTGACTTCTGCGTGGATTTCATGCAGGTTTTCAAAACCCTTTATAATGGGCAATATTGATTTGGAAAATCTTAGGTCCTCCGATGGCCCAGTTACTAACAACAATGTTATTACTAGTTTATGCCCTAAATTGGTAAAAGTTGGCCAAATTATTGCCAAAAGTTTGACAAAATCATTTGGATTCTTGAATGGATCGAAGAACACCTGGGGTAAAAAAGATTTATTTTAGCTTATGCCAGGGTGGTCTCAAAACCAAAAAACTATGACTTGTATTTAATCACTCTTGGGTATAAGCCTTAGTTTTAAATTGAGTTTCATTTGGGATTTTACAGAACAAAATAAACATGTACAACCATACATTTTATAAGGTTTTAAAAGTATTTCTGTCGCTGCTATACAACAGTGACAGTATAAGATTTAACGGCGAGTAAAAATCGCTCAAAAATAACATGTTTAATTTTTTCTGAAGGTTATCGTCAAGACTGCTAGTTGTAAGTTAGTTTTAGTCCGTTACCGCAGTTCCCGCGCGCAGCTCCAGCCCGCGCGGGCCCAGTCAAGCGCTCCGGCGCACCCAAGAAATCGTTTGCAATGAGCACGGGTTGTGACGACATAATTTTTGTAGTCTGTCGGGGTCCAGTTGTAGGATAATGGTATAGAGAAGACTAATTTTGACTTTATTGGACACCATGAAAGTATTTATCTGTTCCTGTAGCAATCATTTACAGAAAATGTTACAAAAACTGATAAAAATAGCCTTAAATCTATTCTATAGTGAGCCGTATAAACTACAAAATTCTCCGCACGATTTTATACACTCAAAACTTTAGACCAGACTTTATACAACTCACTATACTCCCGAAATTGCTAAACCATTTCCGATCCAACTCTCGCCGACAGATTGAACTATAAGACTGAAGCGATCCGCACTAGTTGTAAGTTATCCGCACGGCGCACCTCTAGTTAGTAGAAGATATATTTATACACACATATACACACCCTCCCCCCAGATTGAACCCCTTATCCTCCACAATGTACAATAGTTAAGATTATCACGACAGAATGTTATGTTCTTAGTCAAATCAAAGGTGAAGAAGGATTTTTGGCGATGACACGGTCATAAGCAGTCATACTGGCTGGATTTGGACGTGGTCTTGTCAAGTTTAAATTTAGAATAAAATATTGGCAACACCAATTCGTTTTTGGATTTGTGTTGCCAATTTATTTTTATTGAAATTTAAATTACATTTTGGTCACCGTATCCCTCAAATGATTTTGGAGATAATTAAACAAATTATTATCAACTTTCAAATCCTTTACCATGGTCCATTTACCAATAACATTGCATTCTGCCGTGCTGGTCTCCGATATACAATAATATACAATGGTTGAATATATTTTTTATGTATATTAATAACGCAAGCGCCGTGCGGGTGCGGGTAGCGATCTATCGTCCCCGTTCGCATTGCAGGCAGTTTGTCAATCCATCTACCCTTTTGAATGAATCTCCAAAACTTATAAACTCCACAGCACACTTTCGCACAAATAAAACAAAAAAATAATCATCACTGAAATCAATGCTTGTAAATACGAATTTTAATTATTTACTCAGCATTTGCTTCAGTGGAAAATTTGCAGAAAAAAATGTTTTGTATACTTAATTAAATTGAAAAAATAAAAGTACCGAAAAATTTTACTGTGATGGTACTTTTTGGCGCGAATTTCGACTTTCAGGCGCCATTTTTGTTAAACCACAGATCATTTTGTGTTTATTTCAAACATTTTTATTGTATTCACAATTTTTTTGAAAAATCTTTACCTCAAATGTGATTATGATTTCTTGATAATCATTGTTTGACAAAAAAATTACATTATATAATTTAATTTCCATAAGCTTAATTGGTTTGAATGGTTTGATTTATTTAAATAAGTTTTAGTAAACATTCTATGTATGAAAATCCTAATTTTTGTTAAAGAAATCTATAACAACTAATTCTACTATTACTGAAATATTTGCAGTAATGAAAACTCAAAGGATTCATTCCCAATGTACATACCACGAATTATTTATACTTATTTAAAATAAAAAATATGTAACTTTAAATAAAATTGTACCCCATTGTGCAAATCAGCATTGAAAATACATACTTTTACTATTTTGATCTTCAAAAATTAATGAAGTATTGTGATTTATCAATCCTTAACTTTATAAGTGCCAAAGAACTTTAAAATACGATTGATCAATCCAATACCTACCCTCTTTTCAGACATCAATATTTTTTTTAGAAAATTCCCTTTGGTTTACTTCAGAAAATCAATGTTTAACTGATTTCAAAAATATACTAGTCCTGATTCCTATTATATGCTGTTTTAGCAAAATGTGAGGTATTGTAATGTCTCGGTGTTTTAAAACTTTAGTTCTATCTAGATTAATGTGTACTAAATTGTATATCCTTGGTACTTTTCGCGGGTGGATGTCTTCACTAAATGCACTATGTAATAATTCCTATATAAAGGCATTGAGCATATGTCTAATCGTCGAATTGCTCATTTAAAGTAAAACATCTTGACGTTTTTGACAGATTTTGTGTAGAAATTCTCTTGTAAAGTGTAAAAATGTATGCCAGTATTATCTGCACACATAGGAATGACATTATTTTGGCTATACTTAAACTTCAAATTTCAAAAGTACTAAAAATTTAGTCTTAGATTATAATATTATGAAAATTATATCAGAATACTTAGTTTAGTTGAAAAAAAATTGTATATGGTGTCTACTTTTAAGTTAATAAATGTCATATTCTTTTATTTTTTGGTCGATTGTATTGACATTGTATTTTGTTTTCTGTACATTTTGTGTATAAAATTTGATTTAATTTTTGTTAACCAAGGATTCAAAATGAATAAATCATTTTGGAAATAAACTTTATTTTTATTTACATCATTTTCTCCCCAAATTACGTGTGGAAGAAATACGTTTGCTTTTAGTAGCGCAGCAGGTACATAATTAATAACCAGCTATTATTTGTTTTGTATCAATATCCAGAATCCATCTTAAGGCAAATACCTGTCTTTCAGCCTGTTTTCAGCATTACCTTTGCCTCTGTTGGTGACGCCCTCTATACTTACGTTGGTACTAAGTATTTTAGCGCGCGTTAGATGTTCCAAGTTGGTAGAATTTTTCGCGTAGTTTAAAAGATTGGCAAAACTATTCAGATTTTAGATTCGTGAATATTTTAAATATCAATAATAATTTAGAGTCAGTGTTAATGACGTTCTACAAAAGATAGTGGATAGTGGTTCCGACACTAGTGGTGGACCAGCCCTGAGAAACTCGGAGCGAGGAGGGTTTCTCATACCGTGAGTTATGCACAATTTAAGTTCTTGTCACAACAAGTGGCCTATTTATGCGACTCTTTATCTTTTGCTGCTGGACAATTTGATGCGCCACTTCTTGCCAGCTACAGCACTGGTCGACTGGGTCGTCATAGGGGCGGAGATGAATTATACGCTTAGTGACACTATGAGCAGCAAAGGAAACAATAAAAGTTTTTTTTTTGGGAAAGTCGTTATTTTTTTCGGAATTTACAATTTTTTGCAGCATACAAACCATTCGAGTTCTAAGAAGTCCTACGACACACGTAGGCGTGCCGATACTGCTATAAAATTGGTAAATATCCGAAAAAATATCTTAAGTCCTGCTCCGAACCGAGCCTGCTCCGAGTTGTGCTGCTGCCAACCGAATAATCTGATGACTACCTTTGGAAATAGACAGTAGAACTCCTAAATCATGAACAGTGCTCGTAGTGTGATGTGATTATTGTACTGAAGATCAAAGAAAATTTCTAGTTAGTAACTACCTATCAGTAGTTGGTGGCCACTGGCTAGAAGTAAAACAAAACCGAAGACTTCCGAAACTAAAGTTATTTTGCACTAAGTAGTGTTATGTTTTTGAAAGTCGGTTGTATTTTTAACCGACTTCAAAAAAGCAGGAGATTACAATATTCCGCTAGTATGTATTTAAAAAAAAAATATTTTCTTCGATATTTTCGTAAATTGTAGACCGATTTTGAAGATTATTTTTGCATTTGTTAGAGGAAGCTTGCGCGGTTGTCCCATATAAATTTGATTAACTTTGCTTGGGTAGTTTTTGATTAGATTCGATAATACGTATTTAATCTACTTTGTGTATATTGATGATATTATAATCCTTCCTGTTACTGTTGTTTACATAGCAATTAGTGGTATACGAATTGGTGTGGGGAAGCCTACCATAACACGACAAGAGTGAAGTGATGGTGCTCAAGTCTGGTACGAAGAGCTATGACACCGTACCTCCGGTTACATTGGAAGGCAGTGCTCTCAAAAGAGTGGCGCAGTTTAAGTACCTGGGCCACTGGGTCACCGAGGCCCTTACAGATGACGTGGATGTGGAAAGGGAACGCAGGGCATTGTCAGACAGAGCTAATATGCTGGCCCGTAGGTCTGCACGCTGTACTGCACAGGTAAAAATAACTTTATTCAAGGCGTACTGTCAGTCTTTTTATACGTGCAGCCTATGGGTGAGGCATACGCAGAAGACTTACAGTGCCCTGCGTGTCCAATACAATAATGCGTTCAGGATGTTGATGCGGTTGCCACGCTTTTGTAGCGCATCAGGTATGTTTACAGACGCTCAAGAGGATGGCTTTCAAGCGATACATCGCAAAAGAATAGCGTCTCTGATGCGCCGTATACGGGGCAGCCCCAACAGCTTCCTGCAGCTCATCGCAGTGAGAATGGATGGGGATTGCTCCTTCATGGAGCATTGGACAAAACTACATGTGCGAGTAGTGCGGTCCTGATCCAATGTTTCCATACAGGAAGTAGACACACAACAATTGCATTATTGTGTGTCTATTTCTTGTATTCTTATTACATTATTTAAAAATAAAACGTGTATGGATTTATAATTAAAGATTGTAATTTGTCTGAAATAAATGAATTGAATTGAATAACTAAAAAGTGAAAATAAAAACAACCCAATGTGTAAAATAACTTACATTTTGGAAGTCGGTGATAAAAACTAAAACAAAGATTAGAAATTAAAGTAATTTTTCACTTGGTAGTGTTTTTTTTTTTGGAAATTGGTTGTATTTTATAGTTTTAAAAATAAAAAAGTTTTTTTTTACCATACTATCAGATAGTAAGAGTAGTAACTTTCTTCTGTTTGACCGTCGTCGTAGTTTGAGCAGTGTCGGGTCCTGCAAGGATCCTGCGGGATCTGCCTCTCCGACTGTCACTAGCAGGAATTTTCGTTGTTCCTTGCATCAGGGTGCCTACTCTCAAACTTCGTTAAAGAAGATACGGGCCCGCTAGTTTAAATTTCGGTGTGAACCCTAAACTGGACCCTTAATTAGCTTTTTCGGATGGGCTGTTACACATCGAATCGTGTGTCGTTCATTCTAAATTGGGGCCCCAAATGTGGGTAGGTGATACGGAGTAGGAATCACCAGTAACATCGGCCGGAACTACGGATTTCGTGCTTAGAGATCTCCAGAAACAGTGGTCATAATTTGTTGGAACGAGAGGAAAGCTACTAAACCACCTTGCAGGCCCTGACGCCCTAGCACAAAGGCACAATCGCGCAACGTTAAATTTTTTAAGGAAGTCGGTTGCATGATTGCAAATAAAAACAACATGTTATAATTTACATTTATTTGTTACTCAACATTACATTTACAACACGGTTCTTATTGTTATGGAATGTGTCAGCTAGGGACAAGCAGCTGTGTATGCACGAAGACATCAAGCTATACATTTCCAGTATAAGCTGACTTCTCATTGTACGAAAAGTCTATACAACGCGAGGTCAGCTAGAACTGGAAATGTATAGCTTGATATGTTGTCGTGTGTACCATCCAATGAGTTTTAACAATCTGTCCTGACCCTGAGACTTACTTCAGCGTTAACAGTAGAATATTCTGATCTAACCATGGTATAATGATATACTTCGCCAGGTATAGAAAGAAAGAAAATACATTTATTTGCGGTAAACATGACGCAAAGAATAAACACACAAACACAAAAAAGAACGAGCTGGGGGAAAATATGCGTTACATTCACGCAAAACTGCAATCGCTCAGCATAATGCTTCGACCCTATGCGAGACAGAGCCCCAGCGCTTGTTTTCAGCGACAGCCGGCGTTGACGTGATGACGTCAACCAGTGCAACATACGAAATTTGAAAATAAACAAAAAAAAAATACACTATACATAGTTCAAAATGTATATAAACATAATAGCATACCGAGACACAGTGGTCACGTGGGAGACACAAGCCTACGCTATCACCGCTGTGTTACCAGTAGTGTGTAATAATAACTCCCCAGCCGCCCTTATTACCTGTGCGAATCCGATAAAACAATGAGGTTTTAACTAACAATATTATGTTTAAATTGAATTGTTTCGTTTGATTAGAAAAAACAAAAGGAAACGACAATTTAAATGCTTTTTATATATTTTTTAACAGAATGGTGACTGAAAATGTTTCCATAATTCGAGTTTTGTTGCAATAAAGTGGCAACTGGATAGTGACGTAAGCATGTGTCACTCCCGGAATGCCAGACCTTGTTTTATTAGACCATGCTTACTACTACATTTGTATTTTTGATCTCGGCAGCCCGCGGGCCCCGACGCACCGCGTCGCGTCGCATCGCCTACCCGCGCTTTTACTTCATTTTCGCTTAGCGTTCTTTGTGACTTTCCTCTTTAAATGACTATTTTTAACAAAATATTTGTTCAATCTAGAAGTCTGTGCACATGTTCTGTGTACCTATATGCCATGACACCCACAATATTTGACATAATAATAATATATGAGTATTATTTATTGGTGCTGTCATGAAGTAATTTTTTTATCAATTTAACAATGTGCTGCCAAAGCAAAAAGAGGCAAAATTCCGTCTGTTTAAGGACTATAAAGAAACTATTAGAATATAATTCTGTGCTGTAACAAATTTCTTTAAATTCAACATGGATGATATAACCAATATTTTGATTTAAAAGATGGTCCATGTAGTTTCTTGCAATTTCTTTTCCATGGGAACCTACCACGCTTTGGATTGGGCAAATAGATTCATGTTTCTAACTGTCCGACTCCTTGACAATTCAAAATTGCCTGTAAATGGTTTAATTGAAATAAATGCTTTGAGTTTGAGTTTAACTTTCAAAACTTAACGCAAGTTTCGTAGAATCAAACTGAAGTAGCACAGAAGCACAGGATTGTTATACAACATGTAAATATTGTATTTTAATTCGTTTTAGAAATAGTCGGTACTGAAAATGTAAACAATATTTTTCATCCTAATTACAGCATCAAAAATAACACCTATTTTTACCCAAGTAACACAATCTAGTCTAACTCAAACAGCAATAAGTTTTATAAATTCACTCTTAAATCACATTTACAAAAACATACAACAATAAAACATTTTTATAACTGTTTTAAATAAATTTGAACCAAGATCTTCATATCAGACTTAAAAATTACAATATCAAAACACAATCCCAAATTATTAAAAGCCGGATCGAGTCATCAGTAAACTGAGGCGAATCCCGCGAGGAAGATTCACATGTCGCACTTCGAATTTAGCTTACTTATACAAATGTACAAACTAATATGAACCTTAACTTCCAAATAATACGGTTTATATTCGTAAGAAACGCTTGCTCATATTCGGTTATACGAATATCAACATTATTCGCGTATCATAATAAGGTTCATATTGGTTTGAAACGCTAGCTTTGCTTAACAAAGTCAGAGTGCATTCTGTGATCCTTGCCCTAACGATAGGACTTTTTAACACATATTAAGGACGACAAAAATACTATATTTAATAGCCTCATAAGTTTACAATAATCTTGAAACCACAAACTAAACATGTTAAAGCGTCAGAGCCCAACGGTTAGAATTAGCAAACGATCGTGATTTCGATCCCCAGTCGTTGGACTATAGGGAACATTACGTAAAACTCCGCGTAGGGGGCGACACTAGCACCTGCCGGGGTCGCGGATCCTGCCGGGGTCGCGGATTGTTCGAAAGAGTTACCGTGGCCCTGGGGCACAGGCAACTGAAGGAACACGGGTGGGTTTTAGTCAGTAAGAGTCTGACACGCCCTTCCGCTCCGCCCAGAGCGGGAGACGTCATTTGATGATTTCCCACCCAAAAAAAAAAAAAAAAAAAAAGGGGGCGACACTAGCACAAACCGCCATGATGCATCATGTCATATTTTATTAGTAACAAATAATTAGTGAAAACGTTTTAAATTATAATAGTTTTATTATTATTCATGTATTAAAAAACCTGTACTGTGATATTATGGCAACGGACATTTAAAAACTGTTAACGGTTTGTCCTAGTGCTTCACTCTGGCGGCAGAACTTTGCAGTAATACTCCCTATTGACGTGAACCCGCTGCTGCCACCAACTTAGTCCGAGGGGTAAACAGGAATACCACTAGTAAAGTAGTCAATTAATCAATAAATTAGAACATAATCATGAAAAGTATCACCAAATTGAGATTCAATACAAAACAAATTTTAATTAAAAAAAAAAAACAAAAATATAAATTTAATAAATAATTTTTTTAGGAACTTTGAAGCAACTGTGGTTTTATTATTTAGGTAAAATTTTTTTGTTAACTAGGAACCCTCAAACGGGTGATTAGGGATGCAGCGGTGAATCGAGATGAAACTTTAAAAGGAAACTTTTAACATTGAAATAATAGGGATATTATTAATTGCACATCAAATAAATAATCACATAGCAATTTATTTCCATCATTTAAATACTGACTGCACAGCAAATTAAATACTGACTGCACAGCAAATCAACCAGAATGAACTAAGTTTCCGAAAACATAATAAATGTTCCCGAAAATACTAACCCTAGATGGTCGACGTCAGTGGCATCCCGAGGTTCGGTTGGTTAGGTTCCTTTAAACCCTTTAGACAGAAATAGGAGCCCCGCGAAGCGGGGCTCCGTCGACCAGCTTATTAACCCTAACCCTATATTTAGATTACCCTAGATTTCGGTAAAACGCAATTAAAAAAATGTGGTACTCGTTGGGAATAGAAAATAAATTGATGAAAAAGCTTTTGCTTTAGGAAAAATCGCTGTACGCTGCGAAAATAAATTGTAGTGTGTTTAGTGATATTTTGAGTTGAATATTTTGCTGTGCAATCAGTAATTTTGATGGGAATTCGGAATCTTATTGCATAGAAAAAGGATATTTTTTGATTTGCGTTTAAATACTACCCGAAATAATATAGTTTGTTGCCAAAAAGGACTCGTGTGCTTACTGTATTGTAATTAACGATTAAGTGCCCTTGTTGGCAACAAACTATATTATTTCAATGTTAAAATTCCTTTTAAAGTTTCGTCCCGATCCACCCCTGCATATCTGTTCACCCCGTTTGAGGGTACTGATATTTATATCATCTTTAGACACAGATGGGCTTCTGCGGTCGCTCAGCCGCGCCCTACCCTAACGCCGGCTCCGGGTACACCTCTGCCTAAACCTTTGGGGCAGTGACATGATGGTGTTAGCGATTCGAAAGGAAAATAAGCTATTGTAAGGTTCTGAGTCGTTAGCTGGTTCTTTTTTATTTAACTTTCAAGAAGCTTTATACTATTCTCATAACAAATTATGGAGATAGGTACTGCATTTATAACCACATTGTCAAATATTTTTGTGATTTTTTATATTACTTGTGTACAGTATCTTTGTCTCACGAAGCGACGCGCGCTTTATTTGTGGTTACCAAGTGTACAAACACGCTGTGATTGTGTGTACGCGCAGGAGCTCTCGGTACCGTCCGAGACAATGGGGAAGTCGGAAGTGTATGTATGTATGTGTGTGTGGGTGTGTGTGTGTGGATGGATGTGTGTGGGGGTGTGTGTGGAGTGTGTGTGTGGGGGGAGGTGTGTGTGTGGGGGGATGTGCGTGCGTGTAGTCTTATGTACTGACGCTACTCGTCTTAACACATACATTCAAAGCGTGTTTGTACACTTGGTAATCACAAGTAAAGTGCGCGTCGCTCCGCGAGATAAAAGTACTTTATAAGCATCAGATATGTATAACATGATACAGAACATTAATTTCTCATATAACATACAAACTTTATTATGTACAATGGTTTTTATTTATTTACTTTATCATTATAACACTTAATACAAAGGGTGGTTTTGATAGATGGGACTGGAAGGCGGAAATTAAAACTATGAGAAGTAGATCCTGTGCTCACAGGACCCATTGATTTTGAAGAGAAATAAAACTTTTTTTCTAGGTTTTTTTTTTAGAGACTGACCCGAGATTGTAACCAAGTTTTTTTAGCAAATTATGCTACGAGCGAGTTGTTAAATTTTTATATTTTTTATATGAAGTGAGCGGCAATCAAAACTTTGAACACCAAAAAAGCAGGATTTTTGGCCCGATACTGTATGAGGGATTAATTATGAAAATATTCCCTTGGTTTCAGAAAACAAATGGGTGATCCAATTCATAAAATGACTAAGTCCATTTTTAACGTTTTTGAGTTAGCAACACTGGCTTGTTAAGTTTTTCATTCCCTTTCGAATGGTCTATTCAAGGTTCTTGGGAAAAATCTCTAAGTGCCATTTCCGAAAGTATAAAAAAACAAAAAAGACGGATCTTCCATTCATAAAATCCCTATGTCCAAGAAATCACTAAGTCTTAAGTTTTTTTGGAAGAAATTGCTAAGTCCATTGATTTTTGTTTAAGTCCTAATGGCAACCCACATCATTACGTCAAATTACATGACAGAATTTTTTCATAACGGTTTTTATAAATTGTCACCGAGAAGGTTTTCTTGCGATTTTGTTTAAAATAATTAAGTGTACGTGCGTAGTTAAGTTAAAATGAATCCTGATGACAAACTGAAGAGGTGAGTGTTCTGTTTTACTAACTAGATGTATTTTCAAAAGGGTAATTTGGCTAAGACAGTTAGGTACCGATTGCGAAATTGTTTTTTTCATTAGGTTTATTACATTATTACAGAATAATGCAACAAAGCGGTCTCTTTGACTCTGGGGAAAGTACCACCAGTGATATTGGGGATTATTCTGCTTCATCTGAGGACGAATGGACACCCAAAAGAACTCGTGCTTTCAAAAATAATGTACCCGCTTTTAATAACGAACAGCCACTGCCAATAAAATCTCCACAACTACCCTCATTTTCTGGCATTACACCAAAACGCATGAAGCAGAATGAGACAGATAATAGCTATGGTATTGGCGATTATTGTGATTCATCTGTGGACAAATGGTCACCAGATGATTCAAGACGAAAATCGTCCATTACTATTTTGGCTGATTTACACCTACCCGCTTTCTCTAACAGGTACCTATCTTAAATTTTCTTCTACCATACGTATTCGTAGTGCATGAGACAAATAAAATTATACCTTTTCAAATGACAATCAACAGTAAATTTTACGATATCTACATATTTTGTCGTCGTAATGTAGGTCTTATTGTTTTTTATAGATTTCAGTTACCGCAAAGTAATCGTGCTATCGAAAATAATGTAACCGCAAATTTGAACAGCGAACAGCCGCCTTCTTCAGTTGATACGTTAGCACCAATAGATTCTCCACAACTACCCTCATTTTCTGGCATTACTTCAAAACGCATGAAGCAGAATGAGGCAGATAATGGCGATGATATTATCGATTATTCTGATTCATCTGAGGACAAACGGACAACAGATGATTCAAGCCGAAAATCGTCTATTACTATTTTGGCTGATGTACACCTACCCGCTTTCTTTAAAAGGTATTTATCTACCTTAAAAATTCTTCTACCATACGTACTCGTAGTGCATGAGACAAATAAAATTAAATCTTTTCAAATGACAATCAACAGTTAATTTTACGATATCTACATATTATGTTGCCGTAATCCTTATTGTTTTCTTTTTATAGTTTTCAATTACGGCAAAGTAATCGTGCTTTCGAGAATAATGTAACCGCAAATTTGAACAACGAACATCCATCTTCACCAGTTGATACTTCACCACCAATAGATTCTACACAACTACCCCCATTTCCTGGCATTACACCAAAACGCAAGAAGCTAAATGAGACAAGTGGGTTATTTGAGTCCGAATCAAATTCAGAACTAGATGATACCGAAAATTTCATATTAAACCCTGAGTCTGGTTTGTTTGAACCTGTAGAAACTGAAAATGTAAAAAGTACAAGTTTAACTCAAATTGGCAAAAAGAGAATTTCTAGACAAGACCAATGGGAAAGGACCAAAAAAGTCAAAAGAAATCTTAAAAAACATTCTTTGAAGGATCTTCCGGATTGCCGCTGCAAATGTAAAGATAAATTGAGTAAAAAGCAGGTTGAAACAACATTTAATAAATTTATTAATCTTGCAAGTCACACGGAACAAAATATTTATCTGCAAGGATGTTTAGAGGAAGTAAATCCTAAAAGATTTCGTCCACGGAGTAAGGGGAGTGAATCGACGTCTAGGGCAAGAAGAGTGTTCGAATATGTTATTAATTTACCAAAGAAGTCCGTTAAAGTCTGTCAAAAAGCGTTTCTGGCTATACACGGGATTAAGCGAGAAAGGTTGGTATGTAAAGTCCAACATCAAGAAAAAGAAATTTCTGATGGTAGAGGGCGCCAAAGCAATCCCAAGATTGATGTAGAATCTGTGAATAAAGTTCACAAATTCATTGAGAATTTACCAGCCCGACAATCACATTACTCTCGTGCATCTAGTAAGCATAGAAAGTTCTTAGATTCGCACTTAAGCATTGCTGAATTGCATCGAAGATTCAGTCTTGAATATCCTGAATGCATTGTGCTTTATGAAAAGTTTCGATGCATATTTAACCAAGATTTTAATATATCTTTTGGTCAACCTAGAAAAGATATATGTACGACATGCGAAAAATTTAAAGCTGACATTACCTCTGCCGAATTCGCGAAAGATACAAATAAAGAAAAACTACTTAAAGGTGCACATGAATTGCACCTGAGAAAAGCTGAGGCATTCTTAAAGACACTGTCTAAAGTCGAAAAAGAGAAACCATCAAACAGTTTATCACTATGCTTTGATTTCCAAAAAAATCTGCCTCTCCCGGTAACTAATATCACAGACGAATACTATTTAAGACAGTTATGGCTGCATAATTTTGGAGTGCATAATTTGTGTCAGAATACTGCAGCAATGTTTCTGTTTACTGAAAATTACGCACACAAAGGACCCAATGAGGTAATAACTGCACTGGAATATTATGTTACCAAAGAAAAAACGCAGGGTCAACACCAGTTAGATCTTTACTGTGACAACTGCTATAGTCAAAACAAGAATAGATATTTATTCACCTTTTTGGATCAACTGTGCGCCAAAGGAGTTTTTGAGAAAATAACAGTCTCATACCCGATACCAGGACATTCAATGATGCCCATCGATCGTGATTTTGCTCTTATCGAAAGAAAAAGGAAGAAGTATGACAAAATATATACACCAGAATATTATGTTCAGCTCATAAAAAATAGTAAAAATACAAACAAATTTGAAATAGTCTTCTTAGAGAAAAGTTTGATGAAGGAAAGTAGCCCTCACGATGTTCTGAAAGTAAAAGACTATAAAAAACTGTACGATGAACGCATAAAAGCGAGTCTGCCTGGAATATCCAAATGCCGAAGAGTTATTTTTAAAAGAAGTGGTAAACCAGAGTTCGCTGTGTCTATGAAAGGTGAAGATTTTAAGCCGTTTTCATTATATAAAGTCGGTTACAGCAGATTAATCAATGAAACGCCCGATGACTGCTACGACGCACCCTTAACTATAAAGGCTGCTAAATTGCAAGATGTAAAGCGCTTGCTAGAATCTGTTCCTGAATTGGAAAGGTATTTTTATGAGGATTTATTTAATGGAACTCGGAACCCCGTAACTGCAGAATTCGATTCTGAAGAAGAAGTGGAATGATAAGCTGTTTTTGTTTAAAATTTGTTCTGGGTACTGCAATAATATATCTAAGTCCACCATTTATCACTTTAATATACCTAAGTCCAGGGATTAGAAATAAGTCCAATTTTTTTGTTATTTTATAAAGAGACTCCTGTTACGTATATCGTTTTGATTATTTCAATAAATAAAACTACTAAGTTTGCGCTATAATATGTATTTAAATTGTTTTTTTTAACCAACGCATGTTATTTCAGCTGACATTTATAACATAAAATTATAAATATCTCAAATGTCACTTTTAGGACTTAGTGATTTCTTGAATTGGGCCACCCAAATTCAATCCAATCAGTCGTCAATTTAAAGAGTAAAAAAAAAACGTTTTGATGGCTTTTTTTGTCGGCGCGGACAACCCCGGGTAGTGTTGCTACTTGAAATATCAGTTTTTTTTTTTTTTAATAAACTTCACTGAAGTTATGTATATCGATATTTAAACATGATAAAACGAAAAATGAAAAGATTTTCTAAATTAATACTCAAGTAACTATCAGCGTTCTTTGACCAACAATTATTTTTTTCAATACCCATTACGTCTGCGGAGTTTCGCTAGCTAATCTAATTCGACCTTATACTTATTATTTCTTTAGGTTTTATTTTTTATATGGGAATCGTCATAGAAAATGAAACATTACTTTGTATAAAATCTAAACTTGGCGTATCATACGCCTCAAGTCCCCGACACCGCGCGGGAGTGTTTCTATAAATGAAGAAATATTTCATTTTCAATGGCATAGATTCTTTAAATACTGTTTAACATATCTTTCGCCCAACATTATCTACAATACCGTAATGGAATAAATATACCTGTGTGTGGTAATCCGTAATCATACCGCAGCCTCTATTAGCGGTAAAACTATAACTTTCAACATCTTAATTAAAATATTTCAGTATATACCTGAACATTGGTGAACAAACCGCTGCTAAAGTTAACTTTTGACTAGCTTATCGCTATTCAATTTATACTTCGACATTACACCGCTAAGTTCATATACCTCGAATACAGGGTCGCGGGTACATCGACGCGCAATCTGTTACCATGGATTCAGTACATGATTCGTTGAAATTCTTCGTAGGTCATTTAAAAAAATTAGCTGTTCTTTATATATGTCGGAAATACGTTAAATCAATCGTTTGACTTTGACTAATCGAGACGCCAGCGCCACCAGGTGGCGCTCGACAGAGTCTATAACATAACGCTTGACCAGAGTTAAGCAGTTTGTTGTTGGCGGCTAAGCAGTGAACACGTTTAGAAACTGTCGCGCGTTCCGTATAGTTGTGTCATGTACCTACAGTGTGTGATTCGCTAGTGTCATTATTTTGATCGTAAATTATAGTTACATTTGAACTGCAAACGGTTTTTCTATTGCGCAATAACCAACAGTACCCATAGTACGCCCACAGTAGTTAAAATATGGCTGATAATAACGAGACAGACGTACGGTCTCCGTCATATATATTTCATACATTTTTCAAATATTTTATTAATTTGGTACTTGTTTTGACATTGTACTTTTTATTTGAATTTTAATTAATTGTCAGGGGAATATTATATTGATTTATACATAATTTTTATTTGATATTGTGAAACGAATAATGAAATAATTGAAATTGATATGTACTAAAACTTACTCCAAAAAAAAAAATCAAAAAATTAAAAAAAAATAAAAAAAAAATAATATTAATTATTGTTTTTTTTATTTTATTATTAATTATATTAATATTAATAATTATTAAATTTTACTCCTAATGGCAAAGCACAGAGAACTTACAAAAATGTAACATCTCGAACACCTGTATATCTGTAACTTATGTTTACAAATAAATACTCTGAATCTGAATCATACATTTTGACCGCGTAGGTGTTGCACTTTTGTAGTACACAGCGGTTTTTTTAATAACCGAAGAAAAATTCAACGCAAGGGGGTCCAGAATCATGTACTGAATCCATGGTAACAGGAAGTGCGACGATATACCTGCCACCCTGTTCATCTTTCACACAATACTCAAGCGTCAATATGTCACATCGAGCTTTAGAGACTGTCACACAGGTGTGAGTGACAGAGACGACGACATACTAGGACGAACTTTTTAAATGAAAACTTCTTACGCATTTTGCGCTCTTTCTGAACAGTGAACGAAACTGAACCGTCACGTCAGGTCGGTGACGCTGAATCGGGTATACTCGGGTCCAGTCGGTCAGTGACGCTGAATCGGGTATACTCGGGTCCAGTCGGTCAGTGACGTTGAATCGGGTATACTCGGGTCCAGTCGGTCAGTGACGCTGAATCGGGTATACTCGGGTCCAGTCGGTCAGTGACGCTGAATCGGGTATACTCGGGTCCAGTCGGTCAGTGACGTTGAATCGGGTATACTCGGGTCCAGTCGGTCAGTGACGCTGAATCGGGTATACTCGGGTCCAGTCGGTCAGTGACGCTGAATCGGGTATACTCGGGTCCAGTCGGTCAGTGACGTTGAATCGGGTATACTCGGGTCCGGGCGGTCAGTGACGCTGAATCGGGTATACTCGGGTCCAGTCGGTCAGTGACGTTGAATCGGGTATACTCGGGTCCGGGCGGTCAGTGACGCTGAATCGGGTATACTCGGGTCCAGTCGGTCTGTGACGCTGAATCGGGTATACTCGGGTCCAATCGGTCAGTGACGTTGAATCGGGTATACTCGGGTCCGGGCGGTCAGTGACGCTGAATCGGGTATACTCGGATCCAGTCGGTCAGTGACGTTGAATCGGGTATACTCGGGTCCGGGCGGTCAGTGACGCTGAATCGGGTATACTCGGGTCCAGTCGGTCAGTGACGCTCAATCGGGTATACTCGGCGCCAGTCGTCAGTTTTCACTTCTGTCGTGTGGTCATAAGCACACAGCCCCCTTTTTTTTCTACTACTCCATGTGACATATTCACGGCGAGGTAGAGTCCGTCTAAACTAAACACGCGCGCCCCTCCATATTAATTTTTATTTGTCAATACGCCAAATTAAGTACTATTTGCAACTATTTTACAATTTCATATGCAGTCGGTGACTGCGGGACCAAGGATGGTAAACCCTTCGTGTGTATTGAGATCATACAAAAAGTACTTTAAATGTGTATGTAAATGATTTTTAAAGAGTCGCTCCATGGACATACTGCTATTTAGCTGCCTCCGGTTAGATTGGAAGCTGACCCCTATACAGGGTGGATTGTTCAGACGAAGAAGTAAGAGCAGGTACCTTAACCGTTGTAGCTAAAGGAAATATTTCTTGTGAGACTCGTTAACTTTTTGAGTAATTGCAAACTGCATTTCTTTCCAGAGCAACTGATGTTAGAGTCAGTGTTGCCAACCCTACTGTTTTATTAAAGGCATCCCTGTTTTCTGTTTTAGTCCATAATTATGTCTACTGTTGTTTGTACTGTAGGCACCATCTAAAGCAAACGACCCAAAACGCTTTTTTCTTGCTTTTCGTGTGGGTACAAACAAGGTCTACCGATTCTGGTGTTTACCCCAAAATTTATAAAAAAGTAAGCTTGTTAAAGTATGCATTTTCGGATTTTCAAACGTTTTTATTCTTTCTCTTATGCTAGACAGCTAGGTACCTGCTCTGAAAAAATAATATTAACTTTTTCTATGATTGATTTGCTGTTATTAGTTTGTTAAGGTTGGCAACACTGGTTAGAGACACAAATCCAGCCTGTATACGGAGACGCCCCGCTGCGCTACGTACGCAGCGCTGCCTAGAAGGGCGCGGCGTCGTCGAGCGTGTGCAGCCAGTTGAAGATCATCATGTTCCGCTCGTACTTAGACAGGGGCCGGCCGCGCTCGCGCTCCAGGTCCGCGGCCGTGAGCGCCAGGTGCGCGGCTTCTGTAACAGTAGCCGTCTCATCACAGAACGAGTAACAAATAACAGGCCTCATCATAGTATGAATTATAGCTCCGCTAATACCACAAGTCACGATTAGTAGATTATTCACCGATGGGATAAAGCAGTGTCTATTGTCACGGACGCTATATTGAATGCTCCCGAGCGCTGCGAGGGCGTTCAGAGTCACCTTTAAGTACAACCTTAAGTTTTGAGTTGAGCTACACGATTACTGACAAATGCGTGCACTGACTGGACAAGTCCACTCAATTTGTGTGGTTTATCCTCAAAAGACCATTTCAGACACAAATCTACATGGTCTTCACATGATCTGACCAAGATTATGTCTGGACTTTAAAAGAGACTGTGACCTCTGAGTTTGTTTCGGCCTTTCTTCTCAGAGTAGTCAGATAGAAAACGTCGACCTCATCTAGTTTTTAAAATATGATTGACGTGGAAAAGTGTTTGCACAAATCTACTTACAGATAAAAAAAAATATCATATAATTGATAAATAGATAAAATTCAACCAAATATATCCAATAGTTTAGGCACTATAGCTAGTCAAAGATAGGCCAAACCCATAGACGGCGCATCACTAGTATTTAGTTTGTTTGACAAAAATAAGTTTTTTAATTTCCATGTTAGGATTTATTTGATAGTTTCCAAATACTCCTATGCATTAGTTTTGTCAGTGTTTTCATTTATCGTCGAATTCACATTGTATAATAATTTACTTCAACAAAACACAATTCTTGAAAACTGTATGACATTTCTTGTCTCTTTTCGTAACATAAGGGAAAAACTGAAGAGGTCGCGCATATTTTAGCGTGCCTTGTGGTGGAGGCGTCTAGAAGCTTCTACGCTGTCATAATAGGAATGATGAAAATTCTTTTAAATGAAACTCAAAAAAATATTTATTTACTAATAGTGCAAGCAATTAATATTATTAAAAAAAAAAGTGTATAAGCTTATAAAATTGCCGAGTTATCAACGTTTTAAAATAATTGCTACACAAAGACGGCACTATCACAAAAGTGAATTTATGATTATGTAACTTTTTACTTAGGTACTTGATTGTCTATACCGTGCGACAAGGACGGGAATAATCCCTTCCAAAAACTTTTAAAACGTGTAATTTTTTCATACCTCCATTGATTTTACAGATATTTCGATTAACTCATTTTACTATGCCTTCTTTGAAATTACATAATTTATTCGAACATTTCTAATGTTAGTCATCATTTCTATTAGTCGTTTGCCTATGTGTGCATACACTTGCCCACATTCTCGGCGTTAAGAAGCACAAAGTTGAATAAACAAGCACAACGTTGAATAAACAAGCACAAAGTTGAATAAACAAGCACAACGTTGAATAAACAAGCACATACTTGAATAAACAAGTACAACGTTGAATAAACATGCACAAAGTTGAATAAGCAAGCACAGAGTTGAATAAACAAGTAAAAAGTTGAATAAACAAGTAAAAAGTTGAATAAACAAGTACAAAGTTGAATAAACAAGAACAAAGTTGAATAAACAAGTACAAAGTTGAATAAACAAGCACAAAGTTGAATAAGTCAATAGTGGTAGTTACCGGGGTGCACGAAGCGCGCGTGCGACGCGGCGGGCGCGGGCGGCGCGGCCGGCACGCACAGCGTGCGCGGGCCGGGCGCCGCGCGCGACACCGCGCACACTGCCGCCGCCTGCACGTGCGCACATACAAGTATTATAACATCATGGGAGTACCCAGCTTTTGACGCAAAGGGAGCAAAAACAACCTGGACAGTAGGGCATATCAAGAATTTCCAAGGGTCTTCCCAATAGCTTCCTACTCTTCCCTCTACGTTGCCTTCTCCGGCCTATCTCCCAAAAAAGCTTCAGCCATCAAAGTTAGACAGGTTTGTAATTTTCCAGCTAAATATATGAGAGACAAGAAGTCCGAGGCAGGACAGCTGCCCTCCT
The DNA here is from genome assembly GCA_917490735.1 of Dryobotodes eremita. NCBI lineage: Eukaryota > Metazoa > Arthropoda > Insecta > Lepidoptera > Noctuidae > Dryobotodes > Dryobotodes eremita. The sequence continues at coordinate 724,075 of OU823269.1, forward strand.
ATGCAATTGAAATAAATAATTTGACTGTTTTGTAACTCTCCAATCCAACTACACTCAGCGTCACAAAAATCGCACCTCTCAGAAAATAGCATTCAAGCCTGTCCAGCCATCAACGCATACATTAAACCCAGTTAATATTGGTATCTGCTGAAAGTATGTTTAATAACCTTTAGATTAACAACAGTTAGATTTCATAAATAAAACAATTCTTTACAGCACAAGACATTAAATAAATTTTATTAAAATACGCATTACAGGAGCCACTAATTGTACCCCCGTAGAAGGGTGTAAAAAGGCCAATCAAGGTCAAATCTGAGTCATTCGCCACCCAGATTTTTAAGTGAACACAAGCGAAAACTCCAGCAAGAAAAATAACCCTGAAAAAGGATACCACTGCAGATGAAGCCGCTCAAGTGATTGCACTACTGCAATCAGGGATGCGACAGTGTGATGTTGCTCGAAAACTGAATTTAAGCCGCTTTCCGTTCGACAAGTGTTTCAACGGTTCCAAGAGACTGGTGGATATATCCAATGACGTGGAGCTGGCAGACAACGCTGCACATCCGAAAGAGACGATCGTTTCATTGTGTCGACTTCATTACGCAATCGATTCTTGAACACTCTTAAGGTGCAACAATGGCTCTGATCAGTACGCAGAACTTCAGTCAGCGTCTCCACGGTTAGGAAAAAGGCGGTAGAAGAAAATCGCTGCTCATAGAGCTGCTACAAGGCCAAAATTGACTGCACATAGGAGACCGGTTGTTATTTGCTCGCGACCATGTTGATTGGACGATAAAGCAATGGAGGGCTGTGCTCTTCTCGGATGAGACAAGGCTGTATCTTTTCTGCCATGATAGGCGTAGAAGAGTGTACAGAAGGCGGGGGGAATGATTCCTGCAAGCTTGTATAGAAGAGACAGTGAAATACGGGGGTGGTTCGTGCATGTTCTGGGGCGGTATGTCAATTTACAGGAAAATTAATCTTGTGTGCATTTCCCGGATTGGAGGTGCTCGCGGGCAAGGGTCGGGGGATCCTGGAAGAGCATGTGGTCCCATATGCGGGTTTTGTTGGCAGTGGATTCATGTTAATGCATGATAACGCCCGCTGTCACACCGCATTAATTGTAAGGGGCTACTTGCAAGAGGTTGGCATCCCTGTTAAGCACTGGCCAGCTCGAAGTCCAAATCTGAACCATATCGAGCACTTTTGGGATGAGCTATAACGGGGAGTGCGGGTCCGAGACCCTGCCCCTACCACTCTTCAAGACCTCCAAGATGCCGGTCATTGAGGAATGGTACAACATTCCTCATGAAACCGTTGTAAAATGAATTAGGTCCATGAGGGACCGCATGGGAAGCTGTCATTAAGGCTTTAAGTTATTTTTAAGAACTTACTTGTATTTATTTTCTGTTGTAGGTGTAATTGTTTGATGTTGTAATAAAACTTATTTTTCTTTATTTACAATTAATCCATTTTTTTTCATGCCTTGGTAAGTATAACCAAAAACCCTCAACTTTTTCTAAGAGCTGAATAAATTACTTTTCAAATGGTATACCATAGTCATACTCTTACCATTTAATAAATATGGTTTAAATTATATTAAAGGAGATTTATAAAGAGGTGCGATTTTTGTGACGCTGAGTGTATGTTGGTCAAGCAGAGTCTTTGAACTGTTCTAAAAAGTTGTTGAACTGTCAAAATGAAAGCCATTCCTACTGTTACAGCCTTACTAATAAAAATATTTAAATCACTCGTTTAACAACTGTTTACTTATACATTGTATAAGCTATGGATAAGAGTTACACACTCCCTTTACCAATAATGGGTGTGTAAGCATTGTATAGTTATAAATTCGTTATAACAAAAGTCACTGGCAACATTCTTCGGAAACGTTTTGAAACTTGATGACCAAATTGTAGAGACATTTAGAAAACCTTGTAAACAGCATAAAAAATGATTAATTTTAATAAATACTACAAATTGTGGCCAAAATGTTGTTTGGAAATGTATTTAAAAATAATTGTAGGTTTTTTTCGGAAAAATGAAAGAAAAAATTAAACATACTTTGTTTGTCATTTAAGAACGCACCTTTCAAATGTCAAACTAGTGTCCCAATTTAAATATGTGTGCAATCGATCGTGTGGGTGTGTGTGTGTGTGGTGTTTTTTTTTATAGCACCAATCATATTTCTGAAGCCACAAATATTTCTAAACCCAGAAACTACTTGTTCTTGCTCTTCAAGAGTCCCAGGCATGCGTATAATTTGTGCCGCTTTATTTGCCAAGGCGTTAGCCATTCTTCGACATACATTCGTAATAGACTGTTGGTTAAAAGTCTGTCTCGTTAAAAGTAACAGGATCGAAACGATTTTTGTAACATTTTCGTTTTCTTGGTAGTTCTTCACGATCCATTTTATCAAAAATAACGAAATAATGCAAATAATCCATCATTGAGACTGAGATTTGAATGCGAACGTTCTTAAAAGTTAGTACAATAGCCCGCCAGATGTCCGGCTACTTCGGTTACACGCTCACTAAACAAGGGTTGAGGACTGTATAACAGTTGTGTAATTTCTAATACAAAAAAAACTCCCGGTATACCAGATGTGTACAACTGAACTGTCAAATATCTTTTATTGGTAGAGTAAACGTTATAACTCCGGTATACGTCGTGTGTAAATCTTTATTAGTAAGGCTGTTAGTGTGTTACGCAATTACTCCGCTGGTCCCGGGCATTTTTAATTTATTTGGGTTTGAATAGTGTGTTCCACCTCTCTCACTAATATTTTTGGCGTCTGGTCTGTACCGCATTGAAGATCAACTACCTCTCCTTCTTAATGATTTGTGTATAAAGCAGTGTAAAATTCAGTGGCTGCTCCTACAATTTCTGTTCTTTTCATCCTTCAGCATTGGAACCCAATGATTTTTATAGTTTAGTTTTTCTGCGCATTTCGTATTCCTCCAGATTTGGTGATACCGACTTAATGCCCACAGATAAGAACAGTGGCCTAATTTTCGGCATAAAGAACAGAACTACGACGTGCAGCTACCTACTGCTTTTTTTCCGTACCTTCAATGAGGGCTATCGCGCTTGAGTTCGCCGCTAGAGGCGCTAGTGTAGAGTAAGGTCTCTAGATGTCAAAATATGTACTGAACGTTCACTGTTTGCGGGATTTTTGATCACGGATTTTAACGAATGATTCATAATAGCTGTAATGGTTGTGCCATTCTTGATTAATTATGGCTTAAGATTTTAAGTAAAAAGTTAGGCTCTAATTTGGTAGCACTTGAAGGAAGAATAAGATTTCTCTGCTTCATGCTTGCCAATTTTAGACACATTTTATTCTCAATATTCATTAGAAGTTTTAAAATGTAATAAAACAAACATACTATGAATATAAGGGTACTTAAACATATCCAAAACATCAAATAAAAGTACAGACAGGACCTTACTCGACAGTGGCGCCATCTGGTGAGCACAAAAACGATAGCCCCCATTATGTTTAGTTTTATATTCCGTACTTTCAATTCCCGAAAGTATAACTACCCTTCTTACCAAGGAGTATCGTGTTACCCAGTAACTGGGTTGTGGAGGTCATATAGGCAGTCGATCCATATAAAATACTGATACTCAGCTTCTTCCGGTTAGAGGTAGCCGTCCCCAATACAGTTGGCAAAATACTAGGCAGTTTGATTGATACCTTTTTTTGTCAGAAACTGGTATCCCTCCAACGGGATCCCTTCTTTTCGCATATTTTTATTTTTACTAATATATTTTGGCATAAACGTTTTCGCATAACTTTTATTAGCATAATGATACTGTGGTGTAATAATACTTTGGTATAATTCAATGGTTAGGTTAGGTTAATTTGTGCCAATAAACATTATGGCAAAGCATTTATCTATACAAATAAATAAAATTGAAGTGTCTGTTTGTAATGTCAAAATAACAACTTTTTACTACATGCATATGAAAGTGTATACGGGACTTATATTTTTTTTTAATTGTTATCTGTCTGTATGTTTGTTCCGGGTAATCTCCGAAACGGCTGGACCGATTTTGACGGGACTTTCACTGGCAAATAGCGGATGTTATAAGGAGTAACATAGGCTACTTTTTGTACCGACAGCACGGTCCCCTTGGATAATTTCCGACATCCACGCGGGCAGCAGCTAGTAGCAGCTTATGATGCTGAATGCTTCATTTCGTTATGCCAACGTTATGCCATATTATGTCTTAAAATGTTATGCAAATAGATAAGGAATCCCCTCCAACTATCAAGTTACTGAAAAAGATTAAAAGTGCAAGTTTACCAGATATTTCGTCTTACCTCTAGCCTGTCAAGGTTGAAGTCTGACTGCGACATTCTCTCCAGCGCTCTGTACGTGGTGAGCAGTCGACGCTTAATGTAGCTCTGTCTGACCTGCAGGCAATGTCACAAGTAGAAATAGAAAATAGAAATACAGGGTCAAATAAATTACCTAGCGAAACTCCGCAGACGTGATGGGTGTCGATATCTAAACATGATAAAACAAAAAGGAAATTAAATTCATAGTTTATTTTTTTTGGGGTCGTCGACAACAGCGCAGGTAGAGAGAGTACAGTGGTGGCCTATTGGTATCGGCCTCGACTTACGAGTTATAGGTCGTGGGTTCGAACCCAAGCAGGCGCTTTACTTTGTGTAATTTATGTAGGATTTTATTGTTAAAAATATTACAAGTATTTTTGAACGGAATGAAGTTTGACGGATGAGTTTATGAACGACGCGTTAAGTGAAAGGGGGAGTAGACAGGGATAGAGTGATGGGTGAACGATTTACGATGATTAAACAAAAGGAAAGTGGACACTTATTGTACCGAAGGTAAGGAAGATATAATAAAAAAAAGTATTTTACTCAAGAAACTGTATTTATTTCATCACGACTCAAACGGTGAAGGAAAACCTCGTGAGGAAATCAAAGTTCGAAGACATGTGACATTCTCCAACCCGCACTGTGCCCGCGTGATGGATTACGGTCCACTCCCTCTCACAGAGAGGAGGCCTGGGTCCCAGCAGTGGGAACGTTACAGGCTGATTATGCTATTATGACTGCAGGTATTGTAGTTACTTGAAATATCAGTTTTATCGTGTTTAGATATCGATACTCATCACTACTGCGGAGTTTCGCTACCTAATTTAATTTGACCCTGTATAGGCTGCAGGCAACTGCTGTTCATAAAAAAAAAAACATGCCGCTTGTAAAGATATATTGAGGTATGGGGAACAGGATGTAAAGTTCACTCATCCTTCATAGTAAAGAGTGGATTCTCCGCCGGGACGAGTGTTGTGCCTGGTGGGCGCTACTGCCCGACGCGCGACGGTGTAACTCTCTCGAAGTCTTCGCTGCGCCGAGGAGTTGGTGTTGGGGCTTTTTGACCCCTTGCCCGAGGCTGCGGTCTCTCGGTCCTCAGACTTGGGGACCGTCTTTGGGTTTCCCTCCCCCTTCCAATGGAGTGGGTGGGCGCGTCGGTTGATGTCGGGACATTGTATATATTCTAGTCGCGCGGTAAACTCTGCTTGCACGATGCAGAATTTTGCATGAAGTCAATGTGATGATTAGTACGCATGTGGCAATGTAGATGTCGCCACAGATATAAAAAACATTTTTATGCAACGAATAGGAATATAACATAATAGCACTATGACAATAAAATGGAAATTTTAATAAAATTAAAAAGGGTCGTCGCAGCATGCCTCAGGACACCGCGGCATGGTACCCGTCAGCACGCGCCTGCGTGTGGTGCGGCCGGAGGGGCCCGCGGGCCGCGCTACAGCGGCCGCAGGCCCCTACACGTTACAATAAAGTACAGTGTACGGCACATACCTTCTTATTATCGGTGGGTAGCGGTCTTTGCGTCGGCTGTGCGGGGTGCGAGCGTTGTGGAGACGGCAGCTGAGACCCGCCTACTGCAACAATTTGAAGTAGGTAGAGCTTTAGTAGTTAAGACTTTTATCCCTTATTTAACCCCTTTAGGGGGAGAATTTCTTCCTTAGTGCTCACTTTCTGTTTATAAGGAACTCATGCGCAACATTTCACGCATCTAGACAGACCCAGCAGTTTACGATGTGCGTAGTCAGTGAATTAAAGATTTTTATTAAGTAGATACAATACACAATTCAAATAATACAGGATTGAGTAACCGTAGGTCAATTTCGTGGTACCACTGAAATACGAAAACCGCCTTTATTGCTCAAACTTAAAGCATTTATTTCAAATAAACCAATTACAGGCACTTTTGAATTGTCAAGGGGTCGGTCAGTCAGAAAGATGAAGCTAGTTGCCCATTCCAAAGCGTAGTAGGTACGTATGGAGAAGAACGGACAAGAAACTACATGGACACTCTTTTAAATCAAAATATTGTTAAAAAAATTGGTTACATATTTCATGTTGAAATCATACATGTGAGAACGATGTAGGAAGACGTGCACGTTAAAACCGACCGTAATTATCTTGATAAAAACAAAAAAATTACAATTCAGAAATTAAACTAAGCCGTGGCAGCTAAGAGTTGACCAGTCCCTACTAACGGCGCCCGTTCACGAGCATGACGCATGGATCAGCACCATTCAGCTCAACCATTTTGAAGGGAACTTAATGATCCAACACACACCACTTTGGGTAACCACTGAAAATCAGCGCTGTGCTGTGGGTCCCCCATAGCACAGCGTCATGCTGAGTGGAACTTCCTGTCACAGTCATGACGTGCAGCTGTCGACTATTTCTGTTTTGTGCTCGTGATTATAGATCTATTTTGTTTGTTTTTATTTTTTTACTATCCGAGCAATTTTTTTTTTTGTATGCACGTGTTTCTGTGACAAATTAACCTATTTTTCTTTCTTTCTTTCACACGCCACCACGATGCTACGATATAACGTTGTTTTCATTGTAAAACTGTTACTATGACGTGTGGTCGACTGTACTATAGTCAAGTCTCTTATATCTTCGTCAGTTCTCAAATGATATCTTTTATTGTAAGTGTAGAAGCGTTTATGTTGAAGGTAATTTAAATAGTAGTTTAGAAAGTAGTTTTAATCATGATCTGGCAGTTTGAGTAATTTATGCGGCCTACCCAAATGTCCTTTCTTCGGTATTGTTCGTCGAATCGTTGAGCTCCTTAAGTTCCGAGTTGAGCTGCACGATTACTGGCAAATGCGTGCAGTGACTGGACAGGTCCACTCTGTGTGGTTCTTTCTTCAAAATACCATTTCAGAAACTAATCTACATGGTCTTCACATGATCTGTCCAAGATTATGTCTGGACTTTAAAAGAGACTGTGACCTCTGAGTTTGTTTCGGCTTTACTTCTCAGAGTAGTCAGAAAGGAAACGCCGACCTCATCTAGTTTAAAAAATATGTTTGACGTGTAAGTGTTTGTACAAATCTACTTACAGAAATAAAATCATTTATATTGCTAGTCTGTTGCACACTGCTTTAATTATAAGAAGTTACTCCCCGGCACGGTGAGGTGGCGGGGGGGAGGGCGCATTCCGCTCGGCTACATGGCACTAGTACACATACATAACATTTATCAAGTCAGGACACATGGGCAGACAAAAATTACATATATAGTATAATAGTTTGTGAACGGGCGCCGTCAGTTGAGACTGTTCATCTCTTAACTGCCACGGCTTATTTTTATTATTATTTTTAATCTTATATTTTGAATTGTTTCTTAATATATTTTTTTTACATTGTTCTCGCATAGAGAAGCAACAAGAATAATGTACCCAGGATTTTGTAATATTTTGATTTAAAAAGAGTATCCTTGGAGTTTCTTGTCCGTTTTTCTCCATAGAGATCTACGTTTTGGAATGGGCAACTAGCTTCAACTTTCTGACTAACTGACCGACTCTTTGACAATTCAAAAGTGCCTGTAAATGGTTTAATTGAAATAAATGCTTTGAGTCACAATTCTGACCCCGTCAGTAGGGAGTGGTCATCTCTTAGCTGCGATGGCTTATTTTAGTCAAATGTTTTTTTTTTTGTTTGTATTACGGACGCTTTTAACGTTCTGCATCGTTCTCACATGTATAATTTCAAGCAATATTTTGTAACCATATTTCGATTTAAGAGTGTCCATGGAGTTTCTTGCCCGTTCTTCTCCATAGATACCTACTACACTTTGGAATGGGCAACTAGCTTCATCTTTCTGACTGACCGACCGCTTGACAATTCAAAAGTACCTGTAATTGGTTTAATTGAAATAAATGCTATGAGTTTGAGTTTTTTAACCCGTTTGGTGGGAGTACCCTAGGTTAGTTACTGCGACCAACTGTGTTGAAAAGGCTAGAGAGTTAAAAAAGGGGATGAATTATTTTAAAAAGTGTGCATCATTAGAACCGCAGAAACTTGTTTTGACACGCAATTAAATAATTGATGATGGCAATGATTAAATGACGAGTTCCACTTACCAGCCACCCAAGTGCTACAGGATCGCGAAGCTGCGCTCAGAGTCAGCGCTTCTAAAGCGGCGCATAGACCGACTTCCGACGTCGCGCTGAAATTAATTACATCTAGTCAGTATAAAAGGTATATAATTTCATGTTTTTAAGTCGGAGTCTTCAATTTTAGTTCAACACTCTATCATTGATTGAATTCCACGATGTGTAATAAGTTGGTACAGTATTTTTATTTCACGAAGCGGCGCGCGCTTTACTTGTGGTTACCGAGTGTACAAATACGCTGTGAATGTGTGTGTAAGCGCAGGAGCTAACGGTACCGTCCGAGACTATGGTGAAGTCGGAACTGTGTGTGTGTGTGCGTTACTCACGCACATGTTATCTGCTGACGCTAATCGCCTTCACACACACATTTATAGCGTGTTTGTACATTTGGTTACCACAAGTTGGGCAAAGAGTCATTGGGTTTTTCCATTAGGAATTTCTCAGTATCAATGATAGCCCCGTGCCTCGGTGCGCTCGTCAAGCTGTTGGTGCTGCGCCTGCTGGAGTGACAGCGAGTGTTGGATGGCCGTCCCTGAGGACTATGAGTGAGGGAAGAGAGAGTGCACCTGTGTCTGCGCACACACGCCTGCACTATAATATCTCCCGCGCCGAAGGCTAGTTTCCGTTGAGATTGGCCGCCATGGCCGAATTACGGTCTGGAGGAATATACCACAAGTACAGCGCGCGTCACTTCGTAAGATAAAAATACTGTATTTTAAGAAAATACAACGATAAGCAGCAAATATAATTTCGGGGGCTATATTGAAGGAATCAACTTAACTTAAAATAACTAAGTGCGGATTTCACCATTGAAACTGCCCGCGACCAGCACTTCTAAACCGCGTTCAAGAGCAGTCAGTGTCAATATTCCACAACAATTTTGTTAGCTCGGGGTGGAATGAAAGTGGACTGTATTTTAGAGGCAATGGTTTATTGCCGTTCTTATTAACAAACAAACTTTCCCAGACAAAAAATCCATAAATTTAATTTAAGAGAGGAGTACCATCCGTCGCGGTGGAGTCCGTGGCGTGAGTGATCGTCGTGCCGAGCGTGTTGGGCCGAGCGTGTCTTACCGAGCGTGACGAGCCGAGCGTGTCAGGCCGAGCGTGTCAGGCCGAGCGTGTCGCGGCGAGCGCGTCGGGCCGAGTGTTTGTGCCGAGCGTGACGAGCCGAACGTGTCAGGCCGAGCGTGTCGGGCCAAGCGTGTCGCGCCGAGCGTGTCACGCCAAGCATGACGCGCCGTGCCTCCGCGTGTCGGTAACGCGTGTTGGTCGTGGCGCCTGCGCGTGCAGACACGCGTAAGGTGTTGTGTTGGATTCGATTCCCAACAATTTTGAAACAGACAGCTCTTGATCGCGGTTTAGATATGCTGATCAAAGTAATGCTGAAGTAAAGTTTTGACAAATTCTCAATTCAGAAACTGGGCGGAGTGTTACTTAGATACCTCCCAGGTAGTTATGGGCAACCCTGAAAAGTTTCGCTACTTAAGGGGAATGCGTCAGGGTAGCCCGCGTTATTCAAATTTTCTTACGTTTTTTGCATTTTGCAGGTCAGTATCCTGCGGCCCTACCTTGCAGCCCGCCAGCAGCTCGCGGCAGTTGTGACGACTGCAGAGTGTACACACACAGTTACGTACCTCCTCAGCGGCTGGCACGTGTCGCGACAATGCGCCACGTCGGCCGCGCTGAAGGAGCGGCGCAGGCCCAGCTGCGCGCACAGCGCCGCGCAGCCCGCCAGCAGCTCGCGGCAATTGTCAGTCGACTGCAGAGGCAGGGAGGATGATGACGGTCTTCTGTAACCACACACAGGTGTAAAAAGACCCATCACATAGCCGTCGCGCGTCGTCTACGCATTCTGTACATCAAACTAAGCAACATTCAATTATTTTGCGGTTTCGTTGAGCGCATTCAATATTCAGTCTCTTCAAAACCTCCCAGATGCCAGACATCAAATCAACAGATTATTTCATATTCTCTTATGCAAATTCAACGCTCCCTTGCTCCAAATATGTAGAAATTACAACAGTTTTTGTAAATTACTAGAAACTGATTTACACGGTGAATCCACTCATCAAGTTTAGAAGTGCATTAACTAACCAATACATAAATATTTTTTGTAAATTCAATTTCAATGTTCACCTACAATTCCAAATTCATATTTTATATTCCATAAATATCATTCACACTCATAAATCAAACGGCCGGAGTTATTCAAATTCCCACGGTATAGAGAATAATATAATATAAAAAATAGTAACAAAAAATTGGTCTGTCTGGATGTATGTTCTAGATTGGCACAAAAACGGCTGCACGGATTTGGACGAAGTTTGGCACACAGATAGTTCAGATCTGGATTAACACATAAGGAACTTGTTATCCCGGCGGTGCGTTCCCGTGGGATATTTTCCGACATTCACGCGGGCGAAGCTGCGGGCAAAAGCTAGTAGGGAATATAGGGCGGAAGAAATTGCTAGCAAAGCGACGACCATCCCTTAGAGTTCCCACTGCTGGGACTCAGTCCTCCTCTCTGTGAGAGGGAGTGAGCCGTAATCCACCACGCGGGCACAGTGCGGGTTGGTAGATGTCACACGCATATTTTCCCTCAACTCGTTATTTTTTGTGTTTGTGTGTTTTTTCTTTGCAAATACATGTATTTTCTTTCTTTTCTTTATACTATGTCATCGAGTTGTTGATTATGGACAAGCCTTACGATGGCTTTTTTCAGTTATCACAAATAAAATTTTAATTAAATAAAACACTTACTTTAAAGCTTTGCTGTCTGGGTTAGGGCTGGCTACTCGCAGAGATGGGTCGGGGCCCTGTCCTGCCTAAAAATCAATCAACAGTTTAATCAGGCGCAGCCCCAGGGGATCACGGGAGTCTCGACCTCCCCCAAAATCATTCAAGCTGTCGAGAACCTGTATTATTTACTTATTTGATCCTTAAAACTACTTGAGCCAAGGGTCGATACAAAACATTAAGAAAAAAAAAACTTGATTAATCATAATAATATGAGCGAATTAAACTCGGGAATTCGAGAGGGGTAAGGTTAAGTCCAGATGCTAAACGTTTCATAATACCCTAGGTGCTGTAAAATGAGCTTAAATTTTTCTCCAAAATTTGTCCTATTTCTGTATACACGCTGAACAGCTAAAGGTCAGTCGTGACCGACTCGTGCGACGGCGAGCGCCTCCCTCTTAACTAGCCACACGTACCTTGCAAGCCAGCAGCCTCAACACCCTGGCGTCGGAGGCGGCTGACGACACGCTGAACAGCGACAGGTCAGTCGTGACCGACTCGTGCGACGGCGAGCGCGCCACCCCGCCGCGCCACGCCTCTGGCGTGCACATGTCCACTGGAAGAGAAGACGACTTAGCTTATCATTGAAGACCATTTTTTCTTAAGAAATTAACCACCGAGTGGGTCCCACTAAACACAAGAGAAGAGATGAAGATGGCAGGACGAGCTTGACTCCTACCAAAAGAACTGGCCGGCACTAGCAAAAAAACAGTCATCATAACCTGCCTAGCCTTTCCGCAACAATGTCCGGGTTGGCTTCTAGTCTAACCGTATGCAGCTGAATACCAGTATTTTACATGGAGCAACTGCCTATCTGACCTCCACAACCCAGTTACTGGATAACACAATACCCTTTGGTAAAACTAGAAGATTTATGGGCTAGTATTAAAAAATAACTACCTAAAATTTATTAACATAAATTAGAATCTGCCGATTTATCCCTGCCTAATTTCTTCCTTATTTTGTCCATTTTAAAGCTCATCAATGAAGTTTCTTTATTCCATATTTCTTAAGTTTACAAATCAAATGTAGCATTATTATTTTTAATAATAATAATATATCTTTATTTCAGACATACGTCCATACATTTTAACACAAATAAAACGTTAGTAGAACACATAAAAATACAACTAAACAGGGTGTTAGTAATTTGTTAGTACAAAAATCAAGATCAGTAGTAGTAGTATATATTACTACTACTACTCAGTCTATTTCCTGTTACTGAGTAAGTGAACACTCGCCCAGTAAACCGTAAACTGACCGTTTATTTTGCACGCTAACGTTTCGATAATACTTCTTACTACTAATGATAGACTTGTGTTAGTTATAAATTTCCCTACATGTACCCAATTTCTTGAGTAACAGCTTCTTCGATCCCATGCTTGCCCTGTCTATGGCAATTTTCACCAATTTTTCCCAGCAACTTCAATAATGTCATCTCAGTCCAATGTTTTCCTTGTCAACCAATGCATCTTTTCTCTTGTGGTCCCAACCAGTTCGTTGTTTCTAGAGTCCATTTTTTTTCTTTGTACCTTGAAATGTGCCCAGCCCATTTCCATTTGAATCATAAAGCATGTTGAAGGGCATCTGTGAGTTTTGGGTTCTTTTTGTAATTTCCTCATTTCTAGTTTTCTGTATTTTTATTTTAATATACTCAAAGCTCATTAAGAAGAAGCGAAGTTGCAAAATCCTTTTTTTTTTTTTGTTTGGTATCATCAAATGACCTCTCCCGCTCTGGGCAGAGCGGAAGGGCGTGTCAGATTCTTACTGACTAAAACCCACCCGTGTTACTTCAGTTGCCTGTGCGCCAGGGCTATGGTAACTCTTTCGAACAATCCGCGACCCAGGCAGGCATCGGCCCTTTCGGACCCCGTCAATGATGCTGACATCTCTTTGAGGCGCGCGTGGAACACGACGCGCCGCCGACCCGGGTCCGGTCCTTACCGGACGGCGAGCTGGGGGTTGCAAAAACCTACAGCCTAATTCCTATGTCTTAGCCCACTGCCCTGTTTATAATGATCACTCTGTATAATACAGTCATTCAGTATAATCTAGCCATAGTGAGGGCAGAGAGAGAGCACCTGTATTAGCACACACAATAGTGCACTATAATATCTACTGCATATTTGGCTTTATTACACATTGAGATTGGCCACTATGACCAGAATTTGAGATATATTATTGATTAATATATATTTTATACTGTTCAATTACACATGTAGGTGTTATTGTTTTACAGAATTTGTACTTGTAGTACCTACCAAAAGATAGTCAGGAACAATTTACTATAATCTGTGTTTTCTTAAGCTTTAAAAATGTATTTCATACCTTTTCATTTTGGTCCTACTAATACTGCATTGACAAGGTATAAATAGTATATGGGGAATAATAAAATAAAAAAATGCTTGTTATTTATATTTTTTTAAATGTGATGTAACATGTGGAACAAACAGATGCAGAGAAATTTTCTGCGTTCTCGTTCATGTGCCGGTAAATATACTTACACACACACGTAGTTTTCTAAACAAAATAATATATTTTAGATAAATGCACAATCAATAAAATATCATAATTTTATGCGAAAAAGAAAACAATTGTCGGTCGTCGTATGCAAGTTGCGCATTCGATAAAAATATGTCGAAACTCCTTTCCGAAGCCATCAAAGCTTGCAATAAATATTTAATTCACTGTAGGAATACGTTTTCCATGCTTTTACATGTGAATGTGTTGAAAAAAATACAAAATATGCGCGGAGTTTTCGGAAAAATCGGTAATCATAACAATAACAAACAATTAGACTTACCGCTTATATGAGGCTCCACGGTGGCGGCGTATTCAATACCTATGTAAATACACGCAAAAATGTATTACCTATCTATCACTAGCACTACAGTATTCAAATATTCTTTAGTTTTATTGCAAAAATATTTTTGCAACTTTCGGTTTTCAATAATGGCCGGATGAGTTTGACAAATTAAAATTGGGCCGTTGTGTTGCGTTCTGAAAACTGGAATAAATGTTTTCTATAATGTGCACGAAAAAAAAAATCAAAGAAGAGGAAATAATATAACTTAATAGATAAGTCCTTTGATCATGATGATTTTTTCTGTAAATGCTTCAATATGTTATTTTATCATGAATGAATACTTGCAGTTTAAAAAATATCAACAATGTAGTTTCAGAACGCAGCAGGAACTTTGGAATTTAGTAGGATTATATTTTTATTAAATAAGTTTTTTGGATTTATTAATTTCCTAACAATGACAGGACAAATATATTTTTAGAAATTGAAATGAATTCGTCAAGAAATATTAAAATCTTTTAAAATGACAAAAATATAGTCATATTCGTAGTCAAAATAATAACGGGTGAAAGTTTACACGAAATCGAGACATCTTAAGTTGGTCACATAATAGTGTTTACATGCTCGTAGCGACATCTAGCCGCACAGTAGTTTGAACTAATGCAACAAGTTTAACCAGTTAAACCATAGATGGCAATATAGGCAACAGATTTCATCAAGAGTTATCTATTCAATTTATTTCTTCGGTCGGCCTGATTTTGGCAATTTGCTTATATAGGAAGAACCTTGACCTCAAAGCAAGATAAACTAAACCACGAAGCCACCCAGCTGCCAGTGTTAGCTTTTTATGCTACCTACCTATTGAATTTTCAAGACAGTTTCCTCATTGTGTTGTCTTTATTTTGAATAAATGATAAGAATTTCATCAAATACGTACCCAATTAATCGTAACAGTAGGGGAAAATAACAAGATGTTCCTGCTAACTATTGCCTTTATATGTAGAAAGTACATACGTAACTACTTTTTTTGTTGTATTTAAGTAGGTACTTAGGTACCCAAATTGTTTCGGTACGTAGTACCTACTTACCATGATACTTAAAATTCTAATATAAAAAAAAAACAGTACCTAAATCAAAGGAGAGCCATGTGTTTCGGTAGTTTTTATTGATTTGGAACAAATTCCTGGAAACCAACCATCAAATGTTGACAAACTCGGATATCGCACGCTTAGGAGCGGCTTACATGACGAAATGAGAATAAATTGTGTTTTTATTTCGAGGAGAAAATATTATTCATTATAGGTATTCGTGGATTTAGCTCACATAAAAACTTTGTATTTCTAGTAGGCCCAGTGGTAACGGCCACGACTTACGTGTTGTAGGTCGTGGGTTAGAACCCAAGCAGGCACTTTACTTTGCATACATTATTTCATCACCACTGCTCTCAAAACAGTGAAGTAAAACATCGTGAGGAAACCGGCATGTTCTAGAACTAAAAATTCGAAGACGTGACATCCTCCAACCCGCACTGGGCCCGCGTGGTAGATTATGGCCCACTCTCTCTCACAGAGAGGAGGCCTGTGTCCCAGCAGTGAGAACGTTATAGGCTGATTATGCTATTACGCTTCCTGTAAAAAGACGCCATGTTTGATAATGTCACCGTTTGTTACGTATAAAAGCGATTAGAGTCGGGCCATTACAAACGTAAAGTTAGAGTCATAAATCTTTTTATCGGACCTCTCGCTCGCACTTTCGACCGTTACGATGCAGTGCTAGTGTTGTGCGGAACTGTGATATTGTTATTGACATAATGATTTATGACTTACTTTGCATTTGTAATGGCCCTAGTATAATAAAAAAACACGTGTGGCACTCGGGGACTGCCGCGGTAAAGCTATTGCATAGCTTTTTTTATCAACTTATGCAATTATATTTTTTTTTATGCAGTTTTTTTTTTTCTTTGATATTAATTCAAGTACAGTCGTACCATATACATACACGTTAAGCGAACGCTCGGCCGAGCTACATGGTAGGCGGAGTGGGGGGTGTTAGATTTAATTTCGCATTTTTCTTTCTTTATTTTCGTTACGGAATTTCTTGATTCGGTCGCCGCGCTCAAAGCCCGCGATAAAAGCTATGCAATAGCTTAAAAATCGGTAAGGGCACTATTGATTAATTATTGTTGGTTTGGTAACATTAAAGTATGTATAATTTTCTCGCCGAAATTAAAGGCATACTCGTATAATATGAGATGGATGTAATTATCTTTATGAACTTTCTGTAAGTAACTACTTTATTTACTCAAATAAACGATTTTGATTTTAAATGTTCCGTACTCAAAGGGTCCCTATTACTAAGCCTCCGCTGTCTATCCGTCCGTCCGTCAGTCTGTCAGCGGGCTGTATCTCATGAACCCTAATCGGAGACCGTTGAAATTTTCAAGAGCAATTATTGTTTTCTATTGCCGCTATAACAACAAATAATAAAAATAAAATAAAGTTAAAAATTAAAGGGGGCTCCCGCATCCACAATCCACATACAAGAAACGTGTTTAAACAAAATGTAGTGTTAAATATTGTACGGTGGTACGGAACCCTTCGTGTGCGAGTCCGACTCGCGCTTGGCCGGTTTTTTACTGTAGATAAAAGCTACCTTGGTAATTTTTTGTGACATTTTTACTAATAGTTGTTTTAACGACTGGTAAAATTTTCCAAGACAATTGATTAGTAAATATAAATATTTAAATGATTCTTCTCCATACTACTACGCTTTGGAATGGGCAACTAGCTTCATCATTCTGACTGACCGACCCCTTGACAATTCAAAAGTGCCTGTAATTGGTTTATTTGAAATAAATGCTTTGAGTTTGAGTTTAAGTTTGAGTTTGATTCGAAAATAAGTAGGTACGATAACCTACTTAAATCAATCCGTTTCCCTCCATGTGAGCCGATGTCAAACGTAATACCAACATACAAGTATAAATAGTGTAGTGAATACTTTATCAGCAAAATGGATGTTATGTTTTGTTATGTTGCCGGTATAAATCGTAAATCAGACTTTTGGGCGACTGACTGGGGTTATTTTAACATACCCAACTGTTCACTGTTTAAAATAAGTCCGCGTATTAATGATAGTTTAGTTAGTTAGATAGTTTATTTCACTGCAACTAGAGTACAATCACACTTTTACGTATCTCAAATAACACAATAGTTCAACCTTTTAACTAGAAGACGCGAACAAGATTACCATAGAATTTAGTAATAGAAGATTACTCGCTAACACGGCTCGATATATTGTTCAAGAATTAAGCCAGTGAGGGTAACATTAAAAAAATGCATAAGTAGATGAAAAAATCTTTTTCGCATCGACAATTAAAATGATCCTTTTTGAACGAAAATGTTACCAGCTGAATTATTAATTATGGAATAATGTTTTCTTTATCTATTTACAATAATTTTACTCGTTTATTATAAATACAATTCTACATAAATGTTGCCAGCAGAATAAACTTTATTGTAACAGTGTATAAAGTACCTAATGTTACGTATTACAAATCAACCAAACAACAACACTCACATTGATCAAATAGGAACTATACAAGGTATAATTGAAATTTAATAGAAAACTGTACACATTGTACTCATAATTAGGTAAGTACCACTTGTGCTATGGGACCAGACAAGAAGCCGCGAAAGAAAATCCCGCATAAAGGCTCCTTCAAACAGGCGCGACACGCGACGCGAATCGCCCGCTACATAAAGGCACCGCTCGTTGCGGGATGAGCGGTGCCTTAGTGTCGCGTGTTGCACCTGTGTGTAGGAGCCTTAACTCTATAAAATGTAATTAACAGGCAACAGCTGATTTTTTTCGTGATTTCAAGCTTGATCGCACAGTAACAGTTAGCCATGAGTACAATAACCCCTTTTCAGGTTTTCAGTTATTTCAATTACCTTGTCGGTATAGCTCGGAAGACAGACGAAAACTGGACATAACCATGGCATAGTAATATACTTCGCCAGGTATAGCATTCCGAGCCACAGTGGTCACGTGGGAGACACAAGCCTACGTCATCACCGCTGTGTTACCAGGGCCCTATCCAATAAAGCTGACAATCCGACAAGTCCGACATATGTCAAAAAGTGACAACTCGACAATTTTTCTGTTTAATAAAACTTACAGGCGACAAAATTGTCATGGTGGAAAATTCACAAATATGTCGGACTCTTTTTTTTTCTTAACATTTTTCTGTTTTATAAAACTTTATATGCGACAGCTGACAGGTGACAATTTGTCGTGAAAAACTTGTCAAATCTGCTTTATTAAACAGAAAATTGTCGTGACATGTTGACATATTTGTAGAATTGTCCGACAATTCTGACAGGCGCGTTACCCTCTGTCGCGAAATCATATTTTGAATTTTGAAGGTGTAAAAAAGTGTATTGAAAAAGTTTATTATGTTTATTATATTTATGTTTATTTAAGTCGACATAATTGTCACGACAATCCGACAATATTGT
Organism: Dryobotodes eremita; assembly: GCA_917490735.1. NCBI lineage: Eukaryota > Metazoa > Arthropoda > Insecta > Lepidoptera > Noctuidae > Dryobotodes > Dryobotodes eremita. Next base: position 742,676 of record OU823269.1, read on the forward strand.
CACCGACAATTGTCAGAAATATTGTGACTGTGGTTTTTTGATATGTCGAGTTTTATTAAACGTGTTTTTACATTAAAAATATGTCAAGATTTCACCTGTCGATTTTTGACATATTTGTCACGTTTATTAAACAGCTTAAGCGCGACAATTCTACAATTTTGTCATTTTTTGACATATATGTCGGATTGTCAGCTTTATTGGATAGGGCCCTGAAGTGTGTAATAATAACTCCCCAGCCGCCTTTATTACCTGTGCGAATTCGCTAACAATTACGTTGGTATATGTTTAAATTGAATTGTTTCGTTTGATTAGAAAAACGAAACGGCAATTTAAATGTTTAATATATTTTTTAACAGAATGGTGGCTGAAAATGTTTCCATAATTCGTGTTTTGTTGTAATAGTGACAACTGGATAGTGACGTAAGCATGTGTCACTCCCGGAATGCCAGACCTTGTTTTTTTAGACCATGGACATTACCCAAAACATCTAACTCTACAGAACTGCCTGCCACTACTATCTATACATAAAAGATTATAGTATAAACGTATTACCTACCTCCACACTGGGACAAAATCTACCTTTACCTACATACATACAAGTTTTACGCTCATCACTACTAATACACACAGATTGCGTCGTCAGTCTGTAACAATCAAATTAAAATTTCTATTAATAATCAGATTTTACAAGAACAGAGGGGTAATTACGTAACACACTAACAGTAGGAATGGGTTTCATTTTGACAGTTCAACAACATTCATTGCGTTATTTACGTTGTTGAGCAGACGTTTTTTCGAACATATGAAGCAATGGATTAGCAATAGGCTTCAAAATGATTCAGATTGTGATTGATAGTGTGTTACGCGATTAGGGTGCACTTTAATTACGTAACACGCTATCTATCACAACCCGAATCATTTTGATGGTAGGTAGGTGTGATAGACAGGTTTTATTTATTTATATACAAGTTTTTTGAACCCAGATAGTAATTTGACAGGTGTTATGTCAAACTCCTCTAAGTACAGTCGCCAGCACATCAAGTTACCACAAACTGTCAAATTTTCTCAATCGATTTAAAACAACATTTTAAGGTTTAAACTCGTTTGGAGAAATTTGACAGTTTCGTGTAGCTTGACCTGCTGGCGACTACTAAAAAGCAAACACTTGAAATGTCAGATTAATATCTGGGATTAAATAACGAACTTTACACAAAATAATCATGATCAACTTCATCATCAGCCTATATTCGTCCACTGCTGGACGTAGGCCTCTCCTAGTGAACGCCACTGAGCCCGATCTTCGGCTCTCCTCATACAGTCTCTGCAAGTCGTCACTCCACCTGGCCGTCGAGCGTCCCACCCCAAAAAACCCAAAAAACACCAAATAATACGATAAGGAAAAAAAAACACATTTTACAGAAAAACCATACTAAAAACAAAATCGCTTTTCGTGTCTGTACGCTTAGATTTTTTAAACTAAGCAACGGATTTTAATGCAGTTGTCATCAATAGACAGAGTGATTCAAGAGGAAGGTCTATATGTATAATACATGCATATTATAGCAGAGATAAGCCGAGAATTTCAAGGATTTGTAATGTGATGTCGTAAAAAACATATTTTTGTGCGCTTACATTGCAAACGCTGGCTAAACCTTACGAGATAGATCAAAATAATGTACTACAGAATTGTGTATATTAAAAGGAACTACAAAAAAGTCTCAGATGGTATATGACTATCTCCTAAGGATGACCCACAGTAACCATTTTTATCTTTTACATATTACAAAAAAAATATGGGTTCTTTACGAAGCTATTTTGAACAATACAGTCAACAATTAATCCTTATCCAATTAAATACGTTGTGCACTTAATTTAGATCAAAATTGCTCTTTACAGCATTCCAAGCAACACATAAGCCAGATAACAGTATACCAATGTACTATTTAAGCAGTTTAAAGTTTAATTACATAGCTATTAAAGCTGTCAGCACAGACAAGTGCTGTATTGAATGGTTTTTAGGCTGTTATTAAGCTTTAAGCTGAATAAATTCTTTTTAACATTGATTTCCTTTTTTAAAGCTTAATATTGGTCACGAACAGAACTATTAAAGATACGCTATTCAGTTTAAGGCATCCGAGACCGCTAAGAGCTGCATAATAGCTGATGTGACAGCATTTATCTGTGTAACTTTGGTATCGATTTTCGTTATTCTGCTTGATGCTGAATAACCTATTTTCTAGATCTTTATCAAATCTACATGGTCTTCACACGGTCTGGCCAAGATTATGATTATGTCTGGACTTTAAAAGAGATTGACCTCTGAGTTTGTTTCGGCCTTTCTTCTCAGAGTAGTCAGATAGGAAACGCCGACCTCATCTAGTTTATAAAATATAAATTAAATAATTTATTATTAAAATGAATATCTTATAAGATAGATAAGATAGATTAAAAGATTTACAGATTTGTAAGTGATCTAATAATGGGGGTCGATATACATACACCACTTTGGGTACCATTGCATTGGGTAGTCATATTTAAGGTCCAGACAGCGCAGCAGCAGCAGGTAAAGCAGCTGTAAACATCTTTATATATAATAGGTCTTTACCTATGAAATTGCCGTTTTGTATGAAAAAAATTAAACGAATTTTTTTCATGAATTTTTTATTTGTATTAATCGAAGTAATCACCCATGCAATCAATGCATCTTTGCCATCGCAGTGGCAGTTTATTGATGCCCTTCTTAAAGAAATCAGCTGGACGGGAGGCAACAAATTCTTCAAAGGCATTTTGTACTGCCTCTCGGGTATTAAATTTTTTTCCCGCCAAGAAGTTATCCAAATTCTGGAAAAAGTAGTAGTCTGTAGGCGCAAGGTCTGGTGAGTAGGGCGGATGACGGAGAGCTTCCAACCCCAGTTCTTGCAACTTGGAGACCGTCTGCTGTGCAGTATGAGGTCGCGCGTTGTCGTGCAGGAGCAGCGGAGACGAGCGATTGACCAATGCTGGTTGGAGATGCGCCAGCTTCTCCATCATTGTGTTCAGTTCTTCACAGTACACATCTGCAGTAATGCTCACCCCGTTTGGTAAGAAGCTGTGATGAATCACACCGGCGCTAGACCACCAAACAGTGACCATCACTTTTCTAGGGGTAAGTTTTCGTTTATGGCATTGTTTAGGTGCTGAACCAGGATCCAACCAACTTGCTGAGCGCTTACGGTTATCAAACAGAATCCATTTTTCATCGCAGGTAACAATGCGGTTCAAAATTCCTTCATTTGTGTGTCTGTTGAGCAGTGCAAGGCACGTCTCGACGCGTACTTCGCGCTGGCGATCATTGAGTTCGTGGGGCACCCATTTGTCAAGCTTTTTTACCTTGCCAATTTGACGCAAATGGACCAATATTGTTTTGACGCTAACGTCGAAAGCTGCTGCTAATTCAGCCGTAGATTGTGTATCATCAGCTTCCACAATCGCCTTTAATTCGTCATTGTCGACCAAAGTGTTCGGACGACCGCGAGGTTCATTTTTCAGGTCGAAATTTCCAGAACGGAAGCGAGCAAACCAATAACAGGTGGTGCGTTGGTTTGTAGAGTTAGCTCCGTAAACGTCGTTGATGTTGCGTGCCGCTTGTACCGCGTTGCTGCCACGACGGTACTCTTATTCCATAATTACTCGAATTTTTAACGTATCCATGATGACGAAAAAGATTGAAATGCGATGAAAATGTAACACTAATCAATAAAGAAATGACTACTTTTAGAAAAAAAAAAACATGTTTTTAAAATAAAATTAATTTGAAATTAGAATTCATAGCCAAACAAAAATTATTTTGATTTGAAATGGCCAGTACTGCAGAACGGCAATTTCATAGGTAAAGACCTAATATAATTCTACTGTACGTGTGTATGTCACTGAACTCCTCCTAAACGGCTGGACCGATTTTGATGAAATTTTTTATGTGTGTTTGCGTAGGTCCCTGGATGATTTAGATTCATAATTGGACCCGATAGGTGGCGCTGCGATCGAGTTCTAGCAAACAGGACAACGTCTGTCCGGTTAGCTAGTTGTATCATATAAAGATATATACAATAGTATAATATAGTATTATATTATTAGTATAGTCTTATCATAGTACTAATATGATTAATCACACCACTCTGACACCACATTAGTATCTACATTGGACCCGTGCGAAGCCGGGGCGAGTCGCAAGTATAAAATAAAACGATTACTGTCTAAGGGTCTGACCTCCATTTAGATTATCGTGAGTAATTTTTCGGTATTCTATTCCAAGCAAAAACTTCTTGACTTACAGACAGACGGACAACAAAACAGGAAGATCCTGCAAGAGTTAATTTTTTTTTTTAATATAAAAATATCACTTTTTATTTTATTATCTTCCACTAAGCTAAAAATCTGACTTTACCAAATTACTAACCTACTTCTTACCCGACTGCCTCAAAAGGAGGATACAGTGTTTTACCAGCATTAGATTCGAAATCCCATCATTTCAAACGCCTAACAAATACATTGTCTCTCCAATAACCAAAAATAAACAAACAAATGATGACTCCATTCATTTTTATAACAACTTGGCTACTTAACGTTCAGTACGATTTTAAAATTAAAAACTTTAATGGTTGTGTGTGTGTGAGTTGGTCTGTGTGTGTGCTTAATGCTTACATAATATATAAGCTGTCAGTTTATGTGGGGTGTGTTTGTGTGTGTGTGGTATGGTTGTGTGTGTCAGGGAAAGAATGCTGTGGATGAGGCGGGGAACATATGGATTTATTTTTCTTCAGTTTTGTTTTTATTTATTTATTAGATTAAATAATCTGAGACCCGATTTCTACTCTAAATATGAATTGCTTTTAGGAAAATACTTAAAAATAAATAAAACTATAATTATGTTTTTGCTGGAGACTAAATGATTGTTTAATTATAACTGGGCATCATATTGTTTGGACTTATATTTGTTGGTGAAATTGTGACCATCATTCAAAACCGGGTCAGGATTTTTGCCTATGAGCCTCACTTATTTCTACTCTTAACTAAATGCAGACTTATACGCCGCGAACCTGAATTTTATTAACTATTAGTAACCCTGCTGAAGTAGACGAAAATGAATGATAGTGTTAAAATAATTAATATGTTTTTGTTTTTGTAAAAAAAGAAATGGGGACAACATGCAACGATTTAAACATTTTCCCAGGGAAAGTAATTATAAAAATATATTTGTCATCACATCTCCTGAATACTATAATATCGTTATCTATTAATTTAATAGATAAAGATTAAATAAACGATAACACCTGTAAAATAACGTATTTAAAATAATAAGGGTACGTCCTGATTACACTAGCGACTGCTCGGGTATTGTACTTGATTGTAGCGCGAGTGTCGGCGAGCGGAATGCAAACTAAACTGTACAGGGTTGCCAAGAAATGTTATTATTATTATTATCTAGGATTTGTGACGTATTTTGCGAGTTTTTTTGGAAAACAGGGTTCTTTTTTGTATAATGTGCAAGTGCACTAGTTAATTATAGTTCCGTGCTTTTCTATAATTTAGATATATGCGCCATCTATTATTATGACAAAGAAAGAGTGTGGGTTAATCCTGTGTATTTGTTTAGTTGGCAAGCCTTTATATTAATAAATAAATCTATGTTCTTATCATGAGGGCTTGTATTGTGTGTGTTAGGAAAAAAAGAAACTTGAACGAAGAACGAAACTTGTTTATCTGTTAGGTAACACCTGTATTTTTTTTAAGTTCAAATGTCACTTACTACATTTTTAATTACATAGGTTTTATTATATATTTAATATTTTGAAGGATAAGTAGTTAAGTTGTATGCAGTTTTCCAATTAAAAGTAAATTTTAAATTTTTTGGACACAATCAATTTCTTGTAAAACTTTTCTTTATTATTAAATTAAAAGTTTTGCAATAAAAGAGTCAGACTCTTGTAATTATTTTTATATAATCAACAATCTATGATATACCCAAAATTTCGACTAATAGAGAAATATGGAAGGAAAAGATATGTCGCGCGAATCCCAAATAAATTGGGATAAGCAGGAGAATGATGATCTTATTACACATACATCACACACATACACACACACACACTCATACTTAACTAAAGTACTTACCTATAGCTACATTAAATTAAATTATTATTACCTACTATGAAATTTTTAGCGCAAAGCAAAAATATTGAACAAAACGAAAGGTCACGCGAATGCGCCTGCACCCGCGATGTGACGTCATAGCCAAATTATAATTATCCTGTCTCAAAATTGATACAAATATGGCCTATCTTTGGAATACTCAACCATTATTCTAGCATTAAAAGTCTCGTAGTTATTAGCGATTGAAATCTTGCATGTTTTTATCGGTCAGAAATATTGAACTTAACACCGAGCAAAAAGACGTTTTCACGTCAAAAATAAACTGAAATCGTACTAAGCAATCAAATACATTCTTAAACTCACCCAAACTCTTACTCTGCACCCTAGTAACTTGTGCTCAAATAATAAATTGTCCCACAGAGCAACCCTACGGTTATATTAGTGCGCACACACACAGGGTGGCGTCCGGACACAAGCACACCAACAAGGTGACGTCCGGACACAAACACACACATACACCCCACACGAATTAGGGTCGTTGTGTTTCGGTGTGCTGGGAAAGTAGGATAAGTTATTTTTTTAGTATTTTATTTTGAAAAACTCCCTCCTTGGTGTAGTGGTCGCAAGCGCTACTGTTGAGCTTAGTCCTGGGTTTATTCCAAGGTCGGGCGGTGTTATGGGATTTTTCTATTACTTAGGAATAGGTGCCCGGTTGATGGCAATAGGCTCGCCCCTTATCACATGGGACTTAAATATAACTGGCGCAATGTGGGTGTACTATATACACCTCTGCGTAATCCTTTGGGGATCACAGGCGTGGTGTTATGTTTAATAAAAAAAAAACTATTTGTTGCGATTTTTTTAATAATATTTTGTACCAAATGAATAGTAGTAAGTAACTTATTATTATTACAGAGTAACTTGTTCAAATTATTTAATTATTTATTGATTTTAAAATGCCTTTTCTTTTGCTTCTATAACTGTATTATGCTTATAACTGCTATACATCTTTTTATTTATATTACTTCAAAATGAATCAACAAACTCATTATTCTATCGAATGCATGCAAATCATAATGAATATGTGTTTACAAAACAGTAATTTAAAGCTTTTAAATACATAGCATTATTTAATTACATACACTTTTATCGTAATTATGTATATTCATTATCAATAATGTACACACGGCTACATATCAAGCTATACATTTCCAGTATAAGCTGATCTCGCATTTTATAGGATTTCCGTACAATGAGAGGTCAGCTTATACTGGAAATGTGTAGCTTGATATGTAGCCGTGTGTAACTAATCAAACTTACTTTTCCTTCTTATTAAATCGAAAATATAAAAAACCATTTTCATACTTATTTAAAATTTTGGGACAGTATATCTGTACGTCTCGAAATTTTGCTAAAAATTATTCTAAAGAGCTAGAATTTTCATATTTCATACTTACGCTAATCTCCCAGCTAACCGTAGCCCGTTTTTTATTACGCTAGCTAGATGTCCTTACATATACTACAATGTTTAGATTATTATATTTTTTGTACGAATTTTATCAAAAAAAAATCTTAGCAAAAACACTTTACTTACTTACCTTGTTCATGGATGTTGATTTTTTGCAAAACAAAAAAAAAACATGCATACGTCAGTGTTATTTTTTTTAAGATCTTTAGATCTACAATTTTATTAGTGCTAAAACGGTAAAAAAACGTGCTGAAGTCACGTGTGATTAAATATTGACTTTCAAATTCAATAAAGGTTAGTTTTATTAATTCTCTGTCATTTTGTGGGTATTAGCAGTACATAATATGATTGGACTGCAAAATTCTCCTGCTTGGTAATTACGTAACACACTGTCAGTAGGAATGGCTTTCATTTTGACAGTTCAACAACATTCATTGCGTTATTTACGTTGCTGAGCGCACAAATTTTTCGAACATATAAAGCAATGGATTACCAATAGACTTCAAAATGATTCAGATTGTAATAGATAGTGTGTTACGTAATTAGGGTGCTGTCTGCTAATAACAATAGTGATTCCTATTTATTATACTTACAAGAACAGATAAATACCTACTCTTTTTTTTATCTTATAAGTACATAATGATAGCAAAATATGTTCATGTGTTATCTACTTATCTCACAATACGAGTATTGTGTAGGTAGATAATGTATGATGATAGGCTGAATCCATACTAATATTATAAATTCGAAAGTAACTCTGTCTGTCTGTCTATATTACCTTTTCACGCCTAAACCACTGAACGGATTTCGATAAAATTTGGCAAGGAGATAGATGGTATTTTGGGGAAGGACATAGGCTACTTTTTGTCTCAAAAATTATCCTAAAAGGGGATGAAAGTTTGTGTGGGAAACTTAGCATTTATTCTTTTGGTAAGAAATAAAAAATCATTACATTCAGCGTTTTTGTAAAATAATTCTCCAAGGGGGTAAAATAGGGGATGATTTTAAAATTCACATGATAATTGAAATTTTTGTGTAACTACCTCTTTTTAAAAGATTTAAGGAATTGGAGATATAGTCAGAACCCGTATCCCCCCTTAAAAGTAATTACAATTTGAAATTATAAAATAACTTAGATAATACGTGGCCAATGGTGGCGCTAGAGTATTTCAAATGAATGATGACAGTATTAAAATAAAAGAATCATTAAAAAAAAACAGTTTAATGAAGATTATTTGCATTTATTATCTGTCTCTCTGTTACCTTTTCACGGTTTAACGGCTGCATGGATTTGGATGATAGGCTACTATTTATCCTGGGTAGCTCGCTCCCGTGGGATAATTTCCGACATCCACGCGGGCGAAGCCGCGGGCAAAAACTACTTTATAAATAAAGAGTCCTAGTTTACAGGTATGCTACTATTAACTACTGTAGTAATTTTTCAATTTATTTTGCTAATTAAATACCATAATTATGCATGATTTTCAAATATATTTTTAGTAACTTTAATTTGTAATCTTGAGCTAGATGCGCACCATATTTGTACGCCTCCTGCACCCTAATTACGTAACACACTATCAATCACAATCTGAATAATTTTGAAGCCTATTGCTAATCCATTGCTTCATTATGTTCGAAAAATTTGTCTGCTCAATAACGTAAATAACGCAATGAATGTTGTTGAACTGTCAAAATGAAACCCATTCCTACTGTTAGTGTGTTACGTAATTACCCCGCTGGCATAACATAGAGCTCTTTCATCAAATATAAGATCTGTATTTCTTTACCTGTGTTAACAAATAAAAGTGATTTGATTTGATTTAATTTTATTTAGTGTGTTCATAATTTTTATGTACGTATATTGATGAACGGTATGTAAAAATAAGATTATTGATCCGGTTCAGTACTTCCGGGTCCTCGGCAGGGAAAGGCCACCCTCCGTCCTAAAAGGGGTGTGTGTCGTGAAGGTGACTCAGGGATTTTGTCAAGACCATATCTAATAATTATATAAAATTCTCGTGTCACAGTTTTCGTTGCCATAGTCCTCCGAAACGGCTTAACCGATTTTGATGAAATTTTTTGTGCTTATTCGGTATCTATGAGAATCGGCCAACATCAATTTTTTTTTTTTTTTTTTGGTATGTAGGATAGGGAGTTAGGGATGTAGGTAGGTAGGTAGGGTAGGTAGGTAGGTAGGGTAGGTAGGTAGGTAGGGTAGGTAGGTAGGTAGGGTAGGTAGGTAGGTAGAGTAGGTAGGTAGGGTAGGTAGGTAGGGTAGGTAGGTAGGGTAGGTAGGGTAGGTAGGTAGGTAGGGTAGGTAGGTAGGGTAGGTAGGGTAGGTAGGTAGGGTAGGTAGGTAGGGTAGGTAGGTAGGGTAGGTAGGTAGGGTAGGTAGGTAGGGTAGGTAGGTAGGTAGGGTAGGTAGGTAAGGTAGGTAGGTAGGGTAGGTAGGTAGGTAGGGTAGGTAGGTAGGTAGGGTAGGTAGGTAGGGTAGGTAGGTAGGGTAGGTAGGTAGGTAGGGTAGGTAGGTAGGTAGGGTAGGTAGGTAGGGTACGCCGTAGATAAGTACCGCAACCCGTGCGAAGCCGGGGCGGGCAGCTAGTATATATATAGTATTGAATAGGTAAATAGGCACATGGTACTAGCATATAAATCTATTTACAGGATAATATTCTACATTTACTGTATCTATAATAATATAATAAAAGTGAAGAGTTTGTTAGTTTGAACGCGCTAATCTCTGGAACTAAGTACCAGGTGGATTTGTTTTTAGGGTTCCGTACCCAAAGGGTAAAACGGGACCCTATTACTAAGACTCCGCTGTCCGGCCGTCTGTCTGTCCGTCTGTCACCAGGCTGTATCTCATGAACCGTGATAGTTAGACAGTTGAAATTTTCACAGATGATGTATTTCTGTTGCCGCTGTAACAACAAATATTAAAAAATAGAATACAATAAATATTTAAGGGGGCTCCCATACAACAGACATGATTTTTTCGCCGTTTTTATAGATAATGGTACGGAACCCTTCGTGCGCGAGTCCGACTCGCACTTGGCCGGTTTTTTTACATTTGGTAGCCCAATTGTTGAGGAAGGTTTTGGGCGGACTACGACCCTTAGGAGTCAAGCAAAAAAAAAAAAAACTCAGAAAAGAATTTCACACGGACGAACTCGCGAGCAAAAGCTAGTGATAAATTAAAAAAATCATTACATTGTTCTACCGATGCTCTTTTATTTCACATGAATTCAAACATATCAAAACGTCGTGACGGTATTAATGTTAAGTTTACTTTTCGGTCTAGTTCTCATTCGCCAAGTGTGCTGCAGAGTATAACGTGCGACAAGGAACTTCTAAATCCCACTTTTACCTCCCCCCCTCTCCCCTTTTACGATAGTCAATATCCCATAATATAACATTGAAAAAAATTACCTTAAACCTGTAACAAAAGCTTTTTATGCCATCTCTTAACATACACTTGAACTATTGCAAGACAAAACTCTCTGTATATTGAAAATTTGTAACTAAACCATAAAAATTATCGCTTTTCATTGATGTGTGTGTGTTTGTGGGTGAGGGTGTGTGTGAGTGTGTGTTTGTCGCTACGCAACGCCCACACACACAAAGGTAATTTGTTAGTCTTAAAACTCAGGGTTGTCGTGATAACGGATTATAATTTGAAGAGGAAAATGTTGTTTTTATAGTATTGGTTTCGTGTTAATGTACCAATTGTTATGATATTGTTATTACTTGTTATATGGCTAAGTAATGTTATGTATATCCCAGATATTATTAAAGCAGCACTTTGTATAAAGATAATTAAGAAAAAAAAAACTAGGTAGTTTTTTTTAAACACTTAAAACCCAAAGTCAAAGTCAAAGTCAAATCATTTATTTCAAATAGGCACATAAAAGGCACTTTTGAACGTCAAAATTTACAAAAAAATAGAATTGATTCTAGTTGCCCCTTCCAAAAGGTAGTTTCGTATGGAGAAGAATGGGCAAGAAACTCCACCGTTACTCTTTTAAAATATTTTACAATATTATGTAAGTTCACATTAATTATGTAATCATATGTGAAGACGATGCACCTAGAATAAAATTACTATACCACAATAGGTAAAAAGAATTAAATATAATGCAAAGGCAGGTAAATTAATTATGTGATAGATACATGGTGCTCACATATTTACAAATATTGAAAAGTAGACGATGTTTCCAAAATTTCAACAAGTAATAATTTAGTGTGTGAGTTTAAGTAGTTAAGTACATAATGTAACAATCAATGTCATAAAAATTATAAATTATACAATCAAATTAGCAACCAGTTTGATTTTGTCTAGACTCTAGATTGTCCTATGGAGCAGGACCAGCATGTTTCCAAGCATTCTTATCTAGGATATAATCCTCTAATTTGTAATATGCTTGTTTACAAAGTGTACTTTTTATATGAGTTTTAAATTTTCTTTCATTTAATTCCAATATGTCACAAGGTATTTTGTTGTAACATTTAACACAGTACCCCATAAAAGATGTATGTACTTTAGATAATCTAAAAAATGGTTGATCTATTTTATCTTTATTTCTAGTATTAAAATTATGTCTATCACTTATTTTATTAAAAAGATGTCGATTTTTTCTTACATACATAATATTTTCATAAATGAATTGACAAGGTACCGTCATAATATTAATCTTTTTAAATAGTTCCCTAAGAGATTCGCGACGACATAGATTGTAAATGGCCCTGACAGCTCTCTTTTGCAAAATGAAAATGGATTCAATGTCAGCAGCCCGACCCCACAGTAAAATGCCATATGACATAATGCTGTGGAAGTAGCTAAAATAGACCAAACGCGCGGTTTCTACGTCTGTTAACTGTCTTATCTTCCTAACAGCATAAGCGGCCGAGCTTAACCGCCCCGCAAGAGATGTTATATGGAGTCCCCATTGCAATTTCTCGTCTAGCGTGATTCCCAGGAAAACCATCTGATTAATAAATTCTAGTTTTTCTCCATTCAATATGATGTCACATTCGCAACTTCTAACATTAGGTAATTTAAATCTAATGCATTTGGTTTTTTTTTCATTAAGTACCAAATTATTTACCATAAACCAATCTTGGACCTGAAGAATAGAGTTATTTACATCGTCAAGATTTTGTGACCGTCGGTCTACTTTAAAGATCAATGATGTGTCATCTGCAAATAACACCATCTTCGGTTGATTCTGCAGTAATTGGGGTAAATCATTAATGTAAACTAAAAAGAGGAATGGACCCAATATCGAACCTTGAGGAACGCCCATTGTCATTTCAGACCCTAATGAGTTCTTGCCGTTTACTTGAACTTTAACCTTTCTATCTTTTAGGTATGACCTTAGTAGATCAAGAGCTGTATTCCTAATTCCATAGTGCTCTAGTTTCAGCAGAAGTGTCTCATGGTTTACGCAATCGAACGCCTTAGAGAGGTCGCAAAAGATTCCAATGGCATCCTGTGCTCCTTCCCAGGCGTTAAAAATGTTCTTTAGTAGGGTTTGTGTAAACGTAAACTAAGTAAAAAGGAGTATGTAAGGACCGGAGCAGGTAGCGTTCTGAGTTTCTCATGCTGCCTATCCCTATGGGAAGAAGGCGTGATTTTATGTATGTATGTTAAAACCTATGAAGTCAGTAAAACTTAGGTGTTTCTAGTAATGAGCGTTCCTGTGCTATGGATTGAAATTTAGTAACATATTATATTTATTGATGGCGATTGCTCCTCTCATAGACTAAATAATCGTAGGTAATTTCAACGTTAATAAAATAACCAATATTTTGTAACTATATTTTGATTTAAAAGAGTGTCCGTGGAGATATTTGCCCGTTCTTCTCCATAGGTATCTACTACGCTTTGCAATAGGCAACTAGCTTCATCTTTCTAACTGACCGACCCCTTGACAATTCAAAAGTGCCTGTAATTGGTTTATTTGAAATAAATGCTTTGAGTTTGAGTACCTACTATTTGTTATATTATTTATTGCAATTTTTTCTTTACTGCAATTTAAGTACTATTATGTTTGTTTTTATTATTATACCTAACCTTATTTGGTAGGTATATATTTCAAAAGGTGCAAAAACAAATCAAATTTACAATCACATCAAAACAAATAAATCCTAATCTTGAACAATAAAACACTTCTACCGAAGCATCACTAACAGCACAGAAGTTATTAACATTAATTATAATAATCCGCAGCCCTGACACACACACACCCACTGTGTGCACATACACACACACAGCCCCGGACATATGAAACCGAATGCTTGTCAAACTAAATGGATACGGTGAATAGGGCTGTGCGGGTGAAGTTAAATATCGATATGGGATTATTTTTAACTAGCACTTTGCCAGCAACTTCGTCTGCAATATGTGGGATATCCCGAGACAAATCCAGCCTTATTCATTGTGGTCACCAAAATCAAAAGCCATTTATTCAAATCAGGCTGAGAATCAGCACTATTTCAACGTCAAAATTACATAAGACAGTCCCCTAAAACACCCTTCACCACTTCCTAGTGCTTGCTGGGAAGAAGTGGCGCAACAAACTCCCAGCAACACAGCTGTCTGTTCAGTTAGAAAGTCTTGATTCTATGCAATAGTGGGTAAGTAAAATAATTAACATTACGAGACAAACATAAATAAATTAAATTATTTTCCAGCTAGCATTGGCTAGCTGGAAAATAATTTAATTTATTTAAAGAATTGAGAATGATATGAAAATTGTTTAAATATTGATATAAACAATTTTCATATCATTCTCAATTCTTTATTGCTTACCATAATGTAGGTATATAGTTGTTAGGGAAATAATTATATTAGTCACTAATTAAGGACCCTTTCGGACAGGCACAGAGCTTCAGCAGCTTTCTATGTCCAAGGGTTGATGACTCAGTCAGTGAGTGAGTCAGGACATTTCTTTCTGTACGAATTGATGATTTAAATCCTGTTTCCTTTCGGAGGAAAAAAAAACCTTCTCAATAATTATGGCACATGCTTTTCTTTAGGTAGATGTCTTCTTCTTAGTGTGCTTACTAAAATCTTTTTTTTTTATGCAACTCTTTGTGCTGTTTTGGCTTGAACTTAACCTACAACAGTATCAATAGCTCACAGAAGGTGGTACGGCCTGCGGCCATTGTCCTCGAGGTCAGCTGACTTGAAATTACGAGTTACGATGAGGTATATATTTTTATTTATTTTATCAAGATGAAATCTATCTGTTATTAATTTATACTCATAATGTCTGTGAAGTTTATCCAACTAATTAAATTATTCAGTAGTCGTTTGTTGACCAGTGTACTGTGTGTATAGTACATATTAGGCTCTGTTAAAATTTTTTTTTCATATCATCTTCATTTGTCTATGCCTGTCTCGCCTTTACCCAACTATATTGAAGTCGGCTTCCAGTCTAACCGAATGCAGCCGAATACCAGTATTTTACGTGGAGCGACTGTCTATCTGACCTCCACAAGCAATCAACATTTTTTTTAATATATCGATAGTTTCGTGAAAACATCGACAAGTCCCCAGCGTGGGCACTTCACTCGGAGAGCTTGCGCTAGTATTATTATTAGCAGCGATAAGGCGCGTACACACTGACGACTATTTTGAAATATTATGAGTGTAATCTCTGTTATAGGCTAGGCTTGAAAACCTGACATTTTATTGATGAGTTAGGGTTATTTATAGATTTTTTTAAATGAGCGCTCATCAATAAGCCCTATTTTGTAATATATGACAGGCAGGTATTTTTAAGTCCTAAAATAAGTATTTATCATTATCATACCTAAACTAAAAATATATTGCGTATTTTTCTGTTCCTTCTTGTAGGCATGTTTACATGTGTGCCCATAAATGGTTAAATTAAACAAATAAAAAATACTTAACATTACATCTCAAGAATACATAACATAAACTGGAAAATAAATTTTGGTAAATAATTTATTTCATAATCATAATCGTTTATTTACTTAGAAAATAGGTACATAAAATTGTGATCCCTGTTCAATCTGACATGCAGCTGACAATTACTCGTGATCCGTACCGTCCAAAGTTTTAAGAAATTCAATTTTCAAATTCTATATCTAAAAGAGGTACCTATCTGCCAACTGTTTTAATGTTTGACGTTTCATCAACTAAAAACTTTTATGTTTAACTAGCTGCTGCCCGCGGCTTCGCCCGCGTGTAGTATGTAAAAAGTAGCCAATGTTACTCCTTATAACATCAGCTATCTGCCTGAGAAATTCCTGTCAAAATCGGTCCAGCCGGTTCGGAGATTAGCCGAAACATACACAGATAGACATTCAAAAATTTAAAGTTTTTTTTTTGATATAAGGACATACCGTATATACTTTCATATGCATTTAATTTAGTAAAAAGCTGTTATCTTGACATTACAAACAGACACTTCAATTTCAACTTCAATTTTATTTATTTGTGTACATATATAAATATATATAATAGAATAGGTACCTACCTACTGTTTATTAAGTACACCATATGGTGTACTTAATAAACAGTAGGTAGGTAAAGGAAGGGTTATGTTTTATTAATTTATATAAATTAATAAAACATAACCCTTCCTTTTGACGTTGTAGTCGAGTAAAAATAGAAGAATAAAAAAAACAGCATGATTTTATTGAACCCTTCCCTCGTTTCTCATAGTTCTAAACACACAATACATGTCTCTCACCCGTGTGGCCACGCCCTAACCATGTGTCATTACGATGTGGCTAAACTCCGGTACCAAGGTCTTATTAAATTAGTATTTAGCCCAGCGATGGGCAAACTGGGGTAAACATGTGTTTGGGAAACAATTCGTTTGATTACGACGGATTTTATGTAGGTTGAGTTTTAAATGTTAGGACCGTGACACAGGGGCTTATTTTTATTTATTCTTAAATACAGACTCACGTTGGACCCGTACCTATTACAGAAAACACTAAACCAGCTGATTACAGAATCAGCACCCTAATTGCGTAACACACTTTCAAACACAATCTGAATCATTTTGAAGGATGTTGCTAATCCATTGCTTCATAATCATATTCGAAAAATTTGTCTGCTCAACAACGTAAATAATGAATGTTGTTGAACTGTCAAAATGAAAGCCATTCCTACTGTTAGTGCTGTTTTTTATATTTATATGGTTATCGTGTTACTCCACTGTGGGGTAATTACGTAACACACTAACAATAGGAATGGCTTTCATTTTGACAGTTCAACAACATTCATTGCGACTACGTTGTTGGACTGGCAAATTTTTCGAACATATGAAGCAATGGATTAGCAATAGACTTCAAAATGATTCAGATTGTGATTAATAGTGTGTTAAGCAATTAGTCTCTCAAAAAATCTCACCGTGAAAACTTATTTGAAGTGAGCTTCAAGTGAGTTGTCATTCCTCCTGATGCTAGGGATTGTCACTATTGACAGCTCCGAAGTGAGCTCACTTTACAAAAAACTTTCACGTTGAGATTTTTACAGAATAAATCTGCTGGTGGTAAGAATGACCGGTATTACCCAGTCTTGTGGAGGTCAGATGGTCAGTTGCTCCATGTAAAATGTATTGACATTCAGGAGCAGATTACAATAAAAGCTGACTTCAGCATGGTTGGGAAAAGCCTAGAAAAAGCGGCCAGGAAAGGTTTCGTACCACCAACAATGTTTTTTTTAAATGTACTGTAACACTTCGTAATTCGCATAGCTGACCTCCGCAACCCAGTTACTGGGTATCACGATACCCCTTGGTAAGAGTTTGTCCGACTTTTGGACTTCTGACTACCCGTAACGACTGTGAAAGATTTACGAATGACAGCCGGGACCAACGGAGAGGTCTCGATTTGTAATTGATGCTCAACCATCCAGGAACCGACCGCGGCAAGCGTATTGCTTAACATTCCATCGACCTATGTGGCTGTTATCATTTAGTCACGAGCCCCTCAACGACATGACACAACATGACCCTATAAAAATTATTCAACCTTCAAAACAACAGCACTTTTAAATATGGTTTGTTTTGAGTATCCACACGAATCATATCCATATGTTTCTTGCCTTATCGCCGAAGACCTTCGATGTTCAATATTTTTACTGTTACGTAGGAATAGCTTATGATATTTTTCAATTTGTGCGCACAAAATTACTTAGGTAAGTCATCAACTACCTGCATTTTTTCATCTATGTCGGGGTCGGCTACCAGTATTACCTGATGCTGCTGAATACTAGTATTTTACATCGAGGGACCGCCTATCTGACCTCCATAACCCAGTTACTGGGTAACACGATACCCATTAGTAAGGTTGGTAGACTTTCGGGCTTCTGACTACCCGTAACGACTATCAAAGGTCTTTAAATGACAGCCGAGAGCCCGGGACCAATTAAATTAGATAGTAAGTATAGTAAGTCATTAAATTAATTAATTTTATGTTTTATCATGTTTAGATATCGATGCCCAACACGTCTGCAGAGTTTTGCTAGCTAATTTAATTTGACCCTGTGTAATAATTTCAAGGTTAGTATTTTCTTGTCTTTTTTTTATCTCCAAATAGAGAACTTAAAATTCTACTAAACAACAAATTGTTAAGATTTCTTTTGTTTGGTACTGATATTATTTATTACTTTTAAAAAGTGTTAATAGTATTAATTATTAATAAATATAATTTCGTTTTTTAAGTACCTACCTAACTATTGTGTGAAATTAAATGACATACCTAACATTTTGTTAAATATTACATTGCATAAGTACTAAAAAATTATAATCATATTGATTTATTTCAATTTATTTACATTTATTTAATCATATGTATGACAATGGATATGTCAACACCCTAATTACGTAACACAATATCTATCACAATCTGAATCATTTTGAAGCCTATTACTAATCCATTGCTTAGTATGTTCGAAAAATTTGTCTGCTCAACAACGTAAATAACGCAATGGATTTTGTTGAACTGTCAAAATGAAACCCATTCCTACTGTTGGTGTGTTACGTAATTACCCCGCTGGTCGAGAGACTGTGACCTCTGAGATTGTTTCGGTCTTTCTTCTTATAAAACACCGAACTCATTTAGTTTTTAAACATAATTTAATTCTAACGTTTAAAATTGTTTTTTGAATCAATTTACAGACATAAATACCATTTGTCAAAAAAAAAACCTTTTTTTTTAAATAAAAATTCTCCTCCACGTCACTACATATTGCATAGCAAGTTATAGGCATTATGAGGCCACGTCGGACCACGTGTTTGGTACATCTTATCCAACATGACTCGACTTACGAGAGCGTTGCTTGTAAAACAAGCATTATCAGTAACAAACGTAACATAATATCACGCCGGTATCCTCCGACGGGTTAGGCAGAGGTGTACCTATAGTACACTCACATTTCGCCAGTTATATTCAAGTCCCATGTCATAGGGGGCGATGGTATTGCCATCAACCACACAAGTCCAGAAAACGGGCAGCTACTGAGAAATTCTAGATAGAAAAACCCAATATTAAGTAAGCTACTTAATTCAATTAAACAACAATGTAGCTATTAAGTCAGTAACCTAATAACTATAATTATTATTAGTCTGCGCACGCGGTTATCGTCCAATACGAGTCTGCATCGGTCGTATCGAATTATCACATTTTTAACATTGAGAATACCGTCAAGTCACAAGTCCTATGAGTGTGAACAGACTTATTCATCAAATAGAGGTTACAGAAAAACTTAATCTTTATTCTTTAGCTAGATAATTGTATAATAATAACTAATCCTACTAATATTATAAATGTGAAAGTTTGTGATGATGGATGGATGTTTGTTACTCTTTCACGCAAAAACTACTGAACGGATTTGGATGGAATTTGCACCACAGATAGTTTATAACCTGCTCCCTAATTACGTAACATACTATCTATCACAATCTGAATCATTTTGAAGCATATTGCTAATCCTGGGCTTCATATGTTCGAAAAATTTGTCTGTTCAACAACGTAAATAACGCAATGAATGTTGTTGAACTGTCAAAATGAAACCCATTCTTACTGTTAGTGTGTTACGTAATTACCCCGCTGGATTAATACGTAGGATACTTTTTATCCCGGTAGTACGTTCCAGTGGGATAATTACCGACATCCACGCAGGCGAAAGCGCGGGCAAAAGCTAGTATTATAAATGTGAAAGTAAGTTTGTTTGATTGTTACGCTTTCACGCTAAAACGGCTGAATGAATTAAGATGAAATTTGGCACACAGATAGACCATGATCTGAGTAAGCACAAAGGCTACTTTTCATCCTGGATCGCAAACGAAATCGCAGGCAATAGCTAGTAATAATATTATTTTTTAAATTTTATTTGGGATTGGTTTGCTCTTGACTCTAGCGTGCGTCACAGATGACAGAGATAAACTCGAATTTCCACGAAATCATTCATAGACGTTGTTCTATCAGAATCCCGTCCAGAGCCTTTACGCAAATACCTCGCTGGATTAAAAATCTTAATCAAAGGCCCATATAGTCGCAACTAACTATCTAGTTTTAAGTAGATAGATATTTACCTACCTCACTCGGGCCCCGTGAAGAAAAGGAATTTAAGAAAGTTTTAAATTACAAATTAGTAGTAGTCTGTAAATCTGCTGTAAATTCTGTAAATAATAGACCAGAATCAATGTGAAGCTCCAAGGCAGATAATCTATAAGCATAATCAGCCTATAATGTTCCCACTGTTGGGCCAAAGACCTCCTCTCTGTGAGAGGGAGTGGGCCGTTCCCGTAATCCACCACGCGAACTCAGTACAAGCTGGTAGATGTCAATAAAATTGTCTTCGAATTTTTGGTACCAGCGGGGTAATTGCGTAATACGTTACCACTAGGAATGGCTTTAATTTTGACAGTTCAGCAACATTCATTGCGTTATTTACGTTGTTGAGCAGACAAAGTTTTTGAACATATGATGCAATGGATTAGCAATATCCTTCAAAATGATTCAGATTGTGATTGATAGTGCAATTAGGTTGCAGGACATGCCGGTTTCTTACGATATTTTCCTTTACCGTTTAGAGAGCAGTGGTGATGAAATAATTTACACAATGTAAACCGCCTGCTTTGGTTCGATCCTACGACCTACAACTCGTAAATCGCGGCCATTTTTTTAATCTATGCTTCAATTAAATTAATGACCTAACGACAATCATGACTTGCATTTAAACATCTTAAAATACCTCGCGTATCACTGCAGCTATAATAAAAACATTTCTCAAAATATAAATGTGCAGTCTATACTATTTATAACTCTACGTTCTATTCCGTGAGTCTGACACACACACACACACACATACGTAGGTATGTTTGTGTGTGTTTGTCAACATGGTATGTTTTCGTTCGTAGTATGTGGATGGTAGGTATTTAAATTATTTTAAATAATAAAATTAACAAAAAAGGCATCCTATTCTTATTTGAAGACGATTAACTAGATAATTATTTAATTTTGTCTTAAGTTTTGTATCTAATTGGTTTCGTAACAAAACCTGAAATTAGTTTAAATATTCTGTAGGTACCTAACTACCTATTGAGGTACATCATTTAATATTTGAAGTGGATAAATACGAAATATTATATATTTTGTTTATGTAACTTTATTTTGAATAAAATACAGTGAAAATTAACAATTTATAACCAAAAACAAAAATCATACTCATTGTATAATTTAACAATTTTCCTTGAATCAGGTTCTGTTCAAATTAAAAACTTGTCCATCACGACCTTACACAATAAATAAAATGTCACAAAAAATAAATAGTTTAAAAAAAACGGCGTATCCACACTATGCTAACAAAATGGGAAGACATTCCGGTTTTCACACAGACACAGAAATTCAAACACATACAAAAACAAAATTGAATG
Source organism: Dryobotodes eremita (assembly GCA_917490735.1). Classification (NCBI taxonomy): domain Eukaryota; kingdom Metazoa; phylum Arthropoda; class Insecta; order Lepidoptera; family Noctuidae; genus Dryobotodes; species Dryobotodes eremita. Next base: position 764,195 of record OU823269.1, read on the forward strand.
TGTTACAGTCTTGGCAAATCTTTTTACTGTTGCGAAAATACTTTTCATAAGATTTTGAACCTTATTACTACGAAATAGGGATCGTCTAATTTTTTGTGATGGTCAAATAAGGTTGAGTGCACATATCTCGTCTGTTTCAACAATAAAGGTAGAAAAAATGTGAAATTAGTTGGAAAATTAAAAGAATTGTTAAAATATTATGAGGTTGTTTTATTGATTTTTATTATTGTCATCTCGTAAATCGAAAAAGTTGGAAGGTTAAGGGTTACCCTTATCTTTTATTTGCCTTAACCCCACGGTCCACACCTACTGTCCCACGTGGTTATATTATTTTAATATTTATTTAAATAATAAAAAGAAATACTGAACCTGTTTTCCGTCTAACGTTTTTTTTTTTATACATGACTGTTTTCTATTAAAAATATATTTTCTTGGAATCTTTACATTACAAATGCAAATTTGAAATAAATAAATCCTACAACAAAAATACAAAAACTACCTCAACACTACATTTAAAACATGCTACTAATCTAATCTGGCCACCCCAAACACTGTAGCAAAAAATATCACAAAAAAAAGGCGAACCCACACGACAAAACTAGTCTATGATATGTTTTTGTATGCAAAATGAACGAACAGGATAGACTGAGAGCGAGCGAGAGGGACGGCGATAGTCAGACAAAGGTGTGCGAGCGAGACGGATATATAATTAAAAGTTTTGTCGCAGCGGCTTTCCGAGGGTACGCTCGAGTAGGACGAAGAAAACTATGGAGAGGATTTTATTTTTTTCTGTACTTTTTCTCAGTATGTTAACACAATATGTAATATCAGCATACTAATTGCGTAACGCACTATCAATTACAATCTGAATCATTTTGCAGCCTATTGTTAATCCATTGCTTCTTAAGTTCAAAAAATTGTCTGTAAATGACGCAATGAATGTTGAAGAATTGAGCTATTCCTACTGTTAGTGTGTTACGCAATTACCCCGCCCGCGCCGGTGTTTATTTAATTGTTTACAAAATTAAACATGATAAAATATTGATTTTTATTACTTTAAAACACCATACCTACTTGTTATCAAAGTCTGTCACGGAAAAATATTGGTTTGGTTTTAAAACATACATTTTTGGAACAATGAAAAAAGACCTTGCCTATGAACGCTATCTTGCTTGGTGACGTTAAATGATTAATTATTGATTTAAATATGTTTAATTATTATTATTGTTTTTTATCACCGCGATAATTCCTGAACGTACTTAGTATTTTTTTTTACTTATGGTGAATTCGTACTTTCAGTTCTTTTTCAAGCTACACAAACTTACTAGGTATGACTGTACATAGTCTAGGATCTAGATAGTTTTTTACTAGCTTCTGCCAACGACTTCCGTCCGCGTGAAAGCCAACTATACCAATAAAACATATTCTATGGTACTCGGTAATAGTGTAGGTACCTAACTTTCTACTAGTGAAAGAATATTTGTATTCGGATAAGTACATTCAGAGATTACCTCCTACAAACAAACAAATTAATTTTACCTCTTTATAATTTTATTAGTGCAGATAGGTACGTTTACATTCAATTTTACAGGACAAAGTCCAAAAAAAGAAAAAAAACTACAACCTCTCCACTCCACAGATTCCTCTGTCCCGTTTTTACAGAATATATTCCGATGAGTTCCGTTTATACCCTCCTTAACCGACTGCGAACTGCGAGGTAATGTGTTTGTGAGTTATTTCCTGCTAATTTATTTACCTGTCGATTTAGTTGTAACAGCAGATAACCAATCAGGCTTTGGTTTTAATATTATCTTGGTATTGTATGAAGTAACCAATATTTTGTAAGAATATTGTGTTCTAAAAGAGTGTCCGTAGAGTTTCTTGCCCGTTCTTCTCCATAGGTACCTACTACGCTTTGGAATGGGCAACTAGCTTCATCTTTCTGACTGACCGACCCCTTGACCATTCAAAACTGACAGTAATTGGTTTATTTGAAATAAATGCTTTGAGTTTGAGTTTGCATTCTTATTTCTTTTTTTTTTTTGTGTGTAGAAAGCTTTAGTTTTAAAACTGTGTCCTTGTGCATGATAGTCATTAGTGTGTTTCACAGCATAGACGGGTGACGATTGGATAACAGACGAAAAACAATGATTGTCAGCAAAGAATGTTAGAACCTGATAGAATCGAACCGATACAGGGGAACAGGAAAGGTTAGATATTGCAAATGGAATAATATTACAAAGATAAGGTTTACTGTTACGAAAATATATAACTTTTAAAGTTTTCACCCTACTAATATTATAAATGTGAAAGTTTGAATGTTTGTTACTCAATCACGCAAAAACGGCTGAACGGATTTGGATGAAATTTTGCACACAGATAGTTTATAGCGTGGATTAACATATATGATACTTTTCTGAAGTCCACGCAGAAGTATTCGTGGGCAGAAGCTTGATTAATATAACTATTGATGTATATAAGTATTGTTTAAAAGTTAATTTCACAAATTAATGGCGACAAGTCGTAATGAACTGTAAATTAAAATAATTATTTTAATAACTGGAGATGCTTTGGCTTGGCTAAACAGGTAGATGGCAAAAAAGAAAGAAATATAAGTTTAAACAACCGTCATATGAAAAAATCAAGTTAATTTCAGGCATATTTTTTCCTTCATGAATAGGGCGAAGTAAAGTGAATTCATATAGATTACTATATGAATTCACTTTACTTCGCCCCCTATTACATGGGACTTAAATATAACTGGCGAAATATGGGTGTATTAGAGATACACCTCTGGCTAACCCTTCGGGACAATACAGGATGATATTATACAGGATATATACAGATGTTTTGTGTTATGTATATTAAAAAAAATGGATTTTCATTATGAAACTTCAAATTTTTCTATAAATAATAATAAAAGTAAATAAAATATTAATAAAAATGTAAGTAACGTGCACTGTACAGTGACTAAACAGCAATTTCAACCAAATGGATACGACACGCGGTGTGAACACACTACGCGAAATATTGTCGATGATAACGTAATTATTATTATTACTTTGTTCAAATTTTGTTTCGGCTCTAATTTTATGTTTATTTGTATTTTATTATATTTTTAATCGAAATTAATTAAAGGTAAGACTGTAAAATTTTGGGTGTACATTTTTTTTTCACTTGTTTTAATGCAAAACGGCAAGAATTTACGAGTTTGCTTTTCGGTCAAAATTCGTATTACATTTCATCAGTTAGGATTTTATCCTTAGAACTAAGCAACGTTCACACGTTTAAATAATACAAATAGCTTTTAAACAGAAGAATACACACTTTGTCGAACTTACCATCTTAAAAGCAACTTATTTCTTTTCAAACTTGCAAAATCTTCCAAAAATACAGGTAGCCAAGTATATTACACAAAAAATTGAACAAAAATATCAACTTTAGTGAGAAATATTAAATAAAATATAACAATAAAATATAAAAACAAGGTGAAGTTTTCCCCCAGTGCGAATACACTGACCCGTACGCCGCTTGCTTCAGCAAATGAATGTGTACAGACATTGTACACACTGCGTACGCTTTAGTTGTACAATTTAAATATTATTTTTCATAAAAAAAAACTCATTATTTTTATAGTTGGGCTTTTTTCGACTCGATTATATAGCTGTTTTAGTCAAACGTTAATTATATTATACTAACGATATAAAAAAAAAAATACAAAAAAAATAATACAAAATACGATTATTATTCTTTTGTTAAATTACATGGCAGAAAATATTATTTTATTACCGGTTAAACGAAATTCCTACCTACTTATTTATGAACGTGGACGACGCAATAGAAGTACATTATTAAGAATCTTAGCACGTGATGTTTTCCTGCCTACCTCCATGGGAAAAGTCGTGAGCTTAGGTATGTTTTATCTTGTCTAAAAATAATACACAATTTTTTTTTTTATAATTTTCTTAATCGACTTTGTAAAAAAGGAGGATTCGACTCTAAACAAAAAAAAAAAACTTACGCACTCGTGATACTTTCTAAATTTATCTTGGAGATTACTGACATTGGTCAAGGAAAAACTTCGTGAGGATGTAAGTCTGGAATCACCAACCCGTCCTGAGCAAGCGTGGTGATCTATGCTCGAGCCTCCTATGTATGAGAAGAGGCATTTGTCCTGCAGTGGGACAGTAATTCGCTGGTATTATTAAGTACACACACGAGTAAATATCTAAGTGTAGGTATTTATTACTAAACAGGTTTTCAGCAACAGCAATTCTTTATCAACAGGGACATTACAATGTTGCCTTCAAGACATTTTCTTTACTTTGACTTAATTAATTACTTATAAAGAAAAATGTTATTTTGTTTGTTTATCCGTTGCCAAGACAACATACATTTTATTAAAAATATAAGTAGATAGACTAAATCGAACTTCAACCCTTGAGTCGTATCCTAGAACGATTTTAATTTTAATGTGGCCTAAATACAGGTCAGCCTGAAATATGGTAAAAAAAAGTCATGGCTTCCATTTGTCCAACAACCTTGATGTAAATCTAGTTCTATGACAATCATAAAATAATTGGCGCCAATGTTTTGACAGCTGCGTCACTGTCACCATTTTTTTTCTATCTCTTTGTATGTAGGTAGGTATGGGAGATTCAGCCAATGATAATATGTATTTTACATTTTACAATAATATATGAACATAATAAATTAAATTGTTATATGGTACCTGTAACGTATAGGTGGTAGATATATTTTTCCTTATTAAGGTCGACATGTTATAAGTATTTATTGCTACATCTGAGTAAACATGTACCTTGTACTACAAAATATTAATGTGTTTAAGTTTTAAACATTTGTGTTTGTATTTTTTTCCAATAAGTACTTAGCCGATAATATATTTCGATTGGACAAATTGCTTTACTGTGAGTCGAATTATAGACAAAAAATCCTGCAAAATTAAAAGTTATTCAAAAATTAAATTGAGTTTACACGATAATACTAAATAAATTGTCTACAAATAATTAAGTCAACAAATTCATTAATTTACCTTTGAATTTTCCCTATTCACCCATATACCTGAGTACTTAGGTACTTAATTAATGCGCGAAAATATTCATATTAAAAAATAATGCATTGGTGGCAACGTACCTACACGTGATAAAAGTAAAAACTTCTTAAAAAATAAAGAAGAGACGTGTAGTGTAGTATAGTGTGCGTGACAGAGAGAGTTATATATTTCTTCTCTCTCATGTAACGAAACGTATCTAAACGTGACGCGTTCTGGAAATTCCACTCTCAATAAAATTCTAATCCAATTATTATCGAATAGCCGCATGAAGTTTCATTTCAAAAGATGTGATTCATGTCCTATGTTCAACTTCACTGCTTACCTTCCTTCCAAATCTGTTTGTCGTACAGATCATCGTATAAGTAGGCTTAAAAGTAGCTAGGTATTGTTAAATCAAGATTGTTTACAATTTTTTTACAAACATACGAACAGACATTTTGTGTGCACGTTCATTTGACTGACTCATGCAATGATATAAGTTATGCAGTCGACTTTGCTTGCTACTTTTCAGGGGTTTTATTAGATGTTATTTGTAGTTTCATTGATTTCAGACGCAGAAATTTTAAGTTTGGGCCCGAATTTACGTAAACCATCGACAAACTCGGTTAGATTCGGTAAGAAACTCACAAAATCATTAAGTAATTTTGTTTAAAAACAGCAACTTTCAATTTAATTAGTACGATTAAGTAATTAACTTGTCCATTTTGAAATTTTTACACCGATAACCTTCGATTATTATTATAATAAAGACAAAATATTCGAACGACCGACGAACATTCAAATTCGTCAGCCATTTTGATTTTTAAATCATGGCGCCAAAGCATTGATATTATATATCAATGCGCCAAAGTTACTCGAAATTGATAAGTGACGTGATGGCATCTATTGCAATCTCTAACGAGTATCGATTGTAAATCGATTAGAAATCGTAACTCGTGTGCATTTCAATAGCATTTTGCGGAAATCCATAGGCTAAGCTAAAAATAAATTAACTAAAATACCGGACAGTCTATAATATGAGAATGTAGTACGTATATGCTTGACTTGCAGAACCTTTTAAAGAATATTTTCCTGAATTAAAATGGCAGTTTTCCAAATTATGTTGTTAGAGCTTAGTAAAATACATAAAATAGCACTAATCTCAGCTTAATAATATGGCAAAGTATTGACAAGCACCTGAATTCCTTGCCGATATACTAATTTATAAAAAGTGGGCAAAAATTTTTTAATTCCGCCAATTCGTCAGTAAGTCGTATACTTTCACCCCAATACGCAAAATTTAAATTGCTTGTAAAACTGATTATATTTAACGCTTAATAAATGTCATTCCTATGTATTCAGACCAATATCCCACCCTTAAATATGGTAGGTAAGTGTAACATTGAGTGAAAACTTAAATTATATTTAAGGAAATAAACGAAAAATAAGGTTGCGATAAAACAAGAAAAAAACATAAACACAAAAAGAAAAGGCGATTACATTATGGGTAGGTAAATAGCACCTAATAATTTATTAATCTTAAAAGAGAATCCTCCTTTTAACAGTCGGTAAAAATGAAACAAAAGATCTTCGCGCTATACTGTTGCTCTTGTAAGCACTAAACTAAAGCGAGTTTTTGTAAATAAAAACTACTAAGACCCTACTTGCACCGCCAGTCACTAAACACGTTGAGCGCTAAATGAGATTTAAACATCATTCTGTCTCTGTCATCTTCAAACATTTGACAGAAACAGAATTATGTTTTAAACTCGTTTAGCGCTATTCGTGTTTAGTGATTGGCGCAGCGAGTAGGCCTTAGTCTTCAACATCATTCTCCTGCCACATCCCAATGTATTACTATTAGTCGTCATCTCGGGAGTCACTCCCTTTCTAGCTTTAAAACAACTAGGTCTTATCTAAGCGATTGCATGATTCCACCTCACAATCCAAAATGTTATTTATTTATCTATTTAGTCAAAAAAAACAAAGAATGGATCTTCAAACAATTTTATTTTTTCTGTATTTATAAAAAAAATACCAAAAAGGATTATCTAATAATCTCTTTCTTTTCCGTGTACTATGACAATCTTTATTTACGTAAAAAATATGTATAGAAACCATTTCGTTTGTGTGCGTGTAAATGTTAGTGTGAGTGTCAGGGCTGCCACGCGCGTTTTGGCGTAGTTTTAATATTTATAGTTTTATTCGTTTTATATATTTCTTGATTAAAAGAATGATTTGACGTTTGAAAATTCATTTATATTGGTTGTCTTTGCATGTGGTCGGTGAAGAAGGTATTTTGTTAGTGAATGATTTAAAAAGGTTAAAAGTTCGCGTAGCAAAGGGTGATTTAAGTTTAAGTATCGAAAGAAGTCTAATTCACAATTAAAGTATATTAATAGACATTTGAAGACAAAATAGCTTCATTGCAAACATTTCAAGATGGACAGATGAATAATTTTATATGTTTACTTCAATGACAAAACTGAAGACATGTTTACTTGCCTTTATGCATACTTTATTTAAGTGAAATCTTTACCAGAAATTGGCAATCTAAAACAACAATATAATAAAAAAAATACAACTTTTAAAACAAACTTTCAATATTACAATATCTTTTACACTTAATACGGTAGTAAATAAACATTTATACTCACAATAATAAGAAAATTAATCCAAAATTAAATTTAAAATCAAAAAGCAGCCCTGCCAACTCAGCGTGTGAGCGGGCAAGAGAATACGAAACGAACACAGATACGGACTGGCCGCGTGCCGATATGGCCGCGCGCGTTTTCTACATAACGCGCTCTCGTGTTTTCCCTCATATCTGTCGAAATACGCCATATTGTTTTATTGTTCACTATTATTTATAATAACCAAAACATTTTACAAATATTCAAAGTGATTTCACGTCAAAATACCAACTTAACGGATTATGTCAAACGATAGATGTCATCATTAGTTTATTGATAATTGTAATATTTATCTCGTTTTATCACGATCGGCGATTCGTTACGGACGTGTAATTAAAAAAACGGAAATTATGTTTTAAAATTAAATATATAGGTAGGTATATGTGTGCGTGAGTGTTGTTTCTAAAAATATTACGTTGAAAAATAACTGTTTTGTACTCAGTGTTGTGTTAATTTTAGTGCAATGTCTACGGTGAACGTTAAAATAAGAATGCATTTATTATTGCCATTGTTTTAAAATTGTTATTTAGCAAAAATGGATGTGATTGTGCAGTGATATGGATTATCCTTTGTGTTTCGGATTGTAAAAATGGATAAACCCTCGTTTAAGGTATGGCATTATGATTTTTTACCTTTCCTCGGATAATCTATGATTAATTCAAACAGAGTGGTCAATACAAGTACTTTTATTTACCTGCATAATTTGCTTATTTATTCAATTAAGTATAATTTGATAATAGATCGATGTGAGTTTGGTAATGGATGGTTAAATAAGTAAGCTCATGATTATATCGATCTGTTTAGAGTGGTCAGATAATTATTGGCAGTCAAAATACTTGAGTAAACGAGTGACGTCACCCATTGTCTCTAGTTCTTAGGGAGACTACTCACTGCGCGGATTTCTTCCATTTATTGTTTTCAAACAAAAACTTACCGGCGAACTAATTTAAATTACTATTTTAAATATTACTTGTTTATTTGGATAATTGACGGTTGATTATCGGTTTTAGACATTTAAAAGCAAAGAAAATGTTATTATTATTAGTCCCCAACCCTGCCTCTCCGCCATATCAGCAAACACTAGTGTTGTGGCGCAATAATAAAATAATCGATATCGAAGTTTCGAAATTTCAATTAAGTTTCAACATTTTTACGATTTTTATTCACTTTGTGTTTGAGTTTATGGGTTTTGTATAGTCGATTAGTCATTGGATGATTTATCGACTTGTGTTATGGTTGGCACTTTCTTTTTGTAGGACATTGGCCGAATTCAATTAAAAAATCCAGTATCATTTTGATGATTTTGATCGAAAGTGGTGAATGATGATTTTAAAACGCGATCAGTTTTTAATAGCAGCTATTAAAATTACCAAGTTATACATTCATTTCAATATTTTAATGAGACACGATTAACTTTAAAATTTAAATTATTATTTCCATATTACTTACTTATATTATTAACTACCTAATTAACGACAGCAGGATTGTTCATAGATGGATGACACACTATTACTAATATCTACAAGATATTATTTTATTTTAATTCTTAACTAAAAGTTATTTTTGAACGGACGACTCGAGTATATTTTTGTACGGCGACGCTTGAGTAGGTCATCTTGGTACTAAAAACTTAAATCGTTGTCTAAATAAAGTTTAAGCGACACAGTTTTTTACTTCCATTTTGGTAACTGTTTTTAAATTAATCTTTCCCACTTGTGGGCAAAGGTCCTTGTTTCCCTTATGGGTTGGGCAGAGATGTACCTTCGTACACCCACATTTCGCCAGTTATGTTTAAATGTCATGTAATTGGGGATTGGGGAGAGGTGGGGGCAATCCCTGTTGCATTTTTCTTAAATCTGTCATTAATGTCTCTACATTACTCAACAGGCGAAAACAAGAATTAAGGAAATTCATATGAATTTTTGAACGTTTTATCATTGACGCTGATTCTCAGAATCAAAATCAACAGAATTGGCTGTCCAGCAAGATTTTTGTCCATTTTAAAAGCATCCGCCAACGCAGAGCGTGAATACTTCGGTTAATCGGCGACCCATAAAGTCTAAATTAGAACATCTATTTATAAAATGCAGCGTGTCTCACTCTAGGACTGGTTTATTGCCGTTTAGTTTAATTTATTGAGCTATTGTATAGTTAATTTAAATAAACCGCTGAGTGTAGGAACCATATTGTTCTTATTTAATTGCGGCCATGTGGCAGTTTTCATGATTCTCTCCTTTACTGTTTAGCATAATTAAAGTAATTCGTCTTTCGTAGATCTTTGACAGTTGTTACGGGTAGTCAGAAGCCCAAAAATCTCGACAACCAGTCTTTCCATGGGATACCGTGTTATGCAGTAACTCAGTTGTGGAGGTAAGATAGGCAGTTGCTCCATGTAAATACTGATATTTAGTTGCATCCGGTTAGACTGGGAGCCGACCCCAACATAATTGGAAAAAGACTAGGCCAATGATGTGGCCATATGGCAGTTTTGATGATTCTCTCTCCTTTGTTGTTTAGCATAGGTAATTAAAGTAATTCGTTATTAAATGAGTCTTTGTTATCTGTGTATCATCAGCCTTACAGAGTTATATTAATGTGTATTTGTTTTTATTAAAAATACATAATTGTAATTTCGTGGTACTACGTGAACTGATTATGTAATACCGATAACTTTGTCCTAATTACTCATCGGCTGATTTGTGAAGAAAAAATGTAGTGCAGTGCAGGTGAAGCCGCAGCGCAATATCAGTTAAATTTAACCTTAGCAACAAAATAGAAACTGTTCTATCTGCTTATTTACGTAACGACTTGCGAGTCGAATCGTGACAATCAAATTTGATCTTTAACAGTAAACAAATAAAGACGGAAATATATTGAAGCATTACTTATCAGTTGAACTGAAGTAGGTTCTCAATGGCGGATATCATTTTAATGTAAAAAAGTACAATAGACCAATAAATAATTTTGGAATAAGCTAATGATTGTTTTTGTTTTCACACATTTAACATAAAATAATCTGCAAGAAAATAAATAAGTATTATAAATTCAAATACCATTGCCTTTTTTCATATGAATTAATATTTCAAGTACGTCATGTTTTTATTAATAAAATACAAGTAAGTAACTACGATAATGATGTTTAATTTATTTTGTAATTAAGTAAATTACATACCTAATTGTTTGCATTGCATAATTATGGTTAAGTTTTAAAATTTGTATGGTCAATTATATGAATAGGGTTGTTGACATTTAGTTTAAGTAAATCTGTTAACTACTTCCTTTATCTTTAATTATCATTCCCCTGCCCTTATCCCAATTTATTTGGGGTGGCGCAACAAATGTCTTTTTCTTCCATACTTCTCTATTAGTCGTCAGCTCAGTAGTCACCCCCCCTTTCTAGCAACATCATCTTTCACATAGTCCATTTTCTTTGGTCTTAGCCTACCCTTATCGCCATCCACATTCATACTCAAAACTTTCCTCATTCCTCTGCACTACTAAATATGTACTTATTCCTCAAAAATAATTAATGCTTAAATACACTTTCCCCAAACTATCGACATTGACTCATATCGATATTTTACGACACAGCGCACTATCTCGGGGCCATCCATCGGGGCACTATGAGCCATTTTAATCCATTTTTTTTTTGTCAACAAGAACAACGGTTCTGCGCATTCTGCCGATAATGGTGACGAATTTTACATTAAAAAAAAAGTATAGTTTGTTAATGGTACATTTTTTTTTGTGTCATTGGTTTCCTTACAAATGCAAATGATACGAGGAAAGATAATTTTGTTACAATCCTGTATGTTATTGAAAAAGTGGCTCGTGGTTAAAATGATAACAGCCACACGGGTTGATCGAAGGTTAAGAAGCTTCGCTTGCTGCGATCAGTTCGCGGATGGGTGACCATTCATTACTTAATGAGACCTCTCCCGGTCCCGACTGCCATCCGTAGTTCTTTGACTGTCGTTTTGGGTTGTCGGAAGCGAAAAAGTGACAACCAGTCATACTGCGTGGTATCGTATCACTCAGTAACTGGGTTGTGGAGGTCAGATAGGCAGTCGCTCCATGCAAAATACTGGTATTCAGCTGCATCCGGTTAGACTGGAAGCCGACCCCAACATAGTTGGGTATATGCGAGGCAGATTTTAGACTGCCTGTTACGATTCGTTTAAGTAAACAAGGAAAAAAAAGTTTAGCATTTAATGGGGTCGGTCTAACTTGACTACTATAATATTTAATTATGAGGAGTAGGCACCTACTTAAAAGAAGTTCGTCAAATTATGCTAAACATCTCGTTCATTCATTGTCATTCTATCATTCATTGTTGCATTGTATGCCGTTATCTTGAGCTTAAGTGCTGTGCTATCTAAATAATAACAATATTGGGGTTCATTTTCGAGTTGTAATCCTCTTCCGTTAATTTTCGTGTATGGAAAGGTGGAGAGAGTCCTTTGCCCAGCATTTTTTGGGACATTCAAGCTAAATAGATATCGCACACCTAGATAAAGGGTGGCACAACTCAAAATAATCCAAACTCGAGTTATCACGATAATCGGAATCTGTGTGATGTTGTATATTATTTTACATCGGTCAAATAGAAAACGAGTAAAGGCTCCTTCAAACAGACACGACACGCGACGCGAATCGCACGCAACACAAAGGCACCGCTCGTTGCGCGACGAGCGGCGCCTTTGTGTCACGCTGTCGCGTCGCGCCTGTCTGTGGGAGCCTTAAAGGCTCGTGCACACTGGCGCGACGCGACGCCCGACACAAAGGCACCGCGTGTCGCGCGACGAGGGGCGCCTTTGTGTAGCGCTGTCGCGTCGCGCCTGTCTGTGGGAGCCTTAAAACGTGTTTTGCTATTCCTGAAAAAAGAGGTATTTTGAGTTATGCTACTCTTTATCTAGGTGTGCGATATATAGATAAAATCCTTATGCAATATTATATAAAACGCGTTTTATACTTTGAAAAACAACCCGGCACTCAAACATACTTAATCATTTTCACAATTAAACAGGGTGTATAAACACCCATCACCAAATCGTCATCTACACTCTCTGTACATTAAATTAAGTACGCACCAAATAGTGTACTTAAATTATTGTTTTTAGGGTTCCGTATCCAGGGGTGACAACGGGACCCTATTACTAAGGCTCAATTCAGTTCAATTTATTTATTCACAAACAGTTTATATTGTGTTTGAAATCGTTCCATATAATAAAATAAAAAACACGTGTGGCACTCGGGGACTGCCGCGGTAAAGCTATTGCATAGCATTTTTATCAACTTACGCAATTATAATTATTTATTTATTTTTTATTTATGCAGTATTTTTTTTTCTTTGATATTAATTCAAGTACAGTCGTACCATATACATACACGTTAAGCGAACGCTCGGCCGAGCTACATGGTTGGCGGAGTGGGGGGTGTTAGGTTTTATTTTCGTTACGGAATTTCTTGATTCGGTCGCCGCGCTCAAAGCCCGCGATAAAAGCTATGCAATAGCTTAAAAAAAAAACAATCATAATACAAGAAACACATTTAAAAGTTTACAACATAACTCACATCACGGTCAAAACTATTAAAATTATTAAATGTCACGTCTTTAAAATTAAGAATAGAAATCATATAAAAATTTAAACAAATTAAATAGTTGAATATCAACTCAATTAAATAATAGGAATAATAGTACATTTGTCGTTTAAAAATAATGTCCTTAGCATACATAAACAATAATTTCAGCCGCATTTCCTTACGCATACCTTTAAGTATACTCTTTAATTTTTTTCTTCTTTTAATTTCTTATTTTGGGTAGCCTAGACTTAATATTCTTTTACATTTTAAAAATATTGTGTTAATTATCACGCTATACAAAATAGGGAGGGGCGGAGTCTTCTACTACAGGCATTATTTGTCTAAAAGAAGATTCCGAACACAACAATTTGTAAGACCAATTATTTGACACAATAAATTTTATTTTATTTTATTATTTATTTTATTTCCGCTGGCCGTCCGACTGTCACAGGGCTGCATCTTTTAAACCGAATAGGTACCTTAACACTTTGAATTTTTTTACAGAGTGTGTACTACTATGGTCGCTATAACAACAAATCATAACAATTAAATAAAGAAAAAATAAATAAAGGAAGCCTCCATACAAGAAACGTAGTAATTAAATATGTAGTGTTAAGTATTGTACGGTTGTACGCAACCCTTCGTGTGCGACTCCGTCTCGCACTTGGCCGGGTTTTCGTTTCTTTACATTTTCCTTCACCAAGGGAAGGAAGCTAACAATATTCTCAAGGACAATTTACTTTACCTAGATATTATATAATCAATATGCTCGCCGCGTACGGGGATACATACACAACTACTGCATAATATGGACTTGATAGTTAACATACAGCAATTATGTCCAATCAATTATTTTCCTGCAGCGTGGGTCTAGTGGTCGCAAGCGCTACTGCCGACCATGAGGTCCTTGGTTCGATTCCCATGTCGAGCAAAGTGTTATTGGGTTTTTCTATCAGGAATTTCTCAGTAGCAGCCCCGAGTGTGGTTAATGGCATTAGGCTCGTCCTCTATTAAATAGGACTTAAACATAACTGGTGAACTCTGGGTGTACTATAGGTACACCTCTGCGTAACCCTTTGCGGAGACAAGGCGTTATGTTATGTTGTGCTCGTCGGTACATCGAATAAATCGTCCCCTGTAGGTACCCGTAAAAATACAGTAAAAAATATATCTTGCGAACTTTGAGTGCCACTACCTCAAGATCCCAAGCGCCATTATTTTGTACACAAATGAAACGTTCAGCTATGTACTTTCAGGGGTCGGCAGAGTTGCTCAATCTGCAGTATAAGCTTAACATAAAGTTCAATATTAAAATCTTTGCTCCTAATAAATAAAAGAGACGACTTTAGCAGTGCTAAACATAATTATAAATTAGCATACCTACCTTTTTTAAGTAGGGTCTAAATACTGAGATTCTTATAAAAAACGTCGGCATAATTATACCACGTATGTTTTAAATAAATATTCATAAATGTACCTAACACGTGTACCGATCATGTATTTATACATATCGATAAACGTTATCCCATCACTATGACTTCAGAAATGACAATATAGGCATTCTAAAATCAAATCCGCCCGCGTAATTTTGAGACTTAGGAGGTATGCACACAAAATCTTCTTCTCTGTCGTACAAAGAGCATTGGAAACCACGCTTTCTCACTGCGGCTTGACGATTTTGGACTATTTCCTCATTATTTTTTATTGCTGTATGGACCTGCTCTTGACCTCGTTCACGTCTGATGGAAAGCGATGGGTGAGGTCTATGATGACACGAGCGTGCCCAGAAGATGCCTGTTAACTCTTGCTTTGAAAGCAGATATGTTATCTGTGGAAGGGAACAGAGACGCTGGCAGTGAGTTCCACACTTTGGCGCATAATAAAAGTGCAGGAGAAGCGCTGAGTACTGGTCGGGATATCTACCAAGTGCGGATGATTCTGTTTCCCTTCAGAAGAAGACAGTCTGGTCTGAGGCATGGTATAATAATATACTTCGCCAGGTATAGCATTCCGAGACACAGTGGTCACGTGGGTGACACAAGCCTACGTCATCACCGCTGTGTTACCAGTAGTGTGTAATAATAACTCCCCAACCGCCTTTTTACCTGTGCGAATCCGATAAAACAATGAGGTTTTAACTAACAATTACGTTGGTATATGTTTAAATTGAATTGTTTCACTTGATTAGAAAAACGAAACGACAATTTAAATGCTATAAATATATGTATTTTTTAACAGAATGGTGACTGAAAATGTTTCCATAATTCGTGTTTTGTTGCAATAAAGTGGCAACTGGATAGTGACGTAAGCATGTGTCACTCCTGGAATGCGAGACCTTGTTTTATTAAACCATGGTCTGAGGTTATCTAGGCAACACGAGATTAAAAAATATACTTAAGTATCTAACATTAAATAGGGCGTGTACCATAATCATTATTTGTAGGTTTCAGGACAAGCCCATCCCCCTAATTACGTAAAATACTATCTATCACAATCTGAATCATTTTGAAGCCATAGCTAATCCATTGCTTCATGTGTTCGAAAGATTTGTCTGCTCAACAACTTAAGTAACGCAATGAATGTTGTTGAACTGTCAAAATGAAACCCATTCCTACTGTTAGTGTGTTACGTAATTACCCCGCTGGTGACAGAACAATAGTACCACACCGTCCATAGTGCAAAATGGCTTGACACTTCACTTTTTGTCAAATATTGACCTGTCTATGGCAACTTCTCAGATACCACACTGTAATAACCTAACTGAGAAAGTACTTAAATCTACTTTACAAAAAATCTGCGGGGTAATTGCGTAACACACTAATTCTAGCAATCAATGGTAGCAATCAAGGGCTTTCATTTTGACAGTTCAACAACATTCATTGCGTTTTTCACGTTGTTGAGCCGACAAATTTTTCGAACATATGAAGCAATGGACTAGCAACACCCTTCAAAATTGCTCAGTTTGTGATTTGTAGTGTGTTACGCAATTAGGGTGATGGGTGCTTAAATTCACTCAATGACAGATGACAGATAGCTTAAACCGCTGGGTTTAGAAGCATGAAATTTTGCACAAGAGTTATTTTTGGAAGGAAGATGAACACTAAGAAATGATTTGTGATAATTCATCCTGCCCTAATGGTTAAATAGAGGACAAAAGTTCGTAATTTTTAACCCCCGACGCAAAAAGAGGGGTGTTATAAGTTTGACCGCTTTGTGCGTGTCTGTCTGTGGCACCGTAGCTCTTAAACTGGTGAACCGATATGGATGCGGTTTTTTTATTTGAAAGCAGCACCCTAATTACGTAACACACTATCTATCACAATCTGAATCATTTTGAAGCCTATTGCTAATCCATTGCTTCATATGTTCGAAAAATTTGTCTGCTCAACAACGTAAATAACGCAATGAATGTTGTTGAACTGTCAAAGTGAAACCCATTCCCACTGTTAGTGTGTTACGTAACTACCCCGCTGGTTTTCTAGCGGTGGTTCTTAGGCAAGTTTTATCAAAATCTGTTCAGCCGTTTTAAGGTCATCAGCTCTTTTTTGTGTCGGGGGTTTTTAAATTTTACCTATTATTATCGATGTTCAAAGCTTGTATGAAATCTTAAATTTAGTAAACGAAGCGAGTCTGTAAACTCCTGTCTTTCTTTCATTGCATTCGGTCTCGAAACTCCAAAAGACTATTCTATACAGGCAAAAATCTACGCCTTGTTTATACTTGAAGAAATAAGCTCGGTAAAGTTTGAGCAACGCTGGCCAGCGATCCCTAAACCAATATACGGGTGTTACATTAGAGAGGGCATCGCGGTAGGGCTGTCACTTCAGGATTAAGAATTATTTTTACAATACAAAAATACAGGGTGGCAGGGACATCGGCGCGGAACCTGTTACCATGGATTCAGTACTTCATTCTGAATACACATTTTTTTTTTTTTTTTTGTTTTTTTTTTTTTTTTTTTGGTGGGAAATCATCAAATGACCTCTCCCGCTCTGGGCGGAGCGGAAGGGCGTGTCAGACTCTTACTGACTAAAACCCACCCGTGTTCCTTCAGTTGCCTGTGCGCCAGGGCCACGGTAACTCTTTCGAACAATCCGCAGCCCCGCCAGGCATCGGTCCTGTCGGACCCCGTCAATTTTGCTGACATCTCTTTGAGGCGCGCGTAGAACACGACGCGCCGTCGACCCGGGCCTGGTCCTTACCGGACGGCGAGCTGCCCATTGCTCGCCGTCCGCAAGCCCGCGCCTACGGTGGCTGAATCCCCCTGCATTGAAATTTTTAGTCGAGTACAGCTGATTTTCTTTTTGATAACCGACGAAATATTTCTACGCTAGGGGTCTAGAATCGTGTGCTGAATTCATGGTTGTAGTTTGCGTGTCGGTATCCCGGCCACCTTCGATTGATATCGCGTACCACGTGGCGTACTGTCGTTTCTGCCATGGCAAAAAGGCGTGAGTTTACGATGTAAGTACATAATTGAAAAAATATGCATAAGTTGAGATTCGTGGTAAAGAGATCTGTCATTATGTTGGTAATATTTCAGGGTGAAGGGAAGTTATTATTTAAAAAAAAAACGTAAGCAAGTAAGTAGAAGCAACAAGAATAATGTACTCAGGATTTTGTAATATCTTGATTTAAAAAGAGTATCCTTGGAGTTTCTTGCCTGTTTTTCTCCATAGAGATCTACGTTTTGCAATGGGCAACTAGCTTCAACTTTCTGACTAACTGACAGACTCTTTGACGATTCAAAAGTGCCTGTAAATGGTTTAATTGAAATAAATGCTTTGAGTTTGAGTAATTGACATAATTTAGGGGTGAAGTTTTTAAAGATTCTTAAGATTCCGACTTATCGAAAATGCGTTTTTTATCAGAAACGATATACCTAGTTTTCATTATCGTGTACGATCAAAATCGGTGGTCAGAGCTCGAATTCATGAATGAATGAATGAGAAAAATGTTATGATACTATAAGAAAATAAATTACTTAAGTATTTACCTCCTCACTCCATCAATAAAGTTGCGCTTGCGACTACGAGACCTACGGGGCACTCAACGGAGCCGTTGATCCTGCGCCTAATCTCTCTCCGGTCATGTTGGATTGCCGTCCCATTGGACTATGATAGTGAGGGACGAGAGAGTGCACCTGTGTCTGCGCAAATATGCCTGCACTATGATGTATCCCGCGTCGACGGCTAGTCTTCGCTATGATTGGCCGCCATTTTCCGAATTTCAGTCTGAGGACTATACATCAATGAAACATCCTGGATACGAGAGCACAAACGTAGGACACCGTAACACGCTCAGTTTTTTGTCGCACATTTACGTGTATTGGTACATAATAAAAGCCAGAAAAATATTGAGTGTATTGTCAATGTTCAAAGAAAAGGCTTATTCAAAAATATTTCATAAAAACAAAATAGGATCGTAGAACTAAAATTTTTATTTTATATACAGACCTTAAAAAAAAATCGTGGCGTAATTCTCATAATTTTGAGTGTAAACTATCATATTTTATGTAATGGTAATAAAGGGGAATTCAATCGACTAAAGAAATAACTAAAAATTATCTGACTGAGCCGTGCAATTAATTTTTAATTTAATTAAAACTGCACAATTACTTTTATTTTGGTTTTCATTCGATTCAATTATCATCAAACGCATAGCTGTTTTAGACCTTAATTGTCCCCGCGATGCGCTATTGACAATTACCTAAATATTTGCTTCTTACTGCACTTTAAAAAGCTTCCAAAAATGTTTCAATAACTAGAGCAAAATCACATAACAACACAATACACCTTTAATCTCCCGTAGTCGGTTAAATCTTTGACAGCCCTGAACCAAACTGACTGTAGTTCACGGTCGTACATTGTGAAAGCTCTACGAGCGACAGAGAGGACACATCCTCCGTCCCCCTCGCGCTTTACCTAGCTTTGTATATGCCAGAGGTTACCGAAAATATGTTTTAAATAAAAAAGATTTTGTGAGTAAAATATATTTTTAGGTTAGGTTAGGTATTGGGATTATATTATAATTATGTTCGAGCCGTTTGGGGTTGAAGCACTAAGGTCATGGGGTCCGAGTGCCTACTAAGTTTTTCGAGACATCGCTAAGCGGTTGGTCGACTCTTCACGTGCCCAGAGGGCTGGCCTATATTTTGGCCAAAGAAACAGCATTGCCATACAACGTGGCAATGCTGCCAGTCTTTTGGGGACTTTTCTTGTTGACAGCGATGCGACGAGTTTTTTGATGCCCCATGATTTATTTATTTATTTAGCCATTTATGCACACACATAGAGGAACCGAAAATACGTACAAAGGTGATGTTTATTTTCAAAGAAACTCTTCTAGCTTACCTGCGATAGGAGAGTAGATAAAAAGAGATGTAGAGACAACACGTGTAAGAGTAGAAAAGAAAACAACATACAAAAAACAATTCAAGAATCTAGTAGAACAATTTCTATAAATTCTTCTTGGAAATTGTTCTACCAGAATCGCGTCGCACCGTCGCGTCGCGCCTGTCTGTGGAAGCCTTCATCCTTCTTTTCTCTTCCTTTTTTAGGGTTCCGTACCCAAAGGGTAAAAACGGGACCCTATTACTAAGACTTCGCTGTCTGTCCGTCCGTCTGTCTGTCACCAGGCTGTATCTCAAGAACCGCGATAGCTAGACAGTTGAAATCTTCACAAATACTAAAAACAAAATAAAATAAATATTTTAGGGCTCCCATACAACAGACATGACTTTTTTTGCCTGTTTTATAGGTAATGGTACGGAACCCTTCGTGCGCGAGTCCGACTCGCACTTGGTCGGTTTTTCCTTATTCATTATTTCATGCCTTCCCCTTCCTTTTTTTAGGTTACGTTAGAAATTTATTTTTAAGAGATGGTATGCAATTTATAATTTGACTTTGAATGATAGGCTGAAGAATGATGTGATAAGGCAACGGTGTGGTTTAAAAGAAGATGTAGTGACAAAAATTGAAAAGAGTATGCTTAGATGGTTTGGTCATGTTGAGAGGATGAGTGAAGGGCGACTAACAAAAGGTATTTACAAGGCAGATGTGAGTGGAAACGCCAGGAGGGGCGCCCTAGGAGGACATAGAGATACCTTATTGGTGATGTTCTTCAGAAAGGTCAGGTGCGTAGTACTCGCTACCGGCGTGTGTGTATGATCAGTAGAGATCGGAATTGGTCGAGTTTATTTACCTAAACTTCGAGGAAGGAAGTAACATAGAGTGGATAATACCTCCTCTAAAATCCCGGAATAACTGTAACTATTAATAAAGTCCGATAAAAAATTCGTGGTTTTTAAATCCCGGGATTTAAACGTCATCATAGTTATTTTGGTATTTTAGAGGAGGTATTATCCACTCTATGTTTTTCCTTCCTCGACGTTAAGGTAAACAAATTCTACCTATTCCGATCTCTGATGACCAGATGTATGAACGTAAACGAGGCAAAAGGAGTATGTAAGGATCGTAGCAGGTGGCGTTCTGTAGTTTCTGCCTAACCCCATGGGAAGTAGGCGTGAGTTTATGTATGTATGTTATAATTTAAATAAGACTAGGGCTAAATAACGTCACAACTCACACCTGTATTCTACAAATAAAGGCTCCTACAAACAGGCGCGACGCGCGACGCGAATCGCACGCGACACAAAGGCACCGCTCGTCGCGCGATCGGCGTGGCGGCGGCGGCGGTGCCTTTGTGTCGCGTCGTGTGTCGCGCCTGTTTGTAGGAGCCTTAATGTTAGAGCAGAATTGTATGTGTTGTGACATTTCGCCAATTATTACCTATTACAAGCTTCTACCCGCGAATCGATCCGCGTGGAAATCAACAACACCATTCCATGGCACTGGGCAATAGTTTAGCTTTAAGGCTCCTGCAAACAGGTGCGACGCGACAGCGCCACGCGACTTTCGTAGAACAATTACTATTAGTCAATCGTGTAATATTTATTTCTTAATTT
Organism: Dryobotodes eremita; assembly: GCA_917490735.1. Classification (NCBI taxonomy): domain Eukaryota; kingdom Metazoa; phylum Arthropoda; class Insecta; order Lepidoptera; family Noctuidae; genus Dryobotodes; species Dryobotodes eremita. The sequence goes on from OU823269.1 coordinate 785,490, forward strand.
ATGTTATAGGTATTTTGTACCAACCTTTTCTTTTTTTGGTTTTTTAATTCTAGTGTTTATCAGTGGAAACTTGTGGCCTTCAATTACTGTAAGTTTCCCGAAGAGACTAAATTAAAATAAAATTTCATGGAAATTGTTCTACAAGAGTCGTGTCGCGCTGTCGCGTCGCGTCTGTCTGCCTTTATGCCTGTGAAAAAAAAATTGTAATCGGATGAGTAGCTTCGGAGATTACCTTCTACGTCCAAACTTACAAACTTTACCTCTCTATAATATCAAATATTTCTTATTTGTCCGCGTGAAATTTCTTGTTTCCGCGACCCACCCCGTCGCATCGCATCGCCCACCCGAGCTATTACTTAGTTTTCGCTTAGCGTTCTTTATTTATTTATTTATTTATTTAAACTTTTCGCACACAATAACATACAAAGGCGGACTTAACACCTCAGGCATTCTCTACCAGTCAACCAAGGGTGGTGTAGAGATAAGATGGCAGGTGCTCTGCTTAACAGGCGTTAATAATAATAAAAAATATTAAAAAGATAACGTAATTAACACTGACTTACTTTCGGACTTTTTTTTCTTTTTGCTCGGCTCCTAAGGGTCCTAGCGTGATGTTAAATAGCCTATAGCCTTTCTCAAGAATTGGGCTATCAAATGTTTTTTTTTTAATCCGCCTGGTAGTTCCAGAGATTACCCCGTACATACAAACAAACAAATTTTACCTGTTTAGGATATTATTATAGATGTAGTCTGTCTGGTTACCGGTGTCCGACTCGTTGAGGCGAAGCAATATGATCAATTTTAACGACAAATCCACGATAATAAGGCATTTTGCCCCTACTATTTTAACATTCAAAAAGTAAAAAAAAAACAACCAAATTTTGTCACACTTTTGAAGTTTAAATTATTTTTTTAAGGTTTTAATGGGAGTTTTTTTTTTACTTTTAGTGTCAACTTATTGCCTACTTTTTTAGCTGTCGAACGAAACTAATTTTATGCCTGTAGGACGTCTACATCGGTAGATATTGCAAAATAAATGAACCCCACCACATTCAGTAAAAACAAAAAAAATGGCCGCCATTTCAATACAGTAGCGGCACAATGCCTTAAGGCCCCCGCAGACTGGCGCGATGCGACAGCTCGACACTAAGACACCGCGTATCGTGCGACGAGCAGTGCCTTTGTGTCGTGCTGTTGCGTCGCGCCTGTTTGCGGGAAGCCTTTATTATCTTGGATTTGTCGACAAAATTGATCATACACCGCCACACGGTGACCAGACACACTGTATATTATTAGTATAGATTGATATTATTATTATTAGTATAGATTATTAAGTGTAGACTAGCGACCCGCCCCGCGCCCGCCTCTGGGGGTCTACTCTCTAAGCACAAAATCCGTAGTTCCGGCCGGACTTACGGGTGTTTTCTACTCCGCATCACCTACGGACATTACTTTGGGGCCGGAACTAAGAATGGATGACAACACGATTTGAAAGTTGTCCTTAGTCGCGATGTATTTTTGCCCGTCCGAATAGTTAATAAAATCGGGAGTTGGGTTCATTCGGATGAATAAACCTACTTTCGGTTGGGCCCGTATGTTCGGTGATGGACTTAGAGATTAGGCCGCCTGCTTTGCATGGTTTTAACGACTTGACAACACATCGTGATTTTTTTAAGTTTAATATTAACGTAAATAATACACATTTTTTTTTTGAAATTTTTGTTTAACAAATGATGGCTCCCAGGCAGACATGCGTCGCGACAGCGCGACGCGATTCTTTTAGAACAATATCTATGAAGTTTTTTTAAAATATATGTATCTTTCAAATGCCCTTGTATTTTTTAATAAAATACAGAAACTTTCCTTGCAGATTTTCGGTTGAATTTTTCGCAATTTTTTTTTACATGTATTTTACGGTGTATTTTTCGCATTAAAATATTATTATAATAAGATGGTATTTTGAGGGTAAATTTATAATGATGTTGAGTATAGTACCTACAGTCGCCTGCACATTAAGTTGCCACAAACTGTCAGATTTTCTCATTCGATTTTGAACTTAACCCGTCAACATTTTAAGGTTTAAAAAGGTTTGGTGAAATTTGACAGTTTTGTGTGGCTTGACCTGCTGGCGATTCTACATAAACTTGTATCATTTAATTACATCACATTACATTACTGTTCAATTAATATTAATAAGCAAGGTTTTTTCCTTTGAACGTTAAATATGAAAACACATACACAGTATTTAACAAGTATTAATACGTGTATTTTACAGACGAACATGATATTAATATTTTTTTCGAAAATTACATACTTGTATTTTACAGGAAAGATAAAAAGTTTCGAAAAAAACAAAATGTATCTTTCGCAATTATCAACGCTAGGCACGACGCGCTGTCGCGTCGCGCCTGTTTGTGGGAGCCTTAACTTAGAATTAAACTAGGTTATAGAACACCTACTTAGTTATTAATTAGCGAGCGAGGCAGTAGGTGGGTACAGTATGCAAGACATTTTTGTAAATGGCCACAATCTTGGCCCTTGATCTGTCAATTAAGACAATCATTGAAGAAACCGCCGAGTTGCCCAGTTCATTGTAGTAGTGTTCTAGGTATACAAGGTCAAATTAAATTAGCTAGTGAAACTTCGCGGACGTGATCGAATCGATATCTAAACATGATAAAAGAAAAAGAAGAGATGTTTTTTTTGGGGTTCAACGACCGTTGGTTGTGTTTTTACTTGAATTATGAGATGAGAAAATCTGTTTTCTTTTGTTTTATCGTGTTAAAATATCGATATCACGTCTGTGAAGTTTACCCAATAAAAAGCTGATTTTTAAACTGATATTTCAAATGACTACACTCCTTAATTGAAATCGCTGACTCCACAAAAACATCGTTAAGTTAATTATTTTTTTATTTTATCGTGTTGAGATATCGATACCCGTCACGTTCGCGGAGTTTCGCTAGCTAATTTAATTTGACCCTGTTACCGAGGATTTGAGGGACAATCTAGATGTGGATCGGGAGCGAAGAGCATTGGCGGTGAGGTGTAATATGTTGATCCGAAGGTTCTCACGCTGCACAGGATCAGTTAAAATAACACCTTTCAAAGCAAACTTTTACTGTAATTGGCATCATTACTATTGTTGTTGCTAGTCATGTTGTGCGATTACGCTTTGGGTGATAATCAGGTCGAAACCCATAATCTGTACCTAGTGATAAACTGTGATTGTCACCTGTTGTAGTTGCCTTGTGAATAAATCTTTATATATATAAAAATACGTGTCACGTTGTTTGTCCGCGATGGACTCCTAAACTACTGAACCGATTTTAAATTTCATTTGCACACCGTGTGCAATTTGATCCAACTTGAAAGATAGGATAGCTTACATCTCAATTTATAGTCGCAATATTATTTTATTGCAAATTATTTGTCTATTATTTGACAGTCAAAATTATCTGTTAGCTCTAAACGATTCTAACAGACGGCGATATCTGTTGACTGGATTGAGTAAGTATTCAATAGATGGCGCTATGTTAAAAATAAAAACGTTTCATATAAGCTACAATTTAATAGCATAACCACCACGTGTTGCTGAGGCTAAGGTATAACCTAAATATATTTTGTAATAAACGAAATACTGTGAAATAATATTATAAAGAGAAAAGATATGATTTTTTGTTTGTATTGAATAGGCTCCGAAACTACTGAACCGATTTCAAAAATTCTTTCACTGTTGGGAAGCTACACTATCTCCGGGTGACATAGGCTATATTACATTATGCTTTGCTACCCGGGCGAAGCCGGGGCGGGTCGCTAGTAAATAAATAAATACCGTCAAGTATTTTACTCGTGTAGCCTTTGGAGCCTCTTGGAGTCCAGTACAATAATGCATTCAGGATGCTGTTGGGGCTGCCACGCTTCTGTAGTGCCTCAGGGATGTTCTGGGACGCCCAGACTGACAGCTTCGCTGCGATCAGGCGCAAGCGAGCAGCGTCCTTGTTGCACAGGGTGCGTGCCAGTACCTGAGTGTTGGAAATCAAGTGAGCTACCTACCCGTTAAGTTTGATCCAATTATTCACGGAACATGTATAAAGGGATCCTATATCTATGGGACCAGCTTGCCACACTAAGAATAAATGTGAATCGTCACAATCATCACTCGCCTAGCCTTTACCCAACTATGTTGGGGTCAGCTTCCAGTCTAACCGGATGCAGCTGAATACCTGTACTTTACATCGAGGCCTACCTGACTTCCATAACCAGTACCTGGGTTATACGATACCCCTTGGCATGACTGGTTGTCAGACTTCCGGGCTTCTGACTACCCGTAACGACTGTCAAAGATCTACGAATGACAGCCGGGACCAACGGCTTAACGTGCTTTCTGCACGGCGGGGTCTTGGTATGTAAAGGATGGTCACCCACCCAACCACGGACTGACCCCAAGAATGATTGATATAGGACAAGAGTGAGTGAGGATAGCTAAACAATGGATTGTGCGAAAGATGTAATTAATAGCTGGGAAGGAAGTGAACACTGACATGACGACTGGTATATATATAAGAAGCATTATAAGTAGTGTTTTCGGAACCGGTATTATTTTTGAGAACCGGGAATTTCGGTACTTTTGTATAACGGAACCGGGATTTCCCGATTTTTTCGGTATTTTCGGTTCTTGCTAGTTTTTGTTATAGAAAACAAGGGATATGCTTCAAAAGTAAACTAAAATTTAGTTTTTAAGTAACTTTAATTCGATTTTTTTTCTTCTATTTTCTATTCTCATACCTAGTAGTAGGTAATTATATATAAATCAGACTATAGTCAATCACAGACTCACAGTGTTATTCTTAGGATCTTAAGTATTTACTGTCAATAAAATGGTAAAAATTAGGCAGTCATTTTAGATTCCTTAAACATTTAGAATTATCTTAAACATTTTTCAAAGGCAACAAAATTAAACTATTTTCTATTCTCATACCTAGTAGTAAGTTATTATATATAAATCAGACTATAATCAATCACAGTGTGTTTGTTAGGTTCTTAAGTAAGTGTTAACTGTCAATAAAATGGTAAAAATTAGGCAGTCACCTTAGATTCCTTAAATATTTATAAATATCTTAAACATTTTTAAAGAAAACAAAATTAAACTATTTTCTATTCTCATACCTAGTAGTAAGTAATTATATATAAATCAGACTATAGTCAATCACAGACTCACAGTGTTATTCTTAGGATCTTAAGTATTTACTGTCAATAAAATGGTAAAAATTAGGCACTCGTTTTAGATTCCTTAAACATTTAGAATTATCTTAAACATTTTTCAAAGGCAACAAAATTAAACTATTTTCTATTCTCATACCTAGTAGTAAGTTATTGTATATAAATCAGACTATAATCAATCACAGTGTTTTTGTTAGGTTCTTAAGTAAGTGTTAACTGTCAATAAAATGGTAAAAATTAGGCATTCACCTTAGATTCCTTAAATATTTATAAATATCTTAAACATTTTTTAAAGAAAACAAAATTAAACTTTTTTACCAAAAAATATTTAAACATAATACTTATCTCTTTCCGAGTACCTGTTTATAAAATATGGCGTAGCCAAAGTTTAGCTTTTTAAGAGCTTTTAGCTCTCTCTTCTCTATAATAGGACCTTAAAAACACCAGTGCATCTAGACTTTTGTCACTCAAACGAGATCTTATTTTGTTGCATAGCAAACCTGCCGAAGAGAAAACTCTTTCTGGCTCAACACTGGTTGGCGGAATCGTTAATAGATGGTCATATGCCTGAGACAAGTAACGCCCACGATCTCCTCCATTCTCAAAGAGAGCCATTTCAATCCTAACATTCGTAAAGAGATCTTCATGAGCAGAAGATCTAACGCGTTTTTCACTAACAGCCTTTGCAAGCTCAGCATTTAACTCATCGCCTTTTGTCAAAGCAATGTTTTGAACTTCAAGCACATCAGAGTCAAATTCACGTTCTTCCGCCTGTTCACCTTGTGAGGTTTGTAGGGGTTCAGCCTGAGATACCGGAGTTGTTGAGGATTTGGTGCGACTTAGCAATGACACTATTGCGTTGCACATTTCAACGCTGCTTGGCCGCGGAAAAACTAATGAATCTTCATAATTTTGTTGGAGGAAATAACTTTCTGGATTTTGGAAGTAATTCAGAGTCGCAGCTGCAACGCGAGCGGGGCATGCGCGGGGAAGCTCGACATCGCGTCGCAGTCGCGTTCCTACACTTTCCTTCCTAGCAACAGCGAGCGAGTGTAGGTAGTTATTGGTTATAGCGAGCGCACCATTAATTTCGCGCGTTATTTCTTTTAATGTTTAGAATGTTTGAATAGTAGAAAGTGTGGAAAAGTAAAGTAAGAGTAAATAAGTAAATAGTAGTGTGAACTAGTGTAAATCGCTTAATAAAAATAAAATTCCCGAAAGTACCGAAAGAACCGGGAATCAAATTTGATTTCCCGGTTCCATTTTACTGACAAAAGAACCGGGAATTCCCGGTTCTTTCGAGACCGGGATTTCCCGGTTCTGAACCCTAATTATAAGGCTATAACGTTCCCACTGCTAGGACTCAGGCGTCCTCTCTGTGGGAGGGAGTGGGCCCTGATCCACCACGCGTAGGGTTATCTTATGGAAAATTGCAAAGTTCTGACAAATGCCTGATTTCTAGAAAAAAGTCCTGTGATTTTGTCGCATACGTAATTAACGACGACACATTTTTTTTTCACATGATTATGTGTAAAAAAAATGCGTTGTCGCGCTGTTGTTATTGTTGTTGCGTTGTGCGTTGTTGCGTTGTATACTATCCAAAGATTAAATTTTTGTTTACTTACTTATGTTGATTGTAACTTACCAATAAAAAAAAAATTGCAAATCGAATACTTTATTTTATCAAAAAAATCGCAAAATCCTGAGATTTCCGAGATTTGCCTCAATGCGGTAGCAATCCTGTCAGAAGCCTAAAAATACTGAGATCTCAGGACATATCCTGAGATATGGTAACCCTTACCACGCGGGCACAGTGTGGGTTTGTTATTGTCAAATGTCTTCAGATTTTTGGTTCTAGGACATGCCAGTTTCCTCGCGGTGTTTTCCTTCACAATTTTGAGAGAAGTAGAGTAGAAAAGAAGGGATATAATATTTATAATAATTGCTCCAGAGCTCTACCTTCATCCGTAGCCAAGCCGTGTTAAGGCTCCTACAAACAGGCGCGACACACGACGCCAATCGCGGGCGACACAAAGGCACCGCTCGTCCCGCGACGAGCGGCGCCTTTATGTAGCACTGTCGCGTCGCGCCTGTCTGTGGGAGCCTTTATTTCTATCTATTTAATTACGTATACGTATATGTATTAACCTATCTTGCTGGTTTCAATAAAGGCTCCTTCAAACAGGCACGACACGCGACGCGACATAAAGACACCGCCTGTCGCGCGACGAGCGGTGTCTTTGTGTCGCGTGCGAATCGCGTCGCGTGTCGTGCCTGTTTGAAGGAACCTTTATCCCTAGTACACTACCTCGCAGTTGACGGCCTGCGCAGTCTACTCGCAAAGCCCTAGCTGTTTCTGTGGAATCTTGGATTGCTTCTACAAACAGACGCGACACGCGACGCGAATCGCCTGCGACACAAAGGCACCGCTTGCCGCGCGACGAGCGGCGACTTTGTGTCGCGCTGTTGACTGTTCCCGGTGATCCCGAGCGCCTTAAAATAATAATGTCACAAATCTGCTGATCCTCCATCACACGTGACATTAATATGCTGACGTTACCTTACTGGCCATATTCGGCAATAGACTTACCATATTTTATCAAAACCATCGCTCATCTTACAAACAAGGCGGAACCGATAGACGTATACCCATCTCTTTCACTCGTACCTCGCCGTCTCCCTCTTACCAAGCTGCCTCAATTTTATACTTATTGATTCCGAGTTGAAACTCTTTGAAAGTACCGTTAGCAAGTTAGCGTTGTTTTTTTTTCGGTTTTGTTTTTTGTATTTTTATTGCAAATCGTTTTTTTTTTGCTGCAGATTATTTGTGGTTGTTAAAAATGAGGGGATTTGAATGTGTCTGTTTTATTTTGTGTTTTAAAATTGTGATTTTAATTTGTTATTTATTAGCAGACAGGAGAATGATGTGTACTATAATTATCATTTTGAATCCTGCGTGGTAATTACGTAACACACTAACAGTAGGAATGGGTTTCATTTTAACAGTTCAACAACATTCATTGCGTTATTTACGTTGTTGAGCAGACACATTTTTCGAAAATATGAAGTAATGGGTAGTAAAGTAATGGGCAATAGGTTTAACTAAGGCTAATTATTGCCCGCGGCTTCCCCCGCGTAAATGTCGGAAATTATCCCACGGGAACGTGGTACCGGGACAAAAAGTAGCTTGTGTCCTTCCCCAGGATGCCGTGTATCTCCTTGCCAATTTTTATCGAAATCGATCCAGCGGTTTAGGCGTGAGAAGGTAACATACAGACAAAGTTACTTTTAAATTTATAATACTAGCTTTTGCCCGCGGCTTCGCTCGCGTTAATTTAGAATTTGACAATCAATTCGGGTTGTTCGGGGAATTATAGTTAGGAGGATGAAAAAGCGGTCTATCGACACTCTAGACTTACCAAATGGATTAGGTACTTAAATAAAAAATTAAAAAGCTCCTAACACAACTAAAGTTTCTATAATAATATAATTCAATCATGATTCGAAAGACACGTGGCGCCACCTATTATCATAGGAATGTTATTCTAGTTTTCCTAGGGAACAGTACTTTTTTTCGGGATGAAAGGTACCCTATGTCCGTTTCTGTACACCTGACAACGTATATGCAAAATTTCAGGATGATCGCTTCAGTGGTTTGGACGTGAAAAGGTAACGAACAAACTTACTTTCGCATTTATAATATTAGTTAGGATAGGATAAAAGTTAGGAGTTAGGATAATAGTTAGGATTAATATTAGTATGGATACTACTTATTAATTAATTACAACCACCAAGTGATTCTTATTATTGAATCTATAGGCACTTATAAGTGGTGATTAGGTCATCAGGTTCCCACAGTCAGGTTGAATCATTTCATTATGTTATATTATTATATTTATAAGGTAAACAGTACGTTGTCAGTATCTTCCTGTAGACATTTCTGAAACTAGCTTTTGAATGCGGATTTGCCTTATAATGATTTTTTTCGAATGTAAAAACATTATTTTTGGGTTTGTCTACAGAAATGTAATTCTAAGAGAGTTTCCGATCCATGAATGAATGATGTTTATTCTGTAAATTTGTTTTACTTTTTAATCAAACTCAAACCTAAAGCATTTGTTTCAATGAAACCATTTACTGGCACTTTTGAATTGTCAAAGAGTCGGTCAGTTAGTCAGAAAGTTGAAGCTAGTTGCCCATTCCAAAACGTAGATCTCTATGGAGAAGAACGGGCAAGAAACTCCAAGGACACGCTTTTAAATCAAGATATTACAAAATCCTGGGTACATTATTCTTGTTGTTTCTCTATGTGAGAACAACGTAAAAAAATTATTAAGAATTAATTCAAAATATAAGATGAAAAATAAAAAGAAGCTGTGGCAGTTAAGAAATGACCAGTCTCAACCGACAGCGCCCGTTCACGAACATGACGCGTGGATCAGCACCATCCAGTTCAACCATTTTGTAGAGAACCGAATCAATATCATTAATTATTTATGTAATCAAATAACTTTATACTAAATACCAAATTAGTTAATAGATCATTAACAAGGAAATAGTTAAGGCCAATATACTGTATTTTTTTTTTCCAAAATCTTTAAGTGGGTGTCTTTATCCACTTCGTACAAAAAAGAAAACTAAATGAGTCAACTAGAGATGTCAGCACCACTGACCGGGTCCGATACGGCCGATGCCTGCCTGGGTCGCGGATTGTTCGAAAGAGTTACCGTGGCCCTGGCGCACAGGCAACTGAAGGAACACGGGTGCGTTTTAGTCAGTAAGAGTCTGACACGCCCTTCCGCTCCGCCCAGAGCAGGAGAGGTCATTTGATGATATCAAACAAAAAAAAAACCCGTGTGGCACTCGGGGACTGCCGCGGTAAAGCTATTGCATAGCATTTTTTATCAACTTATTCAATTATAATTATTTATTTATTTTTTATTTATGCAGTATTTTTTTTTCTTTGATATTAATTCAAGTACAGTCGTACCATATACATACACGTTAAGCGAACGCTCGGCCGAGCTACATGGTAGGCGGAGTGGGGGGTGTTAGGTTTTATTTTCGTTACGGAATTTCTTGATTCGGTCGCCGCGCTCAAAGCCTGCGATAAAAGCTATGCAATAGCTTAAAAATTAAAACTACTGCAATATTATTATTATATCCGCTTCTACGCGAGACTTCCTAATTGCTTAAGATTGTATAACTTTAAATATTAAAACAGTTATGACTATTCTTTTGTATTTTACTTTGTTGATTGCTATTTATAAATTAAGGTACGTAATAATTTTCCTTATTTAACTGTTATTTGTAACGCTGACGTGACTTATTATTGTTGTTGCACTAAAATAACGCAAGTTTAAAAATCCGACGTTCTGATCTCGTCTGAATGCAGATTAATCTGTTTCAAAAAGTTAAGAATAGTCTCTTTAGACAGTTTTCTCGTAGAGACAACGATTAAGGTACCTGCCCTTATTGCCCCATTTCAAAAATCCACCCTGTATATGTCGTGATTGACTGCTTATCTCCATAGACTTATAACGTGAAGATAATCGGTTAAAATTTTAAAATCTGCAATATTCCAACTTTTTGGCACGTTTTTTCACAATTTGCGATAAACTGTAGAAGAATACAAACATAAAGCAATATTGCTCATCCCCCATAGCAGATAGCGTGATAATGTATAGCCTGCAGACTGACCAGATTTATAAGGAATAACTATGCAAAATTTGAACAAAATCTAGGCGGTAGTTTTCGTGTGATGCTGGCACATATACATAAATACATTCAGACAAACAGACAAACATTAAAAAAAACATTTTCGTCCTTAGATGGTTCCGAAAAAAAAATTATAAAAAAACATAATATGTAAAAAAAAAAAAAAAAAATATTTAAATATAAAATATACGAAAAAAAAAATTAAAAAAAAGAAGTTTTGACTTCGCTATGATTTTATTATACCTATACTCCATTTGAAATAAGATTAGAAATTTAAATAAACCTTTTTTACAGTCCGTTCAACCGATTTTGACTTTTATTCCGTAGGCATAAGGATGGCATTAAAAGCAAAGCGTGGATACAATACCAACTATTTACAGCAGCTCCCGTTTGTCATGCCACTAACGCAATAGAAGTCAAAATCGGTTGAACTGACTGTAAACAAGGTCTATTTAAATTTCTAATCTTATTTCAAATGGAGTATAGGTATAGATTAACCGAAACATATTTACTTTTAAGACTATAACACACACGAGGCTTCAATTCAACGATTAATAGATGGAAATCAACCCAAAAGTTTTAAAATGGATCAGTAAATAAAATATGAATTCGATAATCTCAGTGATGGTAAATTCCCAAAAATATTCTCCTTGCGTGAATTTTGTTGTTAAGTTCTCGAAAATATTCTTCTGGTACGGCTACATATGAAGCTATACATTTCAAGTATTAGCTGATCTCGCATTGTATAGGATTTCCGTACAATGAGAGATCAGTTTATACTGGAAATGTATAGCTTGATATGTAGCCGTGTGTACAGATTACAGAACTTACGAGTATTAAAAAAACCGACCAAGTGCGGGTCAGACTCGCGCGCGAAGGTTTCCGTACCATTATCTATAAAAACGGCAAAAAAATCACGTCTGTTGTATGGGAACCCCCTTAAATATTTATTTTATTCTGTTTTTTAGTAGTTGTTTGTTATAGCGGCAACAGAAATACATTATCTGTGAAAATTTTAACTGTCTAACTATCACGGTTCATGAGATACAGCCTGATGACAGACGGATAGACAGACGGACGGACAGCGGAGTCTTAGTAATAGGGTTCCATTTTACCCTTTAAGTACGGACCCCTAAAAATGGATGACTATTGTATCGATCTATTTTTCGAGTAATAGTTTTGAGTGAGTCTAAACATTTTACGAAGTTTAAATCGAAATTATCTGCTCCTTAAATTAAATTCTCAGTAAATTCTCCTGAGCGAGAACATTCCCGATAATATCCTACTTCCTACTAATATTTTAAACTAGCTTTTGCTCGCGGCTTCGCCCGCGAGAAGGTCGGATATTATCCCACGGGAACATACTACCGGGATAAAAAGTATCCTTAGTGTTAATCCAGGTTATAAACTATCCGTGTTTCAAAATTCCATCCAAATCTGGTCTGGATGGATGGATGGATGGATGTTACTCTTTCACGCAAAAACTACTGAACGGATTTGGATGGAATTTGGAACACAGATATTTTATAACCTGGATTAACATGTAGCATACCTACCTCTCATCCCGTTAGTACGCTCCCGTGGGATAATTTGCGACATCTACGCGGACGAAGCCGCGTGCAAAAGCTAGTTTCCAAATATATTCTCTTAAATTTCGTATTGTGTTAATTGTTAAATTCGGATTTCTTATTGAAACAAACTTTATAATTTACAAATAATCAGCTTTGTAAATCATACATTTTGTTGTGTTCCGAGAATATTTTCCGTTGAAAAGAATATTGCAGAATATTCTCGATTGCAGAACATTCTCCCTAAGAGAATATTCTTTCGACCCATCACTTGTACCACATTTGACAAAAATTGATGTTGTTGTCGCTACAAAAGAACCACCAATTATGACGCAAAAGAACGTACAATTTGTACTTGTATAGTTTTCCCCCATTTTGTGTTGTTTCAAACTTTTTTCGTAAACATGTTGCGACATTTCGCTGTATTTCGGGAAGCACCACAAGTAGCAATTGTTCTGAGTTCCCGGGAATCAGTGGGAGTCTACACGTTCCTATAGTCTGTTCCAAAAGTATCTGATGGAAGTGTAAACAAACCCTGTTCAGTACAAAATGACATATTTTTGACAGATTTCTAAAGAAATTTTTCTACAATCTGTCATTTGTCTATTCCTCCGTCGACAAAACTCGTTTCTATGGTGATCATGCTACGCGTGCTGGTTAAATGCTTACGCAATCACTCACTAAAGGGAATTAGTAACACATTCATCAGTATTTAGAAGGTTCCAACTTCATATCTAACCAAATTTATATATGATTAGCTGCTGCCCGCGGCTTCGCTCGCGTGGATGTCGGAAATTATCCCACGGGAACGTGCTACCGATACAAAAAGTAGCCTATGTTAATCCTTATAACATCAGCAGCCAGTGAAAGTCCCGTCAAAATCAGTCCAGCCGTTTCGGAGATTACCCGGAACAGACAGACAGACAAAATTAAAAAAAAATGGTATTTTGTTATAAGTCCCGTATATACTTTTTTATGAATTAAGTAAAAAGCTGTTATTTTGACATTACAAACAGACACTTCAATTTTATTTATTTGTATAGATTACATAAATAACGTTATTAAATTGTATTGAAAAATCGGCGACGAAAATTGAGTTTATAAAATTAACCTCTATTGTCAAATAACTAACATATTTAAGGAGATTTAAAATTAGAATTTCGGGTAAATATTCAAATAATCATTCAAATGGCACTACAGATTGACATCCACGCATCCACGGCCACGGTAACGTTTTCTGATCTATTTGTTTACATTTTCATCAGATACTGTTGGAACAGACCATATACGTTCTTAAAGTCAGTCACAGAATAAATAAAGGTACAGAAGGCCGACTCCAAACAACGAGCGAAAACGCACACAGACGCAGACACGCTTCTACGTACAGCGAGTGCATACCGGCAAGCGAACTTGCGTTTGACTTTATTGTTCGATAGAGATCGGCGTTCGTAATGTCCGATAGTCTGACAACCAATCCTACCAAGGGGTATCGTGTTACCCAGTAACCGGGGTGTGGAGGTCAGACAGTCCATCTAAGATACTGGTATTCAGCTGCAGCCGGTTAGACTAGAAACCGACTCCAACGTGGTTGGAAAAAGTCTAGGCAGATGATTTCCGTGCGTAATGTGCGTGCGCCTGTTTTCCGACAGCAACTCAACTACTCAAACTCAAAGCATTTATTTCAAATAAACCAATTACAGGCACTTTTGAATTGTCAAGGGGTCGGTCAGTCAGAAAGATGAAGCTAGTTGCCCATTCCAAAGCGTAGTAGGTACCTATGGAGAAGAACGGGCAAGAAATCCATGGACACTCTTTTAAATCAAAATATGGTTACAAAATATTGGTTACATCATTCAATGATTCAGTGTGGATGTGGAGCTGTGTCTCAAATTATGCTCCACCTCCTATCCTGCCCTCTGTAGGGTCAACTCATCTAATTCTGTGACAAAACATAATGTGGAAAAAAAAACAGGTTAAACTTTATAAATTTTAATTTTTATTTTTAATAGGAACATTAATCAGTCTTCTATTTATCATATGAGCAAGTGTAATCTTAACATATATGAATTAACTCAGCGTAAAATGAGCTTAATCAAACCGCGATGACTTGTCTAATTCTGCGACAAACACCATAATTCGGTGATAGTACTTCTCTAATTCTGTTATAACCGAATTAAGTGAGTAATTTAATATTTTTAAACACAAAAGTAACAAAAAATAAAATTAATCAAAAATATTAACATATTGAACGTAATTATTATGTATTTATTAATCAACAAGAAACTATCAAAAGTGGAGAAAAATAAAAAACAATATTGGACTTTATAATTGTTTTTTACTCTTCACCACTGGACTCGTCAATTGATACTACAACCATCACACATAAAAATTTCTTGGTTGTCATTTATAATTTGACTTTGGCAATGGGTATGATAAGGATTAGTACAGAACGAGCATGTTATCCAGTCGGCTCCATTTTGTAACTTAACATCTTGTGAGTATAACCCATTGCACGTACTGCAAATCCAATCATCATTCGAGATGGAAGATTTTGATCCCCTTGATGATTGAGAAGATTGTTTGACATTTTCATTTGTTTGTCTTCGTGATTTTGGTTTAAGGGATAACTGCCGCCGTTTATCTTCTTTTTTGACATGTCTTACAGATACGGTTGCAGATGATGTTGTGGCAACCGGTGTTAAACACTGAGCTTTGGGAACGGTTCTCTTTTTTTGTGTTTTGGTATTTGGTTCAATTGCGGATGTCAGGGTTGTTTCATTATATTTTCTATTTTTATTTTTGCCTTCCTCCATGCCGTCTAAAATAAAAAAATAACTCACTTAATTATGTGATAAAAAAAATAACGGACTTTTTTAAAATGCTTGATAGCGATCCTACTTTTTTACCTTAGTAAAAATAAATATTTTCTGACTTAAACTACTAACTTACACGTACTGACAACAATTATTAATACACGAATTGAAAACAATAAAAGTTTGCTTGGTTAATTCGGTGACACTGTTTTGAGTTGCAATCTTGAGAATCGTTAACTTTTTGAACCCAGGAAATAAGGTATTATGCAAAAATAGATGAAAAATTACTAAAACCTTTATCGGTATCAACATGTATATGTTTTTAACAACTAATTGTCAAAGTATCATGAACTTACACTCACCTTTTCTATTTAAAATGAATTAAATAATGACAGCACATCGCACGCTACCGGTGAAACGTCAAACATGGCGGGCGCAATGACAAATCCCGTGATTGTTACTATCTCACTCGCACGATCTTAACAAAAATTTGTATACAAAAAGAAGCTTTATTACCATACCATCGGGTTCATTTTAATGTATTGGATTTTACTCCTATAACGCTATGAAAGAGTCCAAACGTTGTATCTCCGAATTAAGTGAGTCACACAATTATGTGAGTTTACCCTACTCCAAAACATGCAGTCGAAGTCAGTAAAGTGAGCTCTGCACTGCCACCAATAACGTCTTGGAAGTGGCGAAGTTTAAGGCCAACAAAATTTGAATAACTGTCGTGCCAGCGACACGAAGAAGAAGAAGATATGAAACCGGCTTTCTGCACTACTATCTATTCTGTGGTACAGCTCCTGAAAAGCTGTGATATTGCGCATATTTGTTGGTAACTAGAAAGCTGTTTATAAAGCCCGTGATCTACCACGCGGGCCCAGTGCGGGTTGGTGGATGTCACATGTCTTCGAATTTTTAGTTCTAAGACATGCCGGTTTCCTCACGATGTTTTCCTTCACCGTTTTGAGAGCAGTGGTGATTAAATTATTTACACAAAGTAAAGCGCCTGCTTGGGTTCAAACCCACGACCTACAGCTCGGTAAGTCTGGGCCGTTACCACTAGGTCACCAGAAAGTCTTAAAAGTCCAAAAGCCTGATGTTCCAAAATCTCATAAAGCTGCTGTGACTGGTCGAACGAAAAACGTCAACCAAACAGTTCTCATGGGATTTCAAAACAGATTGAATTAAGTGGGTTTTCTCAGAAATTGGGATGAAACAAAACTTGGACAATATACAACAACAACAATATTAAAGTCACTGATAGCTGTAAACCCCACTTTCAGGAACTAAAGATCTTGCCCCTACCATGCTTGTATATATTTGAAGTTTGTAAGTTCGTACGTAAATACCCAGATTTCTTTACAAAAAGAGAGGACATACAAAAGAAAATTGTTCTAAGACACAAAAACAGACTAAACTTACCACTATCGCGATTAAAAATGCACTCCGATAGTACGTTTGTCATGTCCATAAAAATTTATAATAAGTTACCCGCAATAATTAAGAATTTAGATAATTATAATATATTTATTAATAAATTGAAAATCTTCCTTCAAAGTAAATGCTACTATAGTATAGGCGAATACTTAGATGATAAATTATAAATATGAAATAAATGACTTACCCCTGTAGGATAATAATATTAATTAAAGTTACTTTAAATAAAATAAAATATAATAATTAATTATGTACGTAGTAAATAAAAATAATAATAACTAAATACCTTAAATAATTGATAAAACTAATAATAAATAAATTACTGACATAATAAATAAAATTAATAATAAGTATATAAAACAATAATTAATATTTTTAAAAGTAATTAGTTTACAACATTACTAATATTTTTAATAAATACATGTATAAACTCATAGTTGGACTTATTAAATGCCAAGCGTTCTTCCTCCTCTCTCCTACTTTTATCTATGCTGTGCCCGACAGGGTCCATAATTGAGACTGATGTAACTGTTTTTCCCACCAACTGTATACATTATGGTACGCAATAAAGAATTGAGAATTGAATTGAGAATTGAAAACTTACATTTGTTCGCCCCCTATTACATGGAACTTTTTAATTTTCGCGAAATTTGAGTGGTGTACTAGAAAATTCTGCCTGCCTCCTCGGTGAAAGCCGGCGTGAAGTTATGTAACAAGTTAATTAAAACTGACTCAGACTGCTTCTTTGATGTAGTGGTCGTAAGCACGACTGCTGAGCATGAGGTACTGGGTTCGATTCCCGCGTCGGCCAAAGTATTATTGAGTAGTTCCATCTGGAATTTCTCAGTAGTAGCCCGGAGTCTGGATTTGTGCCCGGTTGATGGCAATAGGCTGACCTCCTGTTTATTACTAGGGACTTAGGTGAATCCTCAGCTGTAGCCCGGCGGATTCAAATTTTCTTTGGTTTTTTTCAAATTGCTACTCTGTTTTACGTCGTATGTTGATCAAAATGAGAATTCCGACTTAAGGAATGATATATTTACTGAATAGTAATCATCAATCGCCAAACTTTGGAAATTTGTTCCACCTAAGAATTTTCATATGAAATATTCTGAAAAATTCTTAGGTGGAACAAATTTCCAAAGTTTAACGATTGATATGAAATTTTTCCTACAGCGTAAAACAGACCTGCAATTTGTTATTAGTTGCAATTAGTTTGCAATTTGCAATTGCAATTTGCAATTAGTTGCTTAATCTGATCAATAGACCCGCGCGTCTGTTATTATTTAGCCACAAGAAAGTATGTTATCAAAACTAGTTACTATAGCTACCCAAGCGAATTCTGGCGGCCATCCAAGATATCAGTAAGAATGATTGTCATTTGTCATCAACATCATGATAATTCATGATCTATCTAAATATAACATGTAATTAAATACGGTAAAGAAATCATGAGACATAGGTATATAGATATATGATATTACACCAATCTAACATAGTCCTCAAATGATCTGACCAAGATTATTTCAGGATTTTAATATACGTATTGACATTGATGAATTTTTATAAATACACTAGCGACCCGCCCCGGCTTTGCCCGGGTAGCAAAGCATAATATAATATAGCTTATTTCATCCGGAGATTGTGTAGCTTCTCAACAGTGAAAGAATTTTTGAAATCGGTTCAGTAGTTTCGCAGCCTATTCAATACAAACAAACAATCATATATTTTCTCTTTATAATATTATTTCACTGTATTTCGTTTATTACAAAATATATTTAGGTTATACCTTAGCCTCAGCAACACGTGGTGGTTATGCTATTAAATTGTAGCTTATATGAAACGTTTGTATTTTTAACATAGCGCCATCTATTGAATACTAACTCAATCCAGTCAACAGATATCGCCATCTGTTAGAATCGATTGGAGCTAACCGATAATTGTGACTGTCAAATAATAGACAAATAATTTGCAACAAAATAATATTGCGACTATAAATTGAGATGTAAGCTATCCTATCTTTCAAGTTGGATCAAATTGCACACGGTGTGCAAATGAAATTTAAAATCGGTTCAGTAGTTTAGGAGTCTATCGCGGACAAACAACGTGACACGTATTTTTTATATATATAAAGATAACTCCAGGTTTCCTCACGATGTTTTCCATCACCGATGTCAGTTATGTCCAAGGTAATCTCAGAAAATACATATGAGTTGAAAAAGTCACATTGGTGCTTGGCCAGATTTGAACCCTCAACCTCGTACTTGAGAGGCGTGGCCTTTAACCTTTGGCAATCACAACATTCAAGGGAATAAATTATGTTATTTATTAATTTATTGGGTCTCCAACAGTGGCTATATAATTTGAATATACAAGTTTACAAGAATCTGAACAAATATTAGTTTGGGTTTCCAATTATACAAGGTCAAATTAAATTAGTTAGCGAAACTCTGCGGGCGTGATCAGTATCAATATCTTAAATGCTCCTGCAAACAGGCGCGATGCGACTTTAGTAGAAGAATTTCTATGAAAAATCGTGCCTGCCTGGGGGAGCCTTAAAACGATAAAATTAAAAAAAAAATATGGGTCGATGACCGCTGATAGTGTTGTTACTAGAAGTAGTTGATCAAATCAGTTTTCTTTTGTTTAATCATGTTTAGATATCGATACCCATTACGTCTGCGGAGTTTCGCTAGCTAATTTAATTTGACCCTTTATTGCATAGGAGACCACATCATCATTCTCCCGCCAATATCCTAATTTATTTGTGAACGTCGCAACATATCTTTTTCTTCCATACTTTAATGAGATCACATCGTTCACTTATAATCAGAGATCGGATATTCGGATGTATAATACCTACAGTATATTTTTTTTCTATGGATGTATGGAACGGGCTTCCCAATTTTTTTTTTTTACAATTTCCTGGTTTGCCAGGGACCCTGGTAATACATAACTGATCTGGTGTATAGTTTATTGTAACTAACACCTATGAATGTAATTTTTGAGTCCGAAATAAATATTTGATTTGATAGTAAGGAACCCACTTCCAAAAAAAGAAGTTTTTTTATTTAAAAAACCCAGGGGTTCTTGGATTGCATAACTGTTCGGATGCATATTTATTTAAAATTAATGTTTAACCCCCATGCAAATATGTGTATATAGGGTGTAAGAGGAGGGGTCGTGTGTGTTAGTAAAAACAAAAATAAATGCAAAAAAAGAATCGTTACAAAAGCGCATTCCATATTAAGGCTATAACAGACAGGCGCGACACAAAGGCACCACTCGTTGCGCGACGAGCGGTGCCTTTGTGTCGCGCGCGATTCGCGTCGCCTTTGCGCTTTGTGTTGCGCGCGATTCGCGTCGCGTGTTGCGCCTGTTTGTAGGAGCCTTTAACCAGCATCTCAACTTAAGGTGAATATGCATCCGAATATCCGATCTCTGCTAATAATGTAGGTACAATTAGTTAAGCACCTTTAGGTAAATAGAATAGAATAGACTCTCTATTATGTACACCATAAAAATTACACTTATAAATGTAGACATTTTAGATAAGGTGATACAAAGGGCAGACCTTAAATTTTGACTGCCACCTTGTTAAATTTCCGGCTAATGACGTACCCGGATATTTTGCCAGCATTTTGAATTATAATGACAGTTCGAAAAGGTGACACCCTTGACTTTACGTCATTGATTGACTACGGCGGTACAGTGATCGTGTGCGCGGCAGCTGAGTGATCTCGGGCGCAGTTCTCAGATCGTGGAAATATCTCGAAATGTTATTTGGTATTTCTATCAGCAGCGGCGTAATTGCGTAACACACTAACAGTAGGAATGGCTTTCATTTTGACAGTTCAACAACATACATTGCGTTATTTACGTTGTTGAGCAGACAAATTTTTCGAACATATGAAGCAATGAATTAGCAATAGGCTTCAAAATTATTCAAATTGTGATAGATAGTGTGTTACGCAATTACCCCGCTGATCGGACAAAATAATTATTGGGTTGCTTTCTACATCAAGAATTTGTCAGTTGCTGTGTTACATGAGATTTAAACTTAAAACGAGGGAAGCGTGCAAACACCTCTGCCTACTCTTCCGGAGAAAATAGGCAACAAACAACAAATAAAATTTTGATTTAAAAGAGTGTCCGTGGAGTTTCTCGCCCGTTCTTCTCCATAGGTACCTACTACGCTTTGGAATGGGCAACTAGCTTCATCTTTTTGACTGACCGAATCCTTGATAGTTCAAAAGTGCCTGTAATTGGTTTAATTGAAATAAATGCTTTGAGTTTGGAACAAAACAGAAAATTGTAACTTTTTTTGCATTTATTTTTTTGACCATGTCTCCAACCATCTCTCTTTTGTTACAGCTGGTGGGCGCCCCCTGCGGCCAGCATGGTCAGTACACCTTCTACAAAGCCCTGCGGCTCACAGGACCCTCAGAGAAGATCATTGCCATCGGGGACTTCTTTTTCGTCAAGGTCTGGCAGGATTCCGAGCTGGTGTCTATAGGTAAGGCTAACTTGATTGTAATGGAATCACAGTCTGATGCCAGATTTAAATCTGCTGAACTTTATGCTTGAAAAGGATAAGCTATGAATATACTGGAAAATTACCCCCAAGCAAAGGAATGACATTTAGTTGGATTAAGGCTAAACGCGTGCTGTCAGAATACCAGCGCTGCGGTACTATTTTTTTTAAATATCGCAGCGTCATGCTGAGATAGGAGCCTTTTTGGCCTCGCACAGGTCTTTCATTTTATACTTGTTTATTGTTGTTTTTATTGTTAATATTGTTAGTTATAAATGCTCCTTTTTTATTTATTTTCTTAGTCTTTGTATTTCCTGTGGGTGTCCCAAATAAAATATTTTTCTTTCTTTTTCACTACGAATTTCAATCGTTGCGGATAATAATCGCAAATCGGTGAACAATACCAATATACTAGAGTCCGCGCACTGCGGTAAAAAATCACTTGAGAATCCGCTAGAAAAATTATTTTCGTTTGCGATTTTATTTTGCAGTTTAAAAATCGCAACGATTAAAATCATAGTGCGCGCTAAGCCTAAAGGTACAAGTTCGTAAAACATAGAAATACATAGAAACCAGTAGTGTCGCGGCGACACGTCGTCTGCTGCTGCTGCCTGCAGTCGGCTACGAACAACACTTTGAGGGACACTGAACGCCCATAGGTGTAATCACAATAAAACTTCTATTGTCTCGTTCAGGGTCCTTCAACAATTTAGTGAACACAGTATATTTTGCTTTTGGCAGACTGGAAGAGGTTGTACAGATCATTCACTTGACATAATCCCTTCCGTCTTGATTTGATATTTCTAGACAGCGTGTATCAGAAAGTTGTGGTACAGACAATCGCGTGTTTTTTTTTTCGCTATTACGATAGTGATCCTATAGAGGAATGAGGAACAGGGTATAAAGTTTACTCATACCTCCATAGAAAGGGAAGATCCTCCGACCAGACTGGTGTTGTGTCTGGTGGGCAACTGCCCGTTTATTGATGTTGGGATGAATTGCGCGGTAAACTCTGCTTGCGCGATGCAGGATTTTGCGTGACGTCAGTGTGACGCGTAGCTCGCATGTGGCGTTGTAGATGCCGCTACAGTCCCATGGAGAAAGTAGTTCAATTCGATGGTCTATCACACTTTCACACCCCTAAATTTGCAGATTAGGTTCATGCAGTATTTTTATTCTGGCTGACCAATCACCACAGCCAACATATTGCTTTTGCAGCACGTTGGCCATAACTGACTGCTCAATGCGCCCTTCTTAGTTTTCGTCACCAGTAGAAGCTAAATGCTAAACTATCTCTGTTGTTAACAGGAGAACTTCAACTGCTATGGACAGACCGGGTGTCAGACCAGACCTTGGTCAGTCTCCGTCTGTACTTCCTGCCAGAAAACACGCCAGAGGGGAGGAACCAGCATGGAGAGGTGAGTCGTAGACCCTAAGAACTTAAGACCAAGAAGTTATGGGCACATGAGACCGTTCGCGTTAGACTAATAATATTTTTCTAAAAAAGGCTGAAGCTGTAATTTGTAGCATTCTTTTTTTCGCAGAATTGCTTTTATTTTGTCCATTTTCCAGGGCTATTTGACTATTTATTTAAACACTTATATATTGAGTGTTTTAGTACCAGTTTTTTCTAGTTTCTTAGGTTTAAGGCTCCCACAGACAGGCGCGACGCGACAGCGCTACACAAAGGCGCCGCTCGTTGCGCGACATGCGGTGCCTTTGTGCCGGGCGTCGCGTCGCGCCAGTGTGTACGACCCTTTAAATATCCATACATTGATTCGACATTACGTCAAAGCACCCGCGAAATTCAGTTTTTTGTAAATTGCAGCTGTTTTATATCGTATGTTGATCAAAATGCTTTGGAAATTTGTTCCACCTAAGAATTTTTCAGAATATTTCATATGAAAATTCTTGGGTTAAAATTCTTACAATGACATGAATATTTACTTTGTAAAATAGTATATTATATTAATTATTGTGAATGTGAAGACTATGTGGGTCATTTTTTTTTCTTCTCAATTAGTTTTACGAGTGGTAGTTCGAGTAATTTATGCGGCCTACCCAAATGTCCTTTCTTTGGTATTGTTCGTCGAATCGTTGAGCTCCTTAAGTTTTATGTTGAGCTGCACGATTACTGACAAATGCGTGCACTGACTGGACAGGTTCACTCAATCTGTGTGGTTCTTTCTTCAAAAGACCATTTCAGACACTAATCTACATGGTCTTCACATGACCTGACCAAGATTATGTCTGGACTTTAAAAGAGACTGTGACCTCTGAGTTTGTTTCGGCCTTTCTTCTCAGAGTAGTCAGATAGGAAACGCCGACCTCATCTAGTTTTAAAATATGATAAACGTGTAAGTGTTTGTACAAACCTACTTACAGAAATAAAATCATTTATCAGGTGGAACAAATTTCCAATGTTTGACGATTGATATGAAATTGATGATTATTATTCAGTAAATATATCATCCTACAGTCGCGCGAATCGCATTTTGATCAACATACGACGTAACACAGAGCTGCAATTTGCGAAAAACCAAAGAAAATTTTAGATTGGCGGGCTACAGCTGAGGATTCACCTTAGGCAAAGTACTTTCTTAAACTCAGTTCAGAAACGAATTGTGTCAAGCAACAACCAAATACCCATAGTTAATAAACCAGAAACCCTGATTGTAATAGAAATAGGCATCCTACTGATTCTCCGATTCTGGAAACAGAAGACAGATGACCCACTCCTACCCGCTTGGGTCAGATGCATACATATAGAAATTTAATCAATATCTATTAACCGCCAGCGGCCACTGAAAACTTTATAAACAGAAGGTCTATTTTAGACTGCCTTTATTGGTGATGTTTTTCATAGAAGTCGCAACCGGCGTGCATGTATAACCCGCGGGGTAATTGCGTAACACACTAACAGTAGGAATGGGTTTCATTTTGACAGTTCAACAACATTCATTGCGTTATTTACGTTGTTGAGCAGACAAATTTTTCGAACACATGAAGCTATGGATTAGCAATAGGCTTCAGATTGTGATAGATGGTGTGTTACGTAATTAGGGTACAGATGTATGAAACGTAAACGAAGCAAAATGAGCATGTAAGGATCGTAGCAGGTGGCGTTCTGTAGTTTCTGCCTTCCCCCATGGGAGGAAGGCGTGAGTTTATGTGTATGTATGAAGTACAAGCGGACGAGTGTTCCACTGGCATAGTGACTTGGGACAGTTAGCAATGTTTAAATGTCTCAGCAGTCGATTTTTTTTCATTGTTTGTCATTTGTAAATTGAAATTCTTGTACTACTCATAACATTAGTTTATCTTTATTTCTCCAAATGCCGTTAATTGATCACCACAGAGCACTTTTTATTGTAATAATTACAGTAACATTGAGTATTAGACAGCCGTAGTCAATTAATGAAACTACTCTCGCCGTAATGTTTTTTAATTTTATTTGCTGGAGTCGGGAGTGCCAGTGCCTGCGTCTCTTTATTTGTCACAGCGATGCCATAGAGTGCCACAGATACTAAATGCATAGACAAGTAAAGGTTAAGGCGGGTGTTGACACGCGGTTTTTTATTTTTTTAAATTGTTTATTACTCACAAATAGCAATTTTTTTTTTCTGTATCTGTCCATGACATCACAGCAGCGTGCCCTATCAGAATAGGTACCAGCGCTGCGACACTTATTTTTTAAATGTCGCAGCATCGTGCTGAGATAGGGGCCTTTTGGCCTCGTACAGGACTTTCTGTTGTTATTTTCGTTTTACTTTTGTTTTTTTTTTTTGGTTCTAAATTTGTGTTTAGTTTATGATAACCCTGTGCGATTCCCAATAAATATTTTTTCCTTCTTTCTTTCAATGAGAGGAAATGTGAGATGTATGGAAGACTTTTCAATATTTGTAAATATGACGTGTGCACCATGTATCTATCACATAATTAATTTACCTGTCCTTGCTTTATTTTTTATTTCTTGTATCTATTGTGGTATAGTAATTTTGTTCTAGGCGCATCGTTTTCACAAATAATTATATAATTAATGTATACAAAATATTTTAAAAGAGTAACGGTGGAGTTTCTTGCCCATTCTTCTCCATACGAAACTACCTTTTGGATGGGGCGACTATAATCAATTCAACTATTTTTTGTTTGTAAATTTTTGACGTTTAAAAGTGCCTTTTTGTGCTTATTTGAAATAAATGATTTGACTTTGAAGAAGAAATGCTATACCGCAATATTGCTTGTATCCAAATATAGTGTGTGCGCAAATAGACTGTACCTTACCTACCTTCACACAAAATAAATAAATAAATTATATTCATTAAGATTTTTGATATCGTTTCTCAAATTGAGAGCAGGGGATGCGCCGATTTTTTTGCACGCCAGTGTTTTTCTAATAATATCACATTGATAAAAACATTATTTCCAACAAAAACATATTAAAACATTACGCCTGTATTCTCCGAAGGGTTGGGCAGAGGTGTACCTATAGTACACCCACATTTCGCCAGTTATATTTAAGTCCTATGTAACAGGGGCCAAGCCTATTGCCATCAACATAACAAAAACACCCAAAACTTGCTAAAAATAACCTAATTATCGACTACGGAACCCTTAACAATAGCACCGTCTCACCACTAACCCTAAAAGAATCGTTTAAAATAAGCGAAGCTCAGAAATCGAGAGAGCGCTGCAAACGCGGCTATTTGCTGTCTCCCTCGCAAGCCCACGTTGCCGTTTTGCTGTCTCACTCTAATCCCTATTTGGTAACACCAACTATTTCATGGATGAAATTACTGTTCGTGTGTGGTTTTGGTCAAGAGCGGTAGCGGGGGCGAGAATTGATTTGTGGAGAAAAAAGGGAAAAATTTAGTTTTTTTTACTTGTTCTACGTAATATTCGTACTTATTGTTATTTTATTTTTACTAGAAACCCAACCCAGGGGGTCTACCGTCTAAACGCGGTATCAATAGTTTCGGTCGACGTTCCGGGCGTTTCCTACTCCGTATCACCTACGGACATAAGATTAGTTTGGAGCCCGATCTAAAAATGAATGACACCACGATGTGACAGTTGTCCTTAGTCCCGATGTGTTTTTTACACATGTCCGAAAAAGTTTAAATCAGGTGTAAGGTTCAATCCAAAGATTGAAACTACTTTCGGACGGGCCCGTATTTTCGTTGACGGACTTAAGGCTCGTCCACACTGGCGCGACGCGACGCCCAACACAAAGGCACCGCGTGTCGCGCGAGAGCGGCGCCTTTGTGTAGCGCTGTCGTGTCGCGCCTGTCTGTGGGAGCCTTTAGAGAGAAGGCCCCCTGCTTCGCACGGTTTTTACGACTTCACAAAACTTCAAAATTGCTATAATGTGTAGTTTACTATTAATGTACCTTTTATACACATAAATGCTCCTACAAACAGGCACGACTTACGACGCGAATCGCACGCGACACGAAGGCACCGCTCGTCTCGTAACAGGCGGTGCCTTTGTGTCGCGCCTGTTAGCAGGAGCCTTAAACCTTCCAGAATAAATGCTCAAAATGGTGATGAAGCCGCATCAAAATCCGTTGCGTAGTTGAATTAGAAGAACAACACGATCACATAGACAGACACGAAAAGCAACTTCAATCCATACTTTATTAACATTATAAATTCGAAAGTAACTCTGCCTGTATGTTACTTTTTCACGCCTAAACCACTGAATGGAATTCAATAAAATTTGGCAAGGAGATAGACGGCATCCTGGGGAAGGACATAGGCTACTTATTATCCCGGTAGCACGCTCCCGTGGGATAATTTCCGACACCCACGCAGGCGAAGCTGAGGGCAGAAGCTAGTTTATGGAAGTGTTTAAATATCTATTACTAGCTTTTGCCCGCGGCTTCGCTCGCGTTAATTTAGAATTTGACAATCAATTCGGGTTGTTCAGGGAATTATAGTTAAGAGGATGAAAAACCGGTCTATCGGCACTCTAGACTCACAAAATGTATTAAGTACTTAAATAAAAAATCTCTTAACACAGTACTAAAGTTTCTACAATAATATAATTCAATCATGATTCAAAAGACACTGGCGCCATCTATTATCATAAGAACATTATTGTTGTTTTCCTCGGGAACAGTACTTCTTTTCTGGCTGAAAGGTACCCTATGTCCGTTTCTGTACACCTGACAACGTATATGCAAAATTTCAGGATGATCGGTTCAGTGGTTTAGGCGTGAAAAGGTAACAAACAAACTTACATTCGCATTTATAATATTAGTTATGATTTCAGCCTGTGCTGTCCCACTGCAGGCAGAGGCCTCCATTTCTTCTTTCCAATTCTCTCTATCTTGAGCTAGTGTGGGCCAATTCTGTCAGTAAGTGTCAAGCTCCTCATTTTCAGTATGGTCCCACTGCTGGTTATAGGCCTCCCTTCCCTGTTTAGGGTTCCGTACCCAAAAGGTGCCAGAACCCTATTACGGAGCCTCTGCTGTCCGTCCGTCCGTCAGTCATCGGGCTGTGTCTCATGAACTGTAATAGGTAGACAGTTGCAATTTTCATAGAGTGTGTATTTCTATTGCCGCTATAGCTAAAGAAAAAAATAGTTAAAAATTAAAGGGGGTCCCCATACAAGAAACGTGTTTTTTTTTTTAATATGTAGTGTTTAAATATTGTATGTTGTTATTTTAATTTCCGTTTTTTTTTTTGTTTTATTCTTTTTTACTACGGACTCTTTTAACGTGCACGTCTTTCTACATCGTTCTCACATGTATAATTTCAACATGAATGATGTAACTATTTTTTTTCTGTAACTATAATATGTTGATTTAAAAGAGTGTCCATGGAGGTTCTTGCCCGTTCTTCTCCATAGGTACCTAATACGCTTTGGAATGGGCAACTAGCTTCATCTTTCTGACTGACCGACCTCTTGACAATTCAAAAGTGCCTGTAATTGGTTTATTTGAAATAAATGGTTTGAGTTTGAGTTCGAGTTGAGTTTGTACGGTGGTATGGTTTTCTCAATTGCAGAAGACCGAACTGTGAGGAATTCAATACAATAATTTAATAATACTTAATAATAAGAATCGACGTTGAGGCAATGCTTTTTATAAACTACCTGCGGGTTGTAATTAGAATCTTTCGCAAAAAAATTAGTGGTTTCAAGGTCCTCCACCAAAACGTACAAAAAAACATAACCCTCCTTTGACTTTGCCGTAGTCGGGTCAAAATAGAAATATCGAAAGGTAATTGCAATAAGATTTTTAATATTCTAAACGATGTCTTCGATTTGATTCGTTTATTAACACAGTTATAATCTCGAAACTTTTAAACATTTTTCCTCAATCCTACTACATTCACATATTGAAGGCGGTTCTGACTTTCTGGCGTTCTGACTATTTTAATTTTTAAATAGTTTTAGGTAAAATTAAGTATGAACTTATTAAAGAAGAAATCTTGATCTTGACTAAAATAAAGAACTAGTTTTCCAAATCCCGAAAAGGGGTCATTGAACTCGTCATTATGGACAGCATTTTGAATGAGACCCAACCTAGAACTCGCGAAACAAAAATCTGCTGTTCCATACAATTTAGTCGAGTTATGTGAAAATAAATCATGTTTTTTTTAACATAAATAATATTAAGAAAATACAGTTTAATCGTCATTCATCTTCGAATTTGGATGGAATTTGGAACACAGATAGTTTATAACCTGGATATCTGGATTTCCACGCGAGCGAAGCCGCGGGTAGAAGCTAGTATATTATGTATAATAAAGCAGAAGAATTTTTGTGTTTGAACGCGCTAATCTCTGGAACTACCAGTCGGATTTGAAAAATTCTATTTGCATTCGAAAGCCCAATTCTTGGGGAAAGTTATAGGCTATTTAACATCACGCTGCGACCCTAAGGAGCCGAGCGAGGCGGGTGAAACCGCGGAGCACAGCTAGATCCTAGATATTGTGTGAGTTTGTGGTATTTCCCAAATGAAATCTTGCTAAAGTTCAAGTCCTATGTGTAGTATAATATAATAATTAATTAATTCAGCTCTTATCAATCACGACTTACGTTTGTGTTATCAGTGGTGCAAATATGCGCGACGCGACTCTAGTAAAAAATGTTTTATTAATATTATATTATTATTATTATTGGTAATGAAGAAACAAAAGAAAGAAAAAATAAGTTGGTATTTATTGGGACTCGCACAGGAAGATTACAAACTAACACAATCATTATAAACATTAAAAAAAAATACAAAAAATAAACAAACGACTTCCAAAAAAAATCACTACAAAGTGAAAAATAACTTTAATTTCGGAAGTAGGTGTCTTGACTTCCAAAATTAAAGTAATTTTTCACTTTGTAGGTTTTTTTTTTTTATTGTGGTACCCCACACAAATTCGTACACCGTTACTTGATATGTAAATAACAGTTACAGGAAGTTATTAAAACATCATCGATATATACTAAGTGGAAAAAATACGCATTATTAAGGATAACTCAAAAACTACTGGTCGATCTGACCAGTAGTTTTTGAGTTATTTTTAATCAAATTATATGGGACCACATGAGAAGCACCAGCTATTAAATAAAAAAAGAATCATCCAGATAGGGTCACCTAAAAAAAAGTTATGAAGTAATACATTTTTTTTTTAAAACAGTCGAATTAGAACCTCCTCCTTTTTTTTAAGTCGGTTAAAAACTATACAGGATGCAACTGAACAGCAGTTTTTTTTTGATAACCTACTTTCAGTATCGTTTACTGAATTCATGGTTTCAGTTTTCGCGTCGTTTTTCCTGCCACCCGGTAATAATATTAAAAAAAAAAATACAAAAAACAACAAGTGCCTGTACGAGACGAAAAGGCCTATATTAACATGATGCTGCGACATAAAAAAAAATGTGTCTCAATTGGGCCTTAGTCTCGTTTTAACTATGTTCAGATCCGAAAAAACAGCAAGTGCCTGTACGAGACCAATAGGCCTATCTTAACATGATGCTGCCACATAAAAAAAAATGTGTCTCAATTGGGCCTTAGTCTCGTTTTAACTATGTTCAGATCCGCGGGGTAATTGCGTAACACATTGAACACCAATTTCACCAAACTCTGCTGTTACTAAATGCCATGCTGAGCATTTTGACGGACAATTTTTCGTAGTGAGACATTCCATTAATTAAATGGCTTAACGGGACATTTAGAATTAACAAAGTATGGTGAAACAGGCCCTAACAGTAGGAATGGCTTTCATTTTGACAGTTCAACAACATTTATTGCGTTATTTACGTTGTTGAGCAGCCCCTTTTTTCGAACTTATGAAGCAATGGATTAGCAATAGGCTTCAAAATGATTCAGATTGTGATAGATAGTGTGTTATGGAACAGAATTTGTATGAAATTATCTTCCAAATCAGATCCAAAACTTATTAGGTATCCGGCATGATAACCCCTGACATTTTATTGATGTAGACCATATGTGTGAAATATAGATATATAACGTAACTTCACGCCTTGTTTCTCCAATGGATTAGGCAGAGGTGACCTATTATAGTACCACCCACGTTTAGCCAACACTTTGCCCGACTTGGGAATCGAACCCAGGCCCTGTGACCAGTCTAGACCAATGAGGCAGTCGACATTTAGATGTCAATCGCGATCATAAAAATGGTCTTCTAATACAATCCCTAAATTACACGGAACCCATTAAAAAAATAATAAGTCAATTCCTAGCTGAACATGAAACTTAAAAAGACAAAGAAAAAAAATACCTATATATTTGTTTTCGCTTGTACCACAAAGCCATACCTATTGCCGGACGTACGCAAGCGATATTCGCTCTAATGTTTACGACATAACCGTGAGATTCCATTGTATGGTCGTGGAGTAATTTTGTAGTACGTTATGGGGATTTTTGTACTAGGACTGAATAGTTTTGGTCTTGGATGTAATTTTTTGTCTAAATAAAGGTCATTTGCTGTTTATTCTTTGTACTTAATGTAATTATTTATATTTTATGAATGTGATAAAATCCTTTTTAAACGATGCTTGACATGAATAAAGAGTAAATCATGCTAAAGTTTGGGCTGTCTAGAAAATACTGTTCTTATGTTTTGAATATACGTTTTTGTGTTAACGAAGTTTCAAGAGTTAAGCAAGCTTGTCCAGTATTAAAAATAAAATAAAATGTTTTCATGTCACTAATAAACCAATACAACGAACTATTTTCACGGGGTAGTACCTACTAAATAAAAAAACTGACTCACTATAACAATTTTTTTTTTCTGTTACAAAACTTCTGAAATTAAGAAATTTTTAACAAAATAAGAGGCAAGCATTCTACCTTTCTTAAATTTAGAGCGTATTTTACAGAGAAACTTTAATAGTCCATAAATTCGCCTTTAATTACAAATAATTAAACCATTCACAAACACTTTAGTCATACTTTATTAATTGCTAATTGAAATTATAGTAGCAAATTAAAATGAATATGAAATTATAGCAATAAATTAACATTTTGAAAACAATATTCCGTCATAAACTTTAAACAAACTGTACAAATAATATAATTAATTCTGTTTAAAACATTGGCAATTTAAGTAACCATGTCGAAGATAAAACGTTTAACAGCTGCTATGTATTCTTGATACTTATCAAAAATATTTTTAAAACAATATAAAAAAATTTGTATGTGAACATGTAAAATCAAAATCTTCCCTTTTATCCGACTGTAGCGAAGCTTAGACGGAGGATTATATTTTTTGTTTAATGTTATTATCATTTATAACAAGGTAACAAACACTTAGTTACGTGTTTAATAGCATTAAACATTTTCTATATAGAGATAACCTCTATAAAGAATATGAACTCTTGAAAGGAAAGTAAGGTAGGTAACAAACAAACATTCGTGAAATAAAATTGCGCCCTTATTCCCATAAGGAGCAGATATATATTGTTTACCTACATTCCGCTAGTTATGTAATAAGTCCCATGTAATCGAGTGCGAGCTTATTTATTACCATCAACCAGACACAAATCTAGACTACTAAGGAATTCCAAATGAAAAGTGGAGTAATAATAATAATAACGGCAAATATCAAGAGTGGTCGGTGTAGTTCACAATACACTAGAACTGCGACGCGCCATGTGACGACTTTAGAGCTAGAGCCGCAGTGGAGTCGAATTGATGCTAAACATATTTTATAATTTTGGTGCGTCTTTTTTTTTTAAACAGAGTTAACAATACAACAAGAGGTCAGATAGGCAGTCGCTCCATGTAAAATATTGGTATTCAGCTGCATTTGGTTAGACTGGAAGCCGACCCCAAAATAGTTGGGAAAATGTTAGGCAGATGATGATCATGTTAAACAATACAAGTGGAAAATAAAATCATGTTAAAGGTTAGAAATAAGCCAAGTAAAACACACTGGCTTTTTTCTTTAATTATTCGCAATGTAAAGAGATAAATATAAGGAACCACTAGTTACTTTTATAAATTATGTGGAGTGTGTTATAATTATAATCGCAATTTTTTATCATTGTAAGTCGACGTTGTTTGATGCGATTCAAGATTAGTGTGACAACGATACCTACTTATATTTGCTTTTCATTCATGATAATGCTAGGGACAGTATCCTTTGAAATATTTTCAATTTATTTTCAGTCAGTAAGTAATTTAATTAATGTATTTTAAAAGTAATTAATCAGATTGACGTTTCGCTGTAATAATAATTCTGTTTTTTATTTATGAAGTTATTAACTTTATAAATTAACATTACCACTTTAATCTGTAAAATTAACCAAGTGTAACTATGTATGGACCAAGCTTTTGTGTCGATGTTTGCAAATACACCAAAGTTACATATCGTGTATGATTGGGGTTTTAAGTTATCCCTGTAGGTATGTTTAAATTAACAGAAGTTGTACAGGATATTTGTTACTAATATTTAAATTATGTAGCTTTAAAACGTGTTCAATGTTGGTACCTAGTATGGACTTATTACATTATTTTCCCTAAGAACAAAACCTACACAATTTAATTGTTTGATCAATTAGTATTAGGTTTGTAGGTATTGTATTCAAATACCTATTGCAAACGATTTTGCAATATAACATAACTTTATGCCTGTATTCCCCGAAGGGTTAGGCAGAGGTGTATACTATATAGTTCACCCACATTGCCCTTGCTATCTTTAAGTCGCATGTAACATGTATACTACGAAATATCCGCTATAAAAAAAAAATGCGCTCATTCTTAAATTGAAATTGGATGATAAGCTGAAAATGCCGCGGGCATTAAGTCCGCCTTTGTACAGTATTTTTTTATTTGTGCATGAAGTTTTAATAAATAAATAAATAAATATTTAACCGCAAAAAAGTAACCATTACTAAAATATAAATGCATTGGATGAGTGTATCTTAACTGCAGTGACGATTGTGACGAACTTTATATTTATAATATTTAGCATTGGGTCTATTTTGAGAGTAAAATATTTTGTAACCTATATAATAGGGGTGAGCCTATTGCCATTATAATTGTTGTTTTTTTTTAAACGACGGTATATACAAACATATGTAAATCTCTAATGCAACTGTGATTATCTAACTAAGGTATCTGGTCTCTTGATAAAAACATATACATATTTGTTTAATAATTCCTGCATTTTTGTTACTCTACATTTAAAAGGATGACTGCCTCGTTGGTCTAGTGGTTGCAAGTGCTACGCCTACTGCTGAGCATGAGGTCCTGGTTTCAATTCCCGGGTTGGGCAAAGTGTTATTAGGTTTTTCCATCTGGAATTTCTCAGTAGCAGCCCGGAGTCTGGATTGTGCCCGGGTGATGGCAATAGGCTTGCCCCTTATTACATGGGACTTAAACATAACGGGAGAAATTTGGGTGTACTATAGGTACGCCTAAACCTTTCGGGGAATACAGGCGTCATATTATTTTTATTTAAAAGGATTTAAAAATAATGGAATTTACAGTTTGACAATAATCGCGAGTTTCGAGTGTCCCTAGGTATAACGTTTATCTTATCTTTGAGTTCATTCGCTGTGTAAATAACTGATAACACTGGCCGTTAGGTACAGACGAGTGATTAAGTGGGAACACATTTAATTATTTTGTACCTATTTGTGTTTTTTTGTGAGTCGTGACTAAATTGTTAAAAACGGTAACTTCTTCTCTTCTTCTTCGGTAATCATCTGGGTCGTCAATGTGTCACTTAAGCAATATTTTTAGTTTTTGAAAATAATTTTGTGGGCCTGAAACGAATTGTTTTATTATTATTTTATAAATACAATTAGGGATTTTAAGGATGTATCCAAAAGTGGGACAAAACAGGGAATATATTTTTCAGATTTCTTCGTAAAGGTACCTACAGTATTAAAATAGATGATCTAAAAAACATTCATCTTCATTCGGGTTTGGGCTCCGCTCGCCCGTTGGATCTTGCCCGTATATCACTAGTAGAATTTTCCCTAAAACTTCAATTCGAAATGTTTTTCTTTTTTAGATCTCAAACAATTTTACCGCGTAGCAACTAGAATATTCGAGAAACCATCACACCTATTGTTCATCAGGTAAAAGTGCTAACACCGATATTTTACCATTCGCCTGTACACACGGCTACATATCAAGCTATATAATTCCAGTATAAGCTGATCTCGCATTGTAAGTATAGCATTTCCGTACAATTAGAGGTCAGCTTATACTGGAAATGTATAGCTTGATATATAGCCGTGTGTATATATAATAATCGCATTGATATGTTTTATACGTAGTTCAAAACTGAAATAAGTTTTTTGTGACAAGATAACTGAAGTAACCGATTCTCAAAGTATTTTTGTAGGTCATTTTGATCGTTTGTTTTCATTAAAGATGACCTATTACTGAGCCATGTTTGCGAATAACCGTAAGCTGTTGTTTTATATCGTTTATAGATTTTTTTATGTATTACTTTAAGTATTATTTTTTATTACACAAAAGGGTCTGCTCTTTACTTTAGATCAATGGTTTTACTTATTTATACAGGTATGCGTCACGTCATCTCTCTTCTGCTATAATCCCAATTTATTTGGGTCGGCGTAACATATCTTTTTCTTCCAAACTTCTTTGTTAGTCGTCATCTCGGTAGTCACCCCCTTTCCAGCCATATCATCTTTCACAAAGTCCATCCATCGTTTCTTTGGTTTTCACAACGTAGACATTTACCAAAATATAAGTAATGCAATAGCAGTGCTGATTTCATTAAAAAAGGTTTTTTCTGGGTTCGCAACGACATGTAAACGGTTTTATTTTTCTACTGGCGACATTTTCTTAATTAGTACATCGAGTTAGCTCTTTAGATTACAGAATTAAAAGCACTAATATTAACATCTCTCGTTTTATGTCCTGATTCCTGAGCGCCTGACTCAGATAATGTACACTTTTCTTTTATCTTTGTTTTATATCTTTCTGGGACTGCATGCACATTGAACATTAAGGAATCACGCCGATGTTTGCCGGTCTTTCACATATACCCAGACAGCCTGGGACTTATTTTGTGTCCGGTTAGCAGCAACAGAGTCGCCCTCTATTACATGGTCACCATCACCTGCCTAGCATTTCCCCAAGTATGTTCGGATCGGTTTCCGGTGTAACCAGATACAGCTGAACACATTACATGCTATTTAACATAACTAGCGAAATGTGGATGTACTAAACACCTCTGACTACCCCTTCAAGAATAAAAACGTTATGTTATTTGACATACTTATCCATAATTAAACACAAATCTCGATAATCTAATAAAAATCCTTTGTTACATCAAAATATCTTTACTACGCACTCCTCTCCACGGATTCTCAGTTAAGCAATTATTTACCAGTGACGCGGCGCTCGGGCAGGGCTGCCAACCAACAGATTATATTTTTTAATGATGCCAACATTTGAATTTGGAATAAAGTAGTATGTGCCACGTGACCCGAGGTTCTCTTGCTTCCTTGACAGTCTTGCACTTGTTTAGAATCTTTTCTTGTATTGATAGGAAACTAAGTACTTATTTGTATCTTTTGGCGCGATGCCAATATCGGAAGTAACGCCGCCATCTTGTTTTTTCAATACAATTTCGCAAAATTATTTCAAGAATGTTTACCAACAACACCACCTGTCAACGTCAGTGAAGCGCCAAAAAAATCTAATGTGTGTCACTATAGGCAGTTATATTTTTTAAGTATTTTTAACCGACTTAATAAAAAGAGGTTATGCATTTGAAGATGATGACTTTTATCAAACGTTTACGGTTTTACTCAAGTAGGTATTAGACTAGTTTGGGGTTTGTCAAACTAGTTTCGATGTCAAAACTGGAAACCGACGAGTTTTTTTTTGTTGTAAATAATACCTAAAGGCAAAAGAGAAAGTGTTTCTTTGTTTAAGCGTTTTTACTACAAAACTGCTGTTTCCGATAACGACGCTGTTACATAGAACTTTCATACGTTACATTCACGCTTGACTGGTGGAGGGGTAGCCAGAGCTGTAGCACTAGCTGAATACGATAGTATCTTTATCTAATGAGTGACCAGCTATTAAATAAGGGTTTCAATTGAAATTTTTACCTACTAAGTTACTTTTGTCCTTGAGCTGGTGCTTATGTACCAAAGATGACTTGGTATCAGAAATCATCAAAATAGTTTAAGCAGTTCCGCTGCGTCAGTTTCATCACTATCATGTTGCCATTTTCCAATATATTTGTGGTCGGTGGAATATATCTTTTTCTTCCACACTTCTCTGAGCTGCACGATTACTGACAAATGCGTGCACTGACTGGACAGGTCCACTCAAACTGTGTGGTTCTTTCCTCAAAAGACCATTTCAGATACCAATCTGCATGGTCTTCGCATGACCTGACCAAGATTATGTCTGGACTTTAAAAGAGACTGTGACCTCTGAGTTTGTTTCGGCCTTTCTTCTCAGAGTAGTCAGATAGGAAACGCCGACCTCATCTAGTTTAAAAAACATGATTGACGTGTAAAAGTGTTTGTACAAACCTACTTACAGAAATAAAATCATTTATCATTTATCTATCAGTAGTCATCTCAGCAGGCACTCTCTTTCTAGTCATATCATCTTTCACACAGTCCATCCATCGTGTCTTTGGTCTATCCCCTACTCTTAGCTGCGTCAGTCTGACTTCGGTAATAAAAACAGAGAGATATTTTGCATTTGCCCGATTGTCTTTAAAATTTTCACTTCAAATCTTTCTATTATATCTAAAAACCCGCGGGGTAATTGCGTAACACACTAACAGTAGGAATGGCTTTCATTTTGACAGTTCAACAACATTCATTGCGTTATTTACGTTGTTGAGCAGACACATTTTTCGAACATATGAAGCAATGGATTAGCAATAAATATCCTTCAAAATGATTCAGATTTGGATTTAAAGTGTGTTACGCAATTGGGGTTGCCCCACTGCCCGGCGTGGTGGATTACGGCCCGCTCCCTCTCACCGCGAGGAGGCCTGGCCCTGTAGTCTCGACATTAGATAGCGACAAAAATCTGTCGCTAAGTCGTATCGATGACAAATTCCTTTAATAGATTTTCAACCTTATGCTTTCGAAATAAAGTTGATGTCGAGACTGCAGGCCCAGCCCCTGCAGTCTCGACATTAGACACCGACAAAAATCGGTCGCTAAGTCGTATCGTTGTCAAATTCCTTTAATAGATTTTCAACTTTATTTCGAAAGCATAAGGTTGAAAATCTATTAAAGAAATTTGACATCGATTAGACTTGACGACCGAATTTTCTCGCTGTCTAATGTCGAGACTGCAGGGCCTGAGTCCCAGCAGTGGGAACGTTATAGGCTGATTATGCTTATGTGTTAAGCGGATAAGGTGGCACCGGTGACTGAAAAATTGCGTGGAAATCGGTTGTCATGGTACGGGCATGTGATGTGAAGGTACGAGGAAAATGTTCTGAGGAGAGTTTGGAGTATGAACGTGGAGGGCTATAAGAGTAGTGGAAGACCGAAGAAACGATGGATAGACTGTGTGAAAGATGATATGGATAGAAAGGCAGCGACTAAACTCAAACTCAAAGCATTTATTCCAAATAAACCAATTACAGGCGCTTTTGAAATGTCAAAGGGTCGGTCAGTCAGAAAGATGAAGCTAGTTGCCCATTCCAAAGCGTAGTAGGTACCTATGGAGAAGAACGGGCGAGATACTCCATGGACAGTCTTTTAAATCAAAATATGGTTACAAAATATTGGTTTACCTCTGAGATGACGACTGATAGAGAAGTATTGAAGACAAATAAATGTTGTATGGACAGGAGAACGGTGATGGCCAGCGAGGCAGCAGCATCCTCCTGTCTGCTAATAACAAACACACGCACTCCAACGAAACGTTTGCCAAAATTATTTTGGCAATATTCTCCATTCACTCTGCAGTAATATTTAAAACATTCAACGGTGTTATATCAGCGTCATGAAGATTAGCCGGTCGGCATTTAGCAGAGTGTAGTGGGGCTAACTGCCCAGGGTACGCCACAAATTGATATAAGTAACGTCACTCGTAACGAAGATGTATTAAATCAAAACCAAAATATTTTATTTCACATAAAGACTCGTACACACTGGCGTGACGCGACGCCCGACACAAAGGCACCGCGTGTAGGCTCGTACACACTGGCGCGACGCGACGCCCGACACAAAGACCGCGAGTCGCGCGACGAGCGGCGCCTTTGTGTAGCGCCGTCGCGTCGCGCCTGTCTGTGGGAGCTTTGTCGCTCGACGAGCGGCGCCTATGTGTAGCGCTGTCGCGTCGCGCCTATCAGTGGGAGCCTTAAACCTACATGGGCACTTATGAAACGTCAGAAGCTAGGTGCACGGTTCCAATTGGTTGTTTCCTATGGAGAAGAGCCTGCGAGAAACTCCACGGGTACTCTTTCAAAAATAATAAGTGGCTTTTACAATGTTTTCAAATTACAGTTTTAATTGGTATGGGAGGACAGTCATTATGTTGCAAAAACGTCAGTCGAAATAGCATTGAAATAAAATTTGTGAAAATTTAATTAACAAAATTTAATTTTGAGCTACGATACTAATAGTAATATACATATTTATTTATTTATGTACACATATATATAAACAGACAAGAAGAAAGGAACAAATAAATACGTACAAAGGTGATGCTTATTTCTAAAGAAATCTCTTCCAGCATACCTGCGATAGGAGAGTATATTAAAAGAGATGTAGACAGCATGTCTAAGGGTAGAAGGAAAAACAAAATACATAAAATCAAAAATAATTTTCCTATTTAAATATAAACATCCAATATGAGCTAAATATATTTGTATCATAACTGAAAATTATATTTATTCATAATAATTTATTATTTAGTAGAACATCGCTGGCAAGGACGATACCAAGTTTTTTATTATTTGCCTCCGTGAGCCATCCGAATCGAAGTCAGCTGTATTCAGTACTAACGGCAAAAAAGTTGTGAAAATAATCTAACAATTTTCATTAACATAGAAGGCCAGTTTTAGGCCCGTATTACAGAACCTCACTCAAGACTCAAGCATTATTTAAAACTAGTTTAAGAGTCATTTGATTGGTTGAAACTTGTTTTAAGTAAAGGCTCCGGCAAACAGGCGCGACACGCGACGCGAATCGCACGCGACATGAAGGCACCGCTCGTCGCGCGACAGGCGGTGCCTTTGTGTCGCGCCGCGTGTTGCGCCTATTTGTAGGAGTCTTTATGCCTAATTCTTGAGTGAGGTTCTGTAACACGGGACTTAGTTCTCTTATCTGAAGCTGTGCTGCTGCACAGTTTGTTGCATCACTTTTTGTTCTCAGCTGAAGCACTAAGAAGTGGTGAAGGGCGTGCGTGCCGGGGGACTGTTTTATGTAATTTTGACGTACAAAAAGTGCTGATTCTCATCCTATTTTGAATAAATTACTTTTGATTTTGTATTTAGATCTTTTACTTTGTTTTACGTGACTGTAAGGGCTCTTTTGTCTGTCCTAAAAATGAAAAGTAAAAATAAGAATTATTCCCTCTATTCTATATAAAAAATAAGAATCTTTAGGCGCGTGGCCAAAATCGGAACTAACGGCGCCATCTCGTTTCTTCAATGCATAAAAGAATTTCACAAATGTTTACCAACAGCGTTAAAAAATAGTTTTATGTTTTTTCTATAGGTGATTAAATATTAAACGAACCAAATTACTTATGCCATTGCCATTTATTAGGTTTAGGTACGTGTCATAATTTTCAAATAACCTCAACAATGACACACTGAACATTATATTTTATGGTTAGATCAAATAAAAAATCAAGACACAGTGTTGTCAACAGTGATGTGAGGCAGGATTCGTAAACATGTATGCACAGAGCAAGGTGTAGTTTTTCAATCTTCACTTTTTTTTGTATTTTACGCAACGCTGTCTTAATTTTTTATTTGGTCTGAGATTTTATGTTCAATATTTTTGCTATCGCTACAGCCTTCCTCCGCTAGGTAGGTATATCAGAATAACTTTGCTGACTCAAACTGTACGCTCGAGCACAAAAGTGTTTAGTATAATACATTTGAAATTAACATTAAAAAATTATGCCGTATTTACTTCAAAAGTAGCCAGAGGTAAATTGGTACTGTACAGGACGCATTTCGACAATTGTTATTAGTCCTAATGTAATAGGGGGCTCGTGGCTAAATAATAACAGCTGCACTGGTCGATCGTAGGTTAAGCTACGCTTGCCGCGGTCGGTTCGTGGATGGGTGACCACCCATTACATACCGAGACCCTCCGTGCCTAGGAAAGCCATTAAGACGTTTGTCCCGTCTGTCATTCGTAGATCTTTGACAGTCGTTACGGGTAGTCAGAAGCCCGGAAGTCTGATAACTAGTCTTGTCGAGTAGTATCGTATTACCAAGTAACTGGGTGGTGGAAGTTAGATAGGCAGTCGGTTGGCACAGTGGTTAAGCGATTGACTGCTGCGCTGCGTGTCGCGGGTTCGATTCCCGCACGGAACAAATATTTGTATGACCTTCAAGTAGTTGTTCCGGGTCTGGCTGTTTGTGTATGTGAGTTTGAATGTTTGTAAACACACCCACAATGCAGGAGAAATTCCTAGTCTGGGGCAATGTTTTGAAAAAAATATATTCGGGAAGACTCCTACCAAATACGTTGACAAAGTACTGACAACCAAGCAAACAATAACACACAATTATGTCAATAATTTTAACTTAGCTACTTATAATACATAAATATACAATGCATTGATGTCAAGGTGGTGATGCGGCTGTACATTACTGTCTACTGACGAATGAGAGACATTTAAAATACTAAGCTCCGTTCCAAAACGGTAAAGGAAAACATCGTGAGGAAACCGGCATGTCCTAGAACCAAAGATTCGAAGTCATGTAACATCTACCAACCCGCACTGTGCCCGCGTGGTGGATTACGGCCCACTCCCTCTCACAGAGAGAAGGCCTGTGTCCCAGCAGTGGGAACGTTATAGGCTGATTATGTGTTCCAAAAGTATCTCATGAAGGTGTAAACAAACCCTGTTCAGGTCAAATTTCTACGCAATCACTCTCTAAAGGGAATTTATTAAGATACTTGCTTTTGCCCGCGGCTTCGCAAGCGTGGATGTGGAACGTTCCACCGGGATAAAAATTAAAAAAAAAAAAAAATTAAGAGAATATATTTGGAAACTAGCTTTTGCACGCGGCTCCGCCCGCTTAGATGTCGGAAATTATCCCACGGGAATACACTACCGGGATGAAAAGTATCCTACGTGTTAATCCAGGTTATAAACTATCTGTGTTCCAAATTCCATCTAAATCTGTTCAGTAGTTTTTACGCGAAAGAGTAACAAACATCCATCCATCCATCCATCCATGGTCACAAACTTTCACATTTATAAAATTAGTAGGCTTCATAATATGTATTTAGAAGGTTTTAAATTTAATTTTATCGCATCAGTTTTTCGAACAATAATTGTTTGAAGCAATAACGTTATACATCATTGCTTTGAATAGCCTAATTGCTTAAATTGTAATTGAAAAATCATGGACCAAAATTGAGGACAGGCACATTTTCTGATCCATATTTATTTATAGCTTCATCTGATACTTTTGGAACAAGGTATAGGGACATACTTACAGAAAGAGACAGTTATAAGGACAATCAGCCTATAACGTTCCCACTGCTGGGACACAGGCCTCCTCTCTGTGAGAGGGCGTGGGCTGTAATCCACCACGCGGGCACAGTGCGGGTTGGTAGATGTCACATGACTTCGATTTATTTTTTCTAGTACATGCTCGTTTCTTACGACGTGTTCCTTCTCCGTTTTGAGAGCAGTGGTGATGAAATTATTTAGACAAAGTAAAGCACCTGTCTGGGATCGAACCTACAACTTGTAAGTCGGGGTCGTTACTACGGGGCCACCACTGCAACCTATATAATTGCGTAACACACTATCAATCACAATCTGAATCATTTTGAAGCCTATTGCTAAACCATTACTTCATATGTTCATAAATTTTGTCTGCTCAACAACGTAAATAACGCAATGAATGTTGTTGAACTGTCAAAATGAAAGCCATTCCTACTGTTAGTGTGTTACGTCATTACTCCGCTGGTGTTCCTTTTTACTTTCTACACGATATGAAGGGTGGAAAATAATAATTCGGGCGAATTATCAGTACGGTAT
Organism: Dryobotodes eremita; assembly: GCA_917490735.1. NCBI lineage: Eukaryota > Metazoa > Arthropoda > Insecta > Lepidoptera > Noctuidae > Dryobotodes > Dryobotodes eremita. The sequence continues at coordinate 828,466 of OU823269.1, forward strand.
TTATTTACCTTGCAATGAGAACAGTTTAACAAAGACAATATCACTTATTAACAAAAAAATACACTAAAAATAAAGAAAAGAAAAAGCGTCCTAAAGACAGTAATTGACTACTTTTGTCAACCTTTACCTCTACATAGGATTTTCAACCTAAATTTCATTGCTATAAAGTTCATAATACATAACACAGATGTTTCTGTAAGCTGAATTCCACTGTATCTTCGTAGGGATAAAGTTGAATTTCCAATAAATATGTAATTTTGATTCGGATCATGGTCTGTTTTATCATTGGCAAGATGGATACCATGAATTTTTTGATTTTCGGGAATGGAAAAAACATACGCCATTTCTTTTTTTTTGTCTAGTAAGTAGGCGTCCTACCCGATAGTTAAAACCGCTAAGTGTGAGTCAGAATAGCACACGAAAGGTTCCGTACCACCGTACAATAATAAACATTCTGTGAAATTTTCAAGTATTTACCTATTACCATTCAAAAGATACAGGCCTGTGACAGCCGGAACCAACGGCTTCACGTGCTTTCCGAGACACGGAGGGGTCTCGGTATGTAATCATCACCCACCGAACGATGACCAACATGAATAAACAAAATCATTCATACTTAAATCAGTACATAATTAAACAGCACATAACATCTTTAATTCCAGTCAAAACAAATCAAAATATTTCAAAATATTTTATTTCACATAAACCTACATGGGCACTTATGAAACGTCAGAAGTTAGGTGCACGGTTCCAATTGGTTGTTTCCTATGGAGAAGAGCCGGCAAGAAACTCCACGGTTACTCTTTTAAAAATAAGAACTTTTACAATGTTTCAAATTACAGTGTTGATAGGTATGGGAGGACAGTGTAGGCCTGTCAACAAGTAACAGGTACTCAACAAAATAGAAAAGGTCTACAAATCTACAGTCTACAAGTTAGGCCTACAACGTTTCCGACGTTTGGCTCCCAGACTGCAGCGGGCCGGGGCTGCTTTGAAGCGGCTCTTGCCCAATCTGGGGGGGGGGCAAATGCCTCCTGCTGGAGGCTCTACGCGGGGGTCGTGCGGTCCATGGCCCTTTACGGGGCACCGGTGTGGGCGCGTTCATTGAGGCTCCGGCCAGCCCGCCGGTTGAACGCGTCCCAAAGGGTCATGGCTATCCGGATGGTACGGGGATACCGCACGGTCTCCTGCGAGGCGGCGAGCCTCCTTGCCGGATTACCGCCGTGGGATCTGGAGGCAAAGGTCCTCCGAACACGGGTGGGTTTTAGTCAGTAAGAGTCTGACACGCCCTTCCGCTCCGCCCAGAGCGGGAGAGGTCATTTGATGATTTCCCATCCAAAAAAAAAAAAAAAAGGCTTACAACGTTCTCAAATTCACAATTCAGTGAGCTTACTAAGCTTAAATGTATGTTACAAATTACAGTCCGCTCGCCAAGCTCATGTGATCGTGTTGGGTTTCAACTAATTATGATTTGATATCGAAATTATTAGGACAGGAGTTCAATGTCCTGTCAATAACTTTAAGAGGTTGTCTAGATTTTATCAATATTTGTCCTTATTGAAGAACAAAGTTGTAAAGCCGTTGGTGATGGTACCGGCTGTCATTCGTAGATCTTTGACAGTCGTTACGGGTAGTCAGTAACCCAAAAAAGACTGACAACCAATCTTAACAAGGGGTTACGTGTTACCCAGTAACTGGGTTGTGAAGGTCAGGTAGGCAGTCGCTCCGTGTAAAATACTAGTGTTCAGCTGCATCCGGTTAGACTGGAAGCTGACATCAAAATAGTAGGGAAAAGGCAGACAGATTGATTGAAGAACAAAGTTGAGATACTTCGGGAGAGTTTTGCTGAGCTGCTTCTTCCCTTCCCTACTAGGAAGTTTGACGTTCGGGGACTGTCTTTTGTAACTCTTGATCTTCAAAATAATATTAATAAAGAATTTTTCACAAAAAAGAAAAAAAAACAAACAAAAAAAAATGAAATTAAATGAAAAAAATAAATGAAGTGTGCCCTTATCAGACTAGTAAATCAAATTATTAACTTTATATTGACTCAAGAAGGAACGTTAAATATAATGAAACACTAGAACTTAGTCCCCGACTTCGTCTGCGTGGATTCTCCTAAAAAACTCACGCCCCATTTCACCCGCTAAAGGTTTGTCTGGACCCGACTGCTAAGAAGGGTTATTTTTTATACAATTTCTGCCCTCAGGGTTGATAGCGTTCGCAGACGGCATACAATCGGTGGCCGATTTTTGTAGGACTAGTGCGTTGATAGGTTGGTCATTTGATGTTTACTGTTTCATATAAATCTTACAAACATTCTACTTTTTCATATAGCTCCTAGAAAAATACTTTTCTATTTCATTTAGCTCCTACAAAAAGTCTACCATTTCATTTAGCTCCTATAAAAAATATCTACTGTTTCATTTAGCTCCTACAAAAAGTCTCTATCGTTTCATTTAGCTCCTATAAAAAATATCTACTGTTTCATTTAACTCCTAAAAAAATCCCGTACTGTTTCATTCAATTGCTACAAAAGCTAACATCATCATCTCTTAACTGCCACGGCTTATTTTTATTATTAATCTTATATTTTGAATTGTTTTTTATATATTTTTTTCATTGTTCTCGCATATAGAAGCAACACGAATAATGTACCCAGGATTTTGTAATATCTTGATTTAAAAAGAGTGTCCTTGGAGTTTCTTGCCCGTTCTTCTCCATAGAGATCTACGTTTTGGAATGGGCAACTAGCTTTAACTTTCTGACTAACTGACCGACTCTTTGACAATTCAAAAGTGCCTGTAAATGGTTTAATTGAAATAAATGCTCTGAGTTTGAGTTTGAGTTTGAGCTACGGTTTCATTTAAATCTTACAAAAAATCTCCTGTTTTATTAAGATCCTACAAAAAATCTACTGTTTCATTTATATCCTACAAAAACTCTACTGTTTCATTTAGCTGTTACAATAAATCGGCCACTGATTTTGTGTCGATGCCGTCTGCGAATAATCTAATGGTTTAGCAGTAAAAACATTAAAAAAACAGACAGACAAAAATAACATTTTCACATTAAAATCCTATTATGGATGACTTTTTATCAAAATAAAGTACGACCCATTTCAAGGCTGAACCTAATCGTTTTTTAATCCTATATGTTATGAAGTAGGTAAGTACCGACTTTTTGTCGAAATTATCTGTTTTAAAAGTTTTATCAATCAATAGCTTTTGTCCGCGGCTTCGCCTGCGTGGAGGTCGGAAATTATGTCACGGGAACGTACTACCGGGATAAAAAGTATCCTGCGTGTTAATCCAGGTTATAAACTATCTGTGTTCCAAATTCCAACCAAATCCGTTCAGTAGTTTTTGCGTGAAAGAGTAACAAACATCCATCCATCCATCTATCCTCACAAACTTTCACATTTAGTAGGTTTATAGCTTCAATAATGGAGTATAATCCTTTTATTAGAAATAGAGTATAACTTCTTCTTAACGCCTGTTTTTCTCCGAAGGGCTAGGCAGAGGTGTACCTATATGTAGATATAGTACCTACACCCACATGTCTACAGTTAAGTTTAAGTCCCATGTAACAGGGGGCGAGCCTATTGCCTTCAACCGGGCACAAATCTAAACTCCGGGCTGCTACTGAGAAATTCCTAACGGAAAAACCCAATAATACTGCCCGATCTGGTAATCGAACTTAGCACCCTAATTACGTAGGTAACACACTGTCTATCACAACCTGAATCATTTTGAAGCCTATTGCTAATCCATTGCTTCATATGTTGGAATAATTTGTCTGCTCAACAACGTAAATAACGCAATGAATGTTGTTGAACTGTCAAATTGAAAGCCATTCCTACCGTTAGTGTGTTACGAAATTACTCGGCTGGACCTCATTCTCAGCAGGACTGCTTACGACCACTTGACCGAAGAGGCAGTACCTAGTAATTAAATCTTAAATATGATTAGTGTTATATCTGAAATGAAACACGGCACAAATGAATGCGTTTATTTTCAATTAAACTAGTATTTTTTAGAACCAAGCATTAAGGCTCGTGCACACTGGCGCGACGCGACGCCCGACACAAAGGCACCGCATGTCGCGCGACGAGCGGCGCCTTTGTGTAGCGCTGTCGCGTCGCGCCTGTCTGTGGGGACCTTTATTCTTCAATGGCACAAAACATTTTTTGTACGGTCCTAAAAATGTTAAGTAACCAGGGTCGTCGATAAAGTTGAAGTTTACTAAGAAACCGATGGATGCTTTCGAATAAAATTTAATTTAATTAATAGAAAACAAACAGGTCTTTTATCATATTAAATTTCATTAGAAAACATCCATCGGTTTCTTACTAAACTTCAACTTTATCCGACGACCCTGGTTACTTCTCTCTTTTGGTGACTGTACATGACTTACCAAGTACAATCACCAGCACATTAAGTTACCACAAATTGTCAGATTTTTTCATTCGATTTTGAACTTAATTTTCAACATTTTAAGGTTTAAAATCGTTTTGATTTGACAGTTTCGTGTAGTTTGACCTGGTGATGACTGTGCATAAGTGATTAAAGCATGGAACATAGAACTCGCCAGTTACGCCAATTTCACCATTATTGTTCTCTAGCTAGATTCTATTCACCTACAAATCAATCTGCCTAGCCTTTTCCCAACTCTGTAGTGGTTGGCTTCCTGTCTAACCGAATGCAGCTGAATACCAGTATTTTACATGGAGCGACTGCCTATCTGACCTGTACAACCCAGTTATTGGGTACTACGATACCCCTTGGTAAGTCTGGTTGTCAGACTTTTTGGGTCTCTGACTACCCGTAACGATTGTCAAATATCTACGAATGACAGCCAGGACCAACGGTTTAACGTGCTTATAGAGTCACGGAGAGGTCTCGATATGTTACGGGTGGTCACCCATCCCCGAACCGACCGCGGCAAGCGTAGCTTAACCTCCAATCGACCCGCTCTCTATTTACCTCGTTTTAAAAACTCAAACATTTTAAATCTCCACAAAAATCGAACGTGTGCCGTCCCTACTCACCGTATCGAAAACAGTGTGACGTAACAAACTCAACATTCAGCGCAATACCAACCTAGCTGCCACGAAATAAGGTTGATAATCGCGTGTACGTGTCGTCGATGTAGTAGTGACCGTAAAATTATCTGGCCATGTGTGTGTATATTAAACATGGAAAGCTGAGCGGAATAGGATTGCAACTCGGTTTGAAATTTGGTAATGGCTTTGTTTGTTCAATAATTTATTGTTGTTTCATGTAAGTATTACAAAATAATTATGCTGCGCTGGGTTACGTTGTCTCGTCAACGCCGGCTGTCGCTGAAAACCAGCGCTCTTGCTCTGTCTCGCATAGTGTCACAGCATTAGGCTGAGCGATTGCCGTTTTGCGCGGATATAACGCATATTTTCCCCCAACTTGTTCTTTTTTGTGTTTGTGTTCTTTTCTTTGCGTCATGTTTATCGCAAATAAAAGTATTTTCTTTATTTTATTTTCATACAAGAAGTACTGTTTATTTTGGCCGTGAAATAATCCTAAAAAAACTAACTTGATATAATGACAGGAGTAATTTTTGACTGAGTAACATACCTTGTTGCTTTATCTGCATCTATTTCAATTCTATTGTTTTTCATTAAAAAATCCTTTTATGGTAATGATAAAGTTACTTGATACTTAATTGTAGATACTCTGCTCTCTCTCTGCTGCATAAACTGCAGAAGAGGGTGAAGAAATTAAGAATACAAATAAAATTCATATTTAATTCGTACACATACATACCAAAGTAACGATGGATGGGCTGTGAGAAATATGATATGGCTGGAAAGGGGTGACTGTTGAAATGACGACTGATAGAGAAGTGTGGATGAAAAATACATGCTGCGCCGAAAACAAATAAATGAGGGCTATCGCGCTTGAGTTCGCCGCTAGAGGCGCTGGTATAGAGTAAGGTCTCTAGATGTCAAATGTACTGAACGTTCACTGTTTGCGGGAATTTTTATCACGGATTTTAACGAATGATTCATAATAGCTGTAATGTTTCTGCCAGTCTTGATTAATTATGGCTTAAGGGTTAAGTAAAAAGTTAGGACCTAATTTGGTAGCAATTGAAGAAAGAATAAGATTTGTCTGCTTCATGCTTGCCAATTTTAGGAACATTATAATCTAAATATTCATTTGAAGTTTTATAATGTAATAAAATAAACATTCTATGAATATAAGGGTACTTAAACATATCCAAAACATCAAATAAAAGTACAGCAACAGAAACCTTACTCGACAGTGGCGCCAACTGGTGAGCACAAAAACGATAGCCCCCATTGGGATAAAGGCAGGAGAATCACGGTGATAATGATTCTCATAAATGGTTATAAAATTCTTAGTTTTAATAACTATGGACACAATAGATAACGTAAAGACCGCAGGCATTCCAGAACAATTACACATATTTAATTATGTATTACGTAAGGGCATAATGATCTACATTATTTAAGTGGCACTGTGACTCAAAGTGTATTTATACATATATAATAGTAGTAAATTAACTAACTGATTAACATTGTCATTTATGTGATGTGCATTATTATTTTATTTAAGAACATCTGTGAATGGTTAGGCTCGCTCCTATTACATGGGACTTAGACATAACTGGCGAAATGTGGGTGTACTGTTACTAGTAGGTACGCGGTGTACCTACTCAACCCTTCGTAGAAAAGAGCCGTGATGTTATGTTGTATAAATAATTATAATTATCATCTTGTCGTTTATCCATGTGATTTAAGTAGGTTGTACGCACTTCGACATTATTTCACATGCTGCATTTTGATCTTAGTAATAATTAAATAAATATTTCATTCGGGTAATGTCTAAAAGATAAATAATCTAATCTTTATGTATGAATTTGAAGTTAAAATTTTCAATTTGGTACTCCAAACTAAATTATAAACTTCAAAATAATAAACCAAACAAAATAATCGTTTCTTTGGTTGCGAATTTTCATCAAATAGTGTCGCTTTATTTCACTAAATGAAGTTATTTTTGTTTTCTATTGGCTCCTAATTTGTTATCTTTTAATTGTGCATTTGTTATCTTTTATTTCTGCGCGGAGTCTCCTAACACAAGCAATTCCTTGCTTAAAAGGTGATCTCCAACATTAGTGTGTCTAAATGCCTTTGTAATTGAAATAAACAATTTTATTTATTTTTTTATTTTATTTATTTGTGTTGTTGTATTTATTTATATGTGCCAAATAAATGGTTTATCTAAGTATCTATTTAAATTTTTTTTTTTTTTTTAAGTAACGCAGCCTTTGGACTCGTTCTCGTTTTATTTATCTATAGGAAGAGGCCTTTCCCCATACAGCGGTGTTTAAACACAGCATTACATAAATAAATTCACGCCTTCCCATGTGGGTAGGCAGAAACTACAGAACGCCACCTGCAACAAACCTTTCATACTTCTTTAGCTTTGTCTACTTTCATACATCTGGTTTCGCACGCCGGTTGCGAGTACTACGCACCTGACCTTTCTGAAGAACATCACCAATAAGGTCACTATATGTCCTCCTAGGGCGTCCCCTCCCGGCGTTTCCACTCACATCTGCCTTGTAAATACCTCTAGTTGGTGGCCTTTCATTAATCTAAGCATACTCCTATACGATTTAGTAATACAACATAATCACAAAGAAAAAAACAGTATCGTCGACATTATAATCTTTCGCTATCAGAGTTACAACGCTTGGTCGCTCAGCCGCATAAATATCAATGTACAATCGAGGTAATTTCTCTACTCTGCTATATGTTCGGACGTAGGGTTCGCCCACACTTTAAATATTAAATGGTCTGTTTGAAAATTAATATATTTTTATTTTTATATATATATATATATATATATATATATATATATATATTTATTTTTAAGTTAATAAGTTAATTGTGAACTGTATGTTAGTATAAAATTAAAGACAATATTTTTCAACCATCGTACAATAATGCTACAAAATGATTAAATAATATTTACCTATGTTTAAGTCTGAATATCTATGTAACCATATTATAAATTAAAGTCGTTTTTCGTGTTTGTCTGTGACCGCGTTTTTCTTCTAAACTACGCAACGGATTTTGATGCGGTTTTCAGCATTATTTAGAGAGTTTATTTCGGAAGGTTTTTGTGTATAATACATTGATATTAAACTTAAATATTATACTTAATAAAGAAATCTCAATGTTTTGTCAAGACGTAAAAACGTTACGAAGCAGGAGCGGGTCGTTAGTCTATACAAATCCTACTAATATTATAAAATAAAAAGCTTGTAAAATGTGAAAGTTTGTGAGGATGGATGGATGGATGTTTGTTACTCTTTCACGCAAAAACTACTGAACGGATTTGGATGGAATTTGGAACACCGATAGTTTATAACCTGGACTAACATTTAGTATACTTTTTATCCCGATCGTACGTTCCTGTGGGATTATTTCTGACATCTACGCGGGCGAAGCCGCGGGCAAAAGCTAGTAATTTTATAAAGAGGTAAAATTTATTTGTTCGTAAGTTTGTATGTAGGGGGTAATCTCTGGAACTACCGGTCGGATTTGAAACAATATTTTTGCATTTGATAGCCCAATTCTTGAGGAAGGCTATGAGTTATTTAATATCACGCTATGAGCCTTAGGAGCTGAGCAAAAAGAAGCGCAAAAACGAAGTAACAGCGCGGGCAGGCGATGCGATGCGACGGGGTGGGTCGGGGGAACAAGAAATTTCATGCGGACGAAGTCACAGGCAGAAGCTAGTATTCAATAAATTGAACAAATTGACACGAAGCAAGAGAAAAATACACCAACTGTATCAATCACCGTGTATTTTTAAAGACACATCGAGTTTAAAGTCTGAATCATAATATATTTATTTAGAACACGACGTTTTTTTTAAGGTTCCGTACCGAAAGGGTAAAACGGGACCCATTACTAAGACTCCGCTGTCCGTCCGTCTGTCACCAGGCTGTATCTCATGAACCGTAATAGTTAGACAGTTGAAATTTTGACAGATGATGTATTTCAAAACATACAGTCGAATTGAGAACCTCCTCCTTTTTGTTAAGTCGGTTAAAAAACGGCTGCTTTCGTAAAAATCCGGCTAAAAACTGTTTTTTTTACAACTACAGACTGGGCGTTGGGCGGATATCTACAGTGAAGTTATCGTTGGAAGTTTTTTATCTGACTTTACAAAATAGCTTTTTTTTATTGGTGTCCGAATCATCAATGAAAAAAAATTGGATTCGGACACTGTCCGAGACGTCAGCAAGTCGGATTGACACTATTGACAGCTCCCTTTAAAATCACTCCAAGTTTTCAGGGAGAGATTTTTACAGATTTGATCGGCTGTGTACGACCTGTAAGGTCTGCTCATTCCATGATCGAAGTATTAGTCAGTCCGCAAGAAAACGGGGATGAGTGTCTAGCGGGGAGGTAGGAACCGACCAATGAGGGCTGTCGCGCTTGAGTTCGCCGCTAGAGACGCTAGTGTAGAGTAAGGTCTCTAGATGTCAAAATATGTACTGAACGTTCACTGTTTGCGGGATTTTTTATCACGGATTTTAACGAATGATTCATAATAGCCGTATTGGTTGTGCCATTCCTGATTAATTATTGCTTAAGATTTTAAGTAAAAAGTTAGGATCTGATTTGGTAGCACTTGAAGGAAGAATAAGATTTGTCTGCGTCATGCTTGCCAATTTTAGGAACATTATAATCTAAATATTCATTTGAAGTTTTAAAATATAATAATATGAATTTATGGGTACTTAAACATATCCAAAACATCAAATAAAAGTACTGCAACAGGACCTTACTCGACAGTGGCGCCAACTGGTGAGTACAAAAACGATAGCCCCCATTGGCACCGTACACCTAGCTTCTGACGTTTCATAAGTGCTCATGTATGTGAAGTAAAATATTTTTAATTTGATTGTGTATCACACTTGCAATGTCAATACAATTCATTTTGACAGTTCAACAACATTCATTGCGTTGTTTAGTGTTTACGTCGTCAAGCAGACAAGTTTTTCAAACAAATGAAGCAATGTATTATGAATTTCCTTCGTAATGTGTTTGGAAGTGTGTTACGTAATTTAAGTGTAGGTTACGCCCTAATATTACCCGACAGCGGTAAAGCCAAAGGATGGTTATGATTTTAAGGTGCTGCCCAAACGTAGGATACCGTAAAACACTCAGTTTTTTGTCGAACAAGGCGTATTGGTACATATTACAAGCCAGAAATAAATTGAATGTATTCTCAAACGTTCTTTTATATTATTTAATAAAAATAAAATAGTATCATGATTATTCAAGATAAACAATCGTAAATAAGCTCAATTTTTTTTTTCGTCGCACGTAGCTCCAAATTTTGACCGTAAACTGTCATATTTTATGTAACGATAATAAAGGGAATTCAATCAACTAAAGAAATATCAAAAAATGATTCCACTGAGCCGTGCATTTATTTTTTTATTTAATTAAAACTACAATATTGCTTTTATTTAGGTTATCATCCGATTTAACTAACATCGAACGCATCGCTTTTTTAACCTTATTTATTGTCGCGATGCGCTATTGTCAATTACCAAAAAATTTGCTTCTCATCTATACTCCATTTGAAATAAGATTAGAAATTTAAATAAATCTCTTTACAGTCCGTTCAACCGATTTTGTCTTCTATTCCGTAGATATAAGGATGGCATTAAAAGCAAAAGCGTGGTTACAATACCAAATGTTCACTGCAGCTGCCATTTGTCACGCCACCAACGCAATAGAAGTCAAAATCGGTTGAACGGACTATAAAAATGGGTTTATTTAAATTTCTAATCTTATTTTAAATGGAGTATAGTACCGCCATGGGTCGGCTATTTTAATGCAAAGTTGGCAGTAGATTCGCCCCGTAATTAAATCCAACTGGAGAAATGTCGATATAAATACTGATAAAAGATAAATGATATTTGAGGAGGTTAGTATCAAAACCACAACATATCCACTTTTGTTTTTTTTTTTTTTAATATATCTGCACAATTTGATAAAACCTACCTTCAAGTAACCTTTATTTCAAAACAGCTTAATCTCTTTAGTAAAATGAAGTAAGTGAATGTGGGTATGTGAGTTCTCCTTAGTAAGTGAATGGACCGCCTCGTTGGTCCAGTGGTCGCAAGCGCTACTGCTGATCATAAGGTCCTGGGTTCGAGTCCCGGGTCGGGCAAAGTGTTATTGGGTTTTTCCATCTGGAATTTCTCAGTAGCAGTCCGGAGTCTAGATTTGTGGCCGATTGATGGCAATAGGCTCGCCCTCTATTACATGGGAATTAAACATAACTGGTGAAATTTGGGTGTACTATAGGTACACCTCTGGCTAACCCTTCTGGGATAGCAGGCGTAATGTTATATTACCAATGGTGAGTGGTAAGTAGAACGATTGGTCTGTGTCGGTATTATCCGTTGCCATGACAACGCGGAGAAGGGGGATAGGCTATATTTAGAAAAGGATGTCTCGCTGAGGCGACCTCCTTTACTTGATAAAACACTAATGATTTCGACGACAAATAGCACGTGATTAACATACATAACATCACGGCTTTATTCCGCTAGGGCATAGGCAGGAGTGTATACTGACCAAATACATTGACATGAATATTTACTTTGTAAAATTGTATATTATTTTAATTATTGTGAATGTAAAGACTATAGATCATTGTTTTTTTTTTTTCTTTCTTAATTAGTTTTAATCATGGTCTGGCAGTTTGAGTAATTTATGCGGCCTACCCAAATGTCCTTTCTTTGGTATTGTTCGTCGAATCGTTGAGCACCTTAAGTTTTGAGTTGAGCTGCACGGTTACTGACAAATGCGTGCACTGACTGGACAGGTCCACTCATTCTGTGTGATTTTTCCTCAAAAGACCATTTCGGACACAAATCTACATGGTTTTCACATGATCGGACCAACATTATGTCTGGACTTTAAAAGAGACTGTGACCTCTGAGTTTGTTTCGGCCTTTCTTCTCAGAGTAGTCAGATAGGAAACGCCGACCTCATCTAGTTTAAAAAATATGATTGACGTGTAAAAGTGTTTGCACAAACCTACTTACAGAAATAAAATAATTTATTATTTATCATAAAACGAAGACTTTCAAATCTAAAGAGACTTTTAGCAGCATCAGACAGTGGCATAGACAAAATCTCGTGAAACCTTCATGTCTGCTAACCCTCCACCTAAAGTCGTGAACATACGTATTATGATGATTGAAACTGCTTCAAGAGGTACGTTAATAACTTTTATAGTTGAAACAACCGTACTTGTAGCACACTTAAAGCTGAAATATCACAAGAGATTTAATCTAGTGTGGAGGTCAGGGCCGACAGTCTCGACATAGATAGCGACAAAAAACGGTCGCTAAGTCGTATCGATTTCAAATTTTTTTAATAGATTCTCAACCTTATGCTTTCAAAATAAAGTTGAAAATCTATTAAAGGAATTTGACATCGATACGACTTAGCGACAGATTTTTGTCGCTATCTGATGTCGAGACTGCAGGGCCGGATAGGCAGTCGCCAGAGACGAAATATTACCCCGTTCAGTCGTACTCAGCGCTTCTCCTCCACATTTATCATGCGCACAGCCAAAGTGTGGAACTCTGCCAGCGTCTGTGTTCCCTTCCGCGTATAAAGGCTCCCACAGACAGGCGCGACGCGACAGTGCTAAACAAAGGCGCCGTTCGTCGCGCGACACGCGGTGCCTTTGAGTCAGGCGTCGCGTCGCGCCAGTGTGAACGAGCCTTGACCCGTCTGCCTTTAAAGCATGAGTGAACAGGCATCTTCTGGGCACGCTCGTGTCATCATAGACTTCATCCATCGCTTTTTACCAGGCGAGGTCGAGGTCAAGAGCAAGCACATTCAGCAATTTAAAAAAATTGTATGCAAATCAGACTGCCAAGCAAATATAGGTGTAATTTTATGTTAAAATAAGACTTCTTCGCGGTCACGGGAACCTTAAACTTTGAACTCAGTAAAGGGCTTAAAGTATACGAGACATTAACATTTTCGTAAGCGAAAATCTTATAAAAAATTATAATGGTTATCTTCGTTGTTGGTTTGAAGGCTTTTTAATCGTTTTTAGGGTTCCACTAACCTTTGCCAAAAAGAATGATGTTACACGGTCTTTAATTTGATTTGTTTACTTTCGAAACAAACAGGCGCGACACGCGACGCAAAGGCACCGCTTGTCGCGCGACGAGCGGCGCCTTTGTGTCCCGCTGTCGCGTCGCGCCTGCCTGCGACACATCACTGCTGTGTTTTACCCGACTGCCCCAGAAGGAGGCTAACGTTTGAAGGCATTTGTTTCTTAAGAGGGATGCGCTCAGGTAGGCCGCGAAATTCAAAAATACTTACGTTTTTTTGCAATTTGCAGGTCACTGTCAGGTTGTATGTTGATTAAAATATGATTCGCGGCCGTAACAAATGTGGCTTCACAGAATTATAATCATTAAAATCAGCAATACAACTCCTTAAGTTAGAATTGGCCTAAAATGTCATGATTTCACGAAATAGTCATTCAATAGGGTAATATGAACTTAGAGAGATGTATTGATGATTTTTATGATTATAATTCTATAAATAAATATTTGATACGGCCGCGAATCATATTTAGATCAACATACAACCTGATACTGACCTGCAAATTGCATAAAACGTAAGAAAATTTGAATTTCGCGGGCTACCTTGGCGCATTCCCCTTAAAGTATCCAAAGCTATGTCACGCTCACTCTACACCACACACCTCTTGTACCACATACGACTCGCTAGCCTCATTGATAAGGTTTTATATTCGAGCGCTGATAACGCGCGCTTGTACTCATTGTCTCAAACTTACGTGGCCATTGTTCTATGTTTCTTAAGGTTTGCTGGACATTCATCCATCTGCAGCGTTTTCCCATTTGCGTCGGAGTCGGCTTCTAGTTAAACCTGATGCAGCTGAATACCAGGATTTTACATGGAGCGACTGCCACTTTTTTTTTTGGTTGAGAAATCATCAAATGACCTCTCCCGCTCTGGGCGGAGCGGAAGGACGTGTCAGACTCTTACTGACTAAAACCCAGCCGTGTGCCTTCAGTTGCCTGTGCGCCAGGGCCACGGTAACTCTTTCGAACAATCCGCGACCCCGGCAGGCATCGCCCTATCGGACGCCGTCAATGATGCTGACATCTCTTTGAGGCGCGCGTGGAACAAACGCGCCGTCGACCCGAACCTGGTCCTTACCGGACGGCAAGCTGCCCATTGCTCGCCGTCCGCAAGCCCGCGCCTACGGTGGCCGGGAGTCAGCTATCGACTCCCGACTGGGGGCGATTGGGGGCGTGAGGGCGCAACGATTGCCTCTCCCTCACGCGCTCCGCCTCATCCTTCGACTGCCTATCTGACCTGCACAGCCCAGTTGTTAGGTAACACGATACTCTTGGTAAGACTGGTTGTCAGCCTTTCGGGCCTCTGACTACCCGTAACGACTGTCAAAAATCTACGAATGACAACCGCGACCAGTGGTTTTAACGCTCCATTATTGGACGCTGAGCCAAATCAGTTTGGCTATCACCAGCAGAATATAGCAGTCCACTGACGGGGATAAGCCTCTCAAATCGCACGCCATTCAACTCGATCCTCATCTCCTCTCATCCTACCATCGAAGCTCGTCGTGCCACCTAGGAATCCATTACTGTACAGTACATTAAGCGTAATAAATTTTGCTATCTTCATTAAAATATAGCAGTCCAACGCAAAGGGTTGAGGAGGTCAGATAGGCAGTCGCTCCATATAAAATACCGATATTAAGCTGCATCCGGTTAGACTGAAAGCTGACCCCGACATAAAGATGACAGTACATGTTGACAAATGATATAAAAGTTCAGCCATTTTTTACCACATAGGCATGCAAAAGATTTAAAACCATTCAACTTATAACTAAATAATTAAAGATGTAGCGGCATCTACAACGCCACATGCGAGCTACGCGTCAGACTGACGTCACGCAAAATCCTGCATCGCGCAATCAGAGTTTACCGCGCTACTAGCATATATACAACATCCCGACATCAATCGTCGGGCAGTTGCCCACCAGACACAAGACCCGTCTGGTCGGAGGATCCTCCCTTTTCCATAGAGTATGAGTGAACTTTACACCCTGTTCCTCATACCTCTATACTGGTGACCCCGAACATGAACGTCAGCGCAGCCTTCGTGCAACTACTTCAGCGTGACGTCATCATCATCACTTCCGCAAGCTTTAGAGCGGCGAGTCACACAGCCAGCCAGCACCCACGGCTTCAACGGGTATCCTGACCACCAGCATGCAGCGACCGCGCATACCTGGTCATCACCCTCAGCCTCATCAGCAACCTTGGCACAGCACACTGCACTCTCGGCCGGTCTACAAGCAGAGCCTTCAAATCCTCTCCTGGTCGACGCTAGCAGTCAGCCTCAACCCGGCGCTGTACCACATCCGACGCACTGGAGCATAACGCAGCGCCACCCCGACTCACTGGGGAATCTTCGCAGACAGTTCCGACTCACCGCGAACTATGCGACACCCGGTTCCGACTCACTGGAACCTCACCTGGCCCTGGCAAGCATCGCAAGATACAGGACTCAGCCCACTATCGACCTCTGGTCTCCGGGGGGGAGTGATGTAGCGGCATCTACAACGCCACATGCGAGCTACGCGTCAGACTGACGTCACGCAAAATCCTGCATCGCGCAATCAGAGTTTACCGCGCTACTAGCATATATACAACATCCCGACATCAATCGTCGGGCAGTTGCCCACCAGACACAAGACCCGTCTGGTCGGAGGATCCTCCCTTTTCTATGGAGGTGTGAGTGAGCTTTACACCCTGTTCCTCATACCTCTATACTAAAGACCCTACAAATACAATTTTAAAATATTACACAATGAACTAAGTACAAAAAAATAAAGTATTTATATATACTAGCTTAAAAAATCTTTCTCAATTAAGAACTCCTTAAGTCTCCCTAAAACAGGCGCAACGCAACAGCACGACACGCGGTGCCTTTTTGTTGCGCTGTCGTGTCGCGCCAGTGTGTACAAGCCTATAATATGTTTTCGCCACTAAAAAGATTCGGAGATCGCAGACAAATGGTGGTGATGAGCGACTCTTGAAAGAAATACCACTCCGGCAAGAACGACAGTGCAACAATGCATGTTATTATTATGTGCTTCATTTAAATAATGTTTGAATATAAACACATAACTTTATTTGTAATAATAAGCTCGTTGCCATTCTGTCTGCGTTTGTGTGGGTTCATTGCTGTGTCGTTTGGGGGACAAGCAGAGACGCAGCAGTGACTGTGTTTAGTTTTAACTCAATTAGGGCTGAATATTTTTCCAACACCTCATTAGTCTAGTGGTGGCAAGTGCTACTGCTGAGCATGAGGTACTGGGTTCGAATCCCAGGCCGGGGACAGTCTGCCGGGGTTGCGGATTGTTCGAAACAGTTACCGTGGCCCTGGCGCACAGGCAACTGAAGGAACACGGGTGGGTTTTAGTCAGTAAGAGTCTGACACGCCCTTCCGCTCCGCCCAGAGCGGGAGAGGTCATTTGATGATTTCCAACGCAAAAAAGAAAAGCCCGGGGACAGTGTTATTCGCTTTTTATCTGGAATTTCTAAGTAGCAGCCTGGAGTCTAGATTTGTGTCCGGTTGATGGCAATAAGCTCGCCCCCTGTTACATGGGACTTAAACATAACTGGCGAAATGTGGGTGTACTATAGGTACACCTCTGCTTAACCCTTCGAGGAATACAGGTGTGTTATGTGTTCTCCAACGCCAGATATCTTTATCCAACGTATAATTTTGATTAATTGACAGTTTTTCGATGTCAGACGTCAATTTTATTCCACCAAGGAGCTGCTTGCTCAAGGAATAGGTGTGGTGGTAGTACCTCCCCGGCGAGCAGTAAGGAGCTCGCTTACTCAAGAAATAGGTGTGGTGGTAGTACCTCCCCGGAGAGCAGTAAGGAGCTCGCTTACTCAAGAATAGCACATTTTTTTTAAGGCCTTCTTTTTCCAACCTCAGATCATATCTTTAAAGCTACGGTTCCCTAGGAGAGCGGTGGCCGCCACATAGCGTCCGCAATTAACCAGCGAATGACGTCAATAAAAGTTAATTATTGTATAATGTGTTTTCTTTGAGTGCGTTTTGTGACACCGTAAAGTCAAACCCCGCTGCCATCATTTTCATGAGAGCCGTGACAGCGCCCGTGATGTGGCTGGCACCGCTCTTCTAGCGCCGTAGCTTTAAAGATATAATCTGGTGTTGAAAAAATCGGACCTTAAAAGATGAAATTGTGCTATTCTTGAGTAAGCGAGCGCCTTACTGCTCTCCGGGGAGGTACTACCACCACATCTATTTCTTGAGTAAGCGAGCTCCTTACTGCTCTCCGGGGAGGTACTACCACCACACCTATTTCTTGAGTAAGTGAGCTCCTTGCTGCTCTCCGGGGAGGTACTACCACTACATCTATTTCTTGAGTAAGCGAGCGCCTTACTGCTCTCCGGGGAGGTACTACCACCACATCTATTTCTTGAGTAAGCGAGCTCCTTACTGCTCTCCGGGGAGGTACTACCACCACACCTATTTCTTGAGTAAGCGAGCTGTTTACTGCTCTCCGGGGAAGTACTACCACCACACCTATTTCTGCCTCAGAACAGCGTTCCAGTGTTCCGGTTTGAAGGGTATGGGTGCAGGTGTAGTTACTGGCACATCAGACTTCAGCGTTTTCTTTTAGGTCATTTAAAACGTGAGGAATACTCAATAAATACCCGTTTAATGTAGGTGTCTATAGGTAGCTACATTTACAAAACCGGGTAGTCAGAGGCTCAAAAGTCTGAAAAACAGTCTTACCAAAGGGTATCGTGTTACCCAGTAACTAGGCTGTGGAGGTCAGATAGGCAGTCGCTCCGTGTAACATACTGTTCTTCAGCTGCATCTGGTTAGACTGGAAACTGACCCCAAGATAGTTGGAAAAAGGCAGGCGGATGATGATTAGGCACATTTACAAAACCCCCTAATTTTCAAAATAATCGATGACGCGCGCCTACAAAAAACATCAATTGACATTTATCAAATAATAAAAGAAATAAAAATAAAATACTCAACAGCCAGCTACTTACATAAACGCTACTTTAAACCCTTCGCGAGTGTGTAAGCGAGATAGAAGATGTTCCTGTGAAGGCGTGGAGACGACGGATGTTATAATTGTTGTATTAATTTTTTGTGAAAGTCATTTATATTCATGTTTGAATCACTTGTGGTTGTATAAAATTATTTTATTCTTAAATATAATATTGATTCATAGGTGATTGATCAATCGTTATATTTTTATAATTTTTTTAATAAATCTAACATTATCAAACCGTCCTACAAAAGTATAAATTAATGGCGCCTCAAATAATGTCTTAAGAAAAACTGCTGCATTTCAATTTCATACATTTGGTGGCTTGAAAATGTATTTTTTTGTGCTGCAAGAAATACCAAAGAGTCTGTTTTAATAACCTACAACTCCCAAATCAGTGCGATCATGAAAATATGTGCCTTGAATAGAAATACGTCTGCAGTAGAATACATTTCGTAAACACGTCCAAAAAAAAATGCTATTAGTAAATTTTATGTGCATAATTTTTCTCACCATTTATTTTAGTTCGACTCAAAATATTACACCCAAGCTTACGAATCGAAATCAAGCTATTATAAACACCCATAAAATTTATTATCAGTTTCAATTAAAAACCAAAGAATATTTATAATATTTTCACACACATTTATCAAAGAATATTAAAAAAGAAAACAGTACTAAGTCGACTCCATTAGACATTTGTTCTAGCAGTGAAAAAATATCGGGCGCATACTTGCTGCGGCTTCAGGGTTGTCACGCGGGCGTTATTATTATTATTACTTTTATTTCAAGTTTTATTTAGTTGAATATTTTTCTTAGTTAGTTTGTTATGTAAAGTATGTATGTATTTTGTAAAATAATCCTCATTGGCAGCCCGGAGTCTGGTTTGTGCCCGGTTAATGGTACTAGTAGTAGATCAGTCCATATTTTGTTTGTTGTCATTTGCCGGTGTCGCAACGCATTACGCAATGTCTTATTGTCTTTGGTCTTTGGACATCAAGAAATAGACAACAATGTCAAACTTTTATCGTTTTAAGTACGAGGCTTTTGGCTACTTTTTATTAGTATATGTATTTTGTCTACAATCGTTCTTTTTGTATTGTGCGTGTTGTTTGTGCAGAATAAACAATTTTTCTTTCTTTCTTTTCTTGCGTTACTACTAAATTAATACCTAAATTATAACTGGCGAAGTGTGGGCGTACCGTACTAACACTATCAATTTTATCTGATTTCAGTTAGGGTCTTGATTTAATATGGGGTTACGAAAGTGATATTCTATTAGCGTATCGATGGCAAAATAATACGAAAAGACAAATACTTTTTAAATATGTTTGCCTCCAAAATTTAGCAACGCGGATAGCGTTCACTGACGCAGCCATTAAGTTCTCACCTGTGCAGGTGTGAGGGCATATGGTGGAATACGGGAGGTGACCCATTGTCTGTGGCGATAGTGACAGAACAAAAGTATCTTAAGAAAAATACACTGTATCTTATGATAGTGATAGGTTACTGTTTCATAAATATCTAGTTTTTTTCTCTAGACATTTTCAACTGATCAATGAAACCAATTTTTGTCTGAAATGGATAATAATTTAACTGCACACTGCAAACTTTAATACTACTTTATTAATTTCAATGAATGTCGGCATCAGCTTCCATTCTAACCAGCTGAATATCAGAATTTTACATGGAGCGACTGCCTATCTGACCTCCACAACCCAGTTACTGGGTAACACGATACCCCTTGGTAGGACTGGTTGTCAGACTTTCGGGTTGCTTTCGGGTTTCACTGCAAACTAAAGTATTAAATTATTTATTTCGACGAATGGATCTAAGATTCAGAATCTAGACGTTACTTGTAGTTCCAATAACGATACATTCCTAATTTCAACCGAATTCGACGAATGTTTTGTTACGACCCAATATTTTTTTCAATATTATAATTTTCCCCTTATCATGTTTGGTGGTCATATGATGCGGAGGAATGAGGAAAATGTCGTCAGGAATGTTTTGAGTATTTTGGTAGAGGAAAACCAAAGAAACGATGGATGGACTGAATGATGATATAGCTCGAAAGGGGGGGACTACCGATGGGGGGGGGATGACGACTGATAGAGAAGTGTGGAAGAAAAAGACATGCGTCGATTCTAAATAAATTGGTATAAAAGAAAGAAAATGTTGATAAATTTGTTCCTTATCGTGAGATTGAAGATAGAAAACCAGTTCGTTTAAAAACAAAAACTAAAGAAAAAAAAACACGTGTGGCACTCGGGGACTACCGCGGTAAAGCTATTGCATAGCATTTTTTATCAACTTATGCAATTATAATTATTTATTTATTTTTTATTTATGCAGTAATTTTTTTTCTTTGATATTAATTGAAGTACAGTCGTACCATATACATACACGTTAAGCGAACGCTCGGCCGAGCTACATGGTAGGCGGAGTGGGGGGTGTTAGGTTTTATTTTCGTTACGGAATTTCTTGATTCGGTCGCCGCGATAAAAGCTATGCAATAGCTTAAAAAGAAAAAAATCTTCTTTATTTGCCAAACATTCTAACAATCTTGCACAATCCAAGTTAGTAACAGATATGGTATGTATCGGTACTTATTATGGTTGTTAGCACGGAACTGATTCTCTGTTCCTCGTACTATATGTATAAACTGTACTACGGTGACCAGTTTTCCTTGTTCTCTGGAAATGTACTTATAGTAGCCGACTTGTGATAAAATAATTATTTTGGTAGCAAAATAAAAAATATATTTAGCTATTAATAAAAAGGCAACAAAGCCAAGTACAGCAGAAATTAAATTAATAATAATAATTACTATTAATTATTATTATTATTTAATTATTATTAATTAATTAATTTTCACATAAAAAAAGCAGAATAGTGAACTTAATTTTTGTAAAAAACTTGTAGGTAGATGTCAAAGTTGACATAGTATATGCAAAAAAAAATTGATGCTGAGTTTGTTAAAACTAAGCTTGAATAAAAATAATAAAAACAATAAGTCACCTAATCTAAAGTTTACGTCATATTTAAATGAGCGGGTGATAACTGATAAGGTCGTCGTATTATAACGACACGTCATGATAACAATGTTAACACAATTTATGGTTATTTACCGATGACTTACCGAAAATGTCATTGTAATCATTTTTAGGGTTCTGTGCTCCGAGGAACCGAATTTATTAAATACATTCCAATGCTGTTTGGGTTCTATTTTTTTTTGTGATCTGAATTATACAGCATATCTGCATGGGTTGTTCCCAGAGGTCCACGAGTCTATTGTTCTCGTAAAATGAGGTTGTGGTCAAATAGGATGTGGTCATATTTGAGGGTGTGGTAAAACCATCAAACTGAACAGCTGCCTCCATTTGACCAACATCGTAATCACGAGAAAATAATCAGCCATCCCATTTGGGTCGAGTAGGTATTGAAGTTTTGTATGGAACAGTTGATATTTTTTTACGTATATATATTGCAGATTAATAATGACACTATATAAAAAATATGTCGAATCCAGGTACATAGTATTGTGATCAGATATATTTAGCGACACACATAGTATCAGATATATAGTCGTGGGCGCAGAATTGGTATACGATAAACGTGAGAATAACTCTTTTTACATCTATAAAGTTTATAGTTACAGATTTTACTAACACACTATAGTTTTAACTAATACTTTGAACTTGAAAGTAAACACTAAGCAGTTCCTAGGCCAGCATGTGTCGCACACGACCACGTCTTTGATCACTGTCGCTCCATGAAACCATGGTTCGTATCTCCGCTCAACGCTAAACAAAGGCAATGGTGTCTCATTTTAAGTCCATACTCATGAAAGATCCAACAAATATAATATTTAATTATTTATCATGCTCCGCGGTATGGTTTTACGATGGGGAAGGAAACACGTCAATGCTATTTACCTTTATAAAAAAAAAACGTTAGCATTTTTATGCCAAAGAGTCACTTCAATTTACTGTTTTTTTAACCTTTATATACGAACATCAGTATACCTACTTGAGAATAACTAAATATACAGTAACACGGAGTACGGAACCACAGTACAAAATTACTTGCATTGCCCAGTATTTTTACGATAACACTTACAGTACAACTATTTTCTTAATGACCGACTGATGATGTTTCTTAATGTCAAACCGGACGCTCTCAATAGACTTTGAATATATTCCAAGTAAACAGTTATTTAAAAAACTTCTCATTTTACCTTTACCCTGTATGTACATCAAAGAACTATGCAGGCTAGTAAAAAATATCCGCACTATTTTCGCATGCAATCAGAATTAAGCCACAAAAAGGCTTCTGCTAGAAATAAATATACATTTAAATTTAATGTACCTCAATGAAGATTGCAAATATTTAGGAGGAATGTATATGTTAATGTCATTCAGGGGTATACTAAGTTACCTAACTCATTTAAGGAACTTCCTATCTCCATGTTCAGGAAAAACTGACAAGTTGGTTATTGGATAATTGAAACATGGAATATGGTAAAAATTCCAAGATAACATGTTCTTAATTTTGACATTGACATTAAAGTAAGGATTACCTAATTATAATAATATTAATTAATATTGGACTTAATGTAAATCACAAATCTTAAAATTAATTGTGCATAATTATTTTAGAATGACATTTGAATATTTGTACATCATACGTTGTCGTAGAATGTATAGAACCTAAAAAAATATTAACACCATACGACGTAAAACTACATTCTTACAAATAAATAAATTCTAAAAAAAATCTAATTCTAATTCGATTGAGAGCGTCCGGTCTGTACCAAGTGCAAAGGGCAACTGATAGAAATCCGACGACTGACGAAACACGAAGTTTGCCGAGGGACATTAAGAGGGCGCACACAGTTCCACTAGCGCCACTCGTTTAAAAAAATATTATCTCGTGACTGAGAAGGAATTTTGAATAACGGCTCAATAAGCACCCTCGGTAAGTGTGTCTAGAATTTTCTAATACCTTTTAAAAACTTTCATATTGAGACACGAATAAAAAAAAAACGATCTAAACAAAAGCGGCCACATTCCTCTAGATCGTATTTTGTCGCTTCGTGTCTCAATATAAAAGTTTACAAAAGGTATTAGAAAATTCAAGACAAACTTACCGAGGGTGCTTATAGAGCCGTTATTCAAATTCCTTCTCAGTCACGAGATAATGTTTTTTTAAAGGAGTGGCGCTAGTGGACCGGTGTGCGCCCTCTTAAGAAAATAGTTGTACTGTACCTATTTTTTATAAGATAATTTTAAAAACAATATCTATATTTATCACTACATAACCGGGCGGATAATCGATGTGATGCCATGCCAGTCTGTGTTTAAGTGATATTGAGCAATTTCATCCATCACGCCTGTATTCCCAGAAGGATAGGCAGACCAGTATAGTACACTCACAATTAAGATTAAATCTCCATGTGATAAGAAACGAGCCTTTGACAAGGCACAAATCCAGACCCCGAGTTGCTATGAAAAAAAAAATGCTTATGATTTGATACTAGAGAGACTGATGAGGCAGAACAACTTTTTGTCACATTCCCAAAGTAAAATGAATGACGCAACAAAATTTAGTTTAAATAACCTCCTCCTTTTTTTAAGTCGGTTAAAACTAACTTGTGGCAGCCCTATGTCCTCAAATGTTCGCTTGCTACTGAACGCTTTAGCCGCAAAAGTGAGCTAATGCATTAAAATTTCTGTTACGTTAATTTTAAAGTTTTTTTGTTACTTTCTTCTTTTTGTTGCATTTGAAGTTTTAAGTGAACAGGGGTAATTGTGAACCTACACCTTAATTGCGTAACACACTATCAATCAGAATCTGAATCATTTTGAAGGATATTGCTAATTCATTGCTTCATATGTTCGAAAAAAATGGTCAGATCAACAATGTAAATAACGCGATGAATGTTGTTGAACTGTCAAAATGAAAGCGATTCCTATTGTTAGTGTGTTACGAAATTTCTCCGCTGTATTTATAACTTAATTAATTGATTGAACATGTTTTCTTGTTTTACCCGGCTTTGGCGAAGCCAAAAGGAACGGTAGAACTGCGGCTATACGAAAACCAAAAAATTTCGACATCGATGTCTTGGTTATACCTTTTTACTTGGCGTTTTTGTCGTAGTTGGGTTTAAGTTTTTTTTATTATCTTCTGCAATAGGAGGTACCTACTGGCGCAATCATGTCGGTAGGATTTGGCAATTGTGTCAGGAAGAATATTTATCAGAATCCGTCATAAATCCTTGTATAATTACATTAATTATAAATAAGCTCGTAAGCAAAAAATATGACTCATCTAAGTACTTTGATAAATGATAATTTATGCAAAAAAACACTTGTATTTATTTATATACTTTTAAATACTCAAAAACTAATGTTTTAAACCACATCAAATTAACAATTCCACCGCAACAGCTTCATACGTATAACTCACAGGTTTCACATTACACTTAAACACGAGTCATCATCATCATTCGCCTGCTTTATCCCAATTTATTAGTGGTTGGCGCAACATGTATTTTTCCGCCATACTTCTCTATTAATCGTCATCTCATACTTAAACATGAGTACAGTACAAAATAGTTGTAGCTGGATATAAATTTTGCCGTTACGTGGTTCCTCACTTCCGCTGCAAACGTTTCGTAAGCTGCGCGACGTCACATTCCGGCGCGCGGCGGTGTGCTGCGAGTGTTCTTGATACTTGGTTTATTTTTACACGAAAATTACAACTATGCACAAAATATTATGTGTATTTTAATACTACGCAACTTTTAATACATGTTATTGGTTCACATACATACATAAGCTCACGCCTTCTTCCCATGGGGGTAGGCAGAAACTACAGAACGCCACCTGCTACGATCCTTACCTACTCCTTTTGTTTCGTTTACGTTAATACAACTGGTTATTGATTTAGTTTTAGTAAATGCAGGTCTTTGCACAAAACTAATGCCACGTTTTTTCAAAAATAGTTTAGTGAGCGAGTCAAATACTTTTTGGATAATTATGGTGTAAAGGAAGTATCTTATTGCAAAAAGTGGTTAATTTGGTTTTGTGATATGCATGTTCGTACAAAAACCACCGCAGCCTCTGTTATCTTTACTTTTTTATACTTTACTTTTTATAAAAACGAGTACCGTAAAACGGGGTGAATAGGAACAGAGGTATTAGTCGCAACGAAACTTTAAAAGGGACTTTAACATTGAAATAATATAGTTTGTTGCCAAAAGGGACTCTAATGTGTTTACTGTATTATAATTAACGACTAAGTTCCCTTGTTGGCAACAAAATATATTATTTCAATGTTAAAATCCCTTTGACAGTTTCGTTCCGATTCACCCCTGCGTTCTTATTCACCCCGTTTTACCGGTACTTCACTTTTTATCAAAAAAAAAACAATAGGTACTCGTCAATCATAATTTTAGTCATAAGCTGTTAAAAACTACTACCTACTTATAAACAATAATTTAAAATTAACTCACACTCCCTCTCACAGAGAGGAGGCCTGCGTCCCAGCAGTGGGATCATTATAGGCTGATTATGCTTATGAACCTCACCGAATTGATAGAGCACCCACATTCCAAATCTAGTCATTCGTAGAACAAGCAAAAATAGTAAAAATTACCAAAATTAAAATACAAAAATATTTCATATACATAAGGTCAGGTGCGTAGTACTCGCAACCGGCGTGCGTGTATGACCAGATGTATGAACGTAAACGAGGCGAGAGGAGTATGTAAGGATCGTAGCAGGTGCGTTCTGTAGTTTCTGCCCACCCCTATGGGAAGAAGGCGTTAGTTTATGCATGTATTTTAATGTAAAACACAAAACTCAGCATTTTAGTTAACATATAAAAATGTGCAGTTACGTCCTTCGCCACAACCTCGACACGACATTACGTCAAATGGACTGCGACCGCTCAGTCTTGATACTTCCGTTTACAGATTTTTTTTACTAGTTTTTTTTCTCTTTACTGATTTATAATTGTTTCGTCAACTGACACTATATTCTCTTTTTTAAGAGGCTGACAACAGCTAAAGCGCGGTCACTTTCGTACTGCATAGAAAAAAAAGAGAAGCGCGATGACACAACGCTGGTAATTTATTGCGAAATATGAAGCAATTATCTATTAACAAAAAAAATTATTGATTGGACAAAAAAATTAAAACACTATTACGTTAATATGTTGCTTGTAGAATAATCTGACAAAAAAACAGCATGATTGCATGTATATTAGTATGGTTTTTAATCGTTAAAATGAATTTTTAGAGGTATTTTCGTGATTTTTTCCATCGTATCAAATTAGTTGTATTATGTTTTCAACACACTATCTAATTAGCAAATATCCTGCAGAATAACATATATTTTTCTGATTTTGTTTACTGCAGTGGATCATATACTTTTAGGCACTATAAAACTTACGTTTAGGTCCTGTAATACCCCTTAATGAGGATACTAGCTTTTGCCCGCGGCTTCGCCCGCGTGGATGGCGGAAATTGTCCTACGGGAACATGCTACTGGTACAAAAAATAGCCTATGTCCTTCCCTAGAATGCCATCTATCTCCTTGTCAAATTTTATCGAAATCCGTTCAGCGGTTTAGGCGTGAAAGGGAACATAGAAACAGGGTTACTTTCGAATTAATAATATTAGTATGGATAATTTAAACCGTTATACTGTAATCCGATGCGTGTAGTAATCAAAAATAACTTTTTGAAGTGAAACTTCTTAGGTGGCGTTTCGATAATTGGACGAGAATTGAGAGTGAAATTTCAAGTTTAGGCAGATTTCTTACATGAGGGAGAAGCAAGATATAACTCGCTCTGTCTCTCACACTAAATCTCTCTTAGGCTCACTTGGTCCGCCAATCACTAAACACGTTTAGCGCTAACGAGTTCAAAACATAATTCTGTTTCTGTCAAATGTTTGAAGATGACAGAGACAGAATGGTGCTTAAAACTCATTTAGCGCTAAATGTGTTTAGTGATAGGCGGTGCTAGTGGGGTTAAGTCTTTATTTTTAAAGAAGTTGTACTTCCATCACCGTGTACTCCCAATTTTTTTTAGTAACAAAGTAATACTATTTCACAATTTAGGGCTGATTTTAGAACGTCAAATATCTTTAATGCTCGCGGGGTGATTGCGTAACACACTAGCAATAGGAATGGCTTTCATTTTGACAGTTCAACAACATTCATTGCGTTATTTACGTTGTTGAGCAGACAAATTATTCCAACATATGAAGCAATGGATTAGCTATAGGCTTCAAAATGATTCAGATTGTGATAGATAGTGTCTTACGCAATTAGGTTGCTGGAATAAAATTGCAGTCTGCCAGTTTTGGTACGGAAAAACAGTCAAAAATTAAATAAATTGTTTGGGTAACCTATGCCATTTTTCTGAGTTCTACTTGAATCAGTTTAGGGGATCTAACTGTCAGAATATTGAGAGGGAAGCGCCAGATAGCCCGCGAAATTCAAATTTTCTTACGTTTTTTGCAATTTGCAGGTCAGTGTCATACAAACCTACTGAATAAAATTGTCATTCAATAGGATTATAATGAACTTAGAGGGTTTTATTGATGATATTAATGATTATAATTGTGTTAATACATACTTGTTTCGGTGGCGAATTATATTCTGTTCAACATACAACCTGACACTGACCTGCAAATTGCAAAAAACGTAAGAAAATTTTAATTTCGCGGTCTACCTGGTGCTTCCCCTTTAACTATACTACAGCTTGAAATACTGAAACTTGAGTGTTATTTTGTAATTTTTCGTGGATCCTGTAATCATGAGTGCATTTTCGGATACAAATCCTGTCATCCCCAACATGCAGGCCCGGAACTACAATTATTTGTATTGTGTGGAAATCGGAAAAATTATCCAAGTAAGCGAAATAAAGCAGCCGCAACGCGGGCGCACCTTGTGCAGTCAGCCTCGCAGCATTTTGCTGACTGGCGAACTTACTAACAGGAGTTATTATTATTGCTTATTGGCTCGTGGCTAAGTAATATCAGACGCATGGGTCGATCGATCAGGTTAAGCAACGCCTGCCGCGGTTGGTCTGTGGATGGGTGACCATCTAGACTTACCAAGACTCCTCCGAGCCTCAGAAAGCACGTTAAGCCGTTGGTCTCGGCTGTCATTCGTGGATCTTTGACAGTCGTTACGTCATCTAACAACCAGTCTTACTAAAGGGTGTTGTTTTACCTACCAACTGAGTTTTAGCGGTCAGATAAGCAGTCTAGTCAGCTTGCTTTAAAAAGAGTGTCCTTGGAGTTTTTTGCCCGTTCTTCTCCATGGAGATCTACGTTTTGGAATGGGCAACTAGCTTCAACTTTCTGACTAACTGACCGACTCTTTGACAATTCAAAAGTGCCTGCAAATTGAAATAAATGCTTTGAGTTTGAGTCGCTCCATGTTAAATACTGGTATTTAGCTGCATCAGGTTAGACTGGAAGCTGACCCCAACATAGTTAGGATTTTTGGAAAGGGGAACAGATGATGAAGAGGGATTATTCTTATTAAATACGTTGACTGTGACTGGCCTGTGTCCCAGCAGTGGGAATGCTACGCTATGAGCTGTTCTTGCATGGACAAACATTCTGCTCAGTCTTAATAATTTTGTTCTGATTTAACCCACTTAGAACATAGTGGCGTCATAATTAAAGGAAATTGACCATTTGAGGACAGTGTAGGATGTGGACTAGTTTGCTCAAATGTAATACAATTGGTTTATATCGTCAAATAAAGATTCCATCTGATCGTAAGCAGTAATCTTTGGTTATTAAAACGGTTGGATGTACCAGAACTCTAATTGCGTAACACACTATCAATCACAATCTGAATCATTTTGAAGCTTATTGTTAATCCATTGCTTCATATATATGTTCCAAAAAAATTGTCTGCTCAACAACGTACCTAAATAACGCAATGGATGTTGTTGAACTGTCAAAATGAAAGTCAATCCTGCTGTTAGTGTGTTACGCAATTACCCCGCAGGTTGGGTACTACTACAGTCTCTAACGTATTTAAAAAAGTCCATTGATTATTTTCTTTTTTAACCCCGACGCAAAAAGTGGGGTGTTATAAGTTTGACCGCTATTGTCTGTGGCACCGTAGCTCTTAAACGGTTGAACCGATTTGGATGCGTTTTTTTCATTGGAAAGCAGTTTATTTTTTATTGGTAGTCTCTGTCACACTGCTCAGCCAAGGCCTCCCCTGTCTCCTTCCAAACCTCTTGCTATTTCTGGCCACGTCTGTCTTGGAAATATGTCCAGATCGTCACATCATCTTCACCGCGGTCGACCTCGACAGTGATGCCCTCCCTCACGCGTGCAGAGTGTTCAGTCTGATAGACGTTTTAATAAAAAAGTAACGATAGAAAATAAAAGTAGGTAGTAATAAAATAAAAATACAATACCAGCATACATAAATACTATAAACACAAATAGGTAAGCGCTCTTCCTCCTCTCCTAGCTCCTCGCTGTGCCCGACAGGGTCCACATTTAATTAATTTTAAGCCTATCAACTGTTTTACCAACATCATGGAATGCAGTAAAGAATTGAGAAATTGAATTGAAAGAGATGAAAATGTCAGTTAGGAATAGGCATTTTTTCGAGTGTGTGGAGGGCGTGTCAGACTCTTACTGACTAAAACCCACCGTGTTCCTTCAGTTGCCTGTGCGCCAGGGCCACGGTAACTCTTTCAAACAATCCGCGACCCCGGCAGGCATCGGCCCTATCGGACCCCGTCAATGATGCTGACATCTCTTTGAGCCGCGCGTGGAACACAACGCGCCGTCGACCCGGGCCTGGTCCTTACCGGATGGCGAGCTGCCCATTGCTCGCCGTTAGGAATAGGCTAAAGGGAAGATATAGCCTCTTCATCGACATCTTCATGATCTCATCCCAAATTCTTTGTGCTCGGCGCTGCATGTGTTCTCCTGCCATACATCTCTTTAAGTCGTCACTTCAGTGGTCACACCCTCTTCTTCTTATTCGCTTCTTAAATTCCCTTCAAAATGGTTGACCTGAATGGTGCTGATCCATACGTCATGTTCGTGAACGGGCGCCGTCATCGTCAGTAGGGACTGGTCAACTCTTAACTGCCACGGCTTATTTTAATTTAATTTAATATTTGAACTGTTTTTGTCTTTATTACGGACGCTTTTAACGATCTGCATCGTACTCACATGCATAATTTCAACATGAATGATGTAACTAATATTTTGTGACAATATTTTGATTTAAAAGAGTGTCCGTGGAGTTTCTTGCCCGTTCTTCTCCATAGATACCTACTACGCTTTGGAATGGGCAACTAGCTTCATATTTCTGACTGACCGACCCCTTGACAATTCAAAAGTGCCTGTAATTGGTTTATTTGAAATAAATGCTTTGAGTTTGAGTTGAGTTTGAGTTTTAGCGTGTCGATTGTTATCTAAATAGAGTTCCCCTAGAATTCAAGAACGACCTTGGCACCGTCTGTAGCGTCCATCAGTTCCATTAGCGTGCAGACAACAGGACACGCTGGACACGATATTAAGTACCCCATTGATAAATGATTTTATTTCTGTAAGTAGGTTTGTACAAACACTTTTACACGTCAATCATATTTTTTTAACTAGATGAGGTCGGCGTTTCCTATCTGACTACTCTGAGAAGAAAGGCCGAAACAAACTCAGAGGTCACAGTCTCTTTTCAAGTCCAGACATAATCTTGGTCAGATTATATGAAGACCATGTAGATTGGTGTCTGAAATGGTCTTTAGAGGAAAGAACCACACAGATTGAGTGGACCTGTCCATTGAGTGCACGCATTTGTCAGTAATCGTGCAGCTTAACTCAGAACTTAAGCAGCTCAACGATTCGCCGAACAATACCAAAGAAAGGACATTTTTGGGTAGGCCATAGTTTGTGGAACAGGACCATATATATTCTCCAGGACGGAGTCATTGGTGAATCTCCACCTGAGCACTTTCTAGCCGTTATGTACCCGAAAAGTATAATTAATCTTAATCATTTACATAATAATTAATCTGCCTACCTTTTCACAACAATGCTGCAGTCGGCTTCCAGTCTAACCGGAAGCAGATCTACAAATAACCAGCATTTTCCATTAATGGCTTTAATAATGTTGCTAATTTAGCACTAGCGAGTGATTCTAGGTATTCCTAGTCAGTCAATACCCAGTATAATATTACCTCCCCACTCCCCATTCCACCTACTTCACCAAGGGTGGGTTCTGTTTACCACTGAAATTCATCCCAGTACGATTAATTCCACGAATTTTACAAACTAGCTTTTGCCGTCGGTTTCAATCAAATGGTTTTTTCAGCAGAGTTAGGGCATTTTTCTGGGAGTTAAGACCGTGTATTCCCGTTCGTTCCCCCGACTTCGTCCACCTAGTGGGACGAACGGAAATTCGTTATTTTTTTTTTCCCGATCGTCCACCTGATGTTGCTGGTGGGACGCAAAGAAACAATTTATAAAAAAAAAATTGAGTCACTTTGGTCCCACCAAACAATTTCAAACTGGTTGTTTAATAGGATTTTTGGGATGAATATTTACCCATGCACAGTATTGATTTTATCGACCGCAAAAATAATTTAATATTCCATAGTACTTTTTGAAAAAACGATGGAAAACAAAGTTATTAGGTTATTACTACGATTATAACCGAAAATATCTCATATCTCAAAAACTTTTGACTTAAATAAAAAGTCACTTCGAAACATCATAATCTTTTAAATTACGGGATCGCACACACTTCTGTGCATTGAACTTTTTTTTCATTCCTTTGTTTTCATAATAATATGTGGAGAGTGCCACCCCAAATTATTTTTTTCGTAATTTAACTACACCATTGTTTAGCGGTGCACATAATACATCTTCTTTCCAATTTTCATCGGTATAAAACTCGGGATTTCTTTAGGATACGAGTGAAACCACATCCAAAACATAATTAAAACATAAAATTAGCTGAAAATAATGCATATTTAACAACGACTGCGTAATTTTACAGGAAATTGCAAAGCGCAGCCATTTTCTTTTAATTTCAACAAAATATTACTTTGTTGTGTTACATTATCGATCAATGCAATAATACAGGAGTTGTTTTCTTTTTATTGTTTCAAAATCGTGTTCTGTAGTTTGCAAAATTTTAGTTATTTTAAAGGAAAATCCGGTTTTCGTATTCTCTAAATTCATTCTCAGCCTCTTACCTCATTTTCTTTTTTCTTATTGAAGCGCAAAAGTCTGACAACCAGAGGGGTAAATACGTAACACACTAACAGTAGGAATGGCTTTCATTTTGACAGTTCAACAACATTCATTGCGTTATTTACGTTGTTGAGCAGACAAACTTTTCGAACATATGAAGCAATGGATTAGTAATATCCTTCAAAATGATTCAGATTCTGATTGATAGTGTGTTAGGCAATTAGAATGCAGTATTATCGTGTTACCCAGGTCAGATAGGCAGTCGCTTTGTGACGGCTAGGGCTTTGTAGGTAGACTGCGCAAGCCGTTAACTATCAGGTAGCTATCGGAGACAAAAACACTCAAGAATTGTTCATACATAATTATATTGTTCTGAAATATGCCTTTTTTGTGGGAAATCCTCTAATGACCTCTCCCACTCTGGGCGGAGCGGAAGGGCGTGTCAGACTCTTACTGACTAAAACCCACCCGTGTTCCTTCAGTTGCCTGTGCGCCAGGGCCACGGTAACTCTTTCTAACAATCCGAGTCCCCGGCAGGTTCTGTAATAGGCTAGATCGCGGATAAGGTCAATGTTCACTTGTCCTGAGCACTCTCACACTTATTTTTATGTAGGGTACCGTCCTTGGATCTATGGGTAGCAGGTAGGCCTGTCCGCACAGGCTCCGCAAGAGGCCGCTAAGGCCTTCGAAAGGCCGCAGTTAGCGCGCGTCGGCAGCAGGCCGAAGGATGCTTACGCGTCAGCGCGCTGTGCGGAGCAACGTGCAGTTTAGATTTGTCCTGTCCTCAGCCAGGACGTTAAACCCCTAGGTCAGGGCACAAGGAATCCCGAGGGTCAGGGAATAGCTCTGCTAGCTAAACCGGCGCGAGATCAAAATGGACAAGTCTTCTTAGGAAAATTTGTGTTGTTCAATCTTTTTGGTGATGTGCTTAGCAACTGACTAATTGTGAAATATTTAGCATCACTCGACTATTTACCGTTGAGATTTCTCACAACGCTACAGCTCTGTGTAGAATTCTGGTATCCAGGTACACATTCAAAAGCTCGGCAGATAGCAGTCATTGATCTGATCAAGATTATGTCTGGACTTTAAAAGAGACTGTGACCTCTGAGTTTGTTTCGGCCTTTCTTCTCAGAGTAGTCAGATAGGAAACGCCGACCTCATCTAGTTTTTAAAATATGATTGACGTGTAAAAGTGTTTGTACAAACCTACTTACAGAAATGAAATCATTTATCGTTTATCATTGCAGATATATTATTTTCTCCTAGTTTCAGTTATTATCCCTCCTTAGTCTTTATCGTAATAAGTCACCTTGTATATGACCTAGTTTACGCCATAAGAATCATATTTTATTCATTCCATTACTTACCCATGTCAGTCCTAACCGGCAGTTAGAATCTAGAAAGTTCTGTAATAATGACTTAAAAGTATTTCTAGCTTTTAGCGATAATATCGCCCATTGTGTCACCCTATGTAAAATTTCTACATTTACATCTGTAATTTTTATGGTGTACATAATAAAGAGTGTTCTATTCTATTTATATTTCTAGTCATACAAGCCGTGCATCCGATGAGATTTCCCAACGGCAAAAATGACGAACTTCTGTACAAATTTTCATGCCCGATTTAGTCCCTATAAGGGATGAATTTCAAAAAATCCTTCCTAAGTTATTACTTTCATTATACAGGGTTGAATTAAATTAGCTAGCGAAACCCCGCTGATGTGATAGGTATTGATATCTAAATATGATTAAATTTTTTTTTTTTTTTTGAGGTGTCGTCGACCGCTGTTTGTATTGATCTTGAAATACCAGTTTTCTTTTTGTGTAAACTTCACAGACGTGATTAGTATCGATAAAACATATTTTTTCAACTCATACTTCATGTAACAACGCTACCAGCGGGCGTTGACCTCTAAAAAAAACATCAAAAGATTTGAATTTTATCGTGTTTTGATATCCCCATCACGTCTGCGGAGTTTCGCTAGCTAATTTAATTTGACCCTGTATAAGGAAGTCCTGTGCCTAACTTCATGCTTTAGGCTGTGCGTTCTCCGTCAGTGAATTTTAAGATTATTACTGAGTATATATTAAAAACTGTGGTCTTCTCTCCACACCATATCTTCAACCTACAGCAGTCCACTGCTGGAAATAGGCCTCTCCAATTGCACGCCATTTAGCTCGATTCTCGGCCACTCTCATCCAGCTACTACCAGCCACCCTGCGAAGATCGTCGCTCCACCTGCCTGAGGGCGTCCTACCTTACGTTTGCCTATTCGCGGTCTTCACTCTAGAACACGTCTACCCCAACGGTCATCGGTTCTACGGCTAATATGGCCGCCCACTGCCACTTCAGTTTGCTTATTCTGTGAGCTATGTCAACAACTTTGGTTCTCTGCCGGATCACGTCTCGCGGGGTAATTACGTAACACACTAACAGTAGGAATGGCTTTCATTTTGACAGTTCAACAACATTCATTGCGTTATTTACGTTGTTGAGCAGACACATTTTTCGAACTTAAGAAGCAATGGATTAGCAGCAATAGGCTTCAAAATGATTCAGATTGTGATAGATAGTGTGTTAAGCAATTAAGGTACTGATCTGACTATTGAAAAACCTGTCCCTCGTTAACATAATATCACGCCATTCCCTAAAAGGTAAGGCAGAGCATCCACATTTCATCGCGAAATAGTTACAAAAACAAAATGTAAACACACAACCCGTCTCTTGGAAGTCGGTTAACTAACTGAGCGGTACACAAGTACGTACTGTCACATTTAAACCCCGTATATCGATTGGGGAACTAATAATAGAACCGGTAGACGGTTGGTGCAAGGCATGAGAGGAGCGATTTTGTTTCTTGCTTAAAATTATAACTTGCTTATGCTTGCGACTTCGTCTGCACGTATTTTATATTTCACATACATACATATATACATAAAACTCACGCTTTCTTCCCATGGGGATAGGCAGAAACTACAGAACGCCACCTGCTACGATCCTTACATACTCCTTTTGTCTCGTTGTCGTTCATACACGCCGCGTCGGTTGCGAGTACTACGCACCTGATCTTTCTGAAGAACATCACCAATAGAATATATGTGAACCTGCCCTTGGTTGAAATAAAACGTCGGTTATTTAAAAAAAAATTGCCGATCATACATTTTGATCGCGTCGGTATTGCAACTTTTCTATGAAACAGCAAACTTTTTTGTTGATAACCGACGAATATTTTCTAGGCTAGGGGGGTCTAGAATCATGTGCTGAATTCATGGTTTCAATTTGCGCGTCGATGTCCCTGCCACCCTGTATAATGTAGATTCAAATAGATTGGTATTGACACCCTTACAAGAAGTATGTAGTACAGCACAACCATTTTCTTTTTCCCTCGGGAATCATCGGATTTCCGAATACACACGAATGCTAATTTCCATGTCCATCAATTATTAGATTTCAGTATAGTGTATAATAATTTGAATTTAGAACTAAGTACTTTATTGTTGTTTTGTTTTTATTAAAACAACATAAAGTACTTAGTTCTGAGTTCAAATTATTATACATGATAAATCTAATAATTGATGGACATGGAAATTAGCGTTCGTGTGTATTCGGAAATCCGATGATTCCCGAGGGATTTAAGAACATAGTAGCCAACACACAGTGAGATCAATACTCGTTGCTTCTCTCTCTGAGAAGAGGCTTTTGTACTTCAGAAGGACAATACCAGGAATATTATTCCAAAACCGGTGACATTATTTGCGAACACAAACGATACCTAACTCTGCACAAATTTCAGAAAAAAAAAACAGGACAAAAAATACGTTTCCCTAATCTATGTAAGCTAGTCTTTATTAATAAGTTAAACAAACAACTTTAGTAATTAAGACCTTCTCATCTGCAAGTTAAGGCTCAAAATCAATTGGCAATTAATGTAGTATTTGGTACATACGCCTTTCTAAGAGTAGCGATTGAAACTTCGTGAGCAGTTGTTTACTGAGCTCGGGGAGTTTTGATACTTTTATTTTTATTATGAAAACGGGAAAAAATATTTGCGTCAGGTATTTGGATGTATTTTCTTGGTTCTTTTAGGGAAAGACGGGATTTATTTTTTATTTAGATTCTGTATGTAATCGTAAGTAATAAATATTTATTGATGATACTCGCAGATTTTTTTTTATGACTTTAGAAAGGCTTCCAAAAAAAAAGTTTAATAATAAGGATTTTAATATGAAATCTTATTAAGTGGCGAAATGTGGGTATATTCGGGAAATATAGGCGTATGTTATGTTACTGCAAAAATAGAAAAAAATATGAACATGGATATCTTTCTCTCAAAATAAAATTAAATCAAAATAGATGTTGACTTTTACAGACATCCTTGAAAAATCTTTAATTAGCAGCATATTATTATTCAAAATAATTATCTTCGCGTGTTAAGTAATACTGTTAAGCATAAATAATTGATAATTTCTTCATTATCTCTGTGGATGAATATGAAGTAATACTAAGTAGGTTAAGTAACTAACTACGCATTTCAATATTAATTTTATTAGAACCACAAACTGCCCTGTCAAGCGTTACTGTTGAGCATGAGGTCATGGGTTTGATTACCAGGTCGGGCAAAGTGTTATTGGGTTTTCCATCTTGAATTTTTCAGTAGC
This sequence comes from Dryobotodes eremita, assembly GCA_917490735.1. Lineage (NCBI taxonomy): Eukaryota > Metazoa > Arthropoda > Insecta > Lepidoptera > Noctuidae > Dryobotodes > Dryobotodes eremita. The sequence continues at coordinate 865,624 of OU823269.1, forward strand.
AGCCCGGAGTCTGGATTTGTGCCCAGTTGATGGCAATAGGCTCGCCCTCTATTACATGGTAATTAAATATAACTGGCGAAATGTGGGTGTACCTATTATAGGTAGACCGCTGCTTAATCCTTTGGGGGAGCAAGGTGTGATGTTATGTAGAAACATAAGATTATTTCAGGTTTATATTATTACTAGCGACCCGCCCGGCTTCGCTCGGGTAGCTAAGCATAATATAACATAGCCTATATCACCCGGAGATAGTGTAGCTTCCCAACAGTGAAAGAATTTTTTAAATCGGTTCAGTAGTTTCGGAGCCTATTCAATAGAAACAAATATCTTTTCTCTTTATAATATTATTTCACTGTATTTCGTATATTACAAAATACATTTAGGTTATACCTTAGCCTCAGCAACACGTGGTGGTTATGCTATTAAATTGTAGCTTATATGAAACGTTTGTATTTTTAACATAGCACCATCTATTGAATACTTACTCAATCCAGTCAACAGATATCGCCATCTGTTAGAATCGTTTGGAGCTAACAGATAATTGTGACTGTCAAATAATAGACAAATAATTTGCAATAAAATAATATTGCGACTATAAATTGAGATGTAAGCTATCCTATCTCTCAAGTTGGATCAAATTGCACACGGTGTGCAAATCAAATTTAAAATAGGTTCAGTAGTTTAGGAGTCCATCGCGGACAAACAACGTGACACGTAATTTTTATATATATAAAGATTTTATTAGAACAATGTTAAGGAAACTTCTGACTCGTTTTACTATATTTTGTGTCATCATATTTTATAAATTGTTTGTAATTTATTTATATTTTCACTCATTACTTTGTGGTTAATCTGTGTTACTACCCAGTCGATTACACAATACATAATAATATAATGCGAAAGTAATTCTGTCTGTATTTCTGTTGATTACCTTTTCACGCTTTAACGGCTAAACGGATGTGGATGAAATTTGGCGCTCGTATAGACCTTGACCTGTGTTAATAATAATAATAATAATAAAAGTTTATTTAGAACAAGTTTCAGGACACAAATTTACAAAAGGAAACGAGGATAGCTACAAAAGTTAAAACTGTGGCGCAGCTATCAACGCCCAGGTCAAAAAATATGGTTCATTTGTTCCAGACTAGTAAATTACAAAAAAAAAAAAAAAAGAAGAAAATTATTAAATTAAAGGTACTAACTATTCTGTGTGTATGAGTGAGGGTGTGTATGAGTGAGGGTGTGTGTGAGTGAGGGTGTGTGTGAGTGAGGGTGTGTGTGAGTGAGGGTGTGTGTGTGTATTGTGGGGTATGCGAGTATTGAGCGTGAGTGAGGGGGGCGGTGTTTATGTAATAAGATTGATGTTACAGGAATGTAAGTGTTATGTTACCACAAGTTTTTCTGTTGCCTCGTAGGAGAAGGATTTAAGCAATTCTGACAGTTTTTTTCTAACTAAGGTTCTTGTTAAAGGATAAATTTGACTGTTTCTATTTATGTTATTGTAGAGTTTAGGGCTAACGTAGTTAAAGTGGCGTCTTACTAGTGCCAATCTGGAGAAAGGTATCTTGCAAACTATGTCGGAACGTCGCTTTTTAGAGAGGTATTGTGGGTCGTACTTCATGAGGTCGTGCTTCTTGATAACAGTTTGAAGTATAAATAACTGTCTAACAGTGAGGACGTTACAGAGCGAAAAAAGTTCCGACGTTGGGAATCTGGCAGGTTTCATGGCCAATACTTTTAGCACTGCTCTTTGAGCTCTCTCCAAACGCAGAATAGTAGTCTTGTGTGTACCTCCCCAAACCGTAATGCAGTAACCAAGGACTGACTGGACGAGTGCGAGGTAGATCAATATAAGGCATGGGAAGTCGGCAACCGCCCTGAGCTTTTTGAACACGTATATAAGTCTTCTTACACGGACCACGACTGAGTCAACCTGTTTTTTCCACGTTAGGCAATTGTCTAATATGACTCCAAGATATTTAATGTTGTTGGAGCGCTCTAACTGGGCACAATTACAGGATATAGTGGCCACAGTATGAGAACAAACATGGGTTTTGATATGAAATGACGTAGGTGGTTGTGTAAGAATTCCTGGTGTGAAGGGTATGAACTTTGTCTTTGCAATGTTGAGTGTGAGTAGGTTTGAGTTTAACCAATCCATGACCAAACCCAGAGCGGTCTCCGCATTCTCACGAGTGTCATGCCAATCCTTACCATGCGTTATAAGAGCTGTGTCATCCGCGTAAGTAATGATTCTTGTGTTTGAAAGTGATAGCTGGCACAGCTCATTGACATAGATAAGGAAAAGAGTGGGCCCTAAGACGCTACCCTGAGGCACACCAAATGACATGTCTTCCGGTGTACTTATAAAAGATTCGACTTTCACAACCTGCTTCCTTCCCGTCAAGTAGCTGCAAAAGATTTCGAGGGCATTTCCTCGTGTTAAGACATATGTGATACTTTTTTCCTGATGGTGGGATAATTTCCGACCACTACGGGCTAATGTCGTGATGGTCCAGTGATTAAGGCCTCGCCTTTTTCATGCACGATGTTGTGGATCCAAATCCGGGCATTCAAAGTGACTTTTTCAATTCGTACTTTCTAAGTTTATCTTGGACATCAATGATCTTATAATTATAAGTCTGAAACCGCCATTCCGCCTTAGGCAAGTGTGGTGATCAATGCTCATGCCTTCTATGTATGAGAAAAGGCCTTTGCCCTGCAGTGGGACAGTAATGGGCTGGTATTATGATTATTACGCGGGCGAAATCGTGGGCAAAGGATAGCACAATATAATTATACAAAAGTTATATTAAAGCTACACAAATTACTGCAAACACTGTCATTTCAACGTATCATAGAATTGTAATCTAATTTCGCACGGTGATTCAAAGCAATGAAAGAGTTACGTAATAGTTGCAAGTATCAAGATTGTCACGGCGCAGTCTGCGACCCGACTCTCATCTTTCACTGCTTTCCTTCGGGGACGGACTTGGCCGAAGGGTTTATAATGTGTTTTGTTAGAATTTTAGAATGCCTTGCGTAAATTGGAGTTTGAAATTGATTTTGGTAGATTCTGTCGTGGATTTTTTAAATTAAATATGGAATTGATTTTTACGATGATTGAAGTGACAAACAACGACCAATTATTCAATTAAATTGTATTTATTTATAGTTAGTTATTCATTTAATGTAGTACCAAGTGTAAATAGTTAGTTGTGTTATATATTGTTTAGTGTTAGATTTTGTATAATTTTGTCATTATTAAAATAATAAATATTACAACAACAAAAAAATAATCATCCTGTATATTGTACTTATAAAACTAAGTATTTTGACTTCTTGATTAATCAGGTATTGATTAAAAAAAATGCAAATTCGCAAAGACACAAGATTTGCGAATTTGCATTTGTTTAATAATGTTGTTTATGCAAAATAAGTAATGAGACATGATAAGTTTAGCGATTTTTTGTTATTAACATTAGTATTTTTTTAAAGAAACAGACAAATTAACTTAAATATATGCTGTATGCATGTAACTACGTGCATACAGCATTTATTTAAGTTAATTTGTCTGAAATATTGGCTAGGATCAAGATAATTATACTTGTTGAACTGTATTACCGTTATAAATATAACATCCCATATATTATTATGCTTACTATGTTTTTTAAGCATGACTTCCATTTTTTACATGAAAGTAAAAAAAAAATGGTATTTAAGTTAAAAATAAATCGCAAGTTGTGACATAACCTTCAATTTATATTCAGAGAACATTAAAGTCTTATAATAGCCTCCTTACTAATAAACGTTGTATAGCGTCTGTATAATTACACAATGCTTTGTCTTCTTCTTTCGAACGTCAAATTACTGACGACTGAAAGAGAGGAATCGGTGTGTAACTACACAGACGCTATACAACGTTTATTAGTGAGGAGGTTAAGATGCAAATAACATTCGTAAATAAAAAAAACTTGTTGTCATGCGGCTGCCGCCTTATTTGTGAAAAGTACAATTTATCTATTTTGTAAAACGACTTACGTCACTAATTAAATACCTAATCATTCGATAGATAAATACGGGTACTGGATTGAACGTGTTGTAGTTAAATATCATTATTGCATACTAGCTTCAGCCCGCGTGGATGTCGGAAATTATCCTACGGGAACGTGGTACCGGGACAAAATATCATCTATGTCCTTTCCCAGAATACCATCTATCTCCTTGCCAAATTTTATCGAAATCCTTTCAGTGGTTTAGGCGTGAAAGGTTACATTCAGACAGAGTTACTTTTGAATTTATAATATTAAGTATTATTAGTATTATTGCATATGGCTATAGCTCTTTGAATTAGGACCATAAGGATCGAAGAACCAGTGAGTTTAAAGGAAGAACGAGGATCTCTGTACCTACGTTGATTACGGACGAGGACCATTAAAGTCCCATGACAATCTCATGCGTCAGTTATCAGCATAGGCACAAAGATCCTCGTGTTCTCTTCTTTACAATAGGAGATACGCATATCCAACAGTCATATTAAATCATATGCAAGGTATTCTAATTGTTAATTTATATTAATACTAGCTGCGCCCTGCGATTTCACCAGCATAAGTCTCGATCCCATGGGAATATCGAGATAAAAAGTATCCTATCTCCTAATCCAGGTCATGGTCTACCCATGTGCCAAATTAATTCCATATCTGTTCAGCCGTTTTAGCGTGAAAGCGTAACAAACAAACTTACTTTCGCATTTATAATATTAGTTAGGATAACCAAATGCATGATCTCCCTTTTCTTCATTCCGTCAACTATTATGCGATAAAAGCATTCATGTCACGACGCTATCATTAAATATAAAAAAATAATAACCCGTTTTCATTGTAGTCGAGTAAATTAATTATCTAAATGACTATAATAGATAAGATTTATTAACCTTTGTGGACGCCTAGTTTTAAAATGAGATGATTTTGTCATTTGTTCAGGTTTTATCTATACATATAATAACTTTAGTAACTATTTTTTTTTTGTCCGTTTATCTCGATATATATTCCAGATTGACGCTAAAACTGCTGAACGGATTTGGATGAAATATGTCACACAGATAGTTTATAACCTGAATTAACTCATAGGGTATTTTTCCCGTGGGATATTTTCTGACATCCACGCGGGCGGAGCCGCGGGCAAAAGCTAGTAGGTGAATAAGCTGCTAAGAGCCTGACTGTGGTGGTATGAGCGTGTGATGCAGAGATAAGGTATAGAAAATATTGAAAGTTTTTTTTTTGTTTAAAAAAATGCCGGTGTCAATGTCAAAGTCAAATCATTTATTTCAAATAGGCACATAGAAGGCAGTTTTGAACATCAAAATTTACAAAAAAAGTAGAATTGATTCTAGTTGCCCTTTCCAAAATGTAGTTTCGTATGGATAAGAATGGGCAAGAAACTCCACCGTTACTCTTTTAAAATGTTTTACAACATACATTATCTATATTAATTATATGTGAAGACGATGCACCTAGAATAAAATTACTGTACCACAATAGGTAAATAAAAAGAATGACAACGAAGATGGGACGGCCAAATAAACAATGAATGGATAGTGTGAAAGATGATATGGCTAGAAAGTAAGTGGCTGCCGAGATGACGACTGATAGAGATGTGTGGATCATGGTATAATAATATACTTCGCCAGGTATAGTATTCAGAGACTCAGTGGTCACGTGGGAGACACAAGCCTACGTCATCACCGCTGTGTTACCAGTAGTGCGTAATAATAACTCCCAAACCGCCTTTATTATCTGTGCGAATCCGATAAAACAATGAGGTTTTAACTAACAATTACGTTGGTACATGTTTAAATTGAATTGTTTCGTTTGATTGGAAAACAAAATGACAATTTAAATGCTTTATATATATTTTTTAACAGAATGGTGACTGAAAATGTTTCCATAATTCGTGTTTTGTTGCAATAAAGTGGCAACTGGATAGTGACGTAAGCATGTGTCACTCCCGGATTGCCAGACCTTATTTTTTTAGATCATGGTGTGGATGAAGACATGGTGCACTGACCATTAATACATTGGGATAAGGCAGTACAAGAACTTTTAATTTAATTTTATATTTATTGGAAAACTTATAGCTAGGCACGTTCATTTGTGTGTGTGTTAATTAATCTGTTGACAAAAGCGAATGATACCGATGTATTGATCACACAGTGTCACAGTTAATTAAAATATAAAGTTGTCTATAAAATGATGCTTTGTTTGACCTTGAATAAACCTGTTTAAGTTCATACATAATGTATGAATTTATGACAGAATTCATCTATAAGAGATTGTAAACTAATAATTTGTTGTTCAAATTTAATATCACACCTCTATAAATTAAATATTTGTGCTAAACCTAATTTAAATTACTACTTTAGATAATATAAATGAAAAAAAAAACCTTAGTTAAAATATTTCAGACTCGATGTTAATTTTATAACAATGCTGGATATTTTCATTCCTAACTTTATAACACTTATATTCAAAGAAAATTTTATTTTTAGGGATTCCAGTCAATGCCTACTTATTTATTATGTAGCGTCAGTTGAATAATAGAAATAGTATAGTAATAATATAATATATATATAAATATATAGTATCAAAATACTTTTCCTTAAAACTAAAATGAAAAAGCAGTTTTCTTTGTGCAATTTCCTCATATAAGTTCTTAAACAGTTAATTCTGTCAATTTTATGAAAACTCATTAGAAATTTGAAATTTTGTATAATAGAAAAAGTTGGCCGTCATGAGACGCCCGGCAGATGTGAAACAAGACATTGATGGTTAATTAAAGAATTCATAATTTAAAAAAAAAACAATAAGTAAATGTGGAGAAAAAAGACATCATTATATTTTTCTTACATTACGGGGCATGACGTCATAAGAGAGCGTCATGCCGTTTGCCGTCACGGTATACGATTCGGTTTTACTCCCAAGTAATCCCAAGGCGCGCCAATAGATGTACCGCATCAAAAAAAAACTACTTTAAAAAAAATGGTAATTTTACTAACCTTAAAAAAAAAATTCAACCATACCTCATAAAGAAAAATATAAATTAGAAAAAATATCACAAGAAAAAAAAATTACAATAGCTACTTAAATAATAATACTGGTACGTGCGGAGTGCGTCCCTGTGGCCCCCCGCCCCGCGCCGCCATTTCGTGTTATTGAGAATTTATGTCGCTTAGGACGCTTGCACACTGCCGATGTTAAGCCTTAAACATTCATTTGACTAATATTATAATTAGAGAATATTTGTTTAATTTTTTATATGGATTTATTGTTAAAGTTATGAGAATTATTTGTGTTGACAGTAACAAATATAAATTCATTATAATACATGGACGGCTTTGTCTTTATCAAATTCATTGACGTTACCAGCACCCTCTATCAATCATAATATGAATCATTTTGAAAGATATTGCTAATACATTGCTTCATAAGTTCGAAAAATGTGTCTGCTCGACAACGTAAATAACGCAATGCATGTTGTTGAAATGTCAAAATGAAAGCCATTGCTACTGAGTGTGTTACGCAATTACACCGCTGGACCAAAAAGTTACGATTATTGATATATAATTATGTTGAATAGTTAGAAAATGACAGAGACAGAATTATGTTTTAAAATACGTTGAATGCATTTAGTGATTTCTGGTGCACGCGGGCCTTGATGTCTTAAAGTTAAGTGCTGTGTTGTAAACTTCACTAAAAACAATTGTGAAATGTGAAATAAAGATACAATAAGAAAACAAACCAATTAAAAAAAAAAAACAAATATGCAAGTTAGTAATGAAAGTAATATATCGCTGTTGATTGTAAAAAAATACTTTATTTTGAACAAAATACTTAATTATAAATGCAAGTCTCATAATATAATATTTCAAACTAGTTTCTGACCCCGGCATTTATTTTAATTAGTGTGACCTTATAAACTTGTTTCTTTTAACTGTAATCGTTATTATATGTTAATCCTACTAATATTATAAATGTGAGAGTGTGGATGTTTGGATGTTTGTTACTCAATCACGCTAAAACGGCTGAACAGATTTTGATGAAATTTGGCACATGGGTAGACTATGACCTGGATTAGGATATAGGATACTTTTATCCCGATATTCCCACGGGATCGAGATTTCTGCGGGTGAAACCGCGGGGCTCAGCTAGTATTTGATAAACAGGAAACGTTTGTTTCGGTTAAGCTCACTTCATTTGTAGGGTAAAAACTGGAGTAGATATAAAATCAAGGGTTATTTATTGTATTATATTTAGATAATGAACAATTCGCACATGTTCAAAAGGTAATATTTATTTCCTTCAGTAAATATTCAGGTTTGAATCCTGCCAGTTACCAAATCTACACACATAATTTTTTTTTTTTAATATTTTGTTTAAAAAAAACGGTTAAAGTTTGTTAAAGTCTAATTTTTGCCTCGAAGAATACTGTTTTCTTTACATACAAATCTTCTATAAATCCAAGTTCCAAATGCTTAAACTTAACACATTATTTTTTATATTAAAAACAAAAACTGTTTATTTTTTGTGGTATCTCATATTTTGTCCTAAATATTACTGTTATCTTTACATCTAATAAAAACGATAATTTATTACTTTCACAAACAAAACACAAAAAGAAAACTTATTTAGCATAATTTGCAAAAAGTCCGTCGGCGAGTGTGAACGCACCCTAAAGGCCGGGGCGTTGCACCGAATAGATCCGACGAACGCTATCAATTGTACATGTGGTTGTGTGCGTTTGTATGTGTGTGTCACATGTGGCTCATACAGCGTGTTGCTTTTTGAAGGGAATGTTTGTGCTTTTTTTTTTTGGTGGCAGAAAAATAAAATATTTATGTACCAAATTAACATCATAAGATCGGGTATGGTTGTAAATGATACGATAGGATTATATTTTTTTTCAATAGAAGGAAATGTTAATTTATTCTTTGTAATATGCATCTGCAATTTTCTTTGTCTTCATGTAGTATGTCTGTCTTCTCTTTAGCTAAATTTAATTTGAAGAATGGTTTATTATAGTAAACAGTTAAATATGTAACTGCAGGCCTTTCTTAATTATTCAATTTTTTTTTTTTCTATAAATTAATTAAAACCGGTGTATCTCAGTGTGCTCTTGTAATTATAACAAAGTATCACACGTATTACTCGTAGTACGAGTATATATTGTTAATTATTACAACATAATGTTTTTACATCAACACAAAATATTTTTTTCACTACACAATTTTCTTATCACTATTCTTCAAAGGGTAATTCTTCACTATCTTTCTTTCACTTATTAAAGTCAAATACATCTATAGCCATCCTCTTAAAACCCACAACTTAAATAAAGCAAACAACCAGAAAAGCAACACGCTCTATAAGTTCACCTTGTTTCCACACACGCATAATCTTCATATTATATACTTATGTACGTGTACATGTGTACAATATCGAGTTGTAGTTTAGTCCAAAATATTGGATTTTAGACTGCAATGATATTTATTCTGAGTAAAGGTTAGTTTTGGGAAACTAATTCTAGGTTTGTGTATTTCAAAATAGTCACAGGGTGGCAGGGACTTCGACGCGCAAACTAACCATGAATGTAACACATGATTCTAGACCCCTAGCGTAGAAATTTTTCTACAGTTATCAAAAAAAAATCTGCTGTTTCATAGAAAAGTGCAAAACCTACGCGGTCAAAATGTCTGGAACAGCGGGGTAATTACGTAACACACTAACAGTAGGAATGACTTTCATTTTGACAGTTCAACAACATTCATTGCGTTATTTACGCTATTGGGTCGATAATTTTTTCTGACACATGAAGCAATAGATTAGCAATAGGCTTCAAAATTATTCAGATTGTGATAGATTGTGTGTTAAGTAATTAGGGTGCAGGTATATATCAATTTTTTAATAACCGACGAAATTATTTCAATCAGGAGGGTTTAGAATCATGTACTAAATCCATGGTAACTGGTTGCGCGCCGGTCTCTATCACTCTGTATTTAATGATATTCTTGTCCGAAATATTGTATTTTAGAGTGTAAGTATGTATTTGTTATAAGTTATTATTTTTAACATAAAATAACATTACACCTGTATTCTCAGACGGGTTAGACAGAGATGTAGATACCTATAGTATACCCACATTTCGACAGTTACCTTTTTAAGTCCCATGTAATAAATGGGTAGTATTTAAACGCAAATCAAAAAATATCCTTTTTCTATGCAATAAGATTCCGAATTCCCATCAAAATTACTGATTGCACAGCAAAATATTCAACTCAAAATATCACTAAACACACTACAATTTATTTTCGCAGCGTACAGCGATTTTTCCTAAAGCAAAAGCTTTTTCATCAATTTATTTTCTATTCCCAACGAGTACCACATTTTTTTAATTGCGTTTTACCGAAATCTAGGGTAATCTAAATATAGGGTTAGGGTTAATAAGCTGGTCGACGGAGCCCCGCTTCGCGGGGCTACTATTTCTGTCTAAAGGGTTTAAAGGAACCTAACCAACCGAACCTCGGGATGCCACTGACGTCGACCGTCTAGGGTTAGTATTTTCGGGAACATTTATTATGTTTTCGGAAACTTAGTTCATTCTGGTTGATTTGCTGTGCAGTCAGTATTTAATTTGCTGTGCAGTCAGTATTTAAATGATGGAAATAAATTGCTATGTGATTATTTATTTGATGTGCAATTAATAATATCCCGTAATAAATAGGGTGAGCCTATTAAATTAATATACTTATTAATTATTAATTTTATTGTACAGGCTAGTGTAATGTAAATTAAAGTTAGATATTTATTTTACGGTAGTTTTAGATGGATTTGAAGTACACTTGTTTATTTTTTAATTTTCTAACGAATTTGTAACCAGACATGGGTCAAATAATTAACGGTAAATAGAAAGAAAGAACGAAAATAAATTTATTTAGCAACAACTACAACACAACATTTACAAGTAAAAAAGACAAATAAAAAGCGTAAAATGCGTTGTGAGAAATTAGCAGCAAAGTGTGCCTCGCGGCTGCGCCAAATAGGTCCAGTTCGGCAAAAATGTCAAACAGCTAGTGCCTGACGCTGGTTTTCAACGGAACCTGAAAAAGAAAAAAATAGGTATTATCATATTATCAAAATTGGCAGACGAATGAGTGATTATGTTGTCAAAGTCAAGTCAAATCATTTATTTCAAATAGGCACATAAAAGGCACTTTTGAACGTCAAAATTTACAAAAAAATAGAATTGATTCTAGTTGCCCCTTCCAAAAGGTAGTTTCGTATGGAGAAGAATGGGCAAGAAACTCCACCGTTACTCTTTTAAAATATTTTACAATATTATGTAAGTTCACATTAATTATGTAATCATATGTGAAGACGATGCACCTAGAATAAAATTACTATACCACAATAGGTAAAAAGAATTAAATATAATGCAAAGGCAGGTAAATTAATTATGTGATAGATGCATGGTGCTCACATATTTACAAATATTGAAAAGTAGACGATGTTTCCAAAATTTCAACAAGTAATAATTTAGTGTGTGAGTTTAAGTAGTTAAGTACATAATGTAACAATCAATGTCATAAAAATTATAAATTATACAATCAAATTAGCAACCAGTTTGATTTTGTCTAGACTCTAGATTGTCCTATGGAGCAGGACCAGCATGTTTCCAAGCATTCTTATCTAGGATATAATCCTCTAATTTGTAATATGCTTGTTTACAAAGTGTACTTTTTATATGAGTTTTAAATTTTCTTTCATTTAATTCCAATATGTCACAATGTTATTTGTAGATATAAGTATGTATGATAATTGATAAGAGATTACACCGATATCGTACATGGCATTGACATTTCTGGGTTCCTTACCAATCGACATCAACTCATCCTCCTAGATATTTCTCTGCTACTTTGTGGTCGGCTTCGGATTTTCAATAAATGTATTTTCTTTCTTTCTTTTCTTTACCAACATCATCTGCCAGCCTTTCCCCAACTATGTCGGGGTCAGCTGCCAGTCTAACCGGATGCAGCTGAATACCAGTAGTTTACATGGAGCGACTGACTATCTGACCTACAAAACTCAGTTTCTGGGTAACGATACCACGCGGTAAGACTGGTTGTCAGATTTGGGCTTCTTGAATACCCGTAGATAACGACTGTCAAAAATTTACTAATGACAGCAGGAATCAACGCGCTTTCTGATACATGAAACGAATGGTCACCCATCCACGTAATGGACCTCCATAACCCAGCTACTGGATAATACTCTGTGGTCAGCTTCTAATCTTAACAAATGGAACTGAATATTTAACTTGTTTTGTCTTTAAGAATATTAAATTTCATTATGAAAATATTATAATATTCATAAAGTATCAAGTAGTGGCCTTCGTACTATTTATAGAAATTTGATTGCTTCGTAAATATGAACCTTAGTTCCGTGGAAAATAATTGATTTTCCATTGATACGGGTTGAGTTATGACTTTTATAAGTACATATTATGTTATGTGTAGTTTTTTTTTTACTTTTAGATGGCTTTTTTAATGGTTGAGTAGTTTGTGAGGGGTGATCATCGGTAATGGTATGGTGACAAAAAAATTACCTTTTGTACTTGAGGTATCGAGTTCGATTCTTCATTTAAAACTAGCTTTGGCCCGCGGCCTTGCCCGCGTGGAGGTCGGAAATTATCCCACGGGAACGTACTACCGGGTAGAAAGTATCCTATGTCCTAGCCCAGCCCGTCTATTCTGAATAAATCTCATGAATCTAAGAAAGAAAGATCGAAAAAAAATTTTTTTGGTACTCGCACAAGAAATCCAAACAAAAACAAAATATATAAACAGGAGCATTGAAAACTAACATAAAAACAACAATAAACAAGTAAAAATAAAACACCTGTGCGAGGCCAAAAGGCTCCTATCTCAGCATAATGTTGCGATATTTATAAAAAAAAAACATACCGCAGCGCTGGTATTCTGATAGGGCCCGCTGTGATGCCACGGACACATCTACGGACATCCATAAATCCCACTAGGGGATTCTTCTTTCTCTTTCTTTTTTTTTCTCTTTTGTTTTCGTTTTTTTTTCGCTAGTGGAATCTTTCTCATCTTGTGAAAACTTCTCTCTCTATACGTGTTACTGTCACCCTAATCTAATTAGCCGTTTAGGCTTGAAAAGATCACAGACAGGCAGACAGAGAGACAGACAGACCAACCGCGATGGTTATAGTTCTTTCCTTTTTCGTCTATTTAAAAAAAAATCCTTTTAAACACAAAACCTATTAAAAATAAATTAATGTCCTTAAAACAACAACCTGTACATAAACACACACACACTCACACCCCCACACACACACACATGCACTGTATTTACAACACCACAACACACACACGGTTATGTTAAATTTAATTGTAAATGTACACCGCGTTCTGCTCTCGTGTAGAATTGGGTTCTGTACACATTTTAAGATGATAGATTAGGGTTCCTCGGACAAGGACTTTTTATTTTTTTGTGTGATAACTAAAAATCACGCCTGTATTTCCGAAAGGGGCAGACAGACTATTTAGTATACCAACATTTCGCCTTTAAAAACCTAGACTCCGACACCGTAATTGCGCACCACACTATCTATCACAATCTGAATCATTTTGAAGCCTATTACTAATCCATTGCTTCATATGTGAGACAAATTTGTCTGCTCAACAACGTAAATAGCGCAATTAATGTTGTTGAACTGTCAAAATGACAGCCGTTCCTACTGTTAGTGTTTTACGCAATTACCCCGGTGCGCGCTGGTTGCTATTGAAAAATGTCTAATGGAAAAACCCAATACCAATAACACTGCTCGACCTGGGGTCAAACCCAGGATCTCCCCGCTCAGCAGTCAAGTTTGCAAGCATAGACCAACTAAGGAGTCATTGTCACATATCTAGCAGTAAACGTCCAATGCTACACATAGGCTACGCTTACATAGTCCATGTGTAGCATTAGCGTTACGTTTACGCTACGTTTTACGGAGTTTCTTGCCGGCTCTTCTCCATAGGAAACGATCCTACAAAATGGTTGAGCTGGACGGTGCTGATCCACGCGTTATGTTTGTGAACGGGCGCCGTCGGTCGAGACTGGTCGTCTCTTAACTGGCACGGCTTATTTTCATTTTTAACCGACGAAAAAAAAGGAGGAGGTTCTCAAGTCGACCCGTATTTTTTTTTTTTAATCTTATGTTCTGAATTGCTTCTTAATTTTTTTATTACATTGTTCTCACATATAGAAGCAATAAGAATATTACATTGTTCTCACATATAGAAGCAACAAGAATAATGTACCCAGGATTTTGTAATATGTTGATTTAAAAGAGTGTCCTTGGAGTTTCTTGTCCGTTCTTCTCCATAGAGATCTAAGTTTTGGGACGGGCAACTAGCTTCAACTTTCTGACTAACTGACCGACTCTTTGACAATTCAAAAGTGCCTGTAAATGGTTTAATTGAAATAAATGCTTCGAGTTTGAGTTTGACTAATTGCGACCGCGCACGTGCTGCATTTTGACGTTTCATAAGTGCCCATGTAGGTTTATGAGAAATTAAATATTTTGAATTTGACTGGATTTTATTATAATAACAATCAATTTACTTAGTTTTCACGGGTAGATTTTTACAGAATATACGGCTTTTATAAGAGTACAGTGTATAGTAAATCTCCTGACCTCATCATAAAATTTAGAATCTGTACAAGCAAAGCCGCAGGAAAAAAGGTTATTAACTAAATTGCGAATTACTACGAAACATTCTTATGAAGGGGATAAAATAACTCGCAGGCTTATTCTGGAACGGCGAATGTATTTTACTAATTTAAAACGGCTGGATTCTAGAAAGTTCTATGGAAGATTTTTCTTGGATGGTTTATAAAATTCTCATGTTAGGATCAAAGGAGTACAAACAATCTGCCTAACCCTTTCCCAGCTATGTCGGGATTGGTTTCCAGTCCAACCTGATGCAGCTAAATACCAGAGTTTAAGGGTGCGTTTCCACTGAAGCGGAGCTGGGCGGAGCGGAGCGAAGACGTGCAGGAATCGTCCAATCACAGACGAGACGAGAGACGCGATGAGGATTTCAACCATTGTGATTGGTCAATTCCTGCACGTCTCCGCTCCGTTCCGCCCAGCTCCGCTTCAGTGGAAACGCACCCTAAATGGAGCGACTGCCTATCTGACCTCCACAGCCCAGTTACTGGGTAAGACGAAACGCCTTGGTAAGACTTTCGGGCTGACTGACTACCCGTAACGACTGTCAAAGATCTACGAATGACAGCCAGGACTAACGGTTAACGTGCTTTTCGAGGCACGGCGTGGTCTCGGTATCTAATAGAGGGTCACCCATCCACGGACCGAACGTGGAGTGAATTTTATTAAGTACATTTTTTATCAATTAAAGGCAATGTAACGCTTTTTACCTAGCTGCATATTTAGCGGCACGGTTGGCGCAGTGGTTAGGCGATTGACTGCTGCGCTGCGTGTCGCGGGTTCGATTCCCGCACGGAACAAATATTTGTATGACCTACAAGTAGTTTTTCCGGGTCTGGCTGTTTGTGTATGTGAGTTTGAATGTTTGTAAACGCACCCACAATACAGAAGAAATTCCTAGAGAGAGACAACGTCTCTAAAAAAAATTGTATGCAAATCTAATATTAGTGCACAAGAGACAGGAAACATATCCCCAGCCTGTTCTAAACCAGCTGACTGTCAAAATCAGCTGTCCCCTATACAGCATGATACCGTATCGGCATAGCAACGATATCGCGAACCCCATTCTAAATATCCGGGGGTCGGTTACTTATTCGAAAGCAATTTTAGTTCAACCCCCACCCACCGTCATTTAGAATTGTGCGGGGACGGACTTGGGGAAGGGTTTGGTGAGTTTTGGTAATTATGTAACGTAACTGTCGCGGTCGGGGTACGTAGCAAGGTGTCGGTGTTTTTGAGGAGATTTTTTTTTTTAAATTGATCGCTATTTATTATTGGCTCATTTTCAAACTGTTTTTAATTTTAAAATGTTACTGAAATTTTGATGAATATACCCGGCTAACGCGGTGGACAAAAGTGCACTGAATCTTATATAAAATAATTCTACTAATATTATAAATGTGAAAGTTTGTGAGGATGGATGGATGGATGTTTGTTACTCTTTCACGCAAAAACTACTGAACGGATTTGGATGGAATTTGGAACACAGATAGTTTAGAGCCTGGATTAACAAGTAGGATACTTTTTATCTCGGTAGTACGTTCCCGTGGGATAATTTCCGACATCACGCGGGCGTAGCCGCGGGAAAAAGCTAGTAAGTAATAAAATTAAAAAACCGGCCAAGTGCGAGTCAGACTCGCGCACGAAGGGTTCCGAACAATTAACTATAAAAACTGTAAAAAATCATGCCTGTTGTATGGGACTCCCCTTAAATATTTATTTTATTCTGTTTTTTAGTGTTTGTTGTTATAGCGGCAACAGAAATACATCATCTGTCAAAATGTCAACTAACTAACTATCACGGTTCATGAGATACAGCCTGGTGACAGACAGACGGACGGACAGCAGTCTTAGTAATAGGGTCTTGTTTTACCCTTTGGGTACGGAACCCTAAAATTAACTGAATACCTGAGTTTTAGAATTATCTACCATTATGCCAGTAAAACCGGCCATAAAAATAATATTAATAATAATTTATGATATCTATTAGTTATTTAAACTATAAAACTAAACACAAGGTACTCGTAACTCACATTTTTACCCCCTTTATAAAACTCCCATTATCATACCCAATTAAATTAAGAAACACCGACCGTATCTAGTTGATAAAAATATCATTATTTATTTTTAACTTGTAAAAGTTTATTTTTAAACCAATTTAAATAAATCTCACCCCGACTCTAAATCCGTGCCCTAGCCGCCACCCCGCCCGCCTGTAACTCGGGGCGCTGCCCCCTCTTTCCGATTTACTTGTGCCTGCTTTAATTATGTACACATACTGTGGTAGAGTCAGCATTCTAGTAGCCATGTAGCGTCAGCAACGTTACTGACTTTATGGGGTAGGCAGGTCTTGCAGTTATCATCAGAAGGCAAATTCTATTACTTACATAAAGCCACCATTTACTAGGTTCGTCTTTCATTGACTTGCATGTGCACTGGCGGCTTTTTTTTTCGGGTGGGATATCATCAAATGACCTCTCCCGCTCTGGGCGGAGCGGAAGGACGTGTCAGACTCTTACTGACTTAAACCCACCCGTGTTCCTTCAGTTGCCTGTGCGCCAGGGCCACGGTAACTCTTTCGAACAATCCGCGACCCCAGCAGGCATCGGCCCTTTCGGACCCCGTCAGTGATGCTGACATCTCTTAGAGGCGCGCGTGGAACACGACGCGCCGTCGACCCGGGCCTGGTCCTTACCGGACGGCGAGCTGCCCATTGCTCGCCTTCCGCAAGCCCGCGCCTACGGTGGCCGGAAGTCGGCTATCGAAGTATCGACTCCCGACGCCCAGAGTGTCTCCTCCTGCGGCGACTAGCGGCGCGAGGGCGCAGCGATTGCCTCTCCCTCATGCGCTACGTCTCCTCCTTCGCGAGCATTATTGCTTTGCAGAAGGAGGTGACGGCTTCCCATTCCCTCTCGCTCCGTACCATGACTTGGACCAGGGCCGGACGCGACAGTTCGCCGTGCCCTGGGTACTGAGAGTATGTCATGATCACTCAAATGTCTCGCTGGTGGTGTCATTCAGCTGAATGGTGCTGATCTATTCGTCATGTTCGTGAACGGGCGCCGTCAGTAGGGACTGGTCATCTCTTAGCTGCCACGGCTTATTGTAATTTAATTTAATATTTGAATTGTTTTTGTCTTTTTATTACGTACGCTTTTATTGTTCTACATCGTTCTCACATGCATAATTTCAACATGAATGACGTAACCAATATTTTGTAACCATATTTTAATTTAAAAGAGTGTCCATGGAGTTTCTTGCCCGTTCTTCTCCATAGGCACCTACTACGCTTTGGAATGGGCAACTAGCTTCATATTTCTGACTGACCGATCCCTTGACAATTCAAAAGTACCTGTAATTAGTTTATTTGAAATAAATGGTTTGAGTTAAAAAAAAAAAAAACAAATTATAGTCCTAATCTCGTCTTAGCAATTAACAGTGCAAAAAACTGAAAAAAAAATTGGTAAATTAGAGGTATGTTTGACAGATTGTGATTTAGATAAAAATGTAAGCGGTCTTAAAATGATAAATGACTCATGATAAATAATAACCGCCTCACGGGTCGATCAAAGGTCTACTACACTTGCCGCTGTCGATCCATCGGTGAGTGACCATCCATTACATACAGGGACCTATCCGTGCCCCGGAAAGCACGTGAAGCCGTTGGTCCTGCTGCGTTTTGTAGATCCTGGACAGTCGTTACCTACGGGTAGTCGAAGCCCGAAAGTCTGACACCCTGTCTTATCAAAGTATTGTGTTACCCAGTAACTGGGTTGTGGAGATCAGATAGGCAGTCGCTCCGCCTCATAATAGGTCAAATAAAAAAAACCCTCCGACACAAGAAAGAGCTGATTACCTTGAAACGCTTGAACCGATTTTGATAAAACATGTCTAAGAACCACTGCTAGAAAACCTGCTTTCAAATAATAAAAACCGCATCTAAATCGGTTCAACCGTTTGAGAGTTACGACGCCACAGACAGACACACACAAAGCGGTCAAACTTATAACACCCCTCTTTTTGCGTCGGGGGTTAAAAATACTGGTATTCAGCTGCATCCGGTCAGACTGGAAGCTGACACCAACGTAGTTGGAAAAAGACAGGCAGATAATATTGGGAAGGTAGTTTTGTTGGTATGATCTTTAACACCAAAGCGATTGTGTGAAAGATGATATGGCTAGAAAGGGGGACTACCGTGATGACGACTGATAGATAAGTATGGAAGAAGATATGTTGCACCAACCACTAATAAATTGAAATAAGAATGATCCACACTAGAGTTGCAACGGATAGTGATTTGGCCGGATACCGGATGCTGGATATCCGGTGACTGCCGAAGCTGGATAGCCGGATATCCGGCCGAAGCGAACATCATGCATGCAGTAGTATTTACGGTGAAAGACTTTGTTCCGAAGCTGGTTTTGTTATCAGAATAAACGAAATCCCTTATTTTATCTTGTTTATATTTTTAAAATAAACAGATTAATTTTCGAAATTAGTAGTACTATTTACAATTTACTACGAAAATAAGACTAAGTATCCGGCTAGCTAGATATTCGGAACAAGTTGGCAATCCGGCCGTGCGTCATAGATAGTAAAAAATGGCCGGATAGGCCGGATACCGGATAGTGGCCGGATATCCGTTGCAACTCTAATCCACACCGTTATAATCGACGTTCGGTTGACTGTACTTAACTATCGTCAGGGTCTGACGTCTTTCATTTGAATTTAACCAAAAAATATGACGTAATCTTTTGAATGCTTATATTAATTAAGTAATTACTATTCTATTTCGTAAAAGATGGACCTAGCCTTGCTACCAGTTAGTTTTTGATCTCGTATTTACGTTAAAACAGTTTTAAATCTAAACTAATTCATAAATAAAGTTATATTAAAAATATAATAATTATAATAAAAATTAAATGCTGTTCTTTGGTAAGCGCATCGCTTCAGAACGGCTGGACCGAGTTGGCACATAATTGTTTTAAAATGTTTAATTATCAGGTTCTTGGAAATATTTGAAAAGTTGCCGAGAAAATTCGGGAAAACTATAAAGGCTCATACAAACAGGCGCGACACGCGACGCGAATCGCGTGCGGCTCAAAGGCGCCGCTCGTCGCGCTGTCGCGTCGCGCCTGACTGAGGGAGCCTTAAGTGCTTTTTTCTATAGATTATATAGAATTAGATTAGATTATATGACAGGACACCGTCTGTCTGGTCAGCTAGTACATACATAAAAATGGTACAAAGCTGAAGATTTAGTTTGTTTGAACGCGCAAATCATTTTTTTTTTAAGCTATGGCATAGCTTTTATCGCGGGCTTTGAGCGCGGCGACTGAATCAAGAAATTCCGTAACGAAAATAAAACCTAACACCCCCCACTCCGCCTACCATGTAGCTCGGCCGAGCGTTCGCTTAACGTGTATGTATATGGTACGACTGTACTTGAATTAATCTCAAAGAAACAAATACTGCATAAATAAATAATTATAATTGCATAAGTTGACAAAAAATGCTATGCAATAGCTTTACCGCGGCAGTCCCCGAGTGCCACACGGGTTTTCTTTTTAGTTTCCTGTTTTCGTTTGATAGCTCATTTCTTCAGGAAAGTTGTGGTTTATTTAACATCACGCTGCGACCTTTAGGACCCGAGCAAAAAGAAAAACAAAGTCAGAAAGAACGCTATGCGAAAACGATTTAAAATCGCAGTGGGCGATGTGATGCGACGCGGTGTGTAGGGAGAACAACAAATTTCACGCGGATGAAGTCGCGGGCAATAGCTAGTTTTCAAATAACTCGCTAACTACCAGTTTATTCTGTAAACGTTTCCGAACGGATATTAAACCATTAGCGAGAATAACGGGTTTAAGAAGTATCTTTTATGGTTCTCATCTCCGAAAGGATTAAAAGGGCCTTACTTAAGGCGAAAGCGCCAGGGCAGCCCGCGCAATTCAAAATTTCTTATCTTTTTTTGCAATTTGCACGCCAGTGTCAGGTTGTATGTTGGTATAAATATTATTAGCGATAGTAACAGATGTGTTTTTATATAATTATGACTATTAGAATCATCAATATGACTCTCTAAGTTAGAAATGTCGGCCTCAAATGTCATGATTTCATGAAATAGTCATTTGAACTTAGAGAGTTGTATTGATGATTTTTATTATTATACTCGTAATTCCGTAAATACGCTCGCGAATCATATTTTGATCAACTTATAACCCGACATTGGTAAATAAATGATAAATGATTTTATTTCTGTAACTACGGTTTGAACAAACCCTTTTACACGTCAATCATATTTTAAAAACTGGATGAGGTCGGCGTTTCCTATGTTACTACTCTGAGAAGAAAGGCCTAAACAAACTCAGAGGTCACAGTCTCTTTTAAAGTCCAGGCATAATCTTGGTCAGATCATGTGAAGACCATGTCGATTTGTGTCTGAAATGGTCTTTTGAGGAAAAACCACACAGATTGAGTGGACCTGTCCAGTCAGTGCACGCATTTGTCAGTAATCGTGCAGCTCAACTCAGAACTTAAAGCATTGGACCTGCAAATTGCGAAAAAACCTAAGAAAATTTGAACATACCGGGCTACCGTTGTGCATACACCTTAAAGGTATTAATTCGCAAATGGCCGCATCCGATGTTAATTGGTAACCACTTACTATTACAAATCCCATAATTAAGGTTCAACTAATTTATTTCTTGGTTTGCAAAGACAGACAAACATTTCCTTTCAACTAACGTAAATACATAAAAAAGTTATGCGTGAATATGGACATAAAATAATGTGGTTCACATTGTAGGCCTCCTCCTTTTGAATGAATGATATATTTATGCTATTTAATTTTTTAGGACTTATTTATAACCAAATGGCAAAAACGGAATCCTTATAACTTCGTCATGTCATGTAACGTATAAACTTTCGGAATTTTCTGTTTTTATTACTTTGACGTCCCTTTATCTAGCGACAAAATAAAAATCTCATGCGTCTATAATTTTAGTTTCTCGTCTTCCCACGACATAAAGTATAATCTTACCATGAATACCTTAATAGCAATCGCTAACCATCTTTTCCCCGTCTTTCCAGGACGAGGTACTAGCCATCAATGACAAGGTAGTCCTCCGCGCAGACGACCTGCTCTCCTGGATGTGCATTGGCACCGAGTGGCGATGGGGGCTACGGGCTGTGTGGCGCGGCGCCTGCGCCCCACCCGCCGACCTGCCACGCCACGCGCCGCTCACGCATACGAAGTTGGACTTCAGTGATGTTGATACCGAGAAAAGTACTATGGGTAAGTTGATGAGCTGATCATATGTGCATGTGAAGTGTAAATTCTACTGCTACCTAAGATATGATCAAGAGTTGGGGAAGACCAGAGAAACGATGGATGGACTGTGTGAAAGATCATCATATCATTTATTGAGATGACGACTAATAGTGAAATATGGAAGAAGAAGACTTGTTGCGTCGCGCCGACCCCAAATAAATTACGATAAGGGCAATAGAATGCGTGGCGCCTGCGCACGGTTGATGTCGAGAGGTATGCTAATCGCGCGGATAACTTTGCTTGCGTGATGTAGGACTTGCGTGACGTCAGTGTGATGCGTATTTCGCAAGTGGCGATGTAAATCCCGCGACATGTGCATGTGATTGTGTGAGCTAAGTAATCCCGCTGCTACGTAGAATGTGCACGGAGAGGTCCGCCATGTTAGCTGCGCGGTTCATGCGTTTGCTAGCCACGCATCCGTGCGTAGCGTGGCCGCGGGTCGCAGTGGACGATCCCGTCTACATTTTCCTACAAAACGAAGATAAGACAAGTACACGTTTGACCGTTCTATTGTAAACACGTAACAATATTAATAAATAATTTATCAAGAAGTCAACAAGATTAGTTTTCTTCCATTTGTAGCTTAGCCGTGGGCAGTGCCGCGGCGCCTTAAGTGATAATTTGACGTAAGGACCTATGTTACTAATCGACGATCGTTTTTATGACCAAGTGCGCATGCGACTATTTCGTCATGTGTGCATTTGATCCCGGGATAAGCATTACCGTGTAACCAATTGAGCAAGTGAATATTTGATTTAGTGTGCATGTCACCTGCCAACTTTCTGGGTTCGATTCCCAGGTCAGGTCATAAAAATTTTTTTACGACGCCATTTTTTTTTGGCACGTATATGCTATCCTATCCCACTAATATTATAAATGTGAAAGTTTGTGAGGATGGTTGGATGGATGGATGTTTGTAACTCTTCCATGCAAAAACTACTGAACAGATTTAGGTGGAATTTGGAACACAGATAGTTTATAACTTAGATTAACACGTAGGATACTTTTTATCCCGGTAGTACGTTCCCGTGGGATAATTTCCGACGTCCACGCGGGCGAAGCCGCGGGCAAAAGCTATTTTATTCAATAAACATGTTCAGCCATATTTTACAAGTAGATGTTATTAGGCTTTTCCTAGTAGTAGCCTGGAGTTTGGCTTTGTCTTTGTTCCCTATTAATGGCTAAAGGCTCGCCCCCTATTACATGGGACTTGAACACAACTGTCAGAACGTGGGTGTACTATGTAACCATCATCTCTCTACCATTGTCCCATGTTACTTGGGGTCACTTTATCATGTAATAAATACTTTACTTGTAATATCTTGATTTAAAAAGAGTGTCCTTGGAGTTTATTGCCCGTTCTTCTCCATAGAGATCTACGTTTTGGAATGGGCAACTAGCTTCAACTTTCTAACTGACCGACTCTTTGACAATTCAAAAGTGCCTGTAAACGGTTTAATAGAAATAAATGCTTTGAGTTTGAGTTTCGAGTCATGTACTCAACAACGCCAACGCCAACGATAACGCCGGCTGTCGCTGAAAACTAGCGCTGGAGCTCTGTCCCGCATAGGGTCGTAGCATTATGCTGAGCGATTGCCGTTTTGCGTGGATGTGACGCATATTTTCCCCCAACTCGTTTATTTATTTTAATATTTATGTACACACAGTAAAATAGATACAGATGCGGCATATTAGTATTGAGTACAAAGGTACTGCTTATTTCTTAAGAAATTTCTTCCAGCAGACCTGCGAAAAGAGAAATGAAAAAGAAATGTGTATGTATGAAATGTATGTATGTGTATAATCTTTTTTGGATTTGTGTGTTTTTCTCTGCGTCAAGTTTACCGCAAATAAACTTATTTTCTTTCATTCTTTACTCATTTTCCATTCATATCATCCCTCACACAATCCCTCCATCTTCGTGATGTTATGCACATTCGCCAGCAGGTCCAGCTACACGAAACTGTCAAATTTCTCCAAACGATTTTAAACTTTCATGTTGACGTCTAAATTCAAGAATGAATGAGAAAATCTGACAGTTTGTGGTAACTTTATGTGCTAGCGACTTTAAATAATTATGTACAACATAACACATAACATACCATCATGCCTGTAATCCCTGAAAGGTTCGGCAGAGGTGTAGGTACCTGTGGGTGTGGTACACCCACATTTCGCCAGTGATGTTTAAGTTATAGGGGGCCTATTGCCATCAACCGGGCACAATGTATATGTATGGGTAAGTATATATTGCTAATAAACTCTTCTTTTCTTGCAGTGTTAGACGAAGATGCTCCAGGCGTGGTAGTCTTCTCCTACCCTCGGTACTGCCGCTACCGGGCGCTGATAGCCAGGCTTGAAGGCATCCAGGCCTCATGGCTGCGAGACTCCTTGGTGGCAGCTCTAGGAGGTTATGCTGCGCCGACTAGCAACACCAGGATACTGTACTGTAAGGTGAGGAGTTGTTTTGATGATGTACAGCATCGGCTTGAAGGCAAAAAGGGCCTCATGTCTGCGAGACGTCTTGGTGGCAGCTTTAGGAGGAAACGCGGCACCGATCAGTAACACCAGATTACTGTACTGCAAGGTGAGGAGTTGTTCTGACGATGTACAGCATCGGCTTGAAGGCAAAAAGGGCCTCATGGTTGCGATACTCCTTGGTGGCAGCTCTAGGAGGAAATGCAGCACCGATCAGTAACACCAGATTACTGTACTGCAAGGTGAGGAGTTGTTCTGACGGTGTACAGCATCGGCTTGAAGGCAAAAGGGGCCTCATGACTGCGAGACTCCTTGGTGGCAACTCTAGGAGGAAACGCGGCACCGATCAGTAGCACCAGGATATTGTACTGCAGGGTGAAGAGTTGTTCTGACGATGTACAGCATCGGCTTGAAGGCAAAAAGGGCCTAATAGCTGTGAGACTTCTTGGTGGCAACTCTAGGAGGAAACGCGGCACCGATCAGTAACACCAGGATACTGTACTGTAAGGTGAGGAGTTGCTTTGATGCTGTAGAGCAACGGTTTGAAGTCATCCAGGCGCCATGGCTTCAAGACGAGGAGTGGTCTCAGCCTGCCTAAAAAGCCTTGTTGTAAATTATGTCACACCTTTTCCAAGGCAAATAATAGACTGAGTAACGATCGGTTAAACTTTAAATTAAAACGGACATTCTAGAACTGGTTCACTTTCCCAAAACTTCTTTATGACAATTTGATAAAGCACTGACAACATTGTTAAATTAAATCGGGTTAATTGCTTAGTAATAGTTTGCACTATTGACGTGTACCCATGACTCCTAGCACAACCATCATTAAGTACAGGTATGCTTTATAAGGGGAGCAGTGGTGGCCCAGTGGTAACGGCCCCGACTTACGAGTTGTAGGTCGTGGGTTCGAACCCAGGCAGGCGCTTTACTTTGTGTAAATAATTTCATCACCACTGCTCTCAAAACGGTGAAGGAAAACATTGTGAGGAAACCGGCATGTCCTAGAACCATAAATTCGAAGACATGTGACATTTACCAACCTGCACTGGGCCCACGTGGTAGATTACAGCCCATTCCCTCTCAAAGAGAGGAGGCCTGTGTCCCAGCAGTGGGAACATTATAGGCTGATTATGCATACTTTATAACCCCATCGTACGTAACAGTGGCGGTTTGAAAACGCGAGAACTTGTGCGAAATATAGGTGGGTAACCAAGGTGCAATTGAAATGATTGATTTTAAGTTTGGTTCCGTCGTAAAACTTGTTCACATGATGGGTGCCATGGGAGACATTGTACTCACCATTATGAAAAAATTCAGGTATTCAGTTAAGATTTCAACTACAGCACTATAGTATGATCCGGCTCGAAGGACCATTTGTTAGGGACCTAACTAAGGACTAAACTCAAAAAACGATGGACTGTATTTTTTAAGAAATATTATGAAAGTAGGTACAACAACTGTCGATGTTGGTAAACGTATGGAGTGCGCGTGCGTGCCGTCGTCCGAGATCGGTAGCGAAGTGGTCCGAAGGCCCGTGTCCCGCACGCCGCACCTCTCGCCGCCGCCCCCCGCCTTCGGTTGTCTCACGACAGTTGCCGAAGATTGCCGAGTGGTCGGAGGCGCCCGAACATGTTTGTAGATATTTCATATCATCATTTATCATCAAGTAACCCCACTTCCAGGACACGTTCGAGTATCCCGAGCTGGAGGGCCACGAGTTCGTGTGCAATCACCTGGCGCCGCGCCTCAAGGGCCGCCCGCGCGGGCGTCGGCGCCGCGCGCACACGCCCGACCACTCGCATGCGGACGAGCGCGGCTCCGATAGGTCGGACTCCGACGACCCGCCTGCCTGTGGACCCGCCCATAGCAGTGACCCGCCGGTGAGTTACTCAAGTGTGTTTAAATCTGTCTTCATTTTTAGGGTCCAAATCCAAGGGATGATTGGGTAGGGAATGTCCAGCAGTGGGCTGCTGCAGGCTGATGGAATAGCTGGAGGTAATGATAATGACATGTCTTATAAATCGACGAATTTAATTGTTAAACTAGCCGATCCGACAGTCCTATTCAAATTACAACAATCCATAGACAGAAGTAGTTTCAGTTTTTCCCGAAATTTTCCGATATTCCGAGAAACTTTTTCAATTTTGATTCCCTAAAAACTTTATTCGGAAAATTAGGAAAATTTAAAAAAACTAACCAACTCGATCCAACTGTTCTCCAGTGATGCACGTACCAACGAATAGAATTTCATTTTTATTTATAAAAGGTCAAATTAAATTAGCTAGAGAAACTCCGCAGACGTGACGGGTATCGATATCTAAACATGATACATATAACAAAAACGAAATAAAAAAACGAACGAAGGAATAAAGGTATTTTCTTTCTTCTTTAAATTAAATTGATGTTTTTTTTTGTGGGGTCATCGACCGCAGTTAGTGTATTCACTTGAAATATCCGTTTAACTAATGTTTTTTTTTTTGTATATTTCTCAGTCTTGATTGGTTTCGATATCTAAACACGATTAAACAAATTTTTTCAACTCATACTACATGCATTGGCGTTTCTTGCCCATTCTTCTCCATACGAAATTACCTTTTGGAAGAAGCAACTACAATCAATTAAATTTTTTGTAAACTTTGACGTTCAAAAGTGCCTTTTATGTGCCTATTTGAAATAAATGATTTGAGTTTTTCTTCGACATGTAACAACACTATCAAAGGTCGTGGAATCCTAAAAAAAAAAAAACATAAATTTGTAGGTTCATTTTTATCTTATCGTGTTTAGATATCAATACCCATCACGTCTGCGGAGTTTCGCTAGCAAATTTAATTTGACCCTGTATAAATATAGATTCAGTATGGAAGTAAGTATTCGGTATAACAGCCTTGTACCGTCGCTTGAGTTCAGTCTCCTGTCCCTCGCACACTCCGCGACCTCATCGCTCCCTTGGACGCTAAGCCTACCTGTGATGTCCTCGCTGACAAATGGAAGATGATCTGGTCAGTATTCCTGGAGTATTGTGAGATGACTGCCATTTGACAGAGTGGGATATTTTATTTTATATTCTTAACATGATTTTTACTAATCTCTCTGGCCATTCAATCAGTCAATCAACTCAGCTTATCGCAGCCCAATGCTGGACATAGGTCTCTCCCATGCTGCGCCACAACACCGTGTCCTCCGCCTTCCGCTTCTAGTCTGTGTGCGCTACTTTTTTGAGGTCGTCGGTCCATCGTCGCTGGGGGGCGTCCCGCACTCCGCTTGCCGATACGCGGACGCCTCTCCAGGACTCGTCTGCTCTGGGCGCGTTCATTGAGGCTCCGGCCAGCCCGCCGGTTGAACGCGTCCCAAAGGGTCATGGCCATCCGGATGGTCCGGGGATACCGCACGGTCTCCTGCGAGGCGGCGAGCCTCCTTGCCGGATTGCCGCCGTGGGATCTGGAGGCAAAAGTCCTCGCGCACGTTTGGGAGTGGCGCGAGGAGGCGAAACGCCGGGGCGTAACTCCGCTGCCGCGAGAAATCGCGGTACAGCGGACAGAACTCCGGCGGGATCTCATGGCGGCATGGAGGGTGCGACTGTCGCAACCCAGCGCAGGGCACGTCACTATTGCGGCGGTAAGTCCCCTCTTTGAGGAGTGGCTTGAGAGGCGGCACGGCGTCCTCACCTTCCGCCTGACGCAGGTCCTCACCGGACATGGCTGTTTCGGGAGGTTCCTATTTCGGATAAGGCGGGAGGAAACGCCCGGGTGTTACCATTGTGTGGATCGACCGGAGGACACGGTGGAGCATACGGTGGAGGTCTGCCCGGCTTGGGCGGAGCACCGCCGTGTCCTCGTGGCGGCGATCGGCGGCGGCGACCTCTCGCGTCCGGCCCTGGTTCAGGCCACGGTACGGAGCGAGAGGGAATGGGAAGCCGTCACCTCCTTCTGCGAAGCAGTAATGCTCGTGAAGGAGGAGGCGGAGCGCGAGAGGGAGAGGCAATCACTGCGCCCTCGCGCCTCTAGTCGCCGCAGGAGGAGACACCCTGGGCGTCGGGAGTCGATAGCCGACTCCTGGCCACCGTAGGCGCGGGCTTGCGGACGGCGAGCAATGGGCAGCTCGCCGTCCGGTAAGGACCAGGCCCGGGTCGACGGCGCGTCGTGTTCCACGCGCGCCTCAAAGAGATGTCAGCACAATTGACGGGGTCCGATAGGACCGATGCCTGCCGGGGCTGCGGATTGTTCGCAAGAGCTACCGTGGCCCTGGCGCACAGGCAACTGAAGGAACACGGGTGGGTTTTAGTCAGTAAGAGTCTGACACGCGCTTCCGCTCCACCGAGAGCGGGAGAGGTCATTTGACGACCTCCCAACCAAAAAAAAAAAAAGAACGGACTCGTCTGCTCCAATGGCCATCAGTCCTCCGACAAACATGGCCAGCCCACTGCCACTTCAGCTTGCTTACTCTTTCAAGCTATGTCGGTAACTCCGGTTCTTTTCCGGATAACTTCGTTTCTGATTTTATCCTTCAAAGAAAGAGTGTCTTCCTTCCCTCTGGCCATTGGTCGTGTTATATTAAAGTAATACAAATAGTTTACATGTTCTATATCCTCTCTCCCCAGACGCGCCGCCGCCTGTCCCTCCGCAACGGCGCGCCTCCTCCCAGCGACGAGGACGAAGAGGAGTACAAAAGGATAGAACAGACTCCCGCGGACAGAGCCTTTCTCCAGACACTGAAGTTATTCTACAAGAGCAGGAGCGAGCCTTTCAAGAGTGGACACACTTTGAAGCACTGTGAGTAGAAAGATTTTATACTTAAAAAAAACTAAAGAACCGCCTCCGAAATTGTGTTTTTTCTGAAAACACAATTTTTCGGAAGTCGGTTCTTTGGTTTTGTATTTTTTGCCACCGACATCCGAAATTAAAGTTACTTTTCACTTTGTAGTGTTTTTTTGGAAGAGAGTTGTTTTTTTTTTGTAAAAATGTTTTTATTTTTCACTTTTAAATTATGTTATCTACCCCACACAAATACGTATACGGCTACTTGATATATATATGTCGCATCCGGTCATTAGTACGGACATGAAACGAATCGCAAGCGCGCCACTGGCGACATCATGGGTTCTACCCACAACTACAGCGCGTTTTTACAGAGTCGTGATGTTTTAAACCTACGGCGAGGAAGATATTCAGTGTCTGATCGCATCAGAGTTAAGACGTCGCGGAACTGTACTCGATTCGTTGTGCTCGGTTATTGTTATTCCGTTAATTATTGTAACTTGTGATTTTAATAAAAGCAGTGTATCGCATCCAGTGTGTTTTCATTGCACGAAACCCATCTTTTGCCCACATGATGTCCGAATCTAACGGAGTAAATCTTGATGATCCTACATATAAATAACAGTGACAGGAGGTTATTATAATATCATCAATATACACTAGTGGAAAAAATATGTATTATTGAAGATTACTGAAAAACTACCGAAGCAAAGTTAATACAATTTATATGGGACCACCCCTAAGGCATACCCTAACAACTAAAAAAATAATTTTGGAAATTGCCGGAGATATCGCGTAACAAACACACAAAAAAAAAAATACAGACGAATTGAGAACCTCCTCCTTTAAGTCGATAAATAAAAATCTTAACATCACTCACTGGCGGCATTAAGGAAGGATTTTCGAAAATTCACACCCTACAGGGGATGAAAGCTTGTATGAAAGTTCGTTTTCTTTGGCGATGGGAAATCAATTATTCAGTGCAACAACAAAAGAAAAACACAGCAAACTACTTATGGCACAGTTAAATGTCTTGGACTATTGGCTGTCGCGCAGGCTGGTAAAAATACGTACACAATTTGCCGAGAATTAGCCACAAAATTATACAAAATTACAAAAATATTTGACAAAGATGTGAAGTGACATCTGTCTTTAAGTAACTCCCCTTAGGAGCCGAGCAAAAAGAAAAATAAAACAATATTAACGATAAGTGAAAACTAAGTATAAGCGCGGGCAGGCGATGCGATGCGACGCGATGAGTCGGGGGGTGAGAAAATTCTCGCGGACGAAGTCGCGGGCAGAAGCTAGTTAGTAATATTGTTATTTTTTTTATACATTTCAGTATCCCTTCGCGCGTTGTACCTGTCGGTCGTGTCGCGCGGCGGCTACGAGGCGGTGTGCCGACACAAGCTGTGGCGCGCGCTCGCTCGCGACCAGCCCGCCAGGACCAGGAGGCACTATGAGAGGTGTGTAAGGGGTAGACAAGTCTTACCAAAAGGTATACAAGTTTTACCAAAGGGTATGTAGCGGCATCTACAACGACACATGCGAGCTACGCGTCAGACTGACGTCACGCAAAATCCTGCATCGCGCAAGCAGAGTTTACAGCGCAACTAGCATATATACAACATCCCGACATCAATCGTCGGGCAGTTGCCCACCAGACACGACACCCGTCTGGTCGGAGGATCCTCCCTTTTCAATAGAGTATGAGTGAGCTTTACACCCTGTTCCTCATACCTCTATAGGTAGACAAGTCTTACCAACGTGTAGGTAAGTCTTATCAAGGGGTAGATAAGTCTTACCAAGGGGTAGACACGTCTTACCAAGGCGTAGACAAGTCTTACCAAGTGGTATTGCAGGTCTTGTCAAGGGGTAGACAAATCTAACGAGGGATATGTAAGTCTTACCAAGGAGTAACCAATCTTACCAAGGAGCAGACAAGTCTTACCAAGGTGTATACAGGTCTTATCAAGGGGTAGACAAGTCTTACTGAGGGGTAGACAAGCCATACCAAGGGGTATACAAGTCTTACCAAGGGGTATACAAGTCTTACCAAGGTGTATACAGGTCTTATCAAGGGGTAGACAAGTCTTACTGAGGGGTAGACAAGCCATACCAAGGGGTATACAAGTCTTACCAAGGGGTATACAAGTCTTACCAAGGTGTATACAAGTCTTACCAAGGGGTATACAAGTCTTACCAAGGGGTGTACAAGTCTTACAGTCTCACCAAGGGGTATCGTGTTACCCAGTAACTGGGTTGTGGAGGTTAGATAGGCAGTCGCTCCTTGTCAAATACTGGTATTCAGCTGCATCTGGTAGGAGTGGAAGTCGACACCAACATATTTAGGAAAAAGCTACGTAGAATAGAGATAAAATATACCATATGTATACCAAAATGGTCGTTGTTTGTTGTGTTGTTGTTGTTGTTGTAGAACCAGTATTTCTCCGCGTCGGTGGTGGATTTAGATTTGGACTTCATTTTATTTCTTTAAAATGGCGCCCTCTCTCGCTTTCGAAAATCATTAAAATGACATCCATAATGAAAAAATACATGTAAAATAAACTTTTTTTTTTAGTATATATTTTACTATGTGCAAATTTCGTATTTCCAGTGGATCCAAAAAGTTTTTGAGTTAACCATATCCATTCTAATATTATAAATTCGAAAGTAACTCTAAAGAAAGAAAGGAAAATATTTTATTTGGGACACGCACAGGAAATACAAATATTAAAAAAGGAGCGTTAAAAACAACAATAAACAAATAAAAAATAAAAGACCTGTGCGAGGCCAAAAGGCTCCTATCTCAGCTTATTGCTGAGCTATTAAAAAAAAACCGCAGCGCTGGTATTCTAATAGGGCCCGCTGTGCTGCCACGGACATACCTACGTACAACTATAAATCCCACTAGGGGCTTTAAAAAAATTAAATAATATAAAATAAAGCAATAAAAAATAGCTTAAAAAAAATACAAATAAATAAAAGCCATGATTATGTATGACAATTAATATTAAGATCGCCTACTATGTTATCGTTTCACGCCTAAACCACTGAATGGATTTCGATACAATTTGGCGAGGAGATAGATGGCATCCTGGGGAAGGACATAGAGTACTTTTTGTCCCGGTAGCACGTTCCCGTGGGATAATTTCCGACACCCACGCGGGCAACGCCTCGGGCAGAAACTAGTTCTACATTGCTTCTGATTTAATAAAGCATCGCCCGTAGACGACCGATTTTTTTCTGGACGCACAATTCACTTCGAAAGTTCATAAAAAGTGATGAATAAAAAGAAGATTTTAAGTTTTTAAGATCTCAAAATATGCACGTAATATTCTGGGTAGCTTCGACGCACAACCATACCATGTTACCATGGATTCAGTACATGATTCTGAACCCCCCCCTTTTTTTTGGGTGGGAAATCATCAAATGACCGCTCCCGCTCAAACTCAAACCATTTATTTCAATTAAACCATTTACAGGCACTTTTGAATTGTCAAAGAGTCGGTCAGTTAGTCAGAAAGTTGAAGCTAGTTGCCCATTCCAAAACGTAGATCTCTATGGAGAAGAACGGGCAAGAAACTCCAAGGACACTCTTTTTAAATCAAGATATTACAAAATCCTGGGTACATTATTCGCTTTGGGTGGAACGGAAGGGCGTGTCAGACTCTTACTGACTAAAACCCACCCGTGTTCCTTCAGTTGCCTGTGCATCAGGGCCACGGTTACCCCCCTGCGTTGAAGTTTCTCAAAGGTTATTAGAAAAAAATTGTCGTTCCATATATTTTGACCTCGTAGGTATTGCAATTTTCTATGAATCAGTAGATTTTTTTTTTTGATAACCGACCAAAAATTTGTACGCTAGGGGTCTAGAACTATGTGCTGGATTCATGGCTTCAGTTTGCGCGGCCATGCCCCTGCCAGCCTGTGTATACGTTAGTTTATTTATTAGCATATCGATTACGATGTAAGGACACCAAAATGGAGGTTATTAGGTAAAAATATGCCTTAAAAATAACTTAAATAGCAATTATTTATTTATACATAAATAAATAATAATAAAAAATATTAAAAGGATAACATAATTAACTAATTATAAATGAAATAGGTATACAAGTACCTAAATAGGTTATAAACTTATAATACACATATATAAATATTTACTACAATATAATATAATATATATACTATATATATACCCAAAAAGGGAAAGAGGTAATTAGAGGTTAACCATTAAAAAAAAAACGAATTCCAGATTCCTTCTGCCCTTCGAGAACCACGAGCGACGCAACGGCTCCTGCCTCAAAGTGAACGGCAAGCTGGACGCCGCGCCGCGCACCGTCGCCACCATCGACGTCACGCACTCCCCGCGCGACACGCCCGAGCCCGCGCCCGCGCCGCTCTACGACACACTCGACACACTCGACACACTCGACAAGCTCGACACTTTCGACAAACTCGGGGTCGACAGCGAAACGGGAGAGATAACCACCAAAGATGAAATTATAGTCAAAAACGCTGAAGAACTAAATAGAGAATTTTTAGACTCTCTAGCAAAAGAGGAAAAAACGGTTAAGATTTCGGTGAAACCGGTTGAGAGTTTGATTGAACCGGTTAAGGTTTTTGAGAGCTTGGACATGTCCAAGTTGGAGGGACCGAAGGAGGAGGGAAGGGATTTTAGTCAAAACTATTTGAATGATATGCAGAAATTTAGTATGGGTGAGTTTTGAATTTTTTGTAATAGCTAAAACAGAAATTAAATACCTATGTTTTACGTTAAAAACCGGCCAAGTGCGAGTCGGACTCGCGCACGAAGGGTTCCGTACCATTATCTACAAAAACGGTAAAAAAATCATGTCTGTTGTATGGGAGCCCCCTTAAATATTAATTTTATTGTTTTTTAATATTTGTTGTTATAGCAGCAATAGAAATACATCATCTGTTAAAATTTCAACTATCACGGTTCATGAGATACAGCCTGGTGACAGACGGACAGACAGACGGACGGACAGCGGAGTCTTAGTAATAGGTTCCCATTTTACCCTTTGGATACGGAACCCTAAAAATTAAGAAAAAAGCTCCCTCACCGCGTCTACCGCTACGGCCGCCATTGCAATGACCGAGGATTAGTGTAAAAAAACCGCGTTAAGACCCCACGCGTAAACAATTGCGCCCGCGGCATTCCGTTCTAGTTTGGTCTGATTCACCAAAAATTTCTCAATTCCTAGCGACTACGCCCTGTATGTATTTTTTATGGTAATTTAGGGAGAGAAGTGGTAACAGTAAAAATTTCGAAGACATGTGACATCCACCAACCCGCACTGTGTCCGCGTGATGGATTACAGCCCACTCCCTCTCACAGAGAGGAGGCCTGTGTCCCAGCAGTGGGAACATTATAGGCTGATTATGCTTATGGTAACGGCAATAATGTGTATTTGGGTAAATTATTATAGAATTGCAGAATTATTAATATTCATAATTATTATTTATTATTTCAGGAGCGGAGTCGCTACCGTCTCGTGCCACGCCTCTCAACGGCCACGCTGCGCCTGCGCCCACCGACCTTGTAAGTTTTAGCTATTTTATTATATGCAAATTTATATGCCCGCGAAATTATTTTTGTCTTACGTTAAAAATTAATTTAATTAATTATGTTGATACTTACAAACATATTTACAAATATTACAATTCGAGTTATCATAGATTGTAGAGAGGAGTTTTCCACCGTGTTCCTCATACCTTTAAGCCACGTGGTGTGTTGTTACAGAAGACGTCCCGGCCAGCCGGCCGCAGCTCGCTGCGCGCAGTGCGCGTGAAGCCCACGCGGCCGCATGCGCACGCGCAGCAGCTGACGCCGGCCAGCACACGTGAGTTACCTTTTATCTTCACGCCTGTTTTCCTCGAGGGATTTGGGTAGAGGTGTATAATACAACTGCATTTCGGAAAGTATTTCTTTCCTGGGAACCAACTTTTGTCTAGTAATGAATTTAAAATTAATTGTGGTAACAAATAATGTTGTTTATTTGTTCATGTCTTCTAATGCATGAATTACGACTACTACTCATT
Source organism: Dryobotodes eremita (assembly GCA_917490735.1). Taxonomy (NCBI): domain Eukaryota; kingdom Metazoa; phylum Arthropoda; class Insecta; order Lepidoptera; family Noctuidae; genus Dryobotodes; species Dryobotodes eremita. The sequence goes on from OU823269.1 coordinate 901,048, forward strand.
TTACAATACATAGTATATTTCCTAATATCGAAATTAATCAATTTATATATGTGAATGTATAATTTAAACTAAATTCAACATGTATTTTTTTTTTTATAAAACAAATTAACGTTTTTTTTTTTTATAAAAAAATTACATGTTTTTTTTTTTGTTATTAAAATGTTTAAATGTTATTTGATTGTGTGGAAAGATTAAAACTTTATTCTTATTATTTTGATCGTGTTGTCCCAGCCCCGCACCCGCTGCGGCCGGAGTCAGTCCCGGCGTCGCCGCCGGTCACCAACTTCGGCATCCACCACCCGCCGCCGCACGCGCAGCACGACGACGACATCGTGGAGGTATACATACATACACATTACTTCACGCCTGTATCCCCCGAAGGGTTAGGCAGAGGTGTACCTACAGTACACCCACATTTCGCCAGTTATGTTTAAGTCCCGTGTAATAGGGGGCGAGCCTATTGCCAACACTTGGACCCAACTTCAGACTCCAAGATGTTACTGAGAAATTTATAATGGAAAAACCTAATAACACTTTGACCAACCTGGGAATCAAACCCAAGACCTCCTGCTCAGCTGTAGCTCTTTCGACCACTAGACTTAAATATGTACCAATCCTATCCTACTAATATTATAAATGTGAAAGTTTGTGAGGATGGATGGATGTTTGTTACTCTTTCACGCAAAAACTCCTGAACGGATTTGCACGGAATTTGAAACACAGATAGTTTATAACCTGGATTAACACGTAGGATACTTTTTATCCTGGTAGTACGTTCCCGTGGGATAATTTCGGACCTACACGCGGGCGAAGCCGCGGGCAAAAGCTAGTAAAAGATAAAGATCAATTTATTTGGTTATATTACAATACAAATGGATACATGTAATGGTGTTAAATAAAATACATGCTAGATGAGATACCATAGGTATACAAATACATCAGGTTTTCAAAAAAAATCTTTCTCCCTCACAGGTCCCCTACAAACCTAAAACCCCAGAAATTATCGACTTAGACGAGTACCCAGAGAGTCCACAAGCAGTGAAAAAGAAGAAACTGGACATCCTGAAAGAGCGAGGCCTCGAAGTGACCGCCCTGCCGGCCCCGTGGCAGGGCGTGGGCCCGCACATCATGGGCCCGCCCATGCTCCTCAACCCGGCAGTACAGCACCAGATCATGACGCAAGCACAACTTTTCCAAATGTACAACATCATCCCTCAGAACTATGCCAACGGGATACAGCCTCCGAAAGTCATCCAAGCGTCTTCTATCTTCGGTAACACCGGTCCTGAGAAGACTGTCTATGGCAACCCCAAGGATCCCTTCATGCCTCCACCTCATGTTCTTCACGGAGTGCCAGTCAAGCCTTTGAAGACCGCCCCCCCTCCTACCATTCCTCAGGATATTTTAGACCTTACCTGCAAGTCTTCAAGCCCCACTCCGCAGAAACCTGCAGTCGAGATAGTAAGGGTACCCCCCTCCCCCTCTCCAACGGCACAGAATTTAACAAAGAATTACACTTTAGTCGACGGAAAAGCAGTCGTCGGCTCGAATTTAGAAATTACTTTAGTCAATAAAGCTTCGAGTCCTAGCAAAAATCGGGCTCCACAGAAGAGGTCTAGTAACGGAAAGTTCATGTCAGCAAAAACTCCTACCCCGCCTAAGGAACCCTACCCTAAGTACACTTCGCCTACCACTACCCAGAAAAAACCACCTATTAACATCCCCAACTATCAAATAAGAGATGATTCTTCTCCTACCCAAAGCCAGGTTCTGCAGAACGCAATGAAGAATCAGAATCTAGCTCAAATAATGGATTTGCAAAAAAACTCAGTTCCTATGACCTCTTTGATGGACCCTTACGTTGCATTGTACAGCAGTTTGGCCGGCCAAATGGACCAGAGACAGCTGGCCATGTACCGAGACTTAATGACCAATCAATTTAGATATCCAGGACTTCTAAACCTTGGTGTAGGAACGCCGACAACGAAAAATTAGATTCTAGTCTTTGGTTATTTGTGATATACTGTTTAATGGTGGCTATGAGTTCTTGTAAGGTCAAAAAATTACTTTAAATAAATAGGGGGAAAATCGCTAAAATTGACGAAATTATCGTGCTTTTGGGGATTTTTTTTTTTTTGTATTGTGTAATAAATTTTGTATACGATTGTAATATTTTTAAAGTGTGTCATACTCTAAAATACCCTATTTACAAGAGCCCGTCAAAAGACTTAGGGAATACCAGAGCACTAAATAGGCTTGTCAAAGATTCCTAGACTCATATAAGGTTAAAATTATTGCCATCGTCTCAGGCCTATAACCCTAGGAGCCTCTATGAAAGACAAAAATGGCTCTAGGAAACTTTATAACGGATCTAGGAGACTCTTGCACAGCTCTAGGAGACTTAAACGGTTCTCTACATGAATCTGGAGCTGTCTTAAATTATTCTAGAGGACTCTAAATGGTTCTAGGAGACCCGTAAAGAATCTAGGCGACTATAAAATAGTTCTAGGGGACTTAAATGGTTCTAGGAGACTCGAAAATGGTCTAGGAGACTCGAAAATGGTCTAGGAGACTCGTTATAAGACCTCTAGTTTAAAAAAGAACTACAAAAGCCACCAAAATGATCTCCGGGGAATGATTTATTATAATTATATTGAAAAAAAAAATATGGGAACAATTAAAATATTGTTTCTAAATGAAAAAGATAAAATTTTGTAAATATTTGTTTGTAAGTAATTTTTAATAAATAATTGTCGATAGCTATTATTAATATTGCAAAGTTTTTATTTGAGTGGGTAGTGATTTATGTTGTTTCTCTGTTTGTGTGTGTTTATCTACGAAACTTCGACTTCCAGGCACTGATTAAATTATGTTTTTTTTTAAATATTATTTTGGTTTTCTAAAACATTCAAAGTTGATTTCGTTAATAAGTGGTTGGATAATGAATACCAAATTAATACATAAAACAAAACGAATTAATACATGAATAATAATTTGTTATTATTTTTATGTACACGTGTTTTTATAAAATACAGTGACCTTATTGGTGATGTTCTTCAGAAAGGTCAGGTGCGTAGTACTCGCAACCGGCGTGCGTGTATGAACAGATGTATGAACGTAAACGAGGCAAAAGGAGTATGTAAGGATCGTAGCAGGTGGCGTTCTATAGTTTCTGCCTACCCCCATGTGAAGAAGGCGTGAGTTCGTGTATGTTTATGTTATCACAAAAAAACTAATACTTTTTTAAGTAATTTCATCAAAATCTGTCAATCAGTTTCCGAGATGAACACAACTTACGAGTAAACATTACTACACACTTTTAACTGTAAAATAATTTGTGTTATAACAATTAGCTGAATTTGTAGTTTAAATAAATTCTTCTTGTTAAACGTCTAACTGACCTCAGGATTCAAGGTTTGGATAAAGATGGGTGTGCAATAACACATTATGAAACAAAATTTTGACGTCTTTAGTGCTGAAAACTAACATTTAGTTTCTCGAATCGTGTAATCAAGCAATTGTCTACATACTTAGAGCACGGAGATGCCTCGGCGGCGGCTGCTAGAGGCGGCATTGTCAACACTTTCCATACAAACCAAGCGCGTCACCGTTCACTCGCGCAACGACACTAATGATGTATAGAAACTTGACGGCTTTGGAGGTGGTCAATGTCCCGTGACAGGTGGTGCTCAACTGAACGCAGTTTCGGCACCACGAATATTATTAGTACTGCTGTCTCTAGACCAGCGGGGTAGTTGCGTAACACGCTAACAGTAGGAATGGCTTTCATTTTGACAGTTCAACAACATTCATTGCGTTTTTTACAACAAAGTTCTCGAACATACGAAGCATTGGATTAGCAATAGGCTTCAAAATTATTCAGATTGTGATAGATAGTGTGTTACGTAATTAGGGTGCTGGGTTCGTGAAAATCTGATAGATATCGGATTTTTTTGAAGATATCAAGTATCGGATATTTTGGTATTTTATTATAAATAATAATAGTAATTATATATATACAGGGTCAAATTAAATTAGGTAGCAAAACTCTGCAGAATTGATGGGTATCGGTATCTAAACAACTTAAAATAAAAAAATTCTTTGTTGTTTTTTTGGGATCTACGATTGCTTACCTACTTGAAGTATGAATCGAGAAAATCTATTTTTATTTGTTTTATCGTTATTAGATAGCGATACCAACCGAACACGTCTGTGAAGTTTACAGAACACAAAAAAAAAAAACTGACATCTCTAGTAACTACACAAACTGAAGTCGATGACCCCACAAAAAATCAACAAATTCATTTCTTTTTAGTTTTATCATGTTTAGATATAAGAAAAAAAAAAGAAAGAAAGAAAGAAAATACATTTATTTGCGGTAAACATGACGCAAAGAAAAAACACACAAATACAAAAAATAACGAGTTGGGGAAAAATATGCGTCACATTCACGCAAAACGGCAATCGCTCAGCATAATGCTACGACCCTATGCGAGACAGAGCCCCAGCGCTGGTTTTCAGCGATAGCCGGCGCTGACGTGATGACGTCAACCAGTGCAGCATACGAAAATTAAAAATAAACATTAAAATAAGAAATAAAATACCTACTATAACCTAGTTCAAAAAGTATATAAACATAATATTTATAACGTGGTAACATTCCGGGGAAACAACTCATGCGCCGCCGGGCTTTAATGATCTGTGCGCGCAGCTGTCATAAAACTGTAGGTTTGGTTTGGTTTTATATCGATACCCATCACGTCTGCGGAGTTTCGCTAGCTAATTTAATTTGACCCTATATATATTTTTAATTTTTATTATTATATATATTTGATATATTCTTTAAACACGACATATATCCGCTGATATTATATCAGCGAACCCTGATCTGTGACTAAATATTAAAATACTAGTTCACACTATTCGAGTTACTAAAGATGTGCAACCGAACAATTTGTTAGTCAAATAGAATCCTGATGTATTTTAGATGTGGTTGAAACTACTTTTTGATACAAAAAACTACTTCATATCAGTGTCATTATAATTTAACCCCTTTATAGTATTCAATACCAAAGCTTGAAATGTATTCTATTAAAAGGTAACCAGAGATGTATAGTGTAGTCAGTGATCTGCATTACCTGACCCGTCTTAAAAATAAGTGGGGAAGAGGGGTCGGGTTATGCAAGTCACTGACTATACTACCACATTTCACAAGGTGGCTGTTGCTAAGAATGAAAAACCCAATAACATTTTGCCCGACCCAGGAATCGAACCCAGAACTAATGAAGTGGTTTTAATAATCTAAAAGTTGTTTCGCAATAAATGGTTCCCGTTAGTAATAATAATTGTCTTCGCAATTTGTAAATATAGAATAATATTGCAATGTTTGTGCGAACGCCGTACAAAATAAAATTATTAAAATTTTCTACTTGAGTATCATTTTTACCAGACTGACACTGAAATCGATTTTTTTTACCCAGTAACTGGGTTGTAGAATATCTCTACAAACATTTTAATATGTGCGACAAGCAGTGGAGGGGCGTGAAAGTTTAAATTAGACGATCTCTACCACGATTGGGAGATACGCTCGGACATGCTCGTCAATGGCGTTCCACGTAAATAAAATCACAGTAATATTTCCAAATTACTTTATTCCTTACAAATAATATAACTACAGTCTAGGCGAGGTCGGGCGCCCATAGCTTAAAGGTTCTATCGTACGAGCAGGTCGCTATAAACTTGTTGTCGAATGATATGTCTGCGCTCATCACCTGAAATATTACAAAATATATAAATAATATTATCAAATTGGCAGAATTTCTTACTAACTTTTTGGAACGAAGTTCCTTATCGCACGGTACGGATTTCGCGGATAGGTGAAATAAAGTGTAAAAAAAATCCGTCACGACCCTTTATTTGTTTGTTTGGTTGTACGCGCTAATCTCAGGAACTACTGGTTGTAATTGAAAAAATCTTTGTGTGTTGGATAGTCCATTTATCGAGGAAGGCTTGAGGCTGTATAACATCACGCTACGACCAATAGGAGCGGAGCATAAGTGAACAATGTTGCAAAAGACGGGAAAAAATTATTCCTTTTGAGAGCTTCCGTTGCGTGCGCTGCGTAAACGGTTAAAGTTACGCAAAAATCATGTATGACGGAACTGTTCCCCTTTAACATTTCTAAAAAAAAAAGTCCGCGACAGCATATGTTTATCTTTTAAGGTTGACTCAATATAACCCTTTTTATGGTAATCAAATTTGTTCTATGGATGTTCTAAATATACTACGAAAGGAACTTCGTTCCAACCGAGTGTTCCACGACACTCACGCATTTTTTTATTCAACTTTTTTACTACTGTGTATCAGGGGTATCGTAATACCCAGTAACTGGGTTGTGGAGGTCAGATAGGCACTAGCTCAATGTAAAAAAAATGGTAATCAGCTGCATCCCGTTAGACTGGAAAAAGCCTGGGCAGATGACTAGAAGTGTATGTTACATCGCATTTCATATACAGGGTGGCCCGGTTCACCCTGGGCATCGGGAGTCGATAACCGACTCCCGACTACCGTAGGCGCGGGCTTGCGGACGGCGAGAAATGGGCAGCTCGCCGTCCGGTAAGGACCAGGCCCGGGTCGACGGCGCGTCGTGTTCCACGCGCGCCTCAAAGAGATGTCAGCACCATTGACGGGGTCCGATAGGGCCGATGCCTGCCGCGGATTGTTCGAAAGAGTTACCGTGGCCCTGGCGCACAGGCAACTGAAGGAACACGGGTGGGTTTTAGTCAGTAAGCGTCTGACACGCCCTTCTGCTCCGCCCAGAGCGGGAGATGTCAATTGTTTTTTTTTTTTTTGAAAAAAAAAGAAGAGTGGCCAGGTTACAGTGGTCCAAGAAGATTTTTTAGAAGCCTCACGCCATGTCCACGCTCCTGTAACTAGCTAACTAATCCAGTAACGAAGGGTACATTTTTGTACGAGGTAAGCCGGTGTATATAACATTAACATATTTAATGTGATTATACAGGGTATTTGGCAGAACGTTGAACATACGAAAATGGTGGATAGGTGGGGTCATCTGCTACTTACTCAGCCCTAAGTTATTTGGTCCTGGTGCCCTGCCTATTTAAAAAAAAAATTGCTTTTGATTTTTTACATCTTTCTGTAAGTTTGAGGACTCATAACTATTTTTCTAGCTAGCATCTGAATAAAGCAATGTTTTTAGAAGAATTTGCCAACATTAAAGATTAAAAAAAAACGAAAATATTGCCTGTTTTACCCATTTTTACTAAAAATTACACTTTAAAGTTAAGAAAGTGCTGAAACTAGAAGAAAGCAGAAAAATGTTTTTTTTTAATATCCAGGGGGCCAGGGCTGAGTAAGTAAGTTAATAGTAAATTAGGGCTGAGTAAGTAGTAGATGACCCCACTTATCCACCATTTTCGTATGTTCAGCGTTCTGCCAAACACCCTGTATTATTTGTCTATAGAATACTGACTATGCCATTTTTAAAAGGGAAGCCGGTAACTAAATCGTCTTTTATGGGGAAAGGCGAGTCAAAACTCAAAAACTCAAAGCATTTTTTTCAAAGAAACTAATTACAGGCACTTTTGAATTGTCAAGGGGTCGGTCAGTCAGAAAGATGAAGCTAGTTGCCCATTCCAAAGCGTAGTAGGTACCTATGGAGAAGAACGGGCGAGAAACTCCACGGACACTCTTTTAAATTAAAATATTGTTACAAGAGAGGCGAGTATAAACGAAAAATGTTGTAGTAACGCGGAGCCGAGCTAGTAACGGACTCGCACAAGAAAATAACTCTAATAGGCTAAAAAAAGATGTTCGTCCGAAGGCGACCGCTAACAACGGTGACAGGCGGCAACTTCGCCATCTACGGAAGCTTTTTTCATAAAGTTGTTTAATTTTATCATTAACACATTATGTATTTTTCAAATTGTAAGCGCACAGCGCTATTGTTTTTATAATAGGTGGAAAATGTCGTAGGTTAAACATTTACTCACTCTGTAGCACAATTTTTTTTTTTTGTAATTCTGTAATGTGTAACTGTTTATTTTCCCAAATAAATCAAAATAAAACCAAAAATGTAGTTATATAAAAACCAGTTGCTACGGTCTCTCATCGCGATTGGGCGACGTTGAAGAGTAGCACCTTAACCCCTGGTCAGCCCGACCTTCGTTTACCTACCTTGCGGTACTTGTCGACGTAATCTCGAGGACAATTGGAACAGTGGAAGTTATGAACCTATGAGGTTCAGTTGACATTTCGAGCGCTTTGTCTTCGCTCATTGGCAACAAGGGTGACTTAACAAAAAAAAAAAACACGTGTGGCACTCGGGGACTGCCGCGGTAAAGCTATTGCATAGCATTTTTTATCAACTTATGCACTTATAATTATTTATTTATTTTTTATTTATGCAGTATTTTTTTTCTTTGATATTAATTCGAGTACAGTCGTACCATATACATACACGTTAAGCGAACGCTCGGCCGAGCTACATGGTAGGCGGAGTGGGGGGTGTTAGGTTTTATTTTCGTTACGGAATTTCTTGATTCGGTCGCCGCGCTCAAAGCCCGCGATAAAAGCTATGCAATAACTTAAAAATCAGCAATTTTGAATTAAGTATACAGGTGTTCGCAGCAAATTGTATAAATTTTGCTACACAAACAACGTTACGCTAAAGCCTAAAAATGAGGGAGCTAGAAAGATGTGAGTTTATGATTCGTCGCACTCTTTCCACTACTTTTGAATTTTTAAATCGTCATATGCAAAAATTGCTCTTTTTGAATTATGTCTAGCTTCTCGCAAATGAACGTTATGAATCTATGCGGTATTATGCGACACGCAAGAGTTTAAGGTTGAACTAGTCGCGGGCTCGAACTCACTGGTGGGCGTGGCCTAAAATCACGCTGTCTCATCTGACATCGTGTCCGACAAAGATAGGATCAGTAATGAGCAGTTAGACGCTAGTGTACACGCACAACGTCTAGTTCGCACGCACACAAATACCGTTATTTTAATTCATAGTAAAACGAGCGCGTAAAAAATTACGAAACAGCCTAAATTAAATTAATATTGATATTAATAATATATAGGCTCCTTCAAACAGGCGCGACACGCGACGCGAATCACACGCGACTCTAAGGCACCGCTCGTTTATAATTAAAAATTATTATTTATATGACGGCGCGTGATGTTTTAGTCAATTTATTATAACACTTTTAAAGTTGTAATCGATTATTTTTACTGTGTGGTTTAGAATTTATTTCTTTAGTGGTATTATTAACTTAGAGCGGGTAACACCGAATGGGGTTGTGAGTGTCATGGCGGCGATGGCGAGCACTTTTGAGATGCGATCGTCACGCGGTGCACACGCACAAATCCATTGGCTCTAAATGCAAGTTTAACAATTGTTGTGATTAGACTTAATCAGTGATAATCATTGTAATCATTAAATTTTATAGTTAAGTCTCGTTACGATATTTGAAGGTAAATTAAGCGTGTTATTTTGCGAGTATTATTTTCCAAACACCTGCACGCACACGCCCATGATGAAGTACCAACAGATGACAGATCAATAACGACACGTGGTGTCTCAGCCGCTCGAACATTCCGTCGTATACAGTGTGAGTCTTTATAATCTGCACATACTGAATCGAGGGAATCTTTGCTTAATTTTATCGACGGAAAAAATGATAAAAAAATTCTAAATATTTTATTGAAATTTTTAATGGATTTTTTATTTATTTTTTCGTTTCTGTGACTCCAGTGTATACAAAGCGGTGTAACTTTTTAACTCGATGTTTTATCACGATGAAACAAACTCCATAATGATTGGAAGTAATTAGGTGTCCGCATTAAATGAAAATTGTGTAAAAAAACTGCCACCAATTAAAAATAAACACGTTTTTCCCTCAAAAATCTGATTTTTTTTCATCAATTTTTGCAATAATCGTAAAATTTCTCAATAAGATGCCCCGATTACCTTCATTTTTTATTACTTTAAATTATTCCTCATCGTATTAGCTACCTAATAATAAAAATTGTATGCTTTTAGCTCAGACAAAACACTTTCTATCAAGTGTTAAAGATGGCACTTCGAACGCGCTATTTTTGTTCTCTTAAGGATGATTTATTTGGGTTCAATGAATGAAAAAGAGTTCAATTAAAACATTTATTATTTTAAAGAAAATTTAATGCATTAGGTTCTCAAAATGTCCACCTCGTTGTTGTAGGCACAAAGCCGCGCGAACTAAAATTTGTTGTGTCGCTCTCCTTATCATTTCGGGATCATTGCGAATATCATTTGCACAGTTAATTATGCGATCACGCAAATCGACCTCACTGTTGATGGGAGTACTGTACTTCATGGTCCCCCACAGGAAGTAATCAAGGGGCGTTAAATCGGGTGAACGCGCAGGCCACCCTACAGGTCCTAGTCGTCCAATCCATTTATCACGATAATTTTCGTTTAAAAATGATCTCACATTTGTGGCATAATGGGCAGGGCATCCGTCCATCTGCAGAAACATCCTTCGACGCAAAGACAGTGGTACATCTTCCAATAACTCAGGTAGATCGTCAGTCAACAAACTTAAAAATCTTTCACTGTTCAAAGTTCTCGGCAGTATGACTGGTCCAATCAACATGTTATCGATAAGACCAGCCCAAACATTTATTGAAAATCTTACTTGAAAAGTCGATGAACGTTTCAATTTCGGGTTTTGACCTCCAGGGCACCATCTGTGTAAATTTCTACAGTTAGTAATACCATCTCTGGTAAATGTTGATTCGTCCATCCATAGTATGGTTTTCGGAAAGTTTGGGTTTGCTCTGATATTTCTTTGAATCCAGGTGGACATCACACACCTTGGACGCCAATCTACGTCTTCATGTAGATGTTGCACTCTTTGGTAGTGGTAAGGGTGCAATCCTTCTTTCTTTAAAATACGCCACGCTGATTTTTGTGATATTCCGTGACGAAGAGCCAGTCGTCTAGTACTTATGGATGGATCAGCAAACAAATCGCTCAGTACTGCTTGTTCCAGAACCACATCAATAATTATTTGAGGCGGCTCGCGACGATCTCTACTTGATTCAAGTCCAGTGATCGACAATCTTCTGTGAACTTCCTGGAAGTTGCGGGCAGATGGCACTGGTTGCCTGTTAGGAAACGCAGCTATGTAAGCTGCGCGCGCAGCTCTGGCACTTCCTCGTCCCATCCCATAGTAAAAATGAATGTCGGCAATGTGTGCCGGGGAGAATTCACTTAAGCGCGGCATCACGTAGCAGCGAACGAAAGTCACGAAACTCAGGTAGCAGTGAATGAAAGTAACGAAACACATGTAGCAGCGGCGAATAATTCGGAGCGACTGCCTGTCTGTCATCCCTTCTGGTCCCTTCAGCTGGCCCTACCTCCCCGCACCCCGACCCGCGCACATTCTCAACAAAAAAGGACGTCTACCTGCTAAACAATTAGTGCGTAGCCGTGCTCTAGGCCTTTCTTTGGCTGTTGATAAGAAATGATGGGATTGAGTTAAACCCTTGCAATTTTTACTATTGGATAGCTAATACGATGAAGAATAATTTAAAGTAATAAAAAATGAAGGTAATCGGGGCATCTTATTGAGAAATTTTACGATTATTGCAAAAATGGATGAAAAAAAATCAGATTTTTGCGGAGAAAACGTGTTAATTTTTAATTGGTGGCAGTTTTTTACACAATTTTCATTTAATGCGGACACCTAATTACTTCCAATCATTATGGAGTTTGTTTCATCGTGATAAAACATCGAGTTAAAAAGTTACACCGCTTTGTATACACTGGAGTCACAGAAGCGAAAAAATAAATAAAAAATCCATTAAAAATTTCAATAAAATATTTAGAATTTTTTTATCATTTTTTCCGTCGATATAATTAAGCAAAGTTTCCCTCGATTCAGTATGTGCAGATTATAAAGACTCACACTGTATATAATTTACTATCTAATATTCTAATTTATCTTTAGAAAATCGAGTTTTATGAAAAAACCACTGCATAAATCAATTACAAATAAAGTTTATTGAAGTCTTTATAATTGAGCTTTGTCAGTAGCGACTTTGTTTTTGAGATTTTACACTTGTTTTATTCGCCCAAAGTTGCGTTAAAATTAGCAAGAAAAACGAATCTTTGTTGACTCGATAACTTTTTAATGGCTTTTTATTTTACTATTCTGTTTTCGCACAGACAAAATTAATAATGAGACAGAACGACATCATGTTTAACTTTGCCTGTACAATGTCAAACAGTGGAATAATACCCTTCCCAAAATTTGTATGGAAAAAATATCGACTAGTGCAACCTTAAAAGACTTATTTAAGTGTTCTCGGAACTTTTCGTTTCGATTCCACGGTGTATAAAGAAGCTGCTTACCTTGTTGTCGTGTCCGGAGAGGGTCCGCAGTGGGTGCCAGGCGGGGTTGGACCACAGCTTGGCAGTCTTGTCGTACGAGGACGTCAGCAGGAAGTGCCCGTGGCTCTTCTGGTAGCGCACGTCTGCAATATTGCGTTTGAACTTTACTACACTGGCGTGCAAAGTATCGACCCACCCCGTACTTTCAATTTAAGAGATGTATCTCAAAAATCTTAACTAATATAATTTATTAATTTATATTGTGTGAAGGTAGGTAAAGTACAGTCTATTTGTACATACACTATATTTGGATAAAAGATATATTTTTGACAAGATCGACTCAATTCTTCAGATGTCCTCATCGCTCACTTTTGCTCGGATAAAGTGTGACTTTAATAAATTTTAGGTATTTCTGTTCGTTTAATGAAAATTTAACTTAATTTTTTAATGGACTTCAAAAAAAGGAGGTTCTCTATTCGAACCCCCATGTTTGTAAGTTCGTGATTTTTTCATAAACTCATAAATCAGTTTTGATAATTCTTTAACGAACGTAATCTACATACTTTCAGGAAGGTTTTAGTATACAATATATTAGGTTATTGTTAGTAAACCTTGTTGAATTATTTTGTCTCAAATCGAAGATTTTGTAGACAAAATCAAACTGGTTGCTAATTTAATTGTATAATTTATATTTTTTATGACATTGATGGTTACATTATGTACTTAACTACTTTAACTCACACACTAAATGAATACTTGTTAAAATTTTGGAAACATCATCTACTTTTCAATATTTGTAAATATGTGAGCACCATGTATCTATCACATAATTAATTTACCTGTCTTTGCATTATATTTAATTCTTTTTACCTATTGTGGTATAGTAATTTTATTCTAGGTGCATCGTCTTCACATATAATTACATAATTAATTCAATTCATTTTATTTCAGATAAATTACAATCTTTAGTTATAAATCCATACATGTTTTATTCAAAATAAAAAAAAATTAAACACAAAACTTTTACGTTCAAAAGTGCCTTTTATGTGCCTATTTGAAATAAATGATTTGACTTCAACTTTGACTTTGAAGAGCAGGGAGTGGGTCAATTTTATTTCACGCCAGTGTATATTACCCTTATATGTCGTTTATTTTGAATAGTGATAATCTTAATGCTATATCAATGTGTTGCTACAATTAAGTATCCAATTTATACAAATAAATAAAGTGACGCGAACCTTATCACATTAAAATATACCACGTATACTACACGGTATATTTAGACGGTATTAGTCGGTCAATTTAGACAAAAAAAAAAGTGATCAAATAACAAAAACTCCGACAGCGCTGAATTTTGCTGGAGACCTTAGGTACACCAGCAGAAAAAGTGCCAAAAGTCCCCATCGATCCCATGTGTGCTAAAAAAGTTATTCAAGGCCAAAGGTCAAATTTTCGGTTTTTTGGATTTTTCTCGAAAACGGTAAGTTTTATCAAAAGTATAGCCCCGACATAAATTGTAGATCATAACCATTCCTAAGATATCGCGATTCTAAAAGTTGAAGGTGATTGTTAGGCAAAACATTATTAGGACCTTTTTGTAGATAGTTTTACGAGCTACAATTTACGTCGGGGCTATATTTTTGATAAAACTTACCGTTTTCGAAAAAAAACACAATAAACCGAAAATGTTGACCTTTGACCTTGAATAACTTTTTTAGCACACATGGGATCAACATTTGTCAAAAAGTTTTTAAGATATATTTTAACTTACCACTTAAAAGATGTGTGTGTGAAGGTATTGTGTATAAGGCTGAGCGTCTTCTTAGGTCCCATATTTTAGTCTGAATAAAGAAAAAAAAAACCATTGAAGAGAACAAGGAAGAAAGACATTGTGTGTAAGTACCAAAAATTTGAATGTCATTATGTTATGATTAAATATGTTAAACTACTAGTATACCACCATTGTAATTACTTTTGTAACTATATTTATCTGCAAATAATAAATCTTTGACTTTGACTGTGAGAAACTTATACTATTTATATTTTATAATAACAGTTTGAAAAACAAAACGTATTATTGTACAATTAATCGGGAAGAAATTATCCAATTAATACAATGAGTAGTTTAAACTACGTTGTGGAGGTCAGATTGGCAGTCGTTCCATGTAAAGTACTGGTATTCAGCTGCTTCCGGTTAGACAGGAAGTCGACCGCGACATAGTTGTAAAAGACTAGGCAAATTAATTGATAATTTATTTAGTAAACGTTTTATTATTTGCAAGCAGGTCAAACGTTTTCAGCATATTTAAAAAAAAAATATTAACTACTTAAATTCCATTTTTTTTAAATAATTAATTCAATTTTTAATTCATAACGTACTTTCTGCGTTTATCTTTTACAGTCACCAAAAGAAATAAGTAACCAGGATCGTCGATATACGAGGGCTGCACTAAAAGTATCGGGAATGGAATATTTCCACTGTTCCTGTCATATTAAAATCTTTTTAATTGAAAACTCCTTGGTTTTAAAAATCGAATACCATTTATTTATTTAAAAAAAGATTCTCGGTCTTGTCACAAGGTTTTGTCAAACTTCTTTAGTCGTTGAGAAAATGGAATTGACTCGAGAAAATTCAAGAGCGCTGATTTATTATGACTTTCGAAGTGGTTTAACACAAAAACAGTGTGTTGACCGGATGATTTCTGCATTTGGTGATGAAGCCCCATCCAAAACCACAATTTATCGCTGGTTTGCTGAATTTCAACGTGGACGTGTCAAGCTCAGTGATGATCCCCGTCAAGGTCGTCCAAAAACTGCAGTCACTCAAGAAAACGTTGATGCTGTGCATAAGCTGATTGAGGAAGATCGACATGTGACATACCGCGAAATTCAGGCAACTTTAGATATTGGCATGAGTCAAATATAAATAATCTTGCATGAACAATTAGGTGTAAAAAAGTTGTTTTCCCGATGGATACCGCATTCGCTCTGTGAAGAGCAAAAAGCGGCTCGCGTTACTTAGTGCGTCAGAACTCTCGAAAGATTCCACGCAGGATCCTCAAATGCTGTATACAACATCGTATCAGGTGACGAATCCTGGATATCCGCGTACGAACCCGAAACAAAAAACCAGTCACGAGTTTGGGTGTTCGAAAATGAGTTAAAGCCAACAAAAATTGTTCGTTCACGGAGTGTTGCAAAAAAAATGGTGGCCACGTTTGTCTCCAAAACCGGCCATGTTACGACTATTCCTCTTGAGGGACAAAGAACGGTTAATGCAGAATGGTATGCTAGCATTTGTTTGCCACAGGTCGTTTCTGAACTCCGTAAAGAGAACTGCAACCGCCGCATCATCTTCCATCACGACAATGCGAGTTCTCACACCGCGCACAGAACAAAAGAGTTTTTAGAGCAAGAAAACATAGAATTGTTAGACCATCCGCCGTACAGCCCCGACCTAAGCCCTAATGATTTCTATACTTTCCCTAAAATAAAGAATAAATTGCGTGGACAGAGATTTTCATCACCTGAAGAAGCTGTGGACGCCTACAAAACGGCTATTTTGGAGACCCCAACTTCCGAATGGAACGGTTGCTTCAATGATTGGTTCCATCGTATGGAAAAATGTGTCAAATTTCGCGGAGAATACTTCGAAAAGCAATAAATACATTTTTAAATAGTAATGTTGTGTCACTTCCTTGATTCCCGAAATTTTCAGTGCCGCCCTCGTAGTTGAAGTTTACTAAGAAACCGATGAATGTTTTCGAATAAAAATTTAATTAATAGAAAACAAACAGGTCATTTATCAAATTAAATTTCATTCGAAAACATCCATCGGTTTCTTACTAAACTTCAACTATATCCGACGACCTTGGTTACTTATCACATTTGGTAACGTTGTTGAAGGAAGAATCTGCCATTTTGAGCAAGCGTAATGATCGATGCACGTGTCTTCTCTGTCTAAGACGAGACCTTAGCTCTACGGGGGGACAAAAATAAGCGGGTATTATAATGATGTGAGTTGAATACCTGATGGTCTGCGGCCGCGGTGGCGAGGTGATGTCCGGCAGGGGACCAGTCGGCGCCCAGCACGGGCCCCAGGTGCCCCTCCAGGAACATGACGCAGCGGCCCGTGCGCAGGTCCCACACGCGCCCGAACGCGTCCATGCCGCTGGGAGAGACAAATAATAATCATAAAAAAATTGCGCGTGATAGAAGTGAAACTTCTTAAAAAATGAAGAATAAGAAATATTTAGTGTATGTGTGTGTGTGCGTGTGTGTGTGGGATGTGTGTGTGTGGGATGTGTGTGTGCGCGTGTGTGTGTGTGTGTGTGTTTTCTCTTTCATGTAACGAAATGTGTTCTAAAGTGGACGCGTCCTTGAAATTTCACTCTCAATTCTCGTCCAATTATCGAAACACCGCATAAGAAGTTCCACTTCAAAAATATGGTGACGATTGGCTATACCAGAGACTAAGGGTAAATTTCACCAATGAAACTCAACGTCAGCACTCCTAAACCGTGTTCAAGAGATGACAGTTTCATCATTGTTGTGGGATGTTACAACTGACAGCTCATTGGTGAAATTCATCTTTAGGCTCTATTCTCTATGAGACAGATGGAAATTGCGCTCCAGAACTGAAAAAGTCACTACATGTATAGTACTGGTGGTCAACTGCATTCAGTTAGACTGGAAGCTGACCCCGACATAGTTTCTCAGCACCTGATATACAGGGTGACTGGATTTGGACCCGCTATAGCAAATTCTCATATAGAGGAGGTAATTTACTAATTATTGAACCTTATTTTCCCTAGCTTAAGTGTTATAGTTTGGGAGATATGTCAATTGTTATACTTTATTGAGATTTTTCCAAAATTTGACCTTCAAGCATTCATAATTATTTTTTTGCATTATTTTAATATTTGTTTATAGTCATAAACATTGGTGATTAAAATACCTCGAAACTTCCCTCATACTAGGGTTAAAAACAAAGACAGTACCCATTAAAAAAAAAACAAAAAAAAAATTAGGGAGAATAAGGTCTAATAATTAGCAAATGACATCCTCTATATACGAATTTGCTATGGCGGGTCCAGATCCAGTCACCCTGTATATAGTAGTCTATGGTTGGTAAAAGGCTGACAGATATAATTAGACCTTGTAGAGTGTGGTATCTGCTTACCCGGTGACGGCGAGGGAACCGTCTGCCTGGAAGGCGACGCTGTACACCGGCTTGGCGTGTCCCTCCTGGTGCAACACCTCCGTCGCTACAACATAACCGTTGCATCATTATAATTAAATACATAACTGTCTGTGGTCCCATATAAATAAAATAAAATAAAGAAAGAAAGAAAAGAAAGAAAAATAGTTTATTCTGCACAAACAAAACGCACCTAACAAATGAACGACATTAATTTAGAGACATACAAAATAGCCAAAAGCCTCGTATTCATGTTAGAAAAGTTTCATAATTTTGTCTATTGCTTGATGCCAGAGACCAAAGACAATACAAATTGCTCTGTGTTGCGACACTGAAAATATCAATTTTATTGTCTTGGCTCGAGTCGTTTTTGAGTTTGCTTTATTATTAGGTTTTTAGTACGAACAACGGGGTAATTGCGTAACACACTAACAGTAGGAATGACTTTCGGTACGGTACTAAAGGTTTATTTGAATGACGTTCGGTACTAAAGGTTTATTGACCTCTGAGATTGTTTCGGCCTTTCTTCTCAGAGTAGTCAGATAGGAAACGCCGACCTCATCTAGTTTTAAAATATGATTGACGTGTAAAAGTGTTTGTTCAAACCTACTTCCAGAAATAAAATCAATTTATCATTTATTTGAGTGCTAACTTTACAGACGTGATGGGTATCGAAATCTCAACGTGATAAAACAAAAGAAAACAGATTATCTCAACTCATACTTCAAGTATAAACAATACCAGCGGTCATTGACCCCAAAAAAAACATCAAATATATTTTTATTTTATTTTAACATATTCATATTCATTTATTCATCAAATATAAGCTAACAGTTTACACCAAATCGCTTATATCTATGCTAATTCTACAACATTTACATTTTTTTTTAAATTACACTTCTTAGACTAAACAGCTCAACAATTATTTCTTCATATTGAAATAAATATACACATGATTAGCGACATATTTATTTTTATAAAATAATTATTGAGCACTCTTCCCGCAACCAATGATCTCGCTATTAAATATTAATTTTAAGATTTATGTATTTGAATTAAATTATGAGATATTTATAATTTTTATTAATAAATATTACTTTTCAGAATCAGAATCAGAACTTTATTTGCTATGAATGTAGGTACAGGTAGAAGATGTTGTACATACATTAATGAGATGGGCTACAGTCTACCTTACGACGTGCAAATAATTAAAAAAAAACTAAAAAAAAAAACACTCGATCAATCAATCTGTTATTTTAATTATGTAGAATGAAATTTTTATTATTATTGTCACACACGAATGACCAAATATGATTAAATAATTTTAATTATAACTATCCTTTTTAGCTTGTAAAACCAAAAATGGTGCATGTGGTGTTAGCCTGTAAGTAGTTGTTACACTTAGGGCCTCTTTCACCATCTCCAAGTAAAGCGTTGATTAGTTACTTCCCGGTTAACGTTATTTGGCAAGTAAAAGTTACGAGTATCTTTTGTCAATTTCACAAACGAAAATAAAGCTTCGAGTAACAACTTACTGGTTAAGTGAATGATGTAACGAATCATACGTTACATTCGTTCAATAATATGTCAATGTTACTCGTCAAACGTCATTGGTTGATTTTTTATTAGTTAATGACGTAACAGAAATCGATTTCAGGGTGTACAAGGGTATGGTTACCTATTGTTTAGAAGTTAGGTAGTCTTTTTTTTAAAGTTGTTTTTGTTTGGGTTTTTTTTTGTGTTGGTTTGTTTGTTAATAGTAATATCACTTGAATAATGAAAAAAATACCACTCAGCTTTGCGATTTAGGGATTATTTTATGTTTTATAAAGTTAAGCACTTGGTTTATTGCACACCTCGATAGACGAAATTACTCAAAAAAAAAAAAACTGTTTCCTCTAAGTCCATAAAATAATCAACACGGAATTTAAATACTCGAATCCAAGGTACTCGTTGCGCTGTAGAATATTTTGATTCATCCAATTGGTGACCAATCAAGTCAAATAAATCGATTTTTATTCATACATTTTAAAATAATCGTTGGTATATCTGATAAGTACCTACACGTTGTCGTTTTTGACAACGCACAACTTTTAACTGAAAAGTAAATACGCTATTTGGCAGATGTCGTGGCAAGTAAGTTACGGGTCAGTTAAATCTTATGATTAGTGCTACTCGAACGTCGTGAAATCCGCACATGCAGTTACGGGTGACTTTAACTGGCGGTTAGCCTACTTGACACTTTACTTGAGGGTGGTGAAAGAGGCCCTTACATACGTAGATAATATTAAGTAATTTATTGTAAATGTTTTGTGTAACAATTTTTGGCAAAACTAAACCTAAATTAATAAATTTAGGTAAAATAAACTCAACTTAAATTATCTCATATACACAACGCGCACGCACTCTATCACACACACACACACACACACCCCACACACACACCCCCCCCCACACACACGCACCCCCCCACACACACATGGACCGCCCCCACACACACACACGCACCACCCCACACACACACGCACCCCCACACAAACACGCACCCCCCCCCCCACACACGCACGCCCACACGAACCCACGCGCACACACAAACACACCCCCACACCACACCCCACCCACACCCACACACGCACAGGCATTCATCAGCATCACACTAGCGCTTTATTTAGTGCTTTTTTTTATATCGATGCTTATCACGTCTGCAGAGTTTAGCTAGCTAATTTATATTGACCCTGTATACAAAAAGCAAACAAAATCGAAGCCGGCGACTAAAATAACTTAGTTTGAAGTCGCCTTTTTTATAGGTTGTTTTTTTTGCTGTTTTAGTCTATAGCGGATACATTTTTTTTAGTAAAGCAGCACTTACCTGTCTCCAGATCCCAGAGCCGCCAGGAGTGGTCGAAGACTGTGGTGGCGAGGAAGCGCCCCGACGGGTGGAACTCCACCCGGGACACGCGCGAGGGGCCGTGGCCTTCCAGCGACGCCATGGGAGCCTCGCTGGCGACAAAATCAAATCATGGCAGAGAATCAGCACTTTTTGAACGTCAAAACAACATAAGCCAGTACGCGCGCCCTTAACCCCATTAGTAGACCATGGTCTGAATAACGTTTGTTCTAGCAAAACTGTGATTCAAATGTCACCGTGTGTTGTGAAGTTCATTCAATCTTGCTCATTCCTTTTTTGACCTCTCTGCGTTCTTTTGTCAGAAACACGAAAAATTATTCGTTCATGCATCACTAATAGCCAACATCTCAGTATCCCCCCTTTCTAGCCATATCATCTATTTTCGCACGAACCTGCTGAAGTTCCACAAATGCACAGACCCGTCGTACGCGCACGTAGCCATTGTGACCGCTTCCGACCCTTGTGGGCCTTCTGAGGTGTCCATGGGCGCCAGGGCATCCTCAGGGGTCGGGTCTTCTTTCTCTTTTGACAGCTGAAAACGTACGGCGAGTATGTAATTTTGATGAAGAAGTGAGCAATGACATTATAAGTAAAATAACTTTTCAACAAAATTTTTTACCGACGAAAAATGAAATTGAAAAGTGAAAAAAATAACGTTCAAGTCTAATTAAGCTTACCTAAACCTAAACTTTAAATAACTAATTCTTAGCGCCATTTTGTTTATTTGGCGCCGACTTAAAAAGGGACGACGCACAGGAACATATGCTTGTCTCTTTTTCGCTTCCGATTAGGGAATGCAATCTCGAGTCGAGATTGGCAACTCGGGATCTCACGTGCTATGTCTGGTGTAGCGATTGGCCTCAAACTCAAACTCAAAGCATCTATTTCAAATAAACCAATTACAGGCACTTTTGAATTGTCAAGGGGTCGGTCTGTCAGAAAGATGAAGCTAGTTGCTCATTCCAAAACGTAGTAGGTACTATCGAAGAAAAGCATAACTAAGCACCGTGAGGACTATTTTTGCTTGCAGCGCTCGGTCGCTATAGAAATATCATCAACCAATAGCATCACAGTATCAGATTATTGCTGAGTCCCTTGTTTTTGTAAATGAAAAAGGTGCGTTTTTTTCATTGGTAATAAAATATCAATGGGAATCTTCCTTCGGTCGTAGTTCGAGCACGTTTGGGACAAGGTTTTTTTTTGATGAATGGGTTTTCTATGCTATCCGAAAAGTATAAAATTAGCATATCAGTTGAGTAGATTTCTCACAATTAACAGTATTTTGGTGAGTGGCGGACAATTTCCATAACACTTTAAAAGCACAAAACTCGATAACCACCAGTCATATTGGTTTGTTTTAAATTAGCTCTAGTCATAACCGCTTTTCAAGAAATGCACCTAATTACCAATCACCGTTTAGACAAAGCAGTTTGAGTAAATAAACTAGGAGCTTACTCATGAACCGCTTAAAATTATTTTAATCCGTGCCTAAAGAAACGCTTTAAAATAATCTTAGGTCTTATCGATTCATTCTAAACCTTATTTCAACTGCAGCAAGGTGGATATTTGTTAGGCAGTAACGACCGCGCTGCATTTGACTTTGCCAGATGTTTGTTGTTGTCACCGAAAACTCTGCAAATTTGCAACTGACTGAACCCGAGATATTAGTTGAAACAAAATGTAAAGTATAAAAACATTAAAATTAAAAACTTTCTCATCTTGTTTCTTTTGTTCTATTCCTAGTGGTCGAAAAAAGGTCAGACATCTGTGATCAACTAATCATTGTAACAGAGCCTACAAAAACACGAACATCAAAAAAACTAAAACGACAAAATATTACTGTTTAATTGGTCGACGCAAATAGGGGCGTTAACGGATTTGGTCATCGTGTTCACTGGATTTTGTTTTAGATCTGCTTAGTTATGCCTTTCTTCGATAGTACCTATGGAGAAGAACGGGCAAGAAACTCCATGGACACTCTTGTAAATCAAAATATTGGTTACATCATTCATGTTGAAATTATGCACGGGAGAACAATGCAGAACGTTAAAACCGTCCGTAATAAAAAGACAAAAACAATTCAAAAATTAAATTAATATAAGCCGCGGCAGCTAAGAGATGACCAGTCCCCACTGATGGCGCCAGTTCACATTCGGCCATTCGAGATCTCACCGAGGAACATGTAGACGTTGCTCCTCAAGCTGTAAGTTACCTTCTTCAGGAAGTGGTCCGGCATGGCCGCCTGCGGATGGAAAGCGGCCCCGCTCACGTTACACTTGTGGCCCTTCAGCACCTGCAGCTCCCGGCATTCCGGTACCGACCACACCTTGGACAGGCCAGACCTGGAATGGGTAAAAACCTGAAAAAATTGTTGTAATCTGGCCCTAAAGTCTCGACAAAAATCGGTCGTTAAATCTAATCGATGTCAAATTTTTTTAATAGATTTTCAACCTTATGCTTTCGAAATAAAGTTGAAAATCTATTAATGGAATTTGACAACGATACGACTTAGCGACAGATTTTTGTCGCTGTCTAATGTCGATTCTGCAGGGCCTGGACTTATCCTACTACTATCCTAACTAATATTATAAATGCGAAAGTAAGTTTGTTTGTTTGTTACCTTTTCACGCCTAAACCACTGAACCGATCATCCTGAAATTTTGCATATACGTTGTCAGGTGTACAGAAACGAACATAGGGTACCTTTCATCCCGCAAAAAAGTACTGTTCCCGAGGAAAACAACAATAACGTTCTTATTATAATAGATGGCGCCACCTGTCTTTCGAATCATGATTGATTTATATTACTATAGAAACTTTAGTAGTGTGTTTAGGGTTTTTTTTTATTTCCTAATACATTTGGTGAGTCTAGAGTGTCTATAGACCGGTTTTTCATCCTCCTAACTATAATTCCCCGAACAACCCGAATTGATTGTCAAACTCTTAAATTAACGCGAGCCCGCGGCTTCGGGTAAAAGCTAGTAATTAATATACCTAAGCTTGAAATTGCCAATCCACCTTGAGCAAGCGTGGTGATCAGTGCTCATTCCTTCTGTGTATGAGAAGAGAGAAGAGAAGATTGGTATTAAAAATATAATTATTCAGCCGAAAGACCGATCCGGTGCTTCTCGCACCCACCGCATTCCCTCGACCTTCACCTTCGAAGAGCCTTCAAAAGCTTGATAATAAAACTTTTTAAATTATTTATTAAGCTCACCAGCTCGCAGTAATTAACATTTTGCTGTCACTACTAAATCTGCAGAAGCTTATAGGTCGCGTGTCGCCGATCTGAAAATTAATAATAGGTAAAATTAAAAACCCCCGACACAAAAAAGAGCTGATGACCTTGAAACGGCTGAACCGATTTTGATGAAACATGTCGTAAAAACCACCGCCAGAAAACCTACTTTCAAAACCGTATCCGAATCGGTTCATACGTTTAAGAGCTACGGTGCCACAGACGGACACACACATAGCGGTCAAACTTATAACACCCCTCTTTTTGAATCGGAGGTTAAAAAATCATTATAAAATCACGCCTCTGTTCTTGAAGGGTTAGGCAGGGGTGGCCGATTTTCGTAGAACCAGTGTTATCACCAGAGATCGGATATTCGGATACATATTCACCTAAAGTTGAGATGTTGGCTAATATGGAATGCGCTTTTGTATCGAAAAAAACTTAACTTTAACTAACACACACCACTCCTCTTACGCCCTACATACTGCATTTGCATCGGGGTTTTTTTTTTTCTTTGGTTGGGAAATCATCAAATGACCACTCCCACTCTGAGCGGAGCGGAAGGGCGTGTCAGACTCTTACTGACTAAAACCCACCCGTGTTCCTTCAGTTGCCTGTGCGCCAGGGCCACGGTAACTCTTTCGAACAATCCGCCACCCCGGCAGGCATCGGCCCTATCGGACCCCGTCCATGATGCTGACTTCTCTTCGAAGCGCGCGTGGAACACAACGCGCCGTGGCCGGGAGTCGGCTATCGACTCCCGATGCCCAGGGTGTCTCCTCCTGCGCCGATTAGGGGCGTGAGGGCGCAACGATTGCCTCTCCCTCACGCGCTCCGTCTCCTCCTTCGCGAGCATTACTGCTTCGCAGAACGAGATGACGGCTTCCCATTCCCTCTCGCTCCGTACCATGGTCTGGACCAGGGCCGGACGCGGGAGGTCGCCGCCGCCGATCGCCGCCACGAGTGCATCGGGGGTTAAACATTGATTTTAAATAAATATTCATCTGAATAGTTATGCAATCCAGGAATACCGAGTTTTTTTTTTAAACTTTGCCCCACACTAGGAATTTCTCCTGTATTGTGGGTGAGTTTACAAACATTCAAACTCACATACACAAACAGCCAGACCCGGAACAACTACTTGTAGGTCATACAAATATTTGTTCCGTGCGGGAATCGAACCCGCGACACGCAGCGCAGCAGTCAATCGCTTAACCACTGCGCCAACCGTGCCGTCCGTTTGTTTTGAAGTCCCTTCCATATTATATACCCGACTAGTTATGCGTTCCCGGTGGTCCTGGCATACTGTTTTATTTTTAATTAATATTTTAAGAAGCCGCTTCCATACTATCATAGCTATAAATTTACTTTAGGTAAATATGCATCCAAATATCCGATCTCGGGTTATCTCGGATGTGGCATTGACAGTGCAATTTTTTTTTAAATATAACCAAGAATTATCGTTAAGAGGGATCCGTCAGGAGGAACCGAGAATTTCGAACTATCTTATGTTGCTTTCGAAATTATATTTGATGAAAATAAAACTATTTCGTGAAAATATGACGATTCGCAGATTTTAAATAATTATATATTTATCTATACTAATACTAATAATAAAGCTGAAGAATGTTTGTTCTTTGTTTGTTTGTTTGTTTGTCTGAACGGGCATCAGCGAGAAAAAAAAAACCTATATTTGATGTTGATTTACAAAATAATTTTTCAAATCCGACTGGTATTTCTAGAGTAATCTCTAGAAATACCAGTCGGATTTGAAAAATTATTTTTGCATTTTATATCCAATACTTGAGGAAGGCTTATAGGCTACTTAACATCACGATCGGACGGTTAGGAGACGAACAAACCAAAAACTAAGAAAGAACGCTGAGCCAAAACGAAGTAATAGCGCGGGCAGGCGATGCGATGCGACGTGGGGGAGGGGGGGGGGACAAGATTGAGAAGAAGAAGCTAGACTTATCATGAATACTGCGAAATGAAATTTGATCAACAAGATATTTTGAATTTTGCGGTCTACCTTGAAGGTATCACTTTAATTAATAACTCACCTGACTGCAGTATATGGACATGGCAGACGCTTTCCTCTGCGACTCCTGCTTGGCAGCAGCACGCACGCTGCCAGCCAACTTCAAATCCTCCCGCGCCTTGCTCAACCTGCGAAAATAAATGATATTTCGACTAGACTTATTTCTGATTGAAGCGACATCTATGCTATCACATATTGACTGCCTTTTCTAACTATGTCTGGGTCAGAATCCAGTCTAACCGGATGCAGCTGAATACCAATATTTTACATGGAGCGACTGCCTCTCTGACTTCCACAACCCAGTTACTGGGTAACACGATACCCCTTGGTAAGACTGGTTGTCAGACTCGGGCTTCTGACGACCCGTAACTACTGTCAAAGATCCACGAATGACAGTCGAGACCAACGGCTTAACGTGCTTTCTGAAGCACGAAGGGATCTCGGTATGTAATAGATGGTCACCCATCCACGGACCGACCTCGGCAAGCGTTGCTTAACCTTTGATCTACCTGTGCGGCAGTTATTCTATACCCCTTGATCCGATTTTGTGCATTTATGTTTAATAAATAAATTACTTAGCAAAGTAAAATCTAAATGCAGCTTGTTTCAAGCTTAAGCCTCTCAGAGCTCTTACCTGAGCTATGCCTCCAGTAGCAAGTACCGCACGATTCACAGCCTTATTTTCCCAAGTCGGGCGGCCCCTCATGAGACCACGTGCCGTCCCGTCCTCTGTCTCTCTCTATTCTAGCCTCCACTCACCTGAGCTTAGCTTTCGGTAGCGAGTACCGCGCGATCCAGAGCCTCGCTTCCCTCAAGTCGGTCGGCCTCTCGTGATCCCATGTGCCCTCCCGTCCTCTGTCTCTCTTTATCCTAGCCTCCTCTCACCTGACCTTCGCTTTCGGTAGCGAGTACCGCGCGCTCTACAGGCTCGCTTCCCTCAAGTTGCTCGGCCCCACGTAATCCCACGTGCCCTCCCGTCTTTTGTCTCTATCCTAGTCGCCACTCACCTGAGCTTCGCCTTCGGTAGCGAATACCGCGCGATCCACAGCCTCGCTTCCCTCAAATCGGTCGGCCCCTCGTGATCCCATGTGCCCTCCCGTCCTCTGTCTCTATCCTAGTTTCCTCTCACCTGAGCTTCGCTTTCGGTAGCGAGTACCGCGCGATCCAGAGCCTCGCTTCCCTCAAATCGGTCGGCCCCTCGTGATCCCATGTGCCCTCCCGTCCTCTGTCTCTATCCTAGTTTCCTCTCACCTGAGCTTCGCTTTCGGTAGCGAGTACCGCGCGCTCTACAGCCTCGCTTCCCTCAAGTTGGTCGGCCCCACGTGATCCCACGTGCCCTCCCGTCTTTTGTCTCTATCCTAGTCGCCACTCACCTGAGCTTCGCCTTCGGTAGCGAGTACCGCGCGATCCAAAGCCTCGCTTCCCTCAAGTCAGGCGGCCCCTCGTGATACCACGTGCCCTCCCGACCTCTGTCTCTTTCGATCCTAGCTTCCTCTTCTTCTAGCTTCTTGTGGATCGCGTCTTCTCCTAGACTGGAATCAGAATTTATTTATTTGCTAAAATGTAGTTTACACAATATGATTGAATTAAAAAATGTAACGGACTGAAGCTTTTTTGCTTATTAAATCACCAAGTTGCTAACAAAAAATAGTTTATTTGTCAAAAAAACAAGAATAAAAGAGAAAACGTCGTCTTTATAAAAATAATATAAACACATTATAGAAAAAACGAAAACACTTAAAATTAAATATGGCGTACAAATATTATTAAACAGTCATTCTTAACTAAATACAAACTATTTTAAGATTTTATTTTAATAAGCAACTGCGTACAATAAGTCCAGTATCAATGATATTATTATTATTAAGTAATCACTTGAACATTAAAATTAATCTTTCCTACGGTTACAAACCGAACATTATGCCGGTCACTCACATTCGCACGAATACGCGAACCCGCAAGTGTAGGACGACATTCGCAAATGAATAATGCACAGTTTTTACTACTTTCACGGTTTTCCAAGCCGTGTCGGTATTTGACGTACATCAAAGTGCTCGAACCTCGAACAAATGTTTGCGCACATGTAAGTGACCCGGGCTAGATTTAGTATATTTTTACTTTGTAACAGTTCAATAAAATTTCAGTGTTGTTGATCTCGATCATATACTTTTATTTAACTAACTTTCCAACACTCAAAGACTTCGCATCGCACATCTTGGTCCTTCGAGCCGGATCTCACTCATTTTGATTCGAGACTCTAGCATGAACGGGCAATTTGCCCGGTGCCTTTTTGGCCTCGCACAAGTCTTTTATTTTTTACTTGTTTACTGTTGTTTTTAATGTTAATTTTTTTAAGTTTAAATGCTCCCTATTAATTTTTATTTTTAATGTTTGTATTTCCTGTGCGTGTCCTAAATAAAATATTTTCCATTTTTTCTTTCAAATTAAACGTAACGTAAATTCAAGCGATTTATTAATAAAAAATACCACTATCTTATAACATCTTGGCTTAAATTTTTGCTACAAGCACAAATAGTATCACCCATAGAAATGAATAAAGTTTTAAAACTAAGTACCTAAATATGGTGCACAAAACGAGTATTTTCAAGTTTAAAATAGTTCGAATTTACGTTACAGTATTTTTATCTCACGAAGCGACGCGCGCTTTACTTGTGGTAACCAAGTGTACAAACACGCTGTGAATGTGTGCGTAAAGACGAGTAGCGTCTGCACGTAACACACACACATTTCCGACTTCGCCATAGTCTCGGGTGGTACCGAGAGCTCCTGCGCTTACACACACATTCACAGCGTGTTTGTACACTTGGTAACCACAAGTTAAGCTTGCGTCGCTTCGTGAGATAAAAATACTATACGTTTAATCGGCGCGTTCGTGCTAAGCTCATGGAAATAGTTAACGTGGAAGTGAAGTGAGTGAACTGTATGAATTAGTAGAACATTGGTGAAGGTTTAACTATCTGAAATAAATTATTCTATTCTATTCTAAACTAGACTCTACGTCATATACTTTCCATGGTCTAAAAAAAAAGGTCTGGCATTCCGGGAGTGACAAATGCTTACGCCACTATCCAGTTGCCACTTTATTGCAACAAAACACGTATTATGGAAACATTTTCAGTCACCATTCTGTTAAAAAATATATATAAAGCATTTGAACTGACGTTTTGTTTTACTAATCAAACGAAACAATTAAATTTAAACATATACCATCGTAATTGTTAGATAAAACCTCATTGTTTTATCGGATTCGCACAGGTAATAAAGGAGGTTGGGAAGTTATTATTACACACCACTGGTAACACAGCGGTGATGACATAGGCTTGTGTCTCCCACGTGACCACTGTGTCTCGGAATGCTATACCTGGCGAAGTATATTATTATACCATGATACTTACTAGCTAAGCAGATCTCTGAGCCGCACCCTCCTCTCTGCTGGTCCCTCCCCGAACAGACAAACCGGCTCGCCCAGCTGACGAAGACTCCTGCGTACCTGTGAATGATGGTAAAGTCATTGTAGACACAGTATTCGCTCATACTTCTACAAACTATTAATTTATTTTATAACATAAAATAAAGGGAATGCAATCTCGATTCGAGATTTCACGAGGTCTCGAGCCTTATTTCGAGAATAAAGCCGAATTTCACCAAAGAAACTAAACATGATCATATAAATATATATATATGATTATATAACCTGCTTCAACTACGCCATACCTCATCATCATCAGTGGATACATTCAGCTGCCGAGCCTTCCGTCTCCGCTCAAACTCCTCAAGTAGCGCCTTCTTGTCTCGAGACATTTCTTCTTCGAGTTCCATGTATTCTGCACACAGGGGCGAATGACTGATAAGTGAGAAAATTAATAGGAATCTACTACACATTGTAATGGGCATCTAGCTTCATCTTTCTGACTGACCAACTCCTTTGACAATTAAAATATGCCTGTAAATGGTTTAATTGAAATAAATGCTGAATTTTGAGTTTGGAATAACAGAAAGAAAGAAAATACGTTTATTTGCAGGAAACATGATGCAGAGAAAAACACACAAATACAAAAAAATATTAGTTGAGGGGAAATATGCGTCACATTCATGCAAAGCAGCAATCGCTCAGCATATTGCTACGACCCTATGCGAGACAGAGCCCCAGCGCTGGTTTTCAGCGAAACAATGCGGAATGGGTACAAAATATGAAGGGCATAAAAAAATATTGAATATTATTTTATTTCGGAGTATAAAAATTGTATTTAAAGAGTCTAAAAACTAGATAATGTTGTCAATTCCTGCCCTGATAACCCCGGTGTAAGCACAGAAAATGGCAAAACGGTGTACAAAATAGTTAACAAAAACATGTCTGAAACAAGGTCAATACAAGTATAGTACATGTTCAAAACACATGGTTTTGCCAATTGATTTACAAGACTTGTTGAAAACAAGTATCACAACCTCTTTATCAGACTAATATTAGGATAATGGACACAAATCATAACTCCAAACTATTATTAGAATTAAGTTAACATTGTGAATATTTTGTATCAGAACTTTACTGAGAATGTCCCAAAGGATAACTCAGTCAGAGGGTCGTCTAGGGGGCCCGTCCACCAAATGGAATTTTAATAGCACTGCAAAATGAATTCAAAGAATCCTTACCGCTGGAAATTTGAATATCTCCCATTTCTTTCCCGCCAAGTTCGTCGGCGCCTTCCTTGGCAGCAGCGGCCAGGGCCGCCAGCCGGGCCTTCTCCTGCTCTTCCAAAGACCCATAGTGGACATTTTTGGGCTTTTTCACCAAGATAACATCATCGTCGTCAGACATTTTGAGGTTATGTTTATGTTCTAGTTTGATAACACAATAACACTTGCTTAGTACATTCAATTGTTTTAGGGATTATTTAACTTGGTCTTAGTTAAATAACTTCAACTCTTCATTAGCGGCTTTTGTAGAGTTTAATTGTATAACCTTCTGTAAACCAAAACACAAACACTGATGCACTGACTAAAACTGAGCAGTGTTGTTAGCGTAAAAATTTGAGCTGCCAAATGTCACAGTCTGCCGTCTAAAAGAGAAAAAAATAATAAATTGCCTTACATAATTATGTACATTATACTCTGTCTACGTACATTATTTCAAAAATAAAAAATAAACCTTATTTGTTTTTACTCCATAAAGGTTTCTTATCGTTTCTATTATTTCAGATTCAACAATACAATACTAAAAGACTTAAGGGGATACACTAAGGTAGCCCGCAAAATTTAAATTTACTAACTTTTTTTGCAATTTGCAGGTCAGTGTCAGGTTGTATGTTCATAAAAATATGATTCAAAAACAATTCCGGAAATAACCCGTACACTCACCAAACAATAAAAATCTCTATTTTAAGGTGTTTAAGCCTTATATTAACTCTGTAACTTTTAATAAATACGTTGCTACTTACTCTCAAACTTTTAAATATACCTGCAGGGTACCTAAAGCCAGGGCACGCCACAATTGCGGTGGTAAGACCCCTCTTTGAGGAGTGGCTTGAGAGGCGCCACGGCGTCCTCAACTTCCGCCTGACGCAGGTCCTCACCGGACATGGCTGTTTCGGGAGGTTCCTGTTTCGAATAAGGCGGGAGGAAACGCCCGGGTGTTACCATTGTGTGGATCGACCGGAGGACACGGTGGAGTTCTGCCCGGCTTCGGCGGAGCACCGCCGTGTCCTCGTGGCGGCGATCGGCGGCGGCGACCTCTCGCGTCCGGCCCTGGTTCAGGCCATGATACGGAGCGAGAGGGAATGGGAAGCCGTCACGTCACCTCCTTCTGCGAAGCAGTAATGCTCGCGAAGGAGGAGGCGGAGCGCGAGAGGGAGAGGCAATCACTGCGCCCTCGCGCCCCTAGTCGCCGCAGAAGGAGACACCCTGGGCGTCGGGAGTCGATTGCTGACTCCCGGCCACCGTAGGCGCGGGCTTGCGGACGGCGAGCAATGGGCAGCTCGCCGTCCGGTAAGGACCAGGCCCAGGTCGACGGCGCGTCGTGTTCCACGCGCGCCTCAAAGAGATGTCAGCAAAATTGACGGGGTCCGATAGGACCGATGCCTGCCGGGGCTGCGGATTGTTCGAAAGAGTTACCGTGGCCCTGGCGCACAGGCAACTGAAGGAACACGGGTGGGTTTTAGTCAGTAAGAGTCTGACACGCCCTTCCGCTCCGCCGAGAGCGGGAGAGGTCATTTGATGATTTTCCACCCAAAAAAAAAAAAAAAGGGTACCTAAAGCCTTGTACATACATTAGCAACAAGATCAAATCAGCCGATAATAAAATAAAGACGG
This sequence comes from Dryobotodes eremita, assembly GCA_917490735.1. NCBI lineage: Eukaryota > Metazoa > Arthropoda > Insecta > Lepidoptera > Noctuidae > Dryobotodes > Dryobotodes eremita. The sequence goes on from OU823269.1 coordinate 933,162, forward strand.
TTTGGAAAATTATCAAAAACTAGCTGCACCCCGCGGTTTCAACCGCATAAGTCTCGATCCCGTGGGAGCGGTATGAAATATACTTTACGACCTATTCTCATACCTAGCAAATTGCTAAAGAAAAAAACATAAAAATTGGTCCAGCCGTTTCGGAGGAGTGCGACCACAAACACCGTGTCACGAGATTTTTATATAAATAGACTAGCGACCCACCTCGGCTTTGCCCGGGTAGCTATAATATAATATAGCCTATGTCACCCGGAGATAGTGTAGCTTCCCAACAGTGAAAGAATTTTCGAAATCGGTTCAGTAGTTTCGGAGCCTATTCAATAAAAACAAACAATCATATCTTTACTCTTTACAATTTATGAAAAAAAAAAATGAATATATTCGTTTCATATAGCTTATATGAAACTTTTGTATTTTTAACATAGCGCCATCTATTGAATACTTACTCAACCCAGTCATCAGATATCGCCATCTGTTAGAATCGTTCGGAGCTAACAGATAATTGTGACTGTCAAATAATAGACAAATAATTTGCAATAAAATAATATTGCGACTATAAATTGAGATGAAAGCTATCCTATCTTTCAAATTGGATCAAATTGCACACGCTGTGCAAATCAAATTTAAAATCGGTTTAGTAGTTTAGGAGTCCATCGCGGACAAACAACGTGACACGTAATTTTGGAATGATTTGGAAAGATGAAACTAACAGGAATAAAAGATATAATAATGATTTCAAACTAGAGACTTCACGTGGTCCCTTACCAACTAACATAGAAGTTGCTCAAGAGTTTGTACATTTATTTACCAGTGTCCCACTTAAAACTACTGAATCCTTAAAACTCGTCACCCTCGCGTTCTGTTGACTTACTAAATTATTTAAATTTAATTTTTGTATGATCAACATTTTACTTCGTCATTTTCTTTACTAAATAAATATAGGGGTTTATTCATAAACTTTGCTTAAAGTTAAATGACGTTTAAACGTCAAAAATGTATGGTTAAACAGTCGCTAATCATTAGTTAACTTTAAGCAACGTTTATGAATAAACCCCTTAGTTTTTAAAGTTGCAGTGTTTTAATTATCAAATAGCATTCAGTATTCAGAAATATGTATAGCAAAAAAGTTATTGATTTCTGAGATGGTCATAGACAGAGTATTCTAATTAAATCTCAAAAATCAATAACTTTTTTGTTAAACGTATTATAGAATACTCTGTCAACGGATGGAACCACAGGATGGAACGCACCTTTTGGTCCCATAGTGCGCCGGTGACTCGCTGGCATAGAGAGTAGAAATTTATATTTTTTACTCTGTCTATGCTCTATGCTATGCTATCTAGTCGTTGTTTACGTCAGTGCTGAATAGAAATACAAATAAAAAATATTCCAACAAATTCCAACTAAAATGTAAAAACACACGACGAATACAATTACAATATTAATCATTTGAGTTAGTCTTTAGTTTTCGCGTTAAAACCTATAATTGTGTATACTTTAGTGACATAACCTATAAGTGCGTAATAATTGCGTGAATTTCTTTATAACATGGCTCTGCAGTTATCAAGGCGAGAGGTTGAGGACCTGAGGTCTTCCCTCGACCGCGCGATTTACAGAACTATAGGAAAATCGGATAGTTCTTTGCTATCCACAGTTTCTGCTTGTCTCTCTAGTGGGTAAGTGATCAGGCATCGAAATGATGTTTACGAACAGTTTACAATAATTTTATGACATTTATAATACTGATGAGGCTATAGTAGCATTTGAGTACTATTTTAAAAGGGATGTAGCAGTTGAAATGATAATAAATTGATAATAACCCATTCATCATCATTTATTTGTCGCCGGCGCAGCGCTTTTTCTCCCATACTTTTCTATTAGTCCTCAACTCAGTATTCACCCACTTTTTAGCTATATCAGCTTTCACATAGTCCATTGTCCATCCATCATTAATTTGGTCTTCCCCTACTCTTATAGATGTCCACAAGAGTACTCCAAACTTACCTCATTGATACTACTCCATTGTGTATTGATATTCAACACAATAATCTTTCAAATGATAATCGTGATCTATGGACTAAGTATAATATAATTATACTCAATTTATTATTGCTTCCTTAGTTTAGTTGTTGGAAGTGCTACTGCGGAGCAGATGCTCCGCAGTAGCACTTGCAACTATGAATCGAACTCAGGAGCAGATGCTCCTGAGTTCGACTCCCATGTCCGGCAAAATGTTATTAAGTTTTACCAACAAGAATTTCTCAGTAGCAGCCCGGAGTCTAGATTTGTGCCGGGTCATTGGCAATAGGCTCGCCCCCTGTTACATGGGACTTAAACATAACTGGCGAAATTTGGGTGTACTATGATAGGTACACCTCTGCCTAACCCTTCTGGGATTACAGGAGTGATGTTATGTTTCAACCAAACTAATATAATATATATTATATTTATATAACTAAAAAAATGGAGTTGCGGACACCAACCCGTATTACCTATTACCTATTAACTAATAAAAATAAATTATAATCTTTCCAGTTATGAACGCAGAAAAATTATAGACAAGATATCGGCTCACATTGACTCAAAGAAAGCAAGCAAGCTCGCAGACAAAGTGATAGCGTTGGCTCAAGAGTTGATCTCCAGCTCCAAGTCGCAGAAACGGAAACACGAGTCCAGTGACCGAGATAAGGATGTGAAACGGTCCCGACATGATGAGGTTATAATATTTTATTATTGGCTTACTAACTATAGTCTGATGCACTTATTAATAACACTGATAGGAGACAACAATTAGGTCATACTAACTAGACCGTGATAAGTATACAGCAAACCACCGACGGAAATACCATAAGAATAACCACCGACGACGGCCGCCATGCCCCACGCACAATGCTCTACCTTTTTTTTTTCTGGTGGGATATCATGACCTCTCCCGCTCTGGGCGGAGCGGAACGGCGTGTCAGACTTATTGACTAAAACCCACCCGTGTTCCTTCAGTTGCCTGTGCGCCAGGGCCACGGTAACTCTTTCGAACAATCCGCAGCCCCGGCAGGCATCGGTCCTATCGGACCCCGTCAATTGTGCTGACATCTCTTTGAGGCGGGCGTGGAATACGACGCGCCGTCGACCCGGGCCTGATCCTTACCGAACGCGAGCTACCCATTGCTCGTCGTCCGCAAGCCAGCGCCTACGGTGGCCGGGAGTAGGCATTCGAGTCCTGACGCCCAGGGTGTCTCCTCCTACGGCGACTGGGGGCGTGAGAGCGCAACGCGCTCCGCCTCCTCCTTCGCGAACATTACTGCTTCGCAGAAGGAGGTGACGGCTTCCCATTCATTCCCTCCGTACCATGGCCTGAACCAGGGTCGGACGCGAGAGATTGCCGCCGCCACGAGGACACGCCGGTGCTCCGCCCAAGCCGGGTAGACCTCCACCGACAATGTTCTACTTGAAGGAGTAATTGCAGAAACCAGAATCATAAAGAAGACGTCTACAGCAAACACATAACAACAAAATAAAACTTAAAAGGCCCACATATTTATAGTGTATGTTTTGTAGATTAGTATTTTTCAGTTTTATTTATGTTTATATACTATAGGTAAAAAAAAAACCATTACATCACACCTGTAATCCCCGAAGGATTAGGCAGAGGTGGCCTGACCATCTACTTCAGGTGTGTTATGAGTTTTTTCCCTAAAACATTTATTTCAAATAAACCAATTACAGGCACTTTTGAATTGTCAAGGGGTCGGTCAGTCAGAAAGATGAAGCTAGTTGCCCATTTCAAAGCACAGTAGGTACCTGTGGTACATGGTTTCTGAAGCATGATTGAGCGGGATCTTAAAATATGACAAACTGATACATTATATATTTTTTTTTAGGTTAAAGAGGAAAAAGAGGGAAAAGATGATAAAAAAGAAGATAAAAAGAATGGAGTAGAGTTGCAATCGGTGTTACCAGAAGGAGAGACGGTCGGTTCCAAGATGGCAGTGCTAAGTGCTGACAGGATTAAGGTACATTGTTTTATCATTTTAAACAGCATCCCAACTGCGTAACACACTTTCTATCACAATATTTTTCTTCTTAATAAAAGTATTAAATTCATTCATTCACTGACAGATGACACCGCTGGGTCTAGAAGCATGAAATTTATCACTTATATATAACCAGTGAGCACTAAGAAAGGATTTTTGAATATTCACCCCTTTTAAGGTTTAAATAAGGGATGGATGTTATAGGGCTTAAATAAGGGATTAAAGTTATAGGGCTTAATTAAGGCCTGAAAGTTATAGAGCTCAAATAAGGGATTCATGTTACAGGACTTAAATAAGGGATGCAAGTTATAAGGCTTAAATAAGGGTTGAAAGTTATAGGGCTTAAATAAGGGATTACATTTTGTATGGAAGTTCTTTATCTGCCGACGGGACATCCGAAATAAATTCATAATCCAGTTATGTTGTCATTATCTGCTCGACGACATAAATAACGTTATAAATGTTGTAACACAATTACCCGACTGGTCAATGACCGTGATAAATAAGCGTGGAGAGAACGTTAAAAACATTACTCTTCGTTCGGGCTCCGCCACTGTCGGGTAAGGTGTGCTAAACATTTGTACGGTTTTGCAGTATTTGTTGAACCACAAAGCCTACCCGAAGCATTTACGACACATTTGCGGCATTCATACGAGTCGTGGCAATCGGCAAACTCCGTTCGGCATCTACTCTTTCGGCATCATGTTCGGGTCGGTTCGGCAATATCGAACTAAGACGAGCAGATTATTCCCGAACATATATCTACATATTTTTTTTATCAAATTCTGCACAGCCGGGTGACAAAATCAAATATGATATATTCGGCTGTGCAGAATCATGCTGACTCGAACAATTGTGTAGCAACTCTAAGAAAAGGGGTTCGAAGATGTTTCTATGAAAGCTTAGCGATGTCTTGCGACGTCGCCCGACATCTCTAGCGACACGTGTCGCGGGACATTTGTCCCTCAGTGAATACGAGGCTATATTTTAGGCAAATGTGTATCTACGCTTACATTTTCACTTATACGTTTGCGTTTGTGATTAAATTTCCTGAAAAAATTGTGGAATTTCAACTTAAATACAAACACATAAAGTTGAGTTTGCACTAAAACTTCAAAGATTTTATATAAATAAATAAAATAAAAATAAATATTATATTCAAAAATACAAGGTATAACGTTAAATACAGTTTTTCTTAAATTTATGTCAAGTACAACCATGATTTGTGCCTGAACTAGGTAATCCTGTGTTACAGGCGATTGGAGGTAACATTAATTGATTAAATAATCACATATCATATTAATCTTATTGGTACATAAATGTAAAAAGGTATACAAAACTATAGTATCTTAACTTAACAAATTAAAAAATAACAATAATACAAACAATATTTACTTAAGCACTGGTAGTATATGCTTTTCAATAGAACTAATCATTCTAAAATCAACTTAATAAACACTGGCATAAAGTTTATATTCATTTAAGCGGAAATAACATCAATTGGAAACGAGAACTTGAATAGACTTATTATAAATATTTCTGTTTTGATTGAGTTTTAAATCTGCAATAACTTATTTATGTCTGTAATTTTTATTTATTTATTTATGTCTATCAACTTTGGATCGTACAATTAAACTAAATTAAAAATGATTAATCAATTACATTACATTTAAATTGAAAATTATACATTACTATAAACAAAATTAAAATAATATCTTAACTTTATATATCTTAATTAAAATATCTTGTAATGTTGTGCATGTTTTTCCCAAATCTATACAAATAAATATAATTGAAGTGTCTGTTTGTAATTTCAAAATAACAGCTTTTTACTAAATGCATATGAAAGTATATACGGTACTTATAACAAAAAATTAATTGGATTTGTTGTCTGTCTCTCTGTCTGTTTGGTCCGGCTTATCTCCAAAACCGCTGGACCAATTTTGACGGAACTTTCACTGGCAGATAGCTGTTGTTATAAGGAGTAATATAGGCTACTTTTTCACGGTAGCATGTTCCCGTGGGATAACTTCCGACATCCACGTGTGCGAAGCCGCGTGCATCAGCTAGTAAATAAATAAAAGAAAGAAAGAAAGAATAATATTTTATTTGAAACACGCACAGGAAATACAAAGAGTAAAAAAGGAGCACTTAAGACTAACAAAATTAACAATAAAAACAACAATAAACAAATAAAAGACCTGTGCGATGGCAAAAAGGCAACTATTTCAGCATAATGCTGCTATATTAAAAAAAAAATGCGTGAGTGTCGTGGAACACTCGGTTGGAACGAAGTTCCTGTCGTAGTATATTTAGATCCATAGAACAAATTTGATTACCATAAAAAGGGTTATATTGAGTCAACCTTAAAAGATAGACATATGCTGTCGCTGACTTTTTTTTAGAACTTTTAAAGGGGTACAATTCCGTCATACATGATTTTTGCGCAACTTTAACCGTTTACGCATCGCACGCAACGGAAGCTCTCAAAAGGAATCATTTCTTCCCGTTTTTGCAACATTTTTCATTTACGCTCCGCTCCTATTGGTCTTAACGTGATGTTATATAGCCTAAAGCCTTCCTCGATAAATGAACTATCGAACACAAAAAGATTTTTTCAATTCCAACCAGTAGTTCCTGAGATTAGCGCGTTCAAAGGGTCGTGACGGATTTTTTTTCACTTTTTTCACCTAGCCCCCATCCGCCAAGTCCGTACCTACCGTGCGATAAGGAACTTCATTCCAAAAATAAGTACCGCAGCGCTGGTATTCTGGTAATAATCCTATCCTTACTTCCTTACTATCCTTACTAATATTATAAATGCGAAAGTAAGTTTGTTTGTTACCTTTTCACGCCTAAACTAGTGAACCGATCATCCTGAAATTTTATATATAAGTTGTCAGGGGTACAGAAACGGACATAGGGTACCTTTCATCCCGAAAAAAAGTACTGTTCCCGAGGTAAACAACAATAACGTTCTTATGATAATAGATGGCGCCACGTGTCTTTCGAATCATAATTGAATTATATTATTGTAGAAACTTTAGTAGTGTGTTAAGGGTATTTGAATTTTTTTAATTTAAGTACTTAATACATTTTGTGAGTCTAAAGTGTCGATAGACCGGTTTTTCATCCTCCAAGTCCTAACTATAATTCCCTGAACAACCCGAATTGATTGTCAAATTCTAAATTAACGCGAGTGAAGCCGCGGGCAAAAGCTAGTATTAAATAAATAAATAGATTTTAAACTTTCCAGCTGATGATGGCAAACGCTCAAAAAGAGATAGAAGAACGCAAACGCGCCCTGTTAGCCATGAAGGGTGATTCCAAGACTGGCGTCAGTGCAGCCGCCGCCGCCGCTCAGCAGCTGAAGATGCAAGTGCAACAGACCAGCTCCATCGCACCGCCCAGCGTTATCAAACCAGTGCTGTATTCTAAACCAGGTAAGTAAACTTTGACGGTCGGCAGCTATCAATCTGCCTAGTCTTATCCCAACTATGTTATAGTTGGCTTCCAGTCTAACCGGATGCAGATACCAGTATTTTACATGGGGCGACTGCCTATCTGACCTCCAAAACCCAGTTGCTGGGTAACACCGGAAACTCAAACTCAAAAAACTCAAAGCATTTATTTCAATTAAATCATTTACAGGCACTTTTGAATTGTCAAAGAGTCGGTCAGTTAGTCAGAAAGTTGAAGCTAGTTGCCCATTCCAAAACATAGATCTCTATGGAGAAGAACGGGCGAGAAACTCCAAGGACACTCTTTTTAAATCAAGATATTACAAAATCCTGAGTACATTATTCTTGTTTCTTCTATATGTGAGAACAATGTAAAAACAGTATATTAAGAAACAATTCAAAATATAAGATTAATAATAAAAATAAGCCGTGGCAGTTAAGAGATGACCACTTTCAACCGACGGCGCCCGTTCACGAACATGACGCGTGGATCAGCGCCATCTAGCTCAACTATTTTGTAGGAAACCGAATGATCCAACACACGCGCCACCAACAGTGACACATTTAAGTGAGCGTGACATAGTCTCAACTGCCAAGCTGTCAAGTAAGCTTGGTTGTCAGACTTTTGGGCTTCTGACTACTCGTAATGATTGTCTAAGATCTATGAAAGACAGCCGGGGCCAGCTTAACTTGCTTTCCGAGGCACGGAGGGGTCATGGGTGGCTAAGGATCTACGAACCGCGATCGATCGACTCGTGCGGCTCAATAGATCCAAAATTATCCGTCACATTAGAAAGAAAAAAAAAAAGAAAATACGTTTAATCCAAAGAAACGCAAAGAAAAAACACACAAACACAACATGTTTCTCATCTCTTTGTTACACAATGTACATCTTACTGGTCCCTCGCTGTCATACGGCATCGCTGCTAATGATAACAGCTTGGCATCTTGCTCCTAAAAATGAAATATGTATTAGAAAGAAAGAAAATACGTTTATTTGCGGTAAACATGACGCAAAGAAAAAATACACAAATACAAAAAAGAACTAGTTCGGGGGAAAATATGCGTCACATTCACGCAAAATGGCCACCGCTCAGCATAATGCTACGACCCTATGCGAGACAGAGCCCCAGCGCTGGTGTTCAGCGATAGCCGGCCCTGACGTGATGACGTCAACCAGTGCAGCATACGTAAATTAAAAATAAACAAAAAAATAAGATATAAAATAAATACATTGTACCTAGTTCAAAATGTATGTAAACATAATAGTTCAGCATTTTTTTTTTCTTGTATTTTTTATTTAACAATATATGTGCAGGAATGTGCGTAAACAGGCAGGAAGGCAGGAACAGAAAAATACGTACAAAGGTGATGCTTATTTCTAAAGACATCTCTTCCAGCATACCTGCAATAGGAGAGTATATTAAAAGAGATGTAGACAACGTGTGTAAGAGTAGAAGGGAAAACAAAATAAAGAAAATAACGTTTATTTATCACAGACTACATAGCACACAACACAATATATAACCGCAAGTGAAAAAGAAAAAATAAAACGAATAAAAAGTGTAAAGTGCGCTGTGAGAACAAGATACATAAAATCGAAAACGATTTTCCAATTTAAATCAACAGATTCTGAGTTTTACATCAAAGTTTCGCCGCGAGAGATCGCTGAGTGTTTGTCACTAGTCAAAGTTAACAAATACAAAACTACTTTGAAAGTTTTCGTTTCAATTTTTGTTATTATTAACTGACTTCAAAAAGGTGGAAGTTCTTAATTGGTCTGTATTTTTTCCTGTATGTTTGTTACGCGATTTCTTCGGTAGTTGTGGATCGAATTCGAAAATTCTTTTTTTAATAGATAGGTTTTGCCTCAAGGGTGGTTCTATATAAATTTTATTAACTTTGCTTCGGTAGTTTTTTAGTTAGCTTCAATAATACGTATTTTTTCTACTTTATTGATTGATGATGTTATAATAACTTCCTGTCACTGTTATTTACATAGCAAGTATACGAATTTGCGTGGGGTAGGTACCACAACTAAAAAGTCAAAACATAAAAAAAATCTACAAAAAAAAATAAAAAACAACTCACTTCCAAAAAAACTCTTCAAAGTGAAAAATAACTTTAATTTCGGAAATCGGTGGCAAAAAACGAAAATACGAAACCAAAGATACAGACTTCCTTAATTAAACTAATTTTTTCTGTGTAGTGTGTTATTTTTTTGTAAAATATTTTTTTTTTCCGTTTGTAAATTCATAGACAAATAAAAATGAAAGTATACTAAGAAAAGTATAGTATTAGCTCAAAAAAGAAGTCGAGTTATAAGCGTTTTAATATCTGCTCCACAGTTGGTGCCAATGCCATGTCTCAGGAAGAGTTGGAGAAGCAGCGCAAGATAGCGGAATTGCAAGCCAGGATCCAGAGAAAACTAGCTGGTAAGTTCCTTTCGAGTAAAGAAAGAAAACACATTTATTTAGCACGGACTAAAAGGCACAAAATCATGGAGTAATACTACCGTCATATTTCCTACTAATATTATAAACGTGAAAGTTTGTGAGGGTGGATGGATGGATGTTTGTTACTCTTTCACTTAAAAACTACTGAACGGATTTGGATGGAATTTGACACACAGATAGACCATGACCTGGGTAAGAACATAGGCTACTTTTCATCCTGGATCGCAGACGAAGTCGCGGGCAACAGCTAGTATTATAAATGTGAAAGTTTGTGAGGATGGATGGATGTTTGTTACTCTTTTACGCAAAAACTACTGCATGGATTTAGATGGAAAATGGAACACAGATAGTTTATAACCTGGGTTAACATGTAGGATACTTTTTATCCCGGTCGTACGTTCCCGTGGGATAATTTCCGACATCCACGCGGGCGAAGCCGCGGACAAAAGCTAGTAATCTATAACTATACATAGTATAAAATAAAGTTACTCTTCGTGTCTGTGACCGCTTATGGTCTGTTTCAAAAGTATCTGATGAAAGTGAAAACGAAAGAAAAAAGAAAGTCTGAGAGAACGCTAAGCGAACACGAAGTAATAGCGCGGGCAGGCGATGCGATGCAGCGGGGTGGGTAAGGGGAACAAGAAATTTCACGCAGACGAAGTCGCGGGCATAAGCTAGTCACTTAGTAAAAGGATTTAGTACCACGTTCATCTGTTTTTAGAAGGTTTCAACTTTTTATCCACTCAAAGCTGTGTGGTTCTTTCCTCAAAAGACCATCTCAGACATGAACAAATGAAATCAAAATATTTTATTTCACATAAACCTACATGGGCACTTATGAAACGTCACAAGCTAGGTGTACGGTTTCAATTGGTTGCTTCCTATGGAGAAGAGCCGGCGAGAAACTCCACAGTTATTATTCTAAAAATAAGTGGGTTTTACAACGTATTTAAATTACAGTGTTGATAGGTATGGAAGGACAGTGTAGGCCTGTCAACAAGTAACGGGTACTCAACAAAGTAGAAAAAGGTCTACAAATCTACAGTCTACAAGTTAGGCCTACAACGTTCTCACATAAGAACCTGCATGGTCCTCACATGTCCTGACCAAGATTATTTCTGGACTTTTAAAGAGACTGTGACCTCTGAGTTTGTTTCGGCCTTTCTTCTCAGAGTCGTCGGATAGGAAACACGGAACTCGTCTAGTTTAAAAAACATAATTTATTTTGACTTGTAAAAATGTTTTTTTTAATCAATATACAGGAATAAATATCATTTATTATTTTTCATATATACCACACCACTTTTTCTATCAATTTTAATTATTGTTTGAATTACATTATTAAGTTGTGATTGAAATTCATCGACGAAAATTGAGCTTGTAAAATTAAACTCAGTTGTCAAATGAAAAATACCTTTAAGGTGATTTAAAATTATAATTTCGTGTTTAAGTATTCAAATACTCAACTCAGTTTGTGAGTGCTTCTACAAATTAGCATCCACAGGTACTTTTTCTGATCCATTTGTTTATATTTTTATCGGAGCAGTCTTTTAATTTTATTTGTCAAATTTCTTAATCCCTAATCCACAGGCGGAGCCCTAACGAGTACAGCAGGCAGTGGCCCTGCGCCCCTGATCTTGGATCGTGAAGGTCGCACGGTGGATACTAGCGGCAAGCGAGTGCAGTTGACACATGTCGCTCCCACTCTTAAGGTAAGAACATGACATCATCATCACCACCACCACCAGCACCACCACCACCACCTTCACCAACATCACCAACATCACCACCACTTTTTTGATCCTTATATGACTCATGATCGATTGACATAAAACAATGTTTTTGGGAAAATTGTCCACTTTCCTGCTGACTGTAATTTTTTTTCAAAATCTGTGAATGCAAATCAAAATTTCTCAAAGGTTAAGAAAGGTCTCCTAAAACCGTTTTCCTGTAGCTACAACGGTTAAGGTAGCTGCCCTTGCTGCTCCATTTCAAAAATCCACCCTGTATATACAGGTGTGCAGGCACATTGACGCGCAAACTGTAACCATGAATTCTGCACATGATTCTAGACTCCCTCCAGCGGAAATTATTCGTCGGTTTTAAGATAAAACACAGTTTCATAGAAAAGTGAAACCTACGCCTACGCGATCAAAATGTATAGAGGAGCTAAATTTTTTTTTAATAACACTATAAATTTCATCGCACTGGTGTTCAGAATCATGTACTGAATTCATGGTAACAGGTTGTGTGTCAAAGTCCCTGTCACCTTGTATATTTGAAATAGTGTGGGTCCCAAAACACTTCCTTGAGGTATACCGTAGCTGATTAACTCTTCGTCACTAAATACGGAGTCAATTTTAATACACTGGCTACGCACACTGAGGTAATCTTTGAAAATATTAATGGCTGCACCACGTATTTCTATGTGCTCTATTTTGGCCACAAGTCTGGGAACAGAAACTGTATCAAAGGCCTTCGCTAAATCTAAAAAGACACCATAGCATTTAAGGCCATTGTTCAGTTTTTCGATCTGGGTATTGGTGAAATCAGAGACGTTTTACGAATGTTGTATAGAATTAAGTTATTATACCTTAACTCATCAAGGATCGTTAATGAGACACAATTGATTATCTATTGTTTTGGCCTTCTAGTGGGCCACCTCAGGCCTGATTAGCTAAAGTGAATCCTCAGGTGTAGCCTGCCAAATTTAAGTTTTTTTTTTGTTTTAAACAGTTTTATTTTTAAGTTCCACGTCAGAATTTTACAATTAAATATTCCGGTTTTTTTTTTAGATGGAACAAATTTCCAAAGTTTGACGATTGATATGACATTGATGATTATTATTCAGTAAATACATCATTCGTACAGTCGCGAATCGCATTTTGATCAACATACGACGTAAAACAGAGCTGCAATTTGCAAAAAATCAAAGAAAATTTGTATTTGGCGGGCTACAGCTGAGGATTCACCTTAACAGACTGCTGTACTGCTGGGGAGTTTGTTGCGCCACTTCTTCTCCCCAGCTAAAGCACTAGGAAGTAGTGGGTGTTTTGGAGAGCTGTCTTATGTAATTTAGACATTTAAAAATGATTGATTCTCAGCCTAATTTGAAGAAATGATTTACGATTCTGATTGTTTATGTCCTGTTTTCCAGTACGTAGTTTCTTAGTTCTTAAACTTGTTTTCCCAGGCCAACATCCGCGCGAAACGCCGCGAGGAGTTCCGCCTGCAGCTGTCGGGCACGAGCTCGGCCGAGCCGGCCGCGGCGCCGTGGCACGACGCGCGCGTGGCGGGCCGCCCCGCCGCGCGCGCGCGCCGCCCGCTGCGCTTCCACGAGCCCGGCAAGTTCACGCAGATGGGCGACCGGCTCAGGATGAAGGTACACTTCTCTCTTCCCTACCCTCCTTTAACTGATACCTGTATACAGCTTTCCAAAGAATGTATGCGCTTCGGGAATCATCGTCTAACTTCGGAAATACGAACGCGCGATGATGAGATCTAATATAGAGCTGTTATAACCATGGAAGTGGGTGCCTATTTTGTATTACCATATTTACAAAATTATAGATTTTACAACTCTATGCAATTCCAAAAAAAACTTGGGTGACTACAATCTTTTCACAATTATTTTACCCCTTATTTTGCATCACTGTTAAAATCACAATGATCTTTATTCTCGTTGAAATAAGGTTGGTTTTGGGTTGTTGCTGTCAAAGGTTAAATAACTGTAAAAGGACTGTAGGCTGTTTTGTAACTGCCAGGGTCGCGGATTGTTCGAAAGAGTTACCGTGGCCCTGGCGCACAGGCAACTGAAGGAACACGGGTGGGTTTTAGTCAGTAAGAGTCTGACACGCCCTTCCGCTCCGCCCAGAGCGGGAGAGGTCATTTGATGATTTCCCAAACAAAAAAAAAAAAAAAAGGGTTGTCAATATAGTTGAAGTTTACTAAGAAACCGATGGATGTTTTCGAATAAAATTTAATTTAATTAATAGAAAACAAACAGGTCTTTTATCAAATTAAATTTCATTCGTAAACATCCATCGGTTTCTTAGAAAGAAAGAAAGAAAAAGTATTTATTGAGACTCACACAGGATTATCAGAAACTAAAATAAAAACACTCATAAAAATAAAAATATAATAAAATAAAAACAAATGTAAAATGAAAATAACAACAGTAAGTCCTGTACGAGGCCAAACGGCCCCTATCTCAGCATGATGCTGCGACATTAAAAAAAAAATAAGTGTCGCAGCGCTGGTATTCTGATAGTGCCCGCTGCTTTGATGTCACGGACAGATACAGAAATAAATAAAATCTTACTAAACTTCAACTATATCCGATGACCGTGGTTACTTATCACATTTGGTGACCGTACGTTAAATACGCGCTTTGACGTGAATTTGCGGGCACCTACCCGTATTACCTATTAAGAGGGCGCATACCGGTCCACTAGCGCCACTCCTTTAAAAAAATATTATCTCGTGACTGAGAAGGAATTTTTAATAACGGCTCAATAAGCACCCTCGGTAAGTGTGTCTAATACCTTTTATAAACTTTCATATTGAGACAAGCAGCAACAAAATACGATCTAGATGAATGTGGCCGCTTTTCTTTAGATCGTATTTTGTTGCGCCCTGTCTCAATATGAAAGTTTCAAAATAAAGATAAAAGAACTAATATGTAAAAATCTCATGTCACAGTGTTTGTGAAATCCTCCGAAACGGCTCGACAGATTTTTATGAAATTTTTTGTGTATATTTGGTAGGTTTGAGAATAGGTCGTAAAGTATATTTCATACCGCTGCGGGTGAAACCGCGGGGCGCAGCTAGTAATGTATAATAATAATAATAATTCATTTAATTCAGACATAGTCCTTACATTAATTATAAAAATAAAATGATAAAAAGTAAAAACACATTACATTAAAATAATGAAAAACAAATTAAACAAAATTACACATACACATTAGAATTGAAAGAAAGAAAGAAATGCACATTGAAACAATCAAATAATAAAATTAGACATACACAATTATAATTATAAACAACTGTCAAATAATGCGAGGAGAAGCGCTGACATGAAGCTGCATCCACCTCTGTATCAGGGACAGGTCCCACCGCTCGGACAACACCCGCAGGAGACTTCGACTTGCTTCGTAGGCGACTTAATAGTGAAGCGCTCCGCTTCCTTATTATCGCGAACAAATCAACTCAACTCAATTTCTTTCCAGGCGCAACTCGAAAAACTGCAGAATGAAATCTCTCAGATAGCTCGCAAGACTGGCATCTCGTCGGCCACCAAGCTGGCGCTGTTGGCTGCAGACGCACCGGACTCCGACAGAGTGCCCGATATTGAGTGGTCAGTATATTGTATAAACCTATACAAACCTCTTTTCTACCTACCATACCTTTTTTTTTTGTTTTCGTGCGGAAACCTTCAAAAGGCACCGACCTCCGGGGAAGGAGGTCGGGGAGTGTGGGATTTTTACCTCACTAAAACCGCCCCGGTGATGACCATCAGCACATAAATGTTCACCTAGCTTCTGACGTTTCATAAATGTGAAATAAAATATTTTGATTTTGTAATAAAATAAAATACGTGTAGCGGTATCTACATCGCCACATGCGAGCTACACGTCACATTGACGTACGCAAAATCCTGCATCGCGCAAGCAGAATTTACCGCGCAACTAGCATATATACAACGTCCCGACATCAATCGTCGGGCAGTTGCCCACCACACACGACACCCGTCTGGTCGGAGGATCCTCCCTTTTCCATAGAATATGAGTGAACTTTACATCTTGTTCCTCATACCTCTATATACGTTTTTATTACAAAAAAAAAAAACAATATATATGTACTTCAAAATAAAAAATTACTTAAATTTCGAAAGCCGATGACTTTTTTTTTTGTAAAAGTATTTTTTATTTTTCTCTATTTAGCTGTGGTACCTCGTCACCTTTCTGCCCTTGTCTCATGTTACTTACAGTTGTCGCAAAACGTGTTCTTCTTCCACTCTCTCCTGTCAACCGTCACGCTATCATTCACTCTTTTCTCTCTCATATCATTCTTCACACAATCCATCTTTTCTTTGGCCTTCCTCTCCCTCTCCATCAATCAACATTTATATTCATCACTTTAAGTGATATGCGTTTAATCCTTCCTCATTACATGCCATACAACTTTTCAAATCAAGATTTAAATATTATTACATTTAATTGCAAGATTTAAGTGTTATAACATTTAATTGCAAGATTTAATTGTTATAACATTTAATTGCAAGATTTAAATGTTATAACATTTAATTGCAAGATTTAAATGTTATAACATTTAATTGCAAGATTTAAATGTTATAACATTTAAATTTTGTTTCTTAACTTTAAATACCCCCACGACCGGGTTCGCAAAATATTGTGCTTATGCGAGCATACGCATAAGCACAATGTTTTGCGTGCGTTTTATTTCGTGTTGCACTAAAAATGCGTGCAGTGATAAATCGTTACTAAGCAATTATTTTTGCAAAATGTTGAATTTTAAAAAACAGGCGTAAATTAAAAGATATACTACCAATTTCCAGGTGGGACAGCGTAATTCTAATGACCCCCGAGGAGCGTCAGGCCAAGCGCCAGCCCGACGCGGGCGACGCGACAGACTGCCGCACGCACGCGCAGCGCGTGGACGCGTGCCACGTTGGCGACGAGGATATTGTGGACAACCTGAACGAAGCCGCCATCACCAACCTGGTTGAACATCCGCAACAATTGAGGCCTCCAAGTAAGTAAAGTAACACCAGGGGCGTAGCTACCGCCGTTTCAATGGTACGGGACCCCCAAGCTACAGGGACCCCCACGTGTGTAGTAATCATTCGTAATATATTACCCAAGACCTCATTCTTATTGATAAAAGGCCCGTGATAAATTAATACCTAGTATAGCTCGTACTGAAAATCTAACCTATCCGAGTCAGGATGTTCCAATTTTATATCTGGCTTCGTTTACACGCAATCTCTTAAAAAAAAGTTACAATAAAAACTATACTAATCCCGCACCCCAATTACGTGACACACTATCTATCACAATCTGAATCATTTTGAAGCCTATTGCTAATCCATTGCTTCATGTGTTCGAAAAAATTGACCTCTCAATAACGTAAATAACTCAATGAATGTTGTTGAAATGTCAAAATGAAACCCATTCCTACTGTTAGTGTGTTACGTAATTACCCCGCCGGTCCAGAATACTCCAATTTTTCGGGCTCGCTTCGCTCGCTCTTCAATGAAAACTTGCCGTATTTAAGCCAGGATGTCTCAATTTTCTACTGCGCTTCGCTCGCTTTTGCATTTTCCTAGTAAGGGCGCAATAACAGTAACCTCCTGGCTCTGGATGTTATTTGAATTATTTTGTAAATACAAAATATCGCCATTTTCAGCGGCAGTTGGGTAAAAAGAGCCCCCAAACTATTTTAATACAGGGCCCCTTTAGGACTAGCTACGCCATAGCATAACACCACGCCTGTGTTCCCGAAGGGATTGCCAGAGGTGTACCTCCATTACTGTTATGTCTTTCTCAATATATGAAAGTGGGGGCGTAAGAGAAAGGAAACTATATTTAATATTTAACTAGATTATTATATTTTATCAAGGAATTTTCCTAATACACCGGCAGGCCCTAGCCCTGCCTATCTACTTCTCTAAACAAAATACCATCATTTTTCCTTCCAAAGCTTATTTCAAACTTCCTTGACTGTTCGAGAGTAACCAGCGATAATATATTACCAGCCTGTTAACATAAGGTTGGCACATGTAGATAACCTCTACAGTACATCCATATTTCGCCAGTTATGTCTAAGTCCCATGTAATAGGGGGCGAGCCTATTGCCACCAACCGCGCACAAATCCCGACTCCGGGCTGCTACTGAGAAATTTTACATGAGAAAATTCAATAACCCTTTGCCTGACCTGGGAATGGAACTCACGACTATGCTCAGAAGTAGAGCTTGCGACCTGTAGACCAATGAGGCAGTCATGGCAGGTACAGATAGGATAGGGTCAGATAGGCTCCAAGCTAGGGTCAGGGCTCCGGAGAGAGGAACCTCTTAACAATGCTATTAATATTAATGCTAATGCTATCATATCATTAGACGTGAGGCATAAATATTGGATTAGGTATGTTGATAAGGAATTTTTCGATACCAGTCCGTACCTAATCCAAAGCGTCGAGTATTAGGTATGGCACAAAATATTCGTACACATTCTACGCAGAAGATATTCCGTACCTTAAAATTTGCCGCCAGCGCCATCTATGTAGAATACCACTGGACTAGTTAAGGCTCTAGCGATTTATGTCGTAACGAAAATACGTTGTCGTTAGGTAGCGTTATTTTAAGATGATACTCGAAAAAAAAAATAACTAAACTTTCACGTCTTTTATTGAAAATAAATGTGTAAAAAGTTGATCAAAATCATAATTATACGCCTTTTGTGTGAATCTACACAAGATGACAGTCCTAAGCCTGTGATAATGTCTAATAGACGACATTTTAAGATTCGGCGCTGCACCATCATTGTGCAAGCGCACTCTTTAAGTACGAAGGGTAATTTTGATCATCAAATAGACGTAAAAAACAAAAGTATTCACGTTGACTTTAAGTACCATTTGCCCATAAAAAAACGAAATATAATCCACCGTTCCACAATATATCAGAAACGGAACGTCCATACTCCATGCAGAATATTTCTTACCCAATCCACATACGCCACAGGCCAGCGGCTATATTGAATAAATATTCGGATTAGGTATTTTTAAATACTAGGATTAGGTATCGTTTTTACCTAATACGACCCATGGTATAATAATATACTTCGCCAGGTATGGCATTCCGACACACAGGGTGACACAAGCCTACGTCATCACCGCTGTGTTACCAGTAGTGTGTAATAATAACTCCCCAACCGCCATTATTACCTGTGCGAATCCGATAAAACAATGAGGTTTTAACTAACAATTACGTTGGTATATGTTTAAATTGAATAGTTTCACTTGATTAGGCAGACGAAACGACAATTTAAATACTATAAATATATTTTTTAACAGAATGGTGACTGAAAATGTTTCCATAATTCGTGTTTTGTTGCAATAAAGTGGCAACTAGATAGTGACGTAAGCATGTGTCACTCCCGGAATGCCAGACCTTGTTTTTTTAGACCATGATACGACCCATGACTAGAGGTGGGCGTTGAATCAATAAACTGTTTTTTTTAACGACATTTCATTCGTCAACGAGGTAACTGTTAATCGTCAATGAAATAACAGGTTGAAAATATTAGCTGTTAATTTACGTCTACGCACAAACCACATTAGTTCAATAGTCATTATTTTACTCAGTTCCAAAAAAAACAGTTGAAAATATAAACTGTTAATTTACGTCAACGGCTCAACGGATTATTTCATTATAATTTCATTAATTTCTGAGAATCAACTAGTATGCGAAACGAATACTTCCGAACGTTACCGATTGAACATACAAAACCTGTTAATAATTTAACAGCTTTTTTAACCTGTTGACCAATAATGGTTAACAGTTAAATTACATTAACCAAAAAACCGTCAATGACCCATCCCTACATATCATTTATTAAATGCTATCCCCCCCTCATTATTATTATGTAAATTCTTTCAGTATCCTATATATTTAAGACAGGCTATAAGCACTCTCGTACCCGGAAACCTTTTCAAAAATATGGATTAGTGATCGCAGTATGATCTTTGTTATCAACTTGTACGATTTTGAAGTGCGTCTACTTATACAAACGCTTGTAACGAAACCATAGCGAGATCTAATTCGATCCCAACGCCATCTATCGAGCTAGGCGACAACTCGCGGCAATTTTCGGAGTTTAATTTTTCGTTTTTTTTTTGAAGATTTTGTATGTAATTTTGTTTGTTATTTATGGTTATTTCGTGTTTTTTTTTTTTTTGTTTGGGATATTGTTTTTTTTTGGACTTTTTGTACTGAATAATGTTTCGGTCAAATGAAGTACGTTATTTCCTATGTACTTTTTAACTTTAAGTAAGATACTTTTTCATTTTGTGGTTAAATAATATTTATTTATTATTACTATGAGATTTTTTTTACGTCGATTTTTTTTACTTTTTCGATGGCTTTTTGACCTACATTAATATTTCGGGGTGCGGTACCTTTATTTACTTAAATATTTTAAATCCTCATAAAAATAAAGTAAAATAACAACAGTTTTCACCTTTGATAATTAAAAAATAGATAAAAAACTGCTTATTTTTTTTTTTTTGAGTTTTTATTATTTACAGCTGTGTGTACTAAGTTTATAGAATACAATAGAATACTTTTTATTATGTACACCATAAAAATGACAGATACAAATGTAGACATTGTACACAGGGTGACACAATGGGCGATCTTATCGCTAAAAGCGATCTTTTACAGACAACCTTTGGATGGATTCAAGGGAGAAGGAGAGACAATACTGCGGGTAGTCAGTGGTGTATCATTTACATATACAATAAATACATTGTTGGAATTCTTATCGGGTCTTCTTCAATAAAACTAACTTTTGATTCTATTCTTCTTCTTCTCCGTGTCGCTGGCACGACTTTTCTCTAATTTTGTCGGCCCAAAACTTCGCCACTTCCACGGCGTCGTCGGTGGCAGCGCAGAGGTCACTTTGACTGCAAGTTTTGGGACACAGAGGGCAAGATAGAAGGTGGAGCATAGTTTACGACATAGCTCCACATGCACACCCAGCTACCGTTCCATCGAGGTAGCCCCACTTTACCAGGTTGGAGTTACATCTTGTCACTTGTGTCCGGAGACGGTTCAGGGACTTCCAAGTGGACCACGAAAGGAAGGATGCTCCTGTGGTGGTAGATAGTAAGTGGGAGGGGGAATAGTGTCTTGCCACAGTTTGCAACGGGCGTCGGCCGGGTTTCCTGGTAGAGACGCTGTCGATTTCAAGAAGCTGTGCCTGCTTTTTTGCCGTTACGTTGGTGGTGTTGATACTATTACAACTGGAAACTTGTGTATTCCTTGATTTACAATTTTAAATAGAAAGAAAATAATGTACTTATAAGGTACTACGTAGGGACGTCCGCACTTCGCGGCGGTCTGAGGGTCACAGCGGTCAGAAACCGATGGATGTTTTCGAATGAAATTTAATTTGATAAATGACCTGTTTGTTTTCTATTAATTTAATTAAATTTTATTCGAAAACATCCATCGGTTTCTTAGTAAACTTCAACTATATCGACTACCCTGGTTACTTATCTCTTGGTGACTGTACATACATACACTCACGCCTTCTTCCCATGGATGTAGGCAGAAACTACAGATCGCCACCTGCTACGATCCTTACATACTCCTTTTGCCTCGTTTACGGTCATACATCTGGTCATACACGCCCGCGTCGGTTGCGAGTACTACGCACCTGACTTTTCTGAAGAACATCACCAATAAGGTCACCATATGTCCTCGAAGGGCTTCAACTCCCGGTGTATCCGCTCACATCTGTCTTGTAAATACCTTTTGTTAGTCGCCCTTCATTCTTCCTCTTAAGATGAACGTTCAAAAGTGCCTTTTAATGGCTTATTTGAAAAGTATGGTTTGGCTTAGACTAATGAACATCATTTATCATAAAAGACATTTCTAAGAACGTTGACAGGAAAATATTATAAGTAAATGATAAATGATTTTATTTCTGTAAGTAGATTTGTACAAACACTTTTACACGTCAATCATATTTTTTAAACTAGATGAGGTCGGCGTTTCCTATCTGACTACTCTTAGAAGAAAGGCCGAAACAAACTCAGAGGTCACAGTCTCTTTTAAAGTCCAGACATAATCTTGGTCAGGTCATGTGAAGACCATGTAGATTAGTGTCTGAAATAGTCTTTGAGGAAAGAACCACACAGATTAAATGGACCTGTCCAGTCAGTGCACGCATTTGTCAGTAATCGTGCAGCTCAACTCAACATAAGGAGATCAACTACGAACGACGGAACTCTAAAATAAAATATACCACAATTATTATATTAATTTATTAATAATAAACGCAATTGCTTAATTAATATCTTACATATTTCCTTATAACGAAGATAAAACTAATACAATTATAATTAAAACACATTTGTAGGACAAACAGGAAATTATTTTGGTTTAGAATTTGAGAATATTATTGTTTTAATATAACTTCACCTGCGGGGTAATTACGTAACACACTAACAGTAGGAATGTGTTTCATTTTGACAGTTCAACAACATTCATTGCGTTATTTACGTTGTTGAGTAGACAAATTTTTCGAACATATGAAGCAATGGATTAGCAATAGGCTTCAAAATGATTCAGATTGTGATAGATAGTGTGTTACGTAATTAGGGTGCAGGCTTATTCCTGATAATTATGACATTTTATTCTGGAAGTCTTAAACAGCATGGAAAAGAAGGGTACAGACCCTCAAGCTGAACAATTCTCTCTGTGGGACCAACATCGTAATCATTTCGCGAAAAAATGATCAGCCATCTCATGCATTAGGGTCATTAGGGGTATGGGAGGAGGCGGAACGCGTGAGGGAGAGGTAATCTTTGCGCCCTCAAACTCCTAGTCGCCGCAGGAGACGCCCAGGGGGCCTAGACAAAATCCCTTTTCTGTAAGCGTTAACGCCAACGGAAAAATCAAATTGTATGGAGTTGACATTTGCTTACCACGTGACATTACGTACCTTTTCCGCAGGTAATGTCATTGCCATACATTTTGACGTTAGCGTCTGGCGTTAACGCTATCAGAAAAGTTTTTGTCTAGGCCTACTGGGCGTCGGGAATTGATTGCCGATTCCGCTTGCGGACGGCGAGCAATGGGCAGCTCGCCGTCCGGTAAGGACCAGGCCCGGGTCGACGGCGCGTTGAGTTCCACGCGCGCCTCAAAGAGATGTCAGCACACGTTGACGGGGTCGCGAATTCGATTTTCTTTAAACTATCGTTATATCGATAAACGATCATTCTGGATTTGGGATTTAGATTTTTTGTGTGAATTGATTTTCAACGTTTGATTTGAATCGATTCAAAGACCGAATTATTCGCATGACTGCATAAAGTTGACATTATATGACTTTTATCATGGGAGGCACCGAAAGTATTCCCAATCTGCCTACTTTTTGACGTCATTTGGAGGCCATATGAAAATCAAGCGGTTTCATTTGTTTAAAATGTTAAAAACAACCTGCATCTTATAATTTACATAAAATACATAAACTCACGCCTTCCTCCCACGGGGGTAGGCAGAAACTACAGACAGCCACCTGCTACGATCCTTACATACTCCTTTCGCCTCGTTTACGTTCATACATCTGGTCATACACGCACGCCGGTTGCGAGTACTACGCACCTGACCTTTCTGAAGAACATCACCAATAAGGTCACTATATGTCCTCCTAGGACGTCCCCTCCCGGCGTTTCCACTCACATCTGCCTTGTAAATACCTTTTGTTAGTCGCCCTTCATTCATCCTCTCAACATGACCAAACCATCTAAGCATACTCTTTCAAATTTTTGCCACTACATCTTCTTTTAAACCGCACCGTTGCCTTATCACATCATTCTTCAGCCTATCATTCAAAGTCACACCACACATGCTTCGCAAGGAACGCATTTCCACTGCATTTATTCTACTTTCAACTTATAATTTTAAGCGCTAAAAATAGAAAAATAAGGTTAAGAAACCTAAAATCTCGAAATGGTTTTGGAACCAGCGTGGGACAATTTTTCTTGACATAACTACTATGTACCGAATTCCCGTATTTATAAGACCGTTCTTGTCTCCGTCCTAGGAATAGGAATAAAATATAATAATAATAGGAAGGAATAGGAATACCTCTAATTTTCGTCTCAATCTGTCAAAAATATTTGACTGATTGAGACGAAAATTAGAGGTATTCCTCTAATTTCTTACATTTTTTTAATGAAATGAAATGAAATTTATTTGCAAGAATTGTAGTACATACAGATGGTCGGGTGGTTTTAAACAGTTTCTAAAACAATTCGCTAGAACTAGCGTGCAAAATTATTGTTACATTACTTAAATAAATGAAGCTAATAAAATCCTAATCCTATCCTAACTTCCTAATCCTAACTTCCTAACTATATTATTATATTATTTATTATTATAAATGCGAAAGTAAGTTTGTTTGTTTGTTTGTTACCTTTTCACGCCTAAACCACTGAACCGATCATCCTGAAATTTTGCATATACGTTGTCACGGGTACAGAAACGGACATAGACTACCTTTCATCCCGCAAAAAAGTACTGTTCCCGAGGAAAACAACAATAACGTCCTTATGATAATAGATGGCACCACGTGTCTTTCGATTCAAGATTGAATTATAACCCGAATTGATAGTCAGTCTAAATTAACGCGAGCGAAGCCGCGGGCAAAAGCTAGTTGGTACATAATTAAATCATAGTTATTCAATTTAAAATGTCAAGTATTTGTCAAATTATGTCAGTATGATGTCAATTTCAGTGTAAATCTTTGAAGTCTAAATACTCACCGACAGAATAGAATGATTTTTCTATAAGCCATTTGAATAACGCCGCTTTAAATCGATTGATTGGTAGTTCTCTATACGATTTTGGTAGTTTATTAAATATTCTTATAACCATTGGAAAACAACTTCTGTGATATACATGGCTTTTCATTGGAGGAATAATTAATCTATCCGGATATCTTGTCTTAAACAAGTTGACAAGTTTTTGATAATGATTGTTGCCGAGCTGAGATTACGGCCAAATATTGAACGTTTTTAATAACAGGAATTGGCTTCCAGCTAATAATCATCGTCGGCATCGTCAGGCATACAAAAACGACCAAATCTTCTCATGAATTGAGGACAAGGGATATTACAAATAACACAAACCTTCACAATTGTCATTTTCTCCGTCGAATTTACGTTACTTGGAGTAACATAAGTGTTGTTGACAGGAGAATAAGGCACAAAAGTGTTGTTAACAGGAGAATAAGGCACAAAAGTGTTGTTGACAGGAGAATAAGGCACGAAACTGTTGTTAGGCGTGGCAGATCCATTGTTAAAAATAGGGGCATATAGAGATAAATTGTCTTTGTTAAAAGGTTTTGGTGTGCTGTTAAAATTGTTATATACTCCATTGGCTGGTGCGTAAGGTAAGTTGTGGATTCCTGAGTTGTTGTTGGCTGTATTTTGAGTGTAGTTAGCAGGATACGCCGCTAAAGGAGCATAGTTGTTGACGCCAGTGTTGTTGGGCCTAGGAGTATACCTAGGAGCATACGGTACGGGAATGTTGTTATATCCGGGCGTAACGTTGTTATATCCGGATGTATTCGCTGTATATCCGACATATCCGGCAAAATTTTGTCCGTCCGGATTTTGGTAGTTGTAGAAATATGGTGTGTTATTGTTGTTTTGATTTCTATATCCGGGTGTAGTGGGTGTTGCGTTACTTCCGGGTGCTGAATTTGTTCTCGGTCCATACCCGGGAGGATAGCCGTATGGATAAGATCTTATTATTGGTCTATTATTATGAATAAAGCCGTTATTTGCTCCAGAATTGTTGCTGTTATTTCTCGTTGTGTTAAATAGGAAATTCCAATTCGGATTGAATATATCGTATCGGTTTCCATTCCTACTTTGAGATCTATTATTATTGTGTTCTTGAGTATTATTAAATCGATATAAATCGTTAGTAGCCGTTCCTGTTTTTTTGTAATACGCGTACCGTTTTTCCCTTTTTAAAACTTCAGTTTCTACATTGTTATGTATTTTAAAATCTTGTGGGTTTACAGTATTTTCTATATTTCTTCGCACTCTTATATCGAAATTTGGGTCTTCAATTTTAATTCCATAATTGTGATGTTGAGAAAATATGTTTAATAGACCAACTACAAAAAATATGGGGAACATTTCTGATTTGCTAGCGTAGCTTTGTTCCCAGCTAGATGGATCGACGATCTTCAATATATTGCTGGGACAGTCTGGATATATTTTTCTTGCTTACTAACTTATGGTTTCAACAAAATAGATGGTGTACTTCTTGAACTGAATTGTAGAATGATACTTGAAATAGTTTACAAGCAGTGATGCCGTTCCACGAAGAATGGGGTACTTAATATCGTGTCCTGTGTGTCCTGTAGTCTGCACGTTACAGGAGCTGATGGTCGCCACTGGAGGTGCCAAGGTCGTGGCCAAATTCTGGGCTGACTCTATATAGATTGCATTGCCAAATACACGCTAAGAAGAAGCAGTAATCATTTATGGTTATGGTCTATACTTAGCACTTGTAAGGGAAGTTTTTCCACTATAAGCACTGATTTTAGATTGTTTATTTATTAATTATGTTTATTCACTGTTGTAGTCGTTTTTGTTCACAAAAGCTATGTTAAAGTCACAGAATTATTGTACACAGTTTTTTTGCTTGCTATCGTTTTTTAACAATATTAAACACTATTCATAAGTTTTTTACATTCTTCCTTCATTATGTAATTTTCTCCGCACTATTAAGTTATTCACTTACTAATAAAATTATAAAATAACAAGAGATTGTTTTTGTAAATTTTTGTCACTATCTACACAATTATAAATAGTTTGTAAATACCACAAATATTTTGTTAAAAATGTCTTTAAAATCCACCTTATTATGACCTCAAAAGACTACTTTTCACTTCGCACTATTTTATTTGAAACCACGCACTACGCGATACTCTTAAACGTTGTGTTACAGTCACAAATCTATTATGTACTACTAATATTTAAAATATAACTACAGCAGATATATAATAACAATGATTCTCATTTTAACGAGATGAACAAGAATACCTATATTTAGTAGATGAGGTACCGCTTGGCTTATCAATTAACTGAAAATGACGTAAGCTTTGTTAATTAATTCTTAGTAATTGTTAAGATATGAATTGTTTGTTTGTCATTTTGTTCAATGGTCAACTTTATCTATTTATTAATAATTGTAACAGGTTCGTAGTAAAAGTAGGTAGTACTGGAATAGGTCTATAATTTGTGGGGTTTGGTTTCCTATCCAGGGCCTGATTTAGGGGTCTGGAGGCCTTGGGGCAACAAAGGAGTGGAGGCCCCCCCTCCTCCCAAATTATTTTCCAAATAATATGAAAAAAAATCACTTGAATTTTTCAATAAATAATTTATTGTGTAATGAATTAGATTCTTTTAGCATTTAACAAACATATGTAAATATAATCGAAAACAAGAAATATCTGAAATCAAAAAAAAAATCGATTCGTTTTTTTTTTCATATTTAAGAACAATATAATCATGTTTGTACAAAGTACAAAGGTAAAGGTAAAACAGCGAAAAAAAATATCAAAGGAAAAGTTGTTTACTAGTGTTTACTCGTCGGAATTTGAAAGATTTTTTTTCTGAAGTCTTTATTGTGGGGGCCCTTCTTTTGTGGAGGCCCCGGGGCTGTAGCCCCGATGCCCTCCCCTAAATCCGGCCCCGGTACTACCTGATTTAAACAAAGGTGGGACAATACGGACTATTTTTTTATTACTAATTAGCTTTTGCCAGCGACTTCATCCGCAAGAAATTTCTTTTTTTAACATAGAATATGTCTTATTAGCTTCTTCCCACGGCTTCGCCCGCTTGGCTGACGAAAATTAACCCTCGGGAACGTGCTACCGGGACAAAAAGTAGCCTATGTCCTTCCCCAGGATGCCATCTATCTCCTCGCGAAATTTTATCGAAATTCATTCAGTGGTTTTGGCGTGAAAAGGTAACATACAGAAGGAGTTACTTTCGAATTTATAATATTACTGTCCCATACAAAAATTCAATACCTACTCGACCCAAATGTATAGGATAACTGATTATTTTTCTCGATTACGATGGTGGTCTCAAACTCAAACTCGAAAGCATTTGTTTCAAATAAACCAATTACAGGCACTATTGAATTGTCAAGGGGTCGGTCAGTCAGAAAAATGAAGCTAGTTGCACATTCCAAAGCTTAGTAGGTACCTATGGAGAAGAACGGACAAGAAACTCCACGGACTCTCCACATTAACATTGTTATTAGTTAAATAAAATTCTCAGTAACTGAAGTTTAAAGTCCGCTTCTATAACTAAAAATGATACTAACAAGGAATCGATATATGATTCAACATTTAATAGTAAAAATAAAATAATGCAATTTATTTTGTAGTATACTCATACGGCGTGGGTGTTAAAAACGGTATTTAAGTACGAACATCATCGTCATAATATCACGCTTGTAATCTAGTAGGGTTAGGCAAAGATGTACCTGAAGTACACTCACATTTCGCCAGTTATTTTTAAGTGCCATGTAATATGGGGGGCAAGTATAAACGGGCAAATAATTAATTTCGGGCGTAAGATGAAAAGATAATCGGAATAACAGGGGTATTATTATTTAGGGTTCTGTACTTCAAAAGGAAAAAATGGAACTCTTATAGGATCACTTCGCTGTTCGTTCGTTCGTTCGTCTGTATGTCAGTCTCTCAAGACACTTTTTTAACCGACTTCCAAAAATGGAGGAGGTTCTCAATTCGACTGTACTTTTTTTTATGTGTGTTAGCTCAGAACGTTTTTCTAGGTGAACTGATTTGGATGATTCTTTTTTTAATTGAAAGCTGGTGCTTCACATGTGGTACCATTTAAATTTGATCAAGTTCTGACCAGTAGTTTTTGAGTTATCCTTAATACTGCGTATTTTTTCCACTTAGTTTATATTGATGATGTTTTAATAATTTCATGTCACGATTATTTACATATCAAGTAGTGGTTTACGAATGTGTGTGGGGCAGGTACCACAACTAAAAAGTGTAAAATAAAAACATTTTTACAAAAAAAAAAACGACTTTTCTCAGGAACACGTGGAGGTATCAAGTTGAAATTAATATGAGATACGTAGGTCTACGGTCCCTTGAAGCTCTAAAAAATCAAACTTCTAAGTCACCGCAATAATAAATACGAGCATTTATGCGACATAATATTTTGATACTCGCAAATAAATCAAAACCTCTATGGGGTACTTCCCGTTGACCTAGAGCCGTGAAATTTGGCAAGAAGCAAGGTCTCACAGCTCAAGTAAAGGAAAAAGTGCGCAAATCGTTAATTTGTAGTTCTACCGCTTATTTTTTTTTTTGTTTAGCAAACTACATTTGCAGTTGGAGACTTGACCGTGGCGTATATCAATGTAATGGGAGAACAAGTTTTTCAACTACAATGTTAAGTTTTTTTTTGGACAAATTCATTCCAACTACGGAACCCTTCATTGTGCCTGGTCCGACACGCACCTGGCCGGTATTTTTTCACTAATCTGGTTTTGTGATCGATTGAGGACCATATAAGCTCACACCCATTACATGGGACTTAAACATATCTCCTTGAGTTCCGAGTTGAGCTGCACGATTACTGACAAATGCGTGCACTGACTGGACAGGTCCACTCAATACGTGTGGTTCCACAAAACACCATTTCAGAAACCAATCTACATGGTTTTCACATGATCTAACCAAGATTATGTCGGGACTTTAGAAAAGACTGTGACCTCTGAGTTTGTTTCGGCCTTTTTTCTCAGAGTAGTCAGATAAGAGACCTCATCAAGTTTTTAAAATATGATTGACGTGTAAAAGTGTTTGTACAAAACTACTTACAGAAATAAAATCATTTGTCATGTAATTGATGAAATGTGGGTTTACGTTAGGTACACCTCTGCCTAACTCTTCGGGGAATGCAGGCGTGATGTTATTTTATGTTATTACTAGACTAACATTAAAAAAATCTAAAAAATATCTTAAGTACAGTATAACTATTTTCCTAATATCCCTCGGGAATCGTCGCATTTCAACATTATCAGTCATGTATGCGACTTTAGCAGCTTTCCTTCCATTTTTAAAATAAATTACGTTTAGTTAAAAGAGTATTCAAGTCGATTAGAAATCCGACGACTGACGAAACACGAAGTTTGCCGAGGGACATTAAGAAAATAATTGTACTGTAAATAATAACGCATCCTGTCAGTTATAAAACAGTCCAGCACCCTAATTACGTAACACATCATTACGTATCAACCACAATCTGAATCATTTTGAAGCCTATTGCTAATCCATTGCTTCATATGTTCGAAAAATTTGTCCGCTCAACAACGTGAATAACGCAATGAATGTTGTTGAACTGTCAAAATGAAAGCCATTCCTACTGTTATTGTGTTACGCTATTACCCCCGCTGTTAGTTAAAAAAAACTCGCGGTAAACTCTGCTTGCGCGATGCAGGACTTTGTGTGACGTCAGCGTGACGCGTAGCTCGCATGTGGCATTCTAGATGCCGCTACAACACTATATCACATTTATTTAGACCTTAGGTTATCAACTTATCAAAATACAATAATAACTTAAATTCAACAGAATGTTATTGTTATAGATTACTTGGAACGTAATATCTATTCTTATTAAAATTCTTTGGAATAACAGAGCATCACGCCTTTACTCCCCGAAGGGGGCGGCAGAGGTGTATACTGTATAGGTCAACCCTATTTTGCCCACCGCCCACTTTGAGAACATTTATTTTTTCTAGAGTCCTCCAATTTTTTTTTACTTACTGTCTGGCGCGAATCTGTAACAGCTATTGCCACGATTATGTTTACACGTGTAATATTGTATAGTCGTAAGATCCCACCTCAACGCCCCTTCATTTTCTCTGGGTCTTCTGTTGGTTCATGAAAGTCTTATAGAGGTATGAGGAACAGGGTGTAAAGTTCACTCATACTCTATGGAAAAGGGAGGATCCTCCGACCAGACGGGTGTTGTGTCTGGTGGGCAACTGCCCGACGATTGATGTCGGGATGTTGTATATATGCTAGTTGCGCGGTAAACTCTGCTTGCGCGATGCAGGATTTTGCGTGACGTCAGTCTGATGCGTATCTCGCATGTGGCGTTGTAGATGCCGCTACAGTCTCAAACGCCCATGAGGGGGCGTTATCGACCACGTTGAGAACCTATGGCATACATAAATATGCTTATATACTACAGTTATATACTTGTACAGGGTAGGAGGCAGTGGCGTATTTGAAGATTCAGCGCCCTGTAAGGTTTGCCGCCCCATAAATTAACGGAAAAAAGGTGTACTATGGAGCGCGGAGTTAGTTTTTTTTTTTCTTCGGAAATTGTGCTACTTTATTGCAGTAAAGTTAGTTAGTTGCCGTCTTCGGACACAAGTGGGAAGATGTAATTCCAACCTAGTAAAGTGGGGCTACCTCGATGGAACGGCAGCTGGATGTGAATGTGGAGCTATGTCGCAAACTATGCTCCACCTTCTATCTTGCCCTCTGTGTCCCAAAACTTGCAGTCAAAGTGACCTCTGCGCTGCCACCAATGACGCCGTGGAAGTGGCGAAGTTTTGGGCCAACAGTATCGGGTTGACCTTGACCATAGAAACCATTTTAGTTCTGAGAAGCACGACGACGCAACGTTTCGAGTTGAGAGCTTTTGTTTTAACTTTCAAAACGCCCTATATTTCCAAAATGGTAGCTCGGATGAAAATGTTTTCTGGAAAGAAATTGTTGCTCTAGTCGAAAACCATTAGATGATGATGTAACCGTGAAATATAGAAAAATAAAATATACTAAAATATATCTGCCGGTTGATCTTTCACCTTGCGTATCTTTAGGGGCAGCGGACTTAGTCAAGAGATTGCTCATTCTCATATGAGAATTGGTACAAATGCTGCCCAGGAATGAGTGTACCTGCGCTGGGTTCCTGGCACTAATCTATGTCTTGATACGAAATATTTCTAGTCTGAATGATAAATGATTTTTTTTCTAAAGTAGGTTTGTACAAATACTTTTACACGTCAATCATATTTTAATAACTAGATGAGGTCGGCGTTTCCTATCTGACTACTCTGAGAAGAAGGCCGAAACAAACTCAGAGGTCACAGTCTCTTTTAAAGTCCAGACATAAACTTGGTCAGATCATGTGAAGAAATTCATCATATAAAATTACAAGTTGAGTTTATTTCTATAATACAAAGAAAGTTTTGTTTTTGTATTAAAATAGCGTCTCTTTGGTTCTGCTACTTGACGACAGATGGTTTTAAATTCAGTAAAGTAAAGGAATGATTTTTATTTCTGCGTAAATTAATTAATTTTGACGTAATTGTATGACTATTTATAGAGCTGAACAATTTCTTCTTCGGCTTCCTTCCGACAAATGTCAAACCTCGCCACTGCTAGGATGCGGGGCAGGGCGGGCGTTTTGGGGGGTAATTTTGAAGTTGTAAAAGTGTTGGTCATCAGCCTAATTTAATACTTAAATGATTTTTGATTTGTAGTCCTTATTGCCATCTACAAATCCTCGCTTCAGGCCACTGAAAGTTCACTGCCCAACCTGGGGATTGAACCCAGGACCCCACGCAACAAGGCAATCAACAGAGATGGGCTCGGATTAGCATAAATAAAATAAAAAAACATAAAACAAATACGCATTTATTTTACAATACATTTTAGTTTTAATAATTATTAGACAATTTAAAATTATTGAAGGTTAATATAAAATAAAACAGCATTTTTAGTTCCGAAAATAATAGGACAAAATAAAATAAATGTAACACATCCAGCTTTAAAAAGAGTCGCAAGGAAGTCTCCACTATTTTTGTCTCTGTTCTTTGAACTTTGGGTATATTAGCTCTACCTATTCCGATCACTGATCATCAGAGATATTAACAAAAAGAAGTTTATTGCAGAAACTTGTACAACTTTTACAGTAAATCTTACATACGGACCTCCTTTTAAGTAAATGATATACCTGTGCTTGGAGATCCCGCTCTCCAATGACAGAATAATTAATTGGTAAAAGTATTGTACAATATGAAAATAGAATTGAAACAACAAAAAAAAAATTAAATAAACAATAAAACAAGTAAAATCCCAAATTAAACAGACAAGACTTGAACTATAACTAAATAATAAAAAAAAGAAAAAACTTAGAGATATATCCTAAAATAGTATGTACGTGTGTGTGTGTGTGTGCATGTGCATGTGTGTATGTGTGCATGTGAGTGTGTGTCTGTGTATTTGTGTGTCTATATTTTCAACCTCATATTGACGAAGCTTGCAGCAATAACATCCGAATGCCGCGCCGTCCTCCGCATACCACGTGCACACGTATTATTACAACCGTTCACGCAGGCATCTATGATAATTTTTTTCTTCGTTATAGAAGAATTTGCTCTAGGAAATGCTGTGCTATTAAAACCGTTCACGTTAATATTCAAACCATTTCTGACATAAACAAAACCGTAGCTGTTATTACGAGGCACTGCGTCGTGTATTGTGAATCCTGGGTTCGGTTTTGGAACTAATCCAGTTAAATTTGCCGGTGCTATGACCGTACTCGGTGGTAGTTAAAATGTGTTTGGTACTGGATAACCGCTGGATGCTGGATAACCCGTGTTTGGAGCCGGGTAACCGGTATTCGATGCTGAATACCCGGTATACGGAGTTGGGTACTCGGTATTCGGTGCTCAATTCCCGGTATTCGATACTAGGTACCCGGTATTTGGAGCTGGATACCCGGTATTAGGTGCTGGATAACCAGGATATCCTGGATAATGCGTCTGCCCGGGTGTGGCAGGGTTGACCGGAACGGTTTTATACCCGGTAGCGTTAGACGTAGTATTAAAATTGATGTTACATCTGGGTCTTACTGTATTGTAGTTAGGGTTAACGGGCGAAGTCACATTTATATTGTAATTCTGCCGCGGATTGAAGTATTTCTCTGCCATATTTCCGTATGGTGCGAGTCTGACAAGGGTAAATCCGGTGGTATTTTTTAACAGTTCCAAGTATCCGGGTTGTCACGTGACTATTCAGAGGAGTTGCTTTATTAAAAAAAAAATCTGTTCGTGATTTCCGCTGTAGTTTGATGGTTTTGTAAATGTCATATTATTTCTTGTGATAGTAAAATTCACGCATATTGGTTTATTCGTGATGTTTTGGTGGACAAAATACTCCGTGACAAAACTTTTTACTCTTTGATTGTAGCTTCTTCGGTATTCGGTTCCCTACAAAATGGTTGAGCTGGATGGTGCTGATCCACGCGTCATGTTCGTGAACGGGCGCCGTCAGTTGAGACTGGTCATCGCTTAACTGCCACGGCTTATTTTTATTATTAATCTTATATTTTGAATTGTTTTTTAATATTTTTTTTTTCATTGTTCTCGCATATAGAAGCAACACGAATAATGTACCCAGGATTTTGTAATATCTTGATTTAAAAAGAGTGTCCTTGGAGTTTCTTGCCCGTTCTTCTCCATAGAGATCTACGTTTTTGAATGGGCAACTAGCTTCAACTTTCTAACCTACCGACTCTTTGACAATTCAAAAGTGCCTGTAAATGGTTTAATTGAAATAAATGCTTTGAGTTTAAGTTGAGTTGAGTCCGTGTTTGGTGCTACTTCTTCGGCATTCGTGTTCGGTTTAATCCAATTATACCCTGAAGGCCGATTTTCATGTTGAAACCTCGTTATATTAGCCACAAAATCTCGGCTACTGTTGCTTCCCCAGCTTGGACGGTTTGTCACGTTTTGGGGTACAAAATACCCGCTGACTAACCTCTTTTCTCGTTGATGTTTTATATACGCTTCCGTATCTATATTTTGAACTGCTTTATCAAAGTTCTGTGCACGGAACGACACTCCATAGTCACTGTGTGCTGTCGTGATGCCGAGTCCCAGTAGGAAATATATTATTAACATTTTAAATGAAAACCCTTTCGGTGGAAATTCTTTACGAAATATTACCGGGTATTTTCGATTTACTTTTTTCTTCTTCCAATCTTAATACTTATTTTTGGAGGATCTTCTTTATTTTTACTCGTCTGTGCGTCAGCAAAGACAGGGTTATGTTCTTATCACTATTATCACTGTTTTATTTTTGTTATGATACTATGTCAAATGTAAGTTTTGTTATGAGGCGATTGATGAGTGCCTGTGCGATATACAGGGTGTCCCAGAACTCAACGTCAAGCCGAAACGGGGCGACAGGATTGATTGTAAACATCATGAGAAAAATCAGAAAAAAAATCTATCCCATGCAGTTTGAAAATTATGGGCATTTAAGAAAAACCTAAAAATTTGGTCAATCTGTATCCATTTTTCGGTTATTGTGGTTAATTTTTATTATTTTTGTTCATTTAAACTTTGGAACCGTAACCCTAAATAATATTTCTAAGAATCAAAGTCAAAAATAATGACACAATTGCCCCAAGTTTCCTAAAATTAAGACTTTGTTAAACTATGAATTTAAAATTTTCAAAATTTGTCGACTTTGAAAGGCCCTCCTTTAAAAAAAATGTACTAGAGTGCCTTGGCAAGTGCCATTAAAAGTTGGCGCATTTAATCAGGATTGTAAAATGGTAAAATACTTGTTAGTTTCATACTAAAAAACACGAGTAAAAAATAAAAACCTCAAGTAACCCGATTTTTGCTAACCCATTTTACTCAGTTAAAATATTTTTTATTCGCACAAGCTCTTGGTAGGTTCTTAATTTAAATTTTTTTTCTGATTTTTCTCATGATGTTTACAATCAATCCTGTCGCCCCGTTTCGGCTTGACGTTGAGTTCTGGGACACCCTGTATACACAGCTTATCTCCAAATGTTAACTTGAGTTCATAATGATATGGCTTTAGTCGTTATTATAAATGTAGTTAGGTTTGTCTGTTTGTTTTTTGTTACACATAAACTCAAAGCATTTATTTCAAATAAACCAATTACAGGCACTTTTGAATTGTCAAGGGGTCGGTCAGTCAGAAAGATGAAGCTAGTTGCCTATTCCAAAGCGTAGTAGGTACCTATGGAGAAGAATACTAGCTAACTAACTAACTACTAATTAACGAAACTTATTGTATTACTAGCTATTGCCCGCGGCTTTGCCCGCGTGGATGTAAGAAATGACAATTCCTTTAGGATGCTGATGTGGGTTCCGAGGCACTGCAGCGCGACGGGCTTGTTTGCCGACACTCGCATTGATGACTTTCATGCCATCCTCAGAAAGAGAGCTGCTTAATTGCTGCATCCACGCGAGACACAATGGTGCCGATTCAATTGTGCAACGAACTAAACTGTCACTAACATTTCTTATTTTTGGTTAAGTAAATCTTAAAAGCAGTATTCTGCAAACAGGATTCCCTAAACTTAAAAATATTTCTGACACAGCTAAAATCGAATTTGACAATAGCTGAGTAGACCATATACCAAGATTTGTCGGAAATTAAAATAAAGAGTGAATGAAGTGAACGAAATGATCCGAAGTGCCAGAAAAACCTGAGTAAAATAAATAAATAATCTTTAATTGTTTATCAATAATTATTTAAATGAAATACAGGGAGCATAATGACGGCGTAAAACTGTATAAATGTTTGTATTTTAATTAATTAAGATGCAATAACCTGTATTCGGTAACGTATTCGTAATGTAACTTTGGCGATACTTTTTTCGGGTTAAATAAGAAAAAAAAACCTTTAATTTTATTAAAATCGACAAACTACGGCATTTAAAAATGTATTTAAGTAGCATGATTATCTTGCTAGTTCGTTAACATTTCACGCCTAAACCATTGAACCGATCATCATGAAATTTTGCATATACTTTGTCAGGTGTACAGAAAAGGACATAGGGTACCTTTCATCCCGGAAAAAAGTACTATTCCCGAGGGAAAGAACAATAACTGTCGACGGTCACAATGGGGGCTATCGTTTTTGTGCTCACCAGTTGGCGCCACTGGCGAGTAAGGTCCTGTTGCAGTACTTTTATTTCATGTTTTGGATATGTTTAAGTACCCTTATATTCATATTATGTTTATTTTGTTACATTTTAGAACTTAAATTGAATATTTAGATTATAATTTTCCTAAAATTGGCAAGCATGAAGCAGAAAAATCTTATTCTTTAAGTGCTACCAAATTAGATCCTAACTTTTTACTTAAAGCCTTAAGCCATAATTAATCAAGAATGGCACAACCATTACAGCTATTATGAATCATTCGATAAAATCCGTGATAAAAAATCCCGCAAACAGTGAACGTTCAGTATATATTTTAACATCTAGAGACCTTACTCTACACTAGCGCCTCTAGCGGCGAACTCAAGCGCGATAGCCCTCATTGCTTTGGGGCGCTAGATGGCGCTACGTGTGTTTTCGAATCATGATTGAATTATATTATTAGAAACTTTAATACTTAGTGCGCGCCCGCGTCAAATCGCTTGTCACAGACTATAACAATAGTCTACAACATAGACAAGTGGTGTTGGAGCGTCGGACGTGGGTCGATCTTTATTCACTGTCATACATAATCATGGTTTTTATTTATTTATTTTTGTTTTCTAAACAATTTTTTATTGCTTTATTTTCTTATAATTTTAATTCGTATTTTTTGTTAATTATTTTCAAAAAAGTCTCTACTGGGATATAAAGATATCCGTAGGTGTGTCCGTGGCATCACAGCGGGCCCTATCAGAATACCAGCGTTGCGGTACTTATTTTTATAAATATCGCAGCATTATGCTGAGATAGGAGCCTTTTTAGCCTCGCACAGGTCTTTAATTTTGTACTTGTTTATTGTTGTTTTTATTGTTAATTTTGTTAGTTTTAAATTCTCCTTTTTTATTATTATTTTTTACTTTTTAACGTTCTGCATCGTTCTCACCTGCATTATTTCAACATGAATGATGCAACCAATATGTTGTACGAGGGCTGCACTAAAAGTATCCGGAATGGAATATTTCCACTGTTCCTGTCATATTAAAATCTTTTTAATTGAAAACTCCTTGGTTTTAAAAATCGAATACCATTTATTTATTTAAAAAAAGATTCTCGGTCTTGTCACAAGCTTTTGTCAAACTTGTTTAGTCGTTGAGAAAATGGAATTGACTCGAGAAAATTCAAGAGCGATGATTTATTATGACTTTCGAAGTGGTTTAACACAAAAACAGTGTGTTGACCGGATGATTTCTGCGTTTGGTGATGAAGGCCCATCTAAAACCACAATTTATCGCTGGTTTGCTGAATTTCAACGTGGACGTGTCAAGCTCAGTGATGATCCCCGTCAAGGTCGTCCAAAAACTGCAGTCACCCAAGAAAACGTTGATGCTGTGCGTAAGCTGATTGAGGAAGATCGACATGTGACATACCGCGAAATTCAGGCAACTTTAGACATTGGCATGAGTCAAATACAAATAATCTTGCATGAACAATTAGGTGTAAAAAAGTTGTTTTCCCGATAGATACCGCATTCGCTCTATGAAGAGCAAAAAGCGGCTCGCGTTACTTGGTGCGTCAGAACTCTCGAAAGATTCCACGCAGGATCCTCAAATGCTGTATACAACATCGTATCAGGTGACGAATCCTGGATATACGCACGAACCCGAAACAAAAAACCAGCCACGAGTTTGGGTGTTCGAAAATGAGTTAAAGCCAACAAAAATTGTTCGTTCACGGAGTGTTGCAGAAAAAACTGGTGGCCACGTTTGTCTCCAAAACCGGCCATGTTACGACTATTCCTCTTGAGGGACAAAGAACGGTTAATGCAGAATGGTATGCTAGCATTTGTTTGCCACAGGTCGTTTCTGAACTCCGTAAAGAGAACTGCAACCGCCGCATCATCCTCCATCACGACAATACGAGTTTTCACACCGCGCATAGAACAAAAGAGTTTTTAGAGCAAGAAAACATAGAATTGTTAGACCATCCGCCATACAGCCCCGACCTAAGCCCTAATGATTTTTATACTTTCCCTAAAATAAAGAATAAATTGCGTGGACAGAGATTTTCATCACCTGAAGAAGCTGTGTACGCCTACAAAACGGCTATTTTGGAGACCCCAACTTCCGAATGGAATGGTTGCTTCAATGATTGGTTCCATCGTATGGAAAAATGTGTCAAATTTCGCGGAGAATACTTCGAAAAGCAATAAATACATTTTTAAATAGTAATGTTGTGTCACTTCCTTGATTCCCGAAATTTTCAGTGCCGCCCTCGTAACCATATATTGATTTAAAAGCGTGTCTATGGAGTTTCTTGCCCGTTCTTCTCCATAGGTACCTACTACGCTTTGGAATGGGCAACTAGCTTCATCTTTCTGTCTGACCGACCCCTTGACAATCAAAAAGTGCCTGTAATTGGTTTATTTGAAATAAATGCTTTAAGTTTGAGTCGTTTGACAGGAATAAACAGCATTTTTGTGATTTTTGGTCTAGTTTAGAGAATTTGGTGACAAGAGAAACGGCACCATTGGCTTTTTAATTGTGTCTCGAATTACGGGTTTGAAACCGGTTAAGAGGTTATCAGTATTTGGAGAAAGCTATCTTTATTAAACATATTCGAAATAATCGCCTAATTAGAAATAACCATTTTGTCAAATAAGGTTAGAGATGAGATGAGATTAGTTTTTTTTTTTTTTTCTCTAAATTAATTTCGTTCATTTGTTAGGTGCGTTTTGTTTGTGCAGAATAAACTATTTTTCTTTCTTTTCTTTCATTTACGTTTAGTTTATACTATAAAAAAACACTATCGAACAAAGTAGAAAAGAAAACGCGTGATTGCGTGTTTATATTTAAAAAACAAAATAAGTCATTAAGTGGTCAAATACCTTCAAAATTTGCAGATAAAATTCACATGCCTAGTTTTATCATTTTTATGCTTATAATTATTAACAAACTAAACCGGCGTGCGTGTATGACCAGATGTATGAACGTAAACGAGGCAAAAGGAGTATGTAAGGATCGTAGCAGGTGGCGTTCTGTAGTTTCTGCCTACCCCCATGGGAAGAAGGCGTGGGTTTATGTATGTATGTAAAACCTAGTGAGAGATCATATCTTCTATCATCACTCTCTTGCACTTATCTCAGTGTATTAGTGGTCGGCGCAACGTGTCTTTTTCTTCCAGACTTCCCTCAAACTCAAACTCAAAGCATTTATTTCAAATAAACCAATTACAGGCACTTTTGAATTGTCAAGGGGTCGGGCAGTCAGAAAGATGAAGCTAGTTGCCCATTCCAAAGCGTAGTAGGTACCTATGGAGAAGAACGGGCAAGAAACTCCATGGACACTCTTTTAAATCAAAATATGGTTACAAATTATTGGTTACATCATTCATGTTGAAGTTATGCATGTGAGAACGATGCAGAACGTTAAAAGCGTCCGTAATAAAGAGACGAAAACAATTCCAATATTAAATTAAAATAAGCCGTGGCAGCCAAGAGATGACCAGTCTCCACTGACGGCGCCCGTTAACGAACATGACGTATGGATCAGCATCATTTAGCTCAACCATTTTGAAGGGAACTTAATGATCCAACACACACGCCACCAACAGCGAGACATTTGAGTGAGCATGACATACTCTCAGCCGCCGGCACATTCAAGTCAATTAAAGGCAAACCTAGAAAATTGTAGCTTTATCGTAGGTACATAGTACTCACCATAGCTGGGCACCGTTAATCAAATAGTTAACTTCGTTAATCGCTAATCCGTTACTAAAAATGTTAACTTCGTTAATCGTTAAAGCGTTACATTTCGGAAGATTTAACGGAAGTTAACGTTAATCGTTAACCCGTGATAGAAATTGCATTTTATATGTCGTAGTGTTAGTGATTTACTGATAAAAAAATGGTATGGGCTGTGGAAGTTTAGGTATGACATGAAAAATTAATAAAAGAAGTATCATTAGAATTTGTAATAATATTTATTTAGAGATTGTCAGAACGTGTATTTCGCGGCGCAGCGCGGTCCACGCCTTTTTCTTTTAGCAAATAATAGGTACTTAATTAATGATTAACGGACGGATTAATTGATTAACGGACTTATGGTAAGTTAACGGAAGTTAATGAGTCCGTTAACAATTTTTAAAGTTAACTTAAAAGTTAATCCGTTACTGAAAATGTTAACTTCGTTAATTAACGATTAACGGATTAACGGTCTTGTGCCCGACTTTGGTACTCACACATGTGCTATGCAATTATACAATACTAAAAGATTGCATTTATACAATGTAAAGACAGTTTTTACAATCCCTATTATTTGTCATCTCGATAGTCACTACCCTAACATCATATCTTCTAAAAATATAAATAAAAAAGATACTATTTAATTATTATCAAAAGAATCTAAAAGAATCTGGCTATGACCTAGAACCAAAAATTCGGAGACATGTGGCATCCACCAACCCGCACTGTGCCCGCGTGGTGGCTTACGGAGCACTCCCTTTCACAGAGAGAATGCTTGTGTCCCAGCAGTGGGAACATTATAGGCTGATTAGTTACTCATCCTCCTTATAAAAAGGAGGATCCTCCGACCAGACAGATGTTGTGTCTGGTGGGCTACTGCCCGATTATTGTTTTCTAATTTCGCGGTAAACTTTGCTTGCGCGATGTAGGACTTATGTGGCGTCAGATGGCATGCGTAGTTCGTATGTAGCGGTATAGATGTCGCCACAATACCATAAGCTGCTCAATTACAATTAATCATTGATTATTTTTATGTGACATCTTGTAGTGCTTCTGCAATTCTAGTTCCTATGTCCGTCAGTCTAATAGAACCTCTGTTTGTCCTCAGCCGAGCCCCTAAAGCCGACATACATGCCAGTGTTCCTCACAAAGAAAGAGAGGAAGAAACTTCGCCGGCAGAGTCGCAGGGAGGCGTGGAAGGAAGAGCAGGAGAAAGTCAGGCTCGGCCTGGAAGCGCCGCCGGAACCTAA
The DNA here is from genome assembly GCA_917490735.1 of Dryobotodes eremita. Taxonomy (NCBI): domain Eukaryota; kingdom Metazoa; phylum Arthropoda; class Insecta; order Lepidoptera; family Noctuidae; genus Dryobotodes; species Dryobotodes eremita. Next base: position 974,915 of record OU823269.1, read on the forward strand.
GCTCAGGTAAACATCACGCCTTTAATAATAATAACATAACAAAGATGGAGAGGAAGAAGCTTCGCTGGCAAAGTCACAGGGAGGCGTGGAACGAAGAACAAGTGAAACCCAGGCTCGGCCTGAAAGCGCCGCCGGAACCTAAGCTCAGGTAGACACGCCTTTAATTAATACTAATAATAATTTAATGGCGTAATAGCCATGAGCCTCGACCAACACCTGGAGGAAGCTTCCGTTAGGCGGTTGGATCATGGTCTTGATTCAGAAAGCGGTACTTCTGGACACGGCATGCATTGTTAGGAGGTTCCTATCTCTGGAGCCATGACCGCCGGTTGCTTGGAACCTGTTCCCAATATCGGTGGGTTTTATTACATTTAAAAATGTAATATATATGTGCATTTATGAAATAAAGGAGATAATAATGTTATTTCAAAAGTTTGGTACTTACATCTAAATTAATATTATGTGGAGAAAAGATTAGACTTTTTGTATGTTACGCTTTCACTCTAAAACAGCTAGACGGATTTGGATAAAAGGGCTTTAAACCTATTGGCCTCGCCTTGGTCCGCCATTTTGTATTTTTTTTTTTTTTCAAAATGGCTTCTCACTATAATACCTATATACAGTGTGATTCTTCATAATGTGCACATATCGAAATAAGGAAAATTAAGCTTAATTTTATCGAGAGCAAAACTAAAAAAATATTGCTTTTCTAAAATTCTTGTTCGGTGCTGTGACCCTTGTGTAAGCAAATCGGTATAACCTTTAAACTAAACGATCTATCACGATGAAACCAACTCAGTAATGACTGGAAATAACAGGGCGTACTCATAAAATAAAAACTAAAGAAAAATCGCCCTCAATTGAAAACTTAAGGTGTTTTTTTAACAAAAATCTGATATTTTGCAAGAGGACATATTATTATAGAGGAATAAAAAATGACATATAACAGGATATCTTAAAGTACCACATTACCGAAATAAATAGAGTTAAAGATAGCTTTAATGACTCCAAATATTTTCATCTTGTTATATTAAAAACGCCGAACACCGCTTCGTCAGATGATGAATGATCTGTTACAATTATGATTATTACTTCATTTATGTAATGTAATCACGTTGATATATTATTATTATTGCAATTGCCCATGTCATGTTCATAGTTTGGTACATGGCATGGGCCCGGCATCAAGAGAGTGAATTAAATCCTTCTGCTGCCTTTTTAGAGGAAATATTAGAAAGAAAGAAAATACATTTATTTGCGGTAAACATGACGCAAAGAAAAAACACACTAACACAAAAAATAACGAGTTGCGGGAAAATATGCGTCACATTCACGCAAAACGGCAATAGCTCAGCATAATGCTACGACCCTATGCGAGACAGAGCCCTAGCGCTGATTTTCAGCAATAGCCGGCGCTGACGTGATGACGTCAACCAGTGCAGCATACGAAAATTAAAAATAAACATTAAAATAAGAAATAAAATAAATACACTATAACCTAGTTCAAAATGTATATAAACATAATATTTATAAAGTGGTAACATTCAGGTCATCGGAGAGTTAAGAGAGTGAATAAAAAATGTATGTAGTGTATAGTATAGGGAACTAATATTGCTAATAAATGTTAATAAATTAAAACTTGGAAAATCCCCATAATCTCATTCAATTCTATAAAAAATAACAAAATGTTTAGAAAATAGAGAATTAATTGATTAAAAGAGACGATGAGATGTAATATCCAGCTACTCAGCAATTTTTTTCTGAATTTATAACTCTTTAGGTTTACTTATGAAAAAGTTGAAAAGTGACATTAAAAAAAAAATGTTGAAAGTTCCTTAAAAATGATTTCTATATATGCCAGGCGCACGTGCGAGATGTCAAAAGACGCGTCTCAGCGCGGGCTAGCGCCCTATAGAGAGACTAAAATTTACAACGAACAAAAATTTTGAATTTTGGTCAAAAAACCTGTTTTTCGACTGAAAAATGTATAAAAGCCTGAAATTACAATTAAACTACATTGAATTAGACCGTGATTTTCGAAAGGACTTCGTTTTCGATAATACTGAAGCGTTAAAAAAAATGGACTCGATTAGTTAAGTTTTTTCAGGAGTTATCGTGACCACACCAGGATCCATACATACAGACACACGGACGTCCACAGAATATTTTTTTAAACGCAGACTAAACGCAGTCTTCGTCGACCAAGTCTACTTGTTTTGCCAAGAATACGCACTAATTACGCTAAAAAGAATATTACATATGAAGGAGCACAACTATTTAATAATCTACCCACATATATAAAAAGTGTTAGCTCTCTCAGCAGTTTTAAGTCTCGGCTATCTAAACACATAACTGAAAGCTGGCTTGACTAACGTCTTCCAATATACCTACTTTAATAGCTGCGAATTGAACTAATGAATGAGTATAGAATAATTTTATATAATACTATACATATACTTTGGTGACGGTTACCTAAAATAAGTTACTGAATGTTTCTTGTCTGTTTTCATGTAAGTGGCATTTTTGTCTTTTATGAGAATAAATGATTTAAACCTAAACAGTTTTTCATTGTTTTAAATAGCAAAATGTTTTTGAAAATAAAGTGAGTGTTGAAACTAGTGCTTTTTCTTGACGTTTGTGTGTGAATATTATTCTACAAGTGCGATATGAAGTTAATAGAGACATTTTAGCTCAAGGAATGACTTGTTCTTTGTAACGCGAGAGTAGAGCACTACCTCACGTACTTCGCTTATGAGGCGTGCAATACCTCACGCGCTTCGCTTATGACGCGTGCAATACCTCACGCGCTTCGTTTATAAGGCGTGCAATACCTCATGCGCTTCGCTTATGAGGCGTGCAATACCTCACGCGCTTCGTTTATGAGACGTGCATAGTATGTACATGTTTTATTTCAATAATATATTTCGTTCCTAATATGTTGGACCTGTGGCTTGAAGAACGAAAATGTTCATCTCACCACCCCATGTGTAGTTATGGTATTTTAACTTGAAAATATGACCATCTGAGACAACTATACGACAAAGAATATGCATTCTAACCAAGCACTTCGAATCTGTTAAGCTTTCTACTACACTTAACATTGATTTTAAATTACTTTTCATTAAGTTAATCACATTCAGGATCTCTTGTTCAATACTTCGCGGCCGAACGAGGCAGCTGACAAAAAAAGCTAAACCTCCTTTTAAAACAATCGGTACCAAAAAGTCAAACCTTTTAAAACAATCGGTACCAAAATGTAAAACCTCCTTTTAAAACAATCTATACCAAAAAAAATAAGCTGAAGAGTATGTTTGAACGCGAATCTCCAGAGATTCTTAAGGATTTTTAAAATCAGACTGGTTAGTTCCAGAAGTAACCAGTCTCATTTGAAAAATCTTTTGATAGCCCAACTGTTGAGGACGTACAGGCTATTTAACATCTCGCTACGACCCTTATGAGCCGAGAATAAAAACTTTTTTTACAAAAAAACAACCGACTTCCAAAAAAGATCACTAAAAAACGTGAAAAATAACTTTAATTTCGGAAGTCGGTGGCCAAAAAGGAAAATACAAAGCCAAAAACACCGACTTCCGAAATCAAAGTTATTTTTCAAATTTTTTTGTGTTTTTATTTTTGCAAGTCGGTTGTTTTTTGTAAAAACGTTTTTATTTTTCACTTTTTAGTTGTGGTACCTACCCCACACAAATTCTTATACCACTACTTGATATCTAATCGATCGGACCAAGCAGCGCAAGCTCCACCTTCAAGGACACGTGAGAGTACTTTTAATATTTAAAAACGCCCCAGTGCTAATTGATTGGAGAACTTCCGAACGTTGGCCCCGCCCCCTCATTAGCAGACGACACCAATACCTAATTGTGTTACAATTTTTTGCGGAACCTGCTAATTGGGTCACTCCCCTGTCACTGGCGAGCGCACTACGTCATACTATAAGTAGCAACTCGTACCTCCTCATTACCGCTGCTATCCTTGTATGAATGGGCTCGCCGATGAACAAATCTGTTTCTGATTCTGAGCTTAGTAGTCTGATGGAAAAAGATCAGCCGGTAACGCCATTGAACTATGTATTCCAACGCACTAAAAGGAGTAGAGAAGAGATCTCCTTATGCGATCAGCTGGACGAGTTTAAACATGAAATTAAGGAAATGATGTCTATTTTCTCGACTAAACATGGCAATGAAATACAACAGATGACCTCAACCTTAAAAGAAATCCAACAAACTAACCTTAGTATTGAAAACTCAATTAGCTATCTCACTGCACAAAATGAGGCTCTTAATAAAAAAATTACTCAACTAGAGAGCCAGACCAAGGAGGACAAGCAATATATTGAGGTGCTGGAGAGTAAATTGGAGGAAATTCAGATAGGAAGTCGCAAAGCTAATTTCGTCATTAAAAATGTTCCAAAACGAAACAATGAGACCAAAGAAGACCTGGTGGACATGATTGTCTGCCTTTCGCGAAACATAGAATGTAAAATTGAGAAATCGGATGTGAAGGATATATATCGACTTCGTGGAAAAAACAGCGAAAGCCTGAATCAACCCATCATTGTCGAAACTGGGTCCACATTCCTTAAGTCTGATGTTATGAGAATGAGCAGAGCATACTACATTAAGCATAAGTCTCGACTGAGCTGTAAGCACTTAGGATTTAAATCACAGGAAGACACACCGATATACCTAAGCGACCACCTGACAGCTAAAGGGTCTCGCCTTCACTTCCTGGCCAGGGACCTAACGAAGTCGGGAGCTTACAAATTCTGCTGGACAGCTTATGGAAAGGTCTACGTAAAGAAAGATGAAGGTTCGCCCACCATTCCAATTAGAACTGAAGAGCAGATACATAAGCTCATGGGGGCCAAATGACTCCCAGCGAATAATCAACCACACTACTTTCATATTTTACCCGACTATGTGATAATTAATACTGCTGTGGTTATCTCATTGTTTTTTCTTACTATATCTTTCCTAAAAGGCGACTCTTTTGGTTTGAGTAATTTTTCAATGTACCACTTTTTATTGTATTTTCTTCATTCATGTATAAATATAACTATCATAATACATGTTAACACACACATACACACAACTGATACTCACACTTACACAAACATGCTGTATACTTTAAAAATAACCCAGTACTCTAATCCGAGCTTCAGTCAGCCTAGTACGCGTGGTTACTGTCTTAATATAACTTGTACGTTACATATCTCTAATCTACTCTGTGGCAACGTCTATTCAGTTTATTACTCACACAAATGGGTGACACCCTTCAAACTCTAGATGAGATCGATCAGATCGAAGTTGCGCGCGCATTCCAATGTGCCTGCACGGAGCTGCACGATCATATTAAAATTGGTAAACAAGACTTGACCATTATTTCTCAGAACATAAGGAGCATTTATTACAACTTTGAAGACTTCACACTTTTACTGTCAACATTAAAATTTGAAACGGATATCATAATTTTAACCGAATGTAGGCTACACACGAATAAACCTATACCTCAACTTGATAACTATCTTTCTTTTTCAACTACTCGTCAACTAAATCAAAATGACGGTGTAGTACTTTACGTAAAAAAAAACTTAAAACCAAAAGTTAAAGAAATAAACCTTACTCATGCTACATGTCTACAGTTGGAAGTACTTAATAATATTATTCTGGGCGTGTACCGATCCCCATCCAACCCAAACACGGAAATGTTTGTAGATTCTCTTAGTACTCACCTCAATACTCTAACTTCTCATAAAAGTATCATTATAGCGGGGGATATTAACATAAATCTCAAATCCAAACACACTGAGCCGCCACATGAATACAGAAATAGGGTAAACTATTTAAATATGTTATTACTATACGGAATACTACCTGGACATATTTTACCTACACGTGAATCCAACTGTTTAGACCATTTTATGATCAAAATAAATAAAAAGAAAATATCTGCTTCTATTGCTATATTACACACTTCCATCACTGACCACTTCACTACCTTTCTATCGTTATCTAAGCTAAAAACTAAAGTTATTACCAGCAAAATTAAAATATCTATTGATTTTGATCAAGCCTTAAACCACATTAGAGAAAATAATATAGCAGACCTACTGTTTTGTAATGACCCGGACCATTTAACTGACCTACTAATATATAAATTAACTGATTCTATTAATCAAAGCACTGTTACTAAAGCCATTCCTAACAGCAAGCGTATTGTTAAGCCATGGATAACTGCCGGTTTACTAAGATGCATTAGGAATCGCAACAAACTCCAAAAAAAAGCACGTAACGACCCTTTTGATAATATCCTAAAAATAACTTACCGTCGATATCGCAACTACTGTAATAACCTAATAAAAAAGTTAAAAAGAAAATTCGAAAGAGACCTACTAGCTAATTCTGTAACAAATAATAAATTATTGTGGCAAAACATTAAAACCTTAACTTACACAAATAATACAAAAAGTCATAACACTGAATTATTACAAATGAGATCAAATTCAACTGAGTCAGTTAATTTAATTAATAACTACTTTGCAAATATTGGCAAAGAGCTAGCCCAAAAAGTTCAACCTTCAGCACACAACATAAATTCTTTGAATTCTGAAACACTGTCTACACAGATAAACTCGTTTGTTCTTTTGGATACGGATACCGAAGAAGTCGATGGGGTCCTGATGAGCCTAAATTCTGACAGTGCACCCGGCTGGGACAACGTGTCCACAAGATTTTTAAAACATATTAGACAAGATATTGTTCCCTTAATAACCCACTTGGCCAATCTTTGCTTTGCAAAGGGCAGCTTCCCTGCACCACTTAAGCAATCTATAATCACTCCTGTTCACAAGGGTGGGGACAGAGACGATGTCAACAATTACAGACCTATATCGATCTTGCCAGCCATATCGAAAATTATTGAAAAGCTTATAAACAAGAGGCTCTTAAAATTTCTACACAAATTTAACATCTTAAGCAGCTCGCAATTTGGATTCAGGCCGGGATTATCAACCGAGGATGCAGTTACTGCTCTTAGCTCCCTAGTGACTGGTAATCTGGATAGTGGTAACAAATGGTTTTTCGGATTTTCTGGACCTAAAAAAAGCGTTTGACACCGTCTCTGTTCCTGTCCTCTTGAACAAATTAGAAGCATCAGGTATAAGAGGAATTCCACTTAAAATGTTTACCGACTACCTCTCGAACCGGAAACAAAGAGTTAAGGTTATACGTTAGTAACGATGCAAAAGTCACTTTCGGTGTGCCTCAGGGAAGTTTGCTTGGCCCTACATTATTCCTCCTTTATATTAACGACCTCTGCAACCTTAAAATAAATAACGCTAGAGTTTTTTCCTACGCTGACGATACTGCAGTAGTGTTTTCTGGGAAGTCTTGGGACGATGTTGCTAGAAGTGCTGAAGCTGGTATGACTCAAATTGCTAAATGGCTCTCAAATAACTTACTCACACTTAACACAGCTAAAACAAATTACATATGTTTTAGCATATCACACAGGACACAACCAAACCCCGACTTTATTATAAAGGTACACGAGTGTGAAATCCAATTAACTGCCTATGTCCAACATTAGTCAAAGTTTCTCAAACCAAATATCTTGGTATTGTTGTTGACCAAAGATTATCTTGGTACTCCCATCTGGAACAAGTTACCAACAGAATTAGAAAACTGAGCTGGATTTTCAAAAATTTAAGGCATATCGTGCCAAATAAAATAACCGCTAACACAAATAAACCCAGAAATCTACTCAATGAAATATACATAGCTATAGTCCAGTCTGTCTTAGTATATTGCATCCCCAGTTGGGGTGGGGCGGCTAAGACTAAATTCATAGACCTGGAGCGGGGACAACGGGCTCTAATAAAATTAATGTACTTCAAAAACCTAAGGTACCCTACACAGTCTTTATCAAATAAGTAATTTACACTCTGTTCGCAAACTATACAGGGTGTAAGGGAAACGCTTCCGAAAACGAAGACAGGTGATAGGGCTAGTGATTCTCGATACGATGCCATCAAAAAAACAGTTTTTTTTTTTTACAATTTTACCTACTTTTATCACCGTTTTTCGTACACTATGCTGTGAGAACAGTAAAATAAAACCATTATTTGCGATTAAACTATTTTTTTTTCTTTACAACACTAACACGCAATGTATTCGTAAATAAATATCAGCTGACACTCGCGCGTATCCTCGAGTTCAAAGTGCGAGCGCGCTCGCCGGCGGCCGCGCGGCCGATGACCCCAAGTCCACGTGACGCGACAGCTGGCCGAGTCGTGCGATAGTCGTTGGCACTCGTTGGGCGGTGCCATGTGATCCTATTCCTATCCTCCTAATCTTTACTCAATCGCTTGAATCTAATGTATTTTTACTTCACTCTACTTACAACAGTAGAGTGAAGTAAGATTTGGTTTCGGATTCCATTCATGCAAGAACCTTAATGATTTACCCCTTGAACAGGGTTACAATTTTAATCCAAATGTTCGCATTATTATGCTCACAAATCAGAAAAATGCAGTTTTATTTTGCTTATCCTTGAGACCCATATCAAAAGATACTTGGATACCTAGGTACTGTGATTGGGAAAGGAAATAAAAAGTTGCTGTAACAAAGACATTGACTTTTCACAAGCAATTTTGTTATTCGTTCATAAAAGTTTTGCACAGCAACAAAATTGAAATGTTTACCTATCTACAACACGGTACAAATCTGTAGACCTTGCGTTAATGACGACATATCGGCAAACTTTACAATACATGTCCAAAAACAAAACAATGATACTTAATACAAAAATGACTAAAAGAACCGTAATGACGCGACGCACCGCGGCTAGTGTGTGGAGGTGAAGGAGGACGCGAGATGGGCATCGTGTGCCAGTGAGGTACAGAGATAATTGTGACCGTATTGTAGCTGTCTGCACTGTGCTCTGCTTGCTCAAAGTAACTACATACTAATAACTTTCGGTCTCATTGGTATAGGACGAAGTTTGAACCCGGGCCACCTCACTTGAGAGAGGAGAGAGTCGTCCACTTAACCACACGGGCAATCCGCGCCGCGGTGCGCAGCTGTGACCAAGGCGGCATCCTTTGTAAAGCGCCGCCAAAATAATGAAGTAAAGACATCACAGAAGCGTCAAAAGTTTTAAATTGACGTACCGTGTCGTGCATTTCATAATAGTTTTGAATGTAAGTCGTTAATCGATAGTGAATTAAATAATGTAAAAGATCGCCGACTTTAGCTGTATTTAACAAACATAATAATAATCGTGTGTACAGTTTCAAGCAAATAGCCCGCGTGAATCAATTGAATTTTAACTTTATAATATCAATGTAATTAGTCACACGACGCTCGCTCGTTTATTGCAATAACTGTATCCTTCATTTAGTAAGTAAACCCTGATCCTGATTGAGTTTACTTACTAAATGAAGGAAGAATTTGAAGTGGATAATTAAATTAATTTAATCTAAGAAACCCGTTAAATCTTATTTAAAAGTTAGAAAATGAAAAACAGTTAGTAATACTTAATGTAATAAAACTAAGAGTACATTTCCTAACAATTAATGGGTTTACTGATTTAACATTTAACATTCACATTTTCTCCTCTGTAATTTGTTGATCTTTGCACATCAAAAGACACCGCGTCGGTGGCGCGCGGCGTCCGCGCGGCGGCTGTAACGTTTGAGATACGCCGCACGCAGGGGCCATGTTTGATTTTCTAGTACTCTAGTTAGTTCCTTTCCGACTCAGTCACAGGACTCAGTTCGTGAGCGAACGCGCGAAAATCGATCGATCGCTGACCGTATTTTGTTAGTTGTTAGTTATTATTGTTACGTTTTTAGTTATTATTGTTACGTGTTTATTTTTACGTTTTTAGTGTTGTTATTGTTTTTTTTAGTATTAACTATGCCTGAGGCTTACGTTTACAGTGCTCGTGAATACGGCAACATGTTGATGTGTTTAGGAGAAGCCCGTGGCAATGCTTCTCTTGCGTTGAGAATTTACCGAGACAGATTTCCGAACGTCCGGCATCCGTCTGACTCTCGCATGATAACGGCAGCTTTTCAGCGAGTTTTAGAAAATCGACCGATTGCTCCAATGGCGGCAGGTGGTGGACAACAAGTCAATGTTCAGACAGAGGAGCGGATTTTAAATGTGATTCGCCAAAATCCTCGCCTGGGCACACGAAGTGCGGCAAAATTATTGCGGCGCCGGGGCGAACCAACAGTCTCTCACTGGACAGTTCACAAAGTTTTGCGCCGAAACAGAATGAAGCCCTACAAAATAAACAAAGTACATGCTTTGCTACCAAACGATCACGTTCGTCGTCGTGAGTACTGTCGTTGGCTGTTAGATCAACAGCAACGTGCGCCTGGCTTCATTGAGCACATTATCTGGACGGACGAGTCCACATTCACGAGAAACGGGATGTGGAACAGGAGGAATGCTCATGTATGGTCAGACGTGAACCCGTCCGCCACTCAAGAAACCGGCCATCAGACCCGATGGTCAGTCAACGTGTGGGCTGGTGTTCTTAATGGACGAATTCTAGGACCAGTGTTTCTACCGCAGCGCCTCAATGGATCAGCATATCTTGATTTTATAAATGTACATTTAGACGATATGCTAGATGATGTATCGCTGGCTGAATTTCGTCGAGCATGGTTCCAGCACGATGGAGCTCCACCGCATGTTACGCGCTCCGTCCGCGAGCGTCTCACTGAGCTGTTTGATGACCGCTGGATCGGAAGGCTGGGGCCGCACGCCTGGCCGGCTCGTTCACCCGACTTGACACCTTTAGATTTCTTTTTGTGGGAGTATGTGAAAGAAAGAGTGTTTGATCGGGAATGTGACAGTGCTGATGAAATGCGGGGCAGAATAGTGAGCGTTTTTGATGGACTACGTGCAGAATGTGTTGAAGATCCTACACTAATGCCTCGAGTTCACGGATCGACACAGCGACGGGCGCGGCTTTGTATTGAAATGGATGGAGCGCAATTCGAGCCACACCTCATAAGGTCGCAAAGGATTTAGATAGGTACGTAAAATGCCTCTGTCAGCTTTAATGTTGCTACAACAGTAAGCTTCGAATACTATTAAAATCATAATCTTGTTTCATCAATCATCGTAATTTTGTGAAGTGTTGTAGGGGTAGGTATTTTGAATAAAAAGGGTAGGTAGGTGTTTGTAAATTTCGTATAAATCCCGTGAATCTGCCGTACGGAGCGCTCGGCGCCAGCGACGCGCGGTCGCGCGATTTTGCCTTGCGTGTCAGTGACCTCACGTTTTGTACCGTTTCCATTGCGTGTTTACGAAATATGAAGTTTTGAAAATAACCAATTTAAAGCGAAATTTTATTGGTATCCGTTAGCATTTAGGTTGTATATAATCTACGTTCTGGCTTCGGAAGCGTTCCCCTTACACCCCGTATATAATTAAAACTATTCTCAGGAAACATAAAACTCTTAAATTTGATCCCAGCTTAACCTTGAAAAGAAGAAAGGATATAATAGTTGAAGTTCCTAAAACTAAAACCAAGCTCGCCCGTATTCAATACGACAAACGCTCAGCTCAGCTTTACAATCGAGTTAACAAAGAGATCTACATATACAATAAACAATTAACTGACAGTAAAAAAATAGTAACTAACTGGATAAAACCACTTACTTATGAGGACACGGAGAAGCTATTGGAATAAAACAAAACCTTACACTTAATGCTCTCATCTTTCGTACTTGTCGTATACAGTCTGATTCATTCATTGCCAGTTACACTCACTCTGTATTTTATATTAAATTTAACAAACCCTCACACTATCGCTTAACTTTCATACACACCGATGCTCACATTCAACATTCAAATTCACATTTACACACCTTTATACTCACAGTAACACTCCTTAGTATTCACACTCATACACCCCCATTTTCACATTTACACACCTTCATAGTCATAGTCATATTCACACACCCTCATACTCACATTCACACACCCCTACTCTCACTCACACATTTGCATGCTTCTTGTCTAGTTTTAATTTTCTCTTTTTATTTGAAATCGCCTGTTTTTATAACACTTAAAACAAGTAATTTTATGTTAATATTTTAAGTTTTGGAAGAGCGGAGTCTCCTAACACAGGCTTTTTTGCTTAAAAGGAGACTCCAATCACTAGTTGTTAAATTTTACTTGTACAATTAACTAATAAACATTTTTTCATTTTTCTTTTTTTTTCATTTCATCTAAATAACCGTGACAGGAAAAAATTATAACATCATCAATATAAAGTAAGTGGAATAAATACGCATTATTAGGGATAACTCAAAAACTACTGGTCAGTAATTGATCAAATTTAAATGGGACCACATGTGAAGCTTTCAAATAAAAAATTAATCATCCAAATCGGTTCACCCAGAAAAAAGTTCAGAGCCAGTCGAATTGAGAACCTCCTCCTTTTTTGAAGTCGGTTAAAAATGAAAAACAAGCCGAAATGGTGGGTGAAACCACAGGGCACAGCTAGACTTAAATTAACATACTTTTATCCGACCTCTACTTAGCACGGTCACCTAGGATTGTAACGTCTCTTCGGTGAAATAGATGGCAACTCTCTCACATCATTTGTACGCAAAATATGGGTCTCCATTATTCAGTTGGTTTTAAAAGCGTTTCTTAGTAAACTTCACATTTGAACGGGAAAACAGTTTAAACTCTGTCTTCATCCAGCCTTTTCGCAACTATGGTCGGCTTCCAGTCTCACCGGATGCAGCTGAATACCAGTAGTTTATATGAAGCGACTGCCTATCTGACCTCCACAGCCCAGTTACTTGGTAATAAGGTCCCTTGGTAAGAATGGTTGTCAGACTTTCGGGCTTCTGACGACCCGCAACGACTGCCAATGATCCACGAATGACATCCGAGACCAACGGCTTAATGTGCTTTCCGAGACACGGAGGGGTCTTGGTATGTAAAGATGGTCACCCATCCACGGACTAACTGCGAAAAGCGTAGCTTAACCTGATCGATCGACCCGCGCGGTTGTTATTATTTAGCCACAAGCCCCCTAAACACTTTACTGACTTAAAAATTAAAAAGTGCCCATATTTTTTTTTTTTGAAATAACTGCTTTACGTTTCATTATAAAACGGAATGTATTTAAAAGAAACTCTGATAATTCCCATTTTGCGCTCTTAAAAATATTATTGAATACTCTAACATAATGATAGCGCCTCTTTTTGTGAACCTCTGAAAAAATTCTATTTTGGGGACTCAATAGACCAACCAACCAACTTGGATGTAACGCTCGCCGGCGCCGCGGCGGCTGCGCGGATTGGTTGGGGTTGCCCTAGTTTAGTTACTGGGACCAACTCTGATAAAAGGCAAATAAGTTAATAAGAGGCACAATTTTTTTTTTTTAAATTGTGTCATTGGAAGCGCAAAAAGTTTCTAGAGATTCATTAATTTATAAAAAGAAATACCATCATTAGATGGTCGATAAGTTTTTAGAGATCAGTTTAATATGTTTGTTATAAAAAGAGTTCTAACTTGAGAATTGACCTCTACTTATTTCTTCCCAGGATATCAAACCTCATGCGTGCTCTAGGCACGGAGGCTGTGCAGGACCCCACCGCCATTGAAGCCAAGGTGCGCGAGCAGATTGCCAAGCGACAGAAGACGCATCTCGAAGCCAACAAGGCGCGTGCTCTTACTAAGGATCAGAAGAGAGAGAAGGTGGGTTTCATCTTAAAAATCGTATACGAAGTTGAATATGGCGCGGGCTCCCTTACCCGCCAAGCTAGCCGCGGAATTCAAATAACTTGTAGGTTTTTTTATTTTTATTTGAGCGCTGTTTAGGGTTCCGTACCCAAAGGGTAAAATGGGACCCTATTACTAAGACTCCGCTGTCCGTCCGTCTGTCACCAGGCTGTATCTCATGAACCATGATAGACAGTTGAAAATTTCACAGATGATGTATTTCTGTTGCCGCTATAACAAAAAATATTAAAAAAAAAACAGAATAAAATAAATATTTAAGGGGGCTCCCATACAACAGACATAATTTTTTTGCCGTTTTTATAGATAATGGTACGGAATCCATCGTGCGCGAGTCCGACTCGCACTTGGCCGGTTTTTTATGTTGTATGTTGATCACAATTCGCTACGCGACGATTACGGTACTATATTTACTAAATAATAATTATTAAAATCATTCATTAGGTATATCTCTTAAATAATATTTGAGGGAAATCGTCATGTTTTCACGATTTGTTTTTTTTTTTAAAGCGTTGTCCCACTCTAGGAATTTCTCCTGTATTGTGGGTGCGTTAACAAACATTTAAAACTCACATACACAAACAGCCAAACAAAATACAAAATAGTCTTGTTTCCACGAAATTTTGAATTTCATGGGTATACTGAAAGAATCGATTAAATAGCTTCATAATGATCATTCAGATGAAAGACATCCACTGCTGGAAACTGGTCTTTCCTTAGCATCTCCACATCGACCGATTCTGTTTTTTTCGCATTCAATTCATTTATTCAACAAATATAAGCTAACAGTTTACACCAAATCGCTTATATCTATGCTAATTCTACAAATTTACATTAAAAAAAATAAAAAAACATTACACTTCTTAGACTAAACAGCTCAACAATCATTTCTTCATATTTAAATAAATACACACATGATTAGCGATTGTCCTTCGAGAGTCAAAAAATAAATCTGCTTCAGGAATATATTTTAGAAAGTCATTTATTAATTTAATTGCTCTAGCAGTGGGAGTGGTGTTGGTTCGGGGAGCACGCCATGTAGGCGGGTAGCAGAGGAGTCTATGTTGTCGTCTTACAACGCCACGCATATACTGGTCCGGAACATAAAAATTTATTGACTCTCTTAGAACGGGACTATCCATCTTACCTACTAATATTAGACAATAATTAATTATATGTGTGGATTCTCGCCTGAATTTGAGTGTGTCTAAACCCACCATTCCTGACACGAACAAAGAAGGATATAGAAAGGGGTAGTATCCATATTGACGTTTGTATAGGTACCTACAGAATTTACGTTAAATTTTTTCTATCATAATAGTGTACAATGCCTCTTGAGGACTCCAAACTATTGCATTATATTCTAATTTACTACGGACATAGGCATTGTATATTTGTTTTACAACTTGAGTGTTCTTAAACTGAGATGATAATCTAATGATGAAACCAAGACATTTATTAGCGTCTTTGCAAATTTTAAGAATATGCTCGTGAAAATTTAATTTGCTATCCATTATTACTCCCAAATCCCGGATTGAGAAAACACGTTCCATTGACGCGCCAGCAAGATTATAATCATTTCTAATCGGATTACGAGATCGGGAGAAAGTTATAGTTTTACACTTAGAATTATTAAAAGACAATTTATTTTTCACACTCCATTCAACCACAGCGTCAATATCATGTTGTAGTGCCTCACAGAGAGGTACAATTTTAAATCATCAGCAAACATAAGGCATTTTGCGTTAGAGATAACAGTAGGTAAATCATTGATCACTATTAAAAATTGTGTAGGACCAATGGTACTACCTTGACTTACCCCTGATCTAGTAAAATACTCTTCCGACTTATATCCTTCTACTTTAACAAACTGTTTACGATCTTTTAAGTAGTGGGCCATGAATTTCAAGAGAGAAGTTGAGAATCCTAGTAATGCAAATTTATTTAAAAGCACATCATTATCTACAAGATCGAAGGCTTTCTTGAAATCAAAGTATGCGGCGTCCACCTGACAACCGGACTTAACTCTACTGCCTATATAATCAACAAATTCTATATGATTAGTCACCGTGGAGCGCCCAGGACGAAACCCATGCTGGCAATCACTCAATTGTCCTTCAATTTGTTTAAAAATGGCGTTATTAAGAATAGATTCAAATATCTTAGCAAATACACACAATATGGCAATAGGTCTAAAGTTTGTTATATCTGTGGACGACCCACATTTTGGTATTGGAGTCACTCTGGACACCTTCCACTTAGCAGGGTATAAACACTGTCTAAGTGAAAGATTATATATATATAGTAAAGGCTCCTCTAAGGCCGACGAGCAATCCTTTATTAAGAAACCCGGTATATTGTCGGGACCACAAGCTGTTAACGCTTTTAGTCGGCGCACTGCACGCCTAAGATCCGTAGCTGTAACATACAGCACGCATACAGCGGATTCGCGACCTTGATAAATGATAAATGATTTTATTTCTATAAGTAGGTTTGTGCAAACACTTTTACACGTCAATCATATTTTTTAAACTAGATGAGGTCGGCGTTTCCTATCTGACTACTCTGAGAAGAAAGGCCGAAACAAACTCAAAGGTCACAGTCTCTTTTAAAGTCCAGGCATAATCTTGGACAGGTCATGTGAAGACCATGTAGATTGGTGTGTGAAATGGTCTTTTGAGGAAAGAACCACACAGATTGAGTGGACCTGTCCAGTCAGTGCACGCATTTGTCAGTAGTCGTGCAGCTCAACTCCGAACTTAAGGAGCTCAACGACCATGACCTTCATGGTCATCATTAGCTTAGAAGATAAGCATTAGTTAAAGCCGTAAAGTATAACCAGCTTATAACATTCCCACTGCTGGGACACAGGCCTCCTCTCTGTGAGAGGCAGTGGGCCGTAATCCACCACGCGGGCCCAGTGCGGGTTGGTAGATGTCACATGTCTTCGAATTTTTGGTGCTAGGACATGCTGGTTTCCTTACGATGTTTTCCTTCACCGTTTTGAAAGCAGTGGTGATGAAAATTAAATACACACACTAAAGTGCCTGCTTGGGTTCGAACCCACGACCTACAACTCGTAAGTCGGGGCCGATACCACTGGGCCACCACTGCTCCTGCTCCATTAAGTAACCTGCGAAATTTCATAATTTCTTAAGTTTTTGACAAATTGCAGCTTTGTATTTGACAAATTGCAATAGGGAATATTCATGTATTTCTTAAATATTTTTATTCGATAATTTACGTCGCCATATAATAGTAAAATAATTTTCAACGGCGAAAATGCAATTGGAACGTACTTAATAAAATAGGTTAAAAATAGCCAACCGACACAGGCGCCTTAAACGGCCGCCATTTTGGCGCGCATGGTGTGACGTCATAGTCTATGCCTTTGACAACGGACTGAATCGCAAACAATCCTCTACAAAACATTGATAATTATTGTTGTCATAGACTTTTACGTCACATTCGCACTGACCAATGACGTCGCTTTTCAAATATTTGAATTTCCCACAGTTTTATAGCACTTTAAAAAAAAAATGCTCTAAAAGAAATTATAATCAAAAATAGTGATGGAGGAATAATTCTTTTTTTTTTTTTTTTTTTGGGGTGGGAAATCATCAAATGACCTCTCCCGCTCTGGGCGGAGCGGAAGGGCGTGTCAGACTCTTACTGACTAAAACCCACCCGTGTTCCTTCAGTTGCCTGTGCGCCAGGGCCACGGTAACTCTTTCGAACAATCCGCAGCCCCGGCAGGCATCGGTCCTATCGGACCCCGTCCATTTTGCTGACATCTCTTTGAGGCGCGCGTGGAACACGACGCGCCGTCGACCCGGGCCTGGTCCTTACCGGACGGCGAGCTGCCCATTGCTCGCCGTCCGCAAGCCCGCGCCTACGGTGGCCGGGAGTCGGCAATCGACTCCCGACGCCCAGGGTGTCTCCTCCTCCTGCGGCGGCTAGGGGCGCGAGGGCGCAGAGATTGCCTCTCCCTTTCGCGCTCCGCCTCCTCCTTCGCGAGCATTACTGCTTCGCAGAAGGAGGTGACGGCTTCCCATTCCCTCTCGCTCCGTACCATGGCCTGAACCAGGGCCGGACGCGAGAGGTCGCCGCCGCCGATCGCCGCCAAGAGGACA
Source organism: Dryobotodes eremita (assembly GCA_917490735.1). Lineage (NCBI taxonomy): Eukaryota > Metazoa > Arthropoda > Insecta > Lepidoptera > Noctuidae > Dryobotodes > Dryobotodes eremita. The sequence continues at coordinate 992,844 of OU823269.1, forward strand.
CGGCGGTGCTCCGCCCAAGCCGGGCAGACCTCCACCGTATGCTCCACCGTGTCCTCCGGTCGATCCACACAATGGTAACACCCGGGCGTTTCCTCCCGCCTTATCCGAAACAGGAACCTCCCGAAACAGCCATTTCCGGTGAGGACCTGCGTCAGGCGGAAGGTGAGGACGCCGTGGCTCCTCTCAAGCCACTCCTCAAAGAGGGGTCTTACCGCCGCAATTGTGGCGTGCCCTGCGCTGGGTTGCGACAGTCGCACTCTCCATGCCGCCATGAGATCCCGCCGGAGCTCTGTCCGCTGTGCCGCGATTTCTCGCGGCAGCGGAGTTACGCCCCGGCGTTTCGCCTCCTCGCGCCACTCCCAAACGTGCGCGAGGACCTTTGCCTCCAGATCCCACGGCGGTAATCCGGCAAGGAGGCTCGCCGCCTCGCAGGAGACCGTGCGGTATCCCCGTACCATCCGGATGGCCATGACCCTTTGGGACGCGTTCAACCGACGGGCTGGCCGGAGCCTCAATGAACGCGCCCACACCGGCGCCCCGTAAAGGGCCATGGACCGCACGACCCCCGCGTAGAGCCTCCGGCAGGAGGCGTTTGGCCCCCCCAGATTGGGCAAGAGCCGCTTCAAAGCAGCCCCGGCCCGCTGCAGTCTGGGAGCCAAACGTCGGAAATGCTCCACGAAGTTCCACCGGCTGTCGAGGACGAGTCCCAGGTACTTCATCGTCGACTCGACGCCGATGTGAACCCCTCCTACCGTTATTTCGGAACCCGACAGTGGCGCGTTCCGAGGACCATGAAAACACATGGCCTCGGACTTGTGCAAGGCCACCTCGAGTCCCAATTGCCGGATCCTCTCGACGACTGTCGCAACCCCGCGTGTCATCAATTCGGCCGCCGCCTGGTGCGACCTCCCCTGCGCCAGGACTAGCGTGTCGTCAGCGTAGCACACCATGCTGACGCCGCTAGGGAGGTCGGCGCGCAGCACCCAGTCGTACCCGATGTCCCACAGATGCGGCCCCAGGACCGATCCCTGTGGGACACCGCACGACATCTCTCGCCGGTTCCATTCTCCCTGGTGACCGGGGTAGATTACCGCCCTATCCGTCAAATAGGCCTCGACCACACGACAGAGGTAGGTCGGCATCCGGTGATACCGGAGTGCCTCCCTGATGCAACTCCAGGGCAGGGTATTGAAGGCGTTGGCGATGTCTAGAGACACCGCCAAGACGACCCCACCCCGGGCCACAGCATCCCCCGTCGTGAGGGCTCGCACGCGCATGATGGCATCCACCGTGGAGCGCCCCCTGCGGAAACCAAACTGGCTGTCCGCCAAATCCGGCCCCGCCCGCACCAGCTGCCCGACGAGGCGGTCTGCAATGACTCTTTCAAAGAGCTTGCCCACCTCGTCGAGCAGCACGATGGGCCGGTAAGCGGACGGAGAGTCCGCCGGGCGCCCCGGTTCCTTAATGAGGACCAGTTTCCCCGTCTTCCAACGAAGTGGGAACTGGCCCTCCTCCAAGCATGCGCTTAGAAGCCCTCTTAGTCGAGGCCCGAGAGCCTCCAAGGCCAGGACCCAGGCTTTTCCAGGTAAGCCGTCGGGTCCTGGGGCGGTATTCTTGGCACTCAGCCTACGTACCGCCACTCTCAGTTCTATCTCGGTCACCTCTGGAGTATCGTCGTCGTCGGTTGTGTGGTCCACAGTTGGCACCGCAGGAGGCGGAGCCATGGGCGGGGGAGTATGCTCCCCCCGCGAAGGGAACAAAGCGCTCACCACGCCCTCCACGAGCTGGGGCCGGAGACTCTGCGTCAGCGGGGGAGCCCATGGGCGGAGTTTCTCCCGCACCACCTTATATGGGCGTCCCCACGGGTCCCTGTTCAGAGTCCCCAGCGACTCCTCACGGGCCAGTCCCCTGGCCCGCAGGATCTCCGCTCGGAGGGCGGTCTTCGCCGCTCTGTAACCCTCGTACAGCTCCGCCTGAATGGCTTCCGTATCCGAAGGGCGGATACGGAGCCTGCGGTGCCTGGTGTACAGGCGTCGCGCGGCAACGCACGCCTCGCGCAGAGACGTTAACTCCGGCGACCACCAGTACACCTGGCGCCAGGCACGTCCGGGCTGGACCCGGGGCATTGCCACGTCACAAATCTCGGACATGGCCTCCCGGAACCACTCCGCCTCGTCATTGATGTCTGCAGGCCTGTCCGGTGGTGACACCCAGGCCTGCACGATCGAGGCTTCCAGGAGGAGCTCCCGGTCCAGCTTCTTCAGCGCCCACCGTGGACCACTCGGGGCCTGTCGGACCAGCGCGCTCGAGGTCTGGGCGGAGACTTCAAACCGGATGTACCGGTGATCGGAATAAGTCTCCAACCCCTCCATGACGCGCCAGTCAATGACACGCGGTGACAGAGCGGGGCTGGCGAACGAGATGTCCACCACTGACTCGCCCCGCATCCGCACACACGTGGGGACAGAACCCCGGTTTAGGACGACCAGGCCTGTCTCCAGAGCCCAGTCCTCCACCATCCTGCCCCGTGTGTCCGTGTACCGGGAACCCCAAGCCGTGTTCTTGGCATTGAAGTCCCCGAGTACGAGCACGGGCAGGGTATGGTACCCGACGACGACGACTCTCAACTCCGCAAGGGAGTTGTGGAACTCGGCGAGAGTTCGGTTCGGGGAGAAGTATACCCCTACCACAACAATCTCCCCGAACCGTGCTGCCACGCAACCCCGTCCCCTCTTGACTGCCTCAAGCGACGGGGTACCGGCGGCAGCCGACGAAATGAGGGTCACTGAGCCGCTCAGGTCCTCCACCCAGTCATCCCTGGGCGGGACAAAGTACGGCTCAGCGACCACGGCGATGTTGATCGACCACTGCGCCATGCTCTGGAGCAACAGATCCTGAGCAGCGGCGCAGTGGTTGATGTTCGCCTGGAGGAGGCGTAATGGGGCCATTATTGGCACTCCATATCAGCCCCCTCCCGAGCCCCCTGTGAGGGCCCTGCCGCGGTGGTTGCGGCAGCTACGACAGTAGGGGCGGCAGCGGCGGCGGCAGTGGCGGCGGGTGCGGCGGTGACGGCGGTGGCGGAGGGCTTGCCCCTGCCCCTGGCTTTGGCGGGTGGAGCGCAGGCCTTACTCCCAGCCCGGTGATCGGCCGGCTTGCCAGCTGCCGCACATAAAAAGCAGTGCGGCGTGGCATTGCACGAGCCGGCCTTGTGACCGGGCTGACCGCAGCGGAAGCAGTTATTGCTGCGGTCTACCTCCGAGGTGCATTGCACTCCCACGTGGTTGCCCACCTGGCAGCGGAAGCACTTCAGAGGTCTGGGTTCCAGCAGTTTTACCTGCGCAGAAACCCAGCCCACCAGGAGCCTTCGGCTCTCCCCGGCAATTTTTCTGGCCGCCGACACGGGGCAGCTCACCGTAATGGCTTGCATCCCCGCGTGGTCAGGCCGGATGGTGCCCGCCCTAACCTGCTCGGCAGAGCACCCCCCAGTCCTAACGACGGCGGCCACCACCTCAGCCTCCGTCACGCAGTCGTCCAGGCCCAAGATGCGCATGTCAATACACTTGGTGGGCCTGGACACTCGGGCCTCATCCGCGGAGGAATAATTCTGAAGTAAAAATAGTTACTTAAAAAAAAAAAAAAAATTGATATGGGTTAATTATATTATAATTACTGGGTATGTTGATCAAAATACGATTCGCGATAGTACGTATATTTTTTTTATATATTCCGAGTTGAATAGTGAAACTTGTTGATATTCACCGGTACTATTCCTTACAGTATTTTACAGTAACACCATTTTTGTAAACATAGTTTAGTAAATATTTATTTTGATTTAATTTCAGGTTGACAGAAAAATCAGGGAAGATACGACTATGGGAGTTCATGTTGCAGTGTTCAGGTAAAATATCTTGTGTTAATCTTTTTTAGAGTAGGTTAATCGTGTAGCTTCTTCAATTTATCATGGTTATAAAAAAATATTTGAAAAATAAATAATGTATGACATATAGATTACATTTTTATTTAAATTAAATGAAAAAACAATGGCGGGTTACACTCAAAGCAGTTTATCCAAAAGCAAAGAAAAAGTATGTGTTGCCACACTTAAAAAATTTTTTAAGGCACAACAATGTTGCATACATAAAAAACAAGAATATTCAAAAATAATTTATTTATTTATTATTATTTATTTATTTATTAAACTTACACACACTATCTTTACAGGATGACCCCAATACAATACTGGATTGCAAACACACACCAGATAAATTGAAAAATAACTTACTGCTAATACTTAAAAAAACTGAACTTTAAAAATATGCAGAAAGCAACACTAAACTCTAATAAAACACAATCTAAAGTCAGACTACAGAATTATATGTACATATGTAATAATTATCAAACTAAAAATCTTAACCTAAAATACAAAATCAGACTGATTGACTGATTTGATTCTAAATTATTACAGATTATTGCAATTAATTACATAAATTTATAATATTTTAGAATATCAAAATATATGTTCACGTTGTATTGAACAAATAAGAAATGGAAAAAAAATATTACTAAGCCTATGTCCAACTGTGTCACAGGCTAAATAGAAAAATAACAAAAAGAAAGGTTAATTTGTTGGATCATATTCATGTGATTTAGCCGCCTTCAAAATGGTTGAGCTGAATGGTGCTGATCCATACGTCATGTTCGTGAACGGGCGCCGTCAGTAGGGACTGGTCATCTCTTAGCTGCCACGGCTTAATTTAATTTAATATTTTAATTGTTTTTATCTCTTTATTACGGACGCTTTTAACGTTCTGCATCGTTCTCACATGCATAAATTCAACATGAATAATGTAACCATATTTTTTATTTAAAATTGTGTCCGTGGAGTTTCTTGCCCGTTCTTCTCCATAGGTACCTACTACGCTTTGGAATGGGCAACTAGCTTCATCTTTCTGTCTGACCGACCCCTTGACAGTTCATAAATGCCAGTAATTGGTTTATTTGTAATAAATGCTTTGAGGTTTGAGTTTTAAAAATCCGGCCAACCTCTAAAAGCGCCAAGTTATAGAGGCTGACGTGCAGGGTAATTGCGTAACACACTAACAGTAAGAATGGCTTTCATTTCGACAGTTCAACCACATTCATTGCGTTATTTACGTTGTTGAGCAGACAAATTTTTCGAACGAATGAAGCAATGGATTAGCAATAGGCTTCAAATGATTCAGATTGTGATTGATAGTGTGTTACACAAAAAGGGGGCGGATTTGTAATTTAAATTTTCTGTGATATTGTCCGACTTAGACTGAACAAAGGAAAACGCTTAGAAGTCGCGCTTGTTATCACGAAACCAACGAGGAAACAGCTATTTCTTCCTTAAAATAATTACTATTTATTTCCAGAGTAAAAGATCTCTTCGAGTGTGCCTCAGCCAAGTTCAAAGTTGAAGCAAACGCTCAACAACTCCACATGACAGGCAGCGTTGTGCTACACAGGGGCTGCTGCATCGTTGTCGTGGAGGGAGGGCCTAAACAACACGCCAAGTACAAGCGGTAAGTCATCGTCATCTGTGCTAGCCCCCCAACGATCTTCATCATTCTCTTGCCATATTTCCAACTAGCGACCCGCCCCGGCTTCGCCCGGGTTGCAAAGAATAATATAATATAGCGTATGTCACCCGGAGATAGTGTAGCTTCCCAACAGTGAAAGAAGTTTTGAAATCGGTTCAGTAGTTTCGGAGCCTATTCAATACAAACAAACAATCATATCTTTTCTCTTTATTAAATTATAGCTTATATGAAACGTTTGTATTTTTAACATAGTGCCATCTATTGAATACATACTGAATCCAGTCAACAGATATCGCCATCTTTTAGAATCGTTTGGAGCCAACAGATAATTGTGACTGTCAAATAATAGACAAATAATTTGCAATAAAATAATATTGCGACTATAAATTGAGATGTAAGCTATCCTATCTTTCAAGTTGGATCAAATTGCACACGGTGTGCAAATCAAATTTAAAATCGGTTCAGTAGTTTAGGAGTCCATCGCGGACAAACAACGTGACACGTAATTTTTATATATACAATATAAATGTATTAGTGGTCGACGCAACATGTATTTTCTTCCACACTTCTCCATCAGTCGTCATCTCAACAGGCACTCTCTTTCTATCCATATCATCCTTCACACAGTCCATCCATCGTTTCAAGCCTATCCAACTAACGGGTGTAAAAAGAAAAGCCTCTTTTTACATCCGTTAGTTTGTAGTCTCATTTCCTACGAAATGTATGGGAAAAGTTTTTTGCGATTTCTGACTTTTCTAGTACTCAAACCTCTGTTGGTCCAATAGAGGTTTTTGATCCTTTTATGTAACATGATCGAATGACATAAAAAAAAGTTTTTGTGAAAATTTCCCATTTTCCTGCTAACTGTATTTATTTTTTCAAAATTTGTAAATGCAAGTCATAATTTCTCAAAAAGTTAAGGAAAGTCTCCTTAGACCGTTTTCTTATAGCTACAACGGTTAAGGTAGCCCCATCTCAAAAATCCACCCTGTGTACCTCGCATTTTTGGTGTTGGTCCCACGGTAAAACCTGTGCATTATGACCCCTTTACATCCACATTGCGCCAGTTTTCATCCATTGTTTTCTTATTTTTGTTAAATAATCGTCACTCATGTAATAAACTAGCTGAGCCCCGTGGTTTCACTCGCGTCGCTCGGCTCCTAAGGAGCGTAGCGTGATATTAACTAGCCTTCCACAACTTGGGCTATCAAATACAAAAATAAATTTTAAAATCCGTTGATAGTTGCAGAGATTAACGCGTTCAAACGAATAAACAAACTCTTCAAATTTATTATTAGTATAGGTATGTTTCTTTTCACAGACTCATGCTGCACCGCATCAAATGGGAAGAAGACATGATCAAAGACACGGACGGCAACGAGGTGCCCAACACTTGCAACCTGGTGTGGGAGGGGACTGTCAAGCAGCGAGCCTTCGGAGATATCAAGTTTAAGGTAGCGTAATATATCACAGCATAGCATAACATAGTACAGTACAGCATAACATAGCACAACACAACACAACATAACATATCTCAACACAAAACAACACAGCATAACACAATACAACACAACATAACACAGCATAACTTCTCACAGTAAAACATAACATAGCACAACACAACACAACACAACACATCATATCACAACACAACACAGCCTAACATATCACAAAACAACACAACATAACATACCACAACACAACACAGCATAACACAACACAACACAGCATAACATATCACAAAACAACACAGCATAACCTAGCACAATAAACCATAACCTAGCTCAACACCACACAACACAACAACATAACATAACACAACACAATACAACATAACCTAGCACAACACAACACAAGACACCATACCACAACACAACACAGCATAACACAATACAACATAACATATCACAATACAGCACAGGAGCTCTCGGTACCGTCCGGGACAGTGGCGAAGTCGGAAGTGTGCGTGTTATGTACTGCCGCTACTCGTCTTCACGCTCACATTCACAACGTGTTTGTACACCTGCTTACTACAAGTAAAGCGCGTATCGCTTCATGAGATAAAAATACTGTAACTGCGTACGCATCGCTCAAAATGAGAAAATTCTTTTTTTTTATTCTGTCGCCGAGTTTTGCGAGATTGTGGACCGGCCATGTCTGTCGGGGTTATTCCACCCTAGGCCTAGTTCGATAAACGGAACTTACAGGCTTAGGGTGGATTCTCGGACATGCGTTTCCGCGTATCCAACTTAGTGTGGAATTTTTGGGGTGGATAACCGGAATAACCGGTATTTCGAAGAATCGATCGGAAATCATTTATTGTGTAGAACAATGTATCATTTACTTCGTGAGCTAAAAAATACTGTACCAAGCGAAAATCTGTAAATAAATACCACCTTATCTGGCACCAGAGTTGAAGGTTATACTTCTTTTTGTGTCGATTGTCTTCCTACTCAAATGTTTTTCGACCAGCACCGTATTTAATGTAAGTGACATATTTGCCAAAAATTACATTGTTGTCACATTTTCAAGACAAGAGCTGATTAAAGGAGAAAAAATAATAAAAAAGCGTGAGTGTCGTGGAACACTCGGTTGGAACGAAGTTCCTTTCTTAGTATATTTAGAACATTCATAGAACAAATTTGATTACCATAAAAATAATTATATTGAGTCAACCTTAAAAGATAGACATTTTGATGCTGCTTTTTTTATAACTTTTAAAGGGAAACAATTCCGTCATACATGATTTTTGCGTAAGCGTTTACGCAGCGCACGCAACGGAAGCTCTCAAAAGGAATAATTATTTCCCGTTTTTGCAACATTTTCATTTATACTCCGCTCCTATTGGTCGTAGCGCGATGTTATATAGCCTAAAGCCTTCCTCGATAAATGGACTATCAACACAAAATAGATTGTTTAAATTCCAACCAGTTGTTCCTGAGATTAGCGCGTTCAACCAAACAAACCAATAAAGAAAGGGTCGTGACGGAAAATTCTTACACTTTTTTTCGCCTAGCCCCCATCCGCCAAGTCCGTACCGAGCATAAGGAACTTCGTTCTAAAAAAAACTGTCATATAGTTTTCTGCTGCCTGTCGATTGTTATTAAATAGGACCCAGTAAATAGCAACATGAACACTTGAACAGCTCTGTCGATTGCCACGTACAGATCCTGGAAGGTGCAGGTAGAAATGTGCTTTAAGGCGAAAACATCAGAGTAGCCCGCGAAATTCAAATTTTCTTACGTCTTTTGCAATTTGCAGGTCAGTATCAGGTTTTATGTCGATCTAAATATGATTCGGGGCCGTATCAAATATTTATTTATAGAATTATAATCACAAAAATCATCAAAACATCTCTCTAAGTTCATATTACCCTATTTAACAACTATTTCATGAAAACTTGACATTTGAGGCCAATTTTAACTTAGCAGTTGTATTGCTGATTCTAATGATTATAATTCTGTAAAACCATATTTGTTACGGCCGCGAATCATATTTTAATCAAAATACAACCCGATACTGACCTGCAAATTGCAAAAAACGTAAGTAAACTTGAATTTCGCGGGCTACCTGAGCGCATCCGCATTAAGCACATTTCCACCTGCACCTTCCAGGATCTGAACGTGGCAAACGACAGATCTGTCCAAGTGTTCATGTCGCTACTTACTGGGTCCTATTTAATAACAACCGTCAGGGAGCAGGCATTTTTTTTTTTAAATAATTTTCTCCTCTATTAACCAGCACTTGTCTTGAAAATGTGACAAATAGGTATTTTTTGGCAAATATGTCAGTTAAATGATAAATGATTTTATTTCTGTACGTAGGTTTGTACAAACACTTTTACACGTCAATCATATTTTTTAAACTAGATGAGGTCGGCGTTTCCTATCTGACTACTCTGAGAAGAAAGGCCGAAACAAACTCAGAGGTCACGGTCTCTTAAAGTCCAGACATAATCTTGGTCAGGTCATGCGAAGACCATGCAGATTGGTATCTGAAATGGTCTTTTGAGGAAAGAACCACACAGATTGAGTGGCCCTGTCCAGTCAGTGCACGCATTTGTCACTAATCGTGCAGCTCGACTCAGGAAGTCAGGACTTAAGGAGCTCAACGATTCGACGAACAATACCAAAGAAAGGACATTTGGGTAGGCCGCATAAATTACTCAAACTGCCAGACCATGATTAAAATGAAATGAGAAAAAAAAAGAAAGCAAGTTATATTAAATACGGTGAAAAGAAGAATAAGCATCAACTTTGGTGCCAGATAAGGTGCCATTTATTTACAGAATTAAGTCGAAAAATACACTTTTTTCTTCCGCAGGTGATGCCTACTGAGAAGCAAGCTCGGGAACACTTTCAGAAGCACCGCGTTGAACACTATTGGGATCTCGCATACAGCGGTGCTGTGCTAGCGCCCTCCGACGAGCCCTAGAGCCCTGGAGCCCTAGGGCTTCCCTACCTAATAAATACGATATGTACACAATATATAGAGAGTTTTATTGATATTAATATAGTTGTCGATGTTTAAAAATTATAACCTTATTTGGTAGACCATACATACTGAAATAGGAGTTACTTTGTCGACGTATGTAGAAAAGTTTGAGAATTAAGAGAATGTTGACAAGACCGAGCGGAGCGAGCTCGAAAAAAAGAATTCGTTTCATTCAGACGACTTGATCCATACATTACGAAATTAAATTAAAATTTCAATATAATTAAAACAGATTCAAATTGCCCGCTTTACAAAGGATCTCCATAGTGGAGAAGAGATCCTATTGGCTACAGTCTTCAGAATTCCGTTGCAGCTGCCAAACATTCTGCAGATCAGGGATACAGTTTTCATGTGGGTGACGGCATGAAAGCCATCAGTGCGATACAGCACAAACATCCCCGATGCACTCCAGAAGCGAGGCAGCCCCAACATCATCCTGAAGATGTTGTTATACTGAACGCGCAGGACATCCAGCGATCTTTTGGTGTGACTGATTCACAGATTTCCCGTCTAAAAGCTTTGACAATATGCCTTAAACAACGTTTGCTTTACTTGCTCAGAGCTGCGGGAGAATCTGCGGGCCAGCATGTTACCTCTGACCGCTAAAGCCCTGCGCTCCCTCTTGAAGGTACATTTAGATTTTTTCGAGTACTTTCGACCATTCATACTGAAATGGGAGTTTCGTGGTCCACTCATTATGTAAAAAATTTGGAGGTATAATAGAATGTAAGAGCGAGCGGAGCGAGCTAGAAAATTTTAGCGCCCTACATTTATTTTTTGCATACGTACGGGGCCTCCAACTCCAAACTGCTTCTTACTGAACATATTTTGACCTTGTTTACCGACCACGGGCCCGAAGTGGACCGTCCCTCCCTGAAAGACTGAGTGAAGCGAGCTTAATAATTTTAGCACCCCAGTTCGGATTGGTTTTGTTCGTCTTTCTCTTTACCATTTACAGCAGATAATAGCTAAATATTTTTTATGAATTGAAGGAAGCTGCATAAACTCTAAAAAGGCGGCCCTTCGGACCGCACTATCTTTTTAGCTTTTTATATGTTATCCTCAAATCCTCTCGCCGACTGAGGGTCTAGGCCGGCGCATTGCTGGCTTAGCAGACCTCTGGACCCGACTACGAACTTGCCGCACCACTTCGAACCTTAGTAGTTACGCCACTGCTGCTGTAGATATCCAGTAGGCACTTCTTCAGCGTTGACCATTGAAGCAATGTCTTGATAGATATGCATTAAGGCCCATCCATTCAGACGAATGCTATTAAAGCGTTATCGTATTAATCTCCCAGTCTTTTTTATTTTATTTTATCCGTTTTTGCGGGCCCCGTGCCTTGGGGGGGCCGTGCCTTGTGCCCCCCTGGATCCGCCCTTGCCTCTGCGCCTCGGAAAGCATATAAAGCCGTTGGTCCCGGCTGTCATTCGTAGATCTTTGAAAAACGTTACGGGTTTCCAGAAGCCCGAAAGTCTGACAACTAATTTTACCAAGGGGTATCGTGTTATCCAGTAACTGGGTTGTGGCGGTCAGATAAGCAGTCGCTCCATGTCTAATACTGGTATTCAGCTGCATCCGGTTAGACTGGAAGCAGACTCCAAGAAAGGCAGGCAGAAAATGACCGAGCTCGTAAAATTAAGGGTCTTTTATTATTAAAGGTATTTACAAGGCAGATGTGAGTGGAAACGCCGGGAGGGGACGCCCTAGGTGGACATATAATGACCTTATTGGTGATGTTCTTCAGAAAGGTCAGGTGCGTAGTACTCGCAACCGGCGTGCGTGTATGACCAGATGTATGAACGTAAACGAGGCAAAAGGAGTAGGTAAGGATCGTAGCAGGTGGCGTTCTGAAGTTTCTGCCTACCCCCATGGGAAGAAGGCGTGAGTTTATGTATGTATCTAAGTGAAGAATAAAAAACTGGTGTTTCTTTTTTAATATCTGTATTTTATTTTAATTAGAATCGAAGATTTAATGTCTAAATACAACATTTTGTTATTATGAGATCTAGTACTTAGTTAATGTCATGTGCTGTTAAGATTGCCCATGCGCAACCGTTTCACAAGGAGCCCTTTTTTTGGGTTGGAAATCGTCAAATGACTTCTTCCGCTCTGAGCGGAGCTGGAGGGCGTGTCAGACTCTTACTGACTAAAACCCACCCGTGTTCCTTCAGCTGCCTGTGCGCAAGGGCCACGGTAACTGTTTCGAACCATCCGCGACCCCGGCAGGCATCGGCCCTATCGGACGCTGGTCACAAGGAGCCCTGGGAGCTCATTCAGTCGCTTTTGTCACAGCTTCTAGAAAAAAATAAAATAATGTACTAGTCAAGTACATTTTTGCTGACTGACTAAACACTAAATTTAAAAAACCGGCCAAGTACGTGTCAGACCACGCACAGTGAAGGGTCCGTAGTTGCGATGAATATTTACGATTGCACAGTACTCATTTTATCGACCACAAAAATATGTTTGCAGGTATTTCATAGAATTTCTAAAAAAAAAAAACTGAAAGAAAAAGTTATTTCTGCGCATGTAACCGAAAATATCCTATTTCTAAAAAAAAACTATTGACTCAAATGGCAGTCATTTAGAGACAGCATAATCTTTATGGTTATGAGATCCAAAATAGGGGGTATTTTTGATACACGCTTATGTGCATTGAATGTTTTTTTTACCCGACTGCGGCAAAGCCAAAAGGAAGGGTTATGACTTTTTTTTTGCAGTCTATCCATACTTAATATTATAAATTCGAAAGTTCTTCTTGTTCGTGTCGCTAGCCCTACTTTTCCCAAATTTTGTTGGCCCAAAACTTCGCCACTTCCACGGCGTCGTCGGTGGCAGCGCAGAGGTAATTTTGACTGCAAGTTTTGGGACACAGAGGGCAAGATAGAAGGTGGAGCATAGTTTGCGACATAGCTCCACATCCACATCCAGCTGCCGTTCCGTCGAGGTAGCCCCACTTTACCAGCCCCCTAATAATTGCGTAACACACTATAAATCACAATCTGAAGCGTTTTGAAGCCTATTGCTAATCCATTGTTTCGTAAGTTCGAAAAATTTGTCTGCTCAACATTGTAAATAACGTAATGAATGTTGTTGAACTGTCAAAATGAAAGCCATTCCTACTGTTAGTGTGTTACGCAATTACCCCGCCGGTTGGAGTCGAAAGTAACTCTATCTGTATGTTACCTTTTCACGCCTAAACCACTGAACGGATTTTGATAAAAATTGGCAAGGAGATAGATGGCATCCTGGGGAAGGACATAGGCTTTGCTACTTTTTGTCCCGGTAGCACGTTCCCGTGGGATGATTTCCGACAACTACGCGGGCGAAGCCGCGGGCAGGACCTAGTGTATGGATGTTTGTATTTAAGTATGATCCGTCGTAGCGCCTAAACTTCTGAATCAATTTTGATGAATTAGGTATCAATAGATTCGTAATAATGATCCGAGTGACATAGGCTATATAAATTCTCCCTAAATTTAATATGGTGGACTTCACACGTAAATTTCTAACCTTGAAAAAAAAAAAAAAAAAGTGTGATAATCATGACATGTTTGGTATCAAAAGAAAAGTCTTGAGGAGCACATTACAAATATGTATACACAGGGTTATTTGTAACTCGACGTATTCCTTGCAGGACGTCATAGTAGGGTTAAAATGCAACAAATTAAGCCACCAAATGTCCTAACAAAATTCGTTATTTACGAGTATGTCTGTTAAAAATAAAATTACGAAAAATTAAATATTTAATTAGTGGCCTCTGTCAAAGTTTTAGGCATTTTTTAACTTTTAATTATTAACAAAGATCTGTTACGGGATCAGCTATGATAATAACTTAAATTACAGTTTATTCGCGCTGTAAATAATTTTAAAATTGGATTTTTCATTAAAAAACAAAAAATCTAACTAACTCAAAAACTACTGAATTCCAGTAGAACATTTGGTGGCTTAGTTTTTTGCATTTTAACCTTACTATGACGTCCTTTTTTTGGTTGTGAAATCATCAAATAACTTCTCCCGCTCTGGGCGGAGCGGGGGAGCGTGTCATTACTGACTAAAACCCACCCGTGTTCCTTCAGTTGCCTGTGCGCCAGGGCCACGGTAACGGAGTGCCAGCCCGAATTACATTTTTCGTAATTTGCAATTTCCAGTTACACATTCTTTCCAATTTCCATTGATATAGGGCAACAAGTCTCCGAGTAAAATAGCTGTGGGACATCCGGACGGACCGACAGACGGACATGACGAAACTACAAGGGTTCGCTGTTTACTACGAAACCCTAAAGATGTTTCAAATAGTTACCTTCTCCTAGTTTTAATACATCTGATGGGTAGCTGTTGATTTCTGGGCACTCCGTGGATGTTCAAGACATGTTTCTTTACTGAAGCTGGTCGCTTGTACCTGAAATAATAGATTTAATATAACATCACGCCTGTAAACCGCAAAGAGGTTTGCAGAGGTGTATAGTAGGTACACCCACATGTCGCCAGTTATGTTTAAGTCCCATGTAATAGGGGGCGAGCCTATTGCCATGAACCGGGCACAAATTCAAATTCCGGGTTGCAAATGCAACACCCAATAAAATTACCCGTCTGGGAATCGAACACAGGACCCCAGGATCCACAGTCGCGCTTGCGACCGCAAAACTAACGAGCCAGTTTTGTTTATATCTAATTAATTAAAAACTGAATATTTTACATCCATTGTAGTACTAGAATTCGAATTAATTGTAGCCTCTAAGTCCAAAGGCTTCAACGAATTTTCAGCCGAATTCTGTAGAAAACTCAAAAACTCGAATTATTTATTTCAAGTAAACCAATTACAGACACTTTTGAATTGTCAAGGGGTCGGTCAGTCAGAAAGATGAAGCTAGTTGCACATTCCAAAGCGTAGTAGGTACCTATGGAGAAGAACAGGCAAGAAACTCCACGGACATTTTTAAATCAAAATAAGGTTACAAAATATTAGTTAAATCATTCATGTTGAAATTATGCATGTGAGGACGATGCAGAACGTTAAAAGCGTCCGTAATAAAAAGACAAAAACAATTCAAATATTAAATTAAAATAAGCTGTGGCAGCTAAGAGATGACCAGTCCCTACTGACGGCGCCCGTTCACGAACATGATATGATAAAGTGAAAGCAACATACTCCTTTAACTTTTTTTGTGAGAAACTTAGGTAAATGCATGGTCTAAAAAGCAAGGTCTGGCATTCCGGGAGTGACACATGCTTACGTCACTATCCAGTACTTTATTGCAACAAAACACGAATTATGGAAACATTTTCAGTCACCATTCTGTTAAAAAACATATTTATAGCATTTAAATTGTCGTTTCGTTTTTCGAATCAAGTGAAACAATTCAATTTAAACATATACCAACGTAATTGTTAGTTAATACCTCATTGTTTTATCGGATTCGCACAGGTAATAATGGCGGTTGGGTAGTTATTATTACACACTACTGGTAACACAGCGGTGATGACGTAGGCTTGTGTCACCCTGTGTCTCGAAATGCTATACCTGGCGAAGTATATTATTATACCATGGGTAAATGTACATACAGTCCGGCCGTCCGCGTCGAGAGAATGCGTACCAAGGGGTCTAGTTTCTAAGTCCGTAAACGAACGTACGAGCCCGTCTGAAAGTAGTTGATACATCAAAATAAACGTCAAAATATTTTTTTCGGACGGGAAAATACAGTACAACTATTTCCTTAATGTCCCTCAGCAAACTTCGTGTTTCATCAGTTGTCGGATTTGTATCAGTTACCCTTTGCACTTGCTGCAGACCGGACGCTCTCAATCGACTTGGAAGTATATAGAGTTGTTAATACTCTTTTAACTTAATGTAATTTATTTGTAAATGGGAGGAAACTGACGAAACACGAAGTTTGCCGAGGGATATTAAGACAATAGTTGTACTGTACATACATTAACGTAAATGAGGCAAAAGGAGTATGTATGGATCGTAGCAGGTGGCTTTCTGTAGTTTCTGCCTACCCCCATGGGACGAAGACGTGACTTCGTGGTTGGTGATGACGTGGTTTCTTTTGAATATGTCAAAAAATTCACGGCAGTAGTATATACTACTGCCGTGAATTTATTATTTATTGCCGTTATATCGATGGCCCCACCGAATAAACGTGTAAGAGAAAAATAACAACTTTTCAGCAAAAAATAAAAACGTTTAAACTTCAATAACGCTCATTTAATTTCAAATAGGTATAAATAATGTAATACCGAATTATAGGTACAAAAATTAACTATAGACTTGTATATTTACTTTTTTTTAAATATCAACGAATTTCAAGAAATTCATGAAAAACTATTTAATTTTTTTACTCTTGTGAAATTTGCATGACTAGGTCACAGTAATATATCATTACACGTTTATTCGTGTAACGATACACAACGAATAAAACGCACGGTAATGTTACACTTTTATTCTCCGTAAATCAAGTTTATTTTGGAACCCAGCTACAACTTTTTACACGCTTGTTTACAGTACATTATTCTGCTATTATATGATTGGAAAGATCGTATGCATTTATATTAGTGTTAATAAGATCAGTTTTCATTTATGTAATACATCTTTGTTAATGCATGGTAATCTTCTCAAACGTCTGTAGGTTTTAACATGTTTATTCTTGTGTACTTGGCGACTCAAAAAGCATGTAATAAAAGCATAAACTATTATTCCTGTATTTTTTAAATTAATTATTTCCCTAGAATAAAGAAATTCACTGTTATAATAGGCGTGTTTTGAGTCTAAAATTCATAAAAAAAATTAAGTAGGTGCAGGATAGGCAAAACAAAGGAAAAATGAAAAAAAAAAAAAATCGTGTAAGAACTCTTGCACGTTTATTCGGTGGGGCCATCGATATATTAACGAAATTAAAAGGAAAACTATCACAGCTAAGTAGGCTTTACAAGTTTACGAGTAATAGTCGACCAACTTACATTTGCAGCTGGAACGTACGGGAGAACATGTTTTTCAACTACAATGTTAAGTTTATTTTTGGGACAAATTCATCCCAACTACAGAACCCTTTATTGTGCGCGGTGCGACACGCACTTGGCCGGTTTTTTGTATACTATATCTTCAATACTCAATTCTTTATTGCATTCCATATGTATTACATAGATGGTCTAACAAGGTAAAAGATCAATATGGACCCTGTCGGGCACAGCAGCATTAGGAGAGAGGAAGAGGGCTAAGAAGAAATTCAAGCAATTAAATATTATAAAAAAATATTGGATGAGTTTAATTTGGTGATTCAGCGAAGCGATATCAAGTACCGTCAAACGGGGTGAATAGGGATGCAGGGGTGAATCGAGCCGAAACTATAAAAGGGATTTGAACATTGAAATAATTATAGTTTTTTGCCAAAAAGGACTCTAATGTGTTTACTGTATTATAGTTAACGATTAAGTGCCCTTGTTGGCAACAAACTATATTATTTCAATGTTCAAATCCCTTTTAAAGTTTCGTCTCGATTCACCCCTGCATCCCTATTCATCCCGTTTGACAGTATGTGGTTTCATTCATTACATTTATGTGGTTGCCATACTACATACTCACGTTTCAGTACATAGGTAACACAGGTAGGTGTATATAAGGTAATGTACTCTGTTCTGGTGGCCAGTAAGCTCCGAACGACTCCGAAACATGGCAGGACAGCGTTCACACTAAAACAAATGTATTAATTGAATTCAAAATCTTAGCTTTGAACTTCAACTCAATGTTATACGTTTGTTATATTATATACTAGCTTTTGCCCGTGGCTTCGCTCGCGTTAATTTAGACTTTGACTATCATTTTGGGTTATAATTCAATCATGATTCGAAAGACACGTGGCGCCATCTATTATCATAAAATGTTACTGTTGTTTTCCTCGGGAACAGTACTTTTTTGCGGGATGAAAGGTACCCTATGTCCGTTTCTGTACACCTGACAACGTATATGCAAAATTTCAGGATGATCGGTTCAGTGGTTTAGGCGTGAAAAGGTAACAAACAAACAAACAAACTTACTTTCGCATTTATAATATTAGTTAGGAAGTTAGGATTTGTTTAAGGCGTTTTGTCAAATATTTTATACCAGCAGTCTGTGGGCTAATCATACCCAAAAACCAGACAACACACTGCGCATTCAATACAACAATGCCTTCAGGGCGCTGTTGAGGCTTCTGCGCTACTGTAGTGCGTCAGGGATGTTCGTTGATGCGCACACTGATGATTATTTTGCGATCATGCGCAAGAAAGTGGCATCAATGAAGCGCAGAGTGACGGGGAGCAGCAACAGCATTCTGAAGGTTTTTTCAGATAGGTTAGAAGGGCCTACAATGGATTGTTTTATCAAGCTACATGTCAGACATGGGGCTTGATAGATCTTCCTCTAATTGGATGCTGTGTTTTTGTTTTTTTTGTACTTTTGTGTGTTACTACTAACATAGTTTGTAAGTTTTTTTGGTAATACTAACACGCTATGGGCCTTCGATGCCTGAAAATAAACGATTTTTATTTTTATTTTATTTTATTATACAGGATAAAGTTCAAATTCCTTTGCAATCCAATTTAGGAACGTTTTTATCACAAATGGTCACTCAAAAATCAACCCAGCCTTCTTAAAGCTAAAGGAGATAGTTGAGTAAAGTGGCAATGAATACACACTTTTCTGCTTTTCGCTTCTCTGCTCGCTCGTCTTCGTGGCGGTACCAACACTATCTTGAGTTTATGCGCAGATAGGTAGGATTCTCCAACGCTGCGACATTGGATGAAACTCCGCACTGAATGAAACTTGTATGTCTACTAACAGTCGTTTTTAAGACCATTGTTACTAACACTATCTATGGGCGTAGCCTAAAATAAATGCTATTTTTTTTTTTGTTGTGGCAACAACTAAGAAGTGAAAAATATTTTTTAAGCTATTGCATAGCTTTTATCGCGGGCTTTTCGCGGCGACCGAATCAAGAAATTCCGTAACGAAAATAAAACCTAACACCCCCCACTCCGCCTACCATGTAGCTCGGCCGAGCGTTCGCTTAACGTGTATGTATATGGTGCGACTGTACTTGAATTAATATCAAAGAAAAAAAAATACTGCATAAATAAATAATTATAATTGCAAAAGTTGATAAAAAATGCTATGCAGTAGCTTTACCGCGGCAGTCCCCGAGTGCTATACATGTCTTTTTTTTTACAAAAAATAAACCGACTTCCAAAAAAACTACATAGTGAAGAGGGGAAGGTCGGGCAAATCTAATTGTAGATGGAGTGATCATAGCTATTTCCCTACGCAAATTGGACATTTCGTTCAATCGATCCATTTCGTGTTCATTCATGAGTTTGGTTTTATTTCATTTCGGTGATTTCAATATTTCAAATCAAGTATTTGACATGGAAAGTGTCAGAATTTAAAACCTTAAATATTTACTCATAATCACTTTCTTCAAAATGATTCCGACAGAACCTCAAACTCTTGTTTAATTTAAAAAAAAATCTCTAAGATTAGCTTTAAACCACAAACTTCTAACTTCTTCTTTAGGATCTTTCGGGAAAAGGTGGACTCCAATTTCGGTGTATTTAGAAACACAACAACGCGTAATTTTCGCAAAAATAAAATAAAACCACCTTGTGGCGATAACACATCGTCCACCAAAAATGACCATGTAACATCACTAGGATAGTGACACATCACTACCGACCCTTGACAGAAACGGCAAGAGATTGTTTTTCGATATTTTTGTTAACCTCCACAATAAAAGCTGTTTAATCCAGAATCTAAGTGATTTAGTTTGATTAATATGTTCGGTAGCAGCTATCTCCCGCATTGGTGACCCCGACGTGATACCTACGTCACGCTTCGTTAGACAATCAAGCGCCAACGCCGGCGCCGGAGTGCCCACTACCTGCGTATGTCATCACGTTTCAAAGTTCAAACGAGAGCAGATACCATATTTTGACGTTGATTACGACGCTGCCGACGCCCAACCACAGTCCCGACGCTGCGCCGCGCCGGTTTGTCTACGGTACATCTACGCCACGAGAATTTCATCGCGTACCTGCAGAAGTACAGACTACAATTTGCAAGTGGTACCTAACGATTGCAATCGCCGGAACAACTGCCCAGAGTGCATGATTGCATGTTGTGTGTGTTTTGAGTGCAAGTGTAAAGTAAATCTGAACAAATAAGGAGCAGCACTGGACATGCCTAACTGCCTAACGCAAGTTTAATACCTTTTGACTAATAACTCAAACCATTAGTTTACAAACTTACCTAGTGCTCAGGTACTTACTGTCTGCATGCTTGCATTTAATACCTACCTAGGCACATACTAATAACAACATTGGGTTGCATGAATACTATTCCGTGAAGCCGCATTGCATTTACTCAACAATCTGACTGAATGATTAAGTTCTTATTGTTATTTACCTATGGGTACTAGTTATGTTTTTACATTTCTGTTAGTGCCTTTCTTTTCTTTGTGTTAATTATGAGGTGAAATTGCATACCTATTAACATACTACATCATTGAAATAAGTGCCTGTAACTAACCTGCAGCATATATAAAAAAAAAAAAACTTATTATTTAATATTACTCAGCTGATTGATCGAATTATGATATTGTAAAATTTTATGTACATTGTTTGAATGCCTACCTACTGCTAACATTAATTACTTTTGGGTTTGGTAACATAGTTACCAAATATTATTTATTATTGTTTGTTTGTTCTGCGGTGCTCGGGTGTGTGGTATTACTGCTACTTGCTGTGTATATAGGTTGTATATCATGGCGAATGAACAGCTTCAGGCACAACTTGAGCAACTGATGGCAGAAAATGCAGCATTACAAAAGCGACTAGGCCAGAATGAAGTGGAGGCAAAGGTATGTAGGGTAGCAGTGAAATTACCTACGTTTTGGGCCGACAAGCCTGCAATTTGGTTTGCACAAGTGGAGGCCCAATTCCAAATTGCTAATATTGTTGGTGATACTACCAAATACAATTACGTAATAGGTCATCTACTCGTAGATCAGAGGCTGGCAGGTGAGGTCGAGGATTTAATAACAAATCCACCAGCCGAAGGGAAATATGAAAAATTGAAAGAAGTCCTCATACAACGACTTTCAACTTCCCAAGAGAAACGAGTCAGACAGCTTCTAAGTGATGAAGAGCTCGGTGACCAGAAACCGTCCCAATTTCTTCGTCACCTTCGCTCACTTGCCGGGACAGTTCTTTCAGATGATAATATCATACGCCAGCTGTGGTTGCGCCGTCTGCCACAGCAAGCTCAAGCAATACTAGCAGCACAGGCCGACCTCAATTTGGATAAGGTGTCAGACTTAGCTGACAAAATCGTGGAATTAGCCCCATTACCTGCTGTTTGTTGCACATCGGCAACCTCAACTTTAACGTTAGCTACATTAGCTAAACAACTAGAAGATGTGAGTAATCAAGTAGCTGCGCTCTCGAGGCAGCAACACCGTCCCATACGTGACAGGTCTGCCTCTTCCGGCAGGTCAGCATCTTCCGGTAGGTCAGTGAACAATTCTAAGCGATGTTGGTACCACAGGAGATGGGGTGTTAAAGCAACTAGATGTACTAGGCCATGTGACTGGGAGTCGGAAAACCCAACCAGCGGTCAGTAGCGGCGGCAACTGATTGCGTAAACATCGGCCGCCGCCTTTTTGTCACGGACCACGTGACCAGCCGTCGGTTCCTAATTGACACCGGGTCGGACCTGTGTTGTTTCCCGCATCGCTGGTTACCGTCACGCAGGCAGCCTACTGATTATGAACTAAGTGCCGCTAATGGAAGCAGCATACAAACTTTTGGTATAATAACTCTTAAATTAAATTTTGGTTTGCGTCGCGCTTTCTCTTGGCAGTTTGTGGTAGCCGACGTCAGCACAGCCATTATTGGTTCTGATTTTTTGGCATTTTATCACCTTTTACCCGACTGCCGAAATAATAAATTGGTCGACGGTACCACTGGACTAACATCCGCCGCTTCTATCGCTAGAATTGACCAGCCCAGCGTGCGAGCAGTAGCGTCAGGTAAGTCAATATTTACTCAGCTCCTGGCGGAGTTTCCAGATATTACTCGACCTCCCGGCCTCCTTAGAGTCATCAAGCATGACACAGTGCACTACATCAAGACCACAGACGGACCCCCTGTCTCCTGTCGGCCTCGACGTTTGGCGCCGCAGAAACTAGTCGCGGCTAAAAAAGAATTCGAGGAAATGGTACGTTGCGGGACAGCTCGGCCGTCAAAAAGTGCTTGGTCTTCACCGTTACATATGACCGTTAAAAAAGACAACTCCTGGCGCCCTTGCGGCGACTACCGCGCCCTGAACGCCAGGACCGTACCAGATCGATACCCGGTTCGGCACATCAATGACTTCGCCCATAATCTCGCTGGTGCCAAGGTATTTAGCACATTGGATCTCGTTAAAGCTTACCACCAAATTCCGGTTTTCGAAGAGGATATTGCAAAAACTTCCATCGTAACCCCGTTTGGCCTCTTTGAATTCCCGTATATGACCTTTGGCTTAAGGAACGCTGGCCAAACCTTTCAGCGTTTCATCGATGAGGTCACACGGGGTCTCGAATTCTGTTTTCCTTACGTAGACGATATCCTTATATTTTCCAAAGACGAGTCTACCCACCTGCAGCACCTGCGCGTCCTCTTCAAACGCCTGCAAGACTACGGAGTGGTAATTAACCCTTCTAAATGTGTCTTAGGTGTCAGCGAAGTCGTATTTTTGGGCTACCACGTCAGTGGTGATGGTACTCGCCCACCTCAGGATCGAATTAAAACGTTGCTGGATTTTCCACCTCCTGAGACAGTACAAGGCATGCGCCGATTTCTTGGTATGCTTAACTACTATCGTCGATTCGTGCCTCGTGCAGCGCAATTCCAGGCTCCTTTGATTGATGCATTGGTTTCATGTAACAGTAAAGGTGCAAAGCCATTTCCATGGTCACCTGAACTCTTGCAACAATTCGAAGCTTGTAAAAAGAGCCTCTCCAACGCAACACTGCTGCAACATCCAGTCAGCAACGCCAGGTTGGGTTTATTTACTGATGCTTCTAGCGTTCACACTGGGTCCTGCCTTCAGCAATATCTAAACGGCCAGTGGTATCCACTTTCCTTTTTCAGCAAAAAGTTGACTCCGCAGCAGGCACAGTGGCCAGCTTATTACCGTGAATTGTTAGCGATCTACGAAAGTGTCCAACATTTCCGGTACATTTTAGAAGTCCAGCATGCAACAATTTTCACAGACCATAAGCCCCTTTTGTATGCCTTTTTACAGCGACGGGAGAAACTTCCACCTCCACAACTTAACCAGCTATCATTCATTAGCCAATTCACGACGGACATCCAATACATTAAGGGCGAAGACAATATTGTGGCCGACGCTATGTCACGCATTGACATAGACGCCATCACCCTGGACCAAGATTATGAAGCTTTGGCTAAGTCGCAGGCATCAGACCAAGAACTTGCTAATTTATTGCAAGGTGGTTCCAGCCTAACACTCACCAAAATCAGTACCTCAGGTACCAACACTCCGGTTTACTGTGACATTTCTACTGGTAAGCCACGTCTCTATCTGACCCCTTCATTCCGACGCGCGGCCTTCTATAAGTTACACAATTTGAGCCACCCCGGTGCTACAGCCACGACTCGTTTGGTGGCAGAGCGTTTTGTCTGGCCTTCGGTTAGAAAGGATTGCCGAGCCTGGTCCCGATCTTGTGAAGCATGTCAGCGCAGCAAGATTTCAAGACACAATTCTACCCCTGCCGGTAATTTTGACACACCATCCGGTCGTTTCATGCATGTCCATATCGACATCATTGGTCCATTGCCCGTCTGTGACGAATACCGTTATTGTCTGACTGCAATAGACAGAGTGTCCAGATGGCCCGAGGTTTGGCCCATGCGATCCATTACCGCGGAGGAGGTAGCCGAGACTTTTACCAAAGAATGGGTATCCCGCTTTGGTGTACCGTCGGTTATTACTACAGATCAGGGTTCTCAATTTGAATCTGGTCTGTTTCAACGACTACTGCAACAATTCGGTACCAAGCGCATCAGAACCACCTCATACCACCCCTGCGCAAACGGGATGATTGAACGAGTTCATCGGCAACTTAAAGCGGCGTTAATGTGCCATAATGATTCGTGGACGAAGTCCCTTCCGATGGTTCTGCTAGGAATGCGTTCGGCGTATAAAGAAGATCTCGAAGCCACGGCAGCAGAATTACTTTACGGAGAGCCTCTCAGACTCCCTGGAGAATTTTTGGTTCCACCTTTAGCATCACGAAGATTAGAAAACCCAAGTGATTTCGTTGTACAGCTGCGACGCAAAATGTCAATGGTACGACCACTGCCAGCTAGTAGACATGGTGAACCATCTTCATTTATATTTAAGGATATGTCAACTGCGACTCATGTATACCTCAGAGACGATAGCATCAGAAGAGCGTTGCAGCCACCCTATACGGGTCCATACAAAATCCTAGAGCGCTCGCGTGATGGGAAAACATTCACCGTAATGGTGAAAGGCAACAAGGTCGTCGTAAGCGTCGATAGAATCAAACCGGCCTTCCTTGATCATTCCGATCAGCAAACTACCCACACTACGCAAGTGCCCGTCCCGGCTGATCCGTCTCCACGGCAAACCGTAAGAGATAAGTCGCCCGAGCCGTCAATCCCGCAACAGTCAGTACAGGTGCATTTGCCAGTAAAGCAGCCCTATACCACACGCTCGGGTAGGCGCGTTAAATTTAAAGATTTTGATTGATTTCTTGTTTTAATTGTTTATTAACGTGCTTATATTTAATGTTATTTTAGTCTTGTTTTTGTCTCCGTGGGGGGGTGGTGTGGCGATAACACATCGTCCACCAAAAATGACCATGTAACATCACTAGGATAGTGACACATCACTACCGACCCTTGACAGAAACGGCAAGAGATTGTTTTTCGATATTTTTGTTAACCTCCACAATAAAAGCTGTTTAATCCAGAATCTAAGTGATTTAGTTTGATTAATATGTTCGGTAGCAGCTATCTCCCGCAACCTCACGCCATATATTATTCAAAGTCAAAGTCAGAGTCAAATGATTTATGTCAAAAAGGCACGTTTGAACGTCAAAATTAACAAAAAAAAAACAGAATTGATTCTAGTTGCCCCTTCCAAAAGGTAGTTTCGTTTGGAGAAGAATGGGCAAGAAAATCCACCGTTACTCTTTTAAAATGTTTTACAATTATTAGCTTATTATTATTTATTTATTTATTAATTTATTAGCTTGTGTTGAGAACTAGCTACAACAGCGCCGTATTGACAGTTGCCTTCTCCATTCCGGAAGTCGCTGGCAAAAACCGAAAATAGAAAACCATAGACACATCTGCAAGTTGATATTTCTTTTAGTGGAAATAACATCAATTCGGAACAAGGTTAGGAATAGACCTTAGATGATTTTTCCAACCTTTTTAGTACCTACCACTTTTACAATAGGATTTAATCAAATTAAACCGAAACTCATTGATAACTCCATCCATAATTCTGAATATACAACCTTCAGATTATAATATTATTATTAAACAATGAACTCATTGTGCATTGTTTCTTAACTAACGTAAAATTATTAATTGTTACACATTTTAAATGATAAATGATTTTATTTCTGTAAGTAGGTTTGTACAAACACTTTTACACGTCAATCATATTTCAAAACTAGATGAGGTCGGCGTTTCCTATCTGACTACTCTGAGAAGAAAGGCCGAAACAAACTCAGAGGTCACAGTCTCTTTTAAAGTCCAAACATAATCTTGGTCAGATCATGTGAAGACCATGTAGATTTGAGTCTGAAAATAATGAAGCATAAAATATACAGGGTTGCAGGGACATAGACGTGCACCCTGTTACCATGGATTCAATACATGATTCTGAACCCCCTGCGTCAACATTTGGTTACACAACGATGGTTATTTAAAATCCTAACTTCCTAACTATATTATTATATTATTATTATTATTTTTCTATGTTAACATAGCTCGGGGTCATGAGAGCCCGGTCCTTTGGAAGGCGTACGAGGGCCCGAAGCCAACTCGCAGAGGCCCCTTAGACAATTTTAAATGGAATGAGGCACCAACCGACGATTATCCCTGTATGCACTGTGCAAGTACACCCAAGGACAATCCCCGGTTGGTGTAGGACTATTGCAGGATATGGAAATAATAATAATTATTAAACTATGGGTTTCTGTTGCTAAGATGGACTGGTTACCAAAAACTATGGAACGGCTATTATTATTTATTTTATTTAATATTATAAATGCGAAAGTAAGTTTGTTTGTTTGTTTGTTACCTTTTCACGCCTAAACCACTGAACCGATCATCCTGAAATTTTGCATATACGTTGTCAGGTGTACAGAAACGGACGTAGGGTACCTTTTATCCCGAAAAAAAGTACTGTTCCCGAGGAAAACAACAATAACGTTCTTATGATAATAGATAGCGCCACGTGTCTTTCGAACCATGATTGAATTATATTATTATAGAAACTTTAGTGGTGTGTTAAAAGCTTTTTTATTTTTTATGTAAGTACCTAATTCATTTTGTGAGTCTAGAGTGTCGATAGACCGGTTTTTCATCCTCCTAACTATAATTCCTCGAATAACCCGAATTGATTGTCAAATTCTAAATTAACGCGAGCGAAGCCGCGGGCAAAAGCTAGTGAATTAATAATAAATCATTTTATTTCGGACAGCTAAAAAGATCCACAAATTGTTAGTAACAGGTTTGCACTTAAGACACTATTGTTAGTAATTTAAACTAAAGACGAATTCATGAGAAGACCACCTATCAACGAGACAACGAGAAATGGAAATTAGGGTATAAGTCGTCTCACAAATTGCCGTATTATTTATTGCAGGGGAAGTGTCTGCCGCCACAGCTTTCAGCTCTGCTGTCCACTAACTAAAAGGCCGTTAAGCCACAGTTGGTAGTTTTTCACTTTGTAATGTAGTCTTATACAACTTTCGATGCTCTATCTTTTGGTGTAAGAATCATTTTTCTATGATTTATAGTTTTAGAGATACAATAAATACTGTAAAGCAGTTAAGGTATGGTTAGCGGCCTTATAGTGCAGTATATTACGTAAAAATAAAAAAATTGCTTAGCTAAAAGTTAGAAAATGAATTTAAATAAAATGTGATTAATATAAATGAATGAAATATATCACATATTGTGCAAAAAGACTATGCCTACGTATATAACTTGCAACCTTGTTCCTAGGTAGCATACTTTTCAAGAGACATCAATTCCCACTTATTTTTGCGTTTTCTCGAAAACTACTTTTTGCACTTAGCTGCCTTTTAGTTGGTGGACGGCAGAGCTAGCTCTGCCTAAATTATCTAAGAGCTAGAGAGAGAATAAGTCGCTAGCTGCTGCCTGCGGCTTCGCCCGCGTGGGTTTCGGAAATGATTCCACGGGAACGTGCTACCGAGACAAAAAATAGCCTGTATCACTCCTTATAACATCAGCTATTTGCCAGTGAAAGTCATGTCAAAATCGATACAGCCGTTTTGGAGATCATCCGAAACAAACAAACAGACAGAAAAATTGAAAAATAATGTATTTACTTTCATATGCATTAAGTCAAATGCTATTACTTGGACATCACAAACAGACACTTCAATTTTGTTTATTTGTATACACTGTGTACTGAAGTATACTGAATCGAATTTTGCATCACCGTCAAAATCACAGTGACCTTTATTGCTGTTCCCAGAGGTAAAATTAATGTGAAAGGACTGTAGTTGAAGGTATTTAAGTTTACCTGTAAGTTTCTGACGCCGAAATGCTTCCTCATGTGCTGCGCTATGTTGGCTCGCATTCTGAACGTGTCGCCACAAACGTCACACGTGTATGGTCTTTCACCCGTATGCTCTGCGCGCTCGTGGTTCTTCAAACATACAAATAGAATAGAATAGAATATAATAGAATAATGTATTTCAGATAATTAAAATCCATATCTTGTTAGTATATATTAGCAACAAAATTAGAAAACAAAAAAAAAAAAATTTTTTTTTGAGTCTGTGTCACCAAAACTGTCATACCCGACGGAAAAAGAGGAGTGTTATAAGTTTAACGTGTGTATCTGTGTGTCTGCGGCATCGTTACTCCCAAACGGCTGAACTGATTTCGTTTATTTTTTAAAGGTAATTTGATCGAGTGTTTCTAGCCAAAAATAAAAAATAAAATAAATTCTGTTCAACCGTTTTTAGAAGTTTTTGTTTGTGTCGGGGTGTTTTCAATTTTAAATTTATGCTTTGAACTGTCAAGTTACTGAATACGACTTAAAGTTCAAGTATAACTGCTCTTAGGGCGTTTTGATAGTAACACGTACATAGTATAATTTCGCTAGTTACAAAGTACAGTTAAAAATACATTCCAGTGACCAGGGTCTTCTTTTCCATTGGCCACTCTGGGAAAGTGCCCAGGGCCCCTCAATTCATGGGGCCCCATTTCCTACAAGCGTCGGAGCTAGGGGCTATCATATGCTACAAATTTCGAGCTCACTACGCTCGCTCTTGTATCCTAGATTCTCCAGCCTCAGTATCCTAAAGTGCATAGGGCTTCCAATAGGTTAAAAACGGCCCTGCCAATGACATACAGGACGACAAACAGACGGACGGCGTAAGAGTAATAACAGGTTTAGATACCTTTGGTTATGGAACTCTAAAAACATCCATTAAGGCGGAAGCGTCGCGATAGGCCACGAAATTCAAATTTTCTTTAGTTTTTTGCAATTTGCAGGTCAGTAAAGTGGTACCCAACTGATAAGGCGCGTCGTGAATCTTCGTTCGCACAGAAAAGAAAGTATGGCCCCGAAGATTAACGAAAGAATGCTTAAAACTTACAATCAATCTTAGATCAATACCATAAGGTTCATAATACACTGCAGCTGTTAGTTCTGTCTCACTCGCAAGACACGCCCCTCCGCACAATTACACTTCGTACCAATTTTATTGGGCCAGCAGTTTTCATCAAATATATATTTAATTAAAAATACAGGTTATTTAAAATGTACGATTTATTTAATAAACAAATAGGTATTTTTTTTTAAAACAATAGAATAAACTTAATCTAAAGGCCGCACGCCTGCTAACCCAATATCACTCTGAGCGTCGCTACTATTACCATCACTATCACGACTCGAACTATCCGATGAGGATGATGTATCTTCGTTGGTGTTTATTACAAATTGGTCCAATCTATCGTCGATGGCCTCTTCCAATGTCATAAATTCGTCTTCGCATTTGATGGCATGATGTACAACTTTTTGCCACTCGTCTGGCCCGATGGATGCGAATTTCTCAGACAAAAGACGCTGCACTTCGGTCAAATTCATGGCAACATTGAATTTGCTTACGTGACCTTTCACCTGCGACCAAATGTTTTCTATCGGATTGAAGTCCGGATGATATGGAGGGAGCCTTAACACTGTGTGGCCGTGAGCTTCCATTATGGTGTCAAGCGAGTACTTTACATAGAGATGCTTATGGCGTTTAATTATATCGTACAATTCCGGTTTATACGCTTTGATATTGAAAGGTATGTTTTTATCTTTTAACCAATCCTGAATATTCTTTTTTGCAGAGTTACTGTTCGGTGCCCTGTCCTCTAATGTGCTGTGGTATGACGCATTATCAATGACAAACACAGAATTCGGTTGGAGGTTGGGAATTAATTTCTCTTGCAACCATTTCTCGTAATTTTCTTTGTTCATCTCACTGTGATAGTCACCTGTGTTCTGAGCCGATTTGTACATGAGTAAAGCATTTGGTACGAATCCATTAGCACCTCCAGCATGCACTATAATCAACCTCGGTCTCTTCGAAATAGGTTTTTTTATGCCTTTGCCTTGACCGTCAGACCAGGCTTGTTCCTTGGTGTGGGTCGAATGAACATAAGTCTCGTCGCCATACACAATAGGTCTCCCTTCATACCGATACTTCTTTATTTTTCTTAAAAATCGTATTCATAATAGCCTTACTTCGTCTTTTTCCGCCAGCAACTTACGGTTCGTTTCCGTTTTCCTAAACTTAAATCCTATCTCTTTTACGATTCGGCGCAGTTTCTCTGCCCCCTTGGAAGTCGATATGTCTTTTTAATTTCTCCAATAGCGCTTTCATTGTGACTACCTGTTTTTCTTCGCGGTTAAAGTCATAAATTTTCCTGCGTATGGCTTGGTATGAAAAGTCATCCAATTCCTTACGATAAGTTTTTTTCAATTTACCCTGTTTCGGCGTTCTAAAAGAAGGCCCCGCAGTGTTTTCACTCGTATGTTGATCCTTCTCTTTAAGAATTCTCGTTATTGTTCGTTTTGAAATTTCTGTAGCTTCGGCCGTTCGGTCAATAATTTTCAAAAATCGTTCTTTTATAAATGTTGTGTTCTTAGACTCCTGAGCTTCTTTCTTCATAAACTCCTGCACATTGAAAATTATTTCCCGAGCTTGACTTTTAAGTAGTTGTCCCCTTTTTAAAGAACTCATTTAAAAAAATAAAAAAGAAAACAATTTTGTTGCCACTACGTGTACTTTTGCCTGCTGCGCGTGCACTCGATCAGAAGTATGGCGGCTGACTAACATGCCACGTGGCGCGCGCTAACATGGCGGCAGCTGCCGACCAATAGCGGTACAGGAAAAAGAAGCGCCGTGCGTGGAGCGTGCCGATTGGTTAATAACATTTCCCGCGCTTTGAAAATTCATCTTCTGCGCAGGTACATCGGTAAGCCATATCAGTTGGGTACTACTGTATCAGCTTGAATGTTGATCTAAATATGATTCGTGGCCGTAACAAATATTTATTTATAGAATTATAATTATAAAAATCATCTAGAAGTCTCTCTAAGTTCATATTACCCTATTGAATGACTATTTCATGAAATAATGACATTTGAGGCCAATTCTAACTTAAGGAGTTGTATTGCTGATTCTAATGATTATAATTCTGTATAGCCATATTTGTTACGGTCGCAAATCATATTTTAATCAACACACAACCTGACACAGACCTGGAAATTGCAAAAACGTAAGTAAATTTGAATTTCGCGGGCTACCCTGGCGCTTCCCCCTTTACAAGAACCGGAAACACCGAAATAAAGCATTTAATTTATTTAAAAAAAAACTAAACTATTTCACTTATGTTTTTTAAGTTACACTTTTAGGGTTCCGTAGTGAAACAAGAAACCCTTAAAAGTTTCGCAAAGTCCGTCCGTCTGTGTGGCCGCGGTTTAACTCAGAGACCCTTGGTACTAAAAGGCTGCAATTATGATTTGCATAGCAGTCACGCCGACATGCGACAGTGGTAAATAAAATCTAGAAAAAAAAAAGACATTTTTAGGATACTACCTCTACACGTAAAATGGAAATGTTAATTTTTTTCGTCTACCCCAAGACGTGGGGTGTCTTTGGATAGGTCTTTCAAAAACATTGCGGGTTTGTGAAAACTATTTTTTGATTAAGGGGTCCGTTTGTGAAATATTCAGCTTTAAAGTGCTAATTTTTGTTAGCGTCAAGTGTCCCCTCCCCTGCCAGCTAAAAGGTTTTTACAGACTCGTAATATTTTTGAATGGCCTATCCAACGATACCCCACACCATGGGATAGAAAGAGAAAAAAACCACATCCCCAATTTACGTGTACAAGAGATAACCTAAAAAAATATTTTTCATAATATTTTATTTTACCACTTTGTCGGCGTGATTAATATGTATATGCTAAATTATAGCTTTCTAGTACTAAGAGTCTCTGAGCTAAGCTGCGGACGGACGGACAGACGGAAATGGCGAATCTATAAGGGTTCCTTGTTGACTGCGGAACCCGAAAAAGACGATTTTCCAAGTGAATTTGCTATTTAAATCAATAGTTTTTGAGATATTTTCCGTTACAACACTTTGCATGCGTAAGTATTCATACTACGGAACCCTTCACCGTGCGTGGTCCAACACGCACTTGGTCGGTTTTTTTACCTGTAACTGCAGCGGGTCCACAGCCCTGTAGGGGCACTTAGTACAAGCTAGTCGTTTCCTGCGACCATGCACCCGTTGCTGATGATACCGCATGTGGCTTGGATTAACAAACTTTTTGCCGCATTCCTATAACACACAATAACATCATGCCTGTATTCCAGAAAGAGGTAGCCAAAGGTGTCCCTAAGGACATTCGTTACGACAACTATTACCAAGTACACTCGAGAGCAATGAATCCGGGTCACTTAAAGAATCCTAAAAATCTCGGAAGCTAAAAATGCTAGGTTAATGCAATAAATTGTATTTAATAGACAATGTAATATTCCTTAAATGAAGGTATTAAAACTTCTTAGTTATTGTAAAGTTATATCATAAAAAAATCAAATTTGAAAAAGGGCCACTTTCGAAGATGGAACTACGAAATTACAGCATTTGGTTTTGCTTTTGTTTGTAATCTGTCATTTATGTGGGTACATAAACCATGTTGATAGTGCTCTATATTCATTATTCAAGCTGAAATTATGTCGCTTACGCCTGAAGAATGCACCAGAATACTTACAATGCTGGAAACCGGCCGGAGTCAGCGCGATACAGCCAGGACTGTCGGTGTGTCGCTGTCAACAGTACAAAGAGTTCTCCGACGTTACGAAGAAACTGGTTCTAACCTACGCAGACCAGGAACGGGCAGAACCAGGTGTACCACAGCACGAGAAGACCGATACTTGGTGAACACCATGCTTCGAAATCGCTTTCTCACAGGAACTGAACTCACAAATCAGTTTCGACGCCTCGGAGGAAGTAACCCAAGTGCATGGACAGTAAGACGTCGGCTTGCTGAATCTAACTTAAAACCCCTTAGACCTGCAAACGGCCCTAAACTGGAGCGTGGGCATCGTATTTCAAGACTAAGATATGCCCAGAGCCACGTAAATTGGAGTATTGAAGATTGGTCAAAAGTTATGTTCTCCGACGAATCAAAATTTATGCTCTACAAGCACGATGGAAGACACAGAGTGTATCGAAGACCAGGGGAAAGATTCAAGCAAGCATGCATCGAAGAAAAAGTAGCCTACGGTGGTGGGTCTGTACTTGTGTGGGCCGGAATTTCTTCTGAAAGTCGCACAGAGCTGGTGATCATAGAAAACGGCTCTTTAACTAGCGTAAGATATGTGGAAGAAATCCTCAATGATCACGTTGGTCCATTTATGGTCAATTTAGGTGAGGATGCTATATTTATGCATGACAATGCCCGACCTCATACAGGTAGGATTGTGAATGACTACCTTCAAGAGATGAACATTACTCGTATGGAGTGGCCAGCGCGCAGCCCGGATATCAACCCGATCGAGCATGCTTGGGACGAGCTAGGCAGATGCGTAAAACAACGAAACCCTCCCCCAATCACGCTTCGTGAGCTCAAAATTGCTCTCACAGAGGAATGGGAGAATATTCCCCAAAATCGTATAAGGAACTTGGTGTACAGCATGCCAAACCGCGTAAACGCAGTAATGGAAGCACGAGGAGGCAATACGAAGTATTAAAATTCAAGAAAATCGTAATAAAGTTCAAAAATTTCATGTTTCCTATTTTTGTTTTAAGGAGAGATCAGCAGTTTTTTTCTTTATGTAATTTTGTGTTAATAAAATGTATGGTGACTCATATTTTTTTTACTTTCATTTAAGGAGTATTACATTGTCTATTAAATACAATTTATTGCATTAACCTATCATTTTTAGTTTCCGAGATTTTTAACATTCTTTAAGTGACCCGGATTCATTGCTCTCGAGTGTATTTAAAATTTCCAATTAAAATATAATAACCTTCTACTGATTAAAACCACCCCGTATTCCCTCGCACACTTGCACCAGGGGCTACGGGGGCACTTAAGCACTCTTCAACGATACCCCCGGCTAGTGCCGGCCCGCCTCTGCGGGCCCCGTCTGGTCAAGCGGGGGGAGTGAGGCGTTTAACTCCCGCGACGTCTAAGAAAGGCGCGCGTGGAACATTACGCGCCGCCACCTCGGGTCTTATATGATAGAGTCCGCCGTCCCTGGACCCATTTAGGGGGACCGGAAGAGGGCATTATGTGCCCTCTGCCGACGCCTTGTGCACCTGCTGCGGGCCGGGAGAGCAGTCGACATCTCTCTCTCCCTTTCCGCTGCCTCCTTCTGCGATATGACATTATCGCAGAAGGAGATCACCGCGTCCCACGACGCTGCGCCGCCGACCATAGAATGAAAAACAGCCGGCAGCGACAGGTCGCTTCCCACTTCCGAAACGAGGTCACTGCGTGGCTCCTCCCAAAACAACAACAACAACAACTTAAATCTAATTAATTAAGCTCCTAACCTAACTAAAACTATTGACAAACTAAAAAATGGCGTCGAAAAATTCCTCCGCATCGCTGTCGACTGGTAATGTACCCAAGAGACTGCGGCATTACCACGTTGTATGGCAATGCTTAGCCTCTGGCCAAGTTAAAAGCCAGCCCGTGGGTCACGGGAAGTGTCAAACAGGCGATTAGAGATTTACTTGAACAAAACATGGGCACTCGGACCCCACGGCCCGACGGTTTCAACCCCAAACGGCTCGAAAATTATAATCACCGATAAGGTTGTTACACTTACGCCGCTTGAGGTTTTCTGCAGCCGCAGCAGTAGCGCCAGCACAGCACGCAGAGACAGGAAGATGGGATGGCGCAAGAGTATCGACACATGTTGCGTCCCACACTAAAGACCTACCCACCTTCCAAGGAAATAAAGACATGCCGTCCGGTCTCTTGCCATCGTCGCGTGCCAAGCCATTAGGTTCTAATACAGCTGGAACGCCGACGGTGACAAGAGCTCGTTGGATGATGTCATTAATGTTCGCGTGCCGCGGTATGCGACCCGCACTACGGCTGCAAGACAGACCGTGGTGTCCGAGGCTGTTGACAACTTCGCCACAGTGACAGCGATGAGGAGAACAAAATGTAAGTATTTAGTAGGTACAGTAAAACTATTTTCTTAATGTCCCTCGGCAAACTTCGTGTTTCGTCAGTTTCCTCCCATTATTAAAATAAGTTAAAAAAGTATTAACAACTCTATATACTTCCAAGTCGATTGAGAGCGTTCGGTCTACACCAAGTGCAAAGGGCAACTGATAGAAATCCGACGACCGACGAAACACGAAGTTTGCCGAGGGACATTAAGAAAATAGTTGTACTGTACATAATTTTAGAAATACCAGCGTTGAAATTTTTCGTCAGTATAAAAAAATACATCTGTTTCCAACGAACGGTATGACTAAAATATTGAACAGCATATTTTTTAATTTTTCCACCTTTCATAACACACTCACATTTCGCCAGTTATGTTTAAGTCCCATGTAACAAGGGGCGAGCCTATTGCCATCAACCGGGCACAAATCCAGTCTCCGGGCTGCTACTGAGAAATTCCAGATGGAAAAACCCAATAACACTTAGTCCGACCCGGGAATCGAACCTAGGACCTCATGCTCAGCAATATTGCTTGCGACCGCCAGACCAAGGAGGCATTCGTAGTTTTTATATTATTTTTGATTTAATACCTTTTCTCAGTAGTATGACAGAACGAATTGTTTTTTTATCTAATAAAATAATTCGGTCCATTTTTTTTAGACCTAGAAAGGCGTTTTTCGTTTCAAAAGCGAACAGAACTTCGTTCCAACCGGCTGTCCCACGACACCTCTCGACTGTTTTTTTTTCTCACATTTAAAGCTTTTTAGTTAAACTAAGAATTCTCCATATTTCCTACTATTTCGTTTTTTATTTAGTGAAAGAATGTCCGAAATCGGATCAATACTTATAGAGACTACCGTTTACGAAACCCTTGAAACCTTTTATTTGATTATTTTTCTTATAGTTTCAGATCTCGCCATCCATGCACGAAAAATTGTAACCTGCACCCTAATTACGTAACACACTATCTATCACAATCTGAATAATTTTGAAGCCTATTGCTAATCCATTGCTTCATATGTTCGAAAAATTTGTCTGCTCAACAACGTAAATAACGCAATGAATGTTGTTGAACTGTCAAAATGAAACCCATTCCTACTGTTAGTGTGTTACATAATCACCCCGCAGATCTCGCCATCCATGCACGAAAAATTGTTACCTGCATTATAATAGTGCATGACTTTAACATACAGAATTAATTTTCCATTTAGCTCTAGTAAGTAAACTTCTGAGTTGAGCTGCACGATTACTGACAAATGCGTGCACTGACTGGACAGGTCCACTCAATCTGTGTGGTTCTTTCTTCAAAAGACCATTTCAGACACTAATCTACATGGTCTTCACTTGATCTGTCCAAGATTATGTCTGGACTTTAAAAGAGACTGTGGCCTCTGAGTTTGTTTCGGCCTTTCTTCTCAGAGTACTCAGAAAAAGTGTTTGTACAAACCTACTTACAGAAACAAAATCATTTATCATTAACATTTAACATATTTTCTGAGACCACCCACCCATCTCATTCCATAAGGAATCCATTCCATTCCACTACCTATACGGGTTAAAAAGATACGGTCCTGTGACAGATAGACGGACGGATGGACGGAGAGGAGGCGTAGGGTTAGGCCCTCATGCACCGCCAATTACTAAACACGTTTAGCGCTAAACGAGTTTAAAACCTAATTCTGTTTCTGTCAAATGTTTGAAGATGACAGAGACAGAATGATGTTTAAAACTCGTTTAGCGCTAAAACTGTTTAGTGATTGGCAGTGCAAGTGGGCCTACGTAATAGGGTCCCCATGGCGACCCTTGGGTAGCATAATCCGCCCGCAATGTTCCCACTACTAAACCTCAGGCCTCCTCTCTGTGAGAGGGAGTGGGCCGTAATCCACCACGCGGGCACAGTGCGTGTTGGTGGATGTCACATGTTTTCGAATTTTCGGTTCTAGGACATGCGGGTTTCCTCACGATGTTTTCGTTCACCATATGGAGAGCGGTAAATCAAGAAATAGTTACC
The DNA here is from genome assembly GCA_917490735.1 of Dryobotodes eremita. NCBI lineage: Eukaryota > Metazoa > Arthropoda > Insecta > Lepidoptera > Noctuidae > Dryobotodes > Dryobotodes eremita. Next base: position 1,029,942 of record OU823269.1, read on the forward strand.
CATGGAGCCAACTACAAACTGAGACTAGAAAAACACCCAAATCAGCTTGCGCGACAACTTACTATTCCTGAAACCGTACGCCGACTTAAAAAGAGGCGAGACATATTCGACCAGGATAGTCAGTTAAATTGACTGTGCTAAAGGGTGGCTCCGCTGGGAGCAGCGCCCTCCACGCCAAGAATTCTTCACCCCAACTGCTTATGGTCAAAGAGACAGATCGCATGATGAAAACACGAAACAAAAAAAATGGAGAGCAATAATTGTGGCCTACAGCCTCATTTGTGTGCTGGGTAGTCGAGGAATAAAACCACTGGAGATTTCTTTCTTCTATATTTAGAGTACTTTTACAATAAACTTGATATAACTAGCGAGTCTAGTAAACTTCTCCGGTTTGCTATGAACACTTCGTCTGCTTTGTATCACGTTTCAAATAATTTTATTCTGTCTTCGCGCCGAGCGGGCGCCGCTTATATAGTGAACAAATGAGATTCGAGAAATTTCTAGTCCTAACTCGGCGTTTCTGGATGCGTCCAATCAGAGAACAGAATCGAAGGAAATTTCTAGAAGGTCAGTGCGGTTCAACCAATCAGAGCGCTTGTGGGAAAAAGATAACAGAACATTTTCTGTCTCAATAGTATTGTCAGTGTAGAAATTTAAATTACCCTGAAACTCTAATAGTCTACTACATAACAAGTACGAATGAATTATTAAAACTATGCACACTATACTCTATTACTTGTCCCGCACAATAACGATGAAAAAAATTACGACCTACAACTCGTAATGGCTCATTTTTATTATTTAATAACTCGGTTGACATACAGCATGCGGGGACTCCCCGCAGGCGGGGTAATGACTAATAAAAGTCATAAGTCGATAGCGCGGTCGATACACTGTCTGCGGGGAATCCCCGTAGCGAGCGTAGCGACCAATGAAATTCATCGGTCGGTAGAAAGCGTGCTGAGAGTCACACCCAATGAAAATAAGCCTTCAAAGCTACAGCAAAACGCGGGGCGCAGGTTCTTCGTGTACAGCAATTTGTTCCCTATGGACTACTGAAAATGGTTCCCTGTATGCGGGCCCTATGGCATGCGTTACAGAAATCTCCAGCAACCGACATGCGGGGCCTACCGACTAATGAAAACGGTTCCCTACATGTGAGCCCTACGTTACAGAAATCTCCAGCGCCCCACATGAGGGCCCTATCGACTAATGAAAACGGTTCCCTGCATGTGGGCCTTACCTACGTTACAGAAATCTCCAGCACCACACAAACGGGCCTTACGCTACAGAAATCTCCAGCACCCCACATGCGGGCCCTACGTTACAGAAATCTCCAGCACCCCACAAGCGGGCCCTACGTTTCACAAGTCTCCAGCACCCCACATGCGGACCCTACTACGTTACAACAATCTCTCGCACCCCGCTTACGAGCCCTATCGACCAATGAAAATGAGCCTAAGCCGTTACCATTGGCCCACCGCTGCTGATTAGGAGTGTGACCTTAAAAAATATACTTACTTCACATGCATTCTGTGGCTCAAAATGTGTCTTAGCGTGGCACTTAAAATTTTGCATGTTTCTCATCTCTTTGTTACACAATGTACATCTTACTGGTCCCTCGCTGTCATACGGCATCGCTGCTAATGATAACAGCTTGGCATCTTGCTCCTAAAAATGAAATATGTATTAGAAAGAAAGAAAACACGTCTATTTGCGGTAAACCTGACGCAAAGAAAAAACACACAAATACAAAAAAGAACGAGTTGAAGGAAAATATTTGTCACATCCACGCAAAACGGCAATCGCTCAGCATAATGCTACGATCCTATGCGAGACAGAGCCCCAGCGCTGGTTTTCAGCGATAGCCGGCGCTGACGTGATGACGTCAACCAGTGCAGCATACGAAAATAAAAATAAACAAAAAATAAGAAATAAAATAAAGACACTATACCTAGTTCAAAATGTGTATGTGGGGGGGGGGTGAGTGTGTGTGTGTGGGGGGGTGTGTATGTATACTGTGTATGTACTACTAGCCTTGCATGAATTCAAGATAGTATTTCATCAGTATTTTTAAGTACTTCTTTTTGTATATAATAATAATAATAATAACGAGTATTTTTCTCCACCAACGTCGCCAACACCTGTACGTCGGCAGGGGAGAGGCCGGCCACCGAGGAGCTTGGGACTTAGGGGCCATCCGGCCCCGAGCCGGGTCCCCGCTGCCGGTGGTTGTGTGCAGCGTATGAAATGGACTCAGTCTATGAACGAGAACGTCATGCGCGCATATTACAGGTCTACAGAGGGGGGAACTAACCTCATTGCGTACCGTGATAGGATGCTGTCTCTGTTTCGGGAACTAGAACCAACCGTCAACGTCTCGGCCCAACGACTGTCGGATCAGGTGCGGGTCATCCAACGCAACCATAGGTTGGACGATGCCGCACTTGATAGGCTGCGCTCAGAGCTGAGCAACTATATCGTCTCAAGTCCAGCACAAACCGCGATACACGCATCAACCATTGATGAAATACCGTCGCGGTCTAATCATGGTGTAGAATTAGAAGATGATATGGTTGCGTCAGTAAGTAGCCAGTGCAACGCCCGATTGAGGAGCGCACTGGAGGATGCATTTCGTGAGTACAGATCCACTCCGACCGAACTTAGACCCCGATTACCACGCCTACCTATGCACAAAAAAAATAGGGCGCTGGTGTGTGCCCTGGACTCGCAGCTTAAGAATGTGTTCGAGAGCAGCGAGGATCTCGTTGATACACATTCGATCCTGTATTGCGCGGCTGTTGCGGCATGTCGTTTAGCTAACGTCAAAGTTCCAAACTGTGACGTGGCTACGCAACCAAAACCAGCCGTACCAGCCTGGCAGTGCAGGATCCAGCGTCGTATCGATGGGGCCAGGGTACTCATCGGCAAACTATACTACTTCAGGGAGGGCAATACACGACCACGAGTGATGCGCTTTGTAAGGCGGGCATTCTCGGGGACTGGAATCAGCCCTCGAGAATACATGTCCCGTGTCACAGAGCGCATCGACTTCCTGAAGCAGAAAGTTTGTGCATGGGCGAGTCGTATTCGGCGGTATAAGCGGCGGGTTGATCGGTACACACAGAATCGCATGTTCCAGAGCGATGAGAGATGGGTGTATAGAACTTGGGAGCGATCTGAACAAAATGTGACAGACGAGTGCCGCCCGGATGATGCCGCCACGAGTACATTCTGGCGCAGCATCTGGTCAGTGCCCGTCTGTCACTCTGAGGCTAGCTGGATACTGGATGTCGGGCGAGCGTGTGAAACTGTACCAGAAATGGAAGCAGTTTTAATTACGCCATTAGATGTCGCCAGAGCAGTCCGTCCGTTACCGAATTGGAAATCACCGGGACCGGACGGATTGCACAACTTTTGGTTGAAATGGCTAATTAGTTCACACGCCCGCCTGGCATCTCAGTTCCAGTCATCTTTAGAGTCTGGGTCGCTTCCGCAGTTTCTAACAACAGGCGTTACCCACCTGCTCCATAAGTCAGGTAGTCCCACGGATCCCAAGAATTATAGACCGATCACGTGTTTGTCGACGGTCTATAAACTTCTTACATCCATTTTGAGAGCGAAAATTAATACGCACATTGAAAGTAACTCGATTATGTCAACCTCTCAAAATGGATGTCGGAACGGGTCCCGCGGTACTAAGGAGCTACTCCTCATCGATATGGCCATAAGCCAACAGGTTCGTCGATCCCGCAAGGATCTGTCGACATGCTGGATAGATTATAAGAAGGCCTATGACTCGGTGCCACATACATGGCTCATGAGGGTGCTGGAGTTGTACAAGATAGATGCAACTCTACGCACCTTCCTTAGGTCATGTATGGGGCAATGGAGAACGGTTCTTCGCTATCCAGGGTGTCGACAGATCCAGGGGAGCGATGAGCCCGTATGGATTAAACGGGGAATATTTCAGGGCGACAGTTTGAGTCCACTTTGGTTCTGCTTAGCCCTGAATCCTTTAAGCTCACTACTTGAGGATTCAGGACTAGGCTATCGGTTGAGGAGAGGTGGTCAAGTCATATCTCATCTGGTCTACATGGATGACTTGAAACTCTTTGCACCCAACAAATTGCAACTGATGGAGCTACTGAAGGTAACTGAAACTTTCAGTAGCACCATCAGGATGGAATTTGGTGTGGACAAATGTGCAGTCATGCATGTAAAGCGAGGTGAGATTATGGAATACGAGGGAATTCAACTTTCGGATTCCATACACTTTAGATCCCTCTCCTTATCCGAAAGCTATAAGTATTTAGGTATGTCGGAAGCATTAGGCATCAACGTTACTGACATGAAGCAATCGTTGAAGGAGCGCTTCTTTGGTCGCTTGAAGAAAGTATTAATTAGTCTTCTTTCAGGCGGAAACAAGGTGCGGGCCTTCAACGGTTGGGTCATGCCGGTTTTGATGTACTCTTTCGGCATACTCAAATGGACTCAGACTGAACTCGACGCCCTAGATAGGAGGGTCCGTACACTGCTGACCGCAAACCGGATGCATCACCCACGATCATCGGTGATGAGACTGTACATACCGCGGAAGTGCGGGGGTCGAGGCTTTTTAAATGCAAAGACCTTCCACAACCGTGAAGTGTGCAGTCTCAGGGAATATTTTTTAAAAGCCGAAGTGGGTATGCATCGTGGTGTGGTAGCAGTGGACAAGGGACTCACCCCGCTCTCCATGGCTAAAGAGAACTGGCGCAAACCTGTGGTACTTACTACAGCTGACCGCAAGGAAATATGGCAAAGCAAGGAGCTTCACGGACGCTTCTACCGGGCTCTTCATGAGCCCGGTGTAGATTTCTTAGCGTCCGTATCCTGGCTACGTTTTGGTGACCTTTTCGGGGAAACAGAAGGTTTCGTCTGTGCAATTATGGACGAGGTTATCTTGACGAATAACTACCGGAGACATATTATGAAAGATGGGACGGTTGACGTGTGTCGGGCATGCCATCGTCCGGGTGAGTCCATCAGACATATTATCTCGGGTTGTTCTCGTCTAGCTAACGGCGATTACTTGCACAGGCATAACCAAGTAGCCAGGATTATTCACCAGCAACTTGCTTTGAAATATAAACTGGTGGATTCTGAGGTACCGTACTACAAGTATGTGCCCGACCCAGTTCTTGAAAATGGCCATATCACGTTGTACTGGGATCGGTCTATCATTACTGACAGGACTATTGTCGGCAATAAACCTGATATAGTGGTGATAGATCGATTAGCGCGTCGCACAATGATTATCGATATTACCATTCCGCATGACGAGAACCTCGTGAAAGCTGAGAAAGAGAAACAAATTAAATATCTCGACTTAGCACACGAGGTTGTTGACATGTGGAATGTGAGCTCGGCTATCATTGTGCCGATTGTCGTATCGGCCAATGGCCTGATGGCCGAAAGCCTCGACCAGCATCTCTCGAGGCTCTCATTAGGCGGTTGGATCAAGGGCCTGATCCAGAAGGCAGTACTCCTCGATACGGCTCGCATTGTGAGGAGGTTCCTGTCTCTGGAGTCCTAACCACCGGTAGCTTGGACCCTGCTCCCGATACCGGCGGACCACTATTTTTTATATTTTTAAATGTTTTTTTTAATGTTTTTATAAAAATATTTAAAAATGTATTTAATAAGGATGTAAATAAATAAATGACATAATAATAATAACCCCACCGCCGTATCTCTACGTTGTCGTCGTGTTGGGGCTTGCGCGCTCCTGAACTCTAGGTCTGTACCGGTAGAGTTTACTGAAACAGGTCTAGGGTGAGGAGCCAGACCAAGAGAGATACAGGAACCCGCAGGGCAGCATGTGGCGAGCTGTTGGGCAGTAGCGACCCCACGGACCCTGTCTCCCGGGAGAAGTCTTGTTCCTCACCTCTGGCTTGCCTTTATTGGCCGGCTGGAGTGAACAATGACGAGGAACAGAGCTCCCACCTCTTTCTTGCCTTTATTGGCTGGCTTGAGTGGAGATTCGCAAGAGCAAACGTGCTCGGAGGAAGGAAGTATTTCAGTAAGTGCTGGTAGGGATCTTGACCATCTTCCGGGCTCTGGGATTGTTCTGATAGCCGTGGAATACCTCTCCACTCCTCAAGCACCTCAGGAAGTGTTGCCCCCTTGTCGCTACGTCACTATGTGCTAGCGACGGTTTCCGGGGGCCCATTATTGAGTGTGCAAGTCACCCCCTGCCATTTTATCCGTGTATTTTATATATAAAACATTGGTCAGGCAGGGGCCATAGCCGTCCCATAGTTCTTGGTAACCAGTCCACCTTAGCCACAAAAACCCATAGTTCAATAATTATTTTTGTTTCCATATCCTGCAATAGTCCAACACCAACCGGGGATTGTCCTTGGGTGCACTTGCACAGTGCATACAGGGATAATCGCCGGCTTGTGCTTAATTTCCTTTACTTATAGAATTCTAACGGGCCTCTGCGAGTTGGCTTCGGCCCCTCGTATGCCTACCAAAGGTCCGGGACCTCATGGTCCCGAGATATGCGAAAATCTTGAAAATAATAATAATAATAATTTATTTGGCATAAGGAAGAAATACAATGCATGTTACGTTATTAGGATATTACATTTTATGCTCAATTTTTGTGAATAATGACCCCGATGCTAGGAAAATCCTGTGTTATAGGGGCCATCCATTCGTCCGCTAAGATAATTTTACAAAATAAGGGAATCTAAAAACGTGTAACAGCAGCGAGAGTGTGTGAGTAAGCGCGTGTAATGTGGTGTAATGGGGAAAGTGTATGAGTGTGTGATGTGTGTATGAGTGTGTGATGTGTGTATGAGTGTGTGATGTATGTATGAGTGTGTGATGTGTGTATGAGGGTGTGATGTGTGTTTGAGTGTGTGATGTGTGTATGAGTGTGTGTGTGATGTGTGTCGTGTGTGTTTAGAGAGGGAAGGTGATTTGGGGTGTCCGTGGGTATGTAATTATATATTATATATTTCTATAATATATATATACGAGTATATAGCCTGTGTCCATCTGGAATAATGTAGGTACCTTACAATAGGTGAAAGATTTTTTCAAATAGAAGCTGTGGTTATTTTATTACCCTCCACATATACAAACATTCACAAAGTTCGTTTTCTGTCTTTATAATATTATTGTAATTATATTTAGAATTGACGCTGGGGTTCCGGATCTTTGGCAGGCGTACGAGGGGCCGAAGCCAACTCGCAGAAGCCCTTTAGACATTTTTTAAGTGTTGAGGCACCAACCCACGATCATACCCGCTTGCTCAAGTGCACCCAATATTACTAGTGGCCCTGTGAGCTGTAGTCCTCGCGAGTCTGTCTTTGCAAAACTTAAAACTAAATAAATGTTCACCGCGCACTTTAAAAACAAAAAGCGCGAAATGGCTGAAATATGTTTTTTTTTTACATTTTCAACCCCCATATCTTAGCCATTTTTAAAAATTTCGAAATCCTTAAGCGACCAACAAATTCCTTATAATTATCGAACCTGCTCACAAAATTTCACGAGAATCGGTTCAGAAACGCGACCTGTAGACGAGAACAGCCATCCGGACATACGAAAGCATTTTTGCCCAAGCTGAAACGGAGCGCTTTAGCGCTCGCTCGGTCAATTATTATAGTATGGACAAGCTGTTGGACCATTGAGGGGCTCGTGGCTAATTAATGACAGCGACACGGGTCGATCTTCAAGGTTAACCAACGCTTGCTGAGGTCAGTCCGTGGTTGGGTGCAATCTGGCCGCCTTTTCCCAACTACGTCGGGGTTGGCTTCCAGTCAAACCGGAGGCAGCTGAATACCTGTATTTTACATGGAGCGACTGCCTATCTGACACCCGATCCACCACCTAGTTACTCGCTGTAATACGACACCCCTTGGTAAGACTGGTTGTCAGACTTTCAGGCTTCTGACGACCCGTAACGACTGTCAAAGATCCACGATTGACAATCAGGACCAACGGCTTAACGTGCTTTCCGAGACACGGAGGGGTCTCAGTATGTAAAGATGGTAGATGGTCACCCATCCACGGCAAGCGTTGCTTAACTTGATCGATGGAGCCGTGCGGCTGTTATTACTTAGCCACGAGCCCCCGAGCCCCCAAGCCAGTTTCAGAAAAGGTGTATGAATGAAAATTTTGCTAAATACTACTTTTTAATTAAAGACTAGGAAGACATTTGTAGACAAGTATCTATTAAGTTATAGAGGTATGAGGAACAGGGTGTAAAGCTCACTCATACTATATAGAAAAGGGAGGATCCTCCGACGATTGATGTCGGGATGTTGTATATATGCTAGTTACGCGGTAAACTCTGCTTGCGCGATGCAGGATTTTGCGTGACGTCAGTCTGACGCGTAGCTCGCATGTGGCGTTGTAGATGCCGCTACAAAGTGATACAGGGTGTTATGAAGGCAATCTTTTTCCCAGCTCAAGCACTATAAGAGTTGGTGAAGGGCGCGCGTTTTGGGGGACTGTCTTATGTAATTTTGACGTTCGAAAAGTGCTGATTCTCAGTCTACCTAAATTGAATGACTTTTGATTTTATTTTTATGCATGAATCAGATGGTGTATGTGTGTGTGTGTGTGTATTTTCATGGAATAGGGTGTGTAAACTGCGTTCACAATTTAGTTTCCAAACAAGTAAACTAAGATAAGTTTTTGGAAAAACAACTTTATTACCTACATGTGAAGTTCAGTTTGCACTACAACTTCAACATTGTTTATGACCTTTTAAATAGTAGTCATTTTAGAATCCACTTCATTTACACTCTAATAAAAATGATATTTGTATAAGTGGAATTAACATTAATTGGAAACAAGGATTTGTAGACTATTTTTTTTTTTTTGGGAAATCGTCAAATGACGTCTCCCGCTCTAAGCGGAGCGGAAGGGCTTGTCAGACTCTTACTGACTAAAACCCATCCATGTTTCTTCAGTTGCCTGTGCGCCAGGGCCACGGTAACTCTTTCGAACAATCCGCGACCCCGGCAGGCATCGGCCCTATCGGACCCCGTCAATTATGCTGACATCTCTTTGAGGCGCGCGTGTCACATGACGCGCCGTCAACACGGGCCTGATCCTTACCGGAAGGCGAGCTGCCCATTGCTCGCCGTCCGCAACCCCGCGCCTACGGTGGCCGGAAGTCGGCAATCGACTCCCGACACCCAGGGTGTCTCCTCCTGCGGCGACTGGGGGCGTGAGGGTGCAACGATTGCCTCTCCCTCACGCGCTCCGCCTCCTCCTTCGCGAGCATTACTGCTTCGCAGAAGGAGGTGACGACTTCCCATTCCCTCTCGCTCCGTACCATGGCATGAACCAGGGCCGGACGCGAGAGATCGCCGCCATGAGGACACGGCAGCGGCGGTGCTCCGCCCAGCCGGGCAGACCTCCACCGTATGCGCCACCCTGTCCTCCGGTCGATCCACACAATGGTAACACCCAGGTGTTTCCTCCCGCCTAGTATTTGTAGACCTTAGTCTTGTTCACAGAGTGACCGATCTACAGGGTTATTGGTTATATGTCGGCTGTCCGTTAAGGGGACGTAGGAGAGGTCATTTGCAACCGAATTACCCCTGATGACCCCTATGCAAATGTCCATTTTCTTCCAGTAATTTGACATTTGATATTTTTTTAATATATGGTATCTTATTGTATCTCGTTGGATAGCTGAGAAGTTGTACATGTTTTTGGAATGTTCTGCCTATAAAGTACTTCCGTGTTTTTTTTTTCAGAAATCAACTATTTTAGTCAAATAACCAGCGGGGTAATTACGTAACACACTAAGAGTAGGAATGGGTTTCATTTTGACAGTTCAACAACATTCATTGCGTTATCTACGTTGTTGAGCAGACAAATTTTTCGAACTTATGAAGCAATGGATTAGCAATAGGCTTCAAAATGATTCAGATTGTGATAGTGCGTTACGTAATTAGGGTGCTGCTCGAAATGATAGAAAATTGTAATGATTTGTAAGACAATTAAAGATAATTCTCATTTTATGGTTGAGTTTTATGTATTGAAGTAGAAGGAAATAAATATAATTTAAAAAAATCAAACATTGTTTTTTTTAATGAATTTTAAAGTAGTGAAACCACCGAAAAAAAAAAAAAAACAAAATACTCGAAATTTTTTGACATTTGCATAGGGGGTCATCAAGGGTCATTTTGATGCAAATGACCTCTCCTACAGCCCCTTAATGGATTTCCGACATATAACCAATAACCCTATATACTTATACATATAATAAAACTGAAGTTTGTTTTGTTGTTTGAACACGCTAATCTCTGGAATTACCAACCAAATTTGAAAAATTCTTTTTGCGTTTGATAGCCCAATTCTTGAGGAAGGTTTATAAGCTATGTAATATCACGCAACGAGCTTTAAGTGCCGAACAAAAAGCAAAAAGTCACAAACAATGCTAAACAAAAATGAAGTAGGTGATTTATAAATAATCCGATCTCTTTTAACCCTTTCACGAGCATTGGCAAAATATTTGCCACAGCGGTATTTTGAATCTAACGCATAATTGATTTGGCAGAATAACATTTTTAATCTACGTCCATAAAAATTACAAAACAAATATATTGCCACCCCCCATAAAAATAAATAGGGATATTTAGGGGGACGAATTGTTCAGAAATGTTTTGTAGGGGGCCTCTAACTACGTCAACACTCATTAAAACAAAAAATAAACTACGTACTTCGTACTGCCCGTTAAAGGGTTAAATTAAACTTTGGGTGAAACCGCGGTGCAGAGCTAATAATGCAAAAAAAAGAGTACCTTACACAGAAGTTTCCTCCTCTCTCTTTCCAATAACTCCTTTTCTTTCAAATCCCAGTTAATTTTATTAAAATCCTTAGATTCATTTTTAGTCATACTACGCTTAAAATCCTGGTCTAAACTATCACTGGATTCCAAGTCCTCTATACATATATTTTTATCATTATCACTCTTAATGGAATCTAAGTCATTAATTAGGAAGTTATTCATGAAATCAGAATCATTGCTTGATTCGTAATCTTCAATTCTGACTGAGAATTCATTTTTAATTTCATGATTATTTTTTTTTATATCAAACCTCTTTTTTTTAAGAACTTTTTTCGGTTTATGCAGCTTGGTGTTATAACTTTTTTTTTGTTCTCTATTTAAATTCTGTGTATCGTTTTTATTATTTTTCTGTTTGTTAATATCATTTTGGACAGTTGTAATTTTTAATGGATTCGACATTTGACTATCATTGTGGTCAGATTCGATTTTTATTGTTTTTAATGTTTTTTTTAGCACTTCTTCTGCTTTTGCACTTAATTCTCTTAGTTTTAAAGCTCCGTTGACTAAATTTAAACATGACTCGCATATAAGCTGTGTTAGGCCATCATCTGCCTCGATCTGAAATGGAAAAATGATTTTATGAAGTAGGTACCTACCTACATAGAAATAATTTTTATGTATTTAATTTATAAAATAAAGGTACAAGTAAATGTAATAAAAATACTAGACATTAAGCGACCTTCCCTTTAACTTTTTCTTTCTGGATTTCCTCGTCGATAAAATCCATAATTTCAAATGTTTTTTTTAAATCACTAATAAAACAAATGAGTTTTCACCTTGATTCCACAAACCAAATGGAGCTGTTTGCTGCGTAAACTTGCAAGATTCTTATCAGGAAATATTTGTTTTAGATCGTTTTTAGATAAACACGTTCTACACATTGTCATTTCCATTCAATTTTAATGTACAATAGCGAAAAACAATGATATAATCTAATTAAGGAATTCGTAAGTAAATCGTAAATAAATTATCGTTTAAAAAGATCGCTATCAGTTTATTACCCTAATAGAGAGCTGTTAATTAAAATTATCTTTAGCCAATATGTTGAGATTTTATCTTCGCATTTAATGTAGTTTAGGAAAACTTGTTATCTCAATATTTGATCGTCGATAACTTGCTTGTATGCTCATAAAATTTCCTGTTTTCACAGGGATCTTTAATAAAGCTATCTTTGTAAACAAAACTGCATTTTTATTTTGACATTTAAGTGTTGCTAACAGGGTAAAAACATTTCCTCACAGGGAAAATACAATAAGGGATCCCAGACTCCCAGTAGCAATTTTGATAACATCATTGTACATCGTCGCTTCGAAAATAATTCGAATAATATTGATTCTAGATTTAATATACGATTAATTGATAGCAAAATAAATTATTGTTAACCATCTTATCATTATAACGACTAGCGACTATAATGTTAGAGTCTTACACATTTTGGCTTCGGATAGAGGGAGAATTATTTAAAAGACTTTCAACACTGAGTAATTCACTAGTGTTGTGCGTCGTATGTGATTTTAATCTAGAAAGCAACTAAACAAAATTTATACTCCATCACGATAATTAAATAATCGTTAAAAACTGTATGTATCTAAGTCCATACACAGATAAACCATTAAAAACTGATAAATACTGATCTCTCTGTCATTGTACTCAAACTAATGCATCAACTTTGTACATTGTTTTATGAGTGCAGTTTTGGCTCTTGCAGAACTAAGTAGCAGACATCATACCATCATACCTACATTTCCCGAAGGATTCGACAGAGGTGTAAAGCTCTCCTTATTTGAGGCCATTTCTAAAACATGTCCTTCTGTAAACCATTATACCGATGGTATAGTGCAGGAGGTTCCCTAAGCCACCTTAGTGTAACAGAACCTTTTCTCGAAATTCATGAGTGGACATTTAGTTACAGTCGTGTGTCGGCCAAGACTCCAAGGCTCAACTGACGATGCTGATATTGATAGCATCTAACTATGACAGTTACAACTTTTATGATAGCCCGCAGGTTACACGTTGTTCCAAATCAGTCCAGACGAAACTTTCCAGAGTCTTTAAAGCTCAATTTACTGACACGTACAGCCTGTGGGTGCATCACACCCAAAAAGCAAATGAAACTCTCACCGCCTAATACCATTAGGTTAAATGCTCTAAGTACCATGACTACGAAAATCAATTTATTGTCGTTTTAGTTTTCTGTCCTAGTATCACAAAATCAATCAATTTAATCTAAATTCCTATATTAAAGTTTATTACTTTATGCTTGGCACAATATAAACTTTCAAATTGACGAAAAGATTTATTTTACTGCATCAATAACTGTTCAATGTAATTTTATTGTTACTCGTAAAACGCGATAAGACCACCATTTGAATTGTTCCTATGTAATGCAAGTTCCTAATGTACTTCCTCTCAGTTCATACAGGTAATATTAAAGTATACACCTATTTACGCTAAATTAATTAATAATCTTAACAATTATTATTTTATTTATAATCTACCTATCGAATGTAAATTCCAAGAATATTTTCACGCATCAATTCGGTCTGACGGCTTCGGGCATTCACATCTCTACACTGAAATGTCATTGACTCCATAGTCGGACTCGATTGCGGAGAGTCGCTCGTCGTGCAATAAAAAGCCTGTGAACGAGGCGCAAGCGATAATTACGGTTCATCCTTCAAAACACTTGGTCGCCACATGTGTTAGCTATAACATTATCGCTATAACACGACACAGAGCAATTAAAACGCTGTACGATAAAAATATTCGATCAAATCTCTTTTCGTGATTAATAAATACTTGTTAAACATAAATATATCGTGTTTTATACTGTTTTTGTGAAGTTCTACTTCCGTGGTGTCTCCCGTGTGCATTAGCGAGTGTATTGTTGGATTAGGAAGATGGTTATTGAGAAAATTTGCTGCCTGGGAGCTGGTTACGTTGGCGGACCGACCTGCAGTGTTATAGCCCTGAAATGCCCTAATATTCAGGTCACAGTCTGTGACAAGAGTGAAGAGAGAATAAACCAGTGGAATTCTGATAAACTACCCATTTATGAGCCAGGTTTAGACGATGTAGTGCAGCAATGTCGTGGTAGGAACTTATTTTTTTCGACTGATATCGCGAAAAGTATTCGAGAAGCTGATTTAATATTTATATCCGTGAATACGCCTACCAAGACGTTTGGTAACGGTAAGGGAAGGGCTGCAGACTTGAAGTATGTTGAGAGTGCAGCCCGCATGATTGCGGATTTAGCTACAAGCAACAAAATTGTTGTTGAAAAGAGTACTGTACCTGTTAAGGCAGCGGAAATTATCATGAAGATTTTGAGAGCTAACACGAAGCCTGGTGTCGAGTATCAGATTCTGTCTAACCCTGAGTTTTTGGCTGAAGGGACGGCCATCATTGACTTAGTTGAGGCGGAGAGGGTTTTAATTGGTGGTGAAGACACACCTGAAGGTCAGAAAGCAATTCAAGACCTGTGCTGGGTGTACGAGCATTGGATACCGGCGAAAAACATCCTTACAACAAACACATGGAGTTCAGAACTGTCTAAATTGGCAGCGAATGCATTCCTCGCACAACGCATCTCAAGTATCAACTCCCTGTCAGCAGTATGTGAAGCTACCGGTGCTGATGTTTCGGAAGTAGCAAGAGCTGTGGGCAGAGATTCTCGTATTGGACCAAAGTTCCTTGAAGCGTCAATAGGGTTTGGAGGCAGCTGCTTCCAAAAAGATATCCTCAATCTTATTTACTTATGCGAATGCCTAAATTTGCCTGAAGTAGCAGCGTACTGGCAGCAAGTATTGAACTTAAATGACTATCAAAAAACTAGATTCACGAGAAAAGTCATAGAAGCGTTATTCAACACCGTCACAGACAAGAAAATAGCTATACTAGGCTTTTCATTTAAAAAGAATACTGGAGACACTCGTGAATCTCCAGCTATTCATGTATGTAAAACGCTGCTCGATGAAGGAGCACGACTCCACATATACGACCCAAAAGTTGAACAGGACCAGATCTTCTACGAGCTAACAAGTCCGTACTTAACATCGGAGCCAGAAATTGTAAAGAGTAATGTAGAAATCCACAACACAGCGGTCTCAGCTTGTACGGGGGCTCATGCGTTGGTTCTATGTACAGAATGGGACGAGTTCAAGTCTTTAGACTTTAAAAAGATCTACGAAGTGATGATGAAGCCAGCGTACATATTTGATGGTAGAAAAATCTTGAGTCACGAAGCGTTACAGAACATTGGGTTCCATGTCCAGACCATTGGCAAGCGGTTGAGCAGAGTCGGCAGTATAAGAGCCCAAGGGAGTCAAACTATGCCTTAATGTGAGTATTTTAAGCATTTTTAATTAGTTTAATACTTTCAATTGCAATCCGTCAAAAATACCTCTAATTTACTTGAATTTCTGATAACATTTTGACATTGATTGTTGTCAAGATGAGATTACAACTACATTTTGAAGATTTTTGAAATATGGGGAATTGTCCTTCAATTTAAGCTAAAACAATTTTTTGGTAATCATAAACAGAGCTTTCCAAATATTACCAAAGGTTCCAAAAAAATTGGTGTAGTTTTAAGAATCACATTGATTTATGCTAAACGAAAACATCGTGAGGAAACCTGGACTTGATTTCGTCTGAAATCAAGTCCAGGTTTTGAGGCCTTTGTCCTGCTGTGGAACAGTTACGTATGTTGATACACATGTAGCGGCATCTACAAACGCCACAAGCGAGCTACGTGTCACACTGACGTCACGCAAAATCCTGCATCGCGCAATCAAAGTTTACCGCGCAACTAGCAAATATACAATGTCCCGACATCAACCGTCGGGCAGTTGCCCACCAGACACGACCCCTGTCTGGTCGGAGAATCCTCCCTTTTCTATGGAGGTATTAGTGAACTTTACACCCTGTTAACATACAGCCTTGCCTGTTGCCATCAACCGGGCACAAATTCAGACTCCGGGCTGCTACTGAGAAATTCCAGATGAGATTGTCACATAGGTATGGGTCACAGAGGCGATGATGTACAAAAACCAGCCAAGTGAGAGTTGAACTCGCGCACGAAGAGTTCCGTAGGTACCATTATCTATAAAAACGGCAAAAAAATCATGTCTGTTGTATGGGAGCCCCCCTTAAATATTTATTCTATTCTGTTTTTTAGTATTTGTTTCTTTAAAACTTTTGTTTTTTTGAAAATTTCAACTGTCTAACTATCACGGTTCATGAGATACATCCTGGTGACAGACGGACAGACAGAAGGACGGACAGCGGAGTCTTAGTAATAGGGTCCCCTTTTACCCCTTGGGTACGGAACCATAAAAAACAATTTTTGCTAATACTTGTAGGCCCTTATCGCAGAACTTCACTCACGATTCAAGCATTACTTCAAAACTATTTTAGAGCCATTTGATTGGTTGAAACTAGTAAGTAATGCTTGAGTCGTGAGTGAGTTTCTGTAATACGGGGTATGGTGTCATTTTAAAGGCAGCGAATTGTCTTTATTATTTCCTACTAGCTTTTGCCCGCGGCTTCGCTCGCGTTAATTTAGACTGACTATCAATTCGGGTTATAATTCAATCATGATTCGAAAGACACGTGGCGCCATCTATTATCAAGTATTATCATCAATTCATAAATTATATTAATCATCTATTATCTATTAAGGACGTTGTTGTTGTTTTCCTCGGGAACAGTACTTTTTTGCGGGATGAAAGGTATCCTATGTCCGTTTCTGTACACCTGACAACGTATATGCAAAATTTCAGGGTGATCGGTTCTGTGGTTTAGGCGTGAAAAGGTAACAAACAAACAAACTTACTTTCGCATTTATAATATTAAGTTAGGATACTAGCTGCGCCCCGCGGTTTCACCCGCATAAGTCTTGATCCCGATGAAATATCGGGATAGTAAGTATCCTATGTTTTAATCCAAGTCATGGTCTACCTATGTGCCAAATTTCATCTAAATCCGTTCTGCCGTTTTTGCGTGATTGAGTTACAAACATCCAAACATCCACACTTTCACATTTATAATATTAATAATTAATATTAAAATATTAAATATTAATTAATATATTAATTAATAATATTAATATATTAATATTAATAATTAATAGTTAGGAAGTATATATATAAGTTAGGAAGTTACGATTTCCTTACATGCGAGTAGATACCTACATCGTTCATGCTACGCAATACATTCGATTTTAAACTTAAATACAAACGAATAAAGCCTGAAATTAATTATTTTACTGAAGCATATGGAGAAAGCGAGTAATTTTGAGCCTTAATACGTATGAATTAACGGTTTAAATCTAACAAATGAAATAAATTCGTTTCACTTTAGTTAATTTCTGATAAACGTCATGCCATTGTTATAACAAAATATATTTCAACAGAATTGCATGGCCATTAAGGAATAATTTATCTGTCGAACAGTTGTAATTTCTATTCAGCATTAGGCCCTTTGTACACACACGTTTTTCTTGCCGTGAAAATTTACGGTTTATTCGCCGTGTGTAGGCACGGTCGTCAGGGTCTGGACACGTCACCACGCCGCGGCGCCGCCACCGTGAAACGGCATGACGTCGTACCGCGCCACGGCGGCGTCGTGTACGATGCGCCGCGCCGGCTCACGGCGCACCCGCTCAGCAGTTGATGTTTCGCTGTCGCAAAGTTCTTACGAGTTAATGCAAAAAAAATGGCTGATAATACCCTGAGAATTGAGGATTATAAGGACAAAAAGTCTTGCACTAACACGTACGAACTTTGCGACAGCGAAACATCAGTGTTGTATGGATCACTACGGAAGCTTGTTGATGGACACGTTTTTTCTACGGCCCGGTTTATACGCCGTACCGGGCGTCGCTCCACATTGACCCACGGTTAAGCTAAGCACGTGTGTAAGCAGTTTCGCTTTGTATGAAAGCGGGACCGTCCACTGCGACCCGCGGCCACGCTACGCACGAATACGTGGCTCCCAAACGAATGAACCGCGCAGCTGACGGCAGCCTACGTAGCAGTGTACAGTCGCCTTTAAGATGGTTTATAAAGACAGTTTCTAATGAAGGTCGGTCAAAACTAATTGTAGATGGCGTGTCCGTAGCTGGGTCCCTGACGCCTACCAATAAATTTGACATTTCGTTCATTCATTCCATTTCGTGTTCATTCATGAGTTTGGTTTCGTTTCACTATTTCGTTATTTTCGGTAATTTCAATATTTATTCGACAAGAAAAGAGTCAGAATTAAAAACTTTAAATATGTCTTATTTCCTCGTAAACACAATCTTCAAAATGTTTCCGTTATAACCTCGAATTCTGTTAAAATAATTATCTGCGAATCGCTTTAAGCCACAATCTTCTAAGTTTAGGTCTTTCATAAAATGGTAGATTCCAGTTTTCGAGCATTGAGGAACACAAAAACGAGTCAGTTTCGCGAAACTAAATAAAAACCACCTCACGCCTTACATAAGCTTGTTTTGGCATCTAGCGACGTCAGCGCCATTTTGACAATTGCCTTCCCTATTGTAACTCCAAAACAATGACTCAAAGTTATAATGGAGAGATCAATCTGGATTAAACAGACGATTCTGCGCCAGATCATCTGACCGGATGAATGCACACATAATAATAATAATAATATCCGCCCGACCGAATTTCGACCACGGCGGCTAATCTCAACGAAGATTACACAGGAGATGTTATAGTGCACATGTGTGTGCGCAAACACACGTACAGACCGCGAGGTCTAAGCTGAGTTCCTTTACTTTCATAGTCCGATGGGATGGCAATCCGGGGAGAGATGAGATGAGAGACGGCTTTACATGCTTTCCGAGGCAGGAGCGGTAAACAACTTCCAAACACCGGGCTCCTACTGAGCAATTCTTCTTCTTCTGGATCAGATTGTTTAAGTTCAACAATTTGTTTTTAATATCGTGTTACCCAGTAACTGGGTTGTGGATGTCAGATAGGCAGTCGCTCCATGTAAAATACTGGTATTTAGCTGCGTCTGAGGGCCCAGAAAAAAGTAACATTCGATTAGCGATGACGCTAGTATAAAAGCCAAAAAATGTATGGGGTTGACATAACCTATCGAAATGTCACGTGATCATAGGTCAACGAATAGAAATTAGCTAGGCAATGTTAACATCATTCGATTCTATCATGGTCTAAAAAAACAAGGTCTGGCACTCTGAGAGTGACACAAGCTTACGTCACTATCCAGTTGCCACTTTATTGTAACAAAACAAGAAGTATGGAAACATTTTCAGTCACCATTCTGTTAAAAAATATATATCAAGCATTTAAATTGTCGTTTTGTTTTTCTAATTAAACGAAACAATTCAATTTAAACTTATACCGACGTAATTGTTAGTTAAAACTTCACTGATTTATCGGATTCGCACAGGTAATAAAGGCGGTTGGGGAGTTATTATGACACACTACTGGTAACACAGCAGTGATGACGTGGGCTTGTGTCACCCACGTGACCACTGTATCTCGGAATGCTATACCTGGCGAAGTATATTATTATACCATGGATTCTGTGAAACGAATCGACAGCGTCGACCGATTACTTCCATACAGATGCGTAGCCAAGTGCCACTTTGTGACAAGCGTTATCGCTAGTTTTCGATTCGTATGATGGAAAAATTAGCGAAAGCGATAGCGATTATAGAGATAGAATCGCTCCAAAGCGAATGCCATTTGTCTAGGCCCTCTGGTTAGACTGCAAGTCGACCCCAACATAATAGGGAATAACCTGAGCATATGATGTTGAGTAATTGTTCCGGTCAGTCGTAGGCGATCGATCTTGAGACCGAAACAGCCACACATGATAGGGATTCTGATGAGCGGAGCCCGAGAGGGAGAGGGCGGAGCGCGAGAGGGAGAGGCAATCGCTGCGCCCTCGCGCTCCTAGTCGCCGCAGAAGGAGACACCCTGGGCGTCGGGAGTAGTTTGCCGACTCCCGGCCACCGTAGGCGCGGGCTTGCGGACGGCGAGCAATGGGCAGCTCGCCGTCCGGTAAGGACCAGGCCCGGGTCGACGGCGCGACGTGTTCCACGCGCGCCTCAAAGAGATGTCAGCACCATTGACGGGGTCCGATAAGGCCGATGCCTGCTGGGGTCGCGGATTGTTCGAAAGAGTTACCGTGGTCTTGGCGCACAGGCAACTGAAGGAACACGGGTGGGTTTTAGTCAGTAAGAGTCTGACACGCCCTTCCGCTCCACCCAGAGCGGGAGAGGTCATTTGATGATTTCCCAGCCCAAAAAAAAAGGGGTTCTGATGTGGTCAGATGGATCTTAAGATGAGACTGACCATCATAATAATCTACCTGCCTTTTCCTATGTTGGGGTCGGCTTCAAGTCTAACTGGATGCAGCTGTATACTAGTATTTTACATGGAGCGACTGCCTATCTGACCTCCACAACCCAGTTACTGGGTGACACGATACCACGCTTACTATTAACAGCAAATTGTTGAAGTTAAACAGTCTGATCCTTCGTCTATATAATTGCTTAGTAGCAGCACGAAGTCTTCAAGTTGGTGGTGTGTGGTACCCCTCGTGCCTAGGAAAGCACCCCCCCAGGGTTTTACTGGTTTTCAGACTTTCGGGCTTCTTGGCTATCCGTAACGATTGTCAAAGATCAACGAATGACAGTCGCGTGCGTTCCGAGGCATGGAGGGGGTCTCGGTCTTCGATTTTTTTATTTTTTTATTGAATAAAACATTTACAAAAAGTGTACATTTAGCCAACAGTAGTAATATTTTCTATACAGTTTTAGTGCCTAAAAATAAACTAACACTAAAATTTGATTACAGATGCAAGTAATGATGATTCGGAATTACAATATAAGGTAGAGACTCGCCCGGTCTAGGTTAATTCAAACCTGTGTTTCAGGCCATCACTTTACATTTCAATTAAATTGGGACAGTAAAATTTAAGTTGAACTGATAAAAATAATCTATTAACAACTATGAAATGTTTAACTGATCCATCCATGGACCGACCTCGGCTAGCGTGACTTTATTCTGTAGTTTAACCTAGGCATCAGTACGGCGTAGCACGAGTTTCCATGATCCCCGGCTCAAGTGTGGGACCGGGGTGGATTTTAGTCAAGAAGAGTCTGACAGACCCGTCCGCCCGGCCCAGGGCAGGGGACATCCATTAGGATTTTCAAAACCGGAACAAATAAAAAAAGAAAAAAGGAAGGTTTCACTATGGTTAACCGTAACACATACTTAACAATAAAATATTGATAAGAATTTTCTCAGAATTAAATATTGTCATTGACCTGAATCCATGATTCATTCACATACAAATAAATGAAAAAAGTGGACAACTGCGAGTCGCACTCGCAGACCGTGGGTTCCGTACCACCGTCAAATATTTAACACTATATAATTACTAGGTTTTGCTCACGGCTTCGCCCGCGTAGATGTCGGAAATTATCCCACGGGAACGTACTACCGGGATAAAAAGTATCCCACGTGTTAATCCAGGTTATAAACTATCTGTGTTCCAAATTCCATCCAAATCCGTTCAGTAGTTTTTGCGTGAATGAGTAACAAAACATTCATTCATCCATCCATCCATCTATTCATCCATCCTCACAAACATTCACATTTATAATATTAGTAAGTAGGATGTTTTTTAAATACTTTAGTATAAAAACACGTTCCTTGTTGGGGGCTTTAATTTTATTATTTGTTGTTATAGCGGCCATAAGTACAGACTCTGTGAAACTTTCTGTGACAGACAGACGGATAGCGGAGCCTTAGTTATAGGGTCCCGTTAAATGATAAATGTTATTTATTTATGAAAATTGGTTTAAAAAAAACACACGTCAAGATTAAATTAATGACCGAAACAAACTCAGTCGTTGGCACCCTTTGGCTACGGAACCCTAAAAATATCGGTATCTCTGTATTGTTGTTTACAAAACAATAAAAACAACATTAGGTCATGTTTTCTTTGTTGTCATTGGTAACCATAGATAACCATAATAATCCACGTCTCGTTCTAAAAATATTAACTACTAGTTTTTGCCCGCGGCTTCCGCCGCGTGGATGTCGGAAATTATCCCACGGGAACGCACTACCGGGATAAAAAGTATCCTACATGTTAATCCAGGTTATAAACTATCTGTGTTCCAAATTCCATCCAAATCCGTTCAGTAGTTTTTGCGTGAAAGAGTAACAAACATCCATACATCCATCCTCACAAACTTTCACATTTATAATATTAGTAGGAGTAGGATTGCCCCTATACGCGTATCGTTTAAAGACTCCTGCAAACAGGTGCGACGCGACAGCGCGACGCGACACTAGTAAAACAATTTCTATGAAAACTTCATGGAAATTGTTCTACGAGAGTCGCGTCGCGCTTGTGTGCGGGAGGTTTAAAAATGCCATCTTCCATGAGTATTAAGTCAACAGTTAATTATTAAACAAATGACTAATTAAACGGAATACTAATAGAAACAATATTAATTCAAGTGTTTATAAAAATCAATAATGAAAATGTATGAAAGTTTAAAATTCGGTAGGTACAATATAACATTACTTACGAAATATTTTATAAGTTAAATTACAATACGTGCCACGAGATGAGACTTGCCACAGCACATGGTTTGACTTGCGCAGTAGACTATTTATAGGTTTCTTTAGCGGTATAAGGTCTGAGGCGAGAAGCGACCACCGACCGACCGACCAAATTAAGGATAACTATTTCCTACAGGCCCTGCAGTCTCGACAAATAGAACGACAAAAATCGGTCGTTAAGTCTAATCGATGTCAAATTTCTTTAATAGATTTCAACCTTATGCTTTCGATATAAAGTTGAAAATCTATTAAAGAAATTTGACATCGATTCGACTTAGCGACCGATTTTTGTCGCTGTCTAATGTCGAGAAGGCTGGGCCGGCAGTCTCGACATGGATAGCGACAAAAATTGGTCATTAAGTCTAATCGATGTTAAATTTCTTTAATAGATTTTCAACCTTATATTTTCGAGATAAAGTTGAAAATCAATTAAAGGAATTTGACAACGATACGACTTAGCGACCGATTTTTGTCGCTGTCTAATGTCGAGAAGGCTGGGCCGGCAGTCTCGATATGGATAGCGACAATAATCGGTCGTTAAGTCTAATCGATGTCAAATTTCTTTAATAGATTTTCAACCTTATGCTTTCGATATAAAGTTGAAAATCTATTAAAGAAATTTGACAACGATTGGACTTAGCGACCGATTTTTGTCGCTGTCTAATGTCGAGACTGCAGGCCTAGGACTGTACTTGGGCCCTAATTCACTATGACCACTTAACGATTCCTTACTTCGAAACCACGTCAATTCCTTATCTACCCACAACATCTGCTAATAACGTATTCTCTATGATACAATAAACGAAACCGTTTCGACAAGACTCGATATTGACGTGGTAAGATTACGCGGGGAATAATAATTATCATACAGAATTGGGGTCCTGCGCAGGCTCCCACGACTGACGCTCTTCAAATCTCATCTTTCCTGGCGCGTATTGGACTACATTTTTTATGCGCACAGCCAAAGTGTGGAACTCTCTGTCAGCGTCTGTCTTCCCTTCCACATTTAACCCGTCTGGCTTCAAAGCAAGTGTGAACAGCCATCTTCTACGCAAGCTCGTTCCATCATAGACTTCATACATCGCTTTTTACCAGGCGAGATCGAGGTCAAGAGCAGGCCGTTACCGCATTTTTTTTTATTGCCAGTTGGGCTCTTTACCTCGATAATCAAAAAAATCAGTATAAACAGATTTTTAACTCAACAGACAGATTTTTGCAGATCAGGGCTAAATCCGAAACTATGGGTATTAGAGTCTTAGCGGTATCTACATCGCCACATGCGAGTTACCCGTCACACTGACGTCACGCAAAATCCTGCATCGCGCATGCAGAGTTTACCGCGCAAATAGCATAATATATACAACGTCCCGACATCAAACGTCGGGCAGTTGCCCACCAGACACGACACCCGTCTGGTCGAACGATCCTACCTTTTCTATGGACTGAACGTTACACCCTGTTCCTCATACCTCCATAGAGCAAAGTGCTCAAAGAAACCATGACTTCGATTTTTAAGAAACATTTTGCTCCATATTTTGTTTTTTGAAAAGGTTTTGCCTGATCCAGGATATTTTACAAAAAAAATAAGCTGTATTTTTATACTGAGCCATAGTGTTATTGACAAGGATCAAAGACTGCTCTATTTTCTTCCGTACGTCTTTTTTAACAGTCCTCGCAGAGTTAACTCTTTTCGTTTTGTAACCGTAGTCTCGTCCTGGGTTCGATTCCCAGGTCGGGCAGTGTTATTGGGTTTTCCAATAGGAATTTCTTTACAGCCCGGAGTTTGGAAGTTGGCGGTGTGATACCCCCGTGCCTCGGTGCGCACATTAAAAGCCGTTGGTCCTGCACCTGATCCACAGTATAATAAAGTAAGCAGTATTCCGTCTCGACAATGTCCTTCAAAACTCAAACTCAAAGTATTTATTCCAAACTAGCTTTTGCCCGCGGCTTCGCTCGCGTTAATTTAGACTGACTATCAATTCGGGTTATAATTCAATCATGATTCGAAAGACACGTGGCGCCATCTATTATCATAAGAACGTTATTGTTGTTTTCCTCGGGAACAGTACTTTTTTGGGGACCAAGGGTACCCTATGTCCGTTTCTGTACAACTGATAACGTATATGCAAAACTTCAGGGTGATTGGTTCAGTGGTTTAGGCGTGAAAAGGTAACAAACAAACTTACTTTCGCATTTATAATATTAGTTAGGATTAGGATAAACCAATTAATTAAAGACACTTTTGAATTGTCAAGGGGTCGGTCAGTCAGAAAGATGAAGCTAGTTGCCCATTCCAAAGCGTAGTAGGTACCTATGGAGAAGAACGGGCAAGAAACTCCACGGACACTTTTTAAATCAAAATATTGTTACAAAAAATTGGTGACATCATTCATGTTGAAAATAGACATGTGAGAACGATGTAGAAAGACGAAATGTCCGTAATAAAAAAGATATAAAAACATAAAAAAACAATTCAGAAATTAAAATAAGCCGTGGCAGCTAAGAGATGACCAGTCCCAACTGACGGCGCCCGTTCACGAACATAACGTATGGATCAGCACCATTCAGCTCAACCATTTTGAAGGGATCTTAATGATCCAACACACGCCACCACCAGCGAGGCATTTGAGTGAGCATGACATACTCTCAGCCGCCAGGGCACATTCAAATCAATTAAAGACGAACCTAGTCAATGGTAGCTTTATAGAAGGTACATAGTGCTTACCTAATGCGAAATATTTGCCCACGGCCGCTCGGTGGATAAACACACACTAGGGTTGCCCACTGACTGTGTCTTTTGAGTTGTAACGGTACTTTATAAGTCCGATAAGTTTAATTAAGGGAGAGCATTGTTTTTTAAAACGTTGTGATTTTTGAAGGATTTTTGTCCTGTGCATTAAAATGTTTTTCACAAATTCGTGAAAAACATTCGAATTTGTGAAAAACATTTAAACCTAACAAGGTTTGTTTGCTAATAATTCATCTCGGCACATCAGCCGAAGCCATTCAGATATTCAGTTTTTTTTTTTAGATATTATCCGTTTATTCTTAAGTTTAGAAACAAAATACTTACTATAAAAAAGTTACATAAAAACGTCAGCGATGACATATATCTAAATACTCAGGTTAATTCACAAATTGATAGTTTATCACAGAGATGTATGAAACAAATATGTTAATTTGTCTAAGGTAATTTAAGTAGGTAATGTTAAATCCCTATCGAAATAAATTTGCTTATCGTCTGGTAAATTTTATGTAGATAAAAATTGCATTTTACATCTAATCATTTGGGTGAATAGTTTAGATTTCACGAACGTGTTTTTGATCGCGGGATGCACGATAAAGACTTTCTGTGAGAGACTGAAATCCACACGGGCGAAGCCGCGAGTAGAAGCTAGTATAGGTATATTTTGTTCCTTTAATCGGGCATTGATCGTATGGAAAACAGATACTCACCTACTAAGTACCTGTCAAGGAAATTATCCTCGCTACGCTTCAATCAATATAAAATTCTTGAGATTCCCTTCAAAATGGTTGAGCTGAATGGTGCTAATCCATGCGTCATGTTCGTGAACAGGCGCCGTCAGTAGGGAGTGGTCATTTCTTAGCTGCCACGGCTTATTTTAATTTAATTTAATATTTGAATTGTTTTTGTCTTTTTATTTCTGACGCTTTTAGTGTTCTGCATCATTCTCACATGCATAATTTCAACATGAATGATGTAACCAATATTTTGTAACCATATTTTGATTTAAAAGAGTGTCCGTGGAGTTTCTTGCCCGTTTTTCTCCATAGGTACCTACTACGCTTTGGAATGAGCAACTAGCTTCATAATGATAATCATAATCATTTATTTGTCAGAATATGGTACATTATAATGGTCTTAAGATTATCAAGTGGTGTCATCACATTCTGCCAAGTATGGCGTGCAAATATTAGGTACATACATTTATTACAGGGCAGAGATTATTAGTTTAGTATTAACATTATTGATTGCATATTACGAATTAAAATTATAATTTGAAGTATGTCGGTTAAAAATAATATTATAAACACACAATTTATTTAGGATGTCAAAGTATCATTAAATGTCAGAGTATCAAAGAGTAAGATGTCAAAGTATAAAAAAATACAATTAGGATGTCAAAGTATCATTCAAATAGTCGTTTAAATTATAATAACATTTATTACATAGCAAGTCTTTAAGTTTACTTTTAAATCCATTTAAATTAAATTCTTTGATTGATTTAGGAATTTTGTTATAAACCTGCGGAGCTATGCAGAATATGCTTTTCCACATTAGAGCTGCTTTGGCTCTCCGCCCGCGTAACATAATCATTCCGCCTGTTACGTTTAACAGTATCTGACAGGTGAGGAAGCTTCGTCTTTCTTTCTGATCGACCGACCCCTTGACAATTCAAAAGTGCCTGTAATTGGTTTATTTGAAATAAATGCTTTGAGTTTGAGTTTATAAAATACCTACATAAATACATCAAAACTAAAAATAATGTTATTTTTATAGGCTTTCTTAGCCAACTGTGCTGGTTTAAAAAAAAAAGTTATTTCTGTTTTCGATATTGATGGATTCAAACATAAACTGAACAAAACAGTCCATAACTTCATGCCATATTTCAAGTTAATAAATGGAGTGAGGGAGGGTGAGAGTGTCTCGCACCGTCCGACCGCGGCTTTATGTAACTCATGGTATAATAATATACTTCGCCAGGTATAGCATTCTGAGACACAGTGGTCACGTGGGTGACACAAGCCTACGTCATCACCGCTGTGTTACCAGTAGTGTGTCATAATAACTCCCCTATCGCCTTTATTACCTGTGCGAATCCGATAAATCCATGAGGTTTTAACTAACAATTACGTCGGTATAAGTTTAAATTGAATTGTTTCGTTTGATTAGAAAAACAAAACGACAATTTAAATGCTTTATATATATTTTTAACAGAATGGTGACTAAAAATGTTTCCATACTTCTTGTTGTGTTGCAATAAAGTGGCAACTGGATAGTGACGTAAGCTTGTGTCACTCTCGGAGTGCCAGACCTTTGATTTTTTAGACCATGATGTAACTGCGGCACACGCGCGACTGTTGAGTACTGGTGTATACCGACATTTTGAAGCGCGTCGTTACGGCGGATTTGTATGAAGACGTATTACTGCTTACTTTATTATACTGTGCGTGGCTGATCTCTCTCCAGAAATGACATTTTGAACTAGGTACAGTTTATTTATTTTATTTCTTGTTTTTATTTTTTTGTATGCTGCACTGGTTGACGTCATCACGTCAACGCCGTGCCGGCTGTCGCTGGAAACCAACGCTGGGACTCTGTCTCACATAGGGTCGTAGCATTATGCTGAGCAATTGCCGTTTTGCGTGCATATTTCCCCCCAACTAGTTCTTTTTTGTATTTGTGTTTTTTTCTGCGTCATGTTTACCGCAAATAAACGTATTTTCTTTATTTCTTTTCTTTTTCCGGTCGTGTCGGATTGCGGTACAAAATAAGTCTCCGGGCTGCTACTGAGAAATTCCTTAAAGGAAAACCCAATGAGTCTTAACTAATTTGCAGAATAAAAAAAAAACTTATCGTATGTACAAAAAGAAGGTTATTTCGGCAGACGCTCACATATTATAGTAATGACGGCAGACAGTGATTAAGTTTCCAAGAAACGTGCGTTCAATACAAACAGACGCACGATTTTGGCATAACTTTGGAGTTCGGTAACCGACAGGAAAAGAACGGTTTATCTGTACTATATACTATATTGTATATATCTATATACCAATAATAAAGCTGAAGACTTTGCTTTTGTTTTTTTTTTTTGTTTGTTTGAACGCGCTAATCTCTGGAACTACCAAACAGATTTGTTTTTGTTTTTGCATTTTATAGCCCAATTCTTGAGGAAGGCTATAGGCTATTTAACATCACGCTAGGCCTGTTAGGAGCCGAGCAAAATTAAAAAAAGTCAGAAAGAACGCTAAGCGAAAACGAAGTAATAGAGCGGGCGGGCGATGCGATGCGATGCGGTGGGTCGGGGGCCGATGCACTTTTATAAAAAATGTGGCTATTATTTTAGTGTAATAATAATAATAAATAATTTATTTCAAATTCATCCTAAGATTACATCCATATTTGTTACTAAAATTGTGAGCTCACAAACTAATGTTAGTAATAAAATAATGGAACTTTAAAATAAAAAAAATAGTGTAGTGTAGTATAGTGTGTGTAGTGTATCTTACGACTTCTTTTTAAATAGTTTTTAAGCTATTGCATAGCTTTTATCGCGGGCTTTGAGCGCGGCGACCGAATCAAGAAATTCCGTAACGAAACTAAAACCTAACACCTCCACCCCGCCTACCATGTAGCTCGGCCGAGCGTTCGCTTAACGTGTATGTATATGGTACGACTGTACTTGAATTAATATCAAAGAAACAAAAATACTGCATAAATAAATAATTATAATTGCATAAGTTGATAAAAATTGCTATGCAATAGCTTTACCGCGGCAGTCCCCGAGTGCCACACGTGTTTTTTTTATTTGGTTTAAGAACGCAACGTATAATTTCCTTCCACACTTCTTCCTAGACCTAGTCAATGGTACGGAACCCTTCGCGCGCGAGTCCGACTCGCACTTGGCCGGTCTTATTTTTTCTTTCTATCGCCATGTAGAACTAATCAACGCTTCATTTATTTGCCGCATACTATCCAATTTTAAATACGATAACAATGTTTAAACTGCTGTTACTGCACTAAATAAACACAACGACACTCAGACCATGCAAAATTATATAATAGAGCTTCAAACCACCATCATTTCCCAATTATGTTGTGGTCAGCTTCAAGTCTAACCGGATGCAGCTGAACACCAGTATTTTACATGGAGCGGCTGCCTATCTGACCTTTACAACCCAGTTACTGGGTAACACGATACCCCTTGGTAAGACTGCTTCACAGACTTTTGGGATTTAAATACGTTTGCTTCAGTGATTTCCCTTTTCCTTCACTACAGATAAGCAGCTCACGTCCTTGAAATTGGAAATATTGATTACACACTTGGTAACTTATATCTTTAAGTACCACTTCTAATAATTACTTTGATGGCACTATCTACACGTGAATCAGTTCCTTGAAAGATTGCCATCACACACTCTAAAGCACGAAGATTAAAAACATGTGATTTGAAAGTTACAGTACAGTAGACTGCACATCAGTGATAATTCTTTGGCCTTGAGCTGCCCTAGCGTACTCAATTAATCAACTCAGCCTATAACAGCCCAAGATAGGCATCTCCCAGGCTGTGCCATGACACCCTGTCCTCCGCCTTCCGCATCCAGTCTGTCCCAGCCGCCTTTTTAAGGTCATCAGCGATAAGCCCTTCGACAAACGTGGCTAGCCCACTGCCACTTCAGTTTGCTTACTCTGCAAGCAATGTCGGTAACTCTGGTTCCTTCCCGGATAATTTCATTTCAAATTTTATCCTTCAAAAAAAGTCCGAGCATAGCCCGCTGTATAGCCCGCTGAGCGACCTTGAATTTGTGGACCAGCCCGACTGTTTGTGACCACGTTTCACAACCGTATGTCCTAGCGGGCAGGAGTGCAGGACGCACTGGTAGAAGACCTTATAGTCTTCAAACATTTATCATATCACATCTATAGAATTAGAGACAGCGACAGAGTTACCAAAGAAGAAAAGGTCAGCTTATACTGTCTTTTTTAACCGCTGACCTGGACTTCCGTACCTGGGGGCCTAATCTCTAAAACCGTCAACGAAGATATAGGCCCGTCTGAAAGTACTTTGAAACTTTGGAGTAAACCCTACACCCGATTAATTAACTGTTTTGGACAGGTAAAACCCATCGGGAGTAGGGACAGCTGTCACTTCGTGGTGTCATTCATTCTTAGGTCGGGCCCAAAACTAATCTTATGTCCTTATGTGATACGGAGTAGGAAACGCCCGTAACGTTGGCCGAAACTACGGATTTCTTAGAGAGTAGAACCCCTGGATGTAGCTACATATCGCATATCGAGTCTTAGAAAAAAATCGTCTTAGTAGAGCGTTATGTCTGTCACTGTGACCGTCTCTTTCTAAAGGTCGAAGTGTCATATTAACGGGTATTGTATATTCCTCGACTGCCCCGAGTCCCGTGGTTGAAAGTGCGGCTACTGTGTATGGGGTACGGGGTTTGTGGATCCCCAGATCGTGTTGTTGGGTTTCTTCATCAGGTTTTTCTTGGTAGCTGCCCAGAGGTTGGGTTTCTGCCCGGTTAATGGCTATAGGTTTGCCTCTTATTCACTGGCGGCATCTACAACGCTACATGCTGACGTCCCGCCAAATCCTGCATCGCGCAAGCAGAGTTTACCGCGCATCTAGCATATATACAACGTCCCGACATCAAACGTCGGCCCCACCAGACACGACACCCATCTGGTCGGAGGATCCTCCCCTTTCTATGGAGGATGAGTTAACTTTACACCCTGTTCCTCATACCTCTATAATTCTACGGGACAACATAACTGGCGAAATGTGGGTGTATTTAAGACACCTCTGCTTACAGGCTGGCGAATTCAGGCGTGATTTTATGTTATCACCTGAGCGAATCAATCCTTCCCAGTTAAAACACTAGAAAGAGGTGCAGGGCTGGCGTTTTGGGGTAATAGTCAAAAATCAAATTCAAAACAAGACACTTTTGAACGTCAAAATTAACAAGACAATAGAATTGATTCTACTTGCCCGTTCCAAAAGGTAGTTTCGCGTGGAGAAGAACGGGCGTCTCTCCACCGTTACCCTTTTAAAATGGGACTGTCTTACGTAATTTTGACGTCCAAAAACTCCTGATTCTCAGCCCAATTCTATAAAAGGACTTGATTTTGAATCTTTACAATCTCAAGTTTCAACTTTCGCTTCATGCAGTGGTTGCTCCGACCGTTCGTAAGCGCATATATCCTGGCTGTAACCAGTACCCACCACAAATATTAGGAATTATGGCGATTTCAGACGAATCTGTAGGAAGAAAGGAACATGTTTACTTCAGTCTACCTTCAGTTCGCTGCTGTGGGAACGAAGACGCGTCTCCGTCAGTCGCTTCATGTAAAATATTGGTATTCAACTGCGTTCGGTTAGACTGGAAGCCGACTCCGACATAGACAAGGAAAAGGCAGATTGATAGATTTTTGGGAACGAAGACGCGGCAATACTTGTAGCTAGTAATATTCGACAATCTCATAAGATTACATCATTGGCTTCCGAGCCAAAATCTCGTTTTATTTTAGTCTACCTGTACGATGAGTTGCATTAGTACATATCTAGATCAAATCTAGAATATTTATTAGCTAATGCAGACTCGATTAGTTGTTTAAAAACTGGGCTAGTGCGTCTCGGACCACGCACAATGAAGGGTTCCGTAGTTGCCATGAATTTATCCCAACAAATTTAACATTGTAGATGAAAAACATGTTCTCCCATACGCTCCAACTGCAAATGTAAGTTGGTCGATTATTATTCGTGAACTTGTTAACTACTTGATGGCTGTGTTAGTTTTCCTTTCAACTTCGTTATATACAATACTATCGGGTTTTTTTTCACATATCCAAAAACAACCATTTAGCTAGCAGGGGGAGGGACACTTGACTCTAAGAAAAAACTTTTTTACAAATAAACAACCAACTTCCAAAAAAAACACTAAAAAGACGTGAAAAATAACTTTAATTTCAGAAGTCGGTGTCTTTGGTTGTGTTTTTTCGTTTTTGGCCACCGATTTCCGAAATTAAAGTTATTTATCACGTTTTTTTGTGTTTTTTTTTTTGGAAGTCGGTTGTTTTTTGTAAAAATGTTTTTGTTTCCACTTTTTAGTTGTGGTACCTACCCGACACACATTCGTATACCACTACTTGATATGTAAATAACCGTGACAGGAAATTATTAACACATCATCAATATACACGAAGTGGAAAAAATACGCAGTATTAAGGATAACTCAAAAAGTACTGGTCAGAACTGGATCAAATTTAAATGGGACCACATGTGAAGCACCAGCTCTCAAATAAAAAAGAATCATCCAAATCGGTTCACCCAGAAAAAAGTTCTGAGCTAACACACTTGAGAACCACCTCCTTTTTTTGAAGTCGGTTAAAAAATGAGCACTTTAGAGCTTAATATTTCGCATACGGATCACTTAATCGACAAATTGATTTCACAAACCCGGAATATTTTTGAAAGACCTATCTAACGACACCCCACACCATGAGGTAGACGAGAAAAAATAAACATCCCCATTTTACGTGTACAGGAAGTGCAAAAAAAAAACCATTCTAAATTACAGCTTTCTAGTACGAAGTGTCTCTGAGCTAAGCTGCGGACAGAGGGACGAACATGGCGAAACTATATGGGTTCCTTGCTGACTACGAAACCCTAAAAACTGGTCATAAGTTGCAAAATATTGGTATTAGAGGGGTATCGTGTTACCCAGTAACTGGGTTGTCGAGGTCAGACAGGCAGTCGCTCCATGTAAAATACTGGTATTCAGCTGCATCCGGTTAGACCGGAAGCCGAATCCGACATATTTGGGAAAAGCCAGGCAGATTGTTTTGGGCGAAAACTCACCGAATTTCTGTCGCGAATATTTAGCTGGTGAGAGTCGTGTGGTGGCGTTCCTCTAAGACTTAAGGGGGACACGCTAAGGTTGCCTGCGAAATTCAAATTTACTTACGTTTTTTTGCAATTTGCAGGCCAGTGCCAGGTTGTATGTTGATTAAAATATGATTCGCGGCCGTAACAAATATGGCTTTACAGAAATATAATCATTAGAATCAGCAATACAACTGCTTAAGTTAGAATTGGCCTCAAATAGTCCTGAAATAGTCGTTCAATAGGATAATATGAACTTATAGAGATGTATTGATGATTTTTGTGATTATAATTCTATAAATAAATATTTGCTACGGCCGCGAATCATTTTTAGATCGACATACTTCCTGATACTGACCTGCAAATTGCAAAAAACGTAAGAAAATTTGAATTTCGCGGGCTACTCTGATTCTAACGTTTTGGATCCTTTATTTAGTCAAGCAGACATATGAGTCATGTTTAGCATTAGTTAAACGTAAATATTTATTATACCGCAGAAACGGAGCCGTGTATTAACAGCAGTTCACATCTCACGGCATCATGTAGACAGTACACATATTATCACGCTTCTATTCTCCGAAGGGTTGGGCAGTGGGTTAGGGACCATACCATCCAAGTATTACGTAAAGAAAGAAAGAAAAGACATTTATTTGCGGTAAACATGACGCAAAGAAAAACACTCAAACACAAAAAAGAACGAGTTGGGGGAAAATATGCACCAGGGGTGGGGGGTTTGCTTTGCTTATTTTTGATGACATGGGGGACGGGGGGTCTGGAAGGTGTTTACTTTTTCTGATTTTTCTGCAATTGATTTGAACTTTTATGGCAACCTTACTTGTCTATGCTCGAAAGCGTAAATCATGTTCAGGGATTCCCCAAAATAATTGCTATTGCTTACTCACTCTCAAGAGGTTTCATGGTTAAGTTAGAAAGAACTCAAGTAGGAAAATTACTTCAGCCAGGGCTTAAGAACTAGGGGCACCCCCTGTGGGGTACGGACGTCGGTTTAGAGCGTCGCTGGGGGAGGGCAGCAAGGGACAGGCTGGATCGGATTAAACGTGTAGTGCTTTTTTTGACGAATTTATAGAAATAAATTTAATTTATAAGACGAGAGTTTCGTTTCGGATAATATTGATGAATAGATTACCTTGCTGTTGTATGGGGTCCATCTATGGGCCTTTTTTACGAAGAACTTCTAAAAATAACATTGCCTGTATTTCCCGATGGGGTATTCTGGGGTGACAAGTAGTCACGAGCATAAATATGTATAGGTACACTTGGCTAAATTCAAAAGCGATTTTCTACTTAATTTTTTAATGAAATTTTATGTTGTTACGAACATAGTATTTTCGAACCCATAGGTTTATGTAATATGTCGCATTTCAACGTTGCATTCGGTATTTCACGAAAAAATCGCCATTGAAAGTTGCCAAGTGTTGACATATTAGTGCTCGTGACTGTACACCCATATTTCGCCAGTTATGTTTAAGTCCCATATCATGGAAGGAAGGCCTATTGCCCTAACTGGGCAAAAATACGTATTTTCTTTCTTTTTCTTCTTAATCCAGACTTCCAACAATTTGACTTATTTTAATGTTTTATTTTTTTTAAACCTATCTACTTAAAAGGACTACATGACCTAAACGCAAGTTTTATAATGCCTAAAAGTATATTACCCACTGCACTAACAAAATCAGAAAAATATATGATATTCTTCAGGATACGAGTACGAGTATATCCTAGTTAGATAGTGTGTTGAAAACATAATACAACTAATTTGATATGAAAAAATCACGAAGATACATCTAAACATTTCTTTTAACGATTAAAAAACAAAAATACATGCAATCTTTCTGATTTTTTGTCAGATTATCCTACAAGCAACATATTAACGTAATAGTGTTCTAATTTTTTAGTCCAATCACTAGATTTTTTTTTGTAAATAGATAATTGCTTCATATTTTTTATCGTTGTGTCATCGCGCTTCTCTTTTTTTTCTATGCAGTCCGACAGTTACCGCGCCTTAGCTGTTGTCAGCCTCTTAATAAAAATCTTTAATTCATTTGTACACCGACAGACACGTCATCCTAAACCGCTGGATATAGAATCTAAGAGTCATACAACTTTGCACACGGGTTCCTTATAAATCGAAACTCAAACTCAAAGCATTTATTTCAATTAAACCATGTACAGGCACTTTTGAATTGTCAAAGAGTCGGTCAGTTAGTCAGAAAGTTGAAGCTAGTTGCCCATTCCAAAACGTAGATCTCTATGGAGAAGAACAAGCAAGAAACTCCAAGGACACTCTTTTTAAATCAAGATATTATAAAATCCTGGGTACATTATTCTTGTTGCTTCTATATGCGAGAACAATGAAAAAAAAAATTAAGAAACAATTCAAAATATAAGATTAGTAATAAAAATAAGCCGTGGCAGTTAAGAGATGACCAGTCTCAACTGACGGCGCCCGTTCACGAACATGACGCGTGGATCAGCACCATCCAGCCCAACCATTTTTAGGGAACCGAATGATCCAACTCTACAGTCTATTAGTACAGTACTATAAGTACAGTCTATTTGCACATACACTATATTTGTATAAAAGCAATATTCTTGACAAGATCGACTCAATTCTTCAGATGTCCTCATCGCTCACTTTTGCTCGGATAAAGTGCATGACTTTTTTTTGCCAATGAAATTGACAAAAGATTAATTTTGTTTATTTCTGTTCGTTCAATGAAAATTTGAATTGTTTTTTTAACGGACTTCAAAAAAAGAAGGTTCTTTATTCGACCCCCCATGTTTGTAAGTTCGTGATTTTTTCATAAACTTATAAATCAGTTTTGATAATTCTTTAACGAACGTAATCTACATATTTTCAGGAAGGTTTTAGTATACAATATATTAGGTTATTGTTAGTAAACCTTGTTGAATTATATTGTTTCAAATCGAAGAGCACGGGGTGGGTCGATTTTATTGCACGCCAGTGTATATGGAATTTCTCAGTAGCAGACGGGTTTATGACCATAGGCTCATACAATATTATTTTTGATGGATATCGCATAAGGTCTGTCAGAAGCCCAAAAGTCTGACAACAGTAACTGGGTTGTAGAGGTCAGATAGGCGGTCACTCCATGTAAAGCCGACCCCAACATGTTAGAAAGGCAACAAGGCCAGGCTAGGCATATGGTAATGATGACACCAAATTACATCCGGAACTTATTAATTCGTACGAAGCCAGAGTCAGTTTAAAAATTTAATTCACGACTAGCCTTGCCTATTAAGCAAGGCTAATTCGTGATTGATCAATTACGGCCCAACAATCAATTATTTCGCTCTTCACATACATTGATGTGTGTAGACAAATAAAAAATGTAGGTCATGGGTCATTCGTTTGACTGACTATGAATTTCCTCTTCGAAAGGAAAGAGGCGAAATATTTATGCCCGATTTTTTCCTTCTTTAAGCTTAGTACCTAGGATTAACAAATAAATAGTAGTAGGTATACCTATGTATCCTAACTTCCTAATCCTAACCTCCTAACTATCCTAACTGATATTATAAATGCGAAAGTAAGTTTGTTTGTTTGTTACCTTTTCACGCTTAAACTACGGAACCGATCATCCTGAAATTTTGCATATACGTTGTCAGGGGTACAGAAACGGACATAGGGTACCTTTCATCCCGAAAAAAAGTATTTTGCCGAGGAAAACAACAATAACGTTCTTATGATAATAGATGGCGCCACGTGTCTTTCAAATCATGATTGAATTATATTATTATAGAAACTTTAGTAGTCTGTTTACGGTTTTTAAATTTTTTATTTAAGTACCTAATTAATATTTTAATATTATTATTATTATTATTTTTTATTATTATTATTATTTTTTTTTTTTTTTTCGGTTTTTTATTTAATTTTGTGAGTGTCGATAGACCGGTTTTTCATCCTCATAATTATAATTCCCCGAACAACCCGAATTGATTGTCAAATTCTAAATTAACGCGAGCGAAGCCGCGGGCAAAAGCTAGTGTATTTATATTTAAACTATTAGTGCCCGCGGTTTCACCCGCCGCCGCGCCGTTTAGTTAACCGCGTCGCATCGCATCGCCCGCCCGCACTATTACTTCGTTTTCGCTTAGCGTTCTTTCTCCCTTTTTTCTTTATGCTCCGCTCTTAAGGGTTGTAGCGTGATGTTAAATGGCCTATAACCTTCCTCAAGGATGGGGCTATCAAATGCAAAAATATTTTTTCAAATCCGACTGGCATTTCTAGAGATTCGCGTCATGTTCGTGAACAGGCGCCGTCAGTAGGGACCGGTCATCTCTTAGCTGCCACGGCTTATTTTTATTTTATTTAATATTTGAATTGTTTTTGTCTTTTTATTACGGACGCTTTTAACTTTCTGCATCGTTCTCACATGCATAATTTCAACATGAATTATGTAACCAATATTTTGTAACCATATTTTGATTTAAAAGAGTGTCCATGGAGTTTCTTGCCCGTTCTTCTCCATAGGTACCTACTACGCTTTGGAATGGGCAACTAGCTTCATCTTTCTGACTGACCGACCCCTTGACAATTCAAAAGTGCCTGTAATTGGTTTATTTGAAATAAATGCTTTGAGTTTGAGTTTAGCACGTTCAAACAAAGAAACTCTTCAGTTTTATTATTAGTATATGAAGGCTGGCAGGGATATCGACGCACAACCTATTACCATGGATTCAGTCCATGATTC
Organism: Dryobotodes eremita; assembly: GCA_917490735.1. Classification (NCBI taxonomy): domain Eukaryota; kingdom Metazoa; phylum Arthropoda; class Insecta; order Lepidoptera; family Noctuidae; genus Dryobotodes; species Dryobotodes eremita. Next base: position 1,067,803 of record OU823269.1, read on the forward strand.
TGAACCCCCCTGCGTTGAAATTTATAGTTGGTTATTTTAAAAATAATCGCTCTTCCGTACATTTAGACTGCGTAGTTATTGCAGTTTTCTATGTAACAGCAGATTTTTTTTTTTGATTTCCGACGTAAGTCTAGGGCGTCTAGAATGACTGTGCTGAATTCATGGCATCAGTTTACATGTTGATGTCACTGCCACCTTGTATAGATTGTATTATTACAATTATAGTCTACTAGCTGTTGCCCGCGACTTCGTCTGCGATCCAGGATGAAAAGTAGCCTATATTCTTACCCAGGTCATGGTCTATCTGTGGGCAAAATTTCAGCCAAATCCGTTCAGTAGTTTTTGCGCGAAAGAGTAACAAACATACATCCATCCTCACAAACTTTCAATTTATAATATTAGTAGGATAGCTCTATACCATAAACTATTACCATCCTTTCCATAGATTCACTATCGATGCCTCTATGGTCTACAAATCTATGTTTTTATAACGCCACAGGGTACTTTTGGCGCGTGGCCAAATCGAGCTGACGCCGCCATATTGTTTTTTTTTCAATAGGTACATTTCACAAAACTATTGCACAAATGCTTAGCAACAGTGCCATCATGTCAACGTACGTCATTCGACCGCCAGGTATCCTTGTAGTGTAAACGTATTTTTATTATTACATACTATTTTATTTTTAGTTTAACCCGTCCCGGTGTCTGTCTGTTTGTCTGTAGTCAAATCTTGCAAGTTAATTTTGACCCACATCCCGGTTTCCGATTGAGCTGAAATTTTGCATGCATATGTAAATCGGATGACAATTCAATATTATTATGAATTATTAATATGGGTGGTTATAATTACACCCATATTATTCCGTAACGAAAATAAAACCTAACACCCCCCACTCCGCCTACCATGTAGCTCGGCCGAGAGTTCGCTTAACGTTTATGTATATGGTACGACTGTACTTGAATTAATATCAAAGAAAAAAAAAACTGCATAAATAAAAAATAAATAAATAATTATAATTGCATAAGTTGATAAAAAATACTATGCAATAGCTTTACCGCGGCAGTCCCCGAGTGCCACACGTGTTTTTTTTATTTTATTTTTTTATCTACAAGTAATTCCACAATACTTTTTGCAGTTTGTCTTGTGTCTGTGTTTACATACTTGCACTCCTGCGATCATCTATGTATTCAGGCCAAATAGTTTTTGAAACAGTTGTTACAACATCCATCCGAGTGAATGTTTATTTGTATTACGTTTCAACCATTATGTTCTGAGTATAAACTGAGTTAAGAAAACCTGCTATAACGTAACGCTAGAAAATACAACACCCATTTTCTAATGAGGGCTACCGTTTTTGTGCTCACCAGTTGGCGCCACTGGCGAGTAAGGTCCTGTTGCTGTACTTTTATTTGATGCTTTGGATATATTTAAGTATCCAAAAATTCATAATAAGTTCAAATGAATATTTAGATTATAATGTTCCTAAAATTGGCAAGCATGAAGCTGACAAATCTTATTCTTCCTTCAAGTGCTACTAAATTAGATCCTAACTTTTTACTTAAAAGCTTAAGCCGTAATTAATCGGGAACGGCACAACCATTACAACAATTATGAATCATTCGTTAAAATCCGCGATAAACAAAATCCGCAAACAGTGAACGTTCAGTACATTTGACATCTAGAGACCTTACTCTACACTAGCGCCTCTAGCGGCGAACTCAAGCGCGATAGCCCTCATTGGAGAACTTGATGTTTAGAACTTGTTAAACCGTGCTTTAGCATTACTTACGGTCAATCAATTTGCCGACCCTTTTTCCAATAAGTAGGGGTCGGCTTTCAGTCTAACCGGATGAAGCTGAAAACTAGTATTTTACATAGAGCGACTGCCTATCTGACCTCCACAACCCAGTTACTGGGTAACACGATAGCCCTTGGTAGTACTGGTTGTCAGACTTTTGGGCTACAATGTATAATCAGCATATAATGTTCCCACTGTTGGGGTTGGGACACAGACCTCCTCTGTGAGAGGGACTGCATCCACCACGCAGGCACAGTGCGGGTTGGTGGACGTCACATGTCTTCGAATTTTTGGTTCTAGAACATGTCGGTTGCCTCACGATGTTTTCCTTCACCGTTTTGAGAGCAGTGGTGATGTAATATATTGCATAAACTAAAGTGCATGCCAGGTTTTGAACCCACGACCTACAACTGGAAAGTCGGGGCCGTCACCGCACCGTAAATGTAGTTAAAATCATTTTATCGCATAACTTTATATTTAGTAATATCCTGTAATTGATAACAAATTGTTATACGTAAAATGTATTTTTAGCGATGAACTAATTTATTTAAGTAATACATATTGCTCCTGTGCCCAGCAATGACTGGTAATAATCCTAATCCTAACTTCCTAACTAATATTATAAATGCGAAAGTAAGTTTGTTTGTTTGTTTGTTACCTTTTCACGCCTAAACCACTGAACCAATCATCCTGAAATTTTGCATATACGTTGTCAGGTGTACAGAAACGGACATAGGGTACCTTTAATCCAGAAAAAAAGTACTGTTCCCGAGGAAAACTACGATAACGTTCTTATGATAACAGATGGCGCCACGTGCCTTTCGAATAATGATCGAATTATATTATTATAGAAACTTTAGTGGTGTGTAACGCGAGCGAAGCCGCGGGCACAAGCTAGTAAATAGTAATAACAAATATTGCTATGTCTGCTATATCTATTTCTGACATAATTATAATAAGTAGCGTTTTTCCTCAAAAATATTTAAAATACTTGAAGTTAGAACTGTGGTACCATATTTTTTTTATTATAGACAGAGTTGGATCTGTTTTCGACCCAAATGTATATTTGTCCGCGATTTTCTCAAAAACAACTCATTTGCTTGCGTTTTCCTAACTATATTGGGTTAGGCTTCCAGTCTAGTACGTTTACGTTTACTAAGTACGTTTGACCCAGCGACTACGGGTGAAGACTTTCATATATTCACTGAGTGTCGAGAGTTCGAATCCCACAAAGCGATATTCTTTCGGCCGGGGGTTGCGGAAGATTTGTACGTTCCCGCGACCCCCGGCGTAGGTGTGAGACGGAACACCGGGGTGGTTTTTAGTCAGTAAGAGTCTGACAGACCCCTCCGCCCCCCCAGGGCGGGGGACATCCATGAGGATTTTCCACCCCGGAACAAAAAAAAAAAAAAGGCTTCCAGTCTAACCGGATGCCGCTGAATACCAATATTTTTTAATACAGTGACTGTCTATCTGATTTATTTATGTACCAATTTTATTAGCTTCATTTATTCAATGTAACAATAATTTTGCATGCTAGTTCTAGCGAATTGTTTTAGAAACTGTTTAAAAAAACCCGACCATCTGTATGTACTACAATTCTTGCAAATAAATTTCATTTCATTTCATTATCTGACTTCTACAACCCAGTTACTGGGTAACACGATACCCCTTTGTAAGATTGGTTGTCAGACTTTCGGGCTTGAGTACTCATATTTTTTTCGAAAACTACAGTATTTTTCATACAGTGACTGTCTATCTGACTTCTACAACCCAGTTACTGGGTAACACAATACCCCTTTGTAAGACTGGTTGTCAGACTTTCGGGCTTGAGTACCCATATCGACGATTTTCTCAAAAACTACAGATTTTTTTTTTTTTTTTTTTTTTCATCAAAATGTGGCCTAATTTGTTTTTTCTTTTATAATTTCAGGTACCTACTGAATCAAAGTCAAGAAGTGAAATAGGTCGCAGGACGCACGATAAAGGCGAGCCACGGTCTAATGCTATGGAATTTATTAATTATATATTATTTTAAGTTAGATAATTATTAGGTTCAAATGATTATGTGGGTGTAATAAAGGTACACCTCTGCGTAACCCTTCGGGGATTACAGGCGTAATAAATGTATTATGTTATAATTTATTTAGTGCTGCCGAGAACTTCTTGCTAGATAATTTTATTTTGGACGATACATATTAATTTTCTATTACAGTATTTTTGTCTCACGAAGCGACGCGCGCTTTACTTGTGGTTACCAAGTGTACAAACACGCTGTCAATGTGTGTGTAAGCGCTGGAGCTCTCGGTACCGTCCGAGACTATGGCGAAATAGGAAGTGTGTGTGTGTGTGTGTTATGCTGACGCTACTCGTCTTCATGCACACATTCGCAGCGTGTTTGTACACTTGGTTACCACAAGTAAAGCGCGCGTCGCTTCGTGAGATAAAAATACTGTATTTTATCTATAGGTTACTCTAAAACGCCTTTTGTCTTATTAATATTGCTTGTTTTTTAAACTTTTAAATATAACATGCTAGGTTAAGTGAAGTACATAACTTTTTATAGAAATAGGTGAAAGAATGCCTTTTTCTTATTGAAGCGACTGAAAATCTTGATAATAAATAAAAAATAGTAAATTATTTTGAGTTCTCGGCATCATATAAACTCTGATTATTTGAGGAACTATAATTTTAATGAGGCACAGTGAAACAGTTAAGAAATTATCAGTTTTTTCGTGGCCTGCGAAGCTCTTTAGTTTCTTCTATACTTATCAGGTGTAACTCAAACTCAAAGCATTTATTTCAATCAAACCATTTACAGTCACTTTTGAATTGTCAAAGAGTCGGTCAGTTAGTCAGAAAGTTGAAGCTAGTTGCCCATTCCAAAACGTAGATCTCTATGGAGGAGAAAGGGCGAGAAACTCCAAGGACACTCTTTTTAAATCAAGATATTACAAAATCCTGGGTACATTATTCTTGTTGTTTCTCTATGCTGCCGTGGTTATGATAATTACAGTAAGTCGATATTGAGTTAAGTACATATTTGGAATGTAGGGATTGAGATCTACATATCTGCATTTCATTTCTTAAGCTTATTTGATTTTCTATGACATATTTTCAAATTTTTAATGTACAGAAACGTAGATCTCAATCTCTATATTCCAAATATGTACTCAACTGAAAATCGACAAAAATGTGACTTACTGTAATTATCATAACCACGGCAGTATGTGAGAACAATGTAAAATAAATATTAAGAAACAATTCAAAATATAAGATTAAAAATGAGGCGTGGCAGTTGTCTGCCACGGCTTATTTTTTTTTTTAAATCTTGAGTTGATTTGTCTCGACCGACGACTCTCGTCATCTCGGTAGCCCCCCCTCCCCCCCGCTTTCTAACCATATCATCATTCACATAGCCCATCCATCGTTTCTTTGGTATATCCCCTACTCTTATAGCCATCCAAATGCATACCTTTCCGTATTTGGAAAACCAAGTTTCTGAGTTTATGGAAATGGGTTTACTCTATGGTAACTCCATAAACTGCCTCGTTAGTTTAGCTTGCTTTACTGCTGCTGTCTGGCGTACAACTAACAACGCAACGGCAAAAAAGCATTCACAGCTTCCTGAAATCGACAGCGTTTCTACCAGGAAACCCGGCCGACGCCCGTTGCAAACTGTGGCATGACACTATTCCCCCTCCCACTTACTGTTTACCACCACAGGAGCATCCTTCCTTTCGTGGTCCACTTGGAAGTCCCTGAACCGTCTCCGGACACAAGTGGGAAGATGTAACTCCAACCTGGTAAAGTGGGGCTACCTCGATGGAACGGTAGCTGTATGGATGTGGAGCTATGTCGCAAGCTATGCTCCACCTTCTATCTTGCCCTTTGTGTCCCAAAACTTGCAGTCAAAGTGACCTCTGCGCTGCCACCGATGACGCCGTGGAAGTGGGGAAGTTTTGGGCCAACAAGATTTGAGAAAAGTCGTGCCAGCGACACGAAAAAGAAGAAGATTGCTGAGTATAAGGTTCTGGCTTCGATTCCCAGGTCAGGCAGAGTTATTAGGTTTTTTATCTGGAATTAGCCCGGAGTCTGGATTTGTGCCGGGTTAATGGCAATAGGCTCGCCCTCTATTACACGTGACTTAAACATAACTGGCGAAATTAGGTACTCTGGCTAACCCTTTGGGGAATCCAAGCGTGCAATGTTGTGTGAAATATTACAATTTCACATTAAAGTGCCAATTAGTACGGTTTTCGCTATGTTATCGATAAAAGTCTGTTTTGTTTTATCGTGGCTTTTATCTAATTAAAATTTGTTCCTATAAATTATAATTGAGTGTATATAATTTAGATTAGGCACTGTATTGTGTATTGCACGCCTCATAAGCGGAGCGCGTGAAATAGTGCTCTACTCTCGCCTTACAAAGAACAAGTAATTCCTTGAGCTAAAAATGTCTCTATTTACTTCATATCGCACTTGTAGAATAATATTCACAAACAAACGTCAAGAAAAAACACTAGTTTCAACACTCATGTTATTTTCAAAAGACATTTTGCTATTTAAAATAATGAAAAAACTGTTTAAAAAATATATTCTGTGGACGTCCGTGTGTCTGTATGTATGGATCCTGGCGTGGTCACGATAACTCCCGAAAAACTTAACTAATCGAGTCCTTTTTTTTAACGCTTCAGTATTATCGAAAACTAAGTCCTTTCAAAAATCACGGTCTAATTCAATGAAGTTTAATTGTAATTAGCAATATATTTTTTTATAGAATTGAATGAGATTATGAGGCGTGCAGTTTTGGATTTTCTAAATTGTATAAATAAATTAAAATGTCTCCAATGGCTACATCGCTGCAGAGATGAATTTGATAAATCATTATTTGTTAGCCTTTCCCCAACTGTTGAGATCAGCTTCCAGTCTTACCGGATGCAGCTGAATACCAGTATTTTACATGGAGCGACTGCCTATCCAACCTCCACAACCCAGTTACTGGGTGACACGAGTACTCCTTGGTAAGACTGGTTGTCAGATATTCGGGCTTCTAACTACCCGTAACGAGATGAATTTGATACAAATTGTAGAAAAGGGTCCCTTTGGGTAAGTTCTCTAAAAAAATTATTAGTTCCTCAAATAATCAGAGATATTTGTAATAATTTTAAGTGCTTAAATTTAAACTGAAATACAATTAATATCATTACCTCATAAAAGGACATACATGCGAAAAAAAAAAATCGATTTCAGAACAAGGAATCAGTCAAGAACAGTATGCTTAGATGGTTTGGTCATGTTGAGAGGATGAATGAAGGGCGACTAACAAAAGGTATTTACAAGGCAGATGTGAGTGGAAACGTCGGGAGGGGCCGCCCTAGGAGGACATATAGTGACCTTATTGGTGATGTTCTTCAGAAAGGTCAGGTGCGTAGTACTCGCAACCGGCGTGCGTGTATGACCAGATGTATGAACGTAAACGAGGCAAAAAGAGTATGTAAGGATCGTAGCAGGTGGTGTTCTGTAAAAATTAAAATTTAAAAAAAATTAAAACCCGCCTGCATAAAAAGATAATCAACTAAAAGGACCGAAACAAGATCAAAAATTCAGTAATAATAAAAAGCCAACGAAAGAAATCTACACTAAACAACGAAAGCAAATTTTAAACATGTCGATGGTAGTCCTTCAAAATTGTATGCAGCATGATAACACAGACGGAGGCATAGAATTGAATGATAAGGTAAATCATTTAATGTCACTTTAAGTATGCCTCCGACTGCGTGTTCCTTATTAGCGATCGATGGGGTAGACAGAAATTTGTATGTCCTTTCAAATTGCTCCATAATCACCCTATAATGTTCCCACGGCTGGGACACAGGCCTACTCTCTGTGCGAGGGAGTGGGCCGTAATTCACCACGCGGGCCCAGTGCGGGTTGGCGGATGTCATACCATGGGGTATACATATTAGCCACTATGCAAATCAGGAACTAAGTGTTCAGAATGTTCTGGATGTTTAGCATGGGAATTAATTGTTAAACAAATTGACGGTCAACTTAAATTGTCCGTATGTTGAAATCACAACTGTCATTCTTTGACAGTTGCATGAAATGGGTCCATGCAAATTGACGTACGGTGTCAATTTTCTGAAAAATTAATGATGTGGATAATGAGGAGGCTGTTCTAATGTACCCCAAACATGTGTATGATCAGAATAAATATTATAAGGGCCCAATTTTTTATGGTCAGATTACTTTCATTTGTAGAATAAATATGGCAGTTTGGCGTAACTATATTTTCTATACAAAAGCTGCCAGACTGCAATATTTATTTCTCAGATTTAAGTTATGTGAATATTGAAAAATCTGTCCTCTAACAAATATTATTTTATTTTTTATTACATTAGGTGCTCTCATTATTAAATAAGATTTATAAGTGTAGAAATGTGTTAAAAAAATACGTTTTTAACTTTTTTTTTTTTTTTGGAAATTATCGCTCCGATAAATAAGTTTTTCACTCCGATAAAACACGTTTAAAACTGAAACCTAATCATTTTTTACTAGAGCTTTAATTTTTATGTAATTATCGCGAATATTTTCTCGATTATCGGAGCAATATTTGAAAATTGCCAAATACTCCCGAAATATCAAACGCTACTTAACTTTAAGACTTAAGGCGAAGTTAACTTTCACTAACTAACTTAACTTTCTTTTAACAAGCGGTCAGCGCTGCGTAAAGACTCACGTGAATTATAATAATTGGCTCTATAAAAAAAATCATAAAGATGACGTTAAATCGCTATTTAAAACGTGTACCTTGAACAGATTCCATCATGAAACCATGTAAAAGTTGTATCAAAAGATAAGGCATATTGTTTTTAGAGCATGTTGAGAACACATTTTATAATTTTGTTATTATTTGTATACAAAATCTAGCAGTTCAAACGCTGGCACCGGCCGCACTACAAGAGAGCCTTAAGGTTAATTTAAGTTACGTTTGAGCATTCGGATGTAAAACCTATTAAGCATAGTACATTGTTAACAGTTATTCCATTCTTAATTTGTAATAAGTATTTAAGTTATTCTTAAAAAGCTGTATTACTAACTGCCATTTTAAGTAAAATAGTCTATTTGAGGCTATAAAGTTAGGCTTGAAATATTTTTGTACCTAATGTCATAAAATTTTGAAATATTAAAGCTCCTATTTAAACGCTTGCACCAGAAAATTACCTATTGGGCATTGTACCGAAAAGCATAGTGATCACAAAAATTAAATGTGCTTACCTAATTTATTTACGATCGATTTATTTTATTTGTAAGACGATCAATATTTTTTTGCGAGTGTTGAATTTGTAGCCATATAATGTGGAGACGAACATACGAGAGTTAATTAAAACACTGGCAATATTAATGCATAAGAGTAATTTGGAACTGTCAAATAAATTCTAATATCGAATTTACGGGGGATGCGCTCAGGTAGCCCGCGAAATTCGAAAATACTTACGTTTTTTGTAATTTGCAGGGCACTGTCAGGTTGTATATTGATTGAAATATGATTCGCGGCCGTAACAAATATGGATTTACAGAATTATAATCATTAAAATCAGCAATACAACTCCTTAAGTTAGAATTGGCCTGAAAAGTCATGATTTCATGAAATAGTCATTCAATAGGGTAATATGAACTTAGAGAGATGTATTGATGATTTTTATGATCATAATTCTAGAAATAAATATTTGTTACGGCCGCGAATCATATTTATATCAACATACAACCTGATACTGACCTGCAAATTGCAAAAAAAAGTAAGAAAATTTTAATTTCGCGGGCTACCTTGGCGCATTGCCCTTAAATAAAAGTGATTTCTTCAAACAAATTAAATATTAGTGATGCGCCGAGTACGGGTCGATCGTAATTTTTTCCCAATCTTTGACTAGCTATAGTTTCTAAACTATTGGATAAATTTCATTGAATTTCCGTATGCAGACTGGGAACGTATTACATAAATGCAGTTTAATTTATTTTCGTATAATTGTCATCTCCACCTTGTATAAGAACAGTAAGAAAAAAAAACTAAAGTTCGCTAATGGAGGCATTAAACTCTCATATTTATTCTCTAGTTTTGGTTTATACTTTTATAGACTAACAAAAATACTAACATCTTTATACTATTTCTAAGTTTACGATACTTGACCGGTTTTTCATAATGACTGTTGAACCTGCACTACATTACTCGCGAAGTGGCTTCGACGAAGTATTGGTCGAAATTGACCGAAGTCCGAAGTACAGTCCGCGAGGTCTAAGCTGAGCTTTGCATTTGTGTGAGGTGCGCGGCGGAGTTGCGTCGCGCGAGGGACGCACCGCGCCTCAGGCCGATTGCCAAAAGCAGTATACACCGGTTTAAACCAAGCAAAGGACGCGTCGCGCTCTAGGCCGACGTCACACCTACACTATCTCTATGTGCACTCACACAAATGCAAAGCTCAGCTTAGACCTCGCGGTCTGTACCTGACTATACACTCATGTTAAGAACTACGGGACGCTTCGAGTCCTTAGACTCGGGCGCAAAAACCGACAACGGTCGGAAGTCGCCCGAGGCGAGCCGAGGAAGCACGAAGCGAACCGAAGTGCCCTTCCACACTCGAATTCGCTTAACTTAGATCAACTTCTCGAGTAGTGTAATGCAAGTTTTTGACTTTAGCTACCCAACCGTTAGGCGATACACGTGAAAATTTACGACAGGAGCCGAGTACACGCGATTCAGCGTCACCGACCGACTGGAGCCGAGTATACCCGATTCAGCGTCACCTACCCGAGCGTGACGGTTCAGTTTTGTTCAGAAAGAACGCAAAGTGTGCCCAGAGAAGTTTTCACCTCTAAAGTTCGTATTAGTAGAGTGCCGTCTCTTTCACTCCTACGTGTGTGACTGTCTCTTTCTAAATCTCGATGTGTCGAAACGAGGCAAAAGATTACTACAGTATAACTATTTTCTTAATGTCCCTCGGAAAACTTCGTGTTTCGTCAGTCGTCGGATTTATATCAGTAAAGTACATTAAGTTAAAAGAGTATTAACAACTCTATATACTTCCAAGACGATTGAGAGCGTCCGGTCTGCACCAAGTGCAAAGTGCAACTGATACAAATCTGACAACTGACGAAACACGAAGTTTGCCGAGGGACATGCAAGAAAATAGTTGTACTGTACCTAAATTAAACTTATCAATTTCTGTCTGAGGGTAAAACCCAATTGTGAGTAATACTTTAAAAGAATTATAAACGGCTATCATGACCACAACTTTAGAGGTACAAAATATCATACTCCTTTTTGTGGGCAGTCGCGTAAAATATACTTAGTCACTGGAAAAGTTTATTTTCTATTTTTGTCTACGTTATACTTGTTGCGCACTTTGACCGTCATGTTATCGTCAAACGGGGTGAATAGGGAGGCAGGGGTGAATCGAGACGAAACTTTAAAAGGGATTTTAACATTCAAATAATATAGTTTGTTGCCAACAAGGGCACTTAATCGTTAATTATAAAACAGTAAACGCATTAGAGTCTTTTTGGCAAAAAACTGTAGTATTTGAATGTTAAAATCCCTTTTAAAGTTTCGTCTCGATTCACCCCTGCATCCCTATTCACCCCGTGTGACGGTACATAAAACAAGTGTTCTACTATTTTCAGTCAAGGTCTCATTCGCCAAGTGCGAAAAGTGACAGAAACTGCTCCAACCGGGTGTTCCACGTTCCACAGAAAAAACCAACCTCCAGAAAAAAACAGTCAAGAGGTGACTGTTTTTTCTTACGGAACATCCTGTGAATTAGAAAGGATGCCCTATATATTTTTTCGGCAACATTTGGCTACCGGAGTTCCAAACAAAATCCGTTTTTAATTTAACTGACTTATAAAGTTCAATGTTCGACATACATAGTTGTTGGTTATCTAAATAGTAATGAAGTGCATATAACGACGTGTTTTTATGTGCTTACAACATCGTAAAAAATCACTTGATACTAAATTTTATCGCGAAAATAAAACCATAAATTGTGCAATAAAATGAAATTACATCATTTGTTTTAAACATTAACTAAATAATTATGCAATATGATTTATGACAGAAGATGCAGCTAGTCAGCCATTTTGCATATTTCTTAACTGTCACATGGACCGAGTGAAATGTCGAAATAATAAAATGGGGGTAAAACGTATTTGACTAGACTAGCAGAAGAGACAAAAGCCTGCCATTTCGTTCGTCCCCCTCAAGGGTAAAGTCTCGCAAATCTAATTCTTAGTGCATTTAAGCTCTGGTCAAACAGGCAAACACCGCGCAGGATGTAGGACGAAATTCGCTCGCGCCGGTTGAGGTGTTCGAGACTTCCTAATTATTAAAACACTCCACTGAGTTTGAACAGTCCTGTATACGTTTTTCTCCTATATTCTCTACTACTATCAAGTAATGAAGGCCATGCCTTGTCTGTCAATGACTATCCATCAACATAATTAGCCTATAATATTCTCATTGCTGGGACACAGGCCTCCTCTCTGTGAGAGGGAGTGGGCTGTAATCCACCACGCGGGCACAGTGCTGGTTGGTGGATGTCACATGTCTTCGAATTTTTGGTTCTAGGACATGCCGGTTTCCTCACGATGTTTTCCTTCACGATTTTGAGAGCAGTGGTGATGAATTTACACAAAGTAAACCGCATGTCTGAGTTCGAACTTGCGACACGTAAGTCGGGGCCACTGCTGCTCTAATCGGTGACTAAATAGTAAAAAAAAACAACTAGTGTAATTCAACAGGTTGTTATCAAAAACTGGTCGACCTTTTACTAGCTTTATTTTTACTAATACAAGAATTTATTTTATCTTAATAAATTAGCATTTATTTTTATTTTCGTATTAATATTACTAATTGCAATCTAGAATAAGTTCAAGTCCCTATTTAAGAGTATTACAACTAATTTAAATCATTTAGTTTTATTGTTTTAAAGTAAGTAGGTACTTGGCCGGTTGCACTGCTGTGCAGCTTATAATTATTTTCCTAAAATGTATTACTCCCTATTATTTTTAATAAATAAATAAATATTTTATTTTAGTAGTTTTGGTTTTATTTTCTCCTCGCTGACTGAAAACACATGATCCTGAAAGAATTGTAATAATTACAACTTCTTTAAGTAAAGTATCGAAACTACTTTATAAAATCACGCGTGTAACCCCTGAAGGGGCAGGCAGAGGTGTTAGTGTTGCCAATTATTGTGACAAGTCCCATGTAAGTAATAGGGGGCGAGCCTAGTGCCCCTACCCAGACACAAATCCGGATACCGGTTGCTACGGAGAAATTCCTGACGTAATTCTTAATATCACAAGCCCGAATTGGACATCGAACCCACAATTCCACGTTCAGCATCGCCACACAATTTTACAACACGGAATTATTCACTGCTCCATAATTACCTCAATATATCCTGGGGCGGGGCGGCAGCGGCAAACCTCAAACGTAGAAAATATTCCAATCTTATGAGCCGTTTGGGGTTGAAACACTCACCCTGGGCGTCGGGTGTCGATTGCCGTCTCCCGGCCACAGTAGACGCGGGCTGGTGCACGGCGAGCAATGGGCAGCTCGCCGTCCAGTAAGGACTAGGCCCGGGTCGACGGCGCGTCGTGTTCCACGCGCGCCTCAATGAGATGTCAGCACCATTGACGGGGTCCGAAAGGCCGATACCTGCCGGGGTCGCTGCTAGTTCGAAAGAGTTACCGTGGCCCTGGCGCACAGGCAACTGAAGGAACCCGGGTGGGTTTTAGTCAGTAAGAGTCTGACACGCTCTTCCGCTCCGCCCAGAGCGGGAGAGGTCATTTGACGATTTCCCAAAGAAAAATTAAAATATGGTGTGTAACACTAGGGCCGTGGTGTCCGAGCGCCCACTTAGATTTTCGAGACATCGCCAAGGAGTTGGTCGACTCTTCATGTGACCAGAGGGCTGGCTTATTTTTTGGCCAAAGAATAAGCATCGCTATACAACGTGGCAATGCTGCCAGCCTTTTGGGGACTTTTCCTGTTGAAAGCGATGCGGACGAATTTTACTATTCTTTTCCTTCTTTTTTTATTTACACGTTAAATATTAACGTGTAAATAAAAAAAAATAAGGATGGAAGGAGGAAGGAAATTAATATTATTTTAAGTCTGTTAGCTTATCCCACTAATATTATAAATGTGAAAGTTTGTGAGGATGGATGGATGGATGGATGTTTGTTACTCTTTCACGCAAAAACTACTGAACGGATTTGGCTGAAATTTGGAACACAGCTAGTTTATATATATAACCTGGATTAACGTGTAAGATACTTTTTATCCAGGTAGTACGTTCCCGTGGGCTAATTTCCGACATTCACGCAGGCGAATCCGCGGGCAAAAGCTATGCTACAATTCAAATAAACTGTTTAAGGAATTAAAAAATATATTATTTTAATTTATTATTTTTAATTAGACTGAGTCGTTGGTGTAGCGGTCGCGCTAAGCGCTACTGCTAAGCATGAGGTCCTGGGTTCGATTCCCAGGTCGGGCAAAGTGTTATTGAGTTTTTATATCTGGAATTTCTCAGTAGCAGCCCGGAGTCTGGATTTGTGTCCGGTTGATGGCAATAGGCTCGCCCCCTGTTACATGGGAGTTAAACATAACTGGCGAAATGTTGAGTAGGTACTATGTACATATCGCTCATTTGGAGAAACGTCGACGTAAATTTAATTTTTCTGAAAAATGAGTTGTCGATATAATTATATTGTGGTCGAAAAATTTTTCAGAGGAGCAGAAGCGTGAAATATTTAATATGTTTTGGGATTTACCAACATTTCAGAACGAGACGGTAACAGATTACAAAAAAAAGTCACTTTAAATCACTCTCCTGTAAAATTTTAAAAGCAGCAGTTACGTCGATGTTTCTCTAAATGAGCGATATCTGCCTTATCCTCAGAGCAGTGGTTCCCAACGTTTTTCTGACCAGGGACCAGTATGATTTCATTCTTATTAGCAGAGACCACAAGTTTAAAAAAAAAAAACTATATCAGTTTAAAAATAAACTTTAATCGGCAAGTTTAACATACGTAATCGCAAAATTCAAAAGTAACATTAATTAACAAAACACTTAATTTTTTTGTAGGTAATTCAGTTTGCATTAATGAAATTTTTGAGCTTGCATCTTCTGTACAAGTTCTTGAATTATTGGGGTAATGTTTTTGCTCAAAGCTACACGTATATCATCACATACTTTCAATCTATTCCTGGACTTGTTTTTAATTTCCAGTAAAGCAGAAAATCCTTATTCGCACAAATAAGTTGTGGAGATAAGATAACGCAAAGCGATTTCTCGAACTTTAGTGTACGAAATTGCATTTTTACAGCAAAACTGCTCCAAACAACCAGATTCAAACGCGTCCTTACAGTTTCTATAATTTTGTTTGAAATCTTGCGTGGACCATATTTTAACTCTAGCGGATCACTGGTGGTCCACGGACCACTGGTTGGGAACCACTGCCTTAGAGGAAAGCAGTCATGACATTAAGTATTTTTATAAAATTATGAACACAACTTTTTACGAAAATACAAAGCTGGCAACTGGGTAAAGCCTCGTCGCCATGACAACGTAACAAACAACAAAAGACTGTTTATACACAAGACGGTCTGACGTTTTAGAGAAACAATTTTTAGCTTGTTTTTAGAAATAATAGAAAAATGTCTGGCCTTAGTGGATTCGATGGGGAAGCCGTCGGTTTCGACTCCGTTAAAATAAATAAGAGTGAGGGCACCCAGTCCTCAACTCAGACAACGGAATTCAGTGAAACTGGAGTGTCATCCCAAACCAATGTTCTCAAAGATAGTGGTTCTGCAGCTACTGCAGAAGACTTGAACGCTCAGGATGACATTTTAAAGGAATATCCACCTCCTGGGCTAAACGAATTCCTGAGAAGAGTCATGCCTTCGATGATGGGACAGCTCGAACACAGCGACAGAGAAGTGCTATGCAATTCTTCAGATTCCGATGAAGAGGAGGTATTAGAAGCAAAACTGGTCCAAGAAATAAGGCTGACTGATTTACAAGGCATGGGGGCGGGCGACGAATCGCGCTGTGTTCTCGACATGTCTTGGAGTAGCGCTGGGAACTCTCTAGCCGTCTCCTTAGGCAAGAATCAGCACAATACTTGGTGCGTTGACGACGGATTGATCAGGATTTTCACTATCAAACGAACTGCGGGCGATACTTTTGTAAGAAGCCTGGATTTAGCTGAAAAAAGCTGCATAACTAAAGTGAAGTACCATCCTTCAGTATCTGCTCTTTTAGCATACGGCACAACCTCAGGAGAAGTGGTTTTGTGCAACCTAAGGAATCTAGATGCTATATTGTTGACATCACCAGCTGGAGCGCATGGATCCAGGCGTGTCAGTAACCTGCAATGGGCAGACGCAGCACTTGCCAACACATTCTTAACTATGCAGATAATGAAAACAGGCAAAAGACGTGGCGCCGCTGACCACATACTAATGTCATCTGGCTTCGACGGCACTATTAACGTATGGCGCGTCAACGCTAGCCAAAAAATATTTGAGAACGTGGTCTGCTACTCGATCAACGGCTCCAGGAATTTGAATACCGTTATCATCACTTGTTTTGACTTCATAAAGTCTTATCCTCTTCGTCCGAGCGACCAGAAGGTGCCGGACGATATTTTTGTTGTTGGGTCGCGTACGGGTTCCATATATCTGTGTACAACGAAGACTTGTAAGCCTATACTGCATAGCAAGATGGTGGATCCCGTGTATGACGTATTACAGGGACACGTAGGGTATGTTCTGGATATTGCATTCAGTTTTCAGAAGCCTGGAATCTTTGTGTCGGCTTCTATTGATTCGGAGCTGAGGGTTTATGACATTAATCAGCCGAGTCCTTTGAAGGTATGTTGTATTGATATTTATATCCTTAATTTTGAGGCTGACAGTCAGCCTCAAAAAAGTAGCATCGACAAGGAGTCATTTGATTGTCTACAATGTGTGTTCAATAATAATGTTACAATGTGTAGCTAAGTTAAATAACCAACGTGTAATGTGTTATGGACATACATAATACCATGGAAGTATGGTTGTAGACAATTAATATGTGTAATATATGTGTGTGTTTTTTATGTATGTATTAGTATATATGTATAGAGGTATGAGGAACGGTGTAAAGCTCACTCATACTCTATGGAAAAGGGAGGATCCTTCGACCAGACGGGTGTCGTGTCTTGTGGGCAACTGCCCGACGATTGATGTCGGGACGTTGTATATATGCTAGTTGCGTGGTAAACTCTGCTTGCGCGATGCAGGATTTTGCGTGACGTCAGTGTGACGTGTAGCTCGCATGTGGCGTTTGTAGATGCCGCTACATATGTATTAATATCTATTCTTGTATTTTATAGTTATTTCCGAGCTATCTACTCGTATCCCGTATATTGTACTTGCCATGATTGGCTTTGCATCACCATTTTTTTTTTGTGTTTGAAATCATCAAATTACCTCTCCCGCTCTGGACGGAGCGGAAGGGCGTGTCAGACTTTTACTGACTAAAACCCACTCGTGTTCCTTCAGTTGCCTGTGCGCCAGGACCACGGTAACTCTTTCGAACAATCCGCGACCCCGGCAGGCATCGGCCCTTTCGGAACCCGTCAATGATGCTGACATCTCTTTGAGGCGCGCGTGGAGTACAACGCGCCGTCGACCCGGGCCTGGTCCTTACCGGACGGCGAGCTGCCCATTGCTCGCCGTCCGGTAAGGACCAGGGCCGAGTGGCAGGGAATCGGATATGAATCCCTATGCCCAGGGCGTCTCCTGCGGCGACTATGGCCCTAAGGTTAACTGGTAGGAAATGCCTCAGGCATTAAGTTCGCCTTTGTACAGTATTTTTTTATTTGTGCATAAAGTTTTAATAAATAAATAAATGAATCCTGTCGATTTTAAAGTACATCTTTTTGAGGCTGTCTGTTCCTACAGATACTGACACGTGAGTTAATTGTTTGCCATACCACACATGCATGCAAATATTTTAGAGCAGGAAGCAAACAGTTGTTGCAAGCACTTGAGCTGGGTTAGAATCCTGGGTCCAGAAAAGTGAACTATTCTTGATCTTCTACCTGATATTGGTGCCGATTCTCTTGTACACCCAACTAAACTGTTCTAAACTATGACTAAAATTTCTTACTTTTGGCTATGAGAATCTTAAAGCTGTTCTGCAAAAATATCTCTAAATTTAAAAATAAGAATTATGGAAACATTTTCAGTCACCATTCTGTTAAAAAATATCTAAAAAGCATTTAAATTGTCGTTTTGTTTATCTTATCAAACGCAACAATTCAATTTAAACATATACCAACGTAATTGTTAATTAAAACCTCATTGTTTTATCGGATTCGCACAGGTAATAAAGGCGGTTGGGGAGTTATTATTACACACTACTGGTAACACAGCGGTGATGACGTAGGCTTGTGTCTCCCACGTGACCACTGTGTCTCGGAATGCTATACCTGGCGAACTGGCGAAGTATATTATTATACCATGGGTGAAGTGAGCTTGTAGTTAGTTGTCATTCGACCTGATGCTAAGGATCAATTTACACTATTGACAGTTCAATTCAGTTTTCAAGGTGAGATTTTTACAGAAATAGATCGGCTGATTCTATGTTTATTTGATCTAAGCCTACCTATAAACACGTGCATTTAATTCCTCCTTAAGGGGGATGCGCTTAGGTAGCCCGCGAAATTCAAATTTACTTAACGTTTTTTTTGCAATTTGCTGGTCAATGTCAGGTTGTATGTTGATTAAAATATGATTCGCGGTGGTAACAAATATGGCTTTACAGAATTATAATCATTAGAATCAGCAATATCCTATCCATAATCC
Organism: Dryobotodes eremita; assembly: GCA_917490735.1. NCBI lineage: Eukaryota > Metazoa > Arthropoda > Insecta > Lepidoptera > Noctuidae > Dryobotodes > Dryobotodes eremita. The sequence continues at coordinate 1,086,523 of OU823269.1, forward strand.
TTAAGTTAGAATTGGCCTCAAATGTCATGATTTCATGAAATAGTCATACAATAGGGTAATATGAACTTAGAGAGATGTATTGATGATTTTTATGATTATAATTCTATAAATAAATATTTGATACGGCCGCGAATCATATTTTTCATTTCTCATACACGGAAAGTAGTGTTTGTTTGATCCGAGTAGCGGGTGGAAGACGCTGCTCCCCGTCTTAGGGCGGGAAAAACTCATAGTAATTGCTTCCCTCTCTAGGGCGGGAATGAATTTTAAAAATAGAACTAAATTTGGTTAGGTAGTCGGCTACGAAATTTTTTACATAATTAAGTAAAATATCGATTAAAAGAAATGCCGGAGGCTTTAAGAGTGTATAAACAGCCAGTGTGAATTAAAAAAATACCTATTAAGGGGGATGCGCTAAAGTAGTCCGCGAAATTCAATTTTACGTACGTTTTTTGCCACTTGCAGTGATCAAAAACATAACTGACGCATAGTTGCAATTTGCAAAAAGCCAAAGAATATTTGAATTTGGCGGGCTACAACTGTGGATCCACCTTAAGCGGGACGGCCCACGGCGGGGACGCGGTGTGTTCCATATTTAAAATTTAAAAAAGACTATATATTTTGGCGGGATACTAACTCTGTAAGCTTTAATTTCTAACTTTGTTTTCTTCGTACTAAAGAAACTAAACGTGACATTGACTGAATGCACAAAGAGTGCAAAGCCACAAGAAAAAAAAAAACTGTATGCTGTACCGAAATTCAAAATATCAGTTTAGAGACTAATATTTGATTAAAAATGAGTCTCATGCATTCATTATTAAAAGACATTTTAGAAAAACTCAGTTCTGTTTTTACTTTCCTTAAATTCGAAATGAAAAGTAGAGTGTTTAACACGGGTGAAAGTCATCAATTCCTACTCGGACTATAGCCGCCCTCGCTACGCTCGGGCGTCTAAATACCTCGTATGGGAATTGATTCCTTTCGACCCTTGTATAACAATCTACTATAGATTAACATACAACCCGATACTGACCTGCAAATAGCAAAAACCGTAAGAAAATTTTAATTTCGCGGGCTACCTTGGCGCATCCCCCGTAAGGCCCGCTGTTACCTACATTTGACCATGGTATAATAATATACTTCGCCAGGTATAGCATTCCGAGACACAGTTGTCACGTGGGTGACACAAGCCTACGTCATCACCGCTGTGTTACCAGTAGTGTGTAATAATAACTCCCCAACCGCCTTTATTACCTGTGCGAATCTGATAAATCAATGAGGTTCTAACTAACAATTACGTTGGTATAAGTTGAAATTGAATTGTTTCGTTTGATTAGAAAAACGAAATGACAATTTAAATGCTTTATATATATTTTTTAACAGAATGGTGACTGAAAATGTTTCCATAGTTCTTGTTTTGTTGCAATAGTGGCAACTGGGTAGTGACGTAAGCTTGTGTCACAAGGAAATGTTTTTTTAGACCATGCATTTGACCATTGATGTATGTGGTTATATGTTTTTTAGGTAATAAGCCTACACGCATCAATATCCTGCATGGCGTGGCTACCAAACAACCCGTGTGTTGCAATCCTGGGGCTGTTAAAGCCAGAGGGGCAGCTGGCGCAGGTCTTCAACGTGAACAGCGGCCGTCGAATTCCCGTGGAAGGGCTAACTGGAGTCGGAAACTGTGTCACTTGCATCACGGTTAACCATAGCGGGTTGGTATTGGAATAGTAGATTGTTATACAAGGGTCGAAAGGAATCATTTCCCATACGAGGTATTTTACTACAGTTCGAGTAGGAATTGATGACTTTCACCTGTGTTAAACACTATGCTTTTCATTTCGAATGTAAGGAAAGTAAAAATATAGTAGTTTTTCTAAAATATTTATTGATAATGAGACTCATTTTTCATCAAATATTAGTCTACTACTACTATAAAACTGACATTTTGAATTTCGGTACAGGTTACGGAGTTTTTTTTTTTTTTCTTGTGGCGTCGCACGGTTTGTGCATTTAGCCAATGTCACGTTTAGTTTCATTAGTACGAAGAAAACAAAATTAGGTAAGCTTACAGAGTTAGTATCCCGCCAAATTATAGTCTTTTTTAAATTTTAAATATGGAACACACCGTATAACCGCCGCGGACCGTCCCACTTAAGGTGGATCCTCAGTTGTAGCCCGCCAAATTCAAATATTCTTTGGTTTTTTGCAAATTGCAGCTCTGTGTCAATTGTGTTTCTGGTGAGTCACTGCAAATTGCAAAAAACGTAAGTAAATTTGAATTTTAACGCCTTCCCCTTAAGAGGTATTTTTTTAATTCACACTGGCTGTTATGAAGTCATTATTATGTAAAAAAAATCGTAGTAGTAGTCTGCCTAACCAAATTTATTTCTATTTTTAAAATTCATTCCCGCCCTAGAGAGGGAAGCAATTACTATGAGTCATTTCCGCCCTAAGACGGGAAGCAGCGTCTTCCACCCGCTACTCAGCTCAAACAAACACTACTTTCCGAGTATGAGAAATGAAAAATAATATTTATAGTCGAACCATTTCTTTGGTCTGAGCAAAAGATCCTGGGTTCAATTCCCAAGTTGGGAAGTGTTATTGGGTTTTTCCATTAGGAATTTCTCAATAGCAGCCCGGAGCCTAAACTTGTGCCAGTTGTTGGCAATAGGCTCGCCCCCTATCACGTGGCACTTAAACATAATGGCGAAATGTGGGTGTACTATAGGTAGACCTCTGCCTGACCCTTCGGGGGATAGAGGCGTTTTGTTATGGGTTCGGCTTTGTGTCTCTGTCACTAATTCCTATGCGACGGTCTCTTTCTAAAGCTTGGTGTGTCATATAACCTACAGGTACACCTGCTCTGCTGACCCTTTGGGGATACAAGCAGCTAGTAACATGTACTAAGGATTATTTATTTTCTTTCTATCTTAAAAGAATTAAAAAATTGCCCCACGCTAGGATTTTACTCCTGTATTGTGGGTGCGTTTACAAACATTTAAACTCACATACACAAACAGCCAGATCCGGAACAACTACTTGTAGGTCATACAAATATTTGGTCCGTGCGGGAATCGAACCCGCGACACGCAGCACAGCAGTCAATCGCTTACCACTGCGCCAACCGTGTCGTCATTCAAACTCAAACTCAAAGCATTTATTTCAAATAAAACAATTACAGGCACTGTTGAATTGTCAAGGGGTCGGCCAGACAGAAAGATGAAGCTAGTTGCCCATTCCAAAACGTAGTAGGTACCTATGGAGAAGAACGGGCAAGAAACTCCATGGACACTCTTTTAAATCAAAATATGGTTACAAAATTATGCATTATGCACTAAAACTTCTTTTATTTCGTTTCTAGCGTATGCCGCATCGCAGGTGGTGACGCTGACAGCAATCTGCACATTTGGGAGCTCCCGACGCGTCGCATCAAGCTCACTCAGGAAGAACTAGACTTCTAGATGTCCGAAATGTTAAATAGCACTAACCTTGAATTCAGAATTCTTAAATAATAAGCCGTCTGCCCGAAGGAATTACCCATCGGCAAACATTACTAACTTCCATACAAACTTGCATCCCCAATTTGTCTCCTTTAGGGGATGTTTTTTTTTTAAATACTTCCTTTGTGCTCATTTTCGTTACAAGAGGAACTACTGTGCAAAATTTTGAAAACCCTTCCTTAGTGCTCACTTTCGTTACAAAAGGAACAACTGTACAAAATTTTGAAAACCCTTCCTTAGTGCTCACTTTCGTTACAAAAGGAACAACTGTGCAAAATTTTGAAAATCCTTCCTTAGTGCTCACTTTCGATGCAAAAGGAACTCTTGTACAAAATTGTATGCTTCTAGACCTTGCGGTTAGGGCTGTGCGTAGTGTACGTTGTCTGTCAGTAAAATTAATGAATAAATTTAACATTTTTATTAAGTAGACAAGCCATGCCAAGCCGATGGGATTTCCCACCGAAAAAATGTCGGGCTGCCATACAAACTTCCATCCCTTTTCTGTCCCCTTTAGGGGGTGATTTTTCAAAAATCCTTCCTTAGTCACCTTTTTTATAACGGGTGTAAAAAGACACAATGAAGCCGAGATTCACGTGTAATCTCCGTGATTGTAATATTTTTTTTGTATTGGACCATACCTGGGAACCTTCTGGTTACGGATATATTGAAGGTCAAAATTCCAACTTTTAATGAAGTTTTTTTTTACGAAAACAAGTTTTTAATGTAATAACACATTTATTTTTATTTATAACATATTTTCCTTTTTGTTATCAATCTTAAGTTTAAGAAGTATTTTGCCATAATTTCTAAATTCTAGAACCTTTAGTTTTATTCTCATTGTCATATTATCATCATTTAAACAGCGATTTTGCACCAAAAAATTAAATTCGTTTCCCTGCAATTATTTTTGTGCAAACCTAGTTTGATGTACAGAATGCGTAGTTGACGGCTATGTGATGGGTCCTTTTACACCTTGCATTAAAGTTGTTGTGCTTCTAGATTTAGCGTGTTGTCTGTCAAAGAATTTCAACATTTTTATTAAGTAGATTTACATACCTATCTACTTACTCAACTAACTACTTTAGCGTTATGTAGTATACGTTAGTTTTTGACTGACCACTGTAAAGATCCTAAAAAATATGTTGGTTGCAATGAATTTTGAACTTTGTTGTGTATGGCATGGAGTTTGTTTCAAAAACTCGATAATTATCGAAGATTCTGAATATCTGGTTGAAAGCTGTATTTGTGTATGTATGAATTGAAGTATATTTTAATCCGTAGTCAAACGGCATTATATTTCTTATTGTTTTGTATACTTACGTTTGTTTTATTATTTGACATGTGAACGAGCGTATTCGTAAACCTTTGACAGTTCTAACGAGTAGTCAGAAGCCCAAGTCTGACAACCAGTCTTACCAAGGGATATCGTGTTGCCCAGTAACTGGGTTGTGGAGGTCAGATAGGCAGTCGCTCCATGTAAAATACTGGTATTCCGCTGCATCCGGTTAGACTGGAAACTGACCACAACTTAGTTGGGAAAAGGTTAGGCAGATTGAAGTGTGAACGAACATGTCATGTTTTTTTTTTTTTAAAGGAATGTCGCTGTACTTTACCAAATAAGGGATAAAGATACCAATTTTAGTTCATATATTATGATTTACATTTAGTTTTTTTTTATATAAATAAATAAATAAAACCTTGAATTTACTCTGCTTTTTAATTTATAAAAAATTTGCTGCGACCCGCGGTTTGCCCCGCATAAATCTCGATACTGTGGGAATATCGGGATAAAAAGTATCGTTTGTCCTAATCCAGGGCATAGTCTACCCATGTGACAAATTTCATCCAAATCCGTTCAGCCGTTTTAGCGTGAAAGCGTAAGAAACAAAATACAAAAAAAAACTTTATAATATTAGTTAGCGACTAGCGACCCGCCCCTGAGATGCAAGGGCAATGCAGGCCCTAGAGTCTCGACATGAATAGCGACAAAAATCTGTCGCTAAGTCGTATCGATGTCAAATGTCTTTAATAGATTTTCAACCTTAGCCTCAGGGCCAGGGCCGGCAGTCTCGACATAGATAGCGACGCTGTCGCAAACTACCGATCGCTAAATATTAAGGTGACACCTAAGTTGCAGCCCGCCAAATTCAAATTTTCTTTGAATTTGACGATTAATATGAAATTGATGATTATTATTCGATAAATATATAATTCCCACAGTCGAGAATCGCATTTTGATCAACATACGACTTAAAACAGAGCTGCAATTTGCAAAAAACTAAAGAATATTCGAATTTGGCGGGCTACAGCTGAGGATTCTCCTTAATATTTAGCGATTGGTAGTTTGCGACAGCGTCTCGACAATTAAATTAATTATTTGACTGCAGGGCCAGGCCCTGCAGTCTCGACATTAGATACCGACAAAAATCTGTCGCTAAGTCGTATCGATGTCAAATTCCTTTAATAGATTTCCAACTTTATTTCCAAAGCATAAGGTTGAAAATCTATTTAAGAAATTTGACATCGATACGACTTAGCGACAGATTTTTGTCGCTATTCATGTCGAGACTGCCGGCCCAGGTGATGTGGCGAATTATAGAGTTTTTTGGGTAATCTATGTAAAATATTAACGTATCATACACATAACCCCATATCTCTGTTACTCCCTTAATCTAAAATCATTTTTAGCACAATGATGGTCACACCTTGTAAAATGTCTACATTTAAATCTGCAATTTTTATGGTGTACCCACAAACGGGGTGAATATGGACGAAACTTTAACAAAGCTGAATTGATACTACATTTATTCAGCTCAATTCAGCTTTTGTCCATAGAAAACAGCAGTTATGTATGAAGATGCGTACGCATCCGTTCAGCTTTACGGATGCGTACACGTGCGTAAATGTAGTTAGTCCCTTAAAATGGATTTTATCACATACATACATAAACTCACGACTTAGGCAGAAACTACAGACCGCCACCTGCTACGATCCTTACATACTCCTTTTGCCTCGTTTACGTTCATACATCTGGTCATACACGCACGCCGGTTGCGAGTACTACGCACCTGACCTTTCTGAAGAATATCACCAATAAGGTCACTATATGTCCTCCTAGGGCGTCCCCTTCCGGCGTTTCCACTCACATCTGGCTTGTAAATACCTTTTGTTAGTCCCCTTTCATTCATCCTCTTAACATGACCAATCCTTCTTTCCGGCATTCCGCCGCCGGAACACGAAAAGCACGGGCGGGCGATGCGATGCGACGCGGTGGGTCGAGGGAACACGAAATTCCACTCGGATGAAGTCGCGAATAGAAGTCAGTAGATAAATAAAACAAAATAATAGACTTCATTTTTTATGTCATTTCATTTAAAAATTACAATATCTAGGGAATCATTTTGACTAACTCAAAATATACATTTTGTGGTTTCTCTTTCTCTTATTATTGCATGCTTTGAGTTCTTCTTATTTTGGTTAACGGCTTCTGGAAAAGAGAAGACATATAATTATTGAAAAAATATAGATGATATGCAGAGATCGGATATTCGGAATTCGGATGCATATTCTCCTTGAGATGTTGGCTAATATGGAATGCGCTTTTGTATCGAAAAAATCGCTTTAAAGGCAAATTTCAGTGACCAAACCGGACAAAATCATAGCGATTGAAAGGTAGTGATAAAAGTTGTTGTAGCCGAGGTAATATTTACGCCCAATCAGGATTTAGTAGTTAAGTTAATAAAAATAATTAATTTAATTTGATTTTTGTTTTGTTTTAACTAACACACACCACCCCTACTCTTACACCCTACATACACATATTTGCATCGGGGGTTAAAAATTAATCCTACTAATATTATAAATGTGAAAGTTTGTGAGGATGGATGGATGGATGTTTTTTACTCTTTCACGCAAAAACTACTGAACGGATTTGGATGGAATTTGGAACACAGATAGTCTATAACCTGGATTAACATGTAGGATACTTTCTATCCCGGTAGGACGTTCCCGTGGGATAATTTCCAACCTCCACGCGGGCGAAGCCGCGGGCAAAAGCTAGTTTTAAATAAATACGCATCTGATTTTTTTACAAAAATATAAAAAAAGTTAGGAAGCCGCTTCCATAGGTACTTTCAGAGTTCAAAATTAACTTTAGGTAAATATGCATCCGAATATCCGATGTCTGATAAGTAACAACATCTTATTAATAAGTACCGTCAAACGGGGTGAATAGGGATGCAGGGGTGAATCGGGACGAAACTTTAAAAGGGATTTTAACATTGAAATAATATAGTTTGTTGCCAAAAAGCACTCTAATGTGTACACTATATTATAATTAACGATTAAGTGCCCTTGTTGGTAACAAACTATATTATTTCAATGTTAAAATCCCTTTTAAAGTTTCGGTCCGATTCACCCCTGCATCCCTATTTACCCCGTTTGACGGTAATTAGTTATTATTAGGGAACATTACGCAAAACTCTGCGTAGGGGGCGACACTAGCACAACCCGTAAACAAACCGCCATGATGCATCATGTCATATTTATTAGTAACAAATAATTAGTGAAAACGTGTTAAATTATAATAGTTTTATTTATTCCTTTATTTCATATATCGCTCATTGGAGAAACATCGACGTAACTGCTGCTTTTAAAAATTTACAGGAGTGTGATTTAAAGTATTTTTTTTTTTGTAATCTATTACCGTCTCGTTCTGAAATGTTGATAGATCCCAATACATATTAAATATTTCACGCCTCTGCTCCTCTGAAAATTTTTTCGAGCACAATATAATTATATCGACAACTCATTTTTGGGAAAAAATTACATTTACTTCGATGTTTCTCCAAATGAGCGATATATGTTACATACAAATTATATTTTGAAATATTAGAATAAAGAAACAATTTTTTTATTTTTTATTATTATTATTCATGTATTAAAAATCCTGTACTGTGATATTACGGCATCCTACGGACATTTAAAAGTGGATGATCTAAAAAAACTGCTTTCAAGGACTTGTTAAAAAACTGTTTACGGTTGTGCTAGTGCTGCACTCTGGCGGCAGAACATTGCAATAATACTCCCTATTGCCTCTTCGGTCGAGTGGTCACAATTGCTACAGCTGAGCACGAGATCCTGGGTTCGATTCCCATGTCGGGCAGAGTGTTATTGGGTTTTTCCATTAGGATTTTCTCAGTAGCAGCCCGGAGTCTGGGTTTGTGCCCGGTTGATGGCAATAGGCTCGGCCCCTGTTACATGGGACTTAAACATAACTGGCGAAATGTGGGTGTACAATAGGTACACCTCTGCCTAACCCTTCGTGGAATCCAGGCGTGATGTTATGTGTGTGTTATACAGAAATAGGTGGACTTTAACCGTTATACTATACATTTAATAACTTTAATTTCGGAAGTCGGTGGCATAAAACGAAAATCAAAACCAAAGACACCGACTTCTGAAATTAAACTAATTTGTCACTTTTTCTTAGTTTTTTTTTTTTTTTTGTAAAATCTTTTTCATCCGCACATGTTGCGCCAACTACAAAGAAATTGTAACGGCGCAAGAGTGACGATGATGTTGATATTCTGCTCACCTGTCACTGCTTCGCTCTCCGCGAGGGCTCGGTCGCGGTGGGGGGCGGAGGAGGACCCTTCTTCTCCAACTCCTCGAGGTAGCTGGTCAGGATTTGCTGTCTCTCTTCTGGGATGTGGTCCAGTGCTGCGTACCTGGTTGTACAAGAATATAATGTTAGTATTTAATTTAAGCATAAAATTACACGTACAGCATCAAAAGAAAGGTATGCGCTTCGGGAATCGTCGTTTTTCTTCGGAAATACGAACGAACAAAGTTGAGATCTAATATAGAGCTAACATGTTTACAAAATTATAGATCGACAACTCTATGCAATTCCAAAAATCTTTTGAAAACTTTTGAGTGACAAATCGATGGTGAAGTATCAATATCTAATAAATAACATTTTAGCGATTTTCACTTTATTGCATACTAGCTTTTGCCCGCGGCTTCGCTCGCGTTAATTTAGACTTTGACTATCAATTCGGGTTATAGTTCAATCATGATTCGGAAGACACGTGGCGCCATCTATTATCATAAGAACGTTATTCTTGTTTTCCTCGGGAACAGTACTTTTTTTCGGGATGAAAGGTACCCTATGTCCGTTTCTGTACACCTGACAACGTATATGCAAAATTTCAGGATGATCGGTTCAGTGGTTTAGGCGTGAAAAGGTAACAAACAAACTTACTTTCGCATTTATAATATTAAAAGTTAGGATTCGTAGGTAAAATATGAAAGACCTCGTATTGAGCAGTGGTGGGCGAGTGGTAACGGTCGCGACTTACGAGTTGCAGGTCTTAGGTTCGAACCCTGATAGGCGCTTTATATTGTGTAAATTATTTCATCACCACTGCTCTCGAAACGGTGAAGGAAAACATCGTGAGGAAACCGACATGTCCTAGAACCAAAAATTCGAAGACATGTGACATCTACCAACCGCACTGGGCCCACGTGGTGGATTACAGCCCACTCCCTCTCACAGAGAGGAGGCCTGTGTCCCAGCAGTGGGAACGTTATAGGCTGATTATGCTGTTATGCTCGTATTTGCAAAGACAAAAGGTCTGAAATCATTATCACCATCATAAGCGTTTCCAATCAATTTTTTGGATATAAATAACTTATTGATTCAAATGTTAAAAACTATAGAAATTAAATGATTTTTTCGCCTCCTGTAAAACCATGGTTAGTTATTAGATATTGATCGAAATGAGTATCTGAGACTGGAGTAGGTATCACGACGTTCGTGCTAATTTGGAACACGAAGATTACCGAAGTGCAAACATTTTCTGGTTACGTGGGTATGGAAAAAGGCAAATACTAATTTTAATCCTAAAAGCACCTAGTGTATATCGCTCATTTGGAGAAATATCGACGTAACTGGTGGTTTTCAAATTTTACAGTTTAGTTATTTAAAGTGTAGTAAGTTCCCTTCAAAATGGTTGAGCTGAATGGTGCTGATCTATACGTCATGTTCGTGAACAGGCGCCGTCAGTAGGGACTGGTCATCTCTTGGCTGCCACGGCTTATTTTAATTTAATATTTGAATTGTTTTTGTCTTTTTATTACGGACGGTTTTAACGTTCTGCATCGTTCTCACATGCATAATTTTAACATGAATGATGTAACCAATATGTACTTTGTAACCATATTTTGATTTAAAAGAGTGTCCGTGGTGTTTCTTGCCCGTTCTTCTCCATAGGTACCTACTACGCTTTGGAATGGGCAACTAGCTTCAACTTTCTGACTGACTAACTCCTTGTCAGTTCAAAAGTGCCTGTAAATGGTTTAACTAAAGTGAATGCTTTGAGTTTGAGTCGGAAAACGTGTAAGGAGGACGACATCGTCAAACATAGTATTCACACGAAGCGACGCGCGCTTTACTTTTGGTTACCAAGTGTACAAACATGCCGTGAATGTGTGTGTAAGCGCAGGAGCTCTCGGTACCGTCCGAGACAATGGCGAAGTCGGAAGTGTGTGTATGTGTGTGTGTATGTGTGTGTGTATGTGTGTGTGTGTGTGTGTGCGTGTGTGCGTGCGTGCGCGTACACACACATTCACAGCGTATTTTTACTCTTGATTACCACAAGTAAAGCGCGTGTCGATCGTGGAAGTTTACACCTGGACGGTTTTGCTTTGGGCTAGAGTAATGAGACGCCCTCTCACCTGGCGTCGTGCTTGAGAGCGTCGAGCACGTGCTGCAGGGCTCCGGGGTTGTCCTTGACGGCGGCGAGGCTCTTGTGCGTGATGCTGCGTGTTTCCTGCAGCAGCTGCCGCATGGCTGTCTTGGCGCAGGACTGCTTGTCACGCTGGTAATCGCGGAATTCACGTTCCATCTGCAAGGAGAAGAATTGAAGAGTTACTACCATCATCGAACTATAAATGTCAACTGACTGATTCATCAAAACCCGAACCCTTGGACCTAGAACGCTGATACAGAGGTTCCTTTATGATGTGGTCATGTAGACACGGAACAATGCCGGATTTCTCCAAAATTCTACAGGATACCACAGACAAAATTCTACAGAACACCCCAATTAGGATATTATGATAATCATAATCGTAGACCGGATATTCGGATGAATATTCACTCTCTCTGGTGCGTATGCGTTGGACTGTGGGGTGAGGCAGGGGGAGGCTGACCTCGCCCAAGCTTTTCAACCTTTACGTCAATGTGCTGATCGCTGGACTCAGCAGCAAACAGATTGCATGTTGGGTTGACAAAGTTAGCGTCAATAACCTCAGTTATGCAGATGATATGGTGCTGCTGGGTCCAAAGGCCGGCTCTATAAGGGAGCTTTTGGAATTTTGTGAAAGGTACGCTAAGGTATGCTAGCCACGGTCTAGTTTATAATTGTAAAAAGAGCATTTTCGTGATCTTTAAGGCCCCCGGGAGGAAGCAGTCAAACGAAGGGTGAAACAAACTAAATACCTAGGGCATTACCGATCGCGAACGAACCAGAACCGCTGTGGCAAAGCTCCTGCGGAGCCCGAAATGAGCCTGCGTGCCGTAAAGCCGAACACACCGGTGTACATCTCCCGCCTGCACTACACCACTAAGGCTGAGGACATCGTGGAGTACGTGCGGCAAAAGACGAGGTACACGCCAAGGGTGCAGTTACTGGAATCACACCGGAACGTCAACTTCAAGGCGTTCGTCGTGCGTGTACCGAACTGTTATCTGCCCCTCGTCATGGAAGAAGACGTTTTGGCCGCAAGACGTGGTGTTCCGTCGCTTCCGCGGACAATTTCCACTGGATAGCACAAAGTCAAGCTAGTGCAAAGTGAAGCGCTACTAACATAGTCTTAAGCCTTTTTATTAACACAAGTTTTGTTTATATAAAAATATGTATGTTTAGGTTAAGGTATTTTTCTATGGGCCTGTGTCGCCTGAAATAAATGGTATTATTATTATTATTATTACATAACGGAGGACCTTAAAGATCATGAAGATATCGAGCGCGAGCGCAGGGCTCTTGCTGTGAGAAGCAATATGCTGGTTCGCAGGTTTGCGTGTTGTAGTAAGGAGGTTAAAATTACGTTGTTTAAGGCTTACTGCCAGACCTTCTACACAAGCAGCCTGTGTCCAGTACAATAACAGCTTCAGAATGCTTTTGGGGCTGCCGCGATTTTGTAGTGCCTCTGGCATGTTCGCTCAGGCGCGGGTCCACGACTTCCACGCTATGGTGAGGAGAAAAACCGCGTCGATATTCGAGAGAACACGGTCAAGTCCTAATAGCATTTTGAAGATGTTTATGGACAAACTAGCTTCTGCCCGCGACTTCGTCCGCGTGGAATAGTTACTTTGGGCTAACGCTAACTTTAACCCGCGACTTCGTTTACGTAGAGGGTGAAAATATATTTAAATAATACGTACGTTAAGGAGCTGTTTTAGGTACCTACATCACGCTTTTATCAGTACACGGAGAAAAGATTTCTTAAAATATTCCTGGCGAGTTTATGAATTTTTACTGGGGCTCTGCAGTAACGCGGGACCATATGCGCAAAACCAAGAAAATTTACCGGGTTACCCAGTACAAACCCTAGGGCAAAAAAAAAAAATTAAGGTCTTAGAAACTTTACTGGGTTACCGATTAAATTTTTACTGGGGTACTGAACGTCATTTTTGTCTATTTTTCCGCCAACAAAACGGTGCTCGTGCTAAGCCTGCTGGAATATTTCAAGAAATCTTTTCTCCGTATAAGAGTGGAACTTTAAAACGTTAGGTAAAAAGTACTGGGTCTTATAATCTTATATCATGTAGATTGTGGGTTATTCTCAAAAAAAACTCTAAACTAATGTTATTTTAAGGTACTTCTGCGTACACTATATTTTTTGTTTTGTTTCCTTCCGGCATGGTATCTCGCAGAGATAAGTGGGGCTACCGCCCTTCCCCCTCATGATCGCCCGCCGGCCTAGCAACATTATTTTTCTGCGATGTTATTTTAAAACTGCGATATCTCCTAAGATATTCATTAAAATCAAATGATGTAAAGGGTAATTTTGTTTTAAATTAAATACTTGTGATGAATAACGTATTTATATGGATAAGGATTAATATTGTGTTTATAAAAACACCTTCGCAAATAATGCATTATTTTAGAACAAATTTGGTTAGCATAAAAAAGTTTATAGTGAGCTAACCTTAAAAGATAGACATAAGCTGTCGCAGACTTTTTTTTTAGTACTTTTAAAGGGGAACAATTCTGTAATACATGGTTTTTGCGAAACTTTAACCGTTTACGCAGCGCACGCAGCGGAAGCTCTCAAAAGGAAAAAAAACCCACGATTTTGAAACATTGCTCATTGGTGCTCCGTCCCTATTGGTCTTAGCGTGATGATATATAGCTTATAGCCTTTCTCGATAAATGAGCTATCTAACACTGAAAAAAAGTTTCAAATCGGACCAGCAGTTCCTGAGATTAGCGCGTTCAAGCAAACAAACAAACAAACAAACTCTCCAGCTTTATTATTAGTATAGATTTAACTCGCCGATAATGAATCACTTCATGCAGGTGTTGGTTAGGCAGGAGTGATTCATTTCATCTGGTGAATATGTGTAAATATTGTTTTTCTCTGAGCTTAGTAATTAGTTATGTAACACACTAACATAGTTTTTTAAGTTTTGTAACTAACTAACTAACATAATATGGATCAATGTTGTCTAAACAAATAAAATATTATTATTAACAAAACCCACAGCACAAAAAGACAAAAAAAACTTGCCACTAATCGCGGCGACTAATCGCACCGACTAATCGCAGCGACTAAACGCATCTTCGTTACCTGTGAAGCACTATTATACACAGGCGCAGTGGGTTCCTCTGCCAGTATCGCGCGCACTTCCCTCCAATGCGCCGTACACGATATGCCTCGGTCGTTCAGTAGCGCGCGCAGTTTGTCGCGACGTTTTGTCGCCAATGCGCTCGTGTGTTGCATGAATAATCGCTCCTGAAATAAAGAAATATTTTTGCTTCAGCTTCGATAAAATAAATGAGTGCTTCTACTGAAGTTGATCAAAATACATGAATAAATAAAACTATATTGTTCCTTTCTTCAGAAAGGTCAGGTGCGTAGTACTCGCAACCGGCGTGCGTGTATGATCAGATGTATGAACGTAAACGAGGCGAAAGGAGTATGTAAGGATCGTAGCAGGTGGCGCTCTGTAGTTTCTGCCTACCCCCATGGGAAGAAGGCGTGAGTTTATGTATGTATGTATGTATTTCGTGAAAATATGACGATTTGCAGCAATCTTTTATTGTACAAAATTATAATTAATACCGGAAGCAAAAGGGTTCAGCGTCAGCATTATGCTGAGGTCCCCTAGCGGGTTGCTAAGCGCTCGTTTTTGAGCAAAAACCCTTTAATCCAGTTTACAAAAAATAAAAGAGGTACATTTAGCAACAACGGATTAGTATACAAAATGTTATAAGATGATCATACATTATTGAATTAGAATAAAAAAACCGGCCAAGTGCGAGTCATTCTCGTGCACGAAGGGTTCCGTACCATTATCTATAAAAACGCCAAAAAAGTCATGTCTGTTGTATGGGAGCCCCCTTAAATATTTATTTTATTCTGTTTTTTAGTATTTGTTGTTACAGCGGCAACAGAAATACATCATCTGTGAAAATTTCAACTGTCTAACTATCACGGTTCATGAGATACAGCCTGGTGACAGACGGACGGACAGCGGAGTCCTAGTAATAGGGTCCCATTTTACACTTTGGGTACGGAACCCTAAAAAGAGTTTTTTTATGTAAATGATTATAATTTGGTAATTATTTTATCATAATTACCGCATAAAACAGCTTATAATTTGCAAAAAAAACTACATTGACGGATCCCCTTTAATCATTATTTTAACCCAGTATTCAGCAATGCTAACACCATTTGCTGACGGAGTCCTATTACGTGGAACGACATGAAGGTGTATACTATACACCCCTGGCTATACATTGAGGAATAAAAGCGCTATGTTATGTCATAATTATTATAATAAGAAAATGTTATTGACGAGAATCTCGGGAAAGCTGAGAAAGTAAAAAAGTCAAGTATCTTGACTTAGCACACGAGGTTGTCGACATGTGGGACGTGGACTCTGCAATCATTCTACCGATAATGGTTATAGTAAATGGCCTAATAGCGGAGAGCCTCGATCAACACCTCAGGAGGTTCTCATTGCGCAGCTGGGTCAAGGGCCTGATTCAGAGAGCAGTACTTGACACGGCACGCATAGTGAGGAGGTTCCTCTCTCTAGAGCCCTGGCCGCCGGTAGTTTGGACCCTGTTTCTGATGCCTATGGGCCACAATTTGCAATATTTTTTAAGGCTACAATTTTAATGCTCACCAAAATAATTTTTAGACCCTAAGACTAAGTACCAAGTAAAATATGTTAACTTCAAATAAAATAAACCCACTCTATACCGAGGTGCCTAAAGAACAACGTTTTAAGTTCCAAAATAATTATAAACACATCAGAATAATTGTAAGTGTTTTATTTATATTCTTTTTGCCTACCAAAATGGATAAACGCTCACCAAATCTTGTTTAAGTTGCTCACCAAAAATAAGTTTGCTTCAAAATTCAAGGGTGGGATAGGATGCAAGAGCGAGCCAAGCGAGCTCGGGACTTGGGGCACCCCGACTCGGACAGGTTAGGTTAGAAGGGGAAGACGGGGTCTGAAAGACCCCGCCATCTCCTTCGTGTTTTATTTTTTTAAACCACCCAGAAGTAGGAGCCCCGCCAAGCGGGGTTCCATCGATTACGCCTTATAAATAAAAAAGGAAAATAGGTTCATTTATACAATACTTTATGAAACACAATTCGGTGAACATTTATCCATTCTGGTGGACACAATTTGGTGAGTACTTCGAATTTTTTGGTAGTAAAATAGGTACTTTTCTGGTAGGCGTTTAAACACAAGTCATTTTTTTATGTTTTTGGTAAAAATATTTAAAAATGTATATAATATGTAATAAGATTAATAAACGAAATAATAAAATGTTCTTACCTTATCATCCTTAGTTAGTAACTCAGCTAGGCTATATCTATGGTCTTTTTTGAGCTGTTTCTTAGCGTCCCGCCACGATAGGTCAGGGTTTCTCACCAAATCTGCTAGTAATGCGTTGAAATGCTGCAGACAAATATGTAATTTTCATTTCAATTGAGGTTTTTGTATAGAAAGTACCGTCAAACGGGGAGAATAGGGATGCAGGGGTTAATCGGAACGAAACTTTAAAAGGGATTTTAACATTGAAATAATATAGTTTGTTGCCAGCAAGTGCATTTAATCGTTAATTATAAATGATTTTATTTCTGTAAGTAGGTTTGTACAAACATATTTACACGTCAATAATATTTTAAAAACTAGATGAGGTCGGCGTTTCCTATCTGACTACTCTGAGAAGAAAGGCCGAAACAAACTCAGAGATCAGTCTTTTTTAAAGTCGAGACATAATCTTGGACAGATCAAGTGAAGACCATGTAGATTAGTTTCTGAAATGGTGGTATAATACAGTAAACACAATAGAGTCCTTTTTGGCAACAAACTATATTATTTCAATGTTAAAATCCCTTTTAAAGTTTCGTTACGATTCACCCCTGCATCCCTTCACCCCGTTTGACAGTATGTCAAACCGCCATATTTATTATTGTGATAAAATTAATCTGACGGTTGAAAAATCAGCCTTTAGTACACTTAATTATTTTCACCATCATCATTCTCCTGAGCTTATTGCAATATATTAGTTTTCTTCCACACTTCTTTATAAGTCGTCATCTTGGTAGTCCCCCCTTTTCTACCCATATCATCTTTCACACAGTCCATTCATCGTTGCTTTGGTCTTCCCCAACTCTTATAGCTATCCAAATTCACACTAAAAATTTTCCTCACGAAATGCATGTCATGACAAATTGATAATCTATTTCCACACTAGTTCTCAGTCACCAGCGCCACTTTCAGACTTCCTGATACCGTTTCCTAATCAACAGGGTGGCAGAGACATCGACGCACAACCGTTTCCCATGGATTGAGTACATGATTCTGGATACCCCTGGGTAGAGATTTTTCGTCGGCTATTAAAAAAAAAAATCTGCTGTTTCCTACACAGGGGCAAAACCTACGCGGTCAAAATGTATGGAACAGCAAATTTTATTTTTTATAACCGACGGAAATTTAGAACGCAAGCGGGTCCAGAATCATGTACTGAATCCATGGTAACAGGTTGGGCGTCGAATTCCCTGCCACCCTGTATACAGTTGCATAACACCACACATCTCTCTTAGTTTTAGGGCGAGATTCACAGACTGCACTTACTTTTATTTTTCTAAGTATGCGTTTTATACGAATACAATATGGTTTAACTCGTATAAAGCGCTTGTTCACATTCGCTTATACGGATATGGACATTATAAGTTATGAAAAGCTCATAACCCATCATGTCTGTGAAATTTCACCACTTTTGTCCTTATATAAAAATACTAGCTTTTGCCAGCGGCTTCGCCCGCGTCGATGTCGGAAATTATCCCACGGGTACGTAATACCCAAAAATAAGTATCCTACATGTTATAAACTATCTGTGGTCCAAATTCCATCCAAATCCGTTCAGTAGTTTTTGGGTGAAAGAGTAACAAACATCCATCCATCCATCCATCTTCACAAACTTTCACATTTATAATATTAGTAGGATTTATAGGGTACTTATATGCTCACGAACCTGTACAGCCTCATCCCTCTTATGATACTCTCGTTCCTTGTCCCTATCTCTGAGACTGGTCGCCAGCGCCCTCTGCACTTCCCTCTCCCTCTCCTTGATAGAAGCCTGTGCCCTCGCCTCCTTCTCTCTGGCAGCTGTCTCTCCGTCGCTGGCCGCTTCTGGCTCCTCTTGTTCCACTTCTTCTGTCTCTTCTGGTGGCGGGTCCTGGCGGGAAGAGTGGTGGGGTTTGAGATATGTAGCGGAGGAATGGTTTGATGTTACAAATCGCAATACATTCTAATGCTGGATTTTCAAATTGTCAACTTTACAATTAAAACTGGACCTATAGATACTTCTTTTTTCTGGTGTTCTCAATTGTTCTTTCGACCCATTCACTGTAACGTAGCCAAAGAACAACTACATAATATTATCAGGCTGTCATTGGTTTGTTATACATTAACACCAATTAATGGCTAAGCCCATTGTGTTATCAGCAGAGATCGGATATTCTGATGCATATTCAGCTAAAGTTGAGATGTTGGCTAATATGGAATGCACTTTTGTATCGAAAAAAAACTTAACTTTAACTAACACGCACCCCCCCTCCTCTTACACCCTACATACACATATTTGCATCAGGGGATAAACATCAATTTTAAATAAATATGTATCTGAATAGTTATGCAATCCAAGAATACCGGGTTTTTTTTATAGAATAGAATAGAATTATCTTTATTCAAGTAACTTATATGACTCAAAAATGATTAGTAAGACTTACAACTATATTAGTAAGAACTGACACTTCACAAAACAAAAAAAAAAACAATAGGTAGTGGATCACCGCTGTGGCAACCCATGCGAGATGGCACAACGGCGACCCACGAAAACAGTCTAGCCGACTTGAAATCATGCTTAGGATATTGTTGGAGCTGCTCCTCACCCTGCGCACCGTGGAGGTGCACCTTTTGCGCATGATTGTGTAGAAACAATCTACATGCGCATCCGCAGACATCCCCGACACACTACAGAAGCTATATCAATATTTTTTTAGAACACACCCGACTAGTTATGTATTCCCGATGTTCCTGGCATTTTCGGGATTTTCTTTAAATAAAAATATTTTGTGAAGCCGCTTCCATGCTTTTAAAGCTAAAAATTAACTTTAGGTAAATATGCATCCGAATATCCGATCTCTGGTTATCAGTGACCTGCACCGTAATAGGGATGATGACATTTTTTTTTTTATACTCTTTTAAATATAGTTTGCAAATATTGCAAACAATGTAATAAAAAGTGTAAAAGCTTAAAAAATTACCAAGTTATAAACGTTTTTAAATAACTGCTAGACAAAGACGGCACTACATAGAAGTGACGTCACTACTGTATAACTTCATACTAGCGCCATACATCGTCCGTACCGCGCGACAAGGACGGGAATAATCCCTTCCAAAAACTTTTAGAGCGTGTAGCTTCTCCATATTTCCATCGATATTACAGATTTTCTCGATTATATAATTTTACTATGCCTTCTTTGAAATTACATATTTTTTTCGAACATTTCTAATATTAGTCATCATCCCTATTGCGTCACACACACTGAATTTAATTTATGTTTAAAGAAAGCAGAGAAAGAAAGAAAATACGTTTCGTTTCGTTTCGTTTTTCGTTTACGTTTTTTTGTCGAGCAAACGAAATTATGAAACCTTTGATGTAATGGATTTTGTTATATTGTAGAAAAGAAAGCGTTTGTCATTCTGAGGATGTTACGCGATTAGGTTGAAATTTTCTGTGGCAGGGCACGATGGCGCGGCGGTCAAAGTTCCTTTAAGGCGGAACCTTCAGAGTAGCCCGCGAAATTCAAATTTACTTACGGTTTTTGCAATTTAGAGGTCACTGTCAGATTGTATTTCGATTAAAATATGATTCGCGGTCGTAAAAAATATGGCTTTACGGAATATAATCATTAGACTCAGCAATATATCTCTCTCAGTTCATATTACTGTATTAAATGACTATTTCATGAAATCATGACATTTGACACCAATTCTAACTTAAGGAATTGTCTTGCTGATTTTAATGATTATAATTCTGTAAAGCCATATTTTTTACGACCGCGAATCATATTTTTATCAAAATACAACCTGACATTGACCTTCAAATTGCAAAAAACGTAAGAAAATTTGAATTTCGCGGGCTACCCTTGCGCTGGGGCGCCTCATTATCAGTAGATTGATGAAGTAAAGTGGTGCTCGCGCCCAGTGCCCTCGTGGGCGCTGGGCGTGAGGACTTATTGCACTCACGGACTCACAACACTCTCCGAAGACACAGCAAATCTCCTTTTTTTGTATAGTAATACTCTTCCTCTCAGTACTCGGAGCTTTTACAATGTTGTAGTACGTAAGTGCAATTTAATATTGTAATTTTAAGGGTGTGAGCCTGGAGATCTCTCATACAGGTCCCGAACCCAGTATAGACTCCAGCTCTCACAAAGGTTCGAATCTGTCTGTAACTTATATACTATGTACCAAAATTTTACCTTTTTGAGAGAAATAAAATACTATTATTATTATTATTCATACATGTACAGTACATAGTTAAAATTGTAGACTGAATTCGACCCACCTCCGAGCACTTAATTGTGAACAGCCAAATAAATTAATTGCTATACAGATTTTCATACATCTACATGATGCTTTGACTGTTTACTATTTTGATTTGAATCTAAGGACCATTTTGATCATATTCTTTGCTAAGCAGTACAGAAAGCGGAGGCGTAAGAAAGGCCAAAATAATACTTTTTATAATGATTCTAGAACTTGAAAAAGCCTAACATTGGTTTAATGCGTAAAATAATATTTGTTTTTAATTTTAATGGTTTTTTCCAGTAGTTTAGCACTAGGACATAATTGGTAAGGGCCGGCGCACATCTGGCGAGGCGCAGCGCAGCGCATTCGTCACTGTTAAACAAATATCGACCTTACACCAGTTGAAATAAAGTTGAAAATAAATACATTTCCATTAGCACGAGAGCGCGTGTGGGCGAAAAAATGCGCGCGTCTTAGATTATTCATTGTTAACTTTATTTTTAGTCACAAAACGTTGATATTTGTTTGGTAGTGACAACCGCGTTGCGCTACCCCTCGCCAGGTGTGCGCCGCCGGCCCTAAGACACGTTGGATGTACCGTTCAAAAGTATCATGCTCCTTGAAACTTTAGAGTAACAGCGTAATTTTGAACGCTTCAGAGTGCCTGTTAGCACAATGTATCCGATCCGATTTAAGAGCAATGAAGATCCAATGCGCTTATAGAGTACGCGCATGATAAGTCTGCGCGTGTGTTTGATTTTCAAGACTATAACCCTGCCAGCACTTTTATACACTTTCGATGTAATAATGGCGATTATTTACTTTGGAAAACACGGAACACAGCACACTCTCTTAACACCTGATGAAAACGTCGAGATGGCGACAAAGGATTATTTCAGATTTCGGCCCCGCGCAGACTTATTTCGCGCGCACGAAATCTCGACAAAAATAAATCAGTAATCCCATAGATTTTGTCGATCTATCTGAACACAAAAGTACTGAACAGTTTTAAGCTATTGCATAGCTTTTATCGCGGGCTTTGAGCGCGGCGACCGAATCAAGAAATTCCGTAACGAAAATAAAACCTAACACCCCCCACTCCGCCTACCCTGTAGCTCGGCCGAGAGTTCGCTTAACGTGTATGTATATGGTACGACTGTACTTGAATTAATATCAAAGAAAAAAAATACTGCATGAATAAAAAATAAATAAATAATTATAATTGCATAAGTTGATAAACATGCTATGCAATAGCTTTACCGCGGCAGTCCCCGAGTGCCACACGTGTTTTTTTTTTTCGCTAAATCAAACTTGTAGATTTGAATTTCATCCGTCCAATTTCGAAATATTGTGACGTTTTGTTCAGACTGTGTCATCTCGTAAGATTCAGACCGGATGCCGTGCAGAAGCGCCCTTCTTATTATTCTGCGGAGAAGACTTAATGTTATTTAAGTCAACAAAAGAAGGCAGTACTTTAAAAAATCTACATGTGTGTGTGGGGGGGGGACATAAAATAAAATGAACAATATACACAATTATCAATTTATTCACAATCATTAATTCTAAACTTTCAATCATAATTAGTAATTATAAAACCTATGTACAGATTACATAATTATAAAAAGGAGATGGTACAAATGTACTTATCATAAAAAAAAATGCTCTGTAGTTAAAGTCGGGTAGTCGAATAAAGTCGAAGTTATCTCTTTCCTTGGAAACTAATAAGACAACTAGTTTTTGTGAAATTTGAAATAATCAAGACTAGTCGGTTACAAAAGCTAATTGCTTTTTAGGGTTCCGTACCCAAAGGGTAAATAAAACGGGACCCTATTCCGGACTCCACTGTCTGTCCGTCTGTCACCAGGCTGTACCTCATGAACCGTGATAGTTAGACAGTTGAAATTTTCACAGACGATGTATTTCTGTTGCCGCTATAACAACAAATACTAACAAACAGAATAAAATAAATATTTAAGGGGGGCTCCCATACAACAGACATGATTTTTTTGCCGTCTTTATAATGGTACGGAACCCTTCGTGCACGAATCCGACTCGCACTTAGCCGGTATTTTTTTTAAAAATATTTCTTTTGACCGTGCCGTACGGTCCCTAAATGTGTACGGAGGACTACATATCAAGCTATACATTTCCATTATAAGCCGAGTTCTCAATGTACGAAAAGCCAATACAATGCGAGGTCAGATAAAACTAGAAATGTATAGCTTGATATGTGGCCGTGTTTATCTTAGCATTAAGCCATTGTAAGATCTTATTAACATTATGGAACGCAATTAAAGATATGAATGAATTTTGATTACGGTCTATTTTAGAACCTAATTATTTTTTTATAGATAAACAACAAATAGACAGTTTTGTCCATAATTCTCTTCGGAAGTTATACGTATCTACGCTTATCGCTAACTAAACATTTTCTAGAGGATTTTTAAAATACTGATTGTTTTAAACAAAACATTATTATTTTGTTTAAAAATACCATTTAATGCAAGGTTATATTAAAAGGTACAGTTATCAAAAGAGATAAATAACCAGGGTCGTCGGATATAGTTGAAGTTTAGTAAGAAACCGATGGATATTTTCGAATGAAATTTAATTTGATAAATAACCAGTTAGTTTTCTATTTATTAAATTAAATTTTATTCAAAAACATACTACAGTTTCTTACTAAACTTCAACTATATCGACGACCCTGGTTACTTGTCTCTTATGGTGACTGTACCTTTTAATATAACCTTGAATTAAATGCTTAAAAAAAATTAAACCTGTCTTATTAGTCTCCAAGATTACAAAACAGATCAATTAAAAGAGGGGGATTAAAAGTGTTTTTTAATTTTTCGGTTAAGTCAGATCAGAGTCAAATAATAATAAATCCGAATGGCCCACAGTAGAAATAATAGTGTCAATTCAGTTATTTTTACCTTTGACAAATGTAACTCAACAGCATCCTTTTTGTAACGCGACTAAAGATGATTTTGATTTTGACAGACTTGTGTCTGTGGCCGCAAGCCAATAGGAACCTTATTGTAACGTGAATAAATATCCTTTTGATTTTGACAGTGATGCAAAATCAAAGGTTAAATAACTGGGTGACAGGACCGTAGTGTCATTTAAAGTCGCTATAATATTATTATGTAATGGTGTTGCCAAATGTCAAAATGTGTCAAAAATTATAATGATAATACTTAGGTGGGGGGGGGGGGGGTCATATTGGTAAAATAAATCAATATTTTATATATTCCATATAGCGCCTTTAAAGACAAACCGTTATTAATCGAAAATATATAAAATTTTACACAGGACAACTAGTCAGGCCCGAGGTGGCCCGCTAGAGGGCCAAAACAATAGATTGTGTCTCATTAACGATGCTTGATGAGTTAAATTTAAAAAAAAATGCTCGACTTTTTTACAATAGAACTTATGTTATAGTGCAAATAAATACCCATAATTATGATCTCAAAATATGGCTCAAAGCACTAAAAAGCCGTGTATTTCTTTTTATTTTAAGCTCCTGTGTAAAATTTCATATTTTCGTTTAGTAACGGTTTGTCTTTAAAGGTGCGATATGTTATAAAGTTGCTATATACACTAAGGTGTCATATGCACACTGCACTCCGTCGCGCGTAGCGCGGGGCGGCAGAGCAGTGTTTCAAATGTTCTCACTGCTTCGCGTAGATTGTTAGCAATGGCCGCCCCGTGCTACGCGACGGAGCGCGGTGTAGTGTGATAATCGAATAGGGTATAAAAATTATGGTAAAAATGAAGTCATAAAGTCACAGTAGTCAACTAAATAAGTCATTACAGTACTTGGGTGTAAATATGACACATCGCGCTTTAGAAAGAGACGGTCACAGGAATGAGTGACAGAGATGACGATATACAAAGACGAACTTTTTTTTACTCGATTTGTCAGATTTACGACCGGCGGGGTAATTGCGTAAGACACTAACAGTAGGAATGAGTTTCCTTTTGACAGTTCAACAACATTCATTGAGTAATTAACGTTGTTGAGCAGATCAATTTTTTCGAACATATGAAGTAATGGATAAGCAATATCCTTCAAAATTATTCTGATTGACTGACAAGTGAGTTACGCAATTTGAGTGCAGGTTCTGTATGTCAAAGTTGAGTCAGTCAGATGCCAAACTTTAGAATCGAAACAGAAATATAACAAAATAGCAACTTCTGCCTGAAACTGTAGTTTAATTATTGTAATTAGTAACGTAATGAGCTAAAAGTCGATGAATACACGAACTCGTTGAAGATAATCGATAATTGTACTCAAATGGAGTTGGACAGGACATTTAGTTCAATGAGGAGATGGTTGATGGAGTAAACCAGAGGGGCATACGGTCTAAGTCCGTCAACGAAGATACGGGCCAGTCCGAAAGTAGTTCGAAACTTTGGAGTGAACCTTACACCCGATTAATTAAAATTTTCGGGCAGGTAAAAACACATCGGGAGTAGAGACAAGACAACTGTCACATCGTGGTGTCATTAATTCTTAGGTCGGGCCCCGGGCCGTGGGAACATCTGGATATGTCCCGGTGACAAATTTCATCCAAATCCGTTTAGCCGTTTTAGCGTGAAAGCGTAACAAACATTAAAAATATCATCTTTTCTGTTTAAATAATATTAGTTTAAGACAGAAGCCATGAAAATCACATCTATAAATATAAAAATCAATTGCCCAAAATATTTGTCCGCGCATCACTTCAAAACGGTACCTATTTGGCAATTTTTTTTTTTTTTTTTGTATTTGTTATTGTTTAAAATTTGTTTATAAATTTTATAAAGTTTATAAATTTGTAAAGATTATTTTTTTTGGAAAATCCACCGGGCAGTGGGAAATTTGGATGCTATTTTTGTATGAAATTCACTTCGGGGGACGCCGGAAATGAACAGCTTGATTTAAATAAATCTGCCTAAAACATTTATAGCATCGACAACTTGGTAGTCAGAAAAGTCGGGTTAAGTCACAAGAGTCGGTAGAGTCACAGTCAATCTTCAACGGAGCTTATAATTGGGACATTCACAGGTTGCTTAATCTATAAACATTTGTGGGTTAAACACATTTAAAAAGTATAGGCGCAGTACACACTGAATGAAATTTTGTATCGTATTACAAACATCAATATTTTAAAGAGATATTTTAATATTAAAATGTCATAAATAACTACACACAGACATCCAATTTCGGGAACAAATTTCGCTATATATTATTATTTGTCCCGACGCAGGAATCGAACACGGATGCAGGGGCTCTAGAAGCCCGACAATACTACTAGACAAAAAACCAACATCCTAATTGCGCAACACACTATCAATCACTATCTGAATCATTTTGAAGCCTATTGTTAATCCATTGCTTTATATGTTCGAAAAATTTGTCCGCTCAATAACGCAATGAATGTTGTTGAACTGTCAAAATGAAAGCTATTCCTGCTGTTAGTGTGTTACGCAATGAGGGCTATCGCGCTTGAGTTCGCCGCTAGAGGCGCTAGTGTAGAGTAAGGTCTCTAGATGTCAAATGTACTGAACGTTCACTGTTTGCGGGATTTTTTATCACGGATTTTAACTAATGATTCATAATTATTGTAATGGTTGTGTCATTCCTGATTAATTATGGCTTCAGATTTTAAGTAAAAAGTTAGGATCTAATTTGGTAGCACTTGAAGGAAGAATACTATTTGTCTGCTTCATGCTTGCCAATTTTAGGAAAATTATAATCTAAATATTCATTTGAAGTTTTAAAATGTAACAAAATAAACATAATATGAATTTATGGGTACCGAAACATATTCAAAACCGGACCTTACTCGCCAGTGGCGCCAACTGGTGAGCACAAAAACGATAGCCCCCATTATTACCCCGCTTCCAACAATATATTTAGTCAATACACAAAATGTATTGACCTCCAGTGTGTATTACATCTAATACAAAAATTGGTACAATACCGGTTAACATGACACATCGAGATTCGGAGACCAAGCCGAAAATAACATAATGCTTGTATTCCCGAAGGGTTAGGCAGAGGTGTACCTGCAGCACACCCACATTTCGCCAGCCATGTTTAAGTCCCACGTAACAGGGGGCGAGCCTTTTGCCATCAATCGGCCACAAATCTAGACTCCGGACTGCTACTGAGAAATTCCAGATGGGAAATACCCAATAACACTTCGCCAGACCTGCAACGGAACCCAGGTCTTCATGATCAGCTGTAGCACATCCGACCATGAGACTGAAGAGTGATTCAAACAACATTTTCTACTCGATGTGCCACATTTACGAACGGGTACTGTAGTTTAATACATATTGAGCTTGCTACACTTATAGTGGCAAGGCTATATGAAAACATTAAATAACACATAACATAACCTCACGACTGTATGCCACGAAGGGTTGGGCAGAGGTGTACGTGTAGTACACCCACATTTCGCCAGTTATGTTAAACAACATTCGCCAGTTATGTTATGTTATGTTGTGTAACATTAAATAACTTAAATATTATATAATATGTACAATATGCATTTTTGATACCAGTCATACAGGGTGACGTGTTGAACGACGATGGACATGTTAATGAATTTTCGTTTTCTCGTTTCCAATATGGAAAACATGACCTTGGTCATATACTTTTCCGAACTATGTCGGGGTCGGGTTCCAGTCGTAACAGGATGCAACTGAGTACCATTATTTTACATGGAGCGACTGCTATCTGACCTCCACAACCCAGTTACTGGGTAAAACGATACCACGCGGTAAATTTATTATTATCCGATAAATTACTTCAGTTATGGACACTGGCCTTTTTGCCGGTCTTAAGCCATGTTAGGATCAAAAGACAGTCCCATTCATTCACGCCTAGTGCCGTAGCCCGCGCAAGTTTTGTTAACTTTTGAAAATCTTTTCATTAAAAGTTGGGAGTTTCTTG
This sequence comes from Dryobotodes eremita, assembly GCA_917490735.1. NCBI lineage: Eukaryota > Metazoa > Arthropoda > Insecta > Lepidoptera > Noctuidae > Dryobotodes > Dryobotodes eremita. Next base: position 1,114,334 of record OU823269.1, read on the forward strand.
CCAGTTCTTCTCCATAGGTACCTACTACGCTTTGGAATGGGCAACTAGCTTCATCTTTCTGACTGACCGACCCCTTGAAAATTCAAAAGTGCCTGTAATTGGTTTATTTGAAATAAATGCTTTGAGTTTGATTTTCTTTGCGATTAATACAGAACGGGTATATATATATTTTTTTTTAAATATATCACGCCTGTATTTCCCGCAGGATTAAGCAGAGGTGTATCAATAGTACACCCGCGTTTCGCCAATTATTTTGAAGTCCCATATAACAGAGTGCTAGCCTGTTGCCACCAACCGGGCACAAATCCAAGCTTCGCCATAAATTTATCATTGCCTCCAGTATGTCCGTCGTTCAATCTGTCATACTGTATTTCTTTTTGTATCAATATAAAACGCTGTAGCATCGATACAAAATGTTGTACTCCTTGTACTTAAATACAAACAATACACAATATTATTGTCATTGTATCGGGACAAATTTTGTATCGGACGGCAAAAGCCCGCAAAATTCAAACATTTTTTACTTTTTTTTTTTGCTATTTGCTGCTCAGTATCATGTTGTTGGTTGGCAAAATACAATTCGCTACAGGAACGAATAATATATTATTATTATTCACAGAATAATAAGAATAATAATAACATTATTATTATTCACAGAATAATAAGAGTAACATTATTATTATTCATAGAATAATAAGAATAATAATAACATTATTATTATTCACAGAATAATAATCATTAAAATCTGTAATACAACTTTCATGAATTAGTTATATTTTCGACTTGAAAGTGTTACCCAGTAATTGGGTTGTGGATGTCGGATAAGCAGTCGCCCCATGTAAAATACTGGTATTCGGCTGCATCCGGTTAGACTGGAGGCTGACCCAACAAAAAGGCTAGGCAGATGATGACTGAGCTGCAATAAAGTTTGAATTTCGCGGGTTATCTTAGCGCATCGCTCTTAACAGCGTTGTCACAACTCATTGTGCTAAAGTTGGCATCTTCAAATTAGTTGTCCAATCTTTGAATTATTACAAAAACTCTTGCATCTGACCGCGGTTCTAAAAGTTCATTACAAGGTCTTAAGGTATACAAATGACCCCAAACCTTCTTAACCCAATCCTATTAACCCAACTGGCGATTTTAACGCCATCTGTTGACTAAAGTCACGAATATATTTTACTGAATGTCAATTTTTTTCTGACATTGTGTCTTTTACGATAATGTTAGAGTACCCTGGCATTAATATGAAACTTCGAGCTTTAGAAAGAGACTGTCACATAAGTATGTGTGACAGAGACGGCGCTCTACAAAGATTCACTTAAAAAAACTCGATTTTAAATATTAACGACCGCATACTGTGTTTCAAATATGTAAGAATGACATGCAGCATTCTATCAAGTCATTTTATGAAAATCCGTGTTGAAATATCGATAAAAATATTTTATGTATCGATAATAGTATCGATACAATTTAGTCATTTAGCTTCGTTATGACTATTGTACTGTATACAGGCTGATTCGAATCGCATGAATGCTGTATAATGCCATTTGAATCACCTTCGTTAAAACTACTTATTATAATTTAAATCTAAGCTTTAATGAGATAATTTAAAATTTACATATTTAATTTTCAGTATTTACAATGTCCAAAAGGTTTAGTTAAAACATGATAGGAAATAGCAGACTGATTGATTATAAATTAAAGGTGAAAGTGCTCGGGAAGCGCGCGAAATTGAAATTTTCTTACGTGTTTTGCAATAGGGAACATTAAGCGAAACTGCGTAGGGGGCGACACTAGCACAACCCGTAAACAAACCGCCATGATGCATCATGTCATATTTATTAGTAACAAATAATTAGTGAAAACGTGTTAAATTAGTATTATTCATGTATTAGAAAACCTGTACTGTGATATTAGGGCATCCTACGGCCATTTAAAAGTGGATGATCTAAAAAAAGGTTACGTTTACGGTTGTGCTAGTGCTGCACTCTGGCGGCAGAACATTGCAGTAATACTCCCTATTTCCAGATCAGTATCACGTTATTTGGTAATCAAAAAGTTACCAAAAATAAGTATTTACCGACGTATAATCATGAAAATCATCAACACAGCTCTCTCTAAGTTATAATTGGTCGCAAAGCAAACATGGCGTTTTTAATACTCATATATTCCGACCAATTTTAACTAAGATTCAAAATTACAAAAAATTAACAAATTCGCGGGCTACTCTAGCGCGTCCACCTTAGACTGAGAGAATTATATTATTTTTAACGAGAAACAGACCAGCTTCATTACTCTAGCGATGTTTTAAAAGTGACTTAATAGCATTGTTAAAATGTGCAAACTGACTCAGATTTTTTGACTGATCTTGATCCGTGCAGAGGTGCGATTGTGAGCACTTGAACAATTACTGTATTGTTCACATACTGATCAATCGAAGTCTGTAATATGTATGTTTATTTGGTTTTTTTAGTTGTATATTTTTATTTTATTATTGAATTTCTGTGCCTATAATCCTTTGTTGGTCGAAATAAGTGTTTTCTTTTTTAATAATTAGTCAGGGAATGAATGAATTTATTTATATGTTGAACCTTGTGTCCGTTGCTTGTGCGTCACTAAAGTTTGTGAATGCTCTAGAAATTATCTCTCGGTCACACATAGGTCTGGTCGTTGTCACGACGCTTGGTGGACGCCTATGTCCAGCAGTGGACGTCTTTCGACTGAAATGATGATAATATAACTAAACAAATTCTGATGATTATAATATAATATATCTTCGCTCCCATTTTATTTACTTTTTATTAAAAACTAGATAATACCTCGGACATGCGTTGCAAAGCATATAATTTTTTTTTTTCAAAACTCGCCTGTATTTGAGCGAACAAAACAAAAAAAAAAATCTGATCGGTTAAGTAGTTTTTGAGTTTTAGCAGGACTAGCGAACAGCAATTGTATTTTATATATAACAAGAAACTGATTAATGCTGAGCAACTTAGGTTTCAACTTTTTCCCATGAAACGGACATTCAACAAACTTACATAGGCGTTAGCTCTCAAAATTGCTGACTTTATATCACTCTCAAAATTGCTGACTTTCTATCAAAGGCAAAAGGCAAACGCGTTTTTGATCTATCAAATGTGAAAGTGTGGAATTTTAGATGTTTGTTACTCAATCACGCAAAAACGGCTGAACGGATTTAGATGAAATTTGGCACATAGGTAGACTATGACTTGGATTAAAACATAGGATACTTACTATCCCGATATTTCATCGGGATCGAGAGTTATGCGGGTGCATAGCATACATTGTAAAACAACCGAAAAAGTGTGTACTCATACTTGCAACGGGCGTGCGTGTATGACCAGATGTATGAACGTGAACGAGGCGAAAGGAGTATGTAAGGATCCTAGCAGATAGCGTTCTGTAGTTTCTGCCTATCCCCATGGGAAGAAGGCGTGAGTTTATTTATGTATGAATGTACCATAAAAAGTTGCCGTATTTCAACGATTTCAGATAAGTAGGATCAAAATGTACGAAATACAATTTTGTCATAGTATTAAAAAAGGATTTAAGTAATACCCAATCAGTCTGCTACTCCATACAATACAGAAAACATTAGTTGCTATTGTAATAATCACACTGTCAGAGTCTATGTTTTGATGTGTGGGTAGTTCTTTAAAAATATTCCTGCTGTCTGTCCATCGCATGTTTATTTTTAAAAGTTGTAGTATTTAAACCTGCGTCTACTTGCGTAACACACTTAAAATCAGAAGGCTCTTTAAGGAAATTCATAATCTTTTGATTAATACGTTTGAAAAATGCGTCTGCTCGACAATGTAAATAATATCGTCGAATCGTCAAAATGTAGTACGTCGCCATATTGGAAGTGTGTTATGCAATCAGGCTGCACCTTATTACTTACTGATTTCCTTCAAACAGAGTCTGAGTCGGTAGGAAAATGAGGGTAGTTAACGAATAAAAGTTACCAATACAGTTTTATCCTAACCCTCTTTAGTTAAAACGTTATTCATTGTTTTTCGTTACCTTTTTTTCTGTACCGAAAAACGAGGAATCAGCCGTTTAACGAAGATTTTTAGTACATTTTACTTCATAGAATTTAAAGCAACATTAAAAAGTAATTTTAGAAATAAGATGTTTGATGTTACAGTCTTTTTTTATTAATCATGCAATTTAATACCTTTTCAACTTTAGCCCTTTCTAAAATAGTTGTAAATTATTTTGACAAACATCTATAACAGGCAAAAATTACTCTCATATGGTGGAGAAGTCCGTATGATGTTAAATGAAACCATGGTTTTCACATCACATTTTTAGAACAAATACAATATTGTTTATTTTCAACGACTTGCTTAAAGTATTTCGTTGACCTTGAGGCTGTACAATCCACACGTGTTATGGATTTTCAAGAGTTGAACCGGTGAAAGAACGTAACATGTAGCCTCTACAAATTAGCTTTAAGCATGAAATATTAGTAATTTGCGACATTCTTAGGGACTGTTGTTTTATACATAGTTAAACATGACCAATAGTCAATTTAACAATTAGTCACTTGACAATAGTCAATAGCTATCAAAGTTTAACTACTCTGTCTGCGCATGGTTAACTTTCATAGCAGATTGTCAATTTTTTTAACTATAGTTAGCTTAACCATTTGTCAAACAACATACTTCTGTCATTTTTAACAATTGTTAGTTTAACTAACGTATTTAACTATTAGTATGTTTGACTACTGATCAAACAACGGGCTCTTAGTCACATTTCTTTACGAAATATGCTTTGATAACATAGTAAAAACTACAATTTCATATAACATCATATTGCAACACAAACCATAGACTATTTTCAATTACAAACTCAACCAGCAACAGTCAGACACCTTCCACTATCAAAAAAAAAAAAAAACTTCACAAAACATCAAACTACCCACACATCAGGGGGAGGCATGAACCAAAGTCCAGCACTAAGTGCGCAAAGCACGGTGCCCGCCGAAGAAGACGTACATCAAACACTATTCCTTCTCCGACTTCTTCCGCTTCCTCTTCTCTGTCTTCTCAACCTTTTTCTTCTCAACTTTCTTTGGAACTGCCTCTACTTCTGGTTGGAAATCCTCTTGTTTCCGCTTTTTGGGAGGTGGCTTTATCGGTGACTTTTCATTTTTTTCTGGCGCTTGTGCTACTTCTTTTTTCGAGGATCGGAGTAGCTTCGGGGAAGGTTGATCTTCTTCTGATGTGGATTTGGACTTGTCCAGGTTTCTGCGTGTAGGTTTGGCCGGTTTCTTAGGGTCATCCTCTCCTGGGATGCCCAGGATCTCTGCCCATTGGTCGGGGGGAGGTGTCGGCTGTTTTCGCTCCTCTTCCGTATCAGTCGGTTTCTGGGGGACAAACGGAGAAAGTGAGGTTGTTGCTAATGTCGTGAAGTTTATATCCACAATATTTTGGTACTGTATTAAAGAGAAGAATTTATTTGATCACATGACTTCAGTATTGTTGTATTAATAAGGACACACATGATTCGTTAAAGTTGAGAACATGAGAATCTTTATCTGAATACTAAAAAAAAAACAATGATCTACACACCTACTGACGCCCTATATTTCAGAATACAGTTTATCATAACGGCTCGTTAAAACGAATAACTAGCAGTTTATGAAAAACTGCGTCCAATCTCCGCTCAGCACAATATAAAGGTACACGATTCAACAAAATATTGTGGATATAACTCATCAGAATAGACATTTAGAAGCGACTCTGCATCGGACATCAATTTACTGACTGACACGGCCTTAGAATAAAAAAAAATAAACTCAAAATGAAAAGAAATAACTTATTTTAAATACAGATTAATGTAGAATTGTTTAATTAAATTAATTTTCTCGTAGACGAGGATAATTTGCAGCTCTGCATTAGTCCAAAAAAATAAGAAAAAAGACAAATGAACAGCGCATAGCAGAACAGACAACCACAAGTCACACTGCAGACATTATTTCGAAACTGCAGAGTTTTTCAACACTGCAGAGATTAACGTCATTATATAATTTTTCACTTGACATTTTTGTAGAAGCAAGTCGACGTTCGAAGCCACATTGCAGAGCTGCAGATCAGTTGTCCCTAAGGCCGTGTGTCATAAACTGCGGGCGTTTACTACCGATGGCTACTGAGCGCGTAAGGTCACATTTTAGTTTAAAATAACAAAAATAATGGAGACTATTCTAAACTGCAGAGTTGAGTCTGCAGACTTTTTTTTGTGGATTATTGTTTTTGTCTTCTAAAATGCTGAGAAATAGATGGTAGAAAAATAATAATTAGCATAGATACTCGCAAAGGCTTTCTTGCGTTTGGATTAGCCAGCGATGTTGTGCGGGTAAAACGCATGATTCAGTCTGTGCGAGCTATTTGAGCTGGGAAGAGTAAGATTTTTCTCAAACACCTGTGTTACATCTTACGACTATCCAAAAATTCTCATCATCATCATTCTAGCCTTTATCCAAGCATCACTTCAAAAAGTTATCAAAAATTCTAGAATCCCTTAAAATTTTGCCATTTACAAATTATATTATTGTTATAATGAGCCTGTTGTGTTTCAACTGCAGACCAAAGAGGTCACTTCCATCTTTTCATATTACATTTTTCTCTCTCTCAATTGGAGCCAATCCTTGAGGTTCAGATTTATAAAGTATTTATCATTTATAAATACTGTATTTTCTTGACATTTTCACGTCATTGAAGAAAATGGAAAAAATACAATTACACCTAAGTACGAATAATAGAATTCGAATATGCAAAATATCGGTTAAACATGTTGCTGGTTTCAGACGTAGAGATCACAGGATGGCCAATGCTGATATAGCCAATTTTTTTTTTAACGATTGACGGCCACTTCTGGGTGAAGGCTTCCCCGCACTTTTTACATTCTACAGTGCACAGGTTTATAATTATTTCTTCCCTAGGTGCCATAAAACCCTTTTTCAAACTAATCTATAAGTAAACCAATGATTATTAATGAAAGTCCACGCTGGTATGATAATGATGAGATGTTTTATCGAGCTAACACGCTAAACCATCCTCAATTAATTTAAAATAGCAAATATTTACGAAAAAAACAACCATCCACAAAAAATAAACGCACCGTCTCACAAAACAGACTCGGCATCGACAGAGATATGGAGAATCTAAGCCGCTGCAGAGTAGGATCGTGTGTGACAGTCTTAATTAATAAAATGTGACCCTAGAAATAAAATATTGAATACGCCCCTGTGACTGAGAATGCATTGTAGGTGGTGTAGCTCTAAATTAATTAATGATTTTAATTGTCCAATAAAAATCGACACTCCCTACGTACGGTATGTGCAAAATTGAATATTTACAAAATCACAACTAGAATAAAAAAATACCATCAGATTAATTTTCATCTTGCAAAATGATTCGTTTTCCTTATAGAAAAACATGGAAAGGAAAAGTCTCACAATTCTTCTTCTGCATGAAGATTTTTAAATAATTTGAAATTTTCGAGAAGGTCTGTGTTTATGATGAACAACAGTTGCACAATAATCGATGTCAATGTTGCCATCAACACAAATAAAAAAATTGTTGAAACAATATCACGCAATATTTTTTTTGCTAGTAATAGGAGACATTAGCCGGGCTGGAGAGTAACCCTTTGGTTCCTCGCCGACTCTTCTCCATAGGAACGACCAATTGGAACCGTGCACCTAGCTTCTGACGTTTCATAAGTGCCCATGTAGGTTTATTTGATTTGATTTTGGGCTGTCTTTAGGACATTATCATCTGCCGAGGATATTCCCCACAATCATCAGGTCAGCTTCCAGTCTAACCGGATGCAGCTGAATAACAGTATTTGTCATTTTTATTGGGCTGTATGTAGGTAGGGAGTTTCAAAATATATTCGATTTGCAATTTATAAAAAGAAAAAGAGCTACATCGTAACCACAGTGCACCCTCAGCCTGTCCGATGCAATTCGCCGCAACCACCGCACGTCGCTCCGTCTGTCCGCGCCATTCTCAAAAACTATGCAATTCTGCAACCAACACTTAACTGCATTACGTCACTGCACTTGTATAGAACCTCCTTCGTATTGGATAGCTAATCGCCACCCGCAGGTTATGACAGTCGGCATAATTAACACAATAATTAGAAAATTGCCTTTTGTGATCAGGCGCGTTGAAATTCACACATGTAAAACCGCTTTTCTTGAAAAATCCGAATGTTTAATGGCCAACGAACCAAACTTGACGCCATATTGGTAATAAAATAGTATACACGAGTGGTGTTGGAACACTTTTCAACCTTATTACTACTGCGGAGCATGAGTTCCTGGGTTCGATTCCCGGATTGGCCAAAGTGATATTTGGAAATCATCAAATAATTTCTCCCGCTCTGGGCGGAGCGGGAGGGCGTGTCAGACTTTCACCCGCCCGTGTTCCTTCAGTTGCCTGTGCGCCAGAGCCACGATAACTCTTTCGAACAATCCGTGACCCCGGCAGGCATCGGCCCTATCGGACCCCGTCAATAGTGCTGACATCTCTTTGAGGCGCGCGTGGAACACGACGCGCCGTCGACCCGGGCCTGGTCCTTACCGGACGGCGAGCTGCTCATTGCTCGCCGTCCGCAAGCCCGCGCCTACGGTGGCTGGGAATCGGTTGGAGTCTAGATCTGTGCCCGGTTGATGGCAATAGGTTCGCCCCCTAATACATGGGACTTCAAAATTACTGGCCATAACATAATATCACATTTGTATTCTCCGAAGAGCTAACCCGTCAGGGAATACTACACTTTAATTACGTAACACACTTTCAATCACAATCTGAATCATTTTGAAGCCAATTACTAATCCATTGCTTCATATGTTCTAAAAAAAAATCTACTCGAAAACGTAAATAACGCAATGAATGTTGTTGAACTGTCAAAATGAAAGCCGTTCCTACTGTGAGTGTGTTACGCAATTGGGTCGCGGATTGTTCGAAAGAGTTACCGTGGCCCTGGCGCACAGGCAACTGAAGGAACGCGGGTGGGTTTTAGTCAGTAAGAGTCTGACACGCCCTTCCGCTCCGCCCAGAGCGGGAGAGGTCATTTGATGATTTCCCAAGCCAAAAAAAAAGTGTGTTACGCAATTACCCCGCTGGTGTTACTAAGGGCTTAAGGGTGAAAAGTGGCCAAAGGTTTCAATAGATGGGCACTTGATGTTATGCTCAACTTACATGCCAATCTCTTAAGATTCTCGGTCGTCAAGTTAGGTAGTCAGTTACTAACTTTAGTTTATGCCCAGAAAAGCCTGGTAAACTTAAATTCAAGTTAAATATCGGGTACCCAAAATATTGACGTTCAAAATATTTTTTTAATAATCTAAAATAATAATATTAAAGTTGTATCTCGTTCAAAGACATGAGGAGGGTATTTCAAAGGAAAATAAGGCTGAAAAGTAAATGAAGTACTTAACACACAGGTATTTACTATAATTCTATGTACGTACCCGAACTATGAAGACGACGACATTTAAAAAAAATCTTCCTTATAATATACAGGGTGTGGAAATAAAACAAGTTTTTAATTTTTCATTTTATTATCAACCTAGAAATAACACAAACGATAGTACACAATAAAATTATTTATTTTATAGATATCATTATTTTATCATCTTTTTTAAACCAGTTTTGAAGGACGCTGGAACAATAAAAAAGAAACTAGTTTTCAAATCGGAACAAACATCTATAAAATAAATAATAACACGTTGAAAAAAGTCACGAATGAAGAATGATTAGGTACTAAATTTTACCTAAAACTAAATCGACCGTCAAGTGAATTTTAAAGTATTATTTTAAAATGTCCGATGCAGTTTCGCTTTAATAAAGTTCTATCCACACATATCGAGGCTGTGCTCGGGACGTAAGCGGACCGTGCTCCGTCAGGGGTTCAAAAAAATATCGGTGTATATATTTGATATGAACACACGTCCGTGTTCGCATCGGCGACGGGGCTTCAGTGCCCTGTTTGTGCCACGGCCCGGATATGTGTGAATAGACCTTCCTTAAAATATTAAAAACTATCGCACTGCAGCCCGTCAAAATATGACATTTAATCTATTAGTTTATACTCACGACGCCTCAGTCGTAATATTTGCGACAAAATGTCGGAATGATATTATAGCGTAATCCTAGAAAAATAAAACTTTAAATTAGAATTACCGATGATAGGAATTTACTAAAAATCAGGGAGAACAATAAAATTAAATTCCTTTGGTTAGCACACGGCGAACGCGTATCGTCAGCAATAGACAAAATTGTGAAACTTTTATAACATGAATACGAGGCTTTTGGCTATTTTGTATGTTTCTAAATTAATGTCGTTCATTCGTTAGGTGCGTTTTGTTTGTGCAGAATAAACCATTTTTCTTTCTTTTTTTTCTTTTTCTTTTACAACAAAAAAGACGCCGTGTGTAACCGCTCAGGATTCCGTAAATTTTACTTCATGGCCTTAAAATCATGATGGTCAAGTGTAAGAAAGAGAAGGAGCTACAGAAAAGATAGCGCCAACCCGTTTTCTCAGCGGAACAAAGCTGGCTTTAAGTTAAAATTGACAGGCGTCGGCGTCGTGAGCAAATTGTAAGAAACAGGTGAAATAAATCAAGTTACAGTTCCAACAGTGCACAATTCATATGATATTGAGAACACGTTTCAGTTAAATGATTGAAAATGTATTACTGTGTGACAATTGTTGGGAAACAACGTATAATATAAACGAGACCGATGAGCCTACTGTGCAGGGGTAGGCAGTATGTCTAGTTTCTTCTTTCTATTTTTAATTACTAACATTAGTTATAAGCAAAATTCTTGTTACTAACAACCTTGCCTTGCCTATGGAATTTTTTGTCTGAAATTTTTTTTTTTTTTTTTTTATTTAATACAGCACATCTGACAAAAAATAAAAAATAAACTGGCGAAGTTAATGATAAGTGAAGAAATTCATATAATCGTGTTTCACTACGATATCATAACTTTCTATTTTACAATCGGTTATCATAATTAATATCGACTGTAAGTCCAGCACCATGAGGGCTGGCGCACATCTGGCGCATTCGTCACTGCCAAACAAATATCGACCTTGCATCAGTTGAAATAAAGTCGAAAATAAATAAATTTTCATTAGCTCGAGAGCCCGACTAGGCGGGAAGAGGCGCGCGTCTCAGGTTATCATTCTTAACTTTATTTTTAGTCACACAACGTTGATATTTGTTTGGCAGTGACAACCACGCCGCGCTGCGCCTCGCCAGGTGTGCGACGGCCTTAATTGTGTAACACACTTTCAATCACAATCCTCGGGTTTTTAATTAAAGGGGTTCGAACATTTTTTCTATGAAAGCTGGCATATATTTTTTTCTCAAAGGTTCCGCGCCTTATAAAAGTAGTATATGTCTACAGCTCACAGAGCCACTAGTTCTAATGTTATAATAAATGGAGCACAGGTTATTTTTTTTTTTTTTTGACGTGTAAAAGTAATTCCTATATCATATTTACAGAACAAACAATTTCATATAATTAACGCAGTTACCACACAGCTCTACAATGCAAACGAAATCTCTGAAATGCAAAAAATTGTGCACCGTTCACCCATAAACAGTACAAGTACTTACATCTGCCTTCTCCTTCTTCTTGTCTTTCTTCACGTCCTTCTCTCCTTTCTCCTTGTCCTTGTCTCGCTCCTTCTCTCGCTTCTCCTTCTTGCCGCTGGTGCGTTCTCGCTCTGTAATTATATAGAGTTGTATGATACTCTTCTTGCACAGTCTCGAAGATGAATACCTTACACTTACGTAAGATTCAAAAACTTTTCCTAAAGTATTAATAGAAATTTTATAGAGTTACGCACATGCTATTCTAGAAACTATACTTTCTTTTGGTTTTGTATTTATTTGTGTAGTTAGTTAGTCCTTTAATTGTGTAAATATTTAGTTGTATAATAATTGTGTATATGCATTACCTGCTATTAAACATAAATCAAACTACCAATTTATCATTATGAAATAAGTATTTTCCCAAAGTTGCAATTTTACGAGAATATTTGAATTTTGCGTAAGTGTGTGTGGTATTTATGCTCGTGACCGTACAGTGCCAGGCGAAAATATGACACGTATGAGTGACAAATACCTATAGTACCAATCATTAAACCTGCCTTGGTTTCCGTACGTCTATTTTGGGTAACCACTGAAGTCCCCCATAGCACAGCATCATGCTGAGTGGAAGCCGTCTTGTCACAGTCATGGCGTGCAGCTGTCGACTATTTCTGTTTTGTGCACGTGATTATAGATCTATTTTGTTTCTTTTTATTTTTCATTACTATCCGAGCTAATTATATTTTTTGTATGCACGTGTTTCTGTGACAAATAAACCAATTTTTCTTTCTCTACGTCATTTGAAATAAGATTAGAAATTTAAATAAATCTTTTGTACAGTCCGTTCAACCGATTTTGATTTCTATTCCGCAGACTTAAGGATGGCATTAAAAGCAAAACACGTGGTTACAATACCAACTGTTTACTGCAGTTGCTATTTATCATGTCACCAACGTATTAGAAGTCAAAATCGGTTGAACGGACTGTACAAAAGGTTTATTTAAATTTCTAATCTTATTTCAAATGGAGTATAAATAAAACGCCCTGCAGTCCTTTCACAGTTATGTAACTTATGATATAATAATATACTTCGCCAGGTATAGCATTCCGAGACACAGTGGTCACGTGGGTGACACAAGCCTACGTCATCACCGCTGTGTTACCAGTAGTGTGTAATAATAACTCTCCAACCGCCTTTATTACCTGTGCGAATCCGATAAATTAATGAGGTTTTAACTAACAATTACGTCGGTATAAGTTTAAATTGAATTGTTTCCGTTTGATTAGAAAAACAAAACGACAATTTAAATGCTTGATATATATTTTTTAACAGAATGGTGACTGAACATGTTTCTATACTTCTTGTTTTGTTGCAATAAAGTGGCAACTGGATAGTGACGTAAGCTTGTGTCACTCTCGGAGTGCCAGACCTTGTTTTTTTAGACCATGATGTAACCTAACCAGTAGTAACGAGTGGTGGTTAATAAAACGAATAGCGCGTTAATATAGCACGCTATGTGTACGAAGCATATCGCTCATTTGGAGAAACATCGACGTAAATGTAATTTTTCCCAAAAATGAGTTGTCGGTGCTCGAAAAAAATTTCAGAGGAGCAGAGGCGTGAAATATTTAATATGGTTTTGGGATTTATCGACATTTCAGAACGAGACGGTAACAGATTACAAAAAAAAAACGACTTTAAATCACCTCCTGTAAAATTTTAAAAGCATCAGTTACGTCGATGTTTCTCCAAATGAGCGATGTATCGTTTGTTATATCGGCTCTGAATTCACGCTATAATATAACGCCTCAACAAACTAAACGTCTAAACGCGCACAGCGGGGCCAGAACGGGATAGCAACACAGCGCGTCGGGCGAACTCGGGCGGCTGTCTGCATGCGTGCGCGTTGTTTGTAAGCACTCGCGAATCGTGATCTCATTTAATCGTTTTAACATTTTTACTTGTATTGTAAATTTAATCATTTTCATGTTCATCATCTCTGTCTACGCATGGTTAACTTTTATAGCAAATTGTCAATTTTTTTAACTGTAGTTAGCTTAACCATTTCGCTCATTGGCAAGAAGGATGACATTACTAAAAAATCAGCACTTTTGAGTTAACTTTACAGATGAACGCAGCAAATTTTATTATTTTAGCTACACAAACAACATTACGCTAAAGGCTACCTCGCGGCTCTATGAGAGAGCTAGAGAGATGTGAGTTTATGCTTCGTCGCACTCTTTCCACTACTTTTAAACTTTTTAATCATCATATCCAAAAATTGCTCTTTTTGAATTATGTCAAGCTTCTCGCAAATGAACGATTTGTCAAACAACATACCAAACCCAACGCAACCCAACCTATTCCCGTTAACACCATGTACTGTACCCATATTTGCAAACTAAAATATCTTTATCTTTTATCTTTAACATACTTCTGTCATTTAAAAAATATTGTTAGTATAACTAACGCATTTTAACTATTAGTAAGTTTGACTACTGATCAAACAACGAGCCCTTAGTCAAATTAATAGCTATTGAGAGTTTATCTGAGATCCTCAGAAACCGGGCACTCCACAGATCAGTATCCTAACTTCCTAATCCTAACTATCCTAACTTCCTAACTTATAATATTATAAATGCGAAAGTAAGTTTGTTTGTTTGTTTGTTACCTTTTCACGCCTAAACCACTGAACCGATCATCCTGAAATTTTGCATATATGTTGTCAGGTGTACTGAAACGGACATAGGGTACCTTTCATCCAGAAAAAAAAGTACTGTTCCCGAGAAAAACAACAATAACGTTCTTATGATAATAGATGGCGCCACGTGTCTTCCGATCATGATTGAGTTATAACCCGAATTGATAGTCAAAGTCTAAATTAACGCGAGCGAAGCCACAGGCAAAAGCTAGTCCTCCATAAATTACGTTACACGAATTTCATGATGATTGATTGAAGAGTTTAGAAAATATTAAATTTAAGTAGCATTTCTAAAATTATTTAAATATGTCTACCCAGGGTGGCAGGGACAACCTGTTACCATGGATTCAATACATGATTCTGGAACCCAAGGCGATGAAATTTATCGTTGGTTATAAAAAAAAAACCGGATAAGTGTGAGTTGGAAGGACGAACACGGGTTGGTTGCACGAAGGGTTCTGTACCATTATGTATAAAAACGGCAAAAAAAATCATGTCTGTTGTATGGGAGCCAACTTAAATATTTATTTTATTCTGTTTTTTAGTATTTGTTGTTGTAGCGGCAACAGAAATACATCATCTGTGAAAATTTCAACTGTCTAACTATCACGGTTCATGAGATACAGCCTGGTGACAGACGGACGGACAGACGGACGGACAGCGGAGTCTTGGTAATAGGGTCCCGTTTTACCCTTTGGGTACATTTTAACCGCGTAAGTATTTCACTTTTGTAGGAAACAGCAATTTCCTTTATTATTTCTTTATTTAATTATTTCTTTCTTTTATTATTTTTTTATTTAATTTTTTATTTCTTTTATTATTTCTTTATTTAATTATTTATTTATTTTATTATTTCTTTATTTATTTCTTTATTTAATTATGTATTTCTTTATTTAATTATTTATTTCTTTATTTAATTATTTATTTGTTTTACTTTTTTTTTATAACCGACGAAAAATTTCAACGCAGGAGGTTCCAGGATCACGTGCTGAATCCATGGTAACAGGTTGTGTGTCGATGTCCCTGCCAGCCTGTAATCTTTTTTCATAAAATAAACATTAAATATTAGAGTTTTAATATTGATTCATACATGTGACGTCACACGCTGTTACATTTTGTTGACCTTATCAAAATAAAAATATTTGATTACACATAAACCTACATGGGCACTTATGAAACGTCAGAAGCTAGGTGCACGGTTCCAATTGGTTGTTTCCTATGGAGAAGAGTCCCTAGTCCTCCTACTTAACGTGTGACGTCACTTATGGGTGCCGTAGCAATAAATAAAAATATAACTCACTCTTCTCCTTCCCGTCTTTTTCCTTCTTGCGTTCTTCTTTAACAATCTTACAATACTCCTTGAAGTAATCTTCCCTCATATTGCTGCTCTCCACAGCCTTGTACCTTGCGTCCGTGTCAATTTTCTTCTTCGCGTCGATCCAGCGCGCATGTCTGTCGACCCCCTTCTCTTTAAGCAGCGCTATGAACTCGGTTTTCACCTATAATGAGATATTTAACCGTTATTTGAGGAGATGGTTTGTCGGTTTCTAATAGTGGGTTTTTCACGATTGGTTTTTAGGAATTGTGTGGGTTTTTTTTTAAATTTTGTGGGCTGTGGTTGGCGAAGGAAAAAATATTTACATGACACGACCCCTGAAGTCCCCGAATTGGTAGGCAGTGGTAAAGATGTGAACCTCGAAAAGTAACTTTAAAGTTATTTTGTTATAAAATACAAAATGCGATTAATTCAATCACATTCAATGCCCCCCAAGAAAATTATTTCAAAACTAAGTGTTTGTGATTTCTGTGTCTTTAAAAACAAAATACACAAACTAGGAAACTACATCAAGTTTGTATTGGCCAAAGGAATCGGCAGAGGTGTATATTACACCCACATTAGACCAGTTCGTTACGTCATAGTCCCATATAATAATGGCAAGGGACTCGATAAAAAGGACTTTACAAGAATCCAGCCAAACTTCAGCCCGATTTGTGACAAAAACAAAATTCGCAGAGCAAGCTCCTGAAAACCAGTCGTCATGTACCCAGCACGCACAGAGCTCGCCGACAAAAAGCTGAAAGAAATAATTTCATGATTAGAAGCTGAAAAGTTCAAAAGTGTTTATTAGAAACCTGTGGAGTGAAAAAGTGATTAAGTTCTGAAAGTGAAGTTTCATTAGTATTATTTGGGTTCTTGGTAGACGGAAGCATTGTTTTTGACATTTAAACTTTTTTATTCCGGTTTTGTATAATTATTTAATTGATTTGAAAATCGTATCAAAACCGTTTTGTAGATTTCTCACAAAAAATAAATTCAAGGGAAACCCTTTTGCTAAAAACTCCTTTATAAAAATCAAAAACCCGAGTAAATTAATAAACAAATTATTGTATCAGATTTGGACACGATTTTCTTATAGAAATTATTATACATTATTGCAAATTATTAAAACTAGACTCATTTGAAAATTAGTTTTGGAGATTTTTACACGTTAATTACCTAAAGGTGGCAATTTTAATGAGAGCATTGGAGTTCAAATGTAGGCGTATACATTTGCTAAAAGAAAAGGCAGTGATGAACACCACCACACCATTTTTTAAATCATCTGTATTAAATTCAGTCTCATTTTATTTAAGAAAGAAAGAAAGAAAAAAAAATTGGGATACAAAGAAAAAAACAAAACTCCAGACAGCATTTGCACGATTTGGGAGTCGAACCCAAGATATTTAAGACTTGCAGCTAGCTGAAAGATAACAAGTACATGCTGCGACAAATTATGCCCCATTGAGAGAATAAAATAAAAAAGATGATTTCTTGATTTCTGATGGAAATTGAGAATAGGCAGTCATAATGTGCAGCCGGATCAGTAACAGCCATTAAAATGAATTTCCAAACACACGGGAAAGATACGGGAATCGAACCCGGTCCCCAACGCTTCGCAAGGAAATTAAAACCACCACTACAGATTTTATTCTATACAATATTTACAAATGAAAATTTACAACAAACTTTGCGACGCCCTGGTTTCGAACCCAGAAGACTGCAAACTGCTTTGACATTTTAATCTGACCATTTTCCATTGATCTATGGCAACTATCATAGGATTATTATTTATATAAAAATTAAAGGATTATGTATTTATCTAATCACGCTGAAATCACCAACCCGCTTGCCAAAAATTATCATTAATATCCGCAATCTTTATTAACTAATTATACATCACCAACCCGTTTTCCTAAACGAAGTTATTTGAAGAACATTATTCTAATAAAAACATTTTTTTCTATGAACGCACGGAGTATTTATTATTTACACGAAATACCGGAAAAAATATACGAAAATAATTTTTAGTTTCGACGCAGGAATCGAACCCGCGCTTGTGCGGTTTTTGGGTATTTTATTATTAAAATAGAGCAAGCAAAGCCGCGGTTCAAACATAGTGTAGTGAGAGAAAAACTTCCGTTTACCAAAAATTTATATAGTATGCCTAAATCTGATCATTACTAAATTCAGTCTTGTTTTGAAAATGAACCAATGTTACGGATGCAAGTCACAGATAGAATAGAATATAATACTCTTTATTATGTACACCATACCAGACACACACACACACGCACATTTCTACTGCATTTTACCATAATATACCAAATAACACAGAGTGACCTAGGAATCGAACCTAGGATCTCGGTCAACGGTCGCGCTTGCAACCAGGAGACCAAGGCGGACGGTCTCGTTTTTTTGAATTATATTTTTTGCATTTTATTGACATTCAACATGCAATTGGTATTCAAAAAATAGTTTGAACTTGTTAAAGTGTATTTGTCTACGAAAAATTGATATTTTACAAAATCTAAATACATTTTGAACTATTAAAAGGGTTTAAATGATAATTAGACCCTGATTCTAGGCTCCTATGGAATCAATAACACATTGCCCGTCCTAGGAATCGAACCCAGGAACACACGCTCAGCAGTCGCGTTCGGTCGTTCTGTCTATGACATGAATATCATATTTAGAACTTAGCAAATGGGTGACCGTAGTCACCCACCATAGTACCAAATAAATCTATTTTACAGCTTAAGACACCGTTAAATTTGGATTACAAAAATACTTCACCCGTAAAGTTGATTCAATTTCATTCCTTCAAAATGTTCTATTGTTATTATTGATTACAATTATGGTTTATTACTGAAACTATTAACTCTATTATCTTTACAACAGTAAAATATTTACTTTAAAACTTGAATAATTTAAAATTAAAATGTATTATAGAAATTATCATCCTTAAAGAAGGCAAAGTAAACTAAAAACGATTCAGTTTTTATCAAAAAAAAATCTTCGAAGTGGACGCTCAGAGTAAAAATAAAATAAATCAGAAAAATATGCTGAAAAAGAAATGATTAGTATGCCTATCATTTTTTTGCTAATTTCCATTATTTATTTACATATAGTGACGTATTTTGGACCCATCACCAATACTTAAGGCTGGCAGCACAGTTAGACGTCTGTGTTGCCAGCACACTAAATTATTTTCGTCCACTTTAAGCGTGGCAACACTGCCTGTATTTAGCATCGCATGCATGATATCTTGAAGCTCGTTGTGGGGGAGATATTTTTCTCTATATAATAATAAAAGAAGATTTTTAACACAATGCTGGGAATAGAGGATAAATTATTAAAAAAAAAAAATATTAAATACATTCCGAAAATTTTCAAAGTTTTAAATTAAAAATTTTACCAATATATTTTTTTAAATATTGCTGTTGCGATGTTTAAATATCGACTCTTTAGTGACGTTCTCAATATTTCAATCGTCCCTAGTCCCAGCATTGAAGGCAGTGTTTCCAAACATAGTCAGTTATCTATTTGATTGTTAATTGTACTATAATCATGACTGATTGATTGAGCTGCTTAAAATAATGTCTAACCTTTAAATTTTTCGGTCGACGCGGCGTGGCCGATTGACGATTTTATTTTAATTTCTATATTTTCTCAAATTATTTCTGCTCATTGTGTAAAATACCAATAACATGAGCATTATTTTGGTTTTGAAAATAGTTCTGTAATTCAAATAAAAATCACATGATTTCAATTATTTAAGAAAAGTCAACGTTTAAAAATAAAATTTTGACATATCTAATTTACTATAATTTCAATGAATTAAGGCACAAAAACCGTTGTTATAGCAGCAAACTCTTTGTTTAAAGGTAATTCGCTCAACCTACCGCTTAAAATTTTTACTGCACCACAAAAAACGGTATTTTCTTTCGATATCCTTCAGAGCCGCAATTTCCACGAATCATGAATATGTTGTGGTTTAACCAAACAGCCTCATTTTCATATGAACATTAAAGCACAAATCGTCAATAGGACACGACCGCGGCCGCCGTGCGAAGTCCGCTCCGCTCGCTCGCTCCGCTCCGCTGCCGCCGCTCTGCTACCCACAAACAACGGTGCTACTATTTGCCTTTTAAAGCTAAAGGGGGAGCCGCGGTCGTGTTGTCGTGAGGAGCCTTTTGTTTTGATAATATTTGTAATATAAACTATTATATTTTTCAATAATTTAAATTTCAATATTTAAAAAAAGTTTTAAATTTTTGAACAAACGAATTTTTAACTTTTTCTTAATTTCTAACAGGCAAAAATAGTTTAAAATTATAATATATTATCACATTTGAAGGCTTACGTCAAGAAACACAACCGTCATTAAGAAAAAAAATGTTTTATAGATAATAAGGTCATCATCATAATTATTGATAAATATTTTTCAAAAATATAGATTTGTTCAATATGCTTTATCAAAAATACACACGTCTTTGATATTGTTTTGGAAATACAATTTTTTATGAAAATACGTTAATGAAAAGTTCAAGTTCAATGTCCCTGACCAGAAAAAAAACACTAATATTTTGCTTTGATCCATAAGAGTTTAAATGGTTTAAATTAATTGAGTAAATATTGTTTTTCTGCGCAGGTAACTAAAAAACACGTTTTTTGAACAAACAAAACAATATCAGAGACCGATTAAAATTCAGAGAAAACAAGCTAAAAATTAATTTCATTTCAAAATGCAATTTATATCAGATGCAAAAAATTATTCATGTAAATTCGCACAGCAGATTTTTAGTTTTAAAATATCAATATTATTGTCACGGGAATCGAACCCAGATTCTGAATAATAATTAAAACACATAAATCTCAACCAGGACTCGAACCTGATAAAATCTCGAAGACAAAAAGCTAAAAATAAAAGAAAATATAAAAAATTCGCAAAAAATAAACCAAAAATAATCCATTCGGGTATCGAACCCAAATACTTTATGATTCTTCTTTATCTGTAATATAAATACATAATTTAAAAAATCTGCTAATACGATTCTAATTGACATATCAATTACATAAAAAAAAAAATTGTACACATAATTTATGAGTAAAATTGAAAGACACAAATTAGAAATTATGTTTGTTTGAAACAAGCAATCTTGGAATCTATTGATTTTAGGAGACCTATAAAAAATTTGCACACAATTTTGCTAAAGATTTAAAAAAAAACAAAAAAAATATGCCCACAGTATATCCCAATGCTGGACAAAGACTTCCTTAACACACGCACGCATATTTAATAGTACCCTTTTCTCTAAAATCCTATCTATACTAATATTATAAATACGTAAAATTAGTCAGTTTGTATGTAGGATTTAATCTAACTACCGATCCGATTCCGAAAATTCTTTCACTAATTCTTGCTGGGTGTAATTAGGATATAATTCATGTTAAAACAAGAAATTTCACGCGGACGTAGTTGCGAGCAGAGGCTAGTGTTAATATTTATTTAAAATTTAGATCGGCTGAAAGGATTTGCATGAAGTTTGGCACACAAGTATGACCTGAATGAAGGCAGATTCAAATTATTCTGTGCACACGATTCATACTAAATATTTGATTCCGGAATCCTACTGATGCATTACGGCACGACACGTAGGTCGAGTGTGAATCTGTGTTTAGCAAATAGAATACTTTTTACTTAGTCTGAAATCATCACGCAATGAGCAGACGTGGCAATCTAAGCACGTTTCTTATCTGTATGACAAGAGGAGTTTGACTTGCAGTGGGACAGCTACAAACTGATATTTTCATGTCAAAAATTGCACGAATAAGAAAATAAATTTGAAAATTCTTGCTGACCGATCGCTTAGAAACAGTGGAGGGCCAGTGGTAATGGCCACGACTTAGGAGTTGTAGGTCGGTTTAATTTGTGTAAATTATTTCATCACCACTGCTCTCAAAACGGTGAAGGAAAACATCGTGAAAAACCAGTATGTCCCAGAACCAAAAATTCGAAGACATGTGACATCTACCAACCCGCACTGTGCCCGCGTGGTGGACTACGGCCCACTCCCTCTCACAGAGAGGAGGCCTGTGTCCCAGCAGTGGGAACGTTATAGGCTGATTGTGATCGCGTACAAGCAAGAGAAAGTGTTGCAGCCTAGTTTAAAAGCGCGAAAAAAAACATAACATCACGCCAGCAATCCTCGAAAGGATAGGCAGGGGTGTAATGTACACCCACTTTTCGCCAGTTATGTTTAAGTCCCATTTAAAAGGGAGTGAATTCTATTGTCCTATCGTAGGCGCAAAGCTAGACCTCCGGGTTGCTACTCAGAAATTCCTGTAAAAACAGTACTCAGCCTGGGACATGGGGATTAATACAAAGAGAGTTTTCACCTGCAGTCATAATGAAGAAGAGGCTGGTTGCGGGAAGCTGACTAATGGCCGATTATTATAATTTACATACCGTATTAGGTTAAAATTAAGACTCTTTGTATCTTTACCAATATTGAATTTAATTTAATATTTGAGTTGTTTTTGTCTATTTATTACGGACGCTTTTAACGTTTTGCATCGTTCTCACATGTATAATTTCAACATCAATGATGTAACCAATATATTGTAACCATATTTTGATTTATAAGTGTCCGTGGAGTTTCTTTCCCGTTCTTCTCCATAGGAACCTACTACGCTTTGGAATGGGCAACTAGCTTCATCTTTCTGATCGACCGACCCCTTGACAATTCAAAAGTGCCTGTAATTGGTTTATTTGAAATAAATGCTTTGAGTTTGAGTTTGAAGCAAATACCTCATAGCTTTGCATAGTAGACCCTCCCATTTGGAAGTAGTCATCGCAGGTAAAATTAGCTTACGAATCTATTTATATGCCCAGTTTCGCAATAAAAAATACTACTATAGAGGTATGAGGAACAGGGTGTAAAGCTCACTCATACTCTATGGAAAAGGGAGGATCCGCCGACCAGACGGGTGTCGTGTCTGGTGGGCAACTGCCCGACGACTGATGTCGGGACGTTGTATATATGCTAGTTGCGCGGTAAACTCTGCTTGCGCGATGCAGGATTTTGCATGACGTCATTATGACGTGTAGCTCGCATGTGGCGATTGTAGATGCCGCTACACTACCATTGGTAAGCAAAACGATTCGTTTTTGTTTATAGGAACCGAGCAGAAGCCGTTGGCCTCAACTGTCATGTAGTTGCGAAGAGGCGGAAGAGGTCAATATTTGACAGAAAAGTGAAGTGTCATGCGATTTTGAACCTTGTGTGATGGAGTTATTACTGTCAACTTGACTTGCCTTGTAAATGATTATAGTAAGGCCCTGGTGTTTGTGACTATGTTCAGAGTGAATTTATTTCGCTTGAATTATGTCGATTATTAAATGCTGCAGATTCAATACACTCTTTAGATTAGATGCCAGAGCATGTGTTATTTATTTTCAAAACTGTCCTTTAATAAAAGTTGAGAAAATACTGAAATCGCAAGTAAAATGAGCGAGTGTGGTGAAAAAATAATCCTTTTTACGTCACTGTAACTTTTACCTACTTTTCGACAACCATGTGGATTCCCAGTCTAGTCTGCTTTTAGACTTACTAATATTAATTTGACTGAAAAATTCTTAGCAAAACGCGTGTAATTGACTAAAATCGCCAACACGTTGTGAGCAAGGGTGGTGATCAAATCATTTCCTTTTCGTCACTATGAGTTTACCTAATTATCGATAAACAGCACCCAAATAACGTAACGCACTATCTATCACAATCTGAATAATTTTGAAGCCTATTGCTAATCCATTGCTTCATGTGTTCGAAACATTTGTCTGCTGAACAACGTAAATAACGCAATGAATGTTGTTTAACTGTCAAAATGGAACCCATTCCTACTGTTAGTGTGTTACGTAACTACCCGCTGGTTTTTCCAGACTTTTACTAATACGCATGTAATTTCCTAAAATCGCCAACACGCTGTGCGCATGCGCGATCGTCAATACTTCTCCCTCCCTATAACACCTTACTAAGCCATTTCAAAGTGACACACACAAAGTGTAGCTGTCTCCCTCGCACCCTCGCAGGACTCACCTGTTCTCTGGCCTTGTCTTTCTCTTCCTTCTCTTTCTTGCGCAGTTCTGCCAGGTATTCGTTGAAGAACGTCTCTCTCTCGCGAGCCTTGTCTATACCTTTGTAGCGCTCGTCGCGGCCGTGTTTGGAAGTGAAGTCGTTGAAGGATGACCTGTGGAGAGATTGAAAAATATAACATCACGCATAATAAGATTTCTGGTACCTCTGGACTGCACGACCTCCGTGTACATTTTTTTTTTTGGGTGGGATATCATCAAATGACTTCTCCCGCTCTGGGCGGAGCGGAAGGGCGTGTCAGACTCTTACTGACTAAAACCCACCCGTGTTCCTTCAGTTGCCTGTGCGCCAGGGCCACGGTAACTCTTTCGAACAATCCGCGACCCCGTAGAACATTACAGACCTAGATCCAAGTTATTGCACACTTAGAATTTCAATATCCTTCGGGAATCATCGCATTTCCGAATACAAACTAATGCTAATTTCCATGTCCATCAATTATTAGATTTATCGTGAATATTAATTTGAATTCAGAACTAAGTACTTTATTGTTGTTTTGTTTTGACGTAAGAAACAATAAAGTACTTAGTTCTGAATTCACTTACTCACTCACTCACTCACTCACTCACTCAGTTCACTCACTCACTTAGTTCGTAACTTTCAGGAAGGTTTTAGTATACAATATATTAGGTTATTGTTAGTAAACCTTGTTGAATTATATTGTTTCAAATCGAAGAGCACGGGGTGGGTCGATTTTATTGCACGCCAGTGTGGTAATCAACTCAAAGAGATGTCAGCATAATTGATGGGGTCCGATAGGGCCGATGCCTGCCGGGGTCGCGGATTGTTCGAAAGAGTTACCGTGTCCCTGGCGCACAGGCAACTGAAGGAATACGGGTGGGTTTTAGTCAGTAAGAGTCTGACACGCCCTTCCGCTCCGCCCAGAGCGGGAGAAGTCATTGAATGACTTCCGACCCAAAAAAAAAAGTGTAGTTATAGACCTATCTATACTCACTTGGAGTGCAGCTTAGCCTCATCCATGAGGGCTCTGAAGGCGACCTTCTTTTGTTGGAGCCTGTTCTTCTTTTCCTTGCGCTCTTCCTCGGCGCGGTCACGGACATATTGGTCGAATACCTGTGGAATAAAATGTAGGTGTTAACATATTGGATTGTGATTATTTTAAGAGCTGTAGAAGATATTGCTTGTTGCTTTTTTTTTGTTCTCCTCAGTTAATTTTAATCATGGTCTGGCAGTTTGAGTAATTTTTGTGGCCTACCCAAATGTCCTTTCTTTGGTATTGTTCGTCGAATCGTTGAGCTCCTTAAGTTCTGAGTTGAGCTGCACGGTTACTGACAAATGCGTGCACTGACTGGACAGGTCCACTCAATCTGTGTGGTTTTCCCTCAAAAGACCATTTCAGACACAAATCTGCATGGTCTTCACATGATCTGTCTGATTTTCTGATCTGAAGATTATGTCTGGACTTTAAAAGAGACTGTGACCTCTGAGTTTGTTTCAGCCTTTCTTCTCAGAGTAGTCAGATAGGAAACGCCGACCTCATCTAGTTTTTAAAATATGATTGACGTGTAAAATTGTTTGTTCAAACCACTTACAGAAATAAAATCATTTATCTGAATGTGTGTGTCCTCTGCACAAGGCTTCGGAGATTACAGATTTGATGTGATGTAATTAATGATTATTTTAAAGAACTAAATATTGTCGTACGCTGTTTAAAGATGTAAAATATGGAGGTACGAGGGTCATTCAATAAATACTTAGCCTACAAAAAGTAAACGAAAATTTTGGAAAAGTGGCAATTTATTTTTCAACATAGTCTCCTTTTAGTTCGATACACTTAGCCCAGCGATGCTCCAACTTTTTTAACCCGTCCGAAAAATAGTTTTTGTCAAACTCTGCAAAATAGGCCTCCGTGGCGGCGATGACCTCCTCATTCGATCCATATCTATTCCCGGCGAGTGATTTTTTCAGATTAGGAAACAGAAAGAAGTCACAAGGGGCCAAATCTGGAGAATACGGTGGATGGGGCAGCAATTCGTAGCGTAATTCGACCAATTTGGCCATGGCAACGGCAGACGTGTGAACCGGTGCGTTGTCGTGGTGAAACAGCACTTTTTTCTTCGCCAGATGGGGTCGTTTTTTCTTTAATTCGGCGTCGAATCGGCCTAATAAATCGGCATAGTAAAGCCCTGTAATTGTTTTACCCTTCTCGAGGTAATCGATGTAGATCACACCTTGTGAATCCCAGAAAACGGTGGCCATAACTTTTCCGGCCGATTTTACAGTTTTCGCCTTCTTTGGAGCACGTTCCCCGGTCTGGATCCATTGTTTTGATTGCTCCTTGGTCTCTGGTGTGTACCAGTGGATCCAGGTTTCATCGACGGTCACAAAACGACGCAAAAACTCCGCTGGATTCATCTTAAACAGCGCCAAACACGTCTCCGATGTGGTCTCACGGTTGCGCTTGTTTTCTGGTGTGAGTAAACGCGGCACCCATCGCGCCGACAGCTTTCTCATGCCGAGTTCCTCGTGAAGAATATGATGCACTGTTCCTTCTGAAATGCCTACAGTCTCAGCTAGCTCCCGAACCTTCAATCGGCGATCTGCCAATACGAGATCATGGATTTTTTTAATGTTTTCCTCCGTAGCAGCTGTTTTCGGTGCACCTGGACGTGGTTCATCAAAAACCGACGTACGGCCACGTGCAAACTCGTTGAACCAATTCTTGACGGTGGCCATCGATGGAGAAGAGTCACCGTACACAGCATCCAAGCGCTCATTGATTTCGATGCGCGTTTTCCCTTCCAAAAATAGGAATCGAATCACCGAACGATATTGCTCTTTTTCCATTTTTGTAAAACCGATCGACACGTTCGCTTCCATAAGTTGTCAAATTAAAACAAATGAAGGGATTGGAATGAAAATTTGAAAAAAGAATTAAAAAAGAATGTGCTACACTGTGGTAAAACTCTTTTGAAACTACAGCGCCCTCTGGCGATGAGGCTAGGTACTTATTGAACGCCCCTCGTATCTTTATTTAAACTAATATGTATAACGTTGATAAGGTACGTGAAACTTTCAAAAAAATTATGAAATTTAGCATTGCAATTATTGCAATGTAAGGAAACGCAGCTTTTTCTTTCTTTTCGATAATTTCGATTGAGTGTATCGGTAAAGAAATGTAATAAAGTTGTTATTAACAATTTTTAATCGAATTTACAATTAAAATATAATTAACCTAACCTAACTAAAAAATGGCGTCGAAATTTTTTTTGGAATTGTTCGACGCCATTTTTAGTTGGTTAATAAAAAAATAATTAAATTATTATTTTTTATTGGTTATTAAATTCGATTAAGAATTCTTAATAACAACTTAATTACATTTCTAAAGCAATACGAAGTAAATTCATCTTTTGAACTAGTTGCAAAGTTAGCTATCGGTAAAAGTTTGCCTTATTCTGGAGTAACAGTCATTGTAACAAGACGTTGGTACAGGCGGTCTACTCTCTAAGCACGAAATCCGTAGTTTCGGTCGACGTTACGGGCATTTCCTACTCCGTTTCACCTACGGACATAACATTAGTTTGGGGCTCGACCTAAGCGTGAATGACACCACGATGTGACAGCTGTCTCTACCCTCAATGTGTTTTTATCTGTCTGAAAAAATTAATTAATCGGGTGTAGGATTCACCAACAAGTTTCAAACTACTTTTGGACGGGCTCGTATCTTTGTTGACGGACTTAGAGAGTAGAGAGAGCCGTCTTAGGTAATCTTTTTTTTGTTTTAATACACTTAAGTAGATATCAAACTAAAACTTCACAGACATGTCTGTGAAGGTCAAACGGGGTGAATAGGAATGCAGAGGTGAATCGAAACGAAACTTTAAAAAAGATTTTAACATTGAAATAATATAGTTTGCTTCCAACAAGAGCGCTTAATCGTTAATTATAATGCAGTAAACACATTAGAGTCCTTTTTGGCAACAAATTATATTATTTCAATGTTAAGATCCCTTTTAAAGTTTCGTTCCGATTCACCCCTGCGCCTCAATTCACCCCGTTTGACGGTATCGCCAATATTTTTTTAAAATTAATTGACGAATTTTCACAGTAATCCTAACTAATATTATAAATGGGAAAGTAAGTTTGTTTGTTATCTTTTCCCGCTTAAACCACTGAACCGATCATCCTGAAATTTTGCATATACGTTGTCAGGTGTACAGAAACAGACATAGGCTACCTTTCTTCTCGAAAAAAAGTACTGTTCCCGAGGAAAACAACAATAATGTTCTTATGATAATAGATGGCGCCACGTGGCTTTCGAATCATGATTGAATTATATTATTCTAGAAACTTTAGTGGAGTGTTATGAGCTTTTTTATTTAAGTACCTAATACATTTTCACAAATAAATTTAATATTTTTTTTTCTTTCATCCTCCTATCTAGAATTCCCCGAACAAACCGAATTGATTGTCAAATTCTTAATTGACGCGAGTGAAGCCGCGGGAAAAAGCTAGTTCTTGTATATATTTGAATCAGTATTAAATACGTCACCTGTCTGCGCTCCTTCGAGTTGAGCATCAAATATCTGGGATCGAACACGATCTTGTGTAGCTCCTTCTCCCAGGTGGAGAAGGCGGACACGTCCTTCTCCTGCAGCATGTGCAGGAAGGCGGCGAGGCGCTGCGGGTGCGGCAGCGCGCCGCGCTCGCGGGCGGCGCGCACCTCGGCCTCCACGGCCGCCGCCGCGCCCACCAGGATCGTGCCGCCGCCCGACAGGCTGGACTGCTGCACCGGGGGCGCTTTCTTCTCTGTACAAGTTTCGGAAGACGTTATCAACGTGAATCCTCAGTTGGAGTCCGCTAAATTAAAATTTTATTTGGTTTTTTTCAAATTGCAGCTCTGTTTTTATAATAATACTATTTATTTCAGGCGACACAGGCTCATAGAAAAATACTTTACCTGTACATACATATTTTAATATAAATTTCATTTCATTTCATTTCATTTATACCATAACAATTTTTACATTGTGTCGAAATCACTTAAAAATTACACACGTGCATTTAATTATATTTATTAATAGCGATCTTATGAGCTTATCACTGTCATTAACAGTAATAACATGGAGATTTGAGTCTAAATTATGATCATAAAGTCAAGAATAATGCAAAATAATAATGTAAAAGAATAATGTAAAATAATAGGCAATGTAAAAGAATCATGTAAAATAATAGGTAATGTAGAAGAATAATAATGTCAAAACTTAACACGGTCAGGATTATGTCAACATAGATACTATCATTATTATACAATTTTATTGGCCTAGATAAACACGTCAGACAGAAACTCATCAATAGCATAATAGCATTTCTCTACCAAAAATGATTTTAAGTTTTGCTTAAATTGGTTAATATTGTAAACAGACTTCAAATCTCCTGGAAGTCTATTATACAGCTTGATGGATTGAAAGCTTGCAGCATGAGTAACAACTTTCATATGTGGGACTATGTTATGTTGCAAGTCCTTGCGCCTAGTAGCTTCTCTCTTATTTCTTTGTTCAGTTGTTTCTAATCTGTTAAGTTTCTTTATACATTCTTTCTTACATATAATTATATAATTTCATTCTTTATTACATATAAGACCTAAATATTGTACTCATGTTTTACAAAATAAATATATCTTTATCTTTATCTTTATCTTCTAAGATCCGTGAGTACAACAAAAATATACAAGGATGGGACGGTTAAAATCTGTAGATCCTTAAAATACTGCTTACACGATACCCATTGCGGAATTCTCACCATGGTTCTTATGGCCCTTTTTTGTACTACGAAAGCAGTATTCACATTGTACGCATAACTTCCGCCCCATAGAAAAATACTATACCTAAGTCTGGATTCGACAAGTGAATAATATACCAGTTTTAATTGTTTAATGTCGATCTCATCTCTGAGACTTCTAAGAGCATAACAGGCTGAACTAATTGAGCTTTCTATGGTTGATAGTTCCTTTTTCCAGGTTAATCCTTCGTCAATATAAATACCTAAAAATTTAACGCTGTCAACTAAAATTATATTATTACCATTCAAATTTATGTCAATTGTATCTTTATTTCTTGCCGTAGTTCTAAATAACATTGCATTCGTTTTGTTGGTGTTCAAGTTGAGACTGTTCAAGGTGAACCAAGTACTAAAGTGAGTAAGAGTCATATTTACTTTATTAGTCAAGGCTTCTATATTTTCTGCGGTTATTATAGCATTTGTATCGTCAGCGAAAAGAACAAGTCCTATATCAGTTTGATTTGTCATGTAATTAATTAGGTCATTTATGAACAAGATAAAAATTATTGGCCCTACTATTGAACCCTGTGGGACACCTTTCTTTATTAGTTTCAGACCTGATTTGTATACTTTTTCACATTTATCTTCAGCTATTTTAATTTCTACATATTGCTTTCGATTTTCTAAGTAAGATTTAAATAGACTTAAAACCTGTCCTCTAATTCCATAATGCTCCATTTTCGCTAATAGTAATTTGTGATCGACAGTGTCAAAAGCTGAGCTTAGATCAAGAAATAACCCGGCAACTTTAAGTTTCTTATTAAGTTTGTTAATTACTTCTTCCATTAGTGTGTCAATTGCGTCATTTGTTTCCACAAATCTTTGGTAACCAAATTGTCTATGATCAAGAATTTTATTACGGTTCAAATGCTTAAGCAGTCTAGTTATAAGAATTTTCTCAAAAATTTTCGAAATTATCGGTAATAACGAGATTGGTCTGTAGTTATGTGGGTCTAATTTACAACCTTTTTTATAAATGGGTAAAACTCTGGCTATTTTCAGTTGTTCAGGGAATATACTCTTATCTATTACACATGTTGACAAAATGTGCCAACGGTTCTGCTAATAAGTCAATGTGATCTTTTATTAATTGAATCGGTATTTCATCATGGCCATAAGATTTTTTGTTTGCCATTGCATTGACAATTTTTACTACTTCAAGCGCGGTGACTCGTTCAAATGTCATTTCTACGTTCACTCTGTTTACGTTACTTTGCAAGATTCCAATAGCTTGTTCACAATCAACATCCCCACCTGTTTCAGCTTTGTCAAACGTGTTCGAGAAAATGTCAACTATGTCTTGGGGATTCGATATAATCTTATCACAAATTTTAAGCAGTATGCATTTATTTCCGTCTTGTTTAGGTTCTTTATTTCTATGCCTGTTTATGACCTGCCATAAGGCTTTTGAAGACTCCTTCGCTTTAGTAATTTCTGTCCTAATAGCAATTCGTCTGGCTTTTTTTAAAACTAGTCTAAATATTCTAATGTATCTTTTTGTATAAGTCCTTAATTCCTCAGTGCAAGTCATCTTATTTGTGTTTTGAAGTAGGAACCGTTTCATTTTACTAGACACCTTTATCCCTTTAGTTGTCCAGTTTGCCATACGACATTTTTTGTAATTAATCCTTTTTTTCCTCGTTTTGAAACTGTCGCGATATATTTGTACAATTTTCTTTAAGAACCCATTTAAACCTTCTTCCATCCAGTTAATATTTAATAAACTGTTTCTAAATTTATTTGAATTTTTAACGCTGAACTGTCTAGCCTCAATAGTTATATAGTTTTGGTTGTCATTGGATGCTATTTTTTCAGTTTTAATGCCACACAATAATGCTGCGTGTCCGTCAGCCAGGCAGTTATGATCAACGAGAAATTCAGTTATAACATTATCCGGTAAATTCGTCAAAAAATTATCCAGACAAGACTGCGCATTATTTCGTCTATACGTGACTTCTTTAAAAATAGGTCTAAAATTATAGGATGTCAGTAGTGTTACGAATTTGGTAGCTTTTAGGTCAGTTTTAAGCAAGTCAATGTTAAAATCCCCGCAAATGATGCATTTTTTGTTGTAAAAGTGTTCAAGTAATTGTTCTAACTTAGATAAGAATATTTCATAGTTCTGATCGATAGGATTTCTATAACAGCAGAAAATGTAAATACTGGTGTTGGCATCTCTAACGCCGCATATTTCGAAGCATTCAATTTTGTATATTTTTTTACAGAAAGACACCTCTTCACAGTCAATATCATTATTCGCCATTATGAGACTACCCCCCCTAGTCTTATTTTTTCGTGCATTAAATGAGACCATTTTATAATCGTCAATGCTAAACTGTAAAGCCGTATCTTTAGTCAAATAAAACTTGAGTTAATAAAAAGGTTTAAGACTATGTTAGTAACACTTCACTTTGTACTAGAAAAATCAAAATTTGATTCGCGACAGTAGGAATGATATATTTACTGAATAGTAATCATCAATTTCATATCAATCGAACCTTGGAAAGGAGATGTTTCAAAATGGGCCAGGTCTATGTACACTACATCAAAAAAACAGAAGAAAAATCCGTAGACTTCTGGAAAATTGCAAATAATTAATTTAAATGTACACTGTTGAGGTAATTAATTGATATTAATCAATTATTTTTATCGACCTTCAACATGGCGTCTCACCGATTTAGTTAGTCTGTGCTTAAAAACAATGACAGTAAACCATAGATTGACCATTAATCATAGAAAGAGAACTGTCAGCTGTCACAATAGTGTCACTTCAGACACTTTCGTCTGGTCGTCGGTCGTGTCAACCTCCAACCTCCACAGAAATAAGCATTTCAAACGTCATTAATCAATTAAAATGACAGCTTATAACGGGTTTTTTTGTGTGTTGCAATTTCAAGTGTAATTTCTTGTATTTTACCAGCAAACATTTTAAAGTAATTGGATAGCTGAGAACTGTTTTAAATGTGTTTCCCTATTTTTAAGTATAGTGTACAAGGACCTGGCCCAGGCTCCATACATTTTGGAACATCTCCTTTGTTCCACGTAAGATCTTTTTAGAATATTTTATATGAAAATTCTTAGGTGAAACAAATTTCCAAAGTATTAAAATTTTAGAGATTCTGAAGCCGGAAATGGCATAATCCTAATTGGGTAGCTGAAATTATTGAAATCTAATCAAGCTTCTAGCGACCAGGGTCCAATACTAGGCAAAATTTACACATTTTTATCACCAACCTTCCTCGACCTTCGTTTTCTTAGCAGCTTCCACGCCCACGTCATCCGTGCTGGAGTCCGCGGCTCTCTTCAGTTCCCCGTTGGCCGACTTGTTGCTTGAAGCGAGCGCTGCATCCTTTCGCTACGACAAAATATTGAATATTACAACTATATTCCAAGAAGAGGTTTTTTTATACACATTTCGCCACATGTTTATAAGCATCGTTGCCTTTTTGGTGTAATGGTCGCAAGCACTACCGCTAAACATGAGGTTCTGGGTTCGATTCCCATGTCGAGCATTGTTATTGGATTTTCCCATCAATCATTTCTCAGTGGCAGCCCGCAGTTTGGATTTGTACCCGGTTGATGTCAAAGCTCGCCTCCTATTACATGGGACTTATGTGGGTGCAATATAGGTACACCTCTGCCTGACCCTTCGGAGAATACAGGCGTGTTGATATGTTATGTTATATTTAAGGAACTTGTAATATTGGGCGCGCCAGTTGCCAACCGGGCAGTCTATGGGCTGCTGCTATGAAATTTCTAATGAAATAACCCAATAACGCTTTGTTCGACCTGGGGATCGAGCCCAGGGTCTCGTGCTCAGCAGATCGAAGATTAATTAGTGTTAATATTCTGTTATGTATGTACAGTCGACCGGACGTCAGTAGTAACTAAACGTGTATAAACTGGCTTCATGTTCTATTCAAGTTCGGTACGCTACGGCTAGCTCAAGGTCACCGTGTCACTGCTAACGTGACGTCGACTGTCCATTGTAGCGGTTTTGTAGTACAGCAGTGAACGCATTTTTATACAATTGAAGTATCGACGTCAATTCCTTCCTATATCTATCAGTGGCGAAGAGTTTTTGTTGATATAAGCGTTTTAATATTAGTGCAAAAAGTACCCAAAAAAAAAGTTATAATACCTATGGTCTGTTCCGAAAGTATCTGATGAAATTGTAAACAAACCCTGTCCACCGGGGTAAATTGCGTAACACACTAAACAGTAGGAAAGGCTTTCATTTTGACAGTTCAACAACATTCATTGCGTTATTTACGTTGTTGAGCGGACAAATTTTTCCAACACATGAAGCAATGGATTAGCAATAGGCTTCAAAGTTATGCAGATTGTGATTGATAGTGTGTTACGCAATTAGGATGCTGGTTAAAATCTTACGCAATCACACACTAAAGTGAATTAGTAACATATTAATCTGTATTTAGAAGGTCTCAGCATTACATCTCACGATTTTATCCAACAATTGTGTATTTTTATAAAACAATTAAAAAATATTGCTGAATGGGCCTGCCTAACATTATTACGTTGTCGACAATTGAGGTTACAAACTAAGAATTTCGGGTTTAAGTATTCAAATAACCAACTCGGAGCACACAATTTGTAAGTGGCACTACAATTTGGCTTCCACAGGAACGCTATCTGATCCATTTGTTTACTCATGAAATATACAAAATGAAATATTACAAAAACCGGCCCAGTGCGAGTCGGACTCGCGCACGAAGGGTTCCGTACCATTATCTATAAAAACGCCAAAAAAAACCATGTCTGTTGTATGGGAGTCCCCCTTAAATATTTATTTTATTGTTTTTTAGTATTTCTTTTGTTTGTTTCTTTTGTTTTTTAAAAACGTTGCCCCACACTAGGATTTTCTCCTGTATTGTGGGTGCGTTTACAAACATTCAAACTCACATATACAAACAGCCAGACCCGGAACAACTACTTGTAGGTTATAAAAATATTGTATTGTATTGTTGTTATAGCGGCAACAGAAATACATCATTTGTGAAAATTTCAACTGTCTAACTATCACGGTTCATGAGTTACAGCCTGGTGACAGACGGACGGACAGCGGAGTCTTAGTAATAGGGTCCTGTTTTACCCTTTGAGTACGGAGCCCCAGTCATTAATTCAAAAAAGGCTGAGAATCATCACTTTTTGACAGTCCCCGGGCACACCCGCTCCTACCACTTCCTACTGCTTTAGCTGGCAAGAATTGGCGCAACAAACTCCCAGCAGCTCAGCTGTCTGATCAGTTAGAAGGACTTGGGTACAGGATTTACACAAGCGGGCATGGCGAAAATAACTATTGTTTACTTCGTACTTTTGCACGAAAGCTTCTGCTGTGCAGATTCAAAAATGGACGCTATGTGCAAGAATTAAATGCTTTGTTGCCACAATTTCTGTCGCTTTCAACATGATCATAATAACTTAAAATTGCACATTTTTAACCAATCCTACTAATATTATAAATGTGAAAGTTTATGAGGATGGATGGATGGATGGATGGATGGATGTATGTTTGTTACTATTTCACGCAAAAACTACTGAACGGATTAGGATGAAATTTGGAACACAGATAGTTTATAACCTGGATTAACACGTGGATACTTTTATCCCGGTAGTACGTTCCCGTGGGATAATTTCTGACATCCACGTGGGCGAAGCCGCGGGCAAAAGCTAGTACCAGTATAAAATCTCACCCTTCGCCACTGACAAATTCCCTATACAAATAATGCAACAATTTTATTCTACAAGAAACACTTTTAGTGCCAAGGACCCAGCGTAAGGATCGAAAATAATTCGTTCGTGTGCCCACTCCCCACAACCCGCATCCGAGTCGTCGTTATACGTACCTATAGATGATTGCTATTCATGCCCTGGCCTTCCTTTAATAGATTTTCAACTTTATTTCCAAAGCAGAAGGTTGAAAATCTATTAAAGAAATTTGACATCGATACGAGTTAGCGACAGATTTTTGTCGCTATTCATATCGAGACTGCAGGGCCAGGGCCAGGACCCGACTAACGAGACCAAATCTAAGTACGCTAAGGGCGATGGCTTACAAGTAAATATGTATTTTTGAACTTGGCACTAAAAGTGTTAATATTTCTTTGCAAATTATGATTGTACGCAGCAAAGTACAGAACCCGGGCGGATATATGACACATCGAGTTTCAGAAAGTGACTGCCTTACAGTAATAAGTGAGAGAGACGATACTCTTCAAAGACAAACATTTTCTTAACTCGATGTGCACTATTTACAGTCGAGTACCAGTAACTACAGTCGCATATTGCAAACCTAGTTACTGTACACTTCGGGTTATTCGCATGCTCATAATAATGTTGCAATTTGTTGAGTAACATTTTGTAATGTTACTTGATAACATAAGTGACCGAAAAGCGTTGTAGAGCGGTCTCCTACAACATAAGGGTCAGCGCAGACACAGTAGCAAAATTATCGAGTATGTTCTTTGCAGTCAAATTATAAGTAAAAACGACAGAGCACGAAGACACTTCGGCGAGAGACGGCATTGTCAAAACTTTTCATTCAAACTAGGCGTATCATCGTTTACTGGCACGAATGACGTATACAGGGTGTTAAACGACACATCACGAAGCTATCATCTACGCATTCTGTACATCAAACTATGTAGCTTTGTGTAAACATAATTGCTGGGAAACGACTTTTACTTTTGGCATGAAAATTAGCTGTTTACGATAGTGATCAATGTTACGCACGCAAAACATGGCGCTAATAGTTGTGTGGCGACATCTACATCGCCACATGCGAACTACACGTCACACTGACGTCACGCAAAATCCTGTATCGCGCAAGCAGAGTTTACCACACAGGTGCAAGTAACGGTACAAGAGTTGTGGGGTTATTTAAAGTTAAGTTGTAACATATCAAATTTGTTTTCGTGAAAAAAAGTTAAAGTAAGTTGAAACTTTGACCTTCAATATTACTTATTTATTTAATATACGCGAACACACGCTACAGAGAATCATCTCCTGCTCGCTATTTTGAACTCTAATTCAGTTATAATTGAATTCATTATCAATTAACCAATGTAAAACTGCTTCAACATTTTGCTCTGTCTGCGGTGACCCTATGTCGCCAATACGGTGTCAAATGGTTCATAATTACTCAGAGAGAAAAAAACGAAAAACAAAAAAACACTTCTAAAAGTAATTTAAATTCACAAAGCATTATTAGAAACAAAGTACCATTATAACTTCAGTCAGTTCCGCAGCCTAAATCAACTAATAAAATCAAATATCTGAAAAAACTCGTAAACGTGTTTTGAAATACCTTAACTGCATTACCAACATCAAACACAACGAAATGTTACTCAACAAAAAGTAACACCTTTGTCATTGGATGGTAAACAAGCTGACGGCCCACCTGATGGAACCTGGTCACCGCCAGCTTTGGACAGGACATCTGCCATACCAGAGGCACAGAATAGGCTTTTTTTTTGGTTGAAAATCATCAAATGACTTCTGCCGCTCTGGGCGGAGCGGAACGGCGTGTCAGACTCTTACTGACTAAAACCCACCCGTGTTCCTTCAGTTGCCTGTGCGCCAGGGCCACGGTAACTCTTTCGAACAATCCGTGACCCCGGCAGCACAGAATAGGCTAATTGACAGTTTTCGAGAAACCGATTAAATAATGTACCTTGTAGTCTAATTCGCACAAAATATGAATAGTAACATCAATAAAACTATTTTTATAACGCAATTTAATATTTATTGTCAAAACGGGACATTCTGTCATGGCGGCTCGAGTGACTTCATTACATCTATTCTGTCAAATCTGCGAGATTTTATTTCTAAAATATATTCATTAATCCAAAATTATTCACAAAATTAATTAGGTTTTTCTTACTGTCAACTATCCTATAGCAGAAAGTCGGCTCCATTCATCGAGCGAAAACGCACGCACATACAGACGCCCTTCAAGTACAGCGAGTGCCAGCGCACTGGCGACTGGCATTCGCTTAAGATAAAATACATCCAGTCTGTTTCAAAATTATCTGATGAAAATGTAAACAGATGAACCAGAAAACGTTCCTGTGGATGCCAATTTTTTGTGTCACCTACAAATTGAATGCTTCGATTTGATTATTTGAATACATAATTGAATTTGAATCGAATTGAATACACCTGAAATTTTTCATTTGACAATTGAGTTTAGGGTTATAACCTACATTTTTGTGGTTCATATTTCAATTACAATTTAATAATGTTATTGAAATAACAATTGTTGGAAAAAGTGGTGAGATATAAAGTTGAAACCTTCTAAATGGCCTTTTAATGAGCAGTAGTCGTCCAGTGGTAACCCAAGCAGGGGCTTTACTTTGTGTAAATAATTTAATCACCACTGCTCTCAAAACGGTGAAGGCTAACATCTTGAGGAAACCGGCAGGTCTTAGAACCAAAAATTCGAAGACATGTGACATCTACCAACCCGCACTGGGCCCGCGTGGTGGATTACGGCCCACTTTCTATCGAAGAGAGGAGGCCTGTGTCCCAGCAGTGGGAACATTATAGGCTGATTATGCATGTTATGCTTCTAAATACAGATCATAAGCGTGTTACTAATTCCCTTTAGCGAGTGATTGCGTAAGAATTTAACCTGAAAATGGTTTGTTTACACTTTTATCAAATACTATTAGAACAGACCATATCTGTGCGTGCGCCTGTGTTCGCTCATTGTATGTATCCAGAAGGTTGGATATTCTGTGCCAAAGGCTTCACAGACGCGTTTCCATCAAAGAAACAAAGCTGAAAGGTCTCTTGTGCCTGTAACTTTTGGACATTCATGCAAACACAGGTTACCTGAGAGGCAGGTAACAGGGTTGTACTTGTAGAGCAGAACCCAGCGTCAGATGGATTGGAGAGGACCACCAGGCGTCCTTCCGAGTCCCATGTGCTGAGAGTAACTTTCGTTCGGTGAGGAAAATCATTCTAAATGTGCAATAGACAAGATTTTTTTAATAACGTCATTAACTACTCTTTTAAACCGGCTCCTATATACAAAAACGGGTCGTTTTTGTTTACCAGCGACAGTATTTTGTACTGTTTTACATTCAATTGTTCCAATTGGTCCCTAGGTGTTTTCGTTCTAAGGAGTAATACAATATAGTTAAAATTTTGATGAATTGTGGACGATTGATATAGGAACCGGCAAATATAAATATGATTAGCTTAAAATGCCTGCTAATTGTAATTTATCAGCTTAATTAAATTGTGCTTGGTGTATTACCTAATCTTGAGATGTTTTTAATAGTTCATCGAATTTAATAAAAACCTATTTGCAAATCAAAATTATTAATACTTTTCTAGGGTTTGTCATACAAAAGTAAAATTGCTCTGAATATTTAATCGCGAAATCATATTGTAAATAAAGAGTATAAAGTGTCATGTCATACAGTATTTATATCTCACGAAGCGGCGCGCGCTTTACTTGTGGTTACCAAGTGTACAAACACGCTGTGAATGTGTGTGTAAGCGCAGGAGCTCTCGGTACCGTCCGAGACAAAGGCGACGTCGGAAGTGTGTGTCCGTGTTATGTGCTGACGCACGCAATCACGCACACATTGACAGCGTATTTGTACACTTGGTTACCACAAGTAAAGCGCGTGTCGCTTTGTGAGATAAAAATACTGAAACAACAACCGATCACATACAGGGTGGCAGGGAAATAGCGCACAACCTGAAACCATGGATTCAGTAGAGCATGTCGGGGTAAGTTGGGCACTGGTATGTGATCGTACGAATCATATCAACCATATCATTATTATTATTATCGTATATATTATTATATATATAAAAATTACGTGTCACGGTGTTTGTCGGCGATGGACTCCTAAACTACTGAACCGATTTTAAATTTGATTTGCACACCGTGTGCAATTTGATCCAACTTGAAAGATAGGATAGCTTACATCTCAATTTATAGTCGCAATATTATTTTATTGCAAATTATTTGTCTATTATTTGACAGTCACAAATATCTGTTAGCTGCAAACGATTCTAACAGATGGCGATATCTGTTGACTGGATTGAGTAAGTATTCAATAGATGGCGCTATGTTAAAAATACAAACGTTTCATATAAGCTACAATTTAATAGCATAACCACCACGTGTTGCTGAGGCTAAGGTATAACCTAAATTTATTTTGCAATAAACGAAATACAGTGAAATAATATTATAAAGAGATAAGATATGATTGTTTGTTTGTATTGAATAGGCTCCGAAACTACTGAACCGAATTCAAAAATTCTTTCACTGTTGTGAAGCTACACTATCTCCGGGTGACATAGGCTATATTATATCATGCTTTGCTACTCGGACGAAGCCGGGGCGGGTCGCTAGTAAGTAATATATTGCTGGCAAATATGGCAATATTTTGTTAATGGTGACAATATTGTGTACTGTGCCATTTTATTCTGCCCCGACTGTTCAAGTTCATATGAACATATAGTTACTTTATAGTTTTATACTTAGTTAAATTTAGTAACCATTGCCAATTTGATTTTTTTTATTTCTTATGTTACATCTCTAGTTTCATAAACTGGCAACATTTTTGAGACTTCTACTTACTTAGAAAATTTGTCTTGGTCATGGCGCACATTGTGCCCTGTTAAAATAAGAAAATAAAAAGATATTATCTTTCAAATTAACGCATTTCATTTCGAACATGCGTAGTGGTCCTTCGAATAAGTGAATCAGTAAATTCAGTGCCTTTGGAGGTGTTTA
Organism: Dryobotodes eremita; assembly: GCA_917490735.1. Classification (NCBI taxonomy): domain Eukaryota; kingdom Metazoa; phylum Arthropoda; class Insecta; order Lepidoptera; family Noctuidae; genus Dryobotodes; species Dryobotodes eremita. Next base: position 1,154,739 of record OU823269.1, read on the forward strand.
TTCGTCTTGCACCGTGTGCTTGACGAGTTAGTTCGGGAGCCGTTGCCTGGTTATCCCGGCGGCGGAGCGTCACCCTGCTCATAGTTTGGGTGAAATTGCCGACTTTGCATCAGTTCCAGCCGTAAATCAATGTGAGATCGCTAATTTTCGCGATTTTCATCATCAAGGTGGTACATTCCAGAATACCTACATTTCTCGGAAAAGCTTGACATCCCGCCAACGACTTGTCAGATTGACATTGTCAATTTGACACTACGAGGTAAACAAGTTTCAGTCAAAGAAGTTTTTTAACAACGAAAAGTTGCAGTAAATAGTTTAAAAGTGCATTAAAAGTAATACCTAGTGTTAAAATATACAGTGAATTAGTGTTGCGTTACAATGGCCGACCTAAAGAAACTAAAAATTACGCGTTCACAGTATAAAGGAACATTAACACGTATGGAAAACTTTGCCAGTGATCAAACTACTATAAGTTCAGCAACAATTGATATGTTGGAAGCCCGCAAGGACAAATTAACTGCTGTTTTTAATCAGTATGAAAGTGTACAATTAGATATTTTGAGCTTGGATGCAGAGGACTCTGAAGATGTTGGTGCATTTGAGGAAAAGTTTTATACAACTCTTGCTATTCTAAACGAAAATATAAAGTCGCGTTCCAAATCAGATTCAGAGCCCTCCCAGACTGGCTATGTTAGTTCCTCAAAATTACCTAATATTGACATTCCTACTTTTGATGGGAAAGACTACACTAAATTCAAACCATTTTATGAGTTGTTTATTGCTGTCATTGATAACAATACAACATTGTCGGATGTCCAGAAACTATTTTATTTAAGAAAATATTTATTAGATGAGGCCTTGTCGGTAATTGTAAACCTGCCTCTCACTAATAAGTCCTACTCAGAGGCTTTGGAATTATTAAATAAACGATATGATAATAAGTCAAGATTGATTTGCAATCACATAAACCTGCTTCTAGACATTCCATCAATGCCTAAGGGTACAGCTGCATCTATAAGGACGTTTGTTTCCTACATTCAGCAACAGTTGCACGCATTGAAAAATTTAAATGAACCAGTCAATGAGTGGGATCGACTTTTAATTTGTGTGCTTTGCAGAAAGATGGATCTATATACATATCGTGCTTTTCAACTAGACCGTAATCCAGAAACATTACCAACAATGACAGATTTTTTATCCTTTCTCGAAAAACGTGCTACAGCATTGGAGGAAAGTAACCCTCATAAAGTTAATATTGAAAATAAAGGTAAGTCTGTGACACGTGTATCTAATTTATCTGTCCCTTCAGGTTTAGTGTGCTCTTTCTGCGATGAAAAAGAACATGCAATCTTTAATTGCCCGCGGTTTAAAATGATCCCTATAGATGCTCGACTGACTTTTGTTAAAGATAAAAAACTATGTTCTCTCTGTTTGAAAAGTCATACTGACAAAGTTTGTAGATATAAATTTAAATGCAGAGTTTGTAAGAAATCACACAACACACTCTTACATTGTGAAGATCAGCCAGAGATTCCAGTCTCACTTTGTTCAAATTCTCAAGTTACAACCTGTAATATTATGCTGCCTACTGTAATAGTGAAATTATTGACAAATATGGTCGTGATTTTAAAGTTAGAGCATTGCTTGACAGTGGCAGTCAAGGTTCCTTTGTGACTAAATCACTTGTTGAAAAGTTAAATATGAGTCCTACTCAGCAGGTTACCAATATTATTGGGATCGGCAATCATTCTTCAAAAATTAATCAAACTGTTAATTTTAACATAAATTCATGTCAATTAGATGATGTTAAATTCAATGTAACTTGTTATGTTGTTGATTCCATCACCACACCTTTGCCTCAACAATTTGTTGATGTTTCTAAATTAAAGATTCCTAAAAACATTCAATTGTCAGACAGTGACTTCAATATTCCTTCAGAAATCTCGATCTTGTTGGGTGCTGATATATATTTTAACTCATTGTTAAATGGTTGTATTAAAATTTTAAATGGTCCTGTACTCCAAAACACTGTATTTGGATATGTTATTGCTGGCACAATTGGGGAATGCAACAAACAAATGGTATGTAATAACCTTGTATCAAATTTTGTTATTTCTGATAATGTAAAATTGGAAGAGGTGATGGAAAATTTTTGGCTTACTGAGAAGCTACCTGAACCTGTTGCTACATTCACAGATGAATGTCAAAAATCAGAAACTATCTTTCAGCAGTCTGTGCGCCTTGAAAATAATACATTTCATGTTGACATGCCACTCATCTGTTCCAAGGAAAGTTTAGAGCTTGGAAATTCTTTCTCTATTGCCCTTCAAAGATTTTGGTATTTAGAACGTAAATTTAAACAAAATCCTGTGTTATTGGAGAAATATAAAGAATTTATAGATCAGTATGTTGCAATGGGACATGCCATTGAAATTGATATAAGTTTATATGATATTGACTGTGGCTCTGTTTATTTTTTAGCCCACCATGCTGTCTTCAATGAGGAAAGCAAGACCACTAAGTTGCGGGTGGTTTTTGATGGAAGTATGAAGACTAGGAAAAATACTTCATTAAATGATGTAATGCTGAATGGGCCTGTAGTACAGGGTGAGCTTTTCGATATACTTCTTCTGTTTCGAACATATTTGTTCACTTTGATTTGTGACATAGAGAAGATGTTCAGGTGTGTTTTTATTAATAAACACTTTACCAGCCTGCAGAACATTCTCTGGAGGGATCACCCCAGCAAACCCATCAGGTGCTTACAGTTACGGACCATTACATACGGGCTAAAGTCATCTACCTTTTTGGCCACTCGGTGCTTGATTGAACTTGCCAATAGATATAGGGAACAATACCCTCTAGCCGCTAATGTTATAATTTCTAACACTTATGTAGATGATGTCATTGCTGGTTGTGATAATGTAGAGGAACTACACCTGCTAAAAAGTCAATTGATTGAATTGCTTAAATTAGGCAACTTCAATTTACATAAATGGTGTTCAAACTATTCTTCGGTTCTCAAAGACATTCCAGCTCAACGTCAATATTTTGATGAAGTTAATCTAAATACAGACAAGGTAGTTAAAACGCTTGGTAATTTTACTTTTCAATCCCCACAGTGTGAGGAAGAAAATTTAAATACTAAGAGAAAGGTGCTTAGTTACATTGGTAAAATTTTTGACCCTTTGGGTCTTATTGGGCCTATTATAGTAGTGGCCAAGTTAATAATGCAGGAATTATGGCTTTTAAAGATAGAGTGGGATACTACTTTGCCTCCTAAACAACTATTATTATGGAGAAAGTTTCTTGCCAATTTAAAACTTATGGTCAAAATTTCAGTCCCCAGATCTATCAAAAGTCATAATTTAATATCGGTTCAGTTAGTTGGTTATGCTGACGCATCACAGAAAGCCTTTGGCTGCTGTATTTATTTGCGAGTTTTATATGAAAATGGAAAAGTTGAGACTAATTTACTATGCTCAAAATCGCGCGTTGCTCCCATAGCTAAAAAATTAACAATACCTCAGTTGGAACTAAATAGTGCATTATTGCTATCACAGTTAGCTAGTAGAGTCAGTAGAGTACTTACATCTAGATTTAATCTCTCAGTTTATCTCTACAGTGATTCCCAAATTGTATTAGCCTGGATACAGGCCGAAAAGTCAAAATGTAATATTTATGTTCAAAATAGAGTACAACAAATTGTTGAGCTCACACAAAAAGCTTCTTGGTTCCATGTCAGCTCTTCTGATAATCCAGCTGACATACTTTCAAGGGGGATAGAGCCGCAAAAATTGCAAGATCACCCTCTATGGTGGCATGGTCCACAATATTTGTCAAAGGCTGACTTCTGTCATGAAAAGCCAATATTAAATTATATAAATAGAGAAAATTTTGAAGAGGAAATTACTTGTTTCTTACAAAATGTAGAGCAGTCCTCCATAATGAATATTTTTGAAAAATTCTCTGATTTAAATAAAATCATAAATATTGTTTCATACATATATAGATTTTATAATAATACTTTAAAAAATAAAACAGAGGCTATTGACTCAAATCTATCACCTAAAGAATTGCAAGATGCTCTTTTAATTATCATTCGTTGTGTACAGAAACAGCACTTTGCTGAAGAATTTAAACCGGAAAAGAAAACAACTCTTGCAAATTTACACCCTTTCATAGACGCACATGGATTGCTTCGCGTGGGTGGCAGGTTGCTAAATGCTGGCATACCACATGATAAAATGCACCCCCTTATTCTTCCAAAAAATTGCCATATAACTTCTTTATTAATTAAAAGAGAGCATCTCAGATTATTGCATGCTGGTCCCAGACTAGTCCTTAGTTCCCTCTCCCAGAAGTACTGGATAATAAGTGGCATTAGAGAGGTCAAAAAGGTGTTGCATAGATGTTTAATATGTGTCCGTATGAGGGCTGAAACTGCTAAGCAGCTTATGGGTTCTTTACCAGCTGAGAGAATCACCGCTACTAGACCCTTTCAGCACGTGGGTATTGACTTTTGTGGCCCTTTTAATATCAAGGTTGGTAGAATTCGTAAACCACTCGTAACGAAGGGGTATATTGCTCTCTTTGTTTGCTTTGCCACTAAGGCTATCCATGTAGAGGTGGTATCAGACCTCTCTACCGAGAATTTTTTGGCATGTTTTAACCGTTTTATCTCCAGAAGAGGCATGCCAACAAAGGTTTTTTGCGACAACGCAAAAACATTCAAAGGTGCACAAAATCAACTAAATGGTTTATATGAGTTACAAAACTCAAAGTCTCATAGAGACTCGGTGCATAATTTTTGTAACCATAATTATATCAGATTTGTATTCATTCCCAGTTATTCACCGGAGTTTGGTGGATTGTGGGAAGCAGGGGTGAAGAGTGTGAAACACCACCTCAAAAGAGTAGTAGGCAACTTAAGTTTGACCTATGAAGAATTTAACACAGTTGCGGTTCAAATAGAAGGTGTTTTGAATTCTCGACCTCTGCTCTCACTGAACCCAAATGAAGGCAAGTGTCTGACCCCTGGTCATTTTGTGATTGGCACGGCTGTGTCCAGCTATCCTGAGGTGGATTTGACAGAAGTTCCTATAAATCGTCTACGATTTTGGAAGGTGGTAACCAAGCTTAAGCAAGACTTCTGGAAAACTTGGTCAAATGATTACTTGACTCAGCTGCAAAGTCGTCCCAAGTGGAAAAATGAATCACCAAACATGAAAGAAGGTGATATTGTCCTGGTAAAACATTTAAATACATCACCATTAGTGTGGCCTATTGCTAGGATAATAAAAGTTTACCCAGGAAATGATAAATGTGTAAGAGTGGCTGATGTAAAATTTAATGATAAGATTTATAGAAGGAGTGTGTCAAAGTTGTGTCCGCTACCTATTAATTAAAAATATGTTATGTTCAATCACTATGTTATGTCTAATTAATTCTACCTAATTTGTTTGCTGTAGTTCTGCTTCTTGGCCTGGCCCAACTATGTTCAAGTTCATATGAACATATAGTTACTTTATAGTTTTATACTTAGTTAAATTTAGTAACCATTGCCAATTTGATTTTTTTTATTTCTTATGTTACATCTCTAGTTTCATAAACTGGCAACATTTTTGAGACTTCTACTTACTTAGAAAATTTGTCTTGGTCATGGCGCACATTGTGCCCTGTTAAAATAAGAAAATAAAAAGATTTTATCTTTCAAATTAACGCATTTCATTTCGAACACCGACCATTGGCAGAATAAAATGGCGCAGAATTTAATTCGTACGGTCTTATACTAGTGCCGAACTTACCCCAACATACCCTACATGATTCTGAACCCCTGCATTGAAATTTTTAGTCGGTTATTAAAAAAAAAATTGCTATGCCATACATTTTGACCGCGTCGGTATTGTTTTTTTCTATGAAACAACAGTTTAACTGACGAAAAATTTCAACGCAGGTGGTCCAGAATCATGTGCTGAATTCATGGTTACAATTAGCGCGTCGATGTCCCTGCCAGCCTGTTTATAGGGTCACTGGTAATTAGTGACCGATACTTAAACACATGATTGTACTCATCTTAACAAACAACTTATACTTATTTAATATTTTCGAGCCGTTTGGGGTTGAAACACTAGGGCCGTGGGGTCCGAGTGCCCACTTGGTTTTTGGAGACATCGCTAAGCGGTTGGTCGACTCTTCATGTGACCAGAGGGCTGGCCTATTTTGTGGCCAAAGAATCAGCATCGCTATACAACGTGGCAATGCTGCCAGCCTTTTGGGCACTTTTCCTGTCGACAGCGATGCGGACGAATTTTTTGATGCCCTGTGATTCTTTTCCTTCTTACTTTATTTATTTTTATTTATTGTTATTTAGTTGTACATACTATTGAAAATACTTATACAAAGAAACGATTTTTTTTAAATTTACCTGGCGCATGATCCCAATCACCGCAATAAAATATTGAGTACCTAACAACAATAATACACCATCAGCCGTAATTTAATTTAGTTAGTAATCCCTTTTTACAAACAAAATTATTCCACTTTTACCATGCATTATTCTTGTTTCACTCATCTAACATGAGACATAACGGGGTCAAGCAACTAACAGCTGATAGCGCGCACGCGGTCCGTACGGTTGTTAAATGAATGAAACAAGAATAATGCATGGTAAAAGTGGAATAATTTTGTTTATAAAAAGGGATTACTAACTAAATTCAATGACAGCTGATGGTGTATTATTCTTGTTCGGTACTCGATATTCTATTGGGGTGATTATTATCATGCTCTTAGTAAATTTAAAATAATATTTTCTTTGGGAAAGTTGTTTGTACAATCATGCACTTAAGTATCGGTCACTAATTACCAGTCACCCTATATACGTTAGACAATAGAAGTAGTACATGATTAGACGTCACATCAAAAAAAAAATTGAAGAACCCGGTGGCTTACCATAATGTTTTAAGTCGATGCCGTAGTGACAAATAAAGGCTATATTTTAGTGGGTCTTAAAAACATTGTATGCTGAAGCTGAGATTTACCATTTTTTTATTCTTCAAATAAAAAGCAGTTGTCAAAAATGTTTGTCCACGCATTACTTCTAAGCGGCTGCACCTATTTGGCTAATTTGTTTTTTTGTTGTTTGTAATTGTCAGGACAAAGTTTGTATGAAAGAAATTTTTTGGAAAATCCACGGGGATGTCGGAAATTTGGATGCTATTTTTGTATGAAATTCCCCTCGGGCGACGCCGGACGCGAACAGTTTGTAGCAAATAAATATGGGGCAGAGGCTAAAATTTTCGAGGTCGCTTCGCTCGTTCTTCCATCTTTAATTTTCTTAATTCGGAAACTTTTATGCATAATTCCATACTTCGTCAAATGAACTTCTACATATATCAATATGAATGGTAAAAAGTAAATCCACCTACTCTAATAGGCGAAGTGCTAACATTTTTGAGCTCGCTTAGCTCACACTTACTTCCTGAATGATTTTAATTGGGACGATTTTCTGCAAAAGCCGATAGAGTAACTCCTTTTTCTGTATGAGTGATCAAAAGAAAATCTAACCTATCTGAGATCCTAAAACTTTCGAGTTCGCTTCGCTCGCTCTTACATACCTACTTGTTTTGATTTGGAAAATCACCGTTAATCACTACCAAAACTTTTCGTTTTATTTCGCTTATTTACGGGGCGGAAAACCTTACTGGCCAGGGGCGCCAAATCTTAAAATACGCCACTAAAAATCTCTCCGACGACGTCTAATACATTTAGTTCACCTACCATGAATTTTGCCTATAATGATCGGTGTTTCATTATTATCCCTATAGTTAAATAATCAAAATATTCGTCGATTGTGAAACTAATCTACGAACAAAAAACTGTCGCATAGAAGCGCAACTGAAACGTATCTTACGCCTCGAAACTTTAAGAGTAGTCACTATTTTAAGCGCGTTCGAAGCATACACAATCTTGACAGGTTGAAAAAATCATACGTCCCGAAATTTTAGGATAACAGCTCTTTATGTACGCGTTCGGAGCTGGAATTCCGCTAAATATATGAATGTACTGAATAACGCCGATAATTCAAATGAATCCCGTAATCGTCCACTGCTGAAACTGATCCGCTACAATCTCCAGAATTTGAGGAAAATTTACAAAACACTGACTGAAGAAATAAAGCCTACATGACTGTAGCAACAAATCTGCCGAAATTACGCGACGAAAAATATGACACATGAGACCGAAATTACGTTTCGTAATTTTCATAGAAAACATAAGCTTGCGTAATTTTCGGCAGGTGTATCGCTACGCTAAAACGAAACAAAACATGCTACTTGAAAGATCGCAAAGCATAAGAAAATAAAATTTCGCTTTTTGCTCGGTCAGCTTATTATAAGTGCCCTTACAACGAAAGCCCTATTCACCCACAGTTATCGTTAAAATGTCTGATACGTCAAAAAAATAACCTGAAGGCAAATTCCCGTAATTAAAAACTTTCAAAATCCATTTGCAATCTCATCTAGGCATCTCATCGACATTCAATGTCAACAACTTGTCAAAAATGTAGGTAAATTAGAGGTATTTTTGACAGATTTACCCCGCGCCCTATTCAAAATCGATCGCCGCGCGAATACGCGATCGTCACGTGATTATGTCACTTTTGAACGGTGAACCTGAACGCGTGCTCGCGCCGACAGATGGCGCTTTCCGGTTTTCCGAACAAAAAGAGACACGAACACGAAGATCGCTTATAAATAGGACGCGGCCTGAGATTAAGATTAGCATGCGAAGGTCTTAAAAATACAGGAATTGCCCCTGACCTGTTTTATCACACCCAATCAAAAGTTTTTCATATCCACCAACACCAACTCTAAAAATATTGACTTGTCATTGTTTGTATAAAATATCTAATACTCATGCGTTTTGAAAAACTCAAAGCATTTATTTCAAAATAGCTTTTGCTCGCGGCTTCACCCGCGTCGATGTTGGAAATTATCCCACGGGAACGTGCTACCGGGACAAAAAGTACTCTATGTCCTTCCCCAGGATGCCATCTATCTCCTCGCCAAGTTTTATCGAAATTCGTTCAGTGGTTTAGGCGTGAAAAGGTAACATACTGACAAGAGTTACTTTCGAATTTATAATATTAGTATGGATAAACCAATTACAGGCACTTTTGAATTGTCAAGGGGTCGGTCAGTCAGAAAGATGAAGCTAGTTGCCCATTCCAAAGCGTAGTAGCTATGGAGAAGAACGGACAACAAAATCTAATACAGTCCCTAATTAGTAAAGAATAGTTAATTATTTAACGTGCTTAATGAGTTTTTTTATTTACCGTCAATGCATAGTGATTAAACCTTTTCCAACGCATTTTCAAAATTATACAGGGTCAAATTAAATTAGCTAGCGAAACTCCACCGACGTTATGGATATTGATATCTAAACACGATAAAATAAAAACAAAAAAGAATTGTTGATTTTTTTTAGGGGTCAACGATCGCACGTTGTTTAGTTAAGGCTCCCACAAACAGACGCGACGCGACAGCGCGACACAAAGGCACCGCTCGTCGCGCGACATGCGGTGCCTTTGTGTCGCGTTGTCGCGTCGCTCCAGTATGTACGAGCTTTTACTTGAAGTATGAGGTGAGAAAATATTTTTTCCTTTTTTTGTCGAGTTATCTATAAAGTCTGTGGAGTTTACACAAAAAAAAAAGTGATATTTAAGTAACTACACTACCAACTGTCGTTGATCCCAAAAAATAAATTCTTCAAATTTTTAGTTTTTGTTTTATCGTGTTTAGACATCGCTACCCATCACGTCTGCGAAGTTTCGCTAGCTAATTTAATTTGACCCTGTATAATACACAGGATTAAACGAAAACAAAATTGATAGACTAGTTTTAACAATTAATTGATATTTTCGGTCGTACCTGTCTCTCAAAATGAATTAACAAGCAACAGAATTAAATTGAAAACAAAATATTTAAAGGCATTGTATTTAAAAATGCAAAGATTGTTAGTATGAGTCCACATCCAAATCCCAGAAGCAAAAACGTACAGTTAGCAAAAAAAAATTATGATTGATAAGTAGATATTAAGGGGCAACCTTCAGGGTAACCCGCGAAATTCAAATTTTCTTACGTATTTTGCAATTTACAGGTCACTGTCAGGTTGTATTTTGATTAAAATATGATTCGCGGTTGTAACAAATATGGCTTTACATAATTATAATCATTAGAATCAGCAATACATCTCTCTAAGTTCATATTACTGTATTGAATGACTATTTCATGAAATCATGACATTTGACGCCAATTCTAACTTAAGGAGTTGTACTGCTGATTCTAATGATTATAATTATGTAAAGCCATATTTGTTACGACCGCGAATCATATTTTAATCAAAATACAACCTGACATTGACCTCCCAAATTGCAAAAAACGAAAGAAAATTTGGATTTCGCGGGATACCCTTGCGCGTCCCATTAATATAAAAGGTTGAGAAGGCTGTCAGATGCTGTTAAACGTAACAGGCGGAATGATATATTACGCGAACGGAGAGCCAAAGCAGCTCTAATGTGGAAAAGCATATTCTGCATTTCAGGTTTACCTGAAAACCAGCGTCAGGCACTAGTTGTCTCCTGCCGGGGTCGCGGATTGTTCGAAGAGTTACCGTGGCCCTGGCGCACAGGCAACTGAAGGAGCACGGGTGGGTTTTAGTCAGTAAGAGTCTGACACGCCCTTCCGCTCCGCCCAGAACGGGAGAGGTCATTTGATGATTTCCCACCCAAAAAAAATTGTCTGACAAGTTTGCCGAACTGGACCTATTTGGCGCACCCGCGAGGCACACTTTCCTGCTAATTTCTCACAACGCATTTTACACTTTTTGTTTGTTTTATTTTTTCTTTTATACTTGTATATGTTGTCTGTGCGCTTTGTAGTATGTGCTAAATAAACGTATTTTCTTTCTTTTCATTACTTAGAGACATATTATGCAGAAAAGAAAGGCTCAAATTGTCTGTGAGAAATAAATCATGTTTTTATAGTCTACCCTAACTGTTATCCTAATATTGTGAAGGTTTAGTATCGTGTGTACAATTTTACAACACCACAGCCTACATTGGACTAACGTAGCGTCATCTTTATATATATATAAATTACGTGTCACGTTGTTTGTCCGCGATAAACTCCTAAACTACTGAACCGATTTTAAATTTCATTTGCACACCGAGTGCAATTTGATCCAACTTGAAAGATAGGATAGCTTACATCTCAATTTATAGTCGCAATATTATTTTATTGCAAATTATTTGACAGTCACAATTATCTGTTAGGTCTAAACGATTCTTAACAGATGGCGATATCTGTTGACTGGATTGAGTAAGTATTCAATAGATGGCGCTATGTTTAAAAATACAAACGTTTCATATAAGCTACAATTTAAGTCAAGTTGCTGAGGCTAAGGTATAACCTAAATATATTTTGTAATAAACGAAATACAGGGAAATAATATTATAAAGAGAAAAGATATGATTGTTTGTTTGTATTGAATAGGCTCCGAAACTACTGAACCGATTTCAAAAATTATTTCACTGTTGGGAAGCTACACTATCTCCGGTTGACATAGGCTATATTATATTATGCTTTGCTACCCGGGCGCAGCCGGGGCGGGTCGCTTGTATTGTTATTTGTTAGTATTTGAACAAGCATACGCTGTTAATAAAACCACTAATAAGTAAGTTAGTATTTAGCGATAATGTTACTAAATATAAACAATTTGTTAACGTATGGCAAGCCTCCAGTTCCCTTCCTAACTAAAGCCCCTAGTGTACACCAACGTTGATAGCAGCGGCGGTCATAAAAGGTGTGAGCGAGACGGCATGAGATTCCGTCCTATTCGCACGTATTATGACCGCGACTGCCACATGTCTTGGTGTTTAGTAGTTAGTTTTGATTAATCGCAATTCGTATTAATTACGAATGATATGAATTATTATCGAATAATACAAAACTTTGTAAGACCACTAAAAAAAATGCTAACGCAAGCCAAAAGTGCTTATAGATTTGATTAAAATTTAATTCAATTTAGGCAGAGGATCAGCAGTTATAAACATCGATTTTTACAAAAGAAACCCCATGTTCGGTAAAAGTTGCGGAACAAATATTCCACAAAATCAGCACCTTTATTGCGTAACAAGAGTTTGAAAGAAATTGCCAAACCATTGCTTCATCTGTTTGAAAAAATCGTGTACTCGACAACGCAAATGACGCGATGAATGTTGTTGGACTGTCAACTTGAAAGGCATTGCCATTGCAAGTGTGTTACGCAATTACCCCGCAGGATTGAACGGAAGAGTATATCCATATAAAATTAATTTAATTTTGATTAGCAAAAGAGTCTATGAGCACCTTTAAAAATATTAGAACATGATAAAACTCAACAAATATGTATTTAATTTCAATCACTAGTTTACATTCGAGTTGTAATGCCAGTATTTCGCGCTAGCACGCCTAATTTCAGATTGAAATAGGGCCTTTATTTGCGCATTGAATCCGATTCGAATCAGAGTTCCATCTGAATTGAAATTGTTCTAAATTCGGAAGGGCGGAGAGTTCGAATCTCGTGTCGGTATCCCCCATACAGTAACGCGTCATACAAATAGTTCTATGGGCAGTAAGGATTCTTAGATCCTGATCGAATGCAGTGCGCAAAGTCTTATCAACAGCGCCTGGTCGTTATTATGAAACATGAAGCTCTACTGCCTGTCACGAGGGACAGCGACGAGGCTCTATTACAGTACATTTATCTCACGAAGCGACGCGTGTTTTACTTGTGGTAACCAAGTGTGAACACGCTGTGAATGTGTGCGTGACGCAGAGTAGCGTCAAACTCAAAGCATTTATTTCAAATAAACCAAGTACAGGCACTTTTGAATTGTCAAGGGGTCGGTCAGTCAGAAAGATGAAGCTAGTTGCCCATTCCAAAGCGTAGTAGGTACCTATGGAGAAGAATGGGCAAGAAACTCCATTGGCACTCTTTTTATAAATCAGCAGCTCTCGTCAGCATATAAGACACACACATATCCGACTTGGCCTTTGTCTCGGACAGTACTGAGAGCTCCTGCGCTTGCACACACAATCACAGCGTGTTTTTACACTTGGTTACCACAAGTAAAGCGCGCGTCGTTTCGTGATATAAAATATTATAAGCTAAACTGTTTCTAAATCATCATGTGTCATGTTGACGCTCAGGTACCGTCCGTCATAGTACAGTCAGCTTCAAAGATATCGCGCAAAATTTGATCAAAATTATGTTTTTTTTTTAATATGGCGGTTTGACAGTTTTTCTCTATAAAATAAGTTAAACTGCCGTAGTTTATCCATATTACTATAATGCGAAAGTAACTCTGTCTGTTATGTTTTTACTTCTTAATGGCTGAATTGGGCTAGAACATTTTTTTTTGTCCGAGTTGGAAGATTCCGTGGGATAGTTTTCGACCTCTATACGGGCGAAGATATGAGTAAAAGTTAGTCTCTGATATTATTGACGCTGACTGTGGAAACAATAAAAATAATTAAACTTGAGTTTTCGAAGAAAGCAGTACCGTTTCATAACAACCACAATAAAAAATACAGCCTTGAAAAGCTGGTTGTTATGTGGCGGGTACTGTTTCAGAAAACTCAAACAATATACAGGGTGGTAGGGACATCGACGCACAACCTTTACCATGGATTCAGTACATGATTCTAGACCCCGCTGCGTTGAAATTATTCGTCGGTTGTAATACAAAAAATGCTGTTCCATACATTTTGACCGTGTAAGTTTTCACTTTTCTATGAAACAGTGGATATTTTTCTTTGTTAATCGACTAAAGATGTGTACGCTAGGGGGTCTAGAATCATGTGCCGGATCCCAGGGTTCCCCTGTGCTGTGCTGCGCGCACGCACCTGCAGCTCCAGCAGCGCGGCGGGCGGCTGGCACACGGCGCGGTCGACGTCGGCGCGGCCCAGCAGCGCGCCGGGCCGCTCCCACACGGACGAGTGCGCCGCCGAGTTGTAGAAGAACACCGAGCCGTCGCCCGTCCACACCACGCACCTGCGGGCAGGGCACGACACTTGTAATGCCAATCATGTCTTTGGTCTAAATAGGCTTTTATTTTTATATACATTTTTCTATATTTTGTGAATGTGAGAACATTGTAATCCTAACTTGTAGACCTTTTTACATTTTGTTGAGTACCTGTTACTTGTTGACAAGCTTACACTGTCCTCCCATACCTATCAACACTGTAATTTGAAACATTGTAAAAGCCCCTTATTTTTAAAAGAATAACCGTGGAGTTTCTTGCCAGCTCTTCTCCATAGGAAACAACCAATTGGAATCTAGCTTCTGAAGTTTCATAAATGTAAATGTAATGTAAATGTTTCATAAGACTATGTGAAATAAAATATTTTGATTTGATTTAATGAGTTGGGAAATTGTGGCGTCTAATTAATTGGAGGATACAAAATTGAATATGACACCGTTTGACAATAGTCCGTAATATTGGATGGACAAAACGCTACATGCACTATAATCCATTATGAATGAAATACATGTCCCAATATTAATCTCACGGCAACTTAACACATAGGCTGTCCTCTTGGCAATATTGCCCTCTAGGCAATATTAGCCACCTGGTAAAAAGGCCCGTCTTGGCAATATACCACACCAGGCAATATTACCCTCAAAAAAATATGACGCATCTTGGCAATATTACTCCACCAGGCAATATTACCCTCAAGGCAATATGACTCCTCTTAGCAATATTGGCCGCCTTGCAATATGACCCTTCTTGGCAATATTACCTCCCCAGGCAGTATTACCCTCTAGGCAATATTAGACTCACGGCAATAAGACCCGTCTGGCAATATTATCGCACCAGACAATATTACCCTCTAGGCAATATTAGCCACACGGCAACAAGACCCGTCTTGGCAATATTATCCCACCAGACAATATTACCCTCTAGCCACATCGAAAAATGACTTGTCCCGACAATATCAACCTAATAACAATATCAACCACCTGGCAATATTCCCTTCTAGGAAAAAATCTTACCATGGCGTCCCCAAAATCGGCGTGCTAGATATAGGTCTACTCCGATCCTGCTTAGCCTTATCTTTCTCCTTCTCCTTCTCTCCCTTGTCTTTTTCTGCTCTCTCTCGCTCGGCCGCCTGTCTCTCCTGGTCGGCTTGCAACTCCTGTCTCTCTCTCTCTTCGGCAGCGCGTCTTTCGGCTTGCAGGAGTTTTTCGGCTTCGGCTGCAGCCTTCGCTTCGGCGTGGGCTTCTACGTCGATTACTGGAGAAATGAGAAAACAAGTCATTTATAGATCAGCACTTTTAGAACATTCAAATGACATAAGGCAGTTCTCCGGCACGCTCGCCCTTCACAGGCCGGTAGACACAACCCTGCCGACCCTATTAAATAAAACATCACGCTTGTAGTCTTCGAAGGGGTAGCCAAACGTGACCTATAGTACACCCACATTTCGCCAGTTATGTTGAAGTCCCGTGCAATAGGGGTCGAGCCTATTGCTATCAACCGGCCACAAATCCAGACTCCGGGCTGCTACTGAGAAATTGAGTCTTGCCTAAAGTACCTATTTTACCTATCCTACTAATATTATAAATGTGAAAGTGTGGATGTTTGGATGTTTGTTACTCAATCACGCTAAAACGGCAGAACGGATTTGGATAAAATTTGGCACATTGGTAGACTATGGCCTGGATTACGACATAGGATACTTTTTATCCCGATATTCCCACGGGATCGAGATTTCTGCGGGTGAAACCGCGGGGCGCAGCTAGTTTTTAAATAAACTCACCTTCTATCTTACCGTCATCAATGTCCATTTTCTTGTCATTTTTCTTTTCGATCGGTTCTCCTTTCTCTATCGCGATCTTCGTTCTTAATTCTATATGAGACAAAAAAAAAGTATTTCATTTATTTTTTTATTAAACGTCAGCTTTAATACAAGGCTAGATGTATAGCGGGTATCAGAAAAGTGTAGCCAAAGGAGATGTTCCAGAAATGTATGGAGCCTGGGCTAGCACTATGTACACTATGTAAATATCGCTACACAATATAGTAACCGTTTTTAGGGTTCCGTACCCAAAGGGTAAAACGGGACCCTATTACTAAGACTCCGCTGTCCGTCCGTCTATCCGTCCGTCTGTCTGTCCGTCTGTCTGTCCGTCTGTCACCAGGCTGTATCTCATGAACCGTGATAGTTAGACAGTTGAAATTTTCACAGATGATGTATTTCTGTTGCTGCTATAACAACATATACTAAAAAACAGAATAAAATAAATATTTACGGGTGCTCCCATACAACAGACATGATTATTTTAACGTTTTTATAAATAATGGTACGGAACCCTTCGTGCGCGAGTCCGACTCGCACTTGGCCGGTTATTTATTGTTAATTTTCTATAATTTTACTTTGGTTCAATGTACATTCAAATTAACTTGATCAAGGAGAACAACACAACATAAATATGGCGGATCAGCAATACGCAAAGGTCATTTTGACAATGACATTTGATTGACTTGTCTATGTAATATCTACTATAAAAAGCAATCAATCAATGTCCGTAGTAGTAAACTGAGTCGCAAAACTAAAACAATCACTAAAAACTTTGAACCATCCAATTCAACACGCGCGAACACAACGATTTAAGAGCGGCCAACCCGTCATACTTTTCATACATACGCTCGTACGTGATTATGGCGTTGTAACACATCTTTCATTGAAATTTTTGTACTAATAGGTATCTTGTGCACTTTATCTAGGTTTCTATGCAAGTAAAAAATCAAAATTTGGAGAAACAAATTCAGTAATAAGCCTCCAAAAACTGCTTTTTTGCACAAATTTTACCTGAACTTTGGCCGTTCATAATGTATTCATAAATTGTAAAAGTAAAGAAAACATCTTCATAGAAACCTCCCTTCACCTTCATTTAATGGAGATTCTAAAAGACGAACATTTTTTCCAAAAACTTGTAAGGTTTTTTCAAAAACACGTATTTTCTGGAACAAGATTTGTGAAATCTTTGCGCGCCAATTTTCGTTCGATGTTATCGCGTTCTCACTCTTGCTTCGTTTTCAAACATTGCGTTGGATGAAACAACAAGCTTTTCAATCATGCTCGCGTTGACGATAGACGGACCGGGAAGGGCCCTCTTAAAGACAACTCAGAAAGACGTCATTTCACGAAACTTAAAACTTTCAAAGTCTTCAAACGTCATGTCAAACACAACTGCCATTGCTGTCCTTAAAATAGGGTTATCTTATTAAAGATCTACCCAAATGATTTTTTTTCTACACCTGTTCTTCAAATCCTGTACCCTTCTTCAAATTAATTTGTTAATTAATTCGTTTTACCCTTTAGGTACGGAACCCTAAAAACTGCAATGCCTCGGCAAGCGTGCCTTGATAAGCCTTGATCGACCGACACGTGCAGGTGTTACTTAGCCACGAGCCACTCGCAAGTTACTAAGAACAAATTAGGAGTAGGTCATACCTTCGAGCTCCTTCATGGGTTTAGGTTTCTCCCACACACTCTCCTGTTTAGAAGCGTTGTAGTAGTAAGGACGTCCGTCGGGCGCGCGGTGCGTGGTCCATTCGCCTGCCGCCGCTATTAGTTCTGGAGTTATCACCTGTGGGACAGATTACATTATTGGAATAACCTTCACGGGTGCTAATATTAGGCATATTAATTAACCAGTCAGGTAGGCAGTGAAGCTGACTGTGTAATATGCCCCAGCCCCTGCAGTCTCGACATTAGACAGCGACAAAAATCGGTCGCTAAGTCGTACCGTTGTCAAATTCTTTTAATCGATTTTCAACTTTATTTCGAAAGCATAAGGTTGAAAATCTATTAAAGAAATTTGACTTCTATTAGACTTAACGACCGATATTTGTCGAGACTGCAAGGCCAGGACTTGTATAAAACGCACACTATGCAGTCAAGCATATTTATAAGTTGGGGGATTACATCGCTGATAAAAATACTTGGCTCAACGCTGCTCCTGCCCCACAAAGGCCGCATTAACTAATTGATTAGCATTTGAAACTACTGTTGGAGCTGCTGAAAAATGTAAAAACTATCTTTACATTGTATAAATTCAATCTTTTAGTATTGTATAATGGATAATGACTAATTTATCCAGAGATTGTGAAAAGGGCTATATACAAATTGAAAATGTAGTTTATACTCACTGTCTCCTCCTTAGCCGGCTTGTCAGCTGGCGTGGGCGAGTCGCATATAAGTGTGGGCGGCTCCGACAGCGGGCTGGCGCCGCCAACGCGTGCGCCCGCGCCGACCACTCCGCCCGCGCCTGCCTGCGACACTGCCGCACCCGCAGAGGGGAACAGACAAATAAAATCTATTTGATTCACACAGATTACGGCACAGTATACATACAGGGGTTCATTTATCCCTGTTCCTAATCGTTAATCGATACTTAACAATCGTTAATTAACATCAGCATTATATTACGGTTATTGCCGTTTCAATACGTGTAGCTGTCTATAAACTGAAACTCAACTCAAACTCAACGCATTTATTTCAATTAAACCATTTACAGGCACTTCTGAATTGTCAAAGAGTCGGTCAGTTAGTCAGAAAGTTGAAGCTAGTTGTCCATTCCAAAACGTAGATCTCTATGGAGAAGAACGGGCAAGAAACTCCAACTCTTTTTAAATAAAGATATTACAAAATCCTGGGTACATTATTCTTGTTGCTTCTAAAAAAAAATACATATTAAGAAACAATTAAAAATATAAGATTAAAAATAAAAATAAGCCGTGGCAGTTAAAAGATAACCAGTCTCATCTGACGGCGCCCGTTCACGAACATGACGCGTGGATCAGCACCATCCAGCTCAACCATTTTGTAGGGAACCGAATGATCCAACACACGCGCCACCAACAGTGAGACATTTAATTGAGCATGACATATAGTACTCACTAGAGTCAGGCACGGCCGCGTTGGCCATGTTGGGAGGCGGCTGGGCCACGAGAGGTGGCGGCCAGCTGGACCAGGCCGGCCAGCCACCACCAGGTCCTGGGTACGAGCCGCCGTAGCCGTAGCCGCCGCCTGCGTTACCCGGGAACATGTTACCTGGTCAAGAGAAGTTTTGTGAAATAACAGCAAGATTGTACGCTACAAGGAGAAGAGGTGTTTTAGTAACATCCCCAGTTCCCTATTACCATAATCCCGAGACAAATCCAGACCCTGAGCTGCTACTGAGACATGTGCAATAAAAGATTTTATTTCTGTAAGTAGGTTTGTACAAACACTTTTACACCTCAATCATATTTTAAAACTAAATGAGGTCGGCGTTTCCTATCTGACTACTCTGAGAAGAAAGGCCGAAACAAACTCGGAGGTCAGTCTCTTTTAAAGTCCAGACATAATCTTGGTCAGATCATGTGAAGACCATGTAGATTTGTGTCTGAAATGGTCTTTTAAATCACACCGATTGAGTGGACCTGTCCAGTCAGTGCACGCATTTGTCAGTAATCGTGCAGCTCAATGAGAAAAAACCTTGGTATCAACCCCAGGATCACACGTTTAGCGGTCAGTTCAGTTCTTTCACACAAACTAGAAAAAGTACATAGAAGCATTTATTCTATAAATCATGTCAATTTTTCCGACATGATTACCACTGGACGAAATACCTGATCACCAAATTCACCAATCGTTTGGTAGGTATTATAGGCTGACATCTCCTACCTAGCTTTCTCCCAACTATGTTGGAGTTGGCTTCCAGTCTACGGACGGGGCCCGCGGAGGCGGGCCGGCACCAGCCGGGGGTTGCCGAAGATTCGTAGGTTCCCGCGACCCCCGGCGTAGGTGTGAGGTGGAACACCGGGGTGGTTTTTAGTCAGTAAGAGTTTGACAGACCCCTCCGCCCCCCCAGGGCGGAGGAAATCCATGAGGATATTCCAAGCCGGAAAAAAAAAGGCTTTCAATCTAACCAAATGAAGCTGAATACCAGTATTTTACATGGAACAACTTACAACAGCCTATCTGTCTTCCAAAACCCAGTTACTGTGTAACTCGAGTAATACACTCACAGGCACACTTAACCCCTACCTTGTTTCTTTCAATTTGCAGAAATCGACAAATTTAGACTACATTTGATGAGAGGTACGTTGACACCTACCTTTAAGGTAAATTTACTGGATAACAAAATACTAAACCCAGTTACTGGGTAACACGATACTAAACCCAGTAACTGGGTAACACGATACCCCTTGGTCTCCATGTTGTCCCATCTATAGATGCAGAATGAGCAATATAGAAGGTAGTCAAATAATACATTTTATCTTACCATTGGCTGGTTGTGCGATCGGCGCGCTCTCTCCGGGCGGCACGTCATCGTTGTCCGTTGGGCTATCACCCTCTTTATTTTCCTTTGAACCTGACCAAACAACAATTAATTATTAATCTACACTAATAATAAACTTGATCAGTTTGTTTGAACGCTCTAATCTCTGGAACTACCACTCGGATTTGAAAAAATATTTTTGCGTTTGATAGCCCAATTCTTGAGGAAGGCTTGAGGAAGAATCGTTTCTGATAAATATGCGCTATAAAACGCCAATTCTTGAAAAATATATAATCCAATGTCAAAAAACTACTTATCTAGCCTGCCATACGCAGTTTCATACAAAAAGAATCTGCTAATTTTAATGTTAATTTAGAATTAAGTCTAACTTAATTAAACAACAATTTAAAACCTAGTAAAACAGTTTTTTTTTTTTTTAATAAATTAAAAAACAATACTATGTAGCGACATCTACAAACGCCACATGCGAGCTACACGCCACACTGACGTCACGCAAAATCCTGCATCGCGCAAGCAGAGTTTACCGCGCAACTAGCATATATACAACATCCCGACATCAATCGTTGGGCAGTTGCCCACCAGACACAACACCCGGCTGGTCGGATGATCCTCCCTTTTCTATGGAGTATGAGTGAACTTTACACCCTGTTCCTCATATCTCTATAACTAAATCCCCATTTAAATGATGCAAGTTTCTTGCTTGTAGCATACAATAAAATTGAAGCATCAAATGACTTGCATTGTCTAAACAGTGTTTAAGCGATGCAACTTTTATTGATACTTCAACTTATGGTAAGTCACAGGTAATAGGGAATATGCATGTATTTTTTATATTTATATTCGATAGTTTATAACGCCATATAATACTAAAAAAAAAACGCGTGTGGCACTCGGGGACTGCCGCGGTAAAGCTACTGCATAGCATTTTTTATCAACTTATGCAATTATAATTATTTATTTATGCAGTATTTTTTTTCTTTGATTTTAATTCAAGTACAGTCGTACCATATACATACACGTTAAGCGAACACTCGGCCGAGCTACATGGTAGGCGGAGTGGGGGTGTTAGGTTTTATTTTCGTTACGGAATTTCTTGATTCGGTCGCCGCGCTCAAAGCCCGCGATAAAAGCTATGCAATAGCTTAAAAATTACACCAAAAAAGGCAATTGAAAGTACTTAAGAAAAAAGTTAAAAACACCACTTTAAACGCCCTCCATGTTGGCGCAGTTGGTATGACGTCATAGTCTATGACATTGACAACGGACTGAATCGCAAATACTGCTATAAAACACATTGACATTTATTGTTTTCATTGACTTTTACTTCACATTCGCTCTGACCAATGGCGGCGCTTTTCAAATATTTGAATTTCCCACTCAGTTTTATTTGCACTTTTTAATACATCATCTATTTATCAATATTTGTAAATATGTGAGCACCATGTATCTATCACATAATTAATTTACCTGCCTTTGCATTATATTTAATTATTTTTACCTATTGTGGTATAGTAATTTTATTCTAGGTGCATCGCCTTCACATATGATTACATAATTAATGTGAACTTACATAATAGGTATTGTAAAACATTTTAAAAGAGTAACGGTGGAGTTTCTTGCCCATTCTTCTCCATACGAAACTACCTTTTGGAAGGGGCAACTAGAATCAATTTAATTTTTTTGTAAATTTTGACGTTCAAAAGTGCCTTTTATGTGCCTATTTGAAATAAATGATTTGACTTTGACTTTAATAATTAATTTCTTGCTCAGAAATAAATTATAATCAAAAATAATGCTGGAGACGATAATTCTGAAGCAAAACAGTTTATTAAAAAAAAAATACCCTTATTTGAATCACAAGCATATTCCCTATTAAACGCACCTTGCAAGTCATGAAATCTTACCTCCTTCCTTCACCCACGGAGGTGGTTGCGTCATGAACGGCGGTACATTCCCAGTAGGGGGCGCGTTGTGAACCCCGGGGGGCATCACGTTGGACATGACGCCGTTCGGCATCATGCCCATGGGGCCGGACATCGGTCCGCCCATGGGCCCGTTCATAGGCACGGTCTGGGGCATTGGACCACCTGTAATAAAACACATATTATACTACGGAGGTTTTTTCGGCAGGGGAGGCAAACGTGTAAACCTTTACTCGATCGTTGTCCATTTTTAAAATTCTGGTTATAAAGCACTTCCTCTCTCCTTAAACCTCATCATTACATTTAGTTTCCTTGCTCTTGTTTCATGTTTATTATTGTATATATTATACATATGTAGATAATTATATGTTTTAAGTATGTATGTATGTCATACATAAAACATATACCTGTATTATTGTCACTCCTTCTCCCTCTAATCCATCCAAAGGTTGTCTGAATGATGTAACCAATATTTTGTAACCATATTTTGATTTAAAAGAGTGTCCGTGGAGTTTCTTGCCCTTTCTTCTCCATAGGTACCTACTACGCTTTGAAATGGACAACTAGCTTCATCTTTCTAACTGACCGACCCCTTGACACTTCAAAAGTGCCTGTAATTGGTTTATTAGAAAGAAATGCTTTGATTCTGAGTTTGTAAAAGATCGCTTTTAGCGATAAGACCGCCCATTGTGTCACCCTATGTACAATTTCTACATTTATATCTGTAATTTTTATGGTGTACATAATAAAGAGTTTTCTATTCTATTCTACACCTATATTCCGCTAGTTGTTTTTATAAGTCTAATGTAATAGGGGCCGAGCCTATTGACATTAACCTGCGGGGTAATTACGTAAAACACTAACAGTAGGAATGGGTTTCATTTTGACAGTTCAACAACATTCATTGCGTTATTTAAGTTGTTGAGCAGACAAATTTTCCGAACATATGAAGCAATGGATTAGCAATAGGCTTCAAAATGATTCAGATTGTGATAGATAGTGTGTTACGTAATTAGGGTGCTGAACAAATACTCTGACTAGAAAGATTCCAGGCTGCTACAGAGAAATTCCTTATGGCAAAACCTAATAACACTTTCTTTGAGTTGGGGATCGAATCCCACACTCAGTCAAATTATTCTTTTGAATCCGTTTTTTAACAGGTTGAGCGAGCGGAGTGCACGCGTCAGCGGCGCCTCCCTTAAGGTGAATCCTCAGCTATAGCCCGCCAAATTCAAATTTTCTTTGGTTTTTTGCAAATTGCAGCTCTGTTTTACGTCGTATGTTGATCAAAATGTGAGTCGCGACTGTAAGAATGATATATTTACTGAATAATATTAATATCAATCGTCAAACTTTGGAAATTAGTCCCACCTAAGAATTTTCATAAGAAATATTCTGAAAAAATTCTTAGGTGGAACAAATTTCCAAAAGTTTGACGATTGATATGAAATTGAAAATTATTATTCAGTAAATATGTTATTCTTAAAATCGCGACCCGCATTTTGATCAACATACGACGTAAAACAGAGCTGCAATTTGCAAAAAACCAAAGAAAATTTGAATTTGACGGGCTAAAGCTGTGGATTCACCTTAAAGAGTCAAAATCCCTTAGAAGATAAGCTTCTTCTTCTTCGTGACGCTGGCATGACTCTATTTCAGATCTTGTTGCCCCAAAACTTCCCCACTTCCACGGCATCGTCGATGACAGCGCAGAGGTCACTTTGACTGCATGTTTTGGAACACACAGGGCAGGATAGGAGGTGGAGTATAGTTTGCGACATAGCTCCAAATCCACATCCTGCCGCTGAAGATAATGAATCGTTTGTAAGAAAATAGTCGTACCTGATGTAACCATGGCTTCCATATCGGACTGTGATATGACCTTGCAGGTAGGTGACTCCTGGGGTCTGGTCCATGTGGTCTCCCGGGTCCTGGAGTGGTAGTAGTACGGCTTGCCTTCGTCAGACTTGGTCTCCACCCAGAGTTCGGGGGCCGGCTGGTAAAAAATACATGGTTTAGTTTCTTTGAATCCACCTAGGAATCTACTATGCTTTGGAATGGGCAACTAGCTTCATCTTTCTGATTGACCAACTTCTTGACAAAATAAAAGTCCCTATAATTGTTTTAATGGAAATAAATGCTTTGAATTTGAATTTACTGTATGTTAACAAATTGTTGACAACATATATAAATTAGATGATCTACAAAACTGCATAATTCCTTTACTTTAAACCATAGACAGTAAAATTGATTTTTATTTGAAACATTGTTTTTTGCATTCTTGAATAGGGTGCGATGCCTAAGGTCTTTCACAAAGGGTGCTCTCTGTAATAAGCCATTTACCAAATATAGGCCTATTAAGCCTGTATTTGTAACAAATCAAATATCATAATCAAAAGTTCTTAAAAAATAATATTTGATACATAAAATAAAGCCTGAAAAATAACATACAGAAGAAGGCACTTACCATATTAGGCGGCGGCATACCAGGTGGTCCACCAAACGGCGGAGGCTGTCCCATCATATTAGGCGGAGGGCCCATGGGTCCACCCGGAGGCATCATGCCAGGCGGAGGCCCAAACGGCGGGGGGCCACCCATCATGCCAGGTGGAGGCCCGCCCATCATCCCCGGGGGCGGAGGACCCATAGGGCCCCAGTTATTGTCAAAGTTCGGTCCGTTGTTAGGCCCAAAGCCACGTGGGCCGCCGCGACCGCGAAAGAATCCTCGACCTCTCATCGGGGGACCGCCTGGACCGTAGCCGCGACCTCTAAACCTCATAGGAGGCCCATTCATCCAGCCCGGTGGGGGCCCGCGGCCTCTACTTCTGTTCGGAATTTCATTTGTGTTAGACTTATTGAGAGCTCAGAAATAAAATAAAAAATGCGAATGAAAATTCTAGTTTTCAATAACTTTTATGATTTTTTATATGATTGAATGATACATAATTTTAAACAATGAAAAATTTATAGTTTGTTAAATAACTGTAAGCCTGGCATTTTATGTGCTTGATGTAAATTATGGAGTTCAAAATAACATGCATGTTAGGCTGATTTTTAAAGCTTAGTGAAGCCCTATTTCCACTCAATTAAGGCATAGGGGCCGAGGGTGTAAAAATAAAAAAAACTAAATAAAAAGTCGTGTCTATGTGCAAGAATTCAAAATGTCTATTGACAAAAAATTAAGCTGCTGTGAACTAATTAAAGTAAGTCATCAGTCATCACGCAGTGGGTGCCAGACGTTGTCATCAGGGGAGGTCAAGGAAACGCTGGCGTTGTAACTTAGATGCCTTTACGGGAGACTGGGCAGAGAAGGCAACACACAAGGAACATTGGAAAGTATGGGGGAGATCTGTGCCAAGCAGTGGGACAATACAGGTTGATAAAAATAAACTAAGGGCCCGTTGTATGATCAGTAGTCAAACATACTAATAGCTAAAATGTGTTAGTTAAACTAACAATTTGTTAAAAATTACAGAAGTATGTTGTTTGACAAATGGTTAAGCTAACTACAGTTAAAAAAAAAACAATTTGCTATGAAAGTTAACCATGCATAGACAGAGTAGTTAAACTTTAACAGCTATAGACTATTGTCAAGTGACTAATTGTTAAATTGACTATATTAGTCATGTTTCACTATACATCAAACAACGGGCCCTTATTAAAGCAAAAACAAGATTGGACAGCAAATTAACTGATTACACTTAATCAGGCAATCAAAATTAAGGGGTAAATTCATAAGTTAAGTCATTATAAGATCTTTAAACATTATGGAATGCAATACCTAGCATAAAGATATGAATATTTAATTAGTTTAATGGCTTAGGAACACAGTTATCAGCCCTAAGTACAAATGTAGTGTATGTGTGTGTAGTAATAATTTTAAATGTACTTACTGCCACGACATAATTATTGTATGCCTATTAGGCAGGACATATTAAAACTTTATTTATTGTTTAGCCTGTAACTAACATATGCCCACAAAAAAATAATTTGAATTTAAGTAATGAGGGCTATCGCGCTTGAGTTCGCCGCTAGAGGTGCTAGTGTAGAGTAAGGTCTCTAGATGTCAAATGTACTAAACGTTCACTGTTTGCGGGATTTTTATCACGGATTTTAAGTAATGATTCATAATTGTTGTAATGGTTGTACCATTCCTAATTAATTATGGCTTAAGATTTTATGTAAAAAGTTAGGATCTAATTTGGTAACACTTGAAGGAAGAATAATATTTGTCTGCTTCATGCTTACCAATTTTAGGTACACTATGATCTAAATATAAATTTAAAGTTTTAAAATGTAACAAAAGAAACATAATATGAATTTATGGATACTTAAACATATCCAAAACATCAAATAAAAGTACTTACAGGACCTTACTCACCAGTGGCGCCAACTGGTGAGCAGAAAAACGATAGCCCCCATTGACTGACAATGAATGAATCAAGATTAGCAACATTATTTTGTTTACTTCACCAGCCTTTTAAAGTGTGAAAGAATATCAGACCTCTTTTCAATGCCATAAGGGTGCAGTCATGATTCAATTCTTATGAATGAATTAACTATTTATTAATGAAACACTAATGAATATTTTAAGATACTATGCAATTAATAATTTCTTTTTTGGAAAATAAAAGGCTTAAATAAAAAATTATAATAATCCATTTCTTCTTTCTAAGAGGAAGCCCGAGACCTAGCAATTGGAATATTTTAAGCTGATTAGTGCAGTTTAGAAGATGTAGTGACAAAAATTGAAAAGAGTATGCTTAAATGGTTTGGTCATGTGGACAGGATGAGTGAAGGGCGACTAACAAAAGGTATTTACAAGGCAGATGTGAGTGGAAATGTTGGAAGGGGACGCACTAGGAAGACATATAGTGACCTTATTGGTGATGTTCTTCAGAAAGGTCAGGTGCGTAGTACTCGCAACCGGCGTGCGTGTATGACCAGATTTATGAACGTAAACGAGGCAAAAGGAATATGTAAGGATCGTAGCAGATGGCGTTCTGTAGTTTCTGCCTACCCCCATGGGAAAAAGGCGTGAGTTTATGTACGTATGTGTACTAATGAAACTTTTGTAAAAATGTATCTTGATTCTTCAAGGTTTTCTTCTAGAAAGACCCTCTATGATGTAGATGTGACTAACTGGCTAACAGAAAACGCACAGCCTAGACCAGCAAAGATAAAAACAAGAAATGGGTTAGTGGGTGTGGGTCGTCTTAGGGGCAGAGTAGGAGTTGCAGAATACACTTATGGGCTCTATGAGCAGCAAAGAAAACAAAAAAGATGAATTTTTTTTTTAAACAGTACATTTTTAAGAAAAAAAATAAAATATTTCTTAAATATACCAATTTTATTGCAGTATCGGGTTAAACTTGACCATAAAAACCATTTAGGTTCTGAAAAGCATGGCTCTACGATGCACGTAGGCGTAGTCAATGGAGCCCCGACAGGCGGGTTGACTAATATCAAAAGGTTAAAAAAAAAACGGCGAAGGGAGTGGCGGGGTCTTTGTTCGCTCGCTCACTAGACCCCGCTATCCCATTCGAACCTAACCTGTCCGAGTCAGGGTGCACAAAGTCCCCAGCTCGCTTCAAAGGCCTATATCACAGAAACGGTGCATTGTAACCCGATACTGCAAAAAAGTAGCTAAATTACAGAACAAAAAAAATATATATGAAAAAAAAACGAAGTCCTCGCTCTATAGCGCTCCTAAGGCTACACTCCAACCCAAACAGGAGGTAAAGATGTATGTTAATAATGTTGCAGGCAAAGGATTTTACATGCAGTCACACAAAGCTGAAGCAGTGCACACACAATTATAGATGAAGAGGTCAGCGTGATAATTAAAATAAATAAATTAATGGTTCCTTCTCTACAAGAGAAGAGCCCTTTGCTCCGCAATGGCAGTTATTTTGTTGCAATTGCACAGCCGTTGTGGAACAAAGCGGTTGAGTCTTTATTACGCTTGCCAGTTAACTTCAATTTTATTGGTAAAGCTAATTTAACCTGACAAATGTTGTATAAACCAGCCATTGTCCAAATACACTTGAAATGATAATAAATATAAACATGAAAACCGTTGAGCATGGAAATGGCATCTAGTGGGTGGTCATTTGACAGGCTGCGTCTCTGCTTTTTTCATAGCATAAAACTATAATTCTTATTATCTTTTCAACTTAAGTCACACCTAATACTTATAATAAGACTGGATTTATAAAATAGGGCTTCATGTGAGAATCAAACTCACATCTTTTAAATTGCCAATAGGTGTGTTAATAATTCAGTTATTGCAGTACCAAAAATTAGTCTTTATTATCCTGGGCAGGTAATGGTGCTAGTTGCAAAGCTTTCAACAATAATTCTTGATTATTTTACATCAAATCCACAATGCAAGCTGGTAAGCAATCACACAAAATATACAACTCTGAAATAATTGAAGGAAAATCAAAATTATAGTTTCCATTGCCAATTACGGGTTGATCCCGTTCACATGTAAAGGCTATGACATGCAAGTGCAAGGCGGCAATGCTTTGTTTTATTAACGCTTAAGAATATGGACGGTAAAACAATTACAATCTTAGATTTTGGAGACTATGAAGGTAAAAATCTATGTGAAGAGGTTATAATACAAAAAACGTTACTAACATCTACAAATATTGATTTTTAAAGACGCTACGCCTAAATCAACGTATTTTATTTAATTTACGCCAGCAGACTAATTGACATCAACATATTTTATATGTAAGCACACCCAAGGTCTTATTGTATAAAACAGTTGGATTTACACATACAGAATGCTCTACAACTTTAGGGCAACGCTTCCAATGGCCGCAAATCACAGCAAATGGTTATTAAGATTAAAAATTACAATAAGATACTCGGGAAATGCGGCAAATTGCGTGATTAGTGCTAAGGAACATGTAATTTTTTTGTGAAGCATAGACATTGTTACCTGAAGTTCCCGCGGCCTCGACCTCCTCGGAAGCTGTTGCCACCTTCGTCGTCTTCGTAATTCTCGTCGAACCCTACAGGCACTACATCGCCGAAATCTTTGGTACTGTCCACCAAATTTTCACTCACTTCACTACTATGACGATTAACCACTTCAGTTACAGCTGAGTCCTGAGAGTCAATGTATTCCTCTTCCATTTTATGTTTTATCACTACTAAATCAACAAAAACTTAAGTCCTCATGCTAAATTAGTTTATTTTGTTGAAATGGAGACACTTTTCATTTGATACGGAAATCAACAATGTCGACCTAAAATGGCGGCCGGCGGCTTGCCTACTAGTGCTTGACGCAACTGTAGTTATGTATTTGTTGAGTCGATATTATCGATTAAGTCTGAAGTTAGCGATATTTTTAGAATTCATGCACTGCGTTGGACTATGGTATTGTAGAGCGACTTAAATCTTTGGTTGTAGATCTACAAATATTTTAACAAAAATGTTCTAAACGATTTTAATAAAACTTACTACGTAAACACTTAGAACTAACGATGTGTTTTTGACGATACGCCATTTATAACTCAATGCGATACGCCTCGTTATTGTTTTGGCCCTTTAAATTTTTCTGTGTTCAGTTGTGGACTATTTATTCAAAAGTTAATTTTGCATTAATATGTGTGAATAAAAATCAATATACGTGCGCTATTTGATAGGATTGCGTTTGCGTATTGCTGCTATCACGTGGCCATCCCACTGACTTAGAATCTGAGTGGGCCATCCAGCCATTTACTTTTGGCGCAACTTATTAGCCAGGCGACATGCTACAAAGCATTCTACTTTTGGCGCCTACTTATTAGTAATTAGTAATTTCATAATTTAAGTCAAGGCGACATGTATTGTTTTAAATTGTCAACTCGACTTGAATTAAAATTGTGAACATTGCGGTGGCTATTAAATATCTCAGTAACTGATTCGCAAAAAAACCCTCTCTTTGCAGTCGGGTAAAAAGATACCTTTTCAGTGATTTCTTCAAAAACTTTGGTTGACGGCCATGCCCATAACAGACATGCTACTTTTAACCACATGAATAAATAACCGAGCAGAATGAACAGCTCAAAATTCTTAACTATTTTCACAGGGCTGTCACTCGGTTATTGCTCAGCCCGATTTTCATTAATTTTCAATTAAGAAAACCGGGCCGGGCAAGTGCGTGTCGGGATTCGGCAATGAGCATGGATGAACGGACGGACGGATGGACAGACGGACAGACGGACAGACGGACGGACAAACGGACGGACAGGCACTGTGACTGAGGTGATCCCATAAGTTTACCGTTTTCCAATTTTGGTACGTAACATTCAAAATAGTGTGGCTTTGAAAGAGGGACGGATGGACAGATGGACATAGCGAATTCTATAAGGTTTCCTTCCTTGTTTTATTATTTCACGAACGTAATTTCAGTATCTAATAGAAAAGGTCAAACGGAATCTTGCTAAGATGGGCTACAAAAACACTTTGGTACCTACAAACCTACTAAAACAAAAGTACGAAACAAATAAGGGAGACGAACAATAATACAGGCTGTAGGTAAACCATTGCATAAGAATAATAAATAATAATTCCTATGGGAAAACCTTACCTATGGCCATCTTAGTTATATTACCTACCCCGTAACTAAATACTTCTGTAATAAGCATTAAAAATGTGTAGGTATAGGTAGATTTAGATAATTAAGAAGATCCTTTGGATATACAACAACAAAAAGGGTAGTATAAAGATTACACAGCAAAATTCTCAACTCAAAATATAACTAAATATGCAACAATTTATATTCGTGGTGCACCGCTATCTACTGGGCGAGGCCTCGTATTTTTGAATGGCAATAATAATAAGGTGTAGTCGACGGAGCGCCGTTTTGCAGGGCTCCTACTTCTGGGTGGTTTAAATAAATTGAAAGGTAAATGATGGAAAAAGAAATTGATAGGTGATTATTTATTTGATGTGCAATTATTAATAACCCAAACAAAACAAAAATCGCCTTGGTTTTCCTACAATTATTTGTACAGTCGCCAACAGCTGAAGCTACACAAATCTGTCAAATTTGTCCAAACGATTCTAAACCTTAAAATGTTAATGGTTAAGTTCAAAATTGAATGAGAAAATCTGACAGTTTGTAGTAATTTGATGTGCTCGAGACTGTACGCACAGTACAAAAACTTGGCATCTTTAAAAACAATTTAAAATTGTTCAAACAAAACGTCCGCGTCGTATTGCTGCCGGTGGCACACCTTAACTTTGTCCGCTTGCTGTGCTGGCTCAAACCGGTTTGTACCCGCGCGGGCGCCCCGCGCGCTTTATCGGTGACAGGTCACGCACATATTCTTGTGCGTGTAATAGTGTACCCGCGCACGGCGGCGCGGCGGCGTTAGTATGAAGCTTTCATTCTGTTCGGTTTTTTATTCATGTGCTTTTCATCTTAACATCGACAATCGGCAATTTTGTGACTTCGATACTCACAACATTGTCGATAAATGCTACATCGTGGTTTGGCGACTCGCAGCGTTTGAACACGGTTTTATCGATTTCTGTTGATATTGCATTGGTTCTCGAAAGGTAAGCTAATCGGTCGCTGTATCGAGCTTTCGAAAAGCAGTGAAAAGAGAAAAAACACCGTTTGGCAATGCTAAAAGTAGCATGTATGTAATGGTCTTAAGTTGGTCAGTGGGTCGTTTTAGGGTCAGAGTTGTAGGAGTTGAAGTATACGCTCAGGGGCACTACGACCAGCAAAGAAAAAATAAAATTTAGGCACCGTTTTTTTTTTCGGCGTCTTTTAATTATATAGGAGTAACGGGTAACCTTGGCCATTGGCCTTGGCTTTTTTTTCCATTTAGGTTCTATAAAGCATGGCCCTACGCAGCGTAGTTGACTTCTGAATGGTTAAAAAGAAATAATCACGAAGGGGATAGCGGGGTCTTTGTTCACTCGCTTCATTCGCTCACTAGACCTCCCCCTCCGCCCCTTTCGAACCCAACCTGAGTTGGGGTGCCCCTAGTCTCAAGCTCGCTACGCTCGCTCTTGCATCCTAAGTTCTAAAAGGATCCCTTCGACATCATTCTTACGACAAACCGCTGGTCGGAGACAAAAAATACTAAGATGCTTTTAGCCTTACATTTAGGTGTTCTATACGATAGAATCAAGAAACTAACGAATTTCAGAAAAAACATTGGTTTGTTAAAAACATTATCCTCAGTAATTAAAAAAAAAAAAATCGAAGCCCTATTTCTCGGAAACGGTGCGTCGTAGAACCATGCTTCTCAGAAAGTAAATGGTTCCTAAAGACAAGGACTGCAGAAAAAAAAAACGATATTTTTTAAGTCTTGCGCTCCTCTATCTACACTCCAACCCTTAAGTTAAAAAATACTCGCGTGGAGACATTCGCGGCAGCAGCGATAGATAAGTGCAAAGAAATAAGTACTAATATAAACAAAATAAGAAAATTCTACTCGTTACCTCAACCAACATTATATTTACAGAAAGACCTGTTCAAAATACATCATTAAAAAACTTTGTCCAAGGGCTGCAACACAGAGCACGGAATCGCCACGCCACGCCAGCAATGTCTAAAGACGCCAGTAATAATAAAATTCGTGGCACCGAAAGCGCATTGAGCGCACAACTTCTGTCGCGGACGCCATTCAAAGCCGTCAGTTTATTTTTTACGTCATTAGTGTCGTTGTACGAGTACACGGTGACACGCTTGGTTTGCATGGAAAATCTTGACAATGCTGCCTCTAGCAGCGGCGGCCGAGGCGTCTCCGTGCTCTGTGGCTGCTTCACGCTTTTTGGAGACCGCCACGGAAGAAGTCGTGCAGCTATTTCATTTATTTCAGCGGGGTAATTACGTAACACACTAATAGTAGGAATGGGTTTCATTTTGACAGTTCAACAACATTCATTGCGTTATTTACGTTGTTGAGCAGACAAATGTTTCGAACTTATGAAGCAATGGATTAGCAATAGGCTGCAAAATTATTCAGATTGTGATAGATAGTGTGTTACGTAATTAGGGTGCAGTTCATATGAAGGCTCAGTGGTTTCAAAACACCACCACAAGACTAAGAGTTAAGACTTGGTTAAAAAAAGTTGCAGCAACATGTGTTATAGTTGCTCAGAACATGTTGCATCAACTCAGTCTATCGCAGTCCATTGCTAGGCATAGGCCTCTCCCAAGCTGCGTCAGAACACCCTGTCCTCCGCCTTCCGCATGCAGTTTGAC
The DNA here is from genome assembly GCA_917490735.1 of Dryobotodes eremita. NCBI lineage: Eukaryota > Metazoa > Arthropoda > Insecta > Lepidoptera > Noctuidae > Dryobotodes > Dryobotodes eremita. Next base: position 1,188,285 of record OU823269.1, read on the forward strand.
CCAGCCACCTTTCTAAGGTTATCGGTCCATCTAGCTGGGGGGCGTTCCATACTACGCTTGCACTGGAGTGGAGACCACGTATTGCGTCTCCACTCATTTTACCTATCCAACTGCAAATACATGTTTCCAGCAACAAACATGTTGCTGCAACAACGCTGCTAAATTTCCTGTGACAGGAATACCTACTTAAGTCTTTTTTTAGAGTTCCGTAACCAAAGGGTAAAAACGGGACCCTATTACTAAGACTTCACTGTCTGTCCGTCCGTCTGCCTGTCACCAGGCTGTATCTCAAGAACCGCGATAGCTAGACAGTTGAAATTTTCACAAATTATGTATTTCTGTTGCCGCTATAACAACAAATACTAAAAACAAAATAAAATAAATATTTAAGGGGGCTCACATACGACAAACGCGATTTTGTTTCCCTTTTTTGCTTGATATCAATAATGGCAACAGGCAGGCACTTGAAATATTCACAAAATACACAGTAGTATTTTTACTTTAATAATAAATAATAAAATATAAATAAAATAAATATTTAAGGGGGGCTCCCATACAAGAAACGCAATTTTTTGCCTATCTTTGCTCGATATCAATAAATGGTAACAGGTAGGCAACTAATTTGTGTACCTACTGTTGTTTGCCTAGTCAATGGTAAGGAACCCTTCGTGCGCTAGTCCGACTCGCACTTGGCCGGTTTTTTTGTCTATAATTGCAGATTTTGTGCAGGGAAGGAGATCATTTAAACCCATCCCATTAGCAGTCGTTCCCCGTATGTGGATCGCACATGTTAAAAAATAACAATAATAACAATTATAGAACCTATCATATTTTCACGAGCGTCATGGTCGTGTACAACGCACCTTATACAAAAATCAATCACAGGGTCCAATTCAATAGAAAATTGACAAGCAATATTAATAAACGTTCTTCATTATAACCACAAATGTTTATAGCAAATGAACTAGAGATTGTGTACCTTTTTACAAGTAGTCGTCTGCTAAAACACTTAGACTTGAACACAGTATTATTTAAATATTTTAGCACTGGCACTTGGTGTCTAGAGGATTCAGGTGTGGTATACCTATATGATGACCTTGTGCATTGGCTATGCAGGGCGCGGCGCGCAGGCGCGTAGACGTTTCGACAGCTATTTCACTTGCACTTTGCAGAAATGAGAGGACCATAATATTTAGTTAAGTACTTATTTCGTGTCCAGATTGATCGTATGGGATCGGAATGAAGCGCCATCCCCGCGTGGAGTCAGTATGTCATAACAGCGCGAGTTTTGCGTTCCATTAATTGGATGTTTTGGCTCTTTTATCCGATTGCGGTGAAGTCCAAAAGGAGACTTAATGTTTTTCAAATTGGTACTTTATTGGAGTTAACGTTTTTGTAGTGTAGATTACTATTTCTAATGAACGAAAAAATTGCTGTTTGTAATGTAAAAAAGCAGCTTTTTACTAAAATGTTTAAGATAGTATATTACGGTAATCTACTTATAACAAAAAAATAATTTAACATTTTTTGTGTCTTTTTGTTCCGTCTAATCTTCAAAACGGCTGGACCGAATTTTAACAGGACTTTCACTGGCAAATAGCTGATGTTATAAAGAGTAACTAAGCCCACTTTTATTTTAGAAAATTAATTAGGGTTCCGCACAAAAAATATTAAACCCATGAAATCCACATCCACACGGGCGAGGCCGCGGGTAGAAACTAGTAATATAATATAATACTGCCGTCCGAACAGAAAAATTGCGTGAAGGTAGCTAGAAACATTACTCCTCCTTTTGGGCTGAAACACAATCGGGTAAAAATTTCACTCCGTTTCTAGTTAAGTACAGAGTAGTTGAGTAGAGCTGCACGATTACTGACAAATGCGTGCACTGACTGGACAGGTCCACTCAATCTGTGTGGTTCTTTCCTCAAAAGACCATTTCAGATACCAATCTGCATGGTCTTCGCATGACCTGACCAAGATTATGTCTGGACTTTAAAAGAGACTGTGACCTCTGAGTTTGTTTCGGCCTTTCTTCTCATAGTAGTCAGATAGGAAACGCCGACCTCATCTAGTTTAAAAAACATGATTGACGCGTAAAAGTGTTTGTACAAACCTACTTACAGAAATAAAATCATTTATCATTTATCATTTACAGCCAGCAACGAAATTCGAAATTAAAATTAAAAAAAAATGAGCCGTCGTCGTGGGACGCCTGGCAGATGTGAAACATCGAAATTATTTTGTATATAAAGTACAGCGTGGCGACGCGTCGCCACGGTATGCGTCGCCACGCCAACAATCGGTTTTACCCGCGGTTATAGACGTTTCACATCGAAATTGCGGAACTTATGTAATAAGATAGTTTTAAATTAAATACTGATTTTCAGCATTTTCAGTTACAAGCTAAGAGAGCTTTTACAAAAAATGCTGAAAAGCGATGATTCAGAGTTAGACGAATGTAATAAGTACACACAGTACATGTACCCAGGATTTTGTAATATCTTGATTTAAAAAGAGTGTCCTTGGAGTTTCTTGCCCGTTCTTCTCCATAGAGATCTACGTTTTGGAATGGGCAACTAGCTTCAACTTTCTGACTAACTGACCGACTCTTTGACAATTCAAAAGTGCCTGTAAATGGTTTAATTGAAATAAATGCTTTGAGTTTGAGTTGAGTTTGAGCACAGTACATTTTGCAACTAGGTATAGTTTATTTATTTTATTTCTTATTTTAATGTTTATTTATAATTTTCGTATGCTGCACTGGTTGACGTCATTACGTCAGCGCCGGCTATCGCTGAAAACCAGCGCTGGGGCTCGTGTCTCGCATAGGGTCGTAGCATTATGCTGAGCGATTGCCGTTTTGCGTGAATGTGACGCATATTTTCCCCCAACTCGTTCTTTTTTGTGTTTGTTTTTTCTTTGCGTCATGTTTACCGCAAATAATTGTATTTTCTTTCTTTCTTTATTTCTTTCTAAGTAAATGCGTTAATCGATCTTCGATCCTAAACCGGCCTACTTTTTTAACTTCTCATTCGGGTGTTTAACTGTAGGTATTAATATACTAGCCATGCCATGCGATGCAACGCCTTTTTGTTCAAACCACCGCAGCGCGGTAATGACGTAACACACTAACAGTAGGAATGGCTTTAATTTTGACAGTTCAAAAACATTCATTGCGTTATTTACGTTGTTGAGCAGACAAATTTTTCGAACATATCAAGCAATGGATTAGCAATATCCTTAAAAATGATTCAAACTCTGATTAATTAAAAGTGTGTTACGCAATTATGGTGCTGTATTAGAGCGAACAAAACAAAACAAAATTTATTCAAATTAGTTAAGCCGTTTTTGAGTTTTAGCGAGACTAACAAACAGCAATTGTAGCGGCATCTACAACGCCACATGCGAGCTACGCGTCAGACTGACGTCACGCAAAATCCTGCATCGCGCAAGCAGAGTTTACCGCGCAATAGCATATATACAACATCCCGACATCAATCGTCGGGCAGTTGCCCACCAGACACAACACCCGTCTGGTAGGAGGATCCTCCCTTTTCTATAGAGTATGAGTGAGCTTTACACCCTGTTCCTCATACCTCTATAAAGAAAGGTTTTATATTAAGAAAGAAGAAGATTATAAAGAGAAAAAAATTGTGATTTTGTATTGAGGGGGTAATGTTCGGAACTAGTGATCCGATTCCGTTTTTTTTTTTTTCACGATGGGGTGCTACAGTATTGCCGAATGTAGGAATTATATTACGAAGGATATTATGGTGACAATTCTTTTTGCAAAAAAAAAAACAACTGACTTCCAAAAAAAAAACACTCAAAAGTTAAAAATAATTTTAATTTCGGAGGACGGTGTCATGGGTTTTGTGTTTTCCATTTTTGCCAACGAATTCCGAAATAAAAGTTATTTTTCACTTAATGTTTTGTATTTTTTTTGGGAAGTCGGTTGTTTTTTTTTTGTAGAAGTTTTTTTTTTCGCTTTTTAGCTGTGGTACCTACCCCACACAAATTCGTATACCACTACTTGATAAGTAAATAACAGTGACAGGAAGTTATTAAAACAATCTATATTATGCTTAGTGGAAATAATACGCACGCTTTATTAAGGATAACTTAAAAACTCCTGGTCAGATCTTGATCAAATTTATGTGGGACCACGTGAGAAGCACCAGCTTTCAAATAAAAAAAACATCATTGAAATCGGTTAACCTAGAAAAAAGTTAAGAGGAAACAAAAAAAAAAAACTGTCAAATTGAGAGCCTCCTCCTTTTTTTGAAGTCGGTTAATTCACGTGGACCAAGTTGAGGGCAGAAGCTTGTATTATAATATAAAGCAGCTAGTGGAATATATAATTTTAAATGAAATGTGTAAAACAAAACCATAATCTAGGGCTTATTTCAAAGCTTGGAGTATTTTTTTTTGTTTGTTAAGTTTTCTTTCAAGCGACCTGTTGCTCCAATACAAGCCAAGTTGATAAACAAGAGTCAGTGTTTGCCAAGTACTTAACACAATGCTGGGGGCCTACTCTCCTATCACGAAGTCCGTAGTTTCAGCCGAAGTTACGGATGATTCCTACTCCTTATCACTTTCGGACATAACATTAGTCCGAGGCCCAAACTAAAAAATTACGATGAAACGATTTGACAGTTGTCCTTGCTCGTCGTATCGATGTCAAATTCCTTTAATAGATTTTCAACTTTATTTTCAAAGCATAAGGTTGAAAATCTATTAAAGAAATTTGACATCGATATGACTTAGCGACAGATTTTTGCCGCTATCTATGTCGAGACTGCAGGGCCTGATGTGCTTTTGCTGTCCGAAAAACTAATTAATTGTTAGTAGTGTTCACATTTGTGTATCGCCCTACTTTAGAACGGGCCAGCATCTCCGTTGACGGACTTGGGTGGGCCCCCTGAACAAACCTTGAAACTGAAAAGTTGTGTCCTCACTCCCGACGTGTTTTCGCCCGTCCGAAAAATTAGTTCATCGGGCGTAGGGTTCACTTATAAGTATCAATCTGCTTTCGAAAGTGCCCGTATCTTCGTTGACGGACTTACGAGAGTAGAGGTCCTCTGAGCAAACCTTGAAACTGAAGAGTTATCCTTAACACATCTGATTTCGTTTCGGTATTTATTCCCAGAGTAGTCGGAACACATGTGTGAGCAATATGTACCTACTATAAAGCTACCATTTACTGGGTTCGTCTTTCATTGACTTGGAATGTGCCGGCGGCTGAGAGTATGTCATGCTCACTCTAATGTCTCGCTGGTGGTGGCGTGTGTGTTCGATCATTAGGTACCCTTCAAAATGGTTGAGCTGAATGGTGCTGATCCATACGTCATGTTCGGGAACGGGTGCCGTCAGTAGGGACTGGTCATCTCTTAGCTGCCTCTCGGCTTATTTTAATTATCCTACTATCCTACTAATATTATAAACTAGTTTTTTCCCGCGGCTTCGCTCGCGTTAATTTAGAATTGGACAATCAATTCGGGTTGTTCGGGGAATTATAGTTAGGAGGATGAAAAACCGATCTATCGATACCTTAGACTCACAAAATGTATTAGGTACTTAAATAAAAAAAAAAAAAAAGCTCTTAACACACTACTAAAGTTTCTATGATAATATAATTCAATCATGATTCGAAAGATACGTGGCGCCATCTATTATCATAAGGACGTTATTGTTGTTTTTCTCGGGAACAGTACTTTTTTGCGGGATGAAAGGTACCCTATGTCCGTTTCTGTACACCTGACAACGTATATGCAAAATTTCAGGATGATCGGTGCAGTAGTTTAGGCGTGAAAAGGTAACAAACAAACAAACAAACAAACTTACTTTCGCATTTATAATATCAAAGTTAGGAAAGTTAGGATATTAAGTTAGGATGTGAAAGTGTGGATGTTTGGATGTTTGTTACTCAATCACGCTAAAACGGCTGAACGGATTTGGATAAAATTTGGTACATGGCTAGACTAAGACCTGGATTAGGACATACGTGAATACTTTACTCGTAGAATACTTTTAATTCCGATATTCCCACAGGATCGAGATTTCTGCGGGTGAAACCGCGGGGCGCAGCTAGTATTTAATACTAGCTTTTGCCCGTGGCTTCGCTCGCGTTAGTTTAAAATTTTCTGGGGAGCAGTACTTTTTTTCGGGATAAAAGGTACCCTATGTCCATTTCTGTACACCTGCCAACGTATACGCACAATTTCAGGATGATTGCTTCAGTGGTTTAGGCGTGAAAAGGTAACAAACAAACAAACAATTTTTTTTCGCATTTATAATAATACTAGCTGCGCCCCGCGGTTTCACCCGCAGAAATCTCGATCCCGTGGGAATATCAGGATAAAAAGTATCCTATGTCCTAATCCAGGTCATAGTCTACCCATGTGCCAAATTTTATCCAAATCCGTTCAGCCGTTTTAGCGTGATTGAGTAACAAACATCCACACTTTCACATTTATAATATTAGTAGGAAGTAGGATTAGTTAGGATTCGAATTGTTTTTGTGTTTTTATTACGGACGCTTAACGTTCTGCATCGTTCTCACATGCATAATTTCAACATGAATGATGTAACCAATATTTTGTCTGAAGGGAACTTAATGATCCAACACATACGCCACCACCTCGAGTGAGCATGACATACTCTCAGCCGCCAGGGCACATTCAAGTCAAAGGAAGACAAACCTAGTAAATGGTAGCTCTAAAGAAGGTACATAGTACTCACACATGTGCTATGCAATTATACAATACTAAAGATAGTTTTTACAATCTTCATCAGCCCCAGCAGTAGTTTCAAATGCTAATCAATTCGTTTATGCGCCCTTGTGGAGCAGGACCAGCGTCGTGCTTTTACACGTCATGTGGATGTGGGCTGGACACGGCAGTGATAACAGCTGGAGTAAGACTGATTGAGTGGCATCAAAGGATTGGACAACGAAGTAGCCCGAGTCGCATAAGAGTCCGGGGCAGTGGTCCATCTACTCTGTCCAACTAGTTGGGACCATGGGTCTTTACTAGGGGCAGTTGTCTTAAAAATAGTTGGACCACAGCACCTTTTGAGAGTTCCGTGGTCCAATTCATTTAAAATATTACTTGCCTACTCTAAAAACTCAACTGCATCTTTATTGTGTGTATTGTACTGCTGGTTTACGATGACCATTAACGCCAGATCCCCTTTGTTGGTGAAACATTTGGATTAGATGAGGTTATAACAGGGTGATGTTTCCTGATAGTTACTTATTCCATTACAGTTTTTGGCTGATAATTAGAAATATCAAAATTAGGTCAACTGAACGTTATAATATGTAAAAAGAGCATAATACAAATAGAAAATTATGTGAAGTGGAAGTTATACTAACTGTATTTTTTAAATGGATTGGACCACGGAACTCTTAGGTGCTGTGGTCCAACTATTTTTAAAGTTGGACAACTGCCCCTAGTAAGGACCCATGGTCCAACTAGTTGGACAGAGCAGTTGGACCACTGCCCTGGACTCTTAAGGCTTCCACAGACAGGCGCGACGCGACAGCGCTACACAAAGGCGCCGAACGTCGCGCGACACGCGGTGCCTTTGTGTCGGGCGTCGCGTCGCGCCAGTGTGTACGAGCCTTAATACACTTTATTGTACGAATTGAGTAGTCATTTCAGTATAGTATAAAGTACTCTGTGGTAGTCGGTCATCTGGCAGCGAGTTGAGCGGACATTGTTACCAACGCAGGTAGAACCTGGATGAGGCTGGCACAGGAGCGTGGGGATTGACACAAGAGGCCTATACTCATCAGTGGGTGAAGTGGGTCTGCGGATGATGATGGCGGTGATGGTGATGGTGATGATGATGATAATGATGAACTGTTTTTGAACCAATTTATAGAAATATCATTTGTCACAAGGACATACCTCAAAGCTAGGAAAATCGGGATTTTTTCTTAACTCCGTGTAGCTGGTGTAACATGATATTAATTATGTTAACCGACTACAAAACAAAGAAGTTATGACATTTGAGAAACACGTTACCCTCCTTGTGGGCTCCACCGCAGTCGGGTAAAAATAAAACAGGAGGCTAGTGTGGTCAGTGAATGATAATCGACTGTATCGACTATTAAAAAACGGTTTCGTCCTGCCGTACTTTAAAGTCTGGCTGACAACTCAGGAGCACATCTCTTGCAGCCTCATCCAAGTACTAAGAAAGTTGCTTCGGTGTGTCCCTGAACAGGATTGGGCGAGACCTGTATCTGCCGACAGTAGTGAGAGACGAACTGAACCTTCATTATAATTTCAGCCGAAAGACGCTTTACTGTGAGGGGGATTCTGGTCTTAGGGAGGACCTGGAGCCCTCATGTGATAGATAACTAGGTTACGAAGGATGTAACACTCCAGCAGAGCCATTCCTCAGCGGGACGCCATGGCAATGCCGCCAGGTCGCGCTGCCAACTAAATGTTATACAGCAGCTAAAGTGGGTAACACCTGGCGTCCGCTTGGTTACGCAGCCAACCATACATTGTTGGCGACGCGACCTGGCTGCGCCGCCATGGCGTCCTGGTGACGCATGGCTCTTAAGGTTGCAAAATAAGAAAAGGTGCTCGCTGTGTTGTGTTGTGTTATGTAACCTGGCAGAGGACCTGGGTCCAGCAATAGACTGCGTTCAGATGCGTTAAGCGTGCATTGTGCTGACCCGGACATTGTTCACGCCACACACCGACGAGTTTTCCTTGAAGATTTCGAACTGTGCAGGCGGTCATCTGAGCGAAGCCTTATCGACAATGAGTGAGTGAGCGAACAAAGCTACGAAAATGAAAAATCAAATGGGTTTGTAATATTACGATTTTTATTTAATTTTTACAATAATTTTTACCACAATTAATTAAAGAATCACAAGTCCGTGTCTCGGAAAGCACGTTTACAAGCCGTTGGTCCCTTCTGTCATTCATAGATCTTTGACAGTGGTTTCGGGGTAGTCAGAAAAGCCCGAAAGTCTGACCAGGGGTATCGTGTTTTATCCAGTAAAGGGGTTGTGGAGGTCAGATCAGATCTATAGACAGTATCGCTCCATGTTAAAAACCCCGGCAGTCGGGAAAAGGCGGCAGGGCAGATTGATTGAATTAAAGAATCACAAGATATGAAGTTAATAAAAAAAAACAAACATAAGTTAGAAATTTTGTGGTACTAATTAATGGGTGTCACAAGTGATTGGCTTTTGCGTTCTCAGGCCGCATATTCCGCAATCTGGACTGGTCGGAGCTTTGAAATCATGGGACTTGGACGCGCACCGCGGATGAGCGTTCAAGTGGGTGAAGCAATTGGGAAAGCTTGGCATTTCCTTTATCACATCAATCGGTACGTACCGTGGCTTGTCATAATTAGGAAAGGAATTATCGAGAGGAGCGCGGTCTTTCTGTGCGTTTGCGTGTATTTTGTGGTCCGGCAAACACTGTTTCGGTCGCATGCTGTCACCAAAGGCCTTGGCCGCTTGTACGCTTGAAATGCCGGTCAACGTTGACTGGTAACAAGCGAGAACGGAGTTGACCAGGGGCTTCGGTCGATCGGTTAGCTGCTTAGTCTCATTGTAACCTGGATGTCTGTGGAACACCGTCAGGTTACTGCCCGGCCGGTTAAGGGGCTTCACAGTGTTAACGTTCTTTTTAGGCGGTACTGGAATCATCGCGGCATCTTCAGAACTTGTGCAAGTGGAGCAGACGCAAAGCTCTTTAACGTCAACTTTGCCAGTGGCCAAAGCAAGACAGCACTGGGTAAAAGGGGCGGGGCCCGCGGCTGATCCGAGGGACTTCTCGTTGATAGGGATAGGACGCGCGCATTTACAATTAACGCATGGTCCTGACCATTGTCCGGTGGTGCTCGGGGGGGGAGGTGTTGGGTTGATGGGTGGACACATTCCTGTAGAGCTCGGGCAGGGCGCTACTCCACAGCATGCACCACAGCCGAAGGGAAGGCACGAGCCACAGGGGCAGGGTCCGCAACTGCATGTACCGCAGCCACAGGGGGCGGTAAGAGGGCCACAGCAGCAACCACCACAAGGCCCGCAGCCACAGCCGCAACCGCCGCAACCGCCGCAACCGCAACCGCAACCGCAACCGCAACCACCACAAGGGCCGCAGCCACCACAGCCGCAGCCACCACAGCCGCAACCACAAGGGCCGCAACCACAAGGGCCGCAGCCACAGCCGCAACCACCACACGGGCCGCAGCCGCATGAGCCACAACAAGACCCACAAGGGCCGCAACAACCACAACAAGGCCCGCATGGGCCACAGGGTCCAACGCACATTCCGCCACAACAACCGTTACAGCAGCACCCCGGGCCTACGCAACACTGACTGGAAGGACCGCAGCAACCGAAGCCGCAGCAACCACATCCAACACCGGGGAAGCACGGACCACATGGTCCAAACGGGCCTTGAGGGCCACATGGACCACACGGCCCTTTGCCGACACAGCAAGGAGGACACCCGGGACCACACCCACAACAACCTGAGCCGCAGCACGAGCCACATGACCCACATGGGCCACATATGCCACACGGACCACATGGTCCTCCCGGCAAAGGGAATATATTATTATTACGCCCTCCCCCTTTAGCTGATGCATAAAGGGGGAGACAATTCAAAGGCAAACTACTCATATTAAATGGTAATTTGATTTTAGTCACATCCAACATATTCATGGCTTGCTCACTAGGCATAAGGTTAATCGTACTTCCTACATCAGAAGTTGGCATTACTGCAAGACTGTTGAGCACTCCGCAGACACATCCCGGGTTACAGGGACCACATGGCCCGCCGGGGTTAGGACAGCATGGGCCGCATGGGCCGCCCGGGGCCACGGGGCCGCCAGGGACGCAGGTACCTGTCACGTGGTAAGGTCCACAAAACCAGAAGCCGTAAGGGTAGTAATAATAACCTGTCATGTATTGAATGCACCGCGGCGGCGTGTTACAGGGCGCGGGGAGGGCGCTGCAGCACCCGCACCGCGCGGTGCAACAAGGAGAGCATACGTTGCCAGCGCATACGTTGCTAATGTGTTGCATCATCGACGATGTACTTTTCTTGTCGGGAGACTTTAATGGCTCACTACGGTAGTATGGCCGGCAGTTGTTGGAAACCTTTTGCGGTGTTTTTCTGCAAAGCGGGTGACGATAGTGGTCTTGATGTAAGACAGCAGACTGAGTCTTCGGCAGATATAAGCACGGAATTGGATGAACCTGTCGGGGCCCACTTGCTCCGAAGCACGGACAGGACGCGGACCGGCGCAGCGGCCAGGCGGGCTCCGACTTCTCTGGGGCCGCTTGCTTCTGCAACCCATGCATTCCGGCCACCGGAATATCCCGACACACAGATAGTTGCTCCATCGCACTCTTCATCGACGCGAGATTTGCTGAAAGGACGATTGTTTTACTGTAATCACAATCCTATCTAATGACATGTACATAAGAGGGTGTAAGTAATCCAAAATTAAACGGCAATTTATCAAGATTAATATTGTTTAATGTTTAATTTCTTGTTGTTACAATTTATTGTTATTTCAATTGATTCGAGTCATCAGCTTTTGTCCCCAAAACGTCACTCAAATGCTTTGGTAGTTATAATCTATTTAAATCTCGTATTCCTTGTATTCAGTGACTTTTGGGGGTTGAGGGGGGTAGGGTTTTCGATAATTCGGGATGTTGGTGTACTGGAACGCCCCAGGAAATATGGCAGGTCTATCGCGTTGCTCCTTAGTCATTAAGCCTCTGGGACTTTCTAAAACGGGGCATAGTTCGCAATTTACCTTTTTGGCCCGCTTGTGATGTATGGGGCTTTTGCGTTCAGAACGCTTTTCATAGTTATTAGACAAGGGATGGCGCATACGGGTGCTAAAGCGGGGCTTGATGTAGGGTGTGCAGAAAAGTGGGTTCTGTTCAGAGAATGTGCTGGGACACAGGGGAGCAGTCTGGGGCTGGGTGCTGTATGGACATACGGTCGCAGACGAGTTAGGCATTTGACGCGCGGGCACTAACGCAGAGATGGAGTTAAAGGGGAAAAACTTTGCTATGCCTCCTTTGGTGCGGAGTTTTCGACCTTTCTGATCTTGGGTGTATTCTTCATGTGTTATCGGATAATAGCGGGATTGCTGATGAGGTTGTGCTGGGGGTGGGGTCTGCACACTCTGGTAACGAGGCTCTAGGTCACCACCTACCACGGCCGCAGGGACTGGATTTATACAGGCACAGCATTTCGGGCAAAGACAGCATTTCGGACAGGGGCATTTGGGGGGAGGGCAGGGGATGCAAGGGGGCCCGATTGGGGTGCAACAAGGGGGCGTACAAGGGGGTGAGGAAGGGGGGCCACAAGGGGCGCTGCAACAGGGGCCACAGGGGCCGCAGGGGCCACAGGGGCCGCAGGTGCCGCAGGGACCACATGGGCCACAAGGGCCACAGGTGCCACAGGGGCCACAAGGGCCACCAGGACTACAGGGCCCACAGGGAGTGCATGTGCCTGTGACATGGTACGGCCCGCAGAACCAAAAGCCATAGGGATAGTAGTAGTAGCCAGTCATGTACTGGATACACTTTGGGGCTGTGTTACACGGTGGGGGTAAGCTACTGCAGCAACTCGGGGAGCAACATGGACTGCATGTGCCTGGGGGGGGGTAGCATTTGTCGGCAGCATAACAATGCGATGTATGAAGATTATTGGAGGGCACCACGCAGGGCGCCGAGCCTGTCCGGTGCGTCAGTAGCGAGTCGTGAAGAATGGAGCGCGTAGAACCGCATATTATTGGTGAATCGCTATATGTCGTTCTAGAGAGAGGCACGATGTATGGGCAAGACGCGCAGAATCGCAAACGTGCGGTCTCGCTCCCACCGCGACACTCGATGGCCAACGGCAGCGGCTTCGTCTGAGTCTTCACGGTCCCCACACGCAGCGGTCGGGTCTTATTCTTGAAGTTTCGGTGGTTTGGGACCGCCGTCGCTGCAAGGGAATTGTATGCTATTCACCTTCATTAAAAGATCCGAGACTATCGGCGGTACTTCAAATATCCAATCGGGTCATGTTGCTCGCAAAGATTACTCCGTATGAGATAGCTTCGCTTCACCAGTGTTGAGTAATCTGTGCGGGCTTAGTCAAATGAAACTATTAAGTTATATGGAGGATTTATTGTAAACGTTGAAAAATTTTATGTAAAAAAATACAAAATATGAATATATATTATTTACGTAAATTTATAAAACGAGTAAGACTTAATTTAATAAAATTTGACGGTCCCGGACCTTTGGAAGGCCTACGAGGGGTCGAAGCGAACTCGCAGAGGCCCCTTGTCTTTCTTGTCTTGTTTATAATTCATCAGGAAAGTTAGCACGGTGTTTGCTTGTTATAATTTCCAGCCATCCTAGATGGCATCTTTTTATCCTCTTTCTTGCAGTCATCCATTTTGCATGGTGCTGCCTTCGCTAAGCATTGCGGGCATATAGGGCTTGCTACGCACTTTTTGGGACATGGCTTAGGGCAAGGCGGGCAACATGGGCCACATGGGCCACATGGGCCACATGGGCCACAGGGGCATGGGCAACAGGGTCCACAAGGCCCGCAGGGACCACAAGGACCGCAGGGGCCACATGGGCCACATGGGCCGCATGGGCCGCATGGGCCGCATGGGCCGCAAGGGCACGGACAGCGACAGGGACCGCAAGGGCCACATGGTCCGCAGGGCCCACATGGCCCGCACGGGCCGCAGGGGCCACATGGTCCGCACGGGCCACAGGATCCGCACGGGCCGCAGGGTCCACACGGGCTACAGGGGGTGCAGCCGGGGCCGCAAGGGGTGCACGCCCCGCAGGAGCAACAAGGTGCACAGGATCCGCATGGGCCGTAGCCGCAGTAGGGGCAGCCGCATGTTGGACAACCCTTTTTCTCGTCTTTTTTGTCGGCATAACTTCTCGTCAAGCCGCCCTGATCTCCACAACACAGAAGCTTCGTTCGACCATAGGACCGGGGCCCGAAGGACTCCACATTGTAGCCGTGAAGCGCTGGAAAGGACATCCAAGCATATAATACTAGGCGAGAAAGCCGCTGGTTGGAAGCTCATGCTATTCGGAAGAACGAAGGGCTCACGCGCACTCGCCGAGTATTATAAGCATGGAGGTCCTGTGACGGCGGCCACCGTTCTCCAAAATAACAGAACCGCACCAGCGGCAGGTAAGCCGGAAGGCCGATTTTTTACTGCTTATTGCGTTCATTTGCTTCGTGTATGGTTAATTTTTTGAGTTTAAAAATTTGCCGTAAATGTCAAACTGACAGCTGTCGCGCGATTGTCTTTCTTTATTTAAAAAGATTTTTAAGTTTAACGCTTAGGTACTATTATTTCTATTATTTTACTTAAATACTATCTATATGCTACACTACGCTACCTCTTACCTGTCGCTTAGAACTAAGATGAATAAAAAGATGTATCAGCTAGTAACATCCAACGATACCCTGAATTAAAATTACTAGAATGTTTCGCCTGATTTAGCCCACACTAGTGATGCGATCGTTTTCCTGAGATCTATACTTTACACAAATACTATCGGATCTAGTTACAATGGCATTCAATCAATGGATTATACTCACATAGTACTCCATTATTTCTTTTATTAGCCACAGTGGCTAATGGTCGCCCTTTGAAGTATTTAAGCAACGACAAGTTTTTAGGCAAAATCGCCTTCCTGAATAATAGTGACATGTTTCGCGATTTGCTTTATCCTTTCCAAATTGGTACTAAGAATTTTGTTACCCGATTGCTACTTGATAATTTGTCGAGATACTGTAAATATTTCACTTGAAAATTTTGGCCATGGTAGGAGCGTGACCTTAGAGCTTGTCTCGTTAGAACAAAAGCTGTGTGACTGAATTTTGGACGTTCGATTTTTTTCAATATTCTTTTTCAAATTCTTTTTCTGGCTTCTTTTCTTTCTTTTTGTTTCTTGGTATATTTTGCTTAAAATACTTTTTGGTGGAATGGATTAAAGTCTTTTTTTACCGAAACTGCGAGTCATAACATCGGTGCTCAAAGTGGCTCTGGCCCGGTTTTCTATTTTGTTAAAACATGTCCGGGCCCACTGCAATAATTGAAGTAAGCCTGAAAAATTGGTAAAATATATAACTAACAAATTGGTAAAATGGTGGTTTTGAGTAGGTACATAATGTTTCTAATGAGATCTTAAGGCGAACTGGTCCACGTTTAAGCGAACGAGCGAATGTGAATACTTGCGTTCGATGCAATTGTGCATTTTTGCTGAGTGTTCGATTAAAACTCGAACAGGCCCTCACAAGGAACTACATGTACTGTATATGGATAGAGGTAGATTCAACGGCAACCAAATGGGGGTTATCGTTTTGGTGCTCACCAGTTGGCGCCACTGTCGAGTAAGGTCCTGTTGCAGTACTTTTATTTGACGTTTTGGGTATGTTTATGTACCCTTATATTCATAGTATGTTTTTTTATTACATTTTAAAACTTCAAATGAATATTTAGATAATAATGTTCCTAGAATTGGCAAGCATGAAGCAGACAAATCTTATTCTTCCTTCAAGTGCTACCAAATTAGATCCTAACTTTTTACTTAAAATCTTAAGCCATAATTAATCAAGAATGGCACAACCATTACAGCTATTATGAATCATTCGTTAAAATCCGTGATAAAAAATCCCGCAAGCAGTGAACGTTCAGTACATATTTTGACATCTGGAGACCTTACTCTACACTAGCGCCTCTAGCGGCGAATTCAAGCGAGATAGCCCTCATTAGTTCAAAAATATCTTTAAAAGGCTAATTTGGCTGCAGTGATCTTACGGTAAGATCAGTAGTCGCCCAGTGGTATAGAACCCAGTCAGGCGCTTTACTTTGGGTAAATTATTTCATCACCACTGCTCTCAAAACGGTGAAGGAAAACATCGTGAGGAAACTGGTATGTCCTAGGACCAAAAATTCGAAGACATGTGACAGCTACCAACCCGCACTGTGCCCGCGTGGTGGATTACGGCTTACTCCGTCTCACAAAGAGGAGGCCTGTGTCCCAGCAGCGGGAACATTATAGGCTGTTTGTTATGATCTTACCGTAACGATGACGTACGACGTAGGGATTACAATCCCGCAGCTCATTCAATCCCGGGGGATTGATATGCGGGATTGCTCAATCCCGCACGGGATAACGCGGAATCCCGCATCTTTGAAATCTTTATATATATTAAAATTATGTGTCACGTTGTTTGTCCGCGATGGACTCCTAAACTACTGAACCAATTTTAAATTTGATTTGCACATCGTGTCCAATTTGATCCAACTTGAAAGATAGGATAGCTTACATCTCAATTTATAGTCGCAATATTATTTTATTGCAAATTATTTGTCTATTATTTGACAGTCACAATTATCTGTTGGCTCCAAACGATTCTAACAGATGGCGATATCTGTTGACTGGATTGAGTAAGTATTCAATAGATGGCGCTATGTTAAAAATACAAACGTTTCATATGAGCTATATAAAACGAATATATTCATTTCATATTTTCATTTTTTTTTTCCATATATTATAAAGAGAAAAGATATGATTGTTTGTTTGTATTGAATAGGCTCCGAAACTACTGAACCGATTTCAAAAATTCTTTCACTGTTGGTAAGCTACACTATCTCCGGGTGACATAGGCTATATTATATTATGCTTTGCTTACCCGGGCGAAGCCGGGGCGGGTCGCTAGTATAATATAAGTTGAGGAATTACATCGCTGACAAAAATGCCTGGCTCAACGCTGGTCCTGCTCCACAAGGGCGCATAGGCGCAAGGGCGGGTCGCTAGTTATGTTATAAAATCAAATTGAAACTACAGATTTTTGAGTAAAAATCAACTTTTATTAAACATTTCTTACATTAAACAACAGAAATTATTTATTTTCTAATAATTAAGTATAAGTAATTAGTAATCTGTTTTTTTAGATTCATCTTCAAATTTTTCGCATCGCAAAGTTTTAAATTTGCGTGATCCGCGGATCCGCGCTTTGAAGGTGTGGGATCCAGCAGATTAATAAAAGCAGCGGGATCCCGCGCAATGCGTGATCCCGTTTTGCGGGATTGCAATCCCTACGTAGACGTCTGACGTCTAGTAGTCACGAAACAATACTTAGTATGAAGAAACGTTTTACAGGATCTTCCAACCGAGCAACTGGCAGGTACAGCCTCGTTACTCCACGTATTTATGTTCTTTTCTAATTTAATCTAATGTCTGTTCCAAAAATATCTTAAGAAAGTGTAAACAAACCCTGCACCGTAATTACGTAATGCACTATCTATCACAATCTGAATCATTTTGAAGTCTTTTGCTAATCCATTGCTTCATATGTTCGAAAAATTTGTCTGCTCGACAACGTAAATAACGCAATGAATGTTGTTGAACTGTCAAAATGAAACCCATTCCTACTGTTAGTGTGTTATTCAATTAACCAGCAGTTCAGATTAATTTCTGACGCTATCACTCAATAAAGGAAACTACTTAGTAACATTTTCACATTATCCATACTAAAATGATAAATTGGAAAGTACATAACTCTGTCTGTATGTTACCTTTTCACGCCTAAACCACTGAACAGATTTCGATAAAATTTGGCAAGGAAATAGGTAGGTGGCATCCTGGGGACATAGAAAGAAAGAAAATACGTTTATTTGCGGTAAACATGACACAAAGAAAAAACACACAAACACAAAAAGAACGAGTTGGTAGAAAATATGCGTCACTTTCACGCAAAACGGCAATCGCTCAGCATAATGCTACGACCCTAAGCGAGACAGAGCCCCAGCGCTGGTTTTCAGCGATAGCCGGCCCTGACGTGATGACGTCAACCAGTGCAGCATACGAAAATTAAAAATAAACAAAAATAAAATAGGAAATAAAATAAATACACTACACCTAGTTCGGCTACTTTTTGTCCCGGTAGCACGTTCCCGAGGGATAATTTCCGACATCCACGCGGGCGAAGCCGCAGGCAGAAGCTAGTGTATTATAAGAAGGTTACTACAAATATGTGTTTTTTACGTTTTCTAACCTCATATCTCCGCCATTATGAAAAATTTCGAAAAACTGAATCCACAAAAGAATTCCATTTAATTATCGAACCCGCTCACAAAATTTTCAGTTGAGAAATGCGACCTGTGGAGAATAACCGGACATCCGGACATACGAAAGCATTTTCGCCCAAGCTGAAACGCTTCGCGCTCGCTCGGTCAATTAGAATTTCGGGTTTAAGTATTCAAATAATCAATTCAAA
The DNA here is from genome assembly GCA_917490735.1 of Dryobotodes eremita. Taxonomy (NCBI): domain Eukaryota; kingdom Metazoa; phylum Arthropoda; class Insecta; order Lepidoptera; family Noctuidae; genus Dryobotodes; species Dryobotodes eremita. The sequence goes on from OU823269.1 coordinate 1,206,596, forward strand.
GTTCTCAATTTGTAAGTGGCACTACAAATGGGCGTCAAAAAGTAGGTACGTTGTCTGGTCCCTTTGTTTACTTTTTCATCAGATACTTTTGGAATAGACCATACGAAATTTACTCAGAATGACAATCCCGTACATTCGTATGCTACGGCTACACTGTCGCGATAAGGTTATCTACATTTCACCCGCACTCTCTCTCGCACACCGCTCGATGTCTCGCTGTTGAACAGAGAGCGCGTGAAGTGTAGTTTGCTTGATCGCGACAATGTAGCCGTAGCATTACAATTCAACAACATTCATTGCGTTATTTACATTGTCAAGCAAACGGAGTTTTCAAACATATGAAGCAATGGGTTTTGTTGTACCGTAATTGTTGTTATTAAGGGGATTGTCATTTCAGAATGAAATAACTTACACGCCGCCGTGAGCGCTACAGTGCGAAAGGGATGGAAATTAACGAGGATTTCAGCGCTGCTTGTAAATAAAGATGGCGAAAAGAAAAACTAACATAAAATGTACTAAATTTGACAGTTATTTGACATTTTCAAGAACCTACGTTTTTGTTAGTTCTGTTTTTCGCCACGTTCATAGAGAGCCTTGTCGAGTATAGTCACGAGCTTGCCCGCAATTTACACGTACGTGAACACTTAGGGCGGGCGTCCACGGGGAAATTTTTATCTCCGCAACTAATTTGTCTCTCACATCAAGTCGATGCAATAGCCTGGAGACTTTTTGTTCATGGGTTTGGAGACAGGCCGGCGGCGGCGACGCAACTGCCGCTCCGTCGATTAGTTGCAATGCAGTGCGCGCACGGCGACAAAAATGTTGCCGACCAGCCAGTTGCCGCATAACCGCTCCCGTCGACAGAGCGCGTCTCTTCACAGAACGTATTTATTCGCGTAGGCTACTCTACAAAAAAATAGAGAAAGAATGTCGATTTTGGAAGAAGATATGCATAATAATAGACTGATTGAAGATGTGCAAGGAAGACTGTTGTTATACAATAAAAACTTAAAAAAGAATATACATACATAAACTCACGCCTTCTTCCCATGGGGGTAGGCAGAAACTATAGAACGCCACCTGCCACGATCCTTACATACTCCTTTTGTCTCGTTTACGTTCACACACATACGGTCATACACACACGCCGGTTGCGAGTACTACGCACCTGACCTTTCTGAAGAACATCATCAATAAGGTCACTGTATGTCTTCCTAGGGCGTCCCCTCCCGGCGTTTCCACTCACATCTGCCTTGTAAATACCTTTTGTTAGTCAGCCTTCATTAAAAAAATATACTCATTCTAAAGTAGCGAAAAATGTTTTATTGATAAATGCTCTCAATTTTCTAAACATTGTATGAAATTTTCCTAATGTTAGTCTGTCACTCACTCACTTCATAATGGATGCACCCAATATTGCCTTTTTCGCTGTCGTCTACCATAATATATACCACAGCCGTCTCTTTGGAATCCATGTTGGTGGATGCGGTCCAAGAATACTTCGCCAGGTACAGCATTCCGAGACACAGTGGTCACGTGGGAGACACAAGCCTACGTCATCACCCAAAAAGTGGCGGGACCTTCTGGAAGCGTTACTCAGGGGCAGGTAATTCACACCCGAAGACTCGTAAATTGTATTGAAAATTGAGTATATACCTGTACATATGTAGTACTAAGTCAATGTGATACATTTTAAATTGGGGACTTGATCCCGTCATCTTGTCGCTCACGAGTATTTCATTGCAGCATATAAAGCGAGACACGTGTGAAGGTTAGCCGTGGTCAGCTATGGGGTACTTGTCCCACCGCCCCGGCGATTAACGAGAAGCGATAAGAATTAGCAACTAACGAGTAGCGGGTGCGACAGAGACGAGCGATTACGCGATTGGAATGCGTCTGTACCAAGCGTAGTCTGCCCGCAAAGCGAGCTTTGTTGAGCGAGTACTCGTCGGCGGCAGCGTGAACAGTCGGCTATCAACTATTAACACGTTACCTGTGTAGCTAGGATTATGGGTACCACCCAGGGCGTGTAATCGCAAATGTAGATTTTAAGTTACGCTCATACGTGTATTTCGATAAAAATGAATAAGCTCCCACGCGTACGAATTTAAAAGACTTTAACTTGTTTGGACTCATGTCCCATGGATGGGCCATGCACGTACGATATGAGACTCAAAATGCATCATCGATGGGTCGTGCACTATTAACGTGTTAATATATCGCACCTTTATTTCGAAACCGTTACTAAACGAAATTTTCACGAAATTAATAATATTAAATTATATGACTACACAGACACCTTAAAAAGAAACCAATAATAATAATATAACAAATAATCTCAGGAATGTCTCTTATGAGTTCATCACTTTTTTATTAAGAGATAAATAATAATGCAAACACCGTAAATTATTTCTCCTGGAAAATTTAATTTTTTGTTTAATAACGGTTTCGAAATGAAGGTGCGATATGTATATTTTACTTACACGAAACCTACAATATTTTGTACGTTTCTTGAGAGAAAACCGTTAGGCCTGAAACTGTGTTAAGCGGATGCCCGCGCGGTTCCATACAAAAGTGCTCCGTCACGGGGACCCGCGCGGGCGTCCGTCGGGGAAGGCAGGCCCTGCGCCAGCGCAACAGGGCCCGACTCCGTGTGATGAAATCCATTTCGGGGGCACGCGCGGGGCCCTAATAACATAGTATAATAATATACTTCGCCAGGTATAGCATTCCGAGACACAGGGTGACACAAGTCTACGTCATCACCGCTGTGTTACCAGTAGTGTGTAATAATAACTCCCCAACCGCCTTTATTACCTGTGCGAATAGGATATAACAATGAGGTTTTAACTAACAATTACGTTGGTATAAGTTTAAATTGAATTGTTTCATTTGATTAGAAAAACGAAACGACAATTTAAATGCTATAAATATATTTTTTAACAGAATGGTGACTGAAAATGTTTCCATAATTCGTGTTTTGTTGCAATAAAGTGGCAACTGGATAGTGACGTAAGTATGTGTCACTCCCGGAATGCCAGACCCTGTTTTTTTAGACCATGCCTAATAATAATAATATCCCCACCACCTTGCCTTTTATATTCTTTCCACGGACCCCAGCGTGTCCTCGCGCATAGACACGCGACGGGTGCCCGTTACGAGGGCCCGCTTAACGCAGTTTCAGGCCTTCGCTTCGCCTTCGCCTTCGCAGTCGCTTCCTCGTTGGCGGTGGGTTAGGTGCCAAAAGCAGAGTAAGAAAAATACACAACAAATTTTATTAACTTCTTTATTTATAATAATCAATTACAACAAAACATATTTACATACATTATAGTGATTTTTTTAAATAAATTAAAAACATTTCTTTAAACCTAAATTCGTAAATTTTTACTAAATATCATATTCATAAATTATTGCTTGGGTTTGGCGACGTGTATCTACTGAAGTTGTCGCGCAATTTCGATAGAGGACTGACTACAAATATAAATACTTTTATTATACACTAGCTGCGCCCCGCGGTTTCACCCGCATAAGTCTCGATTCCTTGAAAATATCGGGAAAAAAAATATCCATCCCGATATTCTCACGGTATCCAGGCCATAGTCTACCCATGTGCCAAATGTCATCTAAATCCGTTCAGCCGTTTTGGCATGACAACGTAACAAACAAACGTAAAATAAAAACATCTTTTCTTTTTATAATATTAGTTTAGACTAGCGGCCCGCCCCTGCTTCGCACGGTTTACAATACATTGGGGTTTCTTTATTATAATTATTTAAGTTTAATATTAATGTAATATACACATAAAACTTCCGGAATAAATTCTCTAAATGATGGTGAAATACAGAGTATGTTGAAAGGATGAATAAAGGGCGACTAACAAAAAGTATTTACAAAGCAGATGTGAGTGGAAACTCCGGGAGGGACGCCCTAGGAGGACATATAGTGGCCTTATTGGTGATGTTCTTCAGAAAGGTCAGATGCGTAGTACTAGCAACCGGCGTGCGTGTATGACCAGATGTATGAACGTAAACGAGGCGAAAGGAGTATGTAAGGATCGTAGCAGGTGGCGTTCTGTAGTTTCTGCCTACCCCCATGGGAAGAAGGCGTGAGTTTATGTATGTATGGCGAAAACCGCATCAAAATCCATTGCCTAGGTTAGAAAAATAACACGGTCACACAGATAAACACGAAAAGTGACATTAATTTATAATATGTAGATAAACAGGTTGTTTGGCAGAACGTTGAACATACGAAAATGGTAGATAGGTGGGGTCATCTGCTAGTTACTCAGCCCCAATTTATTTGGCCCTGGCAATTTTTTATTTTTTGTGCAAGTTGAAAATAAGATTTAAGTATTTTATACATCTTTCTGTAAGTTTGAGGACTCGTAACTTCTTTTCTAGCTAACATCTGAATAAAGCAATAATTTTATAAGAATCTGCCAACATTAAAGATTAAAAGAAAAAACAAAAATATTGCCTGTTTTACCCATTTTTAATAAAAATTACACTTTAAAGTTAAGAAAGTGGTGAAACTAGAAGAAAGCAAAAAAAATTTTTTTTAAATATCCATGGGGCCAGGGCCAAATAAATTAGGGCTGAGTAGCAGATGACCCCACCTATCCACTATTTTCGTATGTTCAACGTTCTGCGAAACAGCCTGTAGTGTAATTGAAATAATTGAAAACTTGAAACGGGGTCATTTTGTACCACTCATTCTGTGTGGTTTTTCTTCAAAAGACCATTTCAGACTCAAATCTACATGGTCTTCACATGATCTGACTAAGATTATTCTGGACTTTAAAAGAGACTGTGACCTCTGAGTTTGTTTCGGCCTTTCTTCTCAGAGTAGTCAGATAGGAAACGCCAACCTCATCTAGTTTTAAAATATGATTGACGTGTAAAAGTGTTTGTACAAACCTACTTACAGAAATAAAATAATTTATCATTTACGTGTGTGTGCGTGCGAGTATCTGTTTGAGTAACGTCGTTTCTGACGGAGAGCCCCCGACCACACAGGTTTTTTGGTACTACGACATGCCAGTTTCCACACGATATTTTCCTTCACCGTTACACAACTCTATAATTTCAAATACCTCGATTGAATCATTGTTTCATGACATTTGAGGCCAATTCGAACTCAGAGAGTTGTTTAGATGATTTTAATAATGATACTTCGGTGAACACATATTTTTGTTACGAACGCGTCTATCTTTTTGGAACGAAGTTCCTTATCGCACGGTACGGACTTGGCGGATGGGGGCTAGGCGAAACAAGTGTAAGAATTTTCCGTCACGACCCTTTCTTTATTTGTTTGTTTGGTTGAACGCGCTATTCTCAGGAACTACTTGTTGGAATTGAAAAAATCTTTTTGTGTTGCATAGTCCATTTATCGAGGAAGGCTTTAGGCTATACAATATCACGCTACGACCAATAGGAGAGGAGTATAAATGAAAAATGTTACAAAAACGGGAAATATTGATTCCTTTTGCGAGCTTCCGTTGCGTGCGCTGCGTAAACGGTTAAAGTTACGCAAAAATCATGTATGACGGAATTGTTTCCCTATAAAAGTTAAGAAAAAAGTCCGCGACAGCATATGTCTATCTTTTAAGGTTGACTCAATATAACCCTTTTTATGGTAATCAAATTTGTTCTATGGATGTTCTAAATATACTTCGAAAGGAACTTTGTGCCTACCGTGTGTTCCACGACACTCACGCATTTTTAATTTTTATTATAACCCGCGTCTTGATCGAAAACGTAGAGGCCCCCGCAAACAGGCGCGAAGCGACTGTAGTAGAACAATATCTATGAAAATTTCATAAAAATTGTTCTACAAGAGTCGCGTTGCGCTGTCGCGTCGCACCTATCTGCAGGAGCCTTAATGAAATTTCGTCCGACCAGCGGCGTAATTGCGTAACACATTAACAGTAGGAATGGCTTTTATTTTGACAGTTCAACAACATTCATTGCGTTATTTACGTTGTTGCGCGGTCAAATTTTTGGAACATGAAGCACTGGATTAGCAATATGCTTCAAAATGATTCAGATTGTGATTGATAGTGTGTTACGTAATTAGGGTGCAGGACAATGAGGCTTCTTTTCATTCAGATATATGTGTAAAAAAATTATGAAATGCAAAATACACGCAGATCAATACTGGTCTGCAAATTGCAAAAACCGTAATAAAATTTGAATTTCGCGGGCTACGTTAACACATCTCCGTTAGAGTTAAGTGTTCTTTGGGAATTCGAGTCTTTCACATTTCTAATAATATTAATAAAAATGCACGGTTTCTTCAATCTATCAATCAAAGGGAATCAAAATATTAAATACTTTTTAAATTGGTAACTTTTAGTGAAAATGCATAAATAATGTCAATCACGGGATCCCGCTTCTAAATATCCGGGATCCCCCAACGAACACCCACCAGCACCGGAAAGGGGCACAAAAATTCCGGGAGAAACTTAAAGCCTTCCGGGATTGTATTTGCGAGAAATGCAGAATCCCGGTACCAGTACAATACCTATATCTCGGGATCATACAGTTAAGTATATCCCAGGATTGACTAAGAAACACCCCAGGATCGAGTTTGAAAAGACTAAAAATCCCGGGAGTATTATTAAAAATGCAACATTCCCGGAGTTTATATAAAATAACAATAATAATGTTCATATCTAGTGCCTAGTTACTACTTTACATGTGTACAATTCGGTAAACGAATCATATAGGAACTTATTATTTTATACAGGCTGTTCAAGCAATTTCAATCTTTGAAAGACGTACAGAATGTTGAGTTGACAAAACATTTTAGACCATAATGGAAAACTTTGGAAATTTGTTCCACCCAAGAATTTTTCAGAATATTTAATATGAAAATTCTTAGGTGGAACAAATTTCCAAAGTTTGACGATTGTTATAAAATTGATGATTATTATTCAATAAATATATCATTCCTACATTCGCGAATCGCATTTTGATCAACATACGACGTAAAACAGAGCTGTGATTTACAAAAAAAAAACCTAAGAAAATTCGAATTTGGCGGACTACAACTGAGGACTCATCTTAAATAAAACATTTAAGACGAATCCTCAGTTGTAGCCCGCCAAATTCAAATTTAGGAAACACAAACCACAACCCAATACAAACCTCTACGTTCATATTATAATCCTATTGAATGTCAATTTCATAAAATATCAATCAATAGGATTATACGCACTTAAGAGGGTGACGATAGATTATAATTCTGTAAATACATACTTGTTACGGTCGCGAATCATATTTTATTCAACATACAACCTGACATAAACCTGACAAAAATGTAAGAACATTTTAATTTCGCGGGCAACTTGGCGGTTCCCCTTGTCCATAAGGAGATTTCGCGATGTGATTTGCACTAACACAATACCCATTTGGAATCTCCATCTTAACACTCATCTTTAATATTTAACTAAAGCAAAATTGTCATCTTAGTATCACTTATTGTAAGAATGACATTGTACCGAAAATTCTGCACTACTCCAAAAGTAAAACTAGACAACTGTCAATCGTGTTACCCAGTAACTGGGTTCTGGAGGTCGGATAGGCAGTCACTTCATGTAAAATACTGGTAGAATAGAATAGAATACTCTTTATTATGTACACCATAAAAATTACAGATATAAATGTAGACATTTTACACAGGGTGACACAATGGGCGGTCTTATCGCTAAAAGCAATCTTTTACAGACAATCTTTGGACTCAGCTGCATCCGGGTAGACTGGAAGCTGACCCCGACATAGTTAGGAAAAGGATCGGCAAATGATAGTGACGAGTTGAGTCGAAAAATACTTTTTTGCTTTCTTCATTCTGTTTTCGTTTCACCACTTTCTTAACTTTAAAGTGTAATTTTTATTAAAAATGGGTAAAACAGGCAATATTTTTGTTTTTTTTTAATCTTTAATGTTGGCAGATTCTTATAAAATTATTGCTTTATTCAGATGTTAGCTAGAAAAAAGTTATGAGTCCTCAAACTTACAGAAAGATGTAAACTAGAAGAAAGCAAAAACAAAAAAAAAAATACTATCCAGGGGGCCAGGGCCAAATAAATTAGGGCTGAGTAAGTAGCAGATGACCCCACCTATCCACCATTTTCGTATGTTCAACGTTCTGCCAAACACCCTGTATATGAGGAAGTTAAGAACAAAAAGTGACATTTACACTTTTCCTAATTTTCTCAACAAACAAGAAAAATGTACCTAATTAATATGGGTATGAACGATTGAATGTAAATTTTTCCTTTTGCACAAAATACTCCTTTTAAATGCCATTTTCTCGTGAAAAAAGTCACAAATTGAACCAAATCTGTTCAGAAATTTATGATATTCAAGATTTCAGTCCGAATAAAAAAAAGAAACGAGAAAAATGTAATATGGGTATGCACGATTGAACGTAAAATGTTACCACAAAATACTCATTTTAAATGCCATTTTCTCGTGTAATAAGTCACAAATTGAACCAAATCTGTTCAGAAATTTATGATATTCAAGGTTGTCAGTCCGAATAAAAAAAAAAACAGTCGAGCCGGATGCGTAAATGTCATTTTTTGTTCTTGACCTCCTCATATATAACACAAAAACAAAATCTACCCTTGTCCGTCATAGACTTTGAAACTATCCAACCGATGTGCCCCAAACCGGTTTCAATAGAAAGGCAATAATGGTTTTAGACCACTAAAACAATGGAAAAAACTAAAATTTCACGAATAAACTGAATGTGCCTAATGCAGGGGTCGGCAAACTGCGGCTCTTTGGATGTGAAGCTGCGGCTCTTTAGTTCCATACGCACCTATTATTTATTTTTATACCATATATATATTATCTAATTTGTTGTGAAAAAACACTACTTCTATATGAATAAATACATTAGTTTTTTTTAACAAAAAACTTTATTTATGCAAGTACTATTTATTGTTGGCAAGAAATAAAAATTGTGGCTCTTTACAAACTTAGAAATTTTGTAAATTGTAATCTTTGACTCTTCCCACTTAAAGGTTGCCGACCCCTGGCCTAATGCATTGATTTATGGTAGTAACACACGCCGGGTATCCGCTTGTGACATTAAAAGTAAAAAGAGGTAGACGGGTTGTACAACTCCGCAAGTGGCACGAACTTGGCTGGTCGGCCAAGTTACATATCGTCTCGTCTCTTTTTCGCTCCCGAAAATTACGACATGCCGTCCTACTTCCACTAGTCATCTAATGTAATATGTATTTGCTTTGTTACTTTCTAGACCCAATTTAACACGCGAGAGGGCTGATACTGCTCGGAGAAGGAGGCGTCGGGGTGGCAACCTCCTTGGCGCCTAATACGCCGAAACCCGCTTACCAATCAAGGTATGTGGACCTTTGGGGACGCGGGCGCACAGAGTGGGGACCCTGTCCGCCCACTGAGTGACCCCAGGGAAGACGGTGGCACAGAGGTCACATGCTGCCGTGCATAGCGAGGCTCAGGGGAGGCCCTTTAGTCTCCCCAGGGATGTGCCTAGCATGCGTTGCACAGGAGGGTTCCAGAGTTGGTCTTTTAGGAGGAACCGGGACCCCCTCTATGTGCTGATGGTGATCACCGGGGTGGTTTTAGTGAGTTAAAAATCCCACACTCCCCGATCTCCTTCCCCGGACGTCGGGTGCCTTTTGAAGGTAAACCCACGAAAAAAAAAGCCTAATTTACCACGGAAGAGGCACTGATTTCCAAGAAACAGGTATATACTTTGGAATTCAGGAGTTTATATACTTTTAGCAGTACACTCACATTATTTCGTATCCTAGTTCTTAGAAATATAACTGCATTAGGTTTTATTTTATTGAGTCGAAAAATCGTTGTCATTTTGTATTTTTTTTTACCATATCAAATACATTTTTAAATTTTTCTTAAAATAAAAAACACTTAAAAATATAAAAAAATGTGGTCCGCCGGTGTCGGAAGCAGGGTCATCATCATCACCATCATCTGTCGCCCTCGCCCCAGGTTACTTCTGGTCGGCGCAACACATTTTCTTCTCCCATTCTCTCCTGTCAACCGTCATGCTATCATTCACTCCCTCCTCTTTCATATCAATCTTCACACAATCCATTCATCTACACAACTCTCATACAACTCCCCCACTCACTGACACACAAACACCCACATCACCTACTTATCCACACTCACACACAAACACTTACACACTACAATCACATTCATTCACCCTCACCCTCGCACTCTCACATACTCATACATAATTTAAAACTAAAGTAAACTATAACATTTTTCCCTTCTGAAGGTAAATCGACACAGTCCACTCATACGAAACATTGTCTCTTAAGATACAGGATACCCTAGTTCAGGGATGTCGAACCAAAAGCACGCGTGCCGCCGGTGGCACGCGACAAAATAATTTGTGCACGGCATCAATTGAGGAACTTAGGTACTTAAGTGACAGTAACACACATAGAAATCTGAGTGCGCCTTCTAGAATAGGCGCTTCGATTTCGGCTATCGCATGGATATAAGTATACTTCTATAGGCTATCGTCGCCGCGTAAATGCAAGGGAAAATGTGAACCTGATATAAATTATCTGGCATCTAGTTTTGTAACAGCAGAAGTGGCACTGATTTGTTCTTTCATTTAAATAAATATACAACGGTAAATGTTAAGAAGACTGAATAATAGTAAAGGTCTATTTCTGTTTGCAAACAAGGAGGATTATTCTGAAAGTATTTCGCTAGTTTTCCATTAGCCAAGAAGTCAAGATTGTTTGTTGGCACATCATGGCCATATTACATATTTATTAGGAAAAAGTGGCACGTGGATGTATACGAGGTTCGCCATCCCTGACCTAGTTTAAGAGACAGAGTTTAATCTATTGTGTACATCAGTACACAGTAGATTATTTTCACATTCGTCCTCTATGATGTCCTCACATGATGCTCTCTATCATGAATTCAAAATTGTAAACTTAAAGTACAATTATCTATATTTTTGGGAAATAAAGATATTTATTTATTTATCTTTTTTTCGGCCTATCTTTCCTTTTCCATCCATTAACATTTATATTCACCGGGAGCAGTGTATTATTAACATTTTATTAGCCAACTCGCAGAGGCCCGTTAGAAGTTTTTAATTAAATGAGGCACCAACCGACGATTATTCCTGTATGGACTACGCAAATGCACCCAAGGACAACCCCCGGTTGGTTTAGGACTATTGCAGGATATGGAAACAAAGATATTGGATTATGGGTTTGGGTGGCTAAAGTGGACTGGTTATCTAGGACTATGGAAAGTCTATGGCCCCTGCCTGACCAATATTTTTAACCCCCGACGCAAAAACGACGGGGTGTTATAACTTTGACGTATCTGTATGTGTGTGTGAGTGTGTGAGTGTGTGTGAGTGTGTGAGAGTGTGTGAGTGTGTGTGAGTGTGTGTGAGTGTGTGTGTGAGAGTCTCTGTGTGTGTGGTTGTGTAGGGGTGTGTGTGTGGGTGTGGGTGTGTAGGGGTGTGTGTGTGTGGGTGTGGGTGTGTAGGGGTGTGTGTGTGTGGGTGTGGGTGTGTAGGGGTGTGTGTGTGTGGGTGTGGGTGTGTAGGGGTGTGTGTGTGTGGGTGTGGGTGTGTAGGGGTGTGTGTGTGTGGGTGTGGGTGTGTAGGGGTGTGTGTGTGTGGGTGTGGGTGTGTAGGGGTGTGTGTGTGTGGGTGTGGGTGTGTAGGGGTGTGTGTGTGTGTGTGTGTGTGTGTCTTTGGCACCGTAGCTCCCGAACGGATGAACCGATTTTGATTTTGTTTTTTTTATATAAAATACACAGATAAAATGGCAGGGGACTTGCACACTCATTATGGGCCCTCGAAAACGGTCGCTAACACATAGTGACGGTGTATTATTATAGTGCAAAATTGTGCCATTTTTGAAGATGGAATGAAACTTATCTACCTCTTTTTACAATTTTTTTATAATAACATAATTATCATTGGCAGTAAGGTAAGAATTACAATTACAAAAACATATGACCATCACTCATACACTCATACGCTTTAAATTTGTTTATTTACAAGGCAAAATGATATTTTCCATAAGACCCAACTCTAATTTAAAAATCACAACAAAATTATTTATTAATAAGTGCTTGAAATTTTTTATTCAATAAAAGTACTTTAAATTCTGGTAATAAAAATAACAAGCTTTCGCCCGCGTGGAGGTTCGGAAATTATCCCACGGGAAAGTACTACCGGGATTAAAAGTATCCGATGTCCTAACCCAGGCCATGGTCTACCTGCGTGTCAAAGGAGATGTTTCATTTTTGGCTAGCACTTGTACATTAAATCAAAAAACGGGGAAAAATACACTGAATTTAGGAAAAATATTAATCCGTGAATTTGAGAATGTTATCTTTGTTGTACACCCAAATTAAAAAAAAACTATAATTGCCATTGTTGCCGTTATGGGCACACTTTGGCGACGTTCTGACAACATGCGTTCTGAAATCAGGATGGATCTGAAATTAATGTGAAACCGTAAATACAAAAATATTAAATATAATTAGAAAAACGTATCACTGTATTATTAATTAATCTATTACACTTATTTCTAACGTGTTATTAATGGAAAAATGAAATAATATCCCAGTTCGTTTAATAAAATCTACTTGGCCAGTGTACTTCCGATTTCCGAACGTTTTATAACATACACTGTCGGGAGTGTCGTTGTCAATCATAAAATATCCCCGTTTTATGTTAATGAAAGATGACATTAATGTCATTGGCATCTGTCATTATGTCTCCATTTTCTCACAACAAATGTCAAACATTTTCAATTTTTTTTTTGTACTTCTAAAATACAAATTAATTCTACAAATCATTGCCTGTTACAAGTTTAAAGATACATTTCACAGATTTTCTAGAATGTACACGTCCTAGCCAAAGTTCCATACAAAAATGAAACGTCTCCTTTCAAAGAAATCCATTTGGTCGTTAAAGCGTGAAAAGATAACAGTGTATCAGAAATGTGTCGTTATATTTAAAGGTGTGGTACATACCATCAAACTTAACAACTTTCTCCGTGGGACCAACATTTTAATCGCGAAAAAATAATTAGCTGTCCTGTACAAAATGTCAATATCTACTCGACCCAAATGTATGGGACAACTGATAATTTTTGCTAACACACATTTCTGATACACGCTGTAGATAAGTGCTTGAAAAATTCTATTTAAATCAAAGAACTTTAAATTCTGGTAATTGAAATGATATTTTTGTTTCATTGTAATCAGCATTGAGAGTCCTACATCTTGCAGAAGATTTGAACAGGTTAATATTTACATCACCTGTATCTCTTAGCTATAAGAGTGGTTTTTGTATTTCAAGTATCACTATTAACGTGCAGTAAACTTTACATAGGACAACTAATAGGGGCTATCGTTTTTGTGCTCACCAGTTGGCGCCACTGTCGAATAAGGTCCTGTTGCAGTACTTTTATTTGATGTTGACGTTTTATCATGTTATGTTTATTATAATACATTTTAAAACTTCAAATGAATATTTAGATTATAATATTCCTAAAATTGGCAAGCATAAGGCAGAAAAATCTTATTCTTCCTTCAAGTGCTAACAAATTAGATCCTAACTTTTTACTTAAAGTCTTAAGCCATAATTAATTAAGAATGGCACAACCATTACTAATATTATGAATCATTCGTTAAAATTCGTGATAAAAAATCCGGCAAACACTGAACATTCAGTGCATATTTTGACATCTTGGACCTTACTCTACACTAGCGCCTCTAGCGGCGAACTCAAGCGCGATAGCCCTCATTGGTATAATATCATAATTATACATATTGCACTAATATGTCGAAAGCATATTATTTTTAGGGCCTGTTTTGCCATCTCCAGATAAGTTTTCATTAAAATTATCTGATAAATATCTTCATTAAACTTATGTGGTATTTTTTAATTCATCTGTTTGAGTTGACTTTGTAACAGGCTGTAAGTATTTTATTCAATTTATATATTTTTCACTAACGACAACCCTGAGAATGTTGACAGTTTAAAGTCAGAGTAGCCACATAAAAAAAACTGAGGGGCAATTCTCGTATTTTTAAGAAAGTTCGCATTCGAATCTCAATCTGTCAAAAATACCTCGAGTTGACTTAAATGGGGAAGACAACTGTCAAAATGGCGCTGTAGTAGCTAGTTCCCAAAAGAAGCTAATAATGTAAGGCGTGAGGTGGTTTTTATTTAGTTTTGCGAAAATGACTCGTTTTTGTGTTCCTCAATGCTCCGAAACTGGAGTCTACCATTTTCCGAAAGACCTTAACTTAGAAGATTGTGGCTTAAAGCTATTCCAAAATAATTATTTTAACTTTACACATTTTACTTTACAATTCGAGGTTATATCGGAAACATTTGGAATAGTCTTTACGAGAAACTAAGAAATATTAAAGTTTTTAATTCTAACTCTTTTCAAAGTCCAATAAATATTGAAATTACCGAAAATAACGAAATCCTAACTAATATTATAAATTTGAAAGTAAGTTTGTTTGTTTGTTACCTTTTCACGCCTAAACCACTGAACCGATCATCCTGAAATTTTGCATATACGTTCTCAGGGGTACAGAAACGGACATAGGGTACCTTTCATCCCGATAAAAAGAACTGTTCCCGAGGAAAACAACAATAACGTTCTTATGATAATAGATGGCGCCACGTATCTTCTGATCATTGAATTATGACCCGAATTGATAGTCAAAGTCTAAATTAACGCGAGCGAAGCCGCGGGGAAAAGATAGTAGTGGAATAAAACCCAACTCATGAATGAACACGGAATGAATGAACGAAATGTCAAATTTATTGGTAGGCGTCAGGGACCCAGCTATGGACACGCCATCTACAATTAGTTTTGACCGACCTCCCCATTGGTGACATGTTTTTGACATTGATTGTCGCTGATATGAGGTTGCAACTACATTTTGAACGTTTTTAATTACGGGAATTGGCCTTCTGCTAATCAAATAAACTTCATAATAGATTTTAACACTGTAATAATTATTAACATAGCATGGTGATTGCAAATATATCTCCTGACGACGAATGCATGGCTAAGCCAGACAGCCCACCCATGGACATCTGCAGACCTGAGTCATCACAGAAGCTTAGGGCGAATTTCACCAATAAAACGACGCGATCAGCCCATAAACCACGTTTAGTGTCTGTCAGTGTCATTATTTTCTATAGAATATTGACAATAGTGAACGTAACCCTTTTAACCGATAGAATCCCGGTGGCCCTCTGTAGGGCCGGGGTGGCGCCACCGTCGAGCCCCGCTGGCCCTCTAGAAGGTCGCGCAGTCATGCGGTTAACTAATCATCATTATTGCTTCTAAATGAGGGCTAATATCGTCTTTTGAGCATTTTCAGGCTGACGAACTGTCTTGTTCCACGACATACCGGCCCTACAGAGGGCCACCAGGATTCTATCGGTTAAAAGTATATTGCCAGTGCTTTTACACGAGGAATCTTTGGGTCAACTATACCAAAAGAACGCTGTATGACCTACGTGTACAATGTAATAATATATTTAGGATGCTGTTGGGACTGCCACGATGGTGCAGCACTTCTACTATGTTTGCGCTAAACAGTGTTGCCAGGCCCTGCAGTCTCGACATTAGATAGCGACAAATTTTTGTTTGTCGCTAAGTTGGATCGATGTCAAATTCCTTTAATAGATTTTCAACTTTATTTCCAAAGCATAAGGTTGAAAATCTATTAAAGAAATTTGACATCGATACGACTTAGCGACAGATTTTTGTCGCTATCTAATGTCGAGACTGCAGGGCCAGATGACCGTCTCGCGTTCTCCCCAAACCTTCCACAAAATTCCCCCAAAACGGCAAAATATTTATTTATTAATAAAATACAATTTTATACTATTTCAGCAACAGGTTACTCCCCAAACCTTCCCCGAAATCCCCACAAAATTTTGGATTTGAAGAAAAAATCCCCCACAAATGGCAAAATATTTATTTATTAATGAAATACAATTTGATACTATTTCAGCAATAGCTTCCATTACTGTGTATTTTTGTTAAAGGTTTTAGAATATTTATTTATTTAATTGGATGCCTGAACATTTTAATAACTTGTGTTGGTAATATTTTCATTCGTGTCATGGATCAAAATCATAAATTATAAAACAGCCGAAAGCTGTAAAAACGTAATTGATAACGCTGCGCAAAATGTCTTTTGAAAATACCAATTTAATCAACACGGCTAGCCGCGGCTTTTCCCGGATTACAGTTTTGGTAATAAAAATCCCCCAATTCCTTCAAAACCCAACTTTTACCCTCCAAATGTCCCCCCATAACAATAAAAAACCTCAAAATTTGGAGAGATTTCCCCTAGTCTGGGCTCACTAGTGCAAAACAACTGTCATTCGCAAGAAAACCGCGTCACTGTTGTCAAGGTTGGGGGCGAGTGGCGAACACATTCTAAAAACTATGGCGGAGAGTATCGACTCTCCGATTGTTAAAAGTTTTGTGAGAAGGACAATCACTAAACATTAATTTGGGAATGTCCTTTTCACAATACTATTTATTCTTTCTTCTTCTCTATTGTATTTTAACCACTATAGGATGATTTCCACCAAACGGCTCGCAAAGGATACGAACGTATGCGGCGAAAGCCGATCGCGTCCGGCAGGATGTCGACCCATACGATCAGCTCCGTACCGTCGCTTGCGAACGTATCCGCTTCTGCGCCTAGTCAAATAGTTTCATTCCTACCGTGTTGACGTGTTCTAATTCGGATGAATGTGTGATCGGATACAACGACAGGCGAACGGAGCCGATCGCGCGTCGCAGCATACTTTCGGCTACGATCGCATGTCGCGGATGACGCCCGCGGTTAAGCTGCTGTACGCGGCTTGGTAATATAGACTATAAATACTGTGTACACGATTTAATATCGTTTAAAGATTGTAAAATTCGTTCCGATCCGATGCGATGCGAGCCGTTTGGTGGAAATCATCCTTTACACGAGTAATAAGTTATAATATTTTTTACTAAAACGCTGGATCATAGTTCTCCGAAAATAAGGAAAATAATAATAATTGATACTGCCATCTTTTGAACGCGGTTCAGATGAGCTGAGAGCGTTCAATTTTATTGGTGAAATTCGCACTCAGTCCCCAAGCGTTATTACGTCACATCGAACGTTAGAAAGAGACTGTCACAAAGGTGTGAGTGACAGGGACGGCGCTCTACAAACCCGTACTCTTACTAAAAGTTGATTTGCCATATTATTGAAGATCCATTCGTACTAGAGGACGTTTAAAGGATAAAATACTTAATATATAATGTCTAACGATAATAGTTTAAAATATTTTAAAGGGATAGTACCCACAAATATAAACCACTTTTACTAAAAGACCAACTCTGAAATCTAAAAATAAAATCGGCTGTTTTAAGTTTTAAAATTTTGGTGCGATTCTTGTGTGAAAGTTTTTCTTTAAGTATTTCTTCAGTTCATATTAATGAGTATTATCACTTTAAAATAATTGCCATAATTATTTTTATATTCTCCGGACACAAGGTCAGTTTGCAAGTCAATTCAGCGAAGCCATTCAGAGCTGAAATGTGGTCAAATGTTTTCATAAAAAATTACTTAGTTCGGACAGGAGGCCAAATATCCGGACATACCCCAACATATCCGGACGTTCTTTCTACATCTTTCTGGCATGTATAATTTCAACATGAAGGATGTAACCAATATTTTGATTTAAAAGTGTGTCCGTGGAGTTTCTTACCCGTTCCTCTCCATAGGAACCTACAACGCATTGGAATGAGCAACTAGCTTTATCTTTCTGACTGACCGACCCCTTGACAATTCAAAAGTGCCCGTAATTGGTTTATTTGAAATAAATGCTTTGAGTTTGAGGTTAGTAACCCTACTCGCAAACTGGCCTCATGACTCTTTCGAACATGATATACAAAAAACAAATGTGTTGATAACAAAGGAACATACAAACAGTTATCACGTAAGCACTATCGGTGATACTTCTGTAGCTTCTCACAGCTGGGCGTGCGTAGTTTTTGCGCGTCGGCGTACTGTCGCGAGTCCCCAAAGTTGCGCGCCTTCCAGACCATGCTGTCACGGTAGTTGCGCTCGCGCTGGCAAGCGTGGCGGAGGCCAACTGTGGGACAAATAGAGGGATTAATTAGTGGGCATAAATAGATTTTAGAAAAAAGTAAAAAAAAAATAAAAGTATTTATTCTAGTCCTAATAAATACTTTTAATGTTTTTACTTCTTTTATACAGGAAGATCACAAACCTGTTTTTTTTGTGTGACAACAATTTTTTTATTTTTTTTATAAAAACAGGAAGTCCTGTACTAGTTATTAGAAAAAAGTAAAAAAAAAAAAGTATTTATTGGGACTCAAATAAATACTTTAAATTTTTTTACTCCTTTTACACAGGAAGATCACAAACTAAAATAAACCTGTTTTTTTGTGACAACAATTTGAAAACAGAAAGTCCTGTACGAGGCCAAAAGGCTCCTATCTCAGCAAGATACTACGAAATTTAAAAATAAATGTCGCTGCGTTGATATTCTGATAGGGCCCGCTGTGACGTCATGGACAGATACAAAAATCCTAACTAACATTATAAATGCGAAATTAAGTTTGTTACGCTTTCACGCTAAAACGACTAAACGGATTTGGATGAAATTTGGCACATGGGTAGACCCTGACCTGGATTAGGATACAGGATACTTTTATCCTGATATTCCCACGGGTTCGAGACTTATCCGGGTGAACGCAAGGGGCGCAGCTAGTATTTAACAAAATTATTGTATTCTGACATGAAGACGGAACCAATGATTTTTATTGGATATCCAGATAATCAGAAGGGTTATCGTCTGATGAATCCTAAGACAGGTGAAGTGACAACTGCGAGACATGTCAAATTTCTGAAAAACGTCTTTCTCCAAAAAGAAAATGTGGAAATGTCCGCAGCCAACACGCAGCGGCCGCGAGATGGCTTTGGCCCCTCGTACGCCTTCCAAAGTTCAGGGACCCAAGGGTCCCGAGATATGTCAAAGACATTGTAATGTAAATGTATAATGATGTAATTTTTATTGTGTACATAATAAAGAGTATTCTATTCTATTAAAATCATCAATACAACCCTCTAAGTTCATATAATCCTACAAGCGACCCGCCCCGGCTTCGCCCGGGTAGCAAAGCATAATATAATATAGCCTATGTTAGCCGGAGATAGTGTAGCTTCCCAACAGTGAAAGAATTTTTGAAATCGTTTCAGTAGTTTCGGAGCCTATTCAATACAAACAAACAATCATATCTTTTCTCTTTATTAAATTGTAGCTTATATGAAACGTTTGTATTTTTAACATAGCGCCATCTATTGAATACTTACTCAATCCAGTCAACAGATATCGCCATCTGTTACAATGGTTTGGAGCTAACAGATAATTGTGACTGCCAAATAATAGACAAATAATTGTCAATAAAATAATATTGCGACTATAAATTGAGATGTAAGCTATCCTATCTTTTAATTTGGACCAAATTGCACACGGTGTGCAAATCAAATTTAAAATCGGTTCATGAGTTTAGGAGTCCATCACGGACAAACAACGTGACACGTAATTTTTATATATATAAAGATTGTCAACATACAACCTGATACTGACCGAACCCAAATCAGCGCTGGGATGTTTCGGCCAAGTTCTGACGGATATGCTCACGTGCCTTCAATACAGTACCCAGCCGTGTCTACGGCTGAGTACTGTAGGATTATATAAAGATATACTTGTTCACACGTACCTATATATTCCTCCTCTATAGCCATTTCGAGACGTCGCAGCGATCCTTGGTAGTCGGTGTGGAAGTTCTCCTTCACGTAGTACGGCACCTGAAGTTAAAAAGCATAATATTTTAGGATTATATATTGTAGACTCGACGCATGTTGGTCTAGTGGCCGTAAGCGGTACTGCGAGCACAAGGTCCTGGGTTCCAGAGTGTTATTAGGTTTTTTCTATCTGGAATTTCTCAGTAGCAGCCCGGAGTATGGATTTGTGCACGGTTGATGGTACTAGGCTCGCCCCTATTACATGGGACTTAAAAATGACGTGCGAAATGTGGGTGTACTTGAGGTACACCGCTGCTTAATCTTTCGGGGAATACAGGCGTGGTATTAACATCATTATAGTACCGTTAGGAGGCAAGCAAAAAGAAAAAAGTAAGATCGCTAAGCCAAAACGAAGTATTAGCGCGGGCGAGAAATGCGGCTGTTGTAGGGATAAGGTACATTTAAATGATAAAATGATTAGAGTTCAACATGTGTTTTGAGAACTGATAAATGATCGACCCGAGGCGAATGCTATGCAACTACCGATTCTAAATTAAATATGTGTATATTTTATCCATTCGATGCGCGTCGATGTCAGGATAAAATCGATACAATTGATTACGGGTTTGCTCGTACAAGTATATTGTTGTCTTACGACTTCCACGCGAACGAAGCCGCGAGCAGAAGGTAGTAATTTAATAAACCATTACTGCAATAACTATTAAAACACCTATAGTTGAAAGAGTATAGCTAAGCGGTCTTGACCACTAAAACAAAAAAACAAAATCTTTTTAATTTTATCGTGTTTAGATATCGATTTCCATCAAGTCTGCGGAGTTTCACTAGCTAATTTAATTTGACCCTGTATATAATTCTCTATCTACGAACATAACGGACATAAGTTGCTAAATTCATTAGTTCGGCAGAGGTGTTAATCCTTTTACAATATGTTAATATGACACAGAGGTTATCGAACACAAGGAGCCAGTCTTTAATCGTTAGTCGATTAATTAAGTTTTAAGAATTTAATTTTACATGCTACACTATGAGTCTTTTTCCTCTATGAAAACATTGTAAAAAAGAATACACTCTTGATAAAATTACCGGAAGCTTTTTGTTTGCATAATCCGCAAAAATACTGAATATACTTAAATCCCCAACATGGTCCTTCGAGCCGGATATTAATGAATATAGAATATTAATCTGCGCAAAAAGAAAAAATACGAATTTTGTCTTATGTCTTGTTGTGTATTGATGATGATATGCCAGAGACTGTGGGTTAATGCTGTGTATGTTTAATAGGTAAGCCTTTATAAATAAACTAGCCACCCGCCCCGGCTTCGCCCGGGCAGCAAAGCATAATATAATATAGCCTATGTCACCCGGAGATAGTGTAGCTTCCCAACAGTGAAAGAATTTTTGAAATCGGTTCAGTAGTTTCGGAGCCTATTCAATACAAACAAACAATCATATCTTTTTTCTTTATAATATATGAAAAAAAATATGAAAATATGAAATGAATATATTCGTTTTATATAGCTTATATGAAACGTTTGTATTTTTAACATAGCGCCATCTATTGAATACTTACTCAATCCAGTCAACAGATATCGCCATCTGTTAGAATCGTTTGGAGCTAACAGATCATTGTGACTGTCAAATAATAGACAAATAATTTGCAATAAAATAATATTGCGACTATAAATTGAGATGTAAGCTATCCTATCTTTCAAGTTGGATCAAATTGCACACGGTGTGCAAATCAAATTTAAAATCGGTTCAGTAGTTTAGGAGTCTATCGCGGACAAACTACGTGACACGTAATTTTTATATATATAAAGATTAGTTGATTAGCGCGCTACGCCTCTGACGCGCAATGTGAGCATGAGTGTCCACAGAAAAGTCAATATCCTAGCACAAACCTTCAAATTGACCGTCTCCCTCGGCACAGGATACTTGGAGTTCGGTGCAAGGCTGTAGACCGGCTCGCTGATGAAGTAGCCCGACATCATGGACAGCAGCACGAGGACTAGGACGGGCAGTAGTTGCACGAGGCCGGCGTGCGCGTCGCGCTGCTCGGGCTCGCGCGCGCGGCGCCGCGTGTACACGGTCGGCCCGCCGCCGGGGAAGGCTGCTGGGTGGACATATTTTGTATGATAAATAAACATATATATATGTTGGAGAAACAGCATTCTTCTCGACATCTTCATTAGTGGTCACGAGTTTAGTGGGCGTCATTAGGGTGAAATGCGAGCACAAAACAAAGTATTCACTGTTTCATACAATTTAATGGCAGTTATTTTACAACGTTGATAATCACTGAAGGAATCAATATCTCACAATAACTAATTTGCTTAAATAATTATATTCGAGCAGCAGGTTCGCGACACCAATCTAACTTTATCACCAGCGATCCATCTCGATCAACCACCGTTACTCTAATAAATCCTCACTCTACCCCACCAAAGTTAAGATGGCGCCTCGACCCCACTCTAGATTTATCCTCGGCTCTGATTGGACGTTATACAATGCAGTGACTTTTAATTAAATTAGTTAGATTTACACAATATTAAAATGTAATAAATCAAATCAAATTAAATTAGGATTTAACAGGTTATTTTTAGTTAACAATCAACGTTATCAATTACTCGTATGAAACCAACAATCAACTCTTCGTTTACTTCCTCCGACATATTTATATATATATATTATTATTTTATTTATTATTTTTACTAAGCTTACACTTAAGTGCATTGAATTCCTAGACCTCACACTAGGATTCCCAGTGCTGTGAGATCCAGGTTCCTTCATTCCGTTAACAATTTTATACAATTTAGGGTACATTTTTAGGGTTCCGTACCCAAAGGGTAAAAACGGGACCCTATTACTAAGACTTCGCTGTCTCTCCGTCCGTCTGTCTGTCACCAGGCTGTATCTCAAGAATCGCGATAGCTAGACAGTTGAAATGTTCACAAATTATGTATTTCTGTTGCCGCTATAACAACAAATACTAAAAACAAAATAAAATAAATATTTAACAGGGGCTCCCATACAAAAAACGAGATTTTTTTGCCCTTTTTTGCTCAATATCAATAATGGCAACAGGTAGGCACTTGAAATATTCACAAAATACTCAGTTGTATTTTTACTTTAATACAAATAATAAAATAAAATATGTAATGGGGCCTCCCATACAAAAAACGCCATTTTTTGCTCGATATCAATAACTGGTAACAGGTAGGCACCTAATTTGTGTACCTACTGTTGTTTACCTAGTCAATGGTACGGAACCCTTCGTGCGCGATTCCGACTCGCACTTGGCCGGTTTTTAAAACTTAAAATAGGCATGAAAGGAGTGTATATGTACATGTTGGTGTAAATTGCGTCAGTTCGGTTGGTTTTTTTAAGTGTCTGCATGCTATAGGTACGTACTTATGTAAGTGAGTGCATATGTGTATTTATGATTTGTCAATGTGTGCGAGTATTTACTTAACTTAAGAAACTTCCTGTCATATCGTAGTCCAGTGCGAGAAGCCAATTTGTTACCATCACACTGCATTTTTTTTTGCGTTAGTTGCAGTATTATGTGTAGACCATTCAGTTTCAGTCCGTAGGTGTGTCCGTGGCATCACAGCGGGCCCTATCAGAATACCAGCGCTGCGGTATTTTTTTTTTAATATCGCAGCATTATGCTGAGATAGGATTGCTGATTCTAATGATTATAATTCTGTAAAGCCATATTTGTTACGGCTGCGAATAATATTTCAATCAAAATACAACCTGACAGTGACCTGCAAATTGCAAAAAACAAAGAAAATTTTAATTTCGCGGGCTACCCTGAAGGTTCCGCCTTAACTAATAACACAGATGGAGTACATGTGCCAAGTGACCTCACCAACCAGCTGTCATGTCTCCTGTCCTGTCATTGCATTATATTTAATTATTTTTACCTGTTGTGGTATAGTAATTTTATTCTAGGTGCATCGTCTTCACATATAATTATATAATTAATGTGAACCTACATAATATTGTAAAACATTTTAATAGAGTAACGGTGGAGTTTCTTGCCCATTCTTCTCCATAGGAAACTACCTTTTGGAAGGGGCAACTATAATCAATTCTATTTTTTTTGTAAATTTTGACGTTCAAAAGTGCCTTTTATGTGCCTATTTGAAATAAATGATTTGACTTTGACTTTGATGTAATATTGTAAAACATTTTAAAAGAGTAACGGTGGAGTTTCTTGTCCATTCTTCTCCATACGAAACTACCTTTTGGAAGGGGCAACTAGAATCAATTCTATTTTTTTGTAAATTTTGACGTTCAAAAGCGCCTTTTATGTGCCTATTTGAAATAAATGATTTGACTTTGACTTTGATGTAATATTGTAAAACATTTTAAAAGAGTAACGGTGGAGTTTCTTGTCCATTCTTCTCCATACGAAACTACCTTTTGGAAGGGGCAACTGTTGGCGCCTAGTGCTACATTCGTAGCAACAATCTTTAGTTCATATGAGACGCTGTAAATAGTTAGGAGTTTACTTTTTTTTCTTAGTTTTTATAGAGTACCCCACACTACTTTTTATAAATATATTCATTTTGCACAACGTTGATCGCTCCACCCAAAATTACTGTAAAAACCTATTCTGTGTCGAAATACAAGTATAAAAATATCCGGTGGTTTCATTTATGTCCAATTCGAGACATAAAATTTGGCGACCGTGACAGGACCTTTCGCAAAATAAAAACTATCAAGAAATACGAAGCCCGGTCAGCTTGACCAACTAAGCTACAGATCTGCTACATCAAGAAACTATATTTTGGAGTATTTGGAGGTTCAGCCATTGCAGCCTACACCTGATTTACGGTCTAGACACAGTGATATCAACCGAAGTCGCCGTACAGCAGCCCGGCCAATGCAGCTAAGTGACCTTTCCTTGACCTCCTCACACATACCTACGTTTTTTTCCCCAACTGATCCTTCATAATTCATAAACCCCGAGATTTTACATGTTCTTATTACATACAGATAGGTACCTAAATAACTAAATAAGCAGTGATTAATTCCTAGAATAAATATCTGTGCATAGTTAAAAATTCATTGACATAAGATTGTTCGACCTAAGTACCTACGTCAATATCTTACTGGTTTGAATGACTTACTTATTTTACAATATATATTGTAGGTATCTATCACAGTTACAAGTTCCTATATATTCTAAAGTATTATCTATTATTATCAATTCAATTCAAGCCTAGATAAATAATAACATTTTTTTGCAAGTCATTAAGATTGTTTCGCCGAACATTCCAGGAACGGTGACGTCATTTGCGACGGCCGGGGCCTACAATATAGTCAAGCCTCATCCACGGAGTACTGTCAGGTTCAGTACCGGTACTTCCAGACCTCAGGTGACACTGGAAGAGGGACGTAAGATAAATATTTTATTAATAGTTCATAGTATTCTTGCACAGTTTTACCGTATAGTTCTTATTACTAAAAATACACATTTCTTTTATTTACTTTGTTTACTGTTACAATGGGCAAGGATGACGGTTCTGTGCAAGAATTACAAGATCTCATGGTTAGGCGTAGTTCAATAAAGGGCCAAATTACTAAGTTTAGGAATTATTTAATGAGTATGTTGTCAAAGGAGTCTGTTTCACGCATTGAATTAGCCGAGTTATCACTTAAACTTAGTAAATTTGAGTCACTGTCCGTTCGGTTCGATGAATTGCAAAATCAAATTGAGATATTAAATTCGAGTAATTTATCAATCGAAATTGATGAAAGAGACGATATTGAACAATTATTCATAACAAACATTGCGAACGCTCAGAGTTTCATTCAAGGTCATCAGCCTAATACCCGCCAGGATGAATCTGGCAACTTGCTCAATACTAGCCATGGTTCAGCTGCTCCTTGGAATGCTGACAATCACGAAGTAGGGTTCAAACTGCCACAGATACAAATTGCTAAATTCAACGGAACATTCTTCCGTTGGCTTGAATTTCGTGACACATTTAAGTCAGTCATACATAATAATGAGCGCATTGCACCTATTAATAAATTTCACTATCTATTATCGTATTTGGAGGGCGATGCAGCTAGAATAGTGAGTAACTTAGAAGTCTCCAATTCTAATTATAGTGTTGCCTGGAAATTGCTATGTGACCGGTATGATAACAAGCGACAGTTAATAAGCCATCATTTGTCTTCTTTATTAAACATACATCCAATGTCTCGCGAGTCAGATAAATCGCTTCGTTTTTTGGTGGACCACGTTACCAAGAACCTGAGAGCGTTGTCTGGCTTGGGGCTACCTGTTGATAATTGGGATGTTTTATTAATACATATACTGTGTTCTAAGCTAGATAACCGTACTCTTACCAAATGGGAAGAACGGCGTGGCACTTTGGCTGATTTAATACCTAACTTACAACAATTTAATACATTTCTAATTGATCGAGCAGATGTCCTTGTGTCTCTAAACCACTCTTCATCAAACAATAATAATAATAATAGGGCATCGGCTTCTACGTCGTCTAAAGGTGCCAACAATAAAGCCGAACGTCAGCATAATAAATCTGTTACATGCCAATCTGCTTGTCAGAGTAATTCTTCATCTTCTTCAGGTTGCGTTGTTTGTCAGGGTGACCATAGAATCTACGATTGTCCTATTTTTAAGGCCAAGAGTGTGGAAGATCGTATAACTGAAGTTAATAAATTAAATCTTTGTTCAAATTGCTTAAGGTCCGGGCACATTACACGAAACTGCTACCTCAGACCTTGTCGGGAGTGTAAGAAGAAGCACAACGCTCTTTTACACGTTCCGGTAGTAACCGAAACCCCTGCTGCAGGCACCACCACCCCTGCTGCAGCTATCACCTCATCATGTGGAACGATGGCTAATCATACCACACAGGGTTCAAAACATATTCTACTATCGACTGCCTTAGTTGAGGTATGTAACCCTACAACAAATAAAACAGAACAAGTACGTGCCTTGTTAGATTGCGGCAGTCAATCATCCTTTATGACTCAATCGCTTAGAGACAAATTATCTTTATCAGGTAATTCATTATTTAACAATTATATTAACATTGTCGGCATCGGCAATCATGTCAATAGCAAAGTCACAGAGAGTTGTGTGGCCCAGTTAAAATCGTTAATTAAACCTTTTCACGTCACAGCAACTTTTCTAATATTACCGGAATTAACAAGTAACATTCCCAGATACACAATAAACACTCAGCAACTGCAAATACCTACTGAGGTACACCTTGCTGACCCTAGTTTTAATCAATCCTCCGCTGTTGACCTACTCATCGGAGCAGATTTGTTTTGGGATATTCTTGGCTGCGAGCAGCGGTCTCTAGGCCCTAATAATCCCAGTTTAAGAAATTCCCAATTTGGTTGGCTCATTTCAGGCCCAATTAAAATAAACGATTTAAATAATATATCCAATATTCAATGTCATCATTCTTTGACTTCAGTTAAATCGGAAAATGATTTTAATGTAGAAATATCAAAGTTTTGGGAGCTTGAGGAAGTGCCATTAAAATCGCCATTGAGTCACGATGAAAGATTATGTGAAAAACATTTTTTAACTCATATGACACGATTAAATACTGGCAGATTTTCTGTTCGATTACCTCTTAAAGATTCACCTAATTGTCTTGGAGACTCATATACATTAGCAAAAAAACGTTTTCACAATTTAGAGAAAAGATTCCGAAGGAACCCACAACTTAAATTACAATATGTTAACTTTATAAGAGAGTATGAACAGTTAGGTCATCTTTCACAGTCTGATGTATTAAGACCTAATATATCATATGTTTTGTGTCATCACGCCGTGTTTAAAGAAAGCAGCGAATCCACTAAAATTCGTGTTGTTTTTGATGGTTCAGCTCCTAGTTCATCTGGATTGTCAATCAATGATATACTTATGATAGGTCAAAATATGCAGGACTCTCTATTCTCCATTCTAGTACGAGCTAGACAGCACAAGTACCTTCTGACCGGCGATCTAGAGAAAATGTATCGCCAGGTGCAAATTAATGAGGAGGACTGAAATCTCCAGCTCATACTGTGGAGAGAAGATGAGTCCCAACCTATCAAAACGTTACGACTTAATACTGTAACTTACGGCATGGCAAGCTCCAGCTATTTGAGTACTCGTTGTCTATGGCAGCTTGGCGAAGAAAATCCAGATGAAACCATTAAAAATGTAATCCAGCACGACTTTTATGTAGATGACATGATAACTTCAAGTGACAGTGAACACAAACTAAAACATATTCTTCAAGGGGTTACTGCGGCACTTAAATTAGGTTGCTTTAATCTAAGAAAACTTAAAACTAATATAACTAGCATTTTTGACTCATGTTCTTTAGATGTTAATGAAAGGTTAACACTCAGTGAGTCTTCTAGCACCCTGGGTTTGGGCTGGGATCCATCAACGGATACACTGCATTTTCCAATTCAATCCCCAGTTCCATTGGATAATAATCGCCCAACTAAACGTTCAATATTATCTAATTTATTTAAAATTTTCGACCCCTTGGGTTTGCTCAGTCCATGTGTAATGCAAACAAAGGTTATATTGCAACAGCTTTGGCTGGAGAAATTAGGCTGGGATGATCCTATTCCTGAAAATATTGCTTTGACTTGGGCTAAGTTTACTGATTCTCTATCCGCACTTGGGAACATAAAAATTCCAAGGCATGTACTGTGTGATGAGCCAATATATATAGAACTTCACTGTTTCTGTGACGCTTCCCAAAGAGCGTATGGAGCTTGTATTTATGCACGATCAGTAAACTCTGTTAATGAAGTCACTGTAAAATTATTGTGTGCTAAATCCAAGATTGCACCTACTAAACCTACAACAATCCCGCGCTTGGAGCTTTGTGCTGCGCTCTTGGCCGCTAGATTGTGTAAGGCGGTCAGAGATTCCTTGCGGTATAAGGTAAATAGTGAGGTTTATTGGAGTGATTCCAGTATTGTGCTGGCATGGCTTCATTCGAGTTTAAAGAATCTTAAAACTTTTGTTGCGAATAGAGTTTCAGAAATTTGTGAGCTGACAGACGTAAATTCTTGGCGTCACGTTCCAACATCAGTTAATCCAGCTGGTCTCATATCTAGGGGGGTCAGCCCTAATCATATCGAAGACAATTTGTTGTGGTGGTCAGGCCCACAATATTTATTGCAATCAGAAGACCTTTGGCCTGTTTTAAATAACAATGATGTTAATGTGAATAAGTTACCGGAAACCAAACAGAATTCTGCAATTGTCAACTTAGAAACCTCAACAGAATACTTTATCAATTTTCAAAACTATCAAAGTTACGATCACTTAAAACGAATATTTGCATACGCAATACGATATATTAATAATTTAAAATTAAGGTCTTGCAGAAAATCTATAGACTCAGGTACTTTAAAAACAAAAGAGCTACATATATCCTTTATTAACTTGTGTCGTTTGGCACAGCAACAGTCATACCCAAGCGAATACAAAACACTCGCCAACGGCCACTCATTAAATTCTAAATCTAAACTTTTATCATTGACGCCTTATTATTGCCCCAATGATAAATTAATTCGAGTAGGCGGTCGTATTGATTCATCAAAATATCATAATGATAAAAAACACCCTGTGTTGCTTGATGCATCTCATCATCTCACGAAATTAATATTTAGCTACGAACATATTCGTAATTTACATGCTGGCCCACAGTTGCTGCTGGGCATTATTAGAGATTACATTTGGCCTATTAATGGCAGACGTCTCGCTAGGCAAACTGTTCATCATTGCGTCAAGTGTCGGCGGTTTCAAGCTAAACCGTTGGAACCTATAATGGGTAATTTACCTTCCCAAAGGGTCACGCCAAATTTCCCATTCACTACTGTAGGCATAGACTTCGCCGGTCCTTTTTTTATTTTAAATAGGAAAGGACGCGGTTCGAAACTAGTTAAAGGCTATCTTTGTCTTTTTGTGTGTTTAACTTATAAATGTATACACCTTGAAGCTGTAACTGATTTGACTAAAGACGCGTTTATTCTTACCTTTCGACGGTTTGTGTCGCGACGTGGAAGGCCAATGGAGGTATTTTGTGATAATGGTGGCAATTTTGTATCTGGTGCTAAGGAGCTAAATCATTTTTTTAAGATTAACGCGGACTCTCTTTCTGATTTTGCAAGCGGAGAAGGGATCAATTTTATTTTCTCACCTTCGTACGCCCCTCATTTTGGTGGAATTTGGGAGGCCGGTGTGAAATCGGCTAAGTACCATATCAAACGTGTGATGGGCAATTCCCATTTAACTTTTGAAGAGCTGTCTACCCTTTTTGCACATGTAGAATCTATTTTGAATAGTCGTCCTCTTTGCCCTTTATCCTCCTCGCCTGATGACCTTCTTTGCCTCACTTCTGGTCACTTTCTTATTGGCCGGCCCCTTACTGCTCTTCCGTCACCTACCTTAGAGGACCGCAATACCAACAATCTACAACGCTACCAACGAATACAGCAAATTCACCAACATTTTTGGCGTCGGTGGCAGCGTGAATATATAGCTGACTTACAGCAACGTAGCAAGTGGAGAATCGATAAGTCAAGCCTGAACATCGGTGATTTAGTCCTTTTGAAGGAGGATAATGCGCCGCCTCTGTGTTGGAGACTGGGACGAGTGCAGAAATTGTTTCCTGGATCGGACGGAGTGTCTCGAGTTGCTGATGTAAAGACCCAACGAGGAGTTGTACGACGTCCTTTAGTTCGCCTTTGCCCTCTGCCTTCCTCAGATGAAATAAAGGGTTGAAAACTGAAGATTTCAACGGCGGGAGGATGTTGGCGCCTAGTGCTACATTCGTAGCAACAATCTTTAGTTCATATGAGACGCTGTAAATAGTTAGGAGTTTACTTTTTTTTCTTAGTTTTTATAGAGTACCCCACACTACTTTTTATAAATATATTCATTTTGCACAACGTTGATCGCTCCACCCAAAATTACTGTAAAAACCTATTCTGTGTCGAAATACAAGTATAAAAATATCCGGTGGTTTCATTTATGTCCAATTCGAGACAGCAACTAGAATCAATTCTATTTTTTTGTAAATTTTGACGTTCAAAAGCGCCTTTTATGTGCCTATTTGAAATAAATGATTTGACTTTGACTTTGATGTAATATTGTAAAACATTTTAAAAGAGTAACGGTGGAGTTTCTTGCCCATTCTTCTCCATACGAAACTACCTTTTGGAAGGGGCAACTAGAATCAATTCAATTTTTTTGTAAATTTTGACGTTCAAAAGTGCCTTTTATGTGCCTATTTGAAATAAATGATTTGACTTTGATTTTCCCGGTTATAGCGCGCAGAATGCTGTGTGTGTGAATAAATGACGTGTGACTCCAGTAATACGAAAACCGATGTTATTTTTCTACGATGTCTAGTTTGTACCTTTTTAGTTGGCGTTCATGTTGTACGAGTAGTAAGGTTTTAGTTTTTAAATATCTTTTCCCCCCAGTAATTTTGACATTCAAAAGTGCCTTTTAATGGTCAAATTGAAATGAAATGTTTATTTCTGTAAGTAGATCTTCTAAGACACTTTTACAAGTAAATTTGACCAATATTTCAAAACTATATGGCGCCGGTGTTTCCTAGCTGACAGATCCGAGAAGAAATGGCGAAACAAACTATGAAATAAACGATTAACCATCAGTACTCCCCGTGAGTAGTCCTGATGATGTGGTGCATGTGTCTGTGTGTTTGAGGCACGTGTCGCTTACCGGTGGCTCCGAAGAACATGTTGAACAATACTTCAGCCGTGGGATCTGACTCGAATCCTCTGGGATAAGTTCCTCAGCCGTGAGATCAGACTCGAATCCTCTAGAATAGTACTGATGCTGTGTTGTTGGGGCATGTGTCTGTGTGTCTGAGGCACGTGTTTCTTACCTGTGGCTCCGAAGAACATGTTGAACAGTTCCTCAGCCGTGAGATCCGACTCGAATCCTCTGGAGTAGTACTGATG
The DNA here is from genome assembly GCA_917490735.1 of Dryobotodes eremita. Lineage (NCBI taxonomy): Eukaryota > Metazoa > Arthropoda > Insecta > Lepidoptera > Noctuidae > Dryobotodes > Dryobotodes eremita. The sequence continues at coordinate 1,238,509 of OU823269.1, forward strand.
TTGTGTTGTTGGGGCATGTGTCTGTGAGTCTGAGGCACGTGTCTCTTACCGGTGGCTCCGAAGAACATGTTGAACAGTTCCTCAGCCGTGAGATCCGACTCGAATCCTCTGGAGTAGTACTGATGTTGTGTTGTTGGGGCATGTGAAGGTTCTTCCCCTCGCAAGTCATATTGTTTGCGTTTCTCGGCGTCCGTTAAAATGGCTGCCGCGTTGCCTATCGCCTGTAACAGTCAATAATCTATTTTAATATCAATTCCCAAATTGTCGACGTAACCTAAAAAGTTGAATGACTTTAATTAGATATTTCTAACAGGTAGCGACCAATTTGTAGGACCGTATCGCATGATATTTAAGCGCAAACTCTGCTAGATTGGGCCGCGGCAGACCGCGGAGAAGGCGGCGGGTCGCCCTGGACGACTTCCTCAAGAATTTGCGAGAAGAATTCTAACATCGTCCATAATAATACAGGCTGTTACCATGGATTCAGTACATGATTCTGATCCCCAAGCGTTGAAATGTTTTGAAGGTTATTAAAAAATGTTTTGAGTTGAGTTTGACGCTCACTTCAACCTCATTAAGCTGTTTTTACGGTGACATTTTACAGAATAGACCCGCACCCTAATTACGTAACATATTATCTATCACAATCTGAATCATTTTGAAGCCTATTGCTAATCCATTGCTTCATATATTCTAAAAATGTATCTGCTCAGCAACGTAAATAACGCAATGAATGTTGTTGGACTGTCAAAATGAAACCCATTCCTACTGTTAGTGTGTTATGTAATTACCCCGCTGGGGTGTAAATTTCGCTCGCCTGCCTTAACGATTCAGCTATTATATGCTAGAAAGGGTTGGATACCTTGAAAGCTTCCCCAGCTCCTGGCGCGTGGTTCTTATCAGGGTGCAGCTGTAGAGCGAGTTTTTTGTAAGCCTTCTTTATGTCGGAGTCTGTGGCCTCCTTTGTTACACCTGGAAAGGTAATACCAATCATTAAACATGACTTTGTTTCCGTACGTCATTTTTGGGTAACCACTGAAAATCAGCGCTGTGCTGTGGGTCCCCCATAGGACAGCATCACGCTGCAAGCCTTCTTGTCACAGTCATGACGTGCAGCTGCCGACTATTTCTGTTTTGTGCTCGTGATTATAGATCTATTGGAACGAAATTCCTTATCGTACGATACGGACTTGGCGGATGGGGGGCTAGGTGAAAAAAAGTGTAAGAATTTTCCGTCACTATCCTTTCTTTATTTGTTTGTTTGGTTGAACGCGCTAATCTCAGGACCTACTGGTTGGAATTGAAAACAATCTGTGTGTGTTGGATAGTCCATTTATCGAGGAAGGCTTTAGGCTATATAACATCACGCTACAACCAATAGGAGCGGAGCATAAATGAGAAATATTTAAAAACGGGAAAAAAATATTTCTTTTGAGCTTCCGTTGCGTGCGCTGTGTAAACGGTTAAAGTTACGCAAAAATCATGTATGACGGAATTGTTCCCCTTTAAAAGTTCTCAAAAAAAGCCGCGTCAGCAAATGTCTATCTTTTAAGTTTGACTCAATATCAACCGTGTTAGTTTTTATGGTAAATACCTACTCAAATTCGTTCTATGGATGTTCTAAATATACTATGAAAAGAACTTCATTCCAACCGAATGTTCCACGACAGTCACGCATTTTTTTGTTTGTTTATTATTCGAGTTAATTATATACCTATTTACTACGAGTATGCACGTGTTTCTGTGACAAATAAACCAATTTTTCTTTCTTTCTAATATTATACCATGTTGATAAGCGTAGTGGGTCTTGTGACAATAATAACAGTTGCGCAGGTCGATTTTCAAGGTAAAGCAACGCTTGCCGAGGTCAGTCCGTGAATGGGTGACCATCCATTACGTACCGAGGCACCTCCGTGCCTCGAAAGTAGTTATTTGTAGATCATTGCCCATCGTTACAGGTAGTCAGAAGCCCGAAAGTCTGACCACCAGTCTTACCAAGGGGTATCGTGTTGCCCAGTAACTGGGTTGTGGAGGTCAGATAGGCAGTCGCTCCATGTTTAGACTTATTAGTTTAATGTACGCAGGTATTAGGTATTTATTTTAGTTTTTCATTAATCACTACACAACAACCCATGTCACAAAACTTTTAATTTATTAGAACGGACACACACTTCCCTATTCTTTGTATTATTCTAGCGTATGGCACTCGTGGGTTGCAGCTGAAAATCAGCGTCAGGTGGTACACCTTGTGTTGTCATCTGACATTATGCTGAGCTGAGGCCCCTTTGGCATTATAATCATTGTTCCGTATTTTTTAGTTTTAAGGTGTACTTTTGTTGCTGCAATGCCAATAAACGCATTTTTCTATAAAATACTGGTATCCAGCTACATCCGGTTAGACTGGAAGCTGACCCCGACATAGTTCGCAAAAGGCTAGTCAGATGATGATGATGATAGTGCTTAAGTCAAAAGAATACGTCAGACAAGACTTTAACGAATTTTCGCGCACGTCACGTTAGAACGGGTCAGTTGAATAAATCATCCATACTTTAACTTGCATCATACATAGTCATCCTTATGACGCTTGCAGACAGGGAAAATTGTAAAATCTGACCTTTTAATATGTTGTTAGGGTCTTTCCATAGAGAAATGTATTTATTTTATTTCTTATTTTTTTTCTATTTTTACATACATACATAAACTCACGCCTTCTTCCCATGGGGGTAGGCTGAAACTACAGAACGGCACTTGCTACGATCCTTACATACTCCTTTTGCCTCGTTTACGTTCATACATCTGGTCACACACGCACGCCGGTTGCGTATACTACGCACCTGACCTTTCTGAAGAACATCACCAATAAGGCCACTATATGTCTTCCTAGGGCGTCCCCTCCAAGCGTGTTATTTTTATACCAAAAAACACTACATTGGTTGACATCATCACGTCAGCGCCGGCTATCGCTAAAAACCAGTGCTGGGGCTCTGTCCCGCATAGGGTCGTAGCATTATGCTGAACGATTGCCGTTTTGCGTGAATATGACGCATATTTTCCCCCAACTCGTTCTTTTTTGTATTTGGGTTTTTCTCTGCGTCATGTTTACCGCAAATAAACGTATTTTCTTTCTTTCTTTTACTTTTTTTTAGTATTTGTTAACCGACTAAAAAACAAGGAGGAGGTTCTCAAGCCGACGCGTATATTTATATATATATATATACATATACTTTAATGTATGACCCCGCATAACTTTGTACAGAGTAGTTAAATTTTTGTATGCTGATGACAAGGCAAACTTGCCGCATTGGTCTAATTGTCACAAGCACTGCTGCTCAGCATGAGGTCCCGGGTTCGATTCCCAGGTCAGACCAAAGTGTTATTGAGTTTTCCCACCAGGAATTTCTCAGTAGCTGCCTGGAGTCTAGGTTTGTGCGCGGTTGATGGCAATAGGCTCGCCCCCTATTACATAGGACCTAAACATTACTGGCGAAATGTGGGTGTACTATAGGTTCTAACACCTCTGCCTAACCCTACAGGGATTACAGGCGTAATGATATGTATTATGTAGAAAAATCTTTTAAATAAAATAACAACCAACAATTTTTTTAATGTTTCGGTCACAAATCTTGTTAGTATCAAGAAACCTTGATGAGTAGAAATTCAAGGAAATACCTTTTCCTTTGTAATACAGTTTTTTTAGTGAACAATAAGAACTACTTAATTTTATTATTATTTAGACTAATATTATTGCTTGTATTGTTTGACAAATATTTCTGTATCTTATCGTACTTCCTACTAATAATAGGTCTTTACCTATGAAATTGCCGTTTTGTATGAAAAAATTTAAACGAATTTTTTTTTATGAATTTTTTATTTGTATTAATCGAAGTAATCACCCATGCAATCAATGCATCTTTGCCATCGCAGTGGCAGTTTATTGATGCCCTTCTTAAAGAAATCAGCTGGACGGGAGGCAACAAATTCTTCAAAGGCATTTTGTACTGCCTCTCGGGTAATAAATTTTTTTCCCGCCAAGAAGTTATCCAAATTCTGGAAAAAGTAGTAGTCTGTAGGCGCAAGGTCTGGTGAGTAGGGCGGATGACGGAGAGCTTCCAACCCCAGTTCTTGCAACTTGGAGACCGTCTGCTGTGCAGTATGAGGTCGCGCGTTGTCGTGCAGGAGCAGCGGAGACGAGCGATTGACCAATGCTGGTTGGAGATGCGCCAGCTTCTCCATCATTGTGTTCAGTTCTTCACAGTACACATCTGCAGTAATGCTCACCCCGTTTGGTAAGAAGCTGTGATGAATCACACCGGCGCTAAACCACCAAACAGTGACCATCACTTTTCTAGGGGTAAGTTTTCGTTTAGGGCATTGTTTAGGTGCTGAACCAGGATCCAACCAACTTGCTGAGCGCTTACGGTTATCAAACAGAATCCATTTTTCATCGCAGGTAACAATGCGGTTCAAAATTCCTTCATTTGTGTGTCTGTTGAGCAGTGCAAGGCACGTCTCGACGCGTACTTCGCGCTGGCGATCATTGAGTTCGTGGGGCACCCATTTGTCAAGCTTTTTTACCTTGCCAATTTGACGCAAATGGACCAATATTGTTTTGACGCTAACGTCGAAAGCTGCTGCTAATTCAGCCGTAGATTGTGTATCATCAGCTTCCACAATCGCCTTTAATTCGTCATTGTCGACCAAAGTCTTCGGACGACCGCGAGGTTCATTTTTCAGGTCGAAATTTCCAGAACGGAAGCGAGCAAACCAATAACAGGTGGTGCGTTGGTTTGTAGAGTTAGCTCCGTAAACGTCGTTGATGTTGCGTGCCGCTTGTGCCGCGTTGCTGCCACGACGGTACTCATATTCCATAATTACTCGAATTTTTAACGTATCCATGATGACGAAAAAGATTGAAATGCGATGAAAATGTAACACTAATCAATAAAGAAATGACTACTTTTAGAAAAAAAAATCCATGTTTTTAAAATAAAATTAATTTGAAATTAGAATTCATAGCCAAACAAAAATTATTTTGATTTGAAATGGCCAGTACTGCAGAACGGCAATTTCATAGGTAAAGACCTAATATTATAAAATTTGGAAGTTTGTGAGGATGGATGTTTGTTACTCTTTCACTGAAGAACTACTAAACGGATTTGGATGTAATTTGGCACACAGATAGACCATGACGTGGGTAAGAACATAGGCTACTTTTCATCCTGGATTGCAGACGAAGCCGTGGGCAACAGCTAGTCTTTTCATAAAGAGGGGCTCATGGCTAGACAATAACAGCCACACGAGTCTACCAAAGGTCAAGATATTCTTGGTACAGTCAGTTCGTGGATGGGTGACCATTCATTATATATAGAGACCCCTCTGTGCCTAGGAAAGCTTGTTAAGCTGTTGGTTTCATTCTAGAACCTGTAACAGTTGTTACATGTAGTCAGAATCCCAAAAGTCTGACAACCAGTCTTTTTAAGGGGTATCGTGTTACCCAGTAATTGTCTTGTGGAGGTCAGATAGGCAGTTGCTTCATGTAAAATATTGGTTTTCAGCTGCAACCGGGTAGACTGGAAGCTGATCCCAACATAGATGGAAAGAGGCAGGCAGATTGATTAGAAACTAGGCTTTGAATCATGCATGTCTGTTTGCTTCTTGTGTCAATAAGAAAAAACATGATTTAAAAAACCAGAAAGACGATTTTATTATTTTATTCTTGTACTTTAAAAACGTTCTGATACAAGTTGCAACCTATCTCAGCCACAATAAATGTCAAAAACTTGACAAAAATTAAAAAGAATAAGAAAGAAAGAAGATAAGACAAGAAGAAAGAAGACCAAGAGAAACAAGAACAAGAATAAGGCGAATTTCTGACAGATTGAGACTGAGATTACAATGTGAAACATTCTTATAAATTTTGTAACTGCTCCTCAGATTTTTGAAAGAGATGCTCCTCAGGTTTTTGAAAGAGTCGCCCCTCAAATTTTTGAAAGAGACGCTCCTCAGGTTTTTGAAAGAGTCGCCCCTCAAATTTTTGAAAGAGACGCTCCTCAGGTTTTTGAAAGAGTCGCCCCTCAAATTTTTGAAAGAGACGCTCCTCAGATTTTTGAAAGAGACCCTCCTCAGGTTTTTGAAAGAGTCGCCCCTCAGATTTTTGAAAGAGACGCTCCTCAGGTTTTTGAAAGAGTCGCCCCTCAGATTTTTGAAAGAGACGCTCCTCAGGTTTTTGAAAGAGTCGCCCCTCAGATTTTTGAAAGAGACGCTCCTCAGGTTTTTGAAAGAGTCGCCCCTCAGATTTTTGAAAGAGACGCTCCTCAGGTTTTTGAAAGAGACAAAGATAGAGGTCACACTCGGTTAAAAGTTCAAGAATTCACTTCAATTTGAATTCTACTAATATTATAAACAAGCTGACCTGGCGAACTTCATACCGCCTTAGAATATTATCATTATTATTTTCGTGAAATTTTCCCATGTTTTAATAGTTATTCTGCTATTCGGTGCTGAGACAAATCCAACAAATCAAAAATCATAATAATCGGCCCAGCCGTTCTTGAGCTATAAATGATGTAATTAACCAGACTTTGTTTTATTTAAATAGATTTAAAAGTTTGTATGTTAGCGTTTTTGCATGGATGTTTGTTACTTAGTTATGCAAAAACGCTAAACAGATTGGAATGAAATTTGGCACACAGATAGTTTATAATCTAGATTAGCACATAAGATCCTTTTTATCCTGGTAAACGGTCCACTCAGTCATAGCTAGAAACATGAAATCAAATAAGTCTCTCTAATCAAGTGACCCTGGACCGAAAAACTCTCTATGCTTTGTATTTGGAAGCACTTTTGAATTGACTAGAAGTTGGTTGGTAACATAGTTAGTTATGTAAGCTTCAAACAGTTTTACTCAATTCTCTGTTATTTTGAAAGAGAATATAGTAGCACAAAACATAGACCACAAGGATTGCAGCTACATTAAAAAAGATGGTCAGTCAATAGTCTTGACTAGACAATTTTCTTACCAAAGACAATAATAATTCACTGATAACAGTATGACAATGACCTACTACGATACTTAAATAATTTGAAGCCTTTTGACGAATAAAAATTAAGTAAAAACACCTTTGAACCTGAATTCATCAAGACTGAATGACTAATCAATTAATTGCCTAACTTACCCAATATTTCATAAAAATCCTTGCATTTATTGACACGGCGGACTGCCTCCTGTTGCTCTGGAGTATATTCCCTCTGTGGGACGTGATGTGCTGTAGGCTTTCGCCTTCTCACTTCCTCAGTACTAGGACTTGAAGGAGGAGTCTTTTTAGGGGCTGCTGTCGACGGCCCCGCAGCCCTAACCCGCGTCAAGAGCTCCTTAGCAAGCGTAGTAGGGTACAGGCGTTCAGCTTTAAGAAGAAACTTCTCAGCTTTTTCCATATTCCCTCCTGTAAAAGCATTTTGTGCTATTGCTATACATTTTTCTGCTTCGTCCTTGTTCCCTTCGAGCGTCATTTTTCGTTGTTTAGACGCTCGCTGCACGTGTAAATTGTTTTTGTTACGTTAAGGACACGTCACAGAATGATTTGGAGATCGCGACGCGCAATTTTAATTAGCGCAAATAGAATTAAATTGCGTTTAATTCACTACATTTAGGTGCAATAATGGATGTAGGTATTGCGTCAATCAAAATACTGCAGGGCTGCCAACATAATAAATTGATATATGGTTTCCTTGTTTCCGCATTCCGGCAAAGGTATTATGGAAATAAATTCAGTAGAATGGTAGATTTTATTTGTGGAAATGTGGAAATGCTTCCGAATGCAGTGATTTTAATCACCAGCAACTTGCTAGTGAATTCAAAATCTCACGTCCACACACAGATTTAGCAGCCGAACTGTCGTTAGCGATGTAAACGACATACGAACTATATATGGGCTCGTATGTGAAAGGGGGTTAAGTTCGTTGACGGTGAAGTTCCTAACTAAGTATACAATATGTACGATATCAAAACTACAGTCCTTTCACAGTTATTTCACCTCTGAGTCTTCTGACAGCAACCGAAGCAGCAATCCACCAGCAGCCATATAGTAACGAGAATAAAGATCACTGATTTTCATAGTGATGCAAAATCAGAGGTATAATAACTGTGAAACGCCTGTAGTTCATAGTTTGAATCACATAATCGTCATGTGGTTCGCACAGGCAAAACCAATGGGCCACACACAGTATTGCTACTTGGTTTATAGGTAGTAAATAGTTTATTACTTCTTATAAGCCATATTCGCCAAAGGCCAAAGGGCCAACACTATGAAAATGAAATTCGTAGTTCGAACACGTTTGACGTTTTTAATAAATGCGTTTCATTTCAGAAAATGTTTGGATCATTAGCTTTAATTTTACGCTATCTCACTTTTTCTCGAAAAAATTACGCTCTCCATCTCGCTCGCACAGCAGATCCAATACACATCACGCCAAGGATTAATCATCCACCGTCATATGACGTATGACGCATTATATGAATTGATTCAATTGAATCGTGTAATATTATTGCGCTAGGCGTATCCGGCGCTTAGTATTTAAGTGTAAATCGTCAAAAAACATTGTGTAGGCTTTTTAAAATCAGTTTTTGGACTAACCGCCGCGAAAAACATCCAAGAAAAAATGGCTGCTCCGCCAATCTACAACCCTGTAAGTCTTTTTACATTCCTATAGGTTGTTACGAAAGATGCCATCTTATGCGGCATTTTACTTGTTTTCAAGGGCATTTGGAACTATTTGGTACGATTAGTTACATTACGCGGTATGTAAATACTATGTTTTGTTAGTTAGAACAAAGTTATCGTGATCCTTTTACGGTAATTTATTAGTATTCGTTGGTATTTCGTCGTCCCCAAGGTCTTGCCTATTATGGAGACGGTAATTCACGCTATCCGCGTAAATTAACGGTTTTTCCACAATTGTCAAGGCATATTCATGGAAATGTTGCTAGTTCTTGCAGTAAAAAAAATATTTGCCGAATTCTTATTTAAGGTTTCTGCTAATTACGTATTTTAATCGTCTTTTAATATACTCATTTATATTCCTGTGCTGTCAATGCCTACTCTAAAAGCATACCAAAATCCAATAGAATATAGGATTCCAATATTTATATCTAGTAGCTAATAGTACCAAAATAGAAATGAATCTATCACTAAAGTACTACACTTTTATACCTACATAGATTATTACTATTTACTAAGGGGCAGAGACCTCATTAAAATGGACACTGTGATGCCTACTTGCATCATTTAAGAAAAATGTGGAATTTTGCAAGTCTAGATTCTTCACATACTATAATGTGTTATTTTTTTCTATTTTAAGACACATAGTAACTGATAAGTGACACAAATACTGTTATTGTTATGTGCTATTTTTCTCCACTATACTTTAACAACCGCGCGTGTGAATCTTCACAATTTTATAGGGTGTACATGTCTAATAAGTATAGGGTTGCCATCCGTCTGGGTTTCCCCAGATTTGTCCTAGTTTAGAGGGCATCCGGGGAGCGTCCGGGTGGGGCTTCGTTTGTAGGCCGGGTTTAAATAATTAATATTGAGATAAAAGTGTTACCTCAAAAATTTTAAGACTTAATACTAAAGATATTTGTTTAAAAATTTAATTGAATTTTGTTAGGTTTAATATTTTAATAAGGTTTTGTTGTCATAACAGAGTATATTAATATTTTGTGTTTTATTTAAAGCATAAAAAATTCTAACTGATTATTAAAACAATTTGTAACAAACTAATAAGATTTTGTTTTGTTAGGTACATTTAAAATGGTGATAAAAGATGAACAAATTTAATTTTAAGGTCTGAAAATAAATAAAAAGGTGATTTATGTTATTTTCAATGGTTTTTATTAGACTATGTTTAAAAAAACCTGTTGACATGTCTGGGTTCTGGGCTCGAAAATCCGGGGTTTTCACGCGTCTTGTCCTGGTTGCCAAATTTTAGAGATGGCAATAAGTAAAACACTTTTGCAAAATTTTGCACTGCGCAAAATGCATTTAACGCATAGTTTTTGAGAAAAAAAATCGGAAGTTTCAGAAAATTCATTTTATTTACATATTAAAATTGACATATTACCACAGATAATGTACGAGTTTCCGTCCCAGGCCCTGCAGTCTCGACATGAATAGCGACAAAAATCTGTCGCTAAGTCGTATCGATGTCAAATTTCTTTAATAGATTTTCAACCTTATGCTTTGGAAATAAAGTTAAAAATCTATTAAAGGAATTTGACAACGTTACGACTTAGCGACAGATTTTTGTCGCTATTCATGTCGAGACTGCAGGGCCTGGGCCGGCAGTCTCGACATGAATAGCAAAATAACAAAATTACTGACCGGAATTTAAAAAGGTTTTTTACTTAGCATGGGCTTTGGCTAAGCATTATTCTTGTCACTTTCGCACAACTGTCAATATCAAAGTGCAAGATAAAGACAGATAAATATCTAAGAAAAATGTGCGTGCTAAGTAACGTTAATTTATCTCGGTCTATGACATTTTCGCACCATGCAACTATGGAGTAGACAAATAATACAAAATGCTTAATCAATAACCAAAATATTTATTTTGTTACTTATATTATACAACATGAAATTAAAAATAGCTAATTATTCTTCTATATTTATATAAAATGGATGTTGGTATATATGAGATTGATAAACTCCAACACCGTTTCACCGATCACCATACACTGACTTGGTAAATGAAATGAGACTGACCATAACATCGTTACTCACAGGTGACAATAGGTAAAAGTTTTTTTAGCAGACAGGAGGATGGTTGTGTCTATCATTTGACTCTTTATTTTACTTGATTTTACAGTCACCAAATGTGATATGATAATTGATAAGTAACCAAGGTCGTTGGATATAGTTGAAGTTTAGTAAGAAACAATGGATATTTTCGAGTGAAATTAAATTTGATAAATGACCTGTTTGTTTTCTATTAATTAAACCAAAATTTTATTCGAATACATTAATCGGGTTGTTACTAAACTTCAAATATATCGACGACCCTTTTTTTTTGGGTGGGTTATCCTGAAATGACTTCTACCGCTCTGAGCGGAGCGAAAGGGCGTGTCAGAATCTTACTGACTAAAACCCACCCGTGTTCCTTCAGTTGCCTGTGCGCCAGGGCCACGGTAACTCTTTCGAACAATCCGCGACCCGGCAGATATCGACAACCCTAGTTACTTGCATAATGCATAATCAGCCTATAATGTTCCCAAAGCTGGGACACAGGCCTCCTCTCTTCGAGAGGGACTGGGCTGTCATCTACCACGCGGGCCCAGTGCGGGTTGGTATATGTCACATGTCTTCGAATTTTTGGTTCTGGGACATACCGGTTTCCTCACGATGTTTTCCTTCACCGTTTTGAGAGCAGTGGTGATGAAATTATTTACACAAAGTAAAGCGCCTGCCTGGGTTCGAACCCACGACCTACAACTCGTACCTAAGTCGGGGCAGTTACCACTGAGTCACCAGTAACCCTGGTTATTTATCTCTTGGTGTCTGCACATCACTGTCAAAATCACAGGGGTCTTCGTAATCCTTACAATAAGGTTGCTGTTAGGTTGCTGCCACTGAAAAGTCTGTCAAAATAACAATGTCTGTATTTCATTACATTTCCCCACGCAACATTTTTCGTATCCTTTCGGCAAAGTTCGACCGACGCATGCGGCTCGTCATCAAATTCGGCGTGAGCGAAGCTTGTGATGTCATTCAGATGACGTACCTACTTTATTTATTTGTGACGAAATCCTTATTAGGTGCGTTCAGTCAGTATAGGAGTGGTACCTAATCAACAATGTCAATTTTGTAGCACAACATGAGCTACTCCTCACCTATACGAGAGATCGCGTGCGATCATAGTCTGTTCCAAAAGTGTCTAATGAAAGTGTAAACAAACTTTGTTCACGTTATCTGTCACTAAAGAGAATTAGTAACATATTCATCTGTTTGGTTTCGACTTTATATCTCACCACTTTTTCCATCAATTTTTGTTTGAATAGGATTATTAAATTGTAAGAAAGATTGTAGGTACTTACCCGAATTATAATGTCACACAGGGGGATGGATGTCATTATGTCACTCGTAAGGTAGTAGTTGCTGAAAATCAGCGCTTTTGACGATAGGTTCGTCGGAAGTCACAGCATTTTGGTGAGCAACAACCTGTTCTTGCACAGATGCGACGCACGATTTCATTTTACTTATATTTGTTGTTTGTTACAAAAGTAGATCATTCCATGGTTTGTTTGTTTGTTTATTGTAGCATTTGCCAGTATCGCAACGCATTACGCAATGTGTATTATTGTCTTTGGTCTTTGGACATCAACCAATAGACAACATTGTCAAACTTGTTAACGTTTTGAGTACGAGGCTTTTGGCTACTTTTTATTAGTGTATTTATTTTGTCTACAATAGTTTTTTTTTTGTATTGTGCGTTTTGTTTTCTACAATTTTTGTTTCTTCTTTCTTTCTTATAGAAAAATCATCGACGAAAAGTGGTACGTGTACGTTTTTTGATAAATTTGTTTACATATTCATCAGGTACCTTTGGAACAGACCATCATCCCCGATCACATAGAAACAGTCGCGGACACGACGGGCGCGATCAACTCGTTTACAGAGCACGATCAATCCGTATTGACGGATTGTTCACGGGAAGTTCCGACTTACGTTCGTGCAAAACTACCGCCTGACATACGTGCTCTGCTAACCGAGAAGAACGCGGCCATTCGTGCCTACAGCTCCTTTCCTTGTGACGCGAACAGAGCCTTCGTGCGTTATTTACAGCGTACTGTAAAGAAACGCGTAGCGGAGATGCGCTCCAAGAGCTGGATCAAGATGCCGGTGAGTTCGAACCCACTCACCAAGCCTTCTGGCATCTTCAGAGGAAATTACGTTCCTCTGAAGAAGTCTCTATGCCTCCTCTCATCCGCCCCGACAAAAGCGTCGCTTTTGATAGTCCCGATAAGGCCGAATGTCTTGCCGACAGCCTAGAGTCCCAATGTTCTCCCAGCTCTCAACCAGTAGACCAAGCGCACCTGCACAAGGTTGTCGCGAAAGTTGAACGTAGAGCTTATCTCCCGCCCGTCGATGACCCTGATGATCCTCTGCCCCCCGTCACTTCAGCCGATGTGCACGATATCATAAAAGGGCTGCTCGCTCGGAAAGCCCCCGGTTCGGACGGTTTTGTAGCGGTATCTACATCGCCACATGCGGGCTACACGTCACACTGATATAACGCAAGATTCTGCATCGCGCAAGCAGAGTTTGCCGCGCAACTAGCATATATGCAACGTCCCGATATCAAACGTCGGGCAGTTGCCCACCAGACACGACACCCGTCTGGTCGGAGGATCCTCCCTTTTCTATGAAGGTTTGAGTGAACTTTACACCCTGTTACTCATACCTCTATAGTTTCACCAATAAGGTGTACAATCTCCTACCTGCCCCTCTCATAATGGTCATGGTCACCACCTTCAATGGCGCCATTAACAATAACATCTTCCCAAAAGCGTGGTAAGAGGCCACCGTCATAGGTATTCCCAAACTAGGCAAGTCCAAGTCTGATCCGTCTAGTTACCGACCCATTAGTCTGCTCAATGTTCTCTCCAAAATCTACGAGAGGCTTATTTATAAGCGTCTCAAAGACTATGCTGAGGAAAAGAGCCTAATCTGCAACGAGTAGTTTGGGTTCCGTACCCAACACTCATGCATCCAACAGGTCCACCGTATCGTAGAGCATTAAGCGCCGGGCTTCAGCTCAACGCGACGACGGGCGTGCTCTTCTTCGACATAGCGAAAGCATTCGACAAAGTCTGGCACAAACGGATTGTTATACAAGCTATACCAATTCGGTGTGCCAGATCGTCTCGTACTCATACTACGTGATTTTTGTCGAATCGCACTTTTCGCTATCGTATCGAAGGTGCACTCTCGTGCCCTCACCCTATTCGCGCGGGAGTCCCTTTGGGCTCCGTGCTATCCCCCCTAATTTTCACGCTGTTCACCAGTGACATCCCTAAAATTAAAAAGGCACAGTTGGCTCTATTCGCCGACGACACCGCCATCTACTATACGGGTCGCAGTCATGACACTATTGCTTGCAGTCTTCAAACCTCCGTAAACGTCTTAGGCGCTGGGTTCCGGAAATGGAGAGTCGAGGTCAACCCCGATAAGAGTCAGTTGGTTCTCTTCTCAAGATCCCGTCGATTCGCACCCCCTCCCCAGTCCGATCACTATGTATGGCAAGCCGATCCTTTGGGAGAAGCGAGCTAAATAGCTAGGTGTGATCCTCGACCACCACCATCCATACCTTCAGTGAGCACACAAGGATAGCTCGTTTGCGCGCCGCCTTCGCTCTCGGTACACTCCACTTCCTATTAACTGCCCGCAGTAAACTGTCTCTCAAATGAAAATTGCGCATCTACACCGCAGTCATCCGTCCCAGCGACGCCCTAAGCCGAGGTTCGTACCCCGCAGGGGGTGCCATTAGCGTGTTGTCGTCTAGTTTGTAAGTGTTTTAAGCGTTGGTTGGGGGCCTTAATTTATTAGGGCAACCACATGCATGTCCGGTTAGGCAGCCGACAACCTCCTAGGTTGAACTGCGAAAAGACATACAAAAAAAAAAAAAAAACAGACCATACAGATTGCGGCGTGTCGCTGACGCGCTGTCTACACAAGCCTTTATTTGTGTTTAAACTGATATTTAAATAACATACATAAACTCATGTTTCTGCCCATGTCGGTAGGCTGAAACTACAGAACGCCAGCTGCCACGATCCTTACATACTCCTTCTGCCTTGTTTATATTCATACATCCTGGTTATACACGCACGCCGCCGCCGGTTGCGAGTACTACGCACCTGATCTTTCTGAAGAACGTCACCAATAAAAACATAAAAATAATAATAATATTATTATTTTAATAATTATGGATTTAATAGTACATGCATTCATTGTACCTACAATTGTACCTAAATAAGAAAATGAATCGAATATTCAAAATATGTATGACTCAGATTCTTGTCTAAGTTTAGATCTGACTCCAACCGAAATAAATGGTAGCACCTGGAGTTCAGAGATTCAAATCTATACAAATACTATAAAGAGGAAAAAAATTGTTTGTAAGTTTGTATGTTGGGGTATCTCTGGAACTGCCAGACGGATTTCAATAATTCTTTTTGCATTTGATAGCCCAGTTCTTGAGGAAGGCTATAGGCTATTTAACACCACGCTAGGACCCTTAGGAGCCGAGCAAAAATAAAAAAAGTCAGTAGGAACGCTGAGCTAAAACGAAGTGATAGCGCGGGCAGGCGATGCAATGCGACGGGGTGGATCGGCGGAACCAGAAATTTTACACGGACAGTGTCGCGAACGAAAGCTGGTACATAATAAATAAACAATTATTATGAAGAGAAAGATTATTCCATCGTTAATAGTCGCAAGTGCTACTGCTCAGTATGAGATCCTGGGTTTGATTCCGAGGTCAGGCAGTGTTATTGGATATTTCCATTAGGAATCTCTTAGCAGCAGCCCGTAGTCTGGATTTGTGCCCGAATAATGGCAATAGGCTCGCCCCTTATTACGTGGGACGTAAACATAGCTGATGAATTATGGGTATACTACAGGTATACCTCTACTTCAAACCTTTCGGGGAAAGACAGGCGTTAAATTATAAATGTCTCGAAGATAGTGACGTCCACCAACTGTACAAGTTGGTGATGTGACATCCACCAACTTAAAAGAAAAAGAAAGAAAATACGTTTATTTGCGGTAAACATGACGCAAAGAAAAATACACAAACACAAAAAAGAACGAGTTGGAGGAAAATATGCGTCACATTCACGCAAAACGGCCCGCAAACTTGTACTGTGCCCGCGTGGTGGATTACGGCCCACTCCCTCTCATAAAGAGGAGGCCTGTGTGCCAGTAGTGGGACCGTTATAGGCTGATTTTATAAGGTAGAAGCGGACCTGACAACATAGGGTGCGGCCCGTTCCTAATTTATCCGTACAACCTAACCTTGAGTCTCATTCATTAATGATCGGCCTATGACCTACCAGCACAGTACGTTATGATGTCGGCAGTAATATTGATTGTGTCTTCCTTTTATGCGACATCGGGGCATCACAAAACTCGTATTAGATATCTCATATGTACTAATACTAATATGCAAGGCAGATGTGAGTGGAAACGCCCCTTAATATCGACTTTTGGGATGACGGCAGATTGAGTTCATGCTGTCGCATGTCGTAAGATAGCGATGATTACGGGAGAGATTTTTGATATTTATTTTGTAAATAGCATAAAAAGGATACTTACAAGAAAACTACATGAGGTCGATATTTCCTAACTGATTACTCTGGGAAGAAACTCTAAAACAAACTCGAGGTCAGAGTCTCTTTTAAAGTCCAAATTAGTGTCTGAAATGGTCTATTGAGGAAAGAACCACACAAATTTGAGTGGATCTGTCCAGTTACTGGTCACTGCACGCACTTGTCAGTAATCGTGTAGCTCAACTCAGAACTTTCGGAGCTCAACGACTCGACGAACAGTGCCAAATAAAGGACATTTGGGTAAACTGCATAAGTACTCAAACTTCGGACGGACAACCGTCGATCGATAAAATGAACAAAAAAATAAAAAAGACCCACTTTCACAGTAATTCCAATAATAATGATAAACGCTGAGGCACTGTGGCGTAAGCTACGTGAAGATACCAGCTTGCCTAGTAACATCATAAAATTGTTTAAATATTGGTATAATAATCAACAAAACAGTGTGAAGTGGGAGGGGTCGTTTTCAGATGTGTATCGGTTGGAGTGCGGGGTGAGGCTTGAGCTCACCTCGACTTTTAAATCTGTACATGAAACGGCTGATCGTGAAGCTCAGCAACACTAATATCGATTGTCATATAGATGGAGTCTGTGTAAATAACATTAGTTATGCTGACGATATGGTGTTGCTGAGTCCATCGATCGATGCCTTGAGGCGACAGATGTCAATCTGTGAAGCATACGCGGTATCTCAAGGACTCAAGTATAACACCAAAAAGAGCGAAATTATGGTTTTTAAAGCAGGTGCTATAGGTTACCCAACTATACCAGAGATATCGCTCTGCGGATAGGGTGCCCAATTATTAGTACTTGGGTCATTGGGTTTCAGACGATTTGAAAGATGATAAGGACATTGACAGGGAACGTAGATCGCTGTCGGTACGCCGCAACATGCTGGCCCGCAGGTTTGCGCGATGTACTGAGGCGGTTAAGATTACTTGGTCTAGATCTTTTTGCTCGTCATTTTATACGTGCAGCCTGTGGACTAGTTATAGTTTGCGTGCATATAGCGATCTACGTGTCCAGTATAATAACGCACTCAGGATCCTGTTGAGGCTGCCATGGCGATGTAGCGCGTCAAAGATGTTTGCGGAAAGGCATATAGATGGTTTTGCGGCCCTCATACGTAAAAGAAGCGCTTCTCTGCTTGCTCGTCTTCGTGGCGGTACCAAGAGTACCTTGAGTTTATTCACTGATTGATGGGAGTCTCCAATGCTGCGACATTGGATGAAACTCCACCATGAATGAATCGTGTATGTCTACTAACACTAGTTTTTAAGACCATTGTTACTAACACTATGGGCGAAGCCTGAAATAAATGATATAATAATATCCGTGTATTTTATATATAAAACATTGGTCAGGCAGGGGCCATAACCGTTCCATAGTTCTTGGTAACCAGTCCATCTTAGCCACAGAAACCCATAGTTTAATAATTATTTTTGTTTCCATATCCTGCAATAGTCCAACACCAACCGGGGATTGTCCTTGGGTGCACTTGCACAGTGTATACAGGGATAATCGTCGGTTGGTGCCTCATTCCATTTAAAATTGTCTAATTGGCCTCTGCGAGTTGGATTCAGCTCCTTGTACGCCTTTCAAAGGACCGGGATCCCATGACCCCGAGCTATGTTAACATATAAAAATAATAATAATACTTAATAAAGCAAATATCCATGTCTGTCCTGGTCAGCCCTTTGACAGACAGATAGACGGACCTTGGCTTATAGGGTCTCGCTGGCACCCTTTGCGAACAGAACCCAAAATCATAGCCCAAATGTTTTTTTACTGCACGTGTTATTTAACGGACACAAGCACTCGCGCGCAACTTTCAAGTCTTTCGTTCTCAGTTGATAAGCTAGTCATTGACCTGCTTATCTACTATTAATATTATGTAAACAACACTTTTCTAGCTATGATTTATGTGATAAATAACTGCCCTACCCATCATTATGATATTTTTTTTTTTGGATGGGAAATCATCAAATGACCTCTCCAGCTCTGGGCGGAGCGGAAGGGCGTGTCAGATTCTTACTGACTAAGACCCATCCGTGTTCCTTCAGTTGCCTGTGCGCCAAGGCCACGGTAACTCTTTCGAACAATCCGCGACCCCGGCAGGATTATACAAATACCTACTGTTTATTTCTCTATGGAAAGACCCGAACAACATGCTAAAAGGTCAAATTTCACAATTTTCCCTGTCTGCAAGCGTCATAAGGATGACTATGTATGATGCAAGTTAAAGTTTGTATGATTTATTCAACTAACCCGTTCTGACGTGACGTGGCGCAAATTGGTTAATGTCTTGTCTGACGTATTTCTTTTGACTCAAGCACTATCATCATCATCATATTATGCCTAGCCTTTTCCGAACTATGTCAGGGTCAGCTTCCAGTCTAACCGGATGCAGCTGGATACCAGTATTTTACATGGAGTGACCGCCTATCTCACCTCCACAACCCAGTTTCTGGGTAACACGATAACCCTTGAAAAGACTGGTTGTCAGAATTTCGTGATTCCGGCGACCGGTAACGTCTGTCAAAGGTCCACGAATGACAGCCGGGACCAGCGGCTTATCGTGTAACTTCATTATCTTCTTCCTGTCCTTGTCCTATGTTACATGGGGTCGGCAGAACAGGTTCTTTTTCCAATTCAGCCATCACTCATATCATTCACTCCCTTTAAGGGTTCCGTACCCTAAGGGCAAAACGGGACCTTATTACTAAGACTCCGCTGGCCGTCTGTCACCAGGCTGTATTTCACGAACCGTGATAGTTAGACAGTAGAAATATTCACAGATGATGTATTTCTATGGCCGCTGTAACAACAAATACGAAAAAACAGAATAAAATGAATATTCAAGGGGGCTCACATACAACAGACATGATTTTTTTGCCGTTTTTATAGATAATGGTACGGAACCCTTCGTGCGCGAGTCCGCCTCGCACTATGCCGGTTTTTTCTTTTATATCAAAATTCATTTATTAAAATTGTTCTGGGAATCAACACTTGTTGAAAGTCAAAATTACATAAGACAGTCCCCCAAAACGCCCGCCCTTCAGCAACACCTATTAGTGTTTTAGCTGGAAAGAAGTGGCGCAACAAACTCCCAAGCAACACATCTGTCTGTTAAGTTCGAAGAACTCACATAAATCATCTAAAAATCTTTTGTATTTTTTCAGGTAATACCATGTGTCCACCCGATCCCCGGGGGTATGTACCCTGGTCGCATGATCAGGGTGCAGGGTAGCCTCCCCCCTGGCGCTCAGAGGTAAGTCTTCATCATAACGCCCTGGCTTCTTCACTCGTGTCGGTACGAAGTATACAAGAATAACTCATGCCATGATTCAAAATATTAGCCAGTCAGCAAAGTAAAACATCGTGAGGAAACCGGGATGTCCTAGATCCAAACATTCGAAAACATGTGACATCCACCAACCCGCACTGGGCCCGCGTGGTGGATTATAGTCCACTCCTCACAGAGAGGAGGCCGCAGTCCCAGCTGTGAGAATATTGTAGGGTGCATGGTATTCCAGGGTGCGTCCGGTGTACATAAACTGAGTTGTATACAGCTTTTCCAATATAACTAATTCGTGGTCTCCTGGGTTCGATTCCCGGGTCAGGTCGACTGCAGTGCTTGTTTTATTTAATTTCATTTAAAAATGGCACTTTTGGATAAGGAAAAATCATGATTTATTACCGAGCCCAAAGTCAAATCATTTATTTCAAATTGCCTCATAAAAGGCACTTTTGAACGTCAAAATTTACAAGAAAATAGAATTTATTCTAGTTGCCCCTTCCAAAAGGTAGTTTCGTATGGAAAAGAATGAGCAAGAAATTCCACAGTTACTCTTTAAAAAAATGTTTTACAATATTATGTAGGTTCACATTAATTATATAATTATATGTGAAGACGATGCCCTTGGTACCAGTCTGGATTTCTGTCTGGTGGCAGCCTCGCCCTTACATGGACTTAAAAATTACTAGCGAAATGAGTGCACCTCTGCAAATCCTCAAAGGAATACAGGAGTAATTATCATTATCTACAGCCCGACTTTACCCACTGCTGGACACAAGCCTCTCTTTTCTTGTGCAAATCTCCACGCTCCTGTGCCAGCCTCATCTAGGGCCCAATTTAACATAACTGACAACTGGACAAATTTGCCAAAAAAATTGATAATTGGCACATTTTCACGACAGATTTTGTTTAATAAAGCAGAAAATTTATGAATGAAACTTGGATGGATTGTCAGATTTTCGCCTGACAATTGGGCCCTGGTTCATCTTCACGCGGTGAAAGGCGTTATATTATTATCTTTTCTTCCCCAGATTCGCCATCAACCTCCAATGTGGTCCCAACACGGATCCTCGGGACGACATCGCCTTACATTTGAACTTCCGTTTTCTTGAGATGTGCGTCGTACGGAACCACCTGTCGGCTATGAACTGGGGGGTTGAGGAGACGAACGGTGGCATGCCTCTGAATAGGGGGGACCAGTTCGAGGCCTTGATTCTGTGTGAGCCTCATTCATTGAAGGTGAGGAACGAATTGTTTTTTGAAGTGGAAAGTTCTTTAGCCCCGTTGTTATTTGATACTCGATGAAACGAAGAAGCGACATTAAAAAGAGACAAATACATACATGTATAGGATTTAACGTGCGAGAGAATGAGATAGAATACATTCATACTTGAAGTTCATATTCTTAAATATAGTATGATGTTGAATTATGAATCGTAAAAAGACAAATCTGTTAATTCAAATATTTAGTCAGATATTCAGGCTGTAAAAAAACCAATCACAAAGCCGCCATCTAAGCATTCTGTATATCAAACTAAGTAACTTTGTGCAAATATAATTGCCGAGAAACGACTTGTGTTTTGGTGTGAAAACTCGCTGTTTACAATAAATAGTTCGCAATATATAGCACGCAAACCATTGTGCTTATGGGTGCCTGCAACGAAAACTCGCTGTTTACGATAGTTCGCAATGTATCGCACGCAGACCATTGTGCTTATGGGTGCCTGCAACGAAAACTCGCTGTTTACAATAGTTCACAATGTATCGCACGCAAAGCATTGTGCTTATGGGTGCATGCAACGGTACAGGGATAATGAGAGTATTTAAAGTTAAGTTATAATATTTAAAATTTGTTCTCGTAAAAAATCTTTGGAACTTTGACCTTCAATATCTCTGTAACCAGAGGGTTCCCAGGTGTTATGTGTTCTGACTTGATATAGGAAAGAATTTGTAAACTGATGAACGTAAAAAATACTATTGTACAATAAAGTGTACAATAAATAATTACACCTACTTTAATAGACTGCCTCGTTGATGTAGTGGACACTAGCGCTACTGCTGATCATGAGGTCCTGGGTTCGAATCCCGGGTCGGGCAGTGTTATTGGGTTTTTCCATCTGGAATTTCTCAGTAGCAGCCCGGAGACTGGATTTGTGCCCGGTTGATGGCAATAGGCTCGCCCCCTATTACGTGGGACTTAAACATAACTGGCGGAATGTGGGTGTACTACAGGTACACCTCTGCCTAATACGTCGTGGAGTACAGGTATGGTGTTATGTAAATAATGCTTGATTATTTGTGACCACCAGGTAGCTCTAAACGGTGCTCACTTCTGCGAGTTCACTCACCGAATTCCGATGCAGAGGATCTCGCATCTGACCGTGGATGGTGACGTCATGATACAGCTCATCAGCTTCGAGGGAGCCCAGCCTCCGCCGCAGCAGATGTATATGGTGTGTAAACGTTCTACATCTACCCCACTTTTGCACATTATGGTAGTTACTCTAATGGGCAAATGTTGGGTAGACGTGGGTAGACGTTGGGTTGAAAGAAAGAAATATATTTAATTTGGGACACGCACAGGAAATCCAATAAAAAAAGAAAAATTAATTTAATAATAAAAAATATAAAAAAGGAGCATTTAAAACTAACAATAAAACATACAACATAACAATAAAATTAAAAGTAAAAATAAAAGACCTGTGCGAGGCCAAAAAGGCTCCTATCTCAGCATAGTGCTGCGATATTTTAAAAAAAGGCCTAATTTTCTATCTTTTTTTTACTCGTGCAAAACAGCTAGTATCAATACAAGATTATAACAAAAAATCTTCTATTCCAGTCGGAGCCCCCCGCATATGGCGCGTACGGACAACAAGGGCCTCCGCCTCCGGCCTACGGAGCACCTGGTGGCTACGGTCAAGGACAAGGTAGGGACAATTTATTATGTACACTTTAGGTAATGATGCGAACTATGGGTTAATATGGAAACTATGGGTTAGTATGGAAACTGGGTTAATATGGGAGCTTTGGGTTAATATGGTAACTGTGGGTTAATATGGAAACTATGGGTTAATATGGAAACCGTGGGTTTATATGGAAACTGTGGGTTAATATGGAAACTATGGGTTGATATGGAAACTATGGGTTAATATGGAAACTATGGGCTAATATGGAAACTGTGGGTATTATATGGAAACTATGGGTTGATATGGAAACTATGGGTTAATATGGAAACTGGGTTAATATGGACACTATGGGTTAATAATGTTAATATGAGATACCGACAACCAAATACTACTAGACGCACTCATCATCTGCCTGCCTTTCCCAACTATATCGGGGTCGGCTTCCAGTCTAACCGGATGCAGCTGAATACCAGAAGGCCAATTCCCGTACCTAAAAACGTTCAACATTTAGTCGCAATTTCATGTCAGCGGCAATTAATGCCAGAAACTAGTCAAAATTTTACGAAAATTAAAGTATTTTTGACGCGTACGTTCTTAAACATACGGGAATTGTCCATCAGTATTTTACATGGAGCGACTGCTTATCTGACCTCCGCAACCCAGTGGCTGGGTAACACCACGCGGTAAGACTGGTTGTCAGACTTTCGGTCTTGCTGACTACCGGTAACGACTGTCAAAGATCTACTAATGACAGCCGGGACCAACTCAGGCTTCTAGACGCATTGTAGTATGTAAATAAAAAATCTAGCGACACAGGTGAATCCACGCGGGACGCGACTACGCTCGTCGATTTTTTTAATGATTAAGAAGTCGCGTTTCGTCCCGTATCCCGCGCGGAATTCCCTCGGTTTGGGCAGAGTATAAATAGTTAGAGAGAAAAGCTTTCGGCCAAAAAAATTGCGTTAAAATTAGGTAGTTATTATTGGGAGAGAATTTCCGAAAATTAAAAGAAAAATCTAGCCCTCTAAACTTTAAATAATTGCTCAATATAATATATGACGGTGTTTCGGGAAGACCTTGGATAGAGTATTCAAAAATTTTCTTTTGAAAGTAATTTAAAAAAAATGTAGAATATTTTTTTATATAAACATCTCGCACACCAGTTACAAAGGCGGAGTTAATGCCTTAAGCGTTCTCTACCAGTAAACAAACGGTGGTGTAGAGATAAGATGGCAGGTGCTCTGTTTGAGAGGAAATAATAATTATAATAATAATAGTTCCTCTCTCTGGAGCCCTGATCGCCGGTAGCTTGGACCCTGTTCCCGATACCGGTGGGCCACTATTTTTTTATATGTTTAAATGTTTTTATATTTTTTATATTCTAATATTTAAAAATATAATTTATATGTACATACTGAAATAAAGGAGGTAATAATAAAAAATATAAATAAAATTAGAATATTAAAGGTATTGCAGTAATATTTGGTTGTTTTTCAATTATTTTCGTAGATTTTGATTACTAGAGGTTCATGTAGGAAATGGTATATTTGGGATGTCTTGCATACTTCCGTTTTGAAATGCCTGCCGATGCTGTTTTTAATAAAGGCTACTAATAATATACTAACATTTTTATTAAAATTAGGTTTCTACTCTACTTCAAGCTGTAGTGAATCGAATGTAAAGCTATGGATAATTAAACTAATATATTGATTGTAACAATATTTTGACTTAAAAATGTCTCCGTGGAGTTTTTTGTTTACTCAACTCGTCGAAGGATGATACATTTTATATATATTTTTGTAAATTGGTTAAAAACACTTTTAAAAGTTCAAAATAAATTATTTTTGAAAACTTGATGAGTTCGGTGTTTCATATCAGACTACTCTAACGCCGAAACAAACCCAGAGATGTTATAGCATTCGGTTCGCTACTGTCCATAGAACCCTACCTTTATGTTTTAAGCATGCTTATTCTGCATGATTTTATTTTATTAAATGTAGCTGTACCTACTATATAGCTTATAAGCTTTATTATGTAATATATTAATATATAAAAGTGCATATTATGTTATAAATACGATTTAAATAATGTCAAATTAAAAGTTAGTTACTGAAGTTAATAACTGGAATTTTAACTGTTATGAGAGGAATTTTTATATTAATTAATAAGAATAATACTTTGACCGGTTATTAAAAAATTATTTACATGTAGTTTTTTTTATATTAAAATATTTAATATAATTTTTAATTTTTTTATCATTTCTCTTTTTCTCAACAGAACTTTACATTAATTTTATTTTGGTGGAAGTTTAATCATTTATCAACTCCGTCCGGTCAAAGTGCATTTTGGTTAGTCTTTAACATTGCCCGTTTTCCCAAAACGCGAGTGTTTTTGTACAAAATACGAAAAAGGTAAGTATACCTTTTTGTAAATAATGAACCTATATTTTTTATTATTATATTTTTATATCGTGACGTCTTTGAATGAAACGTGTTTGTACTGTGTATCGAATGAGGGTGTGGGATCTCTGTGTTTGTATGGTAAAGTCAGAGAAATTAATTGTTAAAAAAAATTCTACCAACTTAACTTGGCTTTACCTATATTAAAATGACAACTGTCATTCTTTGACAGTTGTATTAAATAGCTATAACACGGCAAATTGACATAGGTTGTCAGTTTGTTTAACAATTAATTTCCCAGACTGCATAAATAAGGGTTTTTGCAGCGTTAATAAACAGTATTTTATGCATGATTACAAAAATACTGTCTCGCTTCAAACGGGTTGCACTTTCTGTACTAATAATTATATATTTTGCATTCTGACAACATTATTAACAGTGCTAACACTTGTCAAATTCTTGGTTTAAGCTCCTAAATACACACATCAAAAGAGTCTAGGGATCAAAGTATTTTAAAAATATTTTTTAAAGTATTTTAAAAATATTTTTTATTGCCATAAAAATGTCTATTTAGATTAATTTAATAAAATTTTTTCATATCTGTAGATCGACGAAAGTACGTATTTTTTCTTATGCTGGATTTTTCACCTTTGTTGACATAAAAAATTGAGAAAATAATAAAAACAAAAGCTTTTATTGCGTGTAATAAATAATTAGTAGTCTGTATTTCCGCCGTTAACGCGTATAACACAATCGCAACGATTCGGAATACTTAATATGAGTTCATCCAAGTCACGTTGCGGAATGGACGCCCACGTCCGTTGTAACAGGCGAAAAAGACTTTCTGGTGTGTGTACGGCATCCATATTTGGCGGAGCTCTTCTTTGAAGCATATCCCATGCGTGCTCAATCGGATTCAAGTCAGGCGACTGAGCAGGCCGTGGTAGGACATTGATATTAGCTGCGGCAAGTGTGTTTGCCACGACTCTGGCAGTGTGTGGACGTGCATTATCATGCATAAGCAGAAATGAAGCATCAAATTGGATGAATGACAACATCTGAAACAATCGTTTCAGCGTAAATCTGTGCATTGAGATTGCCTCTGATCCAAATCAGTTCGGTTCTTCCGCCGATCCAAATACCAGCCCATTTCATGATTGTTCCACCACTGTATGCATGGACTTTCTGGCATGATTTTAAACGTTCTCGTCATTCTGGGGTCCTCCAATACCGTGTACGTCTAGTATCTGGCCTCATACCAAAGCGAGATTCGTCAAAAAACACACAAAACACCACTCTTCTTCTGCCCAATTTCTGTGTTCACGAGCCTATTGTAAACGGGCTCTGTGATTGCGGGGCTCAATAGGTGGTACACGTAGCGGCCGTTGGGAACGGGGATTGACTTCATGCAAGCGATTTCTTATGGTTTCATCGCTTTAAACATCCCTGAAGAGCTATGAAACCTCGTAACCAGCATCATCGCGGTCATTGTACGATTTCGTCGAGCAGTAGGTAATTTGTATGTAACGATCTTGTCTTCGTGTGGTGATGGGAGCTCAACCTCCATGTCGCTCTGCCACGCTGCCAGTGATGCGGTAACGTGTCCAAAGTCGACTAACACTGCGTAGTACCCAGAGCGATTGCCACAGCACGTTGCCGAGAACAAGCTTCCGACATTCCCACGGCTCTGATAATTTATACTCGGCTCAAATGAGGTTTTCTCTCCACAATAACGTTCTTTTATTTTGATGCCACTCAGAAGTATGGCAGAAATTTGACTGATTTGGTCTCAAACCCGTCGCAGGATTATATAGGAATACGACTTGACCGAAGATTTTTATCTTTTGACTGAAATTCAAAAACTATTCCCGTTTCAAATGACGAAATTTAATAAAAAGTATCCCTAAGAGTTACAAAACATCTGTACAGTAATACCCCGGACTTACGCAATAGGTGGGACCGGGCGATAACCGTGTAAGTCGAATTCGCGTAAGTCGGGGTTCAAGTTTACGCTACTATATAAAAATACTGGACTACAGGTGATTCCTCCAAAGTAGTCCACGAAATTTAAAAATTCTTATATTTTTGGCAAAGAGATTTTGAATTTTGCTGGCTTTGAACCTAAGTAATGCTAAAGAACATTTTCACAATTTTCTCAGTTCAGAAACGTGTGTATACTGATTAATGATCTGTTAAATTTATAACGATTGTTTCAGTATTTTAGGCGTGAAAAGGTAACAGACAGAGAGACATTTATAATATTAAGTATTGATTCTATTGGCTATAATCTACAAAACTAATACAAGTCTAGAAAATGTTGCCTTTGACGGTCTAAAATAGCCTCAGACTAGGTATTTAACACTAAACTAGTTATCGGGGTCAAGGTTAACTTCGATCTACCTTTGTCTTTGAAGTGACCGCCACATATGTTAGAATTATTAATTACAAGGTCAATGTTTAACGCGTCAATGTTAAAAGGTATACTGGTATACAATTCGCGCCTGTAAAACGGCACATTAAGATCTAGAAAAAGTAGTATACAGCTATCTGTGTGACAGTCATCATCTGTGTGACAGTCACCATCTGTGTGACAGTCATCATCTGTGTGACAGTCATCATCTGTGTGACAGTCACCACCTTTGTGACAGTCATCATCTGTGTGACAGTCACCATCTGTGTGACAGTCATCATATGTGTGACAGTCATCATTTGTGTGACAGTCATAATTTGTGTGACAGTCATCATCTGTGTGACAGTCACCATCTTTGTGACAGTCATCATCTTTGTGACAGTCATCATCTTTGTGACTGTCATCATCTGTGTGATAGTCAACATCTGTGTGACAGTCAACATCTGTGTGACAGTCATCATTTGTGTGACAGTCACCATCTGTGTGACAGTCATCATCTGTGTGACAGTTATCATATGTGTGACAGTCATCATCTGTGTGACTGTCATCATCTGTGTGACTGTCATCATCTTTGTGACAGTCATCATCTTTGTGACAGTCATCATCTTTGTGACTGTCATCATCTTTGTGACTGTCATCATCTGTGTGATAGTCAACATCTGTGTGACAGTCAACATCTGTGTGACAGTCATCATTTGTGTGACAGTCACCATCTGTGTGACAGTCATCATATGTGTGACTGTCATCATCTGTGTGACTGTCATCATCTGTGTGACTGTCATCATCTGTCTGACTGACAACATCTGTGTGACAGTCATCATCTGTGTGATAGTCATCATCCGTGTGACTGTCATCATCTGTCTGACTGCCACCATCTGTCTGACTGTCACCATCTGTGTGATAGTCATCATCCGTGTGACAGTCATCATCCGTGTGACAGTCATCATCCGTGTTTACCAGACTATGTTAGGTTCGGCTTCTAGGCTAACCCGAAGCCACTGAATACCAGTACTTTACATGGAGCGACTACCTATCTGACCTCCACAACTTAGTTACTTGGTAACACGATACCCCGGGTAAGACTGTTTTCAGACAGTTGTCAGAGGTCACAGTCTCTTTTAAAGTCCAGACATAATCTTGGTCAGATCATGTGAAGACCATCTGAATTGGTGTTTTGAGAAAAGAACCACACAGATTAAGTGAACCTGTCCAGGCCAGTAAACGCATTTGTCAGTAACCGTGCAGCTCAACTCAGGACTTCAGGAGCTCATCAATTCGACGAATAATAGCAAAGAAAGGACATTTGAGTATATCACAACTGTCATACTTTGACAGTTGTATAAAATGGTTATCTTATAACACGGCAATTTGACGCAGGGGCTTTTCAATTAAATTCCCTGGCTGTAAATAGATGTATACAAGCAGTTGTTTTTTTTCCATTTATTTCGAATATACTATTACATGTGAAAATAACAAAGCGTCCGATTTACACATGAAACAATCTTAAGCACATTTTCAAATGATTAAATTTTTTATTTCACTCTAAAACACAGTCGACATTTTTCAAAATGATTTAAAAACACAAGATTATGCAAAATTATTATATATATATCGATGCTGTCTATGCTTTTAGAACGATATTTAGAATCGGTGTTCTTGTCGAAATTGTTTTTTTTTTTTTTGTTGCCAATACTCTGTTTTATTTATTTTTTGTAATATTTCCTTTGCTCCAGGCTACTACTGACACGCTTTCGATAGCGGAGAGAAAAAATACAGGTATTGTAATAATTTTATTTAGTGGTTTTTCAAAGATTTAAATCATAGATTCGCCCTGCCGCGTCAAAAAGATGGTCGCGTTTCTGTTTCTTTTTGACACCTCTGACACAAACAATGTCGCACGGACGACAAGATTGTCATGGAAACGCAATTATTATTGTGTGAGCTCACTCTTCTCAGCATGGACATTTTTCGCGCGAAGGTACGGTGAGGGCAAATCTAACGATTTAAATCTTTGGTGGTTTTTATAATTTTACTATGGCCCATATTTTAGAACGATGTGCAAGCATAAATATTGCGTCAAATCGGTCAGATTTCATCTAATAAATAAATAAAAACCCATTCTATAACTGTCCCACTGCAGGGCAAAAGCTCTTCTCATACACAGAAGGCACGAGCATTGATCACCACGCTTGCTCAAGATAGATTGACGATTTCAAACTTATAATAACTAGATTTCATATAGTTAATAATTTATGTGAGATCTTTTTAGAATATGGACCTAATTGCTATACATGTACAGTTAACAGCACATCACTGGGACCACATGCACTTCGAAAATTGCCCTTACTATTACGACATAAAGGCGCTGACTTTGTTTAATTGTTACCATTGATGACTGGTTGACTGTACAATATAGTCTTGAATTAACTTAAAACAGTGTATACCATCACAGTACCAATTAGTTTAGTACAGACCGCGAGGTCTAAGCTGAGCTTTGCATTTGTATGAGTGCGCATAGAGATAGTGTAGGTGTGACGTCGGTCTAGAGCGCGACGCGTGCTTTGCTTGGTTTAAACCGGTTTATACTTCTTTTTGGCAACCGGCCTGAGGCGCGGTGCGTCCCTCGCGCGACGCAACTCCGCCGCGCATCTCACACAAATGCAAAGCTCAGCTTAGACCTCGCGGACTGTAATTCTTTAGTAATGCTGCAATTAGATTTTGTGGTAAGCTTCTTTAGAGTTTGAGCCATTCCTCACCGGGATGCCATGGCGACGTCGCCAGGCCGCGTTGCCAACTTAATCTATATAGCATACGCGGTGGCAGGGACATGACGCGCATCCTGTTACAATGGATTCAGTACACGATTCTGAAACCCCTGCGTTGAAATTTTTCGACGGTTATAAAAAGAAATTAAGCTGTTCCATACGTTTCCACCGCGCAGGTATTGCATTTTTCTATGGATCAGCAGATTTTTTTTATATTAGACGAAATATTCTTCGCTAGGGGGTCTAGAATCGTGTGCTGAATTTATGGTTACAGTTTGCGCGGTATGTCCCTGCCACCCTGTGTAGAGGATGGGTCACCTAGGGTGCGCTTGATTACGAAGCCAACCATATATTTTGCGACGCGACCTGGCTGCGCCGCCATGGCGTCCCGGTCTCTTAGGGAGATAAGTAATAAAGATTCCCCTTCTTTTGGGCTCTGCCGCAGTCGAATAAAAATTAGAAGCTTATCTCCAGTTAATTGCAGTCTAGTGCTGGTTTAAGGCCTTTCCTAGTTTATGCTGAAACATTCAAAAGTTTACAAGGATCTTTCTGTATCAACTTAAAAAGGGCAATGGATTCAGATTTAATGTGCAGCCCAAGGGTCAGCGTACACGTAAAAATACTGCACAATAGTTGAGAAATTGTTGAGAAACTGTCAACACAGTTCCGGTTCAGGGGGCTTCCCTCGAAGTCCGTCAATGAAGAAACGGGTTCGTCCGGAAGTAGTTATATTTATGGAATGAACCCTACTCCTGATTAATAACTTTTTGGTACAGGAATAAACACATCGGGAGTAAAGACAACTGTCAAGTGGAGTTGTTATTCATTTTTAATTCGAACCTCGAAATAATCTTACATCCGTAAGTGATACGGAGTAGGAAACCTCCGTAACTACGGATTCCGTGCTTAGGGGGTTAACCCCAGGGCTCATTTTTAGCTCCCCCACCCGTATTTGTCACAGGTGGACTTTAGTATGTCCTCTAGAGCGGTGACGTCAAATATTTTGCTATTTTCAATTACTTATACGTTATAGTAATATTGATACGAGTTTTTCGTTAGAGTTGAAATTTAGTTTTAATACTTTAGATTAATACATATCTTATAACTTGTCCGCCCAGTTATTACACTTTGTTGGCCCCGTCCCTCCCCCTCAACATGTGGCTCCGTGTCCCCCCTTCAATTTATGGATGGGCCCTAAGTGCTCCGATGGGTGAACTAGTTCATATCAATCTTTCGGACAGCCCGACACCTGCGAGTGCGCGTTCGCTTATATGAATATGACATACTCGCGCGCTCAATCAAGTCGTCTTTGTACATCATAATTTATGTACAGTATTTTTATTTCACGAATCGACACGTGCTTCACTCGTTGTAACTAAGTGTACAAACACGCTGTGAATGTGTGCATGAGCGTCAGTACATAACAGACGCACCTACATACACACCCCCACACACGCGCACCCACACCCACACCCCACCCCACCCACCCCCCACCCCACCCACCCCCCACCCCACCCACCCCCACCCACACCCACATACACACGCACACACACACACGCACACACACACACACACACACACACACACACACACACACACACACACCATTGTCACGGACGGTACCGATAACTCCTGCGCTTACAAACATTCACAGCAAGTTTGTACACTTTGTAAATACAAGTAAAGCGTATGTCGCTTCGTGAGATAAAAATATTGAAAACGGTCGCGTAATCGCCTATTCGCGCGACAGTCACTTTTAGTTAGAACGCAGGGGAAAACCCTGACCCTGAAGTGTGTGGTTAGACAACGAAGTGGTATTGTTTTAAGAAAAAAAAAAAAAAACAATTTTAAGCATGTTTATTGAAAAGAGTTAGTTAAATTGTATATTTTATTAAACTATTTTTTTTTATTTCAGGTGCCTTGTAAAATAAGAAGAAAATGATGGAAAACTTACTATTCAAATTATAACAAAAATCTTTTAAGACTCAAGATGGCACTAAATATTTTATAATTACAACTTATTTATGATTTTTTAACTGTAAACCGAATTTAAAGGAAATGTTTTATTGTGACACGAATCTCCTACATAATTTATATTTGTATATTTCTTATCTATAGTTATTATGAAGTTCGCCCGTGTGGTCAACATTGCCCGGGCAATGTGAAAGGGCGTTTGTCCACTGCAGCCGTCACCAGGACACGAGATTATTCGAACCGAACGTGACGTCTCGGTGACGGCTTTCGTTTGTCTACCGCGACCGGACTGACCGGACGGACCGGTTCATCACCAGCCTATAGCAGTCCACTGCTGGACATAGGCCTCTCCAATTGCACGTCATTCAGCTCTATTCTCGGCAACTCTCATTCAGTATGTTAGACAAAACAAAAGACGAGCAAAGGGGCCGGTGCGACGGCAGTGTGTGGACAAGATCAAAACGGTTTTTATATTACCGGCACATCAGCCCGTCATAATCTCGAGCCGAACTACTCGAAACTTTAGCGGCCGGGATGGAGGAGCTCCGGTGACAGACTAAGGTGGACAAGCAGCCATAGTAAATGTATGTCTCGCTACTTCGGCGCCGTCATCTCGTTCTCGGTGACGTCTCGATGACGGCTGCGGTGGACAAACGCACTAACGATACAAAAAACGCTTGGTTTGTACAGAATTATTGTGAAAGTGTTTTTATCTAATAATCATTTTTATTATAGCGTTTTTTCCTTTAAAATCGGTTTTTTCACCTTTTCTTATAATATAGCTTGCCGTGTTGTAATGTTTTAATTGTAGTCTTTTACAATCACTGTTTTTTTATATATATATATATTTTTTTTGTAATCAGGAAACGGTATTTTAAATACTTTTTTTAACTTGTTTTTGAACATCAATTGCATTTTATACTTGTAGCTATTGTTTGCTGCCTGTCTGTCTGTCTGTGTACCCAATTGTTCCTTATATTTCAAATAAAACCATAGTTGCACCTACAGCGATGCGATGCGATACAATTAGAATGTTAAATAAAATAAAAACTAAAAAAATAAGCAGTATCCTTTGTGCCCTTCTATCTTTATGTATTTTTCTCTTTTAAGTGTTTTGTGTGTACATAAATAAATAAATTATTACTTGCAATATGAAGCAATAACCTAGAATTGGGAAAGTACTGTTTCAATTATTTGTGTTGCGATCACTGCTAGGTTTTGCTAGCTAATTTTATTTGACCCTGTGTTATTACATTGTGTCGTTTTAGGCTGTCGTTTTTTTTTTATTTTTTATTATATTTAAACCCGGCTAATCATTAAAAAAGAAAAACTTTAATAATATTAATAGGTCCGTTAGTTAAATCGGATAGTGACAGGCAGCATTTCGTTAAAAATCATACTAACTAGTTTTAAGTCAAAATGTCCACTGAAGCCAAAAATTTCTTTATCTTAGAGGTGTTTTATTGGTTTTTGTTACGATAATCTCAATATTTTGCTGTACTTATAGCGAATAACATGTACATATTATATAAGCTAACAGTCTTAAAATAATAAAGATAATGTGTACATGTATATAAATAAGGAAGAGAAAAAATCATAGGGTATCAAAAAATTTGATCGGATCGCTGTCAACAGGAAAAGTGCTCAAAAGGCTGGCTGCATTCCCACGTAAAATGGCAATGATCCTTGGACCTAAAAATAGGCCAGCCCTCTGGTCACGTGAAGAGCCGACCAAACGTTCGGAGATATCTCGAAAAACAAAGTGGGTATTCGGACCCCATGGCCCTAGTTTTTTAACCCCAAACGGCTCGAACATGATAAACTCCCAATAAGTTTTAAAGTTTTTGCATTTTTAGTAATACTTTTAGTTTTAATAATTTTTCTTTTTTTTCAATAAAAATAATAATCATGGTATGAAGTTTCGAAGTTTTTCTCGAATTTTAAACTAAATTATTGAATAATTATTTTAACGAGTGAAATAATTTTTTTCGTGTGGTGAACACAAATCTTTTAAGGCGTCTGCCACCCGGGAGAAATACTTTATAATACCAGCCTACTCCCACTGCGGGGCTAAAGCCTCTTCTCAGATAGAGAAAGCACGTGCATTAATCGGGGCTAATGCTTCTTCTCAGATGGAGAAGGCACGTGCATTGATCAGTACGCTTGCTCAAGACTGGTTTTCCAAGTCCAGGTTTTCTCACGATATTTTCCTTCACTAATGTCAGTAATGAATGTCCATGATACGGACAAATACTTTATTTCACAATATTTTAAACTTTAAATCAATGAAACACCTCTTCTCCTATTTGGATTTTAGGATATTATGTTTTTTATTCTGATAATCTATAATTATTGTTATTATTTCGTACATAAATAATGTAAAAAAATAATAAAAGTTGAAAGATAAAATTTTAATGTTAGTAGAAACGTGTATTCCTGTTGAAAACGCATTTACGCTGTGCATTTAATAAAAAAAATAATTGGCCTATTTTTTTTTTTTCAAAATTTTACTTTTCTTTTGAGTGATTAGCTTGATTTTGTACTTAGGAAATTATTAAAACAGTAAGGTGTTGGACACTGTTTAATTAAATAAAAGCCTATTCTCAGTAAAAATATTTTAACCTCATAATTATTAATTGCGATTCCTAAAACTGATATCAGAAGCTTCACCCTATTGAATGTTTTTTTTTGTTTCATTCTACATTCACATTTCACATGACAAAATTACATAGGAATGAATGTTCATCTGCTCCTCTCATTTCATTTTTCGATCATGCTAGTGAAAGTTGCCGACTGCCGAAATCGAACATCGTTGGATCGGTTCACTAATGAATTCATCATTTACTTTTGATTCATTTTGTGTTCAGGCGTCTCATTTCGAGTGAAAGGTGCCGAATGGAATGCAAAAATAAACAAAAAAGTGGAGCGTTTGATATCGGCTTGACAGCACTACTAGAATGCAGTCTGTAGTCGCCGCTTGACTGCAGCAGCAGACAGTGTCGCTATCTACGGAAGTGTTTTCATAGCGGTACATAGAAGCCAGTTGTGTCGCTGCGGCCTGTCATTGCGGTTGGCTTTGCCGTTGCGGTCTACGGTCGGAATTGTACCTTTAGTCCAGGTTAGCACGGGAGATTTTTTATCGCCCACGGTATTTTCAACTCTCTGTGTTGAGCCGAGCATTGAGAATACAACAGAGTGCATCCCAGCGCGCCGAAAATATTCACTGTTGGATTTTCAATTCTCGGCGCTAAGCAGTGCGTTGAAAATCCAGCGCGCGATGAATAATCGCCGCGTTATGCGATCAGTAACTTTGTCTGTACAATTTAAAGTCGAACAACCCTTTTGCTGATAAATTGGGAATCCAACAGATTGCATCCCAGCGCGTCAAAAATATTCACTGTTGGATTTTCAATTCTAGGCCCTAAGCAGTGCGTTAAAAATCCAGTGCGTGATGAATAATCACCCCGAAAAAAAAAACGGGTTTCTGCGATTTGTAACTTACCCTGTACAATTTTATAGTCGAACAACGCTTATGCTGCTAAATAAAAATATTTTTAATTGCAAGTTTATGTACGAATTCATGTAGTCTCACAATGTTTGTAGTTACATTTAAAATGTAATAATGAAACTGTTGTATTACTTTTTGTATGTATTTTTGCATTATTTAATATTTTAAAGTTAATAAAAAATATTAAATTAATTTCTTGTGGTGTTTTTCTTTTTGTCGATTTCTTAATTCGTGTAAAATGTGGTAATTAATATGGTAAAATAAGATTAAAATTATGGTTTACATAGGTTTTGAAAAGTAGGCAGAAGTAATTGACAAAGAAACAAGGAAAATAATGAAAACCATAGAAGTAACATACAGTCCTTTTTACAGCTATTCTACCTCTAACAGCAGCAACCCAACAGCAACCTTAATGTAACAAAAATAAAGATCATAGTGATTTTGACAGACTTGTCACTGGCAGCAACCGTATTGAAAATAAAGGTCACTGATTTTAACAGACTTGTCAGTAGCAGCAACCGTATCGAAAATAAAGATCACTGTGATTTTGACGTACTTATCAGTGGCAACAACCGTATCGAAAATAATAAAGATCACTGATTTTGACAGACTTATCAGTGGCAGCAACCGTATCGAAAATAATAAAGATCACGGATTTTGACGGACTTGTCAGTGGCAGCAACCGTATCGAAAATAATAAAGATCACTGATTTTGACGGACTTGTCAGTGGCAGCAACCGTATCGAAAATAATAAAGATCACAGGATTTTGACGGACTTGTCAGTGGTAGCAACCATATCGAAAATAATAAAAATGACTGATTTTTACGGACTTGTCAGTGGCAGAAACCGTATCGAAAATAATAAAGATCACAGTGATTTTGACGGACTTGTCAGTGGCAGCAACCGTATAGAAAATAATAAAAAGACAGATTTTTACGGACTTGTCAGTGGCAGCAACCGTATCGAAAATAAAGATCATAGTTATTTTGACAGCCTTGTCAGTGGCAGCAACCTTATTGTACCGAAAATAAAAATCACTGTGATTTTGACAGTGATGCAAAATCAAAGGTAAAATAACTATGGAAGGACTGTAACATAAACATTATCACGCCTGTATTTCCCTAAGGGTTGGTCAGAAATGTATAGTAACATCCACATTTCGCCAGTTATGTTCAAGCCCCATCATCCCCTGTAATAGGGGGCGAGAAGAGATAATGAAAGTATTAACCGAATTAAATATGATTTCACCATAAATTTATTGTTGTAGGTATAGCTGTACAAGTGTACTAGGATCTATTAGCGCTTGGCTAAAATCGGAACTAACGCCGCCATCTTGTTTTTCAATACATTTCCTAGAACAAATTGCACAAATGTTTATTGACAGCGCCACCATGTCAATGTCATTGGAGCGCCAAAAGATTCTTGTGGCAGTGTAGTTCGTGGTTAATTTAAAAATCCATCCACTTTTTATATTGAAATTGCCAATTTACGATGCTAGGAGAAAATATAGAAAATAAATAAAACATTAACATTTTTACAATGATAGTGTACTGTCAAAAGACATTTTTGTGCTTACTAGAACTTACCTGACCTCAGAAATTGTATGTTATGTCTGTTCAAAAAGTATTTAATGAAAATGTAAACAAATGGATCAGAAAACTACCTGTAGATGCCAATTTGTAGTGCCACTTACAAATTGAGTGCTTTCATTTGATTATTTGAATACGTTAACCTGAAATTCTAATTTTAAATACCCATAAAGATGTATTTGATTTGACAATTGAGGTTAATTTTATAACCTCAATTTTCGTTGAAGATTGTCAATTGTAATTTGATAATGTCATTCAAGTGTTGGGAAAAGAGGTGAGATGTAAAGCTTGAACCTTTTAAACAAAGGTGAATGTGTTACTAATTC
The DNA here is from genome assembly GCA_917490735.1 of Dryobotodes eremita. NCBI lineage: Eukaryota > Metazoa > Arthropoda > Insecta > Lepidoptera > Noctuidae > Dryobotodes > Dryobotodes eremita. The sequence continues at coordinate 1,276,073 of OU823269.1, forward strand.
CCTTTATGAGTGATTGCGTAAGAAATTAACCCGCACCCTAATTGCGTAACACACTATCTATCACAATCTGAATCATTTTGGAGCCTATTGCTAATCCATTGCTTCATATGGTCGAAACATTTATCTGCTCAACAACGTAAATAACGCAATGAATTTTGTGGAACTGTCAATATGAAAGCTATTTATACTGTTAGTGTGTTATGCAATTACCTCGCAGAACTGGGTTTGTTTACACATTCTTTAGATACTTTTGGAACAGACCTATACACACTAGGTTTAAACTACTGGTATCCAAATTAAGATGAAACTATTGACTACAGCATGCGTAGCATGACCATTATAGAAACGGGTTTTGTCGACGGAAGAATAGACAAAAATGACGTTCCGTGAAGACAGTACGATGGCAGCAAAGTAGAAAGAGTCAACTGCACTTTTTACGAAATTCAGTAGTTTATTCGAGTTTTTCTTTTATTTTGCTTATATCTCGAAAATGGTGTGTCCTATCGCAAAAATAATGGAAATTTCAACCCCCTTTATGAAACTCATAAACCCCTAAAACTAAACATGTAGGTTACGTTACGTTACTTTTTCACGTTTTCCATACAAAAAGTGAAAAATTCCATTTTTCCATTCCATTTTTATACTTTGCGGCCGTCGAGTAAAAAGTTTTCTACTGTCTTTAGCATGGCGATTACAAAATCAAATTTTCTTCACTAGCTTAGACAACTGACAGTTGTCAGTGTGATTTTGACGTTTGGGATAGAAAACTTTCTTCTGAAATAGTCTACATTTAAAAAGACCCAGACAACGATCGGTAAAACGAAAGACAAAATGACGGATTTTAGAAGGATTTTTACGGTGCGATGTCAAAAATAGAGAAACGAAATATCACTTTGTATAGAAATAGCTATGTCTTGTCTTCCAAGAAACAGAAAGCGTCATGCTACGCCTGCAGCTGCTGCGAATTATAGGTTAAAAAAGGCGCGATCATTACTAGAAGGTCAAAAAGTTTATAGAGGATCAAAAAACAAAGGGATCATCCTAGGAAAAATAATAAGTTTTTGGAGGATCAATTAAATATTTCCCATAACTTTGTGGGACTAAAAAACGTAAAGAACTACGCTGCCAACTATGTGAGGGTCGGATTCCAGTGTAACCGGATGCAGCTGAACACAATTATTTTACATGGAGCGACTGCCTATCTTACCTCCAACACTCAGTAACTGGGTAACACGATACCCCTTGGTAAGACTGGTTGTCAGACTTTCGGGCTTCTGAGTGCCCGTAACGACTGTCAAAGATCTTGGCAGGTAATTGCACTAGGTAATGTTTAACCAGTAACTAAAGTTAAGGCCCCTCGCCCGCGGCGACTTTTTGTAGCGATGCTGTCGTGCATTTTGTAAACGCGCTTCTGCCCCGCTACTATCGCGCGTTAGTCGCATTTGCAACGTGCGACAGAAACGATGCAAACGCTCGGCTGTATTGATACACATGCGCGACAGCATCGCGACTGTACCGATGCAAACGTGCGACCTTTTCTGACGACATCGGGGGAACGAAGGGTGAAGAACGGAGGGAGGGGTGCTGGGAAATGTGTGAAAGTCGCCGTGGGCGACCTGTGTTGATGCTGAATCGCGTTTGCATCGCGACTGAAGCGCGACAACATCGCTAATAGTAGCGATACAGAATCTGGGTGAAGGTACACAGCCAGCGACAGCATCGCGGTTGTATCGATACACATGCGCGACAGCATCGCTACAAAAAGTCGCCGTGGGCGAGGCCTCTAAGGCGATAAATTTGAAAAGAGATGTATGAATGTGAGCAGTGCGTCTTGATAACCTTTAAAAATTACCATCACCATCCTCCAGTTTATTTGGGGTTGGCGTAACCTTTTTTTTTTTCTTCCGTCGTAATTTCGGTAGGTAGTCGACCCCTTTCTAAACTTTTTGTAATTGAAATGCATGGAGTTTTTTTAGTAGTGGTTTTATCAAAATTTCAAAAATGGCGTTGCAGCACGAATTGGAAAGGTAGATTTTTCACTCTTTTATAATTTTAATTTTATAAATAAGTAGGTATTTATGGCTTTACAGACACTGCAAAATAGTGCGCAAAGGAAGATTGGGCAAAGTAGTTACGAGATAAACCAATAGAAGTGTAAAAGTAAAATCAAAAATACCTACAGCATAAAATGCGAACTAAAAAGATGGAAACAAAATGATGTAGAAAATGCATTCAGAGGCTAACTATTCGCAAACTGACTGATCAAAAACATATGTAGCCTCCGATTGCGTGGCATGATTTAAAAGCATGATTTGATTTATTTCCACAAAAACAAAAAATCTTCTAATCATAAGATTAGAAGTTTTTTGTTTTTGTGGATTGCTTCTCTCAGGTCAACCTATGAGGTTGCCGGCTGCTTAACCAGACTTTCCTGTTGGTGCTTCAATAAATGAAGGCCTCCAGCCAGAGCAGTAAACTTATAAGCTAAGCGACTACACGCTAATGGCACCCCTTGTGGGGTACGGACCTCGGCTTAGGCCTTCGCTAGGGGGAAAGGTTATTCCGTTTATCCATTCAAAAAAATCTACCCTAAGGTGGATGCGCGGAAACGCATGTCCGAGAATCCACCTTAAGCCTATAAATACCGTTTATCCAACTAAGCCTAGGGTGGATTCTTGGACATGTGAGTCCGCGTATCCACCTTGGGGTGGATTCTCGGACATGCGTGTCCGCGTATCCACCTTGGGGTGGATTTTGTAGGATGGATAAACGGAATAACCCACCACCATAAAGTTTGTATCGGGCTGTACCTAATTCTCGTGTACACCTTTTGAGTTCTTTTTATTTTCTACATCATCTTGTTTCCATCTTTTTAGATCGCTTTTTATGCGCTATCGTGCAATCGGGTAAAAATATACTAATCACACAATTGGTTTGGAACCATTTGCCCAGTCTTATCAAGCTGTGATTGCTGGTTATTTAGCTTTACTGAATAAAGCATTAAGGGCACTACTAACACGAAAAAAATTGGCGACAATACATTGGGATGACATTGCCATTGTAGGAGCCAGTTTCTCGAACGACATGATCGTAAAATTAATGTGACAAATTGTCAAGCGCGTGAACTACTGTGATTGGTTGAATTATTTATCAATAGCAAATCGCAGCAGTTTTCACGCATTTGACAATTTATCTCAAAACTTTTTTTGTATGTTACGCTCCTACTCAATGAGGGTTTTCATGAAAATTCACGCCACCAGTTGGCGCCACTTTGACAAGAGGTCTTCCATTTCGACAATGAATATAAAATATATGATGACGTTCGTCAATCGTTTCATTCATTCGTTCAAAATTCAGTCAGGGCTAAAGAAAATATAGGCGTTTTGACACTTTTGACAGATGTCTGACGTCTCAGTGCTGCCACCAATGGACGTCATTTCAGAAAACTCTCATTACCCCGCTGCCGCTGGTGTACAATCAAAGAGCATTAAACTTACGCAAAATTCATAAACAATTTTCTCATGAAATAACGATCCTATTTCATTATAGTATGGTTTCGAAAAGACTGGTCCAAACACTATAAAATTTCAATGAATTGAATCTTGTGTAAAGTATATTTGCTCGTGACCGTACCTATGTCTGGCGCCGGCTACAGTATACCTATGTCGTATCCGTATCCTATTACAAATTGGCGCGTAATCTAGCCACATTACAAAATGGCGACGTTTTTCAAGCCGCTTTGATGAACGCGAAGTGCTCACACAATGCGGCGTACTTTATTTCAGCCGAATTGAAATCCGGCTCAACGTGAGGAACGGCGAAGTTTTTCAATCGGGCGCGCCAATTTGTAATACGGTGTGTTATACGGCTGCGACACCTGTACAAGGTGTTGTTGGATAACTGAAAACCTGAAAGGGGTTATTGTACTCATCAGTATGAACAACTTTTGTTGTCAGATCAACACTGAAATATCGAAAAAGAAACAGTTTCTCCAAACATTTATGTTCGCATAGCATAGCATAATCAGCCTATAATGTTCCCACTGCTGGGAGTGCTGGGACACAGGCGTCCTCTCTGTGAGAGGGAGTGGGCCGTAATCCACCACGCGGGCACAGTACGGGTTGGTAGATGTGCATGTCTTCGAATTTTTGCTTCTAGGACATGCCGGTTTTTGTCACGATGTTTTCCTTCACCGTTTTGAGAACAGTGGTGACGAAATAATTTACACAAAATAAAGCCCCTGTCTGGGTTCGAACTTACGACCTACGACTCGTAAGTCGCGGCCGTTACCACTTGGCCACCACTGCTGATGTTCGCGTAACTCAACAAAATTTAAGGAACAGCAGATTTCTTTTTCGCGAATTAGGTGTGGTCCCGTAGACGTTCATAATAATGAGTACAATGATTCCTTTTCAGCACCCTAATTGAGTATTTCAATCACAAACCGACGGATTTTAAAACGAATTGCTAATCCATTGCTTCATATGTTTGAGAATTTCATCTGCTCGACGGCATAAAATACGCAAAAAATGTGGTTTAAATGTCAAAATGAAGCATTGCCAGCGTTAGCGCGAATTTGCCCAAAGAAACTCAGCACATCTAAGTCGCGATCAAGAAGTGTTAGTGTAATGCCGCGAATACACTAAGGAACAAAATGTCCCCCAACATGACGCGCAACGCTCAATCTACATGACGCTGCAACGTAACCCTGTGTCCCGCAACATCTTGAGACGCATTTACGTGACACGGAACATGTTGCTAGCTCCCGCTCTTAGAGCGAGTGCAGCGCAGCTTTTACTGACTAAAATCCACCCGTGTTCCTTCAGTTGCCTGTGTGCCAAGGCCACGGTAACTCTTTTGGACAAACCCGCGACCCCGGCAGGCATCGGTCCTACCGGACCCCTTAGATTTGTGCTGACATCACTTTGAGGCGCGCGTGGAACACAACGCGCCTTCGACCCGGGCCTGGTCCTTACCGGACGGCGAGCTACCCATTGCTCATCGTCCGCAAGCCCGCGCTCACGGTGGCCGGGAATCGGCTATTGATTCCCGACGCCCAGGGCTTCTCCTGCGGTGACTTGGGGCTGAGGGCGCAACGATTGCCTCTCCCTCACGCGTTCCGCCTCCTCCTTCGCGAGCATTACTGCTTCGCAGAAGGAGGTGATGGCTTCCCATGCCCTCTCACTCCGCACCATGGCCTGGACCAGGGCCGGACGCGAGAGATCGCCTCCGCGAGGACACGGCGTCAGTGCCGCGCTATTTCTCTCTTAAAATATTAATTCTTTTTCTCGTTGTTGTAAGTAAGTCCGCATCCACTACCTCCTTTTTCGATTACGTTTCGCTTAAACTGCTCGAAATAAGTATATACACAGCACTAATCGCCACAACCTCCTCGGGCGAAATTTCTATAAACACTGACTAGTGTGGCCTGCGAAACGTTCCGCGACATTCTCTCGGGACATTTACATAGGTTTCGAGTGGCATGTTCCGTCACGTGTCGCTCAATTTGTCCCCTAATATTCCCGAACAATTTTGACACTAACAACTCCTGGTTTAGATGTGCTGATAGTGTTCAGTTTCAATGGTGAAATTCATCCTAAGTGTGTTTCGCAATTACCCTATTAGTTTTCAGTCATTACAATTACACCGTGTATAATTTGTTTTAATATATTGTTACACATTTATTTAATTGTTACAGCACAGCCACAACGTGCACAACCACAGGGTTATGGCGGGCCCCCTCAAAGCTATGGGCCGCCACAACAACCGGTAAGTTAAATCATATTTTGTATATAGTCAGCTTGGGCGTCATCAAGACTGTGTGCTCATTGTTTTTTTTTTTTTCTCAGTTTAAATCATGGTCTGGCAGTTTGAGTAACACATAACATAACATCACGCCTGTATGCCCCGAAGGGTTAGGCAGAGGTGTACCTACAGTACACCCACATTTCGCCAGTTACGTTTTAGTCCCATGTAAAAGGGGGCGAGCCTATTGCCATCAACCGGGCACAAATCCAGACTCCGGGCTGCTACTGAGAAATTCCAGATGGAAAAATCCAATAACACTTTGCTTTGTTTGAATAATTTATGCATAATCGACCTATAATGTTCCTACTGCTGGGATACAGGCCTTCTCTCGGTGAGAAGGAGTGGACCGTAATCCTCCACGTGGGCCCAGAGAGAGAGAATTGGTAAATGTCACATGTCTTCGAATTTCTGGTTCTAGGACATGCCAGTTTCCTCACGATGTTTTTTTCATTGTTTTGAGAGCAGTGGTGATGAAATAATTTACACAAAGTAAAGCGCTTGGGTTCGAAAATACGACCACGACCTACAATTCGCAAGTAGTGGCCGTTATCACTTGGCCCCCACTGCTCCTACCTCCACTGCATATTTTGTATCTAGTCTTTATTTTTAACCTCCGACTAAGAGGGATGTTATAAGTTTAACGTGTGTATATGTGTGTCTGTCGTAAAAACGGCTGAACCGATTTTGTTTTTGTTGAACCCTAAGCCTATACATTATGTGTATCCAAATAGGCCTAGGGTGAATTCTCGGATATGCGTTTCCGCGTATCCACCTAGGATGGATTTTTTGGGGTGGATAAACGGAATAAGCCGAACGTGGTTTGAAACAAAAATAAACCTTCACTCGAATGAAGCGTCTGAAATCAGCTTTACTTTACGCCAAAAAAAGTGGGGAGGGGGATTAAACCCCAGGAACTTCTGCCACTCGGACGCGACCTGTAGTGGCCTATAAGGAAAGCACACGCAAGTAGGCTGCTGTAAATATATTTGGCCAGATGCCAAATGGAGGATTATAGGACTTTCTGACACTCAGTGTGTGTGGTTCTCCTGAACAGTCGTTAGCCCATTTGTTGTAGTGTCCAAAGTTTCCCTACTCCTGCACCACTGCTGAAGCCGCGATCAACGTGGCCACCTCATTATCATCTTGAGCCTTCTTCCCAATGCAGTTGAATAACAATATTTTACATGGATCAACTGCCTATCTGACCTCCACAAGCCAGTTAATGAGTAACACGATACCCCTTGTTAAGACTGTAAGGTTGTCAGACTTTCAGGCTTCTGACTACCCGTAACCACGGTCAAAGATTTACAAATGACACCCGGGACCAACGGCTTAAGGTGTTTTCCGAGGCACGGAGGAGTTTCGACATGTAATCGATGATCACCCATCCACGGACCGTCGTCGGCAAACGTAGCTTAACCTTCGATCGACCCTTCCGGCTGTTATTATTTAGCCACGAGCCCCTCAACTTGGCCACCTACTGGGGCAAAATAATCGTTAACTAAACGAATGATGTATCATCAATTCGATAAGGAGAAGAGACGTTAGGTCTCAATTAACTGGAGTCGATAGCCGATTCCCGGCTACCGTAGGTACGGGCTTGCGGACGGCGAGCAATGTGTAGCACGCCGTCTGGTAAGGACCAGGCCCGCGTCACCGGCGCGTTGTGTTCCACGCGCGCCTCAAAGAGATATCAGCACAAATTGAAGGGGTCCGCTAGGACCGATGCCTGCCGGGGTCGCGGGTTTGTACGAAAGGGTTACCGTGGCCTTGACACACAGGCAACTGAAGGAACACGGGTGGGTTTTAGTCAGTGAAAGTCTGACACGCCCTCCCGCTCCGCCCAGAGCGTGAGAAGTTATTTGATGATTCCCCACCCAAAAAAAAAAAGAATTAACTCCTGTAGAAACATGACATTTGGAATGTTCTTTAGCACTTCTAGGCACTCTTCACTCTTTTGGACCTTGTGAAGTTGTGACATAACATTACATCACACCTGTAATCCCCGAAGGGTTAGGCAGAGGTGTACCTATAGTACACCATTCAAAAGGTGTCGACGATCATAAAGTGCTGCCTCTCAGCCTAGTTTGAATAAATGACTTCTGATTGATTGATTGACACCGACATTTCGCAAGTTATTTTAAAGTCCCATGTAATAGGGGCGAGCCTAATGCCGTCAACCGGGCACAAGTCCAGACTCCGGGCTGTTACTGAGAAATCCCGGAGGGAAAACCCAACCCAGGATCTCATGGACCAACAAGGCAGTCAAGTGTAAACTTGTGGAGGGGGACTTCTTCGTCGTGACGCTGGCACGACTGTATTTCAGATTTTGTTGGCCCAAACTTCGCCACTTCCACGACGTCGTTGGTGGCAGCGCAGAGGTGCCTTAAAAGGGCCCTTTCCAACGAATGGTCGATGGAGCCGAAAAGTTCTGAAGAGGTTGTTAGGTATCACAAGTATGGGTGCTTCAGTAAAACACTATATAACTTCTTCCCAGTTAAAGCACTAGGAAGTGGTGAAGGGCGGGCGTTTTGGGGGACTGTCTTATATAATTTTTAAGTGCAAAAACACTTAGGTATATACGCATATGGTCTTTGCTCTTATCTCATGATTATTATTATTGTATATGCAGGTTGGATTTGTGAGACGGGACAGTGACGTGGCGTGCGTTTGTTCACCGGAGACGTCACAAGTACGTCAACTACCACGAGGTGGCGGCGCCGAAGTAGGGGTACATACATTTCCTATGGCGCGTGTCCACCGCACGTCCGTCATTCGAGCGCCGTCATCCCGACGGCTTTGTACATACTGGTCCCTAGTCCCAACTCACCCGGTCCGTATATATGGATAGCTACAAGGCGCGGGCGAGTTGGGACTAAGGATCAGTATGGACGCAGCCATCCCGATCGCAGAAAATTCGAGTAGTTCGGCGCGACCGCTAGAACTCGGTCCGAGATTATGAGGTCCGATGTGCTGGCAATACAAAACACCTTTGCCGTCGCACCGGCGCCGTTCGCTCGGCTTTTGTTTTGTCTATCATAATAACATATTGAACCATCAAGTTCGGTCGCGGTGGACAAACGAACGACGTTACCGGGACTTCACGTTCGGTTCGAATAATCTCGTTTCTCGGTGACGTTCTGGTGACGGCTGCGGTGGACAAACGCCCTAAGGGTAGGTACCTTAACTGTTGTAGCTACAGGAAAACGGTCTTAGGAGACCGTTCTTAACTTTGGAGACATTTTGATCAGCATTCACAGATTTTTTATACATTCTACAGTCAGCAAGAAAATTTGCAATTGTCACAAAAACTTTTATTGATGCCATCGAACCAGTTTCTTATGAGGATCAAAAAACTATTGGACCAACTGAGATTTCAGTACTAGAAAATAATGAAATCGCAAAAAAACTTTTCACATACATTTCGTTGGAAATGAGATTCCCAACTTAAGTACCTTTTGATAGACTGGCTGCTACAATGAAGACTGGCCGAAAATGAACGGAGGATGGCCAAATCGTACCTGATGACGAAGCGGTGGCATCCCGATATGCCATATTTTTTTTTTTTTAATATAAAAACGTTATTTTTAAGGTCTTAAAAAACATAAGAAATATCTCCACAAGAAACCAGAAAAAAAATCTACATTTTTTTGTTTAAATTATTTCTTTGGAAATTATTTAGAATAACATGTTCAGAACGCACCTATTAACTATTAATTTCGCATATGAAACGATTTAGTGCTCAAATACTATAATTACCTAGTCTTGCCATAAATATTGTCACGAAGAAAAAACATTTTTTTTATTGCAAATAATATTTATTACTTTTACAGTGTGTTAGTTTAATACATAAATATAAAACAATTTAAAATATAAAAAGCTTATTCGAAGTGGTCTCCATTGGCTGCAATACAGTCCTTTAAACGTTGAGGCCAGTTATCAATAGAAGCACGCACTCTTTCCATGGGAAAATTCTTCACTGCCAATCGTATGGATTGTTTTAGGAACTCCAAATTATCATGGCGTTTAGAGCAAGCCATACTCTCTAAAACTGACCATAAATCATAATCCAGCGGATTAAGATCGGGACTAGACGACGGCTAGTCTTCAGCTCTGATGAAGTCCGAAACGTTCACTTCCAACCAAAACTGCGTGGACCGAGCTTTATGACCCGGCGCCGAGTCTTGTTGGAAGGACCATACTTGGTTATTGAACATGGTGTTGTTAAGGGGCTTAACTACCTTCTCAAGAATGGTATCTTGATACACTTGTGCTGATGTTTTGATACCTTTTTCACAAAAATATGGCTCAGTCACTCCTTCATAGCTAACACCCCACCAAACTATCACTGAAGTCGGATAATGCCCACGTTGCACTCTGTCGACTAATTGGGAAGCTTCCTTAGAGCTTTGAGCATAAATACGGTCATTTTGTTTGTTAAAATGTTGCTCAATTGTAAAGATTTTCTCATCCGTAAACAAAATTTTTCTGTGACCTCCCCGCTTCAGTAGTGGTTTCGATTTTACCACCCTATTCTTTTTTAAATTATCAGTTAAAAAATGACCAGTGCGTCTCTTATAGGCTGCAAGTCCTAAGTCATCTTTTAAAATACGCGACATGGTTCTGGGTGCTATCTTCATCTCCCGAGATAAAATCTTTTGCTTTCGGACAGGATTTCTTCGAATTATTTCCCTTACTACTTTGACCACCTTTTTCGTACCAACACTACGTGGATGACCAGATCTTTTTCTGTCGCAAACAGAGGAGGTCTCATTGTACCCCGATACACAAATATTTGCGTATGGAGAGTTTTAAAAATTGCATTTGGCTCCATACCAACTTTACAATCACAGCGATTCGGTTCTCTTTATCACCCCACTCCATTTTAATATCGCAAAATATTATACAATGTATTGGCGCCAAAATTAGAAAACTCAATGAACAATCGTATAAAAATGACAGATTCCAAATTCAAATGTAATATCTTTCTTATTTTTAACTGTAACAGTATTTATGGCCAGACTAAGTATACACGTTTTTCTTTATAGTTATTAAAAGTAATTCAATTATATATATATACTTAGATATCCAATCAACTAGTGCTGTTTTTATTAAGTATCAGCATTTTGTTTAATTGCATACAACGGAATGTCATATGTCATCGACTAAATAAATATTGTTGTGGAGGGTTCAGAAGAATCTAGAACTACCAAATAGTGTCACTGCATGTCTAGCGAGGCTGCACGTTTCGAATCCCAACCCGAAGTTTTTATGGCAGAATATTATCGCGATGTGTGACAGGCATAAGAATAAAAATGAAAATTGACGTACACTCGCCAGCAGCAGGTCAAGCTACACGAAACTATCAAATTTCTCCAAACGATTTTAAACGTTAAATTGTCGATGGTTACGTTCAAAATCGAATAAGAAAATCTGTCGGTTTGTGGTACCTTGATGGCGACTGTACAGTACGGATACAGTGTTGCCAACTCTAAATATTGACATATACTGCTCTGGATTATAGTGTTTTTAGTTTTTTTCTTTTTTCTTCAGATTTTTATTTTCATTAATAAGATCGCTAAATGTATATATTAAAATGTATTTTGAAGGCATAAGTATTTGAAATACTTTCAACAAAATAAGTCAGCGTCAAGTATTTGAAAAACCAATTACAAATTACATTCTTATGAAATAATTGAATTTCAAATACCAAATACATATTTGTATATCAAATACGTATTTCCATTACAAGTCATTCAAATACTGCCCAACCCTGCATATACCTTTTGGTAATGTTCTTCAGAAAAGTCAGGTGCGTAGACTCGCAACTGGCGTGCGTATATGACAGGATGTATGAACGTAAACGAGGCAAAAGGAGTATGTAAGGATCGTAGCAGGTGGCGTCCTATAGTTTCTGCTTACCCCCATGGGAAGAAGGCGTGAGTTTATGTATGTCTTTTTTTGGGTGGGAAATCATCAAATTACTTATCCCGCTCTGGGCGGAGCGGGAGGGCGTGTCAGACTTTTACTGACTAAAACCCACCCGTGTTTCTTCAGTTGCCTGTGCGCTAGGGCCACGATAACTCTTTCGAACAATCCGCGACCCCGGCAGGCATCGGCCCTATCGGACCCCATCAATGGTGCTGACATCTCTTTGAGGCGCGCGTGGAACACGACGCGCCGTCGACCCGGGCCTGGTCCTTACCGGACGGCGAGCTACCCATTGCTTGCCGTCTGCAAGTCCGCAAGCCCGCGCCTACGGTGGCCGGAAATCGGCTATCGATTCCCGACGTCCTGGGCGTCTCCTCCTGCGGCGACTAGGGACGTGAGGGCGAAGCGATTGCATCAGCCTCACGCGCTCCGCCTCCTCCTTCGCGAGCATTACTGCTTCGCTGAAGGAGCTGACGGCTTCCCATGCCCTCTCGCTCCGTACCATGGCCTGGACCAGGGTCATGTATGTATGTCTAACCTCAAAAGTCTTTTTTGCGTTATTATAATATCTTGTAATATCTTAGCTATTTAGATATTATTTTCGAACTGGATGGTGTTTACTACATAATGTATGCCACAGCTCAGAAATAAAGGGACCCGCAACAGAAAACTAAACATATTATTTAAATACAAACATATTTATTTCCTTTTCCACAATATTTGTAAAAACACTCAGATATCACCAAAATAATAAGTCCTGTCCTTAAATCAAATCAAATCAAATTATTTATTGGTTTGCAAACATGGGTAATTAGTACATAGATGTTTTATTATAATAGTCCTCCATGTTCTACCGTCACATGGGCATGCAAATCATACTATTATTTAATTTACTTAAATTTTAAAATTATAAATAACAATTAGAAAAATTAAATAATACAAAATACAAATGGTTAGTAATACATTAAAAATGTCATAATAATACAAAAATGTGAAATGTCAGCAACGTTACAGTAATAAAAAAATTAAAAAATGTCAAATGTGAAAAAGGTTACAGTGATAAAAAATGTCAAATGGAATAATAGCGTGTCAATCAGTCAGTGATTCATCATTAAGGAAGTCATCAATTGTGTAATAACTTTTTTCAATTAATATTTCATTCCCATCATCATCATTTTCATTCATTAATATTTTATTTATATTTCCTTACTCGCTAAGATTTAAATCACACCAATTTGTTACGCTGCACGCTGCCTGATACTGTCGACGCGGACGTGTTCATTGCTCGGCGTCTCGAACAAGAAGGCCGGTTCACGGTTGTCAGTTGTTTCCTGTAGAGAATGACAGTGAATGTCATAATGAACGAATAATTGATTGAGTGACTGATATACTAGTATTAGGGTCCGTTGTCTGATCAGTAGTCAAACATACTAATAGTTAAAATGGTTATGCTAACTAAAGTTAAAAAAAATTGTCAATTTGCTATGAAAGTTAACCATGCGTAGACAGAGTACTTAAACTTTAACTGTTGTCAAGTGACTAATTGTTAAGTTTACTATTGGTCATTTTTAAATAAGTATCAAAAAACGGGCCCTAAGATAGAAGCTAACAATAAAAACAATCCAACCTCACTATATTTTGTTTCTGTACATGGAAAATAAAACTCAGGTACAGCTTCGATAGGAATTTGGCCATCATTATTTTGTCTTCGAATTTCGAACGAATACGCGTTATAATTATTTTTTGCTTTGAGAACAGACTTTTGATAGATTGTTGCTTCTGATTTCAGACATTGAGATAAAATTTCCTCAAATAATTAAGAACGTAAACCCGTCACAAAGCGTTGTGGTTAATGGTCATCAGTCTGTCTCTGTTAATATTACTTCCGGAGTTCCACAGGGCTCTATTCTGGGACCGCTGTTATTCATTATTTATATCAACGATATTAAGAAATGCTTTTAAAAGTCCAAATTCTTGGTGTAGGCTGATGATTTGAAGGCGTTTCATGCGATACGTACTATGGACGACTGTCAGTCATTTCAGGAGTACCTAGACAGAGTAACTGCCTACTGTCTTGAAAATAAGCTGCATCTTAGTATCCCCAAGTGTTACTATATAATACACTTTACTAAGAATAATTTCATTTTCAATTTCATTTACAACCTTAACTATATCCCATTAAATAATATTTCTATAGTGAAGGATCTAGGTGTTCTCTTTGATGGCAAACTGTCCTTGAACTAACATATTGAAGCCATAGTCAATAGTGCTTTTAAAATGTATGGATTTGTGATGAGATCTTCAACAGTATTTAAGCGTAACTCAACCTATCTCTATATAAGGTATAAGACGCCTTTTTGCTCTCAGTTAGAATATGCGGTCCCTATTTGGAACCCCTTCTACCAAAAGTACGTATTTGGAATAGAAAGGGTCCAGCGCAAGTACCTCCGTGCTATGTTCTACAGATGTTATAGGACTAAAACTACGAGTAATCTGTCATACTCCCAATTTCTTAGTACAAGCTTATCAGCTTGGAGAGCCGGCGCAAATACCTGGAGGCCAACGTGCTTCTTGAAATTGTTCACAATCATTTTGATGCCATTGATCTAATGAGTAAGCTGTGAGATTCTGTGCCCCGAACAGTTCATGTGCGTCAGGTTCGTGCACGTACTCTGTTCGCGCTAAATTCTTGTCGTACGAACTCTGGCTTACGCTGCCCTATTCATAGAATGTTGGAATCCTATAATTCAAATTTCATTGACATTGATATGTTTGCATGCTCGAAAAATAAATTTAAATCTAATATTATAAAAAAAATATCATTGTAATCTTATTATTATTTATGTATTGCTTAATTTAAGTTTTTTTTAAATCTGATATGGTTTTGTGGCTATAGCTAGCTTTATAGTAACTTATTTATTTATTTCAAAATATTTGTTAATTTTGGTAATGCTCGTCTAGTGGAAACCACTGATTTTTAAATATGTCTTATCTGCGGATATTGCAGTCCACTGCAACATTACTACTTAAACTTTTGTTAACCTTATGTATTATAAATGTTGTAGTTGTTTATTATCCCTTTATTAATTAAGATAAAAAATAAAAACGTAAAGTTTGAGAAAAGATTTTTAGTTTTCTGACTTTCTAGTACCTACTCAAACCTCAGTTGGTCAGAGTTTATTCAGCCAGGTTCAACAGGCATCAAATTAAATTTTGTGAAAGTTGGCCATTTTCTTGCTGACTGTACTTAAAATACTCATTACTTAACTCAAATTCAAACTCAAATCATTTATTTCAATTAAGTACAGGTACTTTTGAATTGTCAAGGGGTAAGTCAGTCAGAAAGATGAAGCTAGTTGCCCATTCCAAAGCGTAGCAGCTTCCCATGGAGAACGGGCAACAAACTCTACGGACACTCTTTCAAATCAAGATATTGTTACAAAATGTTGGTAACATTCATGTTGAAATTATACATGTGAGAATGATGAAGAAACAAGTGTACGTTAAAAGAGTCGGTAATAAAAAATAAAAAATAAAAAACACTTAAGGGAACTTAATGATTCACAACACACGTCATTCATTTCTTTTTTCTTTTACATTCAACTATTCATCTTAAAAATTAAGGAAGTGTCGTCAGCAAATAACACCATTGTGGTTGGTTTTATATAATAGACTAGTGACCCGCCCCGGCTTCTCACGGGTGCAAGGTAGATACTAATGTGGTGTCAGTGTGGAGTGATTAATAATAATATTATTATTATTATGATTAGACTATACTAATAATATAATACTTTATTATACTATTGTCTATATCTTTATATACAATGTTTACAGCTGTTTTTACCTGCTGCTGCTGTGCTGTCTGGACCTTAAATATGACTACCCAATGATACCCAAAGTGGTCTGGGATATCTTCTAAGATATTCATTTTCACTAGAAAGTCGAATATAGTGAAACCATATACAAATTTACCATATACAATGTACCTATATTCTGGCAAATAAAGAATTCATTCATTCATTCATTCATTCATTCATTCATTCATTCATTCATTAATGATATGCTGTAAAGGGCAATTTTGATCTAAATTAACTGCATAACGTATCTAACGTATATAATTGGTTAAGGATTAATACTGTAATGTATAAAATATTTTCGTAAATAACCTATTACTTTTTTGTAATATGTAAAAGAAAAAGAAAATTGCTTTGAGTTATCCATAGGAGATAGTCAAAAGATTTTTTTGTAGATCTTTTTAAGATATACCATTCCGTAGTACATTATTTTGATCTATCTCGTAAGGTTTGGCCAGCGTTTGCAATGTAAGCGCACAGAAATATGTTTTTTAGGATATCACATTACAAATCCTTGAAATTCTCAGCTTTTTTCTACCATGATATGCATATATTATACATATAAAACTTCCTATAGAATCACTATATCTATTGATGAAAACCGCATTAAAATCCGTTGCATAGTTTAAAAGATCTAAGCGTACTGACACGAAAAGCGACATTGTAGAGATGGGGTATATACAAACAAAAATATATACAAAAAAGAGGAAAGGACCCAATATCGACCCTTGTGGAACACCCATTTTTACTGTTAAGCCCCGAGAATTGACGCCATTTATTGGAATTTGCTGCTGTCTATATAAATAAGATTTCATCACTAAACTGAGCGTAAGTTTATCTAGTCCGTAATGCTCAAGTTTCAAGAATAAGGTTACGTGATTTACGCAGTCAAATGCCTTGGAGAGGTAACAAAAGATTCCTATGGCATCTTGGGCCTCTTCCTAAGCTGTAAATATATGTTTTAATAAGGTTACACCGGCGTCAGCCGTACCGTCCTTTAGTGAAACCATACTATTGATCGTGTAAGATTTTGTTGGTGTTAAAATGATTGAGCATTACCTATTCAAAGACTGCTGAAAACTGGCAACACGGCTACTGGTATATTATTGTTGATGTCAATTTAACTGTCCACGAATTTAAAACGTGGAATAACTTTACTGTATTTCATTAAATCCGGGAAGTCTCTTTGATCCACATACAAATTAAGTTTTAAAGCTAAGTATTGTGCCATAGTCTCGACTTTGATAGACATTCTCCGTAGATCTTCGGTCAATTTGATTTTGATTTCATTTATAACTGTCAGGGTGTTTATATTATAGAGGTATGAGGAACAGGGTGTAAAGCTCACTCATACATCCATATAAAAGGGAGGATCCTCCGACCAGACGGGTGTCGTGTCTGGTGGGCAACGGGACGTTGTATATATGCTAGTTGCGCGGTAAACTCTGCCTGCGCGATGCAGGATTTTGTGTGACGTCAGATGTAGATACCGCTACAATCTGTTTAAACTGAAATTAAACCAGGCAGCCTGGCACGTTCGCTCTTAATAAATAAATTGGAACATCGGGTGAGGAATTTAAAGCTTCCGTAGTTTTAGGTGATATATGAGTAAAGAAATCGACGAATTCTTGAGCTATTTCTAAGTTAGAGCTTATTGTACCACAAGAAGTCTTCAATGTATAATCATCAGTGTTATGTACTTTTTCGCCGACTTCAAAAAAAGGAGGAGGTTCTCAATTCGACAGTATGTTTTTTGTTTTTTTTTTTTTGTTTTATCTCAGAACTTTTTTCTGGGTGAACCGATTTGGATGATTCTTTTTTTTATTTCAAAGCTGGTGCTTCACATGTGGTCCCAATTAAATTTGATCAAGTTCTGACCAGTAGTTTTTGAGTTATCCTTAATACTGCGTATTTTTTCCACTTAGTTTATATTGATGATGTTATAATAATTTCCTGTCACTGTTATTTACATATCAAGTAGTGGTATAAGAATTTGTGTGGGGTAGGTAACACAACCAAAAAGTGAAAAATAAAAACTCTTTTACAAAAAACAACCGACTTCAAAAAAAAAAACACTAAAAAACGTGAAAAATAACTTTATTTTTGGAAGTCGGTGGCCAAAAATTTGAAAAACACAACCAAAGACACCGACTTTGAAATTAAAGTTACTGTTCAGGTTCTTTGTGTTTTTTTTTTTGGAAGTCGGTTGTTTTCTGTAAAAAGATTTTTTCCTGATAGTCTCGTTATTTATGACTTTCTAAACTGTTTTGATTTTATTTTCTGCTGATTTGATATGGTTGTTAATGTGCCCGGTACATTATCATACCTTGAATATTTTGATGAAATAATTTCAAGGCATTATGTCAATCTTCTTTTTGATAATTAGTTATTATTTTTGAGTAAGAAGATATCTTGTTGTTAGGTATACGAATATTCTTACTGGTACCATCTGTTGTCTTAAAATCTGTGAATGCAGATCAACATTTCTCAAAAAGTAGATGAAAGGCTCCGAAGACTGTTTCCCATGGCTACAACGGTTGAGATACCTGCCCTTACTGCCCATCTCAACACCCTGTATATACCGTTCCCGAAATGACGTTACCGCCATTATTGTCTTTATTTGTTTTTGCTAAAAACTAAATAAACTAAAACTAAAACATGCTTAAACTAAATATTTTTGAGGTTATGTTGCAGTTGCCAAAATTACTTATCTTTAAAAATATATGATTTTAACTTAATCACCTTCTACAATAGCGTTCTCTTAATGACGCTGAATTGATGTACGCTATACACACATGATATTAAAACCTACTTACCACTTTAATTTAATTATTTATCGAAATAAACAAGCGACCGCCATTCACCTGTCAAAAAACACTCCGAAAAGACCACAGAGCATGTAACTTTGAAAAGACCGCTAGCAGCGCCACCCGACGCGTTCAGTGAAAAATGTTTTGACATTTTATGGTTGCGTTCAAGAAATGACAAATACTTTCTAGGACAACTATTTAATTAAATAGAAATCACGAGTTTTTCAATTTATTCTATACCATGCAATAATTATAAAAGTCAACTGTAGCTAAGTAATTTTGCGATTTTAATAACTCAAATTTAATGCATTTTAACGTGTTTCTTGGCCTATTGAATTTCCCTTAGTGGGTAATGGAAGCGTTCCCGAAATAATTTTTCGGGTATATTAAATGTAATAAAATTAAAGTGAGAACTCATTTAAATAAAGTGATTATATGTGTCATTGACTATCGGTTATAGTAATCGGTAAATGAGACTAGATTGTAAATTTACTGCAGTTTTAATTATGAAAAGTCTTTCCAACTGACATTCTCCACCTCCATGATTTTGACCCTTATATCTGAAATTCTTATGGTATACATAATATAGAGTATTTTATTCTATTTTCCGGCTCTTCTCATAGGTAACGACCAATTAGAAATGTGCACCTAGCTTCTGACGTTTCATAAGTACCCATATAGGTATCGTGAAAAAAAAAATCGACGAATGATTGAAAATGATTTTTTTTTCTGTTCTAATTCCCAGCCTCATTTAAATAAATGATTTCTGATTTTGTGATGATAACAGTTATAATACTTCTTTTTAGCAATACGCCCGGCAACCTCAAATGGCGCAAGGACCACCAGCAGCGGGCAGGCAGCGCCAAGGCATAGGTGCGGGTGGCGCGTTGGGCGCTGGCGCCGCCGGTCTGGCTGCTGGCGGGCTCGCCGGCTACATGATGGGGGGCGGCTTCGACCATAGCGGCCATTCTGGGGTAAGACAGATGGTTAATAATAATAATAACCCTGATCCCGATACCGGTGGATTACTATTTTTTTTATGTTTATATATTGTTTTTATGTTCCTGCGTCTGTCTGTCTGTTACATGTCTGTAATCCCTAAGCCAATGTCGCCAGGGGCGATTTTTATCGTGTAATGGATTTTTAACTCTCAGTGTTAAGCAGAGAATTGAGAATCTAACAGAGGTCGTCCCAGGGGTCGTCAAAAAACGCACTATTGAGTTTTCAACCCTTGGCGCTGAGCAGTGTTGAAAATCCAAAGCGCGATAAAAGATCGCCGCGAAAAAAAAACGCCTATAGTAGATAAGAGGACTACGGCTGAGGCAGAGGTGTACCCATACTACACGCACATTACGCCACTGTTGTTTTAAAGACATATTTAAAAATGTATTTAACATGGACGAAAATGAATAAAAGGAATAATTATTAATTATTGAAATTTCTGACATCAAAGGAATCCATTTTGTTAGTAAAAGTAACTTTATAACTAATGTTTGTAATATAAACAAACAACATAAACATAAGGCGGATTTCACCAACAAAACTGTTTTTAGAAGAAAAAAAAGGAACTCTAAGCCCACGTAGTCACGAGCGTAAAAATACCGCGGCGGGATTTTATTGCGCACTGCATTTACAACTCTCGGTGTTCACCCGAGCATTGAGAATCCAACAGTGAATCCAAGCGCGTTAAAAAGACACACTGTTTGATTTTCAACTATCGGTAAGTAGTGCGTTGAAAATCGAATGCGTGAAAAAAATCGCCGCGTTAAAAATCGCCCGTGCTGACCTGGGCTTACAGGATCACTTAGTTGTCCTTCTGTTAGGATCCTTTCTCTCAGGAACAGGTGGAGGTATCAAGATGAAATGAATGTCAAATACTGTCTGCTGCAAGCCCGTGGACGGGTGAAAAATCCAAATTTCTAAGTTAACTCATTCAAGAGATACAGTCCATTATGACCCATGTTTTGATGATTATCTAACTTTTCAAAATCTATAGAGTACTTCCCGTTGACGTAGCAGCACGTTTAGCAAGAAGTAAAAAGAAAGGGAGATTTTTTTTATTCTCACAAAACAGTCGTAAATTCAGCGCGAAAGTTTTAGTGTCTAAACACACTCTGCGGAAGATCCGCGACGGAAGTTCGGCATCATTAGCCTGCAATGCTATTTGAATGACTGACGATACATGCTGAAATTACGTTGCGTTATAGCGTACACTTCGGTCGACTTTAATAAAAAACCATATTAATATATTTGTTTTTGAATGTCTCTAAATGTTTTAAAATCAGCCGCGGAACTTCCGTCGCGGATCTTCCGCATAGTGTGTTTAGACACTTAGAGTACAAGTAAAGGAAAAAGCCCGAAAATTGTTAATTTATAGTTGCATCACAAAAAAATATTAGGTTTTGCGATTACAAACTTACATTCGCTGTTAGATCATCGACTGTGATGTGGAACGATGTATAAGAGTTTTTTGTTTTAACTGCAAATTTTTGTCGCAACGCAAAAACTTCGGCCATTTCTTAACGAAACTCCTAGCAGGCCTAAGAGGAGTTTACTAACACACTCTCTTAAGACTTAAGCATTATTTAGAACTAGTTATAAGGCTGTACAGTCACGAGCATAAGTATGTATACACTTGGCTAAATTCAAAAGCGATTTTCTCCTTAATTTTTTAATGAAATTTTATATTCTTACAAACATAATATTTTCGAACCCATAGGTTTATGTAATATGTCGTATTTCAACGTTGCACAAAATAAAATCGCTATTGAATATTAAAGTTGGCAACGTCACAAATTCGCTCTTAAGTAGGGTAATACTTGAGTTTTGAGTGAGGACGAGCGGTAGACGTCTTTTTTGGCAGACTGTGCATAGCAATCATGTTTACTAATACATAACCTTTCTTCTTATTTAACTATTCAATTAAGGAGGAGCCGGATGAGGTACGTGAGATTTATACATTACTAGCTGTAACTAGCCACTTCGTCTGTGTGTATTTTGTTTTTTATTTATTTACTAGCTGCGCCCAGCGGTTCACCCACATAAATCTCGCAACTTTCTTATTTTTTTTTCCGTAATATCCTTCTACAAAGTATTAGAAAACTATAAAAAAAAAGATGGATGAAATCGGTAAAGTCGTTCTCAAGTTATGGCGTGACCAAGGGAAATAGGGATTCATTTTTATATGTCGCTCATTTGGAGAAACATCGACGTAAATGTAATTTTTCCCAAAAATGAGTTGTCGATATATATTGTGCTCGAAAAAAAATTCAGAGGAGCAGAGGTGTGAAATATTTAGCGTGAAATATTTAATATGGTTTTGGGATTTATCAACATTTCAGAACGAGACGATAACAGAAGACAAAAAAAAAACACGTGTGGCACTCGGGGACTGCCGCGGTAAAGCTATTGCATAGCATTTTTTATCAACTTATGCAATTATAATTATTTATTTATGCAGTATTTTTTTCTTTGATATTAATTCAAGTACAGTCGTACCATATACATACACGTTAAGCGAACGCTCGGCCGAGCTACATGGTAGGCGGAGTGGGGGGGTGTTAGGTTTTATTTTCGTTACGGAATTTCTTGATTCGGTCGCCGCGCTCAAAGCCCGCGATAAAAGCTATGCAATAGCTTAAAAAAAAAACGACTTTAAATTACACTCCTGTAAAATTTTAAAAGCAGCAGTTACGTCGATGTTTCTCCAAATGAGCGATATATCGATTTGTGACACCAACAGCAGTACATACAAAAAGTTAAAACAGAACAACATCATTATAAAAGTACTGGTATATATGCCTATTAAGGGTATACACAGCGTTAACCGCAAAACGACATCTTAATTAACTTTAAAAAAAACGTATGAAAACATAAATTACAACTAGAAAACAATACTCAAAATAAGTGGATACAAAATTTTACCCCGAGAGGTGGAAGGTGAAAAGGTATGAATGTGAGTAATATCAAAGTCCCGTATTACAGAACGTCACTTAATACTCAAGCATTACTTAAAACTAGTTTCAACCAATCAAATGGCTTGAATCTAGTTTTAAGTAATGCTTGAGTATTGAGTGACGTTCTGTGATACGGGCCCAAGAGCCCTCTCGTACCTCACCTACCTCTGTTAAGTGATACCGCCGTTTAAGTCGATTTCTGATGATTTACAAAAACTGTTGAAATTTCTGCACATTCCGAGCAAGAGGGCGTTGAGACCAAGATTGGATTTGCGGAAAAGGCTAGGAAACAACCTGGTGATAGGATGACTGGGAGGTTTTGAAGGGACTGATTATTGGATACGCTTAACTAGATCGCTACATTTTACAAATCCGTTTGCAACTTTTTAGAGGAAAATTAAATCACGCAAACGGCGACGGTCTCGCAGTTTCTCTATATTGAAAAAGTGTAAGCGCTGCTTATACGGACAGCGATGAATAATTTTCCTGGATGTAAAGGCTCGATGTTCAGTGAATGCTCTTTGTATTGTCTCAACTCTTTGCGAATGAACTGCATAGAACGGATTACAGGCAACACTAGTGTATTCCCACCGACTTCGCACCAGGGTATTGAACAAGACTACCTGGTCTTTGTCAGTTGGAAGCCCCGTTTTACAAAATCCAGCATTTCTGCCGACTTCTTAACAATGTCGTTGATGTGTGGCTTGAAATTTATTTCATCGTCGACCAGAACTCCTAGATTACGTATTTCACATACCTTAGACAACGTGGTGTTGCACAGTGTGTAGGTAGTAGCAAAGGATGACTTTTTTTTAGAGAAACGAGTAAAGAAACATTTTTGCACATTTACGGTCATATTGTTAGCTATGCACCAGTTTTCAATATTTGTTAAGTCACTTTAAACGAGCGTAGTATCTGCAGACCTCGTGATCTTCCTATAAATCTTTAAGTCATGCTTGATTTGACTTGTGATTTCATTTACAAATAATAAAAACAAAACTGGGCCGAGATGGGAGCCCTGTGGGACTCCAGAGCGTACATACAATTCGTAAGAGACATAGCCATTGACAGCAACGAACCGAGAGCGATTTGTAAGATAGGACGCGAACCACCTCAGCAGCGATCCGTGGACACCACTAAGCTCGAGTTTTGCTACCATGAGTGGATGGCTCACCTTGTCAAAAGCGCAGCCAAAGTCCGTGTATATTGCGTGGACTTCGAGTCTGCCATCGAGTGCTTCAGATATGTCAGATAAAATTAAATATCGGACTAGATTAGTCTCGGTAGATAGCCCAACTCCGAATCCGTGTTGGAAGTCGGAAAGATTTTATAATTTTATATAAATCATCATCATCTGCCTTGCCTTTTCCCAACCATGTTGGGGTCAGCTTCCAGTCTAACCGAATGCAGCTGAATACCAGTATTTTACATGGAGCGACTGCCTGTCTAACCTCCACAACCCAGTTACTGCAGTTGCTACTGCTGCTGTTCATGTAAATATCCAGGGTAAAAAGTAGCCTACATAGATATCTGCGGGCGGTGTGAAGTTGTCTTCGAATTGCAGTTTGAAATCGTTCTGTATTTTTATTTTCTCTGGCTTGTCGAGTCAGTGCAGCCACGTTCATTGCGTTAATTACGATGATGAGCAGACAAATTCTTCAAACCTGTGAAGCTATGGATCAGGAATTTCCTTCAAAACCCTCGAATTATGAATGAAAGTGTGTTAAGCACTTAGAGCGTGGTCGAGTCTCGAACGAGATTGCAATGAGATAGAATCTTGAAAATGGCTCGAGACCTCACGAGCTTCCAGGGCCCTATACCTCAAAACATTACAATTTCAATTTACGGGTTACAATTTACAAAATATTTAAATCTTACAAGTGTACAGTACATCGATTTTCTTAGTACAGCTATTTTCCTCGGGAATCATCGCATTTCCGAATACAAACGAATGATAATTTCCATGTCCATAAATTATTAGATTTATCGTGTATAATAATTTGAATTATGAACTAACTACTTTATTGTTTGTTACGTCAAAACAAAACAACAATAAAAAACTTAGTTCTGAATTCAAATTATTATACACGATAAATCTAATAATTGATGTAATTGATGGACATGGAAATTAGCATTCGTTTGTATTCGGAAATCCGATGATTCCGGAAGGACATTAAAAAAATAGATGTACTGTATGTACCTACCACAAAATTCTAAGCCACATACTCGTAATTGTAACGGAAAAACCTTACAAATATGTAAATTGTAGTGACTTGTTGACTGTAAATTGTAACTTGTAAATCTGATACGCAGTTTTTTCTACAATTTGACAATTTTGTAGAATTGTAGACTTTAAGTCCTATGGTATAGGGCCCGGCCCATTGCATTCCCTACTGGCGACCATTAGACCAACGCGGCTAGCTTGCCAAAAAATAAACTTTCCAGCAGGAAGGAGGACAGGCTCCGGCTGAGATGCCTCCACAAAACGTAGCCCCGCCCTCCGAGGTTGAGGCGGCACCCCCGCCGCCCCCACCGCCCCCGCCGCCCCCTGAACCTGAACCGGAACCTACACAAGATTACGATTTCGGCGGGGATGACTTTGATTATGATTTTTAATAGATCAAGGTTCATAAACGTTATGGAGTAAGGCTTTTGGCCGTTTCGGAGTTGGTTGGGTTTGTTGGTTGGTTGGTTGGTTGGTTAGTTGTTGGTTGTTGGTTGTTGGTTGGTTGGTTGTTGGTTTAGGGTTGGTTGTTGGTGTGTTTTTCACTGAGGCGGACATGAGCGGAGCGGAGAAGTGCTGGATTTATTTTGCTTATAGGATTTTGGTACCTCCTCAAAAGGCAAAATGTATCCCTTATAGGATCACGTTGTCCGTCCGTCCGTTCTTCTGTCTGTCTGTCAAGATCCTTTTTCTCAGGAGACTGGAGGTATCAAGTTGAAATTATTATCAAATACGTAGGTCTAAAGGCACATCGAGCTCTAAAAAAATCAAGCTTCTAAGTCAACGCAATAAAGAAATGGAAGTGATTAACTATTCAAGTATTCTGTTACGTACCGTCCAAGGTACGTCCTACAAAATATTGCCATGTCTTTTTTAACCGACTTCAAAAAAGAAGGAGGTTCTGAATCCGACTGTTCTTTTATTTTTTTTATGTTTTTACCTCAGATCTTTTTTCTTGGTAAACCGATTTGGATGGTTCTGTTTTTATTTGCTTTTCATGTGGTCCCATATAAATTTGATCAAGTTCTGACCAGCAGTGTTTGAGTTATCCTTAATACTGCGTATTTTTTCCACTTAGTTGTATATTGATGATGTTTTAATAATTTCCTGGCACTGTTATTTACATATCAAGTAGTCTTATACGAATTTGTGTGGGGTAGGTACCACAACCAAAAAGAGAAAAATAAAAACTTTAAATAAAAAATTGAAAAAAAGTTTTTTGATGTGAAAAATCGCTGTTTACGAGTGAAGCCACATGGGCGTTGCGAATAATTCGTCTGCTCAACAACATAAAGGGTATCATTTAAGCTATTACCAATTTAATTAGTTTTGTGTTTCTTAAATAATAGGGTTTGTCCTCCAAATAGTAGATCTGTCACCAAAATGTAGTCACCAAACAATGCAAAATCAGTTCCACAATAAATCACCTAAAATCCTGAGATATAAGGTCTAGTACCAAATAAATGTTTTTGTATGTATTATATTGTGTTGCTAACAGGCACCGAGCCTTTGTTTCGGCGAGGCCTCCTATTTTTGAATGGCGATAGTAACGATAAGGCGTAGTCGACGGAGCCCCGCTTCGCGGGGCTCCTACTTCTGGGTGGTTTGAAAAAAAATAACCACGAAGGGAACCACTTCTAACCTAACCTGTCCGAGTCGGGGTGCCCCGAGTCTCGAATTAATTTGATAATTCATACCTGGGAACAATTTTTGTTTATCTGAGAACGAAAATATTTCGTGGCGATAGATCTATTTATTAGGTGATACAACTTGATGACAAATATAAATTTTGGTGATAGAAAATATAGTTTCCCAACATAAATAACTCAATGAACGTGGCTAAATTGTCAAAATGAAAGATATTGCGATCAATTGTAGTTGTATGTGTGTTAAGAGGCTTATTACATTTAGACCGCAGATCCGTTGCTCCAAAATAATGCTCAGTATTTACTCTATCGCTATCCTTCCCAATTGCATGAACAATAGCATGCGCACCATCGATCAGTAATAAAGATCATGGTCTAAATAAACAAGGTCTGGCATTCCGAGAGTGATAGTGATGCTTACGTCACTATCCAGTTGCCACTTTATTGCAACAAAACACAAATTAAGGAAACATTTTCAGTCACCATTCTATTAAAAAATATATATAAAGCATTTAAAATGTCGTTTCGTTTTTTTAATCAAACGAAATAATTATTGTACCATACCATAATAAAGATGATGCGCACTCTCTTTCAACCGACGGACGCTCCGCGCGCCGCAATGCTGCGTCCTCATAATTTTTTAAATTAAGTGTAATAAATATACAAAAACATATGAATAAAAACGTTTTAAAATTAATAACCTTTATTCCGGATTTGATTCATCGGAAGTCAAATTTTGATCGTTAAATTCGCTCGGACCTCTTTGTCGCACATTTTCATTCGCACCAAAATTTCGCTTTTCAAAGCTTGCCAACTGTCATTCAAACCAGGTTTTTTGCAGTCAACCCTATATCATGTTGGCCATGAAATAGCGCTTATTTTGATATCATATTTATTTACCACTGAACTGTCCGAAACTACAAACTCACCAGTTGAAACCCTAGAATGTCCGAACGCACGAATGTCACCACTTCTAAATGACAGCTGACCGAGCGTTACCGCCTCTTTTATTTTTTTGAATTTCATGCGTGGACCCACCTCTTTCGTTCCAGGTTCTTTTGAAAGGTGGATAAATGTAGCATATTTTTGCCACATTCCATGCGTGTGTATCGGGAATTATGAAATAAGTTATCTGTGGTTGAAAATCAGTTTGTAATCTGAGCTGCGGTCTTGCGTTCTGTCAATTAATACTTTAAATTCTTATACAGATGGATGTAAATTACTAGTACCTGTTTATACCTGCCAACCCAATAGTTACGCCAGGAAAAAAATAAACAACCCAACATTTGTACATTCTATACTTTAATATTATTTCTATTCTTTTTATGCTTCATATTTTCGATTGGTATTAAATGTATTCGTTAAACTAATAAGTGCAATGTTTAAAAACAAAAAAAAAAAAATGGAATTTTTCATTAATCATTGTTTGGCCAGTAATTTTTAAGCCAACCCACTCACAATATATTTTTTAAGATACTAAATTTGATATAATATTTAAAATACTTTTCATCCATTAATCAGATGAGTGAAGGGCGTTTCTAATCGGATCTTAGTCTATGAACACTATGGCAATGAATGTCAAGGTCCAGATATGACCCAAAATTATTTTGACAATGCAAAGAAGCTGTTTTTAGACGACATTAAGCAACAGGCATTGAACTGTTTTGAGATCGAGCGCAATACTTTTCTGCAAGCAGAATGTGCACTTATAGGTCGAACCTCGGAGATACATTTTGGCGGCACCAACATTTTCAAAAATCTGCATGTGACAAGCAAACCAAAATACTGCCCCACTGGTGTAGACTTTTTTGTATAACTATAATTTAAGTCATGTACCTTCCGTCAGACACGGAACAGAAAATGAAGACAAGGCTTTGGAATAGATGAGACTGCTTTCTGGGAGTTTCTTCTGATGGAATTTGTGAAGAAGGACGGGTTGAGATTAAATGTCCCTTTTCCGCATTCGGTATCGACTCGCAAGAAGCGATTGAAGAAAAAAATAAAAATGTTTCAAAAGGAACCGTACCGGTGAACTTTCTATGAATGAAAAAACACGATTGGTTTTACAAAGTCCAAGGCCAACTTCATATTGCGAATAGGAATATCAGCTTATTTGCAGTGTGGACTGGTCGGGAGCACGTAATGAAAGTAGTGAGAGTTCACAGAGACGATGATTTTTGGAAAACTAAAATGTTATTCCAAGTTGACGCGTTTTTACCGTGAGTGTATGCTCCTAGAAATAATCGACTCTCGAAAAGCCAGATCGATGCCACTGGGCCACATAGTTTTCTAATTTAATTTTAAATTAGTAAAAATAGTTAATAATGTCATCATCATGTCAACCGAAATACGCCTACTGATAGACATAGACATAATAAATATCATGTACCGTCAAACGGGGTGAATAGGGATGCAGGGGTGAATCGAGACGAAACTTTAAAACAGATTTTAACATTGAAATAATATAGTTTGTTGCCAAAAAGGACTCTTAATGTGTTTACTGTCTTATAATTAACGATTAAGCGCCCTTGTTGGCAACAAACTATAAACTAAAATCCCTTATAACGTTTCGTACCGATTCACCCCGTTTGACGGTATGTAATAAATATCATATTTGTTTTATTGAATTGTTTTTTATGAAAATACTTTCCTACTTATTTGTTATACAAAACGTCAAGAGACATTTACGAAGTTATAAAACAAGTTGTTTCGAAAGAAATACAACAATACAAATATTACAATCTACGCGAGAGAAACTGCTGGCTAGAAGCTGGTACAGCAACATAATGCAAACAATGTAATTACAAAAAGTATATTTTTCAAATCTAAAAATTACTTTTCTAAAGCTATTCATTTTTGAGATACCAGTTTTAGTCCCTCCCCTGATTATTCAATTACTTATCATTGTTAACAATATTTCAAGTAATATATCCATAGCAATAATCAATAAGAAAAATATGAAAAAATACCTATAGAAAAAGTATCAAAGTCGTTTAGTCGTAGCTACAGTAGCACAGTGTCGTGGACTCGTGACGCCGAGGGAGTTGTCGCCGTGCTTCAATATAACTAATCTGACAGAACTCAATTTTGTGATAGGCCTCTTAACCAACTAATTAAACCGCTGATTGCAGTCCCTACTAAGGACCAATATCCAACACGGGTAGTTTGCCTAAAAATAAACTTTCCAGCAGGGAGGACAGGCCCCGGCTGAGATGCCTCCACAAAACGTAGCCCCACCCTCCGCGGTCGAAGCCACACCACCGCCCCCGGTCGAGGACACACCGCCGTCCCCAGTCGAGGACACACCGCCGCCCCCGGTCGAGGCCACACCGTCGCCCCCGTCCCCACCCCTTGAACCAGAACCTGAACGAGAACCTGAACCAGAACCTGAACCTGAACCTGAACCTGAACCAGAACCAGAACCTGAACCTGAACCAGAACCTGAACCAGAACCTGAACCAGACCCAGAACCTGAATACAATTACAACGATAATGATGATTATGATGATGTTGACTAGACCAAGGTTCATGAACATTGTGGAGTAAGGCTTTTGGACTAGTATAGGGGTTGGGGGGCGTTTCCACTGAGGCGGATTCGAGCGGAGCGGAGAAGTGCTGGATTTTTTATATTGAAAAATAACTTTAATTTCGAAAGTCGGTGGCAAAAAACGAAAATACAAAACCAAGGACACCGCCGAAATTAAAGTAATTTTTCGCTTTCTTGTGTTTTTTTGGAAGTCGGTTATTTTTATTTTGTATAAACGTTTTTCGATGTGAACAATCGCTGTTTACGAGTGAACCCACTCGGGCGTTGCCAGTGCGTTGCGTCGTCGCACCGCTATGATTTTAACGCACCGACTGCCACACGGGCAATGTGGTGTCGCAACGCAACGCCGCTTTCTACGACGTCGGTGTCGCAGCGTCTCGGTTTTGGGTGTCTCAGTTTTCTTTAGTACAAGAAACACTGGGCTGGGCTGCTATAAATACACAACTATACAATAATAATACTATAATACTATACCGACACTCGGCATCGCACCGTAACTTCCTATCCCGCTTCGTTTTTCTGGTCTCCTTGTCCGGGAACATACAAATCACAGTGACATGCCACACGCACTGTCACCGCTCAACACGCGTAGCATGACCGTCATAGAAACGGGTTTTGTCGACGGAAGAATGGACAAAAATGACGTTCCGTGAAGACAGTACGACGGCAAGAAAGTGGAAAGAGTCAACTGCACTTTTTACGAAATTCAGTAGTTTATTCAAGTTTTTCTTTTATTTTGCTTATATCTCAAAAGTAATGAAAATTTCGACCCCCTTTATAAGACCTTTAAACCCCTAAAACTAAACATGTAGGTAATAATTTTTCACATTTTCCATACAAAAAGCGAAAAATTCCATTTTTCCATTTCATTTTTATACTTTGTGGCCGTCGAGTAAAAAGTTTTCTATTGTCTTTAGCATGGCGACTACAAAATCAAATTGTCTTCACTACCTTAGACAACTGTCAGTTGTCAGTGTGATTCTGACGTTTGGGATAGAAAACTTTCTTTCATTTTTATACTTTGTGGCTGTCGAGTAAAAAGTTTTCTATTGTCTTTAGCATGGCGACTACAAAATCAAATTGTCTTCACTACCTTACACAACTGTCAGTTGTCAGTGTGATTCTGACGTTTGGGATAGAAAACTTTCTTTCATTTTTATACTTTGTGGCTGTCGAGTAAAAAGTTTTCTATTGTCTTTAGCATGGCGACTACAAATACAAATTGTCTTCACTACCTTAGACAACTGTCAGTTGTCAGTGTGATTCTGACGTTTGGGATAGAAAACTTTCTTC
Source organism: Dryobotodes eremita (assembly GCA_917490735.1). NCBI lineage: Eukaryota > Metazoa > Arthropoda > Insecta > Lepidoptera > Noctuidae > Dryobotodes > Dryobotodes eremita. The sequence continues at coordinate 1,307,142 of OU823269.1, forward strand.
TCAAATAGCCTACATATAAAAGGACCTAGACAACGATCGGTAGAAACGAAAGACAAAATGACAGATTTTAGAAGGATTTTTACGGTGCGATGTCAAAAATAGAGAAACGAAATGTCACTTTGTGTAGAAATAGCTGTCTTGTCTTCCAAGAAATAGAAATCGTCATGTTAAGCCTGCAGAACGCAATTTTGTACTAGGCCTCTTAACCAACTAATTAAACCGCTGATTGCAGTCCCTACTAAGGACCAATAGACCAACACGAGTAGTTTGCCTAAAAATAAACTTTCCAGCAGGGAGGACAGGCCCCGGCTGAGATGCCTCCACAAAACGTAGCCCCACCCTCCGCGGTCGAGGCCACACCGCCGCCCCCGGCCGAGGTCACACCGCCGCCCCCGGTCGAGGTCGCACCGCCGCCCCCGTCCCCACCCCCTGAACCAGAATATGAACCAGACCCAGAACCTGACTACGATTACAACGATTATAATGATGATTATGATGATGTTGACTAGACCAAGGTTCATGAACATTGTGGAGTAAGGCTTTTGGCCTAGTATAGGAGCTGGGGGGCGTTTCCACTGAGGCGGATTAGAGCGGAGCGGAGAAGTGCTGGATTTTTTAGATTGAAAAATAACTTTAATTTCGAAAGTCGGTGGCAAAAAACGAAAATACGAAACCAAAGACACCGATTTCCGAAATTAAAGTTATTTTTCGCTTTCTTCTGTTTTTTGGAAGTAGTTTTTTTTTGTTTTTTGTAAAAGCCTTCGATGAGAACAATCGCTGTTTACGAGTGAACCCACTCGGGCGTTGCCTGTGCGTTGCATCGTGGCGCCGCTATGATTTTATCGCACCGACTGCCACACGGGCAATCCGGGTGTCGCAACGCAACGCCGGTTTCTACGGTCGCAGCGTCACGGTGTTGGGTGTGTTAGTTTTCTTTAGTACAAGAAACTCTGCGCTGGGCTGCGATGCCGGCCATTCCGCCGCTCTGCATCGCACCATAACATCCTTTCCCGCTTCATTTTTCTGGTCTCCTTATCCAGGAACATACAAATCACAGTGACATGCCACATGCAGCGTCCCCGCTCAGGCATAGCAGCACACAGGCAACGCATCATGTGGCTTCACTCTACGGCAGCGCGCAATGTAATGCACGCAAAAAAATTGGTTTATGGGTGCATATTATGTAACGAAAGACTGGTCGTGGGGGTGTTTCGAGTTAAGTTATAATACATAAAAATAATATTCATGAAAAAAAAAATGAACTTTGACCTTTAATATCTCAGTAACCAGAAGGTTCCCAGGTACGGTCCAGCACAAAAAAATATCACATTAACGTGGAGTATAAGTGATTCCCGGCTTCGTTAAGCGTCTTTTTACACCCGTGATAGCTTCTTTTCTAAGCTGTGTATGTGAGGCGTTGTGAACTCAAAGATACTTCAACTTGTTGACCATTTGCTATTTTGGTTTACGTGTTTGTTAAGTACCTAACCTACCTGGTACTTGTTAACAGGACTGTCCTCTCGTACCAATTAACACTGTGTAATTTAAAAACATTGTTAACTCCAATTTTTTTAAAGAGTAAATGTGGAGTTTCTTGCCGGTTCTTCTCCATAGGGAACGACCAATTGGAACCGCACACCTAGCTTCTGACGTTTCATAAGTGCTCATTTAGGTTTATGGGGAATAAATATTTTGTTTTTGCTTATCGACTAATCGCTTTGGATGGAATCCACATCGCGTCTCTCATCTGTGATTGATCAATTCCTGCACCTCTCCGCTCCGCTCGACTCCGCTTCATTGGAAACGCACCCTTATCATAGTGTAGCTTAGGAGTCGGTTTAGAGTAGCTGAGCAAAAACAAAATGTTATGCAAAAAATATTTAGTTTTACCATAACAACATCACGCACGCCTGTATTCCTGTGTTAGCCAGAGATGTACCTATAGTAGACCCACATTTCGCCAGCTATGTTTAAGTCCCATGTAACAGGGGGCGAGCCAATTGCCAACAACCGGGCACAAATCTAGACTCCGGGCTGCTACTGCGAAACTCCTAATAACAATTTACCCGACCTGCGAATCCAACCCAAGAGCAGCGCTTGCGACCAGTGAGGAGTCATGAACTTTTAATGCTGTAATAACCAGCACCCTAATTGCTTAACACACTATCTATCACAATCTGAATCATTTTGAAGCCTATTTAGCAATAGGCATAAATAAAAGTACTGCAACATGACCTTACTCGACAGTGGCGCCAACTGGTGAGCACAAAAACGATAGCCCCCGTTGCGTAACATTATCAATCACAATCTGAATCATTTTGAAGCCTATTGCTAATCCATTGCTTCATATGTTCGAAAAATTTGTCTGCTCAACAAGGTATAGAACGCAATGAATGTTGTTGAACTGTCAGAATGAAACCCATTCCTACTGTTAGTGTGTTACGCAATTACGTCGCAGGTTTGGGGTTTACATTGTTTGAGGGCTGGCGGAGGGGGGGCGTTGCTGCCTCTGCATCCAAGGCCGGATCTATAAGTTATTGCGGAATGAAAACTAAATATTTTTTTAAATAACATCATAGATTAGTATAGTTTACGGGTTGTTTAATGTAGCTTAGGCTGGTTCACCTATTAAGGTGGATCCTCAGTTGTAGCCCGCCAAATTCTTTTTTTTTTTTTTGCAAATTGCAGTTCTATTTTACGTCGTATGTTGATCAAAATGCGATTCGCGTCTGTAGGAATTATATAGTTACTAAGGGCCCGTTGTTTGATACATAGTTAAACATGACCAATAGTCAATTTAACAATTAGTCACTTGACAATAGTCAATAGCTGTCAAAGTTTAACTACTCTGTCTGCGCATGGTTAACTTCTATAGCAAATTGTAATTTTTTTAACTGTTGTTTTGTTCAACAACATACTTCTGTCATTTTTAACAAATTGTCAGTTTAACTACCGTGTTTTAACTATGAGTATGTTTGACTACTGATCAAACAACGGGCCCTTAATAATCATCAATTTCATATCAATCGTGAAATTTACGAAATTTGTTCCACCTAAGAAATTTTATGAAAATTCTTAGGTGGACCAAATTTCCTAAGTTTGAATTTGGCGGGCTATAACTGAGGATCCACCTTAAGGGGGGTCCATCAATGTAGCCCAGGAAATTCAAAATGGAGAAATTATTCGATGAAGTGTTTTAGTTTGTTGTAAGGTTGAGTTAAGTTAGGATATTTTATTCGTATTTTTTTTATTATTTATATAGTATGTTAGTTACTTTCGTATAAACTTGTTATTTCCTTCAATAAAATAATGAAACCTTATGTCTGTTCGAAAAGTATCTGATGAAAGTGTAAACAAACCGTGTCCAGCACCATAATTGCGTATCACTCACAATCTGAGTCATTTTGAAGCCTATTGCTAATCCATTGCTTCATATGTTCGAAAAACTTGTCTGCTCAACAACGTAAATAACGCAATGAATGTTGTTGAACTGTCAAAATGAAAGCCATTCCTACTGTTAGTGTGTTACGCAATTACCCCGCTGGTTAATTTCTTACGCAATTACTCACTTAAGGGAATCAATAACACAATATTCATCTGTATTTAGGTTTCAACTTTATATCTCATCAATTTTTTCAACAATTACTGTTTGAATAACTTAATTAAATTGTAATTGGAAAATCATCGACGAAAGTTGAGGTTATAAAATTAACCCCAATTTCCGAATGAAAAACATCTTCAAAATTATTCAAAAATAGAATTTCTGGTTTAAGTATTAAAACAACTGTAGCGGTATCTACATCGCCACATGCGAGCTACACGTCACACTGACGTCACGCAAAATCCTGCATCGCGCAAGCAGAGTTTACCGCGCAACTAGCATATATACAACGTCCCGACATCAAAACGTCGTCGGGCAGTTGCCCACCAGACACGACACCCGTCTGGTCGGAGGATCCTCCCTTATCCATAGACTACGAGTGAACTTGACACCCTGTTCCTCATACCTCTATACAACTATCAAATCAAATTTAAATAATTAAGATCTTGTACACACACGTGATATGCAATAAAGATTTGAATTTGAAATCCAAGCACTCAATCTGGAGACGACACTACAAATTGTCATCCACAGGAACGTTTTCCGATTCATTTGTTTACATTTTCATCAGACACTTTTGGAACAGACCATAGTGTTAACTTTTTGATCTTAGACTTCAATTTAAAATCAGACTTCGGTTTTCAGGCACCAGCATCGTTCTCCGAGTCCGTGGACTTCGGTGGCGACGACTGGATGGACTGAAGGCACTTAACACTCAACCTGGTACTAACTGGTGCCATCATAGTGCTAGTGACCAAACTGGCACAAATTGTCGTCGGCCATATCTTTTATTATACAACTGTGTGACTTAAGAGAATAGATTTGAATAGTGGGCTGAGATTGATCAACGTTACTTATCATTTGCTTTGACTAAGTGCTTAAACGAGCGAACCGCGTCAACGGCAGAGACAACTACAGCCGTCGACGCGTCGACTGCTGTCGTAAATGCGTGTCGGCGGCAGCCGTCAACAACATGCCACTCGAGTATTTGAGCATCGTACTCAAATACTACTACTACTAACCTACTACCTACTTTTTTTTTTTTTTTTTTTTGTCTCTTTTATAAATAAAAAAATCCAGATATTGAGTTCCGGGATAATTGCCATTTGTATAGGTATTGTATCTGTGTTTCTAGCTAGTTTTTTAAATACTTCATATTGTAATCTGTGGAAAACGTAGTGGGTAGCATAATTGTTTAAAATGTTATATTTAAGATATTGTGACTGTTTTTTATTGTGCTACTGTTTGTTTTTCCTTAAATAAATAAATAAATATACCAGCGGCACGTTGTCAGACACGCGTCTACGGCGGGCGTCGACGCGTGTCTCGTCGACGGCTGTAGTTGCCTCTTCAAAGTCAAAGTCAAATCATTTATTTCAAATAGGCACATAAAAGGCACTTTTGAACGTCAAAATTTACAAAAAAATAGAATTGATTCTAGTTGCCCCTTCCAAAAGGTAGTTTCGTATGGAGAAGAATGGGCAAGAAACTCCACACTGCCGTTGACGAGTGTCGCTCGTGTGTACAAGCACTTACGGCAAGATTGACAGGCCTCACTTTTACTTTATTTAGCTAAGTAAGCGTCGCATACGAATGTGAACATTATGCTTATAGTATTAATGTCCATATTCGAATGGCTCATTCGAATCGCTTATACGAATATGAACAGTATTTTTATTGAAATAAGGTTCAGATTTGTATGGGGCGCTTAGTTTACTTGGTAAAGTGTTTTAGATGAATATGAACCTTATCAGAAACCAATTTAAGGTTTATATTCGTATGCACCTAATTAGTGTTAATTATAAATTACTATGATAAGCTTGCTCACGTTCGCTTACACAAATATTAAATATGAACATCAAGTAACACTAACTTCACTTAGCAAAAATAGTCAAAGTGCGATCTGTGAATCTCGCCACAATCGCTGTCTCGATACATCTAAATGTATACCTCTATCTCTCCTATACCTATACCTACCTATACCTCCGTCTCTATCTTGCACTTGTAGTTTGACAGTTGTGCGACAGTGAATAATGCTTAGACGAAGCACGTGCTAAGTAATGTTCATTGATCTCGACCTCAGTGTTGTAATTAGGGTTTCTTTCCCGGGGTCCCGATCCCGGGAATACCCGGGAAAACCATCGATCCCGATTTCGGGAATTTTCAGTCGGCAATTCCTGAGCCTCGGGAAATAAAACAAACGTTCAAAAGTTTTTGCGTTTTGTAAGGATTTCCAACTCTTTGAAACCTCCCGAAGACGGACTTTGAATCTGGAGTTACTGTATTATGATTTGTTATCTGTTAAACTGACATCCACAGAAAGTGAAAGAGATTTTTCGGTAGCAGGTAATTTCGTTACAAAAATTAGAAGTCGGCTTTCCGATAAATCGTTAAATGCTTTAACATTTTGAAGGCTTACTTTGTTCAAAAATTAAAATACTATTACGAAGTTTATGATTAGATATTTTTTAAAATTTAAATGAATAAGTGATGAGAACCAAGTTTCATGAAATAAATATTTTGTCATTTTATCCCACTCCCGCCGTCGGTGTTGGTAAGCATTGGTCCGTTGACCATTGGTCAAGCAGCACAAGTAACTCAAAACTCACAGAATCAATCCTCTTTCAAAGGTAATAATGCATATTTTTCTTTATTGCCGATTCCAGAGAACTCTTTTTTTGTTCCCGGGTCCCGCGATCGTCAAAAACCCGGGAATTGAAAAACCCTAGTTGCTTATGTTACGGGTAATGCTAGAAGATTGAGTAAACCTAGGTTTACCCAGGCTTACTTAGGCCCAAGGAGTTTGGGTAAGGTCCGAATAATAATTAAAATAACTTTTAATTCGGGATTTACCCATACTCACCCAATGTTGACTGGGTAATGTTAAAATAATTAGTGAAAATTAAAAACCAAGTGCATTGATAGCTTTTGTTTAATAGAATAGAAGATTTTTATTTCAGACAGGAGTCCATAGGGTTAGTAACAATTAGGTTACGGACACAACTCAAGAGACTACAATTAAAAATCAGCGTGGAGCTGCATCCACCTCCGCAACATCGGGGAATCTCACCGATCTGCGAATAAAAAAACATAGAAAAGAAAACGTAATAGTTTCCTAAGCATACCCCAATTACTTGGTGTACTTGGTTACTTGGTTAAGTGTTTTTGGCAGAGATAATTCGTGCAGTTATGTAACTAATGAATATTGAATTTTTTATGACAATAGGCATCCCAAAAATAAAATTTCATAAATTACTATTGATGTCATAAAGATAGATGTTATTTATTTAAGCAAGACAAACTGCTGCGACACTTTGAATTGCAGAATTTTCCTGCAGCCTTGCATTGACACTTCTTCGTAGCAAATTTAGCGTGGGACCGCGGGCACGCGCTTTGTACCACGTGCTCAAAAATGACGCAATACCTAACATTACCCAGCCAGTGTTCAGTACCACAATTACGTAACGCACAATCTATCACAATCTGAATCATTTTGAAGCCTACTGCTAATCCATTGCTTCATATGTTCGAAAAATTTGTCGACTCAACAACGTAAATAACGCAATAAATGTTGTTGAACTGTCAAAATGAAACCCAGTCCTACTGTTAGTGTGTTACGTAATTACCCCGCTGAGTGTGTACGAGTAAATCTTGAATTAAAATTTATTTAAATTATTATTCGGACTTTACCCAAAAAGCTTGGGTTATTCTAAGTAAACCCGGGTAAATCTAGGTTTACTCAATCTTCTAGCATTACCCGTAAAAACTATATTAAATTATAAAATTCAGGTATAAGCTTTCCGTTACATACTGTATAAAGAAATTCAAAATGGCCACCGGTCTTAGATAAACTCGGTAGATACGGCACTTGAACACACGCGCGGTCCTTCTGAACTAAGTCCATAGACACAGTTGCACTCAGTCACACGCGGACCGTCGTCTAAACAGCGCATGTCGATTCAGCTCCATTTTATTTTTACATTTGAATACACATCAAAATGCCTTCATGTGTATTTAATAAGTGTTCTAATCACTCAAGAAACAAAAATAAGTCACACGGGATTTTTCTACGCGTAAGTACAGCCAAAATGATAATTTGTTATGAAAATTATAATTTTATTTATTGTTTGCTTCGCCATTTTTGTGAGAGTGAGACAGATAATACAAAACAGCGTGAGAGACACGATGCGACGAATCACGCGACTCTTGCTAACGCTTCCTCGATTTCATTCATAATCGGTTGCGCTCGCACGAATGCGTTGGGTCCTATCTCTGTCCTTGTCTATCGGTAACTGTAAGTATGCAACTGTCATAATAGATGTGTGAGTTTCGTTGCACGTAGTTGTGCACCGAGTAGCGTGTCAGACGATCAATCACAATCTAAATGATTTTGAAGGATAATGCTAATCCATTGCTTCTTAAGTTCGAAAAATTTATCTGCTCAACAACGTAAATAACGCAATGAATGTTGTTGAACTGTCAAAATGAAATTAATTCCTACTGTTAGTGTGTTACGCAATTATCCCGCTGGTTTAATAATTGCGATTATAGAGCGTTCCGTATCTACCGCTTAAGTTTATCTAAGTCCTATTATTTAAGTCACTGATGTTAAACAAGGCAAATCTTAACGAAGAAATGAAAGAAAGAAAGAAAAATGCGTTTATTGGCATTGCAGCAACAAAAATACACCTTAAAACTAAAAAATACGGAACAATGATTATAATGCCAATGGGGCCTCAGCTCAGCATAATGTCAGATGACAACACAAGGTGTACCACCTGACGCTGATTTTCAGCTACAACCCACAAATGCTTCACCTAACATTAAAAATCAGCTTCAATTATTGCGTGACACCAAAAGAGTGTAACCAGCCCTAATTACGTAACACACTATCTATCACAATCTGAATCATTTTTAAGCCTATTGCTAATCCATTGCTTCATATGTTCGAAAAATGTGTCTGCTCGTCAACGTAAATAACGCAATGAATGTTGTTGAACTGTCAAAATGAAACCCATTCCTACTGTTAGTGTGTTACGTAATTACCCCGCAGGGTCGTCGGATATAATTGAAGTTTACTAAGAAAGCGATGGATGTTTTCGAATGAAATTTAATTTGATAAATGACCTGTTTGTTTTCTATTAATTTAAATTTTATTCGAAAACATTCATCGGTATCTTAGTAAACTTCAACTATATCGACGACCCTGGTTACTTATGTCTTTTGGCGACCGTACACAGAAATAGGCAGCTGAAAGTAACACATGTTTATTTTTTTAAAGTTTTTAAGGGGCCATCCATAAATGACGTCACATTTTAAAAGCGGGGAGGGGTCAACAAAGTGTGACAAGGGGAGGAGGTGTGAGTTATAAGTTTCGTGAAAGTATTAAAACTCGAAACTTCAACTTTACCGACTCTAACAAAAAATTGTAAACTTCATTTGACGTAATTTATCGATGGCCTCTAAGGAATAGTTAAAATATTGCCGATATCTTTAATAACCCTGTAAGTATTAAGTATTTGCCATCCTTTGCCAATATTCAAGCAAAAATTCAAATCACAAAAATTATGTTGATTACATCGAATTTATTATTTTACTAAATTATTAAAATAACAGTATTGTTAGTCAGTATTTTGATTGTGATTAGGGACAATTATCGTCCAAAATTAAATGTATTGTCTGGGAAATTAATTGTTAAGCAGATTGATTGACTACCATCTTGAACTGTCCGTATATTCAAATAAAAACTGTCATTCTTTGACAGTTGTATAAAATGGCTATAACACAGCAAATTAACGGAGGTTATCAAATTACGAATAAATTTAACAATGAATTTCCCTGACTTTACCTATATTAAGTAGGTAGTGGAGATGATAACAATCAAATAATTAAATGACAGTTTTGACAGATGTCATTAAACTGTCAGAAAAGGCAAGAGTTTTGTATGGCGATTACAATTCAACCACGCATTGTTTATTAATTTAAATAGTACTAAAAGAGTGTATATTTATTATACTATTTAAAAGCGTATAATCTTCGGCTCAGTCGCCTTTAGACGTATCATATCAATCAATCTGCATGCCTTTTCCCAAGTTGCGGTCAGCTTCCAATCTAACCGGATGCAGCTGAATACCAGTATTTTACATGGAGTGACTGCCTATCTGACCGCTACAGTCCAGTTACTGGGTAACACGATACTCCTTGGTAAGACTGGTTGTCAGACTTTTGGACTTGCTATACCATACGACAGAGGCGTAGATGCCAAACGTATCATATAATGAAAACATATTATTTATATTACTATGTTAAAGTTAAATTAAAATATAAATTTTATGAAGCACTCATAGCTGAAAGATCTTTAATAAGTGAAGTCGGGTTAAAGGGATAGTTAAAAAATAGGATCTTCGCTGATGCCACTTTGTGCATCTCACAGAGCACGGAGACACTTCGGCGAGCGCTGCTAGAGGCGGCATTGTCAACACTTTCCATACAAACCAAGCGCGTCACCGGTTACTCGCACTATGACACTGTAGCGGTATCTACACCGCCACATGCGAACTACACGTCACACTGACGTCACGCAAAATCCTGCATCGCGCAAGCAGAGTTTACCGCGCAACTAGCATATACGACGTCCCGACATCAATCGTCGGGCGGTTGCCCACCAGACACGACACCCGTCTGGTCAGAGGATCCTCCCTTTTCCATGGAGTATGAGTGAACTTTACATCCTGTTCCTAATACCTCTATAACACTAATGACGTATAAATTGACGGCTGCAAATGGCGTTCGCGACTTGTTACCTCAACGCATTTACGGGCGCCACGAATTTTTGTGCGGTAGCCACACGTCAGTTTTAACAAAACTCGTATAAACTGGCCTCGCATTCTATTGAAGCTCCGTACTACGCTAGGCCAGCAGTCTAATGAGGGCTATCGCGCTTGAGTTCGCCGCTAGGTGCGCTAGTGTAGAGTAAGGTCTCTAGATGTCAAAATATGTACTGAACGTTCACTGTTTGCGGGATTTTTATCATGGATTTTAACGAATGATTCAAAATATTGATTAATTATGGCTTAAGAATTTAAGTAAAAAGTTAGGATCTAATTTGGTAGCACTTGAAGGAAGAATAAGATTTGTCTGCTTCACGCTTGCCAATTTTAGGAACATTATAATCTAAATATTCATTTGAAGTTTTAAAATGTAATAAAATAAACATACTATAAATATAAGGGTACATAAACATATAAAAACCATCAAATAAAAGTACTGCAACAGGACCTTACTCGACAATGGCGCCAACTGGTGAGCACAAAAACGATAGCCCCCATTGCGTAAGATTGTCAATCACAATTTGAATCATTTTGAAGCCTATTGGTAATCCATTGCTTCATATGTTCCAAAAATTTGCTCAACAACGTAAATAACGCAATGTATGTTGTTGAACTGTCAAAATGAAACTCATTCCTACAGTTAATGACGTGCAGCCTGCTGTATCTACTGCCGCCTCCAGACGTTGTGGACGCGCGACGCGGTGAATCCGTGCTCTGTGAGATGCACCTTTGGGTGGACTAGCTAAATACTCGTTATAAATCTAAACTATTTAGCCGAACTTACTCCGTCTTGTAACAAAACGAGTTCTAATTTGGTCCAAGCTTATATCTACGACCTATTTTTTGTTTTTCGAACTTTATTTCTGTCGATTAGATTTTAAATCAGCAGGGTAATTGCGTAACACACTAACAGTAGGGATAGCTTTCATTTTAACAGTTCAACAACATTCATTGCGTTATTTACGTTGCTGAGCAGACACATTTTTTCTAACATATAAAGCAATTAATTAGCTTAGCAATAGACTTCAAAATGATTCAGATTGTGATAGATAGTGTGTTACGCAATTAGGGTGCTGTTTTTGTAATTAGAACTTTATAATTGTTGGAATAAACTTCGAAATTCAAAAATGTCTCAATGTTCTAAAACTAAACCGTCTTGATGGCTCGATTGTTTAGAATTGAGTCTAAAGATGAAACTTCAACAACGGGCTCGAAAAACTCTTAACTCGATTTCACACTAAAAGTTGCCTTAAGTAGATTTAAGTTATCACTTGAGAAAATAAGATAAATTAGGACAATATTTTAGCTAAATTAAACGTTCTCACGTTATGGTAAATTTAGTGCTTCTTTTAATACTGTCGTAAGCTACTTTCAAATTTCTTCATTATCATTCTTCTGCCCATAAACCAATTTATTAGTGGTCAACAGAACACGTTTTTTTCTCCCAAACTTCTCTATTAGTCTTTATTTCGGTAGTCACCCCCTTTCTGGCCATATCTTCTTTCACACAGTCCATCCATCATTTCAACGAAATTTCGAATTTAGCACTCAAATTTTGGCTTAGTGTACTAAATTTAGTACTACGTCAAGCTCAATCTTTAGTTGTCAATTCTTGAAAGTATTATTATTATTAATATACGTAGTAATAAAAAAAAATGCAGAATGTAATTATGATAATATAGTTACCTAATAATTTATAATATAATTATGTTAATATATACTTGTGTTACATAAGTATTTACTTAAATGTGTATAAGATGTATATTTTATTTTCTTTACATAATTTAAAAGCTAGCAGTCTTATAACAATAAAAATATGTACTTACAAGCATATAAATAGGGGAGGGGAAAGAATCATAAGGCATCAAAAAATACGTCCGCATCGTTGTCAACAGGAAAAGTGCCCAAAAGGCTGGCAGCATTGCCACGTTGTATGGCAATGCTGATTCTTTGGCCAGAAAATAAGCCAACCATCTGGTCACGATAGTAAAAAATAAAAAGAATATGACATGTATATTTAGATGTACACTAACATAAAAAATGTATATTGCATACCTCTTGACAATTTGACTTATCAAAGATACTTCTAAAAAGGTTTGATGTAAAAGAAATCGATTTTCGCGCACAGGCAGGCAATTTACTACTAAATCCAAAATATTAAAAAAAAATATAATAGATTATTTTAAAGCTGTTGATTTCGGTTGAGCTAAACCTTGCAAAAATCCACTACTACTATTATTAGCCTGCATGATCCCACTGCTGGGCAAAGGTATAATATTTATTAATAATCTGCTGAGTTCAGTCCCTAAACTAAGCTAAATTAAAATAATAAGTTTTATATGGTTAAAGATTCATATTTAAATTTTTAAAAAAACATTAGTCCAATTAAAAGAACATATTTCTATTAGGTTATGGGCAAAGTATTATAAAAAATTATGTATAAAATAAAATATAAGATTGCCTAAAATGTGATGTTGGGCATCTGAATATTACGTAAATAGATGTTATATTTATTAATACAGCCAGGGAAGTTAATTTTTAAGCATATAAACACCAGACACCCAACGTCAACCATATCATACAACTGTCAAAGAATGACAGTTGTGGTTGGAAAATACGCGCAATTGAAGTCGGTACTCGATTTGCATGACAATTAATTTCCCTGACTTTACTTCAAAATGTCTGTCAGATTGACAGTACACCAAACCAAGACTCGTGGCAGGCGCGGTCTTAATTCGCGCGAGTAGGACGGTGGATACTAAAGTATGAGATTTCTAAAATCTACCGAGTCTCGCGTCATCTCGCTCTCGCGCTTTATGACTGCGTCTTAAACATTCGTTGGCCTATATTGTATTAGTGTAAAAGTACGGAATTTATTCCTGTTTTTTATTATTCTAAAATACTTGAAAAATCCGCCATATTTAATAGTAGTTAACTGGAAAAAAACAAGTCTCATTTTCAAAACAGGCTTCTATTTTTTTTTTTCTTAATTAGGTGTCTAAATGTAAATTAAATTATTTATTTCTTTATTTTAAATAATAGTCTGTAATAAAATAATATCATAATTAATATAATTTATCTAATTATAACGAGTTACCCCGGGTTTTTTAAAGCAGCCACATTGAGACGAAACACGCGCGGGATGCGTGACGCGACTGCGCGCCTGGAAAGTTTTAATTCATTGTTTTTTTTTTTTAATGGCAGCTTGTAGTTGTGACCTCTGAGGTCCTGGCTACTTATCCGAACTATCCTGTGGGTGCCTTAAGATTAACTCAAAGCCTCCAGCCAGGGGCGAAATTAAATACTAAAATTATTTAAATAACCGCACGCTAAGAGCACCCCCTGTGGGGTACGGACCTTGGCTTAGGGCGTCACTGAGAGAGGGCAGCAAGGTGGCACAGGCTGGATCGAATTGTGATTTAATTATTAGGAAGTTACGCGACTATTTATACCAGTTTGAACACCTCTATACAAGTTTGTTACTCAATCGGCGCGAGCGAATTTCATCCCATATCCCGCTCGGGATTCGCTTCAGATTGGCCAGAACTTAAAGCCTTAATTAAAACTGCTGTCAAATCTGATGTTAACTGTACCTAGTGATTATTTGACAGACGTAACAACAGACAATCTTAAAAGTTGACATGAGATTCGACAAAATATTGCAGTTAACCCAATACAAGTATGCGCTTCGGGAATCATCGTCTATTTTCGGAAACACGAACACTGGATGATGAGATGACAGATCTAATATAGAGCTATTATAACAAGGACGTTCTTAGTTACATATTTTGTAATATGATTACAAAATGATTAGATTAACAGCTCTATGCAATTCCAAACTAGTTTCCGAAACTTTTGAGTAACAGATGACTTATCTACAACCTGAGTAAGTAACCCGACAGAGAAACTTCATTCAAACGCGCAGTGATAGGTGCATTATTACAAAACGCAGCAGTACAAAGCATTGCGTCCATGGGGTTTACTGTGTGGCGCGAAGTTCGTGCTAATTCGGAAACACGAAGATTATCGAAGCACATACCTTTTCTGGTTTAACTGTACATTGCATTGGCTTGTTGAAACCGGTGTTAAGTTTACACTATATTGCAGTATCCGGCCGTAAATATGGCACATCGAGTTTTTCAAAAAGTTCGGCTTTGTAGAGCGTTGTCTCTATCACTCATACCTGTGTCTCTTTCTAAAGCCCGGGTACTGTGAGTTTATTATTTTAATTAAATAAGAGTGTATGTACAGAGTGGAGCACTTGTGTGGCTTAAACACTAATATGTATAGATTTGTTATATGTACAATAAATGATGTGTAAATATGGTAGTGTTTTATTATTTTACTCTGTAAGAACCAATAAGGACCTACAGCATTACAGTTATACAAAATATTTATTACTGCCGTCTTCTGTTCGTATTGGCTGTACAGTACAACTATTTTCTTAATGTCCCTCGGGAATCATCACATTTCCGAATGCGAACGAATGCTAATTCCCATGTGATCCATACGTCATGTTCGCGAACGGGCGCCGTCAGTGGGGACTGGTCATCTCTTGGCGGCCACGGCTTATTTTAATGTAATATTGGAATTATTTTTGTCTCTTTATTACGGACGCTTTTAACGTTCTGCATCGTTCTCACATGCATAATTTCAACATGAATGATGTAACCAATATTTTGTAACCATATTTTGATTTAAAAGAGTGTCCATGGAGTTTCTTGCCCGTTCTTCTCCATAGGTACCTACTACGCTTTGGAATGGGCAACTAGCTTCATCTTTCTGACTGACCGACCCCTTGACAATTCAAAAGTGCCTGTAATTAGTTTATTTGAAATAAATGGTTTGAGTTTTATGTCCATCAATTATTAGATGTATCGTGTATAATAATTTTAATTCAGAACTGAGTACTTTATTGTTGTTTTGTTTTCGGCAATGCGGTGAATTCCGAGGGACATTAAGAAAATAGTTGAACTGTACATCTAATAAGGCTGGCCAATAGATTTTCCAGGTGAGCATAATTTCTTAGACTGTGGCGGCGCTGGGCCACCACTACTACCATATTCATAACGTTTATTGCCCGTGGTTCAACCGCGTAGTTCTACTAGTAGGACCAAGAATATTTTCCTTTTCAGTGGTTCTATCAATCGGACCATCTTTATAAAATTATAATCCTATGCACCGGAACAAGTGGTGCGTAGAAATAGCGACAGTACCCGAACGACGCGCATCGGTTGCGTTCGGGTGGCCATGTTTCCGTTTCAAACGACGGTGGACGTGGAAGCGGTGACACCGCGCGCCGGTTAGCCGTCCGACTGAAGTGCTGGCGGGCAATGATGGCCCGCATGCCTGGGTTTGGCCGGCCTTGATCCATATTGTACTGTTTGGACCCAGCAGGTAGTAGGTGTTTGCAATGCGGTGCGGCCCTGCTTCAGCCTGTAGGGGCGTTTGTCCACCGCAGGCGTCACCGGGACGTCACCGAGCGACGAGATTGTTTTAACCAAACGTGACTTCCCGGTAACGGCGATCATATTTCCACCTCGACTTAAATCGGCGGTTCTGGGGGTCTACTCATTAAGTACTAATTACGTAGTTTCGGCTGAAGTTCTGTGCGTCTCCTACTCCGTATCACCTACGGACATATGATTAATTCGGAGCCCGAACTAAGAATGAATGACAGCAAGATTTGACAGTTGTTCTTACTCCCGATATAAAATTGCCCGCACGAAAAATTTACTTTGGCACTTGTTTTGACAGATTAACTACTTTCGAAGGGCCCCGTATCATCGTTGACGGACTAAAGCACAGTTTCCTAGAAAAGCGGTGGCCGCACTTAACGGCCGTAGTGCCGGCTGTCATGAAAATGATGACAGTGGCCATATTTTTTTTTTGACGTCTTCATATGAACTCTCCCGCTCCGGGAGGAGCGGAAGGGCGTGTCAGACTATTACTGACTAAAACCCACCCGTGTTCCTTCAGTTGCCTGTGCGCCAGGGCCACGGTAACTCTTTCGAACAATCCGCGACCCGGGCAGGCATCGGCCCTTTCAGACCCCGTTAGATTCGCCCTACCGCGTCAAAAGATAGTCGCATTTCTGTTTCGTTTTGATACCTCTGACGCACAATGACGCAGTAACTTGACTCGATTGTCATGGAAACGCTATTTAATAATGTGTGAGCTCACTCTTCTCAGTATGGACACAATTATTCGCGTGATTAAGTACAGTGACAGCAAATCTAGCGATTTAAATCTTTGGGCAGCGGGGCTTGACTTAGTTTAAAATAATGGGTAAAAATTATAGATTTTTATGACAGCCGATAAAATATGATGGAACCGCTTTCCTAGGGAACCAACGCTTTAGAGAGTAGACCCTCAGTATGTTATGATAGACAACACAAAAGCCGAGCGAACGGCGCGGTGCGACGGCAGTGTGTTGCCAAAAACAAACTTAAGGGGGAAGCGCCAGGTTGCCAGCGAAATTCAAACTTTCTTGCGATTTTCGCAATTTGCAGGTCACCGTCAAGTTGCAGGTATGTGGAACAAAATATGATTCGCGACCGTTACAAGTATGTATTAACAGAATTATAAGTATTAAAATCATCAATACAACCCTCTAAGTTCTTATAATCCTGTTCATTGATATTTTATGAAATTGTCATTCAATAGGATTATATGAACCTAGAGGGGGCTGTATTGATGATTTTGATGTATGTAATTCTGAAAATACTTGTTACGGTTTTTCAGTACCCGCACATCAACCCATCACAATCTCGGGCAGAGTTTTAGCGGTTGCGCTAAACTACTCGAAACTTCGGCGGCCGGGATGTTAGCGATTGGGTGCCGGCCATTTGGTGGACACGCGGCCATGTAAATTAGTGTATCGCTACTTCGGCGCCTCATCTCGTTCTAGGTGACGTTCTGGTGACGGCGGCGGTGAACAAACTCCTTTACGACAATTCAACAGCGACTTACGACGTGAATTGCGTCAAGTAGCGAGCGCATCAGCTTTTTCCGTACGTCGCGTCGCGGTGACAAGTTCTAAACAACTTCTGTTTTCATTTGTTTTCGCCGCAGTTCCTGTCGCAAGACGCGTGTCGCTTGTGCTTATAAGCTAGTGGGCTGCGGGGTAAGGGGGCTGGCCCGATCTATTCAATCAGCATCAGTACAAAACTTGACTGCTTGCGGTATCGTGTGCTTATGTGTGCGGTAACGGTGGCGAGACAACTGCCGCGCTGACTTGAACGATTGAGGACATTGGCCACACTGGAACAAGAGAACCTTGGTTATTTATCACTAGAGACCCTATTTAAAATATTTTATTGCCCTATTGTAATAAAATATATATTTAGATTGATTAAGTAAATAAAATGTTTTCATAATGTGTTGATCGACGAAGTACTTCCGCTTTTGCATTAATAAAGACCGCGATTTTTGCTCACGCTGGATTTTTCACCTAAGAGGCCGCGCCCGCGGCGACTTTTTGTAGCGATGCTGTCGCGCATGTGTATCGATACAACCGCGATACCGTCGCTGGCTATGTACTTTTGCCCAGATTCTGTGTCGCTACTATTGCGATGCTGTCGCGCTTCAGTCGCGATTCAGCATCGACACAAAAGGTCGCCCACGGCGACTTTCAGACTTTCACACATTCCCCAGCACCCCTCCCTCCGTTCCTCACCCTTCGTTCCCCCGATGTCGTCAGAAACGGTCGCACGTTTGAATCGATACAGTTGCACGTTGCAAACGCGACTAACGCGCGATAGTAGCGATGCAGAAGCGCGTTTACAAAACGCGCGACAGCATCGCTACGAAAAGTCGCCGTGGTGAGGGGCCTTAGTTGATCCCACAGACATAACATTATTAAATCTTCTTTGGATAATCCTGACATTAAAATGTGATAAAAATAAAAGTTTTTATTGCGTAAAATAATGCCCAGAGCGATTGCCACAGCACGTTGCTTAGAACCAGCTTCCAACATTCCCACGGCTCTGATCATTTCTTCTCGGCTCAAATGGCGTCTTATCTCCATAATAACGTTCTTTTATATTGATTCTACTCAGAAGTATGGCAGAAATTTTACTGATTGGGCCTCAAACCCGTTGCAGGATTATATAGGAATACGACTTGACAGAAGATTTTCATCTTTTGACCAAAATTCAAAAAGTATTCCCTTTACAAATGACAAAATTTACTAAAAACCGCACACGGTGTGCGTGTATGACCAGATGTATGAACGTAAACGAAGCAAAAGGAGAAAGTATGTAAGGATCGTAGCAGGTGGCGTTATGTCGTTTCTGCCTACCTCCATGGGAAGAAGGCGTGAATTTATATATGTATGTGAAATTTACTAAAAAGTATCCATAGGAGTTACAAAACATACGTATATTTAAACAACCAGATTTTTTTGTAACAAGCAAACACGTGCTTGATCCCTAGACACTTATATAAAGATCACTCTGGGATAAATAATCTAAATGATGGTGAAAATCGCATCAAAATCCATTGTGAGTTTAGAAGATTTAAGCGTTCACAGAAAGACGCAAAAAGTACCTAATATGCTCGCACTACCTGGAGAGCAGTGTGGCGCAGGGGTGACGACCCCTACTTACGTGTCTTGGTTTCTAATCCAGGCAGGCTATTTACTGTGTGTAGGAACCTAATTTATTTCATCACCACTGCTTGACTAGAAAGGGTGTAGCGGCATCTACAACGCCACATGCGAGTTACGCGTCACACTGTCGTCACGCAAAATCCTGCATCGCGCAAGAAGAGTTTACCGCGCAACTATATGGCATATATACAACGTCCCGACATCAATCGTCGGGAAGTTGCCCACCAGACACGACACCCGGCTGGTCAGAGGATCCTCCCTTTTCTATGGAGGTATGAGTGAACTGTACACCTTGTTCCTCATACCTCTATAAGGGTATGACTAGGTAATATTTTAATATTGTGAATGTGAAGACTATGTGGGTCATTGTTGCATTATTTTTTTCTTCTTATTTAGTTTTAATCATTGTCTGGTAGTTTGAGTAATTTATGTGGCCTACCCAAATGTCTTTTCTTTGGTATTGTTCGTCGAATCATTGAGCTCTTTAAGTTCTGAATTGAGCGGCACGATTACTGACAAATGCGTGGACAGGTCCACTCAATCGATGTGGCTTTTCCTCAAAAGACCATTTCAGACACAAATCTACATGGTCTTCACATGATCTGACCAAGATCATGTCTGGACTTTAAAAGAGACTGTGACCTCTGAGTTTGTTTCGGCCTTTCTTCTCAGAGTACTTAGTCAGATAGGATTCGCCGACCTCATCTAGTTTTTAAAATATGATTGACGTGTAAAAGTGTTTGTACAAACCTACTTACAGAAATAAAATCATTAATCATTTAAAACGACGGCAGATAGAGATGAATGGAAGAGGACATGCTCCGCCGACCAAACATACTGTGGTATGGGCAGAAGTTTGCTGCGCCACTTCTTCCCAGCTGAAATTCTAGGAATTTATGAAGAGCGGGCGTTTTGGGGGACTGTCTTATGTGATTCTGATGTTCCAACAGTGCAAATTCTCAGCCTAAATAATCCCAGCTTGTTACTGTGCAGGGCAAAAGCCACATCTCATACAGAGAAGGCACGAGCATTGATCACCACGCTTGCACAAGGGGGATTGGCGATTTCAGACTGATGTAGGTAACAACACAGTAACATTTCAGCAGTCTGTGGACCCGAACACATCGTGCCCATCCCCTTCAACCAGCTACGAAGGTGGCTACAGGAGTTCACCCACACACAAGCGGAGAGCTGATGGAACTCGACACCAGGCTGTAGGCAGTCCAGGGAAGCTATGCCATCTTTAGATAGCAAGCTAACCAGACGTTTATTACGTCTGGACAGGAACGGCCTGCGCCCGGTGACGGGGACCATCACGGAACACTGCCCACTAAACAAAGACTTCCACACAATAGGCATAACGGACAGTCCTCTATGCAGGGCTTGCATGGAGGCTGAGGAATCCGTAGCGCATGTGCTCTTTGAATGCACAGGCGTCACCCAGATTAGGACACAAACCCTCGGGGCACCCAGATCCTACACAGATGCTCTCAACAGACCAGGAGACACTATCAACTTCTGGAGGGAGGTGGGCTGGTTGGAATAACCACCGACGGCCGCCATGGCCCATATGAAGGACTCAGTGCGGAAACCAGAACTCATAAAGAAGAAGAAGAACATGTCAGCATTTTAACATTTTCAGGATGCTGATGCGGCTACCTCGCTATTGTAGTGCGTCTGGTATGTTTGCGGAGGCGCGAACGGTCAGCTTTCATGCGATTGTGCGCAAAAGGGTAGCTTCCTTGTCACAGCGTGTGCGAGGCAGTAGCAACGGCATTCTGCGGATGATTGTATCTCGTGCGAACTGCCCTATCCAAAACAAATGGATGCGTGTTGTTTTGGGCGCTCACTAACACATTAAATATATAAATATAAAACGTTTATTTTCTCTACACAAGTTATGAACTTACAGCTACGATTCAAGAATAGTTCACGAACAAGGAGCTAACTTTGTGAGAGACTGGTGCCTGCAGTAGGTTTATATAAAAACCTGTATTACAGGTCACCAGGACCCTCCCGCGGCTAGATGCCTGTGATTTGGACCATCATAGCAATGCAGTAATACTTAACTAAGGTTGAATTGAGAAACGAACAACAAAAAATAAAAGCTACTAGACTGTGAGTTAGTAACTAGAGAAAGTGTATAAGAGGGATGCAAGAGTGAATGTGAGAGGTTGCTTGTGTGAGTGTGGCGCGAGTATGGTTGATGGTATGTAGAAGCAGCAAAGGGGATGAGAAGTAGGTATAGATAGTCTATCTGAGAGGGATCAACAAATTCTCAGTTCCCTGATAGTCAAGAGTTTACAAATAAGTAGTGACTGAAATTTTACATTTGTGTTTAGTTTGAGGATATATATTTATAATGTTATTTAGCTTATTGTACAGGTATGGTCCGAGAAAGAAGAAGAAATTACGCGAGTGTGCAGAACTGGAAGGTTGTGTTTGGCATACTCTGCCTTTTCGGCGCTTATCACTACACAGATTCGGATCGTATTGTAACAAGGAGTATTCTTACATTGTTTACGACATAATGCTAACACAATTTTGATTATATTGTATGTAGCGTGTTAGTATTGTGGTTATGTGATTTTAATTTAATTTAATGTATGGATTATAATTATCTGAAATAAATGGATTAATAATATTCATTAGTTTGCTAACGATGTTTTACGTAACCGATGTCTCTGATGTCTAAGGCTGATTTTATTGTTACGCGTTTAGGCAGCGCCGTTGGAGCGCGCGCGTTCGGAGTGGTATAGGGTAGTAATTGCGTTTCAAAGTCGCGCGCTTGAGCAGCGCCGCGCCGTTCGGTAAATGCGCGCTGTTCGCCAGCCCTGCCGAAGCGCGCGCTGCTCGTGAGCTTCTACGACCAGTATGCGTTTTAGTGTGACGCCGTTGAGACGCGCCGTATGGTACGTTACGTTGGGACGAGTAATTGAGGAAGTGCATTGAAATTACGTGTTCGCCTCTCAGTAACCTTGTAGCTTTAAAAAGAAAGAAAGAAAAATAGGTTTATTTGTCACAGAAACACGTGCATACAAAAAAGATCTCTGGTAACAATGTAAAATAAAAATAAAACAAACAAAATAAATCTATAATCATGAGCACAAAACAGAAATAGTCGACAGCTACACGTCATGACTGTGACAAGAAGGCTTCCACTCAGCGTGATGCTGTGCTATGGGGGACCCACAGCACAGCGCTGATTTACAGTGGTTACAAGTGGTTATAAGGATCAACTACTCTTCTTCAAAGTCGCTGTTGCCTTCTTTTCCATAAAAAGCAAATAGCCAGTAGGTACTCTAACTGCATTAACGTTCATATTGTGCACGACTGTCTCACAGCAGCGGAACGCGCGGTACTAATCTCGTTTCACAGTGCACCGCTGTTCAAGCGCGCGCTGTTAACAGCGCGCTGACCAGCGGCGCGTCTAGCGGCGTGACTCTAAAACCAGCCTAAGATAAAATTCTAGCTTAATTCCATGGTCTAAAAGAACAAGGTCTGGCATTCCGAGAGTGACACAAGCTTACGTCACTACCCAGTTGCCACTTTATTGCAACAAAACAAGAAGAATGGAAACATTTTCAGTCACCATTCTGTTAAAAAATATATATAAAGCATTTAAATTGTCGTTTCGTTTTTCTAATCAAACGAAGCAATTCAATTTAAACTTATACCAACGTCATTGTTAGTTAAAACCTCATTGATTTATCGAATTCGCACAGGTAATAAATGCGGTTGGGGAGATATTATTACACACTACTGGTAACACAGCGGTGATGACGTAGGCTTGTGGTGTCACCCACGTGACCACTGTGTCTCGGAATGCTATACCTGGCGAAGTATAAATTATACCAGGCTTAATTCGAAAAAATGACTTTTTACTTTGAAGCCTTTGAATCACCTGTACAGCAGCAACACTACGATGACTTTCAATATGCTGAACCAGGCACCTGCGCCTGTGGTATGACGCGCCGCACTCGTCACAACCGAACGGGCGCTCGAACGTGTGCATGCGACGCTCGTGGAGCTGAAAGAGAAAGGGATAGGTTTAGAAAGAGACAGTAGATGGTTGGCAGTTTCGTCCGCTTCAAAAGTATCTGATGAAACTGTTTTAAGGATCAGAAAATGCACCTGTGGATGCCAATTGGTAGTGCCTCTTACAAATTGAGTAGGCTAATTTTAAATTACAAAGATTTTTTACATTTGTACCTCAATTTTCTTTAATGATTTTTCAATTACAATTTAATAATTGTTGGAAAAATATAACGTCACGCTTGGTTTTCTCCAAAGGGTTAGACAGAGCTGT
The DNA here is from genome assembly GCA_917490735.1 of Dryobotodes eremita. Taxonomy (NCBI): domain Eukaryota; kingdom Metazoa; phylum Arthropoda; class Insecta; order Lepidoptera; family Noctuidae; genus Dryobotodes; species Dryobotodes eremita. Next base: position 1,330,493 of record OU823269.1, read on the forward strand.
ACCTTTAAAGGTATAATAGTACACCAGGCTTAAAGTTGAAACCATCTAAGGCAGGGATGGCGAAATCTTTTACATCCACGTGCCATTTTTCTAAATAAAAACGAGTAGGTGTTTAATGGATCATGCATAACGTGCCAACAAACCATCTTAAGTTAGTTACTTACTACTGGAAAAAAATCTATTCGCAAACAGTAATAAGTAGACCTTTACCATTTACAATCATCTTAACAGATACCCCTCATATTTATTTAAATGAAAAACCAAATTAGTGCGCAACTTCTGCTGTTACAAACTAGATACCAAATGATTTATATTCATATTCATATTCATATTCATATTCATTTATTTTGCATTCCATATTGTAAAAAAGATGTTACAAAGGGCTTAAAGCTAGGTACATAAATATGACCCTGTAAGGGCACAGCAAAGTAGGAGACTGGGAGAGGGCTTTAATCTTATTAATTAGTAGGTATACAAATGTAACAATATCTACAACAAAAATAATAAAAATAATAAGATATGAAAAAAAAAAAAAAAAATACATCAGTGGGGTATAAATATATCAGTGGGGTAATTGCGTAACACACTAACAGTAGGAGTGGCTTTCATTTTGACAGTTGAACAACATTCATTGTGTTCGCGACGATGTCACCCAAATAGTTCGTAGTCTGCTCAAAGCATGTATTTAACTTAGTTTTATAGTTTCAAATATAATTAGCTACAAGATAGCGTTTTATGTATGTAAAATCTCAGTTAAGTAGGCCATAAATTGAGAAGTACATAGTTTTTTGGTGCGTCCAGGTACACTAGACCGAGACCTAGCCCTGGACGTAACCCCTTTGATCGATAACCATTAAGAAAGGCCTGCTTAGCTGGGGTAATAGATTATGTTTATAACCATGTGAAGTCGGTTTAACTGACGCTCGTTCGGAGGCGCTTCACGCCCCGAGGTTTTAACTTATTGTATTTTAAATGCGTAAATGTTAAAGGTAAATAGACCAGCCTTGAAGGCTGCGTAATATGAATGTGATTGTTTTAGTAATTTTGCAGTAATATAGATAATAAGACAATTATTTTGTGATAAATTCTAGTTTTAGCCATTCAAGGCGTTATATCTCCGAACATTTATTTAAATGTTATTGTTATTGTAATTTCAATATATAGGCAGTGCTGTCACCTGCCTAAAAGTACATTAAAATCACCCAACACTTGTAAAATTCCATGTATTTCGACAAATATTGTATCAGGATCTTAGTAAAAATAAACGCTTTCAAAAGTTTTATTGAGGAAGTAAAACAGGGTTCTCGTTAAGGTAAAGACTGGCCGTACCTTAGTAAACAGGGAAAGTCCATCATTTGTAGTCATCGGAAAGCCAAAATAAAGGCTTAAGTAGTTTATAGTAAATAACCTGAACGGACCTGTAAGTACTTCCATAATAACTCTGTGTACTTGTAAACTATCCTATGTTGTGTCATTTCGCCAAAAACACCCGCTTCCACATAGACTTCGGGATATAGTCACATACGGAAAATAACTGCAACCTGTCGGTGCAGGACGTCAGCGCGCTGAGACAGTGAGGGGCCTATCTCGATGCTGTATATTCGAGATAGGTACTACGACCTCCTTGAACATATATCGAGTCCAGCGATCACGCCCGTCCGGTACATCTGTTGGTCCTGTCGAACCGGATATTTTCAAGATTCCTGAAGTCTAAAGACCTAAGCCTGAAGAGTTACGCCTGAAGACTTATGCCTGAAGACGTATAGTTGAAGATTCGTTTTAAACATAGAAGATTTATAGTATCGAAATGTATGAAGTCTGAAGACCTGAGCCTGAAGAGTTACGCCTGAAGACTTATGCCTGAAGACTTATAACTGATAGAACTCATCTTAGTGGAAAGTTACTTTGGAAGATAGAACATTTACTTTAGAAATAGAATCTTTTGGGGACATAGATTTTTTTGGGACATAGATTTTTTTGAGACCTAGATTTTTTTGAGACCTAGATTTTTTTGGGACCTAGATTTTTTTTGGGACCTAGATTTTTTTAGGACCTAGATTTTTTTGGGAACTAGATTTTTTTTAGACATAGATTTTTTTGGAACATAGATTTTTTGAAATAGAATTTGGGACATAGAATTTTTTGGGACTCAATCTTAAAATACAACCACTTGAGTTAACATGCCAGTTACAAGATCGCAAGGCAAGGCACCTGAAGCATGGACAGTGAATGTTGAGGTGGGACATACGTCCGCAGCTATCCGTCACCAGTTACCCCCACGTTCGCCATCCACCACTGAAGGGATCGAGCAACCACTGCCACCACGTCCTATCGCTCCAATGGAAGCCGAAGACTTACCTGTACTGGCACAATCCAAAGTAACGAAACAGATAGAACAACCAGCTGTTACTGAGAAGGAAACCACATTGAAGGGAACTTCAGATACGACAATGAAGCCAAGTGATTTCATAGAAAAGTCGTTAAATAAAACGTACAGCCGTACCATGCCGATGACTACCCGGGGTGACACCCGTATCGAACATAGTAGGCCGCCGTCAACTACGATTAGAACGACACGGTCGCAAAGGAAAAAATCGAGAGCACGTGAAGACTTATTGAAAATTAAGTTGGAACTCGCTCAAATAGCACTTCAAAGAGCCGAGGAGGAAGAATCCGACGGTGAATATATGGATGATAGAAACTCAAACAACGAGTACGTGCGTTCCTGGCTTGAAGAGGCACCAGAGCCTGAACCAGTGAGCGAGGTCAATGCCGCCGAAGGGGACAATAGAACCAGAAGCCGAGAGGCACCGCCCCCCACCGTGGACATCGTTAGTATAGTGGACCCCCAAACGCAAGTACCTTTGTTAAATCCTAAAGTGAATGAAGTGAAAAATAATATAGTGCCATCGAAACACATAGAAGACACCAAGGGGGAAGACTCACTCCGCCCTTTCATAACGGAGTTAACGTCTGCTATAGCGTCGCTCGCCGACAAGAAAACAGAACAGTGGACATCGAACCACCCCTCGGCGTCAAAGGCCATCATGACGCTACCGAACTACAGCGGAGCTCATACCGAATGGCTTTCGTTTCGCGCCATCTACGAAACGACGCGAACCTACTTCAACGATGTTGAAAATACAGCAAGACTTCGAAGAAGTCTACGAGGACGGGCACTCGAGACAGTGAGCTCAGAACTCATCGGACACGCTAAACCGAATGACATCATGAGAGAACTCGAGCTGCAATTTGGCCGTCCAGATTCGATCGCTCAAGCCGAAACCGATAGGCTCCGCGGTCTACCGCGCTGCAGCGAGACACCCAGGGACATCTGCAACTTCGCGAGTCGAGTCAGAAGTGGCGTAGTAACTCTGCGCGCGCTTAAGAAGGATCACTACCTGATCAACGCCGAGCTGATGCGACTACTGACAGAAAAGCTGCCAAACTCCCTGCGTGTACAGTGGTACAGAATATACACAGAAAAGTACCAATCGTTACCGGACCTCTCACTCTTCAGTGACTTCATCACAGAACAAGCCAGCTTCTGCAGCGCCTTCGCTCCACCGGAGAACATCAACCCTGTTGAAGCGACAGCAACAAGACGTGTCACGCAGAGAACCCATACAGCAACAGACAAACCGACGATCAGATGCCGCGTTTGTGATAAAGAAGGACACTACGCTTCCGACTGTACGAAATTCAAAGAGGCGTCCAGTGACAAGAAATGGGAACTCGCGAAGAAAATCGGCTTGTGTTTTCGCTGCTTGCGAATCCGTCGCTTCAGTCACGCTTGCAAGCTGAAGAAGTGTGGGGTCAAGGGGTGCACAGCCACGCACCATCAGCTTCTTCACTATAAGAAGAAGCTCACAGCAGAGGGTATAGAGAAGCCCCCTGCCCAGGAACAGAAGGAGTCTCAGGAAACGGTAGCCAGTTCGCGAACAACATCTAGCCAAGCCTATCTCAAGATAGTACCGGTTCAGGTCATCGGACCGGCGGGAGAAGCATCCACATTCGCGCTTCTCGACGATGGATCAACCGTTTCCCTGATCGACGAAGATCTAGCGAAGGAAATCGGGGCAGAGGGCCCTATCGACCCTCTGAAGATCGGTGCGATCGGTAACAACATGATCGACACCCCCCATTCACGAAGAATCACAGTCACTCTTAAGAGCCCAATCAAGAACAAGGTGCCGTTCAGAGCGCGCACCATACCGAGGCTCAACTTAACACCGCAGAAAGTGAACGAGGAGGACATCGCAAATTGCAACCACCTGAATGACCTAAGACAACATCTTATATACAACACTGGCGTACCGAAGATCCTCATCGGCCAGGACAACTGGCATCTTCTACTGGCCAGCGAAATACGAACAGGCCCGAAACACCAGCCCGTCGCTTCACTCACCACATTGGGCTGGACTTTACACGGCGCGCATACTAGAATCCTAGGTCACCAAGTGCACTACGTCAACAGATTAACAGCGAGCGATGAAGACCTCGACGAACAACTTCGTGAATTTTTCGCATTAGAATCACTAATCATTAATCCGCGACGACCAGACTCCGATCCTGAGAAGAAAGCAGAAGATATTCTGAACCGTCACATCCGACAGTTAGAGGATGGACATATAGAAACAGGCATGCTGTGGAAGAACGAACATGTAGATATGCCAGATAGTTACGGGACAGCACTCAAGAGGCTCGTCTCAACAGAAAAGAAGCTCGATAGCAACCCTGCCCTTCGAGATAGATACTCAGAACAGATGGACTCTCTCGTCCAAAAGGGATACGCAGAGAAGGCGCCCAAGACGAACACACCAGGAAAAACGTGGTACTTACCACACTTCGACGTGTTCAACCCGATGAAGCCTGAAAAGCTTCGAATAGTTCATGACGCTGCTGCGAAATCTAGAGGGCTGTCACTAAATGACTTCCTTCTAACTGGACCAGACCTGCTGCAGTCACTACCCGGCGTCATGATGAGATTCCGCCGACACCGCATAGCCATCTCAGGTGACATAGCAGAGATGTTTATGCAGGTAAAGGTGCGAAGCGAAGACAGGGACGCACTCCGATACCTGTGGAGAGGCAATAGAAGAGAAGGAGCGCCTGAAGAATACCGTATGACGTCCATCATATTCGGTGCAGCAAGTTCACCCTGCACAGCCATTTTCGCAAAAAATTGGAACGCGAAAAGGTACATAAAGGAGCATCCAGAGGCGGTCGAAGCCATCATTCACAATCATTACATGGATGACTACCTCGACAGCTACGAAACAGTTGAAGAAACGACGCGCATCGCCACAACTGTAAAAGAAATACACCATCAGGCAAGGCTGGAACTTAGAAAATGGGTATCGAATAGCGCCCAAGTAATAGGAAATCTGGACCCGACGCAGAGTCGAACTGAAGTCGTCAGTATCGGAAACGCTGAAAATTCAGAGAAGATACTCGGCCTAATATGGAGACCGGGCGAAGATACGTTGGGTTTCAACTTGACGCTCGCACGCCTACCTGTAGGCGTTTTAGAAAAGGAAGTGCCAACCAAGAGAGAAGCACTGAAGATCGTCATGTCACTCTATGACCCACTCGGACTCGCCTCACCAGTAACGATTCGAGCCAAGCAGATCCTGCAAGAGGCATGGAGGCGAGGAGTCGATTGGGATCAGTCACTCGATAAAGACCTGGCGACCCAATGGAAATGTTGGGTACAGCACCTGAAACAGCTCAAGTGCATCAGCATACCAAGATGCTATCCAGGATATAGCGAAGCTACAGAAATACAGGTCCACGTGTTCACCGACGCAAGCGAAATGGCGTACGCGACAGCGGTATACTGGCGAACCACATCAGCAGAAGGCGTCCATCGAGTCAGCCTAGTCATGGCAAAGGCGAAAGTAGCACCACTGAAGCTACAATCAATACCACGCCTCGAGCTGCAGGCCGCGGTCATGGGAACCCGCGTGGCCGCAGCTGTAATACGCGAGCACGACGTCAAGCCCGCATCGGTGACATATTGGTCAGACAGTAGAACCGTCCTGACATGGATCAGAAGAGGAGCACGAGTATACAAACCTTTCGTCGCTCATCGCATAGCCGCTATAGAAGAGAACAGCAAAGTTGAAGATTGGCGATGGATACCAACAAAACTGAACATCGCCGATATCGCTACTCGTGACGTACCACACCACTTTGACTCACATCATGAGTGGTTTAGTGGCCCAAACTTTCTCTACGAAGAACCGTCTTCATGGCCAACCGAGAAACCTCCAGTCTCAGCCGAGACGGGGGAAGAAAGGACCCTCACCTCCGTCGAGAAAACCAACATTCGACAACTCACCGAAGTCATACCCGACCCAGCAAGGTTTTCAAGATGGGAACGACTGCTTCGGGCAACGGCAACCGTCCTACGTTTCGTGTCTCTCTGCCGACAACGGACAGAAAAGACGTTCTACAAGAGGACTAGACAGAACGAGGAAAAAGATCCTGACTGGCGAAAGAAGAAGAAAATTGCGCCACCTTCTCGGAAACTGACTACAAAGAAGTCAGAACCCAAAACTCAAACTATAGAAGCCGAGTTTCTCCAAGAAGCAGAGAAGATACTGGTCCAAGTCATCCAAAATCAGTCTTTCGCTCCGGAAATAGCGAAATTGCGAGAACAGAAGATATTGGACAAAGACAGTCGACTACGGCCGCTGCAAATAGAAATGCAAGACAACATCATACGACTGAGAAGCCGTATAGCAGCGACTAACGAAATAGCTGAAGAGGTAAAACGTCCACCGATACTACACGGTGACCATCGCATCACCCAGTTATACATAGACTGGACACATCGCGATCTACAGCACAGTGGGACAGAACTCACTATAAACGAGGTACGACAACACTACTGGGTCGTTAAAATGCGACCAACAACGAAGATGGTGCTGGCACGATGTCTGCAGTGTCGCATTCGTAAGGCACAACCACCCGTGCCTGCGACCGGTGACCACCCCAGAACGCGGCTCGCTCATCACCAGAGGCCGTTCACTTATACCGGTCTGGACTATTTCGGACCACTGTCCGTTACCGTCGGTCGTCAGCACCAGAAAAGGTACGTAGCCCTGTTCACTTGTCTCACATCCAGAGCTGTCCACCTCGAGATCGCCGCTAGCCTCAGCGCAGACTCCGCCATACTGGCGTTGCGCCGATTCGCTGCCCGTCGAGGCTGCCCAACCGAAATACATTCGGACAACGGCACCAACATGCACGGTGCCGATAAAGAGCTGCGGCAAGCCTTCCGAGAGGAGGCCAGTCGCAGAGGCATCGTGTGGCGCTTTATTACACCATCCGCGCCATTCATGGGAGGCGCTTGGGAGCGTCTCGTTCGCTGCGTAAAGTCCGCGCTATACACTGTGCTCCTCGAAAAACACCCACACGAAGAGGTGTTGTCCACACTGATATGTGAGGCAGAGTACACTGTAAACAGCCGGCCACTGACACATGTTTCCGTAGACAGCGAAGACGACGAGTCGATCACACCGAACCACTTTTTACTCGGTGGGTCGGCCAGACTACCATCACCCGGCGTGTTCACCGAACAAGACATTGACAGCAAAAGACTTTGGCGACGCTCACAAATCCTAGCCGATATGTTTTGGCGTCGCTGGGTCAGAGAATACTTGCCGGAGCTTCAAAACCGGCGGGAGCCGCACAGCCGCGGGCCTGAACTTCAAATCGGTGACCCCATACTCATCGCCGATGGTCAGCTGCCTCGCAATACATGGCCGCGAGGCCGTATAGTCGCCGTGTTCCCCGGAGCCGACGGAGAAGTCCGGACTGCTGAGGTGCGCACTGCTGGCGGCACCTTAAAGCGTCCGGTGAAGAAACTCGTCCCACTTCCTAAGTGACGAGACGACGAGACGTCGAGACAACGAGACAACGAGGCGGCGAGCATCGCGGCGGAGAGCGTCGCGACTGCTATCGTCGCTCACCGGTGTCATGCAGCGCCGCACCGACGTCGCTACGAGTCGTCACTGCACTGCACGGCGGGAGAGATGTTCGCGACGATGTCACCCAAATAGTTCGTAGTCTGCTCAAAGCATGTATTTAACTTAGTTTTATAGTTTCAAATATAATTAGCTACAAGATAGCGTTTTATGTATGTAAAATCTCAGTTAAGTAGGCCATAAATTGAGAAGTACATAGTTTTTTGGTGCGTCCAGGTACACTAGACCGAGACCTAGCCCTGGACGTAACCCCTTTGATCGATAACCATTAAGAAAGGCCTGCTTAGCTGGGGTAATAGATTATGTTTATAACCATGTGAAGTCGGTTTAACTGACGCTCGTTCGGAGGCGCTTCACGCCCCGAGGTTTTAACTTATTGTATTTTAAATGCGTAAATGTTAAAGGTAAATAGACCAGCCTTGAAGGCTGCGTAATATGAATGTGATTGTTTTAGTAATTTTGCAGTAATATAGATAATAAGACAATTATTTTGTGATAAATTCTAGTTTTAGCCATTCAAGGCGTTATATCTCCGAACATTTATTTAAATGTTATTGTTATTGTAATTTCAATATATAGGCAGTGCTGTCACCTGCCTAAAAGTACATTAAAATCACCCAACACTTGTAAAATTCCATGTATTTCGACAAATATTGTATCAGGATCTTAGTAAAAATAAACGCTTTCAAAAGTTTTATTGAGGAAGTAAAACAGGGTTCTCGTTAAGGTAAAGACTGGCCGTACCTTAGTAAACAGGGAAAGTCCATCATTTGTAGTCATCGGAAAGCCAAAATAAAGGCTTAAGTAGTTTATAGTAAATAACCTGAACGGACCTGTAAGTACTTCCATAATAACTCTGTGTACTTGTAAACTATCCTATGTTGTGTCATTTCGCCAAAAACACCCGCTTCCACATAGACTTCGGGATATAGTCACATACGGAAAATAACTGCAACCTGTCGGTGCAGGACGTCAGCGCGCTGAGACAGTGAGGGGCCTATCTCGATGCTGTATATTCGAGATAGGTACTACGACCTCCTTGAACATATATCGAGTCCAGCGATCACGCCCGTCCGGTACACATTGCGTTGTTTACGTTGTTGCTCAGTCAAAATTTTCGAACATATGACGCAATGGATTAGCAATAGGCTTCAAAATGATTCAGATTGTGACAGTCAAGGTCAGAAAGATGAAGCTAGTTGCCCATTCCAAAGCGTAGTAGGTACCTATGGAGAAGAACGGGCAAGAAACTCCACGGACACTATTTTAAATCAAAATATTGTTACAAAATATTGGTGACATCATTCATGTTGAAATTATGCATGTGTGAACGATGCAGAACATTAAAAGCGTCCGTAGTAAAAAAATAAAAACAAATCAAATATTAAATTAAAATTAAAATAAGGCGTGGCAGCTAAAAGATGACCAGTCCCTACTGACGGCGCCCGTTCACGAACATGATGCATGAATTAGCACCATTCAGCTCAACCATTTTGATGGGAGCTAAATGATCCAACACATGCGCAACCATCAGCGAGACATTAGAGTGAGCATGACATACTCTCAACCGCCGGGGCACATTAAAGTCAATGGAAGACGTACCCAGTAAATGGTAGCTTTATAGTATGTACATAGTACTCACACATGTGCTATGCAATTACTTATTCTATACTCTTTGACATACTCTTTCTCTCACCTTGAGTTGAGCGTTGTCCAGAGCGAGATAGCTGCAGTGTTGGCATCGTAGTTCTCTACTCATACCGTGGTAGGATCTGCAGTGACGCTTCAGTTGTGTGGTAGAAATGAAACTTTTGCCGCAGAACTGAAATATTATAAACCATGGTATAATAATATACTTCGCCAGGTATAGCATTCCGAGACACAGTGGTCACGTGAGAGACACAAGCCTACGTCATCACCGCTGTGTTACCAGTAGTGTGTAATAATATTTCCCTAACTGCCTTTATTACCTGTGCGAATCCGATAAAACTATGAGGTTTTAACAAAATTTTACGTTGGCATATGTTTAAATTGAATTGTTTCGTTTGATTAGAAAAGGAAACGACAATTTAAATGCTTTATGTACAGTTTTTAACAGAATAGTGACTGTAAATGTTTCCAGAATTCGTGTTTTGTTGCAATAAAGTGGCAACTGGGTAGTGACGTATGCATGTGTCACTCCCGGAATGCCAGACCTTGTTTTTTAGACCATGATATAAACTAATTTATATACATCTCCCAGGAAAAACATGCAATCAGCACATGATTCCAGAACACCATTCTAATTTTTTGGCACTAAAGAAAGAAATGACTTAAACAAATCTGCTGTTCGATACATTGTGAACGTGTAGGTATTACACTTTTGTAGGAAACAGATGCTTTTTTTTTAAATAAGTGACGAAAAATTTCTACTAGTCTAGAATTATGTGCTGAAATTCATGATAACAGTTGGCGCGTCGAATTCCCTAACAACCTGCGGGGTAATTGCGTAACACACTAACAGTAGGAATGGCTTTCATTTTGACAGTTCAACAACATTCATTGCGTTATTTATGTTGATGAGCAGATTTTTGTTTCGAACATATTATGTAATGTTCGTGGAATTGCTGAGCTCCTTAAGTTCTGAGTTGAGCTGCACGATTACTGACAAATGCGTGCACTGACTGGACAGGTCCACTCAATCTGTGTCGTTTTTCCTCAAAAGACCATTTCAGACACAAATCTACATGGTCTTCACATGATCTGACCAAGATTATGTCTGGATTTCAAAAGAGACTGTGACCTCTGAGTTTGTTTCGGCCTTTCTTCTCAGAGTAGTCAGACAGGAAACGCCGACCTCATCTAGTTTTTAAAATATGATTGACGTGTAAAAGTGTTTGTTCAAATCTACTTAAAGAAATAAAATCATTTATCATTTAATGGATTAGCAATATCCTTCAAATTTGTGATTGATAGTGTGTTACGCAATTAGGGTGTTGTATACAATTAAAAATAATAATATTTTCCTTACGTACATGCATCAAATCGATAGCATGCTTAAAACAGTGGAGTACCTAATCACCCCACAATGTTTGTACTTGTAGCAAAAACTACTAGCACAGATTAAAATGCCTATTGTAAAAATTCTGTCGTCAAATCTCGTGTCATTTCATTGGCTGTTGTGATTTTGTACTTTTCGTCAACCAATCCCTGCAGTTAAATACATTCGATTTTTCCGCTGATCAGCCGTCAAGAACCAGGCGGATTCCCAGCATAGCTCAGATTTTAAACTCGTAACCAATGTAAGACTTTTAAAGTTTTTAATATGGAAAAACCAAAGAAACGATGGATGATGGATGGAATGTGTGAAAGATCCTAAGGCTAAAAGGGAGAGACTACTGATATGACGGCTACAGGATGATTTGCACCAAACGGCTCGCAACGCATCGGATCGGAACGGATACGAACGGATGCGGCGACAGCCGATCGCGTCCGTCAGGATGTCGACGCATACGATCGGCTCCGTACCGTCGCTTGCGAACGTATCTGTTTCTGCGCCTAGTCAAATAGTTTCATTTCTACCGTGTTGACGTGTTCTAATTCGGATGAATATGCGATCGGATACGACGACACACGAACGGAGCCGATCGCGCTTCGCAGCATACTTTCGGTTGCAATCGCGTGTCGCGGAAGACGCCCGCGGTCAAGCTGTTGTGCGCGGCTTGGTAAGTTAGATTTGAAATACTGTGTACACGGTTTAATATCGTTTAAAGATTGTAAGATCCGTTCCGATCCGATGCGATGCGAGCAGGTTTGGTGGAAATCATCCTTTTGACCACGTACGCATGGACGTAAAAATATCGCGGCGGGATTTTTTCGCGCATGTTTCAACTCGGTGTTATATCGAGCATTGAAAATCCAACAGAGTGCATCCCAGCGCGTCGAAAAACCACACTGTTAGATTTTCAACTCTCGGCGCTAAGCTGTGCGTTGTAAATCCAGTGCGCGAAAATATCCCACCGCGATATTTTTACGTCCGTGCGAACGTGGACTAATAGGGGAGTATGAAAGAAGAAGGCATGTTGCACACATTCCAAATAAATTGCAATAAGGCCAAAGTAATGATGAACGGTCTAACGTCTAAACATAAGATTCAAGGGGGTCTAATTAATGTTAGTGTTGAATACTTACTTCACATACAAAATTGAATCCCAAATGCAATTTCGCGTGACTGATAAAGCATTTCCAACTACTGACTGATTTTTGACATATTTTACATTTCACTGGCCCTGCAGGATCGAATTTGCCATCCACCATGTCCAAATACTGCTGCCTTTTTTCCTTTCTAGATAATTTCTTGACAATTTCAGTTGGCGGCCATTTTGTTTCGCCGCCATCTTGGTCTAATCTGTCAAATTCTATTTCTACTTTCAGTTCGGGAAATCCGCTAATATTTTCGAAGTCTACATCGATTTCATTGCTGGTGTGATGGTTTTCAGTTATTTGAGTTACAGTTTCATCGGTTTTGTAAATATTTTCGTCATAATCGACTATGTTTTCGCAGTTTCTTTGGTAACCAAGTCCTATTAATTTTTGTTCGCTTTCTTGACTCCTATTTCGGAGATGTAAGGCAGAATGAACGTCGTCTTTGCATTTTCCGCAAAGGTTTTGAGGAAATCCATCATTTGGTTCAATCTATGAATAGTAAAAGTAAGACAAGGCGGAATCTTCTTAAAGTCAGGGATATTAATTATTAAGCAAATTGGCTACCAACTTAAACAACTGCCACAGTCATTGCTAATTGATATGTTGCGCCGACCCCATATAAATTGGGATATCCTCAGAGTACCTATTAATTCTATGGGGATATCTATATCTCTAAATCACAACTTTCATTCTTTGATAGTTGTATAAAATGGCTATAACACGGCAAATTGACGTAGGGTGTCAATGTTTATTTTTTCGTAAATCTAACAATTTTATTGCAGTATTGGGCTACCCTTGACCATGGAAACCATTTACGTTATGAGAAGCATGGTCGTACGACGCACCGTTTCCAAGAGAAATAGGCCTTCGAATATTTTCGTAACACTGAGCAAACTAAACAATTTTTAACCGACTTCACAAAAAGGAGGAGGTTCTCAATTCGACTGTAATTTTTTTTTTGTGTGAATCAGATTTTTTTTTAACAAAAATATTTTTAATTTTTATATATCATTAGTTTCTCGATTCTATCGTATAGAATAAAAAATAAAAACTTGCGCCCCTAAGACTACACGCACTCCAACCGAGACGTGTCATCGTTTTAGAGAGAGTAGGTAGAGTATCTAAAATTACAGTTAAACCAGGTAAGCTATGCGCTTCGGTAATCTCCGTGTTTCCGAACACGCACAAACATCGCGCCACGGAGTAACAGAGGCAAATCTTTTATGCTTTGTAATACCACGCTTTTTAGTAGCGCACTTATCATTGCGCGTGTACATGACGTTTTCTTTCCATCGGGTTACCTACGCCAGTTCGACATCTGTCACTCAAAAAGTTTGAAAAGTGTTTTGAAATTGCATAGAATTGATAATCTATAATTTTATAATCATGGTAATACCAAATAGGCAACAACTTCCATGGTTGTAACAGCTCTATAATAGATCTCATCATCGCGCGTTCGTATTTCCGAAGATAGACGATGATTCCCGACGAGCATACTTTTCTTGGTTTATCTACACGGTACACCGTGTCTATCATCCGAATGACTAATGACTAATTTTTGATGTCATTGAAAGCAATAAAACAGACCCCCTGAGGCCCTGACGACAAGTTGAGTATTATGATCACCGCCGACATCTGTCGATTTTGGACATCTGCCAATGCTAACCCATAAACAAAGCTGAAATGACTAGATATTATCTAATTAAGGACCCAAAAAAGTCAATCTGACCTCCACATCCCAATTACCGGGTAACACAATACCCCTTGGTAAAACTGATTATCAGACTTTTGGGCATCTGACTACCCGTAACGACTCTAATGATAATTATAGGATTGTACATACAGATCGCAACAAAACATTTTCAATAATCAAAGATTAGCAAATAAATGCGACCCCAAAGCCTTGACCCAACCACTCCTATACGTGCGTATGGAGCTATTTGATAATCAATTGGGTTGAGAATATACATAATTTATCTAATTAAACATTATTAAAACCTTAAATCAAGAAATCTAAGTAAATAGGCTTCAATAAAATACACGCACGCCGGTTGCGAGTACTACGCACCTAACCTTTCCGAAGATAATTACCAATAAGGTCACCACTGTATGTCCTCCTAAGGCAACACCTCGGCTTCAGGGCTTCAATAAATTAATTAGAGAAATAATAACATGCGAGGTATACTTAATTGTTATTCATTTGCATCTGAACAACGAACAATGGAAAAGTCAATGAACTTTAAAACTTACTTTCAAACCAGTTATTAGATACAACACATGGCTAAAATAATCGTTTTCTTGTATAATTGTGAATAATGGCATCAAATTCTCTTTAGATAAACACAATCTACACAGTTCGTCGCACATTTTAAGTAGTAAAACTTGTTTTGGTGTATTTCGTCAGTCGAGTATAGCCGGTTTTTGACAGCTGCGGGTGACCAGACGTGAATTAAAATTACCCTTGTATTGTACGCAATGTATCTGAGTTGTAAGGGCTAATAATTTATTTTTTATGGGAAAATACGGGAGTTTAAAGTAAAACTTGCGTACTAAAATCAAAAATAATAAAAGTAAGTTGCTAGATAAAACGAGACAGTATTTCCAAAAGTTTTTATTTAAATAATAATGGCCGAATTTAAACATCAAGCGCACACAATGCAACACTTTGAAATAATAACAATGTTAAAACGGTGGTGTTATTTAGTTTAGTAAATACAGGCTGGCAAGGACATCGACGCCATGGATTCAGTACCTACATGATTCTAAACCCACATCCGTTGAAAACTACCGAGGTTGTCAAAAAAAAAATCTGCTGTTCCATAGAAAACTACAATACATACGTGGTCAAAATGTATGGAAAAGCAATTTTTATTTTAAATAACGTACGATAAATTTCCGTCTAGAATCATGTGCTGAATTCATGGTAACAGATTGCGCGTCGATGTCCATGACAACCTGCGGGGTAATTGCGTAACACACTAACAGTAGGAATGGCTTTCATTTTGACAGTTCAACAACATTCATTGCGTTATTTATGTTGTTGAGCAGATTTTTTTTTCGAACATATTATGTAATGTTCGTGGAATTGCTGAGCTCCTTAAGTTCTGAGTTGAGCTGCACGATTACTGACAAATGCGTGCACTGACTGGACAGGTCCACTCAATCTGTGTCGTTTTTCCTCAAAAGACCATTTCAGACACAAATCTACATGGTCTTCACATGATCTGACCAAGATTATATCTGGATTTCAAAAGAGACTGTGACCTCTGAGTTTGTTTCGGCCTTTCTTCTCAGAGTAGTCAGATAGGAAACGCCGACCTCATCTAGTTTTTAAAATATGATTGACGTGTAAAAGTGTTTGTTCAAATCTACTTAAAGAAATAAAATCATTTATCATTTAATGGATTAGCAATATCCTTCAAATTTGTGATTGATAGTGTGTTACGCAATTAGGGTGTTGTATACAATTAAAAATAATAATATTTTCCTTACGTACATGCATCAAATCGATAGCATGCTTAAAACAGTGGAGTACCTAATCACCCCACAATGTTTGTACTTGTAGCAAAAACTACTAGCACAGATTAAAATGCCTATTGTAAAAATTCTGTCGTCAAATCTCGTGTCATTTCATTGGCTGTTGTGATTTTGTACTTTTCGTCAACCAATCCCTGCAGTTAAATACATTCGATTTTTCCGCTGATCAGCCGTCAAGAACCAGGCGGATTCCCAGCATAGCTCAGATTTTAAACTCGTAACCAATGTAAGACTTTTAAAGTTTTTAATATGGAAAAACCAAAGAAACGATGGATGATGGATGGAATGTGTGAAAGATCCTAAGGCTAAAAGGGAGAGACTACTAATATGACGGCTACAGGATGATTTGCACCAAACGGCTCGCAACGCATCGGATCGGAACGGATACGAACGGATGCGGCGACAGCCGATCGCGTCCGTCAGGATGTCGACGCATACGATCGGCTCCGTACCGTCGCTTGCGAACGTATCTGTTTCTGCGCCTAGTCAAATAGTTTCATTTCTACCGTGTTGACGTGTTCTAATTCGGATGAATATGCGATCGGATACGACACACGAACGGAGCCGATCGCGCTTCGCAGCATACTTTCGGTTGCAATCGCGTGTCGCGGAAGACGCCCGCGGTCAAGCTGTTGTGCGCGGCTTGGTAAGTTAGATTTGAAATACTGTGTACACGGTTTAATATCGTTTAAAGATTGTAAGATCCGTTCCGATCCGATGCGATGCGAGCAGGTTTGGTGGAAATCATCCTTTTGACCACGTACGCATGGACGTAAAAATATCGCGGCGGGATTTTTTCGCGCATGTTTCAACTCGGTGTTATATCGAGCATTGAAAATCCAACAGAGTGCATCCCAGCGCGTCGAAAAACCACACTGTTAGATTTTCAACTCTCGGCGCTAAGCTGTGCGTTGTAAATCCAGTGCGCGAAAATATCCCACCGCGATATTTTTACGTCTATAGAGGTATGCCTTGTTACCTTAGACTTTTGACACGGAATGCACTCTCTAACCCAAGCGCGAACATCTTTCCTAAGGGAAGGCCAAACAAAACGTTCACTGACCATTTTGATGGATGCCTTCGCGCCAGGGTGGCTTAGGCTGTGCAACATCTCGAACACACGGCGTCTGTGGGTAGCTGTTACGAAAGGTCTGTGTTTTGCCAAAGAAACATCACAATAAATATGTATGTCAGAATTTGGTACTTGCGCTAACTCCAGTGTCAACGAATGGTTACCCTTCAGTAGCTGTTGTAGCTCTGGATCATCACGCTGCGCAAAGGCGAGCTCCATGAAATCCACTGGCGCAGTGACTGCCTCAATCCGAGACAATGCATCGGCCACCTGGTTGTCCTGCCCGGAAACGTGCTGGATGTCAGTCGTGAACTGAGAAATAAAATACAGTTGATTAATCTGTCTTGGTGAACCTTGTTGGTCTTTCTTTTTAAACGCACTTATCAGCGGCTTATGATCGGTGTAAACAGTGAAATGACGTGCTTCTACCATATGCCGAAAATGTTTTATAGCCTCGTATATTGCGAGGAGTTCGCGATCATAAGCGCTGTATTTCTGCTGCGTCGGGCTCATCTTCTTCGAGTAGAAAGCTAAGGGCTGCCAGACGTTATCCACCCTCTGCTGTAATACAGCTCCTAGGGAAACATTAGATGCATCAACTACCAGTGCCAGCTGCGCATCGGAAACCGGGTGAACCAACAGTGCTGCATCTGAAAGGCTATGCTTACAACGCTCAAAAATGTCTGATAACTGGGACGTCCACTGCACTGGTTTCGATCCTTTCATGTCTGGGCCTGCCAATAAATCATTTAGTGGGGCTTGTAACTCTGCAGCATTCTTCAAGAAACGCCTATAAAAATTGAGCATCCCTAAAAATCTTCTCAAGCATCTTATAGTCTGAGGTGGTGGGTAATTCTGAATAGCCTTCACCTTATCCTCTAACGGGCGCACTCCTTTTGCTGAAACCGAATAACCAAGAAAAGTTACTTGAGGCTGACCAAAATTGCACTTAGCTACATTAATGACCACTCCGTACTCCTCGAGGCGAGCGAACAACTTCCGTAGATGTTCTTCATGCTCCTGCGTACTTCTAGAAGCTATTAAGAGGTCGTCGATGTACGGAAAACAGAAATCAAAATCACGTACCAATCCATCTATGAAACGTTGAAAAGTCTGTGCAGCGTTTCTCAAACCAAATGACATAAAAGGGAATTCGAACAACCCAAACGGTGTCGTGATGGCTGTCTTCTCAATGTCTGCTGGATTAACTGGAATCTGTTGGTAAGCTTTGACTAGATCTACGACTGAGAAAATAGTGCTTCCATGTAAATGCTGTGAAAAATCTTCAATGTGACGTACCGGATACCTGTCTGGTACTGTCCTCGCATTCAGTGCACGGTAATCTCCGCAGGGTCTCCAAGTGTCGTCGTGCTTGGGGACCAGGTGTAGAGCAGACGCCCAAGGTCCGCTAGAGCAACGAGCTGTCCCCTCCTTAACCATAGCTTGGAACTCTGACTTAGCTATCTTCAAACGATCTGGTGCTAAACGGCGTGGCCTGCAGAAAACGGGTGGTCCGGGCGTTGTGTTAATAAAATGTACGGTAGAATGACGTACCTCCCTTGGTGCACCAGCCGGACGTGAGATGGCCGGAAATTCTCGCAACAACTCGTGGTACCGAGAAGTACCAGTAACAGCCTTGACGCTGGGAATCTCGATCTTTGCAACAGCTCCGCTAACAAAAAGGTTAGTTAATCCATCAATCAACCTATTGTTGTGGCAATCTATTAATAAATTATAATGGGAAAGAAAATCATACCCAATAATTGGTTTGGTCACATCTGCGACGACAAACTTCCAGCTAAACTCCCTGCGTAGTCCTAAATTCAACTGCAAATTGATATACCCGTACGTGGATATAACAGAATTATTAGCTGCGCTCAGGTCGTAATTTACACGTACCCGCTTCTCATTTAAATAATTTCGAGGGTAGACACACAAATCGGAACCCGTATCGACCAGAAAAGGTTTTCTAGATTGAAGATCTGTGACGAATAAACGGCTGGAAATACTGCAGCAATCGCTCGCCGTCATTAGCGACTGGCTTTGGTGTTTTCCGAAGCATAATCACATGGCTTTATGCAATGATGAGCATTGTCTCCGAATTTATGGTGGTACCAACATAAGCGACGGTTGTCCTCCATTTTGAATGGACGACCTCGTGAACGATTTCTCGAACGGGAAAATCGCCGGTTACGACTCCTATCTGACCTACCGCTGGTACGAGATTGCCGATCCACTGTAGTGGACAACTCATCTAGTTTCCGCGTGAGACTGGCTATTTCTGTACGCATTACCTCAAGTAAACTCCCTGCAGAGGATGAAGTACTCGCGACCTGGGCCACCGGGTTCACTGGAGTGATCTCTAATACCCGGTCCGCCAGCTCAGCAACAGCTTCCAGAGTCGTACTGGCTTGGCCACAATCGCCTGCAGGCCGGTTGGCAAACGGCTGGTCCAGATGGTACGCAGGAATTCGTCGGGTACACCTCGGCCAGCCAGGCTTTGAAGATGGCGAAGAAATGCCGATGGCTTGCGGTCTCCAAGTTCCTCATGAATAAGGAGTTGACGCACTTTCTTTTCCTGGGAAACTGACAAACGCTTAATTAGCTCGGTTTTAAGCTTTTCGTACTTATTACTAGCGGGGGGATTTTCTACAATATCCTCTAGTTGAGCCATAATGGAAGGTTCTAGATTACCGACCACAGTAAAATATTTCGTTGCATCGGAAGTAATGTTCGACAAAGCAAACTGGGCTTCAACTTGTGCAAACCATACCGCGGGTTTATCAGGCCAAAAAGGAGGAACTCGTACTCTAACCTTAGCGATCTCTGCTGATCCCAATGCTGCAACCAACGCCTCCGTAAACTTTTCGTCCGCCATGTCTGAAGGGACTCGCAGAAAAAAAATATTATTTGCTCGACCTCAACGTGTCCTTCGCGAACGTTCCGGAAGCTTCTCTGACGTCACGCGGTCGCGCCTCGGTATCTTCGCGCCGTGTCTAACGATCGGGGTCACCAGTATAGAGGTATGAGGAACAGGGTGTAAAGTTCACTCATACTCTATAGAAAAGGGAGGATCCTCCGACCAGACGGGTGTTGTGTCTGGTGGGCAACTGCCCGACGATTGATGTCGGGATGTTGTATATATGCTAGTTGCGCGGTAAACTCTGATTGCGCGATGCAGGATTTTGCGTGACGTCAGTCTGACGCGTAGTTCGCATGTGGCGTTGTAGATGCCGCTACACGTCCGTGCGAACGTGGACTAATAGGGGAGTATGAAAGAAGAAGGCATGTTGCACACATTCCAAATAAATTGCAATAAGGCCAAAGTAATGATGAACGGTCTAACGTCTAAACATAAGATTCAAGGGGGTCTAATTAATGTTAGTGTTGAATACTTACTTCACATACAAAATTGAATCCCAAATGCAATTTCGCGTGACTGATAAAGCATTTCCAACTACTGACTGATTTTTGACATATTTTACATTTCACTGACCCTGCAGGATCGAATTTGCCATCCACCATGTCCAAATACTGCTGCCTTTTTTCCTTTCTCGATAATTTTTTGACAGTTTCATTTGGCGGCCATTTTGTTTCGCCACCATCTTGGTCTAATCTGTCAAATTCTATTTCTACTTTCAGTTCGGGAAATCCGCTAATATTTTCGAAATCTACATCGATTTCATTGCTGGTGTGATGGTTTTCAGTTATTTGAGTTACAGTTTCATCGGTTTTGTAAATATTTTCGTCATAATCGACTATGTTTTCGCAGTTTCTTTGGTAGCCATGTTCTATTAACTTTTTTTCGCTTTCTTGACTCCTATTTCGGAGATGTAAAGCAGAATGAACGTCGTCTTTGCATTTCCCACAAATGTTTTGAGGAAATCCATCATTTGGTTCAATCTATGAATAGTAAAAGAAAGACAAAGCGGAATCTTAAAGTCAGGGATATTAATTATTAAGCAAATTGGCTAACAACTTAAACAACTGCCACAGTCATTGCTAACTGACATGTTGCGCCGACCCCATATAAATTGGGATATCCTTAGAGTACCTATTAATTCTGTATCTATATCTCTAAATCACAACTTTCATTCTTTGACAGTTGTATAAAATGGCTATAACACGGCAAATTCACGTACGGTGTCAATTTGTTTAACAATTCTTCTCCCTGACTGATACCTACATTTCGCCACAGATCTATTAATACCTCGTCACCATCATCAGCCTCTAACAGCCCACTGCTGGACATAGGCCTTCCCAATCGCGCGCTAATTGATAAATGATTTTATTTCTGTAAGAAGGTTTTACACGTCAATCATATTTTTAAACTAGATGAGGTCGGCGTTTTCTATCTGACTACTCTGAGAAGAAAGGCCAAAACAAACTCAAAAGTCAGTCGCTTTTAAAGTTCAGACATAACCTTGGTCAGATCATATGAAGACCATGTAGATTAGTGTCTGAAATGGTCTTTTGAGGAAAGAACCACACAGATTGAGTGGACCTGTCAATTTATATGTTTTTCTTGTGTTTATCTTTGACTTTACTGACATATCGGTGAATGAAAAGGACGCCTTTTTTTTTTGGGAATTGCAACTCGTAGTTTTGACCACTGGGGGTCGTGGCTACTTAACCGGACTGTCCTGTGGGTGCCTTTAGGATTTTACTCAAAAAAGCGTCCAGCCAGGAGCGGAATTTTTAATACTAAACTTATAATTTAAATGACCGCACGCTAAGGGCACCCCCTGTGGGGTACGGACCTCGGCTTAGGGCGTCACAGAGAGAGGGCAGCGAGTGGGGACAGGCTGGATCGAGAGGTTTATAATTTCATGATTATTATTCGGGGAATTTAAAGCTACAGGCTGCTCAGCTACGGCGCGGGCTGAGGCCTCATCGGACTGGGGACGGGGGGAACGGTTATGGGGGGGTCGTCGCGTGGGACCTCGTCGGCGAGGTCGGAACGATGGCGGTCTGTGTTTGGAAAAGGACGTGAGGAAACCTAGACTTATATAAACATCTATATAAATAAATAAAATTGAAGTGTCTGTTTGGAATGTCAAAATAACAACTTTTTACTAAATGCATATGAAAGTATATACAGTACTTAAAACAAAACAAAAAAAAAATATTTTTAAACGTTTTGTTTGTCTGTCTGTCTGTTCCGGCTAATCACTGAAACGGCGGGACCGATTTTCACGGGACATTCACTGGCAGTACATGTATCCAATATTTATACCCTTTCACGCCTAAATCACTGAACGGATTTCGATAAAATTTGTCAAGGACTAAGTCAAGGTCAAGACTGTACTTTGAGCAGCAAAGACGTCAGTGACGTTCTGACGTCTGAGTCGTGAGTTCGATCCCTGCGAAGCTCCGTATTAAATAATATTTAAAAATAGTTATATTACTGTTTTTGACATATTTTAAGTACTAAAGTGTAAAGATAAATGACAAACTATAAGTGACCATATTACCAAGACAAAAAAGTGCATACATATAACTTTATAAACAGTGACCACATAACGAAAATAATCAAATATAACAAAAGTGAATACAGTTAATATCTACAATATAAACATTACAAACAATAAATAATAACTTTAAACAACATTAAAAAGTGAAAGAACTTAAATAAAGTGTTATTTTTACAAAGTGAAGTCAAACAAAGAAACAGTGCAAATATTTCCATTGCATGACTCATATATTAACGGCCACTCGTTAGTTCAAATCGTGTATCTACATTAAGAACACTATTTCGTCACCAAAGTTAACTGTACAAATAGCTCCGCCAGTAAAGTAGCGATACCTGTGTGAACGGTGTGGCTCGAGTTCGATCCCCAACAAATGAGATTCTTTTTGAAACATCAAAAATGAATTTCTTAGAAAACATTACCTTTCGCCGTACTAGAACAAAATCGGACTCGATCCTAAACAACAGTGACATTGATCCGACGCATAACTTGAATAGCACAGTCACTAGTGTACCTGAGATGTCCGACGACGAGGATGACGAACTAAAAAAGCTACGTGAACAAGTTATGAATCTTACGCTACAGCTTCAAAGTGCACATTCAGAAATAGAGACATTGTCATTAGAAAACAATGAACTCAAACAATTCAATAATACTTTGAGTAAAAAAAATGATTTATTTAAAAAAGTAACAAATACTCCAGTTAAACTAAAGTCGTCTAGCGCCAAAAAACAGAACAATAAACGAAATACAAGCAATAAGCAAGTCCAAACTGAAACACCCAATAAACAAATTCTAAACGGCACACCTAATAAACCGAATAAACAAATCCAAACCAAAACATATGACAAAGAAATAAATTGTGAGACAACAGAAATAAAGAAAAATTATTCTAATAAAAACTCTAAGGAAAGATGCAAAATATGTATTTTGAGTACAGATAACAGTAACAAAATCCTGAACATTGCAGAAAACTCTTTCTCTCGTTCTGAAATATGCCACTACATAACACCCCATGGAAATGCAAACTTACTGCTAAGAGGATTGAAGGACAAAGTATCTAACTTTACACTAGAGGACTATTGCATTATCATGTTAGGGGATGAAGACTTCAGAACAACAAGTAGTTATTTTGACATTATCCTATATATCAGACAAGCTCTACAGGACATCAAACATACCAATTTTATTTTATGCGCCCCAACATATAAATGCGACAATTGTACTAATTTATATAATTCAAGAGTGGAGACATTCAATAACCTACTTTTTCTGGACATATTGACGCACGAATACGCATATCTAATTGATAGCAACAAAAATCTCACATATGACTACATAGAGTACAACAGATGGACTGGCGCAATAAATAATACTGGACTACAAATAATTTTTAAGGACATAATAAATTTGATTGATGACATAAAATATAATAACCAAATGATATCGACTGACTTGAACTATAATAAAGATAATTTATTACACGGTGAACTTTTTCGTGACTAAACATCTTAATATAATGCACCAGAACATAGCAGGCTTATTGAACAAGTCAGATGCGCTCACAGTCTGTTTAAATGAACTTAAAGAGAAAAACAAACAAGTGGATGTAATATGCGTTACTGAACATTTTATGATGGAAGGCTACGAAAACCAGCGGAGCATTCCAAACTATTGCTTAGCTGCTCACTACAGTAGAAAGGAAGTTAAGAGAGGCGGATCATGTATCCTAATTAGAAATGGGCATGAATGGAACGAGCTATTAAAAATATCAAAAATGTCAATAACAGGAACTTTTGAATGCTGTGCCATTGAGCTTACCAAGTATAACACTGCCTTTGTATGTGTGTACCGAATTCCAAATATGAACAAACTCAATATTTTTTTTAATCAGTTTGAAACAGTTTTACTGGAATTATCTAAGAATTCATATAAAAATATTGTCATAGCTGGCGATTTCAATATAGACATGTTGAAAAGGAATTACCAGTCGGTGGAGTTTGAATGCATCCTACTTAGCTTCAACCTAAAACTAGCAATAAATCAACCTACTCGAATGGAAAGTCGGACATGTATCGATAATTTTGCGCATAATTATAATAAAAAATGTGAATCTGAAATCTTAGAGTTTGCCCTTTCGGACCACACTGCCCAGCTTTTAAAATGTCCCGTGAATAAAATATGTACTATCGACAAATACTGTACTATAAGACACGACTACAATAAAGAAAATATAACTAAATTTAAAGATTGTATGAGCAAAATTAATTATTCTGAAATATATGAAACAGACGACCCGAACATTGCCTACTACAACTTTCATGAAGTATTTTCGCTTTTCTACAACCTCTGTTTTCCTAAAAAATTGATTAAAATAAATGTAATAAACAAGCAAAGGTGGTTATCTAAGGGAATTAAAACATGTAGTAAAAGAAAACGGCAACTTCTGTGGACCTACAGATTAAATCCAAGTAAACTAAATAGAACTCGCTTTAAAAATTACTCTAAGTTATTTAGAAAAATCATCACTCTGACACAGCGTTCACAAAACAACTACAGAATTAAAATATCAGACAATAAATGTAAAACTGCCTGGCAAATAATAAATCGAGGAAAATTTAATGTACCTAAAAATTATATTTCAAAAATTAAAATCAATAACGACAAGATAACGGACGCGAA
Organism: Dryobotodes eremita; assembly: GCA_917490735.1. NCBI lineage: Eukaryota > Metazoa > Arthropoda > Insecta > Lepidoptera > Noctuidae > Dryobotodes > Dryobotodes eremita. Next base: position 1,355,434 of record OU823269.1, read on the forward strand.
ACAAATTGCAAATGAGTTTAATAACTATTTTATCAATAAAATACAACCGATACAGACTAGTAATAAAACTACAATACCCATCGTTAATAGCAAAAACTCAATGTTTATGGCACCCTGTACACCACAACAGGCACATAAAATCATTATGGGTTTGAAAAACACTAATAGCGTGGGTTACGATGGTATCTCAACTAAAATAATAAAATCAGTAGCATCTGAAATAAGCCACCATTTGTCTCACATCATTAATCTCAGTATTATGGCTGGCAAGTTTCCGGACGCACTAAAGATGGCTATCGTTAAACCATTATTTAAGAAAGAAGACAGAGAGCTGATGGAATACTACAGGCCTATTTCTCTGATACCTATCTTCTCTAAAATATTTGAGAAATTCATTCAAAAGGAATTAAACGGTTATATAGAAAAAAATAATATACTATGTAATGAGCAAAAAGGATTTCGCGAAAATAAGACTATAAGTATGGCCATCTATGACTTTTTATACACCGTATTGACAAAAGTAGATAAAAAAACACATGTATGTGCTATCTTCTGCGATATGACTCAAGCATTTGACTATGTAAAACATGACATTTTAATTAGAAAACTTGACGCGTATGGTATTAGAGGTAATGTACTTAATTTATTTGAATCTTATTTAAGCAATAGAAAGCAAAAGACCGAAATCACTAGAATTAATACCAATACCAAAAAGGAAGAGATTTACTTATCAGAGGAACGTCTCACTACCTTTGGTGTTCCACAAGGAAGTGTTTTGGGACCTCCGCTTTTTACACTATATATTAATGACTTACCTACATCAATTTCACATCCTATGACTTTGTTTGCGGATGATAGCACGGTGACAATTTCTAATAATAACAGTGACATGATCCAATATAAACTTGACATTCACAATACTCTGACATCAATAATAAAGTGGTTAAATAATAATAATTTAAAAATTAATCTAGATAAAACTAAAATCATACATTTTAGTCAACGTTCGACTGTAGAAAACACGGACATAACTATAACGAATAAAACAATTGAAAGCGTAAATAGTACGAAATTCCTTGGACTAATGATTGATAAAAGGCTTGACTGGAAATCGCATATAGAGAACCTTTGCAAAAAAATTTGTAGTTCTGCATTTGCATTGCACTCTCTAGCTGCAGTTGTGAATGTAGACACCTTGATTGCAGCTTACCATGGCTTAGCTGCGTCTCACCTAAGATACGGCATTATATTCTGGGGAAATTCTACCGACGTTAACACGGCATTCAAGGCTCAAAAGAGATGTATTAGATCTATGTTTGGGTTAAAAACGGTTGATACATGTAAACCATATTTTAAAAAGTACAAAATATTAACACTTCCCTGTATGTATATTCTCGAAACCGCAATGTTTGTTAAAACTAACCCCAAACTGTTCCCACGTCTAGAGGACGCCGTACCGCGTAACAGAAGAGATGCGACTATTCTTCGCATCTATCCAGCAAAAACGGCACTCATGCGCAAGAGTATCGTCTGCATGGCTCCCACTATATTTAATATACTGCCTAAACGTTGGAAAGAGTTAAATAGGAATGCATTCAAGCGTCAATTAAAACTGTTCCTTTTGCATAAAGCATATTACAGTGTCTCCGAATTTCTAGCCGAAAAAGTTTTTTAGTTTGACATAAAACCTGTAATCTGAACATTTAACTCATAATTTTGACATAAATCCTGTAATTTTGACATTCATCTTGTAATTTGACATGATCTAGACGTTCACATTGTAATTTAGCAATCAACATTGTAAAATCGACATAAATCTGTTAATTTGGACTTCGGTTGTAATTTTGACATGTATCTTTCAAATTTGACATACATTTTTAAACTTTGACATTGTTCTTGTATTTGTGATTTATTTTTTCAATCTGAATGTTGACATTATGTTATAATAATAATTTCGAATTAACAGGTCTCTGCGTTAAAAAAATTGTATTTGCAATTCTGGGTAACTTTCTTTCTTTTTGTGAAATTTTAGAATTTTTTAGTTGTCAATAAAAAGAATAATAGTTTTCAATATTATAGAAATATTTGTACGCCGATACTTACGGCTAAACATGACTGGACGTAAACAATTGATTTTAATCTTGCATGCTCTTGTATGTATACCATGTTTAGACAAATAAAGAATATCTTATCTTATCTTATCTTATCTTAAAAGAAATTAAAAGAAAAAAATTCTTGTGTAAATTTTTCGTTTTTTTTCGTAAATCTACCAATTTTATTGCAGTATCAGGTTAAGTTTGACAATAGAAACCATTTTATTTATGAGAAGTATGGTCCTACGACGCACTGTTTCCGAGAAATAGGCCTTCGAATATTTTTTGGCACGAAGTTCCTTATCGCACGGTACGGACTTGGCGGATGGGGGCTAGGCGAAAAAAAGTATAAGGATTTTCCCGCACGACCCTTTCTTTAGTGTAGACGGTTCTCCATAGCGCGTATGCTATTGGCTGTGCCCAGTCATAGGTGCGCGCTTATTGGTTCAAGTCATTTATTTGTATTTGTTAATCAATAATAAAATACGTTTATCAATAATAATTTACTACGAAAGGAACTTCGTTACAACCGAGTGTTCCACTCCACGACTTAGTTTCTCGATTCTATCGTATATGAAACAAAACTTGCGCCTCTTTCTTTCTTTTTTTTTCTGGTTGGGAAGTCATCAAATGACCTCTCCCGCTCTGGGCGGAGCGGAAGGGCGTGTCAGACTCTTACTGACTAAACCCACCCGTGTTTCTTCCGTTGCCTGTGCGCCAGGGCCACGGTAACTCTTTCGAACAATCCGCGACCCCGGCAGGCATCGGCCCTATCGGACCCCGTCAATGGTGCTGACATCTCTCTGAGGCGCGCGCGCCTCTAAGGCTACACTCCAACCAAGACGTGTCATCGTTGTAGAGAGAGCAGAGTATCTAAAATTACAGTTAAACCAGATAAGCTATGCACTTCGGAATCTCCGTGTTTCATACAAACATATTTCATATAACATCGCGCCACGGAGTAACAGAGGGAAATCTTTTATGCTTTGTAATACCACACTTTGTAGTACCGCACCTATCATTGCGCGTCTACATGACATTTTCTCTCCATCGGGTTACCTACGCCGGTCCGAGTTTGACATCTGTCACTCAAAAAGTTTGAAAAGTGTTTTGAAATTGCATAGAGTTGATAATCTATCATTTTGTAATCATGGTACTACCAAATAGGCAACAACTTCCATGGTTGTAACAGCTCTATAATAGATCTCATCATCGCGCGTATTTCCGAAGATAAGCGATGATTCCCGAAGAGCATAGGTACTTTTCTTGGTTTATCTACACGGTACACCGTGTCTATCATCCGAATGACTAATGACTAATTTTTGATGTCATTGAAAGCAATAAAACAGAGCCCCTGAGGCCCTGACGACAAGTTGAGTATTGTGATCACCGCCGACATCTGTCGATTTTGGACATCTGCCAATGCTAACCAATAAACAAAGCTGAAATGACTAGATATTATCTAATTATCTATTTTAATTAATTATTATCTAATTAATTTACCCAAAAAAATCAATCTGACCTCCACATCCCAATTACCGGGTAACACAATACCCCTTGGTAAGGTTGTCAGACTTTTGGGCATCTAACTACCCGTCACGACTCTAATGATAATTATAGGATTGTACATACAGATCGCAACAAAACATTTTCAATAATCAAAGTTGGCAAATAAATACGAACCCTAAACTAACCACTCCTTGAACTAACCACTCCTAAACGTGCGTATGGAGCTATTTGGTAATCAATTGGGTTGAGAATATACCTAATTTATCTAATTAAACATTATTAAAACCTTAAATCAAGAAATCTAAGTAAATACTTCAATAAAATACACGCACGCCGGTTGCGAGTACTACGCACCTAACCTTTCGCCTCCGGCTTCAAATTAATTAGAGAAAAATAACATGCGAGGTATACTTAATTGTTATTCATTTGCATCTGAACAACGAACAATGGAAAAGTCAATGAACTTTAAAACTTACTTTCAAACCAGTTATTAGATACAACACATGGCTAAAATAATCGTTTTCTTGTACATTTGTGAATAATTGCATCAAATTCTCTTTAGATAAACACAATCTACACAGTTCGTCGCACATTTTAAGTAGTAAAACTTGTTTTGGTGTATTTCGTCAGTCGAGTATAGCCGGTTTTTGACAGCTGCGGGTGACCAGACGTGAATTAAAATTACCCTTGTATTGTACGCAATGTATCTGAGTTGTAAGGGCTAATAATTTATTTTTTATGGGAAAATACGGGAGTTTAAAGTAAAACTTACGTTCTAAAATCTAAAATAATAAAAATGGGTTTGTTAAATAAAACGAGACAGTAATTCAAAAAGTTTTTATTCAAATAATAATAGCCGAATTTAAACATCAAGCGCACACAATGCAACACTTTGAAATAATAACAATGTTAAAACGGTGGTGTTATTTAGTTTAGTAAATACAGGCTGGCAAGGACATCGACGCCATGGATTCAGTACATGATTCTAAACCCACATCCGTTGAAAACTACCGAGGCTGCCAAAAAAAAAATCTGCTGTTTCATAGAAAACTGCATTACTTACGTGGTCAAAATGTATGCTAAAGCAATTTTTATTTTAAATAACCTACGATAAATTTCCTTCTAGAATCATGTGCTGAATTCTTGGTTACAATTTGCGCGTCGATGTCCATGACAACCTGCGGGGTAATTGCGTAATACACTATCGGTAGGAATGGCTTTCATTTTGACAGTTCAACAACATTCATTGCGTTATTTATGTTGTTCAGCAGGTTTTTTTTTCTCGAACATATATGAAGCAATGGATTAGCAATATCCTTGCCACTCTGCAAGTAGATATAATAATCATTTAGAAGTATACTCGTAATTTAGGAGCTAAAACAGATTTATTAATTACGCGCAATACAATAATTACAGCAGGTCAGCGACCATTGTACAGACTGCTCAATGTAATTTGGTTCGAAACCTTAATTGTGTGAGCCCGACTCGCTCTTGACCGTTTTATTTTCTTTTCTTTTTTTATTTTATTTTAACACACAGTGCTTATAAAAAAAAATTGTAGTTTCTACTTAAATAATTACACTGGAATGTGTATCTTCAATACTCGTCGTGGAATGGGTAGTCCGGATGGTAGGTACTGAAAATAAAAACGAAAAAATTTGAATAGCACTTATAATTATTATTACAAAACCTAACGCCTGTATTCCCTATAGGGGTAGGCAGAGGTATTAGTATCTACACTCATATTTGGTCAGTTATATTTAAGTAATAACCCAATAACACTTTGCCTGACTTGAGAATCGAACCTAGGACCTCATGACAGAAGTAGCGCTTGCAACCATTAGACCATCGAGGTATCCACTTACTTAAATTACACATATTTAAACTCACGCCTTCTTCCCATGGACCCCCATGGTAGAAACTACAGAAGGCCACCTGCTACGATCCTTACATATTCCTTTTGCCTCGCTTACGTTCATACATCTGGTCATACACGCACGCCGGTTGCGAGTACTACGCACCTGACCTTTCTGACGAACATCACCAATAAGGTCGCTATACGCCACTACTTCAATTAATAAGTAAATAATACTTACTCTCCCATCATGCAGACTCGGCCTTTGCACTCCAGACTGGCGATGGACTTGATATCATCCAAAGTCAATTGGAAGTCGAACACGTTGAAGTTCTGAACGATGCGGGACTTGGTAACGGACTTGGGGATCACGATGATGCCGCGGTCGATCGCGTATCTAAGGGAGAAAAAACAGGTTATTTAATATGAAATGAAGTGTTTTAAGACACTTTCACAAATCAATTATGGTCAATATTTTAAAACTAGCTGGCACCGGCATTTTCTAGCTGACTGATCCTCGAGAAGAAATACCGAAATAAACTCACTATATTCATGGTCATCTGCATATATATATTTATATTTCTTCTAGTCCATGACAATATTATTGCCCTGTATTTTTTGCGAGGCAAGATAAAGTTGTACCTGCCGAAGCATGCCAACTTTCCCGAATGTAATGATAGAATTGCAAATAGATAGAAGTCTGATAATATCAAACGCCACGGGTGTACGTAACTTTTCAAAATTAAAACTAATAAAAAACTGTCTTCGTTCATCAATTCAGTAGCGATAATATTGGAAAAGGTCAACTTTCAAGATGTTTTACACGATTTTGTTACTAAAAAAAGTTAGAAGAGTTAATATTTAAACATAATTATTTTACTTCACAAAAACTATTTTAGTTTTAAAAACACCAACCACGCGAAATTGCATTGTAGGTATTTTATAGTATTTAATAATAAAAAATACGCATACTTTCCTCTAGTTTGTATTATTGTTTACGGTGTTGGTATACTTTCGTAATATAGTAAAAAAATAGCGTAATTATGAATATAACTGCATTGTGGTAAAAAAAATAATTTTAGGAGTTTAAACAGGGTAAAGGGGCCCCGAGAATTGCATTGCATAGGGGCCCCGACATGGTTAATCCCTGCTCAAGTGGTCTGTGGTGGTGTGTAAGTGGTCTGTTTTTGTCTCTCCTTCTTTCTCCCTTGAATCCATCCAAAGGTTGTCTGTAAAAGATCGCTTTTAGCGATAAGACCGCCCATTGTGTCACCCTGTGTAAAAGTCTACATTTATATCTGTAATTTTTATGGTGTACATAATAAAGAGTATTCTATTATATTCTATTCTGACAAAGATTATGTCTGATTTTAAAAGACTGTGTCCTCTGAGTTTTTTTTGGTGTTTATTCTTAGAGTAGTCAGATAGGAAACACCAAACTCATCTAGTTTTAAAACATGAATTATTTTTGACGTGAAAAAGTGTTTTGTAACGGACTTCAAAAAGGGGTAGTTATTTTTTTTATGTAAGTTCGGGCATAACTCCGTCATATATAGACGTATTTGCAAAATTCTTTTTTTGTTTGAAAGGGTATACGCTCGAGGTGGTCTCATTGTCACCAAGTCAGAATCTGATGAAGGGTTCCTATGGAAATCGAGGTTTATCCACAAATTTTATAGGCACACCTATAGCGATTTGAGTATTTTCTATAGTAACTCGTGCATTTGCTCTCGGAAAGCAGAATTCGGTGAAGTGGAATTGATGATGAAGACCAGAGGTGGCCACCGGAACTACTCAATAACAAGTTTTTCACGGGTTGCGATTTGATTACTTTAATATGGTTGCCAAGCAATTTGTGCTCGTCACAATGCATCTGGTAGAATGGAGCTGATGGTGGCTTCACCATCAGCTCCAGTTCTTTTGGTTCTTACCAGGAGAACTCCTCAACAATATTTTGTAAAAGGTTATGAGCAGTTGATATTAGGCTATTGTAACTTAGTTAAATTAATAACTAACTCACTAAAAAGTGAAAAAAAAAATACAAAAAAAGACAACCGACTTCAAAAAAAAACACTATAAAGAAAAAATAACTTCAAAAATACAGATCCAAAGACACCGACTTCCGAAATTAAAGTTAATTTTCACTTTGTGGTGTTTTTTTTTTTTTTTGAAGTTGGTTGTTTTTGCTATTTTTAAGTTTTTTTTTTCTATTTACAGAAATCACAACTGACCTGATCAACACCTGAGCTGTGCTCTTCTTGTACTTCTCGGCCACAGCCTTGACCCTAGGATCTTCCAACAGCTGAGGGTCATCAGGCTTGGCCCAGGGTCTGTCAGGGGAACCGAGGGGGGAGTACGCGGTGACTGCTATATCATGCTGCCTGCAGAAGTCGATCAGAAGCTGCTGGTTGAAGTACGGGTGCACTTCGATCTGGTGGGAAGTAAAAATTCTAAAGTACAAATTAAAGTAATAGACTAATCTGCTCTGCTGTAGTAGACTGCATTGTTTCAATCTATTCTACCATGCGAAAACGATGAACATCCCTGGTGCGCAGGATTCGGGGTAGTCCCAGCGGCATCCTGAACCATTGCCGTATGGTTCACGGACTGAGCCATCGAAGTTTATAATATGTTTGTAATATGTTTATATGAAGTTTTTTTTTAATTATGTATATGTTTTTGGATGTTTTTATTTTGGTGCCACTATGATCGAAATAAATGTTTTTGATGTTTGGCATCTTTCCTCCTGCTTTCCTGCAATCTGTGGGAGCGATTTCGCGAAAAGGGACGGAAGTGTGTAACAGGAAGCCGTGGAAGCGCGCGCTATTTGATTTGACCAATGAGCGCGCGCGGTGGTAGAGAGTACTGTCAGCCAACAATGTGTGCGTGTGTGTGACGAGAAAGAGAAAGGGAAATAGAGAAGGAAAACGCATCAGCTGTGCGCTTACCAGTGTTGCAGGGCCGGATTTAGAGGTCTGGAGGCCTTGGGGCAACAAAGCAGTAGAGGCCCCCAACCCTTTCAAATTATTTTCCAAAAAATGAAAAAATTTTGTCACTCGAGTTTTTCAATATATGTATATTGTGAAACCAAGTAGATTATTTTAGCGTTTAACAAACCTATATAAATATAATCGAAAACGAGAATTATCTGAAATCAAAAAACATTTCGAATCGTTTTCTTTTTCATATGTAAGAACAATATAATTATGTTTGTACAAAGTACTATATGTAAAGGTTAAATAGCGAAAAAAAATATCAAAGGAAAAGTTGTTTACTAGTGTTTACTCGTCGGAATATGAAACCTTTTTTTTTCCGAAGTCTCTATTGTGGGGGCCCCGTTTTTGTGGAGGCCCCGGGGCTGTAGCCCCGGATGCCCTCCCCTAAAACCGGCCCTGCAGTGTTGTATATAAACTAATCTATATAATAACATGTAAACTATATTAATAAATGTATTTAGGTACTGTTGATAATAAATGTCTGAAAAAAGTGCAGACCATTGATACAAAATGCAAGTGAGTAATAATGAATAATTATTCGAATAAATATTTCAGTATTTAGCTTTTTTTAAATTTTGAGGTTATTTTCTGTCGCTGCTCGATGGAGAAGCTTTTTTTTTTATAATTTTAAAAATCGTACTACTTATGCTTTTAATGAAGCTATTGTGTTTTTTTAAATATCTTCATAAATGACGAAGTTATGATAGGTGATCTTCAGTTCACCAGAAGCTGAGCCGCTTATAGTTAGCTTTTTTTAAAGGGTGAACTCAAGCTCGAAATGAACACAGATCGAAATGTTTCGACAACTAAATAGCAGTGGTACTGTTATTAACGCAGTTTTTCAACGGTTTTTAAGTACTTTGACATCACAAATATATGTCTCATATTTTAGTTATCCTAAGTCTATTGTTTCCGCTGTCCCCCAAATTGAACAAAAATAACTGTCTTCAATAAAAATTGCAGTACTCCTAGTGTTAATAATCATCATATTCAATAAATATATCATTCCTACAGTCGCGAATCGCATTTTGATCAGCATACGACGTAAAACTGAGCTGCAATTTGCAAAAAAAAAACCAAAGAAAATTTGAATTTGGCGGGCTACAGCTGTGAATTAACCTCAATTTAACCTTGCCTAATTTACTTAAACATTGTACCCGGATAAACGGTGTTTTGTATTGTGTGTTATTCGTAGATAACACGGATTTAAATTTTGATAAATACATTTATCATAATTTTCACATTTCGATCTAGATATTTCGGCCGTGCGATACACAATACCTACTTGCACTTTACTGCATCCAATTAAATCCCAAGGACAAGTCTGACATGTTTTAATCTGATCCGTTATTAGGGTATCTTTATTTAATAATTTATCTATTAAATAAATAAATCGTTTATTTATAAAAGGGACACATTTACATTAAATACCTTGTCAACACATTTGCTCAAAAAATGCATTTACGAAGCCTTTATACATTGTTCGAACGTTAAAATTACGTACCATACAACGGAGTGTGCGGTAAAATAGGTACTCTCACTTAAGTACTTATTTTACCGCAAACTCCTTTATATAGCGCCGTGCGCCGTGCGTATCCTTTACGGTTCTTTTTTAATTTCCAAAAAAAATACCTATATAAGAATTCCATGAAGGAGTTTCACAGTATGAGAATAAATAAGCTGAATAATCGATCCTCCTTGGAAGCTCTTTTGCTCAATACATTTGTCTCACTTTTACTAAAGAGAAAATGAGACGAAAGATGTACCTAGTTCTAAGTTTCACCACGCGCACGTGGCGCCATTTGCAAATTCGCGCCATTTTCATATTAGAAACGTCAAAGGTACTCGTAGTTGCGAGTTTCCGATTGATAAAATTATAATATGAGTTCAAGCGAGGAATCCGATATTAATATTGTATCGTTTTCTCGCAAATGTGTTGAAAAACATTTTATGACACACGTGCGGAAATTGGTATTTATAAACTGACTGACTATGTTGAACCCTTGACTTCGTCTCGGACTTACATTCGTCTACTCGTTTGTAAAAACCAACTTACCGCACTAATACCTAGTATCATAATTAACTATAACAATTAAAACAGAGCACAGTTGCTAATTTTCCGGAACTAAGTTGAACCTGATGTGCTTCGAGCTAGAAATTGCAAAAATACTTATTGTAATAAATTAACAGAGTATAAAGGCTCCCAGAAACAGGCGCAACGCGACAGCGCGACACAAAGGCACCGCTCGTCGCGCGACAGGCGGTGCCTTGCTGTCGCGTCGCGCCAGTGTGTACGTGCCTTAAAGTAAAAACTAAATTAAAACTTAGGTAAATAAAAGTAAAATAGTACTTTTGCGGTTCTAGGTACATATTTGCAGACAAATGTAGCTGTACTTCTTTCATTTAGGTAGGTAAGTATTTATTTCTTAGTGCTATTTATTTTGTGTTCTATGTATATTAACCAGCACCCTAATTACGTAAAACACTATCTATCACAATCTGAACAATTTTGAAGCCTATTGCTAATCCATTGCTTCATATGTTCGAAAAAAATTATCCGCTCAATAACGTAAATAACGCAATGAATGTTGTTGAACTGTCAAAATGAAACCCATTCCTACTGTTAGTGTGTTACGTAATTACCCCACTGGATAAGTTATTCGCCGATAGTCGATACGAGTTCCTATCAATCAATAAAAAACACACAAAAAAATTCTACCTATGTTCGTTATAGACTTTGAGACCATCCAACCGATGTGCCCCAAACCTGCGAAAAATAGTTTTAGACCACTAAAACAATGGGGAAAAAAGAACATGAATGGACCGAATCTCGTACTAATACATTGTTTTAACCGACTTAAAAAAAAAAGAGGAGGTTCGCAATTCGACTGTTTTTTTTTTTTATGTGTGTTAGCTCAGAACTTTTTTCTGGGTGAACTGATTTGGATTATTCTTTTTTATTTGAAAGCTGGTGCTTCACATGTGGTCCAATTTAAATTTGATCTAGTACTGACCAGTAGTTTTTGAGTTATCCTTAATAATGCGTATTTTTTCCACTGAGTTTATGTTGATGATGTTTTAATAATTTCCTATCATGGTTACATATCAAGTAGTGGTATATGAATTTGTGGGGTAGGTACCACAACTAAAAAGTGAAAAATAAAAACTTTTTTACAATAAAGCAACCGACTTCCAACAAAAACACCAAAAATCGTGAAAAATAACTTTAATTTCGGAAGTCGATGCCCAAAAACGAAAATACACAACCAAAGACACCGACTTCCGAAATTAAAGTTATTTTTCACGTTTCTTGGTGTTTTTTTGGAAGTAGGTTGTTTTTTTGTAAAAAACTTTTTTATCGTAGTAGCCAACGCCGAGTATCCGCTAGTTAAGTATATAAGTGCGCTTGATCATTAATTAGCCTCTAGCTAGAGTGATGTCGTCCTTGACCTTGACCCATTCGTTTTAAGATAACTCAAATAAAACCTACTTCTGTTCGTACCACTACGAAGGTACTAAATTACAAGGAAACCTTGTGTTTTGACAACCGTAAATTATAATAAGCATTGTTTTGACCTGCACGCTAATTACGTAACACACTATCACAATCTGAATCATTTGAAGCCTATTGCTAATCCATTGCTTCATACGTTCGAAAAATTTGTCTGCTTAACAACGTAAATAACGCAATGAATGTTGTTGAACTGTCAAAATGAAACCCATTCCTACTGTTTGTGTGTTACGTAACTACTCCGCTGGATGCGATAGCTTATCAAAAGCATAACCGGCAGAAATTTTCAACGCAGGGGGGTTCAGAATCATAGTTCAGAATCCTGTACAGCCTACTGAATTTATGGTAACAGGTTGGGCGTAGATGGCCCTGAAACCCTGTATTGTGGTGTCTTATGACTTCCACGCGAACGAAGTTGCGGGCAGTAGCTAGTCTAAAAATACAAGTTATTTCAGGCGATGCCACTAAACTAAAGACAAAACTTTTAAATCAATTTTATCAAATCTCATATCTAAGCGCAGTCTAGCTCTAATATTACGATTTATCAGTCACTCCCTGTTATGTCACTCCCTGTTATCAGTCACTCCCTATTATCTGATTACTCAGAATTCTAGTAGTCTCTGATTGATTTGAAACACGTCGTGTAGTAAAGAAAAAGAGAAAAAAAAAGAAAATACGTTTATTTGCGGTAAACATGATGCAGAGAAAAAACACAAATGCAAAAAAGAAGATAAAGAAAAAGAAGAAAGAAGATATCAGATATTTCACTTTTTGTTCATTTTTTGAGTTCCGTAGGTACCTAAAAAGGAAAAAACGGAACCCGAGCATCACTTCGTTGTTGTCTTTCATTCCGCATCAATCGAAGTGAAACGTCTGAACACAAAATGAATCAAACATAAAAAACCGCCAAGTGCAAGTCCGGATTCGCACACGACGAGAAGGAAGGGTACCACCCTACAATAGTTAAAACGTTTTTTTTTAAACACGTTTCTTGTATGGGTTCTTTTTTAACTTTTTTTATTTTTATTATTTGTTGTTATCGCGGCAATAGAAATACACACTAAAAATTTCAAGTCCTATTTCTTTATGAATGGACATAAAAAAACCTAGGCGGAGTGCTAAAATTTTTCGCCCCTGTCTACTCTCTAAGAGGGGAGAGGGCGCCGCGAAAATTCCAACAAAGCGCCTGTAATGTTAAACCCGGCACTGCAATTGACCTAACAAGCCTAATTTTTATGAAGTATTTAACAACTTTTGGAAGATCGCGGGAAGACCTGCGGGGTAATTACGTAACACACTAACAGTAGGAATGGGTTTCATTTTGACAGTTCAACAACATTCATTGCGTTATTTATGTTGTTGAGCAGACAAATTTTTCGAACATATGAAGCAATGGATTAGCAATAGGCTTCAAAATGATTCAGATTGCGATAGATAGTGTGTTACGTAATTAGGGTACTGGATGAGACTCCCACAGACCAAGGAAGCATGGCAAAAAACGGAGGAGGCTTGTATTCAGTAGTGGATAGAACAAGGCTGCTAACGACAAAGATGAACAACTTTTAATTCTGTTTTTTAGACTTAAAAATATTACAAACCTGCAACATAGCAGGCTTAATCTTGGCGGCTCCCAGCACCTTCTCAATCTGCCTCTTATTGAAGTTCGAAAGGCCGATGCTCTTTGTCAGACCCTTTTCCACAAGCTTCTCCATTCCCTTGTACGTGTCCAAGAAATCTACCGGAGACGCGATGACTCGGCCACTGTCGGGATCCCTTGGAAAGAGCTCATCGCCTTCCTAAAACAAATGAATCATGGTAAAATACCTGTCTTATCCTTGAACTCTTACGGCCTGGACACATCACCACGGCGCGGCGCCGACGACACGACAGAGAAACATCAACTGCCGAACGCGTGCGCCGTAGGCCGGCGCTGCGCATCGTACACGACGCCGTGGCGCGGTACTACATCGTGCCGTTTCACGGTGGCGGCGGCGCGCCGTGGTGATGTGTCCAAGCCCTTAGCCCACGTATGCACGGACGTAAAAATATCGCGGCGGGATTTTATCGCGCTCTGGATTTTCAACTCTTGATGTTGAGCCCAGCGTTGAGCATCTAACAGAGTGCATCATAGCGCGTCATTTGACAACCTGTGGGTTTCAACTCTGGGCGCTAAACTGAGTGTTGAAAATCCAGTGTGCGAAAAAATCTTGCCGCGAAAGTGGGCTTAATCATAATCAATTCCTAATTATAAAACGTTGTTAAAGTGTATTTCTGTCGCGACAATACACCTTAAAGATACAGAGACAAAGGTAGAGCGTTATCAGACTGACGATTTGTCAGAGTGTTTCCAGCGAAGCGATTTGTGAACGTGGTCTCCGCGGGTGCGAAGCGAGCTAGCCGCGACTACGCGCCGTGTTTTCACGTTTTCACAATATTGCTCACTCGCCTCCTGTCATACATTCTCTTGTAGACTCACGTCAATCGCTCACGTTACGCAAACGCGGCGGACACGTTGCGATACTAATCTTGCTGATCGGATTATACTTTCATCACAGCATACACAAACATGGATACAGATTATTTTATTTTATCAGACACGGCCTTGAAACCAAATTCAATTCGTTACGCAGCGGCAACAGATAGCTCTAATAAAATATCGAATACAAAGAACATGACAGGTTGGCAGGGACATGGACGCGCAACCTATTACCATGGATTCAGTATACTTACATGATTTTGAGCACCCCTGCGTTGCAAGTTTTCGTCGGTTATTAAAAAACAAATTTGCTGTTCCATACATTTGGACGGCGTACGTATTGCTCTTTTCTTTGAAACATCAGTTTTTTTTTTTATATCCGATCAAAAATATCAACTCTGTAGGGTAATTGCGTAACGCACTAACAGTAGCAATGGCTTTCATTTTGACAGTTCAACAACATTCATTGCGTTATTTACGTTGTTGTGCAGACAAATTTTTCGAACATATTCATGAAGCATTTGATTAGCAATAGGCTTCAAAATGATTCAGATTGTGATTGATAGTGTGTTACGCAATTATCATGCTGATTAGATTAGAATCTTGAAAGTATCAGCGTGCACGTCGAATCGTCGATGTACTTTACACCCTTGTATACAGCATGGAAAGGTGTGGCCATATTTAAGAGATACACACCAACTTTAACAAACAACAAAACAAAACAACAACTGAACAACTTTTTCCATAGGACTAACATAAGTAATCGCGAAAATATTATTTGACCAGTATCATTGGTAGTTTGGTAAAAAGTACCAATCTACCAATTTCAACAGCAAGTAGGTAGAGCTTTTTGTGAAGGAGCTCATCTTGGCTCAAAGTAATCGGCTACCATACCTTCGCTGTCGTAGCAATGTTCCGGGTTGAAAAAAAAAAAAAAAAGTTATGAGTGCCAGTGTAACTACAGGTACAAGAGACATTGCGTGGTATAATAATATACTTCGCCAGGTGTAGTATTCCGAGACACAGTGGTCACAAGGGAGACACATGCCTACGTCATCACCGCTGTGTTACCAGTAGTGTGTAATAATAACTCCCCAACAGCCTTTATTACCTGTGCGATTCCGATAAAACAATGAGGTTTTAACTATCAATTACGTTGGTATATGTTTAAATTGAATTGTTTCGTTTGATTAGAAAAACGAAACGACAATTGAAATGCTTTATATAAGTTTTTTTTTTTAACAGAATGGTGACTGAAAATGTTTCCATAATTCGTGTTTCGTTGCAATAAATGGCAACTAGATAGTGACGTAAGCATGTGTCACTCCCGGAATGCCAGACCTTGTTTTTGTAGACCATGAGACATTGCAACTTTGTCTCTGGGTGGCAACGCTCTTCGATGCCTCTGATAATGCAGATATCCACAGGCGGCGCTGACCACTTACAATCATATGGGCTCCCTGCTTGCTTCACATGGATAAAGGGGTTTGTTAGGTAGCTCGCGAAATTCAAATGTTCTATATGACACATCATATCGCCATCTATTTCGCCACATGCGAATTACGCATCACACTGACGTCACGCAAAATCCTGCATCACGCAATCAGAGTTTACCGCCCAACTAGCATATATTTGTATATATGCTAGTTGCGCAGTAAACTCTGCTTGCTTGCCTTGACATCAATCGTCGGGCAGTAGCCCACCACACACGACACCCGTCTGGTTGGAGGATCCTCCCTTTACTATGGAGGATGAGTGAACTTTACACTCTATTCCTCATACCTCCTAATATCATAAACTCATCATAATATAATTCTCTAAGTTCGAATTGGCATCAAATGTCATGATTTCATGAAATAGTCATTGAATAAGGCAATTTAAACTTAGAAAGATGTATTGTTGATTTTAATAATCATAATTCTGTAAATACACGTATTTTCCGGCCGTGATTCATATTTTGATCAACATACAACCTGATACAGAGCTATAAATTGCAAAAATGGTAAGAAAATTTGAATTTCGCAGGCTACCCTGGCGCTTACACCGCAATGGCTTACCTTAAAGGCTTCAGGCCAATGAATCAGGTACAAATCCAGGTATTCAAGTCCAAGGTTCTCGAGCGTGGTCTTGATAGCTCCCTCAACGAGATCCGGTCGATGGAAGGTGCACCACAGCTTCGAAGTTATAAAGATGTCCTCCCTAAAAACGATTAAGCTTAAGACAAGAGCAGACAAACCCGAATTAAATGGCAATATAATGAACATTCGCAAAGCATAATGAACATAGTCAAATCATTTATTTCAAATAGGCACATAAAAGGCACTTTTGAACGTAAAAATTTACAAAAAAAAATTAATTGATTTTAGTTGCCCCTTCCAAAAGGTAGTTTCGTATGGAGAAGAATGGGCAAGAAACTCCACCGACACTCTTTTAAAATGTTTTACAATATTATGTAGGTTCACATGAATTATATAATTATATGTGAAGACGATGTACCTAGAATAAAATTACTATACCACAATAGGTAAAAATAATTAAATATAATGCAATGACAGGTAAATTAATTATGTGATAGATACATGGTGCTCACATATTTACAGATATTGAAAAGTAGATGATTTTTCCAAAATTTAACAAGTCATAATTTAGTGTGTACATAATGTAAAAATCTATGTCATAAAAATTATAAATTATACAATTAAATTATCAACCAGTTTGATTTTGTCTAGACTCTAGATTGTCCTATGGAGCAGGACCAGCATGTTTCCAAGCATTCTTATCTAGGATATAATCCTCTAATTTGTAATATGCTTGTTTATAAAGTGTACTTTTTATATGAGTTTTAAATTTTCTTTCATTTAATTGCAATACTTACAAAATAACTTTTTACTTACAAAATATTAAAGCATATCCGGTGCATATGCGGATGCAGCTGTTATTCAGCTGTATCCTGTTAGACTTCGTGCGCGCCGCTCTAATCGATCCACCACCACTATATCAGGCTTATTGGCAACAATATCCCTGTTAGTGATGATAGATCGATCCCAGTACAAAGTGATATTTCCATTTCATCGAATTATGTACGTCCGATACACTAGAGAGCAACCTACCCTTGTTCTATGTTGGGGTCAGCTTCCAGTCTAACCGGATGCAGCTGAATACCAGTATTTTATATGGAGCGACTACCCCTGGGTAAGATTGGTTGTCAGACTTTCGGTCTTCTGACGACCCGTAAGGACTGTCAAAGATCCACGAATGACAGCCGGGACCATCGGCTTAACGTGCTGTCCGAGGCACGGGGGTTCTTGGTATGTAAAGGTAGTCACCCATCCACGGACCAACCGCGGCAAGCGTAGCTTAACCTGATCGATCGCCTCGTGCGGCTGTTATTACTTAGCCACAAACCCCTCAACAGTCTCATTACGAAATGAATTCTAAATTTTGTCTAAACCCAAACGAACTGTAACAGTGTGCTTTTCCACAAACGATGGTGTAGAGTATCTATTTAATAGATATGTAAACACTGCCTCATTCACACAAGGAGGGTTGCGGCTGTCAGGCTGTCACTAATGTCATCTGTCAGCCACGAAAAATGGCGGGAAACAGACAAAGTAAAGCAGAGTCTCCATGATAGAGCTTGGTGTGGTAGTGAGCCAGTGAAGTGCTAAATTCAACTTAAATACGGAATGAACAGGATTCTACAGATGGTACACTTATTATCGTGTCTAGCGTGTCCTGTTTGATGGTCACTACATATACAGTGTGTCTGGTCACCGGTGTCCAACCCGTAAAGGCAAAGCAATATGATCAATTTTATCAACAAATCCACGATAATAGGGCATTTTGCCCCCACGCACCGTTCTGAAATGGCGGCAATTTTTTTTTTTTTTTTTACTGAGTGTGGATGGGTTCATTTATTTTGCAATATCTATCGATGTAGACGTCTTACAGGCATAAAAGTGCTTTTGTTTGACAGCTACAAAAGTAAGCAATAAATTGTCACTAAAAGGTTTATCAAAAACTCCCATTTAAACCTAAAAAAAATACTTAAAACGAATAAAGTGTGAACAAATTTGGTTGTTTTTTACTTTTTAAATGTAAAATTAGGGGTTAACATAGTAGGGGCAAAATGCCTTATTATCGTGGATTTGTCGATAAAGTTAATCATATTGCTTCGCCTTAACGGGTCGGACACCGGTGACCAGACACATTGTATATGGTCACTACTAATTCCGACTCCATATAAATTGCCATCGACAAGCTAAGAAAAAGTTAAAGCCCAAACCTTCGAGATAGTTATTGTATTTAGATCTTTATTCCGACTCGCGTAAAGTCCGATAAAAATGTCTCGATGGTTTTAAACCTGCACCCTTACTGAGTAACACACTATTAATCAGAAGCTGAGTTATTTTGAAGGATATTACTAATCCATTGCTTCATATGGTCGAAAAATTTGTCTGCTCAACAACATAAATATCGCAATGTATGTTGCTGAGCTGTCAAAATGAAAGCCATTCCTACTGTTAGTGTGTTTCGCAATTACCCCGCTGGGTCTTAAGATAAATCTTGTTTTGTAATAATGCAGTTAGCCAGGGTATCACGTTGCTAACATACCAGCTAGTATTGTGCAATCGCACAGAATACCAAAATTACCTACTCGTAACTATTATTTTCACTATTTTGTAGAAAAGCGAAGAGAAAGACTAAAGAAACAACGGATGAATTAATATGGACATAAAGGGGTTTATTCATAAACGTTGCTTAAAGTTAAATGACGTTTAAACGTCAAAAATGTATGGTTAAGCAGTCGGTAATCATTACTTAATTTTAAGCAACGTTTATGAATAAACCCCAATGTTTGGTATGAATCTGTTTACTGCAATGACGGTTGTTACAGCTACCCATCTATTTTGGAAAAATCTCACAGTGAGAATTGGGGTGACGTGAGCTGTCAAGTGTAAATCCCTTTTTTTTTGTGTTGGAAATCATCAAATGACCTCTCCCGCTCTGGGCGGAGCGGAAGGGCGTGTCAGACTCTTACTGACTAAAACCCACCCGTATTCCTTCAGTTGCCTGTGCGCCAGGGCCACCGTAACTCTTTCGAACAATCCGCAGAAGTGTCAACCCCTAGCACTACAGTTAACTTCAAGTTTTCACGGAGAGATTTACACAGAATACACCGACTTGTGACAGCGGGTGAATAGCAAAAAAAGGACATGCTTCCATGCCACCGTGGTTCTCTTAAGGGGATGCGTTCAGGTAGACCGCAAAATTCAAAAATAATTAAAAAATTTGCAATTTGCAGGTCACTGTCAGGTTGTATGTTGATTAAAACATGATTGGCTGCCGTAACAAATATGGCTTTACAGAATTATAATCAGTAGAATCAGCAATACAACTCCTTAAGTTAGAATTGGCCTCAAATGTTATGATTTCATGAAATGGTCATTCAATAGGGTAAAATGAACTTAGAGAGATGTATTGATGATTTTTATGATTATAATTCTATAAATAAATATTTGATATGGCCGCGAATCATATTTAGATCAACATACAACCTGATACTGACCTGCAAATTGCAAAAAACCTAAGAATTATTTGAATTTCTCGGGCTACCTTGGCGCATCCCCGTTAAAGGGATTGCTTGCTGAAAACTTCGCCGTGAGAGGGCGCTGTGTTTGTCACTTGTCAAAGTAATCTTGAACGGAAAGCGACCAATCGGCGATAAGACGAAACACTTAGCGCCATCTCGCGACAAACTGTTTAACAAGGAAACCTAGTGCCAACTGGATTAAATTAACAAATATTTAGCGCTATCCACACGGAACTAATTTGGCAATGAGTCTTTTGTGAATTCGGATAAGGACAGAATGACAGGACAATGCATAATCAGCCTACAACGTTCCCACTGCTGGCACACAGGCCTCCTCTCTGTGAAGGGGAGTGGGCCCTTATTCACCACGCGGGCTCAGTGCGGGATGGGTGGATATCACACTTACATGTCTTCCAATTTTCGGTTCTAGGACATGCCAGGTCCCTCTCGACTTTATATGAGGATAATCGTGAGAAACCGAACATGACTATTACCACGTTGGTCTAGTTAGCGCTCGCTAGTGCCAAGCATGAGGTCCTGGGTTCTATTCCTCGGGTCAGGCAAGGGGTTTTTTCATTTGGAATTTCTCAGTAGCAGCCCGGAGTCTGGATTTGTGCGGTTGATGGCAACAGGCTCGCCCCCTATTACATGGGACTTAAACATGACTGGCGAAATGTGAGTGCAGTATGTCTGTAGAGATACTCCTCTGCCTAAATCTTCGGGGAATACTGGCGTGATGATGTGTTATGATGATGAGATGGTAAGGGTACCTCTTAATAACTCCCTCGTCGAATTTCGCCTTCAGAGCAGTCCCAACTTCCCTCTCGTTTTGATAGACGTGGGCGCAGTCAATGTGGCGATACCCGGCGTCGATGGCATCCTTCACAGCTTCCGTCACTTGACCAGGCTGGGACTGTTGGCAAAATAAGAGTTTAAGAACGATTTATAAATAGCAGAATAGCAGTGACGAAATTAATTAGACAAAGTAAGCATGGGGGCCTGGGTCATGCGTAGAATAACCTCTTCTATTTCTTCTCTACGAAGACAAAGTGACATTATTGGAACGAAGTTCCTCTATGGCGACTAGTAGAAATCGTCTCGCCGAAAAAGCGTTATGCCCCCTCCATGCGACTTTCTATCTCTCTCTAACTCATACGAGTCATGTCTATGCATGCAAGAATCGCGTAAGTTCATTGCTGACGGGGGTCCCCCGACCGCAAACGTTTATTTTTATTTTTTGTAATCGCGTCACAGTAATTTTTCTAAAATCTGTCCGTGGCACTCCGTGGTCCGGTCTGACAAAAGTGATTTGTATAATTTTCCATTAGTAGGTCCTTACTACTGGGGATTTTTTTTATGAAAAATACCAGCACAGCTATGGCCGCCCTAAGTCAGGACTGCCGAAATGTTGGTATACAATACACAATACTTCACCTCTGTGTGGCATAGACAGACCTCTATTATGCACACGGTCTGCGCATAATCAGTCTAAAATGTTCCCACTTCCAGGACACAGGTCTCTATGGAAGGGAGTGGGCCATAATCTGCCACGCGGGCTCAGTGCGGATTGGTGATATCAGATGTCTTAAAATTTTTGCCCATGACATATCGGTTTCCTTACGATGTTTTCCATCACCGTTTTGAGAGCAGTGGTGATGAAATTATTTACACAAAGTAAAGCGCCTGTCAGGGTTCGAACTCATGAACTTACAAGTCGTAAGTCGGGGCGAATACCACTGCTCAGACAGAAGTGTAGAGTCCTTATTTTTTTATAATTTTTAAACCTCGACGGAAAAAGAGGGGTGTTATAATTTGAACGTATATTCTGTGTGTCTGTCTGCGGCATCGTAGCTCCCAAACGGCTGAACGGATTTTGTTTTTATTTTTTGTTTTATTTGAAAGGTGACTTGATCGATTGTTCCTAGCCAAAAAAATAAAAGAAAAAAAATCTGTTTAGCCGTTTTTAGAGGTGTTTATTTGTGTCGTGGGATATTTTTTATATTTTAAATTTAACTTGTAATAAATTGATACATTCATGATGGCTAACTATCCAAGAGTTTATCGTTATTACATAATATTATGTAGATAAGTAGATTAGTAGCTTATTCAAACGCAGATTTTTTTCTCAAGCTCCTAATAAATATAAAAAATAATTAAGTATTAGATAAATGATAAATGATTTTATTTCTGTAAGTAGGTTTCAACAAACACTGTTACACGTCAATCATATTTTAAAGACTAGATGAGGTCGGCGTTTCCTAATTGACTACTCTGAGAAGAAAGGCCGAAACAAACTCAGAGGTCTTTTAAAGTCCAGACATAATCTTGGTCAGATAAAAACTCACATTAGCCTTGAGCATAGATATCCGTGGCCTTGAGATATGATATCAAGCTGATTCATAAAGGAGACATGTTATCTGGCATTTCAGAATTAAAATGATATGAACATAAATAACAACTTACATTTTATAAAAAAATATTATAACCTAACCTAACTAAAACTGCCGCGGATCATATTTAGATCAACATACAACCTGTAACTGACTTGCAAATCGCAAAAAACATAAGAAAATTTGATTTTCGCGGGCTACCCTGACGCTTCCTCCTTAAGCGTCACCGCGGCTGCAAGTCCAGTACCGTGACAGAAGGATACATAGGGGACTTTATAGAAAACAAGTAAAAAATATGCAAGGGCATCGTTGGAGGTATAAATTTAAAAACAGTTTGGCCCAGCGGTGCTATTCTGTAAGGATACAGCCTTGCGAACAGCGCTGCCGCAGCGACGAAACAGCGGCAAAATAACGTGTTTCGTCGCTGCGGCAGCGCTGCGCGCTAGGCTGTATCCTTAGAGAATAGCACTGCAGATCCTTGGACTCGTCCTTCACCTTCCAAAGACAGCACGATAGAAAATCGTTTAGAATCGCCTGCCAATCCGTCTGTGTTCCAACATTCACCATGGTATCCAATGAAATTCAGCAATGTTCCGCAAATTTGCCAAATAATTTATCTAGTAGGCTATTTAATAGTACACAAACACAACAGTTCCAAAAAAAAAACCTTCAATATTACCAATTATAGTATTAATTTTACTTTTAAATTTTTTATTAAATAAATGAACACTAACTTAATATATTATATTTAAGCTGTTTTTCTTGCACCTAACATTTTCCTCACTGTAGTGAAGTAGGAGGTTGTGTGCAAAGTTATTCTGCGTCTCATGCCTTTGAAACTCTCGCGACGCTCAGGAATCTATATTTAAATCCTGAAAATTGGAACCCTTCGCTTGGTCAGGTTTCACTACAAGTAGACTGACTCACGCCAAAAAACAACTTTGCAGCCTTGCATAACAAATAACTATTGTTTTATTACTAGATTCGAACCTGTGATTTTTAACGCGTTTCAAGGCCAAATTAGTTAGTTTCAGTTTGTTAAAGGCTTTTTACTTTGTTTCTCATAGAAACGTGTTGTTTAAATAATTTATTTTGGCGAGCGGTAGTGGTTCGAATTTAAAATATACAATTTGACAGACTGTTACATGAAGATACCTACGTGAAAATATTGTTGTAGATCTTTTGTTGTACGTTTTAAAAGAACTTTGGTGTCCCGCAAGGTAGGTCCACTGGTCCACTTAATTTCTTGCTTCATTTTAACTTTACATTAAGGGTGAGACAGAGCAGTACCTAATATAGTAACTCCCATATTTCGCCAGTTATCTTTAAGTCCCATGTAATAAAGGGCGAGCCCATTGTCATCAACCGGGCACAAATCCAGACTGGGCTGCTACTGAGAAATTGGGAAAACCCAATAACACTTTGCTCGACCTGGGAATCTGACTTGCGACCACAAGAACAACGAGGGAGTCTGCTTCATCTTAAACTATCGTAATCATGCAATGACCCTATTGAACGAACAACGGAATAATTAACACATTCAGCTAGCTAGGCGAACGGATGCGCGTGATACTGATTCGGTCACATATAATTATTATTTTGATTTAAAAGAGTATAGAGGTATGATGAACAGGGTGTAAAGTTCACTCATATCTTCATAGAAAAGGAAGGATCCTCCGACCAGACGGGTGTCGTGTCTGGTGGGCAACTGGCCGACGTTTGATATCGGGACGTTGTATTTATGCTAGTTGCGCGGTAAACTCTGCTTGCGCGATACAGGATTTTGCGTGACGTCAGTGTGACGCGTAGCTCGCATATGGCAATGTAGATACCGCTACAAGAGTTTACATGGATTTTTTTGCCCGTTCTTCTCCAAAGGAACCTGCGCCTTGGAACTGGCTAGCTTCAAGTTTCTGTGAGACTGACTCCTTCATTCAAAATTGGCTGTAAATATACTAATATTATAAATTCGAAAGTAACTCTGTCGGTATGTTACCATTTCGCGCCTAAATCACTGAACGGATTTTGATAAAATTTGACAAGGAGATAGATGGCACCCGGCGGCAGGACGTAAGCAATTTTTTGTCTTATTTTTAATCCTAAATGGGGTGACATAGGGGATGAAAATTTGTATGGGAACCGCAGAGGTATATGAAAATTCAAATTTATGCTTTTGGTAAGAAATAAAGAATTACGTGTTTATGCGTTTTTTTAATACATCCCCTAAGGGTACAAAATAGGAGCTGATTTTAAAATTTACATCTTGTATTGAAATTTTTCTGTACCTCTTTTTAAGCGATTTATGCGATTGGAAATATGGTCTGTCTGTTACTTTTTCATGCCTTAACCTGGGTCAGGACTTAAGATACTTTTTATCCCGGCTGTAAATACCCGTGGGATAATTTCAAAAGCTAGTTTAAAATAAATTCTTTGAGTTTGTTTGAGTCAGTGTATTATTATTACAACAGCTGTACAAACGCTGAAAAACAATAATTGAAGTCTCATTGTTAAATGCTACAGCCGTTCAGGGTTTTGGAATTTTAATTAACAGACAAGAGAATGTTTCTCCCCATGATTACGTTATTCTTACAACTCATTTTTGAAGTGTAAACTCAAACTCAAAGCATTTATTTCAAACTAGCTTTTGCCCGCGGCTTCGCCCACGTGGATGTCGGAAATTATCTCACGGGAACGTGCTACCGGGATAAAAAGTATCCTACGTGTTAATCCAGGTTATAAACTATCTGTGTTCCAAATTCTATCCAAATCCGTTCAGTCGTTTTTACGTAAAAGAGTAACAAACATCCATCCATCCTCACAATCTTTCTCATTTATAATATTAGTAGGATAGGATAGTAGGAAGGAAGTAGTATAGGATAGGATTAACCAATAACAGGCACTTTTGAACTCAAGGGGTCGGTCAGTCAGAAAGATGAAGCTAGTTGCCCATTCCAAAGCGTAGCCCTATAATATCATTACGTAAAATATGATAGTTTACGCTCAAAATGTTGAGAAATACGCGACGAAAAATTTTTTGTTGAGCTCTGTCATAGATTTTTTTTATCATGGTACTATTTTAATTTTATGACATATTGAATAAGTCTTTCTTCAACATTTTTTCTGGCTTGTTATATGTACACGCGGATACATTTCCAGTTTTAGCTGACCTTGCATTGTACAGGCTTTTCGTACAATGAGAAGTCAGCTTATACTGGAATGAGCACGCCACAATTGCGGCGGTAAGTCCCCTCATTGAGGAGTGGATTGAGAGGCGCCACGGCGTCCTCACTTTCCCCCTGACGCAGGTCCTCACCGGACATGGTTGTTTCGGGAGGTTCCTGTTTCGGATAAGGAGAGAGGAAACGCCTGGGTGTTACCATTGTTTGGATCGCCCGGAGGACACGGTGGAGCATACGGTGAAGGTCTGCCCGGCTTGGGCGGAGTACCGCCATGTCACGGAGGCGATCGGCGGCGGCGATCTCTCGCGTCCGGCCCTGGTCCAGGCCATGGTACGGAGTGAGAGGGCATGGGAAGCCGTCACCTCCGTACGCAATGCTCGCGAAGGAGAAGGCGGAGCGCGTGAGGGAGAGGCAATCGTTGCGTCCTCACGCCCCTAGTCGCCACAGGAGACCCCCTGGACGTCGGGGATCAAAAGCCGATTCCCGGCCACCGTAGGCGCGTGCTTGTGGACGGCGAGCAATAGGTAGCTCGCCGCCCGGTAAGGACCAGGCCGAGGTCGACGGCGCGTTGTGTTCCACGCGCGCCTCAAAGAGATGTCAGCACTAATTGACGGGGTCCGCTAGGGCCGATGCCTGCCGGATTTGCGGATTGTTCGAAAGAGTTACCGTGGCCCTGGCACACAAGCAACTGACGGAACACGGGTGGGTTCTAGACAGTAAAAGTCTGACACGCCCTCCCTACTCCGCCCAGAGCGGAAGAAGTCATTTGATGATTCCCCACCCAAAAAAAAGCTTATACTGGAAATATATAGCTTGATATATGATGTCGTGGAAACCAATACGCTAAACTGTGCGAAAAAAACTGAGTGTTTAAAGGCTCCCGCAAACATGCGCGACGCGACTCTAGTCGAAAATTTCTATGAAAACGTCATGGAGCCTTTACGGTGTACTATGTTTGGGCGGCGCCTTAACAAATCTTACAAGTAATCGAGTTGGCCGAGTTGCTAAGATGTTTGTTTATGATAGGTGACAAGACAACTGTCAACAATGAAACAATGACATAACACTTGAAATTTATTAGAACACTAATCTCTAATCTAGCTTCTATTTTATTATCTCTAAGCACTAATATTTACACAGTTATCGGTCTGGTGACATTTCAAAGGAAATGTAGGTATGATTAATAACCGGTTCTAACGGCGAAAATACCTTGAGCAATGTATTTTATTCGAGTTAAGATTAGTATACAAATTGAAGAAAGTATACGAATGAATTTCTACATTTATATCTGTAATTTTTATGGTGTACCTATTAAAGAGTATTCTTTTGTATTCTATACTAGTATGTAGGTACGTTTATTTATTACTTAACTTCCAAAGTACGTGTAATGAACTTTAATAAAGTAAAATTTAAAATTTAAATAAACCCTGACACAAACAAAAACTTCTAAAAACGGCTGAACGGATTTTCCTGTGTCTTTTTTTATCTAAGAACCCTCTCAATCAAGTCATCTTTCATACAAAAAAAAAACAAAATATGTTCAGCAGTTTGGGGGCTACAATGTCCCAAACAGACACAGATACACAACTTAACCTTATAACACCCCTCTTTTTCCGTCGGGGGTTAAAAATAATAAACGTAAATAGGCTATTTTTATTTTGAAAATATGCTTTTATTGTAATTTATTTAGCCACGCGTATCCTTGCGAATTAGTATCTTCTCTGTCTGTTACCTTTTCACGCTTTAACGGCTGAACGAAATTCGATGAAATTTGGCACACAGGTAGACCATAACCTGAATTAGGACAAAGGATACTTTTTATCCCGATAGTACGTTCCCGTGGGATAATTTCCGACATCCACCCGGGCAAAAGCTATAATAGTACCTACTTAATTTAATAAAGGAAATAATAACTTACCTTCCACGTCCCAAGCCCTATAACAGGACAAGTGCGTCCATTGTTCAGAATAATAGGAACGTTGGTTGACATCTTGTGAACACGTGTGCACTCAACGAATTGCAGTACGATACTGAAGCCTGAAGCATGCGTCCAGTATATTTTCTTACTTGTGCGCTACCGGATAAGTTAAGGTGCCGTTTTGTTAGCGCGATTACGCGAGTACGCGACATAAATAGGCATAGACATTTATAGAGGCTAATTAGAAAATCTAACAAAAAAAATTAAAAAAGTGTGTTGTATAGATTAATAAAAAGAAAATAGATTAAATGTAGGTCTATCAATCAATTTGCCCGCCTCTTCCCAACCATTTTATGGTCAGCTGTCAGTCTAACCGGATGCAGCTGAATACCGGGATTTTACATGGAGCGACTGCCTCTACAACCCAGTTACTGGTTACACGATACCCCTTGATAAGTCTGATTGTGAGTCTTTCGGGGTTTTGACGACCCGTAACGACTGTCAAAGGTCTACGAATGACAGCCGGGACCAACGGCTTAACGTGCTTTCCGAGGCACGGATGGGTCTCGATATCTAAAGGACGGTCACCCATCCACGGACCAACCGCGGTAAGAGTAGCTTAACCTGATCGATCAACCCGAGCGGCAGTTATTACTTAGGCATGAGCTTAATAAATACTATTTATTACATACACCATATAAATTAATTACATTAGAAGTAGGTAGTTAATTAGGTTACCATGTAAGTGTTTGTTTATCGTCAACACGTACAAGTACGTATTCAAGTTAAGTTAAATGATAAATGATTTTATTTGTGTAAGTAGATTTGTACAAACACTTTTACACGTCAATCATATTTTAAAACTAGATGAGGTCGGCGTTTTCTATCTGACTACTTTGAGAAGAAAGTCCGAAACAAACTCAGAGGTCACAGTCTCTTTTAAAGTCAAGACATAATCTTGGTCAGATCATGTGAAGACCATGCAGATTTGTGTGAAATGGTCTTTTGAGGAAAAACCACACAGAATGAGTGGACCTGTCCAGTCAGTGCCCGCATTTGTCAATAATCGTGCAGCTCAACTCAAAACTTAAGGAGCTCAACGATTCGACATTTGGGTAGGCTGCATAAATTACTCAAACTGCCAGGTCATGATTAAAACTAATTAAGAAAGAAAAAAAAACTATGATATACATAGTCTTTACATTCACAATAATTAAAATAATATACTATTTTACAAAGTAAGTTTTAGTAAAGTATTTTACAAAGTTAGTTTGTGTGTGGTTCAAATGCTACGGCTACCCTGTTGCGATAACGCGAACTATCTAGACTTCGCGCGTTCTCTCTCGCACACCGCTCGACGTCTGGATGTATGACAGAAAGCGCGCGAAATTTAGTTCGCGTTAATGCGACCATGTAACCGTAATATTAGGCACATGAAACTTGTTATGAAAAAATGTTTTCGTACTGCGGGGTAATTACATAACACGCTAACAGTAGGAATGGGTTTCATTTTGACAGTTCAACAACATTCATTGCGTTATTTACGTTGCTGAGCAGATAAACTTTTCGAACATTATGAAGCAATGGATTCAAAATGATTCAGATTGTGATAGATAGTATATTACGGAATTAGGGTGCGGGTAGGTACTGGATTTTCCCAAGAATTCTATAATGCTACGGCTACATTGTCGTGATAACGCGAACTACACTTCACGCGGTCTCTCTCGCACACCGCTCGACGTCTCGCTGTACAACAGAGAGCGTGCGAAATGTAGTTCGCGTTTTCGCGACAATGTAGCCGTAGCACAATTGACACAAACAGTGAACAGGTCCATTCAAGTCTGTCTACCTCTACCCAGCTCTTTCCTCAAAAGACCACCGCAGACACTAATCTACATGAGACTAAATATAGTCTCACGTTGGAGCGAATACAAAATAAGTTAGCTTTTAAGCTATTGCATAGCTTTTATCGCGGGCTTTGAGCGCGGCGACCGAATTAAGAAATTCCGTAACGAAAATAAAACTACCATGTAGCTCGGCCGAGCGTTCGCTTAACGTGTATGTATATGGTACGACTGTACTTGAATTAATATCAAAGAAAAAAAATACTGCATAAATAAATAATTATAATTGCATAAGTTGATAAATAAAAAATGCTATGCAATAGCTTTACCGCGGCAGTCCCCGAGTGCCACACGTGTTTTTTTTTATATCTGAGGCTCTAAGGAGTATAGGTAACCTTTTTACTCGCTTATGTATCAAACCTTGTTTATATTAGGCATGGTTGGATACAATGAGCTGAGAATTAGGCGTGAGTTCGCACTTGTCTCATATTTATTTTAATTAATTAGAGGCAAGAGACATAACGCCAACATATTAGAGTTGGTGTGTTTGAGTGAGCCCGACAGATATGAGTGGAGGCAACGGCGGCCTCAGCTGCTGGCTGTACCTCGTGGTCACACTAATCTGTTTAAGGCGGAACCTTTAGGGTAGCCAGCGAAATTCAAATATTTCTTAGGTTCTTTTCAATTTGCAGGTCAGTATCAGGCTTTATTTTGATTAAAATATGATTCGCGACCGTAACAAATATGGCTTTACAGAATTATAATCATTAGAATCAGCAATACATCTCTCTAAGTTCATATTACTGTATTGAATGCCTATTTCATGAAATCATGACATTTGACGCCAATTCTAACTTAAGGAGTTGTATTGCTGATTCTAATGATTATAATTCTGTAAAGCCATATTTGTTACGGTCGCGAATCATATTTTTATCAAATTACAACTTGACATTGACCTTCAAATTGTAAAAAACGTAAGTTAATTTGAATTTCGCGGGCTACCTTTGCCCTGTCCCCTTAAATAAGGCGCCCCTGACGCGGGTGCTTCGCATCCATAACCTTGTAGCAGAGGAGATAGACATTTTTGCTTGTACACGGAGTGAATTCACAAGGATAACAAGTATGTAATGAGTTTTAGAAAATAAGTTGTTATTATTATGTTTG
Source organism: Dryobotodes eremita (assembly GCA_917490735.1). NCBI lineage: Eukaryota > Metazoa > Arthropoda > Insecta > Lepidoptera > Noctuidae > Dryobotodes > Dryobotodes eremita. The sequence goes on from OU823269.1 coordinate 1,385,962, forward strand.
CTTCACTATTGCATTGGTACCTGTAATAATAGTTGCAAGTGACAATAATAAAAATAAAAAAATAATACATGGTCAATATCTAAACCTTTTTAATATTTCAGTATTTCTTCGTCTGATTGTGTCGTGTAAAACTATTTTTATAAATATATATAAATACTAGCTTTTCCCCGCGGCTTCGCTCGCGTTGATTTAGTCTTTGACTATCAATTCGGGTTATAATTCAATCATGATCGGAAGACACGTGGCGCCATCTATTATCATAAGAACGTTATTGTTGTATTCCTCAGGAACAGTACTTTTTTTCGGATTGAAAGGTACCCTATGTCCGTTTCTGTATACCTGACAACCTATATGCAAAATTTCAGGATGATCGGTTCAGTGGTTTAGGCGTGAAAAGGTAACAAACAAACAAACAAACTTACTTTCGCATTTATAATATTAGTTAGGATAGATCTACTCTTCTTCTTCTTCTTCGTGTCGCTGGCACGACTTTTCTCATATTTTGTTGGCCCAAAACTTCGCCACTTCCACGGCGTCATCGGTGGCAGCGCAGAGGTCACTTGACTGCAAGTTTTGGGACACAGAGGGCAGGATAGAAGGTGGAGCATAGCTTGCGACATAGCTTCACATCCACATCCAGCTGCCATTCCATCGAGGTAACCCCACTTTACCAGGTTGGAGTTACATCTTCCCACTTGTGTCCGGAGACGGTTCAGGGACTTCCAAGTGGACCACGAAAGGTTACACCCTGCAGGCAGATGCTCCTTTATAAACATACTAACAGAACTAAATGTAATTTAAATCAATCGTGGCAGTAAAATGAAACCTTGTCTTGTTACATCTTTGGCCGGTCGCCAGATACACTCATGACTAGATAAAAATACACTGTACTGTACTGCTTAGAGAAACTGTAGAGCAGCCACTTAGATAATGTTAACGTCTTGCTAATAGGCGAGCAAGAAAAGAAAAAAGCTGATAAAAAAGGCTACAATTTAAATGCTCACCAAAATAATTTTTAGACCCTAAGACTAAGTACCAAGTAAAATATGTTAACTTCAAATAAAATAAACCCACTCTATACCGAGGTGCCTAAAGAACAACGTTTTAAGTTCCAAAATAATTATATACTCATCAGACTTACGTGTTGTATTTATATTCTTTTTGCCTACCAAAATGGATAAATGCTCACCAAATCTTGTTTAGGTTACTCACCAAAAATAAGTTTGCTTCAAAATGCAAGGGTGGGATAGGATGCAAGAGCGAGCGTAGCGAGCTCGGGACTTGGGGCACCCCGACTCGGACAAGTTAGGTTAGAAGGGGATGACAGGGTCTGAAACACCCCGACATCCCCTTCGTGGTTATTCTTTTTTAAACCAGCCAGAAGTAGGTGCCCCGCACGCGGGCTTTCGTCGACTACGCCTTATAAATAAAAAAGGAAAATAGGTTCATTTCCACAATACTTTATTAAACACAATTTGGTGAGCATTTATCCATTCTGGTGGACACAATTTGGTGAGTATTTCGAATTTTTTGGTAGTAAAATATGTACTTTTCTAGTAGGCGTTTAAAGACAAGCCATAAAAAACACAGTCATAAAAAAACTTTTTACCAAAAAAAGCCAAATTCCAAAAAAACACTACAAAGTGAAAAAACTTCAATTTCGCAATTCGGTGGCAAAAACCAAAAATTATACAGAACCAAAGACTTCCGTAATTAAAGTAATTTTTCACTTTTTAACTGTGGGTAGCACACACAATCATCACATCACACACACACACACACAACAACACATCCGACACCAATTCGTATACGACTAAGGTCAGGCGGGGCAAGTGCGTCATACGTTTCTCCAAATGCAAATTTAAATATCAATATTTTTTTAGCTTGTCCACTTACGCGTTCTATAAAAATAAATATATATAATATACTTATTTGGGTATATGAACTGTATGTTATTGTTCATAAAAAAACCGTTAAATTCCAGTATATTTTTGTATTTTTTTTAAACTTGGCATATAGACGCACTTTCTCAGCAAAACGGGGTAAGTGCATCTACGCAAAAGAAAACCTTAATAAAGGCGTTGTTTCACGATTTACGGACTAATTTAAGATAGAATCTGTTAAACTGATAAATGATTTTATTTCTGTAAGTACGTTTGTACAAACACTTTTACACGTCAATCATATTTTTTAAACTAGATGAGGTTGGCGTTTCCTATCTGACTACTCTGAGAAGAAAGGCCGAAACAAACTCAAAGGTCACAGTCGCTTTTAAAGTCCAGACATAATCTTGGTCAGATCATGTGAAGACCATGTAGATTGGTATCTGAAATGGTCTTTTGAGGAAAGAACCACACAGATTGAGTGGACCTGTCCAGTCAGTGCACGCATTCGCCAGTAATCGTGCAGCTCGACTCAGGAAGTCAGGACTTAAGGAGCTCAACGATTCGACGACCAATACCAACAAAGGACATTTGGGAAGGCCGCATAAATTACTCAAACTGCCAGATCATGATTAAAATAACTGAGAAAAAATAAAAGGCAGCGACCCACATCGTCCTCACATTCACAATAATTAAAATAACATAATACTTTAATAGTAAATACTCATGTCATTGTATATATAAAATTCATCAATGTCATAGTCTTTACATTCACAATAATTTAAATAATATACTATTTTACAAAGTAAATATTCATGTCAATATATTTATAAAAAAAACATCAATGTCAATGTGTAGGTATATAAAAATCCGGAAATAATCTTGGTCAGATTATTTATTTGAGGACCAGGTAAGATTGGTGTCTGAAATGGTCTTTTGAGGAAAGAACCATACAGATTTGAGTAGACCTGTCCAGTCAGTGCACGCATTTGTCAGTAATCATGAAGCTCAACTCAGAACTTAAGGAGCTCAACTACTCGATGAACAATACCAAAGAAAGGACATTTGGGTAGGGCGCAAAAAGCACTCAAACTGCTAGATTATCATTAAAACTACCTGAGAAAGTGACAAAATAAATAAAAGTGACCCACATAGTCCTTGCATTCACAATAATTAAATAATAGTAGTATACCACACAAAGTAAAATCATTGTTTATACAATAATTATCAAGTGTCAAAATTTACGTAAAATAAAGAAAAATAAAAAAGCAAAAAATTAAATTATAAAAAATATTCAGTAAGTATGCAAAAATTGGAGCAACTCAATCCCAAGCCTTTTTGACCTCAATATAATCTTTAACGGTATAAAAGGCTTTCTGGCACAACTTACGTTTAATTAATGATTTGAATTTATTAAGGCTTAGATCTTGAACGTGGCTTGGAAGTTTATTATAAAAGCGTATACATTGACATCTGAATGAGCCACTTATTTTCTTGAGCCTTGTTGTAGGTACAACAAATTTGTATTTGTTCCTAGTATTTAGATTATGGTTATCACTGTATTTTTTAAACAATTTTATATTTTTATGGGCATATAAAAGATTTTCAAAAATATATTGAAAAGGCACAGTCACTACATTAATCTCCTTAAGGTCTCTCTGAGAGATTGTCTCGGACTCAATTTATTAATTGATCGATCAGCTCTTTTCTGCAAAACAAAGAGTCTGAATGTCGGCGGCATTTCCCCACAACAGAATACCGTACGAATTAACACTATGAAAATAGCTAAAGGACACTAAACGGGCTGTCTCTATGTCAGTTAAATTACGAATTTTTCTAACAGCGTATGCTGCGGAGCTTAGCTTTTTTGACAATTTATCTATACGTGGGCCCCACTGAAGCTTAGCATCCAAAGTTAAGCCCAAGAATACTGTGCTATCTTCAGGATTCAATTCTACGCCCTTCATCAATACATTAGTTTTCACCTGTCTAACGTGAGGTAGCGTAAACTTAATGCAATTGGTTTTTTTTTCATTAAGAAATAAATTATTGACATTGAACCAATAAACTACTTTGGAGATCGCGATATTTACATCGTCAGTAATCAGCTACTGACGTTTAAGTTTAAATAAAAGTGAAGTACCATCCGCAAACAACACTATATCATGATTATTCTTTATGAGGTAAGGCAAGTCATTAATATAAATAAGGAACAAGAAAGGACCAAGAATTAAGCCCTGCGGGATTCCCATTGTTACTATACATCCGGGAAATCTTTTTCCATTAAGGTCCACGCTCTGAATCCTATTACTCAATGAAGCAAGAAGATCCAGAGCGGTGTTCCCGATCCCGTAGTGGCGGAGTTTCCTGCTTAACGTTTCATGAAGAACGGAATCGAATGCCTAGGACAAGTCACAAATTTATCTTCCCATGCATTATAAATATGTCCTAAAAGTTCAACACCAGCATCAGTAGTTGAACGACCCCTTGTTAAATCAAACTGTTTGCTATGTAATAATTTATGTTTATTAAAAAATCTTTGCATTTGGTCTAAAATTCATTTTCGTGGGGTCTGAAGTACACAAATTGGACAACCTACAATTGATGGCCGCCTCGCGAAACAGGTCCTCCGACTAACTAAACAACAGTTGCGTTCAGTTACAGCAGCTTTAACTGGCCACGGGTCATTTAATAAACACCTCTTTGTCATAGGAGTCACAGACAGTCCGCTGTGCAGGGCCTGCATGGAGGACGACGAAACAGCAGCTCGTGTGCTTCTAAACTGCCCGGTGGTCGCCACGTACAGGGCAAAGTACATCGGTAACCCAGGCACCCTACGTGAGATTGTCAGCAACACCAAGGCGTTGCTGGCCTTCGTCGAGGAGCTGAGGTGGATCGAATAATCGATTTTCCCACCGGTACGCAAAATACGCGCATTGACGTGGAGTTGCGGACACCAGCCCGTATTACCTACCTGAGATAAAGTTTACATTCTGAAAATGACACTGAATATTTTCATAGAAAATAATACCACGCTTATTTAAACTGGACTGCCGTAAAAAACAAGTGAAGGTACCTGTAATATGACACTAGAAAAAAAATTGTGAGTGCAATACGACACTGGATCACATGGCTTCTTAATAATGTACGCAAATTTACACGGCTATTGTCTGTTTTTACTTGGTAAAATTAACCGCCTGTGGGCGTAACGTCAAATCAAACACGAAAAAACGCCTATCGGCGTAACGTCACATCAAACACGAAGAAAAATACGCCTCTATCCGTGACGTCAAGTGTTAAACAAAAAATAATACTTTAAAATCGGTCCACAATTGATAAAAACGTCGATTTATAAACATAAATAAACCACGCGGTCGCATTAAAGAAACTCCACCTTATAATTCATTAGTTATCAGCGCACGAATTGTTCACTTTACCTATGGAAAATTAGATTCTCCTTGAGTTATATTTACGATTTTATCGGAGTAAGCAGTGATGTCACTTGCAAAATATGGTATAACAGGTAACAGTTAATTTTGCTTCGATGATTTTATTTCTGTAAGTAGGTTTGAACAAACACTTTTAAACGTCAATCATATTTTAAAAACTAGATGAGGTCGGCGTTTCCTATCTGACTACTCTGAGAAGAAAGGTCGAAACAAACTCAGAGGTCACAGTCTCTTTTAAAGTCCAGACATAATCTTGCTCAGATCATTTGAAGACCATGTAGATTTGTGTCTGAAATGGTCTTTTGAGGAAAAACCACACAGATTGAGTGGACCTGTCCAGTCAGTGCACGCATTTGTCAGTAATCGTGCAGCTCAACTCAGAACTTAAGTAGCCCAACGATTGTTGGTTGGCGGTGTTGCAATCAAAGAGTATAATTAGTTACAATGATATTTCGGAAAAAAACAGAAAGGTACACATAGCTACATATGAAGATATTCATTTCCAGTATAAGCTGACCTCTCATTGTACGGAAATCCTATACATTGCGAGATCATCTTATACTGGAAATGTATAGCTTGATAAGTAGCCGTGTGTACCTACCTACTTAGGGCCCGTTGTTTGATCAGTAGTCAAACATACTAATAGTTAAAATGCGTTAGTTAAACTAACAATTTGTTAAAAATGACAGAAGTATGTTGTTTGACAAAACAACAGTTAAAAAAAATTACAATTTGTTATAAAAGTTAACCATGCGCAGACAGAGTAGTTAAACTTTGACAGCTATTGACTATTGTCAAGTGACTAATTGTTAAATTGACTAATGGTCATGTTTAACTATGTATCAAACATCGGGCCCTTAGTAACACAAAAAATCAATATGGCTAGCCAACTATGTTGGTTTCAGCTTCCAGTCTAACCGGGTGCAACTGTATACCAGTATTTTGCATGGAGCGACTGCCCATCTGACCTCCACAACCCAGTTACTGAGTAACAAAATACCTCATAGTAAGACTGGTTATCAGACTTTTTGGGCTTCTGACTACCCGTAACGACTATCAAAGATCTACGAATGATAGCCGGGACCGAAGTGCTTCCCAAGGCGCGGAAGGTTCTCGATATGTAATTGATGGTCACCCATCCACGAACCGACCGCGGCAAGCGTAGCTATACCGGCGATCGACTCGTGCGACTATTATTACTTAGCCACGAGCCCGCGGTGCCTGTTATTTATAATTTAGTCACTTCATCAAAATTACTGTTTTTGAACTCTGCATTGCCTTTTTTTTTGAGTTGGAAGTCATCAAATGACCTCTCCCGCTCTGGGCGGAGCGAAAGGGCGTGTCAGACTCTTACTGACTAAAACCCACCCGTGATTCTTCATTGCCTGTTCGCCAGGGCCACGGTAACTCTTTCGAACAATCCGCGACCCCGGCAGGCATCGGCCCTATCGGACCCCGTCAATGGTGCTGACATCTCTTTGAGAACTCTGCAAAGCCTGCTTTCCACGTTTGATATCATCATTATCAAAAAGTAGTCCACTGCTGTATATAGACCTCTCCAATCGCAAGTCATTCTCGATCCTCCACTACTCTCATCCAGCTGCTACCAACCACCCTGCGAAGATCATCGCTCCACCTAGCCTAAGGGCGTTCCTACCATAGGTTCGCTGATGCGCACTCTCCACTCAAGAACACCTGTACCCCAGTCATCGGTTCTACGGCTAATATGACCGGCCAATGCTGTGATGGCCTAGTGTTCAAGGACTCGCCTCACATGCCGAGGTTGTGGGTTCAAATCCGTGCAAGTACCCATGTGCGTTTTTTAATTCGTATGAACTTTCTCAAGTTTATCTTTAACATCACTGACTTCGATGAAGGAAAATATCGTAAGGTAACATGGACTTATCGATACTAATATTAAAAAAATCGAAAGTAACTATGTCTGTAATCTGTATGTTACCTTTTCACGCTTAAACCACTGAACGGATTCCGATAAAATTTGGTAAGGAGATAGATGGCAGCCTGGTCGGTTCCCGTGGGATAATTTCCGACATCCACGCGGGCGAAGCCGCAGGCAAAAGTTAATAATTAATACTTATATAAGTCTGAAATCGCCAATCCCTCTAGAGCAAGCATGGTGATCAATGCTCGTGCCTTCTCTGTATGAGATAAGGCATTTGCCCAGCAGTGGAACAATAAAGGCTGGTATTTTTCACACTTTGCTGTGCGCCAGGGCCACGGTAACTCTTTCGAACAATCCGCGACCCCGACAGGCATCGGCCCTATCGGACCCCGTCAATGGTGCTGACATCTCTTTGAGGCGCACGTGGAACACGACGCGTCGTCGACCCGGGCCTGGTCGTTACCGGACGGCGAGCTGCCCATTGCTCGCCGTCCGCAAGCCCGCGCCTACGGTGGCCGGGAGTCTGCAATCGACTCCCGACGCCCAGGGTGTCTCCTCCTGCATAGACTATGGGCGCGAGGGCGCAGCGATTGTCTCTCCGTCACGTGCTCCGCCTCCTCCTTCGCGAGCATTACTGCTTCGCAGAAGGAGGTGATGGCTTCCCATTCCCTCTCACTCCGTACCATGGCCTGAACCAGGGCCGGACGCGAGAGGTCGCCGCCACGAGGACACGGCGGTGCTCCGCCCAAGCCGGACAGATCTCCACCATATGCTCCACCGTGTCCTCCGGTCGATCCACACAATGGTAACACCAAAGCGTTTCCTCCCGCCGTATCCGAAACAGGAACCTCCCGAAACAGCCATGTCCGGTGAGGAGGCGTGGCGCCTCTCAAGCCACTCCTCAAAGAGGGGACTTACCGCCACAGTTGTGGCGTGCCCTGCACTGGGTTGCGACAGTCGCACTCTCCATGCTGCCATGAGATCCCGCCGGAGCTCTGTCCGCTGTGCCGTGATTTCTCGCGGCAGCGGAGTTACACCCCGGCGTTTCGCCTCCTCGCGCCACTCCCAAATGTGCGCGAGCACTTTTGCCTCCAGATCCCATGGCGGCAATCCGGCAAGGAGGCTCGCCGCCTCGCAGGAGACCGTGCGGTATCCCCGGACCAGCCGGATGGCCATGACCCTCTGGGACGCATTCAACCGGCGGGCTGGTCGACACCTCAATGAATGCGCCCACACCGGTGCACCGTAAAGGGCCATGGACCGCACGAGCCCCGCGTAGAGCCTCCAGCAGGAGGCGTTTAGACCCTCCAGTTCACACTTCAGCTAACGTGGTCATGTGAACACGGTAAACAAAAAAAAAAAGTAACAGTAAAAAATATAGGTAAGAATTTGGTTAGAAAAATCATGCAGTGAAGATATATTTTTGCAATCCTTATGGAACTAAGTAAGTATACGTTTGTTTGTAATGAGTAAAATTTGCTTAAGCATAATCAGCATACAATGTTCCCATTGTTGGGGTTGGGACACAGGCCTCCTCTGTGACTCTGTGAGAGGGACGGATGTCAACATGTCTTTGAATTTTTGGTTCTAGGACATGCCGGTTTCCTCACAAAGTTTTCTTTCACCGTTTTGAGAGCAGTGGTGATGGGACAAAGTTACTTTTTAACCGCGTGCTCAATTTTGATGACCGAGCAAGCGAAGGATTCTAAAATTGAATCACGAGCGCAGCGAATGATTCAGCAATTAGAATCCTGAGCGTTAGCGAGGGAATCAAAAGAGCACGAGGTGAAAATTTTTTGCACTCGAGTGCATCACGTAACATCTCATCCCACCTCAGCGAGAAAATAACTAATTGCAAAAAAAGCATTTACAATCACAAGATACTTTTATTTCAGTTTAGGTATTAATATTTATTAGGTACTACATTATGATAGGTAAGTATTACAGAATAATCTTTAAATTATTTCACATAATACGTAGGTATAAATAAGAAAAATTTAAAGTAACGTTGCTGCAGTTACCTACTTAAGTTGAGTGTAATATTTTTGTCAGGTACTGTAATGTTAGTGTTAGTGACTAGTGTACTGTTTTCAGTAAACTATCTGCAAGCGTAGCATGACCATCATAGAAACGGATTTTGTCTACGGAAGAATAGACAAAAATGACGTTCCGTGAAGACAGTACGACGGCAGCAAAGTAGAAAGTCGGATATCTATGGTAGAAAGAGTCAACTGCACTTTTTACGAAATTCAGTAGTTTATTCGCGTTTTTCTTTTATATTGCTTATGTCTCGAAAAGGGTGTGTCCTATCGCATAAACAATGAAAATTTCGACCCCCTCTATGAGACCCTTAAATCCCTAAAACTAAACATGTAGGTAATAATTTTTCACATTTTCCATAGAAAAAGTGAAAAATTCAATTTTTCCATTCCATCTTTATACTTTGTGGCCGTCGATTAAAATGTTTTCTACTGTCTTTAGCATGGCGATTACAAAATCAAATTGTCTTCACTACCTTAGACAACTGTCAGTTGTCAGTGTGATTTTGACGTTTGGGATAGAAAACTTTCTTCTGAAATAGTCTACATATAAAAGTACTTAGACAACGATCAGTAGAAACGAAAGACAAAATGACGGATTTTAGAAGGATTTTTACGGTGCGATGTCAAAAATGGAGAAACGAAATGTCACTTTGTATAGAAATAGCTATGTCTTGTCTTGCAAGAAATAGAAAGCGCCTGCTGTCATACTTAATAGTTGTACCGATTCATCGGATTCCCTTGGTGTAAATGTTGGTGAGAGAGGGCGATGGTTAGGTGTTTCGTAACGGCTCATTTTTGATGTAGAAGAGCCAGTCCAAGGATCCGACTGAGGCTCTTTCAGTGTAATGGCTCCTGTGATGCCTTTATATAATTTAGACTTATTTTGGATGGAATCCTCTATATATCCCTCTACAACCGCATTAGACTTCCAGCCTCTATGGCGCTTAGAGACGGGAGATCAGCTCCTGAATCGGCCAAGTGTGGCTGAAGTTCGTCTGAAACAATGACACGTGTACAACAGGGGTTCTGGAAGTTGAAGAAATGTTGCTATTTCTCGTGGGATACTGACAATTTTATTAGCACCCATAGGCTGTCTGACACACTTTCCGTTGCGATATTGTAAATAAGATCGATTGATTGGAGTGTTAGGCGGGCGTAAGGCTTGATATTTTTCAACAATTGTTACGTAAATTAATTAATAGTCAGTCATCTGAATGTTTCTGAATGTTTTTGATATTAAGTTGTGTTAGTTCATTAGTTCGACATGCTCCGTTTATACCCATAATAAGAACAACCTGTAACATAAAGAGTATTGTAGTAGATAAATTAATTAAATTTATATGCATGCATAATTATGCCTATCAACATCTACTAAGTACGTGTTAGATTATGTTAAGTAGTTGATTAATATACTTAAGTAGATACTGAATGTGCAACTGACTTTTTTGCCGCCAAATATACGGAATCAGGTGCTTCGTTAAGAAACTTTTCAATTTCAGATGCTGTAAAAACCTTCGATTTTTTTTGGTTGATGGTCAGCGGGGTAAAACACACGTAACACACTAACAGTAGGAATGGGTTTCATTTTGACAGTTCAACAACATTCATTGCGTTATTTACGTTGTTGAGCAGACAAATTTTTCGAACATATGAAGCAATGGATTAGCAATAGGCTTCAAAATTATTCAGATTGCGATAGATAGTGTGTTACGTAATAAGGGTGCCGATGAGGGTCTTTTTAAAAATGCCACTAATTTAGGATAGGTGTCGATATGTATGTCTTTTTTTATCTTTATTGTTGCTTTTAGCATTCAATACGTACGTCATAGAGTGCTTGATTTCTTGGTCACGGATAATTCAATAAAATATGCCAACAAATCATTTTCTGAGAAAGTTTTGGCTCTTCTAGCTAGTCGCCACGTGTTAAACATATCGTACTGTTTCAAATACTTCTTGCGTGATTGTTGAGGGAGAAAGCTCATTTGCGCATTATTAACAGTTTCAGTCAATTCTGTTGGCGTCAAATAACTTCCTCGTCGCTAGAATTACTTATTTTAGGTTTTTCACTTGTTTTCAAGTTTCTTGTTTTTAACCTAAAGTTTTAACATTATGACGTGAAAAGAAAATGGCGCGCGCAAAGCAAATTAAAAAATAAGTACACCAAGAAGGTTCCGAGTCTGAGTTTTTAACCAATTAAAAAAGGTTGTATGATAAACTCGGCAGAAGTAAATAGGTTTAATGATGATTTGAATTCACAGACTTAGTGCACACGATGTTCTAAATTAAATTAACTTTTCCTCTAGAGCTGATAAAAACGGCTTTTGCACTCAGTTATCGAAGGGCAAAAGTACTCTTTTCAATACACTTCCTCGAAAACTGGTTCTTATCGCACTGCGATTAGGTTCAACATGCAATGTATTTCACACGCGTGCGTTGCTTTCATTTATTTTGCCCCAGATAACTATACCTATACTTAGTCCAAATTGGTTAAATGCATAATAGAGTTGGTGGTGATTGTATTTTTAAAATCTCGGCAAAGAGATATGCGTCTTTATGGCGTTATTATTTTTGAATATTTAAATTACGTTTATAAATAGAATATCATCAAAAACTACGATTAAAAAAAATATATAAGTTTATGAACAAATTAACATTTATTTGTGTTCTAAACTCAAACATATTTGAATTTTAAATTTTTCATATTAGGCTGTTTAGTGGCTTTATACCTTTGTCTCTCCTTTGACCTGCAAAGGTAAAGCGCGGGAAAAAAAACAAATTCAGTCTTATTTTGTTGATGACAAATTTATTTTTCGTTCTTTTAATTTATTTCTTCAAAAGTGTATTGAAAAACGTCGTTTGATACACGTGGACATTTGTTATTGCAGTTCTCGGCTCTATAACACCCTCGCCTACGGCTCGTGTGTGTATTCCGCCTCGAATGCAATAACAAAATTTCTCCACTGGTATCAAAATGTACTATTCCGAGATGGGGTGATGAAAAAGTACTTTCTAATGCGGTATCGGTCGTTATCGGCCGTTATCAGCCTGACACTTTCCTTGGTTGATTTCTCATTTCCTGTTTGGCAGATCCAGGGGCGAAACGAACACTAAAGAAATTGGGTTCAGGATCATTTTAACAGTATAAAAAAACCGCCCAAGTGCGAGTCGGACCCGTGCACGAAGGGTTCCGTACCATAATTTATAAAAAAATTGGAACAAGATGACGTTTTTTGTATGGGAGCCCCCTTAAATATTTATTTAATTTTAATTTTATTATTTATGATTAAAGTAAAAATACAACTCAGTATTTTGTGAATATTTCAAGTGCCTACCTGTTGCCATTATTGATATCGAGCAAAAAGGGCAAAAAAATCGCGTTAGTTGTATGGGAGCTCCCCTTAAATATTTATTTTATTTTGTTTTTAGTATTTTTGTTATAGCGGCAACAGAAATACATAATTTGTGAAAATGTCAACTGTCTAGCTATCGCGGTTCTTGAGATACAGCCTGGTGACAGTCAGACGGACGTTCAGACAGCGAAGTCTTAGTAATAGGGTCCCGTTTTTACCCATTGGGGACGAAACCCTAAAAACAGTGTACACCATGTAATCGCAAAGATAAAGCGCTTTAATCTATCCTAGTAGTGTCAGGCCAAAAAGGATTGATACGCACTGTCGAAAAAGTTGGTAGATGCGCATTTCGAACGCCACCGCATGTGATGAAAGATTATGATTTTTTTGCCGCAGCTAACGTGTTAATTCGTCAAGGACAATAAACTTTGTTCCATTCATGGTCTAAAAAAACAAGGTCTGGCATTCCGGGAGTGACACATGCTCACGTCACTATCCAGTTGCCACTTTATTGCAACAAAACAAGCATTATGGAAAAAAATTCAGTCAACATTCTGTTAAAAAATATATTTAAAGCGTTTATTATTGTCGTATATTTTTATAAACGTCGTTTCGTTTTTTCGGTAATAAAGGCGGTAGGGGAGTTATTATTACACACTACTGGTAACACAGCGGTGATGACGTAGGCTTGTGTCACCCACGTGACCACTGTTTCTCGGGATGCTATACCTGGCGAATTATATTATTATACCATGGTTCCATTTAAATTTTGTGCTAAATGGTGCCTGTAAGTGCCTATATTTGGATATTTCTGGATAATACACACACACATACATATGTAGCGGTATCTACATAGCCTCATGCGAGCTACACGTCACACTGACGTCACGCAAAATCCTGCATCGCGCAAGCAGAGTTTACCGCGCAACTAGCATATATACAACGTACCGACATCAAACGTCGGGCAGTTGCCCACCAGACACGACACCCGTCTGGTCGGAGGATCCTCCCTTTTCTATAGAGTATGAGTGAACTTTACACCCTGTTCCTCATACCTCTATACATAAACTCATGCCTTCTTCCCATGGGGTAGGCAGAAACTATAGAACTCCACCTGCTACGATCCTTGCAGACAGTGCCGGTTTTAAAATTACGGACGCCCTGAGCGAAATTTCGGCAGCGACCCTCTCCCCTCTTGGAAAGGAGAGAGGGACAAAAAAAAATCGCCTAGGTTTTCTTTTGCCCATTCATAAAGAAATAAGAACTTTAATTTGTCGGCTTATGCAAAAATGTCGGATGCAAGAGGTAGCGAGGAGAGCTCAACAATTTTTTTGGTTTTCTAACTCCAAACGAACTAAAATGAAAGTACTCTGCAGGCGCCAGAGGTGAAGGGGCGCCTAGTCACAGCCCCTTCGGCGACCCTTCACCTCTGGCACCCTGGGCGATCGTCAAGCTGCGCCCTACATAACGCTGGCACTGCTTACATACTCCTTTCGCCTCGTTTACGTTCATACATCTGGTCATACACACACGCCGGTTGCGAGTACTACGCACCTGACCTTTCTGAAGCACAACACCCGTATAGTTCTCGTAGGTCCTCGCAGGACGTCCCCTCCCAGCGTTTCCACTCACATCTGCCTTGTAATTTCTGGATAGTCTCGATTAAACCGAAGAGACAAGTATGGAAGAAGACGTTTTGCGCCTACCCCAAACAAATTGAAATAAGGGTAGAAGAAATGATGATGAGAAGAAATCAATCTGACTGCCTTTTCCCAAATATCTTGGAGTCGGCTGCCAGTCTAACCGGATGCAGCTGAGTACCAGTACTGTACACGGAGCGACTGCCTATCTGACCTCCACATGCCAGTAACTGGGTAACACGATACCCATTGGTAGGACTGGTTGTCAGACTTTTGGGGTCCTGACGACCCGTTACGACTATCAAAGATCTACAAATGACAGCCGGAACCAACGGCTTAACGTGCTTTTCGAGGCACGGCAGGTTCTCAATATGTAGTTGATGGTCACCCATCCACGAACCGACCGCGGCAAGCGTAGCTTAACCTAAGATCGACCCGTACGGCTACGAGCCCCACTGAACGGTATCTGATGATGAGAACCGAATGGTATGCAAATACGTAGGTTATATATAGTACCTACATTATAAATCCTCTTTTGTAAGTCTGCCAATGATTCATAAAATTCTTGCGTAAAATTCGCTTAAAAAATAAAAATGAACAGGTTCAATATAGGTACGTAGTATCTCTATATAGTCTGTGGGTTCAACTAAAATAAGGTGTCATGCACAAAGTAGTTTTATATATACAGGTTGGGTAAAAAATCGTGGATCAAACGAAGCAGGGCGATAGTTGCGGTTATTTGCAGTAAAAAATATTTTATATGTCAGAGCCCTAACTTGAACTCATTAAAAGTTATGACCTTTTGAGTGTTTTTTTAAGAAAACACCAAAATTTGTAATAAATAGGCAATACTCATAAATCATGGTACCTACTGTCATAAAAGCACTTTTGTAGTGATAATACATTTCCTAGAAGTAACTAAACACCATTTATTGTTTAAAAATAGGTATCCATTTTACTCTAATTGCCTATTTATTACAAATTTTGGTATTTTCTTTAAAAAAAACAGTCAAGTAGTCATCATTTTTAAGGAGGTCAAGTTAGGGCTCTGGCACACAGATATTTTTCATTACAAATATCCCCAACTATCGCCCTGTTTCGCTTGATCCATGATTTTTTACCCATCCCCTGTATATTGGTGTCGTGTGACCAGTGGTGTGGCCATAGATAATTCACTATAAATATAGATGTGGCACAGACTCCCTATGAGTATATATGTTCTGTGGGCACAGAGCATCAGTAAAAGCAAAAAATATACCATGCTCTGACGAGTATATAACCAAAAAAATTTAAGCAAAAATATATCGGATTTAAAAATGGACAATAAGAAAATGTTAAACTTATTCAAAATCTTAGTTTTAATAACACAAATTCACATCTTGTAACGTTATAACATGGAGAATTCAGAGAGTGACATTAATTTTACGTTCATCATTTGTGCAGAGCAGGTATGCTTTGACGGTTTGATCATTTTGAGAGGATGAATGAAAGGCGACTGAGTAACAAAACTTAGGTATTTACAAGACAGATCTGAGTGGAAACGCCAGGAGGGGCCGCTTTTAAGGACATACACTGACCTTATTGGTGGTGTCCCTTAGAATGGTCCAAGTGCGTAGTAGTAGATCGTAGGAGGTGGCGTTCTGTAGTTTCTGCTCGCCCCCATGGGGAAACGTTCGTGTGTTTGTGTATGCATGTATGTTTTAATATGTATCATCTGCCTCTAAGATGATTGTCATCCTGTCCTACCCAAATGTCCTTTCTTTGGTATTGTTCGTCGAATCGTTGAGCTCCTTAAGTTCTGAGTTGAGCTGCACGATTACTAACAAATGCGTGCACTAACTGGTCAGGTCCACTCCTTCTGTGTGATTTTTCCTGAAAAGACCATTTCAGACACAAATCTACATGGTCTTCACATAATCTGACCAAGATTATGTCTGGACTTTAAAAGAGACTGTGACCTCTGAGTTTGTTTCGGCCTTTCTTCTCAGAGTAGTCAGATAGGAAACGCCGACCTCATCTAGTTTTAAAATATGATTGACGTGTAAAAGTGTTTGTACAAACCTACTTACAGAAATAAAATCATTGTCATTTCTAAGAGATGAGGATATCTTAAGCACCATAGCCGATGTTCACCCACAGTGCCGGCGTTAGGGTAGGGCACGGCTAGGCGACCGTCCAGGGTGCCAGAGGTGAAGGAGCTGTGACTAGCCGCCCCTTCACCTCTGGCGCCTGGAGAGTACTTTTGTTTTAGTTCATTTGGAGTTAGAAAACCAAAAAAAATGTTGTTGACCTCTTCGCTTGCTCTTGCATCCGACATTCTCTGAATTCTCAAACTTTTCTGCATAAGCCGACAAAGTAACTGTATGCTGAAATTTTTCGCCCCTCTACTCTCCAAGAGGGGAGACGGGCGCCGCTGAAAATTCTCTCAGGGCTCCTGTAATGTTAAAACCAGCACTGTTCCCCCAGGCTCCTATGATGCAAGAATGCTGTATTCTGGGAAGTTTATTTCAATCATTGTGCCCCTGCTTATCTACTAATGATTCTGATGACTAGAACAATGGCTCGGAGGCATCCATCATCCCTAATCATATACTGCAACTAAATAAAAGATTAAGTATTCAGTAAGTCCTTTTATCTTCTTTAGATTTTAGAATGAAGTTCCTTATCGCACGTTAAGCGCAGCCCACATCGCCAGCTAGCGAGCGAGCGAGCCGGGCGAGCGTTTCACCTCTGTTTATACTTCGGTTCACACCCCGAACTACAGAGATAAGCTAAGTCAGCGATACAAACGATAAGAACGCAATATCCGACGATGCCAGCGATGCTATTCGTTCACTTCGTTAGCGTACCGTTAGCTCTGTAGTTCGTGGTCGCGAGCGGGCGGGCGGGAGAGCGAGGGGAGCCCCTCAGTCTCTCGCTCGCTCGCCCGTCCATCCGTCCGTAGTTTCCGGGTGTGAACCTACATAGTTCAGTTTGACATTTTTTATTTTTTTGTGATTGTTGCCCTAATAAATTAAGGCCCCCAGCCAGGGCTTAAAAAAACTTACGAATTAAACGACAACACGCTAAGGACACCCCCTGCGGGGTACGAGCATCGGCTTAGGGCGTCGCTGGGATTGGCAAGCAAGGGACAGGCTGGATCGGAATTATTATTATTAGGGGACCAATTTAAAGCTATAGGCTCAGCGGCGCGGGCTGGCTCGAGCAAGGGTCGGGGCGGTTTAGCTCGCCAGAGCTTCGCTTGCTTTACATAGTTTCCCTCGCCTCACGTCGCCCGCCAGCTCGCTCGCTTGCTATTTGGCGGTGCTACCTGCACTTTATACTCTGCACGCTTAGCGAATGAGACCTTGACCGAAAAACTGTAACATTTGAATCGTCACGATGCTTTTGTTACGTATCAAAGACGAAAGGAACTTCGTTCCAACCGATTGTCAAAAATTCACAATTTTCTTACGTTTTTTGCAATAATTTGACGACCAAAACGTGATTCGCAACAGTAACAAATTACGTATTTAAACAAAATTATAATCATAAGAATTATCATGATAAATCTCTGAGTTAAAATTGGCCTCAAGTGTCATGATTTCATGAAATAGTCACATGATATTGCCATTTCAACATGAGTTTTGACATAAGTAATTATGTCTTCAATTCATCCATATAGTCGCAAAATATCATCTTTCACAGGATATGTTAAACATTATAGCACGGTGCTCAGCCAGGATCCTACGATGCAAGAATGCTGTATAGCGGGCTTTCTAAATTCTTTGTGCCCCAGCTGCTGCTGGTGTAGTGATGATTTTGATGATTAAAACGACGACAACAACCACATCACCAAAAAACTGAAAAAAAAAAAGATATCATAGTAAGTCTTTTTATCTTATTTTATCCCAGTAACAGTTAAGTGGCTTCGAGGCTAAATAATAACAGCCGTACGGAACGATCGATTCGGTTAAGCTACGCTTGCCAACACCGGTTAGTAGATGGGTGACCAATCTTTACGTACTGAGACCCCTCTGTCTCCCGACAAGCACGTTAGGACTGTCGTCCCGGCTAATATTCGTAGTACAGCACCCTAATTGCGTAACACGCTATCTATCACAATTTGAATCATTTTGAAGCCTATTGCTAATCCATTGCTTCATATGTTCGAAAAATGTGTCTGCTCATTAACGTAAATAACGCAATGAATGTTGTTGAACTGTCAAATTGAAAGCTGTTCCCACTGTTAGTGTGTTACGCAATCACCCCGCTGATCTTTCGACAGTCGTTACGTGTTGGCAGAAGCTCGAAAGTTCTTTCTTGTCTTTTTATCTTATTTTATCCCAGTAATAGTTAAGTGGCTTCGAGGCTAAGTAATAACAGTCGCACGAGTCGATCGCCGGTATAGCTACGCTTGCCGCGGTCGGTTCGTTGATGGGTGACCATCAATTACATATCGAGAACCTTCCGCGCCTCGGAAAGCACTTCGGTCCCGGCTGGCATTCTTAGATCCTTGACAGTCGTTACGGGTAGTCAGAAACCCAAAAAGTCTGACAACCAGTCTTACCAAGGGGTATGTTGTTACTCAGTAACTGGGTTGTGGAGGTCAGATAAAATACTGGTATTCGGCTGCATCCGATTAAACTACGGTTTCCGAGAAACACGGATTTATTTATTTATTTATTCATATAACAATTCGCATTGTGTTTGAATTTTGTAGTACATTAATTAATATTTTACAGCTAAAAACAATAAATTATGAATATCAAACAGTAAATTTCACTAAAAATAAAATCAATAACTTATATGATAAATTAATATGTCAATAGATTGTAAATAGTAATTATATAAATTATTGTAAATATTATCATGTCAAATTCGTACAAATCTATTCTCTAAAATGCAAAACATCGAACAATGTCTTGAATGTATATTTAATGTCAAAAAGGTAAATTACTAAATATAAAACTATTCACCATCATTTGTCACCAATTCAGATACAGAATATAAACATTTATTCAACAGGAATGCTTTAAGTTTGGCTTTGAATAGTGTACCTTTGTAAATTAATGATCTTAGGTCAGTAGGCAACTTATTAAATAATTCTACTGCTTGGTATTTAGAGCAATGTTCAGCAATATTAAGTTTGGTATGGCCACCACATAATGGCCGCAGTGACGGCTGTCATCAAAATGATGCCAGCGGCAAAGATTTAAATCGTTAGATTCGCCCTACCGCGTAAAAAGATAGTCTCGTTTCTGTTTCGTTTTGACACCACTGACACACAATGACACAGTGACTTGACTTAATTGTCATAGAAACGCTATTCTGAAGACTGTAGCAGATAGGATCTCTTCTCCGTTATGGAGATCCTTTGTTAAGCGTGTAATTTGAATCTATTTTAATTTTAATCGTAATGTATGGATCAAGTCATTTGAAATAAATGTTTTTCTTTTTATTGGAACTAAGTTCCTTATCGCACGGAACGGATTTGGCGGATAGGGGCTAGGCGAAAAAAAGTGTAAGAATTTTCCGTCACGAGTTTCCGTCACGACCCTTTCTTTATTTGTTTGTTTAGTTGAATGCGCTAATCTCAGGAACTACTGGATGGAATTGAAAAAAACTTTTTGTGTTGGATAGTCCATTTATCGAGGAAGGCTTTAGGCTATATAACATCACGCTACGACCAAAAGGAGCGGAACATAAATGAAAAATTTTGCAAAAACGGGAAAAAATGATTCCTTTTGAAAGCTTCCGTTGTGTGCGCTGGGTAAACGGTTAAAGTTACGCAAAAATCATGTATGACGGAATTGTTCAACTTTAAAAGTTCTAAAAAAACTCCCCATTAGCATAGGTCTATCTTGTAAGGTTGACTCAATATAACCCTTTTTATAGTAATTAAATTTGTTCTATGAATGTTCTAAATTTAAGAATTTCGTTCCAACCGAGTTTTCCACGACACTCACACATTTTTTTTTATTCAACAATGTGCGAACTCACTCTTCTCAGTATGGACACTATTTCGCGTGACTAAGTATGGTGAGTGCAATCTAGTGATTTAAATCTTTGGGCAACGGGGTTTGACTATACGGAGTCAAAAACGGTCTCTAGGAAAACAAACCAACTAACTTTTTAATAACGTTTCAGTGACGTCATTCGCGCGTAAATTGGAGAAGCTATGTGGCGGCCACCATTCTTCTGGAAAACCGAAGCTTTAGACTGGAAGCCGACCCTACCATAGTTGGAAAGGGCTTGGGTACTGAGATTCTCAAACTTATTTTGCCCACCGCCCACTTCGAGAATATTCTTTTTCTAGAGATTTTTTTTACTTAACATCCATTTTTAGACTAAATACTTTTAACCTGCCCACGCCTCCTCTTTGTGCCATCTCAACGCCCCCTAATTTTCTTTAGATCTTCTACTGCCCCCCTGAAAGTATCAAACGCCTACGAGGGGGCGTTAGCACCCACGTTGAGAACCTATGGAGGCAGATGATGATTTGCTGTTTTGGTAACTTTACTAATCTATTTATTCTATGACAGATAGTATAAGTCAGGACCTTAAAAAAAAAACACCTTTCAATTCAAGTCTGTCTACACTCTACAACTTTGTAAATACAGGATGAACTGCTGGTTTATTCTTTAAAATGAGTGAGTGAGTGTTCATTAAATTAAATTAAATATTTTTTAATTATGGCAACTAGGCCCAATTGTTAGTAACATTCTTCTTAAGGGGGAAGCGCTCAGGTAGCCCGCGAAGTTAAATAATACTTACGTTTTTTTGCAATTTGCAGGTCACTGTCAGGTTGTATGTTGATTAAAATATGATTCGCGGCCGTAACAAATATGGCTTTACAGAGTTATAATATCAGAATCAGCAATACAACTCCTTAAGTTAGTATTGGCCTCAAATATTATGATTTCATGAAATAATCATTCAATAAGGTAATATGAACTTAGAGAGATGTATTGATGATTTTTATGATTATAATTCTATAAATAAATACTTGATATGGCCGTGAATCATATTTAGATCAACATACAACCTAATACTGACCTGCAAATTGCAAAAAAGCGTAAGAAAGTTTGAATTTCGCGGGCTACTTTTGGCGCATCCCTTTAAAAACTATTGTTCAAATCTCAAATCGTTTATTAATATTTTTCTTTCTTTCTTTCAATCCATAATATACACTTACAGGCTGTAAATAAAAAATATTAGAAACAATTATGGACCCTGTCGGGCACAGCAAATTTTTAAATAATTATTGTTAATAAAGAAACACAGATACAAAAACAAGAAGAAAATTGTAAGGTTAGCTGTGGGGTCTTCTGACCAGCACCTCCACAGCGTGCGACAAACCAAGGTGCGTCGTAATTTTCTATCAACATACTTAGGATGCCGTTAGAACTAGACCGCGCTCTTGACAAGGTGGAATTTGTTTTTTGCGCATTATGGCGTAAAAGTTATTGGTATGCGCAAAAGCGAACATACCGGACGCACTACAATAGCGCGGCAGTCTCAACAGCATCCTGAAGCAGTTATTATATTGAATATGCAGGGCGTCTAGCGATCTCTTAGTATGCCTTACCCACGGGCCGCTCGCGCTCGTGTAGAACAATTGGCAATACACTTTAAACAGCGTAAACTTTACCCCTACTATCCTACTACAGTCCGCGAGATCTAAGCTGAGCTTTGCATTTGTGTGAATGCACATATAAGTAGATAGTGTAGGAGAGCGCGACGCGTCCTTTGCTTGGTTTAAACCGGTTTATACTGCTTTTTGGCAATCGACTGAGGCACTGTGCGTACCTCGCGCGACGCAATTCCGCCGTGCACCTCACACAAATGCAAAACTCAGCTTAGACCTCGCGGACTGCACCCCACTATTGACAGCTCCCTTCACCATGTTTTCACGGTGATATTTTTACAGAATAGATCGTCTGTAATTTGACGTATTCTTCCCAGGACGTGATAGTGTGACCCATTTGCAACAACTTGTGTTGTAAGTACGCGACAAATGAATCGTGACCAGAGATTAGACCATAAGACATGTTAAATACTCAAACGCCGCTCCGCGACTTGTGAATAGCAAAAACCACTTCCATGCCGAATTTAACATCAATTAATGTTATCAAAAGAGTCCTCGAAAGTCTGTTCACAAATGCAAAACTGGATTATTTTTGTCAGTTTTTAAATCAAATAGATAACGGCCATTCTTTCGACAGCTATTTGCTGTCGCGAGCAAGGCAAATTAATGATTGTAAATGTGTCATCTTCGATTCGGCAACCTGTCCAATGATTGTGATTAATAGGTAGCTATGCTGGTCATGAAAAACTGTGTGCCTAACTTGTAATGGATTGCTAGTAGGTTAGAAAGGGTTCCCTCTATCTGGCAGAATTTTGATGCTCCGAAATTTATTTGGCATAACCCACTTGGCATAATCTTCTTTAAACGAATATATATATGGCATAAAAATCATTTAATATAATTATTGTTTGGCCGAATGTTTATATGTCCGAATTTACAAAGGCATACTTTTAAGATGGCAGAATTTTATTTGGCATAATTACTTTTGGCAAAGCTTAATTTAGCATAATTTCGTTTCACATAACGTTTATTTAGAGCGACGATTATTTGGAATAATTTCACTTGGCATATTAAGAAGATGGCAGAATATCATTTGGAATAATTTTATTAGGCATAATTATTGTCATTTCCATAAAATGTAATCATATTCTTAACCTTAAATTAAAATTAAAATATTGTCTTAAAAAGTCAATATGTTGTACTACAAAAGTTAGTGAAGTGACAGAACCGAATCGCTGCAAAACCGACTGCACGTAGTCTTGTCTGCCCTACCCCTAGAGTGTAATTTAAGCCCGCGTAGGCGCGGAGGGGCGAGGCGGCCCGCGAGCTGAGGAGCAGGTGGTTTTAACGCTCGCCGCCGCGGCTGAGGCTGGCCGGCAAAGCCGGCCAGCAAGCCGAAGCCGCTGCGGTGAGCGTTACAACCATCTGTGACGAGAAGCTTGCGTGGGACTGCCGGTGCCCCGCAGCGCCGGAGCCGTGACAGAAACCATGCCTGCTGCATGTTGCATGCTTGCTTGCATGCTTGCTTGCATGCTGCATGCTTGCTTGCAAGCTGCATGCATGGTGTGTGCTTTTTTGCATGTTTGCATTCTACATGCTTGATGATGCATACATGCATGGTGTGTGCTTTTTTGCATATTTGCATGCTACATGCTTGATGCATGCATGGTGTAAGCTTGTTTGCATGTTTGCATGCTTCTCACAGGTAAATAAGAACCACATAAATGTTCACAATCAACTGTTTAGTTGAGTTCAGGAAGTAATACAAAGTAATACATGCAGAAAGATATATGAAAAGTATGCCAAAAGATGATTCTAACTATAAACTTTCTGAGATATGATAGTTCTACCTTTTAATGATTATCGATATGAAATGTATGTACGCCAAAAGACGATTCTGACAGTGAACTTTCTGCAATATGATGGTTCTACTTTTTAATTATTATGGATATGAAATTTATGCCAAAAGACGATTCTGACAGTGAACTTTCTGCAATATGATGGTTCTACTTTTAATTATTATGGATATGAAAATTTATGCCTAAAGATGATTCTGACTTACAAAATTTTGCGTTTTTAATGTATTATAAATGAGTGTATGCCAAACGATTTTCTGCGAAATGAAGTTTATGCTATGCGCTGTTATGCAAAATAATATTATGACATAAAAAGTTCTGCTATAAAGGGTAGACCCGGTTAGAAAATAGTGGGATGGCATGAACCAGTTATTAATTTGCTTATCACACAATTGTTTTATATTTCACCAAGCTCATTCTACCTTTGCCAGATCAATCACTAATAAAGAACTTTGCCACCATAATCGTATGTTTCTTAGGCATCTCTAAATATTTTTTTAGCTTTTCTACCTCGTCAGACAGGTTAGCTGATTTAAGATGTCTTTCTCGTAATTTGTACGCCCGAACCCCATAAATTTTAAGCTATATGGGGTGCTTAATTTTGCAAATGGGTCATACTATCACGTTCTGGAAGGAATATGTACGTCAAATTACCGTTCACTCTGTATACGGACCTCCTTGCTCTGATGGTATGTTTTCTCGTTCTAACCATCATCATCACTATCCTCATACTTTTTTTTATCTGTGGCTGGCGCAATATGATCTTTTTTTTTCTAAACATCTCTATCAGCTTTCTTTCATTATTGAGCCCCTATTGACGTGGTTTACTTAACGCTAACCGGAGTAATTCCATAGTCAGGCCCGAGGTGGCCCGCTAGAAAGCCCTAACAATAGATAATCAATAGTCTCATTAGCGATGCTTGATTAGTTAACCTATTGCCCTATTCTCTGTCTTCACCTGTAGAGGGCCATTTAATCTTATATGATAGCAACACCAAGCGTGTACCTTAGGTTCTTATTTCAGGAAAAACCCTAGGTAAAATCACGGGAATTAACCGTTTTTTTTAGTTGGCAACATTATGTTGAACTTCATGCCTTTTTGTTAATTTTCACGATACTTTATAATTTTCAGTACAGCCTGGTTTATGTAACCGCTTCATAATTATAATGGTCAATCCTAATATGTAAATAACTTGGGAATTGTGATGACTCTTTTACAAAAATCACTAGCTAATGAAGAGTTAATGTTTTTGTAATAAAATTATCCTAAGTCAATCATGTTAGATTATTAATAAATTATTATAAAATCGTATAGTGAACTCATTTTACTCATAGTTTTTTATAACAAAAGGTTCTCTCCTCCGCGCTAAATGTCTGCAAGACAGTGAGAACAAGGATTTAGTTACGTCTAATTTTAAAACAATATTCGGAAACCGACGAAGTTTTGAAAAAGGGCGTTTTGTATGTGAACTTTCGCGAAAATCCAGAGGAGCTTCTTTTGAAGGTATCTTAATAGAAACAAACTTGTTTTCATCCATTGCGCGATTTAATCCTTTCTCAACCAATGAATTGGCAGTAATAAATAAGTTTTAACAAGTTATACCTATTATTTCGGGAAATAAACATGTTAGAAATATGTAGGTAATTTTGTTTTATTTTATAACTAGCTTTTTACCGCGTGGAGGTCGGAAAGTATCCTACAGTATCGCACTGGCCGCGGGTGATAAAAAGTATCCTATATTCCTATGTCCGGCCCTAACCCAGGTCATGGTCTATCCGTGTGCCGTATTTCATCCAAATCGTTAATGTGTGAAAAGGTAACAGACAGACTGACACATAGACAGAAAGACAGACCAAGTTACTTTCGCTTATAGCACTATCACTAAATAATATTAAATAAAGTCCCCCCGCCTCGTCTGTCTGTCTGTCTGAACGCCATAAACTCAAAAACTACCGAACGGATTTTCATAGGGTTTTCACCAATGGACGAAGTTATTCATGAGGAAGTTTTAGGTGTGTAGTGCAATCCATTAAGGTTTTGTGTAAATTGGCTGAAATATGACGTCGATTATTGAAGATGTCGGAAACAAATCTTGCAGACTGGGAACTTTGCTGGCGTGCGCCGCGTAAACCAATAGAATTAAATGAAAATAATGTATTGCAGATTATTATTCTTAAAAGGATCTATTAAACGTAGTAGTACGTTTCCATGGGATAATTTCCGACCTCCACGCGGGCGAAGCCGCGGTCAAAAGCCAATAATATATAAATATACTTTCCTTTTTTATTTTTAAGAATTCTTGCACTGGCGACACTAAGTAACTGTCAACAGTAAATCTTTCTGTCATTAATGTCATTTGTAAGTGACATATATATTCACGTGTTTACCTCGCTGAAATGCGGATAATTACCGAAAATAAAAGAAACTAAATAATATTTAACCATGTTGTTATTAGAAGACAAGGAGATTGACATATTCGTCGCCAGTAGAATAGGTTCTTTCAAACGTAAGTACAGTTTTTCATATATTATCCACCAATATTTAAGTCTATTTGTTGTGATCCACTAAAATGATTGTTTATTGAAAGGTTCAACTATGGTAGATCTTTCTATGTGTTTTATATAATGATCTCCAAGTTTATATGTATAATATGTAGCCTGTTAACGTTCTCTGATGAATAAACTCTTTAGTAAAGAGGTTATTTATATGTAAACACCACGCTTTGTTATTTTGAAACGACGTAAACCTCAGTAAACAAACTGATTCCTGCTGTTGATAAATTCCCGTAGGCTTGTGTAGCATAGTTCAATATTATTTACTGGATTTTATTAATTTATTTATATATTGCACAATCTACACAAAGTTACAGAATAGACTTGGCTTTTCACACACACATGACCCTGATAGGCTGCAGCAAGTTAATTTGTAACTAGCTTAGTATTATAACATTATAGCTGTGCTGCTGGGGAGTGTGTTGCGCCACTTCTCCTCCCCAGCTAAACACTAGGAAGTGAAGAAGGGTGGGCGTGCTGGGGGACTGTCTTATGTCATTTTTATGTTCGTAAAGTGCTGATTCTCAGCCTAATTTTAATTAATGACTTTTGATAGCATAGAATATTACTGATTAATTAATATCCCAGCATTTGTAAAGATTAGGAAATTTCACTGACTATTGAGTCTATGGATATGTTCCACGTCCATCTTCTTTACACATAAAATAAATAATATTTATGGTTGTGGAGCTAAAATGTGTCATTTTATACCTTACAACCTGTAAGTACACAGCAAAAAGTTTCTACACAGTACGATTTATCTACATTTTATACTTATGTACAAAACTTGTTGTAAAAAAAAAAACAAATTCGAAATATTATATTTCACATAAACGTACATGGGCATAGGGCACTTATAAAACATCAGAAGCTAAGTGCACGGTTCCAATTGGTAGTTTCCTATGGAGAAGAGCCGGCAAGAAACTCCACGGTTAATCTTTTAAAAATAATTGGCTATTACAATGTTTTCAAATTACTCAGTGTTAATAGGTATTAGGTAACAGAGGACAATATACGCCAGGCAATAGGTACCAGTACAGACAGATTGAAAATTTTGTGTTATATATTTTCAGACATAAAATACCACACTGACTCTACAAAGAACAGTAAAAAGAACATTGAGAATCTAGTGGACATAAAGACGCTGGAAAAGGATGAGGGTATTACGAGGCTCGAGTGGGGGAATGCGGAGCAGACAGAGATATTGATTGGCAGGAAGAATCAACAGGTAACACTTGTTTTTTTAGGGTTCCATACCCAAGGGTAAAATTGGACGCTATTACTAAGACTCCGCTGTCCATCCGTCTGTCACCAGGCTGTATCTCATGAACCGTGATAGTTAGACAGTTGAAATTTCCACAGATGATGTATTTCTGTAGCCGCTATAACAACAAATACTAAAAAACAGAATAAAATAAATATTTAAGGGGGCTCCCATACAACAGACATGATTTTTTTGCCGTTTTTATAGATAATGGTAGGGAAACCTTCGTGAGCGAGTCCGACTCGCACTTGGGCGGTTTGTTTAATGTACAACCCTATGTTTACACCCTTATCATACATGTTGTGATTTACAAGAGGGCAGGAAGATCGACGCGCAAGCTGTAGCCTTGAATTCAGCACATGATTCTAGACCCCCGCATAGTACTGAATCCAGGGTACCAGGTTAAATGATAAATGATTTTATTTCTGTAAGTAGGTTTGTACAAACACTTTTACATGTCAATCATGTTTTTTAAACTAGATGAGGTCGGCGTTTCCTATCTGACTACTCTGAGAAGAAAGGCCGAAACAAACTTAGAGGTCACAGTCTCTTTTAAAGTCCAGACATAATCTTGGTCAGGTCATGCGAAGAACATGCAGATTGGTATCTGAAATGGTCTTTTGAGGTTGCACGTCCATGTCCCTGTCACCCTGTATGTTTTCGACAAATCTCGTAGTAGACTTGTCGAAAGCTTGTAGGTTAGTAACATAAAAGTGGATACACACTTTGCGAGGCGTTTTATTTATTTTTTATTATTTTCTTAATTGTTAAGCTAAAAAAATATAAAATGTCAAATTATTTGAAAATGGTTGACATTTGTATAGGGGTCATCAGGGTCATTCGGTTGCAAATTACCTCTCCTACAGCCCCTTAACGGATTGAAGAAATATAACCAATAACCCTGTATATTTAGCCGCCCGGCTGTATGCCGGCATGCCGACCCGAACATGGCAGGCATCCGTAAACCCTTGTTTAATATCCACAGATACAAATCTACAATACACTCAGCGGCTTCACAAAGTCCTACACCGCAGACTTCGGCCCCGGCGAGGTGGTAGGCCTCGGGCGCTGCAAACGGAAACTCCTGGCTGCCGTGTCCAGTGGTGTTGTGAAGATATGGAGCAAGAAGACCGAGGAGATCGTGAATGTTGGCAAGGTGGACCGCATGAGGGTCTGTGCTGATGATCACACGGTTTTTGGTACAGGTATGTTGAGTAATAATCCGAAGTAATATTATAAATCCGAAAGTGAGTTTGTTTGTTTGTTACGCTTTCACGCTAAAACGGCTGAACCGATTTGGATGAAATTTGGCACACAGATAGACCATGACCTGGGTAAGGACATAGGCTTTTCATCCTGGGCCGGCCGTCTCGACATAGATAGCGACGCTGTCGCAAACTACCGATCGCTAAATATTAAGGTGAATCCTCAGTTGTAGCCGCCAAATTCAAATTTTCTTTGGTTTTTTTGCAAACTGCTGCTCTGTTTTACGTCGTATGTTGATCAAAATGCGATTCGCGACTGTAGGAATGATATATTTATTGAATAACTAGCTTTTTCCCGCGGCGTCGCTCGCGACAATTTAGAATTTGACAATCAATTCGGGTTGTTCAGGGAATTATAGTTAGGAGGATGAAAAACCGGTCTATCGACCCTCTAGACTCACAAAATGTATTAAGTACTTAAATAAAAATAAAAAAAACTCTTAACACACTACTAAAGTTTCTACAATAATATAATTCAATCATGATTCGAAATTCACGTGGCGCCATCTATTATCATAAGAACGTTATTGTTATTTTCCTCGGGAACAGTACTTTTTTTCGGGATGAAAGGTACCGTATGTCCGTTTCTGTACACCTGACAACGTATATGCAAAATTCCAGGATGATCGGTTCAGTGGTTTAGGCGTGAAAAGGTAACAAACAAACAAACAAACTTACTTTTGCATTTATAATATTATATAATATATAATAAATATAATATAATATAATAATATATTATATATAATATATATATACAGTATGGAAACCACATATATGCAATAAATGAAACCACATACTTGTTATCGCCTTTTCTGACCATACACAAAAAATGGACGAAATCGGTCCAGTAATTAGGTAAAAAACTAGAGTTCTAATTTTGATCAAATTTGAACACTCTGTAGAATTGGATAACTAGGTCAATGATTCAATGAACTTGAATCCTTGAACATTGAAAAGCGACGTTGCCATGCAGTGCAAACTATCACGACGCTGCGCTGTTACGTATTCTACTTACCTATTTGCCTAAAATGTAAAATCGGTACACCTAAACGACAAGCTGGAATTAAAAAAAAAAATTCAATTACAAAAGAAAAAAAAAATTAAAATGTAATACATTTTATTTCAACGTTTGAGTGCGCAAACTAAGTGTGTATGGAGGCCGCGGACAGCATCGCCCGACTCCCCGCGTGATCTCCGCCGCCGCCGTTGCTCTACGCAAATACATTCGTTTCGCAAATGTATGGAATTTAATACTGTGACGGTACGGCCCACTTGCTCTCACAGACAGGAAACCTGTGCAGTCAATGTGTGCAGGAAACATTATAGACTGATTATTAAATTTTTACGATACATGAGTACTTGAAATTACTGTTATAAAATACTGGCATTCAGCTGCATCCGGTTAGACTGGAAGCTGATTAGTACTTGGAAATTTGGAATTGCCTTTTGACCTGCCACGGCCGAAATTTTGTTTTGCAATTTACACAAACATAAACTATCACTGGCACGCGCTAACATTTCCTGCGGGTGTACGTAAGCAGCGGTGTCTTTGGCGGTATCTTACAACAGGCGGCTCGAGACATGCGGCGTTTTTTCAAAGGCGGCGGTCATTGTGAACGAATTTTGCGGGCGGCAGGGAAGGAGGGGTGCGTGTAGGTAAGGACACCTGTTATTGACTATTAGGGAATAATTATCGATAAACAAAAAAAACTGTTTAGCTTTAAATACTTAGGGCGTAGTGTTTTTATTAGAATTATCGTGCTCTTGTGATAATTCTAAAAACACTATGCCCTAAGTATGTATAGCTACACAGCTTCTTTGTTTAAGTGTGTTGTGTAAGTTCTTGTTAAATATTCAGTAGATTTAGAGATAAAATTAATGAAGTAGAAGTAAACAATAACAATTTTACAAGTTACGTAGAAGCAACCTATTAAAAAAATCGTACCTACTTACACGTTTGCTAGTCAGGAATTCACTCCAGTCCAATCGTACAAAATTACTAAAACGTTTTTTAATACTTAATCCAATCAATAATTTGTTAAAAATATTAAAACAATCGAATAACACAAAAATGCTTGTATTTGAATGCCTTGTTTTGGTAGTAGGTAAGTAAGTGTAAAAAATATCGATAAACGATAATTGCGCCGTTAACCCTAAATTATGAATTTTATTATTTTCGCCATTTTTGAGAAGTCTCGCTTTGTCAGTTCACCGCTGTCTTCCGGGATAGTGTGTCGTGACTTTCGCAGAGATTTCATAGCTACTTGCGCGCATTGCTTCAAGTGATTTTGGCAAATTAAACTGATAACAAGGTCCTTTTTTTAAGGTGAAATTGACATTTATTTGCTACTTGACTTTGTGTGTGTATAAATAGTGTTTTTAAGTTTATTTGTATTTATTTTTTACGGTGAAATTGACACTACTTGACTTTTGTGTGTGTGTACCCGTGTGTTTTTTTAACAAAATGCCAAGACAACAGCATTTTTACAGTGCTGCAGAGTATACAGACATGGTTTTATTGTATGACGAATGCCGCCAAAATTCAGCCTTAACTCTACGTAGGGTCGTTGCGCTGGTTTTCGGCCTTTTAGTGGAGTTGTCAACTTTAAGGCACCAGAAAAAAATATTGCCATTATGTTAGCCTAGTGCTATTGATGTTAATTTATAGCCTACATAGTGTAGTTTCCGTTGTAATAACTCATTGGTGCTAAAACATGAAACTTTTTTTTATAATAATTTTTGATGTGAATAATGGGTAAATTGCTAGTTTTCGGCCACAAATTTTAAATTTCGGCCTACTAGAATGTTAGTTTACGGCCACTACTTTATATAGAAAAGAAAGGCAGTACAAATTTAAAAAAATCGTAAAATAATTATAATAAATGTCGTTTATTGCTTTCTATATTTTGTATTTGCATTAACATTAATAAAATTATTATTAATCAGGTACAATCATAAGCTTTTTTTAATATTATCAAAATTGACAATAATGAAATAAATTTACTTTAAGTATAACAGTTCCAAAACTATCACAGTTATTCTTTTTTCTTATTTTTAAGGTATTTTTAACAATAACGTTGATTATCATAATCAGTCATCATCATCATCAGCCTATATTCGTCTACTGCTGGACGTAGGCCTCTCCTAGTGAACGCTACTGAGCCCGATCCTCGGCTGTCCTCATCCGTCTCTACCAGCCGCCTTTCGCATGTCGTCCCTCCACCTGGCCGGCGGGCGTCCCACACTACGTTTGCCTAAACGCGGTCTCCACTCTAGAACTCGTTTTCCCCAACGATTGTCGGTTCTGCGAGATGTGACCAGCCCATTGCCACTTCAGCTTGCTTAGTCTTTGGGATATGTCGGTTACCTTGATTCTCTGGCGGATAACCTCGTTTTGGATTTTATCCTTCAGAGACTCCAAGCATAGGTATCTCCATAGATCGCTGAGCGATTTTAAACTTGTGGACCAGTCTCACCGTGAGTGTCCACGTTTCGGCTCCGTAAGTCATAACTGGTAGGCCGCACGCGTTGAAGACTTTCGTCTTTAGGCACTGTAGTATGGACGACGCGAAGACCTGACGAATTTGACCAAATGCTGCCCATCCCAGCGGAATCCTTCTATCGGCTTCCCTCTCAAAATTGTTCCTACCGAACTGCATATTCTACCCGAGGTAAACATATTTGTGAACAACTTCAAGGGGGCCACCGTCAATGTCAATCGGTCTCGGGGTAATAAGGTCATTAAACATAACCTTGGTTTTTTCTATGTTCATCCCAAGACCGATACGTCGAGAGGGGACAGCTAGGTCAGTCAACATTCGATCAAGATCCTGCAGTGACTCCGCACAAAAGGACAATATCATCGGCGAATCGTAGGTGTGAGATATACTAGCCATTTATGTTTATGCTAGTTCCTTTCTAGTCCAACGTCTTGAACATATCTTCCAGAGCGCCTGTAAACAATTTCGGGGATATGACATTCCCCTGTCTCACTCTCCTGCGCGCTGGATATGTTTAGTCTGCCGGTTCTGCACTTGAACGGACATATTCGCGGGGTCATACAAGCATCTCATCACATCGATGTATCGCCAGTCCACTTTGCATCGCCGCAGGGACTCGAGGACAGCCCAGGTCTCGACAGAGTCAAAGGCTTTCTCATAGTCCACAAAAGCAAGATACTGAGGCTGGTTATACTCTTCGGTCTTTTGTATAACCTGCTGCACTGGATAGATGTGGTCTATGGTCCCGTAACCCGATCGAAACCCTACCTGCTCTGGAGGTTGAAAGTCATCCAGTCTTCTCGATAGACGGTTCGAGACTACTCTCGAAAACAGCTTATAGACATGGCTCAGAAGCGTTATGAGTCTGTAGTTTTTAAGGAGTCTTTAGGATAATCAGTCATCTTAAAGTTATTCTTATAATAAAATATTTGGTAATTATTTTCATTATTTCCTTAGGTTTTGGAGGAGCCATTAAATATTTCATGAAATGACCGAAAACTAAAGTGGCGTTCGATTTTCGGCCGCCCTATTTGTTCATACAATTTTAAGTTGGCCGAAAACTGAATAATAATTATAGTGTTACTCTAGTTTTCGGCCACTGCCGAAATGGGTATTTTAGTCTCATTATTAACCGATAAAATTGCAGTACTTTGGTGGCCGAAAACTACGAGGGTCATTCAATAAATACTTAGCCTACAAAAAGTAAACGAAAATTTTGGAAAAGTGGCAATTTATTTTTCAACATAGTCTCCTTTTAGTTCGATACACTTAGCC
This sequence comes from Dryobotodes eremita, assembly GCA_917490735.1. Taxonomy (NCBI): domain Eukaryota; kingdom Metazoa; phylum Arthropoda; class Insecta; order Lepidoptera; family Noctuidae; genus Dryobotodes; species Dryobotodes eremita. The sequence continues at coordinate 1,419,512 of OU823269.1, forward strand.
CAGCGATGCTCCAACTTTTTTAACCCGTCCGAAAAATAGTTTTTGTCAAACTCTGCAAAATAGGCCTCCGTGGCGGCGATGACCTCCTCATTCGATCCATATCTATTCCCGGCGAGTGATTTTTTCAGATTAGGAAACAGAAAGAAGTCACAAGGGGCCAAATCTGGAGAATACGGTGGATGGGGCAGCAATTCGTAGCGTAATTCGACCAATTTGGCCATGGCAACGGCAGACGTGTGAACCGGTGCGTTGTCGTGGTGAAACAGCACTTTTTTCTTCGCCAGATGGGGTCGTTTTTTCTTTAATTCGGCGTCGAATCGGCCTAATAAATCGGCATAGTAAAGCCCTGTAATTGTTTTACCCTTCTCGAGGTAATCGATGTAGATCACACCTTGTGAATCCCAGAAAACGGTGGCCATAACTTTTCCGGCCGATTTTACAGTTTTCGCCTTCTTTGGAGCACGTTCCCCGGTCTGGATCCATTGTTTTGATTGCTCCTTGGTCTCTGGTGTGTACCAGTGGATCCAGGTTTCATCGACGGTCACAAAACGACGCAAAAACTCCGCTGGATTCATCTTAAACAGCGCCAAACACGTCTCCGATGTGGTCTCACGGTTGCGCTTGTTTTCTGGTGTGAGTAAACGCGGCACCCATCGCGCCGACAGCTTTCTCATGCCGAGTTCCTCGTGAAGAATATGATGCACTGTTCCTTCTGAAATGCCTACAGTCTCAGCTAGCTCCCGAACCTTCAATCGGCGATCTGCCAATACGAGATCATGGATTTTTTTAATGTTTTCCTCCGTAGCAGCTGTTTTCGGTGCACCTGGACGTGGTTCATCAAAAACCGACGTACGGCCACGTGCAAACTCGTTGAACCAATTCTTGATGGTGGCCATCGATGGAGAAGAGTCACCGTACACAGCATCCAAGCGCTCTTTGATTTCGATGCGCGTTTTCCCTTCCAAAAATAGGAATCGAATCACCGAACGATATTGCTCTTTTTCCATTTTTGTAAAACCGATCGACACGTTCGCTTCCATAAGTTGTCAAATTAAAACAAATGAAGGGATTGGAATGAAAATTTGAAAAAAGAATTAAAAAAGAATGTGCTACACTGTGGTAAAACTCTTTTGAAACTACAGCGCCCTCTGGCGATGAGGCTAGGTACTTATTGAATGCACCTCGTAAAAGCTAGTCACTTCATAAGGTTACGATTCATTATAAATGAAGAAAAGAATATTAGCGTGTAACCAAATAAATGAAAGAGACAAAAGTATTTAGACTGAACGCGAGCTATTTTCCGGCCGCATGGCCGACAACCAAATATTTGGACAATTTTGTAAGTCACTTTCCGGCCACCTAATTTATCAACTTTTTCACTAAAATATTGCACTAATTAATGTGAAAATACGATGTTAAGTTATTTATACAGTGGAATATATGCACCTTATTAGATAGTCATTGTAAATTCAGCACAAAACTTACGTTTGAGTGGAACGCGCGCCACTATTTTTTTCGCTCGTTCCCACACATTTCGACAGCTCCTGTGCCGGCGTTGAATTGTTTTTTTTTTTACAAATTACGTGTTGTGGTTACCCAATTAAATAATGTTGCTAGATATCATACAACTATTTGAAAATGTATTAAACTTAATTTCGTGCCATAAAATGTATTACAATCGTTATTAAATCAAATTTACGGCATCACCTGGTGCCAAAGGCCGAAATCCAGACCCGGCCGGCTTACCGGCGCAACGACCCTACCTACTTATCGTGAGAGATACGGCGCAACTCGTGTCTGCCCTACTAATGTCCGGACAATCCTGGGGGCTGTCCAAAGGATCAGAGAAAATCAGCACATAGTGCCGAACACTTATGAAGGAGTTGCTCCGCGTCACGTTCCATCCTCTTTTGAACAACGAGTCTTAGACCATTTCGATCGGAACCCAACTTGCAGCCTTAGACAAGCTGGGCGTGTGTTTAGAGTGAGCCATAGAAGAATACATCAAGTGCTGAAAAGGAACAAAATACGTCCTTATAAATATGCAAAGGTTCAGGCGCTGCTGCCCCGTGATAAGCCGATTAGAGAGTTTTACTGCCGCTGGCCTACCTACTTGAAAAAATCTCTCAAGACCAAATTTTTTTATCAGATGTGTTTTGGACAGATGAAAGCACGTTTACTCGGAACGGCATGTGGAACCGACAAACCATGCGTCACTGGAGCCATACGAATCCCCATTTATTTAGAGAATCAGCTCATCAGTACCGTTTTTCCGTTAATGTTTGGGCAGGCATTCACGGAGATCAAATAATCGGCCCTGTTTTTATCAACGGAAACCTGAATGCACAGAAGTTTCTAGATCTTCTTAACGGCCCGATAGCACGATATTTAGAAAGATTGCCTGTGGTAGCTTTCAGGCGGGTATGGTTCCAGTTAGACTGAGCTCCTCCACACTCCGTACTCGTCGCGAGAGAGCGGCTTAACACCATGTTCGGCGAACAATGGATTTGGCGCTATGGCCCCCACAGGTGGCCAGCTCGGTCGCCCGACTTCACTCCTCTAGACTTCTTCTTATGGGGCTTTATTAAAAACGAAGTTTACTCGCGGGTCTCCGAAACCGAAGATGAACTGCGCAATCGTATTGTCGCTGCCTTTGACAAATTAAAAGCCATGGCTCTGGATCCTGAACGAAATTTGTTGAGCAGGCTTCGGGACTACATTGTGCGGCGATGTAACTTGTGCATTCAGAAACGTGGTGGACATTTTGAAAATGTGAAAATTAAAGTTTCCTTTTTTTTACTAATGTGCAATAGTTAATTTAGTTAGTTCAGTTCAGTTATCGCGAAATAAAAAAATGACGCGTGGCGGTAAAAATGAACTACTTAAGTGAATTTTGATTTCATCGAACATTGACAAACGATCAAACGCCGGTGCCGACAAAAAAGCCGCCATTGGATGTCACCCGCGTGCGTAGGTAGTTGCCGCTCTTCCTGAGGTCAAGGTACGTTTTCTAAACAGAGTGTTTACTTTTATAGAATTTATTTTGATATTTATTTTGTTTGAAAATTTCACTTTTTTAATTTACGGTGTTTTATTTAATATTTAATTTTGCTATACTTCTGTGGACTAGTATTACTTGTGGTTTCATTTATTGCATATATGTGGTTTCCATACTGTATATGTATATAATATATAGTTAGGAAGTTAAGATTAGGATAATCATCAATTTCATTTCAATCGTCTAACTTTGGAAATTTGTTCCACCTAAGAATTTTTGTGAATATTTCATATGAAAATTCATTCCCATGGTAGAGAATCGGATTTTGATCAACATACGACGTAACTCCATCCGACAAAAAACTTTCATACATTTTCTGCTTTATTAAACAGTGTCTGTCGTGAAAATGTGACAATTTTGTCACAGAGGACGGAATAGTTGCGCTGGCAGCGTCTGAAGACAGCAGTCCTATTAAAACACGTGGCGCCGAAAGTGCGTTGAGCGCACAGCTTCTGTCGCGAACTGCCTGCAAAGCTGTCAGTTACTATACGTCATTAGTGTCGTAGTGTGAGTCAACATCAAATGACCTCCCGCTCTGGGCGGAGCGGAAGGGCGTGTCAGACTCTTACTGACTAAAACCCACCCGTGTTCCTTCAGTTGCCTGTGCGCCAGGGCCACGGTAACTCTTTCGAACAATCCGCGACCCCGGCAGGGTGTACCACTACTTGCTATGTGAATATTATAAAATCATCAAACTCAACATTATTTTACAGGAGGCGAAGAAAACGACCTGAAAATATGGCGCATCGGTGAGCCAGCACCAACATTTGTAGCCAAGAACTTGGCACACGACTGGCTCCAACTGAGGAGGCCGGTGTGGGTGTCTGACCTGGTCTTCTTGAACGGAGAAGGTGGCAGGCTGGCTGCTGTGTGCTCAAGACATGGCTATGTTAGGTACGTAGACTATTCATCATTATTATACAGCTTTCCATAGAAAATATGCGCTTCGGGAATCATCGTCTATCTTCGGAAATACGAACGCGCCATGATGAGATCTAATATAGAGCTGTAATAACCATGGAAGTGAAGTACTTGCCTATTTTGTTTACAAAATCTCAGATTAACAACTCTAAGCAATTCCAAATAACTTTTGAGTGACACATGACGATCTGACACGGGAGTAGGTAATCCGACAGAGAGAAAACTTCACACAGACACGCAATGATAGTGGCGCTAATACAAAGCGCGGCAGTTCAAAACTTAAAAGCATTGGCTCTGTGGGGTGATACTCTGTGGCGCGACGTAGCTATGTTTAGCACTTTCAGAACATGCTCACACCTACAGTTACTTTATTTCAAATGCCCAAAAAAAAAAAAAACTTGAACTTATATTTTTTACATTTTTAAATATCGATACCCGTCACGTCTGCGGAGTTTCGCTAGCTAATTTAATTTTACCCTGTAGTATTAACTTTCTATTATTATTGTCTTTGGTCTTGGTGTAGGTAGGATATTAATTTGACCGTCAAGCAATGGACAACATTGTTAAACTTTTAAGGTTTTGAATACGAGGCTTTTGGTTACTTAGTATTAGCGTTTTTTTTTTTTGTAATGTGCGTCTTGTTTGTGCAGAATTAACATTTTTTTATTAATTATAATAATTGTTTTCTATTCGCAGGTTATACGACAGTCGCGCTCAAAGGAGACCGGTCATATCCGTCGACTTCGTGAACATGGCGGCCACCTGTATCTCCAATAGCTTTGACGAACGGTTAGTGCAGTCACATCCGAAATTATGTTCTACACCACGTTAAAAGCCACGCAAAATATCGCGTCGGGATTTTATCGCACACTGGATTTTCAACTCACTGCTTAGCGCCGACGGTTGAAAATCCAACAGTGTGTTTTTTCGACGCGCTGGGATGCACTCTGTTAGAATCTGAACGCTCGGCTCTACACCGAGAGTTGAAAATCCAGTGCGCGGTAATATCCTGCCCCGATATTTTGACGTCTGTGCGAAGTTGGGCTACTGGGAAACACGTTCACGTGGTCGTTGGCGTTCATTCCATACTGACGCGTGACGTATTCCTCTGTTTTCTCCCTAGGGATTGATACTACGTAGTCCAACTATGTATTTAGGATATAATGTATTTCTACCACTGCTATGTCCCTATGTTTTGATTTTTGGTGGATTTATTTATAAATATAATAAGAATAATATATATAATTTTTATATATAATCATTTATCATTTATGATAAATGATCTTATTTCTGTAAGTAGGTTTGTACAAACACTTTTACACGTCAATCATATTTTTTAAACTAGACGAGGTCGGCGTTTCCTATCTGACTACTCTGAGAAGAAAAGCCGAAACAAACTCAGAGGTCACAGTCTCTTTTAAAGTCCTGACATAATCTTGGTCAGGTCATGTGAAGACCACGTACAGTAAACCTATTTTCTTAATGTCCCTCGGGAATCATCGCATTTCCGAATACAAACGAATGCTAGTTTCCATGTCCACCAATTATTAGATTTATCGTGTATAATAATTTGAATTCAGAACTAAGTACTTTATTGTTGTTTTGTTTTGACGTAACAACACAGAGGCCCTAGCACTTTTTTGGAACATCGTTCCGACCATGTAGGTTTTTTGTGCGTGTGTGTGTGTGGCAGTGTTTTCTCTCATGTATAAGATCTTTTCTACATTATTTAAAACTAGCTTTTGCCCGCGAGTCAAGTTCACAAGTTCACGAGTCCGGACCATCAACATTGGAGATAACGCCATTGTCCGATAACGATTCCAACGGACTTAATTATAAATAAATAAACATTAAAACATCCTGTCCCCACCATTGTACTAGCTGATAAGAATTAGTTTATAAACTAACCCAAACATAACTCTGAGCACATTATTAGCTCATTATTCTACGACAATTGTACTACTAACACGTTTGGCAAATAAAGTTATTTTTATAACAATCACAAGTCTCAATCTTTTAACTCGCGGCTTCGCTCGCGTTACTTTAGAATTTGACAATCAATTAGGGTTGTTCGGGGAATTATAGTTAGGAGGATGAAAAACGGGTCTATCGACACTCTAGACTCAGAAAATGAGTTAGGTGTTTAAATAAAAAATAAAAAGCCACGTGTGGCACTCGGGGACTGCCGCGGTAATATAGCATAGCATTTTTTATCAAGTTATGCTATTATAATTATTTATTTATGCAGTATTTTTTTTCTTTGATATTAATTCAAGTACAGTCGTACCATATACATACACGTTAAGCGAACGCTCGGCCGAGCTACGTGGTAGGCGGGAGTGGGGGGTGTTAGGTTTTATTTTCGTTACGGAATTTCTTGATTCGGTCGCCGCGCTCAAAGCCCCCGATAAAAGCTATGCAATAGCTTAAAAGCTCCTAACACACCACCAAAGTTTCTATAATAATATAATTCAATCAAGATTCGAAAGACTATTTAGATTAAGAGACTATTAAGACAATACTTAGATTATAATATTCCTAAAAATGGCAAGCATGAAGCAAACAAATCTTATTCTTCCTTCAAGTGCTACCAAATTAGATCCTAACTTTTTACTTAAAATCTTAAGCCATAATTAATCAGGAATGGCACAACTATTACAACAATTATGAATCATTCGTTAAAATCTGTGATAAAAATCCCGCAAACAGTGAACGTTCCGTACATATTTTGACATCTAGAGACCTTACTCTACACTAGCCCTCTAGCGGCGAACTCAAGCGCGGTAGCCCTCATTAAACCATTTACAGGCCTTTTGAAATGTCAAAGAATTGGTCAGCTCTTCAGAAAGTTGAAGCTTATTGCCCATTCCAAATCGTAGATCTCTATGGAGAAGGACGGGCAAGCAACTCCAAGGACACTCTTTTTAAATCAAGATATTACAAAATCCTGGGTACATTATTCTTGTTGCTTTTATATGTGAGAACAATGTAAAAAAAAATTAAGAAACAATTCAAAATATAAGATTAAAAATTAAAATAACCCGTGGCAGTTAAGAGATGACCAGTCTCAACTGACGGCGCCCGTTCACGAACATGACTTTATTGATGGATACCATAATTAAAAAGATTATGATAAGTGACTTTGCTATTTTAGTCAATAGTTTTTTAGTTCAGGGATGTTTTGATTACAACCGCAGAAATAAATTTGTTTTTAATAGTTTTTTTTTTTTTTCTATAAAGTCCATAAAGTATTCCGTTAAATTCATTTTTTTGAAATTAAAATAATTTATTTCTATGTACATAAATAACAACTTACATCTAATTAATTAACCTAACCAAAACTATTAACAAACTAAAAAATGGCGTCATAAAATTCCTCCGCATCGCTGTCGACTTGTAATGTACCCAAGAGACTGGCGGCATTGCCACGTTGTATGGCAATGCTTAGCCTCTGACCAAAGTAAAAGCCAGCCCTTGGGTTGGTAATAATAATACAGTTAATACAGTTGTTTTCGAGATATACTACGAAAATTTTAACTTATTTTTGCGCTCGATAAAATCAATACTGTGCATTCGTAAATATTCTTCCCAACTACGGAATCCTTTACTATGCGTGGCCCGACACGTACACACGGCTACATATCAAGCCATACATTTCCAGTATAGGCTGATCTCACATTGTATACGATTTCCGTACAGTGAGAGATCAGCTAATAAAATAATAAATAATAATATAATCCTACTTCCTACTATACAGGGTTATTGGTAAAACACCAGCAACCTCTTAAGGGGTCAATGTATTCATCATTATAAACAACTTTTACTACGGATCAAACTAGAAATCGCGAAAAAAATATCAGCTGTTCCCTACGTTTTGACGTGTTATGCGAATATAAATGTAGGGAAAATCTGTTTTTTTTTTCGCGATTTCTGGTTTGGTCCATAGTAAAAGTTGTTTATAATGATGAGAACAATGACCCCTTAAGAGGTTGCTGGTGTTTTACCAATAACCCTGTATATCCTACTAATATTATAAATGTGAAAGTGTGGATGTTTGGATGTTTGTTACTCAATCACGCTAAAACAGCTGAACGGATTTGGATAAAATTTGGCACATGGGTATACTATGACCTGGATTAGGCGATAGGATACTTTTTATCCCGATATTCCCACGGGATCGAGATTTCTACGGGTGAAAACGCGGGGCGCAGCTAGTATATAATAAATAATTCATGTCGTTCATTTGTAAGGTGCGCTTTGTTTGTGCAGAATAAATTATTTTTCTTTCTTTCTTTCTTTCTTTCTTCTTATACTGGAAATGTATAGCTTGATATATAGCCGTGTGTACTTGGCCGGTTTTTTATTATTTTTAGCCTCCTTGGTCCCACTACAAGGCAATGCCTGCCTTTCTTCTTTCCATTTCCAATTTTGGACAGATCAATTTTTTATTAACTCAATTCTTTTTCAGGCAAGTCCTGGTAGGTTTCGGCAGAGGTCAACTACACCAAGTAGACCTTAGGAAGGGTAAACCAGACAAAGGGTACAAGGGATGTACTGGCGCAGTGACGGATATAGCCGTCGTGAAGGATCCCCGGCTCATCGTCAGTGCAAGCCTTGATCGGCAGCTCAGAGTCCATGAGTATCTTAGCAAGGATTTGGTTTATAAGGTAAGTGCTGTAATTGAAGAATACAGAATACAAGCATGATATTGTGTGCAATATACTTTGCTAATGCCGACGACAAGGTAGGCCAATGACAAAACAAAAAACTGACAAATAAACAAAACAACAATAAAACAAACACTCAACAATAATAAAACAAAACAAATAACAAAATATTTTAAAGAATATTAAAAAATATATAAATAAAACTATTGACACTATTACACACACACACACACACACACACACACACACACTACACTATTACACTCTTACACTATTGTCTACATTACTTTTTCATTTCTCCTTTCGCAGGTCTGCTGGAAGAAATTTCTTAAGAAATAAGCAGTACCTTTGTACTTAATACTAATATGCCGTATCTGTATCTATTTTACTGTGTGTACATAAATAATAAAATAAATAAATAAAATTAAAATATTTAAAATAGAATAGAATACTATACCATAAAAATTACAGATATAAAATGTAGAAATTTACATAGGGTGACACAATCGGCGGTCTTTAATTTTTACAAATAAATAATTCTGACTCTGGAGAAGGCCGCGGGAATCCGCTGGATGCGGGAAATACAGGGTTCGGTCTTCGTGGTGATGCTTGGGGGCGGCCTATGTCCAGCAGTTAAAGTTTTGCAGCTGACTGATGCTGTTTACTCGTTGGAACGTGAAAGATTTTTTTTCCGAAGTCTTGTAGAGACTCCTCTTTTGTAGAGGCCCCAGGGCTTGTAGCCTCGGATGCCCTCCCCTAAATCCGGCCCTGGCCGTGTTAGTCCCTCTATATTGACTACTACTATCAATTTAAAAATAAACGACCTATTTACTAATTTTTTACAAGCTTTTATTTAGTTTCACCTGTCCCGGTGTCTGTCTGTAATCAAATCTTGCAAGTTAAATATGACCCACTTCCCGGTTTCCGATTGAGCTGAAATTTTGCATGCTTAACTAAATCGGATGACAATGCAATATTATTATGACATGGAGCTGATCTGATGAGGGAGCCGGAAGGTAACCATGGGAACTCTGTAATAAAACAACGCAACCATATCGGGTTTAGTCTCGTTTGATTCGTCTTGAAGGACTCTGGTCCTAGATGATATCCAGGGTATGATTATGAAGCCAGAAGGTGGTACCCTGGAAGGCGGCTATGGGGACTCTGTAATGAAACAACGCAACCGTATCGAGTTTAGGCTCATTTGATTCGTCTTGACATGTACTCAGGTTTTAAATAATAAAAATATAAATTAGATAGAAATTACATAAACATTGAAATGTAAAAAAAGAAGCTTTTATTTGTTGATAATAAAAAAATAACTAAAAAATTAATAATTATTTTATTCCGAATGGAATTGGAATAAAAGCTAACACAAAAAATAGTAGCATGTTTAAAAATATAAACACCTTTATTTTTCATCGACCTTTACGAATTTAAACACTGCATTGAGCTCTTCTAGACCAAGTTTAACAATTAATTAAAAAAAAAAAAAAAACATTTATTTGCATAAATAAAGTACAGAAGATTAGTAAAGTGTAAAAATTGTTCTCTTATTCTGCCTTTAATTTCGGCGTGAAAATATAAAATAACGTTACATATTTAATTTAAATTAATTGTTGACATGTTGATTGTTTATTTTATTACAGCAATACCTAACATCGAAGCTGTCCTGCTTGCTGGTGCAGACGGAGAGCTCCACTCCACTCACCCGAGTGGATGGTGAGGTCAAGGAGGAAGTGGAAGATACTGTCAAAGTGGAGGAAGAGGAAGATGCCGATGACCTGGACCATCTGTTTGACAAGATGGAGACTGTTGGGTGAGAAATTGATTTTTTTTTTGTATTGCCAAAGGAGATTTTCCAGAAACGTATGGAGCCTGGGCCAGGTTCTTGTACACTATACTTAAAAATAGGAAAACACATTTAAAGCAGTTCTCAACTGTCTAATTACTAATAACACACAACATAAACCGGTCATGGCGGTAAGCTGGCATTTTGTATGATAAATGACGTTAGACATGTTTATTGACACTCTTGTGGCAGCTGACAGTTCTCTTTCTATGATCAATGGTCGATCTATGGTTTACTGTCATTGATTTTAAGCACAGAGTAACTAAATCGGTGAGACGCCATGTTGAAAGTCTATAAAAATGATTGATAATTATCAATTAACTACCACAACAGTATACATTTTAATGAAGGGATCCCTTCTTTTCGCATAATGTTCTTTGTCCTAATATACTTCGGCATAACGATTTTGGCACAATTTGTTTTGGCATAATAATACTTCGGCATAATTTTTTTAGGCATACATTTTATGTTGGCATAATCATCTTAAAGACTAATTTGTTTTGGCATAAATTTGATTCGCATAACATTAGTAGGCCTAATGACTATTAGCATAACGTTAGTAGGCCTAATGACTATTTTAGTGACAGAACCGAATTGCTGCAAAACCGACTCCACGTAGTCTTGTTTGTCCTACCCCTAGAGTGTAATTTAAAATCGCGTAGGCGCGTAGGGGCGATGCGGCCCGCGGGCTGAGGAGCAGGCGACTGCGAGCGAGCCGCCGCGGCTGAGGCTGGCCGGCGAAGCCGGCCAACAAGCCGAAGCTGCGGTGGTGAGCGAAAGCCGTCTGCGACGATTAGCACGCGTGGGGCCGACGGAGGCCCGCAGCGCCGGAGCCGTGACAGAAACCCTGCCTGCTGCATGCTGCATGCTTGCTTGCTTGCTGCATGCTTGCTTGTTTGCTGTATGCTTGCTTGCATGCTTGCTTGCATGCTGTATGCTTGCTTGCATGCTGTATGCTTGCTTGCTTCATGCTTAATACAGCGAAAAAAAAAACCCACAAAATTGTTCATAAAAAAGTTATGCTTTAGAACTTTATGCTTAATAAATTTATGCTTTAGAATATTATGCTTAATCATTATTATGGTTAGAGAAATTATGCTTAAAAAAATTATGCGTAAGCTGTTATGCGTAATTATATTATGCGAAAATATAATTGTGCCAAACAAAATTATGCTAAGTTATATTAGGTCTTAACATTTTATGCAAATGGATAGGGAACCTTTAATTAATTATCTGTATATTTCCCGAATTCTACGGATTATTCTCATTATTTTGAAGTAATGTAGATAGACCTGACCCATTTTGAAACATCTCCTTTCGAAACCATTCCTGCGTTACCAGTTTTGGTTTATTATCTGTCGGATAAGTAAGGCTTCTAAAGATAGGTAATTTTAAGTGTTGTTTATGTGAAATCACAAAGAAAAGTGGAAATATTTGGGGGTGACCTCTCCACAGCAATGGGACAAAATAGGTTTACTGAAACAAAAATTGTGATAGATTTTGCCCATCCGGATATATAAAACTTGATTTGAATCGAGATTCATGCCTGAAAATCGGGCCACCAACATAGATCGTTTTACCGTTACTTTTCAAAATCATAATATTTTGAGCGTAAAAACGCAAAAAAATACTATTTTGCAGCAATTTTGCTATGAAGGCTCTTATTGCAAAACGTTTCCATTTTAAAATCATAACAATTTTTATTACAGTGACAAACCCAAAAAGACAAAACTGAAACCAGAACCAGAAGAGTTGCCAGCTAAGAAAATCAAGCCATCATCAGAAGGGTCAACGTCCGTACAAGAAATTGACCAAGAAGAGACAGAAGATAATACAGAAGACGCAATCAAGAAGCTTCTGCGAAGCACAGAGAAGCTCAAGAAGAAACGCGATCAGAAAAAGAGGGAGAAGAAAGCAAAGAGCGTGTTCCATAATGCTTGAAATTAAATATTTTTAAATTGTTATTTTGGATTTTATTTTATAACGAACAGCACTTCAATTACGTAACACACTTACAAGCACAATCCGAAGGATTTTGAAGGCAGTTGCTAAGCCATTGCTTCATATCGACGACGGTGAAGTATCAATGTCTAATAACTAACGTTTTAAGCAATTTTCACTTTATTGCATAATCGTAGGTAAAATACGAAAAAGCTCGCATTTGTAAAGAGAGAAGGTCTGAAATCTTTATCAACATCACAAGCAGTTCCTACTATTTTTTAAATATAAATAACTTTTGATTCAAATGTTAAAGACTATAGAAATGAAACGGTTTTCTCGCCTCCTGTGATCATGGTTTTTTAGTTATTAGATATTGACACCGTCGATATGTTTGTTAATTTCGTCTGCTTAGCAACATAAATTAATAACGCAATGAAATTTTGAACCGTCAAAATGAAAGGCATTGCCATCGTAAGTGTGTTACGCAGGTACCCCGCTGAAAGAATTAAACAAGATGGACGAAAGATATTTACACAATTGACTGTGTACCAGTATTTTTTACGTGTTCAAAGCATTGGTTCAAAGTTATTATAGCAAGTTATAACACGACTAGGAAGGTCTTAACTAGCCGCAGATTGTAATAAACCGTGATCAGGCCAACGGTCTGATGCAATCTTCGGTTGACTAGAAAATCCACCATCCTCATTATTGTCTCAAAAACCGCGAAGCCAAACCCGGGAAAAAAAGAAGAGCGCATGTCATAATTTGGAATGTAATGAAGTACAAGTCAAGGCAGTTGCATGCCCCACAGCACATTCAACGTACTCGAATGCGAAGTCAGTTTAGTTTTAGTTCTAAGGACTAAGCGCAAATCTATATGGTACATACCAATTCCATACAGCTATACATTTCCAGTATAAGCTGACTTCTCATTGTACGAAAAGCTTATACAATGCCAGGTCAGCTAAAATTGGAAATATATAGGTTAATATATATGTAGCCGTGTGTAATAGATATATATATATATAAAAGTACTCTGTGATAGATGTGCACCTTATAAATTTCAGATATACATGTAGGTAATAGATGGATCATATAATATACTTACACCCTCCTTCTCATTTCAGTTCCACTAATTTTCTTTTATTTGAAAACAGCAATTCACGTATGTTTATAATTCCCTTTCCTCCTGATTTTTACATTACTATTGCTAATGCAAAGCATATAGGTACGTCTAATTGTTCTCAGATAAAGAATGTTCTTAATCAGAAACTCAACATTTTCAGTGGTTCCGGAACTCATTATTTTCATTGGTTCCAGAATCCGTCGAACTATCTACCTTTATGAAGTACCACATCACTTCGATATTGATTGAAACGACACAAAGGGCTAGAGCAGTTAAGTTCCGGGAACTGGCTCTTAAAATAGCCATTTGGGATGGGTCTTGAAAAAGACCGGTTCGTGCCTAACCAAAGCACAGAACATAATATATACCCTAAAGTGCCAAAGTGACCACTGCGTTGCCACCGACTACGCCAAGGAAGTGGCAAGTTTTGGGCCAACAAGACTAGTTGTGCTAACGACACGAAGAAGAAGCACATCACTATAGGGAGCTGTCACTGCTGTCAGTGTCAAGTTAATATATCTGTCAAGTGTCAATGGTCATGTCGTACTTTTATGTTGTGTTTGCAGAATTACGAAACAAAAATACGTAAATTTCTTATACGAATCTAGTGTTTCTTCACTAAAGTAACAAACATGGAACATTAACTCTTCTATCTTTACCCGCCATTGTTATTTATGGAATTTTAATATAGAAAACATGGATTTTTCTGCAATTTGTCGAACTTGCATCAAGACTCATAACAACATTAGTTTAAACCCAATTTTCTTGTGTGAAGATACTCATGAGAGGTTTTCCAGAGCATTCTACTCATGTACAGGGGTTCAGGTAACTAAAAAGCACCTTACATCATTAAATAAAATAATGCCTATCAAAATATAATAAAACTTTATTAAGTAAACAAAAGAAACGGCTACGAAAGCATCTATCTATGTACAACTACTTTTTAACCTATATTGTGTGTTCAATAGTCCAAATATTGATAGCTTTGGTGTATATAGCAATAGTTTGCACCTACTGGGCTCCAACAATATAAAAGCAAATCGTCACGAAATGAAGCATTAGTTATCCTAACTTCCTAGCTTTAATATTATAAATGCGAAAGTATGTTTGTTTGTTACCTTTTCACGCCTAAACCACTGAACCGATCATCCCGAAATTTTGCATATCCGTTGTCAGGGGTACAGAAACGGACATAGGGTACTTTTTATCCCGAAAAAAAGTACTGTTCCCGAGGAAAACAACAATAACGTTCTTATGATAATAGATGGCGCCACGTGTCTTCCGATCATGATTGAATTATAACCCGAATTGATAGTCAAAGTCTAAATTAACGCGAGCAAAGCCGCGAGCAAAAGCTAGTATGATAATAAAAGGTAATGGTCAAAGGTAAAGTCTTTTAACCACCCACATTTTCACTGGCTAACAGTGAAAATGTGGGTGGTTAAAAGACTTTGACAAAGTAAAGAATTAACTTTTCAAAGCAGATAGATTAGACCTTTTCCTAGCAGTGAGACCCAAACTACACTATCAGAAAGAAATCAGCCATGTAATAATTTCTTATTAAAACAAATATCCTTATTTTTGGCATTGTATGTCAAATCATTAAGCTCCTTCCTTAACTAGTCAAGCCCGGTGGCCCGCTAGAGGGTCAAAACAATAGATAATCAATTGTGTCTCATTAACGATGCTTGATGAGTTAAGTTCTGAGATGAGCTACACGATTACTGACAAATGCTTGCACTGACTGGGCAAGTCCTCTCAAAGCTGTGGTTCTTTCCTCAAAAGTCCATCTCAGACCCTAATATGCATGGTCCTTATATATGATCTGACTAAAGATGACCGGACTTTAAAAGGGACTGTGACCTCTGAGTTTGTTTCTTCTCAGAGTTGTCGTTTAGGAAACACCAATCTCATCTGGTCATAATCTGCCCAACCCCTGATTCCAGTCCAACCAATCTCATCATATAGTTTTAAAGTATTAATATTTCTTGTTGATGTATAAAAGGGTTTTTTTAAAACAATTTACAGAAATAAAATATTATTTAACTGCTAAAATAAAAAAATGAAACTATTTACAGGTAAAATTCAATGATGGCCTACCTCAAAATATGTGCACAGCATGTATGAACCAATTCAACAACACCCTGAAATTCAGGAAACAGTGCAAACAAGCTGAAACTCAATTATTGAAAATCAAAACAGAGCTGGAATCTGGAAACTCAACCATTGTTACAAATCAGCAACTTTCCATGGTAAAAAAACAACTGACAACATTAAATAATGATTTACAAAATTGCTCAAATGTCACGAGAATTAAATCAGAATTTAAGAGTATCAAGAATGAACCCGTAGAAATTGATATTGATGAAGATCGACCTTTGAAATATTTGGTTAACAAAAATATAGGCAGCATTTCATTGCTGAAAAGTAACGATTTGAAAGCAAATAATGATGATGATGAAATTAATGCAGAAGATACTTCTGACACGGAGTATTTCAATGAAGAAACAATTTTATATAAAAATGAGAATAATTTTAATACCGAGAAAACTCTTTCTCAAAACGCTGAAGATAGCAAATGTGAAATATATTCACGGAAACCCCAACAAAATTACAATACAAAACAAAAAACAGCGGAACCCACACTAAGTGACAACGAATCACACATTCCACAACAATTAACCCACACGGAAGAAAAAACTATAGAAATTCCATATATTGTCACGAAAACAGATACCAAAAAGATAACGAGGGTAGTCTGTAAATTATGTCAAAAGGAGCTATCAATCCGGAGCATAGATTCCCATATGATGCGAAGACATCCGGGAGCTGACGAGAGAAGGATCAAGTGTGAGTTGTGCGATAAGTATGTGATGCGAGAGAAACTGAATCGGCATAGAGTTATGATGCATGGAAGCGTTGGGGTTAAGTGTGGGGTAAGTTAGTTTTAGAGAGCGAATACGCTTATCGACGCGAAATTGGCTTGAGCCGGGATAGAAAGAGCTTTGTGTCCTAAAAGCGAAACAGACGTCATTTGCCTTGTATCGGTTCGGATGAGGATTCATCACCGCATCCATGGTATAATAATATACTTCGCCAGGTATAGCATTCCGAGACACAGTGGTCACGTGGGTGACACAAGCCTACGTCATCACCGCTGTGTTACCAGTAGTGTGTCATAATAACTCCCCAACCGCCTTTATTACCTGTGCGAATCCGATAAATCAATGAGGTTTTAACTAACAATTACGTCGGTATAAGTTTGAATTGAATTGTTTCGTTTGATTAAAAAAACAAAACGACAACTTAAATGCTTGATTTTTTTTTTTAACAGAATGGTGACCGAAAATGTTTCCATACTTCTTGTTTTGTTGCAATAAAGTGGCAACTGGATAGTGACGTAAGCTTGTGTCACTCTCGGAGTGCCAGCCTTGTTTTTTTAGACCATGACCGCATCGAACTAAATGCGACAAGTGTGTTACGACTTATGTTATTACGTGATCGGCTCAAGTCGATTCCGCGCACGGATTAGACAAAAAAGAAGGACTCCGCGCCAGGCATATCGAAAGTGAAGCACCGTACCGATCTAGGTGTGTGTGTGCGCGTAAATAAGTGTTTTACTTGTGATATGTTATTCCTTGACATTTTTTCTGGAATGTAGAATTATTTTGACACCATTTCACAACACAAGAAGGCATTATTTTATTTTATTACTTGACTTAAATAGTACCTACAGTGACGCCGTAGTGCCGCGTAATGGCACCGTATGATGTAAATGTGTGCGTGAGGCATGTCTGTACAAACGGTCGGCATACTTATAGTGCTTCACTTTCGATACGTGTGCCGCGGAGTCCTTATTTCTTTTCTAGTCCGTGATTCCGCGTCGATAAGTGTGGTCATTCCCTTAGATGTTATTTTTATCCTACTCCGTAAAGGAGATTTTTTTTGACATTTTTCTCAATTCCACTGAAGTTGTTTAGTAAGGCTTCAAACTACAGAAAAAAGGAATTTGACTGATTTTTTCTGACTTGGCGGGCGTTTTGGGGGACTGTCATAAGTAATTTTGACGTTCAAAAAGTGCCGATTCTCAGCCCTGTTTGAATATAAGTAAATGACTTGATTTTGACTGCCATACTACTCCAAAAAAAAAAAAAAAAAAATGACCCGTCCATACATTTTGTATAGGTAGTCTAGTTTGTATTTTTTGTCGCGATTTCAATGTTGGGTCCTCAGTAAAAGTTGTTTAAAATGACGGGTACAATGACACCATAAGAGGTTTTCAGTTATTCATTTACACCTTTTTGGTGCTTAGGCAGCTTAGGTAGACGATAAGTAAAACACCAGGTTGGTAGACATAGTGATCTGATTTATTGAATATTGGCCCTCCTAACATACTATTTAACATGGTGGTAAAAGTGCTAGGTGTACAATCCAATAAGAATGGATCCACCAATAGGAGCGTAGCACAAAAATACAGGGCGCAGACATTGCTATTAGTACGATCCGTTTAGCGCCGAAGTTATAAATATAGGTGGCGCGCAGCCGAGGCTCCCACAGACCGCCATCGTTCCGACCTCGCCGACGAGGTCCCACGCGACGACCCCCGTAACCGTCCCCCCCGACCCTTGTCCGATGAGGCCTCAGCCCTCGCAGTAGCTGAGCCTCTAGCTTTAAATTCACCGGTTAATAATCATAATATTATAAACCTTTCGATCCAGCCTGTCCCCACTCGCTGCCCTCTCTCAGTGACGCCCTAAGCCGAGGTCCGTACCCCACAGGGGGTGTCATTAGCGTGCGGTCATTTAAATATAAGTTTTAGTATTAAAAATTCCACTCCTGGCTGGAGGCTCTTTTGAGTAAAATCATTAAGGCACCCACAGGACAGTTCGGTTAAGTAGCCAAGACCTCAGTGGTCAAAACTACGAGTTGCCATTCACAAAAAAAAAAAAAAATGCCGAGGCTCCAGTGTGATGGTGTGCGGCGCGCGCGCAGGTCGTGCGCTGCCACACCTTCTATAGCCTTAAGTGTCATAAGCAGTCTTGGAGCTTTGGTGGCCCGGTGGTAACGGCCTCAACTTACGAGTTGTAGGTTATGGATTGGAACCCAGGCAGGCGCTATACCTACTTTGTGTAAATAATTCATCACCACTGCTCTCAAAACGGTAAAGGAAAACATCGTGAGGAAACCGGCATGTCCTAGAAGCAAAAATTCGAAGACATGCGACATCTACCAACCAGCACTGGGCCCGCGTGGTAGATTACAGCCCACTCCCACTCGAAGAGAGGCGGCCTGTGTCCCAGCAGTGGGAACATTATAGGCTGATTATGCATTATGCAGTTGTCGTAAAAGGCGACTGCAGGAAAAACAGCAGTCTAAAGTCTGTCCTTCATTTACGTTTTTTGGAATTTGCAGGTCAGTGTCAGGTTGTATGTTGAACAAAATATGATTCGCGACCGTAACAAGTATGTATTTAAAGAATTATAATCATTAAAATCATCAATACAACCCTCTAAGTTCATATGATCCTATTGAGCTGCAAATTGCAAGAAATGTAAGAAAATTTGAATTTCGCGGGCAACCTGGCGCTTCCCCCTTAAAAACCACTGGTTTCTTGTCTTGTGCTCCACACGATTCTTATTTTAACAAGTTTCCCTGAAAGCTTTAAAGAGATATGAGGAACAGGGTGTAAAGTTCACTCATTCCTCCATAGAAAAGGGAGGATCCTCCGACCAGACGGGTGACGTGTCTGGTGGGCAACTGCCCGACGTTTGATGTCGGGACGTTGTATATATGCTAGTTGCGCGGTAAACTCTGCTTGCGCGATGCAGGATTTTGCGTGACGTCAGTGTGACGCGTAGCTCGCATGTGGCGTTTGTAAATGCCGCTACACCTTCAACAACTTATTTTAATCTGTTTTTCATTTTGTTTCAGTACTGTAAATCAGAGTTCAAGAGTAAAGAGGTGCTAGTTGATCATGTAACCACTTGCACTGCTAAGAATAGGAAGAGGAAAGTCAACGATTCGGTAAGTACCTATATACAGGGTCAAATTAAATTAGCTAGCGAAACTCCGCAGACGTAATGGGTATTGATATCTAAATACGATAAAACGAAAAAATAGTCTGTTTTCGCCTTTGCGTAGGGGTAAAGTTTGCTAAATAAAACACTCTTAGACAAGCACTTACTAATTATTGAATGATATAAGTATGAAGTTACAAGATTCTCTGGACCCTTTACAATCGTATTTCGTCGACTGATCGCTGCTGGCGCGTGAAGGCAAGTGCCGAGCTGTGGTTCCTGCTGGAGCTCCCGTCCCGCGGCGCGCGCTCCGCTCTCGCTCGGAGCCGCGCTGTCATTGGCTCGCGCAGGGTGGCGTGATGTATCGCGCATTGCCCGGCGGGGCCTTCGCCGCCTGGCAACACAGTCGGACGGCGTTGCCAGGTGGCGAAGGCCGTAACAAAGTCATTGTTCTTTTTTTGGGGTCAACGACTATAGTTACTTGAAATATCAGTATCAAAATCAGTTACTTTTTTCCGTGTAAACTTCACTGACGTGATGGGTATAGATATGTAAACATCTAACCCTCGTTTTATCGTGTTTAGATATCGATACCAATCACGTCTACGGAGTTTCGCTAGCTAATTCAATTTGACCCTGTATAATAATATTTGAATTTTTTTCTGCACTAAGGGTCCTGACTTTATTTATTTATTATAACTTTATGCACAAGTAAAAAAATAAAGGGGGACTCATTCTGTTAAACATTTACGATCTTCTTTAGATTCGCTTTTCTTTAGATCGTATTTTGTTGCTTCGTGTCTCAATATGAAACTTTATAAAAGGTATTAGAAAATTTTAGACACATTTACCGAGGGTCCTTATCGAGCCGTTATTCATAATTCCTTCTCAGTCACGAGATAATATTTTTTTAAAGGAGTGGCGCTAGTGTACCGTTGTACGCCCTCTTAAACCACCAGACCACAATTTTGTTACTAAATAATTACACTTTGTTCCAGGGTCGTGCCATAGCAGAGTGTGATATCTGCAAGATGACGATGCAGAGAGCCAGTCTCAACAAGCACAAAGCTGTCAAACATGCTGGACTAAGGCCCGTGTGTGAGGTGCGTCCTAATATTATGAATTTATTAAGGTGAATCCTCACCTGTAGCCCGCCAAAATAAAGTTTTCTTTGGTGATTTACAAATTGCAGCTCTGTTTTACGTCTTAAGAGGCTTACAACAGCTAAACCGCGGTCACTGTCGGACTGCATAGAAAAGAAAGAGAAACGCGATGACACAACGCTGGTAATTTCTTGAAAAATATGAAGCAATTATCTATTTACAAAAAAACTATTGATTGGACTAAAAAATTAAAACACTATTACGTTAATATGTTGCTTGTAGAATAATCTGACAAAATATCAGAATGGTTGCATGTATATTAGTATGGTTTTTAATCGTTAAAAGAAATTTTTAGAGGCATCTTCGTGGTTTTTTTCTATCGTATCAAATTAGTTGTATTAAGTTTTCAACACACTATCTAACTAGTATATATCCTAAAGAAGATCATATATTTTTCTGATTTAGTTTACTGCAGTGGATCATATACTTTTAGGCATTATAAAATTTGCATTTAGGTCCTGTAATCCCCTTAAGATGATCAAAATGCGATTCCCGACTGGAGGAATTATATATTTATCATATTTTTGAGCTATTGCATAGCTTTTATCGCGGGCTTTGAGCGCGGCGACCGAATCAAGAAATTCCGTAACGAAAATAAAACCTAACACCCCCCACTCCGCCTACCATGTAGCTCGGCCGAGCGTTCGCTTAACGTGTATGTATATGGTACGACTGTACTTGAATTAATATCAAAGAAAAAAAATACTGCATAAATAAATAATTCTAATTGCATAAGTTGATAAAAAATGCTATGCAATAGTTTTACCGCGGCAGTCCCCGAGTGCCACACGTGTTTTTTTTTATAGAATGGAATGAGGTTATGAGGCGTGCAGTTTTGGATTTTACAATTTTTGACAATTCAAAAATAGTCATTGCATTATTTAAGTACGTTGTTGAGCAAACGAGATTTCAAGCTATGATGCAACGCATCAGGGTTTCTTTCAAAATCCTTCAGATTGTGATTGTAAATGTGTTACCTACACAATTGGGGGGCTAGACGAAAAATTAAAAATAATTTCGTGTTCTGAATAAGTTCAATCCCTTTTTGATTTGAGAGCAGTGGTGGCCTATTGGTAACGGCCCCGACTTACGAGTTGTAGGTCATGTGTTTGGACCCAGGGAGGCGCTTAACTTTGTGTTAATAATTTTTTTACAACTGCTCTCAAAACGGTGAAGGAAACCGGCATTTCCTAGAGCCAAAAATTTTAAGACATGTGACATCTACCAACCCGCGCTGAGCCCGCGTGGTGGATTACGGCCCGCTCCCTCTCACAGAGAGGAGGCCTGTGTCCCAGCAATGGGAACATTATAGGCTGATCATGCCATTGTGATATGTATATGCAGCTTGATTTGGTTACAGAGTACTCTTGTCTTTAGTGATTGCCCGCCATAATACAAGGCCAATTAAAATTAGCTAGCGAAACTGTGCTGACGTGATAGGTATCGATATCCAATGATGATAAAATAAAGAATTAATCTGTTGAAAGACATTGAACAAAACACAATAGATGAATAGAAGTTTTATTTTGATTAAATCTGGTCATCTCTGCCACAGCTTATTTTAATTTAATTTAATATTTGAATTGTTTTTGTCTTTTTATTACGGACGCTTTTAACGTTCTGCATCGTTCTTACATGCATAATTTTAACATGAATGATGAAACCAATATTTTGTAACCATATTTTGATTTAAAAGAGTGTCCATGGAGTTTCTTGGCCGTTCTTCTCCATAGGTTCCTTCTACGCTTTGGAATGAGCAACTAGCTTCATCTTTCTGACTGACCGACCCTTGACAATTCAAAAGTGCCTGAAGAATAGAATAGAATACTTTGCAATTGGTTTATTTGAAATAAATGCTTTGAGTTTGAGTTCAATCATAAATTTTCTGTCAAACAAACATGGCTTTAAACATAACTGGCGAAATGTAGGTGCAATGCGGTGGGTGACGTAGCGGTATCTACATCGCCACATGCGAGCTGCGCGTCACAATGACGTCACGCAAAATCCTGCATCGCGCAAGCAGAGTTTACCGCGCAACTAGCATTTATACAACGTCCCGACATCAATCGTCGGGCAGTTGCCCACCAGACGCGACACCCGTCTGGTCTGAGGATCCTCCCTTTTCTATGGAGGATGAGTGAACTTTACACCCTGTTCCTCATACCTATAGTAACATCGGTACACCTCTGCCTAACCCCTCGGGGAATACAACCGTGATGTTATGTCATCCTAACTTCCTAATCCTAATCTAATAAGAGTTTCGAACATATAGATATTTTTGCATGTGCTCCCTATAAGTTCAAAAATTTTATACATAAGGAGCTCTCTTGAGCATTTTTTGCTATATTTATCTTTGTCATGTCATGTCTTTCATAAATACTATTTATATCTTAAACGCGATAGTTAATTAGTTAGAAAAAAAAAAAAAACTATATATACTAGTAAACCTAGCGATTATTATTTTATTATTTTTATCCCATAGTTAATCTGTGAACAGCGTCGTGGGCTGCAATATTGTATATGTGTTTTGTGTATTTCAGATTTCATGTTTTATATTGTAGCTGTTTGTTGTTCCTTTTCAATAAAATAAAAATAAAATAAATAAAATCCTAACTAATATTATAAATGCGAAAGTAAGTTTGTTTGTTTGTTTGTTACCTTTTCACGCCTAAACCACTCAACCGATCATCCTAAAATTTTGCACATACGTTGTCAGGGGTACAGAAACGGACATAGAGCACCTTTCATGCCGCAAAAAGTACTGTTCCCGAGGAAAACAACAATAACGTTCTTATGATAATAGATGGCGCCACGTGTCTTTCGAGTCATGATTGAATTATAACCCGAATCTAAGTCAAAGTCTAAATTAACGCGAGCGAAGCCGCGGGCAAAAGCTAGTGTGTTATAATAATAATGTCCATAAATATAAGAATTTTTCTGTTTCCACAGCACTGCGGCAAAAGTTTCGGCAATAAGTTTCGTCTAAATGAGCACTACAGAGCGAAACACGGGTATGAGAAGTTCCAGTGTAGCTACTGTGACTTTAAAAGCGCTGGGATTATGGCTATGAGGGTACGTATATTATAATAACATACATACATACATAAACTCACGCCTTCTTCCCATGGGGGTAGGCAGAAACTACAGAACGCCACCTGCTACGATCCTTACATACTCCTTTTGCCTCGTTTACGTTCAAACATCTGGTCATACACGCACGCCGGTTGCGAGTACTACGCACCCGACCTTTCTGAAGAACATCACCAATAAGGCCACTATATGTCCTCCTAGGGCGTCCCCTCCCGGCGTTTCCACTCACATCTGCCTTGTAAATACCTTTTGTAAGTCGCCTTTCATTCATCCTCTCAACATGACCAAACCATCTAAGCATACTCTTGATTATAAACCTTAACACTCAAACATAAAGTTTATTATCATTTGCAATACCTATATTGATTACTTCGATGGAGAAGTAAATGTATTTTTATTAAAATAAGAACAAAAATATTTATGGAAAAATAAAACATAATTTCTAAGCAATAAGGTTGAAAAAACTATGTTGCAAAATAAGACCACGACATTATTTGTGGACTTATTTTTCGGGCTGTTTTTGATACGCTCATCGGAGATCTAGTACTATTCAAGTTCAGTTAAGTTAGTAAAGTTTTTTAAGTTCCTTCATGAGTTCATGACACACATAATAGATATCTTAAGTCATCGGAAAACTTAAGACTAGAGATGCCGATGCATTCCACCAGTTTTTATGACAAGTCTTTTGCAGTTCAAGCAGTACGGTTATGGAATGCCTTGCCCGAGTCGATAAGGCGTGCTCAATCTTAGTCCACTATTAAAATTCTGGTTAAAAAACACTTCCTCTCTCCTTAAACATCATCATTACATTTAGTTTCCTTGCTCTTGTTTCATGTTTATTATTGTAGATAAGTATATGTTTTATGTATATATGTATTTGTTGTATTTGTAAATGGTACACCACTGACTACCTGCAGTATTGTCTCTCCTTCTCCCTTTAATCCATCCGAAGGTTGTCTGTAAAAGATCGCTTTTAGCGATAATACCGCCCATTGTGTCACCCTGTGTAAAATGTCTACATTTATATTAGGTCTTTACCTATGAAATTGCCGTTCTGCAGTACTGGCCATTTCAAATCAAAATAATTTTTGTTTGGCTATGAATTCTAATTTCAAATTAATTTTATTTTAAAAACATGGTTTTTTTTTTCTAAAAGTAGTCATTTCTTTATTGATTAGTGTTACATTTTCATCGCATTTCAATCTTTTTCGTCATCATGGATACGTTAAAAATTCGAGTAATTATGGAATATGAGTACCGTCGTGGCAGCAACGCGGCACAAGCGGCACGCAACATCAACGACGTTTACGGAGCTAACTCTACAAACCAACGCACCACCTGTTATTGGTTTGCTCGCTTCCGTTCTGGAAATTTCGACCTGAAAAATGAACCTCGCGATCGTCCGAAGACTTTGGTCGACAATGACGAATTAAAGGCGATTGTGGAAGCTGATGATACACAATCTACGGCTGAATTAGCAGCAGCTTTCGACGTTAGCGTCAAAACAATATTGGTCCATTTGCGTCAAATTGGCAAGGTAAAAAAGCTTGACAAATGGGTGCCCCACGAACTCAATGATCGCCAGCGCGAAGTACGCGTCGAGACGTGCCTTGCACTGCTCAACAGACACACAAATGAAGGAATTTTGAACCGCATTGTTACCTGCGATGAAAAATGGATTCTGTTTGATAACCGTAAGCGCTCAGCAAGTTGGTTGGATCCTGGTTCAGCACCTAAACAATGCCCTAAACGAAAACTTACCCCTAGAAATGTGATGGTCACTGTTTGGTGGTCTAGCGCCGGTGTGATTCATCACAGCTTCTTACCAAACGGGGTGAGCATTACTGCAGATGTGTACTGTGAAGAACTGAACACAATGATGGAGAAGCTGGCGCATCTCCAACCAGCATTGGTCAATCGCTCGTCTCCGCTGCTCCTGCACGACAACGCGCGACCTCATACTGCACAGCAGACGGTCTCCAAGTTGCAAGAACTGGGGTTGGAAGCTCTCCGTCATCCGCCCTACTCACCAGACCTTGCGCCTACAGACTACTACTTTTTCCAGAATTTGGATAACTTCTTGGCGGGAAAAAAATTTAATACCCGAGAGGCAGTACAAAATGCCTTTGAAGAATTTGTTGCCTCCCGTCCAGCTGATTTCTTTAAGAAGGGCATCAATAAACTGCCACTGCGATGGCAAAGATGCATTGATTGCATGGGTGATTACTTCGATTAATACAAATAAAAAATTCATGAAAAAAATTCGTTTAAATTTTTTCATACAAAACGGCAATTTCATAGGTAAAGACCTATTATCTGCAATTTTTATGGTGTACATAATAAAGAGTATTCTATTCTATTCTATTGTTGACCGAAGACGTTAGCAGAACCACAAAAAAAAAACAACGAGCTAGGAGCTCGGTAGCTATATACCACATATCGTCTGTTCCAAAAGTTTCTGACGAAAATGTAAACCAATAGATCAGCAAACCAGGGGCATAGCTACCGCTATACGAAACGGGGCCCCCAAGTTACAGGGGCCATTACGTGTGTAAGCAATTTTTTTTTAAATATTTGACAAAACTTCAAATTCTTATTAATAAGATTCGTATGGATGGAATACCTAATGAAAATATGAAAATTAATGTGATTTGTTTATAGCTTACAAAGGCTCCAAGCTTTTCTGCGCGGTCCAATCCTCAAACTCTTGCATTTATTTAGTACAATCACCCAGAATATCTAGGCTATCGAGTCATGCTCACTGTTGGTGGAGCGTGTGTTGGATCATTCGGTTTCCTACAAAATGGTTGAGCTGGATGGTGCTGATCCACGCGTCATGTTCGTGAACGGGCGCCGTCGGCTTATTTTTATTTTTTAACGAACTGCCACGGCTTATTTTTATTTTTTAATCTTATGTTTTGAATTGTTTCTTAATATTTCTTTTTTACATTGTTATCACATATAGAAGGCAATGGCAAAGGGCAAGAATCGGAGTTTCTTGCCCGTTCTTCTCCGTAGAGATCTACGTTTTGGAATGGGCAACTAGCTTCAACTTTCTGAGTAACTGACTGACTCTTTGACAATTCAAAAGTGCCTGTTTAATTGAAATAAATGCTTTGAGTTTGCGTTTTGAGTTCAGGAAGCTTTAATTTTCTAATTCGCTTCGCTCGCTCATTGTATTCTCTTAGTAAGATCACAATGACAAAATGGATGAAATGACAATGTGAAAAATGGTCCCCAACAAATATTGATACAGCCCCCTTAGGACTAGCTAGGCCACTGCAGCAAACGTACGTGTAGTGTCAATTTGTAATGCCGCTTACACATTGAGTGCTTTGGTTTGATTATGCTCTGCCCAACCCTTCAAAATCAAATTATTTTATTACACATAAACCTACATGGGCACTTATGAAACGTCAGAAGCTAGGTGCACGGTTCCAATTTATCGTTTCTGGCAATTCTCCTGGGAAGTCTTCTGGGAATATAAAATCAAATCAAATCAAACATGGGTAATTGGTACATATATGTTTCTTAAAAAAATATAGTCCTCCATATTCTACCGTCTCATGGGCATGCAAATAATCTTTAATTCCAACTTAGCGAGAAATTCCATTGCTGCCGACTAAATATAAATGTCAAAATCAATCGAATTACAAAAAAAAAAAAAACAAAAATCAGAGTAATAACGGTAATAAAATATGTACAGTAATGTCAACAAGAATAAATAATATAGTATGTCAATCAGAAAAAAAAGTGTATGAACATTTGTATGTCAATCATAATAATAGTTAGGCGTGATGTTATGTTTGAGTGTGTGTGTGTGTGTGTGTGTGTGTGCGCGTGTGCGTGTGCGTGTGCGTGTGCGTGTGCGTGTGCGTGTGCGTGTGCGTGTGCGCGTGTGTGCGTGTGTGCGTGTGTGCGTGTGTGCGTGTGCGCGCGTGTGCGCGTGTGCGCGTGTGCGTGTGTGCGTTTGTGCGTGTGTGCGTGTGTGCGTGTGTGCGTGTGTGTGTGTGTGTGTGACTTACTGATCACGCGGACACAGTGTCCGCATGTTTTTTTTTTTTTTGATATGTGTTTTCAATGATTTTTGTTTTTTTTTAAACATGTATGTAATATAGTCTAATGAGGTGACTCACAGTGATACACGTCCACAAAACAATTTATTACCGAAAGATGCCGCCTTAAACCCACCCTAAAATAGTTTTGGTACCGCTTTTTTTCCACATAACTATTATAATTTTAAAACTTTTTTATCTGACTATTCTAAACAGCTTCAATAATTTGATGGAGACCGAAATGTCAATGAAAAAATTATTGAAATTAAAATGTGTCAATTCCGACACTGTGGTCGAATATATTTAATCCGAGTCGTCAGCAAGTCGTGTGTGTGTGTATCTGTGTTTGTGTGTGCGTGCGTGCGTGCGGGGGTGCGTGCGTGCGGGGGTGCGTGCGTGCGTGCGTACGTGCGGTGGTGCGTGCGTGCGTGCGTGCGCGGCTGCGTGCGTGCGTGTGTGTGTATGCGTGTGTGTATGTATGCGTGTGTGTATGTATGTGCGTGTGAGTATGTATGTATGCGTGTGTGTATGTATGTGCGTGTGTGTATGTATGTATGCGTGTGTGTATGTATGTATGCGTGTGTGTATGTATGTGCGCGTGTGTATGTATGTATGTGTGCGTGCGTGCGTGTGTCCGTGCGTGCGTGTGTGTGCGCGTGTGTGTGTGTGTGTGTGTGTGTGTGTGTGTGTGTGTGTGTGTGTGTGTGTGAGAGAGATATCCGGTAACTGACGTGATGTTATTTTCACAGAATCACGAGCGTCGTCACCGTGGAGAGAAACCCTACGTCTGTGAAACGTGCGGCGCTAAGTTCCACGCGGCGTACTTACTGATGCAGCACAAGCACTCGCACAATACTGAGAAACTTGTTAAGGTAAGTTTTATAAAAGGTATAGTTACACTAGTGGCTCTGTGAGCTGTAGACCTCGCGAGTCTGCCTTTGAATAGCTTAAAACTGAATAAATGTTCACCGCGCACCTTAAAACAAAAAGAGCGCGATATGGCTGAAATATGTTTTTTTTACGTTTCCTACCCTCATATGTCCGCCATTTTGAAGAAGTTCATATAATTATGGAACCCAAAATTTCACGAGAATCGGATGAGAAATGTGACCTGTACGGTAGAACAGTAGAACATCCGCTGGAAATCCGGACATACGAAAGCATTTTTACCCAAGCTGAAACGGAGAATTAGGTATGCGCTTCGGTAATCTTCGTGTTTCCGAATTAGCACGAACGTCGCGCCACAGAGTAATCCCCCACAGAGGCAAAGCTTCTAAGTGTTGTAGTGTCACGCTTTGTAGTAGTGCGCCTATCATAGAGCATTTGTATGAAGTCTTCTCTCTGTCGGATTAGCTACTCCGGTTGCAGATCGTCATCCGTCACTCAAAAAGTTTTGAAACGTTTTTTGGAATTGCATAGAGTTGTTAATCTATCATTTGTAATCATTGTTATGAAAAATAGACAAGTACTAATTTGGTTGTGACAGCTCTATATTAGATATAGTCATCACGCGTTCGTATTTCCGAAGATAGACGATGACTTCCGAAGCGCATACCGTGAAACGGGGTCAATAGGGATGCAGGGGTGAATCGAGACGAAACTTTAAAAGGGATTTTAACATTGAAATAATATAGTTTGTTGCCAACAAGGACTCTAATGTCTTTACTGTATTATAATTAACGATTAAGTGCCCTTGTTGGCAACAAACTATATTATTTCAATGTTAAAATCCCTTTAAAGTTTCGTCTCGGTTCACCCCTACCTCCCTATTCAACCCGTTTGACGGTACTTTTCTTGATATAGCAGTACAGTGCATGGAAGTAAATAATAATATGACACATTGAAATCATTAATACAACCCTCTAAGTTCATATAATCCTATTGATTGATATTTTATGAAATTGTCATTCAATAGCATTATATAAATTTAGAGGGTTGTACTTGTTACGGTTGCGAATCATATTTTGTTAAAATTTTCTTACGTTTTTTGCAATTTGAAGGTCAATGTCAGGTTGTATTTTGATTAAAATATGATTCGCGGCCGTAACAAATATGGCTTTACAGAATTATAATCATTAGAATCAGCAATACGGTACGTTTTCTGATCCATTTGTTTACATTTTCATCAGTTACTTTTGGAACAGACCATACGCTAGAATATTTGTCTCTCAAGATTTCCTCTACTAACCCATCATTTCTTCCACAGTGCGACCTCTGCCCCGCCAGCTTCAAAGCCAACAATAATCTACACATGCACAAACTGACGTGCCACAGCAAATCGTACTACAGCTGTACGTTGTGTGCGAGATCGTACAAGTGTCGCTACTACGCGGTCAAACATGTGCGCCTGGCGCATAGTGTCAGTGAGGCGCCTGAGGTTATTAAATTGATGGCACCATAGCATATGTTTACTTAATTAAAATACTTACATGAGATATCTAAACGACTATTTATTTTATCGCTGGTTTTTAAGAGATTTTTACGCCAATATTATGTTGACCTCGGTTTGTAACATTTACCCCAGTTTGCAACAATTACCCAAGTTTGCAAAATTTACCCCAATCTGATCCACTTACCCCTGCATGTTCTACTGCCACCAGCCTGTTCCATTTACCCTCAGTATCTAAAAGTGTAATCAAACTTAGCCAAAGTTTCTAGAAGCCTCTTCTTCTGACGTGTCACAGTAAATCGTACTCATACTGTACGTTGTGTGCGAGATCGTACAAGCGTCGCTACTACGCGGTCCAACATATGCGCCCAGCGCACAGTGTTACTGAGGCGCCTGAGATTATTAAATTCATGACACATAAGCCGTTAAAATAATGAAAGAAAAGAACCTGTTCTATTTACTCAGAAGTTTTGTAAAGTCTTCTATTTACCCCCGAAGGCCTGTTGCATTTACCCCGCCCATTCCATTTACACCCAGACATGTACATTTTTATTCCAGCCTATTCCATATAAACCCAGTCTTGTAATTCCCCAACAATATTACATTTACCCCTAGCCTATTTCTTTGACCCCAGCGCAAGTGCTTTACCCAACCTATTATTATCCTATCCTATTAGTATAACACCAGCGTAAGTTAAGAAACATTATCCTAGACTTGTTATAAAATATTCCTATCGCCCATGTTTTTGGAAAGACTATAATGGATTTACCCCGCAACCCCTTCTTTGAAAGAACATCACATCTACTCCAGCTTCCTACATACCTTGCTTTAAAGTTGTCACGTTTTAGCGTGGTAATAACAGTCATTGCTCTTTCTATAATATCTCTCCGTAGAAACCCAAACAACAAGCTATATGGTTTTTCGTTATCAAAACATGTTGAAGATCACGTTAGATATAGATTTCGATCGAATCGTTGAGCTCCTTAAGTTCTGAGTTGAGCTGCACGATTACTGACAAATGCGTGCACTGACTGGACAGGTTCACTCAATCTGTGTGGTTTTACCGCAAAAAACCATTTCAGACACAAATCTACATGGTCTTTACATGATCTGACCAAGATTATGTCTGGACTTTAAAAGAGACTGTGACCTCTGAGTTTGTTTCGGCGTTTCTTCTCAGAGTAATCAGGTAGGAAACGCCGACCTCATCTAGTTTTTAAAATATGATTGACGTGTAAAAGTGTTTGTACAAACCTACTTACAGAAATAAAATCATTTATCATTTATCGATTCAGCGCGGTAATTACGTAACACATTAACAATAGGAATGGCTTTCATTTTGACATTTCAACAACATTCATTGTGTTATAATATACGTTGTTGAGCAGACAAATTTTTCGAACATATGAAGCAATGGATTAGCAATAGGCTTCAAAATTATTCAGATTGTGATTGATAGTCTGTTACGCAATTAGTGTGCACTGTGCAGGACGTTAGTAGACTTTATTTCATTTTTTTTTTTTTCTAGAAAATGTTAGTGGGTCAATGACCTCTATTGCCATGCTAAAACGCGATAGTTTATTCAAGGTACCAGTCTATTAAATTACCCTGAACCTATTACGATTCACCGCCACCGCACACCGCCGGCGAGTACCGTTTGTCGTAGCTACAAGAGCTATCACATGGTCTAAAAAAACAAGGTCTGGCACTCCGAGAGTGACACAAGCTTACGTCACTATCCAGTTGCTACTTTATTGCAACAAAACAAGAAGTATGAAAACATTTTCAGTCACCATTCTGTTAAAAAATATATATCAAGCATTTAAATTGTCGTTTTGATTTTCTAATCAAACGAAACAATTCAATTCAAACTTATACCGATGTAATTGTTAGTTAAAACCTCATTGATTTATCGGATTCGCATAGGTAATAAAGGCGGTTGGGGAGTTATTATGACACACTACTGGTAACACAGCAGTGATGACGTAGGCTTGTGTCACCCACGTGACCACTGTGTCTCGCAATGCTATACCTGGCGAAGTATATTATTATACCATGAACTATCAAAGAGAGTACTCGCTCGGCGACGCTCGCCTGGCGGGCTGAACACTCGCTGAGAGACTCACCCTTGGTACATACGCAAACCAGTGAGTAATCGCTCGTCGCCGCCGCGCACACGCTGCTCGTTGTTCGCCAGCGCATCTTTAGTTCCTAGCTCTACTCGCTATCGGTAGGTGCCTTATGTACAGAGATCGGATATTCGGATGCATATTCACCTAAAGTTGAGATTTTGGCTAATATGGAATGCGCTTTTGTATCGAAAAATCTTAACTTTAACTAACACACCTACCCTCCTCTTACACCCTACATACACATATTTGCATTGGGGGTTAAACATTATTTTAAATAAATATGCATCTGAATAGTTATGCAATCTTAGATTCCCGGGGTATTTTTTTAATAAATATTTTTATAGACGTCCATACTATACTCCCGACTAATTATCCATTCCCGGTGTTCCTGATACCCCGGTATTTCTTTTACAAAAAAAAAAATATTTTAAGAATCCGCTTCCATACTTTTGTAGCGGCAACTACAACGCCACATGCGAGCTACGCGTCACACAGACGTCACGCAGAATCCTGCATCGCGCATGCAGAGTTTACCGCGCAACTAGTATATATACAACGCCCCGACATCAATAGTCGGGCAGTTGCCCACCAGACACGACACCCGTCTGGTCGGAGGATCCTCCCTTTTCCATAGAGTATGAGTGAGCTATACACCCTGTTCCCCATACCTCTATACTTTCATAGCAAAAATTAACTTTAGGTAAATATGCATCCGCATATCCGATCTCTGCTTATGTAGCTATATTAAAATTATGTTTGTACTATGTTCGGTTCTTCTGCCTACCTCCTTGGGTACAAGGTGTGTCTGCGTGTGTATATGTCAAGCATACGAAAAAATCGTACGACACCCTGCGTGTTCTCTACAATAATGCCTTCAGGGCGCTGATGAAGCTGCCTCGCTACTGTAGCGCGTCGGGTATGTTTGCGGGCGAAAATATAGATGGATTTGGGGCGATTATTCGCAAGAGAGTTGTGTCCCTGATGCGCCGCATACGAGGCAGTTCCAACAGCTACCTTCAGCTATTCGCACGGAGGATGGATCAGGATCTGGATTGCCCAATAATGCGGTACTGGACCAGGCTGCATGTTGAGCATTCCGGATCCAAACCTAAATTTAGACTAAGATAATAATAATAATAGCTTCTTTGGCCGCCTGAAAAAAGTATTTAATAGTCTTCTATCAGGCGGAAACAAGGTACGCGCCTTTAACGGTTGGGTCATGCCGGTTTTGATGTACTCTTTTGGCATACTCAAATGGACTCAGACCGAACTCGACGCCCTGGATAGGAAGGTCCGTACACTGCTGACTGCAAATCGAATGCATCATCCACGGTCATCGGTAATGAGGCTGTATATCCCGCGAAAATGTGGAGGTCGAGGCTTTTTAAATGCTAAAAACCTCCACAATCGCGAGATATGCAGTCTCAGGGAATATTTCTTAGAGGCCGACGTGGGGATGCATCGAGATGTGGTCAAAGTGGACAAGGGCCTCACCCCGCTCTCCTTGGCTAAAGAGAACTGGCACAAGCCAGTAGTGCTTGACACTAATGATCGCATGGAAGTATGGCAGAGTAAGGAGCTTCACGGACGCTTTTTTCGGGCCCTACATGGACCCGATATAGATCAACTAGCGTCCGTAGCCTGGCTGCGTTTCGGTGATCTCTTTGGAGAAACCGAAGGTTTTGTCTGTGCAATTATGGACGAAGTTATGATGACAAACAACTACCGGAGATTTATTGTGAAAGACGGCACGGTTGACATTTGTCGGGCATGCCACCGTCCAGGTGAATCAATCAGACACATTATCTCCGGATGTTCTAGTCTAGCTAACGGAGAATACTTGCATAGACACAACCTTGTAGCCAGGATTATCCATCAGCAACTTGCTCTCAAATACAGCCTTGTAGAATCGGAAGTGCCGTACTACAGGTATGTGCCCGACCCAGTTCTCGAAAATGGAAATATCACATTGTACTGGGATCGATCCATCATCACTGACAGGACTATTGTTGCCAATAAGCCTGATATAGTGGTGGTGGATCGATTAGAGCGGCGTGCAATGATTGTTGACATAACGGTCCCACACGACGGGAACCTCGTGAAAGCCGAGAAAGATAAACAAATCAAATATCTTGACTTGGCTCGCGAGGTTGTCGACATGTGGGATGTGGACTCAGCGATCATTGTACCGATAGTCGTTACAGCCAATGGACTAATAGCCAAGAGCCTCGACCAACACCTGAGGAGGCTCTCGTTGGGTGGCTGGATCAAGGGCTTGATTCAGAAGGCGGTACTTTTGGACACGGCCCGCATTGTTAGGAGGTTTCTCTCTCTGGAGCCCTGACCGCCGGTAACTTGGACCCTGTTCCCGATACCGGTGGGCCACTATTTTTTATATTTTTAAATGTTTTTATATTTTTATATTCTAATATTTAAAAATATAATTTATATGTATATACAATGAAATAAAGGATCATAATAGTATATTATAAATAGTAGTGTATTTTAATTTATTTATTTTTGTTATTGTAAAATTGTAATGTATAATGTTTTATTGATGACTTTTGTAACTTTTAATTTTTATTTAATTGTAATCTATTGTTAATGTATTTAAAAAAAAAAATTTCACATGTATGCATATGGACTGGTTCTGCAATAAATAAATTTATTATTATTATTATTATAACGTCTTTAGTCAATAATTATTGGTTGTGTTTAAATTATTTAATTAGCAATGTGAAAATGTACCTATATCTATTTCATATACTTTTTATAAAGATGTTACGATATGTAAAAAAATAAACGGTGGAAAATGGGGCTTTTTTATTTTGTTTCTCTGGCATCTGACCCATTATCGACTATTCTGCCGGCGTCATTGTGGTGACGGCAACGCAGCGATGTGAGCCATCGATCTATGCACTTTGTGGCAGTTATATGGTAGTTGCTGAAAGAACAAGACAATTTTCGGTTGACGGACATTGAACGAAACACAATAGAATTTTCATTGTATTACGCCTTTGGGCGTTGTGTCCGTCAATGCGTTAAGGTGAATCCTCAGCTGTCGCCCGCTAAATTCAATTTTTTTTTCGCAAATTGCAACTCTGTTTTAAGTCGTATGTTGATCGAAATGCGATTCGCGACTGTAGGAATGATAATTACATTTATTGAATAATAAATCATCAATTTCATATCAATCGTCAAACTTTGGAAATTTGTTCCACCT
Organism: Dryobotodes eremita; assembly: GCA_917490735.1. NCBI lineage: Eukaryota > Metazoa > Arthropoda > Insecta > Lepidoptera > Noctuidae > Dryobotodes > Dryobotodes eremita. The sequence continues at coordinate 1,455,146 of OU823269.1, forward strand.
AACAATTTTCATAATAAATCCTGCAAGGAATACCTCGAGGTACAAACTTTAATAACCCTGTATACGGTGGATAATTATCCATATAACCAAATAAATAAAAGGATTTTGGTAATAAAACAAAAAAAATCACTTACAAAATGCTATTTGTTTATTGAAAATTACACGGTATAAACATCAAATAGCGCCTCCGTAATAATAACATCAAAAAATAATCATTGCTATAATAATATACACAAAATAATAATATTAATAGAACGTATAACTTAGGTTAAAAGACTGCCAATATCACAACTCAAAAATTACGGCATACAATTATTACCAGGGCGTTAACCCGGGTTAGCACGGGCGATATTTTTCGCGCACTGGATTTTCAACTCTCGGTATTGTGCCGAGCATTGAGAATCCAACAGAGCGCATCCCAGCGCGTCAAGAAAACTGTTGGATTTTCAACTCTCGGCGCTGAGAAGAGCGTTGAAAATCGAGTGCACGAGAAACATCGCCGGTGCTAACCTGGGCGTTAATAACACATCGAGCTTTAGAAAGAGACAGGTGTGACACACAGGTGTGAGTGACAGAGACGACACAAAGACGAATAGATAATTTTTGAAGTAAAAACTTTTTTGGACGCACATTGCGCTCTTTCTGTACATCGAACGAAACTGAACACTCACGCGTAACACACTATCCGTCACAATCTGAATAATTTCGAAGCCTATTGCTAATCCATTGCTTTATATGTTCGAAAAATTTGTCTGCTGAACAACGGGAAAAACGCAATGAATGTTGTTGAACTGTCAAAGTGAAAGCTATTCCTACTGTTAGTGTGTTACGCAATTAGCCCGCTGGTCGGCGACTCTGAATCGGGTATACTCGGCTCCAGTCGTAAGTTTTCACTTCTATCGTTTGGTCGCAAACACCCTCTTTAGCAAAACTCGACGTGCCATTACAGCGGGTACTGTAGTTTGTAAGCAGCTAACAGATCAACTCCGGGCAAAAACATTACTTAGATATATTTTAAGTAGGAAAGTATAAAAAAAAATGACATTCAATTAAAGACAAAGTTATTATTTAAGTAGCTGCATTTATCCATTATAGTCAACGGAATGGCGCGTGTTGACAGACTAAGGGCTGATTTTACCAACGTCCAATATCCATGTCATTGATCCGTGGAATAAAATTGACGTCTGACGGTTCCGCCAAAAATTCTAAATTTCATCTCAGGATAAGACTTATTCTAGGTACAAAAGTTTGGTGAAAAATGCCCTTGCCACAAAAAAAAAAACAAATGGATTGTCAAAATCATTCAAAGTCAAAGCATTTATTTCACATAAACCAATTACAGGCACTTTTGAATTGTCAAAGGGTCGGTCAGTCAGAAAGATGAAGCTATTTGCCTATTCCAAAGCGTTGTAGGTACCATTATATGTGACGGACTGAAATGACAGTGTCTCTAATTATTTATTTTATTTATAAAAGAGTAACCGTGGAGTTTCTTGCGGCTCTTCTCCGCACAAAACGATAAATTGGAACCGTGCACCTAGCTTCTGACGTTTCATAAGTGCCCATGTAGGTTTATGTGAAATAAAATATTTTGAATTTGAATTTCGTTGTTGATCAGTAATTTTCCTAATGCTTTTTTATTTAGTTTAAATATTGTTTCATTGGTAAAAGAATAGGTATCTATCCGTTGCTAACTGAACTCATAATTGCCGTACAAATACACTTATATTAACAATAAACAGTAATTACGGGTAGTCAGAAACCCGAATGTCTGACAACCAGTCTTACTAAGGGGTATCGTGTTACCCAATAACTGGGTTGTGGAGGTCAGATAGGCAGTCGCTCCATGTAAAATACTGGTAGTAAGCTGCATCCGGTTAGACTGGAAGCTGACCACAACACAGTCGGCAAAGGGCTAGGCAGATTAGTTTGATTATATGCTGTATTATCAATATAAGTATTTACAAAATAAATGCTTTCATTCTGTGAGTATTTTTATACAGTTTATCCAACCTTGAGGGCTAGGAATAGTTAAAAAGGTAGTCCGTAATGGCACTTGTCAAATAATAAAATAGTATACTAGTTTTTCCACAAATTTTAGTAAAAACCTGTTTACACGTCTCCAATGTTTAGTCAAGTGCTTCATTTATTTATTGAGCTACTCGCATCATGTAAACAGTCACTGGAATTTGCACTAAATAGTTATTTATCTAGTAATAATAAGACTAAGTAATCTACTAAAGACTGGAGACGTGTAAACTAGTCAAGAGAGCGCTGTAACCGTTTAGTTTTGTGACTAAATTGTTAGTATATTTACAACAAAGCAATTAATTCATATTTTTTTGGGAATTTTAACAAAATCACATTTTATGCGTGGCTGATATTATAAATACTTCAATTTTATTATTACATTTTTAAATCTGCACTAAACTATTCGAGAAGATGATGAAGTTAAGGGCGATGCGCTAAGGTAGCCCGCGAAATTCAAATTTACTTGCGTTTTTTGCAATTTGCAGGCCAGTGTCAGGTTGTATGTTGATTAAAAAGGATTCGTGACCGTAACAAATATGGTTTTACAGAATTATAATCATTAGAATCTGCTATACAACTCCTTAATTATATTGCATCGCCTTCACATATAATTATATAATTAAGAGATATTAAAGAGTATTCTATTCTATTCTATTCTATTGTAAAACATTTTAAAAGAGTAACGGCGGAGTTTCTTGCCCAGTCTTTTCCATAATACGAAACTACCTTTTGGAAGGGGCAACTAGAATCAATTCATTTTTTTTTTTGTAAATTTTGACGTTCAAAAGTGCCTTTTATGTGCCTATTTGAAATAAATGATTTGACATTGACTTAAGTTAGAATTTGCCTCAAATTTCATGATTTCATGAAAGTCATTCATATAGTCATTCATAGAGATGTATTTATGATTTTTATGATTATAATTCTATAAATAAATATTTCATACGGCCGCGAATATTATTTTGTTCAATATACAACCTGACACTGACCTGCAAATTGCAAAAAACGTTAGAAAATTTGAATTTCGCGGGCTACCTCAGCGCGGGATGCACTTTCCTTAAGCGAATACGGGAGTGTAGAAGTGCACTTTGGTCTGCTTCGTGCACCCTCGGCTCGCCTCGGGCGACTCCGTTCGTTATCGGTTTTTGCGCCCGAGTCAAAGGACTCGAAGCATGCCGTAGTTCTTAGCACGAGTTCATTTACTTCGGACTTCAGTCAATTTCAACCAATACTTCGTCGAAGCAACTTCGCGAGTAGTATAGTGCAGATTTCAGATTTGAACTATTTGTACTACGTTCATGACTTCCGAGTTTTGGGTAGGAAATTAGGAATATAATGCTCGTTTTCATCAACAATAAGTGACGCCTAAATGAACGCCTAAATAGAAGTGCGCTGTTCGATTTTTAATGCACAACTTACTTAGCGCAGAAAGTTGAAAATTCAACAGCGCTATTTTTTTTATTTATGCTTTCTGTTAAGTGTCGTATTGGTGAAAACGAGCTTATGCGCTATAAAGGGAAGTGCAAGAAAATGAGACAGTTGGTTGTCTATATTTTAGTTAATAATAATAATAGAAATGAGATTTAATTAAAACCCCCTTCAAAAATTGACATTTTTAAAACGTTCAACGATCAATGTTCTAGCAAAAACATTTTTTGATATGTCCAAATAAATTATATAATAAAATATACAAAGTTCACCTCCTTACTAGTAGGCAACCGAAGCAAGACGATTAAATTAAAGTTTTTAATACAAAATAGTTGCCAACAATATTTTTTTCCTTCTAAATACTGTAAAAAAGCGTTCCGACGCGACTAGTCGCAACGATTAATCGCAGCGACAAAACGCATCTTAAAAATCACCAGCGAACGCAAACGGTACACTTTCCGCTGTCGTAGGCTACAATAATAATATTATTAATTAGATAATTATTACAATATAAGTAGGGTCGAATTAAATTAGCTAGCTCAACTTCACAGGCGAGATGTGTATCGGTATTTAATGATGATAAAATAAAGAAAATTATAAACTCATAATTTCAGTTCACTTCACTACGAGTTCGGAGCAGCGATGGCCCAGTGATAACAGCCGCGACTTACGAGTTGTAGATCGCAGGTTCGAACCCTGACAGGCGATTTACTTTGTGTAAATTATTTCATCACCACTGCTCTCAAAACGGTTAAGGAAAACATCATGAGGAAACCGGCATGTCCTAGAATCAAAAATTCGAAGACATGTGACATCCACCAACCCGCACTGTGCCCACTCCCTCTCACAGAGAGGAGGCCTGTGTCCCAGCAGTGGGAACATTATAGGCTGATTATACTACACTACCAATGGCCAAGTAATTAAATGTAGTTACTTGAAATTAACATCACGCCTGTAACCCCGAAAGGCTTAAGCAGAGGTGTGCCTATAGTATACCCACATTTCGCCAGTTATGTTTAAGTCCCGTGTAACAGGGGGCGAGCCTATTGCCACCAACCGCGCACAAATACCTACTCATAAACTTACTTGAAAATTATAAGTTAAGCAAATATATTTTGTTTGTTTTTTCTTCATTAAATTTCGATACCCACCCCTCCTGTAAATTTCAGTCAGCTAATTTAATTTGTCCTTGTATATTAATTTAGTAAAATCTTCCGATTACACGATTTTTTCGACTTTTTAAAATAAATTACGTACAGTATGCATATACCCTCATTTTTATTACTTTTCTAATAGATGTCTCTACGTATACAAATGCTTGTTTGTGTTCCCCTAAATACAAAACACGTTACAAAATTAAATAATTGAAAATAATGATAATTTACAAAATTATGAAAATTCTATTTACCGCTGTGACCGTCCTAACTTTAAGGGATGTATTTTTATTTTAAAGAACCCTTAGATTTCTCTTCTTTTCGATATTTTCTTTTTGGAAAGTCTGTTGTAAAATCTCATGTCAACTTATACAAGGTCAAATTAAATTCTTGGAAAAAGTTCACAGAATTGACTGGTTTTAAAGACCATTGATTTCTTTGTTTTCTCTTTATTCTGTGAAGTTCCTCCAACCAATTGAAAGTGACCCTGTACGATATGTTGTTATTTCCGTCAACCATTTATAACAGAGGAGCTTCTGCCCACGGCTTCGCCTGCGTGGGTATCGGAAATTATCCCACGGGAATGTGCTACTGGGACAAAAAGTAGCCTATGTCGTTCCCCAGGATACCATCTATCTCCTTGCGAAATTTTATCGAAATCCGTTCAGTGGTTTAGACGTGAAAAGGTAACATACAGACAGAGTTACTTTCGAATTGTAATATTTAAAATATTAGTATGGATAACATGAGATTTGACCACGTATTTACTGACCAGAGACTAGATCAGGCCATTATGAATCGGTAGTAAAGAGTTAACGCCACGGCGGTCAATAAAAAAAAAAAAAAATACAAAGACATGAAGCCATACATTTTGGAATAGCATTGCAATATGCGAGTAAAATAATGATAAAACCAGAAAAGTAGAAACTAATAATTTCTTTGATTAAAGATTAGGTTTTCTGATCTGGCAAACAGTTTCATATAGCTGTGTGTGTGTGTGTGGGTGTGTGTGTGTGTGAAGGATCTTTAGTTAGGCGCGAGGTCAAAACCGGAACTGAAGCCGCCACCGCCATCTTGTTTTTTCAATACGTTGCTCAAGAAAATGGGAACTATCGTTTTTGTGCTCACCAGTTGGCGCCACTGGCAAGTAAGGTCCTGTCAGTACTTTTATTTGATGTTTTGGATATTTTTAAGTTTCCATAAATTCATATCATGTTTATTTTATTACATTTTAAAACTTCAAATGAATATTTAGATTATAATGTTCCTAAAATTGGCAAGTACGAAACAGACAAATATTATTCCTCCTTCAAGTGCTACCAAATTAGATCCTAACTTTTTACTTAAAATCTTAAGCCTTGATTAATCAGGAATGGCACAACTATTACAACAATTATGAATCATTACTTAAAATCCGTGATAAAAAATCCCGCAAACAGTGAACGTTCAGTATATTTAACATCTAGAGACCTTCCTATACACTAGCGCCTCTAGCGGCGAACTCAAGCGCGATAGCCCTCATGCCGTTAATGTTTACCAAGAGCGACCCCTGTCAACGTCATAGGAGACCCAAAAGATCCTTTTAGCAGTCTGCAAACATATTTTTAAATGTCGCAGCATCATGCTGAGATAGGGGCCTTTTGGCCTCGTACTGGAGGTCATGTTTGTATTTTAATTTTTTTTTGTTTTTAAGAGTGGTTTTAGTTTAGTTTGTGATGATGTGCGAGACCCAATAAATACTTATTCTTTCTTTCTTTCAAACTGTATCATATTTTATTCATCTAGTAGATGGTACCATCCCAGCATTGGAAATAGGGCATTGCGGGCCATTATTTCAAAAATAAAAGTTTTACATACACATTGCAATGTTACCACAATAAAAAAAAACATTGAATAACAAAACTGTCTAATACAACCTTTATAAGCACACAATAATTATAAATAGATATTACATCTATTAAGCTAATCGCTTTGCCGAAATCTCATACAAGCACTGATTATGTTGTCCACCAACTAAAGTAACAATATTTCTATCTCTTACTAAAAAACGAATGAGAAAAAAATTGAGCCGTCTCGGGACGCCGTGCAGATGTAAAACATCGAAACTACTTTGTATAGATGGTTGGATGGTGTGGTCATGTTGAGAGGATGAATGAAGGGCGACTAACAGAAGGTATTTACAAGGCAGATGTGAGTGGAAACGCCGGGAGGGGACGCCCTAGGAAGACTTATAGTAACCTTATTGGTGATGTTCTTCAGAAAGGTCAGGTGCGTAGTACTCGCAACCGGCGTGCGTGTTTGACCAAATGTATGAACGTAAACGAGGCAAAAGGAGTATGTAAGGATCGTAGCAGGTGGCGTTCTGTAGTTTCTGCCTACCCCCATGGGTAGAACGCGTGATTTTATGTATGCGTACTTTGTATAGAAAATACGCTAAAGGTACAAGAGCTCAGCGCGGTGAGAGAGGGGAGGATCGCCGAGCCCAGTGGGTGGCGAGACGCAGACTTAGGAGCGCGTTTCCGTGGGGTCTACTCTGTAAGTAGGTCAACGAAGATACGGGCCCAGCAAAAAGTAGTTGGTCCGTCAAAACAAGTGTCAAATTCAATTTTTGCGATGAGCAAATCCATATCGGGAGTATGGACTTAGATTTTTTTTAGAAACGGGTCCAGAATCATGTACTGAATCAATGGGTAACAGGTTGCGACCCTGTGTATCGAAAGTAAGCACTTAGGAAGAACTATTAAAAATTCATCCACTAAAGGGATTAAATAGAGGAATTAATGAGAGGAGGATTAGGAAATCCTATCGGGCACATGGCTTGTAAAATCATAATAAAATATAAGGTACAGGTCACGCTGATGTAACTGCACGAAGGCTGCGCTGATGTTCATGTCCAGGGTCACCAGTATAAAGGTATGAGGAACAGGGTGTAAAGTTCACTCATACCTCCATAGAAAAGGGAGGATTCTCCGACCAGTAGGGTGTCGTGTCTGGTGGGCAACTGCTCGACGATTGATGTCGGGACATTGTATATATGCTAGTTGCGCGGTAAACTCTGCTTGCGCGATGCAGAACTTTGCGTGACGTCAGTGTGACGCGTAGCTCGCATGTGGCGTTTATAGATACCGCTACAATATTTTTTTAAATCCTGATTTGATATCAATACATGGTCATATTTGTGAAATTTCGCCAATTCATTTATTTTGACCCTGTAGAAAATGCGACCCAGAAACTGTATGTCATAAAAATAAATTAATACCTTTACATCAGTTGGTGGTCAACAAATTCAGCGCTTTGTGCCAGCTTTTTATAATAACTGGCACATTTTATATTACTAAACGTAATTTTATTTTAGCATTTAATTTAATTTATTTTTTCATATAAATTATCGTGTATTTCACTTGGGTTTTTCAAGACAGGAGCGAAATAATCTTAACAAATATTATTGCTTAAATGTGTGGTAGTATCCGGATTGTGGAGGTCAGGTAAGCAGTCGCTCCATGTAAAATACTGATATTTAGCTGAATCTGGTTAGACTAGAAGCCAACCCCGACATAGTAGGAAAAAAACTTTGCAAATTATGAAACAAGCTGGAAGGCCATCTGAAACTTCGTATTTCGTCAGTTACCTCTCATTTAAAAAATAAAATACATTTAGTTAAAAGAGTATTAACAATTCTATATACTTCCAAGTCGATTGAGAGCGTCCGGTCTGCAGCAAGTGCAAAGGGCAACTGATAAAAATCCGACGACTGAAGAAACACGAAGTTTGCCGAGGGACATTAAGACAATAGTTATACTGTATGTCTCCTCTAAGGGTTTACCGCCGTCTATGGACCCAGAGGCATCGCGGAGAAAGTTGATATCTACAATAATTATCCTATAGAACACTGTTTTGATTTTCGCATCGACTAATTTTAACAACAGGTGCGTTGTACTCCAGTAGTATTACTGGCACCCGTATAGCGCAACACACTATCAATCACAATCTGAATCATTTTGAAGCCTATTGCTAATCCATTGCTTCATATGTTCGAAAAATTTGTCCGCTCAACAACGTAAATAACGGAATGAATGTTGTTGAACTGTCAAAATAAAACCCATTCCTACTGTTAGTGTGTTACGCAATTACTTCGTTGTTGTATGAGCGTAATCGAAGCAAAAAAAGGATGTAACCATGGTATAATAATATACTTCGCCAGGTATAGCATTCCGAGACACAGTGGTCACGTGGGTGACACAAGCCTACGTCATCACCGCTGTGTTACCAGTAGTGTGTAATAATAACTCCCCAACCGCCTTTATTACCTGTGCGAATCCGATAAAACAATGAGGTTTTAACTAACTATTACGTTGGTAGAAGTTTCAATTGAATTGTTTCGTTTGATAAGAAAAACGAAACGACAATTTAAATGCTTTAAATATATTTTTAACAGAATGGTGACTGAAAATGTTACCATAATTCTTGTTTTGTAGCAATAAAGTGGCAACTGGATAGTGACGTAAGCATGTGTCACTCCCGGAATGCCAGACCTTGTTTTTTTAAACCATGGATTGTAACTATGTAAGGATCGTAGCAGATGGCGTTGCCTAGCTTTCTGTCTACCCCCGTGGGGATCGTAGCAGGTGGGAAACACGTGAGTTTATATTATATTAATATGGCCGACAAATATTCTGTTTTGTGTTTACATGCAATGCTTACATCACCTTTGTTGCAAGTTGGTTTTATTTACATGGTTGCAAAATTCATGAAAATCCTGTTCCATTTTGTAATTAATCTGGTAGATATATTATATCTTTGTTATACATGGCGTTACAAAAGTAGCTTACACATAGTGTTGCTATATTTAATTGAAATAATTTACTTTTGTTATACATAGTGCGTTATAATAAGTAGTTGATTATTTTTTTGAAATCTCGCTCCCGTCTCCAAGTAAATTTTATTTAGTTAACACATAAAGTTATATAAAGGGTTTAAAATTAATTATGTACACTTATATTTAAAATATACATGAGACTAACATTATATGGCGTTCACTACTAACATGATTAGCTTATTTTAGGTTGCGACTGACGGCTAACGACTTCAAAACTTGAAGATCGACTTCGATAAATAAAAATTGACTTCGATCTATAAAAATCGACTTCGATAAATAAAAATCGACTTCAAAATGAATACAGTTATGTGCGAAACAGTTACGGAAGTCTGAGACATTGATTTAGTTTGAAAAAAAGTGGCATTTACTATCGAAATTGATTTTTAAATGCATGACATTTATTTATAACAATAAACTCACTGAAATAATCGACAGTATATTGTTAAAATCTCATAAAATAACGTTTATACGTTGCAAGTGTTTAGTAGAATGTGAGTGTGATTAAGAAGTTGAGGTAAAACATGCAGTCTGTAATTAATTTAACAACATTATAACATAAACTGTTGCGCAGTCGGGTAAAAATCGTGTCACTTAAACACTGGAAACGTATAAACGAACTTACGAATTCCACAATAAATAAATAAAATGTGGGGCCGTGCATTAATCACGTGATGTTTTTTAAGCATTTTACACCCCCCCTTCCCCTTGGTGGTACGTGACGAGATTTAAGACTACCCCCCCCCCCCCCTCCAAAACCACGTGTATTTTTTTGTACCTACAAAGAACCTTAAAATATTATCTTTAAATACTTCTGAAATTAAGGACCATGATAAAAATGTCTAGATAGAAAGGTTGCAGGTTGTTTTTGACTGTCATAAAAATAATATTAAAGGAATGGTGTAATCATGCGGTTAGAAGTCGCGCGATTGTCGAAAAAATAAATACACGTGATCACCATCCCGCCGCCATGTGATATTTGCCAAACCCCCTCCCCCCCTTTCGAGCCTCACGTGATTAACCGATAGAATCCCGGTGGCCCTCTGTAGGGCCGGGGTGGCGCCACCGTCAAGCCCCGCTGGCCCTCTAGAGGGTCGCGCGGTCGTGCTGTTAAATCATCATTATTGCTTCTAAATGAGGGCTAATATCGTCTTTTGAGCATTTCACTGTAAGGGCTTTTTTTTTGGGTTGTCGAACTGTCTTGTTCCACGACATACCGGTGGCGCCACCCCGGCCCTACAGAGGGCCACCGGGATTCTATCGGTTAATGGACGGCCCCTGTCTAAAATACATTCAAAGTCTCATCCCAAGTAGTAAAACGAAAACTCGGGAATTAATACATATTTCAAATATAAATTACATTTAGTGCCATTATATTATTATCCTTTACATACACTTGTGAAGCCGGTCAATATTATACGAAACATGAATTTTCAAGCGTTTTTGTACCATGGGGTATCGTGTTACCCAGTAACTGGGTTGTGGAGGTCAGATGGGCAGTCGCTCGTATTCAGCTGCATCCGGTTAGACTACAAGCCAACCCCAACATAGTTGGGACAAGACTGGACAGATGATAAAGTATGGTGATCTGTCACCTTGCAAATGAAAGTGCCTGGTACCTTAGTGTCTTCGTGGCACTATTTAGTGCCATATAGTGTCAGCCGACAGTCGCAACCTGTGACGCTCTCGTGCGTCGATATTTGGCAGTTTTTAGAGGATCCACCTCACAGCACGGACCTGGAAGACGAAAGAAACATGTTAGTCAATGAAAAAAAGAGTCCGTGGAGCTTCTTGCCTACTCTTCTCCATAGGTACCTACTACGCTTTGGAATGGGCAACAAACTTCATCTTTTCGACTCTTTAATAATTCAAAACTGCCTGTAAATAGTTTAACTGAAATAATTGCTTTGAATTTAAGTTAGACAAGTAACAGATTGTAACTTTCATATGAGATTTGAAGTTAGTTCAGATATGGTTTGCTTATTATATTTAGATCATTTTTAAACCGTGTGTGGAGCAACTATTATTGTCAAATTGACCTGCCCTGCAAATGATTATGGTACGGGCCCTTCCCGTATAGGAAGAGCAATGGTCAATCCAGGGTGCTGTCAGGCTCTAAGTCACGTCTGTCGGGTCCTGTGGCCCCTAGAGAGGCCACCGAGCCGCTAGAGCTGCTCTACTCATCGTTACAGGAAGAGCACTAGTCTATCCTGAGTGCTGTCTGGCTCTAGGTCGCGTCTGTCGACTCCAGTGGCCCCTAGAGACATCCTCGAGGCGCTAGAGACGCTCCTGAGCCGCTAGAGGTGCTCTACTCACCGTTATAGGAAGAGCACTGCTCTATCCTGTGTGCTGTCAGGCTCTAGATCGCGTCTGTCGGCTCCAGTGGGCCCTAGAGACACCCTCGAGGTGCTAGAGTGGCTCCTGAGCCGCTAGAGGTGCTCTACTCACCGTTATAGGAAGAGCACTGGTCTATCCTGCGTGCTGTCAGGCTCTAGATCGCGTCTGTCGGCTCCTGTGGGCGCTAGAGAGGCCCCCGAACCGCTAGAGGTGCTCTTCCGTTCTGTCTCGCGCGCTGTTTCTTTGGCTGTGAGGCGTTCAGAGCCGCCGCTGGAGCCTCCGCTGCCGGAGACTACGGATTCTTCGCGGTTGTAGCTGAAATGTAAAATAAATATTAATAAGTCAATATTTTAGATAGGTAAATTCCAATTTCTATTCGATGTTTGGTAAAGGGGAACCATAAGTTGTACAAGCATAAGCTTGTTGTTAAGCTCCACATTTTAGCGAGCAATACACACACACACACACACACCCTCACACTCACCCGCACACACACACCCTCACCCACTCACACACAACCTCACCCACACACACACACCCACACATACCCCCCCACACACACACCCCCCCACACACACCCACACATACCCCCCCCACACACACACTCACACCCATACCCTCACCCCCCCACACACACACACCCTAATCTCCACACACACACACACACCTCCCCCCACACACCCACACACACACCTCCCCACACACACCCACATCTCCCCCCCACACACACACCCACATCTCCCCCTCCACACAACAGACACCCCCACACCTCCCCCCACACACACGCACACACCCAATAACCAACACAAACATTTTTATAATGAAAAGTCATTTATTCAAACTAGGCTGAGAATCAGTCCTTTCTGAACGTCAAAATTACAATCTGTAAATCTGTCTGTTACGTTAGCAACTTCTGATTGCCGATGTGTGTCACACATGCAAACTATTTCCATACTTTTGTGCAAATTACAGGCGTGTTGTATTTCTTTCTGGCTTTCCGAGCTGATTTTTTAATCTTCAGGAAACGTTAGAACTGAAGAATAAATGTGACGGTTTGACAACTTTTGCATAGAAGATATGTCAAATTGCCTAAATATGGCGCTCTTTACATAAAAGTTCTCTGACAATTGAAAAATCGGCCCATTGTATGTTCAGACGGAATCTTGTAAGTAAGCTAATTTTGAAAAACTTCAAGTTAGTCAAGTTCCATTCTGATGACAATACATTAATTTGGCAGAGATAACCTGATACAGCAACCATAACTGTCTTGATATTTTTTTTTGTATAATAATATGTGGTTATTTTCACACGTCTTCGGATTTCAACGTTTGGAACTTGGCCTACTAGCTTTATGCCAAGCCTGGAATACTTTATGGCACAGGATCGTGGGGATTGGAACAAGCAAAGAGAGTCGTATGCCCAGTAGTGGGTAGAGTGGTTATTATTTTCCCTAAATAATAGTAGATTGTTATACAAGGGGCTAAAATTACCCATTATATACGAGGTACTTTTAGAAACCGAGTTATAATGGGTTTTTGGTGTCGCGTGTTACACTCTAATTTCCACTACGATTGCGAGAAAATAAAATAATCCAATACAATATTAAAAATAAATTACTGTAGGATTAATATTATTAAAACATTTCTGAACGATAAAGAACTTTGTTTCAGAACGAATGAATGTGTGAGTGAAAGAGAAGGAATGAATGACCGAAAGAAAAAGATGGTTAGGCAGAGTGCATTTTTATGTCGAAGGTGAAAATAAAACAGTAATTAAAGTGTAAGATTGTTTTTTTCTGGATATCCCAACTCTACATTACTGTCACCAATTCAATTTGTAAGTAAAGAAAAATGCTAAAGATTTCGCGCCAATGTCTTTTTTCTTTTTTTTCTGTTGCCGCAACGCAATGCACGCATTCTACCAAAGAGATAGCCGCTTTGAGTTCAATTTTCAAAAAAAAAATGTTCTTTTTATGAAATAGTAATAAGTCGAGTCTTTATTCATGATTATTCTACTTATGAATAAATAACTTTTTTCCCCTAGAGAAAAATATGCTATTTTATCCCCGCTCTGGTACGCTAAAATGATGGACTTTCTGAGCAAAAGGAGTGAAAACAAAATTTAGTTTACTTACCCATATACAGTATGTTCACTGTTGAGACAGGAGGAGTACTTGAAAGGTATAGGCTGGTAGCCGTACGAGCCGGCGTACGGCATGTATCCGGGGCCCATAATGCTGTAACAAATAAAATTTAAGTTAGAAATTTATTTCAAATAAACCAATTACAGGCACTTTTGAATTGTCATGGGGTCGGTCAGTCAGAAAGATGAAGCTAGTTGCTCATCCCAAAGCGTTGTAGGTACCTATGGAGAAGAATGAACAAAATCCACGGACCATACGGACGGAAATCAAACTATGGTTACAAAATATTGGTTACATCATTCATGATCAAATTATACATGTGAGAACGATCAACATCATTATGAAGAACTTATACTACGAGACCAACTCCGAAATGGAGAATAACAAATCTACTGTACCATAAAACATTTTTACAAAAAAACAACCGACTTCCAAAACAAACACAAAAAAACGTGAAAAATAACTATAATTTCGGAAGTCGGTGTCTTTGGTTGTGTATTTTCGTGTTTGGCCACCGACTTCCGAAATTAAAGTAATTTTTCACGTGTTTTTGTATTTTTTTTAGAAGTCGATTTTTTGTTTTGTATTTTATTTTACACTTTTTAGTTGTGGTACCTGCCCCACACACTTTCATAAACCACTACTTGATATGTAAATAACCGTGACAGGAAATTATTAAAACATCATCAATATAAACTAAGTGGAAAAAATACGCAGTATTAAGGATAACTCAAAAACTACTGCTCAAAACTTGATCAAATTTAAATGGGACCACATGTGAAGCACCAGCTTTCAAATAAAAAAAGAATCATCCAAATCGGTTCACCCAGAAAAAAGTTACGAGCTAAATCACATTTAAAAAAAAGTACTGCTGAATTGAGGACCACCTCCTTTTTTGGAAGTCGGTTAAAAATACGGCCAATGAATCATTACAGGTCTGAATACAGGCTCTCCGATCTTTCGCGCACGTTCTCTCTCTCACTCACACTCGCCTCAAGTCACTCTTTGGTTCCTACAAATTCGCACCTTCGGTAGGACAACGGCATAACTGACAAAAAAACTAAAAATGACTTAAGTATGCCAAAGTGCTTTAAAAAGTCCCTTTTATCCGGAGGGACAAAGACCCGTATCAATATCAGCTTAATGCCGCCAGAGGGCAACAGTGCCTTTGTCTCAAAAATCTAAAAAATTACTTAAGTATGCCAAAGTGCTTTAAAAAGTCCCTTTTATCCGGAGGAACAAAGACCCGTAACAATATCAGCTTAATGCCGCCAGAGGGCAACAGTGTCTTTGTCTCAAAAGTCGTAAAAATTACTTAAGTATGCCAAAGTGCTTTAAAAAGTCCCTTTTATCCGTAGGAACAAAGACCCGTATCAATATCAGCTTAATGCCGCCAGAGGGCAACAGTGCCTTTTTCGTATTGGTGCATTTTTTTGACTATCTTGGCGCGACAAGATCTTAAAATGACTCGTGTAAAATCACTAAAAGTGCAGTTATGCCGTTGTCCTACCGAAAGTGCGAAATTTTATTGGCCAATGAACCATGGCCGGTCCGGACTTCGCGCAGAAGACTGCGCAGCCTTCTGCGCAAAGTTCGGACCGGCCACGATTCATCGGTCGTATTGTACAATTTTGTTCACATAAATCAACAAAAGCAGCTGTTTTATTTTCGCGATTTCTGTATTAGATCTTTGACAGTCGTTATGAGTAGTCAGAAGCCTGAAAATCTGACAAGCAAGTCTTACCGTGTGATATCGAGTTACAGTCCGCGAGGTCTAAGCTGAGCTTTGCATTTGTGTGAAGTGCGCGGCGGAGTTGCGTCGCGCGAGGGACGCGCCGCGCCTCAGGCCGGTTGCCAAAAACCAGTATAAACCGGTTTAAACCAAGTAAAGGGCGCGTCGCGCTCTAGGCCGACGTCACGCCTACACTATCTCTATGCGCACTCACACAAATACAAAACTCAGCTTTGACCTCGCGGTCTGTACCCAATAACCGGGTTGTGGAGGTCAGATAACCTGTCGCTCCACGTCAAGCACTGGTAATTCAGCTGCATCCGGTTAGACTAGAAGCCGACCCCACCATAGTTGGCAGACGATGACTGTAACTTACTTGGGGTTAGGAAGCGGTGCCAGCGTGTCGCTGACGAGACTGTCGCTGTCAGCACTGCGCAGGCGCAGCGCGGCCAGCTCCGCGCACAGCTCGCCCGCCACGTAGTAACATTGTTCAGAGAATGTTATCTTGTTCACTGTGTGACGTATGAAACCGGCCTGGGGAGAGAAAAAACATAATTTATTACTATTACATTTTATGACTGCCCTAGTTAACGACTTGAAGTTAGGCAAAACATGCCTTAACCTCATCCAAAATCGTGAAAAAAAAATAGATGCACGATAATTTATACAGAAAAACGTAATGTTACGTTTGAGCATATGGATATAATAACAGCAAAAAGCAAAAAAAAAAAAAGTGCATTAAAATTATGAAAACGATGACGCAATTTTTTGTCTCCGAATTTTATTAATTTACTGGACCTCTCGGAGCTATGACTGACCTCTACCCGCTCGTGTCGGACTGCCGTCCCATCGGACTATGAGAGTGAGGGAGGGGAGAGTGAACCTGTGTCTGCGCACACGCCTGCACTATAATATCTCCTGCATACTTGGCTAGTCTCCGTTCAGATTGGCTGCTGTGACCGAAATTCGGGAGGATATATACCTGTGCCTACCTTCAAAGAATACAGCCTTAATAAAATGCTTACCTTCAGCATATGCGAGGCATATTTCCGTGCGTCCCGTCGGTCCGTGATACCGGCCACGTGCTGAAGGATCCAGTCCACTACGTCAGCCCCAATGAAGGCATTCGGTATGGTTATCTTTAGCCACATACGGTCGCGGATTTCTAAGCCTTGAGGGAAAAAGAAATAAAATTATAGTAACGGGAGCATTTAAGAAAGGCTGTATTTAAACGCCTACCAGAAAAGTAACTATTTTACTACCAAAAATTTCGAAATACTCACCAAATTGTGTCCACCAGAATGGATAAATGCTCACCAAATTGTGTTTCTAAAAGTATTGTAGAAATTAACCTATTTTCCTTTTTTATTTATAAGGCGTCGTCGACGAAGCCCCGCTTAGCGGGGCTCCTACCTCTGGTACTACTTCTGGATGGTTTAAAATAAAATTAATTAGAAGGGGATGGCTGTCCGAATCGGGGTGCCAAAGTCCCAAGCTCGCTTCGCTCGCTCTTGCATCCTATCCCACCCTTGCATTTTGAAGCAAACTTATTTTTGGTGAGCAACCTAAACAAGATTTGGTGAGCATTTATCCATTTTGATACGCAAAAGAATATAAATACAACACGTACAATTATTCTGATGAGTGTATAATTATTTTGGAACTTAAACGTTGTTCTTTAGGCACCTTGGTAAGAGTGGGTTTAATTTATTTGAAGTTAACATATTTTACTTGGTACTTAGTCTTAGGGTCTAAAAATTATTTTGGTGAGCATTTAAATTGTAGCCTTTAGGAATCTGATCTTAAATCAATCTTTATGTAGAAAACATTGTATAGAATAGAATAGAATACTCTTTATTTATGAGTTTTCTTTTTTTTTTTTTTTTGTATATTATTGTCAAGCCAGTTAAAAAAATAACAACACACCCTTCACACGGCTCGGCAGCGGAAGTATTTAAAAAAGGGCCTTATATCCAAGATTTCTCCAGTACTCACCCGACTCTGGCCTCAGCATAGCTCTGACCACAAGCGCCATGTCCATATTAACCGACAGCTGCGGCTCCAATCCTCCGGCAGGTACTGTACTGGCGTCACTGGCGCCCCGCTCTGATACTGATGATACGGGGAGGGCGGAGAGCGAGGGGGGAGGCGGTGGGTATGCCTCGCGTAGGGCTTGGGTGTGGGCTACCCATGCACCTGGTAAAAAAGGGGGTTATTTAGTCAATCCATCTCATGAGGCAGAAAAAGTTAGTTTTTAACCGACTTCCAAAAAAGGAGGAGGTTCTCAATTCGACTGTTTTATTTTATGTGCGTTTGCTCAGAACTTTTGTCAGGGTGAACCGATTTGGATGATTCTTTTTTATTTGAAAGCTGGTGCTTCTCACGTGGCCATATAAATTTGATCAAGTTCTGACTGTAGTTTTTGAGTTATCCTTAATACTGCGTATTTTTTCCACTTAGTTTATATTGATGATGTTTTAATAATTTCCTGTCACTGTTATTTACATATCAAGTAGTGGTTTACGAATGTGTGTCGGGCAGATACCACAACTAAAAATTGAAAAAAAAAAACAACCGACTTCCAAAAAAAAACACAAAAAATCTTGAAAATAACTTTAACTTTGGAAGTCGGTGGCTAAAAACGAAAATACACAACCAAAGACTACCGAAATTAAAGTTATTTTCACGTTTTTTTGTGTTTTATTTGGAAATCGGTTGTTTTTTTTATAAAAAAATTGTTATGCCAAAATCGTTTCTTTTTTCACGTTTATGGTAAACTAAAGTAATGCAACAGCGTTGCAGTTACATTTTCTGTTGCTGGCAACATTTTTTACACGTTAGACCCGTGTTCCCCTAGTTATACCGGAACACGGAGCTTTAGAGGACCAATAAATATTCAGAAAAAAAAATCTGGACACTGTCATCGAGTATGACCATGTAGCAGGCGATTAAACGCAGCCACTGCCCTATGTTATGGCTGAGAAGAAGTGAATGGAGAGCCTTTTGTGCGAGTTTATAAAAATCCAATGATAAGATTAACAGCCAGCTTGTAGAGGCCACTGTCTTTAAAGCTGTTGCTGAAGCCAATCGCCTAGTGTGCGGCGCAATGAGGGCTACCGCGCTTAAGTTCGCCGCTAGAGGCGCTAGTGTAGAGTAAGGTCTCTACATGTCAAAATATGTACTGAACGTTTGCTGTTTGTGGGATTTTTATCACGGATTTTATCGAATGATTCATAATAGCTGTAATGGTTGTGCCATTCTTGATTTATTATGGCTTAAGATTTTAAGTAAAAAGTTAGGATCTAATTTGGTAGCACTTGAAGGAAGAATAAGATTTGTCTGCTTCATGCTTGCCAATTTTAGGAACATTTTATTCTAAATATTATTTTGAAGTTTTAAAATATAACGAAATAAACATAATATGAATATAAGGGTACTTAAACATATCCAAAACATCAAATAAAAGTACTGCAACAGGACCTTACTCGACAGTGGCGCCATCTGGTAAGCACAAAAACGATAGCCCCCATTAGACGGATTTTTTTGAGGAGCTTCATAGGTCCTTGACTAATCAAGTTTTATTCCATTTCTTCCTTATTTTTCCTGATGCCTAATTAACATACACTTGCGTGCAATAAAATCGACCCACCCCGTGAAACAATATAATTCAACAAGGTTTACTAACAATAACCTAAATATTGTATACTAAAACCTTCCTGAAAGTAAGTAGATTACTTTAGTTAAAGAATTATCAAAACTGATTAATAAGTTTATGAAAAAATCACGAACTTACAAACATAGGGGGTCGAATAAAAAACCTCCCTTTCTTGAAGTCCGTTAAAAATCAAGTTAAATTTTCATTAACCGTACAGAAATAAACAAAATTAAACTTTTGTCAACTTCATTGGCAAAAAAAAGTCACGCACTTCATCTGAGCAAAAGTGAGTGATGAGGACATTTGAAGAATCGAGTCGATTTTGTCAAGAATATTGCTTTTATTCAAATATAGTGTATTTGCAAATAGACTGTACCTTACCTACCTTCACACAATATAAATTAATAAATTATATTCATTAAGATATTTGAGATATCGTCTCTCAAATTGAGAGCTCGGGGTGGGCCGATTTTTTTACACGCAAGTATATACATATATACACTGCCGGTCAAAAGTTTGAGACCACTAATAAAAAGCTTTTGTTATGAGTAAATATTTTCAAAATATTGGTGATAAAAAGTAATCTGCACACCTGCGTATTCTATTGTTTATAAAGATTGCCTAAAAGCTTATTCTTTTGTATATAAGCTAAGGAAAGGGCAATAAACAAGCATTGTTTCCAAACTTAAATGTGAGCTGAGGAAGAGCTAGTCCGATAATCGATTGTAAATTTTTTATTACCTCATTACCGCAGCTGACACTTCTTTTATTTTACATCAACTTACAATGCTATTGTTCTAAATTCTTAAAATATTTTTAATGTTTATTTTAACCCGATATTTTCATGGTTATCTACGAATATCCGCAGTTAGTCTGATTTTGTGATTCCTACAGTCAAGACGTCTCAAAAATGGGAAAAGTTTGCGAAATTAGTATTGAAACGCGATCTGCCATCGTTGTTCTCCATAATGAAGGCAAATCTGAACGTGAGATTGCATCTCAACTCAAGTTATCGAAAACTTGTGTGCATCGTACTATTGTGCGGTATAAACAAACTGGCAGTAATCAAGATCGTCCGCGGTCCGGGAGACCAAGAGCTACGACTTCTAGTGAAGACAAATTTATTGTGGTAACCAGCAAGCGAAATAGACGCCTAACAGTCCCAGAAATTCGTGTTGAAATCAACAAATCTCGGGAAAAACCTGTGTCAGTGTCTACAGTGAAAAGACGATTGCGAGACGCCAAATTGTTTGGTCGCGTTGCTGTTCGAAAACTCTTTTAAAACCGCAGAATAAGAAAACACGGTTGCAATGGGCCCTAGCCCATCGAGACTGGACTGAAGAAGATTTCAAAAAAGTACTTTGGAGTGACGAATCTAAATTTGAAATGTTCGGTTCAAAAAGAAGAATTTTCGTTCGACGTTCCGCCGAAGAAAAGATGATGCCACAGTGTGTAGTCCCGACAGTCAAGCATGGTGGCGGATCTGTTATGGTCTGGGGTTGTTTCTCAGGCTATGGGACTGGAAATCTGGTCCAAATTAAAAGAATTATGAAAAAGGAGCAGTATAAAGTAATTTTGGAGAAAAATGCTATTCCCTCCGGACTAAAGTTAATCGACCAAGGATTTATTTTCCAGCAAGATAATGATCCAAAGCACAGTTCAAAATTATGTAGGGGCTATTTAGACGAGAAACAGTCGGAAAAAGTGTTGGAAAACATGACATGGCCACCTCAAAGCCCCGATCTTAACCCTATAGAGCTTTTGTGGGAAGAGCTTGACCGAAACGTTCGGGAACAATGTCCTTCTTCACAGCAGGCCATGTGGAATGCATTAGAAGAAAGCTGGAGGAATATCTCGCAAGAGACTATAAAAAAATGAATTGCTCGCATGCCAAGATTGGTAAAACAGGTCATAAAATGCAAAGGAGGATATTTTGATGAAAAATCTGTATAAACTATCTTGGGTGTGTTTTCTTTAGAACATTGTATTCGTCAAGATTCATGTAATTTTTTTAATTTTAAATCTTGTGTGTAACATGAAAATAAAACCTGTCTTTCATAAAGTTTTAAATATGTTGACTTTTATTTGTTTTCTAAATTTTTTTCTAGTGGTCTCAAACTTTTGACCGGCAGTGTATATATAATAAGTTTAAATTTTATTTTTATTTGTATTTTATATTATTAATTTCCGGTAATGTTTTTAAATTTTTATTTTCATTTGACATTGAGTTGCTTATTTTTATTTGACATTGTATTTATAATTTGATGACATTGTATTTATTTTTATATTGTGATTTGTATTTATCTCGTGTTTGTAATTGTAATACTTGTGATTGTAATATGGGAGAACTTGAAATAAATGGATTTATTTATTATTATTTATATATGTGGCCCTCCTTGCAAAGGACATTTGACAACGAAGCTCAATGATATTTTGGCACAGTCTCTGAAAGATATCGGTATTTTTATTCAACCAATACTTACCAGGATCGATGGGTCTCACTGGCTCAGTCCTGGGGATAGTGAAGTACCCCTTAGGATTGGGGTCCCAGCACTTGGCGACCACTAACTTGATGGGGCCTGGCTTCTGTACCACTTCCCTTAACACCCTCACAGCCTCATCATTTGTCATGTCTTCAAAGTTTACGTCGTTCACCTGGAAATTTTTACAGAAGTTTTTTTAGTTCAAGGAGTGCTGGACACGTTTGCCACATGTCGAATGCATTGTGGGCTAAGACCATCACAACATTGATTCTTACAAACGACCTACGCTTCGCGAAAGACCCAGGCGTGGGTGGGGGGACGAACTTGACGCTTATAGGCGTGATTGGTCCCTATTCGATCGAGTTGAGTGGTGAAACGGAAGTGAGGCCTTTGCCCTGCCGTGGGACAATACAGGCTGATTATTTTATAAGGATATTTTTTTTTAAAGTACATGACGAGATTTATCTCGTGAAATCTACCTTTGTATTTTTTTTGTACACAAATCTTACTTCCTACTAATATTATAAATGTGAAAGTGTGGATGTTTTGATGGTTGTTACTCAATCACGCTAAAACGGCTGAACGAATTTGGATAAAATTTGGCACATGGGTAGACTATGACCTGGATTAGGACATAGGATACTTTTTATCCCTATATTCCCACGGGATCGAGATTTCTGCGGGTGAAACCGCGGGGCGCAGCTAGTAATTAAATAAATAAATCTGCACAATATACTATTTATGTATTACTGCATTCTGCCCGCGGCTTCGCCCGCGTGGATGTCGGAAATTATCCCACGGGAACGTGCTACCGGGACAAAAAGTAGCCTATGTCCTTCCCCAGGATGCCACCTATATCCTTGCCAAATTTTATCAAAATCCGTTCAGTGGCTTAGGCGTAAAAGGTAACATACAGACAGAGTTACTTTCGAATCCTATCCTATCCTACTAATATTATAAATGTAAAAGTTTGTGAGGAAGGATGGAAGGATGTTTATTACTCTTTCACGCAAAAACTACTGAACGGATTTGGATGGAATTTGGAACACAAACAGTTTATAACCTGGATTAACACATACAATACTTTTTATCCCGGTAGTACGTTCCCGTGGCATAATTTCCGACCTCCACGCGGACGAAGCCGCGGGCAAAAGCAAGTTTATAATATTAGTATGGATTATGTTGATGTAGCAAGTATGCAATTATTGTACACAGACAACCCAAAAAAATTATCTTCTCTTTCAGTCCAACCAAAGGATCTGTAAGAAATGGCCTTGTGTGTGAAGACTGCCCATTGTTCACTAGTTTTAAATATGTTAGTCTTATTTGTTTTATGTGCTGTACATTATATTGTTGAATAAATGAATATGCTGAGAACTGTTCTATTGCACGCCTCATCAGCGACGCGCGTGAGGTAGTGCTCTACTCTCGCCTTACAAAGAACAAGTAATTCCTTGCGCTAAAAATGTCACTATTTACTTCATATCGCACTTGTAGAATAATATTCACACACAAACGTCAAGAAAAAACACTAGTTTCAACACTCATGTTATTTTCAAAAGACATTTTGCTATTTAAAATAATGAAAAAACTGTTTAAAAAAGTTATTATGTGGACGTCCGTGTGTCTGTATGTATGGATCCTGGTGTGGTCACGATAAGTCCCGAAAAATGTAACTAATCCAGTCCATTTTTTTTTAAACGCTTCAGGGTTATCGAAACCTAAGTCCTTTCGAAAATCACGGTCTAATTCAATGTAGTTTAATTATAATTAGTAATATAAAAATACGACTGGCCATTTCGTTCCTTGGATTTTTTTATAGAATCGAATGAGATTATGAGACTTATGGTTTTTTTTTTAAATATTTTGCCAAATCAACAACATCGTCTTTTCTCAAATGTTGGGGTCACCTTCCAGTGTAACAGAATGTAGCTAAATACCAGTATTTTACATGGAGGTACTGGGTATCACAATACCCTTTAGTAGATTGGTATAATGTTGCTACATATTATGAACAAATACAGTTCTCAAATGCTCCAGCAATCTAACTCACAACTTCAGACCAAATTAAATATTTATTTGGTTATACAATTGAATCTATCATTTTGTAGTGAATTGTAGTCAGCGGGGAAATTGCGTAACACACTAACAGTAGGAATGGCTTTCCTGTTGACAGTTCAACAACATTCATTGCGTTATTTACGTTGTTGAGCAGACAAATTTTTCAAACATATCAAGCAATTGCTTAGCAATAGGCTTCAAAATTATTCAGATTCTACGCAATTAGGGTGCTGGTTGATCGTAGGAGCATCTGAGCCCTAAGGATAAGTCATAGACAAAGCATTGATTTAAACATTGAAGTTGAAGCAATTTGTCCGCTCCAAAGCTTAGATCTCTCTCTAGAACAAGCAAGAAACTCCATAGACACAATTTTAAATATAAACTGCAAATGTGTGGTAGATACCTGGGATTTTAAGCCAACACTTAGTAATATTTATATCACATAATATCACCCTTGTAATCTCCAAGGGTTAAGCAGAGGTGTACCTATGACAGGGTGGCGATTTAGTCACCTACATCTGTCAAGGGGGTGATTCTCCGTGTACATTTAAACAACCTTCGCTACTAAACTCTTATCCAATTCATAATAAAAAAAAGAAAAACCTATACAACAGTAGACTTTTTTGATGCAGGTTTGTTATTTTTTTACAATTTGTGTATGAGTTCATAGTGAAAGTTGTTTAGAATGATGTGTAGAATCACCCTCTTGACAGATGCAGGTAACTAAATCGCCACCCTTTATAGTTCACCAACATTTCGCCAGTTACGTTACAAAGTAATACTCGAATATTATACAGTTGATTCATACTCTGTTTACATGGAATGAAAGACAATTGACAAACTTATTAAGACTTTGTTTTGATTGAAACTCTCATAACAATTTTTATTACCGTTTCGTTCAGTGTTGTTATGAGTAATCCTTACAAGTGCACATTATTATCTTGAATTAATCTCTTCTGATTACGTTTAGTTTGATTATGTCAAAAGGGTATGATTGATTATGCTACAGCAGTGGCCAAAATGTCTGGTAACTTGTCGATATTGATATAATACTAGTTAATTGGGTTGTGATCAAATGGCAGGTGTTGAAGTTTGAATTTAGTCTCAACTGGTTAATAAAAATGGATGCTGATCAACAGCGCAAAGTTAGAAATGGCTGGGCATACGATCATGTGGGTGGGATTTTTAATAAAAACTGCTTGTGAATATCCACCAAATTATTCCTTAAGGCTCCTATAAACAGGCGCGACACAAAGGCATCGCCTGTCAAACAACGAGCGGTGCCTTTGTGTCGCTTGCGATTCGATTTGCCTGTTTGAAGGAGCCTTTAATTCCCTTTAACTGCATGAATTATTGGTGGAAGGTGGGTTAACAGAAAATAAAACAGTATATAAATTGATAATTGATGTTAATAAACCTGACCATGTCTGCAATGGCTCGTTTAAGACAATTTGGAAGAGGAGAAACCTGTCTGTCTCTGATAACATGAGTGTGAAAATCTCCTGAAAATTCCTTATTGCCCATGCATTCACAAAATGAATCAAAAACTCTATTGATTGAAATAGGCATTTCAGTATTGATTTCTTTGGCAAAATAAATAGTAGCAGTAACAAATGACTTGTTTTTAACTTAAGTAGCAACGAAATAACAAACATACCTGTAAAATCATGTCTCCTGGCTCTATCCTGCCGTCCAGAGCCACAGCACCACCCTTCATGATGCTTCCAACATATATTCCACCATCACCACCCTTATTTGACTGCCCCACTATTGAAATGCCCAAGAAATTGACCGTATCCATGTTCAGAGTCACCGTTATAATATGCATAGACATTGTAGAGTCCGTAATTGACGAGTACGAAGAAGTTCGAGACATGACTTGCGGCCTCTTTCGCCGCCTCTGTGGTCTTTTACGAGAACTCACTTGCAGGTGAGAAACACTGCTGCATTCAGTTAAGGCTCTGTCCACAGACGCGTTAGTGTGCCGTCCAGTTGTCGTGGTGATTTCTGACTGGCTGTCGAACAGGCTGGTAGAGTCTAAGTCAGAACTTAGCACGGAAGCAGTCTCGTATTCCAAACCATGGTTCCCGTACTTTGAGTGGCCGTTTATCCGTAAGCCGCGGTATTTATACTTATCACAGGATGCTCGATGGCCAGGCCGCGAGCTGATGGTGCTGTCCGTGTCCGTACAGGTGTCTCGGGTGACAGGAGCCGGAGCACCATGGGTTTGTTTGCCTTTACCAGCATTGCTATCAGTACACTGCGAAGCGCCATCGGAAGGGTTCGAGCCTTCCGCAGACACTAGCCACGACACAACACGACCGTTAAAACACGGCAAATGAGCGTTATCGTCAACAATTTCCTCTTTAACAACACCAAAATCATCGTCCATAGATTTGAAGAAAAACTTATAGTTCGGTCGGTTCAACTGGTTTTTGAAGTCCAACAACGTCACTTTCTCCGGTGAGATCGGAATTTTCACTAAATACGGGGTCTCCTCATCGTCTATGTAATAAATAACTTTCGTCTCCTCCATTTTTAATGCATTTATTTATTGAATATCAACACCCTTACGATCTATAAATATCGGTCGCCATCACAAATATGGCGATAAATATAGTACCGCTATCCGACACTACGGAGCGCCACTGTCTGTTTCTTTATCAAAACGTTCGGATACACACGCCTAAGTGCCAAAAGTCCAAAAAACCGATTGAGAATACTTTGAGAGCCACTGACTATTCTACTACAATTTGTTACTTTTATTTCATCTGTGGCGTTTGTTTATTAATTTTTGAATTCAAAATAGTCGTTGTTTGTTGTCGAAAGTTTTATTTCTTCAGTTTTATTACAAAATCGTAATAATATTACCAAAAATGGGTTCAGAAACTAAAGAAACTTGGTTTTTGGACATTGTCCAAAAACTGGACAACTTTTGCAAACGAGTGGACGGTAATTAACAGTATAAACTACATAATGTTCTAACGATAGTTATTTTGCATATTTCTCATTTTATTCTCAAATAATTACAGAAAAGATCGAAAAAGAGCAACAACAAATGAAAGCATGTAAGAAGAAGACTGAATTAGAGACGAAACTGGCACAAGAAATGAAACTAAATGTGAGTTCAACTTATTCATAATCTTTTGTGTCACATCTCCCTCCCCTAATGGTACTATTTTCATCTTTCTTCATCTTTTCCCCATGGCTATCTAAAAAATCAGAGAGACACAGGACAGCCAGCCTTAAAGCAACTGTTACCAAACCAAATAAATATAATACAAGAAGTGTAAGAGAAAATAGACTAGTTCAACCGAAAATAACAAATTATTTTGGGAAAAGAATTACAAGATATTTAGTACCAAAGGTATTTAATAAAATAGGCATGTTAAGAAAAAACCCTAAGTTAAGTAAAGGTATGTTGAAATCTAAATTAAGGAGTTTATTTCTCGATTGCAAGGAATCGGCCTGTAACGAGAAATAAATTCACACCGTGTAGTATTACTATGTATTATTAAAATTGTTAGTAAGTAGTTTTAAGGTAAGTTTTTAACTATAGATATATTTTTTTAAATTATGTATTATATAACAAGCGCTTCTCGCCATCAAACTATAAAGTTTGGCGAGTAAAATTATAAGAACATAAATGATGAACATGATTGTGATATTAACAAATAAAAAAAACAGTGATTATACATACATACATAAACTCACGCCTTCTTCACGTGGAGGTAGGATTATATTTTGTTATTGATTATTTATGTATTTTTATAAGCAGTAGCATACAGCAGTCCACAGATAGACATAGGCCAACCATAGGCAAGCTCGGTTGGAGTGTAGCCCTAGGGGTGCTATGGAGCGAGGACTTGTCGACTTCGCCTACGTGCGTCGTAGGGCCATGCTTTTCAAGACCTAAATGGTTTCTATGGTCAAGATTAACCAAATACTGCAATAAAAGTGGTAGACTTTAGTTTGTTTTTTTTTCAGAGTAGTCCCATACAAATATTTTATTTTTTGTTCTTTTTGCTGCTCATTGTGCCCCTAAGCGTATACTGCAACTCCTACTAAATCGTCCCTAAAGGTACTATTTGAAAGCGAGCTGCCTACTGCAACTGCCGAAAGCACGTGCAGTGAGTGCATGCAATCGACAAGCTACAAGGTGTTATTATGATACACTGCCGACAGCCGCTGCACGTGCTGTCAGCAGTTGCAGTTGGCAGTTCGGTTCCAAATAGTACATTAAGACGACCCACTGACCGCAAGCTCTCTAATGGCACGCTAGCTAGTCCTTTCGATATTGTAAAACCATATTGAATCCTTACTACACGAATGCTAAATTATACAATGTACCCTATAGTTGGGGCCCTGGCAAAAGTTGATAGTTATTAATCCCAAGTATTTAAATATATCAATTAAACCATTTACAAGCACTTTTGAACTGTCAAGGATTCGGTCAGTAAGCAAAAGAAATATGGAGCAGAAGGGGCCACAAACTCCATGGATGCTCTTTAAATCAAAATATTGTAATTTCAAGCTCAAATTCAATGCATTTATTTCAAACAAACCAATCACAGGCACTTTTGAATTGTCGACGAGTCGGTCAGTCAGAAAAATGAAGCTAGTTGCCCATTCCAAAGCTTAGTAGGTACCTATGGAGAAGAAAGGGCAAGAAACTCTACGGACACTCTTTCAAAGCAGAGTTACAAAAGATTAGTTACATCAGTCATGTTGAAATTATACATGTGAGAACGATGCAGAATGTTAAAAGGGTCCGTAATAAAAAGACAAAAACAATTCACATATTAAGTAAATTAAACAATTTTTATAACACCCGAGGCAGGACTCAAACTCATTTCTTTTTGTAATCCCCAGAATGAGCTAAACGAGCGCCTAGCAGAGCTGTCCCGCCGCGGCAGTGAGCTGGACCGAGTGTGCGCCACCTTCGAGTCGCACCTCACCATCGCGGACAGTGACAGAAACAGATTGGATAATGCCAAGTTAGTACCGATGAGAAGTTTGTTATTAAATAGAAGCTGTTGTTCAATAAGTCTGTGTGCAGAAGAATCAGGAGCTTCAATCAATTAATGTGGCTAGTCGGCTTCAAGTCTAACCAGATGCAGCTGAATACCAGTATTTTACATGGAGCGACTGCCTATCTGACTAGAAAAAACTAGAAGCCTGTATTTCTAGTAACCAAGCAAGCATTGTATAAACACGGTATATTTCAAATTTCATTCAATTTGAACCAGTAGTTTAAGAATTAGAACTAGTCAAAGTTCTTAATTTTGTCACTCACTGACTGACCGATCATCAAAACTCTAAGGCACTTCTAGTAGACATAGAAGCTTCAAATTTTTAATGCAATTAGTTTTTAGTGTATAAATCAAGCAAAAACTAAAATATTTTGCAATTTCAGTCCAGGATCTCACAACATTTTACGGTAGAAGAACTGAGTTGCGAGACTTGTTTTTTTTACAAGTTTCGTTTTTGGTGGCATTACAATCTATACAAGTCAGAAAGAGATACCAAAAGAGATACGTATCACACTCCACTCTCCCAGTTTTTCGATGTCGTTATCCATGTACATAGAAATTGCCACTAAGGCGCTTACATATCAAATTGAATACTACAAGGTCATTTTTTGCATATAATGTTTGCAAGAACAAGTTATCGTTTGTAACTTGTATATGTAACATTCTGTATTTTATTAAGCCGGTGATCCAAATGATTCAAATGATCCAATGACCGTTACTAAACGAAAATATAAAATTTTACTCAGCTGAAATAAAAATAAATACACGGCTTTTTGCAATAGAATTTAGGATTATGGTGCTTTGAGCCATCTTTTGAGGTCATGATGATGGGTAATTATTTACATTATAACATAAGTTCTATTGCAAAAAAGTCGTGCATTTTTTTTAGTTGGTGTGTAAAATTTTATATTTTCTTTTAGTAACGGTTTGTCTTTAAAGGTGCGAAATGTTCCAATTGCAATAATAATATACTTTGCCCACGCTTAATTAAGCATGGGGTACTCCGTCTTGGTTCGATTCCCAAGTTGTTATTGGCAAACTAGTATTGTGCTTTTCCATAAGCATTTTCTCTGTAGGAGCACGGAGTCGGGCTTTGTGGCCAATTTATGGCAATGGACTCGCCTCTTATTAACAAGGACAACATGAATGGCAAAAAGTGGGTGTACTATACTTTCTATGCCTCATTTTTTTTTTATTGTAAGGAAAGGAAAGCGGTGGATGTGTTCCACAAACTAATCAATATATTTTATCTGTTACAGAGAAACATACCAGCTAGCTAAGGAGCTGACTGGCATCAGATGGGATTTCAGTGCACCTCCTAATATGGCCAAAGGATGTATCCTTTTTTAAAGTTTTTTTACTATGCCTATTTAAGCCATTTCTTTAAGGATCTTTTCTTAATAATAACACCACTACTGGGTAAATAAATTGATCGACCATCACCCATTACATCATGACCATTATCCTACTAGGGTTATGAAGATTGGGCGGAGCACCGCCGTGTCCTCGTGGCGGCGATCTCTCGCGTCCGGCCCTGATTCAGGCCATGGTACAGAGCGAGAAGGAATGGGAAGCCGTCACCTCCTACTGCGAAGCAGTAATGCTCGCGAAGGAGGAGGCGGAGCGCGAGAGGGAGAGGCAATCGTTGCGTCCTCACGCCCCTAGTCGCCGCAGGAGGAGACATCCTGGGCGTCGGGAGTCGATTGCCGACTCCCGGCCGCCGTAGGCGCGGGCTTGCAGACGGCAAGCAATGGGCAGGTCGCCGTCCGGTAAGGACCAGGCCCGGGTCGACGGCGCGTCGTGTTCCACGCGCGCCTCAAAGTCATGTCAGCATAATTGACGGAGTCCGAATGGGCCGATGCCTGCCGGGGTCGCGGATTGTTCGAAAGAGTTACCGTGGCCCTGGCGCACAGGCAACTGAAGGAACACGGGTGGGTGTTAGTCAGTAAGTGTCTGACGGAGAGCGGGAGAGGTCATTTGATGATTTCCCACCCAAAAAAAAAGAAAAAAGGGTTATGAAGAACCTGCAGATAAGTTGACTGCCTTGTGTTGACTTCCCAACCCCCTTAATTCCTCCTAAAGCGGCTTCTACTCACGGAATTTAGCGATATTCCTATCTCCTTGTACATTTTACATGAAGTCATGCGTGGTAGAATCTACATACAGCGGCAACCGGTCATGCCGCGACTTCTGTAGGTACAGTCAAATTCAAACGCACATTACTACGTAAATCTCCCTTACCGGTGCGACATAAAGGCACTCGCGCTGTCAGTATCAAATTGTTACCACTGATTTGTGGTTGATTGCACAGAATTTTTATCTCACGAAGCGATGCGCGCTTTACTTGTAACCAAGTGTGCTAACATGCTGTGAACGTGCGCGTGAAGACGAGTAGCGACAGCACATACCCAGTACTTCCAACTTCGCCATTGTCACGGACGGTACTGAGAGCTCCTGCGCTTACACACACACACACAGCGTGTTTGTACACTTGGTTACCACAAGTAAAGCGCGCGCCGCTTCACGAGTGAGATAAAAACACACTCAAACAGCTATTAGCTATGTGTAATATTTAAGGACAGTAACAAATAATAAAAGGTAAAAAAATCCAGCACCCTAATTGTGTAACACACTATCAATCACAATCTGAATCATTTTGAGGCCTATTGCTAATCCATTGCTTCTTAAGTTCAAAAAAATTGTATGCTCAACCACATAAATAACGCAATGAATGTTGTTGAACTGTCAAAATGAAATCCATTCCTACTGTTAGTGTGTTACGCAATTACCCCGCAGGTTTGCCTAGTCCTCTATATTGTGATGCCATCTGTACACTGGCCAGCAGCTAAATTTTCTTTTTAATAACCACTCCATCAATATTTACTCTATAAATCCGTAACTCCCAAAACAGATATAAAAAGTGAATCCCGCAAGCTGTTGCAGCCGATAGAACTGGACATGTCTAGCGGGGCCGACAGCGGAGCCCTATGGACGTTACTGCAGTCCACTGCAGCACCTGGCTGGCCATTTACCGTGGATAAAGAAAATAGGCCTGCAAATGAGGCTGACAAGTTGAAACAAGATGTTTAAATATTACCAATGTGTGTGACGGTATTATTGTGGACGTCCATAAAATACATCGAAATACGTGCACGTTGTGGACGGAAATTTAAAAGCGTCATCATACATTTCTATACATATTACTTCCTTATGTTATCGTGATGCCGTGACGTGGACATGGACGTGTCCACGATAATATTGTCATATGTTAGAAGTTATAAAAGTGCACAATAGATTTTTATATGACCATGAATAATAAGTAGGGGTGCATCTGATACCGATATATCGGCGATATTTTGAGTGTTTCGATACCTCGGTATCGACGATATTTATTTGCTGATACACTGATACATTTCAAATTTCGATCGTTTGAAAAACCTAAGTAAACGCGCGGTGATAAACTGTAAGTCAAGTGCAGACGAGGCACGATTTATGCTCGGGGAATCCCTGAATTTTATTTCGTTCCTTTTTAGACTCGCTCGCCTTACACACCTAACTCATGTATTACCTACGCTTGTTGCTTTTGTAAAGTTCCTAGTATAGAGAAGTTCTTTAAACCATTTCTCTCAATTTGACTTCTAAACAAAACACTACAAAGTGAAAAATAACTTTAATTTCGGAAGTTGGTGGCAAAAAAAAAACAAAATACAAAACCAAAGACATCAACTTCAGAAATTAAAGTTATTGTTCACTTTGTAGTGTTTTTTTTTTTGGAATACGCTTTTTTTTTTTTTAAATCACCCGCCACTTCCTTTGTTAATAGTATACCACTACTTGCTATGTAAATAATAGTGACAGGAAATTATCATAACATCATCAATATACACTAAGTAAAAAAATACGTATTATTGAAGCTAACTGAAAAACTACCGAAGCAAAGCTAATACATTTTATAAGGGACCACCCCTATCTATTAAAAAAAGAATTTTCGATATTGATCCACCAAACATACAAAAAAAAACATACCTCCTCCTTTTTGAAGTCGGTTAAAAATTTTGAAATAAGAAGTCCATATACATATATGTATCTCCGATCGCCTAGTATATCAAGAGAAGCAGATCCTCTCGGTTTCTGTCGCATTGAGGTTTTGTATTCCAACTTAAAAAGATTGGCGCAAAAGTACTTTAGTTTCCAAATGAGTTTTGTCACATCCGAGAAACTATTTTCTACAGCAAGCCTCATTCAAACAGACTTGCGAAATCACCTTTCTCCGCATAACTTGAGAATTATTTGATTCCTCAATAAAAGTCTTGTTAATGTTAACTGTGAATATTTTTGTGATTGTAAGTTCATTAAATATTATTTAATAATTAATTTGTTATTACGCACCTGACCTCTCTGAAGAACATCACCAATAAGGGCACTATATGTCCCCCTAGGGCGACTCGTCCCGGCGTTTCCATTTTTCTCGTGTATGACCAGATGTATGAACGTAAACGAGGCAAAAGGATCGTAGCAGGTGGCGTTCTGTAGTTTCTGCCTACCCCCATGGGAAGAAGGCGTGATTTTATGTATATACTAGCTGCTGCCCGCGGCTTCGCCCACGTGGTGATGCCGGTACAAAAAGTAGCCTATGTTACTCCTTATAACATCAGCTATATGCCAGTGAAAGTCCCGTCAAAATCGGTCCAGCTGTTTCGGAGATTACCCGGAACAAACAGACAGATAAAAATGTAAAAAATTGGTATTTTATTATAAGTCCCGTATATACTTTCATACGCATTTAATAAAAAGCTGTTATTTTAACATTACAAGCAGACACTTTAATTTTATTTATTTGTATAGATTTTATGTAATTTGTTATTTTTAATAGTCAGGCCTTTTAACGATATACGTATTCATTAATATCGGTATTGGTATCGGCCGGCCTAGGTGCGTATCGATGCATCCCTAGTATTTCCTAGAAATAAGCTATTTCTGTTTTGCATGATGTAATATTAAGTAATTAATTAAAATACTACCTTAATTGTAAAATGTTAATTAAAATACTAATACTTATTTGAAGTTTTTAGTTGTTTGAATACTTTTACTTGGCATCAGCCCGGGCCAGCCCTGACTACAACCATGCTAACTGGGTCGCAAATGAAATGAAATGTTTATTTATATACTAGCTTTTGCCCGCGGCTTCGCCTGCGTGCAGGTCGGAAATTATCCCACGGGAACGTCCTACCGTGATAAAAAGTATCCTACGTGTTAATCCAGGTTATAAACTATCTGTGTTCCAAATTCGATCCAAATCCGTTCAGTAGTTTTTGCGTGAAAGAGTAACAAACATCCATCCATCCATCCTCACAAACTTCCACATTTATAATATTAGTAGGATGTAGATCTTTTAAGACACTTACACGTCAATATTTTAAAACTAGCTGGCTCCGGCTTTTCCTAGCCGACTGATCCCTGAGAAGAAATGCTGAAACAAACTCAGAGGTCGTGGTCTCATTTAAAGTACAAACATTATAGTATTAGGTTTTTATGTGAGTCTAACGATGCAGGGCCATGTCTGAGGCCTTTTGAAGAAAGAGTCATTGCAGTTTTGAGTAGACCTGTCCCAACAGACGGCATGCATCAGTCATCGTGTAGCTCAACGCTATTTTAGAGAGCTCAACGATTCGTCACATGGCGCTACCAGATCTGCAGGACATTTATCCTCATTATCATTATTTCGACCGGTTCTGTGCTTCCCGCATCCAGCGGATTCCTGCGGTCTTTACCAGGTCATCGATCCACCTTGTGGGAGGTCTTCCAACGCTATGTCTTCCGGTACGCGGTCGCCACTCCAGAATCTTTTGGCCCCGTCGACCATCTGTTCTGCGAGAAATGTGCCCTGCAGGACATTTGCGTAAGCCATAAACAAAATACTTAAAACCGCCAGACAAGTCATGTATTCAATCTAGCCTGCATGGTACTAATATTTCACTCAGTTTTCTCTTTAAATGTCATCAAAAATTATAAAACATTTGTTACCGTGGCTTGAGTATCCATTCTTTTTTTTTTTTTTTGCAACAGCCGAAGTCGACTATTCTGCCAGCGTCATTTAGTGACGGCAACACAGCAAGGCAAGATGAGCCGTCGAACTTTGCACTTTGTGGTAGTTGTTATTTATTAATGTTAATAAAAATATATAAATAATGTTAATAGCTGAAAGGACAAGATAAGGTTTGTTATATAACATGTTGTAGTTCGAGCCAATTTGAAAGAAAAATATTCAGAATTAGTCAGTCTCAAAAAATAAAACAAACTGGTTTACAAATAATTTTGTTATTTATTAAAACGATACTGATTTATCAAGTACATAATATGGTATGAGTATGAATGTAAAAAAAATAAGTAGTTTGTTATACAAGGGGCTAAAATGACCCATTATATTCGAGGTAGTTTTACTCCTGAGCTTTAGCGAGGGAGTAAATAGAAACCGAGTTAATGAGTTTTTAGCGCCGTGTGTTATACTCTACTTTTCACTACGATTGCGAGAAAATAAATTACGGTCACCAATTCAATTTATAATTATAAAAATCTGAAGATTTCGCGCCAATGCTTTCTTCTATAGCCGCAACGCAATGCACGCATTCTACCGAAGAGTTCGCCGCTTTTAGTCCCATTTTCAAAAATAAAATGTTTTTTTTATGAAACATTAATACGTCGAGTCTTATGAATAAAGACATTTTCGTTTTTGTAGGCTCGTTGGTGAGAGAAAAAAAAAACTTTTACCCTAGAGAAAAATATGCTATTTTATCCCCGCTCTGGTACGCTACTATGACGAACTTTGTAGCAAGAGAAGTGAAAAATACATTACCCTACCTCCTTCTCTGTTCCATTTCATAATCTATAATGTTAAATAAATATGTGGCAAGAGATAGCTCAATGAAACATCAGATTATCTTGTCTCTTGATTAGCTTTTGAAGACAAATCTTAATTTAATTTTCTGCTATAACAGCGCCTAGATACTAACTAATATCACAATTTTTAATACTTAATTTATATAAAAAGAAAAATTATTTCTTAATAATTACTTTACACTATTTCAATAGTAAAAACTTTCAAATTATTAGAAAAAGCTACTATGGTCTGTTCCAAAATAAAACTTATAAAAATGTAAACAAAACAAATTAATCAGAAAACGTACCTGTGGATGTCAATTTGTAATGCCACATTCAAATTGAGCGCTTTAATTTGTTTATTTGAGTACTTAAATTCTAATTTTAAATCGCCTTCATTCTAATTTTAAATCACCTTCATTTGACAATTGAGGTTAATTTTATAATCTCAATTTTCGTCGACGATTTTCAATTACAATTTAATATGTTATTGAAACAATAATTGTTGAAAAAAAGGTTAAGATATAAAGTTAAAACCTTTTAAATACCGACGAAAGAGTTACTAATACCCTTTAGTGGGTGTTTGTGTAAGAATTTAACTTGAAAAGGGTTTGTTTACACTTTCATCAGATACTTTTCGGACAGACATTAGGCCCTTCGCACACTGCCCCGCATGATGCAGCGTAGCGCGTGGATGCGTGTTCTTCCGTTGCTTGTAAGTACCTCCGTTTGTATAGAAAACACGCACAGTCCAACACACAGAAAATGCATCCACGCGCGTTCATTCTGGTGCGTTGACACGCAACATGCAGCGTGATGCGTGGCAGTGTGATAATCGCCTTAAATTCAGAATCTCTAGTGCCACACTGGTGTCAATGTGGGCCATTAATGCCTGTGATGGGAGTCACAAACCTATGATGGAGTCACTAGTTCCTGTGACGAGGACACTGGTGCCTATGGTGGACCAGAAATTTCTTTGATGGGGTCACTTGGGCCAGCCAACGGTGGACCGCTAGTTTCCATGGTGGGGGTCACTAGTGTCTATGTCAGGGAACATTGATATCTATGGTGGGCCACTATTGTGTGTGATGGAGGTCTCTGGTGTCTATAACGGTGGTGGGCCACTTGTGTCTGTAATGGGGGTCACAGGTGCCTACGTTGGGCACAAATTTATTTGATGAGGTTACTTGGGCCAGCAGACGGTGGGCCGTTAGTTTCCACGGTGGGGGTCACAGTGTCTATGATAGGGGACATTGATATCTATAGTGGGCCACTATTGTCTGTGATGGGGGTCACTGGTTTCTAAAACGGTGGTGGGCCACTAGTGTCTGTAAAGGGGTCACTGGTGCCTAAGTTGGGCCATAAATTTCTTTGATGAGGTCATTTGGGCCACCCAATGGTGGGCCGCTAGTATCCGTAGAGGGGGTCACTAGTGTCTATGATAGGGGTCATTGATATCTATGGAGGGCCACTTGGTGTCTGTTGGGGGTCATTGGTGTTATGTGTCTGTGATGAGGGTTAGTTGGGCCACTAAATAAGGCCGTAGTGTCGGTGTCTAAGCAATCTTCATCCTATCAATATGGTGCGGCGCGGCCTGCACGGCGTGTATCCGCATCAGATGCCGCACCACGTTGCGTCGGCGCACGAACGTGTTCTCACAGACGCGACATTTGAATGAGTATTGCGGGGTTTTGTGTCTGTTCTTGTGTATTCGCATCAGGGTGACGGATTTGAAGCGAGCGGGGCATTGGTCACACTGAAAAGGAGATGGGAAAAAATATATTAATAAAATACTATATACCATTTGTACATAATTTAACTGATTTACTACCTCGAAACTAAAATGTTTTTAGCTTAGATGCTGTCAATATCAATATATGAGCTAAAAAATTAATGCAGTTCTGGTTGGAGATGTTTTTTTTATTTTTTTTATTGTTTATTTTGTTTAATGGGTGACTGTTTGGTTAATTAATGATTTAAAAAGGGTATACTTTTGGATGGTAGTGCAACTTCAGAATAAGTAAGAGCTTCTTTAGGGTACCAATATACTCTACCAACTTCGATCGATAGAAAATGAGATCAGCCAACGATAAATGATTTTGTTTCTGTAAGTAGGTTTGTACAAACACTTTTACACGTCAATATTTTTTTTTAAACTAGATGAGGTCGGCGTTTCCTATCTGACTACTCTGAGAAGAAAGGCCGAAACAAACTCAGAGGTCACAGTCTCTTTTAAAGTCCAGACATAATCTTGGTCAGATACACCTGATAACCCTGATCGGCAGTGTATATAAATACCAGAAGATCCAATCGATATACGTCAATTGATAACGTTAATCGACGTTGGTCGAGTAGTTGTGGTAACACTGTTAATAGAGGTAAGAACTAAGTCGGTATATGCTCAAAAAGAAAATTCATTTATTCAAACCAGGCTGAGAATCGGCACTTTTTGAACGTCAAAATGAGGGTTTTCATGAAAAATCACGTCACCATTTGGCGCCACTTTGACAAGAAGTCTTCCATTTCGACATTGAGTAAAAAAATACATGATGACATTCATCATTCGTTCATCATTCAGTCACGACTAAAGAAAATAGTGGCGTTTTAGACACCTTTAACAGATGCCCGGACGTGACGCCTCAGTGTTGCTCCATTTGAAATAAGATTAGAAATTTAAATAAACCTTTTTACAGTCCGTTCAACCGATTTTGACTTCTATACCGTAGGCATAAGGATGGCATTAAACGCAAATACGTGGTTACATTACCAACTGGTTACTGCAGCTGCCATTTGTCATGCCACCAACGCAATAGAAGTCAAAATCGGTTGAACGGACTGTAAAAAAGGTTTATTTAAATTTCTAATCTTATTTCAAATGGAGTATAGTGAACGTCATTTAATAAAACCCTCATTACATTGTCTACGAAAATGCCCGCCCTTCACCACTTCCTAGTGCTTTTGCTGGGGAGAAGTTTCGCAACAAACTCCGTAGCGAATAAATTATAAATGACGGAGAAGGTATGTCTCTCTCGTTATTATCAGTCATATTTTTAACTACTGTGGGCATACTATGGGTAGTGTTGGTTATTGCGCAAAAGAAAAACCGTTTGCAGTTCAAATCAAATTATAATTTACGATCGAATTAATCACACTAGCGAATCACACACTGTAGGTACACGACACAACTATACGGAACGCGCGACAGTTTCTAAGCGTTTTCACTGCTTAACCGCCAACAACAAACTCTGCTTTAACTCCAGTCAAGCGTTATGTTATAGACTCTGTCGAGCGCCACCTGGTGGCGCTGGCGTCCCGATTAGTCAAAGTCAAGATTGATTAAACGTATTTCCGACATATATATCATTGTTTGAATACCTGTACGTTCTTATCAGGCAGATGTATGGCCACATGCTGTAAGTAACTACTCTTGCGATGGAAGCCGGTGCCGCACTCCGAGCAGACGAACGGCTTCTCACCGGTGTGGAGCCGCTCGTGTATCTGAAATCAATAAGTATTTTGGCTACACTATTTTGATCGCAGCCCACTGCTGGCCTTAGGCCTCTCAACTCTTTATTAGATTGCAACATCGCGCGTTTGTATTTTCGAGGATAAACAATGATTCCAGTTAGGGTTGCCAGGTGTCTGGCTTTTTACAATCATGTCCGGCCAAATATATAAAGGATACATTTTTAACCAGTACGCAAACTGTAACCATGAATTCAGCATATGATTCTATACCCCCTAGCGTAGAAATGTTTCGTCAGTTACATATATTTTTAAATTAGTTGTTCCATACATTTTGACCGCGTAGATATTGCACTTTACTATGAAAGAGCAGATTTATTTTTTTGCTCTATAAATTTCTGCGCTAGAGGGTCTAGAATCGAGCTGAATTCATGGTTACAGTTTACGCACTGGTTAAAAATGTATCCTGCAGATACAAGTCCGGCCTATCCAGCTTTTGTTAGGCTATTGGTCACGAGCGACTCACGTGGATACGCATGACCCGCGATCTCGCAGGAGTCGCATGTGGCGATATAAAAAATAAAATAATATATTTTTTATTTCGTATAAGCAACATCCATATGGGTTAGTAAACAAAAAGATAACTTTTGGAAACCAGGCTGTTGTTCAATATGCATCATCGAACAAGATCACCCAACAAAGTAGAATCGTACCTCCCCGCTATGGTCATCAGGATGGAGTTGGAGCTTTCCCGCTGTCTGCAGAGCAAAGAGGCAGATTTCTGTCTAACAATGGCGTGGAAGCCATCGACGTGTACTTGTATAAAAGTATCTATTTTTTTTTTCTTTAAAAAACCACTATGTTAGGCTTTCAGGGCAAAATGAATGCTAAATATGAATCTGTGTCCGGCTTTTCTGTTTTTGGCCCTGGCAACCCTAATTCCATTTCATACTTTTGTTTGGAAAGCTGTAGATACCTTCACCTGCTCCGCGTTAGAAGCTTAATATTCACAGAAGGAGCACTTGTTGATCGTCTCGTGCTTGGCTCGGCAGTCTACTAGTAATAATCTTGGGGCTCGTGGCTATGCAATACAGCTGTACTGGTCGTTCGATTAGGTTAAGCTACGCTTGCCGAGGACGGTCCGTGGCTGGGTGACCATCCTTTACATACTGAGACCTCTCCGTGCCTCGGAAAGCACGTTAAGCCGTTGGCCCCGGCTGTCATTCGTAGTAGAGATATGAGGAACAGGGTGTAAAGCTCACTCATACTCTATTGAAAAGGGAGGATCCCCCGACCAGGCGGGTGTCGTGTCTGGTGGGCAACTGCCCGACGTTTGATGTCGGGACGTTGTATATATGCTAGTTGCGCGGTAAACTCTGCTTGCGCGATGCAGGATCTTGCGTGACGTCATTGTGACGTGGCAATGTATATACCACAGTAGATCTTTGACAGTCCTTACGGGTCGTCAGAAGCCAGAAAGTCTATGAGGTATCGCGTTACCCAGTCACTGCGTTGTGGAAGTCAGATAGGCAGTCGGTCCATGTAAAATACTGACATACAGCTGCAAGCTGACCCCAACATAGATTGCAAAAGGCTAGGAAAATGGTGATTATGAACTTCAATACATACCTTCACCTGCTCCGCATTAGAAGCTTTGTAATCACAGAAGGAGCACTTGTCTGTCTTCTCGTACCCATGCTTGGCTCGGCAGTGCATTAGTAATAATCTTCTGGTTATAAACTTCTTGCCACAGTGCTGGAGATTGAGATAATTTAATGTGGTTACACAAAAATAAAAGCATTCATTAATTTTTAATAATATATATATATATATATATATATATATATATATATATATATATATTTGTATTTTATGCTATTCATTTCCGGTTAATTTTTTAATTCTTATTTTTTATTTTTATTTTCATTTGACATTGAGTTGCTTATTTTTATTTGTCATTGTATTTATAGTTTGATGAAATTGTATTTATTTTTATATTGTGATTTGTATTTATCTCGTGTTTGTAATTGTAATACTTGTGATTGTAATATGGGAGAACCTGAAATAAATGGATTTTATTTTTTATTATTATTTATTCAAAATTTTGACTAACACCACCACCAGTCGGTTATCTCTTAAAGTGAAGGCACATGAGCATATCTGTCAGAAGTAGGCCAAACCATCTCAGCGTTGGTTTGCTGGATTCATTATCTCCTCTACCGATCCTTATTTCTCCTGACAAAGTTTATTTTGTTTATATGTATGTATTAATATTTATTCTTGTATTTTATTGTTATTTCCGAGCTATCTATCCCTTATATTGCACCTGCCATGTTTAGTCTCTGCATCACCCTAAGGTTGACTGGTAGAAAACACCTCAGGCATTAAGTCCGCCTCTGTACAGTATTTTTTTATTTGTGCATAAAGTTTTAATAAATAAATAAATAACACTGCATAGTCAAGAAGTCTGTTAGGAAGTAGTTTCAATGTTTAAAATGTTTTGTAGTGCCCTGACAGGGTTCATGTTTATAACCGACAGTAATTTATTTTAACATGTGTGATGAGCACGAGAGCAAATTAACAAAAAAAAAGTCTAGATTACTATGGAACAGAAAAGGCAAGAAACCGCTTATTGGCTGGCGAACAGGAAAACCACTTTTGTAGGCACCTGACTTAACTAAATGGCTTTGCCAAAGTACTTTTTTATCTTAGAAATGGTTTTAAGAATAAATCTTGTTATAAGTCTGGTATTTCAACAATTTTCATATTGCCCATTATACTGAATCAGTGTTGCTGTTGTAACAATTTTGTTGTTCCATATATTTTGACCGTGTAGGTATTGCACTTTTCTATGAAACCGCAGATTTTTTTTAATAACCCATTTCCTCAAATCGGTTGAGCTATGGTTGTGCTTTCGCGTAAAGTTCCTTAAAATACGCCACAACGAAAAATTTCTACGCTGGGGGTTCTAGAATCATGTGCTGAATTCATGTTTACAGTTTGCACTTCAATGTCCCTGCCAACCTGTATATATGATAATTTATCAACTTACTTCACAAACGACATCAAATCCCGTATGTATTTTATAATGATTTCTTAAAGATAACTTAGAAGTTAATATCTTATGGCAATATTCACACTCAATCTCTTCCTTTAGTCTCACTTTTTTTTCTCCACTCTCCTTTTTTCTCCTCAAAGTCCGTTTAACAGGTTTTTCGTTACTCTTTTTACTTTTCTTAGTTTTAAATATTAATTCTACGGGTTTATCAACGAGATCTTGCACTTTTGTTTCAAATTCTATTTCTTCATTGTTTTCGACAGAATCGTAATTGAAACTATTTATACTGTCCTTGTGATTATTAAAATCGTTGATTAACAACTCTGATATGTCTATTGTTATATTGGTGTTGTTTTCTGTGTTGAATATATTTGGTTCTATTTTTACATTGTGTATGGGTTTGTTGTTAAGGCGGTCCAGAAACAGTTTCTGGTTTTCTTCACATTTTTTTCTGAATTTGTATGAGAAGTTGATATAGTTTATACATGATGTGCACATTTTTTGCGGTAACGTATCGTTACAGTCCACCTGCAATAAATTAAACGTAATTATATTAAAATATTCAGTAAATACTTTGAAGTTCTAAAAAAGTTCAACTTTTTTTTTCTAATTAGATATTTTAAATGTATTCTTAGAAGTATTTTCTTACAAGTCTAATATCTTTTGAATTATACCTTAAGTCCAGTAGCAGAAAAAATAACATCGGAATACTTTTCCTGATGTTCTATGAATTGAAATATAGGATGCAAAGATTCCACCCCCAGGCACGTTCTGCAGCAGTCCCAAGGGTCCATATCGCTAGTAACTAGAAATAATATGTCGGTGTCGTCAGTTTAGTTATAAATTCGAGTTAAACTGTGTACTAAAAACATTTTAAGAAATAAAAACTGGAAAACACAAGAGTTCAGTTGACGCCAGAAATGACGTTTGCGTTTAGTTTTTAGTAAGTAAAGCATGCACTTTTGCTGCGATGAAAAAAGCTACTACAATAATTACGCGATGCTGCAATCTTTGTTGTTTGTCTTTTTTTAGAATCATCCTCATTCATCTCTTAATGCATAAAAAAAATAATCTAGAAATCTGCATGTAGCGCTAACTAAACGTAGGTGTGTTTATTTCATGCTATAAAATACTAATACTTTTATATCAAATTTTCTACTCCTTAAGCCACGATATTTTTTCAAACTCAAAAATACATCGCATTTTGATGTTAGTATTTCAACTATGTAAAAAATACATAAACTGAAGTAATGAATTGTTTATTTTAGGCCATCTAAATAATATCATTGTTTTCAAGCTTTAAGTCTTCTAGACGTCATTTTCTACCCAGTATGAAACGCTTCCAGCTTTATGGGCACTTTTCCCACTGACAGCGATGCGGACGAATTTTTGATGCCCAATGAGATTTTCCCTTTTTTTGCTTGTTATACTTGTATAATATATATATATATATTTTTTTTTTTTTTTTATTGCTTCCTACTAATAATTATAAATGTGAAAGTTTGTCAGGATGGATGGATGTTTGTTACTCTTTCACGAAAAAACTACTAACGGATTTGGATGGAATTTGAAACACATAGTTTATAACCTGGATTAACATGTAGGATACATTTTATCCCGGTAGTACGTTCCCGTGGGATATATTCCGACCTCCACGCGGGCGAAGCCGTGGGCAAAAGCTAGTAAAAAATAAATACATTTTCAAAAAAAACCACAGGCATAAAACTTAACTTATAATGGCAAATAATACTTTTAACATTTTGCAGATTGCTGCAAAACTGTCAAATGAAGTTTGTCATCTGTGGTCAAGTGTCAAAATCAAAATACAAAAAATGGCCGCTATTTCATTTGTTTATGTTTATGTTGATCAATATTAATATTAATCTAAAATCTTGTCCTAAATGAAGTTTAAAACTTTTAAATACGCTGATTTGCTCCACAAACTGATTTATCACCACAAAAACTAGATGACTCAAGTCATAAATGTTGCATCTCGTGAAATAATCCAGATAAGTGCAAATAATGTTAGCGTTACTGCTACTAAACAATATGAGTACCAAACGCAGGGCTGCGAAGCGCAAAGTAGCGGCGAGAGTAGATAGAGCTGAGAAAAAGACGTCAGAAGTGGTTCGCTGCAGGACTTGCTTGAATAC
Source organism: Dryobotodes eremita (assembly GCA_917490735.1). Lineage (NCBI taxonomy): Eukaryota > Metazoa > Arthropoda > Insecta > Lepidoptera > Noctuidae > Dryobotodes > Dryobotodes eremita. Next base: position 1,499,628 of record OU823269.1, read on the forward strand.
GGAGGATTTAGTGTCGATATTTTATAATAAAGAAAGTGAAGAAAAACGAACTCAAGATTTGAGGCTTGTTACTGGTTTAGAGGTAATTATTGTATGTTATTATTATGTACACGCTTTACTACCTTTTTGTCCAGTCTAAGATAATCAGTGGCTGACATGAAAATAGCTACATCATATTGAAAGTTGAACACAACAATATTAATATAGGAAGAGGCCACCAGCACTGGGGCTCTGTCTCGCATAGGTTCGTAGCATTATGCTGAGTGATTGCCGTTTTGCGTGGATGTAACGTTGCGTGTTGAGCTCCTTAAGTTCTGAATTGAGCTGCACGATTACTGACAAATGCGTGCACTGACTGGACAGGTCCACTCAATCTGTGTGGTTTTTCCTCAAAAGACCATTTCAGACTGTAATCTATATGGTCTTCACATGATATGACCAAGATTATGTCTGGACTTTAAAAGAGACTGTGACCTCTGAGTTTGTTTCGGTCTTTCTTCTCAGAGTAGTCAGATAGGAAACGCTGACCTCATCTAGTTTTTAAAATATTATTGACGTGTAAAAGTGTTTGTTCAATCACAACAGAAACAAAATCCAAATATTATTATTATTATTTATCATTTAACGCATATTTTCCCCCAACTTGTTGTTTTATGTGTTTTTCTTTAAGTAATGTTTACTGCAAATAAATGTATTTTCTTTCTTTCTAAGAGGCTTAGTAGATAACCATAACATCACTCTTGGTTTATCATAGTGTAGACTGAGGAGTATAATACAGCCGCGAGCACCAATATATATATACACTTGGCAACTTTTAAATGTGATTTTCTCTTACTGTATTGATTGTAATTTTATGTTGTTACAAAATCGCTTTTCCATTTTGCTAAGAAACTTGCAGATGCTCACTAAAAGAGACTTCATCAGCATGTGAACGTCGAGGCAATCCAGCTTCTCGACCAAACAAACATAGTTAGCAGTCTAAAAAGAACAAAACCGTTCAAACTACTGTTTAGTGTTAGTGAATGGTGTAAAATGCACAAGTGCTAAACAACCACAAGAACGAACTATATTCGCCTTAACCCTTTCACGATTGTTGGCAAAATATTTGCCACAGCGGTATTTTGAATCTGGTGCGTAATCGATTTGGCAGAATAATATTTTTAATCTACGTACATAAAAATTACAAAACAAATATATTGCCACCCCCCAAAAAAGTAAATAGGGATATCTAGGGGGAGGAATTGTTCAGAAATGTTTTGTAGGGGGCCTCTAACTACGTCAACACTCATTAAAACAAAAAAAAACTACGTACTTCGTACTGCCCGTTAAAGGGTTAATAGAGACAATAAGAAAAGTGCTATTGGACACATTCTTACTAAAGAAAATTTAATAGCTTAGGTTATAATTAAATTACTTATTAGTCTAATTATAAGGCTAGATTGTAATAAGATTAGGGTCCATCCTATTGTTAAACCATAGGACAAGGGAAAATAAAAAAATTTGCTAAGTGCAAAAATGTTAATCGGTGAGACACGCACAGACCAGCCCCTGCAGCCTCGACATTAGACGGCGACAAAAATCGTTCGCTAAGTCGTATCGTTGTCAATTTCCTTTAATAGATTTTCAACTTTATTTCGAAAGCATAAGGTTGAAAATCTATTAAAGAAATTTGGTATCGATTGGACTTAACGACCGATTTTTGTCGGTATCTATGTCGAGACTGCCGGCCCAGGGAAGCATGGCACCGAGCAATGGGCAGCTCGCCGTCTGGTAAGGACCAGGCCCGGGTCGACGGCGCGTCGTGTCCCACGCGCGTCTCAAAGAGATGTCAGTATAATTGACGGGGTCCGATAGGGCCGATGCCTGTCGGGTTCGCGGATTGTTCGAAAGAGTTACCGTGGCCCTGGCGCACAGGCAGCTGAAGGAACACGGGTGGGTTTTAGTCAGTAAGAGTCTGACACGCCCTTCTGCTCTGCCCAGAGCGGGAGAGGACATTTGATGATTGCTAACCCAAAAAAAAAAGAAAAAAAGGGGGGGGCGTGGCACAAAACGGAGGAGCCCTATACTTAGCAACTTAGCAGTGGGTGGAATAGGGCTGCTGATTATCATGTTTGCGACTATGATAGTGTTTGTAGACTCACATTTTGTGATCTTAATACTAAAATACCATAATATGCAAGAGAGTTGGTCTACTGCCATCTACGATGAATAAACCCAGACTAAAAATATAAATTAAAAAAAAAAACATTTATTTCAAACAAAAAAAATGCGTGAGTGTCGTGGAACACTCGGTTGGAACGAAGTTCCCTTCGTAGTATATTTAGAACATCCATAGAACAAATTTGATTACCATAAAAGGGTTATATTGAGTCAACCTTAAAAGATAGACATAGTATTATGCTATCGCGTACTATTTTTTTAGAACTTTTAAAAGGGAACAATTCCGTCATACATGATTTTTGCGTAACTTTAACCGTTTTTCGCAGCGCACGCAACGGAGGCTTTCAAAAGGAATATTTTTTTTTCCGTTTTTACAACATTTTTCATTTATGCTACGCTCCTATTGGTCGTAGCGTGATGATATAGACCCTAAAGCCTGTCTCGATAAATGGACTATCCAACACAAAAATATTTTTTCAATTCCAACCAGTAGGCCCTTTATTTGTTTGTTTGGTTGAACGCGCTGATCTCAGGATAGCGCGTTCAACCAAACAAACAAATAAAGGGTCGTGACGGAAAATTCTTACACTTTATTTCGCCTAGCCTTCCATTCCTAGCGTTCCACGCCTTCCTTCCGCCAATATTTCTATTCGCTATAATAGTTCCTTGTCGCATGATACGTCCGTATCGTGCGACAAGGAACTTCGGTCTAAAAAAATAAACCACAGGCAAGGCAATGTAGTTAGTAACAAAAAAAATTAATAACGAATGTTAGTAATTAAAAAGTAAACAGAAGAAACTAGAAACACCGTCGACCCCTGCACATTAGGCTCATCGGTCTCGCAACACATGGAGTTCAGTGAACCCATGGTCTAAAAAAACAAGGTCTGGCATTCCGAGAGTGACACATGCTTACGTCACTATCCAGTTGCCACTTTATTGCAACAAAACAAGAAGTATGGAAACATTTTCAGTCACCATGCTGTTAAAAATATATATATAAAGCATTTAAATTGTCCTTTCATTTTTCTAATCAAACGAAACAATTCGATTTAAACATATACCAACGTAATTGTTAGTTAAAACCTCATTGTTTTATCGGATTCCCACAGGTAATAAAGGCGGTTGGGGAGTTATTATTACACACTACTGGTAACACAGCGGTGATGACGTAGGCTTGTGTCTCCCACGTGACCACTGTGTCTCGGAATGCTATACCTGGCGAAGTATATTATTATACCATGAGTGAACCTACTGAGCAGGACAGTATCGGTTCTCTCCCCAATCATCCACAGGATGTTTCGCTGCAATTGGTAAATTCCTTATGGAAAATACTAATAAGATATGCCTGACACAGGATTAAACAAAGGACCCTACCCTAAGCTGTTCTGCTTCAGACCGCTAAACCCACAGGACAAGTTCTATGTGTGCACGAGTTTTGCCTAATTTACGTTCTTACATCTAAATATACACGCACACCTTACTATATTACGTACATTGCCCTTTTTTATTTTATAAATACATAAACACACGCCTTCGTCCGATGGGGGTAGGCAGAAACTAGAACGCCACCTGCTACGATCCTTACATACTCCTTTTGCCTCGTTTACATTCATACATCTGGTCATACACGCACGCCGGTTGCGAGTACTACGCACCTGACCTTTCTGAAGAACATCACCAATAAGGTCACTATATAATGTCTTCCTAAGCGTCCCCTCCCGACGTTTCCACTCACATCTGCCTTATAAATACATTTTGTTAGTCACCTTTCATTCTTCCTCTCAACTTGACCAAACGATCTAAGCATACTCTTTTCAATTTTTGTCACCACATCTTCTTTTAAACCGCACCGTTGCCTTATCACATAATTCTTCAGCCTATCATTCATAGTCACACCACACGTGCTTTGCAAAGAACGCATTTCCACGGCATTTATTCTACTTTCATGCTTCTTTTGCGACACTCACCATTCACTTCCATACATAAGCGTAGGCACCAGCACACCGTTACAAAACACACACACACACACACACACACACACACTTGAACTTACAATTTCCTTTATAATTTCCTTACAAATTATTTTAATTTTCATGCATGCATTGCTTAATATCTTCTTTCATTGTAGTGTACAATAAAGTTAATCTAAATCTTATTTCCGGTTGGAGTGTAGCCTTAGGGGCGCTATGCAACCATTGACGGGGTCCGACAGGACCGATGCCTGCCGGGGTCGCGGATTTTTCGAAAGAGTTACCGTGGCCCTGGCGCACAGGCAACTGAAGGAACACGGGTGGGTTTTAGTCAGTAAGAGTCTGACACGCCCTTCCGCTCCGCCCAGAGCGGGAGAGGTCATTTGATGATTTCACACCCAAAAAAAAAAAAAAAAGGGGCGCTATGCAGGGTAGGTTTAGAAAAAAAAACGTATTTTTTTTTTTCGGGAACCTTACCTACTTATTTGTAGTATCGGGTTAACCTTGTCTATAGAAACCATTTAGCTTTTGAGAAGCATGGTCGTATGACCACAGTATCCTAGAAATAGGTCTTCGAAGCGAGCTCGGGACTTGGGGCACCTCGACTTGGACAGGTCAGGTTCGAATGGGATGGTGAGGTCTAGTGAGCGAGCGAACAAAAACCCCGCCATCCCCTTCGTGTTTATTTTTTATTAACCATTCGGAAGAGCCCCACAATGCGGGACCGCATCGACTACGCCTACGTGCGTCGTAGGGCCATGCTTCTTAGAACCATGGTCTAAAAAAACAAGGTCTGGCACTCCGAGAGTGACACATGCTTACGTCACTATCCAGTTGCCACTTTATTTCAACAAAACAAGAAGTATGGAAACATTTTCAGTCACCATTCTGTAATAAAATATATATCAAGCATTTAAATTGTCGTTTCGTTTTTCTAATTAAACGAAACAATTCAATTTAAACACATACCAACGTAATTGTTAGTTAAAACCTCATTGTTTTATCGGATTCGCACAGGTAATAAAGGCGGCTGGGGAGTTATTATTACACACTACTGGTAACACAGCGGCGATGACGTAGGCTTGTGTCTCCCACGTGACCACTGTGTCTCGGAATGCTATACCTGGCGAAGTATATTATTATACCATGCTCAGAAACTAAATGGTTTCAATGGTCAAGGTTAACCAAATACTGCAATAAAATTGGTAGATTTCCGAAAGTTATTTTTTTTTTTTCTGAAGCCCCAAAGAACATTTCCGCCATTTTTTTTTTGTTTTCATTGCTGTTCATAGTGCCCCCGAGCGTATACTTCAATTCCTCCTCCACCCCTAAGACGACCCACTGACCCTATTTCCATGTACAGAAAAGTCTTCTTTAATTTTCAGATAAAAATGGACGATGGTCTATCACAAAAGATCTGCACACAATGTATAAAGGCTATGAATATGGCGCTACAGTTCAGGAGAACCAGTCGAAAAGCTGAGAAGTCACTTCTACAAATGATATCAGGTAAATATTGAAACTTTAATGCAAGAAGAACGAAGCAAAAGGAGTATGTAAGGATCGTAGCAGGTTGCATTCTGTAGTTTCTGCCTACCCCCATGGGAAGAAGGCGTGAGTTTATGTATGTATTAAGCTCTAGTCAACTAAACCGAATCTTGCGGGATGCGGGACGTTTTAAGATATTCTATAATAAACCTAATTGCATATGTTTTAAAGTGCAAAAGAGCATGGGTGTTTGGTATGGGACTACTTTTATTCAATACTAAATATAAAGTGAATTATTCAATGCCATCTAAATAATCATCTTCATTTGTCTGTTTTCTATTAAACCTGTTATTTCAGCTGTAGCCCGCCAAATTCAAGTTTTCTTTAGTTTTTTTTGCAATTTGCAGCTCTGTTTTACGTCGTGTGTTGATCAAAATGCGATTCGCGATTGTAGGAATGATATATTTAATGAATAAAAATCATCAATTTCATATCAATCGTCAATCTTTGGAAATTTGTTCCACCTAAGAATTTTTCAGAATATTTAATTTGAAAATTCTTAGGTGTAACAAATTTCATCAGTATGGATTTCTTTTATTCCAGGCAAAACCAGAAAAAAACAGTCAACACGACTCCAAAAGTCGTTATCAAAGCCAAGAATGAAGAAAGCTAAAGTGGAGAAGGTGGAACTCAATGATTATAGCTATGAGATCTTCGGTGAGGAGTTCCAGAATGAAGACGACGAAGATTATGAGGAGTTAGCCCAGACGGAGACAAAGAGCAAGTTGAGACCGAGACAGGTGTGGGAATTGTATTTTTATTTTTATTATTTTTAGGGTTCCGTACCTAAAAGACCATTTCAGACACCAATCTTACATGGTCCTCAAATGATCTGACCAAGATTATTTCAGGATTTTTATATACCTATTGACATTCATGAATTTTTATAAATATATTGACATGAATATTTACTTTGTAAAATAGTATATTATTTTAATTATTGTGAATGTAAAGACTATGTAGATCATTGTTTTTTTTTCTTTCTTAATTAGTTTTAATCATAGTCTGGCAGTTTGAGTAAATTATGCGGCCTACCCAAATGTCCTTTCTTTAGTATTGTTCGTCGAATCGTTGAGCTCCTTAAGTTTTGAGTTGAGCTGCACGATTACTGACAAATGCATGCACTGACTGGACAGGTCCACTCATTCTGTGTGGTTTTTACTCAAAAGACCATTTCAGACTCTAATCTACATGGTCTTCACATGATCTGACCAAGATTATGTCTGGACTTTAAAAGAGACTGTGACCTCTGAGTTTGTTTCGGCCTTTCTTCTCAGAGTAGTCAGATAGGAAACACCGACCTCATCTAGTTTTAAAATATGATTGACGTGTAAAAGTGTTTGTACAAACCTACTTACAGAAATAACATCATTTATCATTTATAAAAGGGTAAAACGGGACCCTATTACTAAGACTCCGCTGTCCGTCCGTCTGCCTGTCCGTCTGTCACCAGGCTGAATCTCATGAACCGTGAAAGTTAGACAGTTGAAATTTTCACAGATGATGTATTTCTGTTGCCGCTATAACAACATATACTAAAAAACAGAATAAAATAAATATTTAAGGGGGCTCCCATACAACAGCCATGATTTTTTTGCCGATTTTTATAGATAACTAGCGAGCCGCCACGGCTTCGCCCGGGTAGCAAAGCAGAATATAATATAGCCTATGTCACCCGGAGATAGTGTAGCTTCCCAACAGTGAAAGAATTTTTGAAATCGGTTCAGTAGTTTCGGAGCCTATTGAATACAATCAAATAATCATATATTTTCTCTTTATAATATTATTTCACTGTATTTCGTTTATTACAAAATAAATTTAGGTTATACCTTAGCCTCAGCAACACGTGGTGGTTATGCTATTAAATTGTAGCTTATATGAAACGTTTATATTTTTAACATAGCGCCATCTATTGAATACTTATTCAATCCAGTCAATAGATATCGCCATCTGTTAGAATCGTTTATCGTAAAATAATATTGCGACTATAAATTGAGATGCGAGCTATCCTATCTTTCAAGTTGGATCAAATTGCACACGGTGTGCAAATCAAATTTAAAATCGGTTCAGTAGTTTAGGAGTCCATCGCGGACAAACAACGTGACACGTAATTTTTATATATATAAAAGATGATACGGAACCCTTCGTGCGCGAGTCCGAATCGCACTTGGGCGGTTTTTTTATTCTGTTTTGTATCCAACTATATTATAGCAAGTTAGGCCCATCTACACATGCAAGTTTCTTGCCTATGGCCTACAAAAAAAAACTTTTTTACAAAAAGAAACAGCCGACATTTTAATTTTATTGTTATGGTACCTACCCCACACAAATAATCGTATATTTACTACTTGCTATGTAAATAACAGTGACAGGAAGTTATTATAACATCATCAATATACAACTAAGTGGAAAAAATACGTATTATTGACGCTAACTGAAAAACTACCGAAGCAAAGTTAATAAAATCTTTAGAGGAACACCCTTTTTTTTTTTGGGTGGGAAATCATCAAATGACGTCTCCCGCTCTGGGCGGAGCGGAAGGGCGTGTCAGACTCTTACTGACTAAAACCCACCCGTGTTCCTTCAGTGGCCTGTGCGCCAGGGCCACGGTAACTCTTTCGAATAATCCACGACCCCGGCAGTCTTGAGGCATACCCTATCTATTAATTTTATTTCCCATCTTTCGCGAGTCTGAAACAGCTATTGCCACACGTCGATGCGCCGACGACGCTTGGAAAGTGCTTATAAAAAATAGCCATATGCTTAGGCACTAAGGACAAGTAAAGACGCGGACAAATAGAAAAAAATAATGCAAATACTTCACTTATTAACATTTTCAATGTTTTTTCAACGCATACTATTTTACATATTTTCAGAAAACGCCTCCGAAAAAGAAAAGCAGGGCGATACCGAACCTCGCGTCGTATAAATGTGGCACTTGCAACAAGGAGTTCCGGATGAAGGCCACGTACAAGGCGCACATGAGGTTCCATACGAACTACTGTGTGTGTGAGGTATGTATCCTGTGGACTGTGTGTGAGAGGTATATCTCCTGTGGACTGTGTATGTGAGGTATTTATCCTGTGGACTGTGTATGTGTGTGTGTGTGCGCGTGAGGTATGTATCCTGTGGAGTGTGTGTGTGTGTGTGTGGGTGGGGGAGTGTGCGTGCTTGTCTGTGTGCGCGTGTTGTGTGTGTGTGGGTGTGTGCGCGCGTGTGGGTGTGTGCGCGCGTGTGGGTGTGTGCGCGCGTGTGTGTGGGTGAAGGTGTGTGTGCGTGTGTGTGTGGGTGGGGTCGTATGTGTGTGTGGGTGGGGGTGGGGTACGTGCGCGTGTGTGTGTGTGTGTGTGGGTGGGGGTCGGGTACGTGTGCGTGTATGTGTGTGTGTCTGGGTGGGGGTACGTGGTGTGTGTGTGTGTGTGTCTGGGTGGGGGTATGTGCGTGTGTGTGTGTCTGGGTGGGGGTATGTGCGTGTGTGTGTGTCAGGGTGGGGGTATGTGCGTGTGTGTGTCTGGGTGGGGGTATGTGTGTGTGTGTGTGTGTCTGGGTGGGGGTATGTGTGGGTGTGTGTGTGTGTGTGTCTGGGTGGGGGTATGTAAAATACAATATGCATGACAAGACACAAAAAAGCTATATTCAGCAAAAACCTTTTAGGCATGGCACCCAAAATCTACAATAAATTACCCAAACATATCATAGAAGCTAGTAATACAGATCTGTTCAAAAAGTGGTTAAATGATTTTTTGATTGAAAAATGTTACTACACTATTAATGACTATCTTAATGAAACTTGCTAGAACTTACTATATCCGATTTATGACATTAGTAAAAACTTGACATTGCACTGAATTAAATTATTGAAATAAAATTGTTATAATTATTACCTCTATGTTTATGTGACAATTAGTTTGTTTGTGTGTGTAAAATTTTTGACTGTAATTAATAATCTAAAATATTGTTATTTTCTAATCATTCTGACATTAATGTTATTTTTGTAATTTGAAATTTGATAAAAACTGATTATAATCATCAATTTAATTTGTACGCTTAAACGCAAAACATAGACGGGACTCTTATATTTAATTGTAACACCATTTAAAAACCTATGTTTACAAATAAAGATTTCATTTTCATTTTCATGTGTGTGTGTGTCTGGGTGGGGGTATGTGTGTGTGTGTGTGTGTCTGGGTGGGGGTATGTGTGTGTGTGTGTGTGTCTGTGTGTGTGTGTGTCTGTGTGTCTGGGTGGGGGTATGTGTGTGTGTGTGTGTGTGTCTGGGTGGGGGTATGTGTGTGTGTGTGTGTGTGTCTGTCTGGGTGGGGGTATGTGTGTGTGTCTGTCTGTGTCTGGGTGGGGGTGGGTGCGTGTGTGTGTCTGGGTGGGGGTGTGTGCGTATGTGTATGAGGTATATATCCTGTGACCTATGCGTCGTATAAATCTGGCACTTGCAGTAAGTAGTTCCGGATAAAGGTGATGTACAAGGCGCACATGACGTTCCATACGAACTGTGTATGTGAGGTAGGTAAGAATATTTAACTCCTATAGTCATCTCTCTCTAACCCACTGCTCCACAGGCATGCGGAAAGAGATGCCGCAACAACAACCAGCTGCAAGAACACAAGAGGGCCCGACATGGGTTGTATAAAATACACAAGTGCGCGTACTGCGAATATAGTTCCGCCACTAAAGAGGCGCTTACGGTGAGTTAGGATTTAATATGTAGAATGGTATACACTTGGCAAACTTAAAAGCGATTTCCTCCTACAGTATTAATTGTGGTGTAACGAATCATGTGAATTGACTATTAAGCCAATACGGTAATTAACTTCTGCTGATTTGTATAATTTTGTTATAGTTGGTACTTTCCTGAACAAAGAATACACCACCATACCACCACCACCACCACCACCACAACCACCACAACCACACCACCACCACCACCACAACCACACCACCACCACCACCACCATACCACCACCACCACCATATTACCACCACCATCACCATATCACCACCACCACCATACCACCACCACCACCATACCACCACCATCACCATATCACCACCATACCACCACCACCACCATACCACCACCACAACCAACACCATACCACCACCACCATCATATCCTTACAAACTGTATGTAGGTGCCGTTCGTGGAATAGCAATTATATTTCTAAACTGTTCCACACAAAAAGAACTGACCAAATTTGATTTGGTGCCGTCGCACAAGTGTGGTCAAAATTGGTGCTCTAATTGGAATATCTCGTATTTTAGGACCCCTGCTATTATTATGAAATAGTCTTAATGATGATTTCCACCAAACGGATTGCATCGCATCGGATCGGAAAGGATACGAACGGATGCGACGACAGCCGATCGCGGCCGGCAGAATGTCGACGCATACGATCGGCTCCGTACCGTAGCTTGCGAACGTATCCGTTTCTGCGTCTTGTCAAATAGTTTCATTCCTACTGTGTTGACGTGTTCTAATTCGGATGAAGGTGTGATCGGATACGACGACACGCGAACGGAGCCGATCGCGCGTTGCAGCATACTTTCGGCTACGATCGCGAGTCGCGGAAGAAGCCCGCGGTCAAGCTGCTGTGCGCGGCTTGGTAATATAGACTTTAAATACTGTGTACACGATTTAATATCGCTTAAAGATTGTAAAATCCGTTCCGATCCGATGTGATGCGAGCCGTTTGGTGGAAATCATCCTTTAGTTTTATCTTAAAAGTTGCAGTTGTAATTTCAGAAAAAAAATACTTCTATTTTGCTAAGTGTCCCGATTACTCTTCGTATTGATTTTTGTGACTGTAAAAAGTATTGCTACTCGTGAAATCTATTGGTAATTAATAAATGCAACTAATATCCATACTAATATTATAAATTCGAAAGTAACTCTGTCTGTATGTTACCTATTCACGCGTAAACCACTTAACGGATTTCGATAAAATTTGGCAAGGAGACAGATGGTGTAGCGGCATCTACAACGCCACATGCGATCTACTCGTCATACTGACGTCACGCAAAATCCTGCATCGCGCAAGCAGAGTTTCCAACGCAACTAGCATATATAGGGTGACTGGTAATTAGTGACCGATATTTAAACACATGATTGTACTCATCATAATAAACAACTTTCCCAAAGAAACAATTTTTTTTTTTTAAACTTGCACTTTTCGGCAATCACCCCAATAGAATATTGAGTACATAACAAGAATGATCCACCATCAGCTGTAATTTAATTTAGTTACATACAAACAAAAAAAAATAATCCTCTTTTACCATGCATTATTTTTTTTTCATTAATTTAACAACGGACCGCGCGCGCGCTATCAGCTGTGAGTTGCTTGACCCCGTTCTGTCTCGTGATACATGTAGCTACCTACTACCGTAACGTGTAACAACAGTGCGAAGGGAAGAGCGCGCACGTGACTCGCGACCGCACATCGTCGACGGAGACGCCACCGTCCGCCGCGGAACCCAGCATCCGTGTGCCTACCTAGATAGTGTACATGTTCAGGTTGTTGCTAAGTTAACAACAAATTATACAAAAAAACGCCGTGTTTAACTGTACTCCACTATTAATATCCAACGTAAGGCTGGCTAACAAGGCGCGGGCCGTCTTACGCTATCAGCTGTTAGTTCCTTGACCGGTAACCCCGTTCTGTCTCATGTAGGTAAGTAAGTAGCGGTAGCGTAGGTATCCCCGCCACGCGCCGCGCCTTGCGCTCCTGTGACGCAAACACAAACAGTCACCCCCGGAAGCGCGTCGTTTACGCATGTTGCAAATTGAATCGCTCGCACAAAATAACTTTAACAATGCGCGGTGTCGAGTATTGAGTCAGGTAGTGAGTAGTGGCGTCCAAACCACCTATAAACATCGTGTACATAACAGAATAAACGTAAGTCCTGAAAATAGTTTGTTTAGAAAAAAATAATACATTTGTGGTAGCGCGCGCACGTTAAGTACCTACGGAAATACCCACTAGTTAATTATTCCCTTCTCACCGTCCCGCAAACGGATAAACGTTCATTCACATCTACCAGCACGCAGCGTGTTCAGCACGCGCGCACGTAACGTTGCAGACACACCAAATACACTCGTAGGTGTTCATGCCTACCGGCACACGGCCGACAGACACTCACAAACGTGTGCATTATTATTATTATTCTATCTACGATCACTTGACCACTCAAATCGTAAGAAAACTAACTAATTTGGGTGTAATTGGGTTATTTTTTCATTATTCATATTGCTGGTGCGTTTCGCATTCATGTGAAAGCGAGATGCATACGGTCGCCGCCGGCGGCTGTATTAAAGGAGTAGGTCTTTCAGGCACGCCGCCACACCACCTCCACCACCGCCGACCGCTCCGCGTGTTTATGCCATCCACTCCGCACCACCGTCGTCGTCGGCGGACTCAACGCCATTACCTACACTTTTTTGTGGGAATTCTGACGAATCGTTTGTTCATTACTTTAGTAATGCGGGTGAATAGAACTCGCATTTATCGCAGTGAAGTGACATACCTACACTGCGTACGTAAACGGCCACGCGGCCGCCGCACCGCGGATTTGCGTCGGCGTTGCGTTGTGTCGGTCGGCGGCACAGGCCGCCGCGGCTGACGAAGCACGTTAGCGTGGGCGCTCCGGCCTACTGTACTGACTGTTACACGACACGATAAATCGCGGGCGAGTGAGAAGTCACTGTTGTTTTAATAAATAAATAAGTGCGATCCCCTAGACAGTTTTGTCATTTCGTTGATTATTTATTAATAGGTACCTATAATAACTACTACTTACTACAACTCTAGCAATACAGAATGGGCTCAAAAAACTATCATGTGATAGTGTCGTGACTACTTTTACCGGGATCGCCTCCGATGCCTAGATAGGTATTTCGTAGTTACGCGGCCATACGTTGCATCTTAAAAGTGGAGTACCTACTGTTAAACACGGCGTTTTTTTTGTATAATTTGTTGTTAACTTAGCAACAACCTGAACATGTACACTATCTAGGTAGGTACACGGATGCTGGGTTCCGCGGCGGACGGTGGCGTCTCCGTCGACGATGTGCGGTCGCGAGTCACGTGCGCGCTCTGCCCTTCGCACTGTTGTTACACGGTACGGTAGTAGGTAGCTACATGTATCACGAGACAGAACGGGGTCAAGCAACTCACAGCTGATAGCGCGCGCGCGGTCCGTTGTTAAATTAATGAAAAAAAAATAATGCATGGTAAAAGAGGATTAATTTTTTTTGTTTGTAAGTATGTAACTAAATTAAATTACAGCTGATGGTGGATCATTCTTGTTATGTACTCAATATTCTATTGGGGTGATTGCCGAAAAGTGCAAGTTTAAAAAAAAAAAATTGTTTCTTTGGGAAAGTTGTTTATTATGATGAGTACAATCATGTGTTTAAATATCGGTCACTAATTACCAGTCACCCTATATACAACGTCCCGACATCAATCGTCGGGCAGTTGCCCACCAGACACGACACCCGTCTGGTCGGAGGATCCTCCCTTTTCTATGGAGGTGTGAGTGAACTTTACACCCTGTTCCTCATACCTCTATAATGGCATCCTGGAGAAGGACTTAGGCTACTTTTTGTCCCGGTAGCACGTTCCCGCGTGGGGTATTTTCCGACATACACGCGGGCGAAGCTGCAGGATGAAGCTAGTTATAAATAAATTGAAAAGATTTGATTTTTTGTACGCTTGTTTGTTACGCTTTCACGCTAAAACGACTGATCGGATTTGGATGAAATTTGGCACATGGGTAGACCATGACCTGGATTAGGACATAGGATACTTTTTATCCCGATATTACCACGGGATCGAGACTTATGCGGGTGAAACCGCAGGACGCAGCTAGTTTAATATGTAAATTTACGATTGATTTTTTTTTCATGTTGACTAAGTATTTTTACAAATTCCATATCGTTGAAATAAACACCCACACAAACGAAATTAATTTTATTAAAAGCTCGTGCACGCTGGCGCGACGCAAAGGCGCCGCATGTCGCGCGATGAGCGGTGCCTTTCTGTCGCGCTGTCGCGTCGCGCCTGTTTGTAGGAGCCTTAAAACTTTGTCTTCCTAACCTCCAGATACACGAACGTCGTCACACAGGAGAAAGGCCTTATGTTTGTGATCACTGCGGCGCCACCTTCCATCGAAGATCGAACCTGGTGCAGCATATAGCTATACATCTACCTGAGAAGAACTTCCAGGTAACGAAAATAGCAGTGGTAGTTTTGTAAAAAAAAAACTTATTTTTACTAATTATTTTCCTACATAAAAAAACAGAGAACTTTTCTAGCACGTGCGGTCATAAAACGTAAGAGAGAGACAACACGAGATTCGGTATACAGGAAGAAATTTTAACCAGTGCGCAAACTGGCCATGAATTCAGCATGATTCTAGACCATCTAGCGTCGAAATTTTACGTCAGTTTAAAAAAAATGCTGTTCCATACATTTTGAACGCGTAGATATTGCACTTTTCTATGAAACTGCAGATTTTTTTTATCCCTGACGAAAAATTTCTGCGTTGGAGGGTCTAGAATCATATGCCGAATTAACGGCCACAGTTTGCGTGTCAAATGTCATCCTGTAGAAATTTTATAAATCCCAAAGTCTTCTTATTTATTTGCTCACTCGCGTTGTCGCATTTTATGACCGCTACTGCCTAGAGACAAATAAAATATAGTAATAATATTCATGATCTATATCACAGCCTAACGCATTTCCAACGTTGTCAAGTTCAGCAAAATTACGCTGCGCTAATTTTTGCCCTAGCCTTATTCGTGCCAACCGACCCCTAAAAGTGACGCTTGGTGCCATACTGCATGACTAATTTGTTCCTTGTTCGAGCTACGCTAGTCACCAAGCGAAGCTCCTGCCTCCTAGCTCCTAGCCTCGAGCTAAATAAACCTAGGGACAAATCGGGCGAAAAGGGCGACAGAATTTCGTATGCTTAATTTTTCTCCTTCGCAGCAAATTAAAATTTTCCAACAGCGCAGGGTGTAAAAAGACCCATCACATAGCCGTCGACTACGCATTCTGTACATCAAGCTAAGTAACATTGCATAAAAATAATTGCTGGGAAACTACTTTTATTTTTGGTGTGAAAATTTGCTGTTCACGGTAGTGCGCAACGTAACGCACGCAAAACATTGTGCTTATGGGTGCATGCAACGGTACAGGGGTCGTGGGGTATTTAAATTTGTGTTGGTATTAAAAACTTTTATTCATAAAATAAAACCTCAGTAAAAGTTGTAGTTTTGACCTTCAATATCTCCGTAACCAGAAGGTTCCCAGGTACGGTCCAGTACAAAAAAAATATTACAATGACGGGGAGCACAAGTGACTCAATAATGATTACTTTGATTTTGACAGCATTGATGCAAGATTCGATTTTTACAGCTATGGTGTACATTTTGGATGACTTCAATTTTACATTTTGTCGCGTTTGTCCGCTCTGATTTATGCCTCAAGCTTAGGATTCTTAAGAAAGCGATGTCGTCGTATAACGGCCGCAAAACGTAAGAGCTTTTTTGACACCATAAAGTCAAACTTCCATTTTCATGACGGCCGTTATACAGGGTGTTTGGAAGCTGGTTGCAAAGCCGTAAGGGGGTGAAAGTTAACACCATTTTGAGCATTTTGAGCCATACATTTCTTAGACGAAGTCGGTTTTATTTATTTATTTCTAGTTTTTTTTAGGTAAAGATATAGCAGTTAAAATTAAAAATAAAACAGACTTCGTCTCAGATATGTATGGCTCAAAATTCCCTAAATGGTGACAAATCTAAGGGCCTCAGGGTCTAAGGCTTATTCGGTTTGGGCCGACCAGACTACATACCCATAATTTCGTCCTATCTTGAATGACCAGTAGATAGCAAACTTAATGACGGTCACAAAGTTACCAAGTCACTTTAATTTAATAGCTTCGGGCAGCTTTGATGAACACTCGGTTGGAGCACTAATTATCACTATACAGTCACTAATTATTGTATTAATATGAGTTTTAACTTACCACGCTTCCCTTATGGATTTGCACCCAGCTTCCAAACACCCTGTATAACGTCGCTTTCTTAGGAAACCCAAGCATTATACTATGACTGTGCCCAATTCGTGCCCAACTGACCCCCAAAAGTGCGACATGTGCCCCAAACGGCTCAAGTCGCGCAAGTTCCTGCAGATACACAAGCACAACGCGCACACCGGCAAGCGGTACGGCTACCTCTGCGGTATATGTGAACACCGGTTTGAGAAGCCGAATAAAGTGCGCGCGCATATGCGGCGCGTGCATGGCGTGGCTGATGACCAGCAGGGACCGATTGTAAGGGTGCAGCTTTAGGGGTGATTGGGGCTTAAGAGGCGTTTTGTGCCTCGTGATTGAGATATTTTAGTATTCAAATTTTTTGAGCAAGTTTTTCTGAAAATGATGCAATCGGGCAGGCCCGAAATAAATGAACAAAACAATGCGTTTGAGGTATAGCATTTTGTGCCTTGTGGTTATTTTTGTAAATATTAAACTTTCGAGCAAGTTGGGGAGGCCCGAAAAAATGCATAAAAAGCAATGATATTATTTTTCAATTATATTTGTTTAATAATAATCTTAATTTTTATTTACATTTTCATGATCAAATGGTATATATTGTATAGTAAAAATCAAAGTAAAATTAATCGCAGTATATTTATTATTTTTTTATTAAGTTAATTTTGTGATAGTTGCATTTATGTTAACATATTGAACAAGTAAATATGGTTTTTATATTGATGATCAAAACTGGTGTAGAATGAGTCGTTTTTATAATTTTATTTTGAATAGTGCAATATTGATTCTTAAATCATGTAGAATTAATTAAATAAAAGTGCTTTTAAAAATGTAATATTATTCGGAAGATGTAGTTGTTAATATGATTTATTTGAACTAAAATCAAATGTAATAAAGTGTAGGATTATGTATATGAATTTGTATTATCTCAACTAAAGAATAAATTAATATTTTGGGGACATAACAGACCCCTTATATAGCCAGCCATATATTTATGCTAATATTATAATTCTTCTTTCAATAATTAAATTGGAGATCCCAAGGGGTATTTGTCTCCCAAATATGGGGTCTAATGTCTAGTTAGATGCCATAGTAAATGAAATTAAGTATTTGTATCATAATAATAATAATGTAGGATAATATTAAACCTACTGAATAATCATAGATGTTATTAAATAGTAAAGCTAGATTTTTTAATGAAATAGTGATCTCTTAGAAGTATAATTTTAATGTATTTATTATTGTAATAAAGTAGTTGAGCTAGACTGCGAGGGTATATTTTTTTTTTTAATATGAATATTATACTAAGTCAAATTAAATTAGCTAGTGAAACTCAGCAGTCGTGGTGGGTATCAATATTTAATGCCGATAAAAAAATAAACTCTTAATTTCAGGTAACTGCAGTTGACTACGGGGTCAACGACCAATGGTAGTTGAAATTATGAGTTTATTAAATATTTTTATTGTTTTATCGTGATTTGATATCGATACCCATCGCATCTACAGAGTTTTGCTAGCTAATTTAATTTTACCGAAGCGCACACTTTTCTTTGGTAAGTTGTATTTGAGGATTTTAATTCAGATTTGTTACAATTGTAATGGCAATCATGTTATTTGGTTTAAATAGGCTTTTATTTCGATTATTGTATTAATCTTTGATATAGATTCTTCTATATTTTGTGAATGTGAGAACGTTGTAGACCTTCTTCTATTTTGTTGAATACCTGTTACTTGTTGACAGGCCTACACTGTCCTCCCATACCTATTAACACTGTAATTTAAAAACATTGTAGAAGTCACTTATTTTTAAAAGAGTAACCGTGGAGTTTCTTGCCGGCTCTTCTCCATAGGAAACGACCAATTGGAACCGAGCACCTAGCTTCTGACGTTTCATAAGTGCCCATGTAGGCTTATGTGAAATACAATATGTTGATTTGATTCTGAGGCAGACGCAGCATTTAATATTATTTCATACATCTAAAGGGGGTAAATAAACAGTCTTTATCATAATAGAGATAGGTAGCAAGCACCATACAATCGGCCCTATGTTCTTTACGTGGATAAAAAAAGGTGAGGTAAGGGCACATATTGTTTGACTTACAATTAATTAATTATTCGCATTATATTCATGAGCACTAGTGGTTGACATAAATAGCTAGAATTTGTTAGTTTTTAGCAAAAGTCTGAGAACCAGTCTTACGCAAGGGTATTGTGTTACCCAGTAATTGGGTTGTGGAGGTCAGACAGGCAGTCGCTCCATTTAAAATACTGGTTTTTAGCTGCATCCGGTTAGACTAGAAGCCGAGAAGCCGACTCCAACTAGTTGGGACTCCAACTCCAACTAGTTGGGAAAAGACTTGGCAGATTCTTTTTTTTTAGCATAGTAGAGTTGTCGTGGTTTCCATATTTTGAGATTAAAAGTCTTTTTCTTTTCTTTAGAATTGATGACAGAAATAGAATGTAATGTTGAAAGATGAGAATTTAGCAAGTTTTTTTTTTAGTGAAATTTTTGTATTATTATTTTTGTCAACTACTAGTGACATGTTTTTAAGTTAAAGCATCTTGTTTTCTACTATTTATGTCAAACACTAGTGCCGTTACCTTATATTTTGTTTGTGTACAAGTGTGATTTTTAACCAATAGTAGCAATTTTACATAACATGACGAGTCTACATACATATAACTTGCTCGCAAAAAACAGCATATCTTTTTACGTTTTCTGTTTTTCAAGATTATGATCTAGAGATACCATAATTATCAATGTTTATTCATTTACATTTTTATTGCTAAACTCTTTTAAACTCTTTATTTCTCTCTGGTTCTAGATGGTTAAGACTTTTTTTAAATCTCTAGTAGTTGGCATAGGTGTCATAATCAGTTTCTTATGTTTAAAAACCCCCGGTTTTTTTTTAATGTTATTTTTTTTTCACTTTCTCCAACAGTGCAGCTTCTGTCAAAAATGGGAAAAGTCGAGAAAACGCCTTCAAGTCCACGAATATAAGGTCCACAGGGAACACAGATACAGGTACATATGCCCCGTATGTCAGGACACGTTCACACGGCCGGGCAACGTCAGGCAACACCTGGCCAGGAGTCACGGGGTGCCAAAGGAAGATCAGGGCGTCATCGAGAGATATGAGGTATTTGCAGAAAAAGAGTTTTTGGATGCACAGGTTTTGGTGTTTTTACCCTGCATTATTTTTGTGCAGATTTTATTTAGAAAGAAAAATAGTTTATTCTGCACAAAAAAGACGCACATTACAAAAAACGTAGACAAAATACATACACTAATAAAAAGTTGCCAAAAGCCTCGTATTCAAAACGTGCGTTACGTTCTTTTCTTCCCATAACAACTAGAACCATATCATAAGTTGCCAAACATTTAAAAATGTCTAAAACGAAAAGTAATTATTATTTTTGATTTAATTTGGAAGAGCTTTTGCCCAGGATAGGATAAGATAATATATATATTTTTTTTTTTGTAAATGTCGTGAATACATTATGAAGGTCTTATTATTAATATGAGATGGCTACATGTTATGCCATTTATGGCGTACAAAACTAGTTGCACTAGAACAACACAAAAAAAGAAAAAATTACAATGTCAAAATTTAAATTCAATTGAAAATACAATACCAAAATTTAAAATTCATTCGAAATTATTATGTAATTTTTTTAAATTCAATTCTAAATGACTATGTTAAAATTTAAATTCAATTTGAGTAACACATATCGAAAAAACAAAACGCCCTATCACAGCAAGCGCAAGTTTGAAAAAAATATACATATTGAACTTGTATTTATAACGGCCATAAAGCGGTTCTCATGGCAAACTTATGTGTCCAGTATAAGATAAGACGTATTTTGATATATTTGACTATTATTAATATTATTGAGTGTGCAAGTCACCCCCTGCCATTTTATCCGTGTATTTTATATATAAAACATTGGTCAGGCAGGGGCCATAGCCGTTCCACAGTTCTTGGTAACAAATCCATCTTAGCCACTCAAACCCATAGTTCAATAATTATTTTTGATTCCATATCCTGCAATAGTCATGCACCAACCGGGGGTTGTCCTTGGACGCACTTGCACAGTGCATACAGGGATAATCGTCGGTTGGTGCCTCATTCGATTTAAAATTGTCTAAGGGGCATCTGCGAGTTGGCTTCATCCCCTCGTACGCCTTCCAAAGGACCGGGATCCCATGGTCCCGAGCTATGTTAACATATAAAAATAGTACTTATTTATTTATTTCACAGACAACTGCGGGGTAATTGCGTAACACACTAAAGTCTGACCGCTTAACTGAGACCGTTCCTAAAGTAACTGCGCGGTGCGGGAGGGGTGACAGCTGTCACAAGTTGACGTACCAGTGAGCTCTCGCGGCGCGTCACCACACCCCTCCCGCACTGCGCAGCTACCTCAGAAACGGTCTCAGTTAAGCGGTCGGGCTCTAACAGTAGGAAAGGCTTTCATTTTGACAGTTCAACAACATTCATTGCGTTATTTACGTTGTTGAGCAGACAAATTTTTCGAACATATGAAGCAATGGATTAGCAATAGGCTTCAAAATGATTCAGATTGTGATTGATAGTGTGTTACGCAATTAAGGTGCTAGATACAATTCAACAATTATTTTTTTAAACGTTGCCCCACACTAGGAATTTCTCCTGTATTGTGGGTGCGTTTATAAACAATGAAACTCACATACACAAACAGCCAGAAACGGAACAACTACTTGTGGGTCATACAAATATTTGTTCCGTGCGGGAATCGAATCCGCGACACGCAGCGCGGCAGTCAATCGCTTAACCACTGCACCAACCGTGCCGTCAATTTGCTATGTTAGCACTTAAACTCTACTACCGACATCGATAGGGGGTTTTTATACGATGCCTCATTATGGGGCTTTCGTCAGGCCCATCAGCAATAGTTTTCAGTAGACTGTTGCCACTGTCCCGCGATCTTGTGAGAAGATATGCTTTCTTTTTC
The DNA here is from genome assembly GCA_917490735.1 of Dryobotodes eremita. Taxonomy (NCBI): domain Eukaryota; kingdom Metazoa; phylum Arthropoda; class Insecta; order Lepidoptera; family Noctuidae; genus Dryobotodes; species Dryobotodes eremita. Next base: position 1,521,377 of record OU823269.1, read on the forward strand.
CGCACTATAGCTGATAACCTATCAACTCAGGCTCGAGCAAACATTGCAGATGCACTTCAATAACGTGGCAGTCGCAACAGCGCCCTAAAAACATTATTGCATAAAAAAAAGAAAAACAAAATGGCGGCACGCTTAGAACAGCTGATCCATATCTATTATCGTTGTAACCGCTGGTTTCTATTGGTTCAGGTACAGATGCCCGCGCTGCCCGAAGAACTACAAATGTCCGGATCATGTCAGGAGACACTTGGTTACCTTCCATGAGGTTCCCAGGTCAGACCAGGGGCCTATTGAGAAATATTCTGTAATCGGTTAAGATTTGTATTAATTTGGAAACAAAATTTAGGAACATTATTTTAGCAACATGTTTTTGCGTTCCGGGACATATTTTAATTTTCCTAATCTGTAACTAAATATTATAAATGATAGTCTCTTTTCGTGTTTGTCTGTGTGATGACGTTGTTCTTTACTATGCAACGGATTTTTTGATGTGGTTATAACCATCTTTTAGAAAATGGAGAGTGAGAGTGCATGCATTAAACGTACAGACAATGTAGCGATTAGGTTATCATATTAATTCAAACCACTTATTCTACACTAGCTTTTGCCCGCGGTTTCGCTCGCGTTAATTTAGAATTTGACAATCGATTCGGGTTGTTCGGGGAATTATAGTTAGGAGGATGAAACACCGGTCTATCGACACTCTAGACTCACAGAATGAATTAGGTACTTAAATAAAAAATACTCTTAACACACTACTAAAGTTTCTACAATAATATAATTCAATCTTGATTCGAAAGACCTGTGGCGCCATCTATTATCATAAGAACATTATTGTTGTTTTCTTCGAGAACAGCAGTCCAGTCATTGTGTCTCATTACGCGCGATTTAAGAGGTTGCGTTTCCACTGGAGAAGAGCGATGATGCGTAGCGAAAGAACTGTGTGAAACTATCCAATAGCATCGCTTTATTTTCATAGCTTGAGCTAAACTAGCGCTGTTATTGGTTAGTTTACGCACATTCCTCGCTACGCATTCTCGCTCATCTTTGATGGAAACGCACCCTTAGTGCGGATTTAGATCGCACAGTGCGATAAAGTATTTATAAGGCAAAGATATAAATCGTTAGATTCGCTCACTTATTCAGTTTATCCACAATATCCACCTTTTTGTTTTTGGTGGGCAATCGTCAAATGACCTCTCTCACTCTGGGCGGAGCGGAAGGGCGTGTCAGACTCTTACTGACTAAAACCCACTCGTGTTCCTTCAGTTGCCTGTGCGCCAGGGCTACGGTAACTCTTTCGAACAATCCGCGACCCCGGCAGGCATCGGCCCTATCGGACCCCGTCAATGATGCTGACATCTCTTTGAGGCGTGCGTGGAACACGACGCGCCGTCGACCCGAGCCTGGTCCTTGACGGACGGATCCGCCCTAAGCTTATAAATTCCGTATATCCAACTAAGCCTAGGATGGGATTTTCGGACATGAGTTTCCGCATATGCACATTACGGTGGATTAACGGAATAACCCGATTCGCCCTACTATGTCATTAGATAGTCGCGTTTCTATTTCTATTTGACACCTCCATGGTCTAAAAAACAAGGTCTGGCATTCCGGGAGTGACACATGCTTACGTCACTATCCAGTTGCTACTTTATTGCAATAAAACACGAATTACGGAAACATTTTTAGTCACCATTCTGTTAAAAAAATATATATATAAAGCATTTAAATTGTCGTTTCGTTTTTCTAATCAAACGAAACAATTCAATTCAAACATATACCAACGTAATTGTTAGTTAAAACCTCATTGTTTTGTCGTATTCGCACAGGTAATAAAGGCGGTTGGGGAGTTATTATTACACACTACTGGTAACACAGCGGCGATGACGTAGGCTTGTGTCTCCCACGTGACCACTGTGTCTCGGAATGCTATACCTGGCGAAGTATATTATTATACCATGGATACCTCTGACACACAATGAAGCAAGTGACTTGACTTGATGGTCATGGAACTCATGGAAACGCTATTTAATCATGTGATACATCGGTATCTCTATGTAGTCTGTGATCATGTGTGAGTTCAATCAGTATGGACACCTTTTTGCGTGACTAATAAGGCCCTCTTGCACTGCTAATCAGTAAACACGTTTAGCACTAAACAAGTTTAAAACATAATTCTGTTTCTGTCAAATGCTTGAAGATGACAGAGACAGGATGACGTTTAAAACTCGTTTAGCGCTAAACGTGTTTAGTTATTGGCGGTGCAAGTGGGCATAAGTACGATAAGAGCAAATCTAGCGATTTAAATCTTTGTTATAGCTGTAAGGTATATTTTTTCGACTATTTTGGTATCCACATTCGAATTAAAAAAAAAAACTGAAGTGTAACCGACTTTGGTTGCTGACTGTACTGTATCACGATTTCCACATATTTAGGGGTATATTTATAAACGTTGCTTAAAGTTAAGTAATGATTAGCGACTGTTTAACCATTCTACTTAAATTAATAAATTATCTTAAGTAAAATTGTTTAGGTAGGTAGATTTTCTATCATATTTAATAAATATCTACTGTTTAAATTAGGGTATTTTTTGTATTTGTAATCATTCATTATTATAATAATGACGATGAACTAACACATAATTTTTAGTATAGGTAAATACATAATCATTGTAAATACTAAATGTAACCAATGTATTAAAAAGGAAATAAAAAATCTTTTTTCAATTTATTGTGTTTAATTAAAACTTTTATTAAAAGGAAAAATATTTGACTATGTTTTCTTTAAGAAATCTCTTTCTTAATTTGTTTTTCTGATTTTTGGCAATAGATTAACGGAATGTAGATGTAGGTATTATACCTACAGCTCTGGCTACCCCTTCGGGAAATACAGGCGTGGTAATATAGAATAATCTTTATCAGTATGTACAACCCGATTCAAACTATGACGGCTCTGAAGTGCGCTACTCGCTGCGCAGTACCTCACCCCTCACCCCGCTGACACGTGAATTTGTTACTGCGCAGCGACTCGCCTCATGTTCCGAGCCGCCATGAAGTTTGAATCGGGCTGTTAGTCTATTCGAATAGTACCAGTTAAAAATTAGTGCCGGAGCCAAAACACACAAAATATGACATCGAATCGTGACACGATACTGCAACGTGCCACGATGTGATGTCGTGTCGTAGAAATCTACGACGTGCATACTAAAAATTCACGACACTTCGCATCGTTGTACAATGCACGGCATGTCGTTGTGTCATCAAAACTACCTATGTACAGTCCCCAACACATAAGTTACCACAAATTGTCAGACTTTCTCATTCGATGTTAAACTTAACCATCAACATTTTATGGTTTAAAATCGTTTGGAGAAATTTGACAGTTTCGTGCAGCTTGACCTGCTAGCGACTGTACGTACTGTAGGGCCAAAACATACGATACGACGCCGCATCGTAGCATGTTGCGATGTCGTGTCGCGTGTATGTTTTGGCCTAAGACATTAAATTATTTATTTAACAATAGGGACATAGCGAACAAAATCGTAATCCAATACATTTTGTCCTAGTGGACAGAAGTTACTCAGACGCTGGCGCATGCAGCTCTAATTTTGGTACATTATACTAGATGGCGTCACTGAGACATGGGATCACAGTTTTTCTGTCATTTCTTCGCATAACCTCTCTATAGTATCTTAAATCGATTTGGCCTTTACAAATCGAATCCTTTGATTTTATAATTTTAATACTTAAACTTAAAATTCTTGTTTTAAATCACCTTAAAGATGATATTCATTTATAATACCTGAATTTTTGCCTATGATTTTTCATTTCCAGTACGAAAAAGCGGTGCTATACAGTTGAAATCTTCTAAATATATATGAATGTGTTACTGATTCCCTTTCGTGAGTGATTGGTGTGATGACGTAAGAATTTAAACTCAAACCATTTAATTTCAAATAAACCAATTACAGCCACTTGTACTGTCAAGGGGTCGGCCAGACAGAAATATGAAGCGAGTTGCCCATTTCAAATCGTTGTAGGTTCCTATGGAGATGAACGGGCAAGAACCTCCACGGGACACACTTTTAAATAAAATGCACAGGGTTTGTTTACACTTTCATCAGACGCTTTTGAAAACCACCAACCACCTCCATCGCCACCTTCCTCACCTTCCTTTTCTACCTTTTTCAGACCATAGGGAAAAGAAAATAATACAACAACAAAATAGACTATTTAACTTAGTTTATTCAAGTAAACCTAATTATTGTGCGTTGTTTGTACAAAGTACGGACTAAGAAATAAATGCTACATTTGTGCTTTGGCAAAAGTTACTTAGTTTACTACCTATAATATCAACATTTGTGACAATGAATTTTGAAAATTTTTGCTAGTATATTTACAAATTCTATTTATTTAGGTACCCTGTTACCCAAAATTTGGGTCGAGGAGTTCAGAAGGCCAATTCCCGTGATTAAAATCGATCAAAATCTAGTTGCAATCTCATCGCGGCAACAATGAATATGAAAAACTAAATTTTTTTGGAAAAGGAGATGTTCCATAATGTATGAAGCCTGGGCCAGGTCCTTGTACACTATACTTAAAAACAACTAAACACATTTAAAACAGTTCTCAACTGTCCAATTGCTTTAAAATGGCTTTGTTTGCTGGTAAACCACAACAAATTACACTTGAATGTGCAACACAACAAAACTCCGTCATGGCGGTAAGTTGTCATTTTGATTGATTAATGACGTTTGACATGTTTATTGACACTATTGTGACAGCTGACAGTTCTCTTTCTGTAATCAATCGTTGATCTATGGTTTACTGTCATTGTTTTTAAGCACAGAGTAACTAAATCAGTGAGACGCCATGCTGAAAGTCGATAAAAATAATTGATACATATCAATTAACTACCACAACAGTATACATTTAAATGAATTATCTGTATTTTTCCCCCAATTCTACGGATTTTTCCAACTTTCTTTTTTGAGGTAGCGTACAGTCGCCAGCAGGTCAAACTACACAAAACTGACAAATTTCTCCAAACGATTTTAAACCATAAAAATGTTGAAGGTTAAATTCAAAATCGAATGAGAAAATCTGACAAGTTTGTGGTAACTTGGTGTGCTGGCGACTCGACTGTACATAGACCTGGCCCATTTTAAAACATCTCCTTTGTGATATTTTGACAGAATGAGACTGAGATTAGAATTAGAATTTTCTTAACCGATAGAATCCCGGTGGCCCTCTGTAGGGCCGGGGTGGCGCCACCGTCAAGCCCCGCTGGCCCTCCAGAGGGTCGCGCGGTCGTGCGGTTAAATAATCATCATTATTGCTTCTAAATGAGGGCTAATATCGTCTTTTGAGCATTTCACTGTAAGGGCTTATTTTTTTTTTTTGGACTGACGAACTGTCTTGTTCCACGACATACCGGTGGCGCAACCCCGGCCCTACAGAGAGCCACCGGGATTCTATCGGTTAAAAATACTGGAATTGCCCCTCAGATAGGCAGTAGCTCCATGTAAAATACTGGTAAGCAGCTGCATCCAGTTAGACTGGAAGCCTACCCTGACATAATTGGAAAAGGCTCGGCAGTTAATGACGATTTACAATTTCTGTTTGACATAATGATAACGCCGAAATTACACGGTCAACTTTGGCCTCTACATAGCCAGCCTATAACGTTCCCACTGCTGGGACACAGGCCTCCTCTCTGTGAGAGGGAGTGGGCCGTAATCCACCACGCGGGCACAGTGCGGCACCTTAATTACGTAACACACTATCAATCACAATCTGAATCATTTTGAAGCCTATTGCTAATCCATTACTTCATATGTTCGAAAAATTGGTCTGCCCAACAACGTATAAAACGCAATGAATATTGTTGAACTGTCAAAATGAAAACGATTCCTACTGATAATGTGTTACGTAATTACCCCGCGGGTTGGTAAATATATTGGTTGAATCAACCAAATTGTATAGCATAGCGCTACATGGCGCGTGGCCAAAATCGGAACGAACGCGGCCATCTTGTTTTTAAGCTATTGCATAGCTTTTATCGCGGGCTTTGAGCGCGGCGACCGAATCAAGAAATTCCGTAACGAAAATAAAACCTAACACCCCCCACTCCGCCTACCATGTAGCTCGGCCGAGCGTTCGCTTAACGTGTATGTATATGGTACGACTGTACTTGAATTAATATCAAAGAAAAAAAAATCTGCATAAATAAAAAATAAATAGATAATTATAATTGCATAAGTTGATAAAAAATGCTATGCAATAGCTTTACCGCGGCAGTCCCCGAGTGCCACACGTGTTTTATTTTTTTTAATACATTTCAAGTGACATTTCACAAAACAATTGCTCAAATGTTTACGAACAGCGCCCCTGTCAACGTCATTCGAGCGCCAAAAATCCTTGTAGCAGTGAAATACAGGGTTAAATTAAATTGGCTAGCTAAACTCCGCAGACGCGATAGGTATAGATATTTAAACACGATAAAATAAAAATGCCCCCATGCATGTTTTACGTACCCCCATAGGAAGATGTGAGTGTATGTATGTAAAATAAAAAACAAATTATTATTTTTTTTGGGACGTCATTTCGACATTATTGTTGTCACTTGAGTTGAGTCGTATGAATTTAACCCTCGTATCCATTAGGCAACATGTGACGCGCGACATGATGCACAACATGTTGCTCATCATGTTGAACAGCAACGAGGAACTTTTGTTGCTCGTTGTCATGTTGCGCGCCAGCTGGCAATGTCACGCGTTGTTGTGCAACGTTGCCGAACATGTTGAGCGTCACGTGTTGCGCGTCAAATGTTGCCTAGTGGATACGAAGCTTAAGAAAAACTGTTTTCTTATGTTTAATCGAGTTTAGATATTGATACCCATCACGTCTGTAAAGTTGACACAAAAAAGAACCAGATTTTTTAAACTTCAGTCGATGATCCAACAAAAAATAAAACTATTTTTATATCGAAACCCATCGTGTCTGCGGAGTTTAGCTAGCTAATTTATTTTAACCTTGTATAAAAGTGAACCATTTAATTTTACAAAAGGAACCGACGTTTGATGTGTTCTGCAGTTCTTTCACAATTATTTTACCTCCTTAGTTTGCATCACTGTTAAAATCACAGTGATCTTTATTTCGTTGAAATAAGGTTGCTTTTGGCTTGCTGCCACTGACAAGTCTGTCAAAATCACAGTAATCTTTATTCTCGTTGAAATAAGGTTGATGTTGGCAGAGGTTAAATAAATAATTGAAAGGACTGTAGCTGCCATCACCAAGGTCGGGGCCAGGCCAGCATGGACCATCTTTTAAAGCCTCTACACGTTGGATCAATGTACGCCACAGTATACTTAACCGATAGAATCCCGGTGGTCCTCTGTAGGGCCTGGGTGGCGCCACCGGTATGTCGTGGAACAAGACAGTTCGTCAGCCCAAAAAAAAAAGCCCTTACAGTGAAATGCTCAAAAGACGATATTAGCCCTCATTTAGAAGCAATAATGATGATTATTTAACCGCACGACCGCGCGACCCTCTAGAGGGCCAGCGGGGCTTGACGGTGGCGCCACCCCGGCCCTACAGAGGGCCACCGGGATTGTATCGGTTAAACTATTATATAAAATTGAACTACCGTAATTTGCGTAAACTAAACTTATCATTATAATATAGACATTCTGTGGCTTATATTGGCGCATGTTGGGCCCACGTGTAGAGGGAGTATAAATAAGATACCTATAACCAACATCTTCATTTAACTGGTGATAATATTTTGTGACTTTGATGGCAAGAGTACGGCATTACACCAACTCATTAAGATGAAAAACCAGGAACTAATTTTCTAAAATTTCTTCTGTCTTCAAATAAGCTTTTTACGAATATTACCTGAAAATTAATAATTAATTAAATGATAAATGATTTTATTTCTCTAAGTAGGTTTGTAAAAACACTTTTACACGTCAATTATATTTTAAAACTAGATGAGCTCGGCGTTTCCTATCTGACTACTCTGAGAAGAAAGGCCGGAACAAACTCAGAGGTCACAGTCTCTTTTAAAGTCCAGACATAATCTTGGTCAGATCATGTAGATTAGTGTCTGAAATGATCTTTTGAAGAAAGAACCACACAGATTGAGTGGACCTGTCCAGTCAGTGCACGGATTTGTCAGTAATCGTGCAGCTCAACTCGGAACTTAAGGAGCTCAACGATTCGACGAACAATACCAAAGAAAGGACATTTGGGTAGGCCGCATAAATTACTCAAACTGCCAGATCATGATTAAAAGTAACTGAGAACAAAAAAAGCAATGACCTACATATGCTCGAGGCACATGACTTGGTGTAATTTATTTCATCACCACTGCTATCAAAACGGTAAAGGAAAACATCGTGAGGAAATGGTGGGAACATTATTCGAAGCTTTTGCTTAAGGATACTCGAACACACGCCACAGGGAATCATCTCATGCTCTTTTGAACCCTATTTTAATTACGATTGGGACCACTATGAGTGTATCAATCAAATAATGGTCGAGCAATTTGCTGCTCTGACTTTTCTGACCGTTGTAAGGTAAGACTCACCTGTGTAAATCCAACCAATAACATTAATAGTACGTGTCCTATCGACCACGTTAATACTCTGAAACAAAAAGAAATGACATAAATGAATTACTTCCTTCTGCCGGTGACTTCATCCGCATGGAATTGCACAATACCATAAAAAACGTTTTTACTCTCTCTCTCACTCTCTCTCTCTCTCTCACTCTCTCTCTCTCTCTCTCTCTCACTCACTCTCTCTCTCTCTCTCATTCTCTCTCTCTCTCACTCTCTCTCTCTCTCTCACTCTCTCTCTCTCTCTCTCACTCTCTCTCTCTCTCTCTCTCTCTCTCTCTCTCTCTCTCTCACTCTCTCTCTCTCTCTCTCTCTTACCTGTCACACATGTCCTCGGCGAGATTCCTGTCTCTCGCCTCGTGTGCTGAGTGTAACTCCTGTAGTCTGCGCGCGGTGGACATGTTGTCTTTTACTTTGGAGACTGATTCTGAAATGTCGCGGACTCTCATCATGTAAGTTTCTGCTGCGTTTCCTGGGGAGGTGATGGATGGTTAAATTAATTTTCGTAACAACAGCATAGAAACATAAATAATAGTTGGTATAGAACTGTAGCGGTATCTACATCGCTTCATGCGAGCTACGCGTCACACTGACATCACGCAAAATCCTGCATCGCGCAAGCAGAGTTTACCGCGCAACTAGCATGTACACAACGTCCCGACAGCAAACGTCGGGCAGGTGCCCACCAGACACGACACCCGTCTGGTCGGAGGATCCTCCCTTTGCTATAGAGTATGAGTGAACTTTACACCCTGTTCCTCATACCTCTATATAAGCGAAAGTTAATGTATTGAATGCCCCAAAACTGTAGGCTAATAACGCGAATTTGCACACGTTTTGAGCGTAAGATACGTTCAATCCGCAATTAGGTTTAATCAGTGGGGATTAAAACCAATATAAACTCAAAAACAAAGCATTTATTTCAAATAAACCAATTACAGACACTTTTGAATTGTCAAGGGGTCGGTCAGTCAGAAAGATGAAGCTAGTTGCCCATTCCAAAGCGTAGTACGTACCTATGGAGAAGAACGGGCAAGAAACTCCACGGACACTCTTTTAAATCAAAATATGGTTACAAAATATTGGATACATCATTCATGTTGAAATTATGCATGTGAGAACGATGCAGATAGTTAAAAGCGTCCGTAATAAAACGACAAAAACAATTCAAATATTAAATTAAAATTATTTTGAAATCATAATCCTGACTAGTATAGTCCTCCAGACCGTATTTCGGCCATGGCAGGCAATCTCAACGGAGACTAGCCTTCGGCGCGGGAGATATTATAGTGCAAGCGTGTGTGCGCAGACACAGGTGCACTCTCTCTTCCCTCACTTTCATAGTCCGATGCGACGGCAATACGAAACGACCGGAAATCAAAATCCTGACTAGTTGAAAGTATTGCACGCCCAGAAATTGTAGACATATAAGTGTGAATTTGAACTCGTTTCGAACGTGAACTTCACTTCTTTATTGTTCAGAAAAGGTAAGATTCTAAAAACTGCAAGGATAGTTCGATCTGTAATATTAAACGGTTGGAATAGATAGGTGACCATTCTTCATCAACCGCATTCGTGAACGTTATAGAATAGAATAGTTCTCTATTTGCACAGAAAGTAGGTATAAGTTACAGATGTTAAGTTTAAAATGATCCTTATACTAATTACCTTAACTATGGCATGTAAAGATTTTAAGCTATAATAACAAAGACTCATTCAAAATATATTATTAACACATTAATCAAGACAAGTAACAAGTTTACCATGTCAAAATTAAATATAGTAAATAATTTTAAATATGCAATACAACACATAATGTCAGTTTTAACAAAATGAGATTATAAATTCGTCAAGTTTGAGGTCAATACAGTTAAATCATGATCTAAAAAACAAGGTCTGGCATTCCGAGAGTGACACATGCTTACGTCACTATCCAGTTGCAACTTTAAACGAATTATGGAAACATTTTCAGTCACCATTCTGTTAAAAAATATATATAAAGCATTTAAATTGTCGTTTCGTTTTTCTAATCAAACGAAACAATTCAATTTAAACATATACTAACGTAATTGTTAGTTAAAACCTCATTGTTTTATCGGATTCGCACAGGTAATAAAGGCGGCTGGGGAGTTATTATTACACACTACTGGTAACACAGCGGTGATGACGTAGGCTTGTGTCACCCACGTGACCACTGTGTCTCGGAATGCTATACCTGGCGAAGTATATTATTATACCATGAGTTAAATACTAAATCCTATAGACTGGTCCTTACCTAGCTCCATTTCTTTGTCATCGTCATAATCTTTCTCCTCTTGTTCTTCGCCATCTATCAGCATGTCGAAGAATACCTGATGTGGGCAAAGACAATAAAATGTTAGTCAATAACAAAGAATAGTACAATTTTCTTTCGAAGCAAAACCCATAGAAGAGGAAACTACGTCATTCATTCTCCTGGCTTTCTTCATCGATAACATCATTGGCCGCTTTGTTTTACCTTTACTTTTTTACATATTTAAATAAAGAAAGAAAATACGTTTATTTGCGGTAAACATGAAAAAAAGAAAAAACAGACAAACACAAAAAAGAACGAGTTGGGGGAGAATATGCGGCCCATTCACGCAAAACGGCCCGCAAACTTGTACTGTGCTCTAGCTTCAACTAGAAAACGAGAAATAGAAACTAGGGTCTTCTAACAAATTGCCTTATTATGGCGAAGGAACTGTCTGGCGCCACAGCCTTCAGTTTGCTATTGTGACTCTGCCTCTTATTCTGCTCAGGGCCTGCAGTCTCGACATTAGACAGCGACAAAAATCGATCGCTAAGTCGCATCGTTGTCAAATTTCTTTAATAAATTTTCAACTTTATTTCTAAAGCATAAGGATGAAAATCTATTACAGAAATTTGGCATCGGTTAGACTTAACGACCGATTTCTGTCGTTATATTTGTCGAGACTGCAGGGCCAGGAGTGTGGCCGTTTTTTTGCAGATGATGGCATGGGTTACCGCTAACATTTCTAACGCACTGCAAAAGCGATGCAGTCGCAACAGCATCCTAAAAATATTGTTGTATTAGACGCGTGCATCCAGCGACCTTTTCGAGTAGTTGACCCAAATGCATCCCAATTTCAGAATCTACAATTTTATTTTATTTTAATACTCACAGTTTTCTGACTAAATGTACTAAAGCTGTTATCGAAACAGAATCGATAATCGCCATTCAGCGTGGCAGTGTGTCGGTGAGAGTTCTCTGGCTTCTTGTAGTCGGCGACGATGACACGGCCCACCGGGTCCGTCATTTGGAAGGACACGTCTAAGTCGCCGTGGGTTGAGTCTATTACCTGCAAAGAAAGAGATAATAGTTTTATGTCATTTCTACTGCTGGAAATAGGGTTTTTTAACTGACTTCAACGAAGAGTTATATTTTACACCCGTTACTTTGTACGTAGGATTCTTTATTTGCTATTGGATGGCAAGCAATCCAACGGTAGAGCAGTTGAGGCCCAGTAACGGCCCCGAGCCATCTGTCGCAGGTCGTGGGCTGGAAACCAGGCACTTTGTGTAATTTATTTCATCACCACTGCTCTCGAAACGGTGAAGAAAAACATCGTGAGGAAACCGGAATGTCCTAGGACCAAAAATTCGATACCACGTGGTGGATTACGGCCCTCTCACAGAGTGGTCTATCAGTGATGCCAGACTGGGGGGATTCCCCCCAAAACTTGGGGGTATTTTATTGTTATGGGGGACAATATTTTTGGGGGAATATTTGGAGGGAAAATGTAGGGTTTGGGGGATTATTTCTTCAAAACCTGAATTTTGGGGGGATTTCGGGAAAGGTTTGGGGAGTAAGCTGTTGCTCAAATAGTATAAAATTATATTTCATTAATATATTATTATTTTGCCGTTTGTGGGGGATTTTTTCTTCAAAACCTACATTTTGAGGGGATTTTGGGGAAGGTTTCGGGAGAACGCGAGACGGTCATCTGGCAACTCTAAGTCCCAGCTGTGGGAAGGTTATAGACTGATTATGCTAATTCAGCTGAGTGGTCACCCCAGCACCTAGCGCCATCTGCAATACCATCGCAAATGGGTTGCTATTATAGAAGCAGCTGAAATGTATCATGATGAGCCTGTAATTACATCGAATCTAGCATCACAATCCATCATCATGTCATTTGGTCCAAATAGGCTTTTATTTTTATTATTTCATTTATCTTTTATAGTATATGTCGTCGCAGGATGTCAAGGAGGGGTCATGCGTCCGTCCCACGATGGTCCGTCCTCTGACATTGTTGTGGGCTGTTTGTGGATCTCAGGCAATTAAGAGATCAGCTATCAGCTTCTTACACTTAGTTTATATACACTTAGTTCATACAGTTACACAAATCACAATGAACAAATATTGTCCTAATTAATCTTGTCCATTAATAACAATAATAGAAATAAAATAATAAAACTTTGGATGAATATCTGTGCGCACGCATCTCATGGACGTGTGACAGTTCCTAGGGCTGAAGGGTGACTGGCGCTCCTGTTGTTTTCAGCGCCCTCGCCCTCCGGTCCTTAGACCCCGTCATAGCGTACCGACTGCATAGAGTACTTCAGTCGGCAACACTGTATTTCATGCGACGTAAAGATTCTTCTATATTTTGTGAATGTGAGAACGTTATAGGCCTAACTTGTAGACTAGATTTGTAGACCTTTTTCTATTTTGTTGAGTACCTGTTACTTGTTGATCATCCCATACCTATTAACACTGTATTTTGAAAACATTGTAAAAGCCAGTCATTTTTAAACGAGTAACCGTGGAGTTTCTTGCCGGCTCTTCTCCATAGGAAACAACCAATTGGGACCGTGCACCTAGCTTCGGACGTTTCATAAGTGCCCATGTAGGTTTATCTATACAAATAAGTAAAATTGAAGTGTCTGCTTGTAATGTCAAAGTAACAGCTTTTTACTAAATGCATATGATAGTATATACGGGACTTAATACCATTTCTTTAAATTTTTATCTGTTACTCAATACTCAATCATTTATTGCATTCCACAATGTGCTTAGGTGGTAAGTAAACATTAGTTGTACCAATCGTGGACCCTGTCGGGCACAACAAAATAAAAATTTGAAGGAAGAGGAGAGAGAGAAGAGATCTATACATGCAAAACAAAAAAAAAAAAAAAGTTGTTCTATTTAAAATTAAAGGTAACATTTTGTTAATTAAATTAATTAAATCTAAATATTTATTATTCATTTATATTATTGTGCCAGTTCTATGGATTTTTCAATTAAATATTCATTTATATTGTAATAACATTTCGGCGTATGAGTCGTTTCCCCGGAATGTTACCACGTTATAAATATTATGTTTATATACTTTTTGAACTAGGTTATAGTGTATTTATTTTATTTCTTATTTTAATGTTTATTTTTAATTTTCGTATGCTGCACTGGTTGACGTCATCACGTCAGCGCCGGCTATCGCTGAAAACCAGCGCTGGGGCTCTGTCTCGCATAGGGTCGTAGCATTATGCTGAGCGATTGCCGTTTTGCATGAATGTGACGCATATTTTTCCCCAACTCGTAATTTTTTGTATTTGTGTGTTTTTTCTTTGCGTCATGTTTGCCGCAAATAAATGTATTTTCTTTCTTTCTTTTCTTCTATTTAGCAATATTTTTTTTAATTTATTGGTAAAAATAGCAATTTTACAATTTTGCAATTTTTCCGGCTGTTTGTTCCGGGCAATCTCCGAAACGGCTGGACTGATTTTGACGGTACTTTCACTGGCATATAGCTGATGTTATAAGGAGTAACATAGGCTACTTTTTGTACCGGCAGCACGGTCCCGTTGGATAATTTCCGACATCCACGCGGGCGAAGCCGCAGGCAGCAGCTAGTTTGAATGAAAAAATTTTGATTTTTATGTTGATCCGAACTACGACTGGTACTGTGCTGCTCGCATCCAAATTCCCGCGACTTTAACCAGAACATCGATCTACCTCATGGGGGGCCTACCCATATTAATGGTGGTTTAGACCAGCTAAAATAGTATAGATAAACATGCCTGAATACCTACACCGAAAAAACGAAAAAAAAAATACGCCCGGGTTTGAAATCTGAATACCCAACCTCGTAAACTCTCTTAGAAAAAGCCAAATCCACCGCTTAATTAATTTTTTATTACTAATTTAACTAGCTGTGGACACGTGTGATTAATTTTTAATTGAAAACATGCATAATGCATGCGTTTAGTTTAGTTTCTGATTATCCTGTGCGAGTCTCAATAAATACTTTTTCTTTCTTACTTTCATAATAGAATAGAATAGAATAGAATACTCTTTATTATGTACACCATAAAAATTACAGACATACTCGTAAATGTAGACATTTTACATAGGGTGACACAATGGGCGGTCTTATCGCTAAAAGCGATCTTTTACAGACAACCTTTGGATGGATTCAAGGGAGAAGGAGAGACAATACTGCAGGTAGTCAGTGGTGTACCATTTACATATACAACAAATACATACATTCATAAAACATATACTTATCTACATATAATATATACAATAATAAACATGAAACAAGAGCAAGGAAACTAGTAGAAATAGTGATGTGACTTTAAATAATCGAATCGCGAGTAGCTACCACATCAGTGGTAACACTTCCACTACGAAAACCACACTTACTGCCACGACATAGGGCGAATTTCACAAAACTTTTATACCTAATTTATTTTATACCTTAAGTTCTGACTTCTTGAGTTCTCAGTTAGTTTTAATCATGATCTAGCAGTTTGAGTAATTTATGCGGCCTACCCAAATGTCCTTTCTTTGGTATTGTTCGTCGAATCGTTGAGCTCCTAAGTTCCCAGTTGAGCTACACGATTACTGACAAATGCGTGTACTGACTGGAGAGGTCCACTCAATCTGTGTGGTTCTTTCCTCAAAAGACCATTTTAGATACCAATCTACAATATGGTCTTCACAAGATCAGACCCAGATTATGTCTGGACTTTTAAAGAGACTGTGACCTCTGAGTTTGTTTCGGTCTTTCTTCTCAGAGTAGTCAGATAGGAAACGCCGAACTCATCTAGTTTAAAACATATGATTGACGTGTAAAAGTGTTTGTACAAACCTACTTACAGAAATAAAATCATTTAACATTTACCTAAAATAATTAGTCTTATCCTAAGACAGTTAACAGATGTAGAAACCGCGCGTTTGGTCTATTTTAGCTACTTCCACAGCATTATGTCATATGGCATTTTACTGTGGGGTCGGGCTGCTGACATTGAATCCATTTTCATTTTGCAAAAGAGAGCTGTCAGGGCCATTTACAATCTATGTCGTCGCGAATCTCTTAGGGAACTATTTAAAAAGATTAATATTATGACGGTACCTTGTCAATTCATTTATGAAAATATTATGTATGTAAGAAAAAATCTATATCTTTTTAATAAAATAAGTGATAGACATAATTTTAATACTAGAAATAAAGATAAAATAGATCAACCATTTTTTAGATTATCTAAAGTACATACATCTTTTATGGGGTACTGTGTTAAATGTTACAACAAAATACCTTGTGATATATTGCAATTAAATCAAAAAAAAATTAAAACTCATATAAAAAGTACAATTTGTAAACAAGCATATTACAAATTAGAGGATTATATCCTAGATAAGAATGCTTGGAAACATGCTGGTCCTGCTCCATAGGACAATCTAGAGTGTAGACAAAATCAAACTGGTTGCTAATTTAATTGTATAATTTATAATTTTTATGACATTGATTGTTACATTATGTACTTAACTACTTTAATTCACACACTAAATTATTACTTGTTAAAATTTTGGAAACATCATCTACTTTTCAATATTTGTAAATATGTGAGCACCATGTATCTATCACATAATTAATTTACCTGCCTTTGCATTATATTTAATTCTTTTTACCTATTGTGGTATAGTAATTTTATTCTAGGTGCATCGTCTTCACATATGATGACATAATTAATGTGAACTTACATAATATTATAAAACATTTTAAAAGAGTATGAGTAACGATGGAGTTTCTTGCCCATTCTCCTCCATACGAAACTACCTTTTGGAAGGGGCAACTAGAATCAATTCTATTTTTTTGTAATTTTTGACGTTCAAAAGTGCCTTTTATGTGCCTATTTGAAATAAATGATTTGACTTTGACTTTGACTTTGAGAATAATGTCAGCCATTTCGCGATCTTTTTGTTTTAAGGTGCGCGGTGAACATTTATTCAGTTTTAAGCTACGCAAAGACAGTCTTGCGAGGTGTGCAGCTCACAGAGCCACT
This sequence comes from Dryobotodes eremita, assembly GCA_917490735.1. NCBI lineage: Eukaryota > Metazoa > Arthropoda > Insecta > Lepidoptera > Noctuidae > Dryobotodes > Dryobotodes eremita. The sequence continues at coordinate 1,538,333 of OU823269.1, forward strand.
TATAGTAATATTCCTAATATTTATTTTAGACTTCCATGTCTCCAAAGTAAACATTAAAACTGGATACGAAAACGAAATTGACTCAGTTCCCACCTTACTGTGTGAAGCAAGAGGGCGTTCTTACGTTTGCCGATTCGCTGATTCAAAACTCAAACTCAAAGCATTTATTTAAAATAAACCAATTACAGGCACTTTTAAATCGTCAAGGGGTCGGTCAGTCAGAAAGATGAAGCTAGTTGCCCAACTTGCCCATTCCAAAGCGTAGTAGGTACCTATGGAGAAGAACGGGCTAGAAACTCCACTGACACTCTTTTAAATCAAAATATGGTTACAAAATATTGGTTACATGAGTCATGTTGAAATTATGCATGTGAGAACAATGCAAAACGTTAAAAGCGTCCCTAATAAAAAGAGAAAAACAATTCAAATATTAAATTATAAGCCGTGGCAGTTAAGAGATGACCAGTCCCTACTGACGGCGCCCGTTCACGAACATGACTCGATTCTACTAAAGAACTCTTCTACCGAATCGGTTCTACCACGAAGCAATGGTTCTACTCACAGAGGTGTGTACCGGTATCTAAATCGCCACATGCGAGCTACACGTCACACTGACGTCACGCAAAATCCTGCATCGCGCAAGCAGAGTTTACCGCGCAACTAGCATATATACAACATCCCGCCATCAACCGTCGGGCAGTTGCCCACCACACACGACACCCGTCTGGTCGGAGGATCCTCCCTTTTCCATAGAGTATGAGTGAACTTTACACCCTGTTCCTCATACCTCTATAGGTGCATCTCTAAACAAATATTATAAAAAGAAATGATTTGTTTTTTGTATGTTTGTTTGTTACGTTGTCACGGTAAAACGGCTAAACGGATTTGGATGAAATTTGGCAAATGGGTAGACCATGACCTGGATTAGGACATAGGATAGTTTTTATCCCGATATTCCTACGGGATCGATACTTATGCGGGTGAAACCGCGGGCCGCTGTTAGTCGTGGATAAAATGATAGTGTTCTGGGTATTTAAAATGAAACGTGACTGTTTAGTGAGTCATGAAATAACACCATTTCACTATTAACTCATTTATTTGTATATTGTTCTGATAAAACTCGTCAAGCAGGTATGGCCAACCTTTTATTGGTAAAAATGTTTTTAAGCTATTGCATAGCTTTTATCGCGGGCTTTGAGCGCGGCGACCGAATCAAGAAATTCCGTAACGAAAATAAAACCTAACACCCCCACTCCGCCTGCCATGTAGCTCGGCCGAGCGTTCGCTTAACGTGTATGTATATGGTACGACTGTACTTGAATTAATATTAAAGAAAAAAAAATACTGCATAAATAAAAAATAAATAAATAATTATAATTGCATAAGTTGATAAAAAATGCTATGCAATAGCTTTACCGCGGCAGTCCCCGAGTGCCACACGTGTTTTTTTTTCCTCTTATTTGCAAGATTATTTGGTGAAATTAAATTATTTTGTGAGAGAATGCTCTCTCTATCTTCAAAAGAGTATTTTCTTTGTTGTTAGGTAACCTAACAACAATTTTCTACAGCCAATTTTAAAAGATAAGTAGACTATTGTAGAAAGTTCCGAGAGGTTAATAAATGAAAACTTAAGGTGAATCCTTAGCTGTAGCCCGCCAAATTCAAATTTTCTTTTGGTTTTTTGCAAATTGCAGCTATATTTTACGTCGTATGTTGATCAAAAAGCGATTCACGACTGTAGGAATTATATATTTATTGAATAATAATCATCAATTTCATATAAATCGTCAAACTTTGGAAATTTGTTCCACCTAAGAATTTTTCAGAATATTTCATATGAAAATTCTTAGGTGGAACAAATTTCCAAAGTACTATATGTATATGTAAAGTACACCAAAATTTCGCCAGTTACGTTTAAGTAATAGGGGGCGAGCCTATTGCTATCATCCGGGCACAAATCCAGACTCCGGGCTATTACTGAGAAATTCCTTATAGAAAAATCGGACAACACTTTGCCTGTCCCTACCTAACCTTTCGGGGATAACAGGCTTGATATTTAAGTGCTTATTATAACAAACGGTCGCAAGTAGCAGGTAACATGAAAAAATTATTTGCATTTTTCACTCCTCTTGCTCAAAACGTCCGTCATTGTAGCGTACCAGAGCAGGGATAAAATAGCATACTTTCCACTAGAGGAAAAATTATTTTCTTTTTTAATCTTTGTCTGTAACCAATGAGCCTACAAAAACGAAAAAGTCTTTATTCATAAGTAGAATAATCACGAATAAAGACTCAACTTATTACTGTTTCATAAAAAAATAACATTTTATTTTTGAAAATGGAACTAAAAGCGGCGATCTCTTTGATAGAATGCGTGCAGTGTGTTGAGGCTACAGAAGAAATAAAAAAACACGTGTGGCACTCGGGGTCTGCCGCGGTAAAGCTATTGCATAGCATTTTTTATCAACTTATGCAATTATAATTGTTATTATTTTTATTTATGCAGTGTTTTTTTTTCTTTGACATTAATTCAAGTACAGTCGTACCATATACATACACGTTAAGCGAACGCTCGGCCTAGCTACATGGTAGTCGGAGTGGGGGGTGTTAAGTTTTATTTTCGTTACGGAATTTCTTGATTCGGTCGCCGCGCTCAAAGCCCGCGATAAAAGCTATGCAATAGCTTAAAAAGTAAACTATTTAATATTGTATTGGATTATTTTATTTTCTTGCAATCATATTAAAAAGTAGAATGCAACACATGGTGCTAAAAACCCAAAATAACTCGGTTTCTTTTTACTCCCTCGCTAAAGCTTGGCAGTAAAACTACCTGGTATATAATGGGTAATTTTAGCCCCTTGTATAACAATCTACTATTGTCTCACCGTTGTTGACCTCCCCTGTTCTAAAATTTACAGCCATATTAAAAAACTAATTGCTGTAACTGGGGCTTATCAAACACCATATCTAGGCAATAATAAAAGTAATTGTCGCCTTAGCCTTCACATAGTACTTTAAAAGGAGAAATTTAAAAAAAGACATTTTTCTTTTGACCAGTTTCTGCCCACGACTGCGCCCGTGTTTGAGTCAACTTTACTATAAAACATACCCTATGGGACTCGCCAATAGTACAGCTTTACGCCAATGTTTTTTTTTTTAAATCAGCACCCTAATTACGTAACACACTATCTATCACAATCTGAATCATTTTGAAGCCTATTGCTAATCTATTGCTTCTTATGTTCGAAAAAGTTGTCTGCTCAACAACGTAAATAACGCAACGAATGTTGTTGAACTGTCAAAATGAAACCGATTCCTACTGTTAGTGTGTTACGTAATTACCCCGCAGGTCCATAATTCCAGAGATTACCTCCTACATCCAAGCTAACTCTAAACAGGGTGGCAGGGACATCGACGGGCAACCAGTTACCATGGATTCAGTACATGGTTCTGAATCCCCCTGCATTGAAATTTTTCATCAGTCATCAAGAAAAAAATTGCTATTCCATACATGTTGACCACTTTATATTATAAGGGAAATAACACTCAGCTATTGTAGTGAATGGTGTTGTGTTGAGAAGATTAGTCATGATTTTTCAGTTTAGCTTCTGAATTGGCGTGAAGCCAAAGACTACTTCGTGAATTTGAAGTTTTATTGTATTAGAGTACAAATGAAAAGTCGAATTACCACTAAAACCTATTTTTAATTTCATGTTAAACCTAGTAAATAAAGTTTTAAAGTTAACGTGGCAAAATAATAGATATTTGTTTACGATTTCGGCGTTATTTTTTATCTACAATCTCTCAGGAAAGAGGTTATCTACCAATAGTGATAAAATTAATTTTACAGCTTACCTGATATTCTATGTCGATAATTTCGTTAGGCAGCACTTTATGATAGAAACAGTCCACTTTTCCTGCTTGTACCATAATCGTCATGTCTTTTTCGTAGGCGAAAACTACGCTAAATATAGTAGTTAAAAATAAGTAGCGCATTTTTCTGAAAAATAGCGGTTTTACTGTTTTATATTACGATTGATGCAGCGAAGGATGTCTGAAAAGCTATTTTTAATATTTGGGTGTGTTGTTTCTATATAAAAATAAAGCTAAAGGACTGAAATTACCGAAATATTTTCACAAACAAATAAACAGTGAAAGAACTGAGCGGATGTTCGTAATCGTTCTGAAATTTTATGACTTTTTTATTGACAATGACATTGACATTTTCCATCCTTCTATTAATGGCTTGTGCTGCCCCCTATATACAAAATTTCTATAACATATTTTGATGGGTTTTCAAATTAAAAGGTGAGTTGTTTGAAATAACATTCAAATTTTGTAATATTAACACAAGTATCGGTTCTATTCATCATTATCTTTGATTTATTGCTATAGAAATGTACGTCAACAATACTTCGTTCAGAAACTCCAAAAACCTGGTACGGGAAACGATAATTACATATTCTGAGCATACATTTTTTGTCCTGTTTACACTCACTAACATTTCCGTAGACAGAGTATTCTATACTCAGTCTACAAACATTTTATCTGTCATAGTTATGCTTCAAATGAGGTTTTTCTTATACGAAATTACGAACATCAAAAAGAAAACAACAAAAAACATGCACAGACTACTAAAATCTACAAATTATAATTTTTGAAACAAAAGCTGGTCTTTAGACTAAAATAATTGTTCAATCTTCCTCATTTTAGTTAAAATGTCAAGTGGTAGTGGGCCGGGCGCTCCGCCCTCGGGCGGCGTGGTCCGCAGCAGCGCATTGTCCTTCGTTGCGTCTGCGCAACCCACGGCAACAGCTGACAGCATTCCCGGGAACTCGCAGGAAATGGATCGGGAACAGATGGGACAAGCAGGTAAGGGGGTAATTTTATTCATCCTAGATTTAATCCAGTGTAGCAAAAATATCTGTTTGCTTTTCGAAATTACTTGGGATTTGCCAGCTTTTTGGTTTTGAAACAAGGTGATCTGCTGGTACTAGATTGGTGTCATGTAGTCAAGAACAGGTGTATAGAACTCTATAAACACCTATGACCCTATATCCCCTTAGACACATACATATCAACTCTGAAACATGCTCAACTGACCACAAACATAGCCATTCAAATACAAACTGGTACTATGAATAGATCTCTTAGCTCTATTCGCCCTTGACCTCCACCATCACAAATAGATGTCAAGCCAAATTGTATCCAGCATTCTTCGGTCTGGTTTGCTGGGTATAATTTGGCTTTTCATCTAGGTATTTGTGACTACGGTCAAAAAGTTATAGAACGTTCATTCCCATATTGTTACTGAAACCCATAGGCCAGTCTATTTCAATCTAAGAAACATCTTCCGCAGATCGTCTAGTTCCAGCCGGACTGACAGCATTGTGTGAAACATGCTCCAGGCTTTACCCAGATCAGCCCAACCCTCTGCAAGTCACCACAAGACTCAAATACTGGTAAGCTACACAAAATTATGCACAGTTAATGGTAAATGACTGCGTAAGTAGTTCACACTTCACAGTCCACTGCTGGAGATAGGTCTCTCTCAAGCTGCGCCACAATTTCCAGTACCAGCTACCGAAAACTTGCCCCATTCTGCTACAAAATGAAGGTGCTGTCAAAGTCCTTGCAGTGTGAATTAAATTACACATTTTTAACGTAATAAGTTTATATGCTTACGCTAAGAAAAATGGCAAGACATTCTGTCAGCCAACCTGATGGCAAGAGGTTACAGCTGCCGCCTGCCTGTGTACCATCTTTGAGACAACGCTGAAATGTCTCGTGTGCCAGTAAAAACACAGGCCAAATTCCACCATGTGGGCTAAGTGCGGTTTCATTTTATTTTAAACTTGCTGGACCCTATTGTCCTGGCTTAATCCCATTGTAATATGCCCTGTCAGATTTTACCGAATTTTCTAATTTTCCATGTAACTTTTCCAATTTTTCTTTCCCTATGATACTTATTCGGAGTACGGACTATTTATTTCGAACATTTAAAAAAAAATACCAAATCAGTGTAGCCATTCTCAAGTGATGCGCTTACCAACGAACAGCATTTAATTTTATTTATAGCAAAATAACTTGTAATACTGCTTTTCAGTTGTGACGGAAGAGGTTTACGTGGTGTATAGAAATAAGACCACATACCTTTGTCATCATAAAAGTATACTAATTTAAAAAAGAGAAATGGGGTAGGTAGGTCTATGGTCACAAGTTCCCTAATTTTCCCTGGGAGTAGTGCAGTACTCTCCTAGAGTCCTGGCTCAGACTGGTGTGATGAAGCGCGCAGTGGTGTGGCACGCTGCAGACGTCAGGAAAGGTGACGGTCGGCGGATGGTCTTGCCAGACCCTTGGAGCGAGCTCGGCGCGGCCACCCACGCGGGTAAAATACCCGGCGCGGAGCTCGTTCTAGCGCAGGTTTGCCGGAAAGTGGTGACTCGCGCTTAGCGCCCGGAAGCCTCCGATATATCCGGATGAACTTCGGCAGGTGTTAAGCCGGAACTTTGGACCCTGGAAATAACGTCCAGCGTGTCACTAGATGACCAAGAAGCCTATTTTAATGGTTTAATCGTTAATCAATGTCATTTATAATTAATTAAAAGAAACGGAATGTTACAACGTTACACAGTTAAATTCAATAATAATTGCACCTACGGGTTCAAACTTATCCCCAACAATACTTTATAGCGGTTATATGTATGGTGTTAGTAATTCCCCAGACAAGCTTCCTCCACAAAGAGCTGTACTTAGTTTTTTTTATTTTTGCTTACTTTCAGGCTAGGCGGACATGATCCCCTGGACTATATCAGCATGTATTGGAACCCTGGGAAGCCTGAAGACCACATACTGCCTCATTGGCATTATGTTAGGTAAGTAATTATTATTATTATACAATATAGTCTCTTTTAAAGTCCAGACATAATCTTGGTCAGATCAAGTAAAGACCATGTAGATTGATGTCTGAAATGGTCTTTTGAGGAACGAACCACACAGATTGAGTGGACCTGTCCAGTCAATGCACGCATTTGTCAGTAATCGTGCAGCTCAACTCAAAACTTGAGGAGCTTAACAATTCGACGAACAATACCAAAGAAAGGACATTTGGTTAGGCCACATAAATTAATCAAACTGGGAGACCAAAATTAAGATTTAAACTAACTGAGAAAATAGAATAAAAAAATAAAAACAAACATTGTGTATTTAAGCGGTCACAGAGACTGACAAACACCTTATTTTATAAACTTTTATACTATGTAATGATGGATCTCAACATTTTGTCACTTGACTTGGAATTCAAAACTGTTTATTTGCAAGAAAATACATAAAAATTACAATCAAGACTTGTTTGTTCCACCTGCCTACAGTTTCGGCCTCTCAGACCTACACGGCGACGGCCGCGTGCATCCGGCGCCTGACCTGTCCCGGGACGCGCCGTCTGGTTACGGTTTTGAGCTGACCATCCGTTTGTCTGCAGAGGAGGGGTTAACTCAACCACCATTGTGGCCGGCTGCTTTGTTGCAGGCGCTCGCTAGATATGTTTTTACTACTGGTAAGTAGCAATTACACTTACTTTTAATTTCAAGAGTTCTAACATAGATCTCATTGAGGTAGTGTACCAAAAAAAAAAATTGGCGGCGTTATTAACTCCATAAAAAATACATTATTATTTAAGGGGATTGCAAGGTTGCTCGCGAAATTCAAATTGTCTTACGTTTTTTGCAATTTGTAGGTCAGTGTCAGGTTGTGTGTCGATTAAAATATAATTTGCGACCGTAACAGCTATGGCTCTATAGAATAATCATAATTAGATCAGCAAGAAAACTCCTTAAATTAGAATTGGCCTCAAATGTCATGATTTCATGAAATAAGTCATTCAATAGAGTAATATAAAGAAAATACATTTATTTAGCACATACTACAACGCACACCACACAACATATACAAGTAAAACATAAATATAAAAAACCCGTGCGGCACTCGGGGACTGCCGCGGTAAAGCTATTGCATAGCATTTTTTATCAACTTTATGCAATTATAATTATTTATTTATGCAGTATTTTTTTTTCTTTGATATTTATTCAAGTACAGTCGTACCATATACATACACGTTAAGCGAACGCTCGGCCGAGCTACATGGTAGGCGGAGTGGGTGGTGTTAGGTTTTATTTTCGTTACGGAATTTCTTGATTCGGTCGCCGCGCTCAAAGCCCGCGATAAAAGCTATGCAATAGCTTAAAAAAAGAAAACAAATAAATAGTGTAAAGTGCGTTGTGAGAAATAAGCAGAAAAGTGTGCCTCGCGGCTGCGACAAATAGCCCCAGTTCAGCAAAAATGCCAGAAAACTAAGTACCTGACGCTGGTTTTCAACTGGACCTAATATGAACTTGAGAGAGATGTATTGATGATTTTTATGATTATAATTCTATAAATAAATATTTGTTACGGCCGTGAATCATATTTAGATCGTCATACAACTTGATATCGACCTGCAAGTTGCAAAAAACGTCAGCAAATTTAAATTTCACGGACAACCCGGACGCTTTCGCCTTAAGTAAAATACCCTATTTTTACCCCCGCGGTATTTGTGTATGTCTATTTGTCCCATCGTACCTCCCAAACGGATGGACCAATTTCGATGCAGTTTTTAAGCTATTGCATAGCTTTTATCGCGGGCTTTGAGCGCGGCGACCGAATCAAGAAATTCCGTATCGAAAATAAAACCTAACACCCCCCACTCCGCCTACCATGTAGCTCGGCCGAGCGTTCGCTTAACGTGTATGTATACGGTACGACTGTACTTGAATTAATATCAAAGAAAAAAAAATACTGCATAAATAAATAATTATAATTGCATAAGTTGATAAAAAATGCTATGCAATAGCTTTACCGCGGCAGTCCCCGAGTGCCACACGTGTTTTTTTATATTGTATAGCCTTGCATTTGCCACTTGATGCCACATCACGACAATTCAAGACTTTTACACATTTACATATCGGTATTTTCGCGTTAACTATGACGTGTTTAGCTAAAATATCGCGAAAACACCGACATCGGAAAAGTACTGATTTTCAGCCAGTTTTAACAAAAAATATTCACTCTACAGGCAACAAACTCTGCGCCGGCGACCACATAACCTGGCACCGCGCGCTAGACGGTGGCGCCACACGCTCGCGCCTGCGACACTTGCTGGTGGCTACAGACCCGCAGCTACACGCCACGAACACGCCACACGGCACTGTCGCCTTCTTACAGGTTAGCACACAGTGAAGTTAATGTCATCGGGTAGCTATCGACTCGATTTGTTTAAAACGCTTCAAGGATATTTTGGCGCGTGGGTAAAATCGGAACTAACACCGCCATCTTGTTTTTTCAATACAATTTTACAAAATGTGCCAACAACGCCCCTCTGTCAATGTCATTCAGGCGCCAAAAGTTCCTTGAAGCACTCTATAGTGAGTTATACAAGCGCGCGTACGTTTGTTTGCTTTTACGGATGCAACATTATTGTTGTAAAATAACTGGCGAACCTTCACAGCCTTGTCGTCTGTGAAGTTTTACCAGTTGACTTAAACTCAAACTCAAAGCATTTATTTCAAATAAACTAATTACAGGCACTTTTGAATTGTCAAGGGGTCGGTCAGTCAGAAAGATAAAGCTAGTTGCCCATTCCAAAGCGTAGTAGGTAACTATGGAGAAGAACGGGCAAGAAACCCCACGGACACTCTTTTAAATCAAAATGTGGGTACAAAATATTGGTTACATCATTCATGTTGAAATCATGCATATGAGAACGATGCAGAACGTTAAAACCGTCTGTAATAAAAATACAAAAACAATTAAAATATTAAATTAAATCAAAATAAGCCGTGGCAGCTAAGAAGTGACCAGTCCCTACTGACGGCGCCCGTTCACGAACATGACCTTGTAAATTAGATTAGTTGTAGTCATTAGTTTGACCTTGTGTCATGTGTTTTCTTATTACAGATAGTGGGCTGCACCGGCAGGGAATTGAAAGCCGCTCAAAGAGGCTCTGGATTTGAAGTCCTGAAGCTGATCAGTGAAGATCCTAAGTAAGAACTTTTTATATTAAGTAAAATCGAAATAATGCAGAATATACAGTAGTAAAGGGTGTATCTAAGAAGCGACGCAGATGGCGTTCTGTAGTTTCCGCCTACTCCCATGGGGAAAAGACTTAAGTTTATGTACTTCTATGTATTTAATACAGGGCTATATTTATTTGATTGGCGAAAGGAGATGTTTCAAAATGGGTCAGATCTATGTACACTACCTCAAAATAAAGAGAAAAATCCGTAGGATTCGGGAAAAATACAGGTAATTCATTTAAATATATACTGTTCTGGTAATTAAATGATAATTATCAATTACTTTAATCGACTTTCAACATGGCGTCTCACCGATTTAGTTACTCTGTGCTTAAAAACAATGACAGTAAACCATAGATCAACCATTGATCACAGAAAGAGAACTGTCTGCTGTCACAACTGTCTATAAACATGTCAAATGTCATTAATCAATCAAAATGACAGCTTATCGCCATGATGGGATTTTGTTGTGTGTTACAATTTCAAGTGTAACTTCTTATGTTTTACCAGCAACCAAATTCATTTTAAAGTAATTGGACAGTTGAGAACTGTTATAAATGCGGTTCCCTATTTTTCAGTATAGTGTACAAGGACCTGGCCCAGGCTCCATACATTTCGGAATATCTCCTTTGATCGACATGGTGGGTGGGTTATCAAAGAAAAAAAAATATGAAAACAAACTTTTCTAAAATCATAATTTTTTGTAGACATCTGATCAATGTTTTTGTGTCGCGCGTAGTTATTTCAACAAGGAACCCCTATAGTTTCGCCATGTCCATCCGTCCGTCTGTCCGCAGCTTAGCTCTAAGATTCTTAGTACTAGAAAGCTGTAATTTGGCATGGATGTACTTGTATATCCATATGTATTATATTGTGAGTAGCATTCAGGCTACATTGATTATCATTTTAATATTGTGAATGTGAAGACTATGTGGGTCATTGTTGCTTTTTTTTTACTCCTCAGTTAATTTTTATCAAGTTCTGGCAGTTTGAGTAATTTTTGTGGCCTACCCAAATGTCTTTTCTTTGGTATTGTTCGTCGAATCGTTGAGCTCCTTAAGTTCTGAGTTGAGCTGCACGATTACTGACAAATGCGTGCACTGACTGGACAGGTCCAACGACCATTTTCGACACCAATTTAAATGGTCTTCACAGGATCTGACCAAGATTATGTATGGACTTTAAAAGAGACTGTGACCTCTGAGTTTGTTTCGGCCTTTCTTCTCAGAGTAGTCAGATAGGAAACGCCGACCTCATCTAGTTTTTAAAATATGATTGACGTGTAAAAGTGTTTGTTCAAACCTACTTACAGAAATAAAATCATTTATTAGCCACACCGATAGAGGTAAAATTAAATTATGAAAACTATTTTTAATGGGTTATCTCCTCTACACGTAAAGCGGGGATGGTTTTATTATTTCCGTTTTTTTTGCAGAAATCGACTATTTTAGTCAAATAACCTGCTCAATATGATAAAAAATTGTAACGAATTGTAAAACTTACAGATAATTGTCATTTTATGGTTGATTATTACGTATTGGAAGTAGAAGCAGATAAAGATAATTAAAAAAAAAAATGCATTGTTTTTTTTTTTAAGAATTTTCAAATTTGTGTACCGCTAAAGAAATATAAAATGTGAAATTACTCGAAAATGGTTGATATTTGCTTAGGGGTCATCAGGGGTAATTTTGTTGCAAATGACCTCTCCTACATCCCCTTAATAGATTACCGACATATAACCAATAACCCAGTATATAACGAAATTAAAAGAAAAACTATCATAGCTAAGTAGGCTTTACAAGTTAACGAGTAATAGTCGACCAACTTACATTTGTAGTTGGAACGTATTGGAGAACATGTTTTTCAATTACAATGCTAAGTTTGTTCTTGGGACAAATTCATGCCAACTACGGAACCCTTCATTGTGCGTGGTCCGACACGCATTTGGCCTTTTTTTTTGCCTTTGTCAAGTTTCATCAAATAATCCAAATACATACACATATATACATAAACTCACGCCTTCTTCCCATGGGGGTAGGCAGAAACTACGGAACGCCACCTGCTTCGATCAAAATAGATCCTGTATAATATAACTATGGTGATTGTAACCCGTTTAGTTGCGGCGGCGCGTGGCTAGTGACGCGCATGTCGCGGCGCGCGTCGTGCCGCCGCGTGCGCGGCGCGCGCGCGCGCGTCCCCGCCGCCGCGCCCGCGCAGCTCGCCGGCGTGTCCGCTGCACTGCGGTGGCTGCCTTGGACACCGGTATGTAGTACTACAGCTCTTTGAGAACGAGCTCCCGAACGTATCAAAGGATTATAAAGTTCCCGAGAGCAACGAGGAAGTTCCGAATAAACTCCAGCATGTGTAGCATGGCCGCTATAGAAACGGAAGAAAAAATGTCTCGCTGTTGGTGACGTATGTGTTAGATCATTAAGTTCCCTTCAAAATGGTTGAGCTGAATGGTGCTGATCCATACGTCATGTTCGTAAACGGGCGCCGTCAGGGACTGGTCATCTCTTAGCTGTTGCGGTTTATTTTAATTTCTAAATTGTTTTTTTTTGTTTGTGTCTTTTTTATTACGGTCGCTTTTAACGTGCACGTCTTTTTACATCGTTCTCACATGTATCATTTCAACATGAATGATGTAACCAATATTTTGAAACCATATTTTGATTTAAAAGAGTGTCCATGGAGTTTCTTGCCCGTTCTTCTACATAGGTACGTACTACGCTTTAGTATGAGCAACTAGCTTCATCTTTCTGACTGACCGACCCCTTGACAATTCAAAAGTGCCTGTAATAGGTTTATTTGAAATAAATTCTTTGAGTTCGAGTTTTTTTTTTTTAAGAGGCCCGCATGCACCACAGATAATTAAATACATTATGCGTTAGTATTCAAAACATCTCACCGTTTCTTCCAATCGTTTAAAGATGACAGAGACAGAATTATGTTTTAAATATATTTAACGTTAAAAGCATTACGTTTTGCTGGAAGCAAGCCTTAAAGTAAATTAATTTACTTGCTGACTAGTACATTGAAATAGCCATTAAAAAAAATTTAAGTGGTTGCACAAACTAAATGTTATGTGTGGGTTTTAAAGTATTTTTCTCCAAAAAACACGTTTGTGTCCACGTTTGGAAACTACATTGCGAACGTGGCATAGATAGTGACAAAGAAGGTACAGCCCAATTCAAACTATGACGGCTCTGATGTGCGCTGCTCGCTGCGCAGTACCTCACCCCTCACCCCCGCTGACACGTGAATTTGTTAGTGCGCAGCGACTCGCCTCATATTCCGAGCCGCTATAAACTTTGAATCGGGCTGTAACCATTCAAAAACTGCTGATTTTCTGTCAAATTTGAATAATTTTTTAATTGATTAAATTTATTAGTGAAATGTGGGTGCCTATCCTCCGGGAATTATAGGCGTGATGTTATTTTATAATTTATTTTCTAGCCAACCACAGAAGAGCAACCAGCTTCTCCCTCCCCTCTACCCCCCTCAGTGGAACAGCAGATCAAGGAGACCTTACAGCGAGGACTTAGCACCATGAGTGAGAGAACTGGTCCTGAAGGTAAGCAATGAATGGTTGTACGGGGTCTGATTAAATTAATTAGCGCAACTTTTCTGACGTTATATTTAAGTCTAACGGGCCTTTGCAAGTTGGCTTCGGCCGTCGTACGCCTGCCAAAGGCCCGGGACCGGAACGTCCCGAGATATGTCAAAGACATTTTTTTAAATAATAAATAAATATTTATTTCAGACTACAATGGCCCATTGACATATAGCTTACAAACTAAATAACATATTAGATAACATGTCCCGCAATTAACGCACACCGCCAAACACCCCGACATCGGCACCATTGCCATAGAGAAAAATAGAATTAAAAAACAACACGTGTGGCACTCGGGGACTGCCGCGATAAAGCTATTGCATAGCATTTTTTATCAACTTATGCAATTATAATTATTTATTAATTTTTTATTTATGCAGTATTATTTTTCTTTGATATTAATTCAAGTACAGTCGTACCATATACATACACGTTAAGCGAACGCTCGGCCGAGCTACATGGTAGGCGGAGTGGGGGGTGTTAGATTTTATTTTCGTTACTGAATTTCTTGATTCGGTCGCCGCGCTCAAAGCCCGCGATAAAAGCTATGCAATAGCTTAAAAATAAAAAACAACCAAACCTGCCAGTGGAGAAGGCAACTGTCAAAATGGCGCTATCGTAGCTAGTTTTCAAAACAAGCTAATTTAAGGCGTGGGATGGTTTTTTTTTTTTTTTTTGCGAAAATGACTCGTTGTCGAGTTCCTAAATGCTCGGAAATTGGAGTCTATCATCTTCCGAAATACCTTAAACTTAGAAGATTGTGGCTTCTACATTTATATCTGTATTTTTTATGGTGTACATAAAGAGTATTCTATTCTATTCTTAAAGCTGTTCGTAGGGAATTATTTTAACAAAATTAGAGTTCGACTTATGGCGGAAACATTTTGTAGAAGTCATCACGAGGTAATTAGCAATACTTACGGTTTTTAATTCAGACACTTTCAATATCGAATAAATATTGATTTGAAATATTGAAATCACCGAAAATAACAAAATAGTGGAATAAAGCCAAACTCATGAATGAACACGAAATGGAATGAATGAATGAAATGTCAAATTTTTTGTGGGCCTTAAGGACCTAGCTATGGTCACGACATCTACAATGATTAGCTTTGACCGACCTTCCCAATTAGAATATTATGTTATAATCATAATACATTCACTGAATTTTTACTATTATGTATAAAACATTGTTTATTTATTAAATTAGTTATACTGATTGTGGGAGAAAATTGTGGTCACATTACAAATCTGCGCACGCACGCAGTCGCACACGTATCAGGGTCTAGCGACTACTACACTACTTCGTCCATTTTGATTTGTTTTGACTGAACAGCGGAAGTGTGACTGTAATTTACACAGTTTTAATTATTTAATGAAAAATAATTACCTATATTAAAAATGAACTAAATGCTGTGGAAATGCGTTCCTTGCGAAGCATGTGTGGTGTGACTATGAATCATAGGCTGAAGAATGATGTGATAAGGCAACGGTGCGGTTTAAAAGATGTAGTGGCAAAAATTTAAAAGGCTATGCTTAGATGGTTTGGTCATGTTGAGAGGATGAATGAAGGGCGACTAACAAAAGATATTTACAAGGCAGATGTGAGTGGAAACGTCGGGAGGGGACGTCCTAGGAGGACATATAGTGGCCTTATTGGTGATGTTCTTCAGAAAGGTCAGGTGCGTAGTACTCGCAACCGGCGTGCGTGTATGACCAGATGTATGAACGTAAACGAAGCGAAAGGAGTATGTACAGATAACAATACGGTACGCGCATCGCGAACGCCTTGAAGTTGACGTTGCGATGTGACTCCAGTGATCGGCATCTGACAGCAATAAAATTTTTTTTTTTCATAAAAGTTGCGCGTCAGTTATCAACTGTTTACTTCAAATTAAAATTTTCGAAAGTATACATATTTATTTATTGTTCATATTTGATCCCATCATGTCTGAAAAAGCTTCGTCTATTAATTTAAAAAGGTTCTGTGTAATCTTGGCTAGAGAACATAATACATTATCTATGGATTAAAAAAAAAAACGTTACCCTCCTATTGGGCTCCTGGCTCCTACGCAGTCTAGACAAAATCAAACTGGTTGCTAATTTAATTGTATAGTTTATAATTTTTATGACATTGTTTTTTACATTATGCACTTAACTACTTTAACTCACACACTAAATTATTACTTGTTAACATTTTTGAAAAATCATATACTTTTCAATATTTGTAAATATGTAACCACCATGTATCTATCACATAATTAATTTACCTGTCATTGCCTTATATTTAATTCTACTTACCTATTGTGGTATAGTAATTTTATTCTAAGTGCATCGTCTTCACATATAATTATATAATTAATGTGTACCTATATAATATTGTAAAACATTTTAAAAGAGTAACGGTGGAGTTTCTTGCCTATTCTTCTCCATACGAAACTACTTACCTTTTGGAAGGGGCGACTGGAATCAATTCAATTTTTTTTGGAAATTTTCACGTTCAAAATTGCCTTTTATGTGCCTATTTGAAATAAATTATTTGACTTTGACTTTGTCAGGTAAATATGATAAGCGTACTAATAGACAGATATTATAATATGGTAAAAACGATGAGATTAATATTATTCGCATTAATTCCAGGTCATATGTCAACGGACAGTTTCGAAATGTCAAGCATGGAGCGAGCGTTACCTCATATACCAGAATCAATGGAGGTAAGACAAATTATCGATGACCACAGCATAACAGTGTATTTTACAAGGAGCGACTGCCTATCTGACCACCGCGACCCAGTTACTGGGTAACACGATACCCCTTGGCAAGACAGGTTGTCATAATTTCTGGCTTCTGACTGCCAGCTGTCAAATATCTACGATTGACAGCCCGGACCAATAGCTTAAGGGGAATCCTTAGCTGTAGCCCGCCAATTTATTTTTCATTTCTCATACACGGAAAGTAGTGTTTGTTTGATCTGAGTAGCGGGTGGAAGACGCTGCTCCCCGTCTTAGGGCGGGAATGACTCATAGTAATTGCTTCCCTCTCTAGGGCGGGAATGAATTTTAAAAATAGAAAGAAATTTGGTTAGGTAGTCGCCTACGAATTTTTTTACATAGTAGTGACTTCATAACAGCCAGTGTGAATTAAAAAAATACCTATTAAGGGGGAGGCGCTAAAATTCAAATTTACTTACTTTTTTGCAATTTGCAGTGACTTACCAGAAACACAATTGACAGAGAGCTGCAATTTGCAAAAAACTAAAGAATATTTGAATTTGGCGGGCTACTACTACTACTGAGGATCCACCTTAAGCGGGACGGCCCGCGGCGGTGATGCGGTGTGTTCCAAATTTAAAATAAATAAATGACTATATAATTTGGCGGGATACTAACTCTGTAAGCTTCCCTAACTTTGTTTTCTTCGTACTAATGAAACTAAACGTGACATTGGCTGAATGCACAAACCGTGCGAAGCAACATGAAAAAAAAAACTGTATGCTGTACCGAAATTCAAAATATCAGTTTTATAGACTAGTACGAGTACCTATATGATTAAAAATATTATTATTATTAATGAATATTACAGAAAAGCTACTATTTTTACTTTCCTTATATTCGAAATGAAAAGTAGAGTGTTTAACACGGGTGAAAGTCATCAATTCCTACTCGGACTATAGCCGCCCTCGCTACGCTCGGGCGTCTAAATGCCTCGTATGGGAATTGATTCCTTTCGACCCTTGTATAACAATCTACTATTTATTTGTTTTGCAAATTGCATCTCTGTTTTACGTCGTATGTTGATCAAAATGCGATTCGCGACTGTACGAATGATATATTTACTGAATAATAATCATCAATTTCATATTCGTCATATTCGTCACACTTTGGAAATTTGTTCCATCTAAGAATTTTCCAGAATATTTAGACACGAAGCATCAAAATATGATCTAGAGGAATGTGGCCGGTTTCTTTAGATCGATTTTTGTTGCTTCATGTCTCAATATTAAACTTTATAAAAGATATTAGAAAATCCTAGACACACTTTCCGAGGGTCCTTACAAGCCGTTATTCTTAATTCCTTCGCAGTCACGAGATAATATTTTTTTTAAAGGAGTGGCGCTAGTGTTCCGTTGTACACCGTCTTAAGAGCGGCCAACCCGTCATGCTTTTCATACAAACGCTCGTACGTGATTATAGCGTTGTAACACAACTTTCATTAAAATTTTTGAACTAATAGGTATCTTGTGCACTTTGTCTAGGTTTCTATGCAAGTAAAAAAACGAATTTTGGAGAAACAAATTCAGTATAACCCTCCAAAAATCTGCTTTTTTGTAGAAATTTTACCTTAACTTTGGGCGTTCATAATGTACTCATTAATTGTAAAAGTAAAGAAAAAGTCTTCATAGAAACCTCGAACAGGTAATGGAGATTCTAAATGACACATTTTTTCCAAAACCTTGCAAGGCTTTTTCAAAAACACGTATTTCCTGGAACAAGTTTTGTGAAATCTTTGCGCGCCAATTTTCGTCCGATATTATCGCGTTCTCACTCTTGCTTCTTTTTGAAACATTGCGTTGGATGAAACAACAAGCTTTTCAATCATGCTCGCGTTGACGATAAATGAACCGGGAAGGGCCCTCTTAAGACAGAAAAAATTGGTATCTCTATTACTAAGGGTCCGCAGCTCATGTGCTCCTAAACTGCCCGGTGGTCGCCACGTACAGGGCAAAGTACTTCGGTAACCCAGGTACCCTACGTGAGATTGTCAGCAACTCCAAGGCGTTGCTGGCCTTCCTCGAGGAGCTGGGGTGGGTCGAATAATCGATTTTCTCACCCGTACGCAAAATACGCGCATTGACGTGGAGTTGCGGACACCAGCCCGAGTTACCTATTACCTAAGGGTCCGCTACCCATCCGTCAGTCTTTCACAGGATTGTATCTTTTGAAATGTAACAGGTAGACACGTGAAATTTTCAGAGTATGTACAACTATGCCGCTAAAACAACAAATAATAAAAATTAAAGGTGGTCCCTATAAAACAAACTTGTTTTTTTTTTACAAAAGTTTTTTTTTAATTAGTTTAATTTTGAACGGGTGGTACGGAACCTTTCGTGTGCGAGTCCGACTCGCATTTGGCCGCTTTTTTTACTCTTCTCTCATTCTTATTTTTCTATTGTACGCATAAATTACAAAAACAATGCCCTCCATAGGAATCAACCAATTTAGAACCGTGCAACTAACTTCTGACGTTTCATAAAGTGCCTAAGTAGGCTTATTCTAGCTTATGTGAAATAAAATATTACTAATTTGGTATAATTACGAGTATCACCAATCTTTAAAATGACCGTGGCAAGTCAATATTAACCTTTCCACCGCCACGGACTTCAATAGAATTTCAGCTGCCTTGAAATTTTAGTTAGATTTACATGTTTTAATGGCACGTACGCCTTTAAAACAAAATTACAAAAAAAAAAAAACAAACAAACACAAACAACAAAAAACACAAATTTACAAATTACAAATAAGTTTTTTTTTTTAATTACAATTTTGTTTTAAAGGCGTACGTGCCATTAAAACATGTAAATCTAACTAAAATTTCAAGGCAGCCGAACTTCTATTGAAGTCCGTGGCGGTGAAAAGGTTAAAGGTAATTTATTCAAATTAGGCTGAGAATCAGCACTTTTTGAACGTCAAAATTACATAAGTCAGTCCTCCATAATGCAAACTTAGTACTCATAGCTCATACACACGAGCGACACGCGTCAACTGTAAAGGCAACTGCAGCCGTAAACGCTTGTCTCACTTATGTATTTGATCACCGGCGGGTGTCAATGAGAGTCGGCGGCTGCCGTCGACAACATGGCGCTCGTGTATTTGAACACCGGCGGGCGTAGATGGGTGTCGGCGGCTGCCGTCGATAACATAGCGCTCGTGTATTTGAGCACCAGCCGGCGTCGAAGGGTGTCGGCGGCTGCCGTCGACAACATGGCGCTCGTGTATTTGAGCACCGGCGGGCGTCGATGGGTGTTGGCGGCTGCCGTCGACAACATGGCGCTCGTGTATTTGAACACCGGCGGGCGTCGATGGGTGTTGGCGGCTGCCGTCGACAACATGGCGCTCGTGTATTTGAACACCGGCGGGCGTCGATGGGTGTCGGCGGCTGCCGTCGACAACATGGCGCTCGTGTATTTGAGCACCGGGCGGCGTCGATGGGTGTCGGCGGCTGCCGTCGATAACATGGCGGTCGTGTATTTGAGCATCGGCGGGCGTCTATTGGTTTCGGCAGCTGCCGTCGACAACATGGTGCTCGTGTATTTGAACATCGGCGGGCGTCTATTGGTGTCGGCGGCTGCCATCCACAATCGTCGACGGCTGCAGTTGCCTCTACCGTTGACGCGTGTCACTCGTGTGTATGCACACTTAGCGCTTTAGCTGAGAAGAAGTGGCCAATAAACTCCACAACAGAAGAAGAAGTGCTGCGTTACCTCTCGTAAATTGAATTATTGTCATTTCCAGGGCTCGTGGCGCGGTGAAACCAACGTGGAATACTTGGAAGGTGTTCATATAATGCTGAACGCTGAAGGGGCGAGCTTGCTGCCACTGGCCATCGAGTAAGTGACAGTTATACTATACAAACATTACATCACGTCTTGTTATCCTAAAGGGTTGGGCAGAGGTGTACCTATAGTACACCCACATTTCGCCAGTTATGTTTAATTTCCATGTAATAGGGGGCGAGCCTATTGCCATCAACCGGGCACAAATCCAGACTTCGGGCTACCTACTACACTGGAATGGGCAACTAGGTAGGTCATGTTCGTGAACGGGCGCCGTCAGTGGGGACTGGTCATCTCTTGGCTGCCACGGCTTTTTAAATTTAATATTTGAATTGTTTTTGTCTCTTTATTACGGACGCTTTTGACGTTCTGCATCGTTCTCACATGCATAATTTCAACATGAATGATGTAACCATATTTTGATTTAAAAGAGTGTCCGTGGAGTTTCTTGCCCGTTCTTCTCCATAGGTACCTACTACGCTTTGGAATGGGCAAGTTGGGCTTGACAATTCAAAAGTGCCTATAATTGGTTTATTTGAAATGCTTTTGAGTTAGAGTTTTCTGTTATTCGCAGCGGTCGCGTGTGGCACGGTAGTCACTTCACGTGGCGCGGCTGCGGCGCGGCCGTGACCGTGTTGCCGCCCACGGTGGCCGGCGCCGCCGCCTGCTGCGCGCGGCCCTACGCGGCCACTGCGGCCTGGTTGCAGGTCAGTGAAACTTCATCAAATATCAAATGATAATGATAAATGATTTTATTTCTGTAATTAAGTTTGTACAAAGACTTACACTTACACGTTAATCATACATATTTTTTAAACTAGATGAGGTCGGCTGTTACTCTGAAAAGAAAGGCCGAAACAAACTCAGAGGTCACAGTCTCTTTTAAAGTCCAGACATAATCTGGTTCAGATCATGTGAAGACCATGTAGATTAGTGTCTGAAATGGTATTGTGAGGAAAGAACCACACAGATTGAGTGGACCTGTCCAGTCAGTGCACTCATTTGTCAGTAATCGTGCAGCTCAACTCGAAATTTAAGGAGCTCAACGATTCGACGAACAATACCAAAGAAAGGACATTTGGGTAGGCTGCATAAATTATTCAAACTGCCAGATAATGAAAAATATAGCTGTTGATTGCTATCAAATTACTTCAGCTTTTTTCGACTAAGGTACTAAGTGGACGCAGCAGTTGTCTTTAGCCCTAAAACTAAGCCAAAACAAAATAGTTCAAAAATAGTGGAACAAGTATTCTAGATCTCACTGGTGATGATGAAAAATGAATCCTGTCCCAGCAGTTGGTTGGAACAGTGGCTGATTTTGGCAATACTTGAGGAGTGTTCAAAAGACCGTATTTCCATCTGCAAATATTTTCTCACTATCCGCACTTTTCACTAAACGCTACTTTGTTTTTACTGTGCAAATCATCTACATAAAAATTACTAACAAATAATCGTATGGAATAAATAGAATTATACCGGTTTGAATCTGTAAACTCATCTTTAAAACGCAGGAGAACAGTCGACAGTGTAAGTGTGGCCTACAGCCTCATTTGTGTGCTGGGTTGGCGAGGACTAAAACCACTAGAGATTTCTTTTTTCTATATTTAGGGTACTTTCACAATAAACTTGATATAACTAGCGAGCCTAGTAAACTTCCCGGGTTTGCTATGAACACTTCGTCTGCTTTGTATCACGTTTCAAATAATTCTGTAATTCGCGCCGAGCGGGCGCCGCTTATATAGTGAACAAATGAGATTCGAGAAACTTCTAGTCCTAACTCGGCGTTTCTGGATGCGTCCAATCAGAGAACAGAATCGAAGGAAATTTCTAAAAAGTCAGTGCGGTTCAACCAATCAGAGCGCTTGTGGGAAAAAGATAACAGAACATTTTCTGTCTCAATAGGGTTGTCAGTGTAGAAATTTAAATTACCCTGGAACTCTAATCGTCTACTACATACAAATACGTACACAAGTACGAACGAATTATTGAAACTATGCACACTATACTCTATTACTTGTCCCGCACTGTAGGTATTAATTTACCCAACTAAGGCAAAGATATAAAATGGGTTATGATTTACACACCGACTGTAATTTTTGTAGGAAACTAAATACACAGCCAGTTTTAGTACACGTCCATAATTATCTCAATATCTATTTCGCAGGTAATTATTCCAAAGGAGTTGGCCCAGGACATGTCGAAGCAAGTCTCATGTTTTTCAAGACTGGCCGATTCTGACTCCGAACCTGACAGTGATGAGGAGACGCCAGGGTCGGAGCCCCCAACGCTCCCGATCACTCTAGTGTGGCCCAAACATAAGCTGAAGATCTCTGTCGTGCATGATAACGAGTTATTATAAGACTAAGACTTGACAGTAACTAGAGACGTCAGGGTCGGAGCCCCCAACGCTCCCGATCACTCTAGTGTGGCCCAAACGTAAGCTGAAGACATCTGTCGTGCATGATAACAAGTTATTATAAGACTAAGACTTGACAGTGACTCCAACGCTACCTATACTATAACACTGAGAGGTCGTCCTTTAATCACGTGAGGTTCACGACTGGGGTGGGGGATGGAATAATGTGACAATCACGTGTATTTTTTTCGTGTACTTGTAGTGCTTCAAGTGAAAATAACAACTAAATTAAATTTTTATAGAGCGTCGTCACTGTCACTCATACCTGAGTGACAGTCGCTTTCTTAAGGCGGAACCTTCAGGGTAGGCCGCGAAATTCAAATTTTCTTACATTTTTTGCAATTTGCAGGTCACTGTCAGGTTGTATTTTAATTAAAATATGATTCGCGGCTGTAACAAATATGGCTTTACAGAATTATAATCATTAGAATCAGCAATACATCTCTCTAAGTTCATATTACTGTATTGAATGACTATTTCATGAAATCATGACATTTGACGCTAATTCTAACTTAAGGAGTTGTATTGCTGATTCTAATGATTATAATTCTGTAAAGCCATATTTGTTACGGCCGCGAATCATATTTTAATCAAAATACAACCTGACATTGACCTTCAAATTGCAAAAAACTTAAGAAAATTTGAATTTCGCGGGCTACCCATGCGCTTCTCCCTTAAGCTCGATGTGTCATTACGCCCGTGTAGTACAATAAGAGTACAATGGTACAACAAAGGGTAGGTGCTTCGACAATCTTCGTCTTAACTTTGGGAATAAGACAGCGCATTTAGGGGTCATCCATAAATTACGTCACATGAATTTCATGATTCTTTAAGCCCCCCCCCCCCCCCCCCCTGTCACAGGTGGTTATATTTGTGTGTCCCTTGGCGTGACATTAGATATTTTTGTTGTATTTTTTTTTTAACTTATAGGTCATCTCCCTCTTATCACACGATGTCACACTTTGTGGACCCCCTTCCTCGCCATTAACGTGTGATGTAATTTATGGATATGTCATTTTTTTTTTTATTACTCTTGTTACAATAACGGTATACAAATAACGGCTAAATAACTATGTGTGTATATTATTGAAATTACTGCCATAACTTGACATCACGCCTGCATTCCACGGAGGGTTATGCAGAAGTGCAGCTTTAGTACACCCACATTTCGCTTTAGTACCTGTAATTGTTAATTAATTACATAACATTACTTCGTAAGTTCGTACTTCGACTGCCTCGTTAGTCTAGCGGACGCATGTGCTACAGCTGATCACGAGGTCCTGGGTTCGATTCCCAGGTCGGGCAAAGTGTTATTGGGTTTTTCTATCAGGAATTTCTCAGTAGCAGCCCGGAGTCTGGATTTGTGGCCAATTGATGGCAATAGGCTCGCCCCCTGTTACATGGGACTTAAACATAACTGGCGAAATGTGGGTGTACTATAGGTACAACTCTGGCAAACCCTTCGGAGATTACAGGCATGATGTGTTGTGTAAAAAACCGGCCAAGTGCGATTCGGATTCGCACACGAAGGGTTCCGTACCATTGTCTATAAAAACGGCAAAAAAAACATGTCTGTTGTATGTGAGCGCCCTTAAATATTTATTTTATTCTGTTTTTTAGTATTTGTTGTTATAGCGGCAACAGAAATACATCATCTGTGAAAATTTCAACTGTCTAACTATCACGGTTCATGAGATACTACCTGGTGACAGACGGCCGGACAGTGGAGTCTTAGTAATAGGGTCCCGTTTTACCCTTTGGGTACGGAACCCTAAAAAACGAAGCTTATATTAAGAAGTAACGTTAGAATAGAATAGTCTTTATTATGTACTCCATAAAAATTACAGATATAAATGTAGAAATTTTACATCGTTTGTTAAATGTAATTTTGAATGGAATATAGGTAATTATCGATTGTTTTATATGTATAATATAGCCATATATTTGTATATAAGATGTACCTATCTGTATCAAATAAAACAATAATTAAATTAATACATTGGTAATCCAAAATACGTGTTTTCTTTGTTGGTAAGCAGGAAAAACTTTTAGGAAGCTTGACTTCCAAAAAACCAGTTCTCAATCAGTCAACGCCGGTTGGAACTAAGTTCCTTTCGCTGTAACAATCTGCCGAGGGATCGGCTTCCAGTCTAACCGGATACAGCTGAATACCAGAATTTTACATGAAGCGACTACCTATTTGACCTCCACAACCCAGTTATTGGGTAACACGATACCCCTTGACAAGACTGGTTGTCAGATTTGCGGGCTTCTGACTACCCGTAACAACTGTCAAAGATCTTCAAATGACAGACGGGCCCAATGGCTTAACTAAGGGGGATGCGCCAACGTAGCCAGCGAAATGCAAATTTTCTTACGTTTTTTGCAATTTGCAGGTCAGCATCAGGTTGTATGTTGATCTAAATATAATTCGCGGCCGTATCAAATATTTATTTATTCGTTGAAACGTCTGAGCCGTGCGCTATTGGACCGCTTGAACTTCAGACCGCACGTTTCGATATTTGACCGCGCGTGCGCCCCAGTAATTTCCAACATAAAGCGTATTATCTAGCAAACTCCTGCAGCTATACCTAAATAAAAAATACGTGTGTATAGCTGAAACTATACAGAATCAATATGTGTGAAAACTAAATTACGAAAACTAGTCCAAGGTACTGTAAAACATGTTAAACTTGAGAATGTGTTGAATTTCCGTAAAATATTTGAGTTTTTACGAAACATTTTGTAGTTTGTGTCAATAAAATCTATTTATGATAAAACTAGACTATTTATGCTTTTTTTATGTCCATATGTCCTTACTTGGTATGTTCAGAGTAGCACAATAAACCAAAACAAACACCCATTCCCTCATTAATTTGATACCGCCTGCGATATGCAAATTATCTAAATTATTATTATTAAATAAATTATATTATAAGGGTTCTCACACTCTCACACATAGGTTTCACGAATAATATTTAAATTTAAAAATAAATATCCATGACATTCATTTTTAATTGTTATAGTTATTTTACAACAATGTACGTACCTATTCAAAATAATAGTTATTTTACAACAATGTAGGTATCTATTCAAAATAATTGTTATTTTACAACAATGTAGGTATTGAAAATAATAGTTATTTTACAACAATGTAGGTATTCACAATAATTGTTATTTTACAACAATGTAGGTATTCAAAATAATTGTTTTTTTACAACAACAGATAGGTACTGATAACTACAAAATTACGAAATATGACCAAGACGAAGACGAAGTCAGGTTTGTCATTTGTCTCGTTATCGTCAAGTCTGTCAACGGCCTCGTCATCGTCAAGTCTGCCAATGGCCTCGTCCTCGACTGGTCTATCTTCATCTTACCATACCGCAAAAGCGTAAGGTAGGATGCCCTCAGGCTAGGTGGAGCGACGATCTTCGCAGAGTGGCTGATAGCAGCTGGATGAGAGTTGCCGAGAATCGAACTGAATCCTGCGGGGCGGTGTTGTGTAACAAACAAGATGTAGCCTACATTAAACATGGTAAATTACTAACCACGAAACAGTCGAATAACCATCTTACCAAGAGAACGGTACAGCCCAGCTTCGGCTGGTCCTGCGGGGCAGTGAATCTGTCGTACGGGTGAATCAACGCTGTGCGTGTGAAGACCATGTTCTATGATATAGGGTTTGGTTTCGCACTCCGGTGCAGACCATGTAAATTGGTGTCTGTCTGATATGGTATGAAGTCAGGTCTGTCATCGTCAAGTCTCCTCTTTCTCGTCCTCGACTGGTCTTTCATATTCCGTCTGTCGGTCTGTAAATGCTACAACATTCGTCAATACACAAGTTAACGTTGCACTCCTCACTCCAAATCGTCCGGGTCTTTTTGGTGCAAACGCAACAAACGGTCCATTTAGACCCGGTACGAATTGGAAAGTGGTTGTACTCTAAATTCGGTCTGGCCAGCGTCCTGTGTCGAACATTAATTACGTCATACCACTGTCGTCACCTGTCCAGTCCTGCTTGATCTGATGTTTAAACGTTGGACTTCAGCCGTCGTCGATTTGTCGATGACTCGTTAAGTAAGCCTTCTGCCAATACAGTACGGAACTGACGAAGTGATTTTTTCCGGTGGACACTGGAAATTATCACAAAGCAGTTAAAAACTGCCGTACTGTACAACCGGCGGAAGACTTTCTTGTACCAAACAGTTACTCAGACGTTCTACAGGGTGAGCTGACAAGAACTGGTCTTTTCTGTCAACTCCTCCCATGCTCTTGTTGTAGTCGAGAACTACGTTTGATTTGAACGTCAATCTGTTATACTTGCCTCGTGTCCCGATTTTAAGGTTATGGTATGTAGAGATCATACTACGTTAGCATTTCTCCATACCAACACAGACATATCCGAATAGTACGTATAATAGGTAATAATCTTTATTTCCAGTTTTACGATTTCAAATTTACCACTTGCCATAACATAAAAAGTTTTGTATATAAATTGTAGGGTAATACAGAGTTATAAACCTCTAATATCCAAGCTAAGATTAAACTTGTGGTAAGGGTGTCAGGGCGCTCAAGTTAACACCAGTTAAGGTACGAGTTCGTAGCCGACTGCATGCAGCAGCAGCAGACGATGTATCGCTGCGACCATACTGGTTTCTACGTATTTCTATGAAATACCTTTCGTAGCTAGCGACACGTCTTTGTCATAGAAATACATAGAAACCAGTGGTGTCGCAACGACACGTCGTCTGTCGTCGTGCAGTCGGCTACGAACTCGTACCTTTAGATAAATAAAAGTTCGGAATTTCACAGTGTGGGTACTATAGACAGAAAATAATGAAAATAAACATTTTATACATACAGAAACTAAAATAAACTAATTAAAGAGTTTGTGTGTGTGCGTGTGCGTGTGCGTATGCGTATGCGTGCGCGTGTGCGTGCGCGTGTGCGTGTGCGTGTGCCTGTGTGTGTGCCACTACTTTTAATGATTGTCTTTTCTTTTATGTAGTAAAATATTATTCATCGCTCAAATACATAGCAAACTATAGTTTTGTATAATTTAGAAGCATTTTTCAATTTCGAAAAAAAAAATTCGCGAGCTTGCTACGAGAACTGTACGGGGAATTAGGTACGGTGTAAGCTTCAGATGTTCCTAGTTTCTTGTCCTCTCCATAGTGCGCGGGTGCGGCTTCGGCTTCTACTGTAAAAAAAACAAATATTTACTACAAACTCGTTCTTACAGTCTTATTTCAGCAGACAAAATAATAACTTACTGAACATGAATTCAACATCTGACGTATTCTGTAACGAACAAGACAAGATGTAGCCAACATTAAACATGATAAAATTACTGCAAGGCTGACGTTGTGGACATGCTTTTCTGTAAAATAAAAACTGGCCAAGTGCGAGTCGGCCTCGCGCACGAAGGGTTTTCGTACCATTATCTAAAAAAACGGCAATAAAAAAACATGTTTGCTGTATGGGAGCCCCCTTAAATATTTATTTTATTATGTTTTTCAGTATTTGTTGTTATAGCGGCAACAGAAATACTTAAGTACATCATCTGTGAAAATTTCAACTGTCTAACTATCACGGTTCATGAGATACAGCCTGGTGAAAGACGGACGGACGGACAGCGGAGTCTTAGTAATAGGGCCCCGTTTTACTTTGGGTACGGAACCCTAAAAAACATTAATCACTACACGCGAGAGTCCAAATCACTCATAAACTTGGCAGACAAACTAGACAGAATTTTTTTTTTTTTTTTTGGTGGGAAGTCATCAAATGACCTCTCCCGCTCTGGGCGGAGCGGAAGGGCGTGTCAGACTCTTACTGACTAAAACCCACCCGTGTTCCTTCAGTTGCCTGTGCGCCAGGGCCACGGTAACTCTTTCGAACAATCCGCAGCCCAAACTAGACAGACTTGACTTTGCAGTTTGGACTTCAGAGAAAAACAGGGTGAAATTAAATTAAGTAGATGAATAAAATGGGAGTAGCAGACAAAAATAACTTGAACAAAATACCGTGTTTGTCGTTTGCGCGGTGGCGCGAACGGCAGGAGCATCTGGACTATCTGGACCATCCGCTCAAGCAAGCTGAGCCTCCTGCTCACAGAACACTATTACTCCTATCCTACTTCCGGCTTATAAGCTCCTGCTGGACATTCGCAGGTAGATATATTTCTATTTTCTTTTTACTATTGAAACACACCATTACTTCGCGGTATTCGCGCCATTACTTCGCGGACAGCAGTAGTGTTGTTGTTGCCACTTAATATAGCATAGACTAAAAATCAACTAATCTGAATACTCGACTATAAATATCCAATACGAGCGCTGTGCACTCTTCAAGCTCTATCTCAAGAACGGTTATTATAACGGTATCATTATTTTTTTTTAATCTAAGTTTGCAAAGAATTTTTATGCAGTACAACTTTTATTTTACAAGCAAATAATCATTAACGCACTGGAAGCGAAATAATTATTTAATTATTACTTTTGTGACTTTTTACCATGAATATATCAGCGGACATGAGATCCTAAGAGACTTGACAACTTTTAGAATGCTAAATAAAGGTTTTTACAAATTTTTATCTTATTAACTTTCATTCCGAGGTTGACCAAACATCAAAAATGGATATTTTAAATATTACCATAAATTCAGACATGGTAAGCACGATGACATATCAAGCTATACATTTCCAGTATAATCTGACTTCTCATTGTACGACAAGCGTATACAATGCGAGGTCAGCTAAAACTGGAAATGTATAGGATGATAAGTCGTCGTGTGTCCACTTTATTTTGAAAACGCACAACTAAACGAAAAAAAAAGTGTCGTGATGGTCAAAATAATATACATTCTCGAAGTCAAAATGTTACACTTTTTTCAGTCTAGTTCTCATTCGCCAAGTGTGCAGAGTATAATCTACCATAAGGAACTTCGTTCTAAAAACATGTATTTAGACATCATTTTATAACTGTTAGTTTCAATAATTTTGGTTACTATTTTACAAAGACTTCGAAAAGACAATTCACCTAGGTACCAAAAGGCTCGTATTCAGAAATAGAAAATCAACAAACGTCAAAAGCTTCTAGGTTATAGAATAACGAAAACGAAACAGCAAATCGCGACGGGATATAGAAATAACTGCTCATTATATTATAGTGATAAATAACCGTTGTTAAGTGTGCTTTTCACTTTCGTTAAATATGCCTAGGAATAAAAATACATCACAGCTATGGAACTATTTTGATAGGGAACCAAAGAAAAAAGAGGCTTCATGTAGATTCTGTAACAATGTGTATTCTTATTTCTCTACCACTGGTAACCTGAAGACCCATTTGAAGCGAATGCATCCTGATGTATTTGATCGAGTCAACTGGGATCGTAGTGTGGACATAACGGATAACGAAGGTACGTACCCGTTTTGTTTACAATACAAAACTCATTTATCGTTTTAACCAGTGACGCGTCTCAAGGCTTAAATAAAGCCTATATATATTACAAATTTTGTTGAACTGTTGATTTTCTACTGTACTATAACATTTTACACGCTATTTAATGTTTTATTTACATACAATAAGCAACAGGTTGCGTTCACGTTAATAAGTTTTATATTAGCAATTTTGTTTACTCGAGTAACTAGTTACATCGCTATTTTGATGTTTTTGGACGTATAACGTGACAGTGACAGATATCGTTATGATAAATCATAAAGTATTTCGCGTTTGCTCTAGAGTTGGGCAATACATATCGTATATTATTATAGACAGATACGATATCTATATATTGGTACCTTAATAAGCGAATACAGGATTTTTCAAAATCCGAGTATGTAAGTTACAAAATATAAAGCTGTTGTGTTCTAGATAAACAATAAGACTTATTGTGTGGTGTAACAACAGTTATTATGTCGCGAATTAATTTTAGCGCCCTGTGGGACTTATTTGATAAAATTAACGAAACCGATAAAAAGGCTAGATGTCGTCTGTGTCGTGAATTGTACAGTTATAAAGGAACGACGGGAAATTTAAAGACCCATTTGAAAACGAAACACAGGCATGCTTACAACCCGCGGGGTAATTACGTAACACACTATCAGTAGGAATGGGTTTCATTTTGACAGTTCAACAACATTCATTGCGTTATTTACGTTGATGAGCCAACAAATTTTTCGAACATATGAAGCAATGGATTAGCAATAGGCTTCAAAATGATTCAGATTGTGATAGATAGTGTGTTACGTAATTAGGGTGCTGGTTAACGCTGCTCAGCAGCAAGCAAAGTCAGGATCGCAGGAGACTCCATCAGGTATTAATTTACACATAACATCACGCCTGTATCCCCCGAAGGGTTAGGCAGAGGTGTACCTATAGTACACCCACATTTCGCCAGTTATGTTTAAGTCCCATGTAATAGGGGGCGACCCTATTGCCAACAACCGGGCACAAATCCATTCCATTCATTCATTTTTATTTCTATTTAAATAACAATGAAATGCCGTTCGTTGGCAAGCGCATCACTTGAGAACGGCTGTACCGTTCTGGCAATTATTGTTTTTGTTTCAAAATGTTCGTTATAATCTGAATAAGGTTTATATGGAAAGAAAAATTGCCTGGAAAATGTTCAAATTCGGGAAAACTGAACTTTATCCTTATGGGATTTTTGTTTGCTTTATTGAAATTTGGACATGACAACTTCTGACAAGTTAGCTAGTATGTTACAGATACTGTCATTTCAAACTAGTTAAAAGTCTAACAAGTATCAACTAAACTTACCTAACTAAACGACAGAACCGATTCACATCGGAACGGTGTTATTAATATCGTTGACGTATCCGCTTTTAACAGCGTAGCGGATCTAAATACATAGATAAAATATCTAGTACAGAAATTGAAATATATGATTTTGAAATCGGATATAAAAAAAGCGATACGTTATTTGACCCAGGCCCTAACAATATCATTTTTTTTTTATTACGATGTTGTTCTGTGGTGAATGCTGTGTATACCTTTAATAGGCATACATACCAGTACTTTTATTATGTTATTGTTCTGTTTTAATTTTTTGTATGTACTGCTGTTGGTGTACCAAATAAATAAAATTGTCATCATCAACATCATTTCAGCAGTCGATCTACACGTCCACCGCTGGACATACTATAGGCCTGCCTCCCCCTAACGTTGTATTGAAAATATAATCAATGAGTACATTGTAGAAAAGTTCAATTAACTTTTCGATTAAAACCAACCATTCACAAAATGCCGTAAATTTTTTCGTTACCTACTTGGCCGGTAGTTTGTTACTAAAATTCTAGATGGCGCTAGCAGTATGTCTGTACTTAAAAGTACAAAGTTTAGAAAGTATTTTCTTCGCATGGGGTTATTTTGTATCTTGTCTTTAGATCAGTATTAGAAGATGATTTTTTGTGTTTTTAACCAAATGTAGGCGCTTATAATGATCTACATTTATATCAAGTACCTTTAGGTACTTACGTAGAAGTGGGAACCGTGTTTTTAGCTCGTAATTTTGAACTGAGTTCCCGTAGGTTCCTACTGTTTTTATAGAAACTCGTTAATTCCATAGACGGAAGAAATTCGCTGAACTCTCTAATAAAAATTAAATTTAGCAACAAAATTTGTCAACGTCAGTGTATATCACGCTTACGGTGTCTTGTAACTTTGAAGGTTAAATTGCATGTTCGTTGTAGAAACAAGAAACTAATAGGTTCAGCCATTTTTTTACCAACTCGCATTTTGTGATCCGTTCAACTTACAACCTTAGGCCCGTTACGCACGAGCGCTTTTTGTAGAACAATTGTGTTGCTACTGCCATACTTTATGGAAAAGAGTTCTCCATTCAAATATGTACTTACTATTATTTCGCCACGATATATAACTTTTTTTTTTTTTTCTTGTGGCTTTATATATTACTTATAGTGAGATGCTCATGCAGTAGTAATGCAGAAATTCAGACAGAAGCTCGAAAGTCTGACAACTAGTCATAACAAGGCTATCGTATTACCCAGTAACTGGGTTGTGGAGGTCAGATAGGCAGTCGCTCCATGTAAAATACTAGTATTCAGTTGCATCCGGTTAGACTGGAACCCGACCACAACATAGTTGAGAAAAGAGACTACGCAGATTGCTTATGCAGTAGTAAAAAATGCCCAGTCAGCAAAATAAGGCCCATAGTGAATAATTATTTCCGTAAAGCCTGTTATGAAGTCTCCTTACGACTGTCTGCTTGTAAGCAAATGGCAGCAGACGAAAATAGAATGAATGGGGCTCAATGGAGTTACTGTTGCCCCCTTCCCCTGAAAGTTATCGACATGTCAACAAAACATTCGCAACTGAGTGTGACCCGTGAGGTGACCAGTTTAACTTGCCATCCGAGGGTGGCGCTGTTTGCAAAGGAAAACATCAAAACTCCCTACATTTACATTGTAGTTCCCTTTTCCAGCGCGTGGCAAGTTATTCGGAACACTTTGTACAGAAGTGGGGTAGGATAGGGGCCAGGGGGTTATCAGGTGATCCCTCTCTCCCCTTCCCACTCTTAGCCTTGTGTTTTTGTTTGTGTTTGGACTGGATCCTTCACGTATTTGGCCTATTTTGACAAAACAATAATAAAAAATTTGGTGTTTATTTCAGTTCCTTTCGAATGAATACTAAATTCAAATGTTTTTATTCCTCCAGTACCTAGGTACTAACTTCTCCATCTCATTTAAAAATATCGTTATTTATTATTATGACGACGCAATTCAATTCTGCCTACAATCTGTTTTTTAACCTTTTTAACTTCGTGCAGTTTGAGCATACTACGTGATTTTCAACACGGTAGATCTTGTATAGCTCGACAACCCAACAGCCATCTTGCATTTGGGAAACACTTGATTTTATACTTTATTTCAAGAGAGCTAAGGTTCAGTTTCATCTATAGAGATTTTTTGTTTACATCATATTCTCATTTCGAAATGTCACAACTCCCGCGTTTTGCTAGAGAATGGACACTCTTAGGCTGTAACCGTAAGAAGTTTTATCGGTTAACAAACTTTACGGTTTATGATAACAATTTACATAGATTTCTAGAGAGACGGCGGATTGTTTTCGATGTAAGAGCGGCAACGTCGCGTTTGTATGTTGTTTATATTGATCATTTCTATAAATGGATTTACCGGGCTACCTGGACGCCTGGAGAGTGTTACGTAAAAAGGAGTTTTACGAAGGATTTAATGCCTTATATGAAAGTTAAAATCACGTGAATTTAAAAGAGAAACTTAGTTTACGTATTACCTAAGTCCATTGTTAGGTTTTCGAAGGGAAGGGGAACTCGTATGGTAACAAAATGTATTATGGATGCAGACAAGTAGGTACCCAATTCTTTAGTTTTCGTTGCGGGGTTTTGTTTCCTCACTGATACGTTTATTTGTATGGGTTATCTACTTCTACCTAAATGTATGTAGGTAAGGTTTCATTTCAAAATAGGCTTCACTGGATTTTAACGACAAAACTTCTTTTCCTGAATTTCTTCATTCTTTTGTGCCTGGAACTTTTACATAATAATCGATAACCTATTTTTAAATTAATGTCATAGGATATCTGAGGTTATTGACCCTCTTATCTGGCGAGTTGACTGTTGTTGCAGCTTGCTTTAGTTAGTAGGAACATAACTATAGGTTCCTATAACTGCTTTGGTACCGTATTTTTAGCCTCTAGAAGGCCCTTTTTAAGGAAAAACTAATTATTTACTTGGGTCTTAGTAGATATCAAAACGGAGTAAAAAAAAATTGTTTGTTCTGCACAAACAAAACGCACATTACGCTAAGGAAATCGTTGTCATAAAAAAAAATGTAACCATAGCGAATATTTTCACTCCTACAGGTAGGTAATCTGTGAACAGCGTTGTGGACTGCAATTTTGTCTATAAGTTTTGTGTTTTCTTGTTTCTGTTTTAAAATATTGCTGTAGTTACCTACAATCAAATAAAATAAATCCTCGCAATGTTAATTAGGCCCAAATCATTTTAAAAGAATAGGTACCTACCAACATTCATCTTAATAAAACCCACATGGTATGAAACCTCTACACAATCATAGGTAAAGAGAAAACGTTATAAATAAACTAGCGACCCGCCGCGCCCCTACTTCTCACGGTTTTTACAACTTGACAAAACATGGAGACTTCTTTATTTTAAGTAAGTTTAATGAATGTGTTATATTATGTACATAAATCTTCCGGAATAAATTCTCTTTAATGATGGTGAAAACCGTATCAAAATCCGTAATGTAGTTTTTAGAAGAAAAACGCATATTATAAATGCGAAAGTAAGTTTGTTTGTTTGTTTTTTACCTTTTCACGCCTAAACCCCTGAACCGATCATCCTAAAATTTTGCATATACGTTGTCAGGTGTACAGAAACGGACATAGGGTACCTTTCATCCCGAAAAAAAGTAGTATTTCACGAGGAAAACAACAATAACGTTCTTACGATAATAGATGGCGCCACGTATCTTTCGAATCATGATTGAATTATATTATTATAGAAACTTTAGTAGTGTGTTAAGAGATTTTTTATTTTTTATTTAAGTACTTAATAAATTTCGTGAGTCTAAGAGTGTCGATAGACCGGTTTTTCATCCTCCTAACTATAATTCCCCGAACAAACCGAATGGATTGTCAAATTCTAAATTAACGCGAGCGAAGCCGCGGGCAAAAGCTAGTTTATAATAAATGTATAACAATTATAGAAGAGAGTGTGCTACAAGTTGAAAAGCCTCAAGCTATCTGACAACAGTTTACATTCGAAAGGTTGCTGCCGCGCCGTAACCGGTAACCAGCGCCGGCGCCGCTGTGGCGATGCATTCGTAAACACATTTGCATATTTCTGGTTTAAACATTAATGAATTATAGATTTACTACCTTCACTTCCTTGCGTTAAGAGGGCCCTTCCCGGTTCGTCTATCGTCAACGCGAGCATGATTGAAAAGCTTGTTGTTTCATCCAACGCAAATGTTTGAAAAAGAAGCAAGAGTGAGAACGCGATAACATCGAACGAAAATTGGCGCGCAAAGATTACACAAAACTTCTTCCAGGAAATACGTGTTTTTGAAAAAGCCTTACAAGTTCTTGGAAAAAATATTTGTCATTTAGAATCTCCATTACATGGGCGAGGTTTCTATGTAGATATTTTCTTTACATTTACAATTTATGAGTACATTATGAACAGCCAAAGTTCAGCTAAAATTTGTGCAAAAAAGCAGATTTTTGGAGGCTAATACTGAATTTGTTTCTACATATTTGGATTTTTTACTTGCATAGAAACCTAGATAATGTGCGCAAGATACCTATTAGTTCAAAAATTTCAATGAAAGATGTGTTACAACGCCATAATCACGTACGAGCGTCTGTATGAAAAGTATGACGGGTTGTCCGCTCTTAAGAGTTAGCGTAGGCTGAGGAAATTATGGAGCCCTTAAGTGGGTCGTTAAGTGTAGTATACAGCCATCTATCTCTCTGTGTGAACAGAAGGGTTATCTACACCGATTCTATAATAAAAAAAACCGGCCAAGTGCGTTTTGGACCACGCATAATGAAGGGTTCCGTATCTGTTACACATACATATCTATTTTTAAGCTATTGCATAGCTTTTATCGCGGGCTTTGAGCGCGGCGACCGAATCATGAAATTCCGTAATGAAAATAAAACCTAACACACCCCACTCCGCCTACCATGTAGCTCGGCCGAGCGTTCGCTTAACGTGTACGTATATTGAACGACTGTACTTGAATTAATATCAAAGAAAAAAAAAACTGCATAAATAAAAAATGAATAAATAATTATAATTGCATAAGTTGATAAAAAATGCTATGCAATAGCTTTGCCGCGGCAGTCCCCGAGTGCCACACGTGTTTTTTTTATTTAAATATTTACACACACTATAAAACTGATTTACATCCGTAAGATCTCGTAACATACGAGTCCAGTTGAAAACCAGCGTCAGGTACTAGTTGTTTGGCATTTATAACTAACTGGGCCTATTTGGCGCAGCCGTGAGGCACACAATACCGTTTTTAAGTTTTTTACTGCTTTTTTTTGTTTTTGTGTGAATTATGTGTGCCTTAACCTGGATCAAATAAATTTTCTTTCTTTCTTTCTTTTGGGATGAATTTATCCCAAAAACAAGCTTAACATTGTAGTTGAAAAACATGTTATCCCTTACGTTCCAACTGCAAATGTAAGTTGGTCGACTATTACTCGTAAACTTGTAAAGCCTACTCAGCTGTCATAGTTTTTCTTTTAATTTCTTTATATGTATATACTACTGCCGTGAATTTTTTCACATATCCAAAAGAGTCCATAGAGTCGAGTGTCCTCCCCCCCTGACAGTTAAAGGGTTGCATTTAACTGTCAGGGGGGGGAGGACACTTGACTCTAACAAAATTTAGCAATTTAAAGCTTAATTTTACGCAAACGAATCCCTAAATGGAAAAATTATTTTTACAGACCCATAATATTTTTGAATGGCCTATCCAACCATACCCCACACCATAGGGTAGACGAGAAAAAAAAATACCCGTTTACGTGTATAAAAGGTACTTACCCTAAAAAAAATATTTTCATGTTTTTATTTTACCAGTTTATCAGCGTGATTGTATATTCATGCCAAATTATAGCTTTCTAGTATTAAGTCTCTGAGCTAAGCTACGGACGGACGGACAGGCGGACATGGCAAAACTATAAGGGTTCCTTGTTGACTACGGAACCCTAATAATGAAATTCTATTCGTTGGTAAGCGCATCACTCGGGTACGGCTGCACGGATCTGGCTATTTTTTGTTATAAAATTTTCGTAATAGTTCGAATTAGGTTCTTATGGAATGAAAAGTTGGAAAAAAATCCCGGTAATTTTTCAAACTCGGGAAAAGCTGAACGTCCTTTTTTCTCTTGGATTTTTATAAGACGTTTGGACAAGACAACGTCTGTCGGATCAGCTAGTGTTATAATAGAAAAATAGATGAACTTTTCACAAGCAGAGTGTTCCCTCTTTCTTTAAACTCGAAAACAAACTCTGCGATAGCTAAAACAGAGTCATCACCATATTCAATCATTCAGCCGAGAAAATCCACTGCTGTATACAGCCACATAGGCCTCCCCCAAGTGTGTGAAGAGGCTAAAAATACATTTATAAATATAGTCTAAAACAAAGTCGATTTTCGTGTATACCCGTGTGACCGCTTCGTTCTTCTAAACTACACAACGGATTTTGATGCGGTTTCACCATCATTATGTCCCTCGGGAATCATCGCATTTCCGAATACAAACGAATGCAGATTTCCACGTCCATCAATTATTAGATTTATCGTGTATAATAATTTGAATTCAGAACTAAGTACTTTAATTTTTGTTACGGCAAAACAAAACAACAACAAAGTACTTAGTTCTGAATTCAAATTATTATACACGATAAATCTAATAATTGATGGACATGGAAATTAGCATTCGTTTGTATTCGGAAATGGGATATTATTAATTGCACATCAAATAAATAATCACATAGCAATTTATTTCCATCATTTAAATACTGACTGCACAGCAAATTAAATACTGACTGCACAGCAAATCAACCAGAATGAACTAAGTTTCCGAAAACATAATAAATGTTTCCGAAAATACTAACCCTAGATGGTCGACGTCAGTGGCATCCCGAGGTTCGGTTGGTTAGGTTCCTTTAAACCCTTTAGACAGAAATAGGAGCCCCGCGAAGCGGGGCTCCGTCGACCAGCTTATTAACCCTAACCCTATATTTAGATTACCCTAGATTTCGGTAAAACGCAATTAAAAAAATGTGGTACTCGTTGGGAATAGAAAATAAATTGATGAAAAAGCTTTTGCTTTAGGAAAAATCGCTGTACGCTGCGAAAATAAATTGTAGTGTGTTTAGTGATATTTTGAGTTGAATATGTTGCTGTGCAATCAGTAATTTTGATGGGAATTCGGAATCTTATTGCATAGAAAAAGGATATTTTTTGATTTGCGTTTAAATACTACCCTTCGGAAATGCGATGATTCCTGGGGGACATTAAGAAATTAGTTGTAGTGGACAAAGGTACTGCTTATTTCTAAAGAAATTTCTTCCAGCAGACCTGCGAAAGGAGAAATGAAAAAGAAATATAGACAATGTGTGTGAGAAGAAGAAGAAACGAATTAGATCATTAAGTAGAGACATTTAGATATTTTATTCCGAAACGTTATGTGTATACTTAATGTATTCATATTTAACTTAGAAATATACCACAGAAATCTTGGTGTAATGACAAGTCGCCAAATCGGTACCTATATTGCATCCATACGGAGCAGGGGGTCTACTCCTAAACACTAAATCTGTAGTTTCGGCCGAAGTTACGAGCGTTTCTTACTCCGTATTACCTACGGACATAAGATTAGTTTGAGGCCCGAACTAAGAATTTATGACAACACGATTTGACAGTTGTCCTTTAACCCGATGAGTTTATGCCTGTTCGAAAAAGTTAATTATCCGGGAGTAGGGTTCATTCCGAAGTACCGAACTATTTTCCGACGTCCCAGTATCTTTGTTGACGGACATGGAGAGAAGGCCCCCTGGGGCAGGTCACTAGTAAATTATAAAACAGAATGCGGTCACTCATGCAAGCCCAAGAGCATAGCAAATTGGGGCGCATTATTAGAGTCTCGCGTGTACGCTCAGAGCGCTCCCTAGTCAATTAGTTATCCCCATATCCGAGCTGCCTCAACTCAATTGGAATATTCTTAGCGAGGAAATGTAGAAATAAACTATAACATGACTCTATCAGGGATTCCACACAAAATCAAAATACATCTATTCAAATTAGGCAGAGAATCAGCAGTTTTTGAACATTACATCAGCGGGGTAATTACGTAACACACTAACAGTAGGAATGGGTTTCATTTTGACAGTTCAACAACATTCATTGCATTATTTACGTTGTTGAGCAGACAAATTTTTCGAACACATGAAGCAATGGATTAGTAATAGGCTTCAAAATTATTCAGATTGTGATAGATAGTGTGTTACGTAATTAGGGTGCAGGTGGACAGTCCCCCAAAACGCCCGTCCTTCACCGCATACAGCGTTTGTGACGGACGAGTTAACTGAACCGAATGTGACGTCCCGTTGCCGGACGTGCGGTGGACACGCGGCCATAGTAAATGTATTTATCGCTACTTCGCCGCCGTCATTTCGTTCCTGTTGACGTCCCGTTGACGTGGCGGTGGACAAATGGCCTAATTAGCGCTTTAGCTGCGAACACACCGTACCTATTGACATGGGCGCTGGCAAGTTTATTTTCGGAGTGGTGCATCTACAGCTCCACGAATCGACCTCGATATTTTTTTAAGCGACTTCAATAAAAGGAGGAGGTTCTCAATTCGACTGTATTTTTTTTTTAAATGTTTGTTAGCTCAGAACTTTTTCTGGGTAAACCGATTTAAATGATTCTTTTCTTATTTGAAAGCTGGTGCTTCACATGTGGTCCCATTTAAATTTGATCAAGTACTGACTAGTAGTTTTTGAGTTATCTTTAATAATGCGTATTTTTTCCATTTAGTTTATATTGATGATGTTATAATAATCTCCTGTCACGGTTATTTACATATCAAGTAGTGGAATACGAATGTGTGTGGGGTAGGTACCGCAACTAAAAAGTGAACACTAAAAACTTTTTACAAAAAAACAACCGACTTCCAAAAAAAAAACACTAAGAATCGTAAAAAATAACTTTAATTTCGGAAGTCGGTGTCTTTGTGTGTATTTTCGTTTTTGGGCATTTCATACAAGGAATAACTTTGTCGACTTATGCAGAAAAGCTTAACAATTAGGAGAATGCAGGATGCAAGAGCGAGCAAAGCGAGCTCGATAATTTTTGCATCTCTTTTCGAATGACATAGGTTTTATTTTGTCCATGCATACAGAAAGAGGTTAAGGCAGTAGAGGCAAACTGTGTCGATATTTATAGAGAAGCTTAAGAATTACGATAGAGTAGAATGCAAAAGAGGGCAAAGCAAGCTCGATAGTGTTAGCACCCCGCCTAAGGTCGATTAGATTTTCGGAAATAGGAGTTCGGTACTTTCTTGACTAATGCTTAAAAGCTTTAGAATTCAGAGATGGCAAAATGCAAGAGCGAGCGGAGCGAGCTCGAAAATTTTAAGATCTCTCCTCGAATAGGTTAAGTTCCCTATTATTGTATTAGGTGTTTTCGGATATTTATTTTAGTTTGAATGTTTTTACTCCTACATTTTATTTTGAAGCCAGGGAGGTGCAAGTGCAGCCTTTTGCACCCCGCTCCCGGTGCCAATGCCTACTGATATGCTGTTATAAACCCTGACACTCTACTTTGAAGAAATGGTTCAAAAGATAGTCGTGTCAGGCTGGGTTACTTTTGTCTGATGCTAAAATAAATTGAGTTTACGAGACTTGAATAGACGGGTAGGTAATCTTTGTACCACGACATAATCAATTCTCCCATAGATCGTGCAGAACCAATTACTCTTTCACACTCACAGTTTTGTAGTCTTAAACCATTACAGTAAATAAGAAGCCAACTAAACGTGGACTAATGATTCTTTATGTAAGTATTACGATGGTTTCTTTATGTGGGACCGAAGCGAATTAAGGAAATAGCACACATGATATCAAATCGGAAAGGGATCGTCACCGTATCAACTCGAGCCATTCAGTATTCTTTGTATGAAACTCCCTACTGCAACGCACACTAATCGGAATCTTAATGTAATCGTCTCACCTCGGGACAAGCTCACGAACCGCGGTGCGGTGCGTGGTCAACTTGCAGTTCCCGCGCTTACGTTTCTCATTACCCGAGTATACGTTTCTTCGTCCACCCTTGCCCCTCTCATCCCTCCCGCGGCCTGCAGCACACTACTGTTACCACACTTGCTGTCATTCGGTCGGCAAGCCGTAAGCGTGGCGTTGCCTAGCCGTAGCCGAATCGGAGCTGCTGTTCCGCTTTGGTTACGTGCGTACGTTAGGTTGACGCCGGTTTGACGGCGAGGCGAAAGGCGATACGGTGCCGATCCCTTTTCGAAGTTGAAATGCTTGCTATGACCTTTAGCCGTGACTGGCTGCTCGTCATTGTGTTCAAGCCAATGTGCAACGGAGCGAATCACGAGTCCCTAATGCAGGTTGTAGTAAAAAACATAACATCACGCCAAAATCCCCGAAGGGGTAAACTCAAACTCAAACTCAAAGCATTTATTTCAATTAAACCCTTTACAGGCACTTTTGAATTGTCAAAGAGTCGGTCAGTTAGTCAGAAAGTTGAAGCTAGTTGCCCATTCCAAAAAGGAGATCTCTATGGAAAACTCCAAGGACACTCTTTTTAAATCAAGATATTACAAAATCCTGGGTACATTATTCTTGTTGCTTCTATATGTGAGAACAATGAAAAAAATATATATTAAGAAACAATTCAAAATATAAGATTAATAATAAAAATAAGCCGTAGCAGTTAAGGCGCCCGTTCACGAACATGACAGGCAGATGGTAGGCATCATGGTACGCAGAGGTATACCTATTGTAAACCCACATTTCGTTTCCTACCATTGTCATTTTTGCACCCGTGTTCCTTCAGTTGCCTGTGCGCAAGGGCCACGGTAACTCTTCCGAACAATCCGCGACTCCGGATACTTACCTCCTTTGCTGACTGTACCTACAAAATATAACCTTTGATTCCTCATTCCCGTGAAAAATTGATAAACTCAAACTCCACTCAAACTCAAAGCATTTATTTCAAATAAACCAATTACAGGCACTTTTGAATTGTCAAGGGGTCGGTCAGTCAGAAAGATGAAGCTTGTTATAGAAGATATACCAATCTATTAGCAGTAAACTGTATTATAATTGGATATTACTTTACCATCTTTCTTTAACACAGCTACATAACACCGATTT
Organism: Dryobotodes eremita; assembly: GCA_917490735.1. Lineage (NCBI taxonomy): Eukaryota > Metazoa > Arthropoda > Insecta > Lepidoptera > Noctuidae > Dryobotodes > Dryobotodes eremita. The sequence goes on from OU823269.1 coordinate 1,580,994, forward strand.
AAATAAATTCGTTAATAAACAACCACGCACCTGATTGCGCGTACGCAGGTAAAGAGCACGAACGTGGTAAACATCATGATACTCAGAATGTTATTCAACGCTGCTGTGTAAACTTAGATTGTTTTTGTGTGTTGTAGCGTTATCTATTTTTAGATATATTTTCTATTTTAAAAGAATCTTGTGACTTGGCGAATACATGTTTTTTGAGATATTCAGTATGATTAGCACCCCGAATTGTATTTCTCAGGAACCTGTATCAGTTTAAGTATGTTTTTTCACTTCCCTAATTCTGAAGACTGAGAGGAAGTGTGAAAATTTATTCAGAGTATAAATGAAAACTTCACAAACTCTGTATGTGATCAAACATAAATATCTCTTGCCCAGAAATTATAGGTCTCCCTGCTGTCATCAGTCCACGTAAAAGGATTGAATGATTAAGCAGGTATGGGTGCGATCACAATTGCAGGCATAGGTGTATATTGATTTTTAAAGGCTCCTACAAAGCGACGCGACACTAAGGCACCGATGTCGCGCGATGAGCGGTACCTTTGCATCGCGTGCGTTTCGTGTCGCGTGTCGCGCCAGTCTTAACGAGCCTTAACTTTGTTAACTATAAAATCCGCCGCCATGATCGGCCCAAAAAGAGGTGGCAGAAGGACCTGACGCGTACCGCGAGGGCTGGTCCAAGATGGCGCGGGAAAAGACTTCCTGGAAGGACTTGTGGGAGGCCTTTGCCATAGCAGTGCGACAATATAAGCTAAATAAAAAAACTATAAAGTCAGCAATATGCAACGGCAATCCTCTGGGTGGAATCGGTATCCAAAACCGTGGTTACCATTGTCCATTACTAAGGGTAACGTCTCACGTCTGCAGCCAGCTGCATCCGGTTCGACTGGAAGCTGACTCCAACATAGTTGGGAGAAGTTTAGTATGAGGAACAGGGTGTAAAGTTCACTCATACTCTATGGAAAAGCGAGGATCCTCCGACCAGACGGGTGTCGTGTCTGGTGGGCAACTGCCCGAAGGTTGATGTTGGGACGTTGTATATATGCTAATTGCGCGGTAAACTCTGCTTGCGCGATGCAGGACTTTGCGTGACGTCAGTGTCACGCGTAGCTCGCATGTCGCGTTGTTGATGCCGCTACAATGCTATGCTGTCGTCACCCTCTACAGCCTGTGCCACGTGACTTGATGTGACGTAAGTCATCATTATTCTCCTACCCTTATGCCAATTTATTTGGGGCACGCGCAACATGTCTATTTATTCCATACCCCTCTATCAGTCGTCATCTCGGTAGTCACCCCCTTTTCTATCCATATCATCTTTCACACAGTCCATCCACCGTTTCTTTGGTCTTCCCATACTCTTGTAGCCATCCATATTCATACTGAAGACTTTGATGTGACATAAGTATGAAAACAAATATATTTTCGTACTACGTATTTAATTCAAAATTTCCTGGTCACCTTGAAACCTGGATTCCTCAATACATGTGTGTTTGCTACAGAAAAAATACATGATACTGAATATAAATGTGGATAAACTTCTTGCACTAAATTAACTAACAATATAAAAATATAAAAACCTAACGTAACTGAAGTATGGCGTCGAAAAATTCCTCCGTATCGCTGTCGACTGAAATGTACCCAAGAGGCTGGCGGCATTGCCACGTTGTACGGCAATGCTTAAATATTGGGACACTGTACTGAAATAAGCATAAGACAATCATGAATTCATCATTGAAATCATTTTGAAGCCTCTTGCTAATCCATTGGAAAAATTTGTCAGCACAAAAACGTAAATAACGCAATGAATGTTGTAGAACTGTCAAAATGAAAGCCATTCCTACTATTAGTGTGTTACGAAATTACCCCGCTGTTTGTAAACATCCACTTCTGAATACAGTGCTTTCTATATGGACAGTCTCTGACGAAGGATTCAATCTTCAGTCGAAAAAAACAAGTTTCTCCAAATCTCCTTTAGGGAACTTTCTCATTAGCGGCTTGGATTTATGTCCAGTAACTGCAATAAGCTCCTTCTCTATTTCACCATCATCATCAGCCTACAGCAGTCCACTGCTGGACATAGGCCTCTCCAATTGCACGCCATTTAGCCCTATTTCCAGCAACTCTCATCCAGCTGCTACCAGCCACACTCCGAAGATCGTCGCTCCACCTAGCCTGAGCCCTACCTTACGCTTGCCGATGCCTAGTCTCCACTTAAGAATACGTCTACTCCAACGGACATCAGTTCTACGGCTAATATGGCCGGTCCATTTCCACTTCAGCTTGTTTATACTTGTCGACAACTTTGGTTTTTTCATAGGACTTCAACATAGCTTGTGGAATGTGGGTGTTAAACCATACACTGAGGCATTCCCTTTTTTCGTGGATGTGACGCATATTTTCCCCCAACTCCTTCCTTTTCGTGTTTGTGTTTTTTCTTTGCGTCATGTTTACCGCAAATAAATGTATTTTCTTTCTTCTTTCTTTTTCTTTACAGTTCTGTCTTCCCTTTCGTGAAATGCAGATGTGCATCTAGCAGTAATCTGAAACCATTACGTCAGACTAGTGACCGCAAATCGTTCAATATGTTGTTATTAGCAGACACGACGACGCTGCACATCCTGACGCAATCCTTTAGGCTTTAACGGCACTCGTGTATTTGGTCCGATTCGTCGGGAATCACAAATTTTAATATTCATCAGCGAAAAACATTTGTTTTTTTCCTTCCTCATAACATAACTCATTGATTCTTAGAATAATATTGGCTCAATAGCACCGTCATAATTGTTACAGTGAACTAGTTAATTCCCGGGACTTCATCCGCGTGAAATGTCTTGTTTTAACATAAAAATATACAGGGTGGCAGAGACATTGACGCGCAACCTGTTACCATGGATTCAGTACATCATAACTCTGAACCCCCCCCTTTTTTTTGGGTGGGAAATCATCAAATGACCTCTCCCGCTCTGGGCGGAGCGGAAGGGCGTGTCAGACTCTTACTGACTAAAACCCACCCGTGTTCCTTCAGTTGGCTGTGCGCCAGGGCCACGGTAACTCTTTCGAACAATCCGCGACCGCGGCAGGCATCGGCCCTATCGGACCCTGTCAATGGTGCTGACATCTCTTTGAGGCGCGCGTGGAACACGACGCGCCGTCGACCCGGGCCTGGTCCTTACCGGACGGCGAGCTGCCCATTGCTCGCCGTCCGCAAGCCCGCGCCTACGGTGGCTGGGGACTCTGAACCCCCCTGCGTTACAAATTTTCATCGGTTATTAAAAAACAAATTTGCTATTCCATACATTGTGATCGCGTAGGTATTGTACTTTGCTATGAAACAGCTGATTTCTTTTTTGATAACCGACGAAAATTTTTTACGCCAAGGGGTCTAGATTCTAGAATCATGTGCCGAATTCATGGCTTCAGTTTGCGTGTCGACGTCTCTGTCACCATGCAGAACCGCATCGCCCGCCCGCGCTATTACATTGTCTTCGCTTAATGTGCTTTCTGGCTTTTTCCTTTTTGCTCGGCTCCTAAAGGTTGTAGCGTGATGTTAAATAGCTTATAGCCTTCCTCAAGAATTGGGCTATGAAATGCAAAAATAATTTTTCAAATACGACTGGTAGTTCCAGAGATTAGCGCGTTCAAACAAACAAACTCTTAAGCTTTATTATTAGTGCAGATATATATAATATGTATATGTGTGTATATATACACATAGTCTAAATTAATTCCGAAAATAATATTTGCTCAATAGAGATCTACGTCATAATTATGTAGTGAATAACAAAATCATTTGTGATGGCTTGAACTCTGTTCTTTTTATATTTGCACATGTGGTTCGTGTTTTGTATCAAAACAGGCTTTGTAATGCTTTGACGTCACTGTTGATAACGGCAATCTTTATGTTTAATCGGTTTTGTGAGCCACTGTTTGGATTTCCACTATATGATACTAATCAAAAGTGGGATCGGATAGCATCATAGCAGGTTCTTGCAAAATTTTTATGTTTGGCTGCATACATTTGAAGCCAACTTCAATCAAAATTAATCTTTCGTAGCCAACTGTAATTAGAGCTCGCCTCAATTGCGGCGGTAAGTCCCCTCTTTGAGGAGTGACCTGAGAGGCGCCACGGCGTCCTCACCTTCCGCCTGACGCAGATCCTCACCGGACATGCCTGTTTCGGGAGGTTTCTGAATCGGATAAGGCGGGAGGAAACGCCCGGGTGTTACCACTGTGTGGATCGACCGGAGGACACAGTGGAGCTCTACCCGGCTTGGACGGAGCACCGCCGTGTCCTCTTGAGAGCGATCGGCGGCGGCGATCTTTCGCGTCCTGTCCTGGCCCAGGCCATGGTACGGAGCGAGAAGACATGGGAAGCCATCACCTCCTTCTGCGAAACAGTAATGCTCGCGAAGGAGGAGGCGGAAGCGTGAGGGTGAGGCAATCGTTGTGCCCTCACGTCCCTAGTCGCCGCAGGAGGGGACGCCCAGGGCGTCCGGAATCAATAGCCGACTCCCGGCCACCGTGGGCGCGGGCCTGAGGACGGCAAGCAATGGGTAGCTCGCCAGGTCCGGGTCGACGGCGCGTTATGTTCCACGCGCGCCTCAAAGAGATGTCAGCACCATTGACGGGGTCCGATAGGGCCGATGCTGCCGGGGTCGCAGATTGTTCGAAAGAGTTACCGTGGCTCTGGCTCACAGGCAACTGAAGGAACACGGGTGGGTTTTAGTCAGTAAGAGTCTGACACGCCCTCCGGCTCCCCCCAGAGCGGGAGAATTCATTTGATGATTTCCCACCCAAAAAAAAGCCAACTGCAATCAAAATCTATTTTTCTTAGCCAATTGCAACAAAAATCAAGTCATTTATTCAAACTAGGCTGGGAACTAGCACTTTTCAAACGTCAGAATTACATAAGACAGTCCCCCAAAACGCCCGCCCTTCACCACTTCGTAGTGCTTTATCAGGGACGAAGAAGTGGCGCAACAAACTCCCAGCAGCACAGCTGTCTGTTCAGTTAGAAGCTGACAAAAATAGGCAGTTTAATTATTTTCGGGTTTATTGAACTGTGAAATATGTATTATTAGATAGCAGCTCTGTGGGGTAATTGCGTAACACACTAACAGTAAGAATGGCTTTCATTTTGACAGTTCAACAACATTCATTACGCTAATTACGTTGTTGAGCAGACAAATTTTTCGAACATATGAAGCAATGGATTAGCAATAGGCTTCAAAATGATTCAGATTGTAATTGATAGTGTGTTACGCAGTTAGGGTGCTGGATTGGAATACAAATATTTCTGTAACAATACAATTTAAAAGATTGTCCATGAAGTTTCTCGTCCGTTCTTCTCCATAGGTACCTACTATGCTTTGGAATGGGCAACTAGCTTCATGTTTTGACTGACCGAGTCCTTGACAATTCAAAAGTGCCTGTAAATGGTTTAATTGAAATAAATGCTTTGAGTTTGAGTTATACCTAAACTATGTTGAGGCAGACCGCAGACAAGATGGAGCGACATCTTGGAAATCTTACTCAAAAATTACTAAGAAGTAGCGTATCTCTGAGAGGAATGGGGTAGGCTAAACAAAAGTTACCCGAGGTGCTAACACTCACTTTAGTGATTGAAATTTAATGGTTCTCGTCTATCGGCGCGATAGAAGATACTTGTCCGATGATTTTCCTACCTTTTCTTCTGTATAAATAGTCCTCCAGACCTAATTTCGGCCATGGCGACCAATCTCAGCAGAGACTAGCCTTTGGCGCGGGAGATATTATAATGCACAAGTGTGTGCGCAGACACAGGTGCACTCTCTCTTCCCTCACTTTCATAGTCCGATGGGACGACAATCCGACACGACCGGAGAGAGATCAAGCGCAGGACCAACAGCTTAACGTGCGCACCGAGGCACGAGGGTATCACACCGCCAAATTCCAAACTCTGAGCTGTTACTAAGAAATTCATAATGGAAAAACCCAATAACCCCCTCTCCTCAACTTTCTGCTGTACAGTGCACGTAAACAGACAAAATTGCACTCAGAGCGAGTCAGGGTATTCAAAAATCCTTTGTTATGTAGCCGTAAGATGACGTTAACTGCATCCCATACGTTAATTGCATCCCATACGTTATTTGCATCCCATACGTTAACTGCATCCCATACGTTAATTGCATCCCATACGTTATTTGCATCCCATACGTTAACTGCATCCCATACGTTAACTGCATCTCATACGTTCGCACAACGTAACGATTACCTTTACATAAGCATTGTTGCAACCAAACAGCTGGTAATCATAAAAATATGTACGTTAATATTAATCTGCCTAGCCTAGCCTTTTCCCAAATATGGTGTGGTTGGCTTCCAGTCTTACCAGATGCAGCTAAATACCAGTATTTTACATGAACTGACTGTCTATCTGACCTCCACAACCCAGTACTGGGTAGCTTGATATCCTTTTAAGACTGGTTGTCAGATTTTCGGGCTTCTGACGACCCGTAACGACTGTCAAAGATCTACGAATGACAGCCGGGACCAACGGCTTAACATGCTTTCCGAGGCACGGAGGGGTCTCGGTATGTTATGGATGGTCACCCATCCACAGACCGACCTCATCAAGCGTTGCTTAACCTTGAAGATCGGCCCGTGTGGATGTTATTATATAGCCACGAGCCCCCCATATGTTCGCACATAACGTACACAGTTACCTAAGTATTGTCGCACCGGATCGGCTGGTAATCGTAAAAATACGTCAGATGTTATGAAAAATGTAGTTATCATGAAAATATCTCCATGACGTTTTCGCGATAAAATCGTACGATAGCTTTTGTTTTTGATTCGGTGTATTTAAAAATCTACATTAGTAGATGTGATTTGTTATTGGTTTGGTCATTTGTCACGGTTTAGCACGCGTGTAAGATAGTTTTTGACAGCTGAACTGAACTGCCCAATCGATTTTGTTAGGTAGTTTTGACGGAGAACATTTATTTCAAATAAACCATTACAGGTGAAGGGGCGCCTAGTCACAGCCGCTTCGACGCCCCTTCACCTCTGGCACCCTGGGCAGTCGCCCAGCCACGCCCTACCCAAACGCCGGCACTGGGTACATGTATCATCATGTATCATCAGATCACTTCACTCGGTCATGAGCCCACGCATTCCTGGCAGTGGTGAATTTGCTCCGTACACAGTTCTTCGGCGCGGTGGATAGAAAGGGATGATACCATCGATCGCTAACATAGATATATGAAAGAAACGTCCGAGTGCTCATGATTTCTTCAACGAAGTCTCCAAATGGCTGGTTTACACTTCTCGTGACCCAAGGGCTGGCTTTTACCACGGCCAGAGGCTAACCATTGCCATACAATGTGGCAATGCCGACAGTCTCTTGGATACATTACCAGTCGACAGCGATGCGGAGGAATTTTTCGACGCAAATTTTATATTTTTAATAGTTTTAGCTAGGTTGTTATTATATTTTTATGTTAATAGTTTGTTAGACAATTAAGTTATTGTTAAACCTTATAAAAAAGCCTATCTGGGGCGACGCCGCTGTCTCTCCAATTATGTCAATTTATGTTTTATTGAGTGGGTCTTTGCACCAGCGAGGCCGAGCGGTGCTATTGTGGAGAACTAGTCAGTGTTCGCGACTTTAGACTGTTACAAGAATCTATTAGCACCTTAAATGACATTGACACTTGACAGCAGCGCTTTGTTTGTAAATATTTGCGAAATTTATTCAGAAATTTTATCGACAAAACAAGATGGCGGCGACAATTCCGATTTTCTCCACGCGTCAAAATAAGCTTGTAGCGTTGTAGCTATGAGGACTTGGAGGTCTATCTACTGTTTGAGCTATCAAGTCGGATTTCCAAGAAACCTTCCTAACTTATTTAGATATGAAATTATTTTACTGACGAAAAAAAAACTAGGAAATAAAATCACTTCTGTATCAAACGGCACGTTTGGCTGGTTCTTGTTTTAAGAATAGAATAGAATACTCTTTATTATGTACACCATAAAAATTACAGATATAAATGTAGACATTTTACACAGGGTGACACAATGGGCGGCACCTTATGTAACGTAATAGGGAGCTGATCAATTGCCAAAAGCCAGACACAAGGGTTCAGGCTGCTATTGAGATTTTCCAGATGAAGAAACCCAATAACCCTGCCTAACCCTGAAACCTCGAATCCCAGGGACCTCGCTCATGAGTCGTACTTGCAACCCTTAGACCTACGAGTCGGTCTATTCAGGAAGTATCCCTTTTTGTTTCTTTTTTATCCGTTGGGAAATTCTCATGGATAGCGGTCTTCTGGGGAGAATCTCCTACCGACTAGAACACCACTATTTCTTCTAATACCATGAGTTGGGGCCCGGGAGATACTTGTAAATTCGCCGCACCCCCGACTGGTATAAGCCCGCCATGCCTAGCGGACCCCATCACTAAGTGCGGCCGATTCCACGATTACACGTCCTCCCGTAAAGGCGCGCTTGGAATACTGCGTGCCAACTCATTGGGCCTGACTGTTCAAGTGACGACACAGCCCCAATTTTGAGTTAGAGCAGCGGTGGCCCAGTGGTATCGGCCCGGACCTTCAAGTTGTAGGTCGTGGGTTTGAACCCAGGCAGACGCTTTACTTTGTGTAAATAATTTCATCACCACTGCTCTCAAAACAGTGAAGGAAAACATCGTGAGGAAACCGGCATGTCCTAGAACCAAAAATTCGAAGACTTGTGACATCTACCAACCCGCACTGGGCCCGCGTGGTAGATTACAGCCCATTCGTTCTCAAAGAGAGGAGGCCTGTGTCCCAGCAGTGGGGACATTATAGGCTGATTATGCTACAGCTCAAATTTCGCCGCCTGCGGGCTCCAACCAGGAAATATCCTAAAAACCAGCACTAATGATTGACCTTTCTGTATTGAATCGTCCAAAACTCATAATCTGGTATGTGACATTTTGTTAGCTTTCATCCTAACGCTGTTTCGGCTGTGTGCCAAATACCACATACTGTCAGGTGCTAGAATTACATCCTGAATTCCTGACATGAAATTATGAGGCCGAGACAAATTTGGTTGGAGAGATGACGTAATTAGGCTGTTGCATTATGAGAACGTACGATATGTAAGATAAGAGACTGAATGATAGTGTGCCGGTTGACAGGGGAGAATGGAAAAGAAAACATGTTGCGCTGACCACGAGCAGTATGGGACTAGAAGGTGATGATAATTATTATGATGATGAGAATGTGGTGTCTGTCTTGCCTTTCGCAAGTGAAATAATTAATCGTCCTTTCCAACTTCGATGGAATCATTTTAAATTAGAATCTCCTCATGTTTCGACACGAGCAATACCACAATTGCTCATGTCGTTTCGACATTAGCCAGTTAGCACGGAATGGAGGAACGCAAGCAAGATTGACTTCCCAGGGTAAGCTGTTGAGTCAATTTAAGTGCACTCCAAAGCGTAACAGAGCAGCTTCAATAGAACTCTCTGGTTACCACTAAATCTAAAGGTCTAGAAAGACATTTTAATAATTTTTTCCCCATCACGCTTCTAACAAACATCCAAAAGTCTGTCAACCAGTCTTAGCAAGGGGTATTGTGTTACCCAGTTACTGATTTGTGGAGGTCAGATAGGCAGTCGCTCCATGTAAAATACTGGTATTCTGCTGCATCCGGTTAGACTGGAAGCCAACCCCAGCACAGTTAGGAAAAGGATCGGCAGATGTTGACGCTTCTACAAAAATCTTGAACGCTCATCGGATATGCCAATTACAACAATTATTAGCCATTAACAAATAAGGCCTCTGCTCCAAACACAATGGCTTTAGAAGAACTACCTTGACACACATGTGTTGAATAAGATTGGTCATAAACCAATTGAGAAAACTAAATGGTTTGATTTGAGCACGTTATGTGGTAAGGACTAACAGTTAATGAAGGTCGGGTCTGTCGCTGATTCAGTCATAGCAAATTTGTTCCCTTGCAATCACATCAAAAAATTGTTTACTGGTGACGGTGGAAATTGTAACGGTAACATGTGATCGTTTTTGGAGCACATATTTGTTTAGCTCCAAAAACGATCACACGTTACCGCCGTGCAGTTGCCGGAGCAACCGCTGAGAACGCAGCTGGAGGTCCTGCGTCGCAAGGACGCCTCGAGGGGGGCTGTATCGAATCTGTAAGTTATTCTTCTAAAGCGAAGCGTTCTATGCAGACGTGTGTTCGTCCTGGCAATTTTTTTTTTTTGGCCTATCGTCCTTTATCAATGGAGAGTTTGCTGCGCTACTTCTTCCCAGCTAAAGGAATAGATTGTGGTGAAGGGCGGGCGTGCCGGGGGACTGTTTTATGTTATTTTGACGTTGAAGCAGTGCTGATTCTCAGCCTAATTAGAGGCAGAAAAAGAAAGGCCAGTGACAAAAACTTTACTTCCTACCATCATTACGATTATTTAGATTCATTATGTTCTCGTTAGGGGTACAGAACCCTACTTGCGTAACACTATCAATCACAATCTGAATCATTTTGACGCCTATTGTTAATCCAATGCTTCATATGTTCGAAAAAGTTATCCACTCAACAACGTAAATAACCCAATGAATATTGTTGAACTGTCAAAATGAAAGCCATTCCTACTATTAGTAGGTTACGCAAATACCCCGCAGGACACACTGAAAAGATGTTGACAGCTTTGGGAACCACTTTCTTCATCCTGATATCTTTCGCCTTCTGTCGGCTTAGGAATGTTACTTGTTTAAGGGTGGTTGCATGCGCCAAAACCTCTGGGGCTTGAAACAATCCTTGTAGCCTCTCACCATCATCTCCCAGCCCTCGTCCCATGTCACTCGTGGTCAGCGCAACACGTTTCCTTCTCCCACTCCCCCCTGTCAACGTCAGGCCATCATTCACTCTCTTCTCTTTCATATCATTCCTCACACAATCAATCTATCTTTTCTTTGGCCTTCCTCTCCCTCGCCATACATCAGCATTTATATTTATATTCATCACTCATCTTCAACAATCAACTTCAACATCATCATTACATTTAGTTTCCTTGCTCTTGTTTCATGTTTATTATTGTATATATTATATGTAGATAAGTATATGTTTTATGTATGTATGTATTTGTTGTATATGTAAATGGTACACCACTGACTACCTGCAGTATTGTCTCTCCTTCTCCCTTGAATCCATCCAAAGGTTGTCTGTAAAAGATCGCTTTTAGCGATAAGACCGCCTATTGTGTCACCCTGTGTAAAATGTCTACATTTATATCTGTAATTTTTATGGTGTTCATAATAAAGAGTATTCTATTCTATTCTTCAATTCTTGTAGTCTCTAAGGTTAAATAAAATTGTTGTTGAAATGACATTACTGTTATAACATAACATCACGCCTTTCTCCCCGAAAGGTTAGGCAGAGGTGTACCTATAGTACACCCACATTTCGCCAGTTATGTTTAAGTCCCATGTAACAGGGAGCGAGCCTATTGCCATCAACCGGGAACAAATCCAGACTGCGGGCCGCTATTGAGAAATTCCAGTTAGAAAAACCCAATAACACTTTGCCCGACATGCATCATCATACTCAGCAGATTACTATAATAAGTACAATATCTGTACTGTACAATTTGTACATTTCCGTCCTAAGCGTGACCAAGAAAATGTCTTACAACAAAACGCCATTGTTGCGATTATTTCGACATTCGTCAGTTACTATTGGCATTTCGTTAGACCATAAAACATTATTGGTTTTTTTTTCCTGACGAAATTGGCCACCTACTTGTCTTCTTACCTTTTAAGACGGTTAAGGAAGGTGGGACCCGTGGCTTAATGATAACAGTCGCACGGGTTGATCGAAGGGTTAAGCTACGCTTACTGCGGTCGGATCGTGGATGGATGACCATCCATTACATATTGAGATCCCTCTGTGAGTCGGATATCACGCTAAACCGATGGTCCCGGCTGTCATTCGTAGATCTTTGACAGTCGTTACGGGTAGTCAGAAGCCCGAAAGTCTGATAACCAGTCTTACCAAGGGATATCGTGTTAGCCAGTAGCTGGGTTGTGGAGGTCAGATAGGCAGTCGCTCCATGTAAAACACTGGTATTCAACTGCATCCGTTTAGACTGGAAGTCGACCCCAACATAGTTGACCAAAGGCTAGGCACAGGGCCGGATTTAGGGGAGGGCATCCGGGGCGACCGCCCCGGGGCCTCCACAAAAGAGGGGCGCCCACAATAGAGACTTCGAAAAAAAAGTATATTTTTAAATTCCGACAAGTAAACACTAGTAAACAACTTTTCCTTTGATATTTTTTTTCGCTGTTTTACACACGGTGTACAGTTACAACGGTTAAGGTACCTTGCCCTTACTGCCCTATCTAAAAAATCCACCCTGTTTAAAAATTATTAAAAAATGCGGAAAAAACAATTTATCGTCTGTTCCACAAAATTTTCGGGGCCTACACTTTTTGGTTGCCCCAGGGCCTCCACACGCTTAAATACGGCCCTGGCTAGGCAGATTGAAGGAATAAGAAATATAAGATATCAAGAAGATAATAAGAAATATGGCAACAGATAATCCCTTCGGTATGAGGAGTAGATACTGCAAAAGCCAATTCTTCCGTGGTTTGACGGTTAAATATAGATTCCTCACAAGCACTCAGCAGCACGCGTAGCATGACCACCATAGACACGGGTTTTATCGACGGCAGAATCAAGGAGTATAATAACTATAGGAAGAATAGACAAAACATAAGATGGTAGAAAAAAAAATTTGAAAGCTGTCAACCATCAGAAAGAATATACAAAATGACAAATGGTAGAAAAAAAATTTGAAACCTGTCAACACTTTGGAAGAATAGACAAAATGACAGGATTGAAGAAAAATTTTTTTAGAAAACTGTCAACATCCTGTCATTTTGGCTATTCTTCCGTCGACAAAACCCGTTTCTATTATGGTCACGCTACGCGTGCAGGAACAATCAATGGACTCTTAAATCTAAAATAAATAAAACCCAAACGTTTCGCCATGAAATCATGCAAAATCCTAATGTATGTATTTACCAAAACACATGATTTCCCGTATGCATAACGACTTTACTTCATAATAGCCTCCATTTTGTTTGGCCTTGAATTTAACAAGTTGCTTCATTATGTTTAGCGAGCAATAAAGGCTTGTGTTTTTGTTTTCTAGACAAATCTGTTCGGTACTATTTGTAGAAGGTGTTTTAATTACTAATTGTATGTATAAAATCGTGCTAGTTAAGCTATTGCATAGCTTTTATCGCGGGCTTTGAGCGCGGCGACCGAATCAAGAAATTCCGTAACGAAAATAAAACCTAACACCCCCCACTCCGCCTACCATGTAGCTCGGCCGAGCGTTCGCTTAACGTGTACGTATATGGTACGACTGTACTTGAATTATATCAAAGAAAAAAAAATACTGCATAAATAAAAATAAATAAATAATTGTAATTGCATAAGTTGATAAAAAATGCTATGCAATGACTTTACCGCGGCAGTCCCCGAGTGCCACACGTGTTTATTTTTTTTTAAATATGTATCTTGATTTTGCACATTTCTGGTTATTACGTGCCAAGATTAAAAACGACTACATAATGTATTTATCTAAAAGAACATAAGATACAGTTTACATCTCAATCAATTTGCCTGTTTTTCGCTAAAGTATTGGGGTCAGCTTCCAATCTAACCGGATGCAGCTGAATACCAGTATTTTACCACAACCATAGAAATATTAAAAAAAAAACCGGCCAAGTGCGAGTCGGACTCGTGCACGACGGGTTCCGTACCATTATCTATAAAAACGGCAAAAAAAGTTATGCCTGTTGTATGGGAGCCCCTTAAATATTTGTTTTATTCTGTTTTTTTGTATTTGTTGTTATAGCGGTAACAGAAATACATCATCTATGAAAATTTCAACTGTCTAACTTTCACGGTTCATGAGATACAGCCTGGTGACAGACGGACAGAAAGACGGATGGTCAGCGGAGTCTTAGTAATAGGGTCACGTTTTACCCTTTGGGTACGGAACCCTAAAAACAGCTTTTATCTATGCCCACAACCCAGTTACTGGGTAACACGATAACCCTTGATAAGACTGGTTGTCAGACTTTCGGGCTTCTGACTACCCGTAACGAATGTCAAAGATCTACGAATGCACGGGGACCAACGGCCAACCCGTCATACTTTTCATACAAACGCTCGTACGTGATTATAGCGTTGTAACACAACTTTCATTTAAGTTGTTGTACTAATAGGTATCTTGTGCACTTTATCTAGGTTTCTATGCAAGCAAAAAATCAAAATTTGGAGAAACAAATTCAGTATAAGCCCCCAAAAATCTGCTTTTTGCACAAATTTTACCTTAACTTGGGCCGTTCATAATGTACTCATAAATTGTAAACGTAAAGAAGACATCATGATAGAAACCTCGCACATGTAATGAAGATTCTTAATGACAAACATATTTTCCAAAAATTTGTAAGGCTTTTTCAAAAACACGTATTTCCTGCAACAAGTTTTGTGAAATCTCCGCGCGCCAATTTTCGTTCGATGTTATCGCGATCTCACTCTTGCTTCTTGTTTCAAACATTGCGTTGGATGAAACAATAAGCTTTTCAATCATGCTCGCGTTGACGATAGACGGACCGGGAAGGGCCCTCTTAAGAGCAGCCAACCCGTCATACTTTTCATACAAACGCTCGTACGTGATTATGGCGTTGTAACACATCTTTCATTGAATTTTTCGTACTAATAGGTATCTTGTGCACTTTATCTAGGTTTCTATGCAAGCAAAAAATCAAAATTTGGAGAAACAAATTCAGTATAAGCCTCCTAAAATCTGTTTATTTGCACAAATTTTACCTGAACTTTGGCCGTTCATAATGTACTCATAAATTGTAAACGTAAAGAAGACATCTTGATAGAAAATTCGCACATGTAATGGAAAATCTAAATAACAAACATTTATTTTACAAACTTGTAAGGCTTACTCAAAAACTGACGTCACAGCACGTATATTATTACGTCACCGTACGATTATGAACACCGCTTTATAATCTATCTCGCGAGATTGTAAACTGTCGATAAAATGTGAACCGTACCATACTGCTTACAATATAACGTATTAATTATAGATAGTTTTAATAATATGTCTATGTCAATCCGTTAAATTGTGAACTAACTGTACTTACCAACAGGCTTCACAATCTGTCCGAATTTTTCACCCGTAAAATTGTGATTTGTCAGTCTTCGGTAGCTGAATTGGTCGCAGTAACTAAACCAGAGCACCCCGACCCAAAGGATTAGGTAAGGTTTGAACTGAGGCCAACCGCGCGCGAGCCGAGCGAGCGAAGCGGTCGCAGAACTTACTTGGCTATTTCGTATAAGCGCAAGCTGCGATTCGTCGCATGCAAGTTTGATACCAGCACCCTAATTACGTAACACACTATCTATGACAACCTGAATAATTTTGAAGCCTATTGCTTCATATGTTGGAAACATTTATCTGCTCAACAACGTAAATAACGCAATGAATGTTGTTGAATTGTCAAAATGAAAGTCATTCGTACTGTTAATGTGTTACGCAGTTCACAATTTGTCGGTTTGCAATAGACCGATTATAAACTATAGAAAAACAATGCGTCATAAATTATGAAATGGTTTGTTGCTGTTCGCAATTTTTCGATAGTTTATAATCTCTCGAGATAGATTATAAACTAACGATGGTCATCATTATACGGTGACAAACATATCAGCTCACATCACATCTATTTTTACTGAACCATAACTACAAAAAAACATACCATAATTATCCTTTCGTACAACTCATAAAAAAAAACGAGCAATCTGTTGAAAAATTCATCTAGCTAGGTACGTAATTTCATTTCAATTTCCGATTACCGTAATCTCATAATCTATTTATAAACAATCCCAAGTAAACAATTATTACTTAATACTTACGGAAAACCGATAACACTACCGAACCGAAAATAAAATTAGTAACATATATGAACAGACATCACTATGCAGCCGCCTGTCCTATTTGACCGCACGGAGCGGCAACGTCGCCTTTCTCTTCGCGCAGACATGTTGTTTTTATTATTACTGTGACACTTTGTTCGCTGTATTATTTTTATGAGCTGTTATTCTGTTAATGGTTTCTTATTAACTTATAAGGGTACAGAGAGATTAGACAACAATCCTTATGAGAAAATAAAAACACAACATAATATCACGCCTCTATTCCCCGAAGCGTTAGGCAGAGGTGCAGCTATAGTACACCCACATTTCGCAAGTCCCGTGTAATAGGGGGCGAGCCTATTGCCATCCACCGGGCACAAATCCAGACTCCAGACTCAGCCGCGGGCTACTACTGAGAAAATTATATTACAGATGGAAAAACTAACGCCTGTATTTTACAGTAAGCGTCAAATCTGGCTGTACCTATAGTCCGAACGGGTACCTAGGCTAAGCAGAAGTGTTAAATACACCCACAACACGCCAGCTATTATAATATGAAAATAAGAAGGTCCGGTCCAGTTAGGTGTGTCCGTGGCATCACAGCGGGTCCTATCAGAATACCAGCGCTGCGGTTTTTTTTTTTTTTAATATCCCAGCATTATGCTGAGAGAGGAGCCTTTTTGGCCTCGCACAGGTTTTTTACTTGTTTATTGTTTATTTTTTATTGTTAATTTTGTTAGTTTTAAATGCTTCTTTTTTATTTTTACTCTGTATTTCCTGTGCGTGTCCGAAATATTTTACATTTTTCTTTCTTTCTTTAAGAAGTCCCATAAAATAGGGGGCGACCAGTTCAAAGTGTTCAATTGCTTAATAATAATATTTTTAATAATAAAATAATAATATTTATTTAAGTATTTCTCACCACGATATCCTCATAAAATAATAACAAAAAACAATAGTGTCCAGCCAGAGCTTCGAGATAAATATTTTGGGAGACTGGTGCCTAAGCTAAGCCAAAGCCTGTATGTCAGGCCAAATGCAGGCTCCTAAATTGCGTAACATACAATCTGAATAATTTTGAAGCCTATTGCTAATCCATTGCTTCATATGTTCGAAAAATTTGTCTGCTGAAAAACGTAAATAACGCAATGAATGTTGTTGATCTGTCAAAATGAAACTCATTCCTACTGTTAGTGTGTGAGGCAATTACGCCCCAGGAAATTGCCTGGCTGATGAAGTGATCGCAATTTCTGATGGATCTGCTCTTTTTAGGCTTTCAGTTTAACGAGCCAATACTGAAAGCCTAATTTACACGATGCGATTTAAGGCGCGGTAAGAAGTCAGAAGACAATAGCGCATCGCGGTGACAAATAAAGTTCAAAACAGCGATGCGTTTGATGTCAATTGAATCGAATTTTTATCTTGATTTAAAAAGAGTGTCCTTGGAGTTTCTTGCCCGTTCTTCTCCATAGAGATCTACGTTTTGGAATGGGCAACTAGCTTCAACTTTCTGACTAACTGACCGACTCTTTAACAATTCAAAAGTGCCTGTAAATGGTTTAATTGAAATAAATGCTTTGAGTTTGAGTTTGAGTTTTGAGTTTGAGTTTGAGTTCGAATGACCACCTAAATAAAAGTATTTTTACAGTTTTAATTAAATTTAAAATAAATGCAGTGGAATCATTTTTACATATTTATTTAGTTGATTGAGTTCCCTTTACTTACTGTTAGTTATTTAATACGTTCTGTAATTTTGGCTAAATTTATAACAAATTTAAAAAAAATGTATGTATTGTGGGTGTCATTCAAAAAAGCGCGGGCCTGGCGAAGTCAGTCGTCGACTAGCTGTCAGATAGATAAGTTTATGTTTCAATTTGTATTTTGTTAATTCTGTAGTAATGTGTCTATGAATAAACTTTGTATCTACTGGTCTTCGTGAGTATAATTTACAACAAGAACCCTGGGAATAGACAAAAATTAATATTACCTACATTCAATATCATAGTTTTCTCTCAAAATGTTGAGAATTATGCAACGAATTTTTTTTTATGAGCTTTGTTTTACGGTTGTTTTATCATGATGCTATTTTATTTTCATGAAATATTTTGTAATACCCTTTTCTTTGAACATTTGAAGACAATATATTTACACTCAATTTTATTTTGACTTGTGTTAGGTGTAAGTACCAATACGCCTAATTGTGCGACAAAAAATCTTAGCGTTTTACGGTGTCCTACTTTTCGGCAGCGCCTTAATTTACCATAAGTTGAAGCTGCTCAGTCAAAAGATAGAACAATAAAAATTGCTGTCAAGTTTTAAACAGAGTTTAGACGATGCGAGTCTTTTGTTGATTCAATTTTAGTGTAGGTATGCCACAGGATAGAAACTGGCGGCGTGTAAATGGGGCTTTAAGACTATACAATTCTAGAATACTTCTTTTTTCAGCCATTCATTAAAGCCTTAATCAGGGCTGGCTGTGTTAAGAGGGCCCTTCCCGGTCCGTCTAACTTCAACGCGATCATGACTGAAAAGCTTGTTGTTTCATCCAACGCAATGTTTGAAAAAGAAGCAAGAGAGAGAACGCGATAACATCGAACGAAAATTGGCGCGCAAAGATTTCACAAAACTTGTTCCAGGAAATACGTGTTTTTGAAAAAGCCTTGCAAGTTTTTGGAAAAAAAATTCGTTATTTAAAATCTCTATTACCTGTGCGAGGTTTCTATGATGATGTTTTCTCTACTTTTACAATTAATGAGTACATTCTGAACGGCCAAAGTTTAGGTAAAATTTGTACAAAAAAGCAGATTTTTCAGGCTTATACTAAATTTGTTTCTCCAAAGGAGAATGGCGAGGTTGCATGTACAATGGGACCCACTGTTAGGAGTACCGTGCAGTATGGAAACTTATAACTAGTTGTAGAACTATATAAAAGTAGCAAAAAAGCAAATGGGCAGTAAGTTGTAGAGGCTGGGAGAAAAAAGATATGCAAGGTGAAAGATTATAACCTAAAACGAATATAATAGTGATAAATAAAATGTATTTTTTTTGTACTAAGTAGTTTCAAAAGGTATTCAATCAGAATAAAAATATTTAAGTACCAACACTACCATCATGGATCTGCATCTCTCTGTCCAAATATAGGTACTTACCTTCTCAAAATAAAAAATACATACCTACTATGTCTGGGAGCTAGAAACTATAGTGACCTGGTCAAAACGAGATATGAAATACTGTAAGCATAGACTGGATTGATATAGGATGAAACTATAATTATTATTGGTAAAAAAGTAAGTTGAAAGAAGCGTACATATCTAGCAGAATATGTAGTTTTAAGGCTCAATTGGCGCGATGTGTCTAGTTGCGACCAAGATTCTGTCTAAAGTCGGGTCATACCTGCGTGTGGAGTGGCGTGCTATAGACCCACATTTTGCCAGTTACATACGTTTAACTCTCATCTATGAGGGGTGAGCCAACTGTCACTGACCGGGCACATATTCGGACTTCGGGCTGATACTGAGAATTTCACCTTGCCTGATTTGGGAATCGAACCCAGGACCCCCCCCACGTTCGGCAGTCGTGCTAACGATCACTAGACCAACAAAGTAGTCGAAAACGAAGTAAAGATACCTACTAGGAATAAATATCTATCTCCTGGAACTCCCTCCGTGAAAAGCAATTAAGCAAAGATGCGATTTTACAGACTATTAAGAACTTGAATTTTTAAACAAGAGGTTTGTTGAATAAAACAATATTTATATAAATACAAATCTTTTATTTTTCGTTTTGTTTATTTAAAAAAATTGACAAGCGCAAACGTCTGCAAATGTAAGAACGTAGGCAAATCATGTAATTAT
Organism: Dryobotodes eremita; assembly: GCA_917490735.1. Taxonomy (NCBI): domain Eukaryota; kingdom Metazoa; phylum Arthropoda; class Insecta; order Lepidoptera; family Noctuidae; genus Dryobotodes; species Dryobotodes eremita. The sequence continues at coordinate 1,600,847 of OU823269.1, forward strand.
TAGTTTGGAATGTAATACGAAACACGGTGCGTTTAATAACTGCATGATGACTTATTTTTAAGTAAATAAAAATCTTTTCTAACTTTTAATTCCCATCATCTAGTGACTCAATATTTTTTATGTAATCCTCTTACAAACCCTTAATTATAATAAATATGAACTTGCAAGTGAATGACACTTCGTTAATTTATAAATAATCTGGGTCCAAACTCGCCATCCTTCTTTGATTTTTTACTTGCATAGAAACCTAGATAAAGTGCACAACATAATTATTAGTTCAAAAATGTCAACGAAAGTTGTGTTACAACGCTATAATCACGTACGAGCGTTTGTATGAAAAGCATGACGGGTTGGCCGTTCTTAAAGAGATAGTTACCTACGTAGAAAGATCTTCCGTTTTACAAAGGACCTAATCTTGATGTATAGATACAACTTTATCTTACCTACGCTTGCATAAAATGATAATGAATAAATATTTACATAGTTTATTAATTTTGAAATAAAGCCGATGAGGAAAAGCCGTAGAATCGGTCACGGAAGTAAGACCTTCCTTGTTCAGTTGTTCGTGAGGGCAAACGTTTACTTCCTGCAAAATGGCGTCTCATGACAATTTGCGCGCCAAAATATTTATATGTAAGTAACAAATAAAATATGTCAACTTAATAGATTCAACATTCTACTTACCATTAAGTTTATTATGAATAAGTAAAAGAAAAATAATGGCGGAAATGATTGTTTCAAATATTATTATATTACAAAATTGGGCCACCTCGTAGGAATTATGTTTAAGTACTGATATTATGTTGAAACTATTCTATTTATAAGTCCTCAATGACGATGTGAATCATTGAACTAAAGTGCCTGATAATCCGATTAAAATGTATGTCGTAAATTTATGATAAAGTTTCAAGTGGTTTACAAACATGTGAGTCATTTTAGTCATTCATTTACTACGCTGTGTGGGTCGGCCACTATGAATTGACTGACAGAAGTTCCATTCCATATCAAATCAAATCAAATCATTTATTTGCATAACACAGGTAGGTAACACAGGTTCAAAGGATGTTACAAAAGGTTCATAAGGTACACTGTATTATAACCATGTGAGGTGTGCAAATATATTGGGAACATTATGACACAAAATTATTCTGAATCAATTTTCTTATTAAATTACATTGTCATTGAAAATATAAATAGATAGTAAATTTCGTAACACATGAAATTAAATCTGAACTGATAAATTATAACAGTAATACAAACCATACATATAAATGTATAAGCAACTTTTGGCGCGTGGCCAAGATCGGAACAAACGACGCCATCTTGTTTTCTTAATACAATTTCTATGACAATTTCACAAATGTTTACCAACAACGCCCCCTGTCAATCTCATTCAGGCGCCAAACGATCCTTTTAGCACTCTCAACAAGGCTGATCATCGTCAGATTACTTTCATCCGTGAAAATAAAATAGACGTTTGACAGTTTTTGTATCGACAAACTGTCGAATATTCAAAATTATTCCGCTGTAATAAAGCGTTAGTAAAATTAGCCCACAATCTACAAATTACTACCTACCTATTATTTTCAATGAAAATGCACAATCTTGGTCTAATTTAAGAGCTAAATAAACTAGATATTTCATGTTTTTTTTTTTTTTATAACGCGTACCATATTTCAACGTAAGAGTATAAATAACAATCGTTACTGGCCGTAGTTTGAAAAACTTGCCTAGTTCGAGTCGGACTCGCACACGAAGGGTTCCGTCCCACAAGGCAAAAAACGCCGAAAAAACACGTTTCCTTATCTTCTATGGAAATTGGGGACTGCCATTAATTTTTTACTTTACTTTATATTTATTATTTTTTGATAGAGCGAGCGGCAATAGAAATACACACTCTGTCAAAATTTCAACTGTCTACCTATTACGGTTCATGAGATACAGCCCGCTGATAGACAGACGGACGGACGGACAGCGGAGGCTTAGTAATTCTTGGGTACGGAAACTTAAAAAAGAAAGTCTAGTTTATTGTGTGGCAAACATCACACACAATATTAAATATTGAACTCCTTCACAGCATGTATGGTCTTTCGGGCCGGGGGGGGGGGGTGTCCTGATTACTTACCGGAATTAAGCTCAACGGATACCCACTTAATAAAGTTGATACGTTTAAGTATCTTGGACATTTTTTAACCTCTGGCCTGGAAGATAATGCAGACATTGAAAGGGAACGTAGGGCGCTGTCTGTTCGTGCGAATATGATAGCCCGCAGATTTGCTCGGTGTTCGAGGGGCGTCAAAATAGCCCTATTTAGGGCATTTTGTACGTCCTTTTATACTGGCAGTCTGTGGATGGATTATACGCAGAAACAGTACAGCGCTCTACGCGTCCAATACAACAACGCGTTCAGGGTGCTTTTGGGGCTGCCTCGCTTCTGCAGCGCGTCGGGGATGTTTGCGGAGGCGCGTGTGGATTGTTTCCACACAATCATGCGCAAGCGGTGCACATCTCTGGTGAGTAGGGTGCGGGTCAGCCGCAACAGTATCCTGAACGCTTTTGCTGAACGTTTTGACTGTCAGTACGTGAACCACTGCTGCATGGTTCATGTACTCACTAAAGTTAAGATATTATTTTAATTTTGTTTATAGTAATGTATATTTTATGTAATGTAATTGATTAATAATTTTTAATTTAGTTTAATTATATGATCCAAAGTTGATTGACATAAATAAATAATAATAATAATAATAATGAGCCCTGACCGCCGCCCGGTAGCTTGGACCCTGTTCCCGATACCGGTGGGCCACTATTTTTTATATTTTTAAATGTTTTTATATTTTTATATTCTAATATTTAAAAATATAATTTATATGTATATATCTAAGAAATAAAGGAAATAATAATAATAATAATAGAGCTAAAATATACTAAATCAAAGCCATAAAATTATGTTATAATAACTGATTGACTGTACCTATAATTTGTCTTACAATATTTTGTGAGACTTCTGTTCTTTCTCCCTATTGTTGCTCAAGACTGGTCATCACGCAGACCGTTGACGCGTTCGGCTCGAGAAACAACCGGAATACCCCTTCTATTAGCCCAAGTCCGCACGGACGTAAAAATATCGCGGCTGGTTTTTATCGCTCATTGGATTTTCAACTTTCAGCGTTGAGCCGAGCGTTGAGAATCTAAACAAAGTGCATCCCAGCGTGTCGAAAAAACAAACTTGTATTTTCAACTCTCGGCGCTAAGCAGAGCGTTGAAAATCCAGTGTGCGATAAAATTCCGCCGCGATATTTTTACTTCCGTTCGTACGTGGGCTTAAAGCTCCCGAAGACAGGCGCGAGGCGACATGAACGATGAAGTTTTCATAGAAATTGTTCTACTTGAGTCGCGTCGCGCCTGTTCACGGGAGTCTTTACGTAGCTTCAATGTGTACCCGTAATTGCGCGACCTGTTACCATGGATTCAGTACATGATTCTGAAGCCCCCTGCGTTGACATTTTTCATCAGTTATTCTTATTAAAAACAAAATACCGCGTAGGTATTGCACTTTTCTATGAAACAGCAGTTTTTTTTTTAACAACCGTCCAAAAATTTCCACGCTCGGGGGTCTAGAACATTGACTTCATGGTTACAGTGTTTGCGCGTCGATTTTCCCGCCACTTGTGTACGAGTACAGCTATAATATACGATGTTTGAACCTGACACATGATAGCGCTACTTGCAAAGAGGTAATGTCACAAAAATCTGTCACATTTTGTTTTTTAATTCGCCACACGAATAATTTTTCTTTTTGTTCTCTGAGTGTGTTCACAAAGAATGCATGTTTTTAACAAGTTACAAAATTAAATTAGGTAAGTATAAGTTAGGATAAGAGTTAAATAAGTACATTATCGCAATATTTTACCCTGTAATGTTAGATCTAAGAGAAAATAAATACAAATTGGTGCATGGTCTCGCCATCTTTGTATCTGGGTGCAGTGTTGTTACGCAATGATTTTGACATTTAGTATTACTTCGTTGGGTTCCCCCAACGTAGCGTTGCAATAATAATACTGTTATCATCATGGCTGAATACAGTAATAAAGAGTCAAGAAGTTCAACGTTTAAACGAAAAGCAATAAAAAAAGGTTGTTTTAAATAAAAAACAGATGTCGTTTAAAACTTTTTTGCCGATCCAACTTATTCTTTCAACACTTTAATTGAAATGTAACCTTATTTCAATACACGTAAGACTCAAATTCAAAATTGTCAGGTGGTTGAATAACCGGCTAAATTAAGTTTTACGTTTAAACGACTTGTTTTTGTCGCGTTATAACGTTTAGTCTACTGTCTTTCTTTCGTTGTGAGTACTTGTGAACAAGAGTGCGTTTGTTAATTCTCCTTGGTTAAATTATTTCTTCATCGATGTGGTTCGCCGGTCGTGCTTACGAATACAAAAGTAGTGTTTTTTATAGCTTTAAACTAGATGAGGCAGTGCGGTGGATAAGTAGATGGCTGTAGATTTGTATTGAGCGTTTCTCGCTGGCAACGACGCTGAGTAGCGCACGCCATTTTGCTGCGCAACCGCCCGCCCCTCTGTGCCCCTCCACTGCCCGCTGTCATCTAGCTAGTAGACGTCCTAAAAAGCGCCACGTTTCAACGTTGAATACATTTTCTGGCGCAAATTCAGGTCTTGCGATGAGTTACGTGCGCTATTTGTTCTGTGGTTAGTACAGTTTTTAGTGTACTTTATGAATACAAAACACTTACAGTAGACTTTTAATAACCTGTGCTTTGTGTGTGGTGAAAAAACAATTCAGTAGAACAATGCCGAAACTACATAATCCAATTCTTTGGAACTATTTTGAACCGAACCCAGAGGATAAAATCGCAGAATGCAAACAATGTTACAAGAAATTATCATATAAAACTACTAGTGCTAACTTGAAGCAGCATTTGAAGCTAAAACATGTTAATGCTTATAACGAGTTGAGTGAAAAAGGCTTTTCGCTCAATAAGCCTAGGCCTTCATATCCAAAAAGCAGAAATTTACTAATTTGGAACTATTTCGAGCAAAATGAGGATCAAGGCGATAATAGAATGGCTGATTGTAGACTATGCAGAAAGAGACTCTCGTATAAAACGACTATTACTAATTTAAAACAGCATTTGAAGATAAAACATGTTCGTTGTTACAACGAGTTTGTGGAGCAAGCCGAGTCAGTAGGTGTAGAATTGTCTGAGGAAGATTGTACATCAGAATCAGGTAATGTGCACAAAATTTAAGTCCACTTGAACTACAAATCAATAAATACGTTTAACGCTAAACGAATTATAAACGTCGTTTGAAGATGGCAGAGATAAATTAACGTTTTAAATAGGTACACTAAACATTACAGCAGTGGTGTAGGTACCTATAGTACACCCACATTATGCTAACCGACAAATTGTGAACTGCGTAACACACTAACAGTAGGAATGGGTTTCATTTTGACAGTTCAACAACATTCATTGCGTTATTTACGTTGTTGAGCAGACAAATTTTTCGAACATATGAAGCAATGGATTAGCAATAGGCTTTAAAATGATTCAGATTGTTATTGATAGTGTGTTACGGAATTATGGTGCCGGGCTGCTACTGAGAAATTCCTAATGGAAAAACTCAATAACATTTTGCCCGACTTGGGAATCGAAACCTCGTGCTTAGCAGTAATATTTTGACTACTAGACAAACGAGGTAGGGAAATAGGTACGTTTAGCGCTAAAAACATTTAGTCCTCAGCTGTAGCCCGTCAAATTAAATTTTTCTTTGGTTCAAGGCAAATTGCAGTTTTGTTTCACGTCGTATGTTGATCAAAATGCGATTCGCGACTGTAGGAATGATAATTACATTTACTGAATATTAATCATCAATTTCATATCAATCGTCAAACTTTGGAAATTTGTTCCACTTAAGAATATTTCATATGAAAATTCTTAGATGGAACAAATTTCCACAGAGCTGCAATTTGCAAAAAACCAAAGAAAATTTAAATTTGGCGGGCTACAGCTGAGAATTCACCTAAGAGTTTTTTTTTTTTAAATTGATAAACGAAAAGCGTTAATAACGATAAGCGTTTTAAAAGTCGTTGTCAGACAAAAATGCGTCGTTTAACCCTCTATTGGTCGCGCTACAGAGTTACGTAAAGGGACGCGTGGGGTGTGACACCCCAAATTTGAAATAAAATACGAAACAGATGCAAAATCAGTATTTTATTGATTTGAATATTTTTACTAACATAGGTATAAAGTAAAGTAATGAACTGTTAAACATAAACAAACAAATATAATCTTTGAAATAAGACCATAGTATATTAGTTTTGTTCCCCACATTAAAAATGATAAAGTAATTTGTACTCCTAAAAGATCGTTGGTAAAAAACGTAATCGAAGCTAAATGTCGCTTACGTTTGACAGTTGTTATTTTTTTATGTTAACCTATTACACTCATACAAAAATTACGCTACTCACATAACCAACATTTAATGTACAAAAATAACACATTTAATGTACAAAAATAACACATTTAATGTACAAAAATAACACAATCTCGACTAAAGTAAAAACGCAATGAGAACTTAGGATGCAAGAGCGAGCGAAGCGAGCTCAGGATTCGGGGCACCTCGACTCGGACAGGTTAGGTTCGAAGAGGATGACGGGTGCTCAAGTGAGCGAGCAAAGCGAGAACAAGCCCCTGTCATCTCCTTCGTGTTAAGTTCCTTTAAACCCTGCAGACAGAAATAGGAGCTCCGAAGCGGGGCTCCGTCGACTACGTTTCACTTCAAAAATTTTGCATCTACCATATATTTTTTTTACCTTGACCTTCGAGACGTTTGACAAAAAAAATTAAATAAGAGAATACTGATTTCCCAGCACGTCAAGACATTCCGGATAGAGGAAGTTGGTTGCTGCAAAGAACCGTTCATAAAAAGATGCCTAACGTCTGTAAGGGCCAAGGAGTTGATACAACTATTATTGGATAGGGATAATGACTCATATTAAAAGAGTCCCAACAAATAATTTCGAAGAAGGCATAGCAAAATAAGATAATCGAAAATATCTGATGGAAATTTTAAGTACTTACTGACTATAAACTACCAGAATCTTTTGGCGCCAGTGACATTGACAGGGAGCGTTGTTGGTAAACATTTGTGAAATTGTCACTGTCACTGTCATTGTGTATTGACAAAACAAGATGGCGGCGTTAGTTCCGATTTTGGCCACGATCCCTGTACAGTAATGGAACCTCTTTTATGTTAATTGACGTATAAATTCCTTTTGGTAGACATGTTAAGACATTTGGACAGAAGCCACACGTGAGATTAGGTATATGTTTAAAACCGCATATTATTAGTCAGTTTTATTAATAGGATAAGTGGAGGAGTTTGTTGGAACGTTGACGATGGATACAAGAATAAAGTTAAGGAGAAAAATGAGTTTTATCTTAATTTCTTTCGTGGTTTAGGCTTGCGTTTGGTCAGAATTGTCATCTCTCGTATCTCTACGATTTGAGCTCATGCCGTGGTAAACAATAGGTGCAAAAAGACACTTATCGAAGCCAAGAGTCCTTTGCACTCCGCGTCTTTGTATTTTTTTTGGCACTGGACTATCCCTGGCAACCTCCTGGTTACAGAGATATTGAAGGTCAAAATTCCAACTTTTATTGACGTTTTTTATAAAAATATTTTTATCAGATGTTATACCCCACGACCCCTGTACCGTTGCATGCACCCATAAGCACAATGTTTTGCGTGCGTTAAGTTGCGCACTACTGTAAACAGCGATTTTTCACACCAAAAATAAAATTCGTTTCCCAGCAATTGTTTTTGGGCTTTATTACTTAGTTTGATGTACAGAATGGGTAGTTGACGGGTCTTTTTACACCATGTAGCTAGTCAGCAAATGGTAGGCCAATAGGTGGCAGCCTTGATTAGACTAGATTTCCTGATTTTAATTACCAATAGAGAAAAACAGAGCATGGAATCGCCGTGTCGTCACGTTAGCGTCTAGAAACAGCTGTACTAATGAAATTCGTGGCGCCGAAAGTGCGTAGTTGTCACGGACGGACCACCATTCAAAGCCGTCGGTTTCAATTAGGGCTTGTAAATATTCGAAGTTTTTAGATATTCGAATATTCGATGTTTTTACAGGCAGTATTCGAATATTTATTCGAATATTAGCTTTTTCCTTTGAAACCAAGTTAAAACTTTGAAGGGACAACATGCATAAACAATTAATACACAAGTTTGAGTTTAGTATTTTTATTATATAAAATTGAATCACCTTTAAGCAACAGTTTGAGATTATAATGAAAAAAAAAAAAAACAAATCAAAAATATTAATTAAACAAACCAAACAAACCAAACAAAACAAAAATATTTTTAATTAAAATTTACACCCACTGCGTGAGTAGTAAATGAGAAGTAGCAAAGTAAATGAGAGATCGTAAAATCACAACGCTATCACAATAACCATTCGTGGGATTGACGTAAACTTTGGTAATGCGATCTAAGAAAACTTAGGGCTTCTATAGAGTCGTCCTGTAAGGCGCATCTCAGATGGTTAATAATATATTTTGAGGATGAAAATACTCTCTCACATTCAACGCTCGAGGGCGGTATTGACATCAGAAACTCATACACTTGACTTAAATGTATTTGTCTCGGTCCACCTCTATCGTATAATGCCATTTGCATTCTGATCGACGTTTCGAATTCGTCCACCGTTGATATATTGGTGGTAGATGTAGAGGGAACCGACGTTATTGTGGTCTGTAGGTAACAACTTGTAAGACAGACGTAGTTCGTATTTTCAAACTTAACTAAAATTTATTCGAATATTCGAATTTAACATCAGTCAATATTCGAATAGCAAAAGTGATCGAATATTCGCATTATTCGAATATTCGAATTACAAGCCCTAGTTTCAATACGTCATTAATTAGTGTCGTAGTGCAAGTAAACGGTGACACGATTGGTTTGTAAGGAAATTGTTGACAATGTCGCCGCTGCAGCGGTCGCTGAGGCGTCTCCGTGCTCTCAAAAATTTCTAACAGTGCAAAGATGATGGCTGGTCGCAGGAAACAAAGTACAGTGTGCCCACCATAATCTTGGCAGTCTCACCACCAGCCAGATGGGCACAATGTAAACCCCTTGATCAACACACTATATACATTCAGATTTAGTTCAATGACTCACCAGTATGGCGTGAAAACAACAAGATAATTTTAGATTCACATCGTGAATGTAAGAAATAAGAATGTTTAACAGAAATAGATTGTACATTACGTGGGAACAAAATAATAATAATGTTGTGAAACATTTTCACGCGCCATTTTTTATGAACTGTGATTTTGGCGCCAAATCTCATCTGGTAGAGTGAAAAAAAAAACACGTGATTCATGGGTACTACACCTTTTACAAATTTTAAAATCATTTTATTTATTGAACTGGGCTACAAGCATAAATACAGAAATTTCACCGAAGCCTATTCACACGCACTTTTATCAAAGTTATTCTAGGTTATTCATATTATAATTTGGAATTTTTTATGCAAACGTCAAAAGTTTCACATGATAACCGGCAATGTTTCGAGTGAATTTATACATAAAAGAAAAAAAACGAATATACGTAATACTTACATGTCACTTCAGTTCTCATGCTACTCAACAGTTGTACTCTTCAATTTGGCTACGTTAACTAAATCGTTGTGTTTTTTGAAGTTTTAGAGAACCTGTCTTTTTGGGCTCCTTACAATAGACAGATTACAAAAATATTATATAAATTATTACAAACTAGCTGCGCCCCGCGGTTTCACCCGCAGAAATCTCGATCCCGTGGGAATATCGGGATAAAAAGTATCCGATGTCCTAATCCAGGTCATAGTCTACCCATGTGCCAAATTTTATCCAAATTCGTTCAGCCGTTTTAGCGTGATTGAGTAACAAACATCCAGACATCCACACTTTCACATTTATAATATTAGTAGGATTTTTTTTTGTTAGATCCTACTAGGATCTAACAAAAAAAATTTGCTCAAGCAGTTACATCTACGAAGAGTAGTTTAAGAATAAATTATGACTTTTTAATATAAAAGAGGAGACTATCGTAAAAATCGAAAATAAATTTAATGCGGAAGGCAACTGTCAAAATGGCGCTGTTGTAGCTGGTTCCCAACACAACTTAACTATTTGCTGCTTTACTAACTAGCTGTTTTATTGTTGCGAAAATGAATCGTTGCTGTGTTCCCAAGTACTCGGAATTGGAGTCCACCTTTTTTCCGTAAGATCCTAAAATTAGAAGATTGTGGCTTTAAGCTATAGGTACGCAGAGATTTTTAAAAATTAAATATAGTTCGAGGTCCTGTCGGTATCATTTTGAAGAAAGTGATTACGAGGAAATATTTTGACGTTCAAAAGTGCCTTTTATGTGCCTATTTGAAATAAATGATTTGACTTTATTTAAGGTTTAACATTCTGACACTTTCCATGTTAAATACCTACTTAATTTAACCGATAGAATCCCGGTGGCCCTCTGTAGGACCGGGGTGGCGCCACCGGTATGTCGTGGAACAAGACAGTTCGTCAGCCCAAAAAAAAAAAGCCCTTACAGTGAAATGCTCAAAAGACGATATTAGCCCTCATTTAGAACCAATAATGATGATTATTTAACCGCACGACCGTGCGACCCTCTAGAGGGCCAGCGGGGCTTGAACGGTGGCGCCACCCCGGCCCTACAGAGGGCCACCTGGATTCTATCGGTATATTGAAATCACCGAAAATAACGATACATTGAAATAAAACCAAACTCGTGAATGAACACGAAATGGAACGAATTAACGAAATGTCAAATTTATTTTAGGCCCTGAAGGACCTAATTATGATGACGCCGTATAAAATTAGCTTTGCCCGACTTTAATCATTTGGTTATAACGTATTTTTGTTAATTACTTATACCAATGGAGTATATTAAAAGTTTATATTTTGAACGTTGTGAACAGTTGATACATGTAATTATTACATAATTATGTTTATAATATGTTCCTCTAAAGAGTTTTACTTGAGAGTGTTCTTGGGACAAGTAAATCGGACAAATTTTCTCTGTATTAGGTATGTATTCCTTGAGAAGCTTAGTTCGAGAGAGTAATTAATTTAATTCTAGGTTCTACTCTGCCTATGATTAAGCATTGTGTAGATATTTACGGGCTCATAATTAAACTCAAAACCATCAACAAACAACGCAATAACGAAACATCACCTCCATCCATAAACAATACGCACGTAGCCTTACCTAACCATCACACGATAATCGCCTTTACGGCTTTAGCAGTAAAGAAGAAAATGGTATGAATATGTGATGTGTTTTGTCTTTACAATAGTGATGGTATCACCGCAGTTGTTTATCACAGGAAAAACACCTTTATAGTAGAAGTAATACAGATGATAATAGTATGAATAGGTAGTGCATTTAGTAGGTATCAACATGTTTGTGCCCTTGTCGTAGGTCGTTGGCTTTGTACTAGAATTATGTGATGTCCTCGGCTCCTCTCATTCGCTTGGCAAGTTTCCAGAAGCTATTTTCTTTGATTAATCTTACTTAACGTAATAGATTGATTACTGATTAATTTATTCATCTTTATAAATATTTTTTTTTGTTTGTAAACTTTAATCCGATTTTTTCAAGTTCGGATAATACTTTTTGGTTTTTAGTGCACCTCTACCTAGGTACCTAGTACATGTAACTCTTTTTTTTTTTCTGCATATTATTATACAACAAAGACTCCCGGCGCGTCTGTTTCTGTCTGAACGCGATAAAGTCAATAATTACCGAACGGATTTTCATACGGTTTTCACCAATAATGGACGGATTGATTCGTGAGGAAGGTTTAGGTGTATAATTCATTAAGTTTTGTGTAAATTGGCTGAACAGGACGATGATTGTTGCAGACGTCGGAAAAACATGCCGACTGGGAGCTTTACCGGCGTGCGTTGCGTACTTACACAAATAGTTTTATAAAAAATATAAATAAAACGATTTTACGTTTCCGTGGGATCCGACCCGACATTCACGTGACCGAAGGCGCGGGCAAAAATTTACGAAAAGTCTACACTACATTATCTACGTACCTATATACATCGGTTCGTAGTTTAGCCATGAAAACGTATGTAACAAACAAATTACTCACTAAAGTATTTATAATAATATGATTCGAGTGGATGTGGTATGACTAAATTAGGTCCAACATGTTGAAAAACTAAGTACATACCATGGTACAATAATATACTTCGCCAGGTATAGCATTCCGAGACACAGTGGTCACGTGGGAGACACAAGCCTACGTCATCACTGCTGTGTTACCAGTAGTGTGTCATAATGACTCCCCAACCGCCTTTATTACCTATGCGAATCCGATAAATCAATGAGGTTTTAACTAACAATTACGTCGGTATAAGTTAAAATTGAATTGTTTTGTTTGATTAGAAAAACAAAACAACAATTTAAATGCTTGATATATATTTTTTAACAGAACGGTGACTGCAAATGTTTCCATACTTCTTGTTTTGTTGCAATAAAGTGGCAACTGGATAGTGACGTAAGCTTGTGTCACTCTCGGAGTGCCAGACCTTGTTTTTTTAGACCATGCTACATACGTAGTCAGAAAGATTTTTCGAAATTAGAATACGATTTCTCTATGGTGATAGTGGTGCAGTCGTTATAGCGGAGAATTAATTAAGATAATTAAATATGTATTCCTAATATTTATCTAGGAACAGTTAAAAATAACAGTTATAGTGAACACTGAATTGCAAAAAGTTGTCAAAAAAGGGTATTATGATGAAACGTTTGCTCTTTTGTTAGAAAGTAGTAGTCGTATGACTCGAGGTTGCAAATCCGCATGACATCGTTCATCAAGAAAAAAAAGTGCAATTTGCAGGTCAGTGTCCGGTTGTATGTTGTTTAAAATATGATTCGCGACCGTAACGAATATGGCTTTACAGAATTGTAATCATTAGAATCAGCAATACAACTCCTTAAGTTAGATTTGGCCTCAAATGTCATGATTTCATGAAATAGTCATTCAGTAGAGTAATATGAACTTAGAGAGATGTATTGATGATTTTTATGATTATAATTCTATAAATAAATATTTGATAGGGCCGCGAATCCTATTTAGATCAACATACGACGTGATACTGACCTGCAAATTGCAAAAAAAGTAACAAAATTTGAATTTCGCGGGCTTATACCTTGGCGCATCCCCTTTAAGAGGCTTACAAGAGCTAACGGTCACTGTCGGACTGCATAGAAAAGAAAGAGATGCGCGATGACACAACGCTGGTAATTTATTGCAAAATATGAAGCAGTTATCAATTTACGAAAAATCTATTGATTGGATTAAGAAATTAAAACACTATTACGTTAGTATGTTGCTTGTAGAATAATCTGACAAAAAATCAGAATGATTTAATGCATAGTAGTATGGTTTTTAATCGTTATAAGAAATTTTTAGAGGTATCTTCGTGATTTTTTTCTATTGTATCAAATTAGTTGTATTATATTTTCAACACACTATCTAATTAGCAAATATCCTGAAGAATATCATATATTTTTCTGATTTTGTTTACTGCAGTGGATCATATACTTTTAGGTATTATAAAATTTACATTTAGGTCCTGTAGTCCCCTTAAGAGGTCGATCCCCAGTTTTTTGCAACAAAATAAATCCCTCTACATTTTTTGTCAGTTTTCTAGTAGCTCTCTCTGGCGTTCTGCATTCCCATTTACTTAGTCATCTAACCCAAACTCAGCAGCATACATTTGCAGGGTAATAAAGATAATAAATTTAGCCCACGTACCCCAAACCACTCAAATTATCACAGCACTTGACTGTTTACCTCATTTAGTCAAAAGCGGTATGAAGTTAAATATAACATACAGTATCGTACGATGTCGCGTCGCGTAATCGGCGCGTGACGCGAAGTCTACGTCACAAAATGACACTAGTTTCGTAATAACAGCTTAAACTGCGCCCAGTAAATATTTCGTAGACCGCGACCTATCGTACCCGGGCGTAAATATATTTAAGGTCAGCTCAGACAGAGCAGAGTAATATGTTGGCTTGCTCATGTTCTTTGCTGTAAATTTTTGTGTGAAAATGTGCTCAGAATAACCTCTAGTATTCGTTATTTGAAATCAGCTGTCACACAAGTTGTATGATTGACAGAGATAGCGCCCTACTAATCTGATCTTCTTAAAAATTTCGATCTGCAAAACGCAGAATGTGTTTTTTTACAATACACTGCCAGTCTAATTCAGAACATTATTCAGTTAAATGTTTTACCATCTGCCTAGATATTAGGTTTATTGCGTGTTGTCTGTATACCTATCAATATGCGAGCGATTTGACCTCTGAATGAAACTCACGCATTTGCAGAGTGATAACTACTGATAACAAGAGATCAGACGCTGTCGTTTTCAGAATAATATCAGTAATATAATCTACAATAATATTTCTGATTTATATCAAGAAAGAATCGAAATTGGACTACATAGTGAGTAAGGTCAACCGCTCGTTTGTGATAACAATTTGATCTTTATTTCGTAGCAGCAAACGAGATTTTCGTTGTTCAAGTGATGTGTGGTTGACCATACAAAATAGATTTCGCTGACCCCAGCGAAAGCAATGTAAGTGAATGAGATAAAATAGTTACTAAGCGACCTCTTACCTCTTATGTGTCATCTGAACTCTGCAACCTTTAAGAATATCAGATGTTGCAAACAGCTGAATATACAATAAATGCTAGATGCTCATATGCATGGAGGGGCTCATTCGATCGCGCATCAGAGAAAAAATAAAACGTTTTTACCAAAAAAAAAAAACAACCGACTTCCAAAAAAACACAAAAAAAGTGAAAATATACTTTAATTTCGAAAGTCGGTCGCAAAAAACGAAAATACAAAACGAAAGACACCAACTTCCGAAATTAAAGTTACTTCTCACATTTTTTTATTTTGTAAAAAAGTTTTTTTTTCCTCTGACGCGCGGTCGACTGTGCGTGTCTGGACAAACAAACTCGTTTATTTTAATATCATTCACCTAAACTAATCGTCATCATCATTCTCCTGCCCTAATTTAATCCCTATTTATTTGTGATCGGCTCAACATGTCTTTTTCTTCCGCACCTCTCTATTAGTCGTCATCTCGGTCGTCACTACCTTTCTAGCCATAATATCATGTTTCACACAGTCCATCCATCATTTCTATGATCTACTAAACAAAATTGACACGAAACGTCAGAATTTGGATGCAGTTCTAAATGATCGTTTTCTATCTAGAAGAACTGGCACAGTATTACTTCTTTATTAAAACCGTGACTATACCCCACGGCTTTTATCATCGTAACCAAACCCCGAAATAGAAGGCAAAACTAGCACAAAGAATAATTTAACTTTCTTAAAAAAACCAGGTCATCATAGTAGTTCATATAGAGCTGTTACTTGTTACGAAATACCTTACATGACGTAAGGAACGCGTCATGAGGTGTGACGCGAACCGTTCCGAGTATTAGGTGACGTTTAACAGTTTGACGTTTGATAACGTCATCTGATTGGAACGGGTTTGACCCAGCAAAAAGAACATCCTTGTTTATAATACGGATGTGCTTACATTTAAAAAAGAACAGGTTTTTTAATGGTTTATTCCATGACTAAGGGAAAAAATAATCTTTTAGTTACTACTTTATTGCTTATAGTATGGATTTTATTTATTTCTTTGTTTTATTCTTCGTGGTTCTCATTCGTATACCTTTGACAGTCTTAACGGGTAGTCTGACAACCAATCTTACCAAGAGGTTTCGTGTTACCTAGTAACTGGGTTGTGGAGGTCAGATAGGCAGTCGCCCCATGTAAAATACTGGCGTTCAGCTGCATCCGGTTAGACTTGACGCCGACCACAATATAATTGGAAAAGACTAGACCGATTCATTTTTACTAGAGGTCGCCCATTGGTCGAAATTCGACCTTAACTCATTATAAATAAAGCACAAATATCTATTAGACAAATTGTAGCATAAACAAAATAGGTTTCATTCTACTCTTTATTTTTTATAAACCTTTACTTTGGTCATCTGAATTCATAGCAACCGTTTGTTTACATGTCATTACATGCGTGTGTGTCAAATACATGGTAGTGTGTGTAATATTATTTTTATTGATTTAATATTTTTTATTGATTTATTGGTAGACTCTATGCAAAATTAAAAAAAAAAATATTAGCATTCAGCACTCCTTCTCTATATAAACTATAAGTTTGCGAAATTTCATACTCCTCCGCCCGCGCAATTTTCGTAAAAAGGGGAACAAAGTTTTTGCTTCACGTATTAATAAATAACGTATTAATATAATAATTCTCAACAAAATGACGATGACCGTCAATTCAAAATATTTCTTCACATATCAAAGCGTTTGATCGACAAAAAGTCGTCTATCTTTTTTCCTGTTAGCAGTCACTGTTTTGACCTTCAAATTATTAGTTGATGTTCTACATTATACATTTATTGCGGTCATCGGTGAAGGACTTTCCTACTCCATTGTTTGTGGGTCCTTTTAAATTGATTGCGTCATAATAATATTTCAATGTTCAACCAAGAATAACCATTGAAACAGCAAGCTTTGTTGGTGACTGATAAAGTAATAAATGATTTTATTTCTGTAAGTAGGTTTGTACAAACGCTTTTCGCGTCAATCATATTTTAATAACTAGATGAGGTAGTGAGGGGACTACGTTCTTTTGGATTCTCATTACAGTTTGCCTGAAAAAGGGCCCGAAAGTGCGTTAATGTATTTTAGACAAATTACTGTAAAATGCTTTTCTTTCGTCAAAGAAACATCTTGTAAGTTCGGACCCCTGTGGATAACAGTGTTCTGTAAGCATCAGGTCTTTTAATTCCTTTTTAGGCAGCTTATCTACTGAAGATTACAAACTCATAAACACAATTATATAGATTTAATAAGATAATATCCGATTCTTCTTGTTTTTGACACCTGTTCGACCTTAATTCTATTATTATTTGAAGACACGACCTTACGTCATGAAAACCTTCATTATTATTATGGAATATTGTATAACTGATTATTCTCGATTATTTTCTGATATTAGATTCGGTATAATATCTCTTCTGCGAAAGTTAATCTGTCGGTCTACTTAATCCTAAACCACAGAAGAGTACAAAACTAGTTTGGAAGATATTTACGTTCTTTCGAGTCCTTTAAGGGGGATGCGCTCAGGTAGCCCGCGAAATTCAAAAATACTTACGTTTTTTGCAATTTGCATGTCACTGTCAGGTTGTATGTTGATTAAAATATGATTCGCGGCCGTAACAAATATGACTTTACAGAATTGTAATCATTAGAATCAGCAATACATCTCGTTAAGTTAGAATTGGCCTCAAATGCCATGATTTCATGAATAGTCATTCATTAGGGTAATATGAACTTAGAGAGATATATTGATGATTTTTGTGATTATAAGAATATTTGATACGGCCGCGAAGTCGTAGGCAATACCGGCCGAGCTATTTTGTAAAAATCTCACCGTGATAACTTACAGTCTGTAACGGTTTACCAACACTCGATTGGTCCATGAACCGTTGGTGAACAGAATCTTTAAACCATTAACTTTTCATCCAAAGTACTTTTCACCCACGAACGTTTCGCCAACATCACGGTCGACGTCAGTGGCATCCCGAGGTTCGGTTGGTTAGGTTCCTTTAAACCCTTTAGACAGAAATAGGAGCCCCGCAATGCGGGGCTCCGTCGACCAGCTTATTTAAACCATTAACTTTTTATCCAAACGACTTTTCCACCCGGGAAAAAAATGGTTAAGTTAGTTATGTTGGCGAAACGTTCGTGGGTGAAAAGTACTTTGGATGAAAAGTTAATGGTTTAAAGATTCTGTTCACCAACGGTTCATGGACCAATCGAGTGTTGGTAAACCGTTACAGACTCGATAACTTAGGTGAAGTGAGCGTGAAGTCAGCTGTCAAAAGTGTCAATCCCTCAGGTGGAGTGACAACTAACTTCAAGTAAGTTTTCACGGCGATATTTTTACAGATCCGATTGTCTTTCTAGTACCTACTTGATAAAAACAAGGCATATTTCAAAAAGTTACAAAGAATCAGCATTGCCTTACAACGTGGCACAGATGTAACTTATCTAATTTCTATTTTCTATTTTCATTGTTCGTTTTTTTTTTCTCCTCAGTTAATTTTAATCATGGTCTGGCAGTTTGAGTAATTTTTGTGGCCTACCCAAATGTCTTTTCTTTGGTATTGTTCGTCGAATCGTTGAGCTCCTTAAGTTCTGAGTTGAGCTGCACGACTACTGACAAATTCGTGCACTGACTGGACAGGTCCACTCATTCTGTGTGGTTTTTTTCCTCAAAATACAATTTCAGACTCAAATCTACATGGTCTTCACATGATCTGACCAAGATTATGTCTGGACTTTAAAAGAGACTGTGACCTCTGAGTTTGTTTCGGCTTTTCTTCTCAGAGTAGTCAGATAGGAAACGCCGACCTCATCTAGTTTTAAAATATGATTGACGTGTAAAAGTGTTTGTACAAACCTACTTACAGAAATAAAATCATTTATCATTTAAGATTCAAGTATCTGATATACAGATACAAGATACAAAATACGTATTTTCATCTTGTAACTATAAAACTTTTTTTAAATTCATTTCGTATCTTGTATTTAAATACCTTTTGTTTGGTATCTTAGTATTTTGTAGATACTGTGTTTGCTAAAATACTTTTAGTAATAGATAACCGATTCTATTGTGACATCTTAGGTGACATTAATTTTAAATGTCGATGTTGTCGTAGATAAAACTGAACGCGCCATTGAATCTTTAGTCTGGGGCCAAATTGATAGATGGCGTGGCAATTCTTTCTTTCTACAAAATGCCATCGGCTTTGCCCCTTGACTCGTGTCATTTCTATTATTCCGCATAATAGTCTGTGTTTGAGGGAGACATGTAAAAGTTTGGTCGGTCGGTCCGAGCTGTGAGAAATCGAGTCTTCTTGAGCCTTGACTCGCGCGACCAACGCGATTTACAAGTTTAAAAAAAAAATTCATTAAAAAAAAAGTTGTTTTTTTACAAAAGTATTTTATCTATAAAAAGTATTCGAAAGATACGTATTTTGTATCTAGTATTTCAGATACCATTCCAAAAAGTTATTTGCATCTGGTATCTGAAATACATAATTTAAAAGTATTTTGCATTTTGTATTCCAGATACTTTATTTAAGGTATCTTGTACATCACTGCAACGTGGTAATGCTGCCAGTTTTTTGGACACTTTTCCTGTTGACAGCGATGCGGACGAATTTTTTGATGCCCTATGATTGTGTCTCCTCCCTTTTTTATATACTTACTTGTACATATTATTATTATTATTTTAAGATTGTTAGCTTTTAAATGACAAAATATTGTGTTGAAAATTGAAATAAATACACTTACCTACCTAAAACAATAAAAAAAAACATCTATGGTAATAAAAAATATGATGTTTACGTACTGTGAAATGTTTACATTATCTGAATGTTATTTTTAAGTCTAAAATCAAATGCGTCGATGTTTCTAGACCAACTTTAGTTGTTTACTTCGTTAAACCACTTCTCAAGGTCAGGCATGTTATTGCGTACATTTTACAGCGTCAATAAGTCGGCTTTTGGACACATTTCAATTTTGAACCAATTATTACGTTTTAATAGGATTGATAAGGACACAGGGCTACATATCAAGCTATACATTTCCAGTATAAGCTGATCTCGCATTGTATAGGATTTCCGTACAGTGAGGGGTCAGCTTAAGGGGACTACAGGACCTAAATGTAAGTTTTATAATGCCTAAAAGTATATGATCCACTGCACTAAACAAAATCAGAAAAATATATGTTATTCTTCAGGATATTTGCTAATTAGATAGTGTGTTGAAAACATAATACAACTAATTTGATACGATATAAAAAAATCACGAAGATACCTCTAAAAATTTCTTATAACGATTAAAAACCATACTACTATGCATTAAATCATTCTGATTTTTTGTCAGATTAATCTACAAGCAACATACTAACGTAATAGTGTTTTAATTTTTTAATCCAATCAATATATTTTTTGTAAATAGATAATTGCTTCGTATTTTGCAATAAATTACCAGCGTTGTGTCATCGCGCTTCTCTTTCTTTTCTATGCAGTCCGACAGTGACCGCGCTTTACCTCTTGTAAGCCTCTTAAACAAGAAATGTATAGCTTGATATGTACCCGTGTGTACTCATTAAGCCGTTGGTCCCGGCTGTCATTCGTAGATCTTTGACAGTAGTTACGGCGGGGTAATTACGTAACACACTAACAGTAGGAATGGGTTTCATTTTGACAATTCAACAACATTCATTGCGTCATTTACGTTGTTGAACAAACAACTTTTTCGAACATATGAAGCAATGGATTAGCAATAGGCTTCAAAATGATTCAGATGGTGACAATTAATGTGTTACGTAATTTGCGGGTCGTTAGAAGCCCAAAAGTCTAAAAACCAGTCTTGCCAAGGAGTATCGTGTTACCCAGTAACTGGGATGTGGAGGTTAGATAGGCAGTCGCTTAATTTAAAGTACTGTTATTCAGCTGCATTCGGTTAGACTAGAAGCTGACCCTGACACAGTTTGGAGAAGGCTAGGCAGATTGTATGGGATTGTTTTACATTCAAATTATGCTAAAGATCTGGCGCTCGAAGTAATATTTTTTGAAGTACTTAAATACCTAAAAATGTTTAATAGCTTATCTCATTTCATTCCCGTGTATCCGTCCACCCGACGCCATTTTTTTTTTTTTTTGGTTGGGAAATCATCAAATGACCTCTCCCGCTCTGGGCGGAGCGGAAGGGCGTGTCAGACTCTTACTGGCTAAAACCCACCCGTGTTCCTTCAGTTGCCTGTGCGCCAGGGCCACGGTAACTCTTTCGAACAATCCGCGACCCCGGCAGGCATCGGTCCTATCGGACCCCGTCAATGTTGCTGACATCTCTTTGAGGCGCGCGTGGAACACGACGCGACGTCGACCCGGGCCTGGTCCTTACCGGACGGAATCCACACGCCCGACCCTGTATTCACGAATGACGTTTTAAATTCTGGGTTGAAAAGTACCCATAGCCCCAATGGTTAAGACGCAAACTGGCCAATGAGAGTTCGTAAGTTCGACCCATGCGCGCCGCCCGCCGCGCGCCGCCGTTAACCAGAACTCTTAGGAACTCTAGCATAAACCCGAAGAATAATGTATTAACTAAGTAGCGACCCGCCCGCACGGAGCGCCACCTATCGGGTCCAAAACTATCCTTTCTTTCAAGCAAGAACCAACCATACCCATTCACAAAATTTCATTCAAATCGGTTGGGTGGTTTTGGAGATTAACGTGTACAGTCACGAGCACTAATATGTCAACACTTGGCAACTTTCAATTGCATTTTTTTTGTGAAATAACGAATGTAGCGTTAAAATACGACATATTACATAAAGCTATGGTTTCGAAAATACTATATTCGTAACAACATAAAATTTAATAAAAAAATTAAGGAGAAAATCAATTTTGAATTTAGCCAAGTGTATACATATTTATGCTCGTGACTGTACACACGACCACACATCAAGGTATACATTTCCAGTATAAGCTGACTTCTCATTGTACGAAAATCCTATACAACGCGAGGTCTGCTAAAACTGGAAATGTATAGCTTGATATGTAGTCGTCCGTACGAACATTTTACATAGAAACGTGTTTATTCATACAATGTCAATAAACAACGGAAGTTACATTTATCCAACAATAACCACAAAAAACCCAATATGTGAGTGTACATTACACCACTGCCTATCCCTTCGGGTAATGGCGTAATGTTATTTATGTGTTATTCAATGTAACTAATTAAAGGCAATCTAGAGAACTGTTATTTTAGTATTCTATGACGAAACGTAATCTAAGAACGCTTCTAAAACGAAAGTGTGTTCACGATTTCAGTTTCTACTAATTTGGTAGAATTTTTTTCAAAGAAGAGATTGAGAGAGAATTTTAATATTTTTCCTTAGCCCCTGTCCCAAAACCAACGAGCAAGCGAATAGTTATCGACTATTATCTCGCACAAGAAACGTATAATAGATTGTAGGTCCCGTGTTAGTAAAAGATATACATATGTCGTTGATTGCTTACACCAGCGCTACAAAAACTCGTTTTTTAGTTTGTAGCTCAACTCGCTTCTCGCTAATCGCCGGCGTTGCTGTGACAGGTGCCATAAGCATGAAAATGATTAGATTACTTTTATACAGCTTGACAAAATTTGCGCATTAATTGTTAATTGGCATAGGCTTTAATCGAAACTGAACATACAGATCGACAAACATCTAATATAATATATTATATATAATATGAAATGTTCTGGATTTGACAGGCGTTTGACTTTGTCCTTGACAAGCGGTGCCGCCATTCACGTTTATTAAGAGCCGTGTCGTACTGTACCTACTCAAACTAATTACAGTCTGATCCAGACAACGAAGAATTTTGCAAATCACAACGTACAGGAAAAAAACTAAATAAACAACCAAAAGCAGTTGCATTTTTAACTAATTTTAAGAGGCCTCTGATTCACCTCTAAATACTTAAAAAGCAATCCTTAAAATATTAAGTTAATTCATCATTATCATTTAATTGTATCCAATATTCAAATATAATTAACTATAAAATTGGTTCATAAATAATTAAAAACACGAAAGTGCATCGAGCAGAAAGTGGTAACGATTTATTTTTCGTGTGCTGGCAACCCAAGCCGTTTGACAGAGGCGAGGCCATCAAAATGGACCGGTGAGTATTTTTGTGATATTTATTCCAAATAACTGTTATTTCACACTGTTCTTTTAGATCACATTAACAATACGAATATTAATAATAATAAGTAGATGTAGAAATTATTTAATCGCTGAATTAACATTGAAACAAGAAAAGAACGTGTTCATTATTTATCATAACTTAGAGGTTATTTCTCGACAATGCGAACGCATTCGTATTTCTTCCCAATCAAATACTGTTTTATATGTATCAAAAAGCTTCCGTTATTTTTATCAGATGATAATTTGACTTAGTTTATCGCAATAATTCATTAGTTTACTGATTTGTAATTCATTTATTGACGACCATAGCTGCAGTAGGTACTGCGCAGTCATACATATGGAACGTGAACTCGTAATGTATGTTGGCAGAGGTATTGACCGTTGTATGTACTACCGATAGGTATTGTTATGTGCGTATTCCGGTTCCGAGAACTGTTTCTCCTATACTTAGGTACTCTTGCGAGTTACTCTAACTTCAGTTACGTAGGTTCCTCGTCGGCTACCGTTATTAGTATTTCGATTCTAGGAATTTAGTTAGCTAGTGTTCTACATTTCGCAGTTAATGTCATCACGTGGTTATTTAGGTATTTTGTTGTTATGATTAATTTGCCACAAACTTAACGGGAAATACAACTATTTATAAACATAGAGTTCATGATTCAATAAAGGGTAGGCAGTAAGCTGCTCTCCGTCTAGGGAGTTCTTTTGCTTATTTACATATAGAACAATGGAAAGCTATGGGGAGACTTTTGCCTAGCAACTAGAATCAATTCTATTTTTTTGTAAATTTTGACGTTCAAAGGTGCCTTTTATGTGCCTATTTGAAATAAATGGTTTGACTTTGACTTTGACTTTGACTAGCAGCGGGACAATACAGTTTCAAAAAAAAGAGAACTGGGCTTGCCACGTTTTGAGGGTGCTCAATCCGGGTGCTCACGTATTGCAGTTTTGTATGAAACAGGAGATTTTTTTTTATAACCGGTATTTTTTTTAACGCGGTTGCTTTAATCATGAACTGAATCCATGGTAACAGATTGCGCGTCGATGTTCCTGTCACCTTGTAGTTATAGTTTCCAACAAACATCGGCTTACATACATTTTCAATACGCTGTCTGATTTTAAACGGAAGGCCCTGTTTCCTGTGATACAGTTTTTTAACTAGTACAGGGCCCCAATTCTGTATGGTAATTATTATTCCCCGCGTAATCTTACCACGTCAATATCGTGTCTTGTAGAAACGGTTTCGTTTATTGTATCATAGAGCAGATGTCGTAGTTAAATAAGGAATTGACGTGGTTTCGAAGTAAGGAATCGTTAAGTGGTCATAGTGAATTAGGGCCCAGCCCCTGCAGTCTCGACATTAGACAGTGACAAAAATCGGTCGCTAAGTCGTATCGTTGTCAAATTCCTTTAATAGATTTTCAACTTTATCTCGAAAGCATAAGGTAGAAAATCTATTAAAGAAATTTGACAACGATTAGACTTAACGACCGATTTTTGTCGTTATATTTGTCGAGACTGCAGGGCCAGTACAGGTGATTCCACTAAAGTTAAGTAGGTACTGTTTTGTAATGCACAGTTTGTCCATAACTGGTAGAAAAGTAACTGTTACACTGTTTTTGGAACATATTGTTATTAAAACATCATCTAAATAAGGTCTTATTTTCAGTGAAGCGTCAGTCTGGTCATTTTTCACGAAGAAAGCTGAGTTTATAGCGACCTGCAATACTTGTAGCCAAGACTATTCGTACCGAGCGTCAACGAGTAATCTGAGGAAGCATTGGAACAATAAGCATGGAAAACATATTCAAGAGAAGCCTAGTGAACTGTCAGAAAATAACAGTGACAATAGTGATGAGGAACGGTGAGTATTTTTTTGAACTTTTTAAAATTATGTTTTTAATATTTGTGATACTAGTTCTTTTTTGTATCGGTAGTTAACTTCTGTTACAACTTTTTTTTTTTTGCTTCGGAAATCAAATGACCTCTCCCGCTCTGGACGGAGCGGAAGGGCGTGTCAGACTCTTACTGACTAAAACCCACCCGTGTTCCTTCAGTTGCCTGTGCGCCAGGGCCACGGTAACTTTTTCGAACAATCCGCGACCCCGGCAGGCATCGACCCTATCGGACCCCGTCAATGGTGCTGTTACACCTTCCTCAATTGAGTATTTGATTTATAGATCTTGTCAAACTCTAATTTGGTATTACTTAAGGTGAAAGCTACATTGAAGGAATCACCCTAAATAACGCTATAGTCTGCTGGATGCGGGAAGCGCAAAACCTGTCAATGTGGCGGTGCTTGGGGGAGACCTATGTCCAGCGGTGGGCGTCTTTCGGTTGAAATAATGATGAATGCTATAGTAGAGTATGACTAGATCTGAGGGGTAATTACGTAACACACTAACTGTAAGAATGGGTTTAATTTTGACGGTTTTTTGTTTTCAATTTTAACAATATTCATTGCGATATTTACGTTGTTGACCAGACAAATTTTTCGAACATAAGAAGCAATGGATTAGCAATAGGCTTCAAAATGATTCAGATTGTGATAGATAGTGTGTTACGTAATTAGGGTGGAGTACTTCAAAGACAAATGATTTATTTTAAGTAGGCCAGTAACAGGCACTTTTGAACGACAAAATTCACCAAAAAAATATATAAAATATATTTTCAATTGCTTCTTCCAAAAGGAAGTTTCGAATGGAGAAGAATGGGCAAGAAACTCATAGTACTTTACTCTTTTAATTTAATATTTTTTATACATTAATTATAATATGTAATTACAAGTGTCTTCAAGTTCTCAATTCAGAAACTGGGTGATGCCTAGATTCTTTTGTGTCAAAGGGAGTATTTATTGATATTTATTTATTTATTTACAGTACAATACCAATTACATTAATTACTATAGTAACAATTATTACGTTGACAATAATAAGTTGTATATAATTTAATTTAATTTGGATTCTCAGCTGTAGCCCGCCAAATTCAAATTTTCTTTGTTTTTTTGCAAATTGCGGCTCTGTTTTACGTCGTATGTTGATCAAAATGACATTCGCGACTGTAGGAATGATATATTTACTGAATAATAATCATCAATTTCATATCAATCGACAAACTTTGGAAATTTGTTCGACTTAAGAAGTTTCATATGAAATATGCTGAAACATTTCTTAGGTGGAACAAATTTCCAAAAGTAGACGATTGATATGAAATTGATGATTATTTTTCAGTAAATATATCATTTCTACAGTCGCGAATCGCATTTTGATCAACATACGACGTAAAACAGAGCTGCAATTTGCAAAAGACCAAAGATCATTTGAATTTGGCGGGCTACAACTGAGGATTCAGCTTAAAACTAACATGGAACAGTGGACTCTCTTGCATACTTTCTCTCAAAGAACACCAGACAGATACGATGAACGATTTGAGGAATGATGTGATAAGGCAACGGTGCGGCTTAAGAGAAGATAAAGTGAC
The DNA here is from genome assembly GCA_917490735.1 of Dryobotodes eremita. Lineage (NCBI taxonomy): Eukaryota > Metazoa > Arthropoda > Insecta > Lepidoptera > Noctuidae > Dryobotodes > Dryobotodes eremita. The sequence continues at coordinate 1,627,287 of OU823269.1, forward strand.
AACATTTTGAAGAGTATGCTTAGATGGTTTGGTCATGTTGGGAGGACGAATGAAAGGCGACTAACAAAAGGTAGATGTGAGTGGAAACGCCAGGAGCGAACGCCCTAGGAGTACTAACATAGTGACCTTCTTGGTGATGTTCTTCAGAAAGGTCAGGTGCGTAGTACTCGCAACCGGCGTGCGTGTATGACCAGCGGGGTAACTGCGTAACACACTAACAGTAGGAATAACTTTCATTTTAACAGTTCAACAACATTCATTGCGTTATCAAGGTTGTTGGGCAGACAAATCGAACATAATTATGAAGTAATGGATTAGCAATAGGCTTCAAAATGATTCAGATTGTGATAGATAGTGTGTTACGTAATTAGGGTGCAGATGTATGAACGTAAACGAAGCCAAAGGACTATGTAAGGATCGTAGCAGAAGACTTTCTGAAGTTTCTGCCTACCCCCATGGGAAGAAGGCGTGAGATTATGTGCGTATTTTTTGTTGTGATTTTCGCACGCCTTGTTTTGTTTTAGACCGAACATTATAATTGGTTTAATTTTCTACTTAGTACAGTTCGCGCCTTTATGAGTCCTCTGAACGTAGGTCCGCGCGCATGGTACAGTTGAATGAGAGTGAGAGAGTTCCCTCGGACACCTATATTATGCATACTGCGCAGCCACTCGCGTGCACCTTCCGAGAGCTCATAAAGTTTTGCGCGAAGTTCTATAGGCTGCTACGGCAACAGTTATAAAATCTGATCCCACAAATGTAAAGATACTTCAAACCATGGTCTAAAAAAACAAGGTCTGGCATTCCGGGAGTGACACATGCTTACGTCACTATCCAGTTGCCACTTTATTGCAACAAAACACGAATTATGGAAACATTTTCAGTCGCCATTCTGTTAAAAAATATATATAAAGCACTTAAATTGTCGTTTTTTCTAATCAAACGAAACAATTTAATTTAAACATATACCCACGTAATTGTTTTATCGAATTCGCACAGGTAATAAAGGCGGTTGGGGAGTTATTATTACACACTACTGGTAACACAGCGGTGATGACGTAGGCTTGTGTCTCCCACGTGACCACTGTGTCTCGGAATGTTATACCTGGCGAAGTATATTATACTGTGCTTTAGACGAGTGTACAGTATACAAAATAACCGCGGAAAATGCTATCGTCTGCTTATAACTTTGCCCCATCCGAAGCTTTGTAATAAGTAACAAAGCGAAATACCTACTTCTAGTTATTATAGTACGATTCAAACTTAATGGCGGCCGTGAAGTGCGCTAATCGCTGCGCAGTACCTCACCCTTAACTCCGCTGACACGTGAATTGGTTATTGCGCAGCGACTCGCCTCATGTTCCGAGCCGCCATTAAGTTTGAATCGTACTATGCGTCACGGGGAAATATAGGGGTGCGTGCGGGCCGCGTGTTCTTTACACCCTCAGCGCCACGTGACCGATTCCGTATACGGTAAAGACCGGCGCACACTGAGTCATAAAATAAATAAAGAAAATCAATTTGTTTGGTCTAGGCCCCCAGTTGCGCACACACTTTCTATCACAATCAGAAGGATTGAAAAAAAATCATTAAAGGCTAATCCCGTGTCACGCCTGTTTGTTGAACCTTTAAAACATCGCCCATGTTTACCTGCAGGCTTAGCATGACGCTTTCTATTTCTTGGAAGACAAGACATAGCTATTTCTATACAAAGTGACATTTCGTTTCTCTATTTTTGACATCACACCGTAAAAATCCTTCTACAATCTGTCATTTTGTCTTTCGTTTCTACCGATCGTTGTCTGGGTCCTTTTTTATGTTGATTATTTCAGAAGAAAGTTTTCTATCCCAAACTGTCAAAATCACACTGACAACTGACAGTTGTCTAAGGTAGTGAAAACAATTTGATTTTGTAATCGCCATGCTAAAGACAGTAGAAAACTTTTTACTCGACGTCCACAAAGTATAAAAATGGAATGGAAAAATAGAATTTTTCACTTTTTGTATGGAAAATTTGAAAAATTATTACCTACAAGTTGAGTTTTAGGGGTTTAAGGCTTTCTTAAAGGGGGTCGAAATTTTCATTGTTTTCGCGATAGGACACACCATTTTCGAGATATAACCAAAATAAAAGAAAAACGCGAATAAACTACTGAATTTCGTAAAAAGTCCAGTTGACTCTATCTACTTTGCTGCCGTCGTACTGTCTTCACGGAACGTCATTTTTGTCTATTCTTCCGTCGACAAAACGGTGCTCGTGCTAAGCCTGGCCCTGCAGTCTCGACATTAGATAGCGACAAAAATGTGTCGCTAAGTCGTATCGATGTCAAATTCCTTTAATTTTTCAATTTTATTTCCAAACCCTAAGGTTGAAAATCTATTAAAGAAATTTGACATCGATTGGACTTAACGACCGATTTTTGTCGCTATCTATGTCGAGACTGCAGGGCCTGCTGGGCTAAGATTCGTTTCTGCTTACGAAAATGCTGAGCCGTGTGGCCTGATGAGCGCCGGTCTTGACGGTATAAAGGAAAAGGGATCGCAGGAACGTGCGCGCTAAAAATTTCCTTTACAAACTTTCCTGTTCCCTTACATTATTTAACTTAACAACGTGAAATAATTTCAAGCTTTTGACCGAAACCTTATTTTGTAACAATATTTTTTTGTTTAAAAGAGTGTCCGTGGAGTTTCTTGCCCGTTCTTCTCCATAGGAACCTACTAAGCCTTGGAATGGGCAACTAGCTTCACATTTCTGACTGATCGACTCCTTGACAATTCAAAAGTGCCTGTAAATGGTTTAATTGAAATAAATGCTTTGGGTTTGAGTTTAAGAGTCAAGATAAATGATGTATTTCGCTAAATGATGCTAAGAAAAAAAATCTGTCAAGAGGTGTCGTGGGACACCCGCGGGGTAATTGCGTAACACACTAACAGTAGTAATGGCTTTCATTTTGACAGTTCAACAACATTCATTGCGTTATTTACATTGTTGACCAGACGAATTTTTCGAACTTATAAAGCAAAGGATTAGCAATATCCTTCAAAATTATTCAGATTGTGGTCCATAGTGTTGCGCAATTAGGGTGCAGGTTGGAACGGATGTCCTATAGTTTTTATACAAAAGTATCGTGACAGTAAAAATTTTATACTTTTTTTCGGTCCACCTCTCATTCGTCAAGTATGCAGACTATAACGTGCAATAAAGAACTTAGTTCCATAAGTATTTATATAATACATAAATACACGTATTCTTTCCATGGGTTTAGGCAGAAACTACAGAACGCCATCTGCGAGCCTTGCGTACTCCTATTGCTTCGTTACTTATAACGTTCATAAAGTAAAAAGTGTTTAAAAAACTTATTAGACTATCTACCATCCTCGTGGCGGCGGCGACCTCTCGCGTCCGGCCCTGGTTCAGGCCATGGTACGGAGCGAGAAGGAATGGGAAGCCGTCACCTCCTTCTGCGAAGCAGTAATGCTCGCGAAGGAGGAGGCGGACCGCGAGAGGGAGAGGCAATCGCTGCGCCGTCGCGCCCCTAGTTGCCACAGGAGGAGACACCCTGGGCGTCGGGAGTCGATTGCCGACTCCCGGCCACCGTAGGCGCGGGCTTGCGGACGGCGAGCAATGGGCAGCTCGCCGTCCGGTAAGGACCAGGCCCGGGTCGACGGCGCGTCGTGTTCCACGCGCGCCTTAAAGATGTCAGCACAATTGACGGTGTCCGATAGAGCCGATGCCTGCCGGGGTCGCGGATTGTTCGAAAGAGTTACCGTGGCCCTGGCGCACAGGCAACTGAAGGAACACGGGTGGGTCTTAGTCAGTAAGAGTCTGACACGCCCTTTCGCTCCGCCCAGAGCGGGAGAGGTCATTTGATGATTTCCCAAACAAAACAAAAAAGAAAGGCTATCTACCATACAATACAGATAAATGAACTATCCGTTTTTTTAGCTTGACTAACATAACATAACGCCTATATTCTCCGAGGGGATAGGCAGAGGTTTTCCTATAGTACATCCACTTTTGGCCAGTTTTATTTAAGTTCCATGTAATAGAGCCTATTGCCATCAATTAACCTTTTCACCGCCACAGACTTCAATAGAAGTTCAGCTGTTTTAATGGCTCGTACGCCTTTAAAACAAAATAAGAGTGTGTCCTTTAGAAATTGATTTTGTTTTAACCGATAGAATCCCAGTGGCCCTCTGTAGGGCCGGTATGTCGTGGAACAAGACAGTTCATCAGCCCAAAAAAAAAGGCCTTACAGTGAAATGCTCAAAAGACGATATTAGCCCTCATTTAGAAGCAATAATGATTATTATTTAACCGCACGACCGCGCGACCCTCTAGAGGGCCAGCGGGGCTTGACAGTGGCGCCACCCCGGCCTTACAGAGGGCCACCGAGATTCTATCGGTTACAGGCGTACACATATCCAGACTCAGGGCTGCTACTGAGAAATTCCAGATGGAAAAGCACAGTAACACTGCCTGACACGGGATTCAAACAGACACCTGTGCTGCTGGGGAGTCTGTTGCACCACTTCTTCCTCCCAGCTAAAGCACTAGGTAGTAGTGAAGGGCGGGCGTTTTGGGGGACCGTCTTAAGTAATTTTGAGTACCAAAAAAACTTATTTCCAAAAAAACCACCGACTTCCAAAAAAACCCAAAAAATCGTGAAGAATAACTTTAATTTCGGAAGTCGGTGTCTTTGTTTGTGTATTTTTGTTTTTGGCCACCGTCTTCCGAAATTTAAGTTATTTTTCACGTTTTTTTGTGTTTTTTTTAGAAGTCGGTTGTTTTTTTGTAAAAAAGTTTTTATTTTTCACTTTTTCGTTGTGGTAACTACCTCACACACATTCGTATACCACTACTTGATATGTAAATAACAGTGACAGAAAATTATTAAAACATCATCAATATAAACTAAGTGGAAAAAATACGCATTATTAAGGATAACTCAAAAACTTCTGGTCAGAACTTGATCAAATTTGTATGGGATCACATGTGAAGCATCAGGTTTCAAATAAAAAAGAATCATCCAAATCGGTTCACCCAGAAAAAAGTTCTGAACTAACAAACATTTAAAAAAAAACAGTCGAATTGAGAACCTCCTCCTTTTTTAGAAGTCGGTTAAAAAAGTGCTGATTCTCAGCCTATTTTGATGTGACTTTGATTTTGAAACCCTGGACAGCTTGACCACTACATCAACTTCCATCGCTGCTACTGCAGGGCCCATATTTTGCAGAAATAGATTTTATATTTTTTCACAACTGAAAATACTAAACAGAATTCCATTTTCAGCGAAAGAGCTGTTGCCACAATTGTCAACACAACGAAACCAATGGCAAGCTGGAAATACTTTGATCCACTCGACCTGGAGAAGTGTGAGGGCACCTGCAAGATTTGCAATAGGACCCTGTCTTTCAAGTATATGTCGGACTTGAAGCAACATGTCCAAGACCATGGTCATGAACCGGCTGACAGCGATGACGAATTTGTTCCAGAGGTCCAGGAGAAAAAGTGAGTTGTCAATCAAGGCTTCTATTTTTATAAGACTATTTAGTGACCTTCTGCAAGGTGGACAAATTAATTTATAAAGGCCGCAGGAATCAGCTGGATAAAAGAAGCACTGACCCGGTCGAAGTGGCGGTGCTTGGGGGAGACCTATGTCCAGCAGTTGATGTCTTTCGGCTGAAATGATGATGAAAGAAAAAGAAAGAAAAATATTCTGCACATACAAAACGCACTTCAAAAATGAATGACATTAATTTAATAGACACACAAAATAGCCAAAAGCCTCGCATTCAAGCTGTAAAAGTTTGTCAATTTTGTCTATTGCTTGCTAATGATGATTGAGGGACTTCGCTCTAAACAGCCGCACGGGTTGGATCTTCAAGGTTAAGCAAGGCTTGCCGAGGTCGGTTTGCGGATGGGTGATTATTCATTACCCTTCCGTGAGTCGGAAAACACGTTAAGCAGTTGGTCCCGGCTGTCATTCGTTGATAGTAGTCATAAGCCCAAAAGTTTGATAACCAGTCCTGCCAGGGAGTATCGTGTTACCCAGTAACTGGGTTGTAGAGGTCAGATAGGCAGTCGCTCCATGTAAAATACTGGTATTCAGCTGCATCTGGTTAGACTGGAAGTCGATTCCGATATAGTTGAGAAGAAGTTAGGCAGATGATGATTTACGAACGTTGAGTACTATGTGACCTTGTGGTCACATAGTACTCAACGTTCGTAAATCATCTATGACTTTTTGAGTTTTTGCACTTAAGGGGGAAGCGCAAGGGTAGTCCGCGAAATTCAAATTTTCTTACGTTTTTTGCAATTTGAAGGTCAATGTCAGGTTGTATTTTGATAAAAATATGATTCGCAACCGTAACAAATATGGCTTTACAGAATTATAATCATTAGAATCAGCAAGACAACTCCTTAAGTTAGAATTGGTGTCAAATGTCATGATTTCATGAAATAGTCATTTAATACAGTAATATGAACTCAGAGAGATGTATTGCTGATTCTAATGATTATAATTCCGTAAAGCCATATTTTTTACGACCGCGAATCATATTTTAATCAAAATACAACCTGACAGTGACCTGCAATTGCAAAAACCGTAAGTAAATTTGAATTTCGCGGGCTATCTTGAAGGTTCCGCCTTAAGCAGCGAATAATGTTCCCACTGCTGGGATACAGGCCTCCTCTCTGTGAGCGAGACTAGGCTGTAAACCACCACGCGGGCACAGTGCAGGTTGGGTTGTCACATGTCTTCAAATTGTTGGTTCTAGGACATGCCGGTCTCATCACGATAATGTAGATTTCTTCCTTCATAAAAAGTATCAAATCTTTTTTAGGTTAAAACGAAAGCATAAGTCTAAATTATGGGAGTTTTTTCGCGCCACTGACGACAAGATGGCGGAGTGCTTAGTGTGCCACAATTTATTTAACTACGGGTCTACCATCACCAACCTTCGGAGGCATTTGATGAGGAAGCATGGGGAAACCGCCCATTCTAGCCAGGATAGTGAAGTAAGTAATTTGTTTGCGTCTAAACGATTTTAGTTTATATTAGTCAATCTGTAGGTACTTACTATTTATTTCCTAATTTATAATTATAGTAATATGCTAGTGGCGCGGTAAATTCTGCTTGCGCGATGCAGGATTTTGCGTGACGGCAGTGTGACGCGTAGCTCGTATATGGCGATGTAGATACCGCTACAAGGTAGAGGCTGACGCAAATTTGGGCGGCCGCACCACATTGCAAAAATCCTCCCACATCACTTTCAGACATTTTGTCTGAACCATCGCACGTTATAGGCGCTTTTTTGAAGTGCGGGAACCGTCACGTTCGCGTCTGAGACGCTGAATCGGGTATACTCGGCTCCAGTCATAAGTTTTCACCTTCTATCATGTGGTCATAAGCACACACCATCTTTTTTGTATTGAAATGCGATGCGTAATGTGCTCTTAGCTTAACACTTCATTATACGACTCCCGTTCTCCACCTTCCGCATCCAGCCTACCCTTATTTCTACTAATCATCTTTATTTACAGATATTTCTTTGTTTCAGTCTAAAAATATAATTGAATACGAAGGGCACCTGTATGAGGTTATGAAAGAAAATGATGATGTAAGTTACCTACAGTTAAACTAGAAAAGGTATGCGCTTCGATAATCTTCGTGTCTCCGAATTAGCACGAACGTCGCGCCACACAGTAACCCCCCAAGGAGGTTTTGTACTACCGGGCTCTGTAGTAACACCTATCATTGCGCGTTTGTATGAAGCTTTCTCTCTGTCGGGTTACCTACTCCGGCCGCAGATCGTCATCAGTCAATCAAAAGATTTTTGGAATTGCATAGAGTTATTAATCTATAATTTGTAATCAAAATAGGCAACTACTTCCGTGGTTGTTACAGCTCTATATAATATCTTTTTATCGCGCGATCGTATTTCCGAAGATTCACGATGATTTCCGAAGCGTATACTTTTCTTGAGATATTTGTATAACAACGGATTCTTCAGGACAAGTGCTACTAAAGTAATACTACTGCCTCCTAGCAGCGTTGCTTTATTTTTGAATCGTATGGTGTAATTACAGTCCTTTCACAGGTACAGTATTTTTATCTCACGAAGCGACGCGCGCTTTACTTGTGGTAACCAAGTGTATAAACACCGCTGGCTTCAGCACATAACACACACACGCACAGACACACACACATTTCCGACTTCGCCATTGTCTCAGACGGTACTGAGACTTCCTCCGCTTACTCACACATTGACAGCGTGTTCATACACTTGGTAACCACAAGTAAAGCGCGCGTCGCTTCGTGAGATAAAAATAATATATTTTATCTCTGACAACAGCAACCTTATTACAATTATAACAAAAATCACTGTGATTTTGACAGACTTGTCAGTGGCAGCAAGCCAACAGCCACCTTATTTTAACGAGAATAGAGATCATTGTGATTTTGACAGTCATGTGAAAAATTTTTTTTAGTGGCAATATACTGTGGAAGGACTGGATAGGCACATGATACATTATCAGCTGTTCCTCTGTATTGCAGATGTGACCTCTTATCCTCAGATGGCCTGCCTGAAGGTTTTCCATCTACCAACATAACAAAACAAAAAAATAGTTTGTAAAACGGTAACCCGACTCCAGAAAAATAAAAGTGATCTAAAAAGTACGAAACAAGAAAATATTTCAGACAGGTTCGAAAATGGTCAAGGTGAAGCCGTGGTCGCATGCCATTATAATTTTGTAGGTGTTCCTGGCACCCGCATGGTAAAATGGCATACGACCACGGCTTTACCTTGACCATTTTTATACCTATGTCTGAAATATTTTCCTGTTTCGTACTTTTTGAATAACTTTTATTTTTTCGTAGTCGGGTTACAGTTTTATAAACAATTTTTGTTATTTTATACGTTTCCGTTTTAACGCTTGCTAAACGTTGTGACAACGTAAATAAGAGTAATTCAATAGGTCAGTAATTAACCTGTTTACTCTTGACAAAAATCATATAGTCATGCTTTTTATTATTGTGTAATAGGAGTGTAAATCATATTTGCGAAGTTTATTACCGCGATGTACGTTACTGCGAAAGTTTACTATCGCGGCGTTCGTTGTTGCGAAAGTTCTTTACCGCGATGTACGTTGTCGCGAAAGTTCTTCACTGCAATGATTGCAGTTTCGATAACACGCTATTGTGATGGGGGCGCTATTCTGAGAAGCAAGGCCCTACGACGCAAGTACGCGTACTCGACGGAGACCCGCTAAGCGGGGCTCCTATTTCTCAATATTTAAAAAAAATACCACGAGGGGCATGGCAGGGTCTTTTTTCGCTCGCTTTGCTCGCTCACCCGACCCCGCACACCCCTTAGAATCTAACCAGTCCGAGTTAGGGTGCCCCAAGTCCCGAACTCGCTTCGAAATTTTTTGTAAGTCCTCGCTCCATAGCGCCCCTATCGCATTAGCGTGTTATCGAAACTGCAACAATCGCAGTAAAGAACTTTCGCAATAACGTACGTCGCGATAGTAAACTTTCGCAGTAACTACGCAACAGTATAATAATTTGAATTCAGAACTAAGTACTTTATTGTTGTTTTGACGTCACAAACACTAAAGTACTTAGTTCTGAATTCAAATTATTATACAAGATAAATCTAATAAATGATGCACATGAAAATTAGCATTCGTTTGTATTAGGAAATGCGATGATTCCCGAGGGGCATTAAGAAAATTGTTGTACTGTACCTACTTACATACATAGACTGCAAAAACCGTAACACTTCCTTTTGGCTTGGCCGTAGTCGGGTAAAAAAGATGGTGTTTGAATTTGAACGAGTTTAGGTAACATGTTATAAAAAAAAATATGATTTTGTTTAACTTTACTTTTTGAGTTCTAATCGCCTCTTAGTTGTCAGATTTAGTCGTATTTAGAAAAAAAAAAACACATCATCAAAAAATTCGCTATCATAATGTCTGTAGCTCTACTAGTGTCAATTTATAGCATACTTCGTAAAATATTATAAATGTGAAAGTTTCTATGTTTGGATGTTAGTTACTCAATCACGCGAAAATGGCTAAACGGATTTGGATGTGGCACACATATGGTTTATAATCTGAAGTAACAAATAGCATCTCTCACTTTTCATCCCGGTAAATGGCATGGCTTGGATTTGTCCGACATTCACGTTGGCGAAGCTCCAAGGGAAAAATTAGTTTAATTTAGTGTACTCATAAAATGTTATTTCTCCCGCAGGACCAGCCGAACGAAATGGACGCAGTATACCTAAACGAAGAACACTTAGAAGATTCATTCGACGATTTAATCAAACCACCAACCCCAAAGAAAAAGCAAATAAACATTCCAACCAAAAGGATCTCAAAAATAACACAAGAACAGGTTCACAGTACCAGAGATATCTGTTCCGAAGAACCGGAACTGCCAAGCAAACCGATGTCGACGTATACGCCCAACGCTATGGGAAGCTTAGATTATTTCGGTCAATATGTTGTTTCTTTATTAAAAGAATTGCCTAAACCAGTTTCTGATCAATTACAGAGTGAAATAATTAAACAGATTCTTACTAGTAAAATGGCTTTACAGTCGCAGCCGGTGGTCGCTAAATATGATTTAATAAGAAGTCGAAAGAATTTGAATGATACAAATGTACCAGAGCCGATTAGTTATACTGTTGTTCAGTCGGATGAAACTGCTGAAAAGTTGAACGAAATTACTGAAACTGTAGTAAAGAATAACTAAGTTTATAGTTAAAAAAGCTTGTAATAAGTAAACATTTTTACCATAATAAATTATGTACGTTTTATTTTTGGCATGTGTTTAATCAAACCTCAAATAGTTCCCATTTTGCTTTCCTAAAAATATTATTGAACACTCTAATATAATGAATGCGCCTCTTATTGTGAACCTCTAATAACAAATGGCACGCGCGCGGTAGGTCACAGTTGTAACCTAACCCCATTTGGTCGGGGTGCCTTAGTTTAGTTACTGCGACCACTTCGGCTCGCGCGTGGTTGGTCACAGATCTAACCTAACCCATTTGGTCGGGATATCCTAGCTTAGTTACTGCGACCAACTGTGAGAAAAATCCAGAAATTTAAAAAAAGGCTCAATTATTTAATAAGCATGCATTCTACGAAGCCCAAAAAGTTTTTAGAGGTTCATCAATGTAAAAAACTGTAAATCTTTAAGAAGATTTTGACATCGTAAAATCAAACCCCGGTGCCATAATTTTCATTACGGCCGTTATGTGGCGGCCACCGCTCTTCTAGGAAACCTTAGCTTTAGTGTACGGTCACCAAATGTGATAAGTAACCAGGGTCGTCGGATATAGTTGAAGTTTAATAAGAAACCGATGTATGTTTTCGAATGAAATTTAATTTGATAAATGACCTGTTTGTATTATATTAATTTAATTTTATTTTATTCGAAAACATTCATCGGTTTCTTACTAAACTTCAACTATATCGACGATCCTGGTTACTTATCTCATTTGGTGATTGTACACCTTGCCAGCTGCTGCTTTTCCTATTACCTACCATAACCCTTTAACCTTCAAACAATAATAAAGGCATCTATTGTATATGCGCATTTCATAGGAGATCTCTTTTAACCCATGCGGGATTGATGTTAGGAGCGGGCACAAAAAATTACCGAGCGAGCGCGAAGCGCGAGCGAAGGGTCTTTGTTTCAGCTTGGGCAATAATGCTTTCGTATGTCCGAATGTCCGGATGTCTGTTCTCCTCTACAGGTCGCATTGGTCAACTGATTCTCGTGAAATTTTGTGAGTAGGTTCCATAATTACATGGAATTTTTTGTCGCTTTAGTTTTTCGAAATTTTTCGAAATGGCGGAGATATTGGGGTTGAAAAAGGTAGAAAAAAAATATGTCACCAATTTCGCGCTCTTTGTTTTAAATAGCGCGGTGAACATTTATTCAGTTTTTAAGCTATGCAAAGACAGACTCGCGAGGTCTACAACTCCCAGATCCACTAGTAAAAAGAAACGCCTTTTTTGATAGTCAAAAACGATTATTAAAATACGGCGTACTCTAGATAGTCAACCCCTCTACCACCTTGCTTATTCGTAGTGTATGTATTGATGGCAAAAAGTTCAAAAATGTTTGGCCCAAAATGCAGCTGCGCGAACTCCGCTCAAGGACGCAGCCACAAAATCATCAAATGCTGGCTTATATTTTACCACGGAATGAGCTGATTTTTATTATAATTAAAGTTCGTGCCGATACGATAAAAGTACCTATGTATAAGGTTACACATGACGCACATATAAGTACTTTATAAACGTACTAGCTTTTGACCGCGGCTTCGCTCGCGTTAATTTAGACTGACTATCAATTCGGGTTATAATTGAATCATGATTCGAAAGACACGTGGCGCCATCTATTATCATAAGAACGTTATTGTTGTTTTCCTTGGGAACAGTACTTTTTTCGGGATGAAAGGTACCCTATGTCCGTTTCTGTACACCTGACAACGTTTATGCAAAATTTCAGGTTGATTGGTTCAGTGGTTTAGGCATGAAAAGGTAACAAACAAATTTACTTTCGCATTTATAATATTAGTTAGGATTATTATTTCAAAATGAGTAATACGGTAATAACAATAATGATTACTTGAAATGGCATTCAGCTATAAAGTTGGTAGGTACTTTGTAAATGAATCAACGGTAAGTAAGAAATATATTTTTCCTCTTACACTATGTGGTACCTACAGTTTGTCACAATTCAATGTACTAGCGTTTTAGCTGGAAATTGCTGGAGCTACCAAATGAAATCAGGTACATAGGTAGTACCTATAAGTACCTAACTGTTAAGTTCTGAAAATGTTCTCTTTTTCTACGTTCGCAATTTAGTATTCAAGCATGTAAACAAAAACAAGTTATTGTAAAAATTACTTTAATATCTACACATAAAGTTCAGTTTACACTACAACTTCAACAATTTTTAAGACTTTTGAAATTAGCGTAAAGTTGATATTTGTTTAATGGAAAATAACATCAATAGGAAACAGTAATGTTAAAAAACCTTAGTAGAAGGGCGCTCCCGCCATATGAATGGAGGTGGTCTGAAGAACCATGCTGATTTTAGTCAGTAACCGTGTAAAAGACTCCCTGAACGGAGTAAATTTATGAGGATTTACACATACACATACATAAACCCACGCCTTCTTTTCTTCCCATGGGGGTAGACAGAAACTACAGGACGCCACGTGCTAAGATCCTTTCATACTCCTTTTGCTTCGCTTACGGAACGAGTATCGGTCAAGTTCTGAGAATTTTCTCAGACGTCAAATTCTTTAAACGAGTATATTTAACTTATACTACGTTCGCAATTTCGTACATGTATATAGAGGTATGAGGAACAGGGTGTAAAGTTCACTCAAACCTCCGTAGAAAAGGGAGGATCCTCCGACTAGACGGGTGTCGTGTCTGGTGGGCAACTGCCCGACGATTGATGTCGGGATGTTGTATATATGCTAGTTGCGCGGTAAACTCTGCTTGCGCGATGCAGGATTTTGCGTGACGTCAGTATGACGTGTAGCTCGCATGTTGCGTTTGTAGATGCCGCTACATGTAAACAAATATAAGTTTTTAGAAAAACAACTTGAATACATGGACATAGAGTTCACTTTACGGTACAACTTAAGTCTTATTTAGGACTTTTTCAACAGTTCTACATACACATACATAAACTCACGCCTTTTTCCCATGGGGGTAGGTAGAAACTACAGAACGGCACCTGCTACGATCATTATATACTCCTTTTGCTTCGTTTACGTTCATACATCTGGTCATACTTCCACGCCGGTTGCGGACGAGGAGAATAGGGTGGCGATTTAGTCACCTGAATTCGTCAAGGGGTTTCTACACGTCATTCTAAACAACTTTCACTATGAAACTCATAACCAAAATGTAAAAAAAAAGAAACATACATGCATCAAAATAGTCTGTTTACTGTTGTGTAGGAATTAGATTTTTTTTTCACGAATTGTATCAGATTTTCGTAACGAAAGTTGTTTAAAATTATGGGTAGAATCACCCCCTTGACGGCCTCCCTGTAACTCGTGCCAAAACAAGAACACTTTACATGTAACACCTGTCAAATCAGGACATGGTTTATCCTTAAGGCGAGACACAGACCGCATTTACACATTACTTAACTTTAATTTGGTTAGTAGCGTAAGCGTTTTTTCATACGAATATGAACACTAATACTGCACGAAACTCTTACTTAGCAATGTAAAATTAAAGTAACGCAAACGTATTTTCTTTTCTTAAAGTGCGCTTTGTTTATCACGCCCTATGAATAAGTCCCGTCTTAATTTGCCCTTAGTCATGCCGACGAGAGAAGAACACACCACCACCTACCACTCGTACTACCCCACCTTTACCTATTAAAAGCAGCTTCTTTACTCTTTTGTGTTTCTCGCAGACGATGCGTGCGAAGAGTTGCTGAAAGTCACCGACGTGTGGAGCTACTTCGACACTGACTCAGGGAAGAGGGCTCAATGTACTGTCTGCCATATCACTCTAGGCAACGAATATGATGAACTGAAGGCACATCTGAAAGACAACCATCCGAAACTGCTGCTGCAGCTTTTACAGGTAGGAAAAAGTTTCTGACTGACTAACTCCTCGAAAGTTTAAAAGAAAAGAGCAGCGGAGACCAGCCCCCTAATTGCGCAACACACTTTTAATCAAAATCCGCGGGTTCGCGAATTGCGAACTCCCACGTGGGAATCGCGTCAATAATGCGTCGACAACGTTAATGACGCAATGAACGTGGCTGAAATCTTACCATGAAAGTTATTGCCATCAATTGCCATTGTATCCACCAACCCGCACTGGGCCCGCGTGGTGGATTAAGGCCCACTTCCTCTCACAGAAAGGAGGCCTGTGTCCCAGCAGTGGGAGCACTATAGGCTGATTATACCATTGTATATGTGTTACGAAATTACCCCGCATGTTTATTTGATGACAATCAATACCTAACAGTTTATGGAAAACTACCATAAGAGTACCAAAATGATGTGTGGTTTCTGGCGATAAATAACTATAGTAAAGCAAACAAATTCTCTGTGTTTTGTATTATTTATTTATTTATGTAATTGACCATAAATACAAAACCGCAATTGGTGCAGTAGACCACTTATTATGTTTAATAGCAATTTTTCCTTAGATCTTGCCTAAACCGTGCCTCGGAAAACACGTTAAGCCGTTGGTCCCGGCTGCCATTTTAGGGTCAGAAGCCCAAAAAATCTGACAACCAGTCTTACCAAGGGTAATGTGTTACCCAGTAACAGGGTTGTTGGGGTCAAATAGGCAGACGTTCCATATAACATACTGGTATTCAGCTGCATCCGGTTAGACAGGAAGCCGACCGCAATATAGTTCGGATAAGGCTAGGAAGATTGATTGTCCTTGACTAAACGAGCAGTACAGGGAAAAAAACTTTATAACTATAGTCTTCATGTAAGCTAATACAAAATTCTACTCTCACAGGACAAAGACCAGGACTCAGACGCAGCCTCCAACAACGGAGACGACGACAATGAAAACACATACACGGAAATAGTGTACCTAGAACAGGAAGCAACAGAAAACGCAACAAAACACAAAAAGGAACCCAAATCATTTCCAAAATCCGCCAAAAAGCGCGAACGGCTGCACAGTCTGCACAGTTCCGACGAAACCCCCCTGAAAAAAGATAAAAAAGAAGACGAAAATGATGAATTAGGAACTTTTATTAAATACATAACTTGTCTGTTAAAAAAACTCCCAGCTGATGTGTTTTCGAACGTGCAAATAGAAATTATTAACACTATTTTAAAAGCTAACTCTCAAGCAAGTACAGCGCACACTACTCGGAGTATGGTATTAGGTAAGGAACTATTAAATACTAGTTCCAATGTCATGACAGTTGAAGGAATAACGCCGATATCTAGTACTATGATGGGACACAACTACACTATTTCTCTCGCACCGCCGAAAGACAGTGAAACAGAAAATGGAGGTTGATTTAAGAAAACAAGTCATTAATTATATTTTTTTAATTTATAATTTATAAAAATACCTAGTAAGTATTACTTACTTTAATAAAATTTTTAAGACAAAACTTGATTTTCAAATTTTCTACCTAAGTATCTAATACCTAAAAACCATTTATTTTACATACCGGTTTTGAATTGAAAATTTGACATTGAAAAAATCTATTTTAATATTACGTCATTCAATCGGGTAATATGAACTCAGAGAGATGTATTGATGATTTTTATGATTATAATTCTATAAATAAATATTGAATACGGCCGCGAATCATATTTCGATCAAAATACAACCTGATACTGACCTGCAAATTGCAAAAAACGTAAGAACATTTGAATTTCGCGGGCTATCTTGGCGCATCCCCTTAAGGTGAAAGCTCGCAAAATTTTAAACTTGGCGGGCTACATTGAAGGAATCACCTTAATTAAAAAATGCTCGAAATGGATTTTGTCAAGTTCTCAATTTCAAATTCTCGATTCTGAAAGTGTGTTAATTTTCATCTTCCAAGAGAATACTTAAAAAGATAACAAAAAAGCACCGATGTCGTGAGAACGTACGTTGAAAAAGCGCTCGTGTGTAACAAGGCTAAGGGCCGGCGCACACCTGACGACGCGCGGCGCGGTTTTAAAATGTCACTTCTAAACAAATATCAACGTTGTGAGACTAAAAATAAAGTTAAGAATGCTAAGACCCTGAGACGCGCGCCTCATTCCGCTTAGACGCGCTCTCGAGCTAATGGAAATTTATTTATTTTCAACTTTATTTCAACTGATCCAAGGTCGATATTTGTTTGGCATTGACGAATGCGCTGCGCTGCGTCTCGCCAGATGTGCGCTGGCCCTAACGGTCAAATGTATCCGCAGTTAAAATCATGAAAGACCTCAATTTTTAAGAACACGACGGACGTGTCAACCTAATATTGTGTGCAGTCACCTAAAGAGATAAGTAACCAGGGTCGTCGGATATGGTTGAAGTTTCGAAAGAAACCGATGGATGTTTTCGAATTAAATTTAATTTGATAAATTACCTGTTTGCTTTTTATTAATTAAATTAAATTTTATTCGAAAAAATTCATCGGTTCTGACTAAACTTCAATTATATCGACGACCGTACATACGCCAGCAGGTCAAGCTACACGAAACTGTCAAATTTCTCCAAACGATTTTAAACCTTAAAATGTTGATAGTTACGTTCAAAATCGAATGAGAAAATCTGACAGCTTCGCGTAACTTGATGTGCAATTTTAAATGATGTCGCAAAACATGTACATGTTTTGCGACATCATTTAAAATTGCACCTTTTGCACCCGAATTTCAGTTCAGTGTTGAAAATATAACTGTAAGTATTCCATTTTGACCGAACGCCTACTGAAGGGCGCCAGGATATTGATTGCACACGAGCGCGAAGTACACACGGCTACTCATTAAGCTAGACATTTCCAATATAAGCTAATCTTCCGTACAATAAATAATAATTATAATAATTATAATATTTATTTTCAGACAAATAACACCCATAGCCAGACATAAATTAATACATTAATAGTAATAATAAGGGTTAAGGTCATTAATAGGGCGTGATCCAGAAGGTAGTACTCCTCGATACGGCTCGCATCGTGAGGAGGTTCCTGTCTCTGGAGCCCTGACCGCTGATAGCTTGGACCCTGCTCCCGATACCAGCGGACGAATATTTTTAAATGTTTTTATAAAAATATTTAAAAATGTATTTAATAAGTATCAAAATAAATAAACGAAATAATAATAATGATAAATTAATAAGATCAATCAAAATAAAATCAAATGAAAATAATTTATATAAAAATCGAAAAATAAATCAAATTAGTCTCTGAAGTCCTAACCACCGGTAGCTTGGACCCGGCTCCCGATAACGGCAAACCACTATTTTTTATATTTTAAATGTTTTTATTAAAATATTTAAAAATGTATCTTATAGGTATCGAAATAAATAACAGAAATAATAATCAATAGGCATAAAACTAAAAAAAATATAACAATAAAATGAATACACTCACAATGTCACACACGAGGTCAGTGTAAATTTGAAATTTATAGCTTCACGTGTAGCCGTGTGTACATGGGCTGAAGCCTTCTCTGCGTACCAAAGTATATATTTTGACGACCCCCTTATAGGTAACGTTACTCAACGAATTGCATACTTATTATTGATTCTCAGCCTGCGCCCGCGCTCGTCACTCGCTTAAAAATTCAAACTGAATCTGAGTCAAGGTTGGAATCGTGGTTCGACCACAATTTTTTAAAAACTAAATTCTGCTACTTTGATAATACCTACTAGCTTATGGCCGCGACTTCGTCCGCGTCTATTTTGTATTTCGTAACACATTACATCACGTTCACGCCTGTATTCTCTAAAGGATTAGGCAGAAGTCACCTACATTTCGCCAGTTATGTTTAAGTCCCATGTAATAGGGGGCGAGCCTATTGCCATCAACCGGGCACAAATCCAGACTCCGGACTGCTACTGAGAAATCCCAGGAGGAAAAACGCAATAATACTTCGCCCGACCTAGGAATCGAACCTAGGACCCCATGCTGTAAAGCTGCCGACCACTAGACCGACGAGGGAGTCCACAAATATCCAGGATGAAATGTAGTTTGTCCTTCTCTTGCACCTTAATTGCGTAACACACTGCACACTATATCACAATCCGAATCATTTTGGAGCCTATTACTAATCCATTGCTTCATCCGTTCGAAAAATTTGTATGCTCAACAACGTAAATAACGCAATGAATGTTGTTGAACTGTCAAAATGAAAGCCATTCCTACTGTTAATGTGTTACGCAATTACCCCGCTGGTCACACTCACAAAAGCTAGTAAAATTTGATAACGATCATGTTGGCGATGGCCTCCCTCAGGCGTCCAGTTAACCATCCCTCACTAGATCCCTTCGGGAGGTCATCGCAGAAAAGGATGGGCAAAGACCATCATATTTGCTCATCTTTCTCTCTTTACTGTAGATAGTAAAAAAACCGACCAAGTGCGCGACGGACAATGCTCAATGGAGGGTCCCGTTGTTGGGATGAATTTATCCTAAGAACACACTTTAAGAGGGCCCTTCCCGGTTCGTCTATCGTCAACGCGAGCATGATTGAAAAGCTTGTTGTTTCATCCAACGCAAATGTTTGAAAAAGAAGCAAGAGTGAGAACGCGATAACATCGAACGAAAATTGGCGCGCAAAGATTACACAAAACTTCTTCCAGGAAATACGTGTTTTTGAAAAAGCCTTAGAAGTTTTGGGAAAAAATATTTGTCATTTAGAATCTCCATTACATGGGCGAGGTTTCTATGTAGATATTTTCTTTACATTTACAATTTATGAGTACATTATGAACAGGCAAAGTGCAGGTAAAATTTGTGCAAAAAAGCAGATTTTTGGAGGCGAATTTGTTTCTACATATTTGGATTTTGACTTGCATAGAAACCTAGATAATGTGCACAAGATACCTATTAGTTCAAAAATTTCAATGAAAGATGTGTTACAACGCCATAATCACGTACGAGCGTCTGTATGAAAAGTATGACGGGTTGTCCGCTCTTAAGGCGCTTCTCCGACCAAACGACCTTGAGCGTTCGGTCCTTCTCTGTCCCGTCGCTAAGTCTCGCTTTGTCCCGCTCCCTGCGCACGCCCATTTATCATAAAATTCACAAAAAAAAAATGTCTTTTAGGAATTGGAATTTTTTATATAAAATAAAACGTGAAATGTAGAGATTTTTATATGACCTATCCATTAGTGTAATCCTCCAGTTATTAGAGCGTCACCTTTAGCAAAAGATGCATGCAATCAAGAATTTTAGTCACTTTTTACAAGGAGATTTTAAATGTATTTATAATACATAAAAGCAAATAAGAACGTGCAATGTGATGATAGGATATCGAACATTAATAATGTGCTTTTAGATGTAGTTTATTACTGATAACTAATGAGTTAATAACCTCTGAATAACGCACTATTGCAAAGTTTTTGCTCGGGGTAGCGCCTTAACATGTTATCCCATACATTGGTATACATCACTGTTAATTCTCCAACTGCAAACGTAAGTAATCGCAAAAAAAAATGTGGTAAAGCTAAGGTTCTTCTCCATAGGTACCTACTACGCTTTGGAATGGGCAACTAGCTTCATCTTTCTGACTGACCGACCCCTTGACAATTCAAAAGTGCCTGTAATTGGTTTATTTGAAATAAATGTTTTAAGTTTGAGTAGAGTTTGAGTTTGGTACAAATTAACGATTTTCGGCTCTATTTCCTTTACTTGTGCTGTGAGACCTTGCTTCTTGCCAAATTTCAAGATTCTAGGTCAACGGGAAGTACCCTATAGGTTTTTATTTATTTGCGAGTATCAAAATATGTCGCATAAATGACCGTATACGGTGTGAAAAGGTAACAGGCAGACAGATACTTTCGCGGTTATAATACATGCATACATACATAGACTCACGCCTTCCTATGGAGGTAGACAAAAACTACAGAACGCCACCTGCTACAATCCTTACATACTCCTTTTGCCTCGTTTACGTTCATACATCTGGTCATACACGCACGCCGGTTGCAAGTACTACGCACCTGACCTTTCTGAAGAACATCACCAATAAGGTCACTATATGTCCTCCTAGGGCAACCCCTCCCGGCGTTTCCGCTCACACCTGCCTTGTAAATACCTTTTGTAATATTGCATTTATAATACTATAGTGGCTCTGTGAGCTGTAGACTTCTCGAGTCTGTCTTTGGATAGCTTAAAACTGATTAAATGTCAAAAACAAAAAAAATGGGTTTTGTGTAAACAATCCATAAAAAGAAAAAAAAACATTAAAACAAAAAGCGCTCGCAAAGAGCGCGAAATGATTGAAATATGTTTTTTTTACGTTTTCAACCCCCATATTTCCGCCATTTTGAAAAATTCCGAAAAACTGAATCGACTTTAATATGGATTCTTGAAAAACTGACGGTAGGATAATATGAACCAAGTAAGTAGTATTGGACAAAATGAAAGAGAACCATTAATATCGCCCTTACTCCAATTAATTCGTGGTCGGTACAGCATTTATTCTTCTTCCAAACTTTACCAGTCGTCACCTCGGTAGTAACCACGTGTCTAGCCATATCATCTTGCGCCAGGGATTGAAAACAGGTACGAATTTGGGTTCCGGTTCTTCATTTCGGTTCATAAAAATGTTCTTCTATTTGGTACAGTTCTGGTTCCGGTTTGGTTCTGCTTCCAAATAAAAGTTCCAATATACCGGTTCCGTACCATCTAATTTTAAGGTTCTCTGAGAAAGAACTACCACATGATCTACCAAAGCAAAAGTGTTAAGGATGAAATTGAGGAGGTTAAGTTCAAAACTACTACATATCCATTTTTTCAATAAGGCAGAAATCAACAAAAACTTAATAGTGAGCACATATTTTATGTATTTTGTTTAAAGAATGCCCTTTACGTGTAGCGGCACCTACAACGCCACATGCGAGCTACGCGTCGTATAGAGGTATGAGGAACAGGGTGTAAAGTTCACTCATACTCTATGGAAAAGGGAGGATCCTCCGATCAGACGGGTGTCGTGTCTGGTGGGCAACTGCCCAACGTTGGATGTCGGGATGTTGTATATATGCTAGTTGCGCGGTAAACTCTGATTGCGCGATGCAGGATTTTGCGTGACGTCAGTCTGACGCGTAGCTCGCATGTGGCGTTGTAGATGCCGCTACATACGTACGTGATAAATAGGTCCTTAAAACAGTTTTTTTTTTTTTACCAGCATTTGTTGAGGTTTTGAACTCAACGTTCAATCAAAATTAAAATATATTATTTCACATAAACCTACACGGGCACTTATGAAACGTCAGAAGCTAGGTGCACGGTTCCTATTGGTCGTTTCCTATTGAGAAGAGCCGGCAAGAAACTCCACGGTTACTCTTTTAAAAATAAGGGGCTTTTACAATGTTTCGAATTACAGTGTTGATAATTAACAGACACTCAACAAAATATAAAATTTTAAAAAGGTCTACTAATCTACAGTCTCAAGATCAGTCTACAAGTTCATCACATGCCCTTACCATGACAACCGATTTCCACACAACTTCTCAAGGATGATTTCCACCAAACGGCTCGCATCGCATCGGATCGGAAAAGATACGAACGGATGCGGCGACAGCCGATCGCGTCCGGTAGGATGTTGACGCATACGATCGGCTTCATACCGTCGCTTGCGAACGTATCCGTTTCTGCGCCTCGTCAAATAGTTTCATTCCTACCGTGTGGACGTGTTCTAATTGTTGAAAATAGTTGAAGTTGAAGTAGTATCGTTGGCTTTTGAATTAGTTAGAAGAAAATAATCATAAAACACAGAAGAGGAAAAGAAAGATACGACGACAGGCGAACGGAGCCGATCGCGCGTCTTAGCATACTTTCGGCTACGATCGCGTGTCGCGGAAGACGCCCGCCTATGCGCGGCTTGGTAATATAGTCTTAAATACTGTGTACACGATTTAATATCGTTTAAAGATTGTAAAATCCGTTTCGAGCCGATGTGATGCGAGCTGTTTGGTGGAAATCATCCATGAGACTTCCTCTTACGTACCTACTCATATTATACATATCTAATGATATCTACATAGATATGTATTACAAATTAAATTCGGTTTTTGTGTCTGCTCTGTGACCGCTTTGTTCTCTACTAAACTATGTACGTACGCAACGGATTTTGATGCGGTTTCCACCATCATATTTTAGAGAATTTATTCCAGAATAGTTATTTATTTATTTTGTAAGGGAAAACAAACATATGTACATTTTTTATTAAATTGTTATGTGTTTATTACATTAATACATATTTAACTATTAAGGGGGAAGCGCAAGGGTAGCCCGCGATATTTAAATTTTCTTACGTTTTTTGCAATTCGAAGGTTAATGTCAGGTTGTATTTTGTCGTGACCGTAACAAATATGGCTTTACAGAATTATAATAATTCTGTAAAGCCATATTTGTTACGGTCGCGAATCATATTTTGATCAAAATACAACCTGACATTGACCTTCAAATTGTAAAAAACGTAAGATTTTTTTTATTTCGCGGGCTACCCTGAAGGTTCCGACTGAAAGAAATCTCGATTATTGACAAGTTGTAGAAACACATTCTTACGATTTAATAAATAAATTCTGATTCTGTGGGAACCAGAGGCGCGGGCGGGACGCTAGTTTTTTAAAAATAATTGTAGCTATGCTGATAAATATTACCTATTAAAAGAAGAAAAGTGACAACGCATGTACGGAGTATTTTATCTTATCTATGGTGACCCCTCTGACATCAAATGTTATTAGATAACTTTAGGTACCTAACATAGAAACCACTATCTGTAAATTCAGTCCAAAGTACCTAAAAGTAAAACTAATAATAATATTATCAAAACGTATAGAAATATCAACTTTAATACTGTCTTCAGTTAGTTCATTTCAGATTGCCAACTATTGAACATCCTCATTAAAAAAGCGTTCGTGAGTACAAAGCTTAAGTTCCATAGTAACTTGGTTTTGTTTTGGAACGAAGTTCCTTATCGCTCGGTACGGACTTGGCGGATGGGGCTAGGCGAAAAAAAGTGTGAGTTTTCCGTCACGAGTTTCCGTCACGACCCTTTCTTTATTTATTTGTTTATTAAAACTTTATACACAAGGAAAAAAAAAAATACTGTACAAAGGCGGACTTAATGCCTGAGGCATTTCTAAGTGTAGACGGTTATCCATAGCGCGTATGCTATTGGCTGCGCCCAGTCATAGGTTATTGGTTCAAGGCAGCCAGAAAGTTCGCACCGGCTGCGCAGGTATATATTTTTTTTTGTTTGATAAATTTTTAACCTAAATGTTAATATTACGACTCTCTTATTTTTTTATAGCCAATTAATTGACAAATTGACTAAAAACTACGAAAGGAACTTTGTTCCAACCGGGTGTTCCACAATATTCACGCATTTTCTTTTTCCATATTTTTAGTATGTTAGGAAATAATGTAATCCTAAGTCCACTACAGGCCAAAGACATCTTTATTTATTTAATGATATGGCACTGAACAACGACTTACGCACTAAAGGCTCCTTCAAACAGGCGCGTCACGCGACGCGACACATAGACACCGCCTGTCGCGCGATGAGCAGGGCCTTTGTGTCGCGTGCGATTCGCGTCACGTGTCGCGCCTGTTTGCTCGAGCCTTAATACTGCTGTAGGTAAGTCAAGGCTCCTGGAGACAGGCACGACGCTCTTGTAGAACAATTTCCATATTTTTAATTTTTTTTTCTATTTGGGTTTGCTCTTGACTCTAGTCTAGTCAGAGATGACAGAGACAAAGTCGACGATGGAGTGAGCTTACCCAGAAGAAGCCTGTTCACTCTCACTTTGAAGAGATTTGGTTTGTAAGCGTTCGGAAACACAGATGCAGGTAGAGTTCCACTTTCCATCCATGAAGTTTTCATAGAAATTGTTCTAATTAGTCGCGTCGCGCCTGTTCTGCGGGATCCTTCAAGGATTCCCTGGTTTCCTATACCTGCCAACAGATAAATACCGACATATTTAGTTTAAAAAAAAATCCCCATGCGCATTTATTTTTGTAGAAACCTATAATATATTATAACCTACTAACAAATTTATGAGGTAAATAAATTAGGTATCTATCTAATACTAAATATTTTCCCTAAATTGTATCGTCGGTATTTTAATGGGAAAACCATTTCTAATAATGGAACCCTTGCCCTACTTGTGAAATAAAAAATGTGTGTTATTCACTCGTGCGTGTCTAATGAAATGACATACCGGTTTTGACTGTCATGTCATTTTTTTATAGCAAAATTGCAACAGATCAAACATGCGTAAGACTTAATAAACACATGGTACCTATTTTGTTTTAGTATTAACACCACATGTGGTTACCACGTGGTCAGAAAGTACCTACCTAAGTATATTTTACTACACGGTATCATCAAAATTGCATTAAAATAAAAGTAGTTTTGCAATTTGTCACTTTGCTGAAAAAATATTGAAATACGTGCACGTATAACGTTATTGTGGACGGAAATAAAACGTCTTCATATTTTTATTTCCACATATTTTACTTCCCTGTGTTATCTTATCGTGATGCCGTGACGAGGACGTGGACGTCCACAATAATAATAACGTCACGTCAGAAATTATAAAACACAAATAAGCCGGCAAAAAAATTTTTGTCAGACCATATCATTTGAATCATGTAGGTTCATTCAAATCTGCATTTCTAAATATGTAGATAATTTGGACTTGCACGAACTGTGATTTAATTTACGGTAAATTACACCCTTTTTCGTCATATTTAACGGAGGGCTGTGATTGGACGTTGAATTTGAATTATTTTTGATAATAAGGGCCTCGGCAATGCATGTTATATTTATTGAATTTTAGAAAACTAGACGACACTAGATATTTTTCAGGTACATCAATATAAAATCGAAGATGATCCTTGTTTGTATGTAGAATCCTGTTGATTCCGCATAAATAACACTTAAACCCTCTTTCACTTTGGCTGTTTCCCGCCATTCCTCTTGACTGACAGATGACATTAGTGACAGCAGCAGTGTTTGAATGAGAGTGTTTACATAACTATTAAATAGATACACTACAACCCCTATTATAACCTAGTTTCTTTTTTGGTAATTTAGATACGTTAAATAATAGTGTCATGAACCAATTTTAAAATATATAAAAAATAGTACTTATTTGAACAAATAGTATGAGTAAATTAAACCGTTGATAACATACGTACTTATGACAACACCGATAACGAAACAACTTTGACCTAAATAACAGAAAAACAAAGTGATTATTTAAAAAAATGTGGCCAAGTTCGAACGCATTTTATAAATACGGTTCTGTGAAAATAATATTTAAGCATTAGATGGAATCATCTATACTCCATTTCAAATAAGATTAGAAATTTTAATACACCTCTTTTACTGTCCGTTCAACCGATTTTGACTTCTATTCCGAAGGTATAAGGATGACATTAAAAGCAAAAACGTGGATACAATACCAACTGTTTACTGCAGCTCCTGTTGATGGTTTCCTGCTTGGGTTGCTGTCAAACGTAAAATAACTATAAAAGGACTGTAGTTTTTGATTTCCAAGTCAAAATGTCATAAGCTTGCCACTGGACACTCCCCAGGTAGGTATCTCTTCGACGATCAGCCCGTTCCTCATCACTCACATCAACCACACCCTTTTTTCATCCACAGGGCTCTTGACTTGTGCCATTCTCCAGGCTCCTGTGCCTGCCTCGACCTGCGAAAAAATAAATTGCGGTCTGCCCATCCCCTTCGAAGATGCACCTGAGTTTCCGTCTAAAGGTAGACAGACAGATGTCATATTGTTTCAACCTTCTACAGAACCCTAAAAAAATTGTAAATAGTTTACAGTTCTCTGATAAAATGATATACTTCTGGTGTCCTCTGATAACATTTTAAACTCGTGTGGTAAAGAAAAACATTAGAAATAGTAGTCATAATAATGAAAAGGTCACTTTACCTCTACGATGGAAAGTTTCTGTCATTTCATGAAAAATACTGATGTGCAGCCAACTCTCAGAAGCTCAAAGGAAACCACAACATTCCTCGGTTATTTGTATCGGGAGTGCTACCCCTAATGATTTTTTTTTCTTAGTTTAACAATACCTTTGTTTAACGGTGCACAAAATACACCTTTCCAATTTTAACCGATTTTGTGCTAACAGTCTCGCAAGTAAAATGGCTGTATCACATCCGGACAGACTGACAGGACGAAATTTGAAGGGTTCCACTTTTGCCATTTGGCTACGGAACGCTAAAAACATCAACGCCTGTAATCCTGAGACAGATGTAGAAAACGGTACTGAAGAATGCGTAATGGTAAAATCTATCTTAATTTGCACACAGTGAGCAAATCCACAATGAAATCAGCAGCGGCTCTAACACCACTAGACTGGCCAGACAAAAAAAAAATTACAATCTCTAATTGAATCGAGGTTATGTCCACAGAGGTTACATTAAATTTGTTTTTCAACACGTGCTTCCAATTTGAGAATACAAAAAGCAACCAATTAACTACAATATTATTTAGGCGTAGTAACCATTACACGTGGCAAGTTAAACTTTCATTGCCAATTGAAGTTTGACATAGGTACAAAAGACTAACAGAACTTTATTAATTAGAGTTAGCACGTGGCGTGGGGGCAGTTGGGCTTCACTGTCGAAAGTTTCCATGGAGTTTCTTGCCCATTCTTCTCCATAAGAACCTACATCTTTCTGACAGACGGAAGACTTGGAAATTCAAAAGAAATATTTGGAGTTTGAGTTTGAAGAGATAAAATGGCCACATTGCAATACGATGGCAACAATCTACCCCGCTGTTGACAAAAAAAGTTTTTATTAAAGTGACGTATCACCAAGATCTCTATGTAGTCTATGGTGGAAGATTGAGGAATGACGGATAAGTCGTGAGGAAAGTTTAGAGTATGAATTATGGATCTATAACAGTAACGGAAGACCAAAGAAACGATGGATGTACTGTGTGAAAGATATGGCAAGAACGGGGGTAAAAAAAAAATACATTGGGAGGGAGGACGGGCAGAGCAGAAGGATACAAATGCTTCTGTCACGGACAAATAGCAACACGGCCCACCGGCGCACGGGTCCCCAGTGGCCCTTGTTGCTCTATGGTCATCGACCGCCATTCAAAGCTGTCAGTTTCAATACGTCATTAGTGTCATAGAGCGAGTAAACGGTGACGCGCTTGGTTTGTATGTTGTATGGAAAGTGTTGACATTGCCGCCTCCAGCAGCGGCAGTCGAGGCAACGCCGTGCTCTGTGAATCTAAGAATATCCACATTAATTAGTTTTCCGGGTTAAAACGCGCGGTAAACCCACAGGAATACAATAGTATTATTTAAATCCATAGGCATTGTGGCAACTTTAGGCATTATGATGAAACCTAAAGTCATAAACGCGACCAATTTTAATTATTATAACCTCTGATATCGATGTCAACGAAATAACTGGTCACTATGAGTATATGACTCAAGCAATGACTTGAAGATTTTTTGTTGACATCCGTCACTATCAAGTGATTATTATTGAATCCGGTTTTCATCTATTAAGATTCTAGATTCGACTACTGTGTATTTTATTTGCAATCAGGTTTTTTTTTTGAGTAAAAAACAACGTAATTTCATCCACAATTTGTGAAGTTTTATAGAGCAATATTATAAGTCTCCACGAGTAAAAATTTGCGTATCTTGGGCTGTTGAACTATACCCGAATCTCTTTAGCGTGGCAATAAAGGTCATTGCCCTTTCCCTATTATCTCTTCGTAGGAAACCAAACAATAAACGATATATGGATTTTAAGGTTCCGTACCCAAAGGATGAAACGGGACCCTATTACTAAAACTCTGCTGTCCGTCTGTCTGTCTGTCCGTCTGTCACCAGGCTGTATCTCATGAACAGTGATAGTTAGACAGTTGAAATTTTCACAGATGATGTATTTCTGTTGCCGCTTTATCAACAAATACTAAAACACAGAATAAAATAAATATTTAAGGGGGCTCCTATACAACATACATGATTTTTTTGCCGTTTTCATAGATAATGGTACGGGACTCTACGTGCGCGACTCGCATTTGGCCAGGTTTTCGTTATTGGTACATGTTGAATATCACGATGGATATTGATTCAGGACTTTAACGGACTTAATTTCAGTTTTTAAAATAAAAAATGCTAGAAAATGTAGATGGGTCAATGACCGCTGTTACCACACTAAAACGATTCTGGTGTAGTTTATATTTTTACCTGGATATGAGTTATCGTTAGGTATACTTATTATAGCTCGACGTGGCAAAAACCTTAAAAGATAGACATATGCTGTCGCGGATCTTTTTTAGAACTTTTAACGGGAAACAATTCCGTCATACACGATTTTTGCGTAACTTTAACCGTTTCCGCAGCGCACGCAACGGAAACTCTCAAAAGGAATATTTTTTTCCGTTTTTGCAACATTTTTAATTTTTTCTCCGCTCCTATTGGTTGTAGCGTGATGTTATATAACCCAAAGCCTTCCTCGATAAATGGACTATTCAACACAAAAATATTTTTAACCGAATTCAAAAAAGGAGGAGGTTCTCAATTCGACTGTATCTTTTTATGTTTCTTAGGTCAGAACTTTTTTCTGGGTGAACTGATTTGGATGATTCTTTTTTTATTTGAAAGCTGGTGCTTCAAATGTGGTCCCATTTAAATTTGATCAGGTACTGACTAGTAGTTTTTGAGTTATCCTTAATAATGCGTATTTTTTCCACTTAGTTTATATTGATCATGTTATAATAATTTCCTATCACGATTATTTACATATCAAGTAGAGGTATACGAATGTATGTGGGGTAGGTACCGCAACTAAAAAGTGAAAAATAAAAACTTTTTTACAAAAAAAAACAACCGTCCGAAGTTTTTTCAATTCCAACCAGTAGTTTCTGAGATTAGCGCGTTCAACCAATCAAACAAACTCTTCAGCTTTATAATATTAGTTTTGATACAGAAAAGCTGAAGAATTAAGAGAACCTAAAAAGCAAGAGCGAGTGAAGCGAGCTCAAATAGCGTCCTACTTTTGAGATATATTAGGTCTTTACCTATGAAATTGCCGTTCTGCAGTACTGGCCATTTCAAATCAAAATAATTTTTGTTTGGCTATGAATTCTAATTTCAAATTAATTTTATTTTAAAAACATGGATTTTTTTTTCTAAAAGTAGTCATTTCTTTATTGATTAGTGTTACATTTTCATCGCATTTCAATCTTTTTCGTCATCATGGATACGTTAAAAATTCGAGTAATTATGGAATATGAGTACCGTCGTGGCAGCAACGCGGCACAAGCGGCACGCAACATCAACGACGTTTACGGAGCTAACTCTACAAACCAACGCACCACCTGTTATTGGTTTGCTCGCTTCCGTTCTGGAAATTTCGACCTGAAAAATGAACCTCGCGGTCGTCCGAAGACTTTGGTCGACAATGACGAATTAAAGGCGATTGTGGAAGCTGATGATACACAATCTACGGCTGAATTAGCAGCAGCTTTCGACGTTAGCGTCAAAACAATATTGGTCCATTTGCGTCAAATTGGCAAGGTAAAAAAGCTTGACAAATGGGTGCCCCACGAACTCAATGATCGCCAGCGCGAAGTACGCGTCGAGACGTGCCTTGCACTGCTCAACAGACACACAAATGAAGGAATTTTGAACCGCATTGTTACCTGCGATGAAAAATGGATTCTGTTTGATAACCGTAAGCGCTCAGCAAGTTGGTTGGATCCTGGTTCAGCACCTAAACAATGCCCTAAACGAAAACTTACCCCTAGAAAAGTGATGGTCACTGTTTGGTGGTCTAGCGCCGGTGTGATTCATCACAGCTTCTTACCAAACGGGGTGAGCATTACTGCAGATGTGTACTGTGAAGAACTGAACACAATGATGGAGAAGCTGGCGCATCTCCAACCAGCATTGGTCAATCGCTCGTCTCCGCTGCTCCTGCACGACAACGCGCGACCTCATACTGCACAGCAGACGGTCTCCAAGTTGCAAGAACTGGGGTTGGAAGCTCTCCGTCATCCGCCCTACTCACCAGACCTTGCGCCTACAGACTACTACTTTTTCCAGAATTTGGATAACTTCTTGGCGGGAAAAAAATTTAATACCCGAGAGGCAGTACAAAATGCCTTTGAAGAATTTGTTGCCTCCCGTCCAGCTGATTTCTTTAAGAAGGGCATCAATAAACTGCCACTGCGATGGCAAAGATGCATTGATTGCATGGGTGATTACTTCGATTAATACAAATAAAAAATTCATGAAAAAAATTCGTTTAAATTTTTTCATACAAAACGGCAATTTCATAGGTAAAGACCTATTAGTAAATACAACATCTCCAAGGTGCTAAAACTTTTGACCATTCATCTATACCTACTTAATATTACAAAGAGGTAAAGTTTGTTTCTTTGTATGTAGGGGGTAATCTCTGGAACTCTCGGTCGGAAATTAATAATTATTTTTGTATTTGATAGCCCAATTCTTAAGGAAGACTAAAGGCTGTTTAAAAAAAAAAGTAACACGTGTGGCACTCGGGGACTGCCGCGGTAAAGCTATTGCATAGCATTTTTTATCAACTTATGCAATTATAATTATTTATTTATGCAGTATTTTTTTTCTTTGATATTAATTCAAGTACAGTCGTACCATATACATACACGTTAAGCGAACGCTCGGCCGAGCTACATGGTAGGCGGAGTGGGGGATGTTAGGTTTTATTTTCGTTACGGAATTTTTTGATTCGGTCGCCGCGCTCAAAGCCCGCGATAAAAGCTATGCAATAGCTTAAAAAATAGAAAAATAGTTTATTCTGCACAAACAAAACGCACCTAACAAATTAATGACATTCATTTAGAGACACATACAACACGCTAGGACCCTAAGAAGCCGAGGAAAAAGAAGAAAGTCAAATACACTAAGAAAAAACGAAGTCATAACGCGGGCAGGCGATGCGATGCGACGGGGTGGGTCGGGGAATAAGAAATTTCACGCAGACGAAGTCGCGGACAGAAGCTAGCACCGTCATACGGGGTGAATAGGGATGCAGGGGTGAATCGAGACGAAACTTTAAAAGGGATTTTAACATTGAAATGATGAAATTTGTTGCCAAAAAGGACTCTAATGTATACTGTATTATAATTAAAGATTAAGTGCACTTGTTGGCCACAAACTATATTATTTCAATGTTAAAATCCCTTTTAAAGTTTCGTCTCGACTCACCCTTTTTTTTTTTTTGGTGGGTAAGTCTTCCAATGAACTTTCCCGCTCTAGGCGGAGCGGAAGGGCGTGACAGACTCTTACTGACTAAAACCCACCCGTGTTCCTTCAGTTGCCTGTGCGCCAGGGCCACGGTAACTCTTTCGAACAATCTCTCGATTCACCCCTGCATTGCTATTCACCTTGTTTGACGGAACATGATATTTCTTTGGACCTACCTATAGACCTATAGGTATCACTTATTTTCATCTTTGCTTTGAAACTTATGTCAATTTATATTATTACAACTGCATCCTGTGATAGACCTGTCAGTTAGTCTACGCCTTTGAGGTCAACAACCCTTTCCCTTTGTTGACCGAGGGCTTATAAATTATGTATGACAGTTCAACAATACAATAGAATTACTTGATTCTTGTATTATCGGCTGTAGTGCAACGAATAAGTAATTTTCAAGCTGCCAGCTTGCGCAAGAGTCCAACGGGTCAAGCACAGACTGGCAAGCAAGGGACAGGTTTTGAGTTCAAATTTTAAATCCATCTTTTGTACTATAACATAACATGATGCTTGTAATCCCCAATGGATTAGGCAGAGGTGTGTCTATGGTAGGGTGCTCTTACATTTCGCCAGTAATGATTAAGTCCCATGTAATAGGGGGCGCTCTTATTGCCATCAACCGGGCACAAATCCAGACTCCGGGCTGCTACTGGAAATTATTTAAATTAGATAGTTATAATTAAGGAAATGTAGCGGCATTTACAAACGCCACATGCGAGCTACGCGTCACACTGACGTCACGTAATATCCTGCATCGCGCAAGCACATACCGCGCGAAGAAAAACAATTGTAAAATGGCGGGAAGTCGTTTTTACTATTCAACTTCCTTTTTTAAATGTCATCTTTTAATGGTATCAAAACCAGCAAGATACAAACAGTACAGCCTAAGAGATTTTAATACAACTTTATACCTATACAATATGAAATAGTTTTTCCCCGACCTATTATTTCAAAACTTTCGGTATCTGTAGCGTATCAAATGATAAAATAGGCGACGCATGCATGTGCCCCTCAATCAAGGGGTGCGGGTAATAATAATACTAAGCAAAGGGGGACAAGGGATCGATATTATTGCAAAAATACGCGAGCGTTACCCAGCATTATTACAAACGAGCTGGTGCCCGCGACTTCGTTTGCGTATATTTTATAATTGTTTAATACGTAAGTACTCGCTGTTGCCCGCAGCTTCAACTGTGTGGATGTCGGAAAATATCCCACGGGAACGGATAACCATTATTTTCATATAACTCTATTGGTTTACGCGGCGCACGCCAGTAAAGCTCTCAATCGGCATGATTTTTTCCGACATATTCAACAATCATTGTCATATTTTAGACAATTTCCACAAAACTTTAATCAATTATACACCTAAACCTTCCTAATGAATCACTCCGTCCATTACTGAAAACCGTATGAAAATCCGTTCGGTAGTTTTTGAGTTAATTGCGTTCATACAGACAGACAAACGCCTAAACCTTCCTAATGAATCACCCCGTCCATTACTGAAAACCGTATGAAAATCCGTTCGGTAGTTTTTGAGTTAATTGCGTTCATACAGACAGAAGCGGCGGGGGGACTTGGTTTTATAAAATGTGAGATCATCCAGGATGAAAAGTAGCTTATGTCCTTCTCCAGCTGTATTTCAAAACGATCACATGCACCTATCTTCTGACTGATTGGAGATGAGTAAGTAGCAGATGACCCCACCTATCCACCATTTTCGTATGTTCAACGTTCTGCCAAACATCTAGTATATTTTTTTTTAATTGTTATTAAGTAACATTTATTCTTATAATCGGTTGTTTATGTGGTTGCTTTGTATTCTTAGTGCTTACTGTTTTTTTTGTTACCTATAGTACCAATCATTAAACCTGACTTGGTTTTCGTACGTCCTTTTTGGGTAACCACTGAAAATCAGCGCTGTGCTGTGGGTCCCCCATAGCACAGCGTCATGCCGAGTGGAAGCCTTCTTGTCACAGTCATGACGTGCAGCTGTCGACTATTTCTGTTTTGTGCTCGTGATTATAGATCTATATTCTTTTTTCTTTCTTTATTATTAGAGTTAGTTATCTTTTTGTATGCGTGTGATTCTGTGACAAATAAACCTATTTTTCTTCCTTTCTTTCATGAACTATGGAAGGACTGCAACCCTTGCTTGATCGCTGTCATATATTATATTCGATTATTTATGTTCGTCGAGTCGTTGAGCTCCTTAAGTTTTGAGTTGAGCTGCACGATTACTGACAAATGCGTGCACTGACTGGACAGGTCCACTCATTCTGTGTGGTTTTTTCCTCGAAAGACAATTTCATACTTAAATCTACATGGTCTTCACATGATCTGACCAAGATTATGTCTGGACTTTAAAAGAGACTATGACCTCTGAGTTTGTTTCGGCCTTTCTTCTCAGAGTAGTCAGATAGGAAACGCCGACCTCATCTAGTTTTAAAATATGATTGACGTGTAAAAGTGTTTGTACAAACCTACTTACAGAAATAAAATCATTTATCATTTATATGTAATATCTATAATATTATTATTATTAAATTGAAGTCGATTTTCGTGTCTTTGTGACCACATTGTTCTTCAAAACTGCGCAACGGATTTTGATGCGATTTTCATCATCATTTTAGACAATTTATTCCGGTAGGTTTATTATGTATAATACATTAATTTTAATCATACAAATAGTAAGGAAATCTATATGTTTTGAAGTCGTAAAAACCGCGCGAAACAGGGGCGTGTTGTTAGTTTATATATAACTAGCTTTTGCCCGCGGCTTCGCTCGCGTTAATTTAGACTTTGACTATCAATTCGGGTTATAATTCAATCATGATTCGAAAGACACGTGGCGCCATCTATTATCATAAGAACGTTATTGTTGTTTTCCTCGGGAACAGTACTTTTTTTCGGGATGAAAGGTACCCTATGTCCGTTTCTGTACACCTGTCAACGTATATGCAAAATTTCAGGATGATCAGTTCAGTTGTTCAGGCGTGAAAAGGTAACAAACAAACTTACTTTCGCATTTATAATATTAGTTAGGAAGTTAGGATATTCAGTATGGATGAAAAACCGGCTAAATGCGAGTCGGACTCGCGCACGAAGGGTTCCGTGCCATTATCTATAAAAACGGCAAAAAAAAACATGTTTGTTGTATGGGAGCCCCCTTAAATATTTATTTTATTGTTTTTTAGTATTTGTTGTTATAGCGGCAACAGAAATATATCATCTGTGAAAAGTTCAACTGTCTAACTATCACGGTTCATGAGTTACAGCCTGGTGACAGACGGACGGACAGCGGAGTCTTAGTAATAGGGTCCCGTTTTACCCTTTGGGTACGGAAACCTAAAAACCATACATAGTTTATTGTTTGGGTTCCTACGGAGAGATATTAGGGAAAGGGCAATGACCTTTATTGCCACGCTAAAGGGATTCGGGTATAGCTCAACCGCCACGCAAATTTTTACTCGTGGAGACTTATAATATTGCTCTATAAAATTTCCCATTTTACCCTTTGGGTACAGAACCCTAAAAATGAGATAAACGGAGGCCAAATAAACATGGCAGAAAAGGGAAGAGGCATTTAGTCAGCAGTGGGTAGAACAAGGCTGCCATGATGATGGTGAAGGCCAAATACTAGTAAAATAATTACAAGCACCACTTGCCAAACAAAGTTACAAAACGCAGTGATTTGGTAATTATGTGTTTGGCAACTCCCAACGAGCCTAGGGTTGCCAGGTGTCCGACTTTTTACAATCGTGTCCGGCCAAATATATACAAGTTCGGCCTGTCCGCCTTTTGTTAGACTATTGGTCCACCCCGCCCTGTCTCTTATTTGGTATAAAGTGGAGTAAAGATACTTACTTAATTATTTTATTTTTGTAAACTGGAAAGTTACACCTACCTATCATTTATTTTTAACCGACTTCAAAAAGGAGGAGGTTATCAATTCGGATGTTTATATTTTTTTTTTATGTATGTTCGGGCATAACTCCGTCATATATAGACGGATTTGCAAAATTCTTTTTTTGTTTGAAAGGGTATACTCTCGAGGTGGTCCCATTGTTACCAAGTCTGAATCCGATGAAGGGATCCCATGGAAATCGAGGGAAATCCTCAAATTTTATAGGCACACCAATAGCGATTTGGGTATTTTTTATAGTTACTCGTGCATTTGCTCTCAGAAAGCACCATTCCGCGAAGTGGAACTGATAATGAAGCCCAGAGGTGGCCACCAGAACTACTCAATAATAAGTATTTCACGGGTTGCGATTCGATTACTTTAATATGGTTGCTAAGCAATTTTTGCTCGTCACAATGCATATGGTGAAATATAGCTGATGGTGGCTTCACCATCAGCTCAGTTCTTTTTCAGGAGAACCCCTCAATAATTAACGCATCGGAAAAAGGAATATTTTGTAAAGGCAACAATTTAAATGATCACCAAAATAATTTTTAGACCCTAAGACTAAGTACCTACCAAGTAAAATATGTTGACTTTTTTAGTTCCAAACGAACGTTTGACGTTTGACGTTGAACGTTTTAAGTTCCAAAATAATTATACACTCATCAGAATAATTGTAGGTGTTGTATTTATATTCCTTTTGCCTACCAAAATGAATGAATGCTCACCAAATCTTTTTTAAGTCGCTCACCAAAAATAAGTTTGCTTCAAAATGTAAGGGTGGGATAGGATGCAAGAGCGAGCGAAGCGAGCTCCGGACTCGGAGCACCCCGACTCGGACAAGTTAGGTTAGAAGGGGATGGCGGGGTCTGAAATACCCCGCCATCCCCTTCGTGGTCCTGCCGGGGTCGCGGATTGTTCGAAAGAGTTACCGTGGCCCTGGCGCACAGGCAACTGAAGGAACACGGGTGGGTTTTAGTCAGGTAAGAGTCTGACACGCTCTTCCGCTCCGCCCAGAGCGGGAGACGTCATTTGATGATTTCCCACCCAAAAAAAAAAAAAAAAAAATCCCCTTCGTGGTATTTTTTTTTAAACTACCCAGAAGTAGGAACCCTGCCGAGTGGGGCTCCGTCGACTACGCCTTAAAAATAAAAAAGGAAAATAGGTTAATTTCTAGAATACTTTATGAAACACAATTTGGTGAGCATTTATCCATTCTGGTGGACACAATTTGGTGAGTATTTCGAATTTTTTGGTAGTAAAATAGGTACTTTTCTGGTAGGCGTTTAAACACAAGCCTTTTGTAAAAAGTGATGAGCAGTTGACATTAGGCTATTGTAACTTAGATAAATTAATAACTGAATCACTAAAAAGCGAAAAATAAAAAACTTTTTACAAAAAAAAAACAACCAACTTCAAAAAAAGACACTACATAGTGAAAAATAACTTTAATTTCGGAAGTCGGTGGCAAAAAAACTAAAACTCAGATCCAAGGACACCGACTTCCGATATTAAAGTTATTTTTCACTATGTAGTGTCTTTTTTTGAAGTTGGTTGTTTTTTTTTTGTAAAAAGTTTTTTATTAAACTCAAACTCAAAGCATTTATTTCAATTAAACCATTTACAGGCACTTTTGAATTGTTAAAGAGTCGGTCAGTTAGAAAGTTGAAGCTAGTTGCCCATTCCAAAAGGTAGATCTCTAAGGAGAAGAACGGGCAAGAAACTTCAAGGACACTCTTTTAAATCAAGATATTACAAAATCCTGGGTACATTATTCTTGTTGCTTCTATCTGCGAGAACAATGAAATTTACAAATGATAAGCCGCTGATTATTGATTGTTTTAGTTACTTTCAATGTTTTGTAAGTAAAGAAGTTACAAATTACTTTAGCAAGAACGAAATATGATACATAATTAAGAGTAGAGTAACTCTCAAATTAATAACAGTAATAAATACACAAACAAAAGTATCGAATAGTTGTTTCTTTCAAACACCAATGTGCCAGGTTTTTCTATTTTTTGGCATGGCAACCCTAACGGGCCCAATCTACCGATCCATTTTTTAGAAATTTCGCCGTGAAAACTAAGTTAAAGGGAGCTAGCTGTCAATAGTGTCAAATCCGTAATTGTCAGCTCACTTCAAACTCTTAAGTGTTCACGGTATTTTTTTTACAGAATTCAATTGACAAGCTGGAATGTATTTAATTGATAGATAGCCTTTAAATAGCTCATTAAAAAAGTATTAAAAACTATGTTCGAAAGTGAATAGTTCCAAATAATGAAAAAGAAAGTAAGTTAATTTTATGGCGTCCGATTGGATGGGCCTATAACCAGCAGTGGACTAGTAGCCAAGTTTTAAAGAATAAATTGCTCGTGCAACACCGTACCCGTGCTAGAAGTGAAACTTCTTAAAAAATAAATATGAGAGGTTTAGTGTGAGAGACAGAGAGACAGAGAGAGAGTTATCTTTCTTCTCTCTCATGTTACGAAATGTGCCTAAATGTGACGCGTTCTTAAAATTTCACTCAATTCTCGCCAAATTATCGAATCACCGCCTAAGAAGTTTCACTTCAAAAAACTTAGTTTTAAAATATTGTAGAAATATTTTTTCTTTTGGTAATAAAATATGAAACGCGTCCTAATTCTCATGCAGCTATTGTTATATTTTGTTATTAAGAAAAAACAAGAAATATTCATGTGAATAAAAATATTTTCTTGAGTAATATTTTTTTTTTATTGTACTCTTTTGACCTCCTTTCCTAGCCCTACCCTTCTTAGTGGTTTATTATTGGTAATTTTTATCTGTTACTATTTAAACTGAAGTTTCTTCCCGGCTATGCTCCATAGGAAACGGTCAATGGGGGCTATCGTTTTTGTGCTCACCAGTTGGCGCCACTGTCGAGTAAGGTCCTGTTGCAGTACTTTTATTTGATGTTTCGGATATGTTTAAGTACCCTTATATTCATAGTATGTTTATTTTATTACATTTTAAAACATCAAATGAATATTTATATTATAATGTTCCTAAAATTGTCAAGCATGAAGCAGACAAATGTTATTCTTCCTTCAAGTGCTACCAAATTAGATCCTAACTTTTTACTTAAAATCTTAAGCTATAATTAATCAGGAACGGCACAACCATTACAATAATAATTAATCATTAGTTAAAATTCTTGATAAAAAATCCCGCAAACAGTGAATGTTCAGTACATTTGACATCTAGACACCTTACTCTACACTAGCGCCTGTAGTGGCGAACTCAAGTGCGATAGCCCTCATTGGAACCGTGCACCTAGCTTCTGACGTTTCATAAATGACCATGTAGGTCTAAGTGAAATATTTTTATTTAATTCTGCTTAACCCCTAAAACATTCGTGATAGTTTACCATCTTAATCTACTATAGTAAAATCACCAACATTGTATACCGGTAGAAAGTTTATTAAACTCAGCATAGTACGATTATAATTAGCAAGCGAGGTTACTGCTCATCCTTCATAATGGCATACTAAAATATACCGTATAGCCCCGCATGACAGTTATGTATATTAAATTAATATTTATTTTCAATTTGAGTCAACATTCATTCAACTGAAAGAATGTAGGTCAAGTTATGTTTGTAAATAATACCCCGATCGATAAAATGCGCCCAGTCTATTACGTACAACACATTTAATGGCGCTGCTGTAGTATATACTGTCCATTTCAGTACATTTTTCAATTAGTTCCCAGTTTTGCCGCGGGTCAAAGTATGCTGGGCATTCCGTACTCATTTCAGTGTGGTGAATTTTGTTGCGTAATGTTGGCATAATACCTATTCATTTGTTATGTAATGGTTTGGTATGTAAGGGTGTAGCTATAATACTAACGTTACAACTGCTTTTACTAACTTTATTATGGTTTGAAAACGACTAGCTTAGGTAAGTAAGTATCATTCCTAGACATAACAATCCTTTGATATTAAACAAACACACCTTTTTTCCCATTCATAACTTCATTAATATTGTGACTGGTTTTATACATTCCATGCTTCTGTAAACCGTAAACCATTTGAATGGGATAACTTATTTTTAAACATTGTGATTCTTGTTAATCTTTATAAAAACTTTCAAACAGCTGTTTTGATAGGCTGTCTAGATCACAGCCTTTGCCTGTATTGGTAAATATTTAGAACAACATAAACAGCTGTTTTGTTGCTGTCATCAACACTGACAAGTAAATCAGCCGAATTTGTTCAGCTTGAGGGATGCGTTATGGGAGCCCGCGAAATAAAAATTTACTTAAGTTTTTGCAATTTGCAGGTCAGTGTCAGGTTGTATGTCGATTAAAATATGATTCGCGGCCGTAACGAACACGGCTTTACAGAATTATAATCATTAGAATCAGCAATACAACTCCTTAAGTTAGAATTAGCCTTAAAGAACATATACAGATGTATTGATGATTTTTGCGATTATAATTCTATAAATAAATATTTGCTTCGGCCGCGAATCATATTAAAATCGACACACAACCTGATACTGACTTGCAAATTGCAAAATACGTATGAAAATTTGAATTTCACAGGCTCCCCAGACTCTTTCGACTTAAGACCAAAATGTAACATGTTTTAGTACAACATTTAAATTGAAAAGAGTGTCCATGGAGTTTCTCGCCCGTTCTCTATAAGTTAGGTACCTAATATGCTTTCAAATGGGCAACTAACTTCATCTTTCTGACTGACAGACTCCTTGACAATTCAATAATAAATGCTTTTGAGTTTACTTTTAAAACAATTAATATTTACATGGTGTTTGTCTGGTAACAGCTGATTGAGAGTTGCTGAGAATGGAACTAAATAGTGAGCGTTTGATGAGCCCTATGTGCAGACTGCAAAATTCGATACTAATATAAAGCCGTAGTTTGTTTTTTTATGTTTGAATGCGCTAATCTCTGGAACTACCAGTCAGATTTGTTTTTTTTTTTTTTGCATTTGGTATTCTTGAGGAAGGTTATAGGCTATTAAATTACGCTTCGACTCTTAGGAGCCAAGTATAAAGAAGAAAAGTCAGAAAGAACGCTAAGCAAAACCAAGCGCGGGCAGGCGATGCGATGCGACATGAGTCAGAGGAACAATTCACACAGACGAAGTTGCAAACAGAGACTAATTGTTGATAAAATGGTATCCATGACATAGTTATGTTTACATTTTGAATCATGCTTCAATGAAGAATAAAAACAATGTTTGTTTATATGAGATCCTGATGTGTGCTGAATAATTAAAGTGTTAGGAAAAGTTAGCACTCACCAATCTGATTTCTCTTGATTTCACGTCTTCATTTATTGATATTGTTGATTTAGATCCATATTCCTTATCTTTGCTGCATCCAAATCTTGATTTTGATACTTTCACGATATCTTTCTGTGGTAACATTTTCTTCATGTCTGGAACTTGTTTTTCTTGAGCTAAAAAGTAAAGTTTTGCCCCACTCGTGAAGAGTGAAAAGCACGTTTTTGACCTCTGACAGAAACATTGAACCATATGGCGGGCTCCGGAGAGCCCTGGGACAGGACAGGAATGAGGGATGGGACAAGGTGGGACAGGATGCTGCGGACAATCTTGCGTAGAGCGGCCACCGCCCACGCTCAATCTTCACTTAAAGTATTACATTACAAATTAATTATAAAAAACTTGTAAAATTCCAAATATACTCGTTTTTTTTTTTTGTACATCACAGAAAGCTCCTAGACGTTCTGGCCGCAGTTGCCCGCAGCTGAGATCAATATACTATACTGTACAAACACATATAATAGACTCCCAATCTTCAACAGTCGGCTTTCACATTTACCGTATTGTTAAATTTTAAAATCTACAACTAGGGTGCGCCGGGCCGGGCCTCACACACGTACGTTTAAAGCTTTGGACGGCAGGTCCTCCCGCCGGGGCGGGCCCGACGCGCACAAATAAAATACACATCGCTCTCAAGATAAATAAACGATACGACTAGCGGCGCCGCAGCGCGTGCGCCTCGAGCCGGCGGAGCGCCCGACAACATAAAGAGGCCCCCGCCGAGCGCGCGCGCAGGCAACGCCGGCTACCCCAGGCCCCGGGGCGCTCCGCCGACGCCCTATTATTTTTTTGTGTTTTTCTCTTGTTTAGGGCCAGAGCGGCGGCGGCGGCGCCCGCGGAGCCGCGGCTGCACTTACCTACTAAAATTTTCACAAAATAATACCTAACGCCGGAATTTGGTCGGCAGCGGACGCGGCCGCGCGCGTCACAGGGTCGCGGACGGCCGTGTCTCGCGCCTCGAAATAAAAAACTTAGCACTGAGCGGCGGACGCGGCCCGACGGCGAGCCGCCGCGCCGCGCCCGCGCCACTTATCACTAGCTTAGAGTCCGTATGGTGGGCGGCGCTCTACGCCGTTACGTTGAGGAGCAGCTTGAGCGGCAGCGCGCGATCGGGCTCCGGGCGGCAGCGGCCCTCGCGCCGCCAGTGCGTGGGCGGCGGCGGCAGTGCGCACGCGGCCGGGGCTGCGCCCCACTTGCTGGCCGCGTACCGCTCGCAGCGCTCAGAGCGCTCATCGCGTCGCTCGCGCCGCAGCGCCGAGCGGCGCCGGCCGCGAGCTTGCGGAGCGCCCACGGCCGTGGGAGGACTGGGCCGGTTCATGTCGCGGGCCCCTGGGTCTTCTTCGTCGGGTTGTTGTTGTTGATACTCCGGCTCCTTCACTGTTACGTGTTCACGGACACTTGTACAATATGTCAACGGGCACTGCGTTGTTTCAGTCGGGGGGTGCTCCGCTGCGTCTCTCACGGCCTCTAAGCCGGGCACGACTTGGATGTTTCACAAGATGGTCGCCGCTCGCCGCTCGCACGCGAGATTGTGTGTGTATGTGGCTTCGCTCGATCGCCGCGATCCGCCGGGGTCGGCCTCGAACCGCTGTCGATCTTCTTGGATGACACGTCGAAACACTTAACTGCTTCACTTTCACGACTTGATACGTCGGCGGTCGCGCTGCTAGCTCCTATGATGATGATCGATTAATATGGGAATAAAATATGGACGCCACCTCTCCATTATTCACACCTTCACCTCTCGATTTCGACTACGTGACGTCGGGGGCGCTCGCGGTTTTTATATGGCAATGGCGGCTGCGCGACTCCGGCTGCGCAGTGGGGATATAAAGCGTGCCATTCGTCACGCTACTTTTTTTTATTAATGCGATTGTCGTAGCAAATACTTTATTTTAATTTTAAATATGCACTGTGCTCAGGTTAAAAGAGCACGAATGTAGATCACATAAAACCGACCTAACTATTAATTTTATAACTACTCGGCTAAACAATTGCAGAGTAAAACTCAAAAAGTCAAAACGCGTGCACTAGTTATTCACAACTTTAAAAATGTCTCCATCTCATGGTTTAATAATGCAATTTTGACATGAATTTATACGTACAGTATGGAACCTAAGTGCGCGAGTCCGACTTGCACTTGGCTGGTTTTTATTTTATTTTAAGAAGATTGTTGGACTTGATTTTATTTACTTGATTTTATATTACAATTTCTTTATTTTGTATAATTAAAACCATCAGTTATCTGTTAACTGTAAAAAAATAAACAAAGCAATCATTTAATTAGAATTATATACTTCTTCGTAGGTAATTAAACATTTATGGCAGTAATAGTTCGACCGTGAGAAATTCCATTCCCTTATCTATTATCAAGTCATTAGCAAAGTGGTACTTAAGTGAATGATAAAATTACGAGTGTAATGGAAACACAATGGAATCCTCAAGTAATTGCAATGCCTACGGCAATCAGTTCATGGATACTAGAGACAGTAATCATTAAGACAATTGAAGCAATAGAAAAGAATTACGTTTATCTTTAGGATGTAAAAAGTAATTAGTAGCAATACTAATTACTTTTTGTTTGAAAGCGACATTATTCTGTTTAGGTGTTCATCATTCATCATCATCATCACTTCAGCCGAAAGACGTCCACCGCTGGACATAGGCCTCTCCCAAGCATCGCCACTTCGACTGGTTTTGTGGTTCTCACATCCAGCGGATTCCGGCGGCCTTCACCAGGTCATCGGTCCATCTTGTGGGAGGCCTTCCAACGCTACATCTTCAGGTACGGGGTTCGCCACTCCAGAACCTTTCGGCCCCATCGGCCATCCGTTCTGTAAGCAATGTGCTCTGTCCATTGCCACTTAAGTTTT
The DNA here is from genome assembly GCA_917490735.1 of Dryobotodes eremita. Lineage (NCBI taxonomy): Eukaryota > Metazoa > Arthropoda > Insecta > Lepidoptera > Noctuidae > Dryobotodes > Dryobotodes eremita. Next base: position 1,671,404 of record OU823269.1, read on the forward strand.
TCAATTCTTCGAGCTTTGTCGGTTACTTTGGTTCTCCTACGGATTTCTTCATTTCTTATTCGATTACGTAAGGAAACTCCAAGCGGATTTGCTTGGAGTTTCCCATTACCTTTGCCAATTGAATGACTTTCAGCCTTCCAATGAGGCCCATTGTGAGCGACCACGTTTTAGGGCCATAGGTCATCACTGGCATCACGCCCTGGTCAAAGGCTTTCATCTTGAGACACTGGTATGTGAGACGAGAATATTTAAGCAGTTTCCCGATCGCTGCCCAGCCGAGTCGTATTTGACGATGGACCTCTTTCTCGAAGTTGGGCCAAACTAACAGGACAGTTTGTCCAGGTAAACATTGTCATCCACAACTTCGAGTCTGAGATCTTTATGAGGGTGGGTGTTACATAGGCATTTGACATGACCTTCGTTTTGTACGTGGTCATTTTACGACTCACTCTTTCGGAAACATTTTACGACCCACTCTTTCGGAAGCTCTACTGCGGTCATCCAGCATTTTACTGAGGTTCTCCATAGTCTCAGCTGTGACTTCTATAACGTCGGCAAACAGAAGGTGAGTCATGTACCTACTTGTCATTGATGTTGATGCTAACCCCTGTCAAAGGTGCTAAAGCCTTTACGGAAATCGGCTTGTGCGGGAGGCTGGAAGTCGTCAAACATGCGTGCGAGACGGTTCGTGATGACTCTGGAAAAGCTTTTAGACATGACTCAGAAGTGAGATGGGCCTATAAATTGCAAGCAGGGCATTGTCGCCCTTTTTATAGAAGAGTACCACCACACCTCTGTTCTATGCCTATGGCGTTTTCGTTTCAACCTTGAGTATGATGGAATCGAACAACTTCTGGAGAACCTTAAGAACGGGTTTCCACCGGCCTTCAGGAGCTCGGCCGTAATTTCATCATCACCTGGCGCCTTGTTGTTTTTGAGTTGTTTTAGAGCCATCCTAATCTCGTACAAGCTGACGTACGGGATGTCTAAGGTTTACTTCGTTAGGTATTCTGTTTAGGTACTTTGGCTTAATATGATTAAGTTTGACTGCAATTTCTTAGTAATTAAACTAAAAGTGATGAAAGTATTTAGGTTTTTTTTGTTATTACTAACTAGAACAGTCATAACGTGATTTGTTCTAGGTAAATAAATGTGTGTTCCCTTTAAACCGACTTCAAAATGGAGGATTTTACCTATTTGTCAGATTCTACCTTGTGTGTGCCTTTGACCTTTTATTCAAAGAGTGCAGGTTCTTCTTAGTCACAAGTGAATATCTAGAAAAGAAAGAAAATACATTTATTTGCGGTAAACATGACGCAAAGAAAAACACACAAATACAAAAAAATAACGAGTTGGGTTGAGTTGGGGCTGATGAAGAGACTTGAATATATAAGATGTATCTATTCATACACAAAATCTCTTAAGGGGTAATTGTATTCATCATAACAAACAACTTTTACTATGGGACCAAACCAGAAATCTCGAAAAAAAAAATCAGCTGTTCCCTACATTTATGTTCGCAGAACTCGTCAAAATGTATGGAACAGCAGATTTTTTTTGCGATTATACGTTTTGTCCTATAGTAACAGTTGTTCATAATAATGAGTACAATGACCCCTTCAGATATTTCGTGTATGAATAGATACACCTTATATAGAGTGAAATTCTTCAATATAGATGATGCAATTCACTGGCATATTTTACAGTCGGATCATTAGATGTATTGACATGTATCGTTCATTGTACTCAACATGTATATACCTAAATTAACCGAAAACAAAGGAAAACATTATTTTTCTTTTTTTTTCAAACATAGTTGTCTTATTTTTATTTACTCAAAAACACACAAATAATTTACATTTCTTATTTCTTTATCCACTTTGTACGAAAATGCAATTTCTGGAACAATCTGGAAAAAAAAAGTCGCATCCGTTATACGTGAATGGTCAGCTTTATTTGCCGCCTAGTACCAATCTGCTAGCAACATTGAAAAAAAAATATGACGATGAAAACAAGGAGGTTGAGGGTATAGCCCGACCATGTTTGGAAGTACGCTCATACAAAGACTCCCGTAATTTCCCCCTGATTTTTAATTTGTCCGAGTTATTGCAAATGGCCGTTTTGTGTACCTAGGTAGTTGTGTTATTTCGCATTTAGCTCATTGGTTTGGTAGATAAGGACTTGTTTGTTTTCATTTCAATAACTGACTTCTTGTTATCAGAGCTAATAATAATATAATTTAGTACATTTTAAGCTATATTTACATAGTTTCATAACAACCTACATTATTAATACGTAACATAACACAGTAGGTAGATGTATACAAGGTATTCGGTACCGATAAAGTTCCTTTTTCATTGAAAAATGTAAACAATCTATTTTAGTAAACTAAAATATGGACATAGAAGCTATTATTAGCTTGTTTACACTCTCCTGCAAGGTACTAAAGAGAAAGTTAAGGGAAATGGGCTCGTTATAACATTAGTTAGCGGTTGGCGATGGCTCAGTAATTTTGCAAGTATTGCACAGTTTCGTCTTGAATTCTTGATACGTCATTGTTATACGTGACCGCGGGCATCGACACGAATGTTGCGTCGGTTTTTCATTGTCTGCATCCCTCTGATGGCTGACCTCTGTGACAAATTAACCTTTCTTTAAAGAAACAAAATTCTAAAATGACCCTCTGACCAACCTTTTGCTTGGCACCTTATAATGATTCTGTTAAAACAATTACTATTACCAGTTTCGTAGTTTAAGTACCTACAGTAAGTTTATCACTCAATACCAATGTGGAAGGCTTTCTCAAACTCAAACTCAAAACATTTATTTCAATTATACCATTTACAGGCACTTTTGAGTTGTCAAAGAGTCGGTCAGTTAGTCAGAAAGTTGAAGCTAGTTGCCCATTCCAAAATGTAGATCTCTATGGAGAAGAACGGGCAAGAAACTCCAAGGACTCTTTTTAAATCAAGATATTACAAAATCCTGGGTACATTATTCTTGTTGCTTCTATATGTTAGAACAATGTAAAAAAAATATTAAGAAACAATTCAAAGTATAAGATTAAAAATAAAAATAAGCCGTAGCAGTTAAGAGATGACCAGTCACAACCGACGTTCATGTTCGATCGGGTTAGCAGAATGGAACTTAGAATGTTTCGGTTGATCGTTGGCGTCAACTACATCGTAACCACAGCTGGGTCGTTGTTCATTAGTAGAATAAGAAAATGCTTGAAAGCCCTGATTGGGCTGAGGTTCAATTGCGATTTCAGAACAATGTGGTTAGTAGAATCGGCCCCCAGGATCAGCAATATACAGCTCAACCATTTTGTAGGGAACCGTAAGTCTAGCATTGCTGTTCCAATACTCGACTAGGCTATTTTACTCTACCAATGTAAACGCGCCGCGGACATTGGCAGCCAGTTAAAAAAAAAAAGCCGCTCCAAAGTGCCAAACAACAACGCTCCGTTCATTCTTAAGGGGGACTACAGGACCTAAATGTAAGTTTTATAATGCCTAAAAGTATATGATCCACTGCACTAAACAAAATCAGAAAAATATATGTTATTCTTCAGGATATTTGCTAATTAGATAGTGTGTTGAAAACATTACACAACTAATTTGATACGATAGAAAAAAATCACGAAAATACCTTTAAAAATTTCTTATAACGATTAAAAACCATACTACTATGCATTAAATCATTCTGATTTTTTGTCAGATTATTCTACAAGCAACATACTAACGTAATAGTGTTTTAATTTTTTAATCCAATCAATAGATTTTTTGTAAATAGATAATTGCTTTGTATTTTGCAATAAATTACCACCGTTGTGTCATCGCGCTTCTCTTTCTTTTCTATGCAGTCCGACAGTGACCGCGCTTTAGCTGTTGTAAGCCTCTTAAGGACTATGACATTATCAAAACAGCGTCATAATTACGTAACACATTATCTAAGACAATCTGAATAATTTTGAAGCCTATTGCGAATCCATTGCTTCATATGTTCGAAAAATTTGTCTACTCAACAACGTAAATAACGCAATGAATGTTGTTAAACTGTCAATATGTAAGCCATTCCTATTGTTAGTGTGTTACGTAATTACACCGCAGGTGTTTTAATTTTAATTCAATAGGGTATATCGTTTACCGTATTCTGACTTGACCTTTTGTTAATTTTATTTATTTATTTATTTACTAACTACTGGTTCGTGGGTCACGGCTACATTTTTTTACACATTTTCACTGTTACTGTTAGCCTGTACCATCCCACAGCTGGGCAAATGTCTCTTCCATGTAGGGTTACCATATGAAAATTGAAAAGTCCTGACAAAAAGCCTGATTTCTATAGAAAAGTCCTGAGATTTTGTCGCAAACGAATTCTCAGGCGACGTCGTTAATTGTAACGACGTCGCATTTTTGTTTCACACGATGTTTTTTTAAATGTTTTGTTTTTTAAAATACTATGTTGATGTTAATTACGTTGATTTATGATTTGTGCTGTGATACTATCCAAAGGAGATTATATTTTTGTTTATATTGATTATATCTTACCAAATAAAAAAAAAAACAAAAAAAAACACGTGTGGCACTCGGGGACTGCCGCGGTAAAGCTATTGCATAGCATTTTTTATCAACTTATGCAATTATAATTATTTATTATTTTTTTATTTATGCAGTATTTTTTTTTTTCTTTGATATTAATTCAAGTACAGTCGTACCATATACATGGGTACACGTTAAGCGAACGCTCGGCCGAGCTACATGGTAGGTGGAGTGGGGGGTGTTAGATTTTATTTTCGTTACGGAATTTCTTGATTCGGTCGCCGCGCTCAAAGCCCGCGATAAAAGCTATGCAATAGCTTAAAAATCTAGATAGAGATAGAGAGAGATATTTTATAAAAAAACATCGCAAAATCCTGAGATTCCCGAGATTTCCCTCAATCCGGCCGCAATCCTGTCAGGAGCCTAAAAATCCTGAGATATGGTAACCCTACTTGAATTCTCAAGCTTGCGATCCAGTGTTTAATTGTTTATGTGTGGAGTAGTCCGCATTTCTCGTTTGTTTTGGCCAGTCCAACCCCTGCAGTCTCGACATTAGACAGCGACAAAAATCGGTTGCTAAGTCGTAGCGTTATCAAATTCCTTTAATAGATTTTCAACTTTATGTAGAATGTATAAGGTTGCAAATCTATTAAACGAATTTCACAACGATACGACTTAATGATCGATTTTTGTCGCTGTCTAATGTCGAGACTGTAGGGCCAGGGCCGGCAGTCTCGACATAGATACCGACAAAAATCGGTCGTTAAGTCCAATCGATGTCAAATTTGTTTAATACATTTTCAACCTTATACTTTAGAAATAAGGTTGAAAATCTATTAAAGAAATTTGACATCGGTTAGACTTAACGACCGATTTTTGTCGCTATCTATGTCGAGACTGCAGGCCCAGCTCGTCCCGCCATCTTTACGGAGTCTGCTGCGACGCCTTCTGGCTATCTGTCTCAGGGCTCTGCGTAGTGGTTATTTTGTTAAATGTATCTGCTACTGTGAAAGTTTGTTCGACTTGGCAAGTAGCCTAGGACATATAGGTAGTTTATTGAACTGGACAGACATTAGGACATAAAATAATAAGGGAGACCTTCTAGAAGAAGCAGTTGTCAAGAACTCTCAAAGAGGGGTTGCTGATTGGCTAGTAATGAAATCCTCATTCTATCGCGCTTGAGTTCGCTACTAGAGGCGCTAGTGTAGTGTAAGGTCTCTAGATGTCAAATGTACTGAACATTTACTGTTTGCGGGATTTTTTTATCAAGAATTTTAACGAATTATTAATTATTGTTGTAATGGTTGTGCCATTCCTGATTAATTATGGCTTAAGATTTTAAGTAAAAAGTTAGGATCTAATTTGGTAGCACTTGAAGGAAGAATACGATTTGTATCCTTCATGTTTGTCAATTTTAGGAACATTATAATCTAAATATTTATTTGAAGTTTTAAAATGTAATAAAATAAACATATCCTACTAATATTATAAATGTGAAAGTTTGTGAGGATGTGAGGATGGATGGGTGGATGGATGGATGTTTGTTACTCTTTCACGCAAAAACTACTGAACGGATTGGGATGGAATTTGGAACACAGATAGTTTATAACCTGGATTAACAGGTAGGATACTTTTTAGCCCGGTAGTACGTTCCCGTGGGATAATTTCCGACACCTACGCGGGCGAAGCCGCGGGCAAAAGCTAGGTAGTTTTATTATGAATTTATGGGTACTCAAACATATCCAAAACATCAAATAAAAGTAATGACAGGACCTTACTCGCCAGTGGCGACAGCTGGTGAGCACAAAAACGATAGGCTCCATTTTTTCCAATTTTGCATAATCCCGATCCAAACGCAACGAATGTTGCCCGACAACAAGACCACACACACAACTTGCTACAGTTCATACAAGGTTATTTAAAATTATTATCAAATTATAACATGTTTGCTGTTTATGCAGTATAGGGTCAATGCAGGTCACGAAATAAATTTACATTCGACCTAATTAATGTTATCAGAAACTGTATATCTTTGTCTTAACAACGTTTCATGCACAAACTGGCTGTCCAAAATATCTTGACAGTTCAAGGTGGCGCCACTTTCTGTGTACAAACGTCAAATTCAGTACATTATAAACTTTGTTCTATTTTTCGCCACCGTTCAAGAAACCCTGAATACAGTTTTATTTTTATGTTATTGACGCCAATGAATTCGACCTATTTTTGCTATTGCTAGTCTTTTATTTGAATTAATAAGCTATTTTCGAGCTATATTGACAATATTAACTATGAGTTTGATGATGTTGATGACCTAATTATCATTTTAGACTCGACGTGTTCTCGTGACGTGTTGCGTCTGTGTGGAAAACTGAGTGTTATGGTGCAATTTGGAAGAGACTATGCCCAGCTGTGTACTTCAATGGACTGGTGGTTGGTGTTTCCAAACTGTCATTGGCACTTTTCATCAGAAAAGACTAGAATGACTTGCCCGAGTCGATAAGGCGTGCTCAATCTTTGTCCACTTTTAAAATTATGGTTAAAAAACACTTCCTCTCTCCTTAAACATCATCATTACATTTAGTTTCCTTGCTCTTGTTTCATGTTTATTGTTGTATATATTATATGTAGATAAGTATATGTTTTATGTATGTATGTATTTGTTGTATATGTAAATGGTACCTGCATTATTGTCTCTCCTTCTCCCTTGAATCCATCCAAAGTTTGTCTGTAAAAGATCGCTTTTAGCGATAAGACCGCCCATTGTGTCACCCTGTGTAAAATGTCTACATTTATATCTGTAATTTTTATGGTGTACATAATAAAGAGTATTCTATTCTATTATATTCTATATGCCAATTGATGGGCTGCAGCGTCCTTTGTCTGTTTTATGTCATAAGCACTATGGCACTTATAAGGCCAGGAATGATTTTTAAGTTCATACATAGACACGACCAACAACCACAGCCGGTTGACAGCTGGGACCAACGTCTGAACATGCTTTCCGAGCAATCTTGGTTTCAGAGGCACGGGGGGGTCTCGACCCATCGACTTATCGACCTCGGCAAGCGTAGCTTATCCTTCGATAGACTCGTGCGACTGTTATTATTTAGCCACGAGCCAACATAGCATACTCAGCCTATAACTTTCCCACTGCTGGGACACAGGCTTCCTTTCTGTGATATTGAGTAGGCCGTAATCCACCACGCGGGCGCAGTGCCTGTAGGTGGATGTCAATCTAAAATAATGATATGAAATAACAAACACGTAGTGTGCAAGCGTTTGTGATCAAAGTCCGTTTTCAAAATCAAAATCAAAATATTTTATTTCACATAAACCAACATGGGCACTTATGAAACGTCAGAAGCTAGGTGCACGGTTCCAATTGGTTGTTTCCTATGGAGAAGAGCCGGCAAGAAACTCCACGGTTACTCTTTTAAAAATAAGGGGCTTTTACAATGTTTCAAATTACAGTGTTGATAATGGGAGGTCAGTGTAGGCCTAACAACAAATAACAGGCACTCAACAAAATTTAAAAAAAAAATATATATATAAAGGTCTATTAATCTACAGTCTACAAGTTAGACCTACAACGTTCTCACATTCACAAAATATAGAAGAATCTATATAAAATAAAAGTCTATTTAAAATAAATGATATGATTCCCATTACAACTGTAACAAATCTGAATTAAAATCCTGTTTACAAAAGCCATAAGTAAAGAGTTGAAATAAGAATTAGAGGTATATAATGTCAAATAATGTGAAAATTATGTCAAAGAAGAAAGTAAAAAAAAAAAAAAAAATTTTTTTTTTTTTAATGAGATATTTTATTGTGTCCTACAGAGGCCTGATGTTCCCACTGCTAGGACACAAGCCTCCTCTCTGTGAGGTGTAGTGGGCCGCAAGCCGAAATCCACCACACGGGTACAGTGCGGGTTGGTAGATGTCACATGTTTTCAAATTTTTGGGTCTAGGACATGTCGGTTTCCTAACGATGGTTTCCTCCACCGTTTTGAGAGCAGTGGTGATGAAATAATTTTTACAAGATGTGGCCGACGAAGCAACACACAGGGTAAAGTGGACAGCTGTGGGGGAACCCTTTGCTCAACAGGGGAGCAATAAAGATTTAAAAAAAAACCCTGGTTTAAAACGAGTGTATCTCTATTGATACAGACGTTTAAACAGGGTACTATTATCTATACTAATAATAAAGCTGAAGAGTTTGTTTGTTTGCTTGAACGCGCTAATCTCAGGTACTGCTGGACCGATTTGAAAAATTATTTCAGTGTTAGATAGCTCATTTATCGAGGAAGGCTATAGGTTATATATCATCATGCTAAGACCAACAGGAACGGAGCACCAATGAACAATGTTTCAAAATCGTGGGTTTTTTCTTCTTTTTGAGAGCTTCCGCTGCGTGCGCTGCGTAAACGGTTAAAGTTTCACAAAAGTCATGTATTACAGAATTGTTCCCCTTTAAAAGTTATAAAAAAAGTCTGCGACAGCTTATGTGTATCTTTTAAGGTTGGCTCACTATAAACTTTTTTATGCTAACCAAGTTTGTTCTAAAATAATGCATTATTTGCGAAGGTGTTTTTATAAACATGATATTAATCCTTATCCAAATAATAGCGTTATTCATCACAAGTATTTCATTTAAAACAAAATTGCCCTTTACATCATTTGATTTCAATGAATATCTTAGGAGATATCGCAGTTTTAAAATAACATCGCAGCTAAATAATGGTGCAAGGCTGGCGGTCATGAGGGAGGAGGGCGGTGGCCCCAGTTATCACTGCGAGATACCAAAAATGACGTTCAGTACCCCAGAAAAAATTGAATCGGTAACCCAGTAAAATTTCTAAGACCTTAAATGTTTTTTTGTCCTAGAATTTATACTGGGTAATCCGGTAAATTTTCTTGGGTTTGCGCATTATGGACCCGCGTTACTGCAGAGCCCCAGTAAAAATTCATGAACTCCCCAGGAATATTTTAAGTAATCTTTTCTCTGTTTACTGATAAAAGCGTGATGTAGCTACCTAAAACAGCTGCTTAACGTACGTATTATTTAAAAATATTTTCACCCTCTACATAAACAAAGTCGCGGGTTAAAGTTATCGTTAGCCCAAAGTAACTATTCCACGCGGACGAAGTCGCGGCCAGAAGCTAGTTAATAATAAAACTGAAGAGTTTGTTTGTTTGTGCGCTAAACTCTGGAACTAACAGTTGGATTTGAAAAATTCTTTTTGCATTTGATAGCCCAATTTTGAAAACGGTTTATAAGTGTTTTACATCACGCTACGAAATTTAGGAGACGAGGAAAAATTAGAAAAAATGCTGAGCGAAAACGAAGTTAGAGCGCGGACGGGTGATGCGATGCGACGCGGTGGGTCGTGGGAACAAGGAATTTTACGCCGACGAAGTCGCTGGCAGAAGCCCTTATAACCAAAGGGTCAATTTAATTGCACCCCTAGTTTGTCCCCTATTAAAACGACGTACTCGGCCCCCTTTCATAGGGGGCGAGTCCCTCATTAAGTACTTATTTATTTTAGTAAAGTTCTACTAACTCATTATTTTTACCCCACATGGTACAGTTGCCAGCACATTAAGTTACCACAAACTGTCAGATTTTCTCAGTCGATTTTGAACTTAACAAAAAACGTTTTAAGGTTAAAAATCGTTTGGAAAAAAATTTACAGTTTTGTGTAGCTTGACCTGCTGGCGATTGTACTTTACGATGTTTTAATTTTAAACTTTGAAAAGCTGTTTGAAAGAACGGGTGCCCCTATAACATAATCATAGGCCATAGGGGTAAATAATTAGAACATGGGTCGGCAAATACAATGGATGGTCATACAATGTCCGTTGTTGAGTTTCTTGCCCGTTCTTCTCCATAGGTACCTACTACGCTTTGGAATGGGCAACTAGCTTCATCTTTCTGACTGATCGACCCCTTGACAATTCAAAAGTGCCTGTAATTGGTTCATTGGAAATAAACGCTTTGAGTTTGAGTTGACAATTTTTCATGTAGTACATACATCCGCTTCAGAAATTCAATTTAAATCACAACTTAATAAAATTCCACTAAAATTGTATTCGTCTACATTTTACCAAATATGGCTGCCGTAAATTACAGGAAAGCCAGCTGATTTTACCTTTTTTAGAACGCATCTTTAAGTGGCCAGAATTTCTTGGCATGCGGCAAAATAAAGAACCAAAATAAATGTACTGAATTTCCGTATACTGCTGTCATTTTCCATAGCCAGCAGCGCCACCCCAAAAAGTTAAGACAAACTGGTTTATTTTGTACATAAACACGACAACAGCTGTAAAACCTGCCAGGATGTGGGTTACCAGCTGATATGTTTTGTTTTTGTTGTGCTCTTCTCTTTCTAACACGTAAGAGTGAAAGAGAAGGATGTACTTCGCGTGGGAGCACCGTCCCGGGTCCCGACAGTTATTTTGATAAAAAGCGGGAGATGGAATGTTGAGCCAGACAAGCCTTGAGCTTCGAGTCTCTGGTTATTATGTTTTTTTTTTTTTGAAACTGTAGGCACAGGAAGATATGATTTTTTATGATTTTGCCTGAATAAGAATGACGTTGTGATTTTAATTTGATAATAAATATAATATTTATCGCGTTACTCATAGGTTTTTTGCCCCGACACATTATAATATGCCCCCTTTTTAATATTTCTATTGCACGACTATTACTTAATAAATAATAATGTAAATAAATGTACAATCGCCAGCAGGTCAAGCTACACGAAACTGTCAAATTTCTCCAAACGATTTTAAACCTTAAAATGTTGGAGATTAAGGTCAAAATCGAATGAGAAAAATTGACAGTTTGTGCTAACTTGATGTGCTGGTGTCTACACATTTATAATAATAAGAAAAAAAAAGGCAGAAAGAAAGGTTTTTTTATATAATGCTTTGATATCTAAAAACTAAAGAGAGAAAAGAATAGAATTTCTATTCTATTCTTTACTCTCTTTAGTTTTTAAACCAAATAAACTTTCTAATGAGAATTTTTATTTAGGCGCCCAATTTTGATGTAGATATGGTCTACACAATCGTACAGGTACCTACATATAAAGTACCTAACTTAAGCGTCGTCATGCACGTAATACCTACCCTGAAGGGGGTGAAGACAGGTGTAGAATACTATTATAAGTTCGAAACCAGTGAAGCAAATTCGATTAAGTAATAAATAGTTACCTACGTGACTAGAACCCTTTTTTTTTGGGTGGGAAATCATCAAATGACCTCTCCCGCTCTGGGCGGAGCGGAAGGGCGTGTCAGACTCTTACTGCCTAAAACCCACCCGTGTTCCTTCAGTTGCCTGTGCGCCAGGGCCACGGTAACTCTTTCGAATAATCCGCGACCTCAGCAGGCATCGGCCCTATCGGACCCTGTCAATGGTGCTGACATCTCTTTGAGGCGCGCGTGGAACAAGACGCGCCGTCGACTCGGGCCTGGTCCTTACCGGACGGCGAGCTGCCCATTGCTCGCCGTCCGCAAGACGTGACTAAAACCCTTAATAAACATTAATTAATAAAATACCTATTTCTTGGAAAAGCCAACTCATTGTTATTTGTTTGTTTTAATTCATAAATTAACGTCACTAACAAAAAGTGTCTCTTATCACGGACTGATGTGGTTATTTCATAAAATGATGATAAATTCTACTTATCTTCTTGATAAGTTCATTGATAAATGATAAATGGTACAGTTTTTTCCGGTGTGACTTGTTTTTTTTCATAGACATAACGTCAGTGAGTCAGTTTTACTTCGTTTTTTTTTGGTGAAATTCGCCTTCGTCATGTGATTTTTTCAGTTTTCTTGTAACTGAAGTTGGAAAACGAAGTCCTGCACCCTAATTACGTAACACACTATCTATCACAATCTGAATCATTTTGAGGCCTATTGCTAATCCATTGCTACATGTGTTCAAAAAATTTGACGGCTCAACAACGTAAATAACGCAATGAATGTTGTTGAACTGTCAAAATGAAACCCATTCCTATTGTTAGTGTGTTACGTAATTACCCCGCTGATTACTGCTAAGGTTTAACTAGATGAACTTGAAAAAGGCGGGAATATGTCAATATGCTAATATACGAACGCATACAACCCAAATCTCTTCAAAGTGAGAGTGAACAGGCTTCTTCTGGTTAAGCTCACGCCATCGTCGACTTTGTCACTGTCATCTCTGACCTAGACTAGAGTCAAGAGCAAACCTATCTCAAATAAAAAATAAAAATAAAATATGCTGCCCTACGAATAATAAAAGATTTTATATATGATAATAACTTTTATTATTCGTAGATGCTGCTATACTCCACTGCATATTTATTACGACGGACAGGGTTGTTAACTAAGCTGTGAATTTTCTCACCTTATGGAAACGTCAGGGTAGCCCGCTAAATTATAATTTTCTTCTTCTTCTTTTTCTTCTTTAATATAATCATTAAAATCATCAATACAACCCTCTTAAGTTTTCAAAGAAAAGACGTATTAAAAAAAAAAAAAACATAAAATAAAATAGTATCACGATTACTTAAAAATCGTAAAAAGGAACTCAAAATAATTTTATCCGTCGCATAATTATTAAAATATTGAGCGTAAACTATCATATTTTATGTAATAATAATAAAGGGAATTTAATCAACTAAAGAAATACCTAAAAATTATGCCACTGAGCCGTGCATTTATTTTTTAATTTAATTAAAACTGCAAAATTTGGTGGTCATTCGATTCAACTAACATCAAACATCGCTGTTTTGAACCTAATTTGTTGCCGCGATGCGCTATTGTCAATTACCCAAAAATTTGCTTCTTATCACGCCATATTGTCAAGATTTGATGACGACACTGGCAGGTGAATTAACTAGAACTATACAATGATAAGAATTTTGATAAAATATCTTGTTTTCCGCATTATGTAAACAACGCTATCAATATATATACACAAACAAAGCTTGTATGCTTGTTATTATTATAATGATATCATGAATTATCCAAGGCTACAAATCTGCTTTTATTCAGAAAACGGCCAAATGCGAGTCTGACTCGCACACGACGAATTCCGTATCAGCGTACAATATCTAACACACGGACTAGAAAAAAAGGAGGGACTCCGCGCCACGCGTGTCGAAAGTGAAGCACTATAAGTATGCCGGACCGTTTGTACAAACATGCTTCACGTACACATTTACATCATAAGGTGCCATACCGCGGCACTACGGCGACATTGTAGGTACTGTTTACGTCAAGTAATAAAATAAAATAATGCCTTCTTGTGTTGTGAAATGGTGTAAAAATAATTCTACATCCCAGAAAAAGTGTGAAGGAATAACATATCACAAGTAAGACACTTGTTTACACACACACACACACACACACATAGATCGGTACGGTGCTTCAGTTTCGATTTTCGTGGCGCGGAGTCCTTCTTTTTTTTCTAGTCCGTGATGTAACACTACATATTTTTAAACGCGTTTCATGTATGTGGACCCCCTTAAACTTTTAACTTTTTTTTTTGTGATTGGCTTCTCGCAGGTCAACCTAGGAGGTTGTCGGCTGCTTAACCGGACATGCCTGTGATTGCCCTAATAAAATAAGGCCCCTAGCCAGGGCTTAAAAGAATTACAAACTAGGCGACAACACGCTAAGGGCACCCCCTGCTGGGTACGAGCCTCTGCTTAGGACGTCGCTGGGAGAAAGCAACAAGGGACAGGCTGGATCGGAATATTTATTATTATTTGTTATAGCGGCAATAGAAATACTAAATCTGTGAAAATTTCAAGTGTCTTCCTATTACGTTTCAAAAGATATCGTCCTTTGACAGACGGACGCATAGACGAACAGGAGAGCCTTAGTAATAGGGTCTCGTTGGCAGCCTTTGGGTGCGGAACCCTAAAAATACTAGTTATTTATTTTGACAGCTCTTTGACATCTTTTGAACTTTGTATTTTGAGTGATGTAGAAGCATTTGGAATTAAATGAATGAGCGTGAACAAGATGGTTCGAGGATATAGGCTAACCGTTAAGACCCCACACTTTATTTCACAATCCAAAGGATTTTGTAAGAAATTCCTAAACCAATGCTCCATAAGTTTGAAAAATTCGTCTGCTCAACAACATAAATAACGCAATGAATGTTGTTGAACTGTCAAACTGAAAGACATTGCAATTGTGAGTGTATTACACGATTACCCCTCTAAATCACTGATTTATGATTGATTTGGGACAAGAAAAATGTGTAGAATAACTTTTTTACAGAAAAAAAAACACTACAAAGTGAAAAAAAAAAAACAGAAGTCGGTGTCTTTGGTTTTGTATTTTAGTTTTTTGCCACCGACTTCCGAAATTACTTTTTTTTCACTTTGTAGTGTTTTTTTTTTTGTGAAGTCAGTTGATTTTTTTTAACCGACTTAAAAAAGGAGGAGGTTCTCAATTCGTATGTTTTTTTTTGTTTTGTAAAAAGTTTTCATTTTTACTTTTTAGTTGCGATACCTACTCCACACAAATTCGTATACCACTACTTGCTATGTAAATAACAGTGACAGGATATTATACATATAACATCATCAATAATATACAGTCAGTAGAAAGAATACGTATTATTGAAGCTAACTGAAAAACTACCGAAGCAAAGTTAATAAAATTTATATGGAACCACCCCTGAGGCCTACCCTATCTATTAAAAAAAATATTTTCAAAATCGATCCACAATTGTCGGAGATATCGCGTATAAACAAACATACACAAAAATAAAAATACATGCAGACGAATTGAAAACCTCCCCCTTTTTGGAGTCGTTAAAAATAATGATTTAAGTCTTCGACATACAATTTACAAATTACTAGCTTATGCCCGCGGCATCGATTCTGTGGCCGCCGAAAATTATCCCAAGGGAACGGACTACCGGGATAAAACTTGGTGACGTAAAACTGGTGGATGCCAAGCTTTATTGCCGCAAGGTTGCCTGCTTGTCGGTCTTCTACAGATTGTATTTCGGTGAATGTGCCCAAGAACTCCACGACCTCATTCCAGCGGCCCCCGTCTTCTACCATCGGACATCTAGACGCACTGGAAGTTACCACCCCTACCTAGTTGCTATTCCACCAATTCACAATAAGCTTTTCCAAATATCTTTATAGTGCGCTCAGCAAAAGAGTGGAACTCTTTACCTGCGTCTGTGTTTCCGAACGCATACAACCCAAATCTCTTCAAAGTGAGAGTGAACAGGCTTCTTCTGGGTAAGCTCACACCATCGTCGACTTTGTCTCTGTCATCTCTGACCTAGATTAGAGTCAAGAACAAACCCATCTAAAATAAAAAAAATAAACTGTCAAAAACTTACCCTTTGTCCTAACCCGGGTCCACCAAACCAAATCCGGCATGCCAAATTTCATCGGGTTAATTAAGGCGTGAAAAGGAAACAGACAGAAATACCGTCTCATAGTTACTTTCCGTCTATGGTCGCACAAGCGCTACATTGCTGAGCATGAGGCCCTGGATTTGATTCCCGGGTCAGGCAAAGTGTTATTGAAGTTTTCCATCTGGAACTTGTCAGTAGCAGCCCGGAGTCTAGATTTGAGCCCGGTTGATGGCAATAAGCTGGCCCCTTTATTACATGAGACTTAAACATTGTGGACGTACAGTCGAAAGCACAAACTATCAGATTTTCTCATTCAATTTTGAACTTAACCGCCAACAAATCGTTCGAAAAATTTGACAGTTTCATGTAGCTTGATCTGCTGGTGACTGTACTATAGGAACACCTCGAATCTGCCTAACCCCTTGTGGAATACAGGCGTGAAGATATGTTCGTATTCGTTGCTGTCGACTACCTTGGTCTTAATTTTGATTCCCCTCAGGTAAAGTATTTTTCCTGGTAACACACTATTTATCACTATCTGAATCATTTTGAAGCCTATTGCTAATCCATTGCTTCATATGTTCGAAAATTTTGTCTGCTCAGCAAAGTAAATAACGCTATAAATGTTGTTGAACTGTCAAAATGAAACGGCAATAGGCCCGTTCCCTATTAAAATTTTACCGGCAAAATTTGGCAGTCCTAATTACTTTCATACAAGAATACTCCTATACAGGGTCAAATTAAATTAGCTACCGAAACTCCGCAGACGTGATGGGTATCGATATTTAAACGTGATAAAACAAAAAATAAATTAATTTCTCGGGTTTTTTTTTGTTGGGTCATCGACCGCAGTTAGTGTACATTTACTTAAAATATCTGTTTTTTTTAAAGCAAAGTTTTCCACGAAATTCACTACAACAAAACGGATGAATGGCGCCAAAACCCAGCACATCACCGCGCATGCGCTAAAGCGGGCGCTGCAACAGAAAAGTAAAAATTGGAATCAAAACTTTTTTGTAACGCTATAAAAATGGCGCGTCCCGCTTATGCGTTCGTTTAGAAAAAATATATTGATGAAAACTCCTTGGTTACATTAGCTTCATTTTTGCCCTGTATCGTATTGGTAAAAAGATTGTTTACTAACATTATTTTGTTAGAGAAAAAGTGTTACAATACGATATTATTTTTAAATTTCGGTATTCTGTTTAAAAAGTATGTCAATAAAAACACGTTTTGAAGTTTATAATTCGAATTTTACGATATTATTGTGATAGTAGATAAAAGCTAATTTAACGACCTTTTAATCTAGCGAATATTATTGGTGCCTACAGCTTACCTACTAATGATTTACAGGTACTGCGTCGTATGTTTATGTGTGATAAATGATAATAAATGGTCTTTACCTATTAAAAATCGGTTTCTAAGAATCGTTTTCATTATTTCATCATTATCGATTGGTAAAGTTGTTTATGTAGGTTTGTTTACTTCAGTTTCTGATAATAATAGCTAAAGAATTTGGCTTCGCTAACGTTAACGCCAACTGTGTGTGTGACGCACGCGCCATAACAATACTATCTTTAGTGAAACATGATTATACTATTATAATAATAATCAGCCCGTATTGTCTCCCTGCAGGGCAAAGGCCTCCTTTTCCTTTTTCCACCAAACTCAATACTGAGGCAATAAAGACCATTCCCTCCTATAAGCGTACTATTACGCATGATAGTTATTTATTTGCTGGAACTTCCTAATAAAAAAGTGAGTTTTCGTATGTACAATTTTCTCCAAAGAATTTGATAATCTTTTGTGAGGGTTTTGGAGGAGAATTTCTGAACGAAAAAACGCAGTTCAATGACCTTTGTTGTCATACTGTCGAACTGTCAATCACAAAAATGTTAAACGTCAGTCTGACAGAAATTTTTCCAACAGTGGTTGTCGTAAGAAAAATATTTACGAAATTAGCGAAATGCGAAGGGAATTCATATTAGTTTTGTTGGGAATTATATGCATATCAACACTGTCGTCTTTGCTATCCGGATATGTACAAATAGAAACAGATAAAATACTCTTAGACACCGTAGTAGGCGCAGTCGGTGCTGGTAACTTTTCATATTGGCAATTAGGACATACCGGGCCCCTTCTGGTAGAACTTACGTCTTTATCCGGTGATGCTGACCTTTACGTGTCTGATACTGTGAGGTATGTTAACCAAGATAGTAATTTTCATGTGTTTTCTTTCCTTTTTCTGTGATCGGCTTTTCCAGTCAAAAATATGTTGTTTTTGTAATATGTGGCTTAAATTCACAGTTTTTTTGTTAGGCAGCCCTTTTTAACACTTAAACCAACACCAGTACGTAGAAGGTATTATATATATGACCTGTTTGAAGGACATCACCAATATGATTAGTGTATATGGTTTTAACACAGAACCGGGTCGATGTGGCGACGCTTGGGGGATGCCTATGTCCAGCAGTGGACGTCTTTTAGCTGTAATGATGATAATGATGTCCTTCTAGGATCTAGGACTTATCCTTACAGCCTTTTGACAGAAATTTTCCATATAAATCTATACTAATAATAAAGCTGAAGAATTTTTTTGGTTGAACGCGCTAATCTCAGGAATTGCTAGTACCTTATATTCCTGCCTTAAAAACCTTAAAAAACCAACCTTATAAACCTTTAAAATATGATGCTTTCAGACCTAGTTACGAAACAGATAAGAACAACTTTAGTTCTGTGACATGCGGTCCTGATATGGTCAACATACCCTCTGAATTTCCCAGGCCTATTGGTGAGTTGAAAGAAAAAAATTGTTTTAAAGGCACAATCTAAGCATAACATTCACTATAGTAAATAGCTGTGGGAAATGTTAGTATGAATGAGCCCAGCCTAACTCTTAATTTTATATTATACTATTTGTAGCCCACTACTGTGTCTGTGATCAAGGATGGAAAGTAGCCTATGTCCTTACCCAGCACCCTAATTGCGTAACACACTATCACAATCTGAATCATTATGAAGCCTATTGCTAATCCATTGCTTCATATGTTCACAAAATTTGTCCACTCAACAACGTAAATAACGCAATGAATGTTGTTGAACTGTCAAAATGAAACCCATTCCTAGTGTTAGTGTGTTATGTAACTACCCCGCTGGTCATGGTCTATCTGTGGGCCAAATTTCATCCAAATCTGTTCCGCCATTTGAGCGTGCAAACAAACTCACATTAGTTTGGATAATACGTAATGATGTCAGTATTTTTATTTGTACATGGGAGGATACTTTATTAATTCTGTTTTTTTATATTAAGTTATAACATAACATCATACTTGTATTCCCTAACGGGTAAGGCAGAATTGCACGTATAAAATGATGTATAATAATGTTATACAGGGTGGTAGGGACATTGATGTGCAAACTGAAACCGTAAATTAAGCACATGATTCCAGATGCCGTAGGGCCCGTTGTTTGATACATAGTTAAACATGACCAATACTCAATTTAACAATTAGTCACTTGACAATAGTCAATAGCTGTCAAAGTTTAACTACTCTGTCTGCGCATGGTTAACTTTTATCGCAAATTGACAATTTTTGTAACTGTAGTTAGCTTAAACCATTTGTCAAACATCATACTTCTGTAATTTTTAACAAATTGTTAGTTTAACTAACGCATTTGAACTATTAGTATGTTTGACTACTGATCAAACAACGGACCCTTAGTGTAGAAATTTTACAAAGGTTATTAAAAAAAAAAACTGCTGTTTCATAGAAAAGTGTAATACCTACCTGATCAAAATTTATGGTAGAACTTTTTTTTTAAATTACCGGCGAAAAATTTCACCCCCTGCACTGAAACTTTTCGCCAGTTATCTAAAAAAAAATAAAAAAATCTCAGCATAAATTTGATTGATCTAGAATCATGTGCTGAATTCATGGTTCCAGTATGCGCGTCGATGCCCCTGCTACCATGTATATGGCCTCCCGTACTTTTGTACTATTACAGATTTGATCAGTAAGTCAGAAATTTGAAGCTAGATGAATGCCACTAAACCCAGGTTTCCTCACACATCTTCCAGGTATTGGAGTCTTCGGTCATTGGTCCCACTACCTCTCGGAGTACAGCATCCAAGTATTCCTGGACACTTCAGCAGTGCTCAGCGAAGAACAGGTGCTGGCTATTGAGAGGGCTCACCGAGGCCTTGGGGAGAAATATGGAGGTAAATAATGTAACCAATATATTGAAGCAGTATTTTTTTAATCCGTTTAGTTTTTTACCCGTTTGTCTCCATAGGAACCTACAATGGTTTGGAATGGGCAACTAGCTTCATCTTTCTGACTGAACAACTCCTTGAAAATTCATAAATGCCTGTTTAATGGGGACTATCGTTTTTGTGCTCACCAGTTGGCGCCACTGTCGAGTAAGGTCCTGTTGCAGTACTTTTATTTGATTTTGGATATGTTTGAGTACCCTTATATTCATATTATGTTTATTTTATTACATTTTAAAACTTCTAATGAATATTTATATTATAATGTTCCTAAAATTGGCAAGCATGAAGCAGACAAATCTTATTCTTCCTTCAAATGCTACCGAAATAGATCCTAACTTTTTACGTAAAATCTTAAGCCATAATTAATCAAGAATGGCACAACCATTACAGCTATTATGAATCATTCGTTAAAATCTGGGATAAAAAATCCCGCAAACAGTGAACGTTCAGTACATATTTTGACATCTAGAGACCTTACTCTACACTAGCGCCTCTAGCGGCGAACTCAAGCGCGATGGCCCTTATTGAAAGAAATGCTTTGAGTTTGGTAGCATCATCACCATCATTCTCCTGCCCATACATGGGCACCGTTAATCAAATAGTTAACTTCGTTAATCCGTTAATAAAAAAGTTAACTTCTTTAAACGTAAAAGCGTTACCTTTCGGAAGATTTAACGGAAGTTAACGTTAATCGTGAACTTGTGATAGAAATTGCATTTTATATCAAATCAAATCAAAATATATTATTTCACATAAACCTACGTGGCCATTTATGAAACGTCAGAAGCTATATGTTGTAGACTTAGCGATTTACTTATAAATAAAATTTGGTTCGGGCTATGGAATTTTAGGTATGACATGAAAAATTAATAAAAGAAGGGTGTATCATTAATTCATTAGAGTTTGTAATAATATTTATTTAGAGATTGTCAGAACGTGTTTTTCACGGCGCAGCGCGGTCCACGCGGTGTACTTTTGGCAAATAGTAGGTAAAGTCCGCGAGGTCTAAGCTGAGCTTTACATTTGTGTGAGGTGAGCGGCGGAGTTGCGTCGCGCGCGGGACGCACCGCGCCTCAGGCCGATTGCCAAAAAGCAGTATAAACCGGTTTAAACCAAGCAAAGGACGCGTCGCGCTCTAGGCCGACGTCACACCTACACTATCTCTATGTGCACTCACACAAATGCAAAGCTCAGTTTAGACCTCGCGGACTGTACTTAATTAATGATTAACGGACTTATGGAAAGTTTATTAAGTTAGTTTAGTTTCTGAAGTTGTTTTTTTTTAATAGTAGTCAAATACACATTTACAGAACACATATGAACACCCTGATTCCTTTGATCCTTCAACTTTCCGTGTTACACTTAGTATAAAAAAAATCTCCTATCTGCCTAGAATTGGACAAGCGTAAAGAGAAGCCGGCGACGCGCAAGACTGACGAGGAGCCAAAGCCACGCTTCCTGAAGCTGCTCAGCATTCTCGATATGATCTTCGAAATGTTCGTTTTATAGGTAAGTTGCTTGATGTAAGTCGTACAGCCCGATTCAATGCTTGTGGCGGCTCTGAAGTGCACTACTCGCTGCTCAGTACCCAATGCTGGCATTAGGGTAGGGCATGGCTGGGCGCCCGCCCAGGGTGCCAGTGGTGGAGGGACGCCGAAAGGGCTGTGACTAGGCTCCCCTTCGCCTCTGGCGCCTGCAGAGTACTTTTGTTTTATTTCGTTTGGAGTTAGAAAACCAGGAAAATTTGTTGAGATTTTTTCGCTAGTTCTTGCATCCGACATTCTCTCATTTCTCAAACTCTTTCTGCGTTCATGTTCGGGGTCACCAGTATAGAGGTATGAGGAACAGGGTGTAAAGTTCACTCATACTCTATGGAAAAGGGAGGATCCTCCGACCAGACGGGTGTTGTGTCTGGTGGGCAACTGCGCGACGATTGATGTCGGGATGTTGTATATATGCTAGTTGCGCGGTAAACTCTGCTTGCGCGATGCAGGATTTTGCGTGACGTCAGTGTGACGTGTAGCTCGCATGTGGCGATGTAGATACCGCTACAAGCCGACAGTGAAATCTCAAACCTTTCTGCATAAGCTGACAAATTAACTCCTATTTCTTTATGAATGGACAAATGGAAAATGGAATGCTGCGCTATAGAGTTACTTGACTATAATACTATTCTAGCATGTGTGTATCGAGTCCCAAAGGTAACCAATTTAAATGTATGTATGGATAAATTGCGAATTCTCCTACAACAGTTAACAAAGAAATACCATTATAATGTTGTAATTGCAGGCGATTTTAATATTGACATTTTAAAAAAGAACGTGCAAATAATTGAATTTGAGTGCCTTTTCCTCAACTACAATTTTAAATTAGCAGTGAATCAACCTACACGCCTGAAAAGTAAAACTTGTATTGATAATATTGCTCACAACTTACGCAAACCATGTAAGGTCGAAGTACTAGAATTGGCTCTTTCAGACCACACGGCACAATTTTTGACGTTCCCAATTCACAAAAAATGTAACATTAAATATTGGAAAATAATAAGACGTGACTATTGCAATGAAAATATGACAAAATTTAAAAACTACTTAAAACATCTACCATTTCATGACATTTATAACACCAATGATTCTAATGTAGCATATCAATCCTTTCTTGACATATTTTCATTATTTTATAAATTATGTTTTCCAGAAAAGAATGTTAGAATAGACACAATCAGAAAACCAACATGGGTGTCTCGGGGTATTAAACTCTGTAGTAGAAAGAAAAGACAACTTTTATGGCAGTATAGACTGACACCAAATGAGGTGAATAAACAAAAGCTAACTTGTTATTCTAGGCTATTTAAAAAAATTGTAAAGCTCACACAAAAGGCGCAAAATAACTATACGATAAATACCTCAGATAATAAAGCAATAACTACTTGGAAAATAATAAATGACTCAAAATGTAACGTTCCCAAAAACTATATTGACAAAATTCAAGTAAATAATGACATTATCAATGACCCAAAAGATATTGCAGATGCTTTTAATAATTATTTTGTTGACAAAATTAATCCTATAATGAGACCTGGAAAAAACGCCACATCTTTAATTACGAAAAGTAAAGATTCTTTTTTTCTGTCCCCATGCTCGCTAATGGATGTAATTAAAATTATAAAAGGTTTAAAAAACACAAATAGTGTAGGATACGATGGCCTGTCAACAAAAGTTTTAAAAGCAGTAGCGGAAGAAATATCAATGCATCTAAGCCATATAATTAATCTTTGTATTGAGACAGGTGTCTTTCCGGACGCACTAAAAATATCTATTATCAAACCACTGTTCAAAAAGGAAAATAAAGAACTAATGCAATTTTATAGACCAATATCTCTTATCAGCATAATCTCGAAAATATTGGAAAAATATTTATATAAAAAATTGTATATTTATTTGGAAAAAGAAAATATTTTGGCGAATGAACAGAAGGGATTTAGAAACGGTAAAACAATAGATCAGGCAATATATGATTTTTTACACAATGTCATGCCAAAAGTCGATGCGAACATACCGGTATGTACGATATTCTGCGACATGACGCAGGCTTTCGATCACGTCCGTCATGACATACTTATTGATAAGTTAGAAGCATATGGCATTAGAGGTAACGTCTCAAACCTCATTCGGTCTTATTTAAGTAACAGAAGACAATTCACAGATATCTCAGCAATAAATAAAAGCAATAAACAGGAAATTATATATAGGTCAAAAGAACGTGCAGTTAAATTTGGCGTACCGCAAGGTAATGTCGTTGGGCCACTATTTTTTATACTATATATTAATGACCTACCCAAAAGTATTCCCCACCCCATGACACTGTTCGCCGATGACAGTACCATTACAATCCCATGCGAAAATATAGACAAATACGAAATTGATATTAACAATACTTTGGAATCAATGATAAAATGGTTGGAAAACAATAACCTGAAAATAAATTTAGAGAAAACTAATATTATGCATTTTGCACAAAGGTCAACCATTCCGAATGTGAGAGTACATTACTGTAATAACCTTGTAGATAGAGTTGACACAGCAAAATTTCTAGGAGTTACTATAGACAGCAAATTAGATTGGAAAGCGCATACGGAAGCCTTATGCAAAAAAATTAGTAGATCCGCTTATGCATTATATAAACTAGCGCCGATGTTAAATAATGATGCTCTGCTAACTGCTTGTCATGGTCTAGTGTCATGTAACTTAAGATATGGAATTATATTTTGGGGAAACTCAACAAATAAAGAAGTCATTTTTAAAACGCAAAAGAGATGCCTTAGAGCTATGTTTAGACTACAGGTTACTGAGAGCTGCAAACCGTTATTTAAAAAGTATAAAATATTAACACTTCCATCAATGTACATTTTGGAGACCATTATGTTTGCCAAATCGAACTCGCACTTATTCCCTTTAGTGTCAGAGAAGTTTGTTCGAAATAGACGTGACAATAGCAAGCTTTGTATCCCTCAATCCAAGACGGCTTTATTGCGCAAAAGCATATTCTGTATGGCACCAATTCTCTATAATACGTTGCCAAAACATTGGAGGGAATATACTACCAAACAATTGCGAAATAGACTAAAAAGCCTTTTGTTAGAAAAAGTGTATTACAGAATTGATGAGTTTTTAAATGATAAGTTAATTTGATTTGTATGACATTTAATCTGCACGTTTAATTTTTATGTTTATTCTATTGTATTCTGTTTTTTTTTTAATATTGACATCTCTAAGACCACTATATTTTGAATTGAATTATTAATTGACACTTGTATAACTTAATGTACTATACCTCTAAATTTGTACGCCGTAAAGGCAAAACATGACTGTGACATAATTTATTGTAACATCTTGCATGCCTTGTGTGTGTATACTCGTGTTTTGGACAAATAAATGACTTACTTACTTACTAAGAAAACCTAGGCGGAGTGCTGAAATTTTTCGCCCCTCCCTACTCTCCAAGAGCGGAGAGGGACGCCGCCGAAATTTCGCTCAGGGCCCCTGTAATGTTGAAACCAGCACTGGCAGTACCTCGCCCCTCACCCCCGCTGACACGTGAAATTGTTACTGCGCAGCGACTCGCCTCATGTTCCGAGCAGACATAAAGTTTACATCGGGCTGTACGTAGGGTTGCCAACCATACTCTATAATAAATATACTTTATACTTTTGCATAAAAATAAATTATCCGAAAATACTTTATTTCTAAAACAATAATGCGTAAACAGTAATGCGTAAAACAAAACACTTGTGGGTAATTTAATTACTGAACTATTTGTCGTTTATACTGATGAGTCAAAAAAGAAAATCTATCAATATTGATAAACGAGTTTTCAGAGAAAAATACTGTTGACAAATGGCAATATCTCATACCCAGCTTACCGAATTAAAAAATAAAACATTTTTAATTTACGCTCTTCCCGCCACGTCACATTTCACTGAGAGTTTTTTTCGGTAACGATTCTGAAGTGACAAGAAGAGAAAAACAGATCGTCCATAAAAACGATTAATTCATTTATTTAAATCTAAATTTTGGTTAAAACAACAAAAAATTGTTACCATTTGCTTAAAGCACCCAAAATTTTGAAAAAAAAAAATTTTTTTTTCTAATTCAGTAAATTTGATACTTACGTTATTTTTCTCAAAAAAAGTTGGCAACCTTAGCTGTACGTGACTTTATCGTTGATCTAGGGTTGCAAGTGCTACAGCTGAACAAGGGGTCCTGTGTTCGATTCCTACAGTTGTGGACATAATTAGAAACGACTGATAACAAAGTCACTTTTGGATAAACAAGTTGTTTATTTTTTGTATCAACTTACAGATAACAACTTTAAACCTTTTTATTACTAGTGCTAAAGTAAATATTGTTTGTATTATTGTTATTTTTTAATTAGTTAGTTAAGATACTATAATTTTATATACCTACCCTTTTACATTTATTTACCAATAAGATTAATATGATATTTATTTAATCAATTAATGTTACCTACGATCGCCTGAAACACAGGATTACCTAGTTCGGCACAAATTATGGTTGAATTTGACATACATTGAAGAAAAACTGTATTTAACGTTATACCTTATACAGGGTGTTTGGCAGAACGTTGAACATACGAAAATGGTGGATAGGTGGGGTCGTCTGCTACTTACTCAGCCCTAATTTATTGGCCCTGGCAATTTTTTTTTAAAATTCAATCTGAAATTAAGATTTAAGTATTTTTACATCTTTCTGTAAGTTTGAGGACTCATAACTTTTTTTCTAGCTAGCATCTAAATAAAGCAATAATTTTAGAAGAATCTTCCAACATTAAAGACTAAAATAAAAATATTGCCTGTTTTACCCATTTTTATTAATAAAAATTACATTTTAAACTTAAGAAAGTGGTGAAACTAGAAGAAAGCAACAATTTTTTTTTTGTGTTCTGGGGCCAGGGCCAAATAAATTTGGGCTGAGTAAGTAGCAGATGACCCCACCTATCCCCCATTTTCGTATGTTCAACGTTCTGCCAAACACCCTGTATTTATGAATATAACTTATATTTTTAATTTTATTGAAAATTACAGGAGGCATGCGAAAGACACTTGTGCATTAAAGTGGTGTAGGTTTGGCGCACACAGAGGCGAAATATAAAGTTAAAAGTTATTATCAGTACATTGATAAGAAAATAACAGCAACTTGTTTATCGAAAAGTGACTTCGGTATCAGTCGTTCCTAATTAGAAACCCTAATCCTAATTATTGTTAAATAACCGTAGGTCGGGCAAAGTGTTATTGGGTTTTTCCATCTCGAATTTCTCAGTAGCAGCCCGGACTCTGATATTGTGCCCACCATTTTTTTTTTTTAAATAAATTTTTGCTCCACACTAGGAATTTCTCCTGTATTGTGGGTGCGTTTACAAACATTTAAACTCACATACACAAACAGCCAGACTCGGAACAAACTTGTAGGTCATACAAATATTTGTTCCGTGCGGGAATCGAACCCGCGACACGCAGCGCAGCAGTCAATCGCTTAACCACTGCGCCAACCGTGTCATCATTGTCATCATCATCAGCCTATATTCGTCCACTGCTGGACGTAGGCCTCTCCTAGTGAACGCCACTGAGCCCGATCTTCGGCTCTCCTCATCCAGTCTCTGCCAGCCGCCTTTCGCAAGTCGTCCCTCCACCTGACCAGCGGGCGTCCCACACTACGTTTGCCTAAACGCGGTCTCCACTCTAGAACTAGTTTTCCCCAACGATTGTCGGTTCTGCAAGAGATGTGACCAGCCCATTGCCACTTCAGCTTGCTTAGTTTTTGGGCTATGTCGGTTACCTTGGTTCTCTGGCGGAGAACTGAGTCTGAGCTGAGCTGCACGATTACTGAAAAATGCGTGCACTGACTGGACAGGTCTACTCAATCTGTGTGGTTTTTCCTCAAAAGACCATTTCAGACACAAATCTACATGGCCTTCACATGATCTGACCAAGATTATGTCTGGACTTTAAAAGAGACTGTGACCTCTGAGTTAGTTTCGGCCTTTCTTCTCAGAGTAGTCAAATAGGAAACGCCGACCTCATCTAGTTTTTAAAATATGATTGACGTGTAAAAGTGTTTGTTCAAACCTACTTACAGAAATAAAATAATTTATCATTTAACCACGTTTCGGATTTTATCCTTCAGAGAGACTCCAAGCATAGCCCTCTCCATAGCTCGCTGAGCGACCGGGCTTTTGTGCTCGGTTGATGGCAACAGGCTCGCCCCCTATTACATGGGACTTTAACATGACTGGCGAAATGTGGGTGTACTATAGGTACACCTCTGTCTAACCCTTCCGGGAAACAACGCGTGATGTTATGTAGATGGCGCCGGTATTTCCTAGCTCAAGGCTCGGCAACCTTTTGAGTCGGAAGAGACAAAAATTACAATTTACAAACGTTTCAAAGTTTTCAAAGAGCCACAATTTTTTTTCATGCCAACAATAAATAGTACTTGCATAAATAAAGATTTTTGATTAAAAAAACTAATCTGTTTATTCATATATAAGTAGTGTTTTTTCACAACTATTTAGATAATATATATATGGTATAAAAATAATTAATATTTGCGTATGGAACTAAAGAGCCGCAGCTTCACATCCAAAGAGCCGCATGTGGCTCGCGAGCCGCAGGTTGCCGGCCCCTGTCCTAGCTGACTGATCCCTGAGAAGAAATGCCGAAACAAACTCAGAGGTCATGGTCTCTTTTAAAGTCCAAACATTATATTTTTAGGATAATATGTGAGTCTAACGATGCAGGACCATGTTTGGAAGGGCCTTTTGAGGAAAGAACCATTGCAGCTTTGTGTTGACCTGTCCCAAGACGGCATGCATCCATCAGTCATCGTGTAGCTCGACCCTATTCAGTGCTGGTTTTAACATTACAATATTAATAGATTTTCTTTTTTGACTCATCAGTATAAACGACAAATAGTTCAGTAATTAAATTACCCACATAAGTGTTTTGTTTTACGCATTACAATAAAGATTAGAAATAATGTATTTTCGGATAATTTATTTTTATGCAATAAGTAGTAAAAAGTAAAGTATATTTATTGAAAATAAAGTAGAATACGTTATTATAGAGTATGGTTAGCAACACTACGTACAGCCCGATGTAAACTTTATGTCGGCTCGGAACATGAGGCGAGTCGCTGCACAGTAACAATTTCTCGTGTCAGCGGGGGTGAGGGGCGAGGTACTGCCATTGTCGGCTTCAACATTACAGGGGCCTTGAGCGAAATTTCGGCGGCGTCCCTCTCCCCTCTTGGAGAGTAGAGGGGCGAAAAATTTCAGCACTCCGCCTAGGTTTTCTTATGTCCATTCATAAAGAAATAGGAGTTACTTTGTCGGCTTATGCATAAAAGTTTGAGAATTCAGAGAATGTCGGATGCAAGAGCTAGCGAAGAGATCTCAACAATTATTTTGGTTTTCTAACTCCAAACGAATTATAACAAAAGTACTCTGTAGGCGCCAGAGGTGAAGGGGCGCCTAGTCACAGCCCCTTCACCTCTACCACCCTGGGCGATCGCCCAGCCGCGCCCTACCCTAACGCCAGCACTGATCCTATTTTAGGGAGCTCAACGACCCGTCAAATGACGCTACCAGATCTGCAGGACATTTGCGTAGACAATATACAAATTACTCAAAACTGCCAGACGGGTTATAAAGTCATGTATTCAATCTAGCCTGCATGGTAATTAATTAGGTATCGTCAAACGGGGTGAATCGGAAAGAAACTTTAAAAAATAATCTAGTTTGTTGCTAAAAAGGACTCAAATGTGATTACTGTATTTTAATTAACGATTAATTGCCCTTCTTGGCAACAAACTATATTATTTCAATGTTAAAATCCCTTTTAAAGTTTCGTTCCTATTCACCCCTGCATTTCTATTCACTCCGTTTGACGGTATTAGTTATTTACGTAAATATTATATTAATTAAAAAAAAAAAAACAGCTGTCCCGTTGGTCTCGAGGTTGCACGCGCGACTGTTGACCTGGGTTCGATTCCCAGGACAGGCAAAGTGTTATTGGGTTTTTCCATTAGGAATTTCTCAGTAACAGAACGGAGTTTGGAAGTTGGCGGTGTGATACCCCCGTGCCTCGGTGCGCACGTTAAGCCGTTGTTCCTGTGCCTGATCTCACTCCGCTCGTGTCGGATTGCCGTCCCATCGGACTATGAGAGTGAGGGAAGAGAGAGTGCACCTGTGTCTGCGCACACACGCCTGCACTATAATATCTCCTGCGCCGAAGGCTAGTCTTTGAGATTGGCCGCCATGGCCGAAATACGGTCTGGAGGACTATATTACTAATTGTAAATATTATTTTAAATATTTTTAAATATTAATATTAATAATAAATTATTTAATAAATTAATATTAATAATAAATTATTTAATAAATTAATATTATAATATAATTTATAATATTATTTATTAATATATAATATTATTTAATAAATTAATATTATTAAATTTGTGAGTTGGCAAAGGTGGCCCAGTGGTATCGGCTCCGATTTACGAGTGATATTTTAATTTTGAAAAAATTATCAGTATAGCAAAAAAAAAAAATACAATAATTAATTTATATTTTCGTTTCTATTTCAGACCTTATGGTGGCTGTTACGCTATTTTGAGAGAATAACCGACGGTGATAGGTATTATCACGGCAACGCATTATAAAGAGGGTAGGTAGCTGGTACAAGATGGTGGAATTTAACATGACAATTTGTAAATTAGAAGTGCTGAGAAACGGTTAAAATTTTACTATTGGTATGGTTTTCTGTATTGTCTATAAAAGCTTGCCCAGCTAAAACGTTATAATAATAAAATTAAGCGTAAATTCTAGATGCAGCAAGGGCCAAGGAGCAAAAAATATTTGGACTCCTATAATTTATTGGATTGGCTCCTATTCCCGTTTTCACACACGCTCTTGGATTTTTAATGGACTTCAAAAAGGAGCAGGTTCTCAATTCGTGCTAATGTTTTTTTTTTTTGTAAATGGTAAAAGATTTTATTTCTGTAAGTAGGTTTGTACAAACACTTTTACACGCCAATCATATTTTTTTAAACTAGATGAGGTCGGCGTTTATTATCTGACTACTCTGAGAAGAAAGGCCGAAACAAACTCAGAGGTCACAGTCTCTTTTAAAGTCCAGACATAATCTTGGTCAGATCATGTGAAGACCATGTAGATTGGTGTCTGAAATGGTCTTTTGAGGAACGAACCACACAGATTGAGTGGACCTGTATGTTTGTTACGCGGTATCTCCGGCAGTTGTAGTACGATTTCAATAATTATTTTTTTAATAGATAGGGTATGCCTCAGGGGTGGTCCCATATAAATTTTATTAACTTCGCTTCGGTAGTTTTTCAGTTAGCTTCAATAAGACATATATTTTCCACTTAGTTAGATGATATTAAGATAACTTTCTATCACTGTTATTTACATAGCAAGTAGTGTTATACGAGTTTGTGTGGGGTATACCACAAATAAAAAGTGAAATATAAAAATTCCCAAAAAAAAAAAAAAAAAATTGAAAATTACTTTAATTTCGTTAGTCGGTGGCAAAAAAACGGAAATACAAAGCCAAAGATATCGACTTCCGAAATTAAAGTTATTTTTCACTTTGTAGTGTATTTTTGGAAGTATTTTTTTGTAAAAATGTTTTGGACACTCGGCTCAGCGCCGAAAGTTGAAAATCCAACAGCGCACTTTTATTAAAACATTAATTTAGGACTCCTTACTTGGGTCTAGTGATCGCTAGCGCTACAGCTTAGCATAAGGACTGGGATTCGATTCACGGGTCGGGCACAGTGTTATTGGGTTTTTCCATCTGGAATTTCTCAGTAGCAGCCCGGAGTCTGGATTTCTGACCGGTTGATGGCAATAGGCTCGCCCCCTGTTACAGGGGACTTAAACATAACTGGCGAAATGTGGGTGTACTATAGGTACACCTCTGCCCAACCCTTTTGGGATTACAGGCGTCATGTTATGTTATTATTAATAGATTTTTCTATTGTTAGTGAAAATTTGCATTATTATCTTGTCTATAACGTCTTACTGGACTCGCTCTTAAACAGCACCCTAATTCCGTAACACACTATCAATCACAATCTGAATCATTTTGAAGCCTATTGCTAATCCATTGCTTCATATGTTCGAAAAATTTGTCTGCTCAACAACGTAAATAACGCAATGAATGTTGTTGAACTGTCAAAATGAAACCCATTCCTACTGTTAGTGTGTTACGTAATTACGCCACTGGACGTTGCTATATTCACAATAAATATTCAAGCAATATTGTAACTGTTTTACTAATTACAGTTTCAAAAAAAAAAAAAACACGTTGGCACTCGGGGACTGCCGCGGTAAAGTTATTGCGTAGCATTTTTTATCA
Organism: Dryobotodes eremita; assembly: GCA_917490735.1. Classification (NCBI taxonomy): domain Eukaryota; kingdom Metazoa; phylum Arthropoda; class Insecta; order Lepidoptera; family Noctuidae; genus Dryobotodes; species Dryobotodes eremita. The sequence continues at coordinate 1,703,565 of OU823269.1, forward strand.
ACTTATCGTCGCTTAAGTTCTAACACCGCGGAAGTAAAATTTTGAATGAAATACGTTTCGTATGCCATTCGATAGGGAATCGCAAGACGCATTGTTTGAAGAAACAAACACGAGAGTTTGAACCAATGGTGAGACGTTATTCAAAAGGACAAACCCTCGTGTTTGTTTCTTCAAACGAGGCGTCTTGCGATTCCCTATCGAATGACTTACGAAACGTATTTCGTTCAAAATTTGACTTCCGCGGTGTTAGAACTTAAGCGACGTTATGCAATTATAATTATTTTTTATTTTTTTATTTATGCAGTATTTTTTTATCTTTGATATTAATTCAAGTACAGTCGTACCATATACATACACGTTAAGCGAACGCTCGGCTGAGCTACATGGTAGGCGGAGTGGGGGGTGTTAGGTTTTATTTTCGTTACGGAATTTCTTGATTCGGTCGCCGCGCTCAAAGCCCGCGATAAAAGCTATGCAATAGCTTAAAAATGTAGTGTAAATATCAATATTTTGAGTACCTAGTGTTTGTACACTTATGTGTGGGTAAATTGGGTGTCTGTAATACTTAATGGTTTATACAATTTGTCTGGTCACCGGTGTCCGACCCGTTAATGCAACGCAATATGATCAATTTTACCGACAAATCCAGGATAATAGGGCATTTTGCCCCTACTCTTTTGAAATGGCGGCCATTTTTATTTTTTGTTTATTGATTGTGGATGCGTTCATTTATTTGGCAACATCTACCTAGCGATATAGACGTTCTATAGGCATAAAAGTGGTTTCGTTCGACAGTTACAAAAATAGGTAATAAATTGAGACTAAAAGGTTTGTCAAAAACTCCCATTAAAACCTTAAAATATACTTGAAACGTAAATAGTGTGAAAAAAATTGGTTGCGTTTTTATTTTTTAAATGTTAAAATAGGGGTTAAAATTGTAGGAGCAAAATGTCTTACTAGTATAGTGGATTTGTCGATAAAATTAATCATATTGCGTTGCCTTAACGGGTCGGACACCGGTGACCAGACACACTGTATAGCCAGACGGAATAATTTATAGATTTAATCATAATAATGCTTCCGGTTTTATAAAAGACAAAATTATTTATAAATTGTGCGTTGTATTTTTTCCTAAATTATTTGTAGTTTTGTGTCTTAGAAATTGTGGAGGTTACGATCAAAACCACAACATATCCACTTTTGGCAATTTCGCTGTTTTTTTTTTTCACGATTTCTGTCCGTGGTAAAACATACCATTAGCAGAAACTGTTTAGTTCAAAATAGCTTATTCTCCTTAGTAAAATTATGTCTAATATTAACGTTTAGTTCGAAACTTCAACTAATGCTGGCCCTAAAGTCTCGATAAAAATCGGACGTTAAGTCTAATTAATGTCAAATTTCTTTCATAAATTTTCAACCTTATGCTTTCGAAATAAAATTGAAAATCTGTTAAAGGAATTTGACAACGTTAAACCATCTCTTTGCTGCTTTGGCCCAGTGGTTGTCCGACAGCGGAACATGTGGCCCTCGATTCGATCCCCAGCTCAGTGTGTAAAGGTCGTGGCCGTGTATACAAGGTCAAATGAAATTAGCTGGAGAAATTTCAGACATAATTAGTATAAACAGGGTCAAATTAAATTAGCTAGTGAAACTCCGCAGACGTGATGGGTATCGATATTTAACACGATAAAACAAAAAAAAATGAATTTGATGTTTTTTTTTGTGGGGTCATCGACCGCTTATAGTATAGTCACGTGAAATATCAATTCAAAACATCCGTTTTTTGTGTGTATACTTCACAGATATGATGGGTATAGATACCTAAACACGATAGAAGAAAAGAAAACAGTTTTTCTCAACTCATACTTCAAGTAACAAAACTAGCAGAGGTCGTTGATCCCCAAAAAAGCTTTTTAATCTTTTTTATTTTATCGTGTTAAGATCTTGATACCCATCACGTCTGCAGAGTTTCGCTAGCTAATTTAATGTGACCCTGTATATCCAATGACGACAAAACATGAACTTTTTTCTAACTTTAATGGTAAAAATGATTATATTTCTGTAAGTAGGTTTGTATAAACATTTTTACACGTCAATCATAAGATATGGGATTAGGAGTCATAAGGGATTTTTTAACAGAGACAGAATGATGTTTAAAACTCGTTTAGCGCTACACGTGTCTAGTCATTGGCGGCGCAAGTGGGTCTTAATCATTGGATATTGATACCAGCCTGTGAAGTATCCCTAGCTAATTTAATTTGACCTTGTGTTTTATGATAGAGACATTTTAGCTGTATGTAACTTATTGTATTTCTATCTAGTCAATAAATAAATGTAAGTATTTCAAAAGCCTTTTATTTCTCAGTACCAACCAGTCAACATTCTCGAGGGGCTCATGGCTAAGGGCCCGTAGTTTGATAAGTAGTCAAATATACTAATAGTTAAAATGCGTTAACTAGTTAAACTAACAATTTGTTAAAAATGACAGAAGTATGTTGTTTGAGAAATGGTTAAGCTAACTATAGATAAAAAATTGTCAATTTGCTATAAAAGTTAACCATGCGCAGACAGAGTAGTTAAACTTTGACAGCTATTGACTATTGTCAAGTGACTAATTGTTAAATTGACTATTGGTCATGTTTAAATATGTATCAAACAACGGGCCCTAAGTAATAACATCGATCGTCGATCGATCAGGTTAAGCTACGCTTGGCGCGGTCGGTCTATGGATGGGTGACGAAACTCCCTTTACGTTTACCTCTACCTTACGAAACTACCTTTTGGAAGGGGCAACAAGAATCAATTCTATTTTCATGTAAATTTTGACGTTCAAAAGTGCCTTTTATGTGCCTAATTGAAATAAATGATTTGACTTTGACTTTGGTGACCATCTTTACATACCAAGACCCCTCCGTGCCTTGGACAGCACGGCTGCTGATCCCGGCTGTCATTCGTGGACCAGTCGTTATGGGTCGTCAGAAGCCCGAGTCTGACAACCAGTCTTACCGAGGGGTATCGTTTACCGAGCAACTGGGTTGTAGAGGTCAGATCGGCAGTCGCTTCATGTAGAATACTGGTAATCCGCAGCATCTGGCCCAGCAGCCTCGACAAATATAACGACAAAAATCGGTCGTTAAGTCGAATCGATGTCAAATTTCTTTAATAGATTTTGAACTTTATTTCGAAAGCATAAGGTTGAAAATCTATTAAAGAAATTTGACAATGATACGGCTTAGCGATCGATTTTTGTCGCTGTCTAATGTCAAGACTGCAGGGGCTGGTTAGACTGTAAGCCGACTGCGACATAGTTGGGAAATAGCAGGTAGATTGATTGTGTAAGTCCTATATATGTGTAGTGTCCTTGGAGTTTCTTGCCCGTTCTTCTCCATAAAGATCTACGTTTTAGAATGGGCAACTAGCTTCAACTTTCGGACTAACTGACCGACTCTTTGACAATTCAAAAGTGTCTGTAAATGGTTTAATTGAAATAAATGCTTTGAGTTTGAGTAATTCAAGTCTAAAGCCCGCCCTAAATTAGGCTCGACTCTAATTACATAGGACCTAAACATGTGGCGAAATTTGGGTGTATTTGACGTCACTGTTAACCCCCTTCGCGAAATAGCGTAGCCGTGATGTTATTTTTCAAGTATTTACTCGAATAATCCTTTCGCTAGCATTGGCAAAATAATTGCCAAATCACTTTTTAAAAGTTGCGCCAAAATGTATGAAGTATATTGATATTGTGCAACTATAGACAGCTAACGCCATCTCTTAGATCTCAGATTGTAATAATAATATGTTAGTTACTTATGATATATTTTGCGTAAAAATTTGTGATTTCAAAAGATTTTGAGCCTAGAATAATACCAATGTGATTGATGTCGTTCCTAACCATTTAAAATTATACTTTTTTAAGCTGAAAAGAGCGTTTTTATTTTTATAATAATAAAAATAAATAATATACTTGGGTAATTAGGTGAAAACAAGGCATTGGCAACGAAAAATTGACAAATTCAAACTGGGCATTGGCAATTACTTTGCCAAATAAAAAGTCACAAACGGGCATTGGCAAAGATTTTGCCGTAGCCCAAAAAAAAGGGGGATAAGCAAGGGGGAAATCTATTAGTATTGTTTTACAAATGTTATTCCACAATGTTTAGAATAAATAAAACCAAAATCGTAGGTGTGAATAGTATTGCTCGCGAAAGGGATAAACAGGCGTCTCATTAAATAAAATGGAGTTCAAGCGTGAAATAATTTTATTTACAAACTAATTCAACAACATATAAAATCCATTGATTTGAACACATTCAATACTTTGTCAACAAACATAATTATTAATTACAATTATTCATTAGTGTTAAGGAGGATGCGTTAAACCCGCGAAATTCAAAAATACTTCGTTTTTGCAATTTGCAGGTCACTGTCAGGCAGAGTGGGGCAAAAACTAATTGCGAAAACAATTAACAACTAACAATTAAATTGCCAAATTTAGTTGCAACTAACAACTAAAATAATTAATTGTAATTGTAACGTATCGCAATTAACAATTAATTAATTGTGCTTGTAAAACTTTGCAATTACAATTAAATTAATTGTGCTTGTAAAAATTTGCAATTACAATTGATTAATTGTTAATTGTTTGATACACGTTTACAATTACAATTAACAATTAATAAATGTCAGTAACTAAAAAACATAATGCAAACAATACAAGAGCATTCTCCTTAATATTCTCAAAGGTATGTAAAGCCTGGATTTAAGCCAGAACATTACTACGTAAAAGTGTAGCACAGGTGCCATATACAGGGGCCACCGTAGGCGCGGGCTTGCGGACGGCGAGCAATGGGCAGCTCGCCGTCCGGTAAGGACCAGGCCCGGGTCGACGGCGCGTCGTGTTCCACGCGCGCCTCAAAGAGATGTCAGCACCATTGACGGGGTCCGATAGGACCGATGCCTGCCGGGGTCGCGGATTGTTCGAAAGAGTTACCGTGGCCCTGGCGCACAGGCAACTGAAGGAACACGGGTGGATTTTAGTCAGTAAGAGTCTGACACGCCCTTCCGCTCCGCCCAGAGCGGGAGTGGTCATTTGATGATTTCCCACCAAAAAAAAAAAAAAAAAATAGGTGCCATATTTACATTCGTCAAATACTTACGTAGTTAAATTAAATATTAATTGTTTAAAACAATTAATTTAATTGCAAATAAAATTTTAATTGCAATTGAATTAATTGTAAACCACAATTAACAGATTTAATTGCAATTGATTTTAATTGCATTTCACAATTAAAAAATAATTGAATTAATTTAATTGCAATTAATTTAGTTGAAATAAAAATTGTAATTGTTTGCCTCTACAATTAAACAATTAATTCAATTGTGCCCAACACTGCTGTCAGGTTGTATGTTGATTAAAATATGATTCGCGGCCGTAACAAATATGGCTTTACAGAATTAGAATCAGCAATACAACTACTTAGAGCGGCCAACCCGTCATACTTTTCGTACAAACGCTCGTACGTGATTATGGCGTTGTAACACAACTTTCATTGAAATTTTTGAACTAATAGGTATCTTGTGCACTTTATCTAAGTTTCTATGCAAGCAAAAAATCTGAATTTAGAGAAACAAATTCAGTATAAGCCTCCAAAATTCAGCATTTTTGTACAAATTATACCTGGACTTAATCCGTTCATAATGTACTCATCAATTGCAAAAGTAAAGAAAACATCGTTATAAGAACCTCGCACATGTAATAAAGATTCTAAATAACAATCATTTTCTCCAAAAACTTGGAAGGCTTTTTCAAAAACACGTATTTTCTGGAACAAGTTTTGTGAAATCTTTGCGCGCCAATTTTCGTCCGATATTATCGCGTTCTCACTCTTGCTTCTTTTTCAAACATTACGTTGGATGAAACAACAAGCTTTTCAATCATGCTCTCGTTGACGATAGACGGACCGGGAAGGGCCCTCTTAGAATTCAAATAATCAATTGCTTAGCGACCTCTTAGCGCTAAAAAAATACTAAAAGTCTGCTTACGTAATATTTGAACGGCCCATGATACGCCCAATTTCGCTCCTAAACATACCTACATTGGTATCATATAGTGTAGAAAAAACTTAGCTTAAAATAAGTGTACAAAAAATGCAAAAACAACATGCAAAAGCATTAGTTGACTAATATAAGGTACAGTCACGGAAATTATTTGTTTATCAAATTGACATACTACGTCAATAGCTATTTTGTACAACTGTCAAAGAATGACAGTTGCGAATTCAATATAATACGGGCGATTTAAGTTGGCAGTCAATTTGATAAACAAATAATTTACAGTACAACTATTTTCTTAATGACCCTCGGCAAACTTCGTGTTTCGTATTAAGTATAAAGAGTATTAACAAGTCTATATACTAAAAAGTCGATTGAGAGCGTCCGGTCTGCACCAAGTGCAAAGGGCAACTGATAGAAATCCGACGACTGACGAAACACGAAGTTTGCCGAGGGACATTAATAAAATAGTTGTACTGTACCGGACTTTACATCAGATCTTTTTTTATTAAACTTAATAAATAAATATTTTGGTACAAACATGACTTAGCTACCTATTCATTATTATGATTATATTATTTGAGAATCATGAGTGTCAAGATTTAAACCGGCACCTTAATAAGGGCTACCGCGCTTGAGTTCGCCGCTAGAGGCGCTAGTGTAGAGTAAGGTCTCTAGATGTCAAAATATATACTGAACGTTCACTGTTTGCAGGATTTTTTTATCACGGATTTTAACGAATGATTCATAATAGCTTTAATGGTTGTGGCATTCTTGATTAATTATGGCTTAAGATTTTAAGTAAAAAGTTAGGATCTAATTTGGTAGCACTTGAAGGAAGAATAAGATTTGTCTGCTCCATGCTTGCCAATTTTAGGAACATTATAATCTAAATATTCATTTGAAGTTTTAAAATGTAATAAAATAAACATACTATGAATATAAGGGTACTTAAACATATCCAAAACATCAAATAAAAGTACTGCAACCGGACCTTACTCGACAGTGGCGCCAACTGGTGAGCACAAAAACGATAGCGCCCATTGCGTAACACACTATCAATCACAATCTGAATAATTTTGAAGGATACTGCTAATCCATTGCTTCATATGTTTGAAAAATTTGTCTGCTCAACAACGTAAATAACACAATGAATGTTGTCGAACTGTCAAAAAGAAAAAAGCGATCGCTACTGATAGTGTGTTACGCAATTACCCCGTTGCGTTGTCCAGAGAAAATTTTGTACAAGATGAACATTTCTCGATTACTTTCGGTGTAATGTCACTACATTACACCGAAAGTAATCGAGAAATGTTCATCTTGTACAAAATTTTCTAAAATGGTGCCACTGCACCATTTATGCCGTTCGATACTGAGAGGAATCTACAAATTTATTCGGGGGCTAAGGTTACAAGCAGTAATCGGAAAAAGGTGAGCTAAAATACCTGAAGTTTGAAAAAGAACAGACAAAGTGGAGCCGCCTTACGATAATATATTTTTTCCGGACTAACGTCCCGGGTTTGAGAACATTACTTAAGTACAACTAAAATTAATAAAGTAAAACAACTACCGAATTCATTTCCTGTTTCAGTTTAAAAAACTGGCCAAGTGCGAGTCGGACTCGCGCACGAAGGGTTCCGCACCTGTGACGTTGCAAAATCAATAAATAACGCAACAAGTAGCGACATCTTGTGTCAGGCATTGGCATGGCTGTTAGCGTGTTCTCTGTAACACTAGAGAAATTATGTCATGTAAATTATATACAAGAGTATTAGTTAATTTAAATAAATAAACATACAGACATAATTTCCCACATTTCATTTAAAACAATGCCTAAGAAATGGAAAATAACCAATAGACAAGAATTCTATTTAGTCTATGGTAGTGGAAGCTTCTCGAAGGTTTGTGACATTGATTCGGCATGGGGAAGACCCGCAACGTGTGTGACACGGTACGAATAGGATTTGGAATAGGGACTTAGTTCTGGAGGAACAGATTGTGTCCAAATAACCCGATGGGTTTCCAATGAGTCCCATTCGAAGCTGAATCCGGTGAGTGTTCAACCGTATTCTTTGTTCATGCGGGATGGCGTGGCCCGTACATGTGATTTCTGACACGAGTGTATTGTTACAGGTCTGGCTGTTTATGCTAGCCTTTTTTCTCTTGTAGCTCTAATACATATTGAGACGTGATGCTTTGGAGTAGCCCCGTGGTCTGATGATTGGAATGGATCCGGGTGCAGGCAACCTTTGAGGTGAGGTCATCCGTTTGACAGGAAGGCTTTACTTAACCGATATCTGTGATGAGGGAAGTTCGCCGCTCCAGGTAACGAAGCGTTATTATTATACCCGTAGGCCACGTAACGTGCAAACACAGGAGTATCCTGTGTTTGATGCCAAGGGTCATAGTCCTGACAAGTGAAGGGATTAGTACTGAGAGATCACAGAGAATAATCGATAAGGTAGCGATTTAGTCTATGAGAGAGTTAGGCCTATTGTATGGACTGGGTGATGAGACCAGTTGCCATAAAGTGTTGTGTCGCGGATTGCTTAGCATAATCTTATGTTCCCGTTGTTAGCACAACCTTGATAGGTAGGTACTTGTTTGATTGAGCTAGTATCTATTAAGTGGTTCACCTCACGGATTCGCTATAGCGACTCTGAGGTATTGTAATAGTCTCATTGTAGGTCAACACACCAATACAACTAGACCCGAGACTGGTTGTACTGGTGTGGAAGCCCAGGCATATGGGGGAAGGTATGTGGCCAGCCACATTCAATATTGTGAACCTTCAATAGTGTGTTATTGTAATAAACATTGCATTGTGTAAGAAGGTACTTGTTTAATTGAATCTTTCCCTAGCAGCTTATTATACCCTACATATTTACTTTAGCACGGTGGTGAGTAAGTACAACACCAAAGGAGACAATCAACATCCAGTCTCCTAACCAATTCTGTACAACTCCGAGGGCCGGGTTACACACCATTACCTATAAAAACGGCAAAAAAATCATGTCTGTTGTATGGGAGCCCCCCTTCAGTATTTATTTTATTTTGATTTTAGTATTTGTTGTTATAGCGGCAACAGAAATACATAATTTGCGAAAATTTCAACTGTCTAGCTATCGCGGTTCTTGAGATACAGCGTGGTTACAGACGGACGGACGGACGGACAGCGAAATCTTAGTAATAGGGTCCCGTTTTTACGCTGTGGGTACGGAACCCTAAAAAAAGAGTATGCATGATTTTTATTGTTTTCAAAAAATAAATGTAACCTCCTTATCTTGGTTTGAACGATGTAAGTAAGCGTTCTTCTTGTTTTAAAGTCGGTTGAAAAGGAAAATGAATTCAATTAGTTAACTGTATTAATAACATTAATATTATATGTACTTAAGTGATGTCCCGAAACTCGGAACAAATATTCCGAAAACAATTTTTAGTCGTAAGGAAGTCTCCGCTTTTTTTGACTCTGTTCTTTGAACTTTAGGTAAATTAGCTCTACTCATTCCGATCACTTTATAAGGGACTGATTTTTACAAATTTGGCTCAAAATCTTGCTGCAAAATTGTATAGCAGTTATTCTTAATATATTGCTTGCATTACTTTCTGCAACTTGCGTGCAAGAGACTTGTAACAAACAAAAAGTCAAGAACGAATCTATGGCTTACTGAAATCTATAGTCTGTTCCAAAAATATCTGATGAAAATGTAAATAAATGGATCACAAAATGTACATGTGGATGGCAATTTGTGTTGCCACTTACAAATGGAGTGCTCTGATTTGATTATTTTAGTAATTAAACCCGAAAATAAAATTTTAAAAGCATCTTGAAAGACTTCTTTATTTGCTGTGGAGTTTGTTGCGTTCCCATCTAAAGCACTAGGAAGTGGTGAAGGGCGGGCGTGCCGGGGGACTGTCTTATGTAATTTTGCCGTTCAAAAAGTGCTGATTCTCAGGCTAATAAATGACTGAATGAATTTTATAACCTCAATTTTCGTCAATGATTTTTCTATTTCAATCTATACAAATAAATAAAATTGAAGTCTCTGTTTGTAATGTCATAGTAATAACTTTTTACTAAATACATATGAAACTATGTACGATACCTATAACGATTTTTTTTAAATATTTGTTTGTGTTTGTTCCGGAAAATCTCCGAAACAGCTCGACTGATTTTCATGAAATTTGGCGTGGGGATACTTTGAAGCCTGGGGAAGGACATAGGCTACTTTTTATCGACATACCACGCGGGCGAAGCCGCGGGCAGAAGCTACTTTAATAATATTATTCAAACAATAATCGTTAGAAAAAATTGTGAGAAACCTTCTAAATATTTTACTACTTCCTCTTTCAACTTGAACAGGGTTTATTTACACTTTCATCACATACTTTTGGAACAGACTATAGCTATGTGCGTTCGACCTAATGCTGTAAAAACAAAACTGTGGCATATTTAATTCTACAACAATAATTTATTCTCTGCTGTTACTAAGACTACTCATCTTTTTTAACATTCTTAGCGACCGACAGCTTCTTCTTGCATTCTTGATAGATGCCATCTAAGTCAAATGCTGCCTTCACATTGTCTTTTGAGAAGAGGAACCTGAAATTAGAGAAAATTAACATTATTAACTGTTGAGGCGTGAGAAAATTATAATGTCTCAACTTCTTGATAACAATTTTATATATTGTATACAGATTGTTTGGCAGAACGTTGAACATACGAAAATGGTGGATAGGTGGGGTTATCTGCTACTTACTCAGCCCTAATTTATTTGGCCCTGGCAATTTTTTTTAATGCATGTTGAAATTAAGATTTAAATATTTTTTACATCTTTCTGTAAGTTTGAGGACTCATAACTTTTTTTCTAGCTAGCATCTAAATAAAGCAATAATTTTAGAAGAATCTGCCAACATTAAAGATTTAAAAAAAAAACAAAAGTTTGCCTGTTTAACCCATTTTTTATAAAAATTACACTTTAAAGTTAAGAAAGTGGTGAAACTAAAAGATTTTTTTTATTTAAATATCCAGGGGTCCAGGGCCAAATAAATTAGGGCTAATTGGTGGATAGGCAGATGACCCCACCTATCCACCATTTTCGTATGTTCAACGTTCTGCCAAACACCCTGTACAAATAATATGGCAGTTTAAAAAAATTAAAATTCATTTATTTCAGGTCTTTGGCCCATATTAATTAAATATCGTAAAAATATGAGTAACAGATAAATGTCAGATCAAATCAATTAATGTCAAAAGCAAAATAAAAATTAATTAAATAGGACAATAAACTTTGGTTGTCAGAGTTACGCCTTAATAAGGTGCTTCTCTACAGCAGCCCACAGCTAAGCATTTGCGTTCGTGTACTTAGATTTGAAAATATGAAAATATCGGCGGGATCGTCCATAACGACCCCTCGTGGCTAAGTAATAACTGCCGCAAGGGTCGATCGATCAGGTTAAGCTACGCTTGCCGCGGTCGGCCCGTGGATGGGTGACCATCGTTACATACTGAGACCCCTCCGTGCCTCGGAAAGCACGCTAAGCCGTTGGTCCCGGCTGTCATTCGTGGATCTTCCACAGTCGTTACGGGTAGTCCGAAATCAGGAAGTCTGACAACCAGCCTTACCAAGGGGTGTCATGTTATCCAGTAACTGGGTTGAGGAGGTCGGATAGGCAGTCGCTCCATGTAAAGTACTGGTATTCAGCTACATCCGGTTAGAGTGGAAGCTGACCCTTATGATGGAGATGTTGTTAACGACTTACTTCTGCAGCTTTCCAGTATGATCAGCCTGTGGTCGCCGCATCTTCTCCTGTCCATCGGTTAACACCAGCACTGTGGGCAGCTGCCGACTGGTCGGACCGTCTTGAACCCTGTACTTTGTGGCTGAGTCTGGGTATCTGAAGAGAGGGTTTGTAGAGTAAACTGGGGCAAGAGTGAAACACTAAGAGAACTAGAGGTAGACTAATAGATCATCTGCAACGAATAGGCTTTTTAAATGATAAATGATTTTATTTCTGTAAGTAGGTTTGTACAAACACTTTTACACGTCAATCATATTTTAAAACTAGATGAGGTCGGCGTTTCCTATCTGACTACTCTGAGAAGAAAGCCCGAAATAAACTCAGAGGTCACAGTCTCTTTTAAAGCCAGATCAAATCAAATCTTGGTCAGATCATGTGAAGACCATGTAGATTGGTATCTGAAATGGTCTTTTGAGGAAAGAACCACACAGATTGAGTGGACCTGTCCAGTCAGTGCACGCATTTGTCAGTAATCGTGCAGCTCGACTCAGGAAGTCAGGGCTTAAAGTTTTTCCATGCTAGAACTGTCAGACGTAAATTTTATTCCACTGATAAAAGATGTCTGACTTTAGTAAAATCAGCCCTTAGTGTTATAGAGGTATGACGATCAGGGTGTAAAGTTCACTCATACTCTATGGAAAAGGGAAGATCCTCCGACCAGACAGGTGTCGTGTCTGGTGGGCAACTGCCCGACATTGGTTATCGGGACGTTGTATATATGCTAGTTGCACGGTAAACTCTACTTGCGCGATGCAGGATTTTGCGTGACGTCAGTATGACGTGTAGCTCGCATGTGGCGATGTAAATACCGCTACAGTGTGAAAAAACGTTAGTTTTGAGAGTCAGTGGCTTTGGTTGTTTTGTTTGATATTTTTTTTTGCTACCGACTTCCAAACTATTGTTATTTTGCACTTCAGTATCTATACTATCTATACTAATAATAAAGCTGAAGAGTTTGTTTGTTTGTTTGCTTGAACGCGCTAATCTCAGGAACTGCTGGTTCGATTTGAAAAATTCTTTCAGTGTTAGATAGCTCATTTATCGAGGAAGGCTATAGGCTATATATCATCACGCTAAGACCAATAGGGACGGAGCATCAATGAGCAATGTTTCAAAATCGTAGGTTATTTTTTTCCTTTTAATAATAATAATAATAATAATAATAATTTAATATGGCAACACCACCGTGTCAACGAAACGTCTCATTTTCAGTTTTTTATTTAATTATAACAGTGAACGCAATTTTGACCCATTTTTACCATAGTTTTTCCAGAAAAATCAAAACTTAATCATCAAAGTCATTGATACACCAAAACGAAAGCCATATTATACACAAATGAAATAAAATAGACCAAAAACTAAAGATTCGGAGGTGACATGACAGTTGTCACCTCCGATAAAACAATCAAAATAACAAAATAGAAAAATGAAGACGATGATATGTTGACAAGATCGGCCGCACTACGAGCACGCCCACCACCTCCGGACTCTTCGCTCAGCTCCGCCTCGCCGCCGCCGGTACCCAGCCTCACTGTGAGCGCTGTGACGACACCGGCTGCGGTAGTTGCGTCGAGCTCGAGCGACGAGTATTTCTCCCCGCCCACGACGCCACCACCTGTTCGTCGACGTGGAGGACACCGGCCGCCGGACGGCTTAGGACCTCGAGGCCCACTGGCCTCTGATAGGGTCCCAGCTCCCGGCGGAAGTGTGCAGCGCATGAGATGGACACGATCCATCAATGAAAACGTCATGCGCTCATACTATGGGGCTACAGAGGGGGGAAAAAATCTGACCGCGTACCGTGTCCGGATGCTCTCTCTTTTTCAGGTGCTTGAGCCAGCTGTCAACGTTTCGGCACAACGATTATCGGATCAGGTGCGGGTCATCCAACGTAACCATATGTTGGACGACACTGTACTTGATCGCCTGCGAAATGAAATGCAGAGTAGTCATGTCATCGCCCCCCCGTCTCAGACCGTTGTAGTTCTACCACAGTCTAACATAAGTCAAGAAGACGAGGAGAGTGATGACAGGACTACAAACGTAAGTACCCAGTGCAATGAGGAATTGAGGAGTGCTTTGGAGGATGCGATTCGACAATATCGGTTCATATCGCCCGAACTTAGACCACGCTTACCTCGTTTACCCATGCATAACAAAAATAGGGCGCTGGTGGCAGTCCTGGATGCGCAGTTGTCAAATTATTTTGATGACTGCGTAGACCTCGCCGATACTCATTCGATTCTGTACTGCGCGGCTGTAGCGGCGTGTCGTGTAGCTCACGTCAAATTTGCTATTGATTCTAGAGCTACACGACCGAAACCAGCCGTACCAGCTTGGCAGTGCAGAATTGAACGCCGTATTGGTGGGGCCAGAACGCTCATCGGCAAACTAATCTGCTTCAGGGAGGGCAATACTCGCCCTAGAGTGATGCGCTTTGTGAGACGTGCATTCGCAGGGACTGATATCAGCCCTCAGGACTATATGTCCTGTGTCACAGAGCGCATCGACTTCCTGAAGCAGAAAGTGTATGCATGGGCGAACCGTATTCGTAGGTATAAGCGGCGAGTGGAGCGATACACTCAGAATCGCACCTTCCAACGCGATCAAAGGTGGGTTTATAGGGGTTGGGAGCGACCGGTTCAAGATGTGGCTGACACGTGCCTACCAGATGATGATGTCATGTGTTCTTTCTGGCGCAATATCTGGTCGGTGCCTGTCAGTCACACCGAAGGCGATTGGACTCGGAAAGTCGAGCGAGCCTGCGATCCAATACCAGAAATGGGGGCTATTACCATCTGCCCCCAAGATGTAACTCGTGCAGTCCGTCCGCTGCCTAACTGGAAGTCTCCAGGGCCGGACGGACTGCAAAACTTTTGGATTAAATGGTTCGTAAGGTCGCACGCTCGCTTGGCGGCTCAGTACCAGATTGCTTTGGAGTCTGGTTCGCTACCCCAGTTCCTAACAACAGGAGTTACCCACCTGCTCCATAAATCAGGTAGCACTACGGAACCCAAAAATTATAGACCGATCACGTGTTTACCGACGGTCTATAAAGTTCTTACATCCATTTTGAGAGCTAAAATTAACAAACATATAGACACAAACTCTATCATGTCTCCTTCTCAAAATGGGTGTAGGAAAGGGTCCCGTGGTACTAAGGAGCTACTCCTCATTGATATGGCCATTAGCCAACAAGTTCGTCGTTCCCGAAAGGATCTGTCGACATGTTGGATAGATTACAAGAAGGCCTATGACTCGGTGCCACATACATGGCTTATGAGGGTGCTGGAGTTGTATAAAGTAGATGCAACTCTGCGCACCTTCCTGATGTCATGTATGGGGCAATGGAGAACGGTCCTTCACTATCCAGGATGTCGAAATGTCCAGAGGAATAGCGAACCGATAAGGATCGAGCGAGGCATATTTCAGGGTGATAGTTTGAGTCCGCTTTGGTTTTGCTTAGCCTTGAATCCTCTAAGCACACTGCTGGAAGATTCAGGTCTAGGCTATCGGCTGAGGAGAGGTGGTCAGGTTATATCTCACCTCCTTTACATGGATGACCTAAAACTCTTTGCCCCCAACAATTTGCAACTGACGGAGCTACTGAAAGTAACTGAAATTTTCAGTAGTGCCATCAGAATGGAATTTGGTGTGGACAAATGTGCGGTCATGCATGTAAAGCGAGGGGAGATTGTGGAATCCGTTGGAACCCAACTCTCGGATTCCATAAACCTTAGAACCCTCTCTGCATCCGAAACCTATAAGTATTTGGGTATGTCGGAAGCATTGGGCATCAATGGTACTGACATGAAGCAATCGTTAAGGGAACGCTTCTTTGGCCGCCTGAAAAAAGTATTTAATAGTCTTCTATCAGGCGGAAACAAGGTACGCGCCTTTAACGGTTGGGTCATGCCGGTTTTGATGTACTCTTTTGGCATACTCAAATGGACTCAGACCGAACTCGACGCCCTGGATAGGAAGGTCCGTACACTGCTGACTGCAAATCGAATGCATCACCCACGTTCATCGGTAATGAGGCTGTATATCCCGCGAAAATGTGGAGGTCGAGGCTTTTTAAATGCTAAGACCCTCCACAATCGCGAGATATGCAGTCTCAGGGAATATTTCTTAGAGGCCGACGTGGGGATGCATCGAGATGTGGTCAAAGTGGACAAGGGCCTCACCCCGCTCTCCTTGGCTAAAGAGAACTGGCGCAAGCCAGTAGTGCTTGACACTAATGATCGCATGGAAGTATGGCAGAGTAAGGAGCTTCACGGACGCTTTTTTCGGGCCCTACATGGACCCGATGTAGATCAACTAGCCTCCGTAGCCTGGCTGCGTTTCGGTGATCTCTTTGGAGAAACCGAAGGTTTTGTCTGTGCAATTATGGACGAAGTTATGATGACAAACAACTACCGGAGATTTATTGTGAAAGACGGCACGGTTGACATTTGTCGGGCATGCCACCGTCCGGGTGAATCAATCAGACACATTATCTCCGGATGTTCTAGTCTAGCTAACGAAGAATACTTGCATAGACACAACCTTGTAGCCAGGATTATCCATCAGCAACTTGCTCTCAAATACACCCTTGTAGAATCGGAAGTGCCGTACTACAGGTATGTGCCCGACCCAGTTCTCGAAAATGGAAATATCACATTGTACTGGGACCGATCCATCATCACTGACAGGACTATTGTTGCCAATAAGCCTGATATAGTGGTGGTGGATCGATTAGAGCGGCGCGCAATGATTGTTGACATAACGGTCCCGCATGACGGGAACCTCGTGAAAGCCGAGAAAGATAAACAAATCAAGTATCTTGACTTGGCTCGCGAGGTTGTCGACATGTGGGATGTGGACTCAGCGATCATTGTACCGATAGTCGTGACAGTCAATGGCTTAATAGCCAAGAGCCTCGACCAACACCTGAGGAGGCTCTCGTTGGGCAGCTGGATCAAGGGTTTGATTCAGAGGGCGGTACTTCTAGACACGGCCCGCATTGTTAGGAGGTTCCTCTCTCTGGAGCCCTGACCGCCGGTAGCTTGGACCCTGTTCCCGATACCGGTGGGCCACTATTTTTTATATTTTTAAATGTTTTTATATTTTTTCATATTTTAATATTTAAAAATATAATTTATATGTACAATAATGAAATAAAGGATAATAATAATTTTATTATCAGGCTACTAAGGCCCATAGATAAAATACACAAAATAACATCAAATAACAATAAACTAATACATAATTTAAAACCATTTAAATATTTAACCATTTTTTTTTATTTAGCTTCCGCTGCGTGCGCTGCGTAAACGGTTAAAGTTTCACAAAAATCATGTATTACAGAATTGTTCCCCTTTAAAAGTCCTAAAAAAAAGTTTGCGACAGCTTCTGTCTATCTTTTAAGGTTGGCTCACTATGAACTTTTTTATTCTAACCAAATTTGTTCTAAAATAATGCATTATTTGCGAAGGTGTTTTTATAAACATCCTTATCCAAATAAATACGTTATTCATCACAAGTATTTAATTTAAAACAAAATTGCCCTTTACACCATTTGATTTCAATGAATATCTTAGGAGATATCGCAGTATTAAAATAACATCGCAGCAAAATAATGGTGCAAGGCCGGCGGCGGGTGGTCATGACGGGGAAGGGCGGTGGCCCCAGTTACCTCTGCGAGATACCAAAAATGACGTTCAGTACCCCAGTAAAAATTGAATCGGTAACCCAGTAAAATTTCTAGACCTTAAAAAAAAATTGTTCTAGAATTTGTATTGGGTAACCCGGTAAATTTTTTTGGATTTGCACAAATTACGGTCCCGCGTTACTGCAGAGCCCCAGTAAAAATTCATAAACTCCCCAGAAATATTTTAAGAAATTATTTCTCCTTGTACTGATAAAAGCGTGATGTAGGTACCTAAAACAGCTCCTTAACGTACGTATTATTTTAAAATATTTCCACCCTCTACGTAAACGAAGTCGCGGGTTAAAGTTAGCGTTAGCCCACTATTCCACGCGAAGTCGCGGGCAGAAGCTAGTTACTTATAAAGTTAGACATTTAGAATAAAAAAAACGTGTTCAATAAAAATAAAAAAGATTTTATATATGCATTTATTATCTGTCCGTCTGTCGTTACCTGTTTCTGTTTCCTGTGTCCTGTTTCTCTATGCTTTACCTATTCACGCTTTAACGGCTGAATGGAATTGGATAATAGGATAATTTATCTCGGTAGCACGTTCCCGTGGGATAATTTATCCCGGTAGCACGTTCCCGTGGGATAATTTATCCCGGTAGCACGTTCCCGTGGGATAATTTATCCCGGTAGCACGTTCCCGTGGGATAATTTATCCCGGCAGCACGTTCCCGTGGGATAATTTATCCCGGTAGCACGTTCCCGTGGGACAATTTATCCCGGTAGCACGTTCCCGTGGGATAATTTATCCCGGTAGCACGTTCCCGTGGGATAATTTATCCCGGTAGCACGTTCCCGTGGGATAATTTATCCCGGTAGCACGTTCCCGTGGGACAATTTATCCCGGTAGCACGTTCCCGTGGGACAATTTATCCCGGTAGCACGTTCCCGTGGGATAATTTATCCCGGCAGCACGTTCCCGTGGGATAATTTATCCCGGTAGCACGTTCCCGTGGGACAATTTATCCCGGTAGCACGTTCCCGTGGGATAATTTATCCCGGTAGCACGTTCCCGTGGGATAATTTATCCCGGTAGCACGTTCCCGTGGGACAATTTATCCCGGTAGCACGTTCCCGTGGGATAATTTATCCCGGTAGCACGTTCCCGAGGGGCAATTTATCCCGGTAGCACGTTCCCGTGGGATAATTTATCCCGGTAGCACGTTCCCGTGGGACAATTTATCCCGGTAGCACGTTCCCGTGGGATAATTTATCCCGGTAGCACGTTCCCGTGGGACAATTTATCCCGGTAGCACGTTCCCGTGGGATAATTTATCCCGGTAGCACGTTCCCGTGGGATAATTTATCCCGGTAGCACGTTCCCGTGGGATAATTTATCCCGGTAGCACGTTCCCGTGGGATAATTTCCGACATCCACGCGGGTGAAGCCGCGGGCAGAAGCTAGTAATAAAATAAAAAAATATTTCCGACGAATTGAGAACCTCCTCCTTTCTTTGAAGTTGGTTAAAAAGAGACCGAGTGGTCTAAGTAATTATTTTCATTGTGATCAATATTCCTCAGAAGGTTGTTATTTAAAAAAATATTAGCTAATATACCTTCCAACATCCAGCTTTCCAAACTTGAGATTCTCCAAGCTATAACTCGCAGACAGCTCAGCAAACACCGGAGCGAAGTTCACGCAAGCTGGATGCCACGCAGCATAGATACACACAATCCAGGTGGTATTCTTATGGTGTTTGAGCTCATCATCCAGGACTTGTGGGCCTCGGAAGTAGGTCACGTGTTCCGGACCCATGTACGTTGGTTCCGGGAGTAGGAGAGCAGAGAGAATGAGGATTGCGCCGTATGGGAGACCATAGCTGAAAGGGAGGGTAGAAAAATTAAGTATTTTTATATTTTTACTTAAGGGGGATGCGCCAAGGTACCGCGCGAAATTCAAATTGTCTTACGTTTTCTGCAATTTGCAGTTCTGCATCAGGTTGTATGTTGATCTAAATATGATTCGCGGCCGTATGAAATATTTATTTATAGAATTATAATTATAAAACCATCAATACATCTCTCTAATTTCATATTACCCTTATAGAGGTATGAGGAACAGGGTGTAAAGCTCACTCATACTATAGAAAAGGGAGGATCCTCCGACCAGACGGGTGTTGTGTCTGGTGGGCAACTGCCCGACGGTTGATGTCGGGATGTTGTATATATGCTAGTTGCGCGGTAAACTCTGCTTGCGCGATGCAGGATTTTGCGTGACGTCATTGTGACGTGTAGCTCGCCTGTGGCGATTGTAGATGCCGCTACACCCTATTTAATGACTATTTCATGAAATCTTGACATTTGAGTCCAATTTTAGAATTGGACTCAAATGTCAAGATTTCATGAAATATGCTTAAGGAGTTGTTTTGCTGATTCTAATGATTATAATTCTGTAAAGCCATATTTGTTACGGCCGCGAATCATATTTTAATCAACATACAACCTGACAGTGACCTGCAAATTGCAAAAACCGTAAGTATGTTTTAATTTCGCGGGCTACCTGAGCATATTTAAAATTAGAATTTTGGGTTTTAAGTACTCGAATAATCAAATCAAAGCACTCGATTTGTAAGTGGCACTTGCCAACTACAAATTGCCATCCAAATTTACGTTTTATGATCTACTAGCTTATGCCCGCGGCTTCGCTCGCGTTAATTTAGACTTTGACTATCAATTTGGGTTATAATTCAATCATGATTCGAAAGACACGTGGCGCCACCTATTATCATAAGAACGTTATTGTTGTTTTTCTCGGTAACAGTACTTATTTTCGGGATGAAAGGTACCCTATGTCCGTTTCTGTACACCTGACAACGTATATGCAAAATTTCAGGATGATTGGTTCAGTGATTTAGGCGTGAAAAGGTAACAAACAAACAAACAAACTTACTTTTGCATTTATAATATTAGTTAGGATTAGGATTTGTTTACATTTTCATCAGGTATTTTTGGAACAGAATATATTTAATTTAATTATTTGTATTATACTAAGCGATAAGACCGCCCATTGTGTCACCCTGTGTAAAATGTCTACATTTATATCTGTAATTTTTATGGTGTACATAATAAAGAGTATTCTATTCTATTCTATTAAAGCATAGCCAAGAAAGTAACTCTGTCTGTATGTTACCTTTCACACCTAAACCACTGAACAGATTTCGATAAAAGTTGGCAAGTTGGAGATAGATGGCATCCTGGGAAAGGCCGTTTTTTTATTAAAAATATCCCATTTGGGGGGGGGGGGATACAGGGGATGAAGGTAGGATGTTCTGGTGGGAGAATTTCCGCCCATTGTATTTTTAATATTCAATGAGCGGCCTTATCGCTTACTGAGATCTCTTCCAGGCAACCTTGGAATGGACAGTTATTCTGTCAGCGTTGTCTATAATTTCCTACTAGGCTAGAATGTTTTCTCTCTTTTGTAAATGATACATTATTTTATTCCTGTAAGTAGGTTTGTACACGGCTATATATCAAGCTATATTTTTCCGGTATAAGCTGATCTCTCAGTGTACAGAAATCCTATACAATGCGAGATGAGCTTATACTGGAATTGTATAGCTTGATATGTAGCCGTGTGGACAAACACTTTGCACATCAACAATAAATTATGTTTTAAAACTAAATGAATTTAATGTTTTCTGTCTGACTGCTCTGAAAAGAAAGGCCGTAACAAACTCAGAGGTCACAGTCTCTGCTGGTTGGAATGACCACCGACGGCCGCCATGGCCTACACGATGCTTTAAGTGCGGAAACCATAAACCTAAAGAAGAAGAAGAGGTCACAGTCTCTATTAAAGTCCAGACATAATCTTGGTCAGATTATATGAGGGCCATGACAAATAGCTTCTGATACTAGTCTTTTCAGGAAAGAACCACACCAATTTGAGTGGACCTGGCCAGTCACTGTTAGGCTTGCCAGGCCCAAAAATAGAAAAGCCGGACAGTCCAGACACAGAAAAAAAAAAAAACATATTTGCATAATATCATGAAAAATTGTTAAAAAAAAATTGCTACTTTTATTTGTGTATTTATTACTGTTTGTAACTTCTTTATTTACATTGAAAGTAACTAAACCATACAATAAATCAGCCGTATCATTTAAAAATAAATTATAGGTAAACCAATACCACCAACCAATAAACCAACCAACCAACCAATAACCAACCAACCAATACCCAACCAACCACCACCAATAACCAACCGGTAACCAATTATAGGTAGGTAGGTAGGTAGGTAGGTAGGTAGGTAGGTAGGTAGGTAGGTAGGTAGGTAGGTAGGTAGGTAGGTAGGTAGGTAGGTAGGTAGGTAGGTAGGTAGGTAGGTAGGTAGGTAGGTAGGTTAGTAGGTAGGTTGGTAGGTAGGTTCCAGTTTCAAAAAATAAAATAATTAAGTAAGTATTTTTACCCTGCTTTATTATACCTAGAGAGACGGGGTGGGGTTGACCCATACTCTAACAAAAACCCGGACAGGCCGGAGTTGTATATATTTGGCCAGACACAATTGTAAAAAGATGGTCATGTGTGGCTAAAGCCGGATATTACCGGCATTAGTCAGTAATGAATAGAAAACGTACACAGTATGTTTGCATTTAGCATTCATATGAAAATAAACACTAAGCAACTTATTATCACTGAGTTGATAATATGACTGATTGAAAGACTTTGATGACAGAAGAGTACAGTATAACTGTTATAATCAAGTATTTATGTACGGTAATGTGCCCAATAGCGACGAATTTTAATAAATTTTCTCAGTTTTTGATGATAGGTATTCAAAATTGAATTCATGACCACGACTGTTTAGAACCCAATTTTTTTAAACATCTTCAGCATGTAACCGGTTCAAACAATACGAATAACCAAATTAAACTAGTTAGAATTACGTATAAATAAAGGATTATAAGAAAAATACACACAAAAAAGGACTTACCGAATATCAGAATAAAACCAAAGAATTAGATTCGCAATCTTCGTATAAACGAAGGAAGACGAGAGATAGTTAACCATAGTAACGCTTCCCGCCTTCCTCGTCCTCAACATAACGACTATAATTAGGAAAAATAAGATTTCCGTTTCACGACTGTCCAGTTCACAATCCGCACTGGGAAACAAAAAGTTGCAAATATAACCTGTTCTCTTACACGTAACGAAAGAAAGACTTAATAAAATGTTAAACCAGTAATATGGTTTTAATAACTGCCTCAAATCAGCTTTGTAAGACATTGTTATTAGTTAAAATTTAATAAATCACAATTCTGGGTTAACACCAGCAGGAAATTGTTATGTCCGGGCGATCCGGGCACAGACTATCTATTACCACAGCACAGATTAAATATACCCATAAAGGAGTAATATACAGTACTCTGTATGCACGCCACAGAATAACTATACCCGTAAAGGATGCACGCAGAGACCACATAGAGATAGGAAAGAAAGAAAGAAAAATAGGTTTATAAATACTTGGATATTGTGTCCGGGCTAAAACTCCCTGTTCCATGGTGTGAATTACAATAATGGGTTTGTCAAATGACAGCAGGATGGCAATATTAGTTTTTTGTGAGAGTAAAATAAACAGCATGAGATCTTATAGAAGTTTGTTCTGCGGTGTTTGTTAGAAAGGGTGATTTGAGAAATGTCAGTTTGATGTATTTTTGTAACTACAAGGCTCAAGCAAAAGTATGACTTTATACAGTCTGGAGGACTGTTTATTTGATGATCTGAGTAGGCTTAATAAAATTATTCTAGACATTTTCTAGATTGTAGTCTTTGTTTTCTATCAGTTCATTACTTGCACCGTGTACGAGTGTAAATAATGAACTGTTCAAAGACCTGTGTTCCATCGGAACGGAAGGCAGTGCCGTTGTCTTTAGTTTTGTTTCAGTTTTTGCCATCAACTTCCGAAACTAAAGTTATTTTTCATTTTGTAATACTTGCTATGTGAATACTATAAATTCCTATTTTACTATAAAAAGATTTTTAAAAAATCGCTAAAAAGCATTAGGTACACACGGCTACAAATCAAGCTATACATTTCCAGTCAGGGCCGTATTTAAAGGTGTGGAGGATCCTGGGGCAACCAAAAGAGTAGGCTCTGAAAATTTTGTGGAACAGACGAAATGTTTTTCACAGTTTTCAATCATTTTCAAACAGGGTGGATCTTTTAGATAGGGCAGTAAGTGTAGGTGCCTTAACCGTTGTACATACACAGGTGAAGTAGCAATGGCTTTCATTTTGTCAGTACAACAACTCATATTATAAACGATGCTCGGTGACAACAACATTCATTGCATTATTTACGTTGCTGAGCAGATACATTTTTCGAACATATTTAGCAATGGATTAGCAATGTCCTTCAAAATCATTCAGATTGCGATTGAAAGTGTGTTACGCGACTAAGTTGCTGTTTCCTATAAGGATCAAAAAAACTCTATTGGACCATGGTATAAGAATATACTTCGCCAGGTATAGCATTCCGAGATACAGGATGACACAAGCCTACGTCATCACCGCTGTGTTACCAGTAGTGTGTAATAATAAATCCCCAGCCGCCTTTATTACCTGTGCGAATCCGATAAAACAATGAGGTTTTAACTAACAATTACGTTGGTATATGTTTAAATTGAATTGTTTCATTTGATTAGAAAAACGAAACGACAATTTAAATGCTATAAATACATTTTTAACAGAATGGTGACTGAAAATGTTTCCATACTTTTTGTTTTGTTGCAATAAAGTGGCAACTGGATAGTGACGTAAGCTTGTGTCACTCTCTGAGTGCCAGACCTTGTTTTTTAGACCATGTATTGGACCAACTGAGGTTTGAGTACTACAAAAGTCAGAAATAGCAAAAATCTTTTCACATTCTACATTCATCCATTCTACATTTCGTAAGAAATGAGACTCAAACTTACTTTTTCGGGATAGATAGACTGGCCACTAGATAGGCTCTATACAGTAAACTTCTCACATTTTGGGGATTCTTTGATACAGCACTTCACGACACGTCGACACCCGTCAATGTCAACGCGAACGTGTACGAAAACGATACTGATCCTTCAAGTACGCATAGTACCTACCGATGACATCCAAAGTAGACCTTAACTTGGTGGGATATTTTGTTGCTGTCCGCGTATGTAAGGTATGAAATATAAAATGATCATCGAAAAATTTCTTTAATTTGGTTTTTGGGATCAGGTTAATCCAACATATCATTTAAAAGACCATCAACGCAGGTCATGAAAAGAAAATAATTAAAAAAAACACGTGTGGCGCTCAGGGACTGCCGCGGTAAAGCTATTGCATAGCATTTTTTATCAACTTATGCAATTATAATTATTTATTTATGCAGTATTTTTTTTTCTTTGATATTAATTCAAGTACAGTCGTACCATATACATACACGTTAAGCGAACGCTCGGCCGAGCTACATGGTAGGCGGAGTGGGGGGTGTTAGGTTTTATTTTCGTTACGGAATTTCTTGAATCGGTCGCCGCGCTCAAAGCCCGCGATAAAAGCTATTCAATAGCTTAAAAAGGGTACTTTGTGCATGTGAACTTTTTTCTCGTTGATGAAAATCAAATTGTGGAGGCCCCTTCCATGTGGACATCCGGGGATAGAGCCCATAATACTCTGCCCTAAATCCGGTCCTGTTTCCGTTGTACAGCTGAAGTTTCCGACATAGCTTGCAGTGTAAGCAAGCTGAAGTTGCAGTACGGAGACCAGCCGGTTTATTCCGTAAAAAGCTAAGTGAAATGAGATGTCATTCCATCTGATGCCAGGGCCGGCAGTCTCGACATTAGATAGCGACAAAAATCTGTCGCTAAGTCGTATCGATGTCAAATTCCTTTAATAGATTTTCAACTTTATTTCCAAAGCTTAAGCTTTGGAAATAAAGTTCAAAATCTATTAAACGAATTTGACATCGATACGACTTAGC
The DNA here is from genome assembly GCA_917490735.1 of Dryobotodes eremita. Lineage (NCBI taxonomy): Eukaryota > Metazoa > Arthropoda > Insecta > Lepidoptera > Noctuidae > Dryobotodes > Dryobotodes eremita. The sequence continues at coordinate 1,729,053 of OU823269.1, forward strand.
GACAGGTTTTTGTCCCTATTCATGTCGAGACTGCAGGGCCAGGGATTGACACTATTGAACTCACTCCACAGTAATCACAGTGAGACTTTTACAAAATAGATCGGCAGGTTTGTCTCAGGACCGATAGCCGGCAAACGAGTCCAGCAGGCCTAGACAAATGGCATTCGTTTCGAAGTGATTCTATTTCTACAATCGCTATCGCTAATGTTTCCATCATACAAATCGAAAACTTACAATGACGCTTGTCAAAAAATGCCATTAGCCTACTCATCTCTATGGAAGTAATCGTTCGACGCTGTCGATTCGTTTCATAGAATCGATTGATGTAAATTTTCTAGCTAATTTCTATTCGTTGACCTAGGATCACGTGACGTTTCGATAACATAAATGTCCACCCCATACATTTTTTGGCTTTTCTATTAGCGTCATCGCTAACCGAATGTTACTTTGTCGAGGCCCTCTGGAGTGAAGATAGCGTATCGGCGAGCGTAGTGTGGGACGCTCCCCAGGGACAATGGACCGATGACCTTACAAAGGAGGCTGGGACAGACTGGATGCGGAAGACAGGGTGTAGTGCATAGTTTGGGAGAGGCCTATGTCCAGCATTGGACTGCGATAGACCGAGTTGGTTAGTCGGCGTTGAATGAACGTATTTTAGTCCTTTTTATGCAAATGAACTGTCAAAAGAATAAAGATTTTGATAGCAAGAGAAACAACAGAAATCATATCAAAATATTTTAATATTCCAAACTTAAATTATGTAACATCATTGTATTCTGCGGAGGTTGAATGTACAATAACAATTTTATACCCTAAAAATCATTAAGCAACATCTAAAACGGTGATTGACTGGATAATGGATATGCCTACCATATTATTTTTCGTTCGAGAAAACCTGTAATTTATAAGAGGAATCGAAAGACCAATTTCTGATTAATCTTTTCAGTTATGGGGATGCGCTAAGGTAGCCCGCGAAATTCAAATTTACTTACGTTTTTTGCAATTTGCAGGTCAGTATCAGGGTGTATGTTGATCTAAATATGATTCGCGGCCGTAACAAATATTTATTTATAGAATTATAATCATAAAAGTCATCAATACATCTCTCGTAAGTTCATATTACCCTATTGAATGACTATTTCATGAAATCTTAACATTTGAGGCCAAATCTAACTTAAGGAGTTGTATTGCTGATTCTAATGATTATAATTCTGTAAAGCCATATTTGTTACGGTCGCGAATCATATTTTAATCAAAATACAACCTGACAGTGACCTGTAAATTGCAAAAAAACGTAAGAAAATTTGAATTTCGCGGGCTACTCTGAAGGTTCCGCCTTAAGTAGCGGCTACCGAGGCTTCTCCGTGCTGTGGGTTAAATATAAAACAGCTATAGTTAGTAAAGTACTAGGATCTTTTGGCGCGTGGCCAAAATCGGTACTAACGCCGCCATCTTATTTAAAAAAAATACAATTTCACAACAAATATCACAAATGTTTATCAACAGCATCCTTCCAGTCGATGTCGTCAAGCGCCATAAGATGATCCTTGTAGCACTTGAATTACCTAACCACATTCTACAGTACAACTATTTTCTTAATGTCCCTCGGCAAACTTCGTGTTTCGTCAGTCGTCGGATTTCTATCAGTTGCCCTTTGCACTTGGTGCAGACCGGACGCTTTCAATCGACTTGGAAGTATATAGAGTTGTTAATACTCTTTTAACTTAATGTACTTTAAACTGACGACAGTAACAAAATAGTTATAATGTACTATCCGTATTGTATGACAGTTCAATACAAAGATTATGTAAAGGGTAAGTAGATCTTTTTAGCCTTAAGCTTCCCATAATTTTTTTGCTAGATTGCATTAGTCAATTAACTATTTTGAGATCGTCTAACTTAAATATGCACGCCCGTCCACAAAAAATTCTATGTAAACATTTTAAATGTGTATGCAACAAGTAGTGGAGGGGCGTGCAATTTTAAACAGCACCCTAATTACGTAACACGAATTTGTCGAGCTACAACTAAGGATCCCCCGTAATGTGAATTACCCAGTTTGTTTCGCTAAAATCAGAGGGATAATATTATATTACCCGTATTTTAAAGAAAGTTCGCATTGTAATCTGTCTCACATCTGTCAAAACAAAAACTTTCGACTGGAGCCGATAAGATTATAGACTTTAATTAGATTTTTTTTTACTGTACAAGAATTGGCCTTCTGGTAATATTTCCAGTGAACCCATTGAAGACCTGCAGATTGAAAGTCCCCTTGCCTTATTAATAAATATAAATAAAAGGATTGACTAAAAATTTTACTATGGTTGGTATAATCGTTTCAAACCACGAGCGTGTGTCGTGTGACTTGTGTCATTGACATAAAGTTTACATTGCAATGACTGACGCGCGCTCATAAAATGCATTAACTATACAATGTGCTCAAATTAGGAATAGAACTGCTGCTCAATTCTGTGAAAATCTCACCAAGAAAACTTACGTGCAGAGGGCGTACAACGGCAGACTAGCGCCACTCCTTTAAAAAAATATTATCTCGCGACTGTGAAGGAATTATAAATAACGGCTTGTAAGGACCCTCGGTAAGTGTCTAGAAAGAAAAGCGGCCACATTCCTCTAGATCGTATTCTGTTGCTTCGTGTCTCAATATGAAACTTTATAAAAGGTATTAGAAAATTCTGGATACACTTACCGAGGGTCCTTACAAGCCGTTGTTCATAATTCCTTCTCAGTCACGAGATAATATTTTTTTTAAAAGAGTGGCGCTAGTGTACCGTTGTACGCCCTCTGAAGTGAGCTGTCAATAGTGTCAATTCTTAGCATTATTTGGAATGACAACTTACTTCACCTAAGTTTTCACGATAGATTTTTCCAGAATAAACCGGCATTTCTATCCCTAATTTGAGCTGATGTTCCTAAATACGGTCGTACTGTAGACATGTACAGTACAACCATTTTCTGAATGTCCCTCGGCAATCATCGGATTTCCGAATACAAACGAATTCTAATTTCCATGTCCATCAATTATTAGATTTATCGTGTATAATAATTTGAATTCAGAACTAAGTACTTTATTTTTGTTTTAATCCAAACAAAACAACAATAAAGTACTTGGTTCTGAATTCAAATTATTATATCCAATAAATGTAATCATTGATGGACATGGAAATTAGAATTCGTTTGTATTCGGAAATCCGATGATTCCTGAGGGTAATTAAGAAAATGGATACTGTAATTAATGTGTCAGCACATTCACCTTGAACAAAGTAAGTGAAAGACCAGATGGAATGTACAGTCCTTTCACTGTTACCTATTTTACCTTTGACGACAGCAACCTTATTTTTAACGAGAATAAAGATCATTGTGATTTCGCCAGTACTTTATAATCAAATAACTGAAAGGACCGTAGGTACACTCACGTAAATCAGCAGCGACATGCACTTGTTTGACAACTTACTAAAACGTGACAATATGGCGTCAAATTTAATCATAATCTTACTTTGATGCAAAGTACAGAGCAACTAAATATTGACTATTAATTAACAATAAAACTGGAAGCTCATTGTGGCCAACCTAGAGCGTTTTCTGGCCCTTTATGCGCTTTCTCCATATGCTTTTTCAACTCATGTTTTCTAACAAAATTCGCAGGGCACTTCAGACAAGGCAGCCTATATCCTTTATTATGTCTACGCTTAGCATGCTCCGACCTACGAGATGCAGAAATAAACTTTTCCCCACAATCTTCACATTCATACGGCCTCTCACCCGTATGCCTTCGTCTATGGTACACGGCGGCCATTTTCGAAACAAGTTTCGCGCCACAAATGTCGCATTCGAAATTTCGAACGCGGGTATGGACTACAGTATGTTCTGCCAGTCGTGCAGGGGTGTAAAACCTTTTTCCGCACCACGTGCACTGATGAGGTCGTATATCCATGTGAATCCAGAGGATGTGATTTTTGAGTTGCGGTCTGGAGTTATAAGTTTTGCCACAATGGTCACAAGTGAAGGTCGCAGGGTCGCGGATGTTGGAGCGTCGGTTTCTAGGTACATCTTGAGCATTAGGTTTAGCATCTGGTTCGCACTGAGACCTATGTTCTCTATAACACCCTCGGTTGGTGAACTGTACGCCGCAGGCTCGACAAGTCCTGACTGCATGCATTTGTGCATGACATTCAAAGGAAGCGTTTCTAGGGAACGTCCTACCACAATCTGCACATGTCAACGCTCCCGCTTTGTGGGCCTTTTTCACGTGTTTTTTCATCTGTGTTTCATTTGGGCATAGAATTGGACACTTTTTACATAGGAATGCAATCTCATTGTGAACAGAAGACAGATGTTCCTGCATTTCTTTCCCTCTAACGAAGACTGATCCACAAAGAAGACAGGCCTCCTTATGCCCACTATTTCGTAAATGCATATTTAAGTAGTACGGACTCAGGAAGCCCTTTCCACAGTCAGGACAGCTGCACGACGGTCCAGTGCGCGCCCCTCTAGGTTTCCTCTCGACTGGTTTTTTCGCAACTCGACTTTTTAATCGATTCATGATCGTTTTGGCGTCACTAGTGTTGTAGTCTTTGAATGTTTGTATAGAGAGGTCTGATGTTTTTATGAATGCGCAGACTGATTTCACGGACGGGGCAAATACTGAGTTTGGCAAGGTAGCAATATTGATGAGAGCTTTCCGCCATAGTTTCTCTGAATTCCTGACAAAGAGGCGGAATTCTTGTGCGGCGAGGGCTGTGCTGGCGCAGGCCACACACGCACCTACTGGTATTAAAGATTCTTCTTTCATCTGTAAACAAATAATTAGGAAATAGTAATATTCTTTAGTTAAGGGTCTCTAGCTGTTTTCCCTAGGTAAGAAACATAAGGAATAGAGTCAAAATTAAATCATTAGATTTGCCCTCACCGTACTTAGGTTGCGCGAAACAGTGTAAATGCTCAGAAGAGTGAGCTCACACATCTCGCAACGAGTGATAGATACGACTTTCAGTATGAGTAAGCGAGATAATGCTATACAAATGTAATTTTCAGCTAAACAAAAATGTGACGATGTTTTGACGCGGTTGGGCAAATATAATGATTTAAATCTTCGAATAGAGGAGCAGAGTGAAGAGTTACATCAGTAGGGGTGATATTGAATTGCCATAAAATGCAGCTTTGGTTTATCTGATCGTAAACAAAGCTGGAAAATTCAAAACAGCTCAATCTAATAATTTATAATACGTTCATACTTAAGGACTAATTTATTGACCATTTGGATAGCTCGACAGTATGATTTAACTTTACAACATCATAATGTAATTTACACATTTTCAGTGAGATTTTGTATTTTGTTTTTGGTGAATCCTATTTCTAGCAGTTTACTTTAGTTCGCCCCGAATTTATGTCAATAGCTGACGAAATAAACGAAAATAGAAGAGTCAAACTATCATAATCAACTTAAACTTGGTTTTAACAATTTCATAGAAGTAAAAACAACCACTTCAGTCTTTCATCAAAATAAAGCAATGCATTCTTAATAAAAACTGTATTCTAATCTTAATTTATCAAATGTCCGTAATAGTAAGGCTTATCAAGAAACATAACACAAGTAGAGTACGATTCAAACTTAATGGCGGCTCGGAACATGAGGCGAGTCGCTGCGCAGTAACCAATTCACGTGTCAGCGGGGTTGAAGGGTGAGGTACTGCGCAGCGAATAGCGCACTTCACAGCCGCCATTAAGTTTCAATCGTACTGTACATAATTCATCAAATTTTTAGTTTATAATAATCTGTTCAATATCACTGCTTCACGAACTCACGAAAACGGGAAGATCAACTCACTTATCAAAAAGTACATCTTTATTTTTATTCAGACTTGAATTATACTTTCTAATCTTTCTCAATTGTATTCCTAAGTCTTCTCGTCACAGGATTCATCTCTCGTTTCGCGGGCTTAACTTCGACCACAGAGTAATGCACGGATAAATAGTGCTTCTTCAATTCACACGGTCTGACAAAGCGAGCCGCACACTGCTCACAGCCATGTTTTAAGTCCTTTGTTCCTCTGTGGCGTCTTTTTATATGGTCCAACCTTCTTGAAGAAGAGAGGAATCTGTCCCCACAATGTTCACATTTGTAAGGTCTTTCTCCGGTGTGAATTCTCTGGTGTAACTGGAAACCTAATTCTGTTGTTAGTTGAGCCCCACAACAGCACTGGAAGACCTTTCTCTCAGTTTTATGCACTTTTTCGTGGGACTTCAAATGAGCTAACGTGGAAGTCCGTTTTCCGCAGGTTTGGCAAACGTAAGGCAGAATGTTAAGGTGTTTTTGGATAATATGTATTCTGAGTGACGGTTTCCGGTTGTAAGTCACGCCACAATGATCACAAGTAAAGAATTTGAACTCGACTGATGGTCGGTGCAAATATTCGCATGTTTGTTGGTGGTATTTGAAACATTTAACGTTGTCGTAACTCATGTTACAAGAACTACAATGAAACAATGAGTGGGAGTGCGCGTGAGCTCTCAACGCTCTTTCGTTTATATAACTGTTACCACAGTGACTGCAAGAGTGCATAAGTTTGCCGTGAGCCTCATCGACATGCTGCTTCATTAACTCTTCTTCATCAAACAATTTATTACAAATATTGCATTCAAAGACGTGTACGTTGTGATTCTTCGACAGATGTTTGGCCAATTTTTTCTTGTGAATTACCATTCGACATCTGCGACAGGCTCGCGTGAGCGTGTTTCTAAGATGGTAGTTCAAATAATCAGGAGTCGAGAATTTCTTGCCACAATCGGGACACTTGCACGATTCTTTAATTAAGCCATGCGGACGTCTAGCCCTTCGAGTTTTCGCTGGTTTAACCCATTTCATATTTAACCTGTCCACAGCATCTTTCGTGCTAGGAACTCTGGCGATTTGGTCTTTCACTATGGTTTTTTCGTCGTTATAAAGGATGAAGTAGGCTTTATCGTCTTCAGTAGGAGTTGGGGGATGGGCGATGTAGTTGGATCCTTCTGCCCAATGGTGAGCCGACAGTGCACAGAGGTTCTTGAAGGTAATGGCTGCGAGGGTGTCGTCGGAACAGCTCCGGCATAAGCCGCAGGGGAGCGCGGGGTCCAACTCCATCTGAAACGACGTTTTCAATCAGTCCGCTCCTCTTTTTTAAGTAGTTGTTGGTATCGTGGCCAATCTTTGGATAAGTTGAGTGTTTGGCCAATCATTTGGTGTGAATTGGCAATTATAAAGTATAGCTTAAAACAGTTGTAGATTCTGATAGACGGCTTTATATTAATCGATTGTAACGGTAAAGGTGTGAGCATAATTGATATTGATCACTAAGTAATCGGTATTTTAAGGCGTAAGCATAAGAGAAAAAATCCTCGATATTTCTTATATAAGAAAATAAAACGAGTAAAAAATAATATTCATTTCGGATAAACTATTTAAATTCAATAACACTATTTCGTGGAACTACAGGTTAGTTTGTCAGAACATAAATAATAAAAGCAGTATGTATCATTTTGTTATCTTTATTGTAAAAATATTTTTTTGCACAAAACAAGCCGCATTTTCATTTTAAGTTTAAAAAATATACAACTAATTAAGGCATTCTGAGGTATTGCTTCGGAAGATAGGTCATTCCTTCACATCATCAAATGGTTGTCTCTATTTTAAATTCAGTTATTGTTTCGGTACATATGTATTTAATAACTAAATACTTGTATCGCAAAATCTCGTAAAAATTATTAACTATAACGATTTTTTTTAAAGATTAAATATTAAACTAAACAGAAATCATTACGACTCATTTTACAGAAGAAGTACAGCGGGGTAATTGCGTAACACACTAACAATTGCAATGCCTTTCATTTTGACAATTCAACAACATTTATTGCGATATTTATGCTAACGAGCACACGAATTTTTTAAACAAATGAATCAATGGATTAGGAATTTCTTTCAAAAATCCTTTGGATTGTGACAGAAAGTGTGTTATGCAATTGGGGTGCTGGTACAATTATCATAAAGTTAGACGACGGACAAACAAAAATAATTAAATTTTGACAGAGTTATTGCATAACCATAATGTTCTTTCATATCTTAACAAGTATCGCCTACAAAATAGCAACATAAATATAACCCTACCTGGCCCTGCAGTCTCGACATGAATAGCGACAAAAATCTGTCGCTAAGTCGTAACGATGTCAAATTTCTTTAATAGATTTTCAACCTTATGCTTTGGAAATAAAGTTGAAAACCTATTAAAGGAATTTGACATCGATACGATTTAGCGACAGATTTTTGTCGCTATTCATGTCGAGACTGCAGGGCCTGCTAATGACTAAAGGCCGATTTTTAAATCATCTTAGTAAAATTCTTAAAGGGGGTGGAGGGGATGTTCGAGTTCGAAGGGCAAAAGCACGAAATTTACGCAAGAAGTCGCGGGCGTAGAGATGGAGTTCCTTTTATAATACGAACGTGAGCCCTACGGAAAGATTTTCATTTTATTTGTTCTCCCCTCCATATGAGCTTAAATAGGCAATTAAAGTTTGTTTGGAAGTTCGTCAATTTTGCCGATGGGAAATCCGATGAGGCTCACGGGTTGTTTGTTTTAATAAAAATCTTAAATTTAGTGGCAGACAACGCACAACCTATGGCGCTAGGTCTAGAAGCAGGAAATTTTGCACGAGTTCCTTATACATACATGGTGTAAAAAGACCAATCACATAGCTGTCAACTACGCATTCTGTACATCAAACTTTAGTAACATTACACAAAAGCAATTGCTGGGAAACGAATTTTATTATTAGTGTGAGAAATCGCTATTCACGGTAGTGCGCAACGTAACGCACGCAAAACATTGTGCTTATGGGTGCATGCAACGGTATAAGGGTCGTAGGGTTTTTAAAGTTGTGTTATAACATTAAAAACTTGTTTTCGTAAAAAACAAGTCAGTAAAAGATGGAATTTTAACCTTCAATATCTCCGTAACCGGAGGTTCCCAGGTATGGTCCAGTATTAAAAAAATATTACAATGACGGGGAGTACAAGTGACTCTCGGCTTCGTTAAGTGTCTTTTTACACCCGTTATAACAATGGCAAGAACGAAAGGATTTTTTTGGGAATTCACTCCTTACTAGGGTCAAATAGGGGTGAAGTTTGTATGAAAGTTTGTCATTTTGTGCCGATGGGAAACCCCGTCGAGCTCACGGCCTGTGTTCAAATAACTTTTATTTGAGGAATACAAATTGCGGCTTGACGCTTTGTATAGAAAACTAGCTACTGTTCGCGACTTCGTCCACGTGTAATTTTGTCACCCGAACCCCCGATCCACCCGCGTCACCGCGTCACCGTCACGTTTTCGCTTAGTGTTCTTTCCGATTTCTTTTTCGTTTTGCTTGACTCCTAAGGGTCGTAGCGTGTTGTTAAGTAGCATATAACCTTCCTCGAGAATTGGTCTATCAAACACAAAAAAAAAACAAAGGGTTCGTAGCGTATAGCATATAAACTTCCTCAAGTATTGGTCCAATAAACGCAAATAAAAAAAAAAACCGACTGGTAGTTCCAGAGAATAGTGCGTTTAAACAAACAAACTCTTCAGCTTTATTATTAGTATAGATACATAGATATCACTACATATTATAAAACAAAGTCCCCCACCGCGTCTGTCTGTCTGTCTGATTGTTTGAACGCGATAAACCCAAAAACTTCATAACGGATTTTCATACGGTTTTCACCAATGGACGGAGTGATTCAACAGGAAGGTTTGGGTGTATAATTCATTAAGGTTTTGTGTAAATTGGCTGAAATAGAACGATGATTGTTGCAATGTCGGAAAAAATCATGACGACTGGGAGCTTCACTGGCGTGCGCCGCGTAGGAAAACCAATACAGTTATATGAAAGCAATGTATTACGAAATTATTTTTCTGGGGTACTTTTAATCCCGGTAGTACGTTCCCGTGGGATATTTTCCGACATTCACCCGTACGCAGTCGCGGGCAAAAGCTGATAGAAGTTAGCTAGCTAAGCTAGTAAAAGTATAGATATGACGATGATGGAAAAATCGGCCACATGATCATTAAATAAACGTTCTATAGATAACGGACACCATTGACACCACTTAACAAGTCTTGCATTATACTTCTGCAGTATGCGAGGCGTTTGACTTCGATTTCATTTTTCCTTTTGGAGCCCTTAGCTTTTTCGCTTCCGAATGCTTTTTCAAATGCCTCTCATAGCCCCTTCTTGAGCTGTACTTGGCACCGCAGTAACATACATGTCTATCAATGATTTTCTCGTGGGTATTTCCATGTTCGACCAAATGCGCGCGACTCGAGAACTTCTTGCCACAGGTGTGACACTGGAAAACCCATCCAACAGTGTGACTCAACTTTATGTGCATTTTTAAACAGTTTTTCTTGTTGTATTCTACTTTGCAGTAGTCACAAATGAATTTTAGTTTAATATCTTTGTGTTGGACACAAATTTTCTTGTGATAAGAGAAACAAACGCGGTTCGGAAGTTTCTTTTTGCATCCGCAGACAATGGGTTTGTGTTTAATATTCATATGCTTATTCAAATGTCCCGAGTTTGCGAAGGTTTCATGACACTCAATGCATTCTTCTGGACCTTTCTCATGTTTGAGCTTATGTGATACGAGAGCAGTTTCTTTTTCAAAACTTTCTAAGCAAATGGGGCAAGAGAATACAGTCAAATTGTGACGCTTACAATGCTCTACAAAGGCGGAAATGTCTAGTATTTCAAAGCAGATTCTGCAGATTTTTTTACGAAATTCACGTAAATGCATATTGAATTTGAAAAAGCATTGGAATCGGGCAGCACAATTAGGACATGACATTTTGGGTTTTCCTTTGGCTACTATCCTTTGACCGCTCTGACCCACGGTTTCGACTTGAACCAATCGACTTCTGTAGACCATTTGCCGACGAAGCCGCAATTTAAAACTCTGTAGCGCTTCTTTTCGCGTTGTTATCTTACTAACGTGGCATCTAGAAGTGTCTGTATACGTTTCTATGTGACTTCCGATTTCTATATAAACATTTTTAGCTTTATTTGAGGGTATTAGCATAACCAAAAAGTTTGAGATCTCGTTCCAGCGTTTTGCGGACTCCTTGCAAAGTTTTATGAAGGGTACCATTGATGTTAGGTCCCGACTGCACCGGTGGCAGACTTTGTTAGGCAGCAGTGTTGTGAACTCGACCTAAAACAATGAGCTTTTGGTCTACAATGTGTCTTTTATCTTCAATATGAACGGTACACGGTAAGTATACAAATGCAAGGCAAAACCGTTCGTTGTATTTCCCTCTCACTCAGAGGCCTGTGTCGCAGTAGTGGGAACGTTATAGGATAATCGTAAGTAATGTATCCGTAATAATCGTGAGTAATATATCAGTAATAATCGGTAGTAATGTATCCGTTACTTTAAAGAGCTTCAGTTATATTTCCGTGGCTTTAACTGAACAGTCACCTGTGTTCTTCAAACTGAACAGACAGCTGTGCTGCTGGGAGTTTGTTGCGCCACTTTTTCTCCCCAGCTAAAGCACCAGGAAGTGGTGAAGGGCGGGCGTTTTGGCGGACTATCTTATGTAATTTGGACATTCAAAAAGTGCTGATACTCAGCCCTGATTAAATGTCTTTTGATTTGATTGATTGATTTAAGGCAATCGTTTGTTTTATAGGATGGCAGATGTTTATTTATTAGGCCTATGTCGTATAACGGACTGATATTAAACTAATAATATTTTTGTGTAATATCGTTGTGTAAAAATATCGTATTTTATTACTATTAGTAATGTTCAGCTACGGAGGCTGCCACATAGCGTCTGCAATTTACCGGCGAATGACGTCACTTAAAAGTTATTCATGGAAGTAAGTTGGGTGTGTTTTCCTAGGGTACATTGCGAATTACGCCGTAATCGCTCACTCAGTAATTTGCGTTCCGATTTAGATATCACGCTTATGACAGCTGAGAGCTGTCAACAATTTGGAACGCTCGTGAATGCACTCACAGGGCTCGCTGAACGTCAACCCCTTTGGTCAACCCAAACCTTGCACAAGAAAGACCGACTGTATTTTTTTGAAAATGGAAGTTCAACGCATTGGCACTTCTGTTTTGTTAGTTGAGATGTATGACACCGAAGACGCGACTCAAAACAGCTCAACAGCACAACGCAAAACTGTCATTGTTGACAGCGCTCACGATGATATTATTAGGACTTGGTGTTCCTTCGCTTCCGCGGGTAAATACCACAGGACAGCACAAGGACAATTAGCTAGTGAAGTGCAGTGCTACTAACATAGTTTTAAGCAATATATTAACACACGTTTCAGTTTTATTATGTATTAGTTTGTTATTTTGTGTATTTGTCTATGGGCTTCAGTTGCCTGACAATAAAGGAATTATTATTATTAATTTATGGCATGGTCGGCGTTATCGTAAGATGGCGCATGCCATCTATGACGATTCACGGGACATCGTTATCGCACTCACGCTAATTCGGAACGGGTGTAAGCACGCTCAAATCGATTACAGCGCAATTCGGAACGTACCCCTAGAGAGCGTTTTTGACACCGTAAAGTCAAACCCCGCTGCCATCATTTTTATGACAGCTGTCACTGCAGCTGTTATTTGGCGGCAACCGCTCCTTTAGGAAATCGTACACAGACACCTCTACAGACCTAGTAATAAGGAACTTTACGCAAAACTCTGCGTAGGGGGCGACACTAGCACAAACCGTAAACAAACCGCCATGATGCATTATGTCATATTTATTAGTAACAAATAATAAGTGAAATCGTTTGAAATTTTAATAGTTTTATTAATATTCATGTATTAAAAAACCTGTACAATGATATTATGGCATCCTACGGACATTTAAAATTGGACGATCTAGTAAAATTGCTTTGAAGGACTTGTCAAAAAACTGTTTACTTTTTGTGCTAGTTCTGCACTCTGGCGGCATCGGCAGAACATTGCAGTAATACTCTCTATTGAAAGCGTATGAAAGAAGAAAGCACGTTGTGCCTTAAATCCCGCGTACTTATGACAACGCCTAAGGCCTAGTGATTCCTAAGTTTTGAGCTGCGACCTATCTCGGAATTTCGGATCATATTCTTTAGTTATTAATTTAAGAAATTGTATTCATTCTATTAAAAAAGTGCACTTTGTGAAAACAATAGGGCTAAGATTAAACAGTTATAAAATGAGGTGGAATTTTGACTCCTATTTTAACCGCTTTATTCCAAAAAGGTTCCTAACTTTGGTCGAAGGCTAAATCTTCGAGCCAGTTTTCTTATTGCAAACCGTATAGGTACAGACGTAAAGTTCTTAACACGAAATTGACAAATTAGACTCGTGTCTACTATCAGTTTTTGTATTTAGAATTTCAACTGTGCCAGAAAGAAGTTCGAAATTCAAAAATGGATTGATGGTTCAAACCAGGGTCTAAAGAAAAACCTTGTTCATAATAAGGCCGTATTAATATTTTGTGTCCAAATACTAACATTTCATAGGGCTGAGACCAGGCTAAGCGACTTCCTTCACTCTTTTTAGCTTAGCAGGAGTATTCTCACTCTCCTGATGCTTCCTACTATGATAAAGCAATCCCCTACAGCTGCTAAACTTCTGATGGCAGTCATTACACTCAAACTGCAGCAAGGGCTCTTTTCCTTTGCCGTGGACCGTATTCACATGTTTTTTCAGCCTATAAGGCAATCTGAATCTTGCTGGACAGAACTCGCAAGCGTGCTTCAGAACTATTTCAGACTCTCTATGACATTTTCTGATGTGTTCTGACCGTCTAGAAGACGCTGAGAAGGACTCTCCGCAGAATTTGCAGGGGTAGGGACGCTCGCCGGTGTGTAAGCGAACGTGTTGTATGTAACCTAACTTCGTTCTCAACACGATACCGCAGTGCCCACACTGATAGGACTCGGTCGATTCGTGTTTCTTGACGTGTGTCGTCATGTGAGCTGCTGCGAGTAATTTCCCGCAGTAAATACATGGCCGATGAGTATTTTTCATGTGCACAATTTGTATGTGTGCAGCAACAAACTTCTTTCCAGCGAATTTCTTTTTGCAGTAATCGCAAATGCATTCTGAGTCCGCGCTTCCTCGCATTCCAACTTTGATACTTTTATTCTTCTTTTTAACTGTTATTGTAGCTTTATTTTTCGTTTTGTGAACGTCTAAACGTGTTTTGTCGAGATTACAGCAGCGTTTGACGTGGTAGTGGTAGCATTTCTGGTTTCTGAACAGCTCATCACAGCCAGGACATGTTTTTGGGGTGTGGACTGAAAGGTGTGCGTAGTACGCATGTTGGCTCTGAAAGTTCCGGCCACATTCACCACAAGTACATGCTCCAGATGCATGGGCCTTCGAAAGATGTATCTTATACTGCATATACGTACGAAACATAGCAGGGCATTTCTTACAGTCATACGGTTCCCTATTATGCGTGTCAATCAAATGCAGTATCAACTCTTGCCTCGTCATAATTTTAGCGCAAATGTGGCAAGCATGTTGGTTGTTGGACGATTCCTTCAAATGTTGGCACAGATGTTGGGCATACAAGAACCGCTTACCACAGCCTGGGCACTGACATTTGTGACTTTTAAGATTCTCACATCTACTTTTCTGCTTTGGCAATTTTGGTGATTCCGTGAAAACTGGTTTTTTAACTTCTTTTTCTTGCTTAGTAATACAGATTGAATTCTCAGAGATTACGGCTATAATTCGGTTATTAAAGGCAGTTTGATCTGGTATGCTGTTCAGCAGTTCCAGAGTGGTCTCCCACTGTGTGGCAGCTGTTCGGCACTGGGTCCTGAAGTCTGCTGCTTGGAGGGCTGACACTGAGCATACGGAGCACAGTCCTAGAGGCAGGTCATCATCCAGTCGCACCTGCAACCACTGTACTAGTCAAACGGCCAATAAGCTGTATTCCTCATGTTCGTTTTATATCTATTTAGGGCTTAGCATGGTTTTTCTGTGGTATTCTTGAATTATTTCATACATAGAATTAAAAATACTGTGAGCTGAACGGGGAGTGATTCACCAAAGATTGACAGAAGTTTAATGGCTTAGGTAAAGTGAGACTTAAACTTAGCGGGCAAAATAAACACATGCGTCTACGGTTTTAAGAAATTATAGTAATGTAGATTATCCTATTTTGCACTGCATTTTATGAGTATAAAGTTGATAAACTAAGGAAGTGGTATTATTTTACTGACTGTTAATTTGGAGCTCAACAAATGGGTTTTGCTGGTATTCTTTTGCATAACGGACATGTGTCCGCAACTTACTAGTGGAGTTCCATAGATATTTTCAATTCTTTTTTTTTCAGTTACTGTTACTGTTAGCCTGCAATATTCCACTGCTGGGCAGGTTCCCATGGCAGGTTTCAGTACATAATTTATATTGTGCGAATGTCTGATAGTTGATAATTTAGTTTCATATTTAATTATTATCCATACCCTAATTAATAACAAAACCAAGTTCCTAGAACGTGGCCTACCGAGATGACTTATTCTCATTTATTTATTTTCTCACAAAACTTAGGGAATGATGATTGCCCATAAGACGGTTGTCAATAAAATATTCATTGAGGTAGGTCAAGTAGGTTGACTGCCATTTGGCAGTCCAAATACCAAATATTTGAATGAATATATGTCTTGCATATATTCATTCAAATATTTGGTACCTACATGATAATTATGTTCAGTATTTATTTATTTACTAGATAGGTTATGGTAGGTATTTAGAACTAGAAAACCTGTTGTTGATTGAATTTACAAAGCCAGTTATGGCTCAAACCTATATTTATTTATTGTATAAAATAAACAGAAAACATTTTAACTTTATAGCTGACACATATAATAATTTATTTTAATGATACTTTCTACCTAATAACCTAACAACCTAATGCAATATGCTGTAACATGGCTGTAACCTATCGTACTAATGTGTCATGGCGTCATCATAGCAGACCCCGTAAACGCCTACATTAGAGAAGGCGAAGAATAAAGGATTTTAAAGCATATTTTAAAACATACAGGATGGTTCGTGATCTTTTAAAAGTATAAACTAACGATTGAATAATATGCAAGCAGCAACATCAAACGTGATGACGGAAAAAATTATAATTTTAGTTTTTGTCAAATTCTCATCCGCGGCCATCTTGCGACCACCGCGGCGGGAAGACGCCGTTCCGTTTTGCACAGAAAATAAACAAATCGTTTGGTGCTGAGCTTGTAGATATGCCAAAAATATCGTACCTCGACTCCTGTGATGACTTCTAGCAGCTCAGCAAGTGTCACAGGCTTGTCTCCGTCCATCATAACCGTATCTTCTAAATGAACTTGCCCCTCTGTGGTATCTCCCATACATATTCGGCATCTATCTGACCCGTCTCCACGCACTATATGGGACACTAACGCCTTTATATCCACTTGGCGGCTCATTTTTGGTATTCTTTACAATAATTAATAGTATTTACGTAGATTATTCAATAATTTTCTCTGTAATTCTGAACTCAGTACGTCACACGCACCGCTGTGAAGATTATTTTTGACGTTTCGAGTTAGAGAGGTGCGTGGAAGTTTCCACTTGTCAAATTTTCGATCAACTCGATATAGCTAGAAACTAACTCAATAGTAAATATTTTAAATGAGATAAATCACTAAAATTGTTATTTTACATAGTTTTTTTTTTTTATTTACATTAAATAGTAATAATAACAAAGCGTCTAACAATTACCACAGAGTTTTATTGTGAAAGACGCCATGGTTGACATCTGTCGGGCATGCCACCGTGCACCGTCGCGTCCAGGAGAATCAATCAGACACATTATCTCTGGGTGTTTTCGCCTAGTTAACGAAGAGTACTTGCATATTATTATAAACAATCTTGTAGCCAGGATTATCCATCAGCAAATTGTTCTAAAATACAGCCTTGTAGAATCGTATGTGCCGTACTACAGGTATGTGCCCGAACCAGCACCCTAATTACGTAACACAATATCTATGACAATCTGAATCATTTTGAAGCCTATTGCTAATCCATTGCTTCTTATGTTCAAAAAATTTGTCTGCTCAACAACGTAAATAACGCAATGGATGTTGTTGAACTGTCAAAATGAAACCCATTCCTACTGTTGGTGTTTTACGTAATTACCCCGCTGTTCTCGAAAATGGAAATATCAAATTGTACTGGGATCGATCCATCATTAGATCACTGACAGTACTATTATTGCCAATAAACCTGATATAGTGGTGGTGGATCAAATAGAGCGGCGGCGCCGGCGGCGCGCAATGATTGTTGACCTAACGGTCCCGCATGACGGGAACCTCGTGAAAGCTGAGAAAGCTAAACAAATCAAGTATTTTGACTTGGCTCGCGAGGTTGTCGACATGTGAGATGTAGACACTGTGATAATGATAATTGTGCCGATAGTCGTGACAGCTAATGGCTTAATAGCCAAGAGCCTTAACCAAAACCTGAGGAGGCTCTCTTTGGGCAGCTGGATCAGGGGCTCGATTCAGAAAGCAGTACCTCGGACACGGCTGGCTCGCATTGTTAGGAGGTTCCTCTCTATGGAACCCCAACCACCGGTAGCTTAGACCATTACCAGTGGGCTACAATTTTTGTATTTTTTAATTCTATTTTTTATGTTTTTTTATAGAAAATATTTAAAAATATAATTTGTAAGTATTTAATTGAAATAAAGGAGCATAATAAAGCGTCTTACAGGTTTCTGCGAGTTGGATTCGGCCCCTCGTACGCTTTCCAAAGGTCCGGGATTCCCAGGGTGCAGAGAAATGACGGAGAAGTAATTTTTTTAATAAAAATGTTTATGTTTTGTGTTATTTCAAGCCAAAGTCCTGTTGGCTATTAAAATTTAAATTATTCGATTCATCGTGGTCCATATGATGTAATCGATATTACTCAGTAGGTTTCTTCTCTAAAAGAAACCGTTCCTTTTCTCTCCAACAGCCAATCAGAGTCACGTTTAGTTACTACACCTAACCTTTGAATTCCCGTCGTAGTGAAATTGATTCTCCACTGATTTTACCAAAAATAATTTAAGCTAATTTGGTATAAATTATTGAATAAAAATACGCAATGTCAGGGAATTTATTGTTTCCGTTTAGCAATAAATTCTTGTTCATAATTCGTAATAGATTTGAATAAAAATATATCTTTAACTTTACCCATTTTGAGGCAATGAAACAAAGTATAGCAACCCATCTTAAGTCAGCTGTCAAAGTGATGTGTCAAAGTCATTCAATATTTCATTCGTTTTGTTTGTGGAAAAGTCTAAGTCAAAATGGTAATTTAATTTAATTTTTCTAGGATAATCCTTGATATTTTCGTATTTTAATTTACACAGGTTAAAATAGAATAGTGTAAATAATACGGCCGCACCGATATTTTGTGTGATTTGTGTGTATTTTCTTGTGAAAAGTGATACAAAAAGTTGAGGGTTAAAATTCGAGAAATATTCATATTTTTGTGGATTCTGACTAATTTTCTCGTGAAATACAGCCGCTATGGGTATGAAAGAACGTCCTTATCACTGTCGTCACTGCGAATCATGTTAAAAAGTACTATTTTATTGAAAAATAATTCGAAAATATCCGGCATTCACTCGATGTTCGACTGTCATTCATTGTCTATGAAAGTATGATTTCAGAATCGCAAATGTTCATGTGACCAGTGATAAAACCTGTAAAAACATAAATTAAAACCTTATTGTCTACACATACGGACATAGTAACATGTAATACATCCTTTAGAACTGGAAATTACAATATTTTCACATTTATTTTGGAATAAAACCTAAAAAAAAATCTTCACGTACTTTACATTTATTCGTTTCTTATTACTCGAAATTCCATTATGCAATTTCATTTATGTAGTGTATAATACTATGACTGGATCTATATTAGGTTTTAAGTATGAACAGCTGTAAACTTTTTATAAACATAATATTAATTATATCTAGTTAATAATTCAGTCAATCCTAATTCATTTTCATAACATTCTACATTAGACCTCCAAACAAGAACTTTGTAACCCTAACTCAATTGTGTGAGCGGTGTGAGCCTCAATAAAAATATTTCTTTTTTATTTCCAACCCATAAATTCCATTTGGTACATATACACGTCTTAAAACAAACTCCAATAAAAATAATAATTAACTCCAAACATCAACCCAATATGCAACAAACTTTGCCTCAAAAAATTTGCTATCAATGAATGTAGTACTTCAATAATTATGGTTACGTTACAGCAACCACAGATCCTTGTGCTGAAAGAAGGGACGGACCAGTCCCAGGGCAAGCCGCAACTCATCTCCAACATCAATGCCTGCCAGCTAGTTGTTGATGCTGTGAGTGTTTTTTTTGTGTTCTCCTTTTATCTGTGATCGAATTTTTAGCCATAATCTGATGGGGTCTTCGTGTGAGATTGATTTAGTGGTTTTACATTATGTGGTTCATTACTAAGTATACATTATATTTTCACTGTCTCTGGTCTAAGTTCTGGATTTGCCATCTCTTTAGGCGGATTATATCCCCTTGTCTATTTAGAAGGTTCTTGGCTAAGACATTGTTGTGAGTATACATTAGTTATTTTGTGCAATTTTGCTGTTGTTGGAAATACTGTCATGCGGTTAGGGCAGCTGATTGAAAGAAAAGAAAGAAAATGTAATTATTACAACTCGCTCAGACAGAAATACAACCTATATAAATTGTCTATGATATAAACACAGAATAAAGACCCTATATCTGCATGGTGTTCATTTTATGCCATCTTGAGGAAATCACAGAAACTTTTGTGATTATCAGTCCCTCTATCAATAAAAAGGTACATTGTAAGCCAATGATTATAACAAACGGATCCAATTTCTGAAGAGCTGTGTGGATCATGATAGTAGACATGAGGCTTACAATAACAAATCTTACAGGTGTGCACTTCCCTCTTATCCGTAACTACCATTATATGTGGCTAATCTTTTAGAAAAGAGTCCAGTTCGTCCCACCATCACCTTTTGGGCTTGCCGCGTAGACGTTTGCTGCTCTGTGGGTTATCTTTTCCATATAACCTTATCCAAATTATTTCTTTGAAGGTCCGCACCACCCTCGGCCCTCGTGGCATGGACAAGCTCATTGTAGACCACAACGGCAAAGCGGTGATCTCTAACGATGGAGCTACCATTATGAAACTGTTGGACATTGTACATCCCGCTGCTAAGACTTTGGTGGATATCGCCAAGTCACAGGATGCTGAGGTAAAGTAACAATGATTTTGGTTTATATTGCAAATTGCAAGCGCCCAACGTTCAGGGTGCGGTTTATCTAATTAGCTTTATTATTGAGAATTGTTCCCTTCCCTAAATATTTAAGTTTAAAGGTTTATCAGGAAAACTAGTTTGCTTAGGGCGAATTTCGCCAAACTTTTATACCTCAAATAAATCTTATACGAAGGTTTTTTTTTGAATTTTTGACAGTTTTTCCATACTAGAACTGTCAGACGTCAATTTTATTCCACGGATAAAAGCTGTGACTTTGTAAAATCAGCCCTTTGTGAGCTACGATTTGTAGTATGGAAAAGAGAGATGGTATTTTACCTCACCTTTATTTTGACGCTTAACTCCGCCATGTGAGCACACTTGGAACTACGTATTTTGACTAAAATGGCCAATGAAAAACATATTGGTCCGTAGCAATATATTAGCCAATGATTATAACAAACGGATCCAATTTCTGAATAGTTGTGAGGATCATAATAATAGAAATGAGGCTAATCATAATAAGCGATGAGAAAGTAACTTAACACACACCATCACGCCTGTTATCCTCGTAGGGTAAGGCAGAAGTGTACTGGTGCGTACACTCACAAACAAAAAAAAAAGAATTATCAAAAAATTACTTTAAAAAAATATGAATAAAACACGGATACATTATGGTTTGTCTATTTTCAGGTTGGAGATGGCACCACATCCGTCGTTATCTTGGCTGGAGAACTTCTGAAGAGGCTCAAGCCTTTTGTTGAAGAAGGTATGTCAAAGTCTGTAAATAGTATTCTTCGGTTGAAGGACACTGAACAAGACACAATAGAAATTTTATATTTTATTGTCCTTAATGTCCGTTTTTACTAACAAAAGACGACTCTTAAATGGATGCCTTAACGTAAGTGTGCTGCAGGTTTAGCATGAGCACCGTTTTGTCGACGGGGAAGAGTAGACAAAAATGACGTTCCGTGTAGACAGTACGACGGCAGCAAAGTAGAAAGAGTTAACTGCACTTTTTACGAAATTCAGTAGTTTATTCACGTCTTTCTTTTATTTTGATTATATCTCGAAAATGGTGTGTCTTATCTAAAAATAATGAAAACTTCGACCCCTTTTTATAAAACCCTAAAAGTCAACACGTAGGTAATAAATTTTCGCATTTTCCATACAAAAAGTAAAAAATTCGATTTTTCCATTCCATTTTTATACTTTGTGGCCGTCGAGTAAAAAGTTTTCTACTTTCTTTAGCATGGCGATTACAAAATTATATTGTCTTCACTACCTTAGACCTATATCCGTTGTCAGTATGATTTTGACAGCTTGGGATAGAAAACTTTCTTCTGAAATAGTCTACTTAAAATAGGACCTAGACAACGATCGGTAGAAACGAAAGACAAAATGACGGATTGTAGAAGAATTTCTACGGTGTGATGTCAAAAATAGAGAAACGAAATGTCACTTTGGATAGAAATAGCTATGTCTATTCTTCGTATAAATAGAAAGCGTCATGGTAAGCCTGCTGTTAGATTTTAAACTTTCGGCGCTGAACCGAGAGTTCAAAATCCAGCAGCGCGTTTTTATTTTAGCATTCATTTTGATGTCCCTTAGTCTTAGTGAAAATGGGCATCAAAGTGTTGAAGAAAGTTTGCGTCTGTCCATGTGACCTCTTAGTTCTTCCAAACAACACAATGGATTTTGATGTGGTTTTCACCCTCATTTAGAGCATTTATTCCGGAAAGTTTAATTGTAATGCAAAACTTGAAGAATAAGCACAGAAAATTGCAATGTTTTGACATGTCGTTATTATACCTGTGCAAAGCTGGGGCTGGTCGCTAGTAAGATATAAGGCAAAACCAATGATTATAACAAACGGATCCAATTTCTGACACTCAGTGAGGACCATGTTAACATTAATGAGGTTTTTCCCCATATAAAACACATTTTACGCCCAAAACATACAACAGTATACATAACATCACGCTGGTATTCTCCGAGGGGTAAGCAGGGGTGTGGGGGTGGTGAGCAGTGGTGGCCCGGTGGTATCGGCCCCGACTTACCGAGTTGTAGGTCGTGGGTTCGAACCCAAGCTGGCGCTTTACTTTGTGTAAATAATTTCATCACCGCTGCTCTCAAAACGGTGAAGGAAAACATTGTGAGGAAACCGGCATGTCCTAGAACCAAAAATTCGAAGACATGTGACATCTACCAACCCGCACTGGGCCCGCGTGGTG
This sequence comes from Dryobotodes eremita, assembly GCA_917490735.1. NCBI lineage: Eukaryota > Metazoa > Arthropoda > Insecta > Lepidoptera > Noctuidae > Dryobotodes > Dryobotodes eremita. The sequence continues at coordinate 1,751,611 of OU823269.1, forward strand.
GATTACAGCCCATTCCCTCTCAAAGAGAGGCGGCCTGTGTCCCAGCAGTGGGAACATTATAGGCTGATTAGGTAAGCAGGGGTGTATAGTACACCTATATTTCGTCAGATTTGTTTGCGTTCCATATGATAGGGGACGAGCTATCATCCGGGCATAAATCCTTACTCCAGACTTCTAGCTGTTGAGCTGAATGGTGTTAATCCATGCGTCATGTTCGTGAACGGGTGACGTCAGTAGGGAGTGGTCATCTAGGAAGTCAAAATCGGTTGAACGGACTGTAAGGTTTATTTAAATTTCTGATCTTATTTTAAATGGACTATAGTGTTAAAATATTATTATTTCTTTTGAGTTGTAAAAGTCTTTTTACAACCAATTCAAAGAAATAAATTTATCATAACGAAACTTGTGTGTCAGGTGTACATCCCCGCATTATCGTGCGTGCTATCCGCGTGGCTGCGAAGCTGGCGGTAGACCGTGTCAAGGAGCTGGCAGTCAAGATTGACAACAAATCGCCTGAAGAACAGAGGTATGTCATTCTTCAAATTCAAATTAATTTATTGTAGAACATAGGTAAAGTAAGATGTTACAATATAGTTATGCATAAGGTCTGCTATGTCTCGCCATTGAGGCATACACAATTCATAAAATCTGAACAATTAAACACGAAGTAATTTAAAATATAACAATAATAATCCAGTATATTGACATTTTTATTTTATTTTTTATATACAATTATTTGAGAAATTGTGGTTTATTATTATTATTTACAAATTATTCATTATTATATATGTCAGATTACATGCCACATTGTATGTCAAATTAAATGTCAATTATATGTCAGATTCCAAATTATTCTACAAATCCACTGCATGAGTTTATCAGTAGTTTACATTTAATTTTCATTACTGGTTTGTCATATTAAATGTCGACTGATTCAGTGTTTTGTCATTTAAAAATTCTCTAATAGAATAATAAGATTTAGCTATCAGGAATTGATGTAACCTTTTTTTAAACTATTTATGTCACTCATATTTCTGAAAAAGGTGGAAGGTTATTAAATTCTTATTCATTTTAAAAGTCTTGGTAGGAATTTGTTTTAAAGGTTATGAGTAGGGATCGGATATTTGGGTGCTGTTCACCTAAAGTTGAGATGTTGGCTAATATGGAATGCGCTTTTGTATCGAAAAAATCCCTCTAACGTCAGATTTCAGTGACCAAACCGGACCAAATCATAGCAATCGAAAGGTAGTGGTTAAAGTTGTTGTAGCCGAGGTAATATTTACGGCCAATCAGGATATAGCACTTAATTAATTTCATAAAAATAATTATTGAAAGTAATTTTTCTAATTTTTTTTAGCTAACACACCACCTCTCCTCTTACACCCTATACATACACATATTTGCATCGGGGTTTAAACATTAATTTTAAATAAATATGCATCTGAATAGTTAGCCAATCCAATGAATTTAAAAAACTTAAAAAAAAAAAAAAAATTAGAAGTCGCTTTCTTTACACCTGACTAGTATGCATTTCCGGTGTTTCTAGCATCCCGGGATTTCTTTCACACAAACATATATTTATGAGTATGGATATTTATGAGGTGGGGTGGAGTGTCTTAGTTCAAGTTAAAATTTTTTCGATACAAAAGCGCATTCCATATTAGCTAACATCTCAACTTTAGGTGATTATGCATCCGAATATCCGATATCTGGTCATGAATCTCGTTTCAAAATAATGTTTGAGTCAAGAATGTATGTATTAATATAAAATTCAATTTTAAATATAAGTTAGAATATATTAAGCCAATGATTTTAACAAACGGATCCAATTTCTGAATAAACGTGTGGATCATGATAGTAGAAATGAGGCTTACAATAACCTTCGCCCTTATTCAATTTTACGTGTATCATAATCAAAACTGTCGCAGACATATTATATATACTATCCACTGGACCCAGAGCATTATCAATTTTACCCAGTCCCGAACATAAACAACTTTACCCAGTCCCTAACATTAACAACTTTACACAGTCCCGAAAATTAACAACTTTAGCCAGTCCCTAAAATTAACAACTTTAGCCAGTCCCGAACGTTAACAACTTTAGCCAGTCCCTAACATTAACAACTTTAGCCAGTCCCTAACATTAACAACTTTAGCCAGTCAGTGTACATTAACTACTTTAGCCAGTCCCTAACATTAACAAATTTACCCGATCTCGAAAATTAACATCTTTAGCCAGTCCCGAACATTAACAACTTTACCCCGCCCCGACCATTACAGACTTTATCTCCATACAATTACAACTGAACCCAAACCATTATTAATTTTATTTATTTTCTAATATCTAGGTAGATAATGTAAATAAATAATTCGCGCTTACAGTTGCCATTTACAAGCTTCCGCAAATAAACTTTATCCCCATACCGAGGATTATCAGCTTTACCCAAACTATTATAAACTTAACCCTAACCAAAATCAATATTACCCAATGGTTTTACTTTACAAAACTTTACTCATCCAAAGCTGATAATTAACCGACGAAAAAAAAGGAGGAGGTTCTCGAGTCGTCGCGTATTTTTTATGACATCGCGTATCTTTGTTCGTCCGATTTTCATAATTATTTTTTCTTTTTACAAAACAACAAGGGAGCTGCTAACCAAGTGTGCTTCCACCGCCATGTCTTCGAAGCTCATTCACCAGCAGAAAGGACACTTCTCCAAGATGGTAGTCGATGCCGTCTTGTCTTTGGATGCTCCTCTCTTGCCTTTGGATATGATTGGTAAGTCGATTTGGATATGTTTAGTAAAGAATCTATACAGGGTTATTGGTAAAACACCAGCAACCTCTTAAGGGGTCGTTGTGCTCATCATTATAAACAACTTTTACTATGGACCAAACCTGAAATCGCGAAAAAAATATCAGCTGTTCCCTACGTTTTGACGTGTTATGCGAATATAAATATAGGGAAAATCTGTTTTTTTTTTTTCGTGATTTCTGGTTTGGTCCATAGTAAAAGTTGTTTATAATGATGAGTACAATAACCCCTTAAGAGGTTGCTGGTGTTTTACCAATAACCCTGTATAGGGTGACTGGTAATTAGTGACCGATACTTAAACACATGTTTGTACTCATCCATAACAAACAACTTTCACAATGAAACGATTTTTTTTAAATTTATCAATCACCCCAATAGAATATTGAGTACCTGACAAGAATAATAGAAAGAAAGAAAGAAAAATATTTTATTTGGGACTCGCACAGGAAATACAAAGAGTAATAATAAAATAATAAATAATAATAAAAAGGAGCATTTAAAACTAACAAAATTAACAATAATAAAAAGAAAACAACAATAAACAAGTAAAAAACCTGTGCGAGGCCAAAAGGCTCCTATCTCAGCATAATGCTACGATATTTAAAAAATAAATACCGCAGCGCTGGTATTCTGATAGGGCCCGCTGTGATGCCACGGACACACCTACGGACAGCTTTATATCCCACTAGGGGATTATTAACATAAATAAAACTAAATAAAATGGCACTCGGGGACTGCCGCGGTAAAGCTATTGCATAGCATTTTTTATCAACTTATGCAATCATAATTATTTATTCATTTTTTATTTATGCAGTTTTTTTTTTCTTTGATATTAATTCAAGTACATTCGTACCATATACATACACGTTAAGCGAACGCTCGGCCGAGCTACATGGTAGGCGGAGTGGGGGGTGTTAGGTTTTATTTTCGTTACGGAATTTCTTGATTCGATCGCCGCGCTCAAAACCCGCGATAAAAGCTATGCAATAGCTTAAAACATATTTAAGGTGATTGCAAATTGGCATCCATATGTACGTACATCTGATCCATTTGTTTTTATGCTTTTGGAACTGATCATGAAGTCTGCGGTCCTCCGCCGCTTCTGGAATAAATTCTGCCAATCATCAGCGCCTATTAAAAAATAAAGATCTTTTCGCTACCATGAGACCCTTTTGAGGGTTCCGTTGTCAACAAGGAACCCTTACAGTTTCGCCATGTCCGCCTGTCCGTCCGTCCGCAGGTTAGCTCAGAGACTCTTAGTACTAGAAAACTATAATTTGGCATGGATATACATATTAATCACGCCGATTAATTGGTAAAATAAAATCATGAAAAAAACATTTTTTTAGGGTACCGCCTGTACACGTAAAGTAGGGATGTTTTTTTTTCTCGTCTATCCCATCGTGTGGGGTATCGTTGGATAGGCCATTCAAAAAATATTATAGGTCTGTGAAAACCATTTTTCGATTCAGGAATCCGTTTGCGTAAAATTAAGCCTTAAATTGATTTTTTTTTGTTAGAGTCAAGTGTACCAGCTAAATGGTTGCTTTTGGATATGTAAAAAAATTCATGGCATTAGTATATATAACGAAATTAAAAGGAAAACTATCACAGCTAAGTAGGCTTTACAAGTTTACGAGTAATAGTCGACCAACTTATATTTGCGGTTGGAACGTATGGGAGAACATGTTTTTTAACTACAATGTTAAGTTTGTTCTTGGGATAAATTCATCCCAACTACGGAACCCTTCTTTGTGCGTGGTCCGACACGCACTTGGCCGAATTTTTTCTTTCTTTCTAAAGTTAATTCATCTGAAACTAAAATATGCTTTTCATCATCCAGGAATCAAGAAGATTTCGGGCGGAGCCCTAGAAGAATCGTTCCTGGTCGCTGGCGTTGCGTTCAAGAAGACATTCTCCTACGCTGGTTTTGAGATGCAACCTAAGAACTATGAGAACTGCAAGATTGCTCTTCTCAACATCGAGCTCGAGTTGAAAGCCGAGAGGGATAATGCTGAGGTGAGTGACATATTTATTAAGGTGTAAGGCACCTGTACTGTAGCGGCATCTACAACGCCACATGCGAGCTACGCGTCACACTGACGTCACGCAAAATCCTGCATCGCGCAAGCAGAGTTTACCGCGCAACGAGCATATGTACAACGTCCCGACATCAATCGTCGGGCAGTTGCCCACCACACACGACACCCGTCTGGTCGGAGGATCCTCCCTTTTCTATAGAGTATGAGTCAACTTTACACCCTGTTCCTCATACCTCTATAGTACCATCGCCGGCGATAAACGGGAAGTGAGTAGAGCTAGCAACTACAAATAGGTTGGCGAGTGCGCGACGGCGACTAGCTATTATCCGCTGGTATGCAAATCGACAGTGGAAAGGTAAAATGGCTAAATCCCCAAAACCTGAAATCTCGAGAATGAACTTTAAAGTAATTACTTTAAAGTTCATTCTTGAGATTTCAGGTTTTGGCGTCACCATATGTGTAGCTCGCAGTCCGGTAAGGACCAGGCCCGGGTCGACGGCGCGTCGTGTTCCACGCGCGCCTCAAAGAGATTTCAGCACTAATTGACGGGGTCCGGTATCCGAATTTCTTGTACCCCGACCCACCCCATCGCATCGCATCGCATCGCCTCCCGTTATTACTTTCATTTTCACTTAGCGTACTTTCTGACTTTTCTTCTTATTGCTCGGCTCCTAAGGGTCCTAGCATGATGTTAATAGCTTTAAGCCTTCCTCAAGAATTGACAAAGAATTTTTCAAATCCGACTGCTAGTTCCAGAGAAAAGCGCGTTCAAACGAACAAACTCTTCAGCTTTATTATTTGCATAGATTGTGTCTGGCCAATGATTATAAACAACGGATCCAATTTCTGAATATTAGTGAGGATCACACGTATAATGAGGCCTTTCAAAGGAACACAATGTTGCGGAACTCGAGCTCAAAGCATTTACTTCAAATAAACCAATTACAGATTTGATTGGTCAAGGACGGACGAGGGAATGCGTTTGTTAGAAGGGGGGAGGGGGTTAAAGCTATAGGGTTATAGATACAAGTCGTGTGCCCGATGGGATTACCCACAGGTGGCGTTCTGTAGTTTCTGCCTACCCCCGTGGGGAAAAAGGTCTGAGTCGATGAATGTATGAGTCAAAGATCGGGATTGAAATAAAATAAATAAATAAATAGTTTATTTATCAAAAGCAAAAAAATAAAGAAAATGAATGAATGAGTAAATGAGAAGCATTTTTAATTGCTGACATAAGTAATCTATGTATCCTATCCTACTAATATCATAAATGTGAAAGTTTGTGAGGATGGATGTTTGGATGTTTATTACTCTTTCACGCAAAAACTACTGATAGATGGATGGATGGAAGGATGGATGTTTGTTACTTTTTCACGCAAAAACTACTGATGGATGGATGCATGTTTGTTACTCTTTCACGCAAAAACTACTGATGGATGGATGTATGGATGGATGGATGTTTGTTACTCTTTCATGCAAAAACTACTGATGGATGGATGGATGGATGGATGTTTGGATGTTTGTTACTCTGTCACGCAAAAACTACTGATGGATGGATGTATGGATGGATGGATGTTTGTTACTCTTTCACGCAAAAACTACTGATGGATGGATGTATGGATGGATGGATGGATGTTTGTTACTCTGTCACGCAAAAACTACTGATGGATGGATAGATGGATGTTTGTTACTCTTTCACGTAAAAACTACTGATGGATGGATGAATATTTGTTACTCTTTCACGCAAAAACTGCTGAACGGATTTGTATAAAATTTGGAACACAGATAGTTTATAACCGGGATTAACACGAAGGATACTTTTTATCCCGGTAGTACGTTCCCGTGGGATAGTTTCTGACATCCACGCGGGCGAAGCCGCGGGCAAAAGCCAGTTTATTAATAAAGGTATACAATCACTAAACTTCGTTAATCACTTCACAGGTGCGCGTCGATAACGTGAAAGAATACCAGAAAGTGGTGGACGCTGAATGGCAGATCTTGTATGAGAAGCTAGCAGCCCTCCACTCCAGCGGGGCTAACGTGGTGCTGAGCAAGCTGCCCATAGGAGACGTGGCCACACAGTACTTTGCTGACCGGTGAGTAGCACATTTCGTTCATTTGGAGAAACCACGACGTAAATGTAATTTTTCCACAAATTGAGTTGTCGATATATCGCTTTTTTCCAAGAGCAACGTGACATCTCATAAAAACGTTTTTTTATTTTATTTCATATTGTACTGAATTATGTTTTGCTTATTCTCAGAAAGCACATTAATTACCGCAACAATTTAACTGTTTTCGACGGTAAAATTATCAATATTTTAGAATTTATCAACGCTTAAATATTTAAAATTGCTCTCCTGTAAAGTTGTCGTTTAAATAATATCACGTTGTTCTTGTAAAGAGGCGATATATTGTGCTCGAAAAAATTTTCAGAGGAGCAGAGGCGTAAAATATTTAGCGTAAAATATTTAATATGGTTTTGGGATTTATCAACATTTCTGAACGAGACGGTTGTTACCGGTTGTGACGTTGTAATCTGTTGATTACAAAAATAAAAAAAAAACGACTTTAAATCACTCGCTTGTAAAATTTTAAAAGCAGTAATTACGTCGATGTTTCTCCAAATGAGCGATTTGTAGTCTATACAGGATTTTTTTTTAACCATTGCGCAAACTAATCTTGAATTCAGCGTACGATTCTAGATCCCCTCAGTGTAAAAAAATTATGATGGTAAAAATAAAATTGCTTTTCCATACATTTTGACCCCGTAGGGCGAGGCCCCGGGCAAAAGCTAGTCTTCTATATATAAATAAAAATCAAGGGGCTGGACCGATTTTAATGAAACTTTGGTGAGTTTTTCTGCATACGCCCGCGAAGGTTTAGGGGTAGTACACCACGCGAACGAAGTCTAGTCGGGCAGCTAGTTAAATAATAAAATAAAACAGGCTCATTTACCCATAGCGATTATTTGAAATCGAAACAAAAAAATTGTTAACATTTTCACTACATACTTTTGGAACAGACTATAGAATAGAATAGAATAGAATAGAATAGAATACTCGTTATTATGTACACCTTAAAAATTAAAGATTTAAATGTAGAAATTTTACACAGGGTGACACAATGGGCGGTCTTATCGCTAAAAGCGATTTTTTACAGACAACCCAAGACTATGTTATAATTTGTTGTAATCTACCCGCATGATTATTGACAAATCACTACACTGACTAAACAGGTCCACTCAATCTGTGTGGTTTTTTCCTCAAAAGACCATTTCAGACACCAATCTACATGGTTCATATATCTGACCAAGATTATGTCTGGACTTTAAAAGAGACTGTGACCTCTGAGTTTGTTTCGGTCTTCCTTCTCAGAGTAGTCAGATAAGAAACGCCGAACTCATCTAGTTCTTAAAATATAATAATATGATTGAGTGGTAAAAGTGTTTGTACAAACCTAATATCAGAAATAAAATCATTTATCATTTACCCCTCTCTATTTAAGATGATGTTGTTGGCTTTTTGGGGGACTGTCTCAAGTAATTTTGACGTACAAAAAGTGCTAATTCTCAGCCTAGTTTGCATAAGCGACTTGATTTTCGATTTTGTAACAATAATGTTGTAAGCCAATGATTATAACAAACGGATCCAATTTCTGAACAGCTGTGTGGATCTTTAAGTAGTATATGAGGCTTTAAAGACGCTTGGCTCAGAAAATTTAACTTCATGCCTTTATTTAGGGGTCATTCAATTATTACGTAAGCAGAATTTATTTAATTTTTAACCCCCCTCCTCCCCCTTGTCAGCAAAAGTAATCAAAGCTCTTACCTCCCCCCCCTCCTATGCTTACGTAAACATTGGTATTTTTTATGTAATTTTTATCCCCCCCCCTTGTCAGTAAAAGTAATCAAGGCTCTTACACCCCCCCCCCCTCCTATGCTTACGTAAACATTGGTATTTTTATGTAATTTTTAACCCCCCTCTCTTTGTCAGCAAAAGTAATCAAGGCTCTTACCCCCCCCCCTCCTATGCTTACGTAAACATTGGTATTTTGTTTTAAATCTGTTCAGTTTACTTTATTTTTATTCATGAGTCTAGAAATAAGGAATTTATAGACTATAAAGGAATTTAATGCCCATTTAAGTAATTTCCCTACTTGAGTTCTATCTAACTTAACCATAAAACACCGCTTGAGAGCGAGTAAGCAATATCAATTATTTAGGGGAATCCCTGAACATGCTTTTCGCTTTCGAGCATAGACAAGTAGGGTTGCCATATTTGTTCCAATCAGAATTACTAAATTTTTTTCATCATCCAGACCCTCTCGTCCCCCATGTCATCAAAAATAAGCAGAGCAAAGACCCTCAAACCCCTTTGGTGCTTACGTAATACTTGAATGGTAAAATCAGGACTTCCCGCCAAATTGGGGACGTTTGGCAACACTGGTGAAGCGTTCAAAAAAGTGTTTTCGCCTTACAACCTCCATATTCCTTCTCCACAGAGACATGTTCTGCGCGGGTCGCGTCCCAGACGAGGACTTGCGTCGCACACAGCGCGCATGCGGAGGCGCAGTCCTCAGCTCCGTTCGCGACCTGGAGCCCGAAGCCCTGGGCTCCTGCGCTGCCTTCACCGAGAAGCAAGTCGGCGGCGAGCGTTATAATATCTTCACTGGTGAGTTTTCTACAACGTGGCTCAATGCTGGCGCCGCCTCAGTGTGGCCTGAAAATCCTTTCCAGTTCAACATATTTATTAAGATCCCTAATCCCCCCCCCCCTTACCTTTCTTCTAATTTACTCCCATTTCCTCGTTCCTAATCTTATTCTTTCCTACAGGTTATGATAAAGAAGTTGCACCCCCTGGTAAGACATTAATTCAATACAAAATAAGTATATTCTGTTCCAAAAGTATTTGATGAAAGTGTAAACAAACCCTATTCAGGTTAAATTCATACGCAGTCACTCAATAAATTTTAAATGATTTTATTTCATAGAAGTAGGTTTGTACACGTCAATCATATTTTTTTAACTAGATGAGGTCGGCGTTTCCTACTCTGAGACGAAAGACCGAAACAAACTCAGAGGTCACAGTCTCTTAAAGTCCAGACATAATCTTGGTCAGGTCATGCGAAGACCATGCTTATTGGTATCTGAAATGGTCTTTTGAGGAAAGAACCACACAGATTGAGTGGACCTGTCCAGTAAGTGCACGCATTTGTCAGTAATCGTGCAGCTCGATTTTGTGCACATTGTCTACAAAAATGATATTTTTTATCAATATGATTATTTCGTTTGTGGAAGCGTGCGGGGCCCATAACCTATAGTAAAACAACGTCACTTGCAAAGACACAAAACTGATTTATTTTATAAACCATAGATACATAGACAACATAGATGGCGGCACTGGCCTTATATTGTAGGTATCATTACAACATATACTTTTGGAACAGAGTAGGGTAGTTTGGTTTTGTTTTACTCTGTAACCCCTCCCCCGACGGTTTTTAAACGCCTTTTCCAGTCAAACCGTATTGAATTATCTTTGTTAATGTTGTAAGCCAATGATTATAACAAACGGATCCAATTTCTGAACAGCTGTGTGGATCATTAAATAGGTTATGAGGCTTACAACTAAGTTATAAAATTGTAGTAGTATCTTTGAAGACGTTATAAAAAAGCTTCGTATGAAAGCGGAACTAAGCAATTTTAATTTTACTGCCCTAAACTGCGGGGTAATTACGTAACACACCAACAGTAGGAATGGGTTTCATTTTGACAATTCAACAATATCCATTGCGTCATTTACGTTGTTGAGCAGACAAATTTTTCGAACATACGAAGCAATGGATTAGCAATAGGCTTCAAAATTATTCAGATTGCGATAGATATTGTGTTACGTAATTAGGGTGCTGGGTACTATGGTATTTTTAATCTCACAAAGCGACGCGCGCTTTACTTGTGGTTACCAAGTGTACAAATACGCTGTGAATGTGTGCGTAAGCGCAGGAGCTCTCTGTACCGTCCGAGGCAATGGCGAAGTCGGAATGTTTGTGTGTTATGTGCTCACGCTACTCGACATATATTCATAGCGTGTGAGCAACACACACGCAACACTTGGTTAACACAAGTTAAGCGCGCGCCGTTTCGAGAGATAACAAGTGATTAAATTTAAAATAAAAATATAAACACGTGTGGCACTCGGGGACTGCCGCGGTAAAGCTATTGCATAGCATTAATTTTATCAACTTATGCAATTATAATTATTTATTTATTTTTTATTTATTTATGCTGTATTCTTTTTTCTTTGATATTAATTCAAGTACAGTCGTACCACATCCATACACGTTAAGCGAACGCTCGGCCGAGCTACATGGTAGGCGGAGTGGGGGGTGTTAGGTTTTATTTTCGTTACGGAATTTCTTGATTCGGTCGCCGAGCTCAAAGCCCGCGATAAAAGCTATGCAATAGCTTAAAATCCGACACTAACAAAAACCTCTACAAACGGCTGATCAGATTCTCTTTTTTCTTTTAGCTAACAACATTCGGTCAAGTCCCCTTCAAACAAAACAAAATTGGTTCAGCCGTTTAGGAGTTACGATGCCGCAGACAGCTACACACGTTAAACTTATAACACCCCACTTTTTCTGTCGGGGGTTAAAAATACTATAGGACAATTTCAGGCTGTCAAAATTGTACTAGATACAATTCTGACTGGTTCAAAAGTATCACACGCCCCATTACTAGAGTAATAGAAAGAATGGGGGCTATCGATTTTGTGCTCACCGGTTGGCGCCACTGGCGAGTTAGGTCCTGTCAGTACTTTTATTTGATGTTTTGGATATGTTTAAGAAAGCCGTATATCCATATTATGTTTATTTTATTACATTTTAAAACTTCAAATGAATATTCAGATTATAATGTTCCTAAAATTGGCAAGCATGAAGCAGACAAATAATATTATTCCTTCAAGTGCTACCAAATTAGATCCTAACTTTTTACTTAAAATTTTAAGTCCTAATTAATCAGGAATGGCACAACCGTTACAACAATGATGAATCATTAGTTAAAACCCGTGATAAAAAAATCCACAAACAATGAACTTTAAGTACATTTGACATCTAGAGACCTTACTCTACACTAGCGCCTCTAGCGGCGAACTCAAGCGCGATAGCCCTCATTTGAACGCGTCCAGAAGGGCAAAACCGGTATTTTTAAGAACATTCCCATTAAAAGTTTCTGATATTGATTGTCGCAGAGATGAAATTGGCCTTCAAAGCGGGAGTTTCGTTTCCATACGAAGTAATTTTTCTTTTTCTATGCTAGTAATTTCAACGGAATCGTGAGTGCGTTTATAGACACGAAATTCACAAATACCTTTTATGTCTCCTATTAACCACTTCCTCCTCAACTCCTCAGGCTGTCCCGCTGCTAAGACCTGCACGCTACTCCTCCGAGGAGGTGCTGAACAGTTCTTGGAGGAGACCGAGCGCTCCCTGCACGACGCCATCATGATCGTCAGACGCACCATCAAGAATGACGCCGTGGTTGCTGGTGAGTTGTATTATTTGTCCAGATAATGCTTAAAATCCGTCGTACCATCGATAGGCAGATGGAACGCACACTGCTGTATGTACGCACGACTACACATCAAGCTATACATTCTTTTGCCGCGTGGCCATACTCAGCACGGCACCACCTTGATCTTGTTTTATCAATACATTTCACAAAATAAATTCAATGCTCAATATAAATATATTATTGTATTCTGCAATGTGAACATAGCTTTACGCGCACTACGAATTTTGAATCGTTGCGGATAATAATCGCAAATCTAGAAAGAAGAAAGAAAGAAAGAAAAGAAAGAAAAATAGTTTATTCTGCACAAACAAAACGCACCTAACAAATGAACGACATTAATTTAGAGACATACAAAATAGCCAAAAGCTTCGTATTCATGTTACAAAAGTTTCATAATTTTGTCTATTGCTTGATGCCAGAGACCAAAGACCATACACATTGCTCTGTGTTGCGACACTGGCAAATGACAACAAACAAACAAACAAACAATCAAATCTGTGAACAATACCAATATAGGGTGACTGATAATTAGTGACCGATACTTAAACATGATTTTACTCATCGTCACAAACAACTTTCAAAAAGAAACAATTTATTTTTTAATTTACCAAGCGCATGACCCCAATCACCCCAATATAATATTGAGTACCTAACAAGAATAATACACCAGCTGTAATTTAATTTTGTTTATAAAAAGGGATTAGTAAAAATAGTTACTAATCCCTTTTTATAAACAAAATGATTCCACTTTTACCATGCATTATTCTTGTTTCATTCATGTACCATGAGACAGAACGGGGTCAAGGGACTACAGCTTTTAAACTTTTTTTAGTAAGCCAATGATTATAAACAACGGATCCAATTGCTGAAGAACCATGAGGATCATGATATGTACATGAGGCTTAGAACAAAATAACAATAAAAACGTACTTACTGTTGTTATTTTCATTTTACATTTTGTTTTTATTTTATTATTTCATGTTTTTATTTTATTTTTATGAGTGTGATTAGTTTAGTATCTGATAATCCTGTGCGAGTCTCAATAAATACTTTTTCTTTCTTTCTTTCTTTCTTTCTATTTTTTTTTACAAACGTACGCTTTTAGTCATAACCAGATCCGGGTGAATACCAGTATTTTTCATGGAGCAACTGTCTATCAAAGTCAAAGTCAAATCATTTATTTCAAATAGGCACATAAAAGGCACTTTTGAACGTCAAAATTTACAAAATAATAGAATTGGTTCTAGTCGCCCCTTCCAAAAGGTAGTTTAGTATGGAGAAGAATGGGCAAGAAACTCCACCGTTACACTTTTAAAATGTTTTACAATATTATGTAGGTTCACATTAATTATGTAATTATATCAGACCTTCCCAACCCAGTTACTGGGTAACACGATACCCCTTGGTAAGACTGGTTGTCAGAATCTGGCTTCAGACTACCCGTAACGACTGTTAAAGATCTACGAATGACAGCCGAGACCAACGGCTCTATGTGCGTTCCGAAGCGAGGAACATACTGGTGACTAAAAAGATAATCTATATCATGGTCTAAAAAAACAAGGTCTGGCATTCCGAGAGTGACACATGCTTTCGTCACTATCCACTTGCCACTTTATTGCAACAAAACAAGTATAATGGAAACATTTTCCGTCACTATTCTGTTAAAAAATATATATAAAACATTTAAATTGTCGTTTCGTCTTTCTAATCAAACGAAACAATTCGATTTAAACATATACCAACGTAATTGTTAGTTAACACCTCATTGTTTTATCGGATTCGCACATGTAATAAAGGCGGTTGGGGAGTTATTATAACACACTACTGGTAACACAGCGGTGATGACGTAGGCTTGTGTCTCCCACGTGACCACTGTGTCTCGGAATGCTATACCTGGCGAAGTATATTATTATACCATGATCTATATACCGCTCATTTGGAGAAACAACGACGTTTTCCCAAAAATGAGTTGTCGATATAATATATTGTGCTCGAAAAATTTTTCAGAGGAGCAGAGGCGTGAAATATTTAATATGTTTTGGGATTTATCAACATTTCAGAGCGAGACAGTAACTGATTCCAAAAAAAAAAACACTTTAAATCACTCTCCTTCTAAAATTTTATAAGCAGCAGTTACGTCGATGTTTCTCCAAATGAGCGATGTATAAATATGAATCCCTATTTTCCTTGGTCACGCCATAACTTGAGGACGACTTTACCGATTTCATCCATCTCTTTTTTTAAATAGTTTTCTAATACTTTGTAGAAGGTTCTTACGGAAAAAAAAAGTTGCGAGATTTATGCGGGTGAAACCGCTGGGCGCAGCTAGTAAATAATAAATAAAATAATTTTTATTTCGGACAGCTAAAAAGATCTATAAATTGTTAGTAACAGGTTTGCACTTAAAACACTATTGTTCAACTAAAGACTAATTAATAACACAACGATAAATGGAAACTAGGGTATAAATCTTCTCACAAATTGCCTTATTATGGTGGAGGAAATGTGCAAAAATGACAACATTTTAATCTTACAGGTGGTGGTGCCATTGACATGGAGATTTCCAAACATCTCCGCGAGTATGCTAAGGGCGTCGCCGGCAAGGAGCAGCTGTTAGTCGCCGGTGTGGCGCGAGCCTTCGAGGCGATACCCAGACAGCTGTGCGACAACGCCGGCTTCGACGCTACCAATCTACTAAATAAGCTGAGGAACAAGCATCATAACGGTGAGTTAGCTTAGTAGTGGGGCGATTTTTCCAGGTTTGGGACTGTTTTCTCAGCCGTGGGACATGTTACTCTGGTTTGGGACTGTTTTCCCAGCCGTGGTACAGTTTTCTCGAGTTTGGGACTGTGTTCCTAGGTTAAGGACAAGTTTTCTAGGTTTGGGACAGGTTTCCTAGGTTTGGGAATAGTTTCCCAGTTGTGGGACAGTTTTCCCAGCTATGACACATGTTCCCCAGCTGTGGGACAGGTTTCTCAGCTGTGAGACAAGTTTCTCAGCCGTGGGACAGGTTTCCCAGCTGTGGCACTGCGTTCCCTGCGTTGGGACCTTTTTACCCGCAATGTCAAAACTACTGTAGCTTACCAACTTTATATTATTTGTCGTGATAGATAACACACGCTACCAGTCAACTAGATGGCTGTGGCGTGTGAATATATGACTCCGATAGGCTCTGGCGGTTTTCTAACTAATCATGAAATTCGTTGTAACGGCCGAAGTTACGGGCGTTACGGACAGCGTAACTTTTACGGACATATGATTAGTTCGGGCCCTTAATTAAGAATGAATGACAACAACATTAATTGACAGTTGTCCTTACACCCGAAATGGAGTTACCCTTCCGAAAAATTTAATTTGACACTTATTATGACGGATCAACTACTTTCGGACGGATCCATCCATATGCCACCTGCCCATCCCATCTTCGTTGACCCCTGGTGTATCAGGACTCGACATCCTGATGTGAATCTGGGTTAAAATAATTTGATTTGTTCCAGGTGAAGTCTGGTACGGCATCGACATCCAGAAGGAGGACATCGGAGACAACTACACGTCGTGCGTGTGGGAGCCCGCCATCGTCAAGATCAACGCCATCACCGCCGCGTGCGAGGCTGCCGCGCAGGTATACCCTCAAATGCATAAATAGCCTATAATATTCCCACTGCTGGGACACAGGCCTCCTCTCTGTGAGAGGGAGTGGGCCGTAATCCACCACGCGAGCACTGTGCGGGTTGGTAGATGTCACATGTCTTCGATTTTTTGGTTCTAGGACATGCCGGTTTCCTCTCAAGGTTTTCCTTCACCGTTTTGAGAGCAGTGGTGATCAAATAATTTAAACATAAAGTAAACTGCCTGTTTGGTTTCGAACCCACGATCTACAAGTCGGGGCTGTACTGATCGACTAGAATAGGCTTCAAAATGATTCAGATAGTGATAGTGTGTTACACAATTAAGCTGCAGGTTTAGGTAAGTAAAGAAAAAGCAGCAGTATACTAACGCACATATTTCTTTCATTTCCAGATTATCTCCGTAGATGAAACCATTAAGAATATGAAAGCAGGCGATATGCCAACAGTCGGAGCGCCGATGGGACGCGGCATGGGGCGCCCGCGCATGGGCTGATGATTCCACTCACAAACAATAACAATACAATTCACTATAACGCCTTTTCGACCAATCTGCAACGTTTAACAGTTTTTCTCTTGAACCTCTTTAAAAAAACAGCAGGGTTATTGCGTAACGCACATTAAATGCCAATCGATTGTAATGCCTTTCATTTTGACAGGTCTGTCACGTTCATTGAGTTATTTACGTTGTTGAGCCGACGAATTTTTCAAACCTATGAAGCAATTTATTAGGAATTTCCATGGTGAGTGACACATGCTGACGTCACTATCCAGTTGCCACTTTATTGCAACAAAACACGAATTATGGAAACATTTTCAGTCATCATTCTGTTAAAAAATATATTTATAGCATTTAAATTGTCATTTCGTTTTTCTAATCAAGTGAAACGATTCAATTTAAACATATACCAACGTAATTTTTAGTTAAAACCTCATTGTTTTATCGGATTCGCACAGGTAATAAAGGCGGTTGGGGATTTATTATTACACACTACTGGTAACACAGCGGTGATGACGTAGGCTTGTGTCTCCCACGTGACCACTGTGTCTCGGAATGCTATACCTGGCGAAGTATATTATTATACCATGGTTTCATCTAAATGTACTATTATTTGTTAGACAATGTCAACAATGAGTATGGCTGTTAACAGTTATAAGAAAGATTGGTCTCTTCACGCTTAGTACTAAGTTATTATAGTATTACTTATTAATTATATTAATAATAACGATTAATACCATTATCTTGTTTTATTTCAAACTCAAACTTAAAGCATTTATTTCAAGTAGACCATTTACAGGCACTTTTGAATTCAGTGGCGGATTTGCAGTCTTGGTCGCCCTAGGCCCCCCAGGCCATGTAGTAAGTACCAGCTGATCCTTTCTCAGCACACATCATACAGACTACATAATGAATTTACCTCAAAATTTTCCTATTGAATGGTAAATGTATAAACTTTAAAAAATGTAACAAAAAAAAAAAAAAACCTTGTTTATTTTGTACTTGGAATGCTCCTTGTTAAATATTAAAACGGGAATTTAATTTCTTAAATGAAGTATAAAACTATATTTAGTTTTTTGGCTCTAATGTATAATTAATATTATGTGAATGCAAATAAGGGTGGGCGTTGATACCTATATTACAAGATATTAAGTTAGCTTAGGTATTAGTTGCAACTCTAATTTGTAAGATAATGTAACTACCTTTCGGCCTATTTTTATTAAACTTGTTTCTTTCTGTTAATTTTGAAGGTGCAAATACACATTTTTTGTTGCCAAGTTTTAGTTGTTCAGAAATTTAGCCCGCCAAATTCAAATTTGCTTTGGTTTTTTGCAAATTGCAGCTCTGCTTTACGTCGTATGTTGATCAAAATGAGATTCGCGACTGTAGGAATGATATATTTACTGAATAATAATTATCAATTTCATATCCATCGTCAAACTTTGGAAATATTTAGGTATTTTGGGTTATTTCTTGTATTTCTTTATCAGTGAAGTTTTTGTCACGATTAGCCGCCCTAGGCCCGGGCCTACTGGGCCTTAGGGCAAATCTGCCACTGTTTGAATTGTCGGAGTTGGTCAGTTAGTCAGAAAGTTGAAGCTAGTTGCCCATTCCAAAACTTAGATCTCTATGGAGAAGAACGGGCAAGAAACTCCAAGGACACTCTTTTTAAATCAAGATATTACAAAATCCTGGGTACCTACGTTACTCTTGTTGCTTCTATATATGAGAACAATGAAGAAAACATGTATATATATATTAAGAAACAATTCAAAATATAAGATTAATAATAAAAATAAGCCGTGGCAGTTAAGAGATGACCAGTCTCAACTGACGGCGCCCGTTCACGAACATGACGCGTGGATCAGCACCATCCAGCTCAACCATTTTGTAGGGAACCGAATGATCCAACACACGCGCCACCAACAGTGAGATATTTAAGTGAGCATGATTTATATTCAATCTATCAACTACAGTAAATCTAGCTAACTTAGACCCTTTAATATATAGCATTACCCCATATTATATTTACAAATTTTAATTTTACTAACTGTGTAAACAATATGTAGAAGGTATTTATGTACCTTCTACATATTGTTTACAAAATTTGTTGCAAATAAACTAGGTATACGCAAAAAAAAAGAAAGTCTCAAATAGAATTTGGGGCTAATGTTATATTGAAGGTTTAAGTTACCCAGATTGACTGTAACTATCCTCAGGAAACCTGTAGAACTACATCATACATACAAAGATAAATTCACTCATATAATACAAAAGCGATCGTCGTGTTCAAAAGTCACTTTTGTTCGGAAAACCCGAAGGCGCCCTCTGTCGGTGCGACCACGCGTTCGCTTTTGCTTACGAAGCGGCCAGACAAAAATATCTATGAAAAAAAATACGAGTATTTGGGACACTCCTACTGTGATATTAAATTTTATTGGAATTTAGGTATTCCGACTCTAAAAAGTGCCTTTGGTGATGGTCCTGGGAGGGGGGGGGGGGGGGGATCATCGTGGTGAGAAGATTGGCCAGCTGGACTGCGATACCGAGTGCCAGCTGTTACAAGGGTGCGCACGGCGTTTTATTGATCTGGACGCCGTTTTCGGAGAGGCCCAATTCTGGTTTAATCTTATTTAAAACAAACAAATGGAATTATCGATACGACGAAGAAAAAGACTTAATTTTATTCAATAAGCTGGATTCCTGGCTCAGGCAAAAGTATTTTCAATAATAAGAAAAAAGCCGTGAAAAATGACCACGTTGCCCGCCTACTACCCATAGCTTTGAATTTAGCTCTGGGAGACTAGACAAATGGCATTCGCTTCGGAGCGATTCTATTTCTACAATCGCTATCGCTTTCGCTAATGTTTCGATCATACGAATCGCAAACTACCGGTAACGTATGTTAGCATTGTCTGGCTAATTTATTTTCGTTGACCTATGATCACGTGACATTTTGATAGCTTGTCAAGTCCATACATTTTTTGCCTTTCTATTAGCGTCATCGCTAATCGAATGATACGCACGCGGCGCGAATCCGGCGCATGATGGACGCGTAGCGCTTACGCATGAGTGCAGGAAATCCATCTATTCCCGTCTCTGCAAACATGCCCGAAGCACTGCAGTAGCGCGACAACCCTATCAGCACCGTTAATGCATTATTATACTGTATGCGCAGAGCGTTTTATGCCCTCTGCGTGTAGTTAACCCACATACTGCATGTATATAACGACTGGCCTTACGCTGTAAATAGCGGAGCCTTAACAGCAGTCGTGCATTTCGCAAATCTGCGAGCCAACATATTGCAGCGGACAGCCAACGCTCTGCGCTCACGCTCAATGTCCAGGTTGTCTTTTAGGTCTTTGGAGACCTAGTGGCCCAGATACTTAAACTTAGTGACTCGTTTTAAAGTACTTCCACAAAGTTTCAACTGTGACACTATGGGGTAGATTGGGGGGTTGGGGTTGGTTGTATTTGGGTTGGATTGGGGTTGGGGATATGACTTTCATCTCCTCAAAAACATGTCACTGCTTGACATAGGCTTGTGTCATCCAGCTGCTACCAGCCACCCTGCGAAGATCGTCGCCCCACCTAGCCTGGAGACATTTCGTACTGGGATAGATTTGGAACAAAATATAAATTTTATCCACATTCCTAACGAATAGTCGAAGTGGGATTGGATTGTGGGTCCGATCAGAATAAGCTATAGTGTAAGGCCTGTCAACCAGTGCCGGTTTTAACATTACAGACGCCTTGAGCGAAATTTCGGCGGCGACGCCCCTCTCCCCTCTTGGAGAGTAGAGAGGGGCGAAAAATTACAGCACTCTGCCTAGGTTTTCTTTTGTCAATTCATAAAGAAATAGGAGTTACCTTGTCAGCTTATGCAGAAAAGTTTAAGAATTCAGAGAATGTCGGATGCTAGGGCAAGCGAAGAGATCTCAACATTTTTTTTGGTTTTCTAACTCCAAACGAAGTACTCTGCAGGCGCCAGAGGTGAAGGAGCGCCTAGTCACAGCTCCTTCGGCGCCCCTTCACCTCTGGCACCCTGGGCGGTCACCCAGCCGCGCCCTACCTTAACGCTGACACTGCTGTCAACAAGTAGGGGAGAGCGGGGTTAGAAGTGCCGATTTTGGAATGATCTCAAAAATGACGTAGAAAATGGGATATTGGAAAAGTTAAAATTAGGGTAGAATTTGTTAAATATATTCTATTTTATTATTCTGAAAGTCTTTTGGGTATATCTTCAACAGCTTTTTGTGTATACAATTTTATACGCGGAAAGTTGGAAAATAACAACTTGCCCCATCATGGGGCAAGTTGTTAACGAGCTGGGGTAAGTTGTTACGAGGTTTATTGGGGGTAAAGTTGATAAAAAAAAACATGGCTTGATTAGGTATTCATTTATTTATAGACTAATTAACATGTCCTAAGAGTAATAGGCAACTTTTTACGTAAATTTAACAAAAAACAAGTAATAAGGAACATTAAACAAAAAATAGAATTAACTTCCTTATGTTTTAACATCTATAAATTGTACTTTCAGGTTAAACATTATCTTAATTTGACATTCATAGCTTATATTGTCATAATCAGCCTTTAGAATTGAGGACATACATTAAGACCTTAGCATATAATCAGACTTTCACCAATCTTTAGGATAATAATTAAGAACATTTAAAACAAATCATCACATGACGCATCTTAACTACAATTATTGCACACGTATGCTACCGAGTAAGAATTTTTCAGACATTTAGAATGGGCCCAGTTCTGACATTCTTGACACTGAACCCATTCTTCACCAGCACGAGAGTTGGAGTAGCTATCACAGCACATAAAACAATAAAACTCCAAACTATCTTCTTCGTCAGAACTTTCATTCTCACTTTGTAGAACTTGTCTTTTAACAGATTTCCCTTTTCCCTTACCCTTGCCTTTCCACTTTCTTTTATCCTGTTGATTTTCTTTGCTCTTATTCTTGCCCTGATCTTTAGACGGTTTCTCAATGATTTTATTTTTCTTCTTGGATTGTTCTGCTGCTAGGGCTTCTTTCTCAGGCGTGTCTGTTAAAATTGTAGATTTTCTAATGCGTCGTTTGCTGTTTCCAACTCTTGGTGGTGCCTTTGGAAAGGGTCTAACTATTTCTGGGGAGAAAACAACAGTTGATTCTTCACGATTTCCAGCCCAAGGCGGCCCTGACTGATTCCAGATTTCCTCTTCAGTAATCGGAGCACTTTCAGAATAATTATTATTCGGAACATTTCTCCTGTTCTTGTCCTCCAGCATTCTCGAGTTATTATCTTCCGTATTCACATCACTGTTGCTCGGGACTACATCTCCTAAGGGTAATTGAGGTTCCTCCATTGCAGGCAAAGGGCGATCAGTGGCAAAGGAGGAACAAAGTCATCATCGGTGAATATGTTGGGATCATAAGGCCAAATGCCAGTCTTCCTGAATGAGCTCATTACATTGATGGGAGTTGCAACAAAGGGCAGTGCATATTTGACGAATTCTGGTGATTATCGGGCAATAATAATACCGGATCTGAAGGAGTTGGTCTGGTGTGCTTTATACAATTCAATGGGGTAAGTTGTTCCGAAGTCACAACATGCCCCAAAAACAGGGAACATCTAGCCCCAAATGACATGCTCCTACATAAAGGCAAATGTTAGGTTCAGTTATAAAATGAACTTAATTTTGACGTTAGAATATGATTACCAGATGTATTTTTACACAAACACACAAAAAACCTAAAAGCGAATTTTCATAGTAATTTAAATAGACCAAAAACATTAAAAACGAAAATATTTACTCTCGTGGGTCAGAGGTATATGCACACACACTATGATTTCAAAGGACGCCACTGGCGTTACTATGATAGCGGCCGTCGGTGCGCTGCTTCGTACCTTTTGACGACACACTTCGTGCATATATTTATCTCTTTTCTTCTTAGAGCTATTTCAGTCGGAACAACTTACCCCGGTAACTTCTAACCCCGCTCTCCCCTACCTAAGGTACATTACAAATGGAAAATGGTCAACAAATCGAAGTATCTATGAAGTCTACAAGTTTACACCAACGGTCATCGGTTCTACGGCTAATGTGACCTACGCATTGTCGCTTCAGCTTCCTTAAACTATGGGTTTCGTTAACCATTCAGATTCTCAGTAAAAAAAATGAGTATCGTGGAACACTCGGTTGGAACGAAGTTCCTTTCGTAGTATATTTAGAATATCCATAGAACAAAGATTACCATAAAAAGGGTTATATTGAGTCTACCTTAAAAGATAGACTTATGCTGTCCAGGACTTTTTTTTACCACTTTTAAAGGGGAACAATTCTGTAATAGATGTTTTTTGCGTAACTTTAACCGTTTACGCAGCGCACGGGTCGCTCTACTACCGACGCTGGCGTTGAGCTTCTTGCACATATCTTTGAGGCCTGGGAAAAGTCGCATGATGCCCTAGGTATTTTTTGTGACTTGTCAAAGGCCTTCGATTGTGTTTCTCATGATACATTGGTCAGGAAATTGCATCACTATGGTATTAGAAACACTACTTTGGATCTTCTTATCTCTTATTTGGATAATAGGATCCAAAGAGTGGACGTTAACGGCAAGCGATCCCCGGGTTCTATTGTCACAATGGGAGTTCCGCAGGGCTCAATTCTTGGCCCTTTTTTATTTCTCGTATATATTAATGATCTACCTTCCCTTGTAAAGAATAGTCATGAAATAGTGTTATTTGCAGATGACACATCACTTTTATTTAAGCTTAAACGACAACAGATAATTACTGATGATGTAAATAATGCTATCGCTAAAATAGTACATTGGTTTAGTGTTAATAATTTACTTTTAAACGAGAAAAAGACTAAATGTATTAGATTTCTGACACCTAACGTTAAGCAGGTGAAAACCAATGTACTAGTTAATGGGGCGGAATTGGATCTCGTGGACACCACTGTGTTCTTAGGTATTACTTTGGACTCGAAGCTACAGTGGGGCCCACATATAACCAAATTGTCGAAGCGGCTAAGCTCTGCAGCCTACGCGGTCTATAAAATCCGTCATTTGACTGATGTCGAAACAGCTCGATTAGTATATTTTAGTTATTTCCATAGTGTAATGTCGTACGGCATTTTGCTGTGGGGAAATGCAGCCGACATTCAGGCTATATTTGTGCTGCAGAAACGAGCCATTCGAGCAATTTATAACCTTAGTTGTAGGCATTCACTGAGGGATAAATTTAAGGAAATAAACATAATGACAGTCGCATCTCAATATGTATATGAGAACCTGATTTATGTAAAAAAGAATATTAATCTATATTCCAAACACAGCGACGTGCATAACATTAATACTAGAAACAAAGAATTACTTATTGTGCCCTCGACTAGGCTCCAAAAAATTAGTAATTCATTTAAGTGCCAAAGTATACGTTTTTACAACAAACTCCCAAGTCTTGTTAAAGAACTGAGCCTCAATAAATTTAAATCATTTATTAAACAGAAACTCTGTCAAAAAGGTTTCTATAAAGTTAAAGATTACTTGGATGACAAAAAGGCTTGGGATTAACTAAGCCACTTCAATGTACCCCCAAGCAACAATCCATTTTTATACTGTGAATGAGTGTTTTAGAATTGATGATGTCCTTATATAATAACTTATGGTATTTTTGATGACTTTTAAAGAGTAAACTGTCTGTGAATGTGAGTAGCATTCAGGCTACATTGATTATCATTTTAATATTGTGAATGTGAAGACTATGTGGGTCATTGTTGCTTTTTTTTCTCTCCTTAGTTAATTTTAATCATGGTCTGGCAGTTTGAGTAATTTTTGTGGCCTACCCAAATGTCTTTTCTTTGGTATTGTTCGTCGAATCGTTGAGCTCCTTAAGTTCTGAGTTGAGCTACACGATTACTGACAAATGCGTGCACTGGCTGGACAGGTCCACTCAATCTGTGTGGTTTTTCCTCAAAAGACCATCTCAGACACAAATCTACATGGTCTTCACATGATCTGACCAAGATTATGTCTGGACTTTAAAAGAGACTGTGACCTCTGAGTTTGTTTCGGCCTTTCTTCTCAGAGTAGTCAGATAGGAAACGCCGACCTCATCTAGTTTTTAAAATATGATTGACGTGTAAAAGTGTTTGTTCAAACCTACTTACAGAAATAAAATCATTTATCATTTATCATCATTTATCATTTATCATTTATCACGCAACGGAAGCTCTCAAAAGGAATAATTTTTCCCGTTTTTGCAACATTTTTCATGTATGCCTCGCTCGTATTGGTCGTAGCGTGATGTTATATAGCCTAAAGCCTTCCACGATAAATGGAATATCCAACACAAAAATATTTTTCAATTCCAACCAGCAGTTCCTGAGATAAGGGCGTTCAACCAAACAAACAAATAAAGAAAGGGTCGTGACGGAAACTCGTGACGCAAAATTTTTACACTATTTTTCACTTAGCCCCCATCCGTCAAGTCCGTGCCGTGCGATAAGGAACTTCGTTCCAAAAAAATTTGCTATTAGTTCGATATTCAGTGCGACCTGAGTAAATAACTTTGTATTTTTATTATAATAATAATAGTAATTTATTTTCTCTCAAAAAGGTACAATTTTGGTACATAGTATAAGTTACAGACAGATTAAAACCTTTGTGAGAGCTGGAGTCTATACCGGGTTCAGGACCTGTATGACAGATCTATTGGAAATGGTCTTGCTCTTGATTTCGATCTCGCCCGATGGGAAGCGATGGGTGAGGTCTATGATGGAACGAGCGTGCCCAGCAGATGCCTGTTCGCTCTTGCTTTGAAGGCTGAAATGTTAAATGTCGAATAACACAGACAAACACACACACAAACTTTGGCTGTGCACATAATAAATGTAGGTAGAGGAGAAGCCTGCCGGGGCTGCGGATTGTTCGAAAGAGTTACCGTGGCCCTGGCGCACAGGCAACTGAAGGAACATGGGTGGGTTTTAGTCAGTAAGAGTCTGACACGCCCTTCCGCCCCGCCCAGAGCGGGAGAGGTCATTTGATGATATCCCAACCAAAAAAAAAAAAGGTAGAGGAGAAGCGCTGATTACGACTGGTCGAGATATCAACGAAGTGCGGATGGTGCCCTTTTTTTTTTTTGTTTCGTTATCGTCAAAAAATGACCTCTCCCGGTCTGGGCGGAGCGGGAGGGCGTGTCAGACTCTTACTGACTAAAACCCACCCGTGTTCCTTCAGTTGCCTGTGCGGCAGGGCCACGGTAACTCTTTCGAACAATCCGCGACCCCGGCAGGCATCGGCCCTTTCGGACCCCGTCAATGTGATGCTGACATCTCTTTGAGGCGCGCGTGGAACACGACGAGCCGTCGACCCGGTCCTGGTCCTTACCGGACGGCGAATTGTCCATTGCTCGCCGTCCGCAAGCCCGCGCCTACGGTGACCGGGAGTCGGCTATAGACTCCCGACGCCCAGGCTGTCTCCTCCTGCGACGACTAGGGGCGTGATTGCGCAACGATTGCCTCTCCATCACGCGTTCCGCCTCCTCCTTCGCGAGCATTACGTCTTCCCATTCCCTCTCGTTCCGTACCATGGCCTGAACCAGGGCCGGACGCGAGAGGTCGCCGCCGCCGCCACGAGGACACGGCGGTGCTCCGCCCAAGCCGGGCATACCTCCACCGTGTGCTCCGGTCGATCCACACAATGATAACACCCAGGCGTTACCTCCCGCCTTATCCGGAACAGGAACCTCCCGAAACAGCCATGTCCGGTGAGGACCTGCGTCAGGCGGAAGGTGAGGACGCCGTGGTGCCTCTCAAGCCACTCCTCAAAGAGGGGACTTACCGACGCAATTGCCTGCAGTATGTCTGGGAGTCCGATAGTGAAAGAAATATGGTAGGATCAGGTCGTGGAGCTCCTGCTCATACGAAAATAATAAAATAGCCACAGACACAGATATGAATACAAAAACATTTTTTTTTAAATAAAAACAACCGCCTTCCAAAAAAAAAAACACTAAAAAGTAAAAAATAACTTTAATTTCGGAAGTCGGTGTCTTTGGTTTTGTATTTTCGTTTAGTGTCACCGACTTTCGAAATTAAAGTTATTTTTCTCTTTTTATTTGTTGTACCTACCCCACACAAATTTGTATACCACTACTTGATAGTTATGTAAATAACAGTGACAGGAAATTATTAAAACCTCATCAATATATTATACTAAGTGGAAAAAATAGGTAAGCATCATTAAAGATAACTCAAAAACTACTGGTCAGATCTTGATCAAATTGTACAAAAAAAAGAATCATGAAAATCTGTTCACCTAGAAAAAAGTTGTGAGTTAACAATTTTTTTTAATTTTAAATACAGTCGTATTGAGAACCTCCTAAATTTTTTGAAGTCGGTTATAAATAAACATAAACCACAAATTAAACAATATACATGTTAACTTAAGTAAAATATTAACGATTACCTTGACCAGTACATGGAAACGGCATTCTAATTAAGTTACCGATTAGAACTGGCGCTCATTACACTATTATTAATAATTAATAACAGACTATCGTATAGATGAGTATCGTATTTAAACATAACATCACGCTTGATCGTATATCCCGAAGAGTTAGGCAGAGGTGTAGGGTTTTCATAAATCTCGCCGGTTACTCAATACTCAATACTCTATTGCATTCCATAATGTGTAGGTACATAAAAACAGTTGGTATGTTAAATAAAACATCGAATCAATTGTGGACCCTGTCGGGCACAGCAAAGTAATTTTTTTATAGGAGAGAGGATGAAGGCGGTTTTTGATAAGAAAAAAATTAAATAATATATATATTAAATTAAAATAGTATAATTTGCTTTTCTGGTATTTATATTTTATTCAAGTATTTGTATATTTGGTTTTAAGTTATATGTATATATTTTTATATTATATATTGCACGATTTACATTATTAATATTATAAATTACAATAACATAACAATAAAATAAATATTTAGATTTTTTTTTAGTCTTGTAGACTGTTATTATTATTAATTGTGCAGTGTTTAGCAAATTCATGTTTAAATTAACAGTATTTTAGTGTTTTTAGGTTATTTTAAGTCCCGTTTAATAGGGCGTGCCAATTGCCACCAAAGTCAAAGTCAAATCATTTATTTCAAATAGGCACTTATAAGGCACTTTTAAACGTCAAAAATTTACAAAAAAATAGAATTGATTCTAGTTGCCCCTTCCAAAAGGTAGTTTCGTATGGAGAAGAATGGGAAAGAAACTCCACCGTTACTCTTTTAAAATGCTTTACAATATTATGTAGGTTCACATTAATTATATGTGAAGACGATGCACCTAGAATAAAATTACTATACCACAATAGGTAAACCGAGGTAGGTAGGTAGGTAGCACCTACCGGGTTGCTACTGAGAAATTCGGGATAGAAACACCCAATAACACCTTGCCCGACCTGGGAATCGAAGGACCACATGCTCTGCAATTGCGTTTGCTACCACTAGACCAATGAGGCATGCAGTCTTTCTATCCAGTCCATTTTTATAAACTGGGTACGAATCCGGACTAGGATAATCACTGTTGCTTAGATTAGTAACTCTGCCCGAATTGGGGATAGAAACCTGGACCTTACACTAGTTTGAGACCAGCGGGGTAATTGCGTAACACACTAACAGTAGGAATGGCTTTCACTTTGACAGTTCAACGACATTCATTGCGTTATTTACGTTGTTCAGCAGACAGATTTTTCGAACATATGAAGCAATGGATTAGCAATAGGCTTCAAAATGATTCAGATTGTGATTGATAGTGTGTTACGCAATTAGGTTACGGGTATAAATTATTACTTTGATAAAGCTAATTTAGTAATTGGTCTAGTAATCGCAAGCTCTACTGCCGAACATGAGGGCTTGGGTTCTATTCCCAGGTCAGGCAGTGTTGTGTTTTCCATTATGAATTTCTCAATAGCAGCCGGATTCTGGATTTGTGCCCGGTTGTTGGGAAAATAGGCTCGCCCCCTATCCTATTACATGGCACTTAAGGTGAATCCTCAGCTGTAGCCCGCCAAATTATAATTTTCTTTGGTTTTTTGCAAATTGCAGCTGTTTTACGTCGTATGTTGATCAAAATGCGATTCGCGACTATAGGAATGATTCATTTATTGAATAATAATCATCAATTTCATATCAATCGTCAAAATTTTTTCACCTAAGAATTTTCATATGAGATATTCTGAAAAATTTTTAGGTGGAACAAATTTCCAAAGGCCAAAATTTGAATTTGGTGGGCTACAACTGAGGATTCACCTTAAGAGGGCCCTTCCCGATCCGTCTATCGTCAACGCGAGCGTAATTGAAAACAAGTTGTTTCATCCAACGCAATGTTTGAAAAAGAAGCAAGAGTGAGAACGCGATAACATCGAACGAAAATTGGCGCGCAGATATTTCACAAAACTTGTTCAAGGAAATACGTGTTTTTGAAAAAGCCTTGCAAGTTTTTGGAAAAAAATGTTTGTCATTTAGAATCTCCATTACCTGTGGAAGGTTTCTATGAAGTTGTTTAGTTTTACAATTAATGAGTACCTACATTATGAACGGCCAAGGTTCAGGTAAAATTTGTAAAAAAAAAACAGGTTGTTGGAGGCTTATACTGAATTAGTTTCTCAAAAATTTGATTTTTTGCTTTTTTGATTTTTTACTTGCATATAAACTAAGGACCGACCGAAGGTTCGGTTTCGGTTTCGGTTAGTTTCAGCCAAAAAATCTAGTTTCGGCCACAGTTTCGGTTTCGGCCAATTATTGGCCGAACCTTCGGCCCCGCCGAAACTAGGTGTACGTGAATTGTCGCGCATCATTCGGCTAACTTCGAGTGAGTGAACGTGATTGCCAGTTGAGTTCGCTAGCCGGCGCGACCGTGATCGTAAGAGTACTTGATTGTCGTACAAAATATACTCATCTTTATTGAGACTGATAAATATTAATTATCACTGATAATGAATTATAATGGTAAGATAATTCTTTAAATACTAAGTTAAATACTAGATCTCATTAGAAAATAACAACACAAGTTATCTAATCATTAAGACTATTGTAAACATAAGTAATTAATGTTGATTTTTGAAAAAGTTTGACAAATATGTTGATTGTGTTTTTTTTTTAATTTAAATTGTTAATTTTACAAATAAAGAACTATTTTTGTTGTTTTGTTACTTTAATTCCTGCATTTTATTTTTTTACACGTGTTAACTGTCTATATATGCGTAAAAATACAACAGATTTAACATGCTATAAAAATTCAAATAAGTTTGGGTTTCGACCGAAACGGAGACCAAGACCGAAGGTTCGGTTTCGGTTTCGGTTTCGGCTGAAAATCCTGTTTCGGTCGGACACTAATATAAACCTAGACAAAGTGCACAAGATACCTATTAGTTAAAAAAATTCAATTAAAGTTGTGTTACTTACAACGCTATAATCACGTACGAGCGTTTGTATGAAAAGCGTGACGGGTTGGCAGTTCTTAAACATTACTGGCGAAATAAGGGTGTACTATAGGTACCTCTGCCTAATCCTTCGGGGATTACAGGAGTCATATTCTGTTATGTATAGATGAAACTGCGTAGTTTAAGACATTTAGTCAATTTAAAGGCGTTCCAACAAGAAAAATCATTACAACATTATTATTTTTTCTTGTGGCTTCGCATGGTTTGTGCGTTCTGCCAATGTCAGGTTTAGTAAACATTATTTTAATTGGTTATGTAATACACAGGCGGAGTCATTAAACGGTGAATAGTCGATGTGAAGGCATTACTCAATTCAGCCTCGAACAATATATGCCGCGGGAAACTTGTAATTACAAGAAAAAATCCCATCCGTTTGTGTTTCTACACAGTACTTAGCGAAGTGTTTGTGAAAAACCACGTATTTTTGTTTTATTCAACATCTTTATTTATTATCCAACAAAAACTATTAACAAATAAATAATGATTATCTGAATCAAAAACATTTTCTGTAAAAAAAATAAACAGTCAAAAAAAAAAGGGCGGCAAAAATGACGTTTCAAAAAAATGCTGTCGTGAATTTTGTAATTTTAACAGTCGCGTTCACTGAGGTTGCGGCGTGGACGATCGATTTACCGGAAGTGAGAAAGTTTTTATTTGAGAAAAATGAAAACTATAAGAAATATAGTAAGAATGAGTATGAAGATTACTTGAATAGCGACCAGAAGTTTTACAGTAATATTGAGGGGAATAGTAAGCATAACTCTGAGGATTATAAACATGAACATTACCCCCATGAGAATGAAAAATACGCGGACGAATATGGCTACCATACATCTTATATGGAGAAGAAAGTAAGTATTTACTTGGCTTCAAATGTCAACATGACGCATGGATCAGCACCATTCAACTCAACAATTTTGAACAACTTTTACTAAGGGTTCAATAATGTAATCGCGAAAAAAAATCACCCGTCCCATACGTTTTGTCGAGTTTTGCGAACCTAAGTGTAAAAACATCTGCTCCATAGAGCAGCTGTTTTTTTTCACGGTTTTGTGTTTGGCCCCTTAGTTTTTCATAATAATGAGTACAATTAAACCTTTTCAGATTTTTTGTTCTTTTTAAAATCATATCTTGTATACAGAGTGGATTTTTGAGACGGGGCAGTACGGGCAGGTACCGTAACCGTTGTAACTACAGCAGGCGTAGCATGACGCTTTCTATTTCTTGGAAGACAAGACATAGGTATTTCCATACAAAGTGACATTTCGTTTCTCTATTTTTGACATCGCACCGTAAAAAACCTTCTACAATCTGTCATTTTGTCTTTCGTTTCTACCGATCGCTGTTTAGGTCCTTTTATATGTAGACTATTTCAGAAGAATGTTTTCTATCCCAAACGTCAAAATCACACTGACAACTGACAGCTGTCTAAGGTAGTGAAGACAATTTGATTTTGTAATCGCCATGCTGAAGACAGTAGAAAACTTTTTACTAGACGGCCCCAAAGTATAAAAATGGAATGGAAATATGGAATTTTTCACATTTTGTATGGAAAATGTGAAAAATTATTACCTACATGTTTAGTTTTAGGCATTTAAGGGGGTCGAAATTTTCATTGTTTTTGCGATAGGACACACCATTTTCGATATATAAGCAAAATAAAAGAAAAATATAAATAAACTACTGAATTTCGTAAAAAAGTGCAGTTGACTCTTTCTACTTTGCTGCCGTCGTACTGTCTTCACGGAACGTCATTTTTGTCTATTCTTCCGTCGACAAAACCCGTTTCTATAATGGTCATGCTACGCGTGCAGGAAAACGGTTTGAGAAGACTATCCATAACTTGTTGAGAAATATTGATCTCCTTTCACAGATTTTGAAAAAAAAGTGTTCAGTCAGCAAGGAAACGGTTAAGTAACACAAAAGCTTTTTTTGATGCCAATCGTTCCTGCCTCTTGTAAGAATAAAAAAAAACTATCGGACCGACAGGTTTGCGTAGGTACTAGAAAAGTCAGAAATCGCAAAAAACTTTTACCATACATTTAGCAGGAAATGAGACTCGAACTTATTTTTTATGTTGGAAAGAAAGGCCGCTACAAATATGGTCGTTAAAATAAATATTGTGCATTTGTAAATCTTCATTTCAACTACGGAACCCTACACAATGCGTGGTCCGACACGCACTTGGCAGATTTTTTCGATAAGGACACGTTATAAAACTGAATTAATGACTATTTTTCGATAAGGACACGTTATACAACCAAATTAATGACAATTTTTAAATAAGGACACGTTATACAACTAAATTAATGACTATTTTTCGATAAGAACACGTTATACAACTAAGTTAATGACTATTTTTCGATAAGAACACGTTATACAACTAAGTTAATGACTATTTTTCGATAAGGACACGTTACACAACTGAATTAATGACTATTTTACGATAAGGACACGTTATAACTGAAATGATTTTAGGTTCAAAACATAGTACGAGACGGCGGCTCCTACTTGGAAGGACTTCGACGATCTCTGGAAGATTACAGCATGTTTCTGGAAACCTGTAACCGGCGGAATTCTAGCATGGTAAGTTGCACGTACTGTCATACATAAGTGAATTATCATTATAGTACCAGCCCTGGGGCTCTGTCTCACATAAGGTCGTAGCATTATGTTGAGCGATTTCCGTGTGATTCCGATGTGACGCATATTTTCCCCCAACTCGTTTTTTTTTTTGATCTTGTGTGTTTTTTCTCTGTGTCTTGTTTACCGCAAATAAATGTATTTTCTATCTTTTTTTATTTTAAGCTATTGCATAGCTTTTATCACGGGCTTTGAGCGCGGCGACCGAATCAAGAAATTCCGTAACGAAAATAAAACCTAACACCCCCCACTCCGTCTACCATGTATCTCGGCCGAGCGTTCGCTTAACGTGTATGTATATGGTACGACTGTATTTGAATTAATATCAAAGAAAAAAAATACTGCATACATAAATAATTATAATTGCATAAGTTGATAAAAAATGCTATGCAATAGCTTTACCGCGGCAATCCCCGAGTGCCACACGTGTTAATTTCTTGTGTATTTTTATTATCTTACGAAGCAACGCGCGGTTTACTTGTGCTAACCAAGTGCACAAACACGCTGTGAATTTGTGCGTGAAAGCGAGGAGCGTCACATAACACACACGCGCTTCAAACTTCGCCATTGTCTCGGACGGTACGGAGGCTCCTGCGCTTACACACATTCACAGCATGTTTGTACGCTTGGATATCACAGGTAAAGCGCGCGTCGCTTGGTGACATAAAAATACTGTAGTAGACGTATCATGAAGATTTTATTCAAGAAGATGACAAGTTTTTATCTTTACGAATGTAAGCGTTATCCCGCCAAAAGCGACCGTCGCGCAAGCACGAGATCGTCGCGTCCATAAGTATTTTTTTATTCGGTGTACCGGGACGCGTGGTCGCGTCGACAGAGGGCGCCTTCCGGTTTTCTGATAACAGAACCGCTTCCCTCGAGTGATTGTCCATTATAGTCCGGTTGAGCAGCCGACAAACTCCTAGGTTCACCAGCGAGATGTCATTTATATTAAAAATAAATGAAGCACATTCACTTTTCTTTTTGTTTCATTCCACGGTCAGACGACACCGACAAATTGTCATAAGAATTAATGTTTAAGGGGGATGCGTCAAGGTAGCCCGCAAAATTGAAATCTTCTTACGTTTTTTGCAATTTGCAGGTCAGTGTCAGGTTGTATGTTGAACTAAATATGATTCGCGGCCGTAGCAAATATTTATTTATAGAATTATAATCACAAAAATGATCAATACATCTCTCTAAGTTCATATTACCCTACGGAATGACTTTTTCATGAAATCATGACATTTGAGGGCAATTCCAACTTAAGGAGTTGTACTGCTGATTCTAATGATTATAATTCTGTAAAGCCATATTTGTTACGGTCGCGAATCATATTTTAATCAATATACAACCTGGCACTGACCTGTAAATTGCAAAAAACTTAAGTATTTTTGAATTTCGCTAGCTGCCTTGGCGCATCCCCCTTAAGTTCCTCCTCTAATTTCATTTATCGATCATTCGGTGAGCGAGTGAAAGATGTCGAGTGCCAAAATCCAACAACGTTGGATCGGTTCACAAATTAATTAATTATTCTCTTTGATTCATTTTGTGTTCAGAGGTTTCACTTTGAGTGAAATATGTCGAATGAAAGATAAGAATAAACAAAAAGTGAAGCGTGTGATCGGCTTTAGGTATTGCGTTGCCCAGGGGGCCTAGACAAAGTAACATTCGCTTAGCGATGACGCTAGTAGAAAAGCCAAAACATGTATGGGGTTAACTTAAGCTATCGCAATGTCACGTGATCATAGGTCAACGAATAGAAATTACCTAGACAATGTTAACATCATTCGATTCTATGAAACGAATCGAAAGTGTCGAACGATTACTTCCATAGATATGCGTAGCCAAGTGGCACTTTTTGACAAGCGTTATCGCTAGTTTTCGATATGTATGATGGAAAAATTAGCGAAATCGACAGCGATTGTAGAAACAGAATCGCTCCGAAGCCCTCTACTTCGATTCCCACAAGAAACAAATAGGTAATTTGCAAAGTCTTTGTTCCGAGTGTAGGTTTATAGATAAATAGTCACAAATGAATTTAAAATAACATAAATTAAGCCTACCATTTTAATTTTAGCAAAACTCGACGTCAAACAACTCTTCAAACAACTCAACCTGGCGGCCACAATACGACCCCCCCTCAAACGACTCCAGCTTTTCGCCATTTCCATCTTCCAGCAATTTCTCAACACCTATGCTGAACTACGATAACTATGACAATTCCACCGTACCTTTGAGGCCGAAGAACTCTACGGACAGCCGAAGAAGAAATAATATGAGGAGCAGAAATAATAGAAGGTTGACTTGTGAAGAGGCTACAGAGTCGAGGGAACAGGTGCGGAGGTATGCTGATCTAGCGTTCTGGGCGACTAAAAGACTCCAGGATTTGGGTTATGCTAAGAAGTATCAGAAGGTAAGGCATGTCATGGTTGCAGTCGCCAGCAGGTCAACTTACACGAAACTGTAAAATTTCTCCAAACGATTTTAAACCTTAAAATGTTGATGGTTATGAGAAAATCTGACAGTTGGTGGTAACTTATTCCCCAGAAATGGGTAGTAATGTCTAGTACTTACACCCATATTTCGCCAGTAGGTATTTTTAAGTCCAAGCAATAGGGGGCGAGCTTATTGACTGGGCACAAAATAGAATCTCCGAGCTGCCCTTTAGAAATTTAACTTAATAACACACTCATTCACTGTTATTCATGTACTCAATTAAATTTAAATTAACATAATTAAAAGAGAATAGTTTTATAACACACTACTACTTATATTTTCTTATTTTTAGAAAACTCGGTTAGCACACCAATTTTTCCAATACTTAATTTTAACGGCCTAAAAATACGGCCAACGCGTCGGCGGCTGCAGTTGCCTCTACCGTTGATGCATGTCGCTCGTGTTTACACTTAGAAGTTTCATACATACATAAACTCACGCCTTCTTCCCATGGGGGTAGGCAGAAACTACAGACCGCCACCTGCTACGATCCTTACATACTCCTTTCGCCTCGTTTACGTTCATACAACTGGTCATACACGCACGCCGGTTGCGAGTACTACGCACCTGACCTTTCTGAAGACCATCACCAATAAGGTCACTATATGTCTTCCTAGAGCGTCCCCCCTTCCGGCGTTTCCACGCACATCGGCCTTGTAAATTCCTTTTGTTAGTCGCCGTTCATTCATCCTCTCAATATGACCAAACCATCTCTTTAAAAGTATTGTCACTACATCTTCTTTTAAACCGCACCGTTGCCTTATCATATCATTCCTCAGCCATATTCTAGTCACACCACACATGCTTCGCAAGGAACGCATTTCCACTGCATTTATTCTACTTTCATGCTTCTTTTGCCACACCCAACACTCAATTCCATACATAAGCGTAGCCAGCAGCACACCATTATGAACAGCCAGTCGTGCTTTTTTGGACATCAACTGGTTGGTCATAATTGCATGTGTAGCACCATTTACTTTATTTCCTGCATTTAATCTTCTTTCCACATCTCCATCAATCTTTCCATCCCTTGTAAACAGACTCCCCAAATATACAAACTCACTTATTTGCTCCACATTCTTATCATTTATTTTCACATCACAAACCGATACATCCTCTTCTCTTTCAAACAACATGTCCTTCGTCTTATTCACATTTATATTCATCCCTTTCATCTTATATGAATCATCCATGACAGTCACCATGTCTTGCAACTGTTCTGCTGACGATGCAAGTAGAACTTGAGCATCTGCGTAGAGAAGGCATTTGACAGGCAACTCATTAATCGTCAATCCACACTCAATCTCTTTCGAAGCTGTCAGACAACTATCCATGTACAAGTTGAACAGCCACGGTGACGCTACATAACCTTGTCTAACACCCTTCGAGATGCAGAACCAGTTCGTGTATGCCCCATTTATCCTAACACAAGCACTGGAATCCTTGTTTAAAGATTTGCCCGTACCAAGCGCCAGTCCACACCGTACAAGGATAGTGTCGGCCACAGTTCTTCCCTCCACACACTGTCATAGGCCTTCTCCAAGTCAACGAAAGCACAGTAGAATTTCTTGTGCTTTGCCAGATGTGTTTCGGCTATGCACCTTAGGGCGAAGATCTGATCCATACAGTCCATTCCCTCTCTAGATCCTGCCTGCACTTGCCATATTTTCTCACCTGTCACTCTTATCACTCTATTAACACCTTTGCATACAGTTTGCCGACAACACTCAAAAGACTAATGCCGCGGTAGTTTTTACACTCCTGCTGAGAGCCTTTTCTCTTATATAGTGGTACGATTACAGCCTTACACAGCAATCATCCGGCACACGGCCATATCAACAAAACATATTCACCCCGTCACTGCCTTTCAGCATTTCAACAGACACTCTGTCCAGTGGCGTAGCTAGTCCTAAAGGGGCCCTGTATAAAAATATATTTGGGGCCCTGTGTACCCGACTGCCGCTGAAAATAACGATATTTTGTGTTAACAAAATAATTAAAATAACATCCAGTCTGTAGGTTAAACTGTTAATGATAAATGATTTTATTTCTGTAAGTAGGTTTGTACAAACACTTTTACACGTCAATCATTTTTTTAAACTGGATGGGGTCGGCGTTTCCTATCTGAGTACTCTGAGAAGAAAGGCCGATACAAACTCAGAGGTCACAGTCTCTTTTAAAGTCCAGACATAATCTTGGTAAGATCATGTGAAGACCATGTAGATTTGTGTCTGAAATGGTCTTTTGAGGAAAAACCACACAGAATGAGTGGACCTGTCCAGTTAGTGCACGCATTTGTCAGTTGTTATTGCGCCTTTACTAAGAAAATGCAAGAGCGAGCGAAGCGAAGTAGTACATTGTGATATCCTGACCCGAATACGGCAAGTTTTCATTGAGGAGCGAACGAAGCGAGCTCGGAAATTGGAGTATTTTGGGCCGGCATTGGTAGTTTTCATTGTAACTTTTTTTATGAGAATGCGAGCAAGTGAAGCAAGATAGAAATTTGGAGCATCTTGACTCGGATAGGGTAGATTTTCAGTACAATATGCCACGCCTACAGCTCTTATCAATCTTACGGCCTCTTATCAATAAGAATGAGGTCTTGGGTAATATTTTACGAATTATTACTCCACACGTGGGGGCCCCTGTAGCTTGGGGGCCCCGTATAATTGATACGGTGGTAGCTACGCCCCTGACTCTGTCGTACCCTGCAGCGTTCCCAACTTTCATCTCTTTCAGCGCTCCTACAATCTCATCTATTTCTATTCTATTCTCTTCATCTACATCTGAGGAGTTTTACTTTAAATAATAAATGAGCGAGTGCTTTATAGATTTTTTGGCGCCTGAATGACATTGACAGGGGGGCGTTGTTGGTAAACATTTGTGAAATTGTGTCAGAGAAATTGTATTGACAAAACAAGATGGTGGCGTTAGTTCCAATTTTGGCCACACGCCAAAATAACCTTGTAGCGTTGTATAGTATATTTAAACACCTTGATAACCTACATTACCTTAATAATACCTTATCCTCACAGACAGATGAGCAAGAGGAAAATGAGCTGATTCTCAAGTTGGCCTGGTTCCTGGACCGCCTGGCGTACCTCAGTGGCTACGAGCCGGAATACAAAGATTATAATTACTATGAGCCGAGGGGAACTCAACGTAAGGGGTTCTTCATAATTATTAATTTTTAAACCGATTGATAAAACTGAAGGATGATACCCCGATTTCTCCGTTATTCCTGGACAATCCTGGGCCTCTATAAATGATTATTTTTGCATGTGGTAGAGGAAGCCCGCGCGGTGGTCCCATATCAATCAATTTCAACTTTGCTTGAGTGGTTTATGAGTTAGCTTCAATAATGTTTTTAATTTACGTTATCTACGTTTTGTAATGAGACGAATTAAGGCTCCCACAGATTGGCCCGACACGACAGCGTGACGCGATTCTAGTAAAACAATTTCAATGAAAACTTCATGGAAATTGTTCAACCAGAATCGCGTAGCCCCGTCGCGTCGCGTCTATCTGCCTTTAGGCTTACAGTCAGATTCTAAATTAGGCATCCGATGTTAACAAAATCTAAATGCTGATCCCCTCTCCTAGGTACCCCAACCACAAGCCCGACAGCTATGACTCTGGTGCCATCGTCAGACGAGCTGAACAGGGAAATGATGGACTGTCTCGAGCGCAACTCCTCAGAGCCAGCGACGGAACGCTGCCGGTACCCCATGGAGATACCTGACCTGATGAGGCAAATGATGGGTGACGGTAAGATGGCTTATTTAGAAGTCTTTGAAAAAGTTCGTCCTGAGCACATAAAAGAATTAGAATTATTTCTACCAGCGGGGTAAATTTGTAACACACTAACAGTAGGAATCGGTTTCATTTTGACCGTTCAACAACATTCATTGCGTTATTTACGTTGTTGAGCAGACAAATTTTTCGAACACATGAAGCAATGTATTAGCAATAAGCTTCAAAGTGATTCAGATTGTGATTGATCGTGTGTTACGTAATATGAGTGCAGGTGGTGTGCATGTCATTCTTTATAATTAATAAGTGCAACATCAAAAAATATGCTTGTCTTCCTGTCTTAGCATAGATTTACTGTCCGAATTCAGATCTTTATAATCACGATATTTGGCCAGGTATTTCGTGCTTTTTCCCATAGTGCGGCTGTGGAGTTTCGCTAGCTAATATAACTTGATTTTGAATGATAGGCAAACGTCTGATCATTAATCTACAATTTTAGAAACTAAAATTGTCTGCCAATTTCGGTACTGAATCTTCTGCTGTTTCCCGACTGTTTTATAAATCTAATCTTATTTCCGTTACAGGTACCACGGAATCATCGCGACCATCAGACTTCAACAACGTGGTACCCATGAACACCCCCTCAGACAGCGTAGCTGACCAATCATCAGAAATTCTTATCACTGCCGCCAATTCTTTTCCAAATAATTTCGTACCTACATCTCGAATTTCTAAAAGATCTACCGATTATACTTACTACTTCCCTTCAAAACCTCTACATGAGTTGACATACCCAGCACCTATTGTCAAATTGATCAAACATCGTTTGTCAAATATCAAATCCGTGGTCAAAACTATTGTCGAAAGACGCTTAGCGCATCTAGCTGAAAAGAAAGAAGAAAAACACCACTTTGATAAACGTTCCATAGATGAAACTAATGTTCCAACATCGAATTTCATTAATCAGTTGTCAAATAACCCTAAACCAATTGTCAAATCCGTGGAAAAACGACCGTTGGATGTTGGTTCGTTGATAATACATTATCCTGTATCCGATGTTTCTGTTATAAACACAAAATCTTTTAGAAAGCGTTCTATTGATGAACGTATGGTAACTTCGAATCATGTTAATCGATTGTCGAATTTTAAATCTGTTGTCAAGTCCGTCAAAAAGGGTCCAGTAACTAGGAAAAAGTTTGAACACTTTCTCTCAACAAAATTAGCCAAACGGTCGTCAAAATATCCCGTATCAGTAATCAAATCAAAGAAAAAACGTTTCACAGATGATCCTTTTTCAAAACTAGCAAACTATTACCTAAAATACAAAATCTGGGACAACTCCAACCCAATTTACCAAAAAAATAATTTCAATAAAAAATCTGGAGTATTCGATGTTAAAAACAATTTGAACGAGCCTAAAATAATACACAAACGATCATTATTTAAAAAGAAAGTTATACATTTGCACGTACCCAAGCCTTTCCAAGTAGTCCGTTCACATGTACACGGTCGCAGACAAAATCATGCCCACAGCATTCACAAGCCAAAAATCCTCTCTCACTTACATAAACTCCATGATTTAAAGCATAAAAAGATTGAAAAAGTACACAAAATTACAAAAAGATCTTTGCATTATACACATTTGTATTTGCCGCGGAATTCTGCTGACCCACAAGGCGATATAAGTTATTATATCAAGAATAAAGAAGGGACAAATTTTAATCCTGATTTGCTGCAAGCTGGGCAAGTAAGATTAGGTTTAGAACAAGTCTTTCAGACTGGGAATATAGAGGTTGTGAGGAGATTCGGGGCTAATTATAATCCTTTGAATCCTGCTCCGTTTTATACAGGTGTATTGGCTGGCATGGCCGATACTTAAGCTTTGGTTTTCTAAAAAAGCGGTAAACAGTCACACAATAATGGCTGTCCAAATACAGAGCGTTTTTTGACACCGTAATGTCACGGTAATGTTATCTAGCAGTATTGTGACTCGGCCCCTGGCCCTGCAGTCTGACCGTTAGACTGGTCATCTCTTAACTGCCACGGCTTATTTTTATTATTAATCTTATATTTTGAATTGTTTCTTTATATATTTTTTCATTGTTCTCGCATATAGAAGCAACAAGAATAATGTACCCAGGATTTTGTAATATTTTGATTTAAAAAGAGTGTCCTTGGAGTTTCTTGCCCGTTCTTCTCCATAGAGATCTACGTTTGGAATGGGAAACTAGCTTCAACTTTCTGACTAACTGACCGACTCTTTGACAATGCAAAAGTGCCTGTAAATGGTTTAATTGAAATAAATGCTTTGAGTTTGAGTTTGAGTCTCGACAAATATAACGACAAAAGTCGGTCGTTAAGTCTAATCGATGTTAAATTTCTTTAATAGATTTTCAACCGTTATGCTTTCGAAATAAAGTTGAAAATCTATTAAAGGAATTTGACAACGATACGACTTACCGACCGATTTTTGTCGCTGTCTATTGTCGAGACTGCAGTGGCTGTTCTTGAAATAATTACCTACGCGCGGCACGTAAACACGCGATAGGGCTTCCCGTCTACAGTATTTTAATTTCATCAACCTAATTGATTTTCTTTCGAGTTTTGTGATTGTAAGTAAACATTGCTAGCATCGCGAACACAATGAAATAAACATATTAAATCATTTTAATCCAGTTCAAATTTTCCGATAAAAAATTTGACTTTTTTCTGTCAACGTCACGAGTAGTCACGACAGATACAAAAATCGTGCGTTTGACAAATTTATTCTTAAAATTCTGTTTTTGAGTCGACTATCTTGAATATAATCTGTGCCGAACCCATATTTTCACCTCTATTTCGTTTCGCAACGAATCACCTGCTAACTAGCGCTTATAAGGGCCCGTT
The DNA here is from genome assembly GCA_917490735.1 of Dryobotodes eremita. NCBI lineage: Eukaryota > Metazoa > Arthropoda > Insecta > Lepidoptera > Noctuidae > Dryobotodes > Dryobotodes eremita. Next base: position 1,793,453 of record OU823269.1, read on the forward strand.
GTTTGATCAGTAGTCAAACATACTAATAGTTAAAATGCGTTAGTTAAGCTAACAATTTGTTAAAAATGACAGAAACATGTTGTTTGACAAATGGTTAAGCTAACTATAGTAAAAAAAATGGACAATTTGTTATAAAAGTAACCATGCGCAGACAGAGTAGTTAAACTTGGACAGCTATTGACTATTGTCAAGTGACTAATTGTTAAATTGACTAATAGTCATTTTTAACTATGTATCAAACAACGGGCCCTTAGTAAAGAAAAGTAAATTATTGATTAAGAGCTAACTAATTAGTTAGCTAGTCAGCGGCTAATCAGTGATTAGCGAGATTTTTATAAATAAGGCTGTATATTATTTATTTAAAAAAAAAATGAAATTCGTTGTGGATGAAATAGGAAGTGTCCAATAAAAATACATTTTGTGTTTTTTGGTAGGTACGTAGGTACCTACCTACCATTTATTACTCTCATAATCATTTCATAATGATATTTCGTCTAATTTAATAATATATGTAAGTAGCTAAGCACTTAAGTAAGTAGATATCCTTGCCTAGGAATTACATTTCTTGACTTTTATTATTCGCAGCTGGTGTGTCATCTTTTTCACCCTATCCACTTATTTATTTATTAATCCAGGTATTTTACTCGGTGGAAAAAGCGAAATACCTACCTATAAAAAATAGAAACAAATTACGTAGTACTAGTAAGTATATAAAAAAAATATAAGTCGCATCTCGAGTTTTCAGGTAATTTAAAAAAGGGTTATCTCTGGGTGCGTTTTTGAGGAATTCAAGCAATCAAAAACCGCGCAATATAGTCTTTGCTCTTTGCCATATTATGTACTTATTTCAATGAATCTTTGTCACAAATCGCACGCTTACTGCTTACAAAATCATCACACCATCCGTTCGTCACTGCGGCGCATACGCAACTGTTTGTTTACCGTGTGTATACCGAACTCGAGGCGCGTAGGTATGACTCATGGTCTAAGAAAACAAGGTCTGGCATTCCGGGAGTGACACATGCTTACGTCACTATCCATTTGCTACTTTATTGCAAAACACGAATTATGGAAACATTTTCAGTCACCATTCTGTTAAAAAATATATAAAAAGCATTTAAATTGTCGTTTCGGTTTTCTAATCAAACGAAACAATTCAATTTAAACATATACCAACGTAATTGTTAGTTAAAATCTCATTGTTTTATCGGATTCGCACAGGTAATAAAGGCGGTTGGGGAGTTGTTATTACACACTACTGGTAACACAGCGGTGATGACGTAGGCTTGTGTCTCCCACGTGACCACTGTGTCTCGGAATGCTATACCTGGCGAAGTATATTATTATACAATGGTATGACTCGCGTTCCGACCGAAGATAGAATATTGCTAGATAACATTACCGTAGTAACGTCAAAAACGGGTGAAAATTACAGACTTTCATGACGGCCGGTAAATAATATGAATGACGGAACCGCTTTCCTAGAAACCAAAGCTCTAGGGCACGTGCACATAATTGTAAAATATGTATGCTTTTCACTATTTCCTCTAGCTGTTACAAAGCGCTTTTTAAAATACAACCTGTTAGGGAAACTCCGTAGACGTGATGGGGGAAAATATCTCAGCATCTTCCTTTCTTGCCCTTGCTCAATGTTACTCGTGGTCAATTCTATTCTATTTTTTATTATGGCAAGCAAAGCCGATGTCGACTATTCTGCCAATGTCTAAAGTGAGTGTGACGACACGGTTGGCGCAGTGGTCAAGCGATTGACAGCTGCGCTGCGTGTCGCTGGTTCGATTCCCGCTCGGAACAAATATTTGTATGACCTACAAGTAGTTGTTTCGGGTCTGGCTGTTTGTGTATGTGAGTCTAAATGTTTGTAAAAGCACCCACAATACAGCAGAAATTCCTAGTGTGAGGCAAAGTTTAAGAAAAAAAAAAATGTGCGTTATTATAAATTAAAAAATAAAAGCGATAAACTACGATGACGCAGTTGAACTTAATGTAGATCTTGTGGGTTTAGTGCTGGATTGAAACAAACAAAAAGATAAAATCACATATTATAGATTATAATTGTTAGGACATTAGTTACTTCAGGTCGTCGCAACACGTTTTCTTCTCCCACTCCCCCCTGTCAATGTCACGCCATCATTCACTCTCTTCTCTTGCATATCATTCCTCACACAATCCATCCATCTTTTCTTCAGGCTTTCTTTCCCTCTCCATCCATCAACAATTATATTCATCACTGATTTAGTTACATGCATTGCCTCCCTCCACGTCACATGCTCATTCCAAGCCAAACGATTTTCTTTGAATTTTTCATTTTCATTTATTTATTTATTGTTTTTCACAGGTGAAAATATAGTTCTTACAATGAGGGCTACCGCGCTTGAGTTCGCCGCTAGAGGCGCTAGTGTAGAGTAAGGTCTCTAGATGTCAAAATATGTACTGAACGTTCACTGTTTGCGGGATTTTTTATCACGGATTTTAACGAATGATTCATAATAGCTGTAATGGTTGTACCATTCTTGATGAATTATGACTTAAGAATTTAAGTAAAAAGTTAGGATCTAATTTGGTAGCACTTGAAGGAAGAATAAGATTTTTCTGCTTTATGCTTGCCAATTTTAGGAAAATTATAACCTAAATATTCATTTGAAGTTTTAAAATGTAATAAAATAAACATAATATGAATATAAGGGTACTTAAACATATCAAAAACCTCAAATAAAAGTACTGCAACAGGACCTTACTCGACAGTGGCGCCAACTGGTGAGCACAAAAACGATAGCCCCCATTAGAATTATTGTGTCACTGTAACATACACACGGCGTTTACAATATTTATATGTATGTCAATATTATTGGCTATGTTAAAAATAATTCATAATAATAGCATTACACTCATAATCAGTGATAGGAATAGGTAGTGCCTATTTGCCTAAACTTCGAAGAACAGAGACAAGAAACGGAGACTTCCTTAGGACTAAATTTTTTCCGGGACATGTGTCCCGAAATTCGGGACAACACTTTTAAATACATTAAAAAAATATGTTATTTGGAATAAGTAATTCGTGTATATTTACCTAAAGTTTGCGACTAGACATAACATAATAAATAATATTCACAGTCGTTACAACCATAAAATGTTCTGAAATTTTTTTTTGGAGATTGTTTTGGAATGACTTGTTGATCTTAATACTATGAATCACAATGTTTGTATAAGGAGCAATACACGTTTCGAAGTAAATATCTTCTTTCTAGCTCACTCTCGGCTACGTTTAATGAGATTTCTAAAGTTCAAATGTATAATTGAAAAAAAAAAACGACATTTTGTCTTTAAAATAATAAAACGGTAATTTTTATAATTTTAGCATTCTCTATAGTAGGACGAATTTATCATTTAAAAAACAATCCGTATTTGTATTTTATCATAATGAAATATATTTCTAGATTATATTTAAAAATGTGCATGATATTAAAATAATGGCCTTATCACATTGTTTAATAACACACTTAAACTTTAAAAACATCATTTAATCTTTATTGCACCGAAAGTACAATACGACTTTTACGGCAGCGCATTTCGTTATCTATTTTTAGAAATTACAAAAAGAAACCGCCATGGTCGCATACCTGTGCGGCGCGGGGAGGGTCTACATACCTTCCCCTACCACTCCGCGTGCCGGCGCGCTCAGGTTACCCTCACTTCACTCCTGTACTTCGGTCTGTTATCTTTCTGTATTGTTTCTGTGAATATTGTTTTTGACCCTCGCACGTTTTTTCGTTCATTGGATCTTCCTAATAAGACTACCTTGGCTTGAATTTATGGATTACGATTTGCTGCAATAACATTGTTCCTGTCTGTCTACATCAAATAATACGGTAAGTCAACATTTGTTACTTTTTAATGTTTTGACTAAAGTTATTTATTTTATTTCTTGTAGGGAAACAAACAGTAAGTTAGATATAAAGTAGAATATAAATGTATATATTATTTTATCTTAAACTAGCAATTTGACACTCCAGCTTGATCTGCAGTTGTATGAACTTGACATTTTTGAGTGGAGTATTTAAGATAATTATTGTGTATGAAACGTATTTAAACAAAAAAATATGGTTATTTTAATATTCGATGACCATTACGTACAAGACAGGACATCCTCCGCATTTAATTTTTGGTCCAAATATAAAAGTGAACTTAAATACTACAAAGCATAGTAATGCTACATGTTTGGTGTCATAAAGAAATGCTAAGGCGGACGAATTCTATCAAAATATATTATTTTTCTGGCCGGCTCTTTTTATATTTGTACCAAAATGGATTATGTCCTTTGCGCATTGACTAAAATGTAACTCTGTAGAAGAAAAAAAACAATTTCAATAACAATGACGCTACGCGTGTTCATATTTTCTAACCGTATTTCTTTATTAGAGCGTAAAATGAAATAATAAAATCTTCAAATCTATACAATCGATGCATCTAGGTGCAATGCGCGCGCCTCTCCCGCTTTCCCTTCCACCTCCCCATGTCTAAAAGGGTTTGTTTTTCCTTTTGAGGTATGGAAAACTATAAAATTTTATTTTATTTTATTTTAGGTACCTCTTTTTGGAGACCATTAAGATTGGCAATGGCGAACAAGCCTAAGGAAGCAACAGTACAAAGTTGGATTGGACTTCATCCTGAATTATATTACGCCCCGGCCAGTAATTTGATTTACTGTTCTAAGTGTGAGAGCAGTATAACAGCTAAACTTAGTAGTATCAAGAGGCACGTTAAAGGTCCGAAACACAAAGGGACAAGTAAGAAACCAAATGAAGAATTTTATTTGGACCTAGTACAATTTCTCATATTATGTAATATACCTTGGATTCAAGTAAACAACCCCGCTTTCAAAAAATTCTTCCATAAATATATTTGCTGCAATTGTACAAATCGACAAAAGGTTCCTGAGCAATCATTGCTGAGAAAAGTTTATTTAGATAAGATTTTTAAAACAAATATTGACTCGATTTATGAACAAACTGCAAATCAAAAGCTGTGGGTATCTTTAGACGAGACAACTGATTTTTTAGGCAGATACATGGTACATTTTCGTGTAAAACCTTTAAATGCGATCACACAAAAACCAGTTTTAGTTGCTTGCAAAGTACTAAAAATTGTTAATGGGAACACAATTGCCCAATTTGTAACAGACTGCCTTGAAAATATGTGGCGCGATTCGTATGAATCCAAAGTAGGAGACATTGCTGTATTATGCACTGATAGTGTAGCATATATGCTAAAAGCGGGACATGTTCTGAAAAATTATTTGCCCAACATGATACACGTCACTTGCTTAGCACATGCACTGAATCTCGTGGCAGAAAAATACGATACGAATACTCAGATGTAGATGAATTAATTTCAAACATTTTTTTTTTTTTTTTAAAGTCATCTATTTGAGTGCGCTTGTAAAAAAACACCTTTCCCCACATGCCGCTTCCTCCAGAACCCGTTATTACAAGATGGGGTACTTGGTTGGAGGCAGCGTCATATTATGCAAAATATTACGACCAAATTAAAACAATTGTAAATCTTTTAAGAAGTTCCGACGCGCTCTCTATTAGGTGTGCCAAAAATGTTCTTCAAAAGGAAAACTTGAAATCGGACTTGGACTACATTGAGGAATATTTTAAAGATATACAAATTGGGTTAAAGAAATTACAAAAATCGAATTTAACTCTAATGGAATCCATTGAAATATTTGATCACGTGAGAACTGTGCTTAGCTGGTGTTCGTCTGAGCCTATAAAAAATAAACTCGTAAATGTCATGGACATAAATCCCGATCTAGATAAAATTAGAGACATATGCGACGCGATAACAGCAGGAAGGGATGGGCGATCATACTATATGTACGCGCCTTTAACCTCAGTCGATGTTGAAAGGTCGTTTTCAACTTACAAATGGATTCTTAACATAAAACGAAATCGCCTGACAGTTGAAAATATAGAAAAATTATGATTGTGTATTTTAACTTAGATAACTCATCTGACAAAGAAAATTTCGGTTCTGATACTGAACTTGACGAATCGAATCAAGATGATTAAATTAAAATCGTTCTTTATTTTTTATGGTATTTGTAACACAAATAAAGATTTTCAAATTCTTAGCAATTTTTTATGCGTCAAGATCTGTATCAAAACCGAACAGTTAGTAGTTCACTCTTAAAACTGATTGTCCTAAATGTTATACTTCAAAGGTTAATTTGTACTTTGATTTGAGTTTAAATTGCATCACTCAACGTCAGTAAAATAAATATGACATACGATAGATAAACAGAAATTTGTAACTTAAGTTTTTTCCGTCTGTACATTTTGTTTCATGCTTTCCAATTATGTCATATTTCAAAAATAATATAAATATACATATATTTGTTACAACAATATTCTATATGTTTTATTTTTCCTTTAGAGCCCATAGAGGATAAGTTATTATTATGGATTTATAAATTATAAATGTTATGTCTAGTCGCAAACTTTAGTTAAATATAGACGAATTACTTATTCCAAATAACATATTTTTTTTATGTATTTAAAAGTGTTGTCCCGAATTTCGGGACAGATGTCACGGAAAAAATTTAGTCCTAAGGAAGTCTCGTCTCTGTTCTTCGAAGTTTAGGTAAATAGGCACTATCTATTCCTATCACTGCTCATAATAAACGCACAAAAACGTACAGCAAATAAACGTATTGATAAATGATTTTATTTCTGTAATTAGGTTGGTACAAACACTTTTACACGTCAATCATATTTTAAAAACTAGATGAGGTCGGCGTTTCCTATCTGACTACTCTGAGAAGAAAGGCCGAAACAAACTCAGAGGTCACAGTCTCTTACAAAGTCCAGACATAATCTTTGTCAGATCATGTGAAGACCATGTAGATTGGTATCTGAAATGGTCTTTTGAGGAAAGAACCACAGAGATTGAGTGGACCTGTCCAGTCAGTGCACGCATTTGTCGGTAATCGTGCAGCTTGACTCAGGAAGTCAGGACTTAGGGAGGTCAACGATTCGACGAAGAATACCAAAGAAAGGACATCTGGGTAGCATAAATTACTCAATCTGCCAGATCATGATTAAAATTAAACGAGAAAAAAAAAGCAATGACTCACATTCACAATAATTAAAATAACATAATACTTTACAAGTAAATACTCATGTCATTGTATATATAAAATTCATCAATGTCAATGTGTATTTTCTTTCTTTCTAATTGTTGGTGGTTAATCCATTGAATTGGTTGTTTTAGTCGACGTCATTTTACATTAATTATTACGGTTTTCTGTCACTTGTGCCACTTTCAAACTTCCTTAGATTGATTTTTTACTTGATACATTTTCGTCACACACATACATCTCAACATTCTCATTTGCGCTGCATGCAATCTGTTTTCATCCATTTCTTCACGGCCCAGCATTCCGATCTATACGATCCATGGGTAAAAATACCTACAGTCCGACCGGCGGGAAAATGCGTTCTTGACATCTGTCAGTGTCATACAAACGAATACTTGTTTTGTGAATTTGATCTTTATTAGCTACTAGAATTGTCGCATTGACAGGTGTCAGGAACGCATTCTGTCGACGGCCGGACTGTAAACTCATAATTTCAAATTCACTACAGTATCAGCAGCCGTTGATCTTAATCAGAAATGATAAATGATTTTATTTCTGTAAGTAGGTTTGTACAAACACTTTTACACGTCAATCATGTTTTTTAAACTAGATAAGGTTGGCGTTTCCTATCTGACTACTTTGAGAAGAAAGGCCGAAACAAACTCAGAGGTCACAGTCTCTTTTAAAGTCCAGACAAATAAAAATTTAAATTGAAACTTGTTGTTTTATCGGCGTTAGATTTCGATCGGAGTTTCGTTAAATAATTTAATTTGACCCTGTATAGCTGTAAGGGTGTTCTACTATTTAAACCACAAGGCAGGGATTTCATCGCGCAACCTGTTGCCCTGGATTCAGTACATGATTGATAAATTTGCTGTATTACACTTTTCTATGAAACAGCTCTTTTTTATACCCGACGAAAAATTTCTACGCTAGAGGGTCTAAAATTATGAACTAAATTCATTAGGTTGCGGTTGCTTTACTGCTGTCACAAGTAAAATAGCTGTGATCAATCAAATCAAATCAAATCAAATTATTTTATTTCACATAAACCAACATGGGCACTTATGAAACGTCAGAATCTAGGTGCACGGTTCCAATTGGTTGTTTCCTACGGAGAAGAGTCTGAAGAAACTCCACGGTTACTCTTTTAAAAATAAGGGGCTTTTACAATACATGTTTCAAATTATAGTGTTGATAGGTATGGGAGGACAGTGTAGGCCTGTCAACAAGTAACAGGCACTCAATAAAATATAAAAAAAATATATAAAAAGGTCTACTAATCTACAGTCTACAAGTTAGGCCTGATAGGACTATAAGACCAATATGACAGTTACATAGTCTCAACTTTACTGAAGATTCAATTTACTGGAAGTTTTCGTCGGCTATACTAGGTATAGCCCCCCCTAAAATATCTTTACACTATTTAAACATGTTTTTAATCGAACTTCAAATAATTTACATTTTGCTATTCAAAAAATATTACTGACCCTCTAATATCATGATTGCGCCTCTTTTTGTGAACCTCAAATAATTCCTATTTTGGAGTTCAAAAAATACTAAATAATGCAACCAACTTGGATGTACCGCTCGTCGGCTGCTGTCGTGGCATTGCTCGCTTCGCTGGCTCGGCTCACCCGCGGTTGGTCACAGTTGTAACAATTTTTTTTCTTAACGGTGTGAAAATCCTCATGGATGTCCTACGCCCTGGGGGTGCGGAGGGGTCTGTCAGACTCTTACTGACTAAAAACTACCCCGGTGTTCCATCTCACACCTGCGCCGGGGGCCGCGGGAACGTACGAATCTTCCGCAACCCCCGGCTGATGTTCTCCGCCAACTAATCTAACCCATTTGATCGGAGTGCCCTAGTTCAGTTACTGCAACCAATTTGGCTCGCGGGTGGTTGGTTACAGTTCCAACCTTACCTAACCCGATACGAATCGCAGATACTGTTGAAATTAAAAACAATGCTAATAAAATATAATCACAAACCAAAATCTATGCGAAAAACACTATTAAAAAAAAACACCCCTAACCCGATTGATCACACAAACTGTGAGAAAAGGCCAGAAAGTTAAAAAGAGGCTCAATTATTTAAAAAACTGTGCATCATTAGAAGCGCAAAAAGTTTTTAGAGGATCATTAATTAAAAAAAGCGTTCATCATTAGAAGTTCAATAAGTTTTTAGAGGATCAGTTAACACGCCTGTAATCCCCAGAGGGTTGGGCAGAGGTGCACGTATACTACACCCACATTTCGCCAGTTATGTTTAATGCATCGAATGCTTGTATCCTGTCTCCGCTGTGTACATTAATCGAAATAAAAACGACATATTTTCATATTATACTGCTGTTTTATTATAACTTTGACGATATAGAACAAAAAATAAGATGTTATAACTTACATTATGCTATTCAAATTTTATTAACAATATTATGATAATATATCCGGTAAAGGAAACTCTAAAAGTGGCTTTAAATATTTAAAGCTTCAAGTAGCTTGAAAAACGTGCTTTAAAATTACGTAAAATATTTGGTGAATGAATGAAAAATTGATTGAATTAAATCGTAATTATAGTTCAATTCACTCGATGGTTTCTGGTGTATTTTTTAAAAATGATTTTTGAATTTCCATTCCCGAATATAATGAATAATAAAATGATTCTTAAAAGAAATGTAACTTACACTAAAAGACTGTAAAATATTAATTAAACGATTGCTTTCAATTTATAATTTGTAATTTTAAAATGTAACCTTCATATAAACATTAACTTACGTTTTTATTATTGTCGAATTTCAATGGAATTAACGAAATTCCAATTATTATATCGTTTTAAACTTTTTATCTTTTATAAAAGATAAAAAAGATCTCTGCTTAGCCCGTAAAAGACATAGCCTAAAGTTACATCTTAAAATCACAACTAACACTTTAGACCATGACTTAAATATTTGGTCCCAATTTGTGACGACGTTCTACGATCTTTGACTGCACACCCATCCGATTCGCTGCCGCACAGCGGTTGCTTAACTTCAGTAGAATAACAATTATGACTTTTAAACGTTACTCTTCGTAATGATTAACAAATGCGTTTATAACAAGTTGCATGACGAAATATAGTTTTTTTTTGTTATTAAAACGTCAAGACATTTATAGAATAATACTTTTATAAATTGGCCCCTTAACTCTTTATTGTCAGGAATTTAAACAAATCTGAACAGTGAACGGAATTGAACCGTCACGCTCGGGTCGGTGACTGTATCGGGTATACTCGGTTCCAGTCGGTCGGTGACGCTGAATCGAATATACTCGGTTCCAGTAATAAGTTTTCACTTTTATCGTGTGATCATAAGCACACACTGTCTTTTTTAACAGTCTAATACGTTTCAGCTAAGATCGTGTATTATAAGGAATGTTTAACAATACATAAATATATATAAAAAAATATATAATAAAAAGAGCAGAAACTATTCTACATAAATATGTACTTATAACGAAAAGCTCTTAAATACAATGACTTGTATGTACGTCATGACGTCTACAGCCGCAGTCGTTATGAAATGTCAAAAAATAAGTCGGCCATTTTTGATTTTACGTCAACATGCGACAAAACAAATCATTGTATAAGAAAACGATAAAAATATGTATTTTCACATAATTTTTTCGTAAAAAGGCACGATTTTTAACAACTATTCCAATTATACTTAATCCGAAAAACATTATTTATGTATATACTCGCGTTATACTTATATACAAATTGTCAACTGTCAAATTGGCGGCTGTCAAATTACTAACTTAAACATGTCAATAAAATGAAATGTTATTTTAACAGATTCCAATAAACTGTCAAAAAAGCAACAAAAGTTAACAATTTTTATTAAAAAAAAACTTGCATTTTTCCGTGCATTTCTTATGTGTTTCAATAACCACAAATTGATTTTTACCAGTCAACATCTACGTATAATCTTTATCTTCTTATCAATCACTCAATTGGATTTATCAATCAATAATTTGACAGCTGTCAGACAGTGACATTACATATGACTCTGTGGTCTCTTCTTCCTACTGAATAGGCCTCCGAAGACGCCTTTTTTATCTTTCTTATCTTTTGTGACTCCGCTCACTGATAGCTCGGACTCGCCTGATGACCTAAAAAACAAAAAAAATGTTTTAATTAACTTTTTTTAAGATTTTAACATTTTTTTTAAGATTGTAACTTTTTCAAAAATTTTAACATTTTTTTTGGAAATCTGATACGCCTTTGGATTCGAACTAAACTATCCGAAGATAGCATGCCTATTTAATAAACCGAGAAGAATAGGAACTGTAACCCCTTTGAACCACAAAAACGGTAAATGTGTATTTCTATTTCCAGAATTATCATAGTTAAAATCATCAATACAACTCTCTAATCAGCCTTAAGGGGGATCTTAGCTACAGCTAAAAAAATAGCAGTTAAAATTTGGTGGGCTACAGCCCACCAAATTTTTTTATTTTTTTTTAAATTAATCTCCGTTTTGCGTCGTATGTTTTTAAATATATAATTTGTTCCACCTACGAATTTTCATATGAAATATTATGTAAAATTCCTAGGTGTAACAAATTTCCAAAGTGTGATGATTGATATGAAATTGATGATTATTATTCAGTAAATATATCATTCCTACAGTCGCGGATCGCATTTTGTTCAACATACGACGTAAAACAGAGCTGCAATTTGCAAAAAACCAAAGAAAATTTGAAATTGGCGGGCTACAGCTGAGGATTCACCTTAAATGTCATGATTTCATGAAATAGTCATTCAATTGAGTATTTTGAACTTATTTCGGTCTTATTACAAAACAAAGTTTTTCTATAGACACGGTTTAAACCATCGACCCTGTTTTTTAAATAAGAACCTAACAGAAATCGAAAGACAGTTCCTTTTACAAAACTGGCAACTTAGTCCGGTCTTGGTTGTCTATTTTAGTTTGAAGAACTTTACTAAAGTCGGCATAAAGTTAGAAATACAGAAACTGGCTCAAGGGTTTAGGCTCGGGATAAAGTCAGATCCTGGTTTTGTAATAAAATGGATTGAGTTGTATGGATGATTTAATATCCATGAAAAATGTAAAAAAAATATAACTTCGTGGGCTACCCTGGCGCTATCACCAGAAAATAGGTTATAAATAATGGAGTAAGTTACCTAGAAGCGGGTCTCTGGTCTAGAGCGGGCGAGCCTCCACTGCCGGCGACGGACGCTGGCCGAGTGTTGCCGCCGCTGCTTCCGCCGTATGCTAGGGAATTATTTACAACTTTAGTGTCAACATGACGTATGTGAATCGTAAGAGGTAGGAACGTTACTGTGTTGTGTCGTGTCGTGACGCCTTCTGACGCAGTGTTAGCCAATCAAAACTCGTTGTGATTTGACGTAGTCCTGAACAGATTAGTTAGGATTGGTGAATCCAGCGTCACGACACAACACGACACAGTAATGTGTCCGCGGCTTAAATAAGTTATATTTTGTTATGATTCAAATGCTTGGACATACAGCATGTACAATCGCCAGCACATAAAGTTACTACAAACTGTCAGATTTTCTCATTCGATTTTGAACTTAACTACCAACATTTTAAGGTTTAAAATCGTTTGGAGAAATTTGACAGTTTCGTGTAGCTTGACCTGCTGTCGACTGTACTAGAAAGGTGTAGTCATATTTAAGTTTGCGGTACAGACCATAAAACTGAAGCACTTTCTCCATGGGCCCAACATCGTAAGCGTCAAAAAAATTATCAACCGTTACATACATTTAGGTCGAGTTATTGAAGCTTTGTATGGAACATAGTATGGCTTTGTATGGCTTTGTTTGGTTGTTGATAATTTTCTCGCGATTACAATGTTGGTCCTATGGAGAAAGTGGTTTAGTTTGTTGGTTTGTATCACACCCTTAAATATGACCACATCTATCTGATACACGCTGTAAAAGCAGAGAAATAATGGTGTATTAATAACTTTTCGCTCTAAATGTATTAATGAAACGGTTTAAAAACCCTGTGTGTAACAAAAATTCTAGTTTATTATCAATTCGGTTAAAATAGTAGAATATGCGACTTGTAGTGTGACAACAAAATATAACTTCGATTACTCTAATATTATTAGAAGATACAATAAGAAAACCAACACCACAAAAATAAACAAAAGCACACAGAAAAACAACACAAAAACAATCTAAAATAAAACAAGTTAAAAACCTAAATACTACAAACATAGGAAAGCATATAAAAACAAAATAATTTTGAACTTAGAAACTATGGAAGCAGATTTAATGAAAATTACCCTTTATTAGGGCCTTAACCCTAATAAAGGGTAATTTTCATTAAATCTATCATGTTAAGAGTTTTTACCCTAAAAATACTGACTACATTTATAGTTAGGTATACAAAGCATATTTAGCATAATTACATACTTAAATTACAATACAATTTTAGTAATTGCATATCATAATACATAAGGGTAGCTGCACGTAATTTTCTATTCTGGACACACTGTCAAAATTACATTATTATTATTACAAATTAATCACACTGTTCATGGTATTTATACAGAAGTCTAGTTAAGTATGTCGAAAATAAATAAATTAATGTTTTTAGTATGTTATGTTATTTTTAAAGTTATTGTAGATTGTCAATTTGTCTACAATGTGGAGACAACACTACGGCAGTAAATGAAAACATTGTCAATACTGGCGCATAAGGTATTTTGGAACTATCAAAATCCTAGCATCGAAATTGAAACAGTGTTTTTTTCAAACAAACTAAAAAGTAGTGATGAGCAGAGTATAGATTTTGGCAATCTTTGACAAGCTATAGTGACAAAACTTTTCGATATATCCCTCATTTGGAGAAACAATGACGTAAATGTAATTTTTCCCAAATTGAGTTCTCGATATATATTGTGCTCGAAAAAATTTTCAGAGGAGCAGATGCGTGAAATATTTAATAAGGTTTTGGGATTTATCAACATTTCAGAACGAGACGGTAACAGATTACAAAAACAAAAAAAACGACTTTAAATCACTCTCCTGTAAAACTTTAAAAGCAGTAGTTACGTCGATGTTTCTCCAAATGAGCGATATGTATTTGATTAAATTTTCGTATGCAGACTGGGAACGGTATTCGATATGCGCAATTTAATTTAGTGTCGTATTTTCGTCGCCACCTAGTTTAATATACAGTTAGTCCAATATAGATAATTATGAATACGATTAAATATAATAGTCATACACTGCACGCGATGCAGTATGTAGAGAAGATGGCTTGCTCCTGATTGCATGTGAGAAATATAAACAATTGTTAGAAAAACGGATAATTTTGTATAAAGCATCGTTTTTGTACTGAAGGACCAATTTATTATACAGGAAAACCTGGTCCTACTTACTGAAACGACCATCAATTGCGGACTATTTATGCATATATTTGTGTGTACTCCTTAAGTGTTAAAAAAATTGGTCCTTTTGCACAGATTTAATTACAATCTAAATTAGTACCTATTTACATTTAGGTAAAGCTAAAATACTTAAGCTAACGCTAGTGTTTATAGGTATACAAGCTCGAACTACAAGACTTACTGCCAAAAGTATAAAATAAAGAGATTATAAAGAATAAAACTAAATAATTTTGAAAAGAATTATTACAATACGTAATATATAAAAGAGATAACAGCAGATAATGTATTTTTTGTTCAGTTTAAGAAGGAAAGATATAAATTCAAATATTTTATATAAACAGAACATCAATATATGGTACAGTAAAAATAGAAAGAAAAATTACAAATTATCTAAAAAATAATAATGCACACGGCAGCAGCGACCCAAAGCAATAAAAACGATAATTGCCAGCAAATTATAACAGGCAGAGTACAGGAAAACAAAACTTAGGAAAACTAAGCAAAGATATAGAAAACTGCTCCTAATAGCTTAAGTTTAGGATAACTACACATCCCAAGCACGAACATAAGTATCTGCGTAAATTGTTTACCATGAATTCAGTACGTGGTTCTAGACCCAGTTCAAATTTCTCTGCATTCATAGGTAACGGTTTACGCGTCGATGTCCCACTCACCGGGTATAGTTAAACGGTGTTCTCGTAAATGGCTACAGTACCATAGATTTGGCAAATGTCGCTGAAATAGCGCTGTTAGAATTTCTGAATTAAATCAATGGCGACACGGTAAAGTTATCTTTACTGTTTAGCATTTACAGAAAGGTGTGGTCACATTCAAGGGTGTGGTATAGACCATCAAACTGTACAAATTTCTCCATGGAACCAACCATTGTAATTGCGAAAAAATTATGAGCCATTCCATACATTTGGGTCGTGTAGGTATTGAAGTTTTGTATTGGACAGTTGATATTTTTTTCGCTATTACGATGTTGATCTCATGGAGATAGTTGTTAATTGTGATGGTCTGTGCCACATCCTTAAGTATAACCAAACATTTCTGATATGTTGTATTGTCTGATGTTCGTGAAAGGGATACTAAGCTAAGCTCGCAGTACATTTTGGCAGTCAGTAAGATAAACGCACAGTAAACAAAACGATGTCTATTTTTACCGCGTGCGAAAATATACTGGACAATTAAAGACTGGTTAAACTGAGGCGAACTGGACGAGACTTCGCGCGGCGTTAGTTTTAATGAGTAGGAAGTCATGCGACTATTGTGCCAGTGTTAGCAGTTCACGAGCGAATTTCATCCCGCGTCGCTTCGCTTCAGTTTGGCCAGAGCTTAAACTATTTAGCAATGGCTCTCATAAAAGATCACACGCTCTCTTTCCGAAGCTAAGCTGTAATAATTATAGCCAAGTCTCAGGCCGTGTCCTAACCCAAGTGATCATCACGCGAGCACTCGACATTCGCGTTCATTTTGTTCGGCGAACCCGAACACGTTGCACGTTGCGATAGAGGGCACCTTCCGGTTTTACGAACAAATGAGTGATATTGAACGTGACGATTGCGTGGTCACGCGACCAATTAATTTGGTTAGGACACGGGGTCACACTGTAATTAATCTTCTCGTAAGTGCCATAGCTAAATAATAGATTGATCAATACAGAGTATATTCTTGCCAAAATCCAGTAAGTTAGGAGCTAAATGTTAGTATTGTCTACCAAGCTCCACAACCCGGCTGCTTCTGTACTTCGAGGCTGTAGCGGTACTTTTGAAAATTGTGGTCTTTTGGTACTATTCATAGTTCTATTTATGTTGTAATGAGATATCTAAAACATTTCTTTAATCTACATTTATGGCGATATTCAATATTTTCGCGAATGGATAGAATAAGAAATGAGTAGTAGGAAGTCTAAAAGCGGCACCGATAGCTGGAAAGTTGTTTGGAAATCGGTTGTCATGGTATGGGCGTGTGATGCGGAGGAATGAGATATATGATATATGTGATATATGGATATGTATGTATGTGTATTATAAGTTTATAACCTATTTAGGTACTTGTATACCTATTTCATTTATAATTAATTATGTTATCTTTTTAATATTATTTATTATTATTAACGCCTGTTAAGCAGAGCACCTGCCATCTTATCTCTACACCACCCTTGGTTGACTGGTAGAGAATGCCTAAGGCATTAAGTCCGCCTTTGTATGTTATTGTGTGCGAGAAGTTTAAATAAATAAATGAGGAAAATGTCGCGAGGAAACTTTTAGAGTACGAATGACGGCTATAAGAGTAGGGAAAGATCAAAGAAACGGTGGATGGACTGTGTGAAAGATGATATGGCTAGGAAGCGGGTGACTACTGAGATGACGATTGATAGAGATGTATGGATGAAAAATACATGTTGTGCCGACCGTGCAGGAGAATAATGATTTAATATTTTAGCACTATCTTTTGCACTACACACGGGTGATTGTTGTTTTTATACTTATCTAACAGACTTTTGTAACGGATTTACGGAGCGAATGTTGAATTAAGAAATCTTAAACCTGACATTGTGACAAGAGCCCAAAGTACAAAAAATAAATTTTCTGTCAAATAAGGGTAAAAATAAACATCACATAATGCCCGTTGTACACAACACGGCAAAGTACCGGACGACGTATACGGCGCTGGCGCCGTGCCCTAGTGATGCCGTGTCTGTAAACAAGCTTCCACAGTGATCCATACAACGTGTAGGCGAATCAATTGTAGTTTTTCACGACAAAAAAAGTATGTACAACAGGCCTAAGATAGCCTAACATTTTATTTTATTTGCAAATAGTTGATAAAAATAATACAAGCTATTGTACTACTAACAAATTTGGATCTTAGTTATCTTAAATAAACGTTTATTATTATTATTATTATTATTGAAATAAACCTATTACTTCAGTCCAATAGTACTATCCAACCAAATTTTCAAAGTACCACTCGACCCACATTTCAAACGTAACTGACCGGTTTCACTCGTCGAGTAAAAGTGTGACGTAGTCTCAACACTCTGCCAGTTATTGTTCTGTCCGGACGGATATCCTTGCCACGACGTCGTATTCCTGTTTGCATTGGCGTCTCTCCCTTGCCAGTTGCCACCAGACATTCTTTGCTGGTAACTATTCACTAAAGCCGAGACAGACTGCTTTTCTCCTTGAGCGTTCGTCCTTTCAAGGTTCGGGTTTCGCTCGGGTAAGTTCGGGCCGCGGTCGGGTAAGATCGGCGCGCGGTCGGTTAAGTTCGGCGCTCGGTCAGGCAGTGGTGGACGGTCTGGAGGGCCGGAGAGGGGTAATGGTGGTGCTCCGATATCCGGGGCTGGTAGGAATTAGTTGTTAAATTCGTGTTGGTGAGTTTTACTCTTGACGTTGGGTAAATGTGGTTAATGAAGGGTAAATTTGGTAAATTGTGATGTTAAGAAAATATTTTTATTAGATAACGTTTTGTGCAAATAAAGGGTGATTCTAGCGTGAATGAGTTATTTGTGTATATTGGTAACACGGGTTTGAATTGTTAAAGATTAGTACCACTCATTAAATAAGGTACACATTTTACTTTAAAAATAAACGTGGTCAAGTACAAAACTAATAGGACAATCACAAAGACAAAACAGTGCAACAACGTCACAAGAAAAAACCCAATAAAATTACTGTGGACTATCCTAATAATTTAATCAAAATTACCCTACCAATTACCCTTTGCTAGACCCCATTAAGGACTATAGGTAATTAAATAAACTGTGCATAACATTAAATACTCAAATGTTTTGACACACATTATGACGAACACACGCGACTTAATTGATCGCGCGAGTGCGTCATATTTATATAAACGAGAGCGACGATCGCTTTGTTTATTTATATTTAAGACCTTTTATATACCATTATTATTATTTTTATTCAATATAAAATATTCTATTTTATTCAGTTAGGAAGCGGCCTAACTCCCTCAATATAATAATGGATTATATAACTTTAGAACATCAAAATGAGTACAATTCACTACCTTTGGAACATTTTGAGACATTTTCTGTTCTATCAACCAAACTTTAAAAACTAAAGGTATTAAAACTCACCGTTTTGTTGGGATCTAATGAATTCAGCGTTTATATCGCGTCCGTTTGAGAACCGTGTCCTTCCCCACGAGCTGGTTCCTGAAGACTGTTCCTGACTCCTGTTAGAAAAAGATGGAAGGAGTTTTTAAGCCAAATATTATTTAATGATATCTACGCCTCGTAAGGTACAGCCAACCGCATTGTCAGTAGTAACAATTTAACTGCGAAAACCGATTTTATTGCTACGAAATAAAGGCGTTCTCTATGTTCATGACAAAAATATTAGAACGAAACGAAACGAAACGTATTAGAGGAATGTGGCCGCTTTTCTTTAGATCAAATTTTGTTGCTTCGTGTCTCAATATGAAACTTTATAAAAGGTATTAGAAAATTCTAGACACACTTACCGAGGGTGCTTATTGAGCCGTTATTCAAAATTCCTTCTCAGTCACGAGATAATATTATTTTAAAGGAGTGGCGCTAGTGGACCGATGTGCGCCCTCTTAAATATTAAAAGTAATCTTGCATTTACCTGAGCACAACTTCGGTAGCATCTTCTTCTTGAGGCGGCTGTCTTGGAGGCAAAGATGGCAGCACCGTCGATTCTGAAATTACATACATTTTTATTAGAACTTATTTATTTAAATAAATGTTTTTGAGTAACTTATGGCGGCTCTTCTAGGAGTTCAGTGAGTAATGTTATTGTTGTTACAAAAAAGTATTTAGTTGTCTGTGGTTTACCGCGCTCGATTATAAATTTAAAAATGTTTGTAAATACGTGAGTTCCATAAATGATAAATGATTTTATTTCTGTAAGTAGGTTTGTATAAACGCTTTTACACGCCTATCATAATTATTAAAAAAATAGGTGAGGTCGGCGTTTCCCATCTGACTACTCTGAGAAGAAAGGCCGAAACAAACTCAGAGGTCACAGTCTCTTTTGAAGTCCAGACATAATCTTGGTCAGATCATGTGAAGATTGTGTAGATTTGTGGCTGAAATGGTTTTTTGAGGAAAAACCACACAGATTGAGTGGACCTGTCCAGTCAGTGCACGCATTTGTCAGTAATCGTGCAGCTCAACTCTGAACTTAAGGAGCTCAATCACAAACTTGTTGTAATTGCTTCATTTTTTATTCTTTTTACCTATTGTGATATAGTAATTTTATTCTAGGTGCATCGTCTTCACATATAATTATATGCTTAATACAAAATATTGTAAAACATTTTAAAAGAGTAACGGTGGATTTTCTTGCTCATTCGTCTCCATACGAAATTACCTTTTGGAAGGGGCAACTAGAATCAATTCTATTTTAATGTGAATGTTAACGTTCAAAAGTGCCTTTTATGTGCCTATTTTAAATAAATGGTTTGACTGTGACTTGATAAATTAAAGGTGGTTTTTTTGTTTGAATTAGGAATGTAATAAAAATGTAATTACGATTACTGATAAGGATACTTGTCAATCGTAGGTTTCCTATCACAGCTATTGAATAATGCTTTTCATAATGGGGGCTATCGTTTTTGTGCTCACCAGTTGGCGCCACTGGCGAGTAAGGTCCTGTCAGTACTTTTATTTGATATGTTGGATATGTTTATTTTATTACATTTTAAAACTTCAAATGAATATTCAGATTATAATGTTCCTAAAATTGGCAAGCATGGAGCAGACAAATAATATTATTCCTTCAAGTGCTACCAAATTAGATCCTAACTTTTTACTTAAAAACTTAAGTCATAATTAATCAGGAATGGCACAAGCATTACAACATTGATGAATCTTTAGTTAAAACCCGTGATAAAAAATCCCACAAAAAGTGAACGCCCAGCATTTGACTCCTTACTCTACACCAGCGCCTCTAGCGGCGAAATCAAACGCGGTAGCCCTCATAAGTTCGCTTGCACCACAAATCACATAGGTAATTAATTTTATTTAAAATATCATTCTGTCTCTGTCATCTTCAAACTATTGACAGAAACAAAACGATGTTTTGAATTCGTTTAGCGCTCAACGCCTTGTTTGATTTGTGACGCAAACAGGAAGAGTTTTTCCTGTAGTCCCCTTAATACCGCGAAAAGATATTTCTAGTACTCATTTTATGGGAATCTTATGTGCAGGAGTGTGCTAATAGGACAAAAAGAAGAAGACTGTTTTACTTACCTATATTTCTTTCCGGAGTAGTCGAAGATACTCGCTGCGACTGCTGACTATTTCTATGTTCCTGCAGGATCTCGGCCTGTGTGCGCGGCCTGCGCTCAGGCTCGGGGGAAGACCCTGCTGATGATGAAGACTCCGCGTTCCTGAGGAGTTGGGGGTCGAGGTTACGGCTGTGGTAGTGTACCAGGGTTTGGGGGTGGTGTGTGGTGGTAGAATTGTGGTAGGTCAGTTTTTGTTGTAGAAACTTTAGAGAGTTACTTTGTCGGCTTATGCAGAAAAGTTTTAGAATTCAGAGAATGTGAATAGCAAGCGGAGACATCTCATAATTGTTTCTGGTTTTCTAAATCTAAACGAACTAAAACAAAATTTTGAAATTGCATAGAGTTGTTAATCCATAATTCTGCTATCATCGTAATAAAAAAGGCAAGTTCTTCCATGGTTGTAACAGCTCTATATTAGATATCATTACGCATTCGTATTTCCGAAGATAGACGATGATTTCCGAAGCGCATAATTTTCTTGGGATACTGTACTTCTCCGGATGAGCTTCTTCACAAGAGCTCTCCTACTACTTCTTTCTACTTACTCATGTAATCTCCTCCTGATCTCGGCCGTGGGGGACTCTCCAGGTGGTACAGCGGAGTAGGGTGTCAGTTGTAGTTCTGGTGGTAGCTGGGCGTGGAAGGACAGCTTGGCTACCCATTCCTGTGGGAGAGATTAAAAAGGTATAGGAATTTTGTTGAAAAATTATGGTTATACCAATTTGATTTGATGGCCGTATTTAGGGGAGCATGAAGAATAGTAGATTATTCACTAAGGGGTTAAAGCAATGTCTTATGTCACGGGCGCTAGTTTAAATCTCGAGCGTAACGAAGGGCGCTAGTGATCCCGAGCGTAACGAAGGGCGCTAGTGATCCCGAGCGTAACGAACGGCGCTAGTGATCCCGAGCGTAACGAAGGGCGCTAGTGATCCCAAGCGTAATGAAGGGCGCTAGTGATCCCGAGCGTAACGAAGGGCGCTGGTGCTCCCGAGCGTAACGAAGGGCGCTGGTGCTCCCGAGCGTAACGAAGGGCGCTGGTGCTCCCGAGCGTAACGAAGGGCGCTAGTGATCCCAAGCTTAATGAAGGGCGCTAGTGATCCCGAGCGTAACGAAGGGCGCTGGTGCTCCCGACCGTAACGAAGGGCGCTAGTGCTCCCGAGCGTAACGAAGGGCGCTAGAGCTCCCAACCGTAACGAAGAGTACCAGTAATCCTGAGCGTAACGAAGAGCGCTTGTGCCCCGAGCGTAACGAAGGGCGCTAGTGATCCCAAGGTTTAATGAAGGGCGCTAGTGATCCCGAGCGTAACGAAGGGCGCTGGTGCTCCCGACCGTAACGAAGGGCGCTAGTGCTCCCGAGCGTAACGAAGGGCGCTAGAGCTCCCAACCGTAACGAAGAGCACCAGTAATCCTGAGCGTAACGAAGAGCGCTTGTGCCCCGAGCGTAACGAAGGGTGCTAGTGCTCCTGAGCGTAACGAAGGGCGCTGGTGCTCCCGAGCGTAACGAAGGGCGCTAGTGCTCCCGAGTGTAACGAAGGGCGCTGGTGCTCCCGAGCGTAACGAAGGGCGCTGGTGCTCCCGAGCGTAACGAAGGGCGCTAGTGCTCCCGAGTGAAGCGAGTCAAGAGCCCAGATTGGAATACTGAGTACAGTGATTGATTCAAGCTTGCCAAGGCGAAGACAACTTGATCTCCGAGGAGAATGCTTTATTTTTAAAATAATTTTATTTAATAATATTTCTTTTTTTGAAAGAAGTTTTTATATGAATTTTTAGTTGAGGTTCCAATTTCAAATCACATTATTGACCAGCAGGTTATTATGAAATTCAGTACAGTATTATTGCCCATAGGGCTATTTTGTCTCATTTCAGTTTAGGATTGCATGGCATACAGGGTGTAAAAAGACACATCACATAGCCGTCAACTACGCATTCTGTAGTAATATTGCACAAGAAAATAACACGTGTGGCACTCAGGGACTGCCGCGGTAAAGCTATTGCATAGCATTTTTTATCAACTTATGCAATTATAATTCTATATATCTATAGATATTAATTCAAGTACAGTCGTACCATATACATACACGTTAAGCGAACGCTCGGCCGAGCTACATGGTAGGCGGAGTGGGGGGTGTTAGTTTTTATTTTCGTTACGGAATTTCTTGATTCGGTCGCCGCGCTCAAAGCGATAAAAGCTATGCCATAGCTTAATAATTGCTGGGAAACGACTTTTATTTTTGGTGTGAAAATTTGCGGTTTGCGTACACAATATCACACGTAAAACATTGTGCTTAAGGGTGCATGCAACGGTACAGGGGTCGTTAGGGTTGTTTAAAGTTGTAAAAAACTCCAGTAAAAGTTGGAATTTTGACCTTCAATATCTCCGTAACCAGAAGGTTCCCAGATATGGTCCAGTACAAAAAAAAATTACAATGACGGAGCGTACAAGTGACTCTCGGCTTCGTTAAGTGTCTTCTTACATACGTTATAATTTGACATTATCGAGCTGGTGGTGGCGGTGATTTTTTTTTTAAATAAAGTAATAATCTTACCTTCATCAAGTCCTTGGAGGAGCAAGCGAACAGGTACTCAGCTCCGTCGGCACAGGCCAACCGGAACACGTTGGCGCGCTTCGTGTAGTCGCCCGCGGGTTCGCAGCGAGCCTGTCATAGATACAATGTTTTATATCAGGTATGTTTGGTGGATAAGCTGGGAGAGTAAAATGTTTCTTCTCCCATTATTGAAATAACAAAGAAAGAAAGAAAAAAAGAAAGATAAATTCTTCATTCTTTTTAATTTCTCCTTTGGCAGGTCTGCTGGAAGAAATTTCTTAAGAAATAAGCAGTACCCTTTGTACTCAATACTAATATGCCGTATCTGTATCTATTTTACTGTGTGTACATAAATAATAAAATTAATACAAACATAAACTCACGCCTTCTTCCCATGGGGGTAGGCAGAAACTACAGAACGCCACCTGCTACGATCCTTACATACTCCTTTCGCCTCATTTACGTTCATACATCTGGTCACACACGCACGCCGGTTGCGAGTACTACACACCTGACCTTTCTGAAGAACATCACCAATAAGGTCACTATGTGTCCTCCTAGGGCGTCCCCTCCCGGCGTTTCCACTCACATCTGCCTTGTAAATACCTTTTGGTAGTTGCCTTTCATTCATCCTCTCAATATGATCAAACCATCTAAGCATACTCTTTTAAATTTTTTTCACTACATCTTCTTCAATAAAATTAATAAATAGATGTATTTGTCACAGAAATCGTCACCGACTCTGTGCGGAAAAAAAAACTAGCTTTTCAATTTATCTGTTTTACTGTGTGTACATAAATAAGTTTATTTGTCACAGAAACCTATGAGAGATAAGTGTAGGTCACATCGTCAAAGATTCTATTCGCAAAAAAATCAACTAAGTATTCAATATACCTACATAGCGAGTAATAATCAGAGATCGGATATTCGGATACATATTTACCTAAGTTAATATTTAGCTATGAAAGTATGCAAGCGGCTTATTAAAACATCTTTTTTTGGAAAAAAAATCAGATGCATGTTTATTTAAAATTAATTTTTAACCCCCGATGGAAATATGTGTATGGAGGGTGTAAGAGGAGGGTTGGTGTAATAGTTGAAAAAAAAAAAACACGTTAAATAATTATTTTGAATACATTAAGTAGGTACTATATCCTGATTGGGCGTAAATATTACCTCGGTTACAACAAATTTAATCACTACCTTTCGCTCGCTATGATTTGGTCCGGTTTGATCACTGAAATCTGACGTTAGCGGGATTTTTTCGATACAAAAGCGCATTCCATGTTAGCCAACATCTCAACTTTGGATGAATATGCATCCGAATATCCGATTTCTGGTTATAATACACCTTTGGCTACATACAGATGTGATGTAATGTTACTTACGTTGAGGATAGCCACAGGCGGCGCTGCGGCCTTGGCGCTGGCGAAGTCCAGTTCGTCTCTGAAGAAGCACAGCAGCTGTCCGCACAGCACGGAGTAGTACGCTCTCCACGAGCGCACGGTGGCACGCTTGCCGCCGCAGCCGGCTTCCTGCTTACGCTCTAGGTAGCCTGGGGGGTGAAAAACAAGTTTTTAAATAATTGTTATCAGGGAAAAATGGAAATGACTTGATTTGTGTTACAACTGCTTATTTCCGAAGTTCGGCACAGTAATAATCGAGAGTGAATTATTCGATTATCGATTAATTTCCAGCATATCGACTATCGATATCGATTTTAAGAGTGCAACTTACAAAAAAAAAAAAAAAATATTAAGTTACTACATGGTCACTTTAGTTTGTTTATCCGTGTGTTGCTCACCAAATTCTTCTACATTTTAAACAGCCTTACGCATCTATTTGCCTACAAACTTTCTATTAATAATAACATAATGTCATTTATTTGTCAGATCATTACAATCCAAAATTGTTATTAAGGACATAAACAACTTACAAACTAGTGTTAGTACATATACCTCAATCAAGTAATAAATTCAAAAAACATGTCTGAGATGAAAATAATAATAAAATTCACCATGTTCATTCATTATGTTCATTCAACATGTTCATTCATCATGTTCATTCAACATGTTCATTCATCATGTTCATTCAACATGTTCATTCATCATGTTCATTCATCATGTTCATTCAACATGTTCATTCACCATGTTCATTCATCATGTTCATTCATCATGTTCATTCATCATGTTCATTCAACATGTTCATTCATCATGTTCATTCAACATGTTCATTCATCATGTTCATTCACCATGTTCAATCATCATGTTTGAAGACTAAGGTCTTCAACCAGTGCGTCCTGCTCGTTATAACATACTTTGCCGAAACGTGGACGCTGACGGTCGAGCTGGTCCAAAAATTTAAGGTCGCTCAGCGCGCTATGGAGCGGGCTATGCTCGGGGTTTCTTTGAAGGATAACATCAGAAACGAAGTTATCCGGAAAAGAACCGGAGTTACCGACATAGCTTGCAGAGTAAGCAAGCTGAAGTGGCAGTGGGCTGGCCATGTTTGTCGGAGGATCGACGGCCGGTGGAGCAGACGAGTCCTGGAGTGGAGACCGCGTATCGGCAAGTGTAGTGTGGGACGCCCCCCAGCTAGATGGACCGACGACTTTAAAAAGGTGGCGCACACAGACTGGATGCGGAAGGTGGAGGACACGGTGTTGTGGCGCAGCATGGGAGAGGGCTATGTCCAGCAGTGGACTACGATAGGCAGACTTGATTGATCATGTTCATTCACACTACTTCTGGGCACGGTTTCAAGGCAACACTAGCGTCCTTGTCCGTGTTTCAATATAAGGCCATCAGTCCTATCCGATACAGTCATCAAGAAATAGAGAGATAGAGATATCTTACCTTCAATCTCCACGGGCGGTAGTTCAGCGATGTCACCGCGGCGATGTCTTCTGAAGCTCTGAGTGCGTCTCCGGGTTGTGAACGACGGAGTACGTTTCGGAGTCTTTACCACCTAACAAACAAATAAATGTCGTTAGTATAGTTACAAATCATTGAGGGACACCTGAGGGCCTAGACAAAGTAACATTCGATTAGCGATGACGCTAGTAGAAAAGCCAAAAAAATTATGGAGTTGACATAAGCTATAGAAATGTCACGTGATCATAGGTCAACGAATAGAAGTTAGACAATGTTAACATCATTCGATTCTATGAAACGAATCGACAGCGTCGAACGATTACTTCCATAGAGATGCGTAGCCAAGTGGCACTTTTTGACAAGCGTTATCGTAGTTTTCGATTCGTATGATGGAGACATTAGCGATAGCGATTGTAGAAATAGAATCGCTCCGAAGCGAATGCTTTTTGTCTAGGCCCTCTGGGTGAATAACAGCCGAGCAATCGAAATATTTCTTCTGTTGAGTGTTATTCAGTAAATATATATTTCTACAGTCGCGAATCGCATTTTGATCAACATACGACGTAAAACAGAGCTGCAATTTGCAAAAAAACCTAAGAAAATTTGAATTTGGGGGGCTACAACTGAATCCCCCTTAAGCTGAATAATGAAGATGAAATATTCACTTACACTCATACTCTCAGCTCGCTTGACATGCTGCTCGTTCTTGGGCAGTCTGTCGAACTGTGGCGCTGGCGACAGTGTCTCCTCCGACGACGCGGGCGCCACAGACGTCTGCATGCGTTCCGACTGAGAAATAGAGTTATATTAAGTCAACTAATTACATATCTTTATGACCTACCTAACCTTTTCTGAACTACGTTGGGGTCAGCTTCCAGTCTAACCTGGACCTGACCTAACCATGGAGCGACTGCCTATCTGACCTACACAACCCAGTCACTGGGAACACGATGCCCCTTGGTATGACTGGTTGTCAGACTTTACGGGTTCTGACCAAGTTCTGACTACCCGTAACGACTGTCAAAGATCTACAAAAACTACGAAAACGAAAATATTTATAAAATAAAAGAAGCAATGACGAATATGTGTTTTTTTTTAATCAGCTCTCAATGGTGCTGTATCTGTTAATCCAAATAAGCTTAAAACACTTGTACAACTTGGTTTCTATTTATTTTTTGATATTTCCTGACTTGATTTATATACCAATATTATAAAAAAACTAGTTGCGCCCCGCGGTTTCACCCGCAGCAGTATAAAATATACTTTATTACCTATTCTCAGACCTACCAAATACACACAAAAAATTTCATAAAAATCGGTCAAGCCGTTTCGGAGGAGTTCGATAACAAACCCTGTGACACGAGATTTTATATATTAGATAAAATTTGTTTGTTTCTATGTAGGGGGTAATCTCTGGAACTACCAGTCGGATTTCAAAAAATCTTTTTGCATTTGATAGCCCAATTCTTGAGAAAGGCTATAGGCTATTTGACATCACGCTAGGACCCTTAGGAACCGAGCAAAAAGAAAAGAAAGAACGCTAAGCGAAAACGAAGTTATAGCACGGGCAGGCGATGCGATGCGACGGGGTGGGTCGGGGGACACGCGAACGAAGTTGCGGACAGTTTTTAATAAAAAAAAGAAATGAATTAAATGAATTAATTAAATAAATGGTCGTCCGTGTTATCGGGTGTTAGGGCCAAAATACATACAGTCACGAGCACTAATATGTCAACACTTGGCAATTTTCAGTCGCGATTTTTTCGTGAAATAACGAATGCAACGTTGAAATGTCACATATTACATAAACCTATGGGTTGTAAAATAAAATGTTCGTAACAACATAAAATTTCATTAAAAAATTAAGGAGAAAATCGCTTTTGAATTTAGCCAAGTGTATACATATTTATGCTCGTGACTGTACACACGATACAACGTCGCATCGTGGCACGTTGCTGCCGAAGTTGTTACAGACATGTTTTAATAAAAAAATATTACTGATGATTAGTCTTTAAAACTTGTTTTAGGTGTCAACGGTAAACGAAAATAGTAGATAGTTATCAATAACACCAGTGCAAAATAACCAAGTACGCAACATTTTTTTTTTTTTGCTTTGGAAATCATCAAATGACCTCTCCCGCTCTGGGCGGAGCGGAAGGGCGTGTCAGACTCTTACTGACTAAAACCCACCCGTGTTCCAATAATCAGCAAATGTGAAATAATTATAATAATTATTTTACTAAACAATTTTAATATGAATGCTCAATCCTTATATGTAATTTTTTAATTCATTTTCCCTCAAATTCAATCATTTGTTTTCTCTATTTTATTTTTATCCTGTTAACACCATTGTTATATGAATGCTCACTCTTGACATGTTATTTTTTTATTTATTCATCATTTTTTTTCTCAATTTTTTATTTTTATTTTTGTTGTGTTTACACCTACTTCTATTATGTGCATGCTGTGGTCTCCTGTAATTGAAGGAACACACGTAAAAGAACCAATTTTATTATTTTAATTTATATTGTAAATGTGTATCCTTTGTTGGTTATCCCAAATAAAAAAATAAAAAATATTTATCTAAACATGTCTGTAACAACTTCGAATCTTCGTAGAATTTGACAATCATTTCGGGTTGTTCGGGGAATTATAGTTAGGAGGATGAAAAACCGGTCTATCGACGCTCTAGACTCACAAAATGTATAAGGAACATAATTAAAAAAAAAATACCCTTACCACCCTACTCTAATGTTTCTATAATAAAATAATTCAATCATGATTCGAAAGACACGTGGCGCCATCTATTATCATAAGAACGTTATTGTTGTTTTCCTCGGGAACAGTACTTTTTTTCGGGATGAAAGGTCCCCTATGTCCGTTTCTGTACACCTGACAACGTTTATGCAAAATTTCAGGATGATCAGTTCAGTGGTTTAGGCGTGAAAGGTAACAAACAAACAAACTTACTTTCGCATTTATAATATTAGTTAGGATGGTTAGAATTTTCATCGTATCGAAGACAAGTGATTTCATTTTACCTCTCTGACCATAGGCACGGGCGCGGTCTCGCGTCTCCTCTCCTCAGTGATCCTCTCCATCTCCCTCTTCCTGTACTGCTGCAGCCTCTCTGCTTCTTGTCTCTCTGCTGATACACGCCGAGCTTGCTCCTCTTCATCTCGTTGTGTTTTAAAAGCTTGTTCCACCTGGGGAAGAAGATGGTGTCAGTTTTAATCAAGAATAACACTCATATTATAAATTTAATATTCTCGTAAATAAAGCTGTTTATGAGGAAGTTAGTGTTCTATAGTTGTTTAAAAACATAAATAAATGCATTAAACAAACATTGACATGTAGCCCGCATTTAAGAGGCCTCGCCCACGGCGACTTTTTCTAGCGATGCAGTAGCGATGCTGTCGCGATGCAAACGCGATTCAGCATCGACACAGAAGGTCGCCCACGGCGACTTTCTCCCTTTTTACATCATAAATGGGTTTATTTATAAACGTTACTTAAAGTTAAGTAATGATTAGCGACTGTTTAACTATACATTTCTGACGTTTAAACGTCTCTTAACTTTAAGCAAAGTTTATGAATAAAGGGGTTAGTTAATAGGGTATTACCAAGGAAATGGTTAAGGCCAATATTACTGTAATATTTTTTTTGTTTCAAAATATGGTACTTCTACAGATTGAGTTTTTTTTTTTGTAGTTGTCTTTGTATACGTGACATAATATCAGTAAAAATTGAGAATCAAACTGAAAGAAAAGTCCTATGACAAAACAAAGAATTCTGAGTCGAATTATCTAAAAGAGTGAATTTCGTAAAAAGTGCAGTTGACTCTTTCTACTTTGCTGCCGTCGTACTGTCTACACTGAACGTCATTTTTGTCTACTCTTCCACAGAGTACATTTTTATATACTCTTCTGTCGACAAAACGGTGCTTGTGCTAAGTCTGCTGGATGTTGGAAGGTCCATAATCCGCCATTTTGGCAAAATGTGTATCACACATTAAATTACTAAATGGCTCACACACAAAATTATTACTTAAAAAAATCAAATCGTTAAAACTTTATAAAAATCATCTACTTTTCAATATTTGTAAATATGTGAGCACCATGTATCTATCACATAATTAATTTACCTGTCATTGCATTATATTTAATTCTTTTTACCTATTGTGGTATAGTAATTTTACTCTAGGTGCATCGTCTTCACATATAATTATATAATTAATGTATACAAAATATTGTAAAACATTTTAAAAGAGTAACGGTGGAGTTTCTTGCCCATTCTTCTCCATACGAAACTACCTTTTGGAAGGGGCAACTAGAATCAATTCTATTTTTATGTAAATTTTGACGTTCACAAGTGCCTTTTATGTGCCTATTTGACGTTGACTTTGCGACGTCCGCGTTGAGCAACTATAATATTTACTTACAAGAGTGATTCTCTTGAGCGCATTGAACTTGTCTCGCTGCGCGTCGATGGTTTCTTCCAAGTCTCGATGGCGGTTGATTAGTTCTTCCACTTGAGCCACACTCTCGCCGTATTTGCCGTCTCGCACGAGTGGCACTCTGGAATAGGAAGTAACCAATATTTTGTAACAATATTTTGATTTAAAAGAGTGTCCGTGGAGTTTCTTGCCCGTTCTTCTCCATAGGTACCTGCTACGCTTTAGAATGGGCAACTAGCTTCATTTTTCTGACTGACCGACTCCTTGACAATTCAAAAGTGCCTGTAATTGGTTTATTTGAAATAAATGCTTTGTGTTTGAGTTTGAAGAAAGGACCGTTCATCAGTAGTTTATAAAAGATAACTTTAAAGTTAAGCGCACATTAGAGCCGCAGCGCGCTGGAGTAATTGCTTCAGACAGATTCAAATATTTAATTTGAAATTGAACCGTTTCCACTCCAGCGCAACGAGGCTCACGGACATTAGGGCGGGCCGCGTCGCAACGCAACAAATTACAAAAAATCTTCCTAGATCACTTGTGTACATTTTATATTGAGTTTAAATACGGAGTGTTAGAGAGGTTACTACGATTATGTATTAAGCAGATATTCAGTTTCGTCATAATTTAAATTGGTTAGAAAGCATGTTATCTGTTTTTTACACATTTCGTAAAAATAATGTAAATAAAAATAATATAATAAAATAAAAAATGTAATAAATAAAAATAATGTAAATAAAAATAATATAATATAATATAATAAAAATAATAATATAATAAATAAAAATAATAATATAATAAATAAAAATAATAATATAATAAATAAAAATAATAATATAATAAATAAAAATAATGTAATCTAGCCTTACCTGTTAGTAATCCAGTTGTCCAGCGCATCGGCATCTCGCTTGAACACGAGCGCGTCGAGGTGCTGCGTGTAGATCCTCTCGCGGTTGGTCCACGCGCCGTCCAGGTGCGCGCGCCGGCTGCGCAGGATTGACATGCGGTCTTCTATCTCGTTGGACATGAAGTGTCCTTCTTTTACTAGTTTTTCGCCTGGGAGGAAAACAAGAAAAATAAGTAGGGTATAATAAATAAGAATTTTTTTTAAATCGAAATGCATCAATTTATTTATTTGAATGCATGATTTAAATTTAATTCATGATTTAAATCAAATCTTAACAAATATTTTAAATGCGAAAGTAAGTTTGTTTGTTACGCTTTCACACCAAAACTGCTGAACGGATTTGAATGAAATTTGGCACTTGTGTAGACCAATAATTATCATCAATTTCATATCAATCGTCAAACTTTGAAAATTTGTTCCACCTAAGAATTTTCATATGAAATATTCTGAAAAAATCTCTAAAGTTTGACGACTAATATGAAATTGATGATTATTATTCAGTAAATATATCATTCCTACAGTCGCGAATCGCATTTTGATCAACATACGACGTAAAACAGAGCTGCAATTTGCAAAAAACCAAAGGAAATTTGAATTTGACGGCTACAGCTGAGGATTCACCTTTAGGTCGTCAGTCCAACGACGCTTAAGGGAGGCCTATGTCCAGGAGTGGACTGCTTTCGGCTAAAATGATGATGAGGATGACTTACCATCGCTGTAGAGCGTTTGGAAGGCATCTTCCTTGGCCTCTATCTCCACCTTGATGTCCTGATGTCTTGCCAGCAGTCGCTCTGCGCCGGACACGTCGTGTGCAAGGTCTGGGGCTGTCACTCGGGCTAGGGTCTCGTTTGTCCAAGCTCTGGGAAGGAAAAATAATAATTAGGCTATAGAGAATAGAATAGAATACTCTTTATTA
The DNA here is from genome assembly GCA_917490735.1 of Dryobotodes eremita. Classification (NCBI taxonomy): domain Eukaryota; kingdom Metazoa; phylum Arthropoda; class Insecta; order Lepidoptera; family Noctuidae; genus Dryobotodes; species Dryobotodes eremita. Next base: position 1,826,016 of record OU823269.1, read on the forward strand.
TGTACACCATAAAAATTACAGATATAAATGTAGACATTTTACACAGGGTGACACAATCGGCGGTCTTATCGCTAAAAGCGATCTTGCTTGATCTTTTGCTTGATTTTGCGAGAGGTATGAGGAACAGGGTGTAAAGTTCACTCAAACTCTATGGAAAAGGGAGGATCCTCCGACCAGACGGGTGTTGTGTCTGGTGGGCAACTGCCCGACGATTGATGTCAGGACGTTGTATATTTGCTAGTTGCGCGGTAAACTCTGCTTGCGCGATGCAGGATCTTGCGTGACGTCATTGTGACGTGTAGTTCGCATTTAGCGATGTAGATACCGTTACATCGCACTATATATTATAATGAAGATAAAAGAAGAGCCTTGTAGATATCAACAACCGCATTGCTTGACAATTCTTAAGGCTGAAGGAGTGCATTCTCAAAGTTGCTACCGTCGCTTGTTGCTATTCGTTGACCTCCTTAAGTTCTGAGTTGAGCTGTACGGTTACTGACCAATGCGTGCACTGACTAGACAGGTCCACTCAATCTGTGTGGTTCTTTCCTCAAAACACCATTTCTGACACCAATCTACATGGTCTTCACATGATCTGACCAAGATTATGTCTGAGCTTTAAAGACACTATGACCTGAGTTTGTTTCGGCCTTTCTTCTCAGAGTAGTCAGATAGGAAACGCCGACCTCATCTATTTAAAAAAATATGATTGACGTGTAAAAGTGTTTGTACAAACTACGAGAACCTACTTACAAAAATAAAATCATTTATCAATTAACTGTCAAATAATTAGCTGTTTTTATTAATTTGTTAATATTACTAAATTAAATTATGAATTATCGTCCTATTGTACTAAAGTATTGATTATGAATTGCAAAAATAACATTGAATTAGGTGTTATAACAGCTGTAGGTGTGAAAAGAGCATTTGAAAAGTTTTTAAATGCTTTGTTTACATCCATAACTTAATATTCAGTGTGAAGATATTATTACAACTCATTATCAATATTTTAGAGTACTACAGAGCGGTATTTCATCACTACATTTAGTAATATTTTATTATTTCATTTAGTAATATTTCATCATTTTATTTAGTAATATTTCATCATTTCATTTAGTAATATTTCATCATTTCATTTAGTTATAGTTCATCATTTCATTTAGTAATATGTCATCATTTCATTTAGTTATAGTTCATCATTTCATTTAGTAATATCTCATCATTTCATTTAGTAATATTTCATCATTTCATTTAGTAATATGTCATCATTTCATTTAGTTATAGTTCATCATTTCATTTAGTAATATTTCATCATTTCATTTAGTAATATGTCATCATTTCATTTAGTAATATGTCATCATTTCATTTAGTAATATGTCATCATTTCATTTAGTTATAGTTCGTCATTTCATTTAGTAATATGTCATCATTTCATTTAGTAATATGTCATCATTTCATTTAGTAATATTTCATCATTTAATTTGTACACATTTCGTGTATACACGCTCTGTAAGGCTAGTCAGACTTTCGGGCTTCTGACTACACGTATCGACTGTCACAGTTCTGTCTGTGTGTGGCCCAGCATGAGCCACCGCGTACACGGGCACTACCCATCAATAACAAGATATAAGAGTGAAAACTCACAACAACTCCTGGTAGGTATCGAAGTACGCCTGCAGCTGTCCCGCCAGCTCTAGCTGGTGCGTGCACTGGTCGGCGCGTTGCACGAGCGTCTGAAGGGCTTCGCTCACATCCTCCAGCTTCGCGGTCACGTGTTCTTTAGCGTCAGGGAAGGCTGTTCCTAGTCTGTAGGAGAGACGAAAAATACATTTAGGAGGATGCTTTTAAAATTCGACCCAGAAATCCCGAAAAAAAATGAAGATTTTTTTCTTTTTGGGAGTGGGCTATAAAGTATACAAAAGATTGTTAGAGATATTGGTCGTCATATCCCAGCGCCCACTTTTAGTGCTAAATTCAAAAATACATATTTACTTGTAAGCTATCGCCCTTAGCGTACTTAGATTTGGTCTCGCTGGTCGGGTCTGAACAGAAGTCATCTATAGGTACGTATAGTCGCGACTCGGATGCGGGTTGTGGGCAGTGGACACACGAACGAATTATTTTCGACCCATACGCTGGGTCCTTGGCACTAAAAGTGTTAACTGCTATGATCTATTATCAACCACTGTGCACCATCATGACCCAGCATGGACCATTGTGTACAATCATTGCTTAACATGGGCCATTGTGTACACGGCCCATCAATGACCATTATTACATACCTTTCAGCCTCCGTCTGCAGCTTGTCGTGCGCAGCTTTAATGGCGTCCAGATCAGCTCTGAGCGCGTGCAGACTCCTCTTCTGCGCGTGCAGCTCGTGCAGCGAGCGCGGCGGCGCGGTCTCGCTACCGAGCGCGGACTCCTTCTCCCCGACCCAGGCGGCGGTCTCTTCGGCCGAGCGGTCGAATTCGTGGACTTGGCGCGCGCCGGCGAGAGCCTTGGAGGAGGAAGAAATATTTACTTTAGTATTTGGCTGGACTGTTCGGCAGATATCGGAAAGCAACAGTGACCATTACAGGTCAGGAAAGACGCGGAGGCGCGTAGTGTTCCACGCGCGACGCTATTGGACGTCGCGGAGGGAGTTTTACACCTCACTCCGATCTCTGGTCATGACGCACTCACAGCCTCTCTTAACCATTTAGCTAAATGGCACTTTGGACATTACTGCACGAAATAATCCTTTTTTAACCCCTGACGCAAAAAGGGGGGTGTTATAAGTTTGACCGCTATGTGTGTGTGTCTGTCTGTGGAACCGCAGCTCTAAAACGAGTGAACCGATTTGAATGCGTTTTTTTAATTTGAAAGCAGGTTTTCAAACGGTGGTTCTTCGACCTGTTTTATCAAAATCGGTTCAGCCGTTTCAAGGTCATCAGCTCTTTTTTGGTCGTTTTTTTATTTTACCTATTATTTGACAATTCATCAAAATCGGTACAGCCGTTTCAAGGTCATTCGTTTTGAGTCGGTTTTATTTTTTAAATTTTACCTATTATTTGACAATTCAGAGTTGGTCTAAAATAAAGCGTTGTTTATATTCACATACAAGTACTTTAATTCCCTGGAAGGATGCCAATGATTTCTATATCACCCTGTATTTATGAAATAGTAGAATAAAGTGATAATTAAAACAAACAATTAGCAAATATCGACAGTGGAAACCACGGTTGGCGCAGTGGTTAAGAGATTGACTGCTGCGCTGCGTGTCGCGGGTTAGATTCCCGCACGAAACAAATATTTTTATGACCTACAAGTAGTTGTTCCGGGTCTGGCTGTTTGTGTATGTGAGTTTGAATGTTTGTAAACGCACCCACAATACAGGAGAAATTCCTAGTGTGGGGCAACGTTTCACAAAAAAAAAACTCTGAAGCGCCAAAACCTAAAATCTCAAAAATGAACTTTAAAGCAATTACTTTAAAGTTCACTGTCGATATTATGCACTCACCTCCTGCCTCGCCAACGCCAACTCCTTGAGATCGTCCCACAGCCCCTTAATGTCATCAATCCTCTGTTTCACTCTGTCGGCTTCTGGCGTGTTCTCTTCTAGAAGCACCGTGCCTGCCTCGCAGACACCTTCAATTCTACCCTCGTTGGCTGTTGAGAAGAAAAGTACGTTATTACAAATTAATTTTCAATAAATAAAAAAATCGCCCGAGTGCGAGTCGGACGCGCGCACGAAGGGTTCCGTACCATCCTAACTTCCTAACTAATATTATAAATGCGAAAGTAAGTTTGTTTGTTTGTTACCTTTTCACGCCTAAACCACTGAACCGATCATCATGAAATTTTGCATATACGTTGTCAGGGGTACAGAAACGGACATAGGGTACCTTTCATCCTGCAAAAAAGTACTGTTCCCGAGGAAAACAACAATAACGTTCTTATGATAATAGATGGCGCCACGTGTCTTACGAATCATGATTGAATTATAACCCGAATTAATAGTCAAAGTTTAAATTAACGCGAGCGAAGCCGCGGGCAAAAGCTAGTTATCTATAAAAACGGCAACAAATTCATGTCTGTTGCATGGGAGCCCCCTTAAATATTTATTTTATTCTCTTTTTTAATATTTGTTGTTGTAGCTGCAACAGAAATACATATCTGTCAAAAATTTCAACTGTCTAACTATCACGGTTCATGAGATACAGCCTGGTGACAGACGGACGGACAGCGGAGTCTTAGTAATAGTGTCCCGTTTTACCCTTTGGTTGCGGAACCCTAAAAAGGAAGGTAAGCAAATAACAGCATGAAGTCAATCGTTTAATGATGAGAATGAGAATCGCACAGACCAGGGAAGCTTGGCACACAAGGAAGGAGACTTAAACTCAGCAGTGAGTGGAACAAGTCTGCTAAAGATGTTGGTGAAGATGACTCACCCTGCAACTGCGCTAGGAAGTTGTCGAAGGCTTGCTGCAGGGTCTCGACGTGCTCCACATCCAACCCGTACTCTTCGCTGGCTGCAGTTGTCATCTGTTCGCTGATCCATTCCTGCACCTCCTCGCATTCTTGGACGAACCTATGGATGACATAGAAGATGTTATTTTACTTAAGAATAGACTCAACTAATCAGAAACCCTAAGTCTGATAAATGGTCACGGTTTGGTTTTAATCACGTCAGGGTCACCAGTATAGAGGTATGAGGAACAGGGTGTAAAGTTCACTCATACTCTATGGAAAAGGGAGGATCCTCCGACCAGACGGGTGTCGTGTGTGGTGGGCAACTGCCCGACGATTGATGTCGGGACGTTGTATATATGCTAGTTGCGCGGTAAACTCTGCTTGCGCGATGCAGGATTTTGCGTGACGTCAGTGTGATGTGTAGCTTGCATGTGGCGTTTGTAGATGCCGCTACAAGGTAATTAGGCAGAAAATTACTAATAATTATTATTATAAACCAACTCAAACTGCTTTGAAAAGTATAGACAGCTCAGGGCATAATGTGTATATGTTAATTTCATGCCTACATATCGAAGGAAAGCAGATAAAATGAATTCAATAGTTGGATTTCAGTGAAGGATTGTCACTGATTTTATTGATTGATATCCTTAAGGGAGATGTGCTAAGGTAGCTCGCGCAATTCAAATTTATACCTTTCCTCCTTTTTAAGTAATTTAAAAAACACGTGTGGCACTCGGGGACCTCCGCATAAAAGCTATTGCATAGCATTTTTTATCAACTTATGCAATTATAATTTTTTATTTATGCAGTATTCTTTTTTCTTTGATATTAATTCAAGTACAGTCGTACCATATACATACACGTTAAGCGAACGCTCGGCCGAGCTACATGGTAGGCGGAGTGGAGGGTGTAGGTTTTATTTTCGTTACGGAATTTCTTGATTCGCTCGCCGCGCTCAAAGCTCGCGATAAAAGCTATGTAATAGCTTAAAAAGATAAACTTTTCTTGGTCGTTTTTTTTTGAGAGCCGTCTACACTGCAATATGCAAGAGATTTAGCCATTATTAAAGGCGCGGATGCGGTACGTACTCTCGAACAGGCGCGTGACTACCTAATGGATTTTGTTCGCCCGGGTGAACGCGAGTCGGTGAACTATCTGTCCTAATCTGTGGCTATGTGTGTGTGTCTGTCTGTGACACCGTAGCTCTTAAGCGGGTGAACCGATTTGGATGCAGTTTTTTTTATTTGAAAGCAGGTTTTCTAGCGGTGGTTCTTAGACATGTTTTATCAAAATCGGTTCAGCCGTTTCATGGTCATCAGCTCTTTTCTGTGTTGGGAGTTTTTAATTTTATCAAATTAAGGCTCGTACACACTGGTGCGACGCGACGCCCACAACAAAGGCACCGCGTGTCGCGCGACGAGCGGCGCCTTTGTGTAGCTCTGTCGCGTCGCGCCTGTCTGTGGGAGCCTTTATTATGTGCATAGTCTTGTTTTTCATCTATTGTTTCCTGTGCGAGTTCAGAATAAACACTTTATTTTTCATGTATTATGTTTTCTCAAACTTACTTGAAATACTTCAAGCTCTGCTGTAAGCGTTGTTGTCTCTTGGCCGATAGTAGTTTCATCTCTTCGTAAGTTGTTTTGATTTCGTCTATTCTCTTTTGCAGTTGTTCGCCGTTGATGCTGGGACGCTCCTAAAATAAAGGTTTTTGTTAAAAAACGTAGCGAATTGACGATGAAAGAAAAAATGGTCGATGAAACGATTCATGTCATGCTCACTTAAATGTCTCACTGTTGGTGGCGCGTGTGTTGGATCATTTGGTTCCCTACAAAATGGTTGAGCTGGATGGTGCTGATCCACGCGTCATGTTCGTGAACGAGCGCCGTCAGTTGAGACTGGTCATCTCTTAACTGCCACCGCTTATTTTAATTATTAATCTTATATTTTGAATTGTTTCTTAATAAAAAATGTTTTCTTTGTTCTCACATACAGAAGCAACAAGAATAATGTACCCAGGATTTTGTAATATCTTGATTTAAAAAGAGTATCCTTGGAGTTTCTTGCCCATTCTTCTTCATAGAGATCTACATTTTGGAATGGGCAACTAGCCTCAACTTTCTGACTAACTGACCGACTCTTTGACAGTTCAAAAGTGTCTGTAAATGGTTTAATTGAAATAAATGCTTTTGAGTTTGAGTTTGATTAAAGTTTTTGTTAAAATAATATGCCAAAAGTACAGTCACGAGCACTTAGCAACTTCTAAATGGGATTTTCTACTATTGTATTGATCGTAATTTTATGCTGTTACATCATAGTAATTTGGAACCTATACTATTTTGAAATAGGTCTTATCTGAAAGTTGCAATCAATGTTCCACGAGAAAATCGCCTTTAAATTTTGCTAAGTGTACACATATTAGTACTCGTGAGTGTATCCAGTGGACATCAATTCTTTTGCTCAATGTGGTGCTCTCAAGACTTTAGTCATAATTTATATACATAACATATTATTACATTAATAAATATTAACATAATTTATATACATTAAAGGCGTGACCTTTAATCCCTGAAGGTTAGTCAGAAGTATACGAATTGGTCTTTTAAGAGGAACCCGACCCCTCTATGTGCTGATGGTGATCACCGGGGTGGTTTTAGTAAGGTAAAAATCCCACACTCCCCTCCCTCCCTCCCCGGAGGTCGGGTGCAGATAATAACGTTTTAATTTCGAAAAACCAAATAAACTTAGTGTAAAACAATTTTTTGAAATGAAACTCTCATTTATACGTTTTTCAACAAGCTCACTTTTTTAAACACATTTTTTTTTCTTGTTTTTAATTAATATTATAATATCTGTTTACTCACCATCAGACCAGCAGCACTCTTCTCCAACTTGCCGACGCTGGCATCGAACCCTGTCACCTCTCTTTGCAACGCGTCCAGCCGTCTGACCAGCGCAAGCGCAGAGTCCTCGTCTCGGCCCACGTCGCCTGATACCAGGACTATACGACGTTCAAGAAGCCACGCTTCTGCTTCGGAGATTTCGGAGATTAGCTGTAGAAGTAAAAGAAAAGTTTATTATTTTTATACATGACATTTTAATTGGATATTATTCAAACATTTAGACATTATTCCTATTGTGGTATAGTAATTTTATTCTAGGTGCATCGTCTTCACATATAATTATATAATTAATGTGATCCTACATAATATTGTAAAGCATTTTAAAAGAGTAACGGTGGAGTTTCTTGCCCATTCTTCTCCACACGAAACTACCTTTTGGAAGGGGCAACTAGAATCAATTCTATTTTTTTGTAAATTTTGACGTTCAAAAGTGCCTTTTATGTGCCTATTTGAAATAAATGATTTGACTTTGACTTCAATACTAATTATTATTAATGTATGTACAATTGTAATAATTCTAATTGTGACATTTTAATTTGTAATTTTATTTTTAGATAAGAATTCAATTATTATTATGTATTTAATTATTATTTCTTAACAATTTTTATAAGTTTTGCATGCCTATTTTCAGGCAGAATGTACATGGCTCACTCCTATCTACTCCACCTGTATTTTAATGTACCTACATTCGTTGCAAATAAATGATTTGATTGATTGATGTAAGTGTGAGAAAACGGTATACAGTTATGACCAGAGATCGGATATTCGCATACATAATTACCTAAAGTTATTTTTTAGCTATGGAAGTTTAGTATGGAATCGGCTTCTTAAATTCAAAAGTTTATTTGCAAGCTAGCAAAAATTAAAAAAAGAACCGGGATGCATAACTAGTCGGGTGTATAGTAAGGAAAGGACTACTAGAAAAATATTTATTAAAAAGAAGCCCCGGGATTCTTGAATTGCATAACTATTCAGATGCATATTATTTTAAATTAATGTTTAACCCCCGATGGAAATATGTGTATGTAGGGTGGAAGAGGAGGGGTGGTGTGTGTTAGTTAAAGTTAAGATTTTTTCGATACTTTTGTATCGAAAAAATTTCGCTCGCTCAAAAAAAAAAAAAACATGTGCATTCCATATTAGCCAACATCTCAACTTTTGGTGAATATTCATCCGAATATCCGATCTCTGGTCATGAGACAGAAAAGTGCGCGCAAGATAAGTCTGCGCGCGTGTTTGACCTTGAAGAATATATCCCTGCCAGCACTTTTAATTACTTTCGGCATAATGACGTCGATTGTTTACTTTGGAAAACACATAAAACAGCATACTCTCTTGAAACCTGATATAAACGTCGAGATAGCGGTAAACGATTATTTCCGATTTCGGCCGCGCGCATACTTTTTTTGCGCGCACTCTAGTAGAATTAGTGAAAGTTCAGAAGGGTCGTCAGAAGCTCGAAAGTCTGACCAAGGGGTATCGTATTAGCCAATAACTGGGTTGTGGAGGTTAGATAGGCAGTCGCTTCATGTGAAATAATGGGATTCTGCTGCATCCAGTTAGAATGGAAGCCAACCCCGACATAGCATGAATTCAGCACATAATTCGCCTCCAGCGCCGCGCCCGCTAAGTGCCCGCGCCGGGACAGCTGCGCCGCGCGTCACTAGAGAGGTAAAGTGTTCATACCTGCAGCAATGCGCATCTGTCTTTGATAAGCGCCGTCCGGGCCGCGGCCGCGTCCAGCAGCGCGCGGTGCGCGGCGCCGAGCTCGCGCGCGCGCGTCACTAGAGAGGTAAAGTGTTCATACCTGCAGCAATGCGCATCTGTCTTTGATAAGCGCCGTCCGGGCCGCGGCCGCGTCCAGCAGCGCGCGGTGCGCGGCGCCGAGCTCGCGCGCGCGCGTCACTAGAGAGGTAAAGTGTTCATACCTGCAGCAATGCGCATCTGTCTTTGATAAGCGCCGTCCGGGCCGCGGCCGCGTCCAGCAGCGCGCGGTGCGCGGCGCCGAGCTCGCGCGCGCGCGTCACTAGAGAGGTAAAGTGTTCATACCTGCAGCAATGCGCATCTGTCTTTGATAAGCGCCGTCCGGGCCGCGGCCGCGTCCAGCAGCGCGCGGTGCGCGGCGCCGAGCTCGCGCGCGCGCGTCACTAGAGAGGTAAAGTGTTCATACCTGCAGCAATGCGCATCTGTCTTTGATAAGCGCCGTCCGGGCCGCGGCCGCGTCCAGCAGCGCGCGGTGCGCGGCGCCGAGCTCGCGCGCGCGCGTCACTAGAGAGGTAAAGTGTTCATACCTGCAGCAATGCGCATCTGTCTTTGATAAGCGCCGTCCGGGCCGCGGCCGCGTCCAGCAGCGCGCGGTGCGCGGCGCCGAGCTCGCGCGCGCGCGTCACTAGAGAGGTAAAGTGTTCATACCTGCAGCAATGCGCATCTGTCTTTGATAAGCGCCGTCCGGGCCGCGGCCGCGTCCAGCAGCGCGCGGTGCGCGGCGCCGAGCTCGCGCGCGCGCGTCACTAGAGAGGTAAAGTGTTCATACCTGCAGCAATGCGCATCTGTCTTTGATAAGCGCCGTCCGGGCCGCGGCCGCGTCCAGCAGCGCGCGGTGCGCGGCGCCGAGCTCGCGCGCGCGCGTCACTAGAGAGGTAAAGTGTTCATACCTGCAGCAATGCGCATCTGTCTTTGATAAGCGCCGTCCGGGCCGCGGCCGCGTCCAGCAGCGCGCGGTGCGCGGCGCCGAGCTCGCGCGCGCGCGTCACTAGAGAGGTAAAGTGTTCATACCTGCAGCAATGCGCATCTGTCTTTGATAAGCGCCGTCCGGGCCGCGGCCGCGTCCAGCAGCGCGCGGTGCGCGGCGCCGAGCTCGCGCGCGCGCGTCACTAGAGAGGTAAAGTGTTCATACCTGCAGCAATGCGCATCTGTCTTTGATAAGCGCCGTCCGGGCCGCGGCCGCGTCCAGCAGCGCGCGGTGCGCGGCGCCGAGCTCGCGCGCGCGCGTCACTAGAGAGGTAAAGTGTTCATACCTGCAGCAATGCGCATCTGTCTTTGATAAGCGCCGTCCGGGCCGCGGCCGCGTCCAGCAGCGCGCGGTGCGCGGCGCCGAGCTCGCGCGCGCGCGTCACTAGAGAGGTAAAGTGTTCATACCTGCAGCAATGCGCATCTGTCTTTGATAAGCGCCGTCCGGGCCGCGGCCGCGTCCAGCAGCGCGCGGTGCGCGGCGCCGAGCTCGCGCGCGCGCGTCACTAGAGAGGTAAAGTGTTCATACCTGCAGCAATGCGCATCTGTCTTTGATAAGCGCCGTCCGGGCCGCGGCCGCGTCCAGCAGCGCGCGGTGCGCGGCGCCGAGCTCGCGCGCGCGCGTCACTAGAGAGGTAAAGTGTTCATACCTGCAGCAATGCGCATCTGTCTTTGATAAGCGCCGTCCGGGCCGCGGCCGCGTCCAGCAGCGCGCGGTGCGCGGCGCCGAGCTCGCGCGCGCGCGTCACTAGAGAGGTAAAGTGTTCATACCTGCAGCAATGCGCATCTGTCTTTGATAAGCGCCGTCCGGGCCGCGGCCGCGTCCAGCAGCGCGCGGTGCGCGGCGCCGAGCTCGCGCGCGCGCGTCACTAGAGAGGTAAAGTGTTCATACCTGCAGCAATGCGCATCTGTCTTTGATAAGCGCCGTCCGGGCCGCGGCCGCGTCCAGCAGCGCGCGGTGCGCGGCGCCGAGCTCGCGCGCGCGCGTCACTAGAGAGGTAAAGTGTTCATACCTGCAGCAATGCGCATCTGTCTTTGATAAGCGCCGTCCGGGCCGCGGCCGCGTCCAGCAGCGCGCGGTGCGCGGCGCCGAGCTCGCGCGCGCGCGTCACTAGAGAGGTAAAGTGTTCATACCTGCAGCAATGCGCATCTGTCTTTGATAAGCGCCGTCCGGGCCGCGGCCGCGTCCAGCAGCGCGCGGTGCGCGGCGCCGAGCTCGCGCGCGCGCGTCACTAGAGAGGTAAAGTGTTCATACCTGCAGCAATGCGCATCTGTCTTTGATAAGCGCCGTCCGGGCCGCGGCCGCGTCCAGCAGCGCGCGGTGCGCGGCGCCGAGCTCGCGCGCGCGCGTCACTAGAGAGGTAAAGTGTTCATACCTGCAGCAATGCGCATCTGTCTTTGATAAGCGCCGTCCGGGCCGCGGCCGCGTCCAGCAGCGCGCGGTGCGCGGCGCCGAGCTCGCGCGCGCGCGTCACTAGAGAGGTAAAGTGTTCATACCTGCAGCAATGCGCATCTGTCTTTGATAAGCGCCGTCCGGGCCGCGGCCGCGTCCAGCAGCGCGCGGTGCGCGGCGCCGAGCTCGCGCGCGCGCGCCTCCAGCGCCGCGCCCGCGAAGTGCCCGCGCCGGGACAGCTGCGCCGCGCGCGTCACTAGAGCCTTTATTATTGGCTCTCTGGGGAGGAAAAGAAATTTTAAGGTGAATCCTCAGTTGTAGTCTGCCAAATACAAATTTTCTTTGCAAATTGCGACTCTGTTTTACGTCGTATGTTGATCAAAATGCGATTTGCAACTGTAGGAGTGATATATTTACTGAATAATACTCATCAATTTCATATCAATCGTTAAACTTTTTAAATTTATTCCACCTAAGAATTTCCATATGAAATATTCTAAAACATTCTTAGGTGGATCACATTTTCAAAGTTTGACAACGTGTTTAAAAACGTGGTTATCACAAGTAAAACACGCGTGGCTTCATGAAATAAAAATACTGTAATGGGGATGCTTCCCTATAGAAGATTTAATTAAAATACAAAACCTTAAGAGGGCGTACAACGGTCCACTAGCGCCACTCTTCAAAAACATATTATCTCGCGACTGAGAAGGAATTACAAATAACAACTTGTAAGGACCTATAGAGGTATGAGGAACAGGATGTAAAGTTCACTCATACTCTATGGAAAAAGGAGGATCCTCCGACCAGACGGGTGTTGTGTCTGGTGGGCAACTGCCCAACGGTCGATGTCGGGATGTTGTATATATGCTTGTTGCGCGGTAAACTCTGCTTGCGCGATGCAGGATTTTGCGTGACGTCAGTATGACGCGTAGCTCGCATGTGGCGTTTTGTAGATGCCGCTACAGACCCTCGGTAAATGTGTCTAGAGTTTTCTAATAATTTTTATAAAGTTTCATATTGAGACTCGAAACAACAAAATTCGATCTAAAGAAAAGCGGTCACATTCCTCTAGAAGTCTAGATCGTATTTTGTTGCTTCGTGTCTCCATATGAAAGTTTATAAAAGGTATTAGAAAATTCTAGACACACTTACCGAGGGTGCTTATTGAATCGTTATTCCTAATTCCTTCTCAGTCACGAGATAATATTTTTTTAAAGGAGTGGCGCTAGTGTACCGTTGTACGCCCTCTTAAGACTAGTTTATTCAAAATCGATCACAATACTTATTAATATTGGTTTTTCTACCAAAAAATTACTTAAAATCATGCCTATATTCCCCGAAGAATTGGGCAGAGGTTTACCTCTAGTACACCCACATTTCGCCAGTTATGTTTAAGTCCCATGTAATAGGGGGCGAGCCTATTGCCATCAAACGGGCACAAATCCAGACTCCGGGCCGCTTCGAAAAATTCCAGATGGAAAAACCTAATAACACTTTGTCCGTCCCGGGATTCGAACACAGGAACTCACGCTTGATCGGCATTTTGTTTTTGTTTTGATCGTTTGTTTGTTGTCATTTGCCAGTGTCGCAACACAGAGCAATGTGTATTGTCTTTGGTCCCTGGCTTTAGCATCAAGCAATAGAAAAAATTGTGAAACTTTTATAACTTGAATGCGAGGCTTTTGGCTATTTTGTGTGTGTCTTTAAATTAATGTCGTGCATTTGTCAGGTGCGTTTTGTTTGTGCAGAATAAACTATTTTTCTTTCTTTTCTTTTCTTTAAAGTAGCACTTGCAACCACTCGACCAATGAAGCAATTAACCAAGAAATATTCAAGCTATAGTAAAACTCCATGAAACACCCGGAACCGTATAAAACCTACTCTTAACCAAAAAAAAAAAAATGAAATTAAATATCTCGACTTAGCACACGAGGTTGTTGACATGTGGAATGTGCGCTCGGCTGTTATTGTGCCGATTGTCGTCTCGGCCAACGGCCTGAAGGCCGAAAGCCTCGATCAACATCTCTCGAGGCTCTCGTTAGGCGGTTGGATCAAGGGCCTGATCCAGAAGGCAGTACTCCTCGATATGGCTCGCATCGTGAGGAGGTTCCTGTCTCTGGAGCCCTAACCATCGGTAGCTTGGACCCTGCTTCTGATACCGGCGGACCACATTTTTTTTATATTTGTAACTGTTTTTTTTTTAAATGTTTTATAAAAATATTTTCAAATGTTTTTGTAACAATATTTAAAAATGTATTTAATAAGTATGAAAACAAATAATCGAAATATAAACTCACCTAGCTAATAATTCAGCTTCTAAAGCAAGATGTTTCTTGAGCATCGCTTGTGCCTCAGCCAGCGTTGAACCCGCTTCCTCTTGTCGCACTGCCGCCTCGCGTTCACGTAACCTGTGTAGAAGAGTTTTAAATTATATTTAATTGTAAGTACAACAAAAGAAAAAAAAGAAAGAAAGAAAATACATTTATTTAGCATAGACTACAAAGCTCACACAACAAAAAGAAACATAAAACAAATAAAAAGAGTAAAGTGCGTTGACAGGGACATCGACATGCAACCTGTTCCCATGGATTCAGTACATGATCTCAATCCACCCGGGATTGAAAATTTTCGTCGATTTTTAAGCTATTGCATAGCTTTTATCGCGGGCTTTGAGCGCGGCGACCGAATCAAGAAATTCCGTAACGAAAATAAAACCTAACACCCCCCACTCCGCCTACCATGCAGCTCGGCCGAGCGTTCGCTTAACGTGTATGTATATGGTACGACTGTACTTGAATTAATATCAAAAAAATAAATACTGCATAAATAAAAAATTATAATTGCATAAGTTGATAAAAAATGTTATGCAATAGCTTTACCGCGGCAGTCCCCGAGTGCCACACGGGTTTTTTTTTAAATTACTGTTTCATACATATGGACCGCGTCAGTATTGCACTTTTCTATGAAACAGCAGATTTTTTTTTTTTTGATAACCGTATAATAATTCCTACGCAAGGGTGTCTAAAATCAGCTCGCCGTCCGGCAAGGACCAGGCCCGGGTCGACGGCGCGTTGTGTTCCACGCGCGCCTCAAAGAGATGTCAACATAATTGACGGGGTCCGATAGGGCCGATGCCTGCCGGGGTTGCGGGTTATTCGAAAGAGTTACCGTGGCCTGGCGCACAGGCAACTGAAGGAACGCGGGTGGATTTTAGTCAGTAAGAGTCTGACACGCCCTTCCGCTCCGCCCAGAGTGGGAGAGGTCATTTGACGATTTCCACCCAAAAAAAAAAAAGTAAAAAAGGGGTGTCTAGAATCTGCTGTGTGAAGTCTGCTGCTAGAATGTGCTGAATTCATGGTTTCAGATTGCGCGTCGATGTCCCCTACCACCTTGTATAACAATGAACGTTTTAAATGAGACTGTCTTCGAAATTATTAGTTTCCATTTCATGTGATTTCAGAAAAAAATCTTTAATGTCTACATAAAGTTTAGTTTTCTAGTCATTCTGAAATTAACCTAATTTTCGCGTATGTAAAGTTGAAATTTGTTTAACAGTAAATAATGCCAATTGGACATATTGGATTTTAATGGATTTTATCTGGACTGAGGGTGTTTAAATAAGTTATTGTAGCAGGAATAAAGTGAATATGCTTTCAAAAAACGTACGGTTAAAGAACAGACAAGTAATTAACATCCGTATCGTTTCAAACGTAGATTTGAGCGGTCGTTTTTGATGACGTATTCGAGCCATATTAGCCTATCATAGAAATATGATCAGAGATGTATGATTCATTTTTATATTTTATTTATTTATTTATTTATTCAGTAGTACACATACATATTATATATTTAAGTTGTTGCCAACATAAACTCATTAGAGTTTTACCGTGCACCAAAGTCATCGACTACATAATTTAGAGCATCAAAACCACCTAAGAAGGTACTTAGTTAAGAAAAAAACAACAAATAACTTTATAACGGGTATTTAAGCAAAACATTATCTCAAACCTACGAGCGAACATCGGTGACCAATCTGACCGTCCGTCCTTACAATAAAAAAAAATATATGAAGAATGATGAATATATAAATATGAAGAACCTATGACGGTATAATAACTGCTTATGATTCATACTGTCTATGGTCATAGCCGTCTAACCTCAAAAATGGCGTCAAAATGCAAGAATTTAAAAGCCTATTATTAGCCTATTATTTTTATTCTTATTGGGGAGTTCTGCAGGCGTAGCATGACGCTTTCTATGTCTTGGAAGACAAGACATTTCGTTTCTCTATTTTTGACATCGCACCGTAAAATCCTTCTAAAATCCGTCATTTTGTCTTTTGTTTTACCGATCGTTGTCTAGGTCGTTTTATATGTAGACTATTTCAGAAGAAAGTTTTCTATCCCAAACGTCAAAATCACACTGACAACTGTCAGTTGTCTAAGGTAGTGAAGACAATTTGATTTTGTAATCGCCATGCTAAAGACAGTAGAAAACTTTTTATTCGACGGCCGCAAAGTATAAAAATGGAATGGAAAAATTGAATTTTTCACTTTTTGTATGGAAAATGTGAAAAAGCCTACATGTTTAGTTTTACGGGGTTTAAGGGTTACATAAAGGGGTCCAAATTTTCATTATTTTTGCGATCGGACACACCATTTTCGAGATATAAGCAAAATAAAAGAAAAACGTGAACAAACTACTGAATTTCGTAAAAAGTGCAGTTGACTCTTTCTACTTTGCTGCCGTCGTACTGTCTTCACGGAACGTCATTTTTGTCTATTCTTCCGTCGACAAAACCCGTTTCTATAATGGTCATGCTACGCGTGCTGGTTTGAAACTGTAAGCTGGAAAAAGATTCTCCGGTAGCTAGATATTTCAGGGTTACTAATAAATGCATCTTTTGCACTAAGCGGGCATCTAAAGTGAGTTTCTTGCTTTGAAATTATGGGTGCTACCTTTGACAATATATAGTTAAACACAACTTCATCCATCCGGAGATATTATTTTGTAAGACTTTATCTTCCAATCTAAGTTCTTCGAGTAAGGTGTTGTGGACCCCTCTTTCTGATCGCGTTACGCATTACGCAATGTATTTTATTGTCTTTGGTCTTTGCACATCAAGAAATAGACAACAATGTCAAACTTTTAAAGTTTTAAGTACGAGGCTTTTGGCTATTTTTTATTAGTGTATGTATTTTGTCTACAATAGTTTATTTTTTGTATTGTGCGTGTTGTTTGTGCAGAATAAACAATTTTTCTTTCTTTTCTTTTTTTTATCCTTGCTGCCCATGATCTATTTCAAATACGTCTTTTACTTTTTGTTTTTTTTTCCTGGCCGTTTTTATTTTCTTTGCAATTAATAAAATTGCACTCATAGTAACAGAAAACACGGCTAAATCGTTATCCATCTTGATTAACTATGACGTTTATTATGATCATAAGTATTATACATAAAAATGAAGAACAGCATTATTTAACTTTGATCATAGAATTTGACAGATATGAAATCATATTTATATGATAAATATATGATAGTGTAATTGTGGCCTTATTACTTTTGCAATGCGTACAGCATCATATAACCATTCCGTCATATGACATTGACATTAAAGTAACGATTACCTAATTATAATAATATTAATTCATATTGGAACTATAGAGGTATGAGGAACAGGGTGTAAAGTTCACTCAAATCTCCATAGAAAAGGGAGGATCCTCCGACCAGACGGGTGTTGTATCTGGTGGGCAATTGCCCGACGGTTGATGTCGGGATGTGTTATATATGCTAGTTACGCGGTAAACTCTGCTTGCGCGATGCAGGATTTTGCGTGACGTCATTGTGACGTGTATTGTAAATCAGAAATCTCAAAATTAATTGGACTTGGTTATTTAAGGATGACATTTGAATATTTGTACACCATATGTCGTGGTAGAATGTCTAGAACCTAAAAAGATATTAACACCATACTATGTAAAACTACATTTTTGCAAATAAATAAATTCTAAATTCTAACCTAACAACCTCAGCTCCTGAGCGTATAAGATAACAGCCTACAGCTTCTGAGTACTATACGCCCAATTTAGCTTCTACATGAAGGATATTTTTTATCTATGGTTAAGGTGAATCCTTAGTTGTAGCCCGCCAAATATTATTTTTTGGTTTTTTGCAAATTGCAGCTCTATTTTATATCGTATGTTGATCAAAATGCGATTTGGGACTGTAGGAATGATATATTTACTGAATAATAATCAGAAAGAACAATGGCGAGGAAATTGTTGATAGAATTAGTAAGCGTCTACTTATGTGACCGTGATAGATACCGACGAAATAATTTACTAAGTTTTATCAAATCAAGCTTTTGGCCTATCGAAGTCTGGCAAAAAAATCGTCATTAATGAATACTTAGTTGACTAGTTTCTTAATGATAAAAATAATCATGGCTTAGTTTTCTTTTTCTGGTTTGACTTCATGACTTTTGGCTAAGCTGAACTTTTAATGTTGCCATGTAATAAAAATTAATTCCACCTAAGAATTTTTCAGAATATTTCATATGAAACTGCTTATGTGGAAACTTCTTAGGTGGAACAAATTTCCAAAGTTTTGCAAAAAAACCAAAGGGAATTTGAATTTGGCGGGCTACAGGTGAGGATTCATCTTAAGGAAGTGTGGAGGTGGTTAATACTGACCATCTGAACTCCTCATCGGCATCTCGGTCCCATCTGTGCAGGAGCGCAGCATCCTCCAAGTTGTCGCGACGGATCTGCATCGGCTCCTGTAGTTGGCGGTATCTGTTGAAGGAAGAAGAGATAAGAATAAGAGATAGATATTTTTATTATTAATCTTATATTTTGAATTGTTTCTTAATATATATGTTTTTCATTGTTCTCGCATATAGAAGCAACAAGAATAATGTACCCAGGATTTTGTAATATCTTGATTTAAAAAGAGTGTCCTTGGAGTTTCTTGCCCGTTCTCCTCCATAGAGATCTACGTTTTGGAATGGGCAACTAGCTTCAACTTTCTGACTAACTGACCGACTCTTTGACAATGCAAAAGTGCCTATAAATGGTTTAATTTCAATACATGCTTTGAGTTTGAGTTTGATAAATGAGAAATCTGAAGAAAAATATGTTTGTACTATCAACTATTTTATCATGTAACAAATTACCACATTTATAATGAAGAGAGAGGAAATGCATGTGACTCAAAGAGTTTTGAATATAAATATTGATGGATGGAGAGAGAGTGGAAGGCCAAAGAAAATATGGATGGATTGTGTGAGGAATGATATGGAAGAAAAGGGAGTGAATTATAGCATGACGTTGACAGGGGAGAGTGGGAGAAGAAAACGTGTTGCGACGACCACGAGTGACATGGGACGAGGGCAGGGAGATAAATTGATAGATTTGTTTAATATATTATATAGAGGTATGAGGAACAGGGTGTAAAGTTCACTCATACTCTACGGAAAAGGGAGGATCCTCCGACCAGACGGGTGTTGTGTCTGGTGGGCAACTGCCAGACGATTGATGTCGGGATGTTGTATACAGGGTGTCCAAGAACCTGGCGTCCAACTGGATTCCCACGATGCCCCAAGTTCTAACAGTACTCAGAAAAATATTTTAAAAAATCCACCCCATGTACTTACAGAATTATACTGATTTCAAAAAAAAAGGGGAAATGAGCACCCTGTGACATACTTTTGAATGCTGTGACTGCTAATGCTGATAATTTCGATATTTCTTGGAGGTTTTGTAATCTAGGGTATTGCTGTGTCTAAATAGAATGTAAAAATAATGTACTTATTGTACCATTTTAAAATAAAATATTATTTTAACTAAAGGTGATATGGAAAACTATTGAATTTCGCAACTTTGACCGACTGTAGTGTAAAAAAAATGTACCAAAATAGTATGGCAAGTGACGTCAAATTTTGACGCGTTTATTCCTCTTTTTAAAAAGGTGTAATACTTACACATTAATTTGAAAAAAAAAAATTTGATAATATTTTTACTCAACAACCCAATTTTTACGAAGTGCCTACCTACTAACGGTAACTGTCGGACCCTTTCTTATCTTAGAAACTGTTATGTTACTACTATTATTTACTTCGGTTCCAAGAGTGAGCAAGAAGGAAATACACACAGGTAGATGGGTTCCCAGTAGAATAAAAGCAAAGAATGTTAGTTTAAAGATATTTTATTACAATAAATGTTCAAAATGTTGACCACCCGCGGCAATACAAGCTCTCACTCTCCTTAAAAAGGACCGCTTTATGTTTCGCGAGTAACTTTTTTGACGTATCACCTGCACTGCTTGTGTTATCTTCTCACGAAGGTCAGCGATGTCATTAATGGGCTTCGCATAAACGAGCTCCTTCATAGTTCCCCAGAAAAAAAAATCCAGCGGATTTAAGTCAGGTGAGCGGGCTGGCCACGGGATTGTTCCTGATCGCCCAATCCACCTGTTCGGGTATTGCTCGTCCAAAAACTCTCTAACGGATACGCGAAAATGTGCTGGACAGCCGTCGTGTTGGAACCACATATCTGGTGGGGTCTCTTCTAGTAAGTTTGGCAAATCATTTTGAAGAAAATTTAAATATGATTCGCCAGTCAAATTCTCGGGCATCTCAAATGGACCAATAATATTCCCACAGAGAATACCGGTCCACATGTTCACTTTGAACCGGTACTGGGATCTATCTTCTCGCATCAAGTGCGGATTTTCCACATGCCACTCGTGCAAGTTGTGTAGGTTCATGTAGCCATCCTTCTTAAATGTTGATTCATCTGACCACAAAATTTTGTCGATAAAGTTTTCGTCTTCTCGATGTTTTTGCAGGATTGTTTCACAAAACGCGACTCGGCTCGGATAGTCTCGAGGTAAAAGACTTTGCACTCGCTGTACGTGGTACGGATGATATTCTTCTTTTTGGAGAATACTGTGTGCTGTGCTCTTCGGTATCCCCGTATCAGCTTCTATTCCTCGCACAGAGATGCTTGGATTTGCCGACACCGCCTCTAAAACTTCATCGCGTATGAAGTCATTTACGGGTCGTCCTTCACCAGCTACTTGATTGGGGAACCGCCCGTCACATAGTGATCTGTGCACATTAATGAAAACTCGATGGTCGGGATATCGCGTAGCCCTCGGATACCTTTCTCTGTAAAGTCTCGCTGCAGCTCGTCCATTACCTCTACATTCTCCATAAATGTAGTGCATATTTGCGTATTCTTGCGGAGTGTAGGTCGCCATGGTAGCACACACAAAACACAAACTGTCCAAACACAGGCAAAGGTCGTCGTAAAGAGTTCGTTTCAAAGTCCAGAGCACAAAGAGTAATCGAGTCCAATAAACAAAGCTTTAAATCGTAGTACGTGATCAATGGTAACAATAAGAGAGAGGTGCGTAGTAACGGCAGGAGGCAGTGACGCGTACTGACCGTACTGTTATCCTAAATAGCACGATCCCAGATAGCGTCACTATCTATCTCACTCGCACCTCTAACCTTTTTCTCCCTCACTCTTACCTGAATAATGGGGTACCATAAAGAAGAACCAGCAAATCGCAAAGATAGTTTCTGTCTTGCTCCCTCCTGTTGTAATAACGAATCACTATGGTGAGATGCATGCACATACCGTCCCTTACGGTCTAACCTGTTTTTTGAGAGGCCTGTTGTTATTTTTATGAGCATACAATAGTAATTCTTTAGAGGTTAGATTCAATTCGTCGTAAATTTTTCTTTCTAAGAATTCTGTAAGACATCGTAAAAATTGGGTTGTTGAGTAAAAATATTATCAAAAATTTTTTTTTTCAAATTAATGTGTAAGTATTATACCTTTTTAAAAAGAGGAATAAACGCGTCAAAATTTGACGTCACTTGCCATACTATTTTGGTACATTTTTTTTACACTACAGTCGGTCAAAGTTGCGAAATTCAATAGTTTTCCATATCACCTTTAGTTAAAATAATATTTTATTTTAAAATGGTACAATAAGTACATTATTTTTACATTCTATTTAGACACAGCAATACCCTAGATTACAAAACCTCCAAGAAATATCGAAATTATCAGCATTAGCAGTCACAGCATTCAAAAGTATGTCACAGGGTGCTCATTTCCCCTTTTTTTTTGAAATCAGTATAATTCTGTAAGTACATGGGGTGGATTTTTTAAAATATTTTTCTGAGTACTGTTAGAACTTGGGGCATCGTGGGAATCCAGTTGGACGCCAGGTTCTTGGACATCCTGTATATGCTAGTTGCGCGGTAAACTCTGCTTGCGCGATGCAGGATTTTGCGTGACGTCAGTCTGACGCGTAGCTCGCATGTGGCGTTGTAGATGCCGCTACAATATCATCAGAGATCGGATATTCGGATGCATATTAAAGTTAAAAAGTTTGTTAAAGTTTAGTTTTTTTAAGTATTAGCCGTAAGTTATTTTTCAATTTATCTGGTGTGTCTTTGCAATCAGCTATTGTATTGGGGTCATCCTGTTAAGATAGTGTAAGTTTAATAATAAATAAATAAACAATATTCACTTAAAGTTGAGATGTTGGCTAATATGGAATGCACTTTTATATCGAAAAAAAAAAAGTCCTTTTTTGTTTTATTTAACTCACCACCCCTCCTCTTCCACCCTACATACACATATTTGCATCGGGGGTTAAACATTAACTTTAAATAAATATGCATCTGAATAGTTATGCAATCCAAGAATTCCGGGTTTTTTTTTGTATTTTTTTTTAGAAGTCGATTCCATACTGTACACCAGACTGGTCCATCCCGGGTTTTTCTTTTTTTACAAAATAATATATTTTATATATATATATATATATATATATATATATATCCATCGGTTTTTTACTAAACTTCAACTATATCCGACGACCCTGGTTACTTATCAAATTTGGTGACCAAACCTCCTTCGCAATAAAGATGCCACTATCAGCGAGCTGGCTCGCGTTATCAGCTTTACTTTATACTTTTTGGTCCACCGAAGGTTAAGCTACACTTGTTGAGGTCGGTCCGTGGATGGGTGACCACCCATTACATACCAAGACCTATCTGTGCCGCGGAAAGCATGTTAAGCCGTTGGTCCTGGCTGTGGTTTTTGTGTATGCTTTGAGAATCGACGAGTAGTCAGAAGCTCGAAAACTCAACCAGACTTACCGATCCAATAACTCAAAAATCAAAATCAAAATATTTTGTTTCACATAAACCTACACGGGCACTTATGAAACGTCAGAAGCTAGGTGCACGGTTCCAATTGGTTGTTTCCTATGGAGAAGAGCCGGCAAGAAACTCCACGGTTACTCTTTTAAAAATAAGGGGCTTTTACAATGTTTCAAATTACAGTGTTGATAGGTATGGGAGGACAGTGTAGGCCTGTCAACAAGTAACAGGCACTCAACAAAAAATTAAAAAAAAATATATAAAAAGGTCTACTAATCTACAGTCTACAAGTTAAGCCTAACTGAGTTGTGGAAGTCAGATAGGCAGTCGCTTCATGTAAAATACTAGTATTCAGCTGCATCTGGTAAGACTGGAAGCTGACTCCAACATAGTAGGCAAAACCCAAGGCAGGTGACAAAAAAATCAAGTTTTTTACCTCTTAACGGCAGCATCGGCCTTGCTGAGTATCTCCACTGCCATGAAGTGGTCGCTGTCGGCGAGCTGGCGCGCGTTATCAGCCAACTGCGTCGCGAAGTCTGCCTTGCTTGACACTTGTTGTTCGAGCCGCGAGTGGCGCTTGAGGAGTGCTGTGACTGAAGCTAAGTCCTTGCCTGGGAAGATGAAGCTTGTGAAAATATAGGTACCAGTGGCTCTGTGAGCTGTAGACCTCGCGAGTCCGTCTTTGCATAGCTTAAAACTGAATAAATGTTCATCGCGCTACTTATAGACTTGAAACCATCCAAAGGTTCTCTGTAAAAGATCGCTTTTAGCGATAAGACCGCCCATTGTGTCGCCCTGTGTAAAATGTCTACATTTATATCTGTATTTTTTATGTTGTACATAACAAAGAGTATTCTATTCTATTCTAATCTTAAAAAAAAAAAAACGCGAAATGGCAGAAATATTTTTTTTACTTTTTCAACCCCCATATCTCCGCCATTTTGAAAAATTTGGAAAAATTGAATCGACAAAAAAATCCATATAATTATTGAACCTGCTCACAAAATTTCATAAGAATCGTTTGAGAAATGAGACCTGCACCCTAATTACGTAACACACTATCTATCACAATCTGAATCATTTTGAAGCCTATTGCTAATCCATTGCTTCATATGTTCGAAAAATTTGTCTGCTCAACAATGTAAATAACGCAATGAATGTTGTTGAACTGTCAAAATGAAACCCATTCCTACTGATAATGTGTTACGTAATTACCCCGCTGTAGAGGAGAACAGACATCCGGACATACGAAAGCATTTTTGCCCAAGCTGAAACGGAGACTCTTCGGGCTTGCTCGGTCAGTGACGGAGTCATCTTTGTAAGCAGCACTTGCAGCGGGCCGAGGTACGTAAACTCAATTTGAAATAAGATTAGAAATTTAAATAAACCTTTTTTACAGTCCGTTCATCCGATTTTGACTTCTATTGCGTTAGCGGCATGACAAATGGAAGCTGCAGTAAACATTGGTATTGTGACCACGTTTTTGCTTTTAATGCCATCCTTATTCCTACGGAATAGAAGTCAAAATCGGTTGAACGGACTGTAAAAAAGGTTTATTTAGACTTGCTAATCTTATTTCAAATGGAGTAAACTTCAATGCGACACTTACGCCTCCCCACTCTCAACACATTTTTTTTTTTTTTGAATGGCAACTCGTAGTTGTGACCTCTGAGGTCCTGGCTACTTAACCGAACTATCCTGTGGGTGGCTTAAGATTTGACTCAAAAAGCCTCCAGCCAGGGGCGAAATTAAATACTAAACTTATATTTAAATGACCGCACGCTAAGGGCACCCCCTGTGGGGTACGGACCTCGATTTAGAGCGTCACTGAGAGAGGGCAGCAAGGTGGGACAGGCTGGATCGAAAAGTACTCTCCCCACTACTCAAGCCGCTCTACAAAAGTCGGCGCGCAGTGAGGAGGCGATCAACACAAACACCATGAGGGGGTTAGTTTTTACAACCCATCGCAAAACAATCCGCGGCCGGGGGGCGAAGGCCCGGGACCGCTCGCCACGCCCCCTTACGAGGACATCGCCACTTCCAAGAGGGGATCATTCATGTCGCAGGCTCGGCTCGGTTCGCTTAGATGCTGAATTGTAGTGGCAGACAATAATGTGTACATACCATGGTCTTCGCTCAGGAGCTGTGCCTCCACATCATCCAGCAAGGCTGTGAAGTCATCAAGACCACGCAGGTACACTCTCGCCTGGTAGGCTTCCTGGAGACGCTCGCGGCGTAGCTTTGCGGCGGCCTGGTAAGAAATGAATAGTAATTTTAATGGAAATAGATCGGATTGGGTAATAAAATTTAGTTAGCGAACATTAATAATATACTGACAAATGCGTGCACTGACTGGACAGTTCCACTCAATCAGTGTGGTTCTTTCCTCAAAAGACCATTTCAGACACCAATCTACATGGTCATGACTTTAAAAGAGACTGTGACCTCTGAGTTGTTTCGGCCTTTCTTCTCAGAGTAGTCAGATAGGAAACGCCGACCTCATCCAGTTATTTATCATTTCATAATAACGGATGATGAAATCCTAATCCTAACTTATCCTTATCCTAACTAATTTCATAAATGCGAAAGTAAGTTTGTTTGTTACGCTTTCACGCTAAAACAGCTGAACGGATTTGGATTAAATTTGGCACATTGGTAGACCAAGACCTGGATTAGGAAAAAGGATACTTTTATCCCGATATTCCTCAGGGATCGAGATTTATGCGAGTGAAACCGCGGGATGCAGCTAGTATAACATAAAAGAAAATTGCTATATATTTAACTAGCTTTTACACGTGGCTACGTCCGCGTGGAGGTCGAAAAAAATCATGTAAATCCTTCTCCATTAAAAATACATATATATTTACCTATGTGCCAACTTTCATGATGTTCGGTCGAACGGTGTTGGAGTTCACTCTAGACTCACAAAATGTATTACTTTTATTTTTTAATACTCTAAAAACTACTAAAGTTTCTAATAATATAATTCAATCATGATTCGAGAGACACGTAGCGCCATCTAGCGTCCTAAAGCAATTGTGACCGTTGTGATTGTTCATTCATCCAAAGAGAACGAATGAATATAAACTTTCTCATTCAGAGAAAGAACGAGCATAGAGTATAGAATGTAAGGTACCTGTAATTCTCTCCATTGGTATTCCAATTCTTCGACATGTTTGGCGATCTCCTGAGCCGCATAATGTTTGCCCTCTGTAACAAAAAAAATATTCATTAGTAATAATAAGTTTTATTTATTTATGCTTCAGTTTACAAAAAGGGTTGTGTTTTTTGCCTCATTTTAAGTAAACAATGCCTGTTAGGAGACTCCGCTCTTACCTAGTACAGCATAATTACTTAAGGGGGATGCGCTCAGGTAGCCCGCAAAATTCAAAAATACTTACCATTTTTGCAATTTGCAGGTCAGTGTCCGGTTGTGTGTTGATTAGAATATGATTCGCGGCCGTAACAAATATGGCTTTACAGAATTATAATCATTAGAATCAGTAATAAAACTACTTAAGTTAGAATTGGCCTCAAATGTCATGATTTCACGAAATAGTCATTCAATAGGATCATATGAACTTAGAGATATGTTATTGATGATCTTTATGATTATAATTCTAAAAATAAATATTTGTTACGGCCGCGAATCATATTAAATCAACATACAACCTGATATTGACCTGCAAATTGCAAAAAATTTAAGAAAATTTGAATTTCGCGGGCTACCTTAGCGCATCCCGCTTAATCTAGTAACAAAAACCGTCGGTAATTAAAATATCAAATAAAAATAAGGACGTTATTGAGAGTATGATTTGAGTGTGAATACCTTTGCGTAGTGTGTCTGTAAGTAAGATTGTAAGTGAGAACGTATCTTCTACTTTATGTGCTCCAATCTAATCTAATAATAATAATCTAATAATCTTTATTTATTCATGAATATGAGACAACCATACAAAGTACCTTAATAATAAGCCCAGGATAGACAAAAATCGTTTAAAGTTATTTTGATAATAAAATTTAGGCAGGTCAACAGTTGGAGAATGTGAAATGGTAGATTGTAAAAAATGATTTGGTTATCTTCGGACTTATTCGCCCTATCCCCTCGTACTAGTATAAAGCTGTATCGCGAGCGAATAGTCTTCCTCAACCTTAGAACAACAGATTCCCTCAAGGTTCCACTTACAAGTCACACAGTGAAGAAAATCCAATAGTGCCACTAATTACATACTTTTTCTGGAGTTGCATAGACAAATTAGTTTTAGTTTTTAGTTACGGGTAGTTAGAAACCCGAAAGTCTGACAACCAGTCCAAGGGGTATTGTGTTACCCAGTAACTGGGTTGTGGAGGTCCGATAGGCGGTCACTCAAAGTAAAATACTTGTTATTCAGCTGCATCCGGTTTAACTGGAAGTCGATCCCTACATAGTTGGAAAAAGGCTAAGGAAATGATGAGAATAGATTAATGTCCATTGTTTTAAGACGCTTTCTGTTTACTACGGTTTTGTGGGGCTTAGTTTATAAGTTATACTTACCTTAAGTGAATATAAATACATAAATAATAATAATATGCAAATAGACGCATTTTGCTTTCTTTATCTCTATCTCTCTCTCTCTCTCTCTCTCGCTCTCTCTCTCTCTCTCTCTCTCTCTCCATTTCTATAGATATTTCTTACCTATAAGAGTCTCTCCATGGTTGGCGACGTCATCGATGCGTCCCTTGTTGGCTGCCAGTTCCGACTCAAACGCGGAATGCTTCTGAATCTTGCTCTGAAGGTTTGATAACTCTCTGGTGAATAAAACATAGAAATTATTAAATTAGATTATTACATTATGTTTATATAAACACTAGCTTTTGACCGCGGCTTCGCTCGCATTAATTTAGACTTTGACTATCAATTCGGGTTATAATTCAATCATTATCGGGGGACACGTGGCGCCATCTATTTACCATAAGAACGTTATTATTGTTTTCAGGTGTAAAGAAACGGGCATAGGGTACCTTTCATCCCGAAAAAAAGTACTGTTCCCGAGGAAAACAACAATAATGTTCTTATGATAATAGATGGCGCCACGTGTCTTTCGAATCATGATTGAATTGTATTATTGTAGAAACTTTAGTAGTTTGTTAAGAGTATTTATTTAATTTTTTATTTAAGTACCTAATACATTTTGTGAGTCTATAGTGTCGATAGACCGGTTTTTTATCCTCCTAACTATGATTCTCCGAATAACCCGAATTTATTGTCAAATTCGAAATTAACGCGAACGAAACCGCGGTCAAAAGCTAGTTCCTCTATAAACAAATCTTACCTATAGTTCTGGTCGTTGGCGATCTGCATCTTGAGCGAGATCCACTCCCTCTCGTGGTACAGGTTCCGGAGGAACTGGTGTAGTTGGCGCGACTGTTCCAAAGTCTCGCCGCGCTGCTTGCACGATTCCTGGTGAAGAGATGATGATGGAGGTTTTATCACGCCTGTATTATACGGTGGGGCTGGCAGGGTTGTACTACAACCATATTTTGCTGAAAGAGTAACTATGAAGTTTTTTTGCATTCTTGTCTATACGAAACTTCATTTTGGAATTTTCAATTCAATTGTTTTTTTTTTTGTATTATTTCTACACCCATATTTCGCCAAAATAGTAACTATGAAGTACATTCTATTATTTTCTACAGGGTTAAGGACGCACAACCTGTTGCCGTGGATTCAATAAATGATTCTGAACCCCCTTTTATTTTTTTAGTTGGAAAATCATCAAATGACCTCTCCCGCTCTGGGCGCAGCGGAAGGGCGGAAATTTCAACTCAGGGGCGATCAGTATTACCGTGGCCTGGCGCACAGGCAACTGAAGGAACACGGGTGGGTTTTAGTCAGTAAGAGTCTGACACGCCCTCCCGCTCCGCCCAGAGCGGGAGAGGTCATTTGATGATTTCCCATCCAAAAAAAAATAAACCCCACACTCACTGGTTTCGGTAACACTACAGTTTCCAGCCGACTTTCGACCTTAGTTCCAAGAACTAAGACCTTACAGAGGCCACCCACACTAGGTGGTTTCGACACCACTACAATTTCCTACTGATCTTCCTTTCAAGAACTTCTTACCTGCAGCTTATCCCGTCTGTTAAGGATGGTCTTGAGCCTCATCTCCACGTACTCTCTGTCGAAGTGCTGTTCCTCCAGCATGCTGCCCGCGAATCTTTGCAGCTCGTCAACTCTGTTCAATTGGCTGTGCAGGAGTTTCGAGAACTCTGCGTGCTTTCGGATTAGGGTTTCAACGGCTGGAATGGAAATCAAGGATTTTTTGTGATGTGTGAATTGCAAGCAATGCCAGCGTTAGGGTAGGGCGCGGCTGTGCGCCCGCGCAGGGTGCCAGAGGTGAAAGGGTGCCGAAGGGGCTGTGACTAAGCGCTCCTTCACCTCTGGCGCCTGCAGAGTACTTTTGTTTTAGTCCGTTTGAAGTTAGAAAACTATTTTTTTTTTAAATGTTTTCGCTAGCTCTTGCATCCGACATTCTCTGAATTCTCAAACTTTTCTGCATAAGCCGACAAAGTAACTCACTATTTCTTTATGAATGGACAAAAGAAAACCTAGGCGGAGTGCTGAAATTTTTCGCCCCTCTGTACTGTCCAAGAGGGGAGAGGGACGCCGCCGAAATTACGCTCAGGGCGCTTGTAATATTAAAACCGGCAATATTTTCAAGAATCTGTTAAGAGTCAAAATCTCAACTGGATATCTACAGCAAAAAAGAAACATGTTATACACAAATAGTTATACATTTTTCCAAAAGAGACGTGTTACTGAAAGTGGTTACAGTAATTCTTTGAAAATGTGTTTCGATCTGTCATCATTATCGTCGCCAATATAATCAAAGCGTAGTAGCACAACTGCATAGCCCCCTTTTACTCGACTGTAGCGGGGCCAAAAGGAGGGTAATGTTTTGTAAGTTCATCTTGTAAAAGTTGTCTACTGAATCTTGTCAAAGAACCAATTAAAACGTTTTACACGAGTGCTTAAAAAAGGAGTGTTATTTTTTCTGGGTTCAAGACTACCTTTTTTTTGTTTTCTCCAACCAACCCAACCATGTATTCAATCACCCAATAATGAACGGTTGCCGTACTATGACATGCTAATACCATCATGGTTCCATTGCGAAAAAGGGATAGTGCTATCGGTCATATATAGCTCCATCTCTCTTTCAGGCTGGAACAATGATGGGTTTAACACGTTGTTGCATTCCCAACAATAAATATTACTAAATGTTACATGTTTGATTCCCAACACTAAATGTTACTATACAATATGAACATCACTAGTATGCTTTCGGTAGCCATCTTTGTTTAAAATGTCTCACTCACTTCCTCACGGGTCAGATCTGCGACTGGTTTGGTCCACAACGTGCTCCTGTCTACTCTGACTATTAATGGTGTTTACTGGTGATTATACCTCTTCATTAAGAACTGGCTGTTTTCATCCAAGTACATCCACTAACACACATTCCCACACACGTCATAGTACGGCCGCTGATCATTTCATTACTAAAACTTACCATCCAAGTTCTCTCCAAGGTCATCATTATTCAGGAACGCCTCCTTAGACGCAAGCCAATCCTCTGTCTGTCTCGCTTGCTCCTTCAGCAGTTGGAGTTGATGTGCCTTTGAGAGAAAGAGAGAGAGATATTTAAATATTGCAATCAGAAAGAAAAAGTATTTATTGGGACTCGCACAGGATTATCACAAACTAAACTAAACACACTCATAAAAACAAAAACAAAATAACAATAGAAAGTCCTGTACGAGGCCAAAAGGCCCCTATCTCAGCATGATGCTGCGACATTAAAAACAAAATAAGTGTTGCAGCGCAATAGTGTTATTGAATCAAATTGTGGCAGACTGGGTCATCAGCAGATATTGAAAAAAGAAAAAAAGAACTCCTGTCTTTAACGATAGAGTTGCTCGTAAGAATAATTTAATCAAAACCTATTACTTCCATAATTAAATAAAAATATAATAATAATTCGTTCATTCAGATTCAGACACAATATTGAAAACCAAATTAATGCTTGGTTTTATTGCATTGTATTGATGCAATTTTAATCTTTTTATAAAAGCATGTATTATCCCGCCAAATTTAAATCTTCTTTAAGATTTAAATTTGGCGGGCTACAACTGAGGATTCCCCTTAATTTAATTAAGTATTCAGAGCATGTGTACCCGATAATTTGTAAGCTGTGGTTACCTGTAACTGAGTGTGCATTACTGGCCCTGCAGTCTCGACATGAATAGCGACAAAAATCTGTCGCTAAGTCGTATCGATGTCAAATTTTTTTAATAGATTTTCAACCTTATGCTTTGGAAATAAAGTTAAAAATCTATTAAAGGAATTTGACATCGATACGACTTAGCGACAGATTTTTGTCGCTATCTAATGTCGAGACTGCAGGGCCAGGATAACCTGTTTATTATACAAGTTTTATTATTGTAATAGATAATTGTCATGAATCTCGTTGGTTCTTTCGTTGGTGTCGCAACACAGAGCAATGTGTATTGTCTTTGGTCCCTGGCTTTAGCATCAAGCAATAGACAAAATTGTCAAACTTTTATAACTTGAATGCGAGGCTTTTGGCTATTTTGTATGTGTCTATTAAATTAATGTCGTTCATTTGTAAGTTGCGTTTTGTTTGTGCAGAATAAACAATTTTTCTTTCTTTCTTTTCTTTCCTTAAATAAATAAATTCTCATTTGGAACTCAATCCGGCAAAGGACTTTTAAGGTGTCAAATCCATTGATTACATTGGGTGTATGGAACTTCGATGAGGAAACTGTTATCATGAATTAAGCACTTGATTCTAGACACATAAAACCAAATGTTTATTTTCTTTTTTAGATTAAATTCAAATTCATATATCAAGCACTATTTTTTGGCACTTTGCCCTATTTTCTTAGTTTTCGTATTTCGCCCTGAAGTCAAAATCAAAACTGATTATCATGTACTAAAACCTTTATTAGACAAATTGGACAGTCCCTTTATAAGGGACTGGGTACGGAGTCACGTGCCGGCGTGTGTTGGGCCACGTCTTTTTTAGTTGTTTTACTTTTGTGAAAGTTTACTAACATAGCTTTTTTAAGTAATTGTTACTAATACTATATGGATTGCGATTGTGTGCCCGAAATAAAGAATATATATATATATAAGATGGTATCTATTTGTACACGAACTATCTGAAGGGGTCATTGTACTCATTATTATGAACAACTATTACTATAGGACAAAATGTGAAATCGCAAAACAAAAATCTGCTGTTCCATACATTTTGACGAGTTCTGCGAACATAAATGTAGGGAGCAACAATTTTTTTATTCGAGATTTCAGGTTTGGTCCCATAGTAAAAGTTGTTTGTCATTACAAACAACTTTTACTATGGGACCAAACCTGAAATCTGAATGAATACAATTACCCCTTAAGAGATTTCGTGTATGAATAGATATACCTTATATAAAGCTTGGTGCGTAATTTTAATAATAATAATAATAACCCCACCGCCGTATCTCTACGTTGACGTCGTGGTGGGGCTTGCGCGCTCCTGAACTCTAGGTCTGTACCGGTAGAGTTTACTGAAACAGGTCTAGGGTGAGGAGCCAGACCAAGAGAGATACAGGAACCCGCAGGGCAGCATGTGGCGAGCTGTTGGGCAGTAGCGACCCCACGGACCCTGTCTCCCGGGAGAAGTCTTGTTCCTCACCTCTGGCTTGCCTTTATTGGCCGGCTGGAGTGAACAATGACGAGGAACAGAGCTCCCACCTCTTTCTTGCCTTTATTAGCTGGCTTGAGTGGAGATTCGCAAGAGCAAACTTGCTCGGAGGAAGGAAGTATTTCAGTAAGTGCTGGTAGGGATCTTGACCATCTTCCGGGCTCTGGGATTGTTCTGATAGCCGTGGAATACCTCTCCACTCCTCAAGCACCTCATGAAGTGTTGCCTCCATGTCGCTACGTCACTATGTGCTAGCGACGGTTTCCGGGGGCCCATTATTGAGTGTGCAAGTCACCCCCTGCCATTTTATCCGTGTATTTTATATATAAAACATTGGTCAGGCAGGGGCCATAGCCGTTCCATAGTTCTTGGTAACCAGTCCATCTTAGCCACAGAAACCCATAGTTCAATAATTATTTTTGTTTCCATATCTTGCAAAAGTCCAACACCAACCGGGGATTGTCCTTGGGTGCACTTGCACAGTGCATACAGGGATAATCGTCGGTTGGTGCCTCGTTCCATTTAAAATTGTCTAAGGGGCCTCTGCGAGTTGGCTTCGGCCCCTCGTACGCCTTCCAAAGGACCGGGATCTTATGAC
This sequence comes from Dryobotodes eremita, assembly GCA_917490735.1. Taxonomy (NCBI): domain Eukaryota; kingdom Metazoa; phylum Arthropoda; class Insecta; order Lepidoptera; family Noctuidae; genus Dryobotodes; species Dryobotodes eremita. The sequence goes on from OU823269.1 coordinate 1,859,021, forward strand.
CCCGAGCTATGTTAAAATATAAAAATAATAATAATAATAAAAAACAATACAATGACACCATAAAGAGAAAATTTATGAAATCTCCATCCTCGAATACCAGCGCGGTAATTACGTAACACACTAACAGTAGGAATGGCTTTCATTTTGACAGTTCAACAACATTCAATGCGTTATTTACGTTGTTGAGCAGACACATTTTTCGAACACATGAAGCAATGGATTAGCAATAGGCTTCAAAATGATTCAGATTGTGATAGATTGTGTGTTACGTAATTAGGGTACAGGTTTTGGGTTTTTTATTCAATCAGTGTGAATGAATAAGACAAATAAAAATACCACATAAGTGTTTATATAACTCTGAAACATAAATATTGAACATACCTGTGTGAGATACTGCTTCCTCTTCAGCCAGGCCTGGTCTAGTGTGCTGGAGAGTACTCCGACCCTCTTCACCTTCTCGGGAACTTGTTCCACTTCCTTCTGCAGGGAACCGATGACCTTCTGACGACCGTCGATTTCAGCCTGCGGGAGAATTTGGTTTTAGCTAGATGTACAGTTAAAACATATTAAAATGTCTGCAGGTTTTTGAAACTCCACTAAAAGTTGTTTTTTTGTCCATGTTATATGATTAATGATTTTATTTCTGTAAGTAGGTTTGTACAAACACTTTTACACGTCAATAATATTTTAAAAACTAGACGAGGTCGGCGTTTCCTATCTGACTACTCTGAGAACAAAGGCCGAAACAAACGCAGAGGTCACAGTATCTTTTAAAATCCAGAAAATCTTGGTCAGATCATCTGGAGACCATGTAGATTGGTGTCTGAACTGGTCTTTTGAAGAAAAACCACAGATTGATTGGACCTGTCCAGTCATTTATCTTCACTAAAATAAGTTGCAAATGTAATAAAATTCGAGATTCGTATTTTCCTAAGAACACATAAATGACCAGCAGCGAACGTAGAACACAAACCTCATACAAAAAAAACAAAAGTGTGATAAAATCCGACAAAACATGAGAACAACTCACCTTCTTCTCATGATGCAGCTCTAGAAGCGCCTCTGCCTCAGGCACGGTCTCCGGCGCGCCGGTCTCGTCCATCCGCTTGACGGCCTCCGACACCCACAGCTCCAGTTCCTGATGTAGATGATAAAATTAATACTTGCAATGGAATAGAAGACAGCAATACATAGACATAACTGGAAGAAGGCAAGGAAGGCATTAGCCCTGCAGTAGGACATAAAAGGCTGGAACATTATCATTGAGTACATTTAGTTTGCTTGCTTTTGTTTCTTGTTTATTATCTATCTATATCTATATATATACCTAGCTACCAACCTAATTAATCCGTTAGACGTTGTCCTGTCAAAATTTTTCCTTTGGGCTTTTCCTATTTTTTTTTCTTATAAACCGACCCAGAAAAGAGGTGAATAAAACACAAAAAAATATATTCAAATAGGTCAAACCGTTTCTGAGTTTTAACGAGACTAACGAACAGCAATTCATTTATATATATATATATATATATATATATATATCTTATCTCTTTTCTGGGTCGGTTTATAAGAAAAAAAAAATAAGAAAAGCCCAAACGAAAAATTTTGACAGGACAACGTCTAACGGATTAGCTAGGTAGAGTAGGTGGGTAGGTGGGTAGGTAGGTGGAGGTTGATGATTTATGTATGTATGTATGTATTTGTTGTATATGTAAATGGTACACCACTGACTACTTGCAGTATTGTCTCTACTTCTCTCTTGAATCCATCTAAAGGTTGCCCGTAAAAGATCGCTTTTAGCCATAAGACCGCCCATTGTGTCACCCTATGTACATTTTTTTTCATTTATATATGTAATTTATATGGTGTACATAATATAGAGTATTCTATTCTAATAATGGAAGTGGTGAATGTGGTGACATCTACAACACCACATGCGAACTACGCATGACAGTGACGTCACGCCAAAATCCTGCATCGCGCAAGCAAAGTTCGCCGCGCGACTAGGTTGCATACAACGTCCAGACATCAATCTTTGGGTTACGATCCGATCCAACCCTCCCTCCCCAGCCCCGTACTGCCCTCCCCAGCGACGCCCTAAGCCGATGCCCGTACCCCACAGGGGGTGCCCTTAGCGTGTAGTCGCTCAGTATATAGGTTGTATGTCCTTGCCAGCTTCATCCAACAATGCAGTGCGTTTGCAAGCCCACTCTTCTAAGTGTTCCATTTCTTTCACACACACAATGAGGAAAGCAACTGTCAACATGGCGCTGTCATAGCTAGTTCCCAATAAAGCTATAGAGGTATGAGGAACAGGGTGTAAAGCTCACTCATACTCTATGGAAAAGGGAGGATCCTCCGACCAGACGGGTCTTGTGTCTGGTGGGCAACTGCCCGACGATTGATGTCGGGATGTTGTATATATGCTATTTGCGCGGTAAACTCTGCTTGCGCGATGCAGGATTTTGTGTGACGTCATTGTGACGTGTAGCTCGAATGTGGCGATGTAAATACCGCTACAAAGCTAATAATGTAAGGCTTGAGGTGGTTTTATTTTATTTTTGCGAAAATGACGCGTTGTTGTGTTCCTAAGTACTCCGAAATTAGAGTCCACCTTTTCCCGAAAGATCCTAAAATTAGAAGATTGTGGTTTTAACCTGTTCGTAGAGATTTTTTTTAAATTAGACAGGCTTTTACCTTGGCCAGAGGCTAAGCATTGCCTTACAACGTGGCAATGCCGCCAGTCTCTTGGGTACATTACCAGTCGACAGCGATGCGGAGGAATTTTTTGACGCCATTTTTTTGCTTGTGAATAGTTTTAGGTTAGGTTAATTAATTAGATGTAAGTTGTTATTTATGTACATATAATTTAAATTAGAATTAAGTCAGTGGCAACAACCCAACACCAACCTTATTTTAACGGAAATAAAGATCACTTTGAATTAGACAGAGTTCGAGGTTCCACCGGAATCATTTTGAAAAAAAAGTGACTACAAGGAAATATTTAAGGTTTAAAATTCTGACACTTTCCATGTCAAATACTTGATTTAAAATATTGTAATCAACGAAAAAAACGAAAAAAAAAAAAACTCATGAATCAACACGAAATGGAACGAATGAACGAAATGTCAAATTTATTGGAGGCCGTAGGGACCTAGCCTTTGCCCGACCCTCCCATTGATTCTTATAAGAGAAAAAGGGACAGCTTACCTTAACGCTATCATCAAACTTGTGTTCAGCGATAGCTTCGTCTAATAACGCCGTTCGTTTGGCAGCCAATTCTTGTAAGTGTTCCCAACCCTCGCGCAGGGACTGTAGACTTGTTTCTATCTCTTTCGCACGTTCTGGGTACCTATGGGAGAGAGAAGGATATAATATTAATGCCGTTCATTTGTCAGGTGCGTTTTGTTTGTGCAGAATAAACTATTTTTCTTTCTTTCTTTTCTTTATTTGTATTGATATATTTGGTTTTTCACGTTTGAAGGAAATAAATACGTCAAAATACCGGTAACATTTGGTTACAAACATGAATATGTCTCGTGAAAGGAGAAAAATTTCAAACATTTTCACAAAAATAAGCAAATTAAAAAAAATATAGTCCTTATATTTTACTTATGATTACAGACTTTTTCGTTTTTGTAGGATCGTAGGAAACAAAAAAAAACCCCTTGAGGAAAATATGCTATTTTATCCCCGCTCTGGTACGCTGCAGTGACGGACTTTTTGAGCAAGAGGAGTGAAAAAATATTGTAATTCCGAACTATCTGTTTACTTTTTGAAGGCGGCTAAAAAGGAATTAATACAAATTGCTTTATCTCCTTCCGTCCTTTTCGGGTAACCACCGAAAATCAGCGCTGTGCTGTGGGTCTCCATAGCACAGCATCACGCTGAGTGGAAGCCTTCTTGTCACAGTCTTGACGTGCAGCTGTCGACTATTTTTGTTTTGTGCTCGTGATTAGTAGATCTATTTTGTGAGTTTTTATTTTACATTATTACCGGAGCTAATTATCTTTTTTGTATGCACGTGTTTCTGTGACAAATAAACCTGTTTTTCTTTCTTTATAAAAAACGATGGTATTATAAACGTAGAAGAAAATATCTTCTTTCTCAGTATAATTACTTCTGTGAGGACACTTTTTTTTTTCTACTTACTTCTTTGTCAAAGTCTTGCCCTCTCCCTCTAGCTGCTGTATTTTATCCCTGATAGCGCCTGCCTCGGCCGCCCTCGCTAGATGCTTGCGTTTCAACTCATGCGCAGCCGTCAATTCTCGGCCACGTTCCGAACTACTGAAGAGTGTTGACTTCTTTGATATACGGTCGGCGGTGTCTTCCACATCCCTGGTGAAAGAAAAGAGGGGTTTCAGTTTCGCAAGCACAAATTTCGAATGAACAATCATTAGGTCTAAGATCTGTAAATATAGTTGTAAGAGGAGAATAAATAAATAATAATAATAATAATAATAGTAATTTTGATATTTGTTCGTGTGGGAATGAAAACCCGAAATTAAGTGTAAAAAAAAACACGTGTTGCACTGGGGGACTGCCGCGGTAAAGCTATTGCATAGCATTTTTTATCAACTTATGCAATTATAATTATTTATTTATAGTCGTACCATATACATACACGTTAAGCGAACGCTCGGCCGAGCTACATGGTAGGCGGAGTGGGGGGCGTTAGGTTTTATTTTCGTTACGGAATTTCTTGATTCGGTCGCCGCGCTCAAAGCCCGCGACAAAAGCTATGCAATAGCTTAAAAATCTACAGGGTGTCCCGTAAATAATGGATCAAACGTAACAGGAAGCTAGCTCACTTGATTGCCAACAACTAATTTGAATAGTTTAAAAAAAACCGCAATAATATATTTTTTTTATTGAAGACATAATTTTTCTCGAATTTCACCATTTTTTTTACCAGAATTCCGTTTTTTTAATGCTATCGCTGCAAATGATAACATTTTTAGGTATGATTTTTGTTAAACATTTCTGAATAGCTTAATAATGTAATAGGATACCATTTTTATAAATAAAGTTTAATTTGCCTTAGAAAAAAAAAACTTAAATTGAAAAGATTTTTTTTCACCGTGAAAAGACCAAAATTGAAAATAATAAAAAACTTTTCAAATTAGTTGTTGGAAATCAGGTGAGCTGACTACCCGTTACGTTTGATCCATTATTTACGGGACACCCTGTATATAACCCGTGCCATTAAAGAAACCAATTAAAAATGGCGGCCTTATCATATCCTCTCATTTGCACAATCAAGGTATGAATACTGTGAGAGTGAAAGAGCATGATACGCTCCTCTGTTTGGCATCCATTTTCATTTCGTTACGAATGTGATATTTTTATAGTAACTCAAAGAATAGGAGAACCGTTAATTAGTTGCTCATTTTGACGCATGTAAGGATCGTAGCAGGTGGCGTTCTGTAGTTTCTGCCTACTCCCATGGGAAGACGGCGTGAGTTTATGTATGTATGTGTATGTCATTCTGGCGCTTTTCTTCGATACAATGAAATTTAAACTGTCACAAAACTGAATTGTTTGTTCACAGACACAGTTTATAGACAGAGGCAGGTTGTTCACAGACAGTTTTTTTATATTATAATGACTATAATTCTTATGCTTGACCAAAAACAGTTAAAAGGGTCCAGATATGATCATTTGCCCGATTCGATCACTGTATCCGTATCGCCCACGTGTAACATTATCGAATATCTGGACGGGTGATGATACGCGATCATGATATGCCGCCGCTCTGATTCAAAGCGCAATACGGTCCGTTCCATTTCGAGTCGGTTTTTGTCCGATCGTTGTGATGATTATATTATAATATAATTAAATTATTATTTGCTTTTGTTTGGAAAAACTGCGGCACTTTTTCTGTCAGTGAATTACTGTTCGTATATTCAGTATTAACATGAATTTACAACCGACTTACAAAAAGAAGGTTCTTTATTAGACCCGTATGTTTTTAAGTTCGCGATTTTCTCAAAAACGAACGAATCACTTTGGTAAGTTTTTCACTAACATAATCTACATAAATTCAGAAAGGTTTTAATATGCACTATATAACATTTTTGTTAATTAAAATCGTTGAATTATCTTGTTTCAAATCGAAAAGAACGATTTTGATGCACGCAAGTGTATTATACTTAATATTAATATTATAAATATGCGAAAGTAACTCTGTCTGTCTGTATTTTACGTTTCAACACCTTAACGGCTGAACAGATTTGGATGATTTTTTTTTTCTCGGTAGTAAGCTCCTGTGGTAGTAAACGGGCATAAATATAACTAACCTGTTGAAGGAATGTATCTCGGCCGCGGCGCAGAGGTTCTCCCTGTACTTGTGCAGCGCGCCGGACAGCGCGCGCCACTTGGCGAGGAACGCGTCGCGGCGCTGCGCCACCGCGCCCGCCTGCGCCGTGGGGCATAAATATAACTAACCTGTTGAAGGAATGTATCTCGGCCGCGGCGCAGAGGTTCTCCCTGTACTTGTGCAGCGCGCCGGACAGCGCGCGCCACTTGGCGAGGAACGCGTCGCGGCGCTGCGCCACCGCGCCCGCCTGCGCCGTGGGGCATAAATATAACTAACCTGTTGAAGGAATGTATCTCGGCCGCGGCGCAGAGGTTCTCCCTGTACTTGTGCAGCGCGCCGGACAGCGCGCGCCACTTGGCGAGGAACGCGTCGCGGCGCTGCGCCACCGCGCCCGCCTGCGCCGTGGGGCATAAATATAACTAACCTGTTGAAGGAATGTATCTCGGCCGCGGCGCAGAGGTTCTCCCTGTACTTGTGCAGCGCGCCGGACAGCGCGCGCCACTTGGCGAGGAACGCGTCGCGGCGCTGCGCCACCGCGCCCGCCTGCGCCGTGGGGCATAAATATAACTAACCTGTTGAAGGAATGTATCTCGGCCGCGGCGCAGAGGTTCTCCCTGTACTTGTGCAGCGCGCCGGACAGCGCGCGCCACTTGGCGAGGAACGCGTCGCGGCGCTGCGCCACCGCGCCCGCCTGCGCCGTGGGGCATAAATATAACTAACCTGTTGAAGGAATGTATCTCGGCCGCGGCGCAGAGGTTCTCCCTGTACTTGTGCAGCGCGCCGGACAGCGCGCGCCACTTGGCGAGGAACGCGTCGCGGCGCTGCGCCACCGCGCCCGCCTGCGCCGTGGGGCATAAATATAACTAACCTGTTGAAGGAATGTATCTCGGCCGCGGCGCAGAGGTTCTCCCTGTACTTGTGCAGCGCGCCGGACAGCGCGCGCCACTTGGCGAGGAACGCGTCGCGGCGCTGCGCCACCGCGCCCGCCTGCGCCGTGGGGCATAAATATAACTAACCTGTTGAAGGAATGTATCTCGGCCGCGGCGCAGAGGTTCTCCCTGTACTTGTGCAGCGCGCCGGACAGCGCGCGCCACTTGGCGAGGAACGCGTCGCGGCGCTGCGCCACCGCGCCCGCCTGCGCCGTGGGGCATAAATATAACTAACCTGTTGAAGGAATGTATCTCGGCCGCGGCGCAGAGGTTCTCCCTGTACTTGTGCAGCGCGCCGGACAGCGCGCGCCACTTGGCGAGGAACGCGTCGCGGCGCTGCGCCACCGCGCCCGCCTGCGCCGTGGGGCATAAATATAACTAACCTGTTGAAGGAATGTATCTCGGCCGCGGCGCAGAGGTTCTCCCTGTACTTGTGCAGCGCGCCGGACAGCGCGCGCCACTTGGCGAGGAACGCGTCGCGGCGCTGCGCCACCGCGCCCGCCTGCGCCGTGGGGCATAAATATAACTAACCTGTTGAAGGAATGTATCTCGGCCGCGGCGCAGAGGTTCTCCCTGTACTTGTGCAGCGCGCCGGACAGCGCGCGCCACTTGGCGAGGAACGCGTCGCGGCGCTGCGCCACCGCGCCCGCCTGCGCCGTGGGGCATAAATATAACTAACCTGTTGAAGGAATGTATCTCGGCCGCGGCGCAGAGGTTCTCCCTGTACTTTTGCAGCGCGCCGGACAGCGCGCGCCACTTGGCGAGGAACGCGTCGCGGCGCTGCGCCACCGCGCCCGCCTGCGCCGTGGGGCATAAATATAACTAACCTGTTGAAGGAATGTATCTCGGCCGCGGCGCAGAGGTTCTCCCTGTACTTGTGCAGCGCGCCGGACAGCGCGCGCCACTTGGCGAGGAACGCGTCGCGGCGCTGCGCCACCGCGCCCGCCTGCGCCGTGGGGCATAAATATAACTAACCTGTTGAAGGAATGTATCTCGGCCGCGGCGCAGAGGTTCTCCCTGTACTTGTGCAGCGCGCCGGACAGCGCGCGCCACTTGGCGAGGAACGCGTCGCGGCGCTGCGCCACCGCGCCCGCCTGCGCCGTGGGGCATAAATATAACTAACCTGTTGAAGGAATGTATCTCGGCCGCGGCGCAGAGGTTCTCCCTGTACTTGTGCAGCGCGCCGGACAGCGCGCGCCACTTGGCGAGGAACGCGTCGCGGCGCTGCGCCACCGCGCCCGCCTGCGCCGTGGGGCATAAATATAACTAACCTGTTGAAGGAATGTATCTCGGCCGCGGCGCAGAGGTTCTCCCTGTACTTGTGCAGCGCGCCGGACAGCGCGCGCCACTTGGCGAGGAACGCGTCGCGGCGCTGCGCCACCGCGCCCGCCTGCGCCGTGGGGCATAAATATAACTAACCTGTTGAAGGAATGTATCTCGGCCGCGGCGCAGAGGTTCTCCCTGTACTTGTGCAGCGCGCCGGACAGCGCGCGCCACTTGGCGAGGAACGCGTCGCGGCGCTGCGCCACCGCGCCCGCCTGCGCCGTGGGGCATAAATATAACTAACCTGTTGAAGGAATGTATCTCGGCCGCGGCGCAGAGGTTCTCCCTGTACTTGTGCAGCGCGCCGGACAGCGCGCGCCACTTGGCGAGGAACGCGTCGCGGCGCTGCGCCACCGCGCCCGCCTGCGCCGTGGGGCATAAATATAACTAACCTGTTGAAGGAATGTATCTCGGCCGCGGCGCAGAGGTTCTCCCTGTACTTGTGCAGCGCGCCGGACAGCGCGCGCCACTTGGCGAGGAACGCGTCGCGGCGCTGCGCCACCGCGCCCGCCTGCGCCGTGGGGCATAAATATAACTAACCTGTTGAAGGAATGTATCTCGGCCGCGGCGCAGAGGTTCTCCCTGTACTTGTGCAGCGCGCCGGACAGCGCGCGCCACTTGGCGAGGAACGCGTCGCGGCGCTGCGCCACCGCGCCCGCCTGCGCCGTGGGGCATAAATATAACTAACCTGTTGAAGGAATGTATCTCGGCCGCGGCGCAGAGGTTCTCCCTGTACTTGTGCAGCGCGCCGGACAGCGCGCGCCACTTGGCGAGGAACGCGTCGCGGCGCTGCGCCACCGCGCCCGCCTGCGCCGTGGGGCATAAATATAACTAACCTGTTGAAGGAATGTATCTCGGCCGCGGCGCAGAGGTTCTCCCTGTACTTGTGCAGCGCGCCGGACAGCGCGCGCCACTTGGCGAGGAACGCGTCGCGGCGCTGCGCCACCGCGCCCGCCTGCGCCGTGGGGCATAAATATAACTAACCTGTTGAAGGAATGTATCTCGGCCGCGGCGCAGAGGTTCTCCCTGTACTTGTGCAGCGCGCCGGACAGCGCGCGCCACTTGGCGAGGAACGCGTCGCGGCGCTGCGCCACCGCGCCCGCCTGCGCCGTGGGGCATAAATATAACTAACCTGTTGAAGGAATGTATCTCGGCCGCGGCGCAGAGGTTCTCCCTGTACTTGTGCAGCGCGCCGGACAGCGCGCGCCACTTGGCGAGGAACGCGTCGCGGCGCTGCGCCACCGCGCCCGCCTGCGCCGTGGGGCATAAATATAACTAACCTGTTGAAGGAATGTATCTCGGCCGCGGCGCAGAGGTTCTCCCTGTACTTGTGCAGCGCGCCGGACAGCGCGCGCCACTTGGCGAGGAACGCGTCGCGGCGCTGCGCCACCGCGCCCGCCTGCGCCGTGGGGCATAAATATAACTAACCTGTTGAAGGAATGTATCTCGGCCGCGGCGCAGAGGTTCTCCCTGTACTTGTGCAGCGCGCCGGACAGCGCGCGCCACTTGGCGAGGAACGCGTCGCGGCGCTGCGCCACCGCGCCCGCCTGCGCCGTGGGGCATAAATATAACTAACCTGTTGAAGGAATGTATCTCGGCCGCGGCGCAGAGGTTCTCCCTGTACTTGTGCAGCGCGCCGGACAGCGCGCGCCACTTGGCGAGGAACGCGTCGCGGCGCTGCGCCACCGCGCCCGCCTGCGCCGTGGGGCATAAATATAACTAACCTGTTGAAGGAATGTATCTCGGCCGCGGCGCAGAGGTTCTCCCTGTACTTGTGCAGCGCGCCGGACAGCGCGCGCCACTTGGCGAGGAACGCGTCGCGGCGCTGCGCCACCGCGCCCGCCTGCGCCGTGGGGCATAAATATAACTAACCTGTTGAAGGAATGTATCTCGGCCGCGGCGCAGAGGTTCTCCCTGTACTTGTGCAGCGCGCCGGACAGCGCGCGCCACTTGGCGAGGAACGCGTCGCGGCGCTGCGCCACCGCGCCCGCCTGCGCCGTGGGGCATAAATATAACTAACCTGTTGAAGGAATGTATCTCGGCCGCGGCGCAGAGGTTCTCCCTGTACTTGTGCAGCGCGCCGGACAGCGCGCGCCACTTGGCGAGGAACGCGTCGCGGCGCTGCGCCACCGCGCCCGCCTGCGCCGTGGGGCATAAATATAACTAACCTGTTGAAGGAATGTATCTCGGCCGCGGCGCAGAGGTTCTCCCTGTACTTGTGCAGCGCGCCGGACAGCGCGCGCCACTTGGCGAGGAACGCGTCGCGGCGCTGCGCCACCGCGCCCGCCTGCGCCGTGGGGCATAAATATAACTAACCTGTTGAAGGAATGTATCTCGGCCGCGGCGCAGAGGTTCTCCCTGTACTTGTGCAGCGCGCCGGACAGCGCGCGCCACTTGGCGAGGAACGCGTCGCGGCGCTGCGCCACCGCGCCCGCCTGCGCCGTGGGGCATAAATATAACTAACCTGTTGAAGGAATGTATCTCGGCCGCGGCGCAGAGGTTCTCCCTGTACTTGTGCAGCGCGCCGGACAGCGCGCGCCACTTGGCGAGGAACGCGTCGCGGCGCTGCGCCACCGCGCCCGCCTGCGCCGTGGGGCATAAATATAACTAACCTGTTGAAGGAATGTATCTCGGCCGCGGCGCAGAGGTTCTCCCTGTACTTGTGCAGCGCGCCGGACAGCGCGCGCCACTTGGCGAGGAACGCGTCGCGGCGCTGCGCCACCGCGCCCGCCTGCGCCGTGGGGCATAAATATAACTAACCTGTTGAAGGAATGTATCTCGGCCGCGGCGCAGAGGTTCTCCCTGTACTTGTGCAGCGCGCCGGACAGCGCGCGCCACTTGGCGAGGAACGCGTCGCGGCGCTGCGCCACCGCGCCCGCCTGCGCCGTGGGGCATAAATATAACTAACCTGTTGAAGGAATGTATCTCGGCCGCGGCGCAGAGGTTCTCCCTGTACTTGTGCAGCGCGCCGGACAGCGCGCGCCACTTGGCGAGGAACGCGTCGCGGCGCTGCGCCACCGCGCCCGCCTGCGCCGTGGGGCATAAATATAACTAACCTGTTGAAGGAATGTATCTCGGCCGCGGCGCAGAGGTTCTCCCTGTACTTGTGCAGCGCGCCGGACAGCGCGCGCCACTTGGCGAGGAACGCGTCGCGGCGCTGCGCCACCGCGCCCGCCTGCGCCGTGGGGCATAAATATAACTAACCTGTTGAAGGAATGTATCTCGGCCGCGGCGCAGAGGTTCTCCCTGTACTTGTGCAGCGCGCCGGACAGCGCGCGCCACTTGGCGAGGAACGCGTCGCGGCGCTGCGCCACCGCGCCCGCCTGCGCCGTGGGGCATAAATATAACTAACCTGTTGAAGGAATGTATCTCGGCCGCGGCGCAGAGGTTCTCCCTGTACTTGTGCAGCGCGCCGGACAGCGCGCGCCACTTGGCGAGGAACGCGTCGCGGCGCTGCGCCACCGCGCCCGCCTGCGCCGTGGGGCATAAATATAACTAACCTGTTGAAGGAATGTATCTCGGCCGCGGCGCAGAGGTTCTCCCTGTACTTGTGCAGCGCGCCGGACAGCGCGCGCCACTTGGCGAGGAACGCGTCGCGGCGCTGCGCCACCGCGCCCGCCTGCGCCGTGGGGCATAAATATAACTAACCTGTTGAAGGAATGTATCTCGGCCGCGGCGCAGAGGTTCTCCCTGTACTTGTGCAGCGCGCCGGACAGCGCGCGCCACTTGGCGAGGAACGCGTCGCGGCGCTGCGCCACCGCGCCCGCCTGCGCCGTGGGGCATAAATATAACTAACCTGTTGAAGGAATGTATCTCGGCCGCGGCGCAGAGGTTCTCCCTGTACTTGTGCAGCGCGCCGGACAGCGCGCGCCACTTGGCGAGGAACGCGTCGCGGCGCTGCGCCACCGCGCCCGCCTGCGCCGTGGGGCATAAATATAACTAACCTGTTGAAGGAATGTATCTCGGCCGCGGCGCAGAGGTTCTCCCTGTACTTGTGCAGCGCGCCGGACAGCGCGCGCCACTTGGCGAGGAACGCGTCGCGGCGCTGCGCCACCGCGCCCGCCTGCGCCGTGGGGCATAAATATAACTAACCTGTTGAAGGAATGTATCTCGGCCGCGGCGCAGAGGTTCTCCCTGTACTTGTGCAGCGCGCCGGACAGCGCGCGCCACTTGGCGAGGAACGCGTCGCGGCGCTGCGCCACCGCGCCCGCCTGCGCCGTGGGGCATAAATATAACTAACCTGTTGAAGGAATGTATCTCGGCCGCGGCGCAGAGGTTCTCCCTGTACTTGTGCAGCGCGCCGGACAGCGCGCGCCACTTGGCGAGGAACGCGTCGCGGCGCTGCGCCACCGCGCCCGCCTGCGCCGTGGGGCATAAATATAACTAACCTGTTGAAGGAATGTATCTCGGCCGCGGCGCAGAGGTTCTCCCTGTACTTGTGCAGCGCGCCGGACAGCGCGCGCCACTTGGCGAGGAACGCGTCGCGGCGCTGCGCCACCGCGCCCGCCTGCGCCGTGGGGCATAAATATAACTAACCTGTTGAAGGAATGTATCTCGGCCGCGGCGCAGAGGTTCTCCCTGTACTTGTGCAGCGCGCCGGACAGCGCGCGCCACTTGGCGAGGAACGCGTCGCGGCGCTGCGCCACCGCGCCCGCCTGCGCCGTGGGGCATAAATATAACTAACCTGTTGAAGGAATGTATCTCGGCCGCGGCGCAGAGGTTCTCCCTGTACTTGTGCAGCGCGCCGGACAGCGCGCGCCACTTGGCGAGGAACGCGTCGCGGCGCTGCGCCACCGCGCCCGCCTGCGCCGTGGGGCATAAATATAACTAACCTGTTGAAGGAATGTATCTCGGCCGCGGCGCAGAGGTTCTCCCTGTACTTGTGCAGCGCGCCGGACAGCGCGCGCCACTTGGCGAGGAACGCGTCGCGGCGCTGCGCCACCGCGCCCGCCTGCGCCGTGGGGCCCTGGCGGCGTGCGGGTTGGACATTCATTCAATAATAATAGACCACACAAACGGAAAGAGAAATCATGATCAGCTGTGGAAAACTAATTTAGAATTTTACGCATTTATTGACCTCAAATTCTTAACAACAAAATCAATTTTGAATTGCACATAAGTTGAATGCTGTCTGTCACTTTATGGTGTACTGTCAATGATAAATTATTTTATTTCTGTAAGTAGGTTTGTACAAACACTTTTACACGTCAATTATATTTTAAAACTAGAGGTTCATTTGAGGACCTTGTTAGATTGGTGCCTGAAATAGTCTTTTGAGGAAAGAACCATTCAGATTTGAGTGGACCTGTCCAGTCAAAAGACAAAAAAATCCAAATCATTGTAGTAATTTATACGGCCTACCCAAATCTCCTTTCTTTGGTATTGTTCGTCGAATCGTTGAGCTACTTAAGTTCTGAGTTGAGCTGCACGATTAATGACAAATGCGTGCATTGAATGGACAAGTCCACTCATTCTGTGTAGTTTTTCCTCAAAAGACCATTTCAGACACAAATCTACATGGTCTTCACATGATCTGACCAAGATTATGTCTGGACTTTAAAAGAGACTGTGACCTCTGAGTTTGTTTCGGCCTTTCTTCTTAGAGTAGTCAGATAGGAAACGCCGACCTCATCTAGTTATAAAATATGATTGACGTGTAAAGGTGTTTGTGCAAACCTATTTACAGAAATAAAATCATTTATCATTATAGCTAGAAAGGGGGTGACTACCAAGATGGCAGCTGATAGAGTTGTATTGGAGACAATATAAGACCCTATAATTTGACAAGATGATTGTGATGAATCATGGTATAACAATATACTTCGCCAGGTATAGTATTCCGAGACACAGTGGTCACGTGGCAGACACAAGCCTACCTCATCACCGCTGTGTTACCAGTAGTGTGTAATAATAACTCCCCAGCCGCCTTTATTAAATGTGCGAATCCGATAAAACAATGAGGTTTTAACTAACAATAACGTTGTTATATGTTTAAATTGAAATGTTTCGTTCGATTAGAAAAACGAAACGACAATTTAAATGTTTTATATATATATTTTAACAGAATGGTGACTGATAATGTTGCCATAATTCGTGTTTTGTTGCAATAAAGTGGCAACTGGATAGTGACGTAAGCATGTGTCACTCTCGGAATACCAGACCTTGTTTTTTTAGACCATGTCGCTTCTTTACAAGAGCAACGTGACATCTCATAAAAACGTTTTTTTTATTTCATATTGTACTGAATTATTTTTTGCTTATTTTCAGAAAGCACATTAATTACCGCAACAATTTAACTGTTTTCGACGGTAAAATTATCAATATTTTAGAATTTATCAACGCTTAAATATTGAAAATTGCTCTCCTGTAAAGTTGTCGTTTAAAAAATGTCACGTTGTTCTTGTAAAGTCAAAGTCAAATCATTTATTTCAAATAGGCACATAAAAGGCACTTTTGAACGTCAAAATTTACAAAAAAAATAGAATTGATTCTAGTTGCCCCTTCCAAAAGGTAGTTTCGTATGGAGAAGAATGGGCAAGAAACTCCACCGTTACTCTTTTAAAATATTTTACAATATTATGTAAGTTCACATTAATTATGTAATCATATGTGAAGACGATGCACCTAGAATAAAATTACTATACCACAATAGGTAAAAAGAATTAAATATAATGCAAAGGCAGGTAAATTAATTATGTGATAGATACATGGTGCTCACATATTTACAAATATTGAAAAGTAGATGATGTTTCCAAAATTTTAACAAGTAATAATTTTGTGTGTGTGTGTAAAGAGGCGATGTTATGAATGACATTTAATTCGAAGTGTCTAATAAATAAATATCCTACCTGCTGTAATAGCTTATCAGCGAGCGCGCAGATGCTCTTCACCCTCTTATCATCGACCTTCATGTCGCTGTCCATGTCGTCCAGCTTCCTTAACAGCGCGGAGCAGTGTTCGTAGTCTCTGCCCAGCTCGTGCGCTTGCACCATCATCTCCTTGTCTCTGATCCAGGCCTCTATCTTGTCCAGGTGCTGGTTGAATTCTAGGATGTCTTGGGCTTCTTCTAGACCGCGACCTGGTAGGAAAAAAAGGGGTATTAATAAATAAATTAAATTAATATTTCAGATGGTTGTCATGTAACTATAACGTAAAACCCAAAAGTGCAACACCAAATAACCACGGGTTGCAGGAATAGGGTTTTTTATTGCAGTATTTTTATATCACTAAGCGTCGCGACAAGTAAAGCACTTGTGGTAACCAAGTATACAAACACGCTGTGAATGCGCGCGTGAAGACTAGTAGCGTCAGAACGACACACACACACACACACACACACACACACACACACACACACACACACACACACACACACACACACACACACACACACACACACACACACACACGCGCACGCGCACGCACACACGCGCACGCACACACACACACACACACACACACACAAACAAACACACCCGCACGCACACACATAAACACCTACACACACACACATAAACACCTACACACACACACATACACTCACACACGCACACACTCACATACGCACACACGCACACACTCACACACCCTCGCACAAACACACACCCTCGCACACACACACACACCCTCGCACATACACACACCCTCGCACACACACACACACCCTCGCACATACACACACCCTCGCACACACGCGCACATACACACACCCTCGCACACACACACATACCCTCACACATACACAAATCCTCGCACACACACACCCTCGCACACACACACACCCTCGCACATACACACACCCTCGCACACACACACACACACCCTCGCACATACACACATCCTCACACACACAAACACCCCCCACTCTCACACACACACACACACACATATACTCCCTTCCGATTTCGCAATTGTTTCGGATGGTACCTAGAGCTCCTACGCTTACACACACATTCACAGCGTGTTTGTATACTTGTTAACCACAAGTAAAGCGCGCGTCGCTTCGTGAGATAAAAATACTGAAGCGACTTAATATTATCTTACGCTAAGCGAGTTTTTGATCTAATATCAGTTTTTCCAACCAATTGAGATAAATACATTGAGCGCTTTTATAATTTCGAATGTGACGATATTATCGTGGACGTCCACGTCCATGTCCCGGCATCACGATAACACACGGAAGTGAAATGTATGGAAATATATGAAGATGTTTTTAAAGTTCTGTCCACGTTATGACGTGCACGTATTGCCTTATATTTTATGGACGTGGACGTCCATTATAATATTGCGACGTAAAAAATTATGAAAGCGGACATTCGTAGAGTTAAAAAGCTCTTTAGTTTATCATCTTAGTAAAACTGAATTTAAGTTCTTTTGAAAAAATTTAAGATAAAATGGCCATTTTTTTTTTGATTTTCTAAATTGGTACAACTCCTTTTTATCCAATTGCGGCGGAGTTCAAAATAGGGTTATTGTTTATGAAGGAAAAGTTATGTAGACAGGCAAATTCATGGAAAGTCATAATTTTAATTTGTTCCGTGCTGTGTGTGACGCGTATGATTCGTCCATATACGTCTACAGGAAGCACAATTTCTTTTTGTATCTGGAAAAGCGTTTAAAATGCCTCCATTGGCTTTTAGTTTCGAGGCGTATGATACTCCCTCTTACCTCTCTGCTCCGTGGCAGTCTCGAGCCGCTGCCAGTCGGTCTGCAGCTGCTGAAGCTGCTTGTCCACGTCTGCGTCAGGACTGAGCTGCGTAGCTAACTCCTGGACTTCCTGCAGACGAGCTCTGTTCGCCGCCAGCTCGGCGGTGAAGGCCTGGTGCTTTTGGAGCTTCTTGATTTTGTCTTCGAGGTTAGTTACTTCACCTGGGAAGGGGAGGTACGATTACAATTGGTTTGAATTATGGTCGGATTAAGAACATTTTCTTCTTTTTGATATAATAATAATAATATTTATTGAATAAAACATTTACAAAAAGTGTACATTTAGCCAACAGTAGTAATATTTTCCTTACAGTTATAGCGCAAGTAATAATGATTCGGAATTACAATATAAGGTACGGACGCGCCTGATCTAGGTTAATTAAAACCTGCGTTTCAGGCCATCATTTTACAATTCAATTAAATTGGGACAGTAAAATTTAAGTTGAACTGATAAAACCTATTAACAAACATGAAAAAAAGCATAATGGAGTACATTAATACCTAAAACTAAGCCTGTGTAAATATACAAAAGTAAATACGAGGGAATATATTATCATCACGCCAAAATTTCTAAGTTTTTCTGTGTCTGTGTAATACGGGCTATCGTTTTTGTGCTCACCAGTTGGCGCCACTGTCGAGTAAGGTCCTGTTGCAGTACTTTTATTTGATGTTTTGTATATGTTTAAGTACCCTTATATTCATATTATGTTTATTTAATTACATTTTAAAACTTCAAATGAATATTTAGATTATAATATTCCTAAAATTGGCAGCATGAAGCAGACAAATCTTATTCTTCCTTCAAGTGCTACCAAATTAGATCCTAACTTTTTACTTAAAATCCTAAGCCATAATTAATCAAGAATAGCACAACCATTAGAATTATTACCATTATGAATCATTCGTTAAAATCCGTGTTAAAAAATCCCGCAAACAGTGAACGTTTCGTACATATTTTGACATCCAGAGACCTCTACACTAGCGCCTCTAGGGGCGAACTCAAGCGCGATAGCCCTCATTGAGATGTGTTAACAAATAGAGTGTTCGTGTACTTTTAAAATGTAATGGGATTGTTTTTAAAGCTAGTTTACTTCATGTGATAAAAGAAAACATAAAAATGAAACATCAGTAAATCGTCGTGCTATAATATTATACTAGGATATTTTCTGTATTTGCCTTCCAAAACCGATATTGTACTGGTTGGGTGGTGCATATTATAAGGTACAGCCCAGCTTCAGCCCGTGTTATCGTTTTATAGTGTCACCGAATTTTATAGCCGAAAAAGTTTTTTTATAACTGAATAATTTATCTTTTCCCTAACACTAATATTACATTTATATGAATACTAGCTGCGCCCCGCGGTTTCACCCGCAGAAATCTCGATCCTGTGGGAATATCGGGATAAAAAGTATCCTATGTCCTAATCCAGGTCATAGTCTACCCATGTGCCATATTTTATCCAAATCCGTTCAGCCGTTTTAGCGTGATTGAGTAACAAACATCCAAACATCCACACTTTCACATTTATAATATTAGTAGGATGGAATTTTGACATTATAACATAAAAATTATTTCTAATTAATAAAGTTTCTGAATTTAAAAAAATTGTGACTATTCTAGGTATTTTTTCGATTTTTCTTTTTCCCTCAATGTTATGGAAATATTTGTACGCCGATACTTACGACTAAGCGTGATTGGACCAAACAATGTAATTATATATTCCATGCTCTTGTATATAAGGTCCCATTAAAATAGATGGACAAACTTTTAGAAATCATTCAGACCACCAAAATAAGGAAAATGGTAAAAAAAAAAAAACGCGTTAGATACTTAAATGAAAAAAAAATCTGCTACGATACACTGCGCGCTTGTTTGTTTACAACTTACTGCAAAAGCTTTGATATCAGTTCAGCACGCAATTAGACAGTCCAAAGCCTTGTATAGTGTGATAGGAAATTAGAATCATTTCTTTTCATAAGTACATAGACGGTTAACAATCATGTGTGTTCGAGGAAAGTTTATTCACCCCCAATCGTAGCCTATTCTCGAGTTGCGCGTAATTACCTACTATCTATCTTCTACTTTTCCTAACAACACTATCCTAAAAAGGTGATGTGTATGAAGGGAAGAGAAGTTCAAATTAATAGGTATCTACAGCACGCCGGAGACCAGTCTACCGCCTACGTCGACGACCCATCTTTAATAATGATGCTAACAGAAATGACTGGGTAGTGGGCTTTAGCGCGACTTGCGAACGCGCGCGCGGCGCCGCGGCGGCGGGGCGCAAGTACAAGTACCTACCTACCCATAATGGATGTGTTTATTCTAGTGTGCTGGCAATTTATTATTTAAGGTCAAAATAAAACAAACTTTAATCAGTGTTTCTTTTTGCTTGGATATCTTTGGTTAGACATACTGAACGCTGTGTTAAAATTTGTCCACCTATTTTAATGGGACCTTATATATACAATGTTTAAATAAATCTTATCTTATCCCGCGGTTCCGCCTGCGTGGTAGTCGGATATTACCCCATGAGAACAAGCTACCGGTACAAAAAGTAGCCCAGCGGGGCGAGAAGGGTACTGTGACATGGCTTGAGTCACAATGTGGGCGATAAAATCGTCTGTCCAATAACCGTATGTCTTATCACAGTTATCACAAACGTCTTGGGTACGCACATGTCCACCCCGCAGGATGCCATCTATCGAGTCGAGCTGCACGATTACTGACAAATGCGTGCACTGACTGGACAGGTCCACTCAATCTGTGTGGTTCTTTCCTCAAAAGACCATTTCAGATACCAATCTGCATGGTCTTCGCATGACCTGACCAAGATTATGTCTGGACTTTAAAAGAGACTGTGGCCTCTTAGTTTGTTTCGGCCTTTCTTCTCAGATTAGTCAGATAGGAAACGCCGACCTCATCTAGTTTTAAAAATATGATTGACGTGTAAAAGTGTTTGTACAAACCTACTTACAGAAATAAAATCATTTATCATTTATCTCCTTGCCAATTTTTATCCAAATCTGTTATGTGGTTTAGGCGTGAAAAGTTAACATAGAGTTACTTTCGAATGTATAATATGAGTATGGATGCTTTAAATGTAGAACCTACATACAAACCGCAACCGGCGTGCGTGTATGACCAGATGTATGAACGTAAACGAGGCGAAAGGAGTATGTAAGGATCGTAGCAGGTGGCGTTCTGTAGTTTCTGCCTACCCCCATGGGAGAAGGCGTGAGTGTGTGTGTGTACCTAAATACTTATAATGACCAAATAATATTATATGCATTACATCCCTCAATCTGCCGTAAGCAAATCAATTCAGTACTTTTCGAAAATGATCGCGAATCATTGCTTCTGTTTTTAAGGGTTCCGTACCTAAAGGGACCCTATTACTAGAACGGGATTCCGCTGCCGTCCGTCTGTTTGTCCGTCTGTCACCAGGCTGTATCTCATGAACCGTGATAGTTAGATACTTGAAATTATCACAAATGATGTATTTCTGTTGCCGCTATAACGATAAATACAAAAAAAAACAGAATAAAATAAATATTTAAGGGGGCTCACATACCATTGACATAATTTTTTTTTCGATTTTATAGATAATGGAACGGAACGGTTTGTGTGCGAGTCCGACTCGCACTTGGCCGGTTTTTGTTTTTATTTTGATTGATTCGTTATTTTACTCAATTATAACACGAAAAGTACACAAACGACGCAGCTATTTTGAATTATATATTTTTTAAACGTATGTTGTCTTTGAAAAGACTGAAGTTTTGTTTGCCAACACCATAGGTACCTACATGAAAGAAGTCTAAACGAATCGAACAAAAAAAATAGTATGACAATGGAGATGGGGCTGGTGTGATATGTGAGCACCATGTATCTATCACATAATTAATTTACCTGCCTTTGCATTATATTTAATTCTTTTTACCTATTGTGGTATAGTAATTTTATTCTAGGTGCATCGTCTTCACATATGATTACATAATTAATGTGAACTTACATAATATTGTAAAATATTTTAAAAGAGTAACGGTGGAGTTTCTTGCCCATTCTTCTCCATACGAAACTACCTTTTGGAAGGGGCAACTAGAACCAATTCTATTTTTTTGTAAATTTTGACGTTCAAAAGTGCCTTTTATGTACCTATTTGAAATAAATGATTTGACTTTGACTTTGTTGGTGATCTTGAGGACGCATTCTTACCATGTTGGTGTTCAGCGGCTAACTTAGCGAGTTTGTCAGCGACCCAGCCGCGCGCTTCTGCTGCGTCGCGCGCGAACTGTGCGCGCGCGCGCGAGCGGGCCAGCGCGGCGCGACGGGCGCCCGCTTCCGTGTATAGCTGTGGGGAGAGAACGGAATATAGTTAATATTGAGGTGTGAAAGAGAGAGAATATAGAGCAAGTTAGGGGCAAGATTTACATCACATAAATTAGGCCACGCCCCCGGTCTGAAGCTTCGCATATAAAATGGCGGAAGACTGTTTATTCCAAAAATATGAAACTAAAGCCGAAATATTGTTTTCTAGAGCTACCTACATTTCCTAAAAATTTAAATCATTTAAGGGGGATGCGCCAAGGAAGCCAGTGAAATTCAATTTTCTTTACGTTTTTTGCAATTTTCAGGTCAGTATCAGGTTGTATGTTAATCTAAATATGATTCGCGGCCGTAACAAATATTTATTTATAGAATTATAATCACAAAAATCATCTCTATAAGTTCATATTATCCTATTAAATGACTATTTCATAAAATCATGACATTTGAGGCCAATTCTAACTTAAGGAGTTGTATAGCTGATTCTAATGATTATAATTCTGTAAAGCCATATTTGTTACGGCCGCGAATCATATTTGAAACAACATACAACCTGACAGTGACCTGCAAATTGCGAAAAACGTAAGTAAATTTGAATTTCGCGGGCTACCTGAGCGCATCCCCCTTAAATAATATTTTAGTCCAATTCAATATCAGATTTATTCCAATATAAGAATTTCTTACCTTCTTCCGTCTCTCGTTGATGTGCTGCAACTCATCGGCGATGCGTTGGCTCTCGACGTGGTTCTGCTGTAACAGCTTGTCGCCGTGACTGTTCAGGGTCGCTAGCTTCTCATCCTGGTGGCGAAATAAGAGGATATTAATTAAAAATACCACACGAATTTCGTAAAAGTGACAAGAAAAACAAACAAAAAGAAACAATCGATCCTTAAATAGAAATATTGAAAGAAGAGGAGAGAAAGGTAGAAAGAGATAGAGATATATTACACAAATATAGTTGAAGGTCGTGACAAATAAAAGGTCTTGTTCGATGAGGCCCCAGCCCGCGTCGTACCTGAGCCTGTAGCCTTAAATTCCCCTATTAATAATCATATTATAAACCTTTCGATCCAGCCTGTCCCCACTTGCTGCCCTCTCTCAGTGACGCCCTAAGCCGAGGCCCGTACCCCACAGGGGGTGCCCTTAGCGTGCGGTCATTTAAATATAAGTTTTAGTATTAAATCTCGCTCCTGGCTGGAGGCTTTTTGAGTAAAATCTTAAGGCACCCACAGGATAGTTCGGTTAAGTCGCCAAGACCTCAGTGGTCAAAACTACGAGTTGCGATTTCCAAAAAAAAAAAAATATATATATATATAAGGTCAAAAAACTGAGAGGGCTGGATGGTGCTGTTTTGACAACAGCATAGCTTTAAGTTTAAGAAGAAATCTTGTTTCAGTAGAAAACGCGTGAAAGAGCTGCACCGATATCGATAAAAAAACATAAACTAAGTTAAATAAGTTTAAGTTATCGATAAAAGATCTGCGCATCACTACGTCCAACCAGAAACTATCTTAGTCGAACAGAGCGCACAATATACTCTGTCTCTCTCCCGTATTTTATAACATACTTTTTGAACATGCTATATTAACTACATATATAGCTCAAGTAAATTATAATAATAATAGCTCTTGCCCGCGGCTTCGCCCGCGTTGATGTCGGAAATTACCCCACGGGAACGTACTACCGGGATAAAAAGTATCCTACATGATAATCCAGGTTATAAACTATCTGTATTGTGATGTGCCACCATTGACTTCATGTAAACCTCTTTTTATAGATTTAAAAATATTAACTGTTCTCGGTATGTAAGAAATGCATACCTAAGCAATTTGAAAACAAAATCCCGTGCACACGACCCTTTTTTTCGTAGGTAAGTGTTATTCTATCGGCCGAGCTGTGCAAGCAGAAATAGTCCTTACGGTGTATAGTTATGCGTTTCTGCGATGGTACATATTTGAATGCTGTAATTTTTTTTTAAATGCACTCTGACTTATTTCAACGTTTTGGAGACACCGTTACGTTTAAGAGAAGATATCCTGATAGATGAATTATTCCTCCAATGAAAAGCCATTTATATCACAGAAGTTGTTTTCCAATGGTTATAAGAATATTTAATAAACTACCAAAGTCGTGTAGGGAACTACCAATCAATCGATTTAAAGTGGCGTTATTCAAATGGCTTATAGAAAAATCATTCTATTCTGTCAGTGAGTATTTCGACTTCAAAGATTTACACTGAAATTGACATCATACTGACATAATTTGACAAATACTTGACATTTTAAATTGAATAACTATGATTTATGTACCAATTTTATTAGCTTCATTTATTTAATTAATGTAACAATAATTTTGTATGCTAATTCTAGCGAATTGTTGTAGAAACTGTTTAAGAAAACCCGACCATCTGTATGTACTACAATTCTTGCAAATAAATTTCATTTCATTTCCAAATTCTATCCATATCCGTTCAGCAGTTTTTGCGTGAAAGAGTAACAAACATCCATCCATCCTCACAAACTTTCACATTTATAATATTTGTAGGATTAAAGTAAAAAATAGATATTTACCTGAGTAGCGAGCAGTTTCTCAAAGGCCTCGTGTTTCTTGAGCGCGTTCTCCACCTCCTCGACGCTGCTCGTCTGAGATATTTCAGTACCTGCACAACAAAATCACTTTTTAGTTGAGAAAAACAATACAGTGGTGCCGATTCTCTTGTACATCGAACTAAACTAACTAAACTATCACTAAAATTCCTTACTTTTGGCTATGGGAATCTTAAAGCTATTCTGCAACAAAATATCTCTAAATTTAAAAATAATTTTGACAGAACTAAAATTTAATTTGACAATCGCGACTTCACGTGGTACTTGATTGCCCTAACCTGTGAATTTTTTTTAGAGCCGGAGTCTCGTATGGGGCAGCCTCGACGTGTTTTATATGGAATTTTTCACTTTTTGTATGGAAAATACAAAAAAATATTATCTACATGTGTAGAGTTTTATGGGTTTATGAGTTTAATAATGGGGTCGAAATTTTCATTATTTTTGCGATAGGATACACCGTTTTCGAGATATAAGCAAGATAAAATAAAAAAAGATACAGTACTATTTTTGCACCTGAAGTCGAGAAGAACTACTTTAAACTAGATTAGGTCAGTATATCTTAATTTTGATCAGGTTAGACTGGAAGCCGACCCCAACATAGATGGTGTAGCGGCATCTACAAACGCCACATACGCGCTACGCGTCACACTGACGTCACGCAAAATCCTGCATCGCGCAAGCAGAGTTTACCGCGCAACTAGCATATATACAACATCCCGACATCAATCGTCGGGCAGTTGCCCACCAGACACAACACCCGTCTGGTCGGAGGATCCTCCCTTTTCTATGGAGGTTTGAGTGAACTTTACACCCTGTTCCTCATACCTCTATAATAGGAAAAATTACTATTTAGAGATACTTACTTAGGGCAGCCTCCTGTGCTGCACACAGATCGTGCAACAGTTTAGCGTCTCTTAAGAAACAATGCAGGTCTATCAGTTGGTCCAGCGCCACCTGTCGCGCTGCCCACGCGCCGTGGAGGCGGTTGCGTTCTTCCAATAGGGCTTCGCATTTTTCTTCTACTTCCTGTGACATGAGATAAGGTTTTCGTTAGTACAATCACGAGTAGGGCTTCCAAAATTACGGAAATGTCAGTTACGTAACTAATTACGCAATTTCTTTCTCCAATTCCGTAATCCGGTAATTACGTAATTTATTCCTTATTTTTTTAAATCGATTATATTTTTTTGTTAAAATTAATAATAATAATTAATAATAATACTCTAAGCAATTATCAAAATAAAGACAATATTTCAACTGTAGCGGCATCTCATCATCATAAAAAAAAAATATTGAAGAACTTATGCATAATTAAGTCAAACCATTTCTTTTCGTCCCGACAGCAAGATATATCTTGTAAAACTGTACAAAAGGGTATTCGCCACGATTTATTTTATCCTTTGATATTTCAAAGGATAATGATGTAGTTATATTGTATAGTATTGCCACATTATAAAACGTGTAAAATACATTATTATTGGTTGACTATTTTGATTGTTTGATGATGACAATAATTACGTATGTACGGAATTGACAAATTTCAGTTACGGATTTGAGAATACTTTAAAATTAGTCCATAATTACGTAATTGCGTAATTACGTAATTACGTAATGGAAGCCCTAATCACGAGCACTCACATGTCAACACTAGGCAACTTTCATTAGCGAGTTTTTCGTGAAATAACGAATGCAACGTTGAAATGCGACATTTTACATAAACCTATGGGTTCGAAAATACTATGTTCGTAACAACATAAAATTTAATTAAAAAAATAAGGAGAAAATCGCTTTTGAATTCGGCCAAGTGTATACATATTTTTGCTCGTGACTGTACATAGGTACATATATTTTTAATTAATAAGCTGGTTGATCTTTATTATAATGTCCGGAAAGCGGTACTCCGATCTTATTGGTAATGTTCAAAAAGGTCAATTGCGTGGTACTTGCAGTTGAAAATGTAAGTAGGTACCTGAGAGAGTTTAATCATACTTTTAGATCTCGATATAATATGAAAAAATATTTAAATTGATAGAAAAAGAATGAGCGACACGCTTGCAACGTTTTCGGATCAGTCAACTGATTCAATAAACGTCTACAGCACTTGTGAGTGCCTCGCTGCAAGCGAATCGATGGCTTATTCCAAGTGCGTAAGGTTTCTTTTGTATTCTTCGAGCACTAAGTCTGATGTGTTTCGAGTACACACAGAACACTTAGAGAAAAATACATAAAGATAGAAGAGCACAAAGATACTGTTGTAAAAATGTATATAATTAATAAATGTTAATAAATAGTGTAATATTAATATGACGGCGTCACCATTGTAAACAGCACGTGCAGCGGGCCGAGTTACGCAGTGCTATGCGTCACTTACGCCTCCCCACTCTCCCCACTACTCGAGCCGCTCTACATAAGCGAGCGCGCAGCGAGGAGGGGATCGCCGCCAGTTATGTCCCCTCCCGAATCAGTCGTACCCGCCGTCCCCGGCATGTCCTAGTCGACCCCGATGACCCCATAACCCTCCTCCAGGAGAGCAGTAGGGCCACCAGTACAGTGCACAAACACAGACCGCCATCGTTCCGACCTCGCCGACGAGGTCCCACGCGACGACCGCCCCGCATCCGTTCCCCCCGTCCCCAGTCCGATGAGGCCTCAGCCCGCGCCGTAGCTGAGCCTGTAGCTTTAAATTCCCCGATTAATAATCATGATATTATAAACCCTTCGATCCAGCCCGTCCCCAATATCGCGCTGCCCTCTCTCAATGACGCCCTAAGCCGAGGTCCGTAGCCCACAGGGGGTGCCCTTAGCGTGCGGTCATCTAACTTGTAAGTTTAGTTTAAATTTTTCCGCTCCTGGCTGGAGGCCCTTTCGAGTAAAATCAAAAAGGCAACCACAGGACAGTCCGGTTAAGCAGCCACGACCCCCAGTGGTCAAAACTGCGAGTTGCCATTCAAAAAAAAAAAAAAAAAGAGGAGGGGATCATTCTTGTCGCAGGCTCGGCCCGGGGCATATGTTGTAGCGCTTAGATACTGAATTGTAGTCTGAGTTAAAATAAAATCGTTTGGAATCTAATCTGAATTATTATTATAGTGAATTAATAATTATTAAGCTGTGGTAATAAAAGTTGATTTCTGCTATATTATTACTTTTATTTAAGATGTCGGATCCTCTGCCGTCAAATATTTGTTATAGGGTAATGTTTGTTGTTGTTGTTATGGATTAATGTAGTAAATATTTTTCATAACCGGCGTGCGTGTACGTCCCTGATGTATGAGCGTAAACAGGGCAAAGGTAGTATCCAAGGATCGGAGCAAGTGGCGTTCTGTAGTTTTTGCCTACCCCCATGGGAGGTAGGCGTGAGTTTATGTATGTGTATATTTTTATTAGGTACAATAGATATTTGCACACCTATTACGGTAGGATATGGTTAAAAGGACTTTTGTTAATTTATGTATTACCTCATGTACAATCATACATACATACATATTCAAGCAAATAAATGGTTTTATTTGAAAAATGGATATTAAATTGAACATTTTATTGTACACAAATGTTGACGTTAGTTGTAAGTAGTCTCTCTGGACAATCATTTTAATAAGGCGATTTTATTCAGAAATTGAAATAATATTTTCACTCCTCTTGCTCAAAATTTCCGTCAATGTAGCGTACCAGAGCGGGAATAAAATAGCATATTTTCGTCCAAGGGAAGAAGTATTTTTTATTTTTGTCTGTTACAGTCCGCGAGGTCTAAGCTGAGCTTTTCATTTGTGTGAGGTGCGCGGCGGAGTTGAGTCGCGCGCGGGACGCACCGCGCCTCAGGCCGGTTGCCAAAAAGCAGTATAAACCGGTTTAAACCAAGCAAAGCACGCGTCGCGCTCTAGGCCGACGTCACGCCTACACTATCTCTATGTGCACTCACACAAATGCAAAGCTCAGCTTAGACCTCGCGGTCTGTACCAACAAGTCTACAAAATCGAACATGTATTTATTCATAAGTACATACAATAATCATGAATAAAGACTCGATTAATTACTGTTTCATAAAAAAGAACCTATTATTTTCGAAAATGTACTATTATGCTGTAAAAATTGTTAGTGTTTACCCATTTATGTAGTTTATTTTTTAAACTAAATTAGAAATTAAAGTTCTCTTTGAAGAGGGTAAAAATATTCGTGTTTTGTAGCAAAGGTCATATGCCATGCAATATATAAATATATACTCACAGCAGCATTAGGATGCTGCGTGGCCAGCTCCCTGCCCATCTGCAGCGCGTCTCTGAACGAGGAGTCGCGCGCGTCCAGCTCGGCGCGCACCGCGTCGTGCTCTGCGCGCGCAGACTGCGCGCTCACGGCGTCGCGCACGCGGACTGCACGCGACATGGATGTCCGCAGGGCGACGGACCAGGAGGTCAGGTCGCGGACCTGTGGGGAAAGAAAAAAAAATGGAAACTATAAATTTGACTGTAAAAAAATACAAAATAACTAAACCAGGGTCTGCTGCTGCAACTATTACTTAGTTTTACTGGCAATGTACCGTTACTGGTATATAAATAATTATGTAAAGTCGTTCCACGTCAGTGGAACTGGTTACAAAACTACACTAAGCTAGTATCTCATTTTTTCTATTGAAACTCCGTTCTTAGGGTAGTTCAAGGTCTGCCGGGGTCGCGAATTGTTCGAAAACGTTACCGTGGCCCTAGCGCACAGGCAACTGAAGGAACACGGGTGGGTTTTAGTCAGTAAGAGTATGACACGCCCTTCCGCTCCGCCCAGAGCGGGAGAGGTCATTTGATGATTACCCAACAAAAAAAAAAAAAACTAAAAAAATTGTTCAAGGTCAAAGTGTTACCAGTGACTTGAGGCTTACTGCACACGTATATTTCGTTATTTATTTTCATACTGATTTTTATTTTTTTTATACTTTTTAAAATACATAAAAAATTTGGTCCGTCGTTATCGGGAGCAGGGTCCAAGCTACCGGTTGTTAGTGCTCCAGAGACAAGACAAGTATATTTATTTTCATAGCGGCCTGTTTTATCACTTCCCAATTAGATCTGGACAACATATTTTAAGATAATTTCATAAAAAATTTGTTCCCCTTTATCGAGTCAGCCCGTAGTTCGAATTTATGCTCAGTTAGTGTCCATGGGAGGTACATCTTTATCTTTATATATAAAAATTACGTGTCACGTTGTTTGTCCGCGATGGAGTCCTAAACTACTGAACCGATTTTAAATTTGATTTGCACACCGTGTGAAATTTGATCCAACTTGAAATATAGGATAGCTTACATCGCAATTTATAGTCGCAATATTATTTTATTGCAAATTATTTGTCTATTATTTTTGACAGTCACAATTATCTGTTAGTATCAAACGATTCTAACAGATGGCGATATCTGATGACTGGATTGAGTAAGTATTCAATAGATGGCGCTATGTTAAAAATACAAACGTTTCATATAAGCTACAATTTAATAGCATAACCACCACGTGTTGCTGAGGCTAAGGTATAACCTAAATTTATTTTGTAATAAACGAAATACAGTGAAATTCAATTGTTCTTATTTTTAAATTTTTGTTTTCAAAAATTCTTTCACTGTTGGGAAGCTACACTATCTCCAGGTGACATAGGCTATACTATATTATGCTTTGCTACCCGAGCGAAGCCGGGGCGTGTCGCTAGTTAACTATAAATAAATAAATCTCTGAGCTAGACTAGAGTCAAGAGAAAACACACAAAAAAAAAGTTCCCCTTCCCATAGTTTGAATTTATGCTCAGTTAGTGTCCATGGGTGGTATATAGGACATAAATTTAACATCGGGGAAAATAAGCGTGTTGCTATTTCAAACTAACCTGTGTCAAAAATTGGTGTAGCTGTAAATACTGCTGCAGTGTATGCCTCCTTTCATCCGAGGCCTGTTTCAGCATAGCCCACGCTTCTTCTAGAGCCTTCTGCTGCAGTTCTATCTGCTGCACGTTGCCGCCAGGGTAGAGCTTCTGGAGACGGTTGCCTTCTTCTTGGAGGACCTGGGGGAAGAAATGGGTGTTGATAAAAAAACAATATAATAGATTTTGAGGGCTTCCGTGCTTTGCATAAATAAGTAAGTGATAGGGGGATGTTAGTGGTAGTGATTTTTTACAAACGTCGTGTTTTGATAAAGTAATAAAGGGGATTTTTTATTATTTTTTATTTATATGTTTGGCAGGGAGTTTTCAAAGTTAGAATGGGGCTACAAAATTGAGTCCTTTGTTTCGTATTGTTCTTTGAAATATGAAGATTTTGTCTACGGATAATTATTATTTGGTAAGACATGAGCATGTAATTAGCAGATTCGTGTGTTTCAAATAGTTTGTAGATATTTAATCTGTCCAGTCAGTTCTTGAAGCAGTTCAGTATGGATGTTAAGACTTATTTTTACCCTTATCATATTTTTATTGTGGCCACGTTTGAACGTGTCTCTTGTTTGTTTGGACAGCGTCATTAGCATATCGTTAATTTGGAGAAACAATGACGTAAATGTAATTTTTCCCAAATTGATTTGTCGATATATATTGTGCTCGAAAAAAAATTCAGCGGAGCAGAGAGTCTAGACAAAGTAACATTTAATTAGCGATGACGCTAGTGGAAAAGCCAAAAAATGTATGGGATTGAGCTATGGAAATGTTACGTGATCATAGGTCAATGAATAGAAATTAGCTAGACACTGTTAACATCATTCGATTCTATGAAACGAATCGACAGTGTCGAACGATTATTTCCATAGAGATGTGTAGTCAAGTGGCACTTTTTGACAAGCGTTATCGCTAGTTTTCGATTCGTATGATGGAAACACTAGCGAAAGCGATAGCGATTGTAGAAATAGAATCGCTCCGAAGCGAATGTGGTTTGTCTAAGCCCTCAGAGCCGTGAAATATTTAATATGGTTTTGAGATTTATCAACATTTCAGAACGAGATGGTGACAGATTACAAAAAAAAAAAACGTCTTCAAATCCTGTAAAATTTTAAACGCAGTAGTTACGTCGATGTTTCTCCAAATAAGCGATATGTATTTTGATTTCGGGTTTTACTAAGCATTAAAGTTCTATACAGGGTGGCCGGAACATTGACGTCCAAAAATAAAATTTAGGTCCCTCGTATCGTGGGGTATCCGAATCACCCCCATGTATGTTCCGCGACTTTTCATAGTTTTTGAGTTACGAATTTTTTTCTGATTTTTTAAGAATGATCGACCTGACCAATTTAAAAAAAAATTAAAATAAAAGTACATGGCTTTGCCGAGATTTTTTTTTTTGCAATTGAATCTTCGTGAGTAGTTCTTTTATGCATAAAATAATCAGCTTCGTAACTGTGATGAAAGTTATGAAAAAGTTGGTCTAAAGTGAAAAAATTACGTTCGGTAAATTCGTAAAAAAAAATTCGTAACTCGAAAACTATGAAAAGTTGCGGAACATACATGGGGGTGATTCGGATACCCCACGATACGAGGGACCTAAATTTAATTTTTGGACGTCAATGTTCCGGCCACCCAATTTTGGCGAGTTTCGATCGCCGGACTGCAAGCCCACCTGCATCTGCGCGTCGATGGCCAGCAGGTCGTTCTGCATGGCGGCGTGCGCGCGCAGCGCGGCGGCGGCGGCGCGCAGGTCGCGCGGCGGCGGCGGCGCGTGCAGCGCGGCGCGCGCGTCGTGCGCGCGGCCCGCCAGCTCGCCCACGTCGCGGTGGAAGCGGTGGATCTCGCCCGCCGCGTGCAGGCGCGACGCGCGGGACTCCATCTGCTCCACGAGCCGCTGCCACCATTCGCTGTACGTAACAAACGAACTTCAACTCTACAAAGTCTCGAGTCAAAGTCGACAGTTTGGCGGCACGGTTAGCGCAGTGGTTTAACAATTGATTGCTATTGAATATTTGTATGACCTACAAGTAGTTGTTCCGGGTCTGGCTGTTTGTGTATGTGAGTTTGAATGTTTGTAAACGCACCCACAATACAGGAGAAATTCCTAGTTTGGAGCAAAGATTTTTCCAAAAAAAAACACCCTACACTGGACTAAAAACTAGTACACACGTCCTTGTTGGTGATATCAACATCGACATCTGTAGCATGAATAAAGACCCTATTTCAGAGGAATACGTTACCTTTAATACATGCTATGGCTTTTTCCCTACGCACACACTTCCCACTTAAGTTAATTTTGTCTTCACAAATGATTACATAATTAATGTGAACTTACATAATATTGTAAAACATTTTAAAAGAGTAACGGTGTACTTTCTTGCCCATTCTTCTCCATACGAAACTACCTTTTGGAAAGGACAACTAGAATCAATTCTATTTTTCTGGAAATTTTGACGTTCTAAAGTGCCTTTTATGTGCCTATTTGAAATAAATGATTTGACTTTGACACTAGAATCAAAACATGTCTGGACCAAATTCTACAAAAATCTACAACCACTGTTGTAGATTTTAGTAAGTCCTTTTCCAGCCCTTTTCCTTAAGTTAGAATTGGTATCAAATGTCATGATTTCATGAAATAGTCATTCAATACAGCAATATGAACTTAGAGAGATGTATTGTTGATTCTAATGATTATAATTCTGTAAAACCATATTTGTTACGGCCGCGAATCATATTTTAATCAAAATACAACCTGACATTGACCTTCAAATTGCAAAAAACGTAAGAAAATTTGAATTTCGCGGGCTACCCTTGCGCTTCCCCCTTAAAGACTATCTTTCCCGACGTCAACAATATATCAAAATAGACGATTGTCTTACATTACCAATCTTTGTAAACATATACATACATAAAATCACGCCTTCTTTCCAAGGAGGTAGGCAGAAACTATAGAACGCCACCTGCTACGATCCTTACATACTCCTTTCGCCTCGTTTACGTTCATACATCTGGTCATACACGCACGCCGGTTGCGAGTACTACGCACCTGACCTTTCTGAAGAACATCACCAATAAGGTCACTGTATGTGCTCCTAGGGCATCCCCTCCCGGCGTTTCCACTCACATCTGCCTTGTAAATACCTTTTGTTAGTCGCCCTTCATTCATCCTCTCAACATGACCAAACCATCTAAGCATTCTCATTTAAATTTTTGTCAAATCTTCTTTTAAACCGCACCGTTGCCTTAACACATCAAATTGCCTTGCCAAATACCTTTTGTTAGTCCCCATACATCCTCGTCAAACATATATTTATGATATTGTGTACTCACCCAAGTGCCTCCTGTCTCTTCTCGATATCTCCGATGTACGGGCTCTCAGTGGCAAGCAGCTTTTTAGCTAACTCTTCACATTGGTTGAATCGCTCGGCACCACTTTCCACGCGGTGACGGAGTTCATCGAATTTAGAGCGAAGGATCTACGGAAAAGAAAGATAGCTTAAAAAAAATCTTTTTTACAAAAAAAAAACAACCGTCTTTCAAAAAAAAAAAAAACACTAAAAAACGTGAAAAATAACTTTAATTTTGGATGTCGGTTGTTTATGTTTTGTAAAAAGTTTTTATATTTCACTTTTTAGTTGTGGTACCTACCCCACACACATTCGTATACCACTACTTGATATGTAAATAACAGTGACAGGAAATTATTAAAACATCATCAATATAAACTAAGTGGGAAAAATACGCATTATTAAGGATAACTCAAAAAGTACCGGTCAGTACTTGGTCAAATTTAAATGGGACCACATGTGAAGCACCAGCTTTCAAATAAAAAAAGAATCATCCAAATCGATTCACCCAGAAAAAAGTTCTGAGCAAACAAACACAAAAAATATAATTACAGTCGAATTGAGAACCTCCTCCTTTTTTTGAAGTTGGTTAATAAACAATGATTTTATTAATATTCGTCAATGGAGAATTTTTTAAATAAATTGAGAGTCTTAATGCGCGATTTCCAAATTACCCGCGACGCCGCGTATAATAAATCCCGCGGCATGGCAGTGGCAACACTGGTAGGCGTAACCGAACTAAATTATTGCCAGCTCGACTCAAAGAGTGATTATATTCTAAATATTATAATTTATGTAATCCTGTTCCATGTCCTTGGTGTTTATGAACTTGCCTGCTAAACTGTGGAAATCTGTGTACAAGTCGCTCATTTGGAGAAAGAAACATTGACGTAAATGTAATTTTTCCCAAAAATGAGTTGTCGATACATATTGTGCTCGAAAAAAAATTCAGAGGAGCAGAGGCGTGAAATATTTAAAATGGTTTTGGGATTTATCAACATTTCAGAATGAGACGGGAACAAATAACAAAAAAAAACGACTTTAAATCACTCTCCTGTAAAATTTTAAAAGCAGCAGTTACGTCGATGTTTCTCCAAATGAGCGAAGTGTTCTTTGCCTATTCAAATATTTTATTTTACTGTTTGTGGTAAACTTTTGAGGACATAACGGGTGTAAAAAGACACTTTACGAAGCCGAGAGTCACTTGTACTCCCCGTCATTGTAATATTTTTTTGTACTGGACCATACCTGGGAACCTTCTGGTTACGGAGATATGGAAGGTCAAAATTCCAACTTTGACTGACGTTTTTTTATCAAAACAAGGAGTTTATGTTATATAGAACACAACTTTAAATACCCCCACGACCCCTGTACCGTTGCATGCACCCAAAAGCACAATGTTCTGCGTGCGTTACGTTGCGCACTACCGCAAACAGCAAATTTTTAACAAAAGTCGTTTCGCAGCAATTATTTTTATGCAATGTTACTTAGTTTGATGTACAGAATGCGTAGTTGACGGCTATGTGATGGGTCATTTTACATTCTGTATCATAAAATAGCTTAAACCTAGATTTTTATTGTTTAACTTACCAAAAGATGTTCATAATCCTGTCCGTAGTCTTCGCTGGAGGCGGCAGCATACTGCTCTTGGATCCAGCTCTCTAGCTCCGCACTCTCGGCTAGGTACTCGTGTCTGTGGAGATATATTGTGTTAATTTTTAAGCTATTGCATAGCTTTTATCGGGGGTTTGAGCGCGGCGACCGAATCAAGAAATTCCGTAACGAAAATAAAACCTAACACCCCCCACTCCGCCTACCATGTAGCTCGGCCGAGCGTTCGCTTAACGTGTATGTATATGGTACGACTGTACGAAGCTCGCACGGATCGAGACGAGCTGCTCCGATATTGGACGAATACGTAAGCAGATTGCATAAGTTGATAAAAAATGCTATGCAATAGCTTTACCGCGGCAGTCCCCGAGTGCCACACGTGTTTTTTTATGTGCTGTAATTAGAGATCGGATATTCGGATGCATATTCACCTAAAGTTGAGATGTTGCCTAATATGGAATGCGCTTTTGTATCGAAAAAATGTTAACTTTGACTAACACACACCACCCCTACTCTTACACCCTACATACACATATTGGCTTCGGAAGTTAACGTTAAAAAAAATACAAACAGAAGTAAATAACTATATAGTTATGAGGAACAGGGTGTAAAGTTCGCTCATACCTCCATAGAAAAGGGAGGATCCTCCGACCAGACGGGTGTCGTGTCTGGTGGGCAACTGCCCGACGTTTGATGTCAGGACGTTGTATATATGCTAGTTGCGCGGTAAACTCTGCTTGCGCGATGCAGGACTTTGTGTGACGTTAGTGTGACGCGTAGCTCGCATGTGGCGTTGCAGATGCTACGGTAGCTTGTTTTATAGTGCTTGTTCAAAAAGAATGTTATAAAATGCGGGAGAGAGACAGAGTATATCTTGCGCTCTGTTCGACTAAGGTAGGACATAGTGATGCGCAGATCTTTTATCGATAACTTAACGTAGACCGCTACAAGTGTACATACCTGCAAACACTCTCAACCAGCGCCTTCTGCCTCTGCGCGGCGAGGCGCTGCAGCCTGGCGAGGCTGTCGGCCAGCAGCGCGTGGCGCGCCAGCAGGGCCTCGCCCTCCGGGTGGCCGCCGTTGGCCATGGACGTGGCCACGTGGCCCATCTCGGCTATTATGGCCGCGTACGTGTCGAGTTCTAGTTCTACGGCCTGTTAGAGAAAAAGGTGGTAGTGTATTTTAGTCATAGGTATAATACTATACATTTCTGATTATAATACTTAGCTAATTCATTTATTGGTGTTAAAACTAAAACTAGTGGCTCGGTAAGCTGTAGACCTCGCGAATTTGTATTTGCATAGCTTAAAACTGAATATATCGACAGTGGAAAGGTAAAATGGCTGAAGCGCCCAAACCTGAATTCTCAAGAATAAACTTTAAAGTAATTACTATAAAGTTAAAACAAAAAGCAAAATAAAAAACGCGCGCAAAGAGTGCGATATGGCTGAAATATGTTATTTTATTACGTTTTCAACCCCGTATATCCGCTATTTTGAATAACGGAATCGACAAAAAAAATCCATTTAATTATCGAACCTGCTCACAAAATTTCACGAGAATCGGTTGAGAAATGCGACCTGTAGAGGAGAACAGACATCATTGTTTTGTTTTGACGTAACAAACAATAAAGTACTTAGTTCTGAATTCAAATTATTATACATGATAAATCTAATAATTGATGGACATGGAAATTAGCATTCGTTTGTATTCGGAAATGCGAAGATTCCCGAGGGACATTAAGAAAATCGTTGTACTGTACTTATTGTAAAAGTTTATTTGTTCATTGTATGGGGGAAAAGTTCAAACTTAACAAAATAAGCTGGTTTAAAATTGGGTTTATTAATTTCCTCGTTAAGAAATGGTAAGAGAAAGCAAGAGAGCAACCGTCTGTTAATCAGATTTTTAGCCACTGCAATACCAAACATTACAGATACATTTTGTTTTTTTCGAAACTTTGTAGTTCTTCTCGAGATCGATTTGTAGATCTTTCCTATAAAATACATGTAATTTTCAAAAAAACAAATAACACGTTCGTCTGAAAAATACAATCATACACGTATAATACTTGTTAAATACTGTGTATTTTTCATATTTAAAAATCAAATGGACAAAATCTTGCGAAAAGTTTCTGTATTTTATTTCAAAATACAGGGGCATATAAACCTCTAAAAAAATACATATCCAAGTAAAAAAAAAGTGTTTAAAAAATGGCATCAAAACTTTTTAGAAATATTTTTTTATATTTCTTAGTATATAGTTGGCGCAAAACTTTATGAGCCCTCTGAACATAGGCCCGAGAACGAAGCTGCGCATGGTACAGTTGAGTGAGAGTGAGAGAGTTCCCTCGGACACCTATATTAAGCATACTGCGCAGCCACTCGCGTGCAACTTCCGAGAGCTCATGAAGTTTTGCACGAACTGTGATTAAATTAACTCCTTACCTTATGCCTAGTCAACAAATGCGTAGCCCGATGTCTATCCTTGGCCAGGTCAGCGTGCGCCAACGCAGCCGCTTTATCATTGAGCCACGCATCGACCTCCAGCGCGTCGTGCATGAACTGCTGCGCTTTAAGCGCTGCCTCTAGCCGCGCGCCGCGGCTTTCAGCGGCTTCCGAGACCGACGTGTAGCCTGCTTCTAGCTCTGCGCACAGGGCTTCGATCTGGGGAACAAAGAGAAATATTAATATTGTTTCTTTGGTATTTCATCCGTTTTTAACGTATTGCCACGAAGTAAATAAACCAGCGTGCATGAGCGCCGGGAGCGAGGTGCATGAGGGTGTAAAAATTAAAAACTAAAAAAAAACACGTGTGGCACTCGGGGACTGCCGCGGTATAGCTATTGCATAGCATTTTTTATCAACTTATGCAATTATAATTATTTATTTATGCAGTATTTTTTTTCTTTGATATTAATTCAAGTACAGTCGTACCATATACATACACGTTAAGCGAATGCTCGGCCGAGCTACATGGTAGGCGGAGTGGGGGGGTGTTAGGTTTTATTTTCGTTACGGAATTTCTTGATTCGGTCGCCGCGTTCAAAGCCCGCGATAAAAGCTATGCAATAGCTTAAAAAACGAAAACGCCTAATACAATAATAGAGAACTTAATCTATTCGAGGCAAGATCCTAAAGTTTTCGAGATCGCTCCGCTTGCTCTTGCATTCTGCAATCTCTCAATTTTAAAGCTTTTGTGCATTAGTCAACAAACTACCGAAAATCTAATCGACCCTAGGCGAGGTGCTAACATTATCGAGCTCGCTTCGCTCGCTCTTGCATCCTACTCTATCTTAATTCTTAAGCTTCTTTATTTATATCGACACAGTTAGACCTCTTTCTGTATGCATGAACAAAATAGTACCTATTCCATTCGAGGCGAGACGCAAAAATGATCGAGCTCGCTTTGCTCGCTCTTGCATCCTAAATTCTCTTAATTGTTAAGCTTTTTTGCATGAGTCGATAAAGTTACTCCTTTATGAATGGACAAACGATAACCTAACATATACGAGGTGAAGTGATAAAATTATCGAGCTCGATTCGTGGAGCTGAAATTGCAACCCCCCTTAAAATAACCTTGCTGGCGCCGGCGCCTATGCCAGTGTGTAACAGAATAAACGAAAATCATGAATGTGTTTTTTCCAGTATCCTACTAATATTATAAATATGAAAGTTTGTGAGGATGGATGGATGGATAGATGGATGTTAACCTTTCACGCAAAAACTATTGAACGGATTTGGATGGAATTTGGAACACAGATAGTTAATAACCTGGATTAACATGTAGGATTACTTTTTACATGTAGGATCGTATTTAAGGGCGGTGCGCAAAGGTAGCCCACGAAATTCAAATTCACTTACGTTTTTTGCAATTTACAAGTCAGTGTCAAGTTCTATGTTGATTTAAATATGATTCGCGGTCGTAACAAATATGGTTTTACAGAATAATAATCATTAGAATCGGCAATACAACTCCTTAAGTTAGAATTGGCCTCAAATGTCATGATTTCATGAAATAGTCATTCAATAGGGTAATATGAACTTAGAGAGATGTATTGATGATTTTTATGATTGTTATTCTATAAATAAATATTTGTTATGGCCGCGAATCATATTTAGATCAACATACAACCTGATACTGACCTGCAAATTGCAAAAAAACATAAGAAATTTTGAATTTCGCGGGATACGCTTTCGCCTTAACCACGAAATAAATATACCAGAGTTTAAATATGTTTATCTCGCTCTATTTCTTACCTTCTCCCTCTGCGGATGTCCATCTTCAACCAGCGAGTTGCCATGCGTGATCACTCTCTCTATGAGCGGTCTCCTGCCCACTAATTCTGCCCTAAGCTTGCCATGTTTCTTCTGTGCTGACTGGGCTGCATGGAGGTCAGTCGGCATGACCTCGGATGCTGCGGCTGCAGAACGTTCGGAGAGCCAGTCGAGCTCGCCAACTACTTCTGCTGCGAATTTGTGGAGTCTGTAAGGCAAGAGGAAGTTAGATTTTGTGTGGTTTGATTTTGTATCACTGAAACTCAACTAACTGAACTCTATTGGGTGGGAACGAGACAAAATGCAAAACACATTCTTGTGTGGGTGGGTACACTGTCTATGAACGCACGGCAATGCCTATAAATTAACCCTTTAAGAGGGCCCTTCCCGGTCCGTATATCGTCAACGCGAGCATGTTTTTAAAGCTTGTTGTTTCATCCAACGCAAAGTTTGAAAAAGAAACAAGAGTGAGAACGCGATAACATCGAACGAAAATTGGCGCGCAAAGATATCACAAAACTTGTTCCAGAAAATACGTGTTTTTGAAAAAGCCTTGCAAGTTTTTGGAAAAAATGTTTGTCATTTAGAATCTCCATTACCTGTGCGAGGTTTCTATGAAGATGTTTTCTTTACTTTTACAATTAATGAGTACATTAGGAACGGCCAAAGTTCAGGTAAAATTTGTACAAAAAAGCAGATTTGAGGAGGCTTATACCCAATTTATTTCTCCAAAATTTGATTTTTTACTTGCATAGAAACCTAGATAAAGTGCACAAGATACCTATTAGTTCAAAAATTTCAATGAAAGTTGTGTTACAACGCTATAATCACGTACGAGCGTTTGTATGAAAAGCATGACGGGTGGCCGCTCTTAATGGGCAGTACGAAATACGTAGATTTTGTTGTTTTAAAGAGTGTTGACGTAGTTAGAGGCCCCCTACAAAACATTTCTGAACAATTCCTCCCCCTAGATATCCCTATTTACTTTTATAGGGGGTGGAAATATATTTGTTTTGTAATTTTTATGTACGTCGATTAAAAATATTATTCTGCCAAATCGATTACGCGCCGGATTCAAAATACCGCTGTGGCAAATATTTTGCCAACGCTCGTGATAGGGTTAATAAATGTTGATGTTATTTAATAATATTTATTCATATAATTGGTTGTTTATGTGGTTGCTTTCTATTCTTAGTGCTTACTTTTTATTTTATTTTGTTACATATATTACCAATCATTAAACCTGGCTTTGTTTTCCGTACGTCCTTTTCGGGTAACCACTGAAAACCAGCGCTGTGCTGTGGGTCTCCATAGCACAGCATCACGCTGAGTGGAAGCCTTCTTGTCACAGTCATGACGTGCAGCTGTCGACTATTTCTGTTTTGTGCTCGTGATTATAGATCTATTTGGTTTTTCTTTATTATTAGAGCTAATTATCTTTTATCTATGCACGTGTTTCTGTGACAAATAAACCTGTTTACTTTCTTTCTTCTTTTCTATTTGCAAAAATTAAAAAAGGGCGCATACATTTATCACTACGCTTCCTTTCTGAGTGTAAACGATTACAGATATTGAAATAACGTTTTCATTCCTCTTGCTCAAAAAGTACGACATTGTAGTGTACCAAAGCGGGGATAAAATAGCATATTTTCCTTTAGGAGAAAAAGTATTTTTAATTTTTGTCTATTACAGTCCGCGAGGTCTAAGCTGAGCTTTGCATTTGTGTGAGGTGCGCGGCGGAGTTGTGCGAGCGAGGGACGCACCGCGCCTCAGGCCGGTTGCCAAAAAGCAGTATAAACCGGTTTAAACCAAGCAAAGGCCGACGTCACGCCTACACTATCTCTATGTGCACTCACACAAATGCAACACTCAGCTTAGACCTCGCGGTCTGTACCAACGAGCCTACAAAAACGAAAATGTATTTATTCGTCAATTAATGCTTTAAATTCTTTATATTTCAAAACTTTGAAAGAACCCTGGTATATATTATAATTTTATTGTTCATTTAATGAGTGGAACTTCATTTTAGGCAAAAAAAAAAACATAAGGTCATCGATTTCAAAAAAAAAAATTGTGTAGCGGTTTGTTTTCGGTTCGTGCTAGTGTCGCCCTCTACGCAGAGTTATGCGTAATGTTCCCTATTGGGGTGTTGGTCTACTTACTGTAAACTACTCTCCAACGCCTGCCTTCTCTTAGCTGCAGGTGGCTGCAGAGCTCTCACAGCCTGCAGTAACGCTGCAGAATCTCTCTCAATGGCGGCTGCGTCGAAGTGGCCTCCTGACACCAGGTCAGCTCCCTGGTCTGAGAGGGACGTCGCTTTTGTCTCCCAGAGAGAGAGTTCTTGTTCTAAGGCCTGGAGGAAGGGAATAACATTGTTATAGACTTAATGAATAGAAAGAAAATAAGAAATTCTAATTTCACTCGTATATGTCGAGTTTTTCAGAGACGTAGTCGAGAGTCAAGGGCATATTTTGTGAAGATAAGTCTACAAGTTTTTGAATCATGCAATTATTTGTTTTATAGATGAAAAGGTAGGCGTTTTTGCATCGAGTTTGATTTCTAAGATAACTATCAAATCCGACAACGGCGGGGTAATTGCGTAACACACTAACAGTAGGAATGGCTTACATTTTTACAGTTCAACAACATTCATTGCGTTATTTACGTTGTTGAGCAGACAAATTTTTCGAACATATGAAGCAATGGATTAGCAATAGGCTTCAAAATGATTTAGATTGTGATAGATAGTGTGTTACATAATTAAGGTGCAGGTCTTAGTTTGTGGCTTTCCATTAAAAAAAAAACACCATATAAATTTACTTTGGCTTAAATATAACGAAGAATTATAAAAATTGACCATGTGCGAGTCGGACTCGCGCACGAAGGGTTCCGTACCATTGACTAGGTAAACAACAGTACGTACACAAATTAGGTGCCTACCTGTTACCGTTTATTAATATCGAGCAAAAATTAGGCAAAAAAATTGCGTTTTTGTATGGGAGCCCCCCTTAAATATTTATTTTATTTTAATTTTATTATTAAAGTAAAAATACAACTGAGTATTATGTGAATATTTCAAGTGCCTACCTGTTGCCATTATTGATATCGAGCAAAAAAGGGCAAAAAAATCGCGTTTGTTTTATGGGAGCCCCCCTTAAATATTTATTTTATTTTTAGTATTTGTTGTTGTAGCGGCAACAGAAATACATAATTTGTGAAAATTTCAACTGTCTAGCTATCGCGGTTCTTGAGATACAACCTGGTGACAGACAGACGGACGGACAGACAGCGAAATCTTAGTAATAGGGTCCCGTTTTTACCCTAATAATCCTAAAAACACGCTAGACTTTTTTTAATAATTCAAGAGATTACTCTACACATTTATAGATAAAAATCTCATATATTCATTATTGTTACTTACTTGGTGTTGATTCAACAGTCGCTTGCAGCTTCTCAGGTCTGTACCGATCTCTTCACTCTTAAGCTGTCTCTCCAAGTCAATAAGACGAGCCTTCGCGTCTTCAACAGATCTGTAGGAAAACACATTATATTAATTAACCCGCCAGAAAACAAAAGAATGTATGCTTTGATACTTCGGACCCGGGCCTGCAGTCTCGACATTAGACAGCGACAAAATTCTGTCGCTAAGTCGAATCGATTTCAAATTCCTTTAATAGATTTTCAACCTTATTTCCAAAGTATAAGGTTGAAAATCTATTAAAGAAATTATATCGCTTATTTTATCTATTATTATTTTATCGCTATAGCGGCCATTTCTTCACTTTTGGCATTATAATCATTGTTTTCCGTTTTTTTTAAGCTATTGCATAGCTTTTATCGCGGGCTTTGAGCGCGGCGACCGAATCAAGAAATTCCATAATGAAAATAAAACCTAACACCCCCCACTCCGCCTACCATGTAGCTCGGCCGAGCGTTCGCTTAACGTGTATGTATATGGTACGGCTGTACTTGAATTAATATCAAAGAAATAAAAATACTGCATAAATAAAAAATAAATAAATAATTATAAATGCATAAGTTGATCAAAAATGCTATGTAATAGCTTTACCGCGGCAGTCCCCGAGTGCCACACGTGTTTTTTTTTTGTTTTTGTTTTAAGGTGTATTTTTGTTGCTATAAACGCATTTTTCTTTCTTTCCAAGCTACACATGCAGAAAAAGAAAGATTGTAGAAAAAATTCTTTAGAAATCTGCCAACAATCTGTCATTTTGTCTATTCTTCCGTCGACAAAACCCTTTTCTATAGTGGTCATGCTACGCGAGCAGGTCCTAAGAAGTAGCTTTACCAGCGAGTTCGGTACCTTCGAACATAGAATTTTCTCAATTTACGCCTCTTTACTACTCATCCCTGTCAAGTTTAAAAAGGACAAGAATCTTATTATCAAAGGCATAATATTTTTCTTATTGTTTTTCCTTTGAAATCTATGGTTATTTTTACATTATTTTATTTTTTGAATTTGTATTTTTTGCTATGTAATTTGTATTTTTTGCTATGTAATTTGTATTTTTTGCTATGTAATTTGTATTTTTTGCTATGTAATTTGTATTTTTTTTTCATTGATTTTTGTATGATTGTATTTTGATTTATTTTAATGTTTTCGTCCTTGTCAAACTTGTTGTACGTACCTAGATATTAAGTGAATGATGTGGTCTCCTATAATAATTGGAGGCGAACAATGGTATTTGTCCCTATTTATATTAACATGCATGTAATTGTGTAGCCTCTGTTGGCGATCCAAAGACAAATCCTACAAATATTATAAATGTGAAAGTTTGTGAGGATGGATGGATGTTTGTTTACTCTTTCACGCAAAAACTCCTAAACAGATTTGGATGGAATTTGGAACACAGATAGTTTATAACCTGGATTAACATGTAGGATACTTTTTATCCCGGTAGTACGTTCCCGTGAGATAATTTCCGATATCCAAGCGGGCGAAGCCGCGGGCCAAAGCTAGTCCTAACTAACATTATAAATGCGAAAGTAA
Source organism: Dryobotodes eremita (assembly GCA_917490735.1). Lineage (NCBI taxonomy): Eukaryota > Metazoa > Arthropoda > Insecta > Lepidoptera > Noctuidae > Dryobotodes > Dryobotodes eremita. The sequence goes on from OU823269.1 coordinate 1,903,362, forward strand.
GTTTGTTTGTTTGTTACCTTTTCACGCCTAAACCACTGAACCGATCATCATGAAATTTTGCATATACGTTGTCAGGGGTTCAGAAACGGACATAGGGTACCTTTCATCCCGCAAAAAAGTACTGTTCCCGAGGAAAACAACAATAACGTTCTTATGATAATAGATGGCGCCACGTGTCTTTCGAATCATGATTGAATTTTTTTTTTTTTTTTTTTAAAAACGTTGCCCCACACTAGGAATTTCTCCTGTATCGTGGGTGCGTTTACAAACATAAACTCACATACACAAACAGCCAGACCCGGAACAACTACTTGTAGGTCATACAAATATTTGCTCCGTGCGGGAATCGAACCCGCGACACGCAGCGCAGCAGTCAATCGCTTAACCACTGCGCCAATCATGCCGTCAATTATAACCCGAATTGATAGTCAGTCTAAATTAACGCGAGCGGAGCCGCGGGCAAAAGCTAGTAAATTAATAAATAACAAAACATATAAATTTCTGCACAAAATAACTTGCCTTCTATGTTTTCTCTGCTGAGCCGCCTGTCGTAATTTACTGCCCTTATCTCTGGAGGCAGCGACCAGCTCCTCCCAGGCTGTCTGAAGACCTGACAGGTGTTCTGACACCTCAGCCGAACGAGACGGGTCTGACTTCTGGAGAGATTGGCCGATCTGAGGGGAGAAATAGGGATTTGAGTATAATAAACATAAACAAACACATTCCCCCACATAGGTACTTTTACAAACACATAATAACTTGCTTTTTCTAGTAGTAAGTAGTTTTCTTAATAATATTATACTGTGCTCGTCATACAACTACTGTTAAATGTTCAAATTATAGGCGAGGACGCTGGCACCCTAAACACAAGTTAAATCTTACTCTGGGTGCCAGAGTTCATCGAAAACACTCTTTATAGTTAGTTGTTACCCTGCATAGTGTTTAGCTAAGTGTTTATGTACAATGGAAGATAATAAAAAACTTTTCTTTCTTTCTTTTTTCTAATACAAGGTATTCATTCATGGAGTTACAACTAAACTGCAGGATTCTGAATGTCTATTTAAGGTGAATCCTCAGCTGTAGCCCGACAAATTAAAAATTTCTTTGGTTTTTTGCATTTTGCAGATCTGTTTTACGTCGGATGTTAACCAAAATGCGATTCGCGACTGAAGGAATTATATACCTATTTACTGAATAATAATCATCAATTTCATATCAACCGTCAAACTTTGTAAATTTGTTCCACCTAAGAATTTTCATATGAAATATTCTGAAAAATTCTTGGTCTGGTTAAGATTCCCGGGTCGTGCAAAGACTTTGCACGACCCGGGAATCTTACCCAGGACCTACCAAGATCTACCTGGAACGATAATTGCTTCACACAAGAGGTATACTGCTTTTTATGAGTTATTCTACCAGATATAATTATTTTTTAGACAGTGTTAAATAAAAAAACATTACCCGTCTTCTAGGGCAGTTGGAACAATTTTATTTTTTTAATTAATAAAAAAAAAATGTTTTTTTTTTGGCATTAAGTCCGCCTTTGTACAGTATTTTTTTGACTTGTGCATGAAGTTTTAATAAATAAATAATAATTTAAAAACTTACGCTTTCAACGTTTCTCAGTTGTTTCTCGTTAGCTTGTAACTCTCTTTCGAAAGCTTCATGCTTCTGTAGTTTACGTTCCAAGTTGGCTAAGTCCCTGTTAAACGGAATTAAATATAAGTCCCGGTAGTGAAGAACGTAATAACAATATTTCTTAATGAGTTACATACATATACATAAGCTCACGCCTTCTTCCCATGAGGGTAGGCAGAAACTACAGAACGCCACCTGCTACGATCCTTACATACTCCTTTTGCCTCGTTTACGTTCATACATCTGGTCATACACCCACGCCGGTTGCGAGTACTACGCACCTGACCTTTCTGAAGAACATCACCAATAAGGTCACTATATGTCTTTCTAGGACGTCGCCTCCCGGCGTTTCCACTCACATCTGTCTTGTAAATACCTTTTGTTAGTCGCCTTTCATTCATCCTCTACCATGAGTTAATTTTAATAAATTGTTGTATCTTGATATTGCAAAAGTATTTATTATTAAATAAGCTTTAAAACTAAAAAAAAAAACAGCCAACTGCGATCCGGATTCGCACACGAAGGGTTCCGTACCGTAAAGCAAAAAAAAAACGCCGAAATAACACGTTTCTTGTATGGAGACTCCAATAATTTTACATTTTATTATTTGTTGTTACAGCGGCAGTAGACATACACGCTTTGTAAAAAATTCAATTGTCTACCTATTACGATTCATGAGAAATAGCCTGCTTACAGACAGACGGACAGCGGAGGCTAAGTAATAGGGTTCCGTTGGCACCCTTTGGGTACGGAACCCTAAAAATATAACCGTTTGGTAGATACAATGCCATGGACAGACAAACATGCTAAACATTTGTATAATACCTCCCTTGTTGAATCAAAGGTTAAAATATCTTTAAAACTAAAACTGACCTGTAACTCTGGTCCTTAGCAGTCCTGGTCTTGTCCTGAATCCAGTTCTGCAACTCTTCAGTTGCGGCGACGAACTGAAATAAAAAATTATTCGGTCAATAAGATTTTTTGTCAAACGTTTTTAATAGTTAGGTACGAAAAGGTAATATATTTTTACAGTTTAATTTTTTTTATATTAATTAGGAACTGCCAAACTGTTGCAGTATTTAAAAGTAGAGTGAAAGAACACTATCTTTCGACTTTGTCATAATTGCATAAGTATTTATTAAAAACCATTTCAGACACCAATCTACATGGTCTTCAAACATTATGACCGTATTTTTATATACACATGGACATTGATGAATTTTATATCGTTATATATATACAAATTACGTGTCACGTTGTTTGTCCGCGATGGACTCCTAAACTACTGAACCGATTTTAAATTTGATTTGCACACCGTGTGCAATTTGATCCAACTTGAAAGATAGGATAGCTTACATCTCAATTTACAGACGCAATATTATTTTATTGCAAATTATTTGTCTATTATTTGACAGTCACAATTATCTGTTAGCTCCAAACGATTCTAACAGATGGCGATATCTGTTGACTGGATTGAATAAGTATTCAATAGATGGCGCTATGTTAAAAATACAAACGTTTCATATAAGCTACAATTTAATAGCATAACCACCACGTGTTGCTGAGGCTAAGGTATAACCTAAATATATTTTGCAATAAACGAAATACAGTGAAATAATATTATAAAGAGAAAAGATATGATTGTCCGTTTGTATTTAATAGGCTCCGAAACTACTGAACCGATTTCAAAAATTCTTTCACTGTTGGGAAGCTACACTATCTCCGGGTGACATAGACTATATTATATTATGCTTTGCTACCGGGGCGAAGCCGGGGAGGGTCGCTAGTAGATATATATATATATACATACAATGAAATGAGTATCTACTTTTTAGAGTATCATATATTCTTTTTAATTATTGTGTAGTAGTACGTTCCCGTGGGATAATATCCGATCTCCACGCGGGCGAAGCCGCGGGCAAAAGCTAGTGGTTAAATAAATAAAGTCACTTCTTTGAATGATACCTGTGTGTTACTTTATTTTATGGCAAAAGAAAATATTGTGGTTACCTGTTGATGCGCTAAACTAGCTAACAACGCGCGACGTCGCTCTGCGGCTGCGTGTCGCACGCCGTCGCGACGCTGAAGTACCGCTGCGCGACGAGCTGCGATGCTAAGGAAACAATAGTTTTGTTAATAGAATAGAATCGAATACTCTTTATACAGTCACGAGCATAAATACGAGTATGTAACACTTGGCTAAATTTAAAGAGATTTTCTCCTTAATTTTTTAATGAAATTTTATGTTGTTAAATAAATAAATAAATAAAATCCATTTATTTCAGGTTCACCCATATTACAATCACAAGTATTACAATAACAAACACGAGATAAATACAAATCACAATATAAAAATAAATACAATGTCATCAAATTATAAATATGTACAATGTCAAATAAAAATAAGCAACTCAATGTCAAATGAAAATAAAACTTAAAAATAATAAAAATTAAAAATAATAAAAAAAATTTTTTTTTTAATTAAAATGTTAAAATTTACCGGAAATTAATAATATAAAATACAAATAAAAATAAAAGTTTTGGGCAAATTTTTAGATAAAAATAATAATATAATATTGTTGGTAACGGATGACGAGGTGACGTCACGCGATCAGCTGTCAACCGATAAGAGGTTATAAAAGGAGGCGCGCGGTGCGGTAACGGTCTCTTTTTGCTTGGACGGCACTTGAAACGGACGTGCTACCTGACCATTATCGTGTGCTTGATTATTTTTAGGTTATGTTATTGGTCATGTACTGATTATTCATGTTGGCTTGTGTTATTTCTATTTGATGAATATTTGCAGTGTTTCTTTTGATATTTTTATCTGTTTTGTAAAGTGTAATTTTGAGGAATGAAAGATTGTTTATTTTGTTTTACTTATTTCACTTCTGATTCCTTACAATATATTAATAAAAACAGCAAATCTCACGTCAGTCATTAACATGCCCTGGCTATATGCCTACTGCAACATTTCCCCATATAAGGGCAGTCCAATCGTCCAGCAATCATCACTAGGAAAGCATTGGAGCTGACCCGCACCCTGCGCACCAAGGACGCGCACCGCTTGCGCATTGTGGTGTGAAAACAGTCAGTGCGCGCTTCCGCAAACATGCCCGAGGCACTTAGTTAGGAACATAATATTTTCGAACCCATAGGTTTATGCAATATGTGACATTTCAACGTTGCATTCGTTATTTCACGAAAAAATCGCTATTGAAAATTGCCAAGTGTTGACAAATTAGTGCTCGTGACTGTACACCATAAAAATTACAGATATAAACGTAGACATTTTACACAGGGTGACACAATGGGCGGTCTTATCGCTAAAACGATCTTTTGCAGACAACCTTTGGATGGATTCAAGGGAGAAGGAGAGACAATAATGCGGGTAGTCAGTGGTGTACCATTTACATATACAACAAATTCATACATACATAACACATATACTTATCTACATATAATATATACAATAATAAACATGAAACAAGAGCAAGGAAACTAAATGTAATGATGATGTTTAAGGAGAGAGGAAGTGTTTTAACACGAGCCCTTTTAGTATTTCTCGTACTTATTATATAGCTACCATTTACTGGGTTCATCTTTCATTGACTTGAATGTGCCAAACTCAAACTCAAAGCATTTATTTCAAATAAACCAATTACAGGCACTTTTGAATTGTCAAGGGGTCGGTCGGTCAGAAAGATGAAGCTAGTTGCCCATTCCAAAATTGCCGGCGGCTGAGAGTATGTCATGCTCACTCAAATAAAACGAAATTTAAATCTTGTATAAAACGCACACTATGCAGTCAAGCATATTATAAGTTGGGGGATTACATCGCTGATAAAAATGCTTGGCTCAACGCTGGTCCTGCTCCACAAGGGCGCATTAACTAATTGATTAAATTGAAATAACTCTGGAGGTCAATTAATACAGGATTTTAATTCAGATTTGTTACAGTTGTAATGGCAATCATGTCATTTGGTTTAAATAGGCAATTATTTTTATATAGATTCTTCTATATTTTGTGAATGTAAGAACGTTGTAGGCCTAACTTGTAGACTGTAGATTAGTAGACCTTTTTATTTTTTGTTGAGTGCCTGTTACTTGTTGACAGGCCTACACTGTCCTCCCATACCTATCAACACTGTAATTTGAAACATTGTAAAAGCCCCTTATTTTTAAAAGAGTAACCGTTGAGTTTCTTGCCGGCTCTTCTCCATCGGAAACAACCAATTGGAACCGTGCACCTAGCTTCGGACATTTCATAAGTACCCATGTTGGTTTATGTAAAATAAAATATTTTGATTTTGATGATTAGCATTTAAAATTACTGTTTGAAGATTGTAAAAACTATCTTTACATTGTACAAATTCAATCTTTTAGTATTGTATAACTGCATAGCACATGTGTGAGCACTATGTACCTACTATAAAGCTACCATTTACTAGGTTTGTCTTTCATTGACTTGAATGTGCCCTGGCGGCTGAGAGTATGTCCTGCCCACTCGAATGTCTCGCTGACGGAGGCGCATGTGTTGGATCATTAAGTTCCCTTCAAAATGCTTGAGCTGAATGGTGCTAATCCATGCATCATGTTCGTGAACGGGCGCCGTCAGTAGGGACTGGTCATCTCTTAACTGCCACGGCTTATTTTAATTTCTGAATTGTTTTCATCTTTTTTTGTTACGGACGCTTTTAACGTGCTCGTATTTCGACTTGCCTTCTTTCTGTAATAAATAGTATTTATACTAACTGTTCAGCAGCATAATGCGGTATCTTCTCCAACGCCTCAGCTCTCTGCACAAAGGCGGCCAGACGCTCATCCTGCGCCGCTAAACGAGCTTCCAACTCCTCGTGACGCTTCACTAGAGCTTCGGCTTCATCGACTGATGACTGTAGAGAGAAGTATTATTTATTAAACATAAAATTGACACGTTAAACCTGCCCTACGCTATGGTCTGGCATTCCGGGGGTGAAAGATGCTTACGTCACTATCCAGTTGCCACTTTATTGCAACAAAACACGAAATAAGGAAACATTTTCAGTCACCATTGTGTTAAAAATATATATATAAAGCATTTAAAATGTCGTTTCGTATTTCCCACTGCTGGGACACAGGCATCCTCTCGGTGAGAGAGTGGGCCGTAATCCACCACGCGGGCACAGTACTGGTTGGTAGATGTCACATGTCTTCGAATTTTTGGTTCTAGGACATGAAGGGTTCCTCACGATGTTTTCCTTCACCGTTTTGAGAGCAGTGTGGTGATGAAATTATTTACACAAAGTAAAGCGCCTGTTTGGGTTCGATCCGACGACCTACAACTCGTAAGTCGCGGCCGTTACCACTGGACCACCGCTGCTCTTAGAAGGACATATACATAGTGACCTTATTGGTGATGTTCTTCAGAAAGGTCAGGTGCGTAGTACTCGCAACCGGCGTGCGTGTAAGACCAGATGTATGAACGTAAACGAGGCGAAAGGAGTATGTAAGGATCGTAGCAGGTGGCGTTCTGTAGTTTCTGCCTATCCCCATGGGAAGAAAGCTTGAGTTTATGTACGTGCCAATGAGATTGCGACTTGAATTTGATAATTTTTTTAGTACCAGAACTAGCCTTTTGGGTCCTGCGGGGTAATTACGTAACACATTATCAGTAGGAATTGTTATCAGAGTCGTTGGACTCTGATAACAATTCCTCCGATTATGCTGCAAATTTAAAAATACCCACAAATCAAAAACCTGCCCCATTTGTTAGAAAAACTATTAAAGTGGTCTTACTCCAAACTGTTTGTACTCTAGGTAAGCTTCATGGGCTCCGCTGGACGCGTCGATCTGGTCACACTCGCGGTTGAAGCTCTGCAGTTGAACCAACTGCTTCAAATAGGCGTCCTTGTCTTGCCATTCTGTCGAAAAAAACATGATGAAAATTAATACTAGTGGCTCTGTGAGCTGTAGACCTCGCAATTCTGTCTTTGCATAGCTTAACACTGATCAAATGTTCACCTTAAATGCACGAAATGGCTGAAATATGTTTTTTTTACGTTTTTAACCCCATATCACGGCCATTTTGAAAAATTTAGAAAAATTTCATCGACAAAAATATTCCATACAATTATCGAACCTGGGCGCCGCAGTCTCGACATTAGATAGCGACAAAAATCTGTCGCTAAGTCGTATCGTTGTCAAATTCCTTTAATAGATTTTCAACTTTATTTCCAAAGCATAAGGTTGAAAATCTATTAAAGAAATTTGACATCGATTGGACTTAACGACCGATTATTGTCGGTATCTATGTCGAGACTGTCGGCCCTGCTCACAAAATTGGACAAGGATCGGTTGAGAAATGCAACCAGTAGCTGAGAACACCCGGACCTCCGGACATATGAAATCAGTTTTGCCCAAGCTGAAACGCTAAACAAACACTTCCACACAATAGGCACAACGGACAGTCCTTTATACAGGGCTTGCATGGAGGCTGAGGAAACCGTTGCGCATGCGCTCTTTGAATGCACAGGCGTCACCTAGATTAGGACACAAACCCTCGGGGCACCCAGATCCTACACAGATGCTCTCAGCATACCAGGAGACATTATCAACTTCTGGAGGGAGGTGGGCTGGTTGGAATAACCATCAACGGCCGCCATGGCCCACGCACAATGGTCCACATGAAGGACTAAGTGCGGAAACCAAAACCTCTAAAGAAGAAGAATCGACGTTTAATAACATTACCTTTAGCGACAGCCTTATGGTCGTTCTCCAAGCTCTTGATCTTATCAGCAACGTCTGTGAGCGACGGGTTGTTAGCGACAAGCTGCTTGCCAAGAGCTATTACTTCTTTGTACCTGGGGGCAGAAAGAATTCAAATTAAAATTAATTATTGTAGAACATAGGTAAAGTCAGATGTTACAATATAGTTATGCATAAGGTTTGCTATGTCTCGCCATTGAGGCATACAAAATTCATAAAACGTTACAGATAAGAACAATTAAACACTAAGTAATTTAAAATAAAACAATAATAATCCAGTATATTTACTTTTTTTATATATTATTATTATTATTTACAAATTATTAATTACTATATATGTCAGATTACATGCCACATTGTATGTCAAATTAAATGTCAATTATTTGTCAGATTCCAAATTATTCTTCAAATCCACTGCGTAGTTTACATTTAATTTAAGAATATTTAATTTTTTATTTTTTTTATTTAAGAATATCATTAATTAATCAATGAAAAAAAAAGGTGACCGAAAACATCGTGAGTAAACAAAAAATCATAGAGATGTGATATCCACCACGCAGAGAGGACGATTATGACTTTTAATCGATTAATCAAATTACCATTGGTAAACATTTCGCAAACCGACTCCAAAAAAAAAAAAGGAGGAGGTATTGGGCGACTTTTTTTTTTCATCTATGTGTACCGATTTTTCCGTGATAACTGGACCGATTTACGTAATTCTTTTTCATTTAGTAAATGAAGCCATCCATGTTAAACCCCATATTAATTTGATTAACGTTGCTTATACAGTTTATGAGTTAGCTTCAATAAAGTTCAATGAAATGAAAAAAATAAAAAGCGTTCATTTGTGGTGAAATGCTAAGTTTTACAAAAAATTATAATATGATGATGATGATTTTTGATGATTATTTTTATTTATTAACTAGCTGCGCCCCGCGGTTTCACCCGCAGAAATCTCGATCCCGTGGGAATATCGGGATAAAAAGTATCCTATGTCCTAATCCAGGTCATAGTCTATCCATGTGCCAAATTTTATCCAAATCCGTTCAGCCGTTTTAGCGTGATTGAGTAACAACGTATTGTCTTTGGTCCCTGGCTTTAGCATCAAGCAATAGTCAAAATTGTGAAACTTTTGTAACTTGAATACGAGGCTTTTGGCTATTTTGTATGTGTCTATTAAATTGAATGTCGTTCATTTGTAAGGTGCGTTTTGTTTGTGCAGAATAAACTATTTTTCTTTCTTTTTCTTTTTTTTCTTTCTTTCTTTCACCTTTATAATATTAGTAGAATAATGATACTAACTCGTCATCATGCGCTTTGATATCATCCATCAGTTCTTGGTGCTGTTTGTGAAGCGCCTCGGCAGTCGCCACGTCCTTAGCGCTGACTTCCTGAGCCAGTTGCTCCCGGACTTTCTGTTGATAAGAGATAACGGATTAGTACCTCATGAAAAATGTGCATTTCTAACATATAAACTCTTTAATCTAAGCCGAGTTGAGCTCCTGAAGTTCTGAGTTGAGCTGCACGATTACTGACAAATGCGTGCACTGACTGGACAGGTCCACTCAATCTGTGTGGTTCTTTCCTCAAAAGACCATCTCAGACACAAATCTACATGGTCTTCACATGATCAGACCAAGATTATGTCTGGACTTTAAAAGAGACTGTGACCTCTGAGTTTGTTTCGGCCTTTCTTCTCAGAGTAGTCAGATAGGAAACGCCGACCTCATCTACTACTACTATTAGCCTGCATCATCCCACTGCTGGGCAAGGCCTCTTCCCATGACTTCCAGATCTTTCGATCCAGGGCTAAAGAGGACCACTGGTCGCTTGTTTTCGCTAGCACGTCCCGCTATGACCTCATCTGGTTTAAAAAATATGATTGACGTGTAAAAGTGTTTGTACAAACCTACTTACAGAAATAAAATCATTTATCATTATCGTTCATCGCGTAAATGGGGCTTATCTAAAAAAAATACTGTTAAAACATCATTTTCCTTCTTGAAAGGCTCTTCGCCAACACTGTCCATCTCCTTCCATCTTATATTCTCTCTCCCTCTTACCTGCATCCAGTGCGTCAGCGTGGTGGAACTCCTGCCAAAGATCTGGTGTCCCACAGCCGACTCCAGCCGACTCCTCCTCTCTGCGGCTTGCGCTTGACATCTCTCCCACATTTGCTGGATCTCTTTCTGGCGACCTTCGACGTTTCCTCGTTCGTTCGGGTATTGGGATTTGACCCTGGGAAATATTTTTTGTGTTAGTTTAGCTCGAAATATAAAGATCTAGCGTGTCCAAATTCAATTCTATTTCAATTTTTTTTAGGGTTATAAAACCATAGAATGACAATGTTAATCTCTATACATGATTTTCACATGCTAAATCATTATATGTCTATAGAACAAGAAACGTCAGGATGATTTTACTTTTTAATAACAGCTAAGTGCGTCAGTTAAAAGTAGAGATGCAATGAATAGTGATTTGGCCGAATACCAAATATTCGGCGGCTCTCTCAGCCGAATACCGAATATTCGGCGGAAGATCCAGTGCATTTCACGTGAACAGGTTACGACAAGTCTCGGTGCAGTGCGTAACGGGGCGGGAATATTTGGCTCATTAGCTGGCAAGTCGTGTCACAACAACGTGCTGTGTTTTATGTTATCGCAGATAAAAATTAAGTCATAATAATATTAAATATTAAAAACACTACCATCTTAAATATCAAGACTAATAAATAAATGATTATTTGATAAATAAATATGTTTTTGATTAAACTGCGTTTTTATTTCCTTTTATTAGATATTCGGTATTCGGCCGAATAGTAGAGAGTATTCGGACGAATACCGAATACTGAAACAAATAGCCGAATAGGCCGAATACCGAATAGTTGCCGAATATTCGTTGCATCTCTAGTTAAAAGTGCCAGTCACCTTTACTTAATTCCATGGCCGACGCTACCGAAATAAATATTGTTTTAGCATTAAGCCTATGGTTTTGGAACTACACAAGGTAAATTGCTTAAATTAAACTTATAACTTATATTCCAAAGTATTCTTACTCTTCACATTCATATCGTTCGATTAGGCTGCATGTAATGATAAAATAAATGATTATTAAGTATAATTCCAAAATTCCCACTCCGTCTCACCGAGAGGAGCCCTGTGTCCCAGCAGTGGGAACATTATAGGCTGGTAACGCTTATACTATTCCAAAATTAATTCTATTATAGAGGTATGAGGAACAAGGTGTAAAGTTCACTCATACTCTATGCAAAAGGGAGGATCCTCCGACCAGACGGGTGTTGTGTCTGGTGGGCAACTGCCCGGCGATTGATATCGGGATGTTGTATATATGCTAGTTGCGCGGTAAACTCTGCTTGCGCGATGCAGGATTTTGCGTGACGTCAGTCTGACGCATAGCTCGCATGTGGCGTTGTAGTTGCCGCTACACTATGAACTTAAGTTAAACAGTAAATCTTCTGCCAAATCCCATGTTCGTTGTAGTGATTTTATATAAAAAATATGAATCGCAAATAAGAGATAAAATGAGACTATGATACTTGACAACAGACTACACAGTTATGAAGTTTTCAGACATGAAGTTAGTGTTTGTCTGCAACGGCAATGCTATGAAGATGTACGGTCAACAAAAGTGATAAGTAACCAGGCTCGTCGGATATAGTTGAAGTTTAGTAATAAACCGTTGGATGTTGTGTTTGTGTTGTTCGTGTTTTGTTATTCAATCATAATGACAGATTACCGCCATGACGGGTTTTTGTTGTGTGTCGCAATTCCAAGTGTAATTTCTTGTAGTTTACCAGCAAGAAAATTATAGTGTGGGCAGTTGTTTTAACCGAAAATCTATGCTGCGTGGGGGTTCACTAATCTTAGTTAGAAATTCTATTAAATCTAAGACTCGTAAAGATATAGTTGATTTGTCGGTAGAACATAACATTGAACTGTCCTGTGTTGAGCTAGATAAGCATGTTTTAGTGTGCGTTTACAGACCCCCAAATTATCAAAACTACTCCATATTTGAGTCAGTAATGGAAGATCTTCTAGCAAAACTCACATCTAGTAAAAAATCGCTAATTATCTGTGGTGACTTCAATATTAATATCTTAGAGAATAGTTCAAATAGCAGTCGATTATTAAGTCTCTTTAAATCATTTAATTTGTCAAATGTATTTTCAGAACCAACCCGCATAACTAAAAATTCTGCTACATGTATTGATAATGTTTATTGTTGCTGTGACTACATAGATAAAGCCATTGTAAATTATCTCCCTTCGGATCACAGCGGTCAAACTGTTTCTTTCAAGTGCTACACACCATTACAAAAAATTCAGATACAATCTAGACAAATAACAACCAACAATCTAAATAGATTTAATAATAACTTAATTAGTAAGTTAAGTATACCGGGCCATATTATAAATAATGTAAATGAATTTTATGAGGAATTCTTTTCGGTAGTGCGCACCGAGTTCAATATTACTCTAAAAAAGAAAACAAAAACTATTTGCCCAAATTTTTTGTTCAGTGACTGGGCAACTAAGGGTATAAGGAAAAGTAGGGAAAAATTATTTGAGCTGTATGGCCTTAAGCCTTATGTTAACTCTGAAACTTTTAATAAATACGTTGCTACTTACTCTAAAACTTTCAAAAATACCTGCAAGGTAGCTAAAGCCTTGTACATTAGCAACAAGATCAAATCAGCCGATAATAAAATAAAGACGGTTTGGAAAATTATCAATAATGAAACTAACAGGAATAAAAGACATAATAATGATTTCAATCTCGAGACTTCACGTGGTCCCATAAGCAGTAACAAAGAAGTTGCTCAAGAATTTGTAAATTTCTTTACCAGTATCCCACTTAAAACTACTGAAACCTTAAATTCGTCTCCCTCGCGTTCTATTGAATTATTAAGAGCAAACGTTTCATCCTGCCCGATTGAATTTAAATTTAAGCATATAAACCCCATAATAATAATAAAAACTTTCAAGCAAATCAAGATCAAACTAACCGAAGATATATGGGGAATGTCTATCAAAGTTTGTACCTCCATTGTTGAGACTATAGCGCCGTACTTGGCCTTAATATTTAATTTGTGTGTGGATCAAGGAGTCTTCCCGGATCTAATGAAATATAGTAAGGTAATACCACTTTTCAAATCAGGGGACAGTAAAGACACCAATAATTATAGACCCGTATCCGTGTTGCCGGTTTTCAGCAAGGTGTTTGAAAAGGTAATGCTGAATCAAATGCTCAATCATTTTAACACCAATAAAATCTTACATGATCAACAGTATGGTTTCACCAAGGGACGTTGTACGACTGACGCCGGTGTCACCTTATTAAAACACATATTTACGGCGTGGGAAGAGGCCCAAGACGCCGTAGGAATCTTTTGTGACCTCTCCAAGGCATTTGATTGCGTCGACCATGAAACCTTAATATTGAAACTTGAGCATTACGCACTTGGAAAACTTGCGCTCAGTTTAGTAAAATCTTATTTAAATGATAGACAACAGCAAGTTCAAATAAATGGTGTCAATTCACTCGGTTTAAAAGTAAAAATGGGTGTACCACAAGGCTCGATATTGGGGCCTTTCCTCTTTTTAGTATATATTAATGATCTACCCCATTTGTTGAAAACCGAACCACAAATGGTGTTATTTGCTGACGATACTTCTTTAATTTTTAAAATTAATAGACGTGCATCAAATCTTGACGACGTAAATAACGCCCTACTGCAGATCCAAAATTGGTTCACAGCTAATAATTTAGTATTAAATGGGAAAAAAACTAAATGTATAAGATTTTCTTTACCAAATGTCAAAAGTACTAATTGTGAGATAGGAATAAATCAAGAGAAACTAGAATTCGTCGATAAAACTGTTTTCCTGGGGATCACGCTCGACTCAAGGCTTCAATGGGGTCCTCATTTAACATCCCTTGCAGGACGGCTCAGTTCAGCGGCATACGCTGTGAGAAAAATCCGTCAATTTACTGATGTAGGTACCGCGAGGCTAGTCTATTTTAGTTACTTTCATAGTATTATGTCGTACGGTATTTTACTATGGGGACGGGCTGCAGACGTTGAGTCTATTTTTATTCTGCAGAAAAGAGCCATCAGAGCCATATATGGCCTCCGCAGGCGCGACTCTCTAAGGGAACGGTTTAAAGATATTAACATCATGACGGTACCTTGTCAATATATTTATGAAAACATCATGTACGTAAGGAAAAATCTACATAGTTTTAGTAAAAGAGGTGAAAGACACAATTATATCACTAGAAATAGGGACCAATTAGTTCAACCAGGTTTCAGGCTGGCTAAAGTAGACTCTTCTTTCATGGGGTACTGTTTAAAATGTTACAACAAAATACCTCCCCATATACTTCAATTGAATGAAACGAAATTTAAATCCTGTATAAAACGCACACTATGCAGTCAAGCATATTATAAGTTGGGGGATTACATCGCTGATAAAAATGCTTGGCTCAACGCTGGTCCTGCTCCACAAGGGCGCATTAACTAATTGATTAGCATTTGGAACTACTGAAGATTGTAAAAACTGTCTTTACATTGTATAAATTCAATCTTGTAGTATTGTATAATTGCATAGCACATGTGTGAGTACTATGTACCTACTATAAAGCTACCATTTTCTAGGTTTGTCTTTCATTGACTTGAATGTGCCCTGACGGCTGAGAGTATGTCATGCTCACTCAAATGTCTCGCTGGTGGTGGCGTGTGTGTTGGATCATTAAGTTCCCTTCAAAATGGTTGAGCTAAATGGTGCTGATCCATACGTCATGTTCGTGAACGGGCGCCGTCAGTGGGGACTGGTCATCTCTTGGCTGCCACGGCTTATTTTAATTTAATATTGGAATTGTTGTCGTCTCTTTATTACGGACGCTTTTAACGTTCTGCATCGTTCTCACATGCATAATTTCAACATGAATGATGTAACCAATAATTTGTAACCATATTTTGATTTAAAAGAGTGTCCATGGAGTTTCTTGCCCGTTCTTCTCCATAGGTACCTACTAAGCTTTGGAATGGGCATCTAGCTTCATCTTTCTGACTGACCGACCCCTTGACAATTCAAAAGTGCCTGTAATTGGTTTATTTGAAATAAATGCTTTGAGTTTGAGTTTGAGTTTGAGTTTGAAATAAAAAGCCATTTTAAAAGTAATTGGACAGTTGAGAACTGTTTTAAATGTGTTTCCCTATTTTTATGTCTAGTGCGCAAGCACTTGGCCCAGGCTTCATACATTTTGGAACATCTCTTTGATAAATTGTAATTGTTAAATTTTGTGGGGCCAGGCCCTGCAGTCTCGACATAAGACAGCTACAAAAATCGGTCGCTAAGTCGTATCGTTGTCAAACTCCTTTAATAGATTTTCAACTTTATTGCGAAATCATAAGGTTGAAAATCTATTAAAGAAATTTGACATCGATTAGACTTAACGACCGATTTCCGTCGTTATATTTGTCGAGACTGCAGGGCCTGGTAGTATTAAATTTGCTATCCAAATACCATCAAATATAATTAATACTTACGAGTCCGCCAATAAGCTGATAGTGTTGACCTTCTCCCTTACAGGTTCCAGCTCTCTCTCCAACTGAGCGTGTCTCCTCTGCAAAGCTCTGACGGTTCGAAGGTCTGAGGCTGGGGCGGAACTGGCCGCCAGCTGGTTCTCTTTCTCAGCCATCCAGTCTAGAGCTTCGTCGCAGGTTCGGCTGAAGAGTTCCACGCTAAATAGGACGGAAAATAATGTTAACAATATATATAAAACGTTTATTCTCTACATAAGTTATGAACTTAAGAGCGGTCAACCCGTCATAATTTTCATACAAACGCACGTACGTGATTAATTTAATTTTTTGAATTAATTGGTGTCTTGTGTCCTTTATCTAGGTATCTATGCAAGCAAAAATTCAAAATTTGGAGAAACATATTCAGTATAAGCCTCCAAAAATCTGCTTTTTGCACAAATTTTACCTGAACTTTGGCCGTTCATAATGTACTCATAAATTGTAAACGTAAATAAAACATTATCATAGAAACCTCGTACATGTAATCGAGCTTCTAAATGATAAACATATTTTCCATAAAAATTTAAGGCTTTTTCAAAAACACGTATTTCCTGCAACAAGTTTTGTGAAATCTCCGCGCGCCAGTTTTCGTTCGATGTTATCGCGTTCTCACTCTTGCTTCTTGTTTCAAACATTGCGTTGGATGAATCAACAAGCTTTTCAATCATGCTCGCGTTGACGATAGACGGACCGGGAAGGGCCCTCTTAATGCTAAACTTCGACAGTAGTGCACGAACAAGGAGCTAACTTTGTGAGAGACTGGTGCCCGAGGTAGATTTATACACACTGTCTTTTTTATTTGCTTTAACTTCGACATAGTGCTTGGTACACCAACACAAACTATCTTGTAAATCCGTTTTAGTTAAATTCGAAAAAAAAAAATACTGCTTTTTCACACAAAATAAATAAATATTGTGTTGATGATCATTGATAAAATGATAAATGATTTTATTTCTGTAAGTAGGTTTGAACACGTCAATCATATTTAAAAAAATAGATGAGGTCGGTGTTTCCTATCTGACTACTCTGAGACGAAAGGCCGAATCAAACTCAGAGGTCACAGTCTCTTTTAAAGTCCAGACATAATCTTAGTCAGATCAAAATTGATTTGACAGATTGTAAAAGGCACTTTTGAGTTAGGCAAAAGTTAGTGCCAACTATGAAAGTGCTTGAATTATATCAATGACAGCTCATTGAAGGCAACATCAAACGAACTCATTATTTTTGACCTTCTTGTCGGAGGATATGTAAGAATGAGGGCTATCACGCTTGAGTTCGCCGCTAGAGGCGCCAGTGTAGAGTAAGGTCTCTAGATGTTAATATGTACTTTAACTAATGATTCATAATTGTTGTAATGGTTCTGCCATTATTGATTAATTATGGCTTAAGATTTTAAGTAAAAAGTTAGGATCTAATTTAGTAGCACATGAAGGAAGAATAAGGTGGCGGTGGTGGTGACGTAGGTGGTAGGTTTAGCGCTGTATTTAGTGATTTGTGTTGCACGTGGGTCTTAAGGTGGACATTGATTTACATTTTGTGATTACTTTAACTCACAGACTAATTACTTGTTAATTTTCTTTGGAAAATCGTATGCTTTTACGATGTTTGAAAATATGTGAGCACCACGTATCTATCACATAATTAATTTATCTGTCATTGCTTCATTTTTAATCCTTTTTACCTATTGTGGTATAGGAATTTTATTCTAGGTGCATCGTCTTCACTTATAATTATATAATTAATGTATAAAAAATATTGTAAAACATTTTAAAAGAGTACCGGTGGAGTTTCTTTCCCATTCTTCTCCATACGAAACTACCTTTTCGAAGGGGCAACTAGAATCAATTCTATTTTAATCTACAAGTTGACGTTCAAAAGTGCCTTTTATATGCCTATTTGAAATAAAAACTTAGTATAAAAAATCGATGATAATAACTTCAGTTCGAAATCTAACAATTCTATAAATCTTGTGGAGTTCACTTTACAAAGATTTGAAGTTCAATGCAATACCTAATCCTATATTACATTGTCTTCTAAAGCTACATCCAGTAGAAGACTACTAGGTAACCCAAAAACCCATATTCCTACCACTTCCCCATCCCATCAGCTGCCAAAATCACCAATCACCACCGCTCAACTCCTCAAAAATCCAGGGTTATTTACCTCGAAGCACCTTCCAGACTCTTTTCCTTCTGCTGCTTCAAACGCAGTAGGCGATCCCACTGTTGACGCAGCTGTTGCCGCCGGGCGGTTGCCTTAGCAGCCTGGCTGTGCTTAGCAGCCACCAACTCTTCGGCTGCAGCGTCGATGTGTTCCAGGCGTTTGGAGGCTGCTGATAAATCGGTGACGAATTTCTGGGGGGAGAAGAATTGCTGGTTAGAGACTTAGTTCTAGTAGGAGTTATGGTCTGTTCCAAAATTTTGTGATGAAAATGTAAACAAACGGATCAGAAAACGTACTTGTGAATCCCAATTTGTTATGCCACTTACAAATAAAATGCTTTCATTTGTTTATTTTAATACTTAAACTCGAAATTTTAAATTTAAATCACCTTATTGAAATTTTTCATTTGAAATTTAAAGTTACTTTTAAAACTTAAATTTTCGCCGATATTTTTTTAATTACAATTTAATTTTTGGAAAAAGTGGTGAGATATAATGCTGAAACCTTCTAAATACAGATGAATGTGTTACTAATTCTTAAACTTTAATGAAAGAAAGAAAGAAAACTATTTTATTTGGGACACGCACAGGAAATCCAAACAAAAATAAAATAAAATTAATAATACAAAATATAAAAATGGAGCATTTAAACTAAAAATAAGAAGAATACAGTAAGAAGACAGTGACAGTAAGAATTAAATGTGAACAAGGTTTGTTTACACTTTCATCAGATATTTTTGGAACAGACTATATTTTAATCGGTCTTTTGCGACCTGTCATTCATTGCCGCTACAACTTGTTGCTTTTGTAAGTATGGTGTATTCAGGCAAGGTGCTCTATTTCCGTCGGATCACCTCATTAAATCAAATCACAGTATTTTATTTTCCGTCCAATCATTGTCCTTTCTACATCTTAATTAATCAATAACTCAAAATGTCAAACCTATAGTTTTATGACAGCTGCGCGCACAGATCATTAAAGCCCGGCGGCGCATGAGTCGTTGCCCGGAATGTTACCACTTTATAACTATTATGTTTATTTTATTATGTATATTTTTTAATTTTCGTATGCTGCACTGGTTGACGTCATCACGTCAGCGCCGGCTGTCGCTGAAAACCAGCGCTGGGGCTCTGTCTCGGATAGGGTACGTAGCATTATGCTGAGCGATTGCCGTTCTGCGTGAATGTGACGCATATTTTCCCCCCAACTCGTTCTTTTTTGTGTTTGTGTGTTTTTTCTTTGCGTCATGTTTACCGCAAATAAATGTATTTTCTTTCTTTATTTCTTTCTTTTTTCTATCTTGCTGAGAGACTTTGAATTTGTCGACAAACGGCACCGTTAATGTCCACGTCTCTACTCCTAGCTTTTAAAACAGAATAAAGTTAAAACCCTTACCTCGTACTTCCTCTTAGCATTCTCAACGCTATCGTCAGCATCTTCAGCTCGCAGCATCTTTTCCTTGTCCTTGATCCACTTGTCAAAGTCATCGCATTCGGCGAAGAAGCTGTACAATTTGATAGCGTCTTCAAGTTGAGCGCGACGCGCAGCCGAGAGGGTCAGGAGTTCATCTGCGAAGAGATAGGGAAAGCTTTAAAATTTAATTCATAATTTTTGAGTTGTTATTTTTAAAAGGGTAAAACGGGACCCTATTACTAAGACTCCGCTGTCCGTCCGTCGGTCACTAGGCTGTATCTCATGAACCGTGATAGTTAGACAGTTGAAATTTTCACAGATGATGTATTTCTGTTGCCGCTATAATAACCCATACTCAAAAACAGAATAAAATAAATATTTAAGGGGGCTCCCATACAACAGACATGATTTTTTTGCCGTTTTTATAGATAATAGTACGGAATCCTTCGTGCGCGAGTCCGACTCGCACTTGGCCGGTTTTTTAGTAGGGACGATTTTAACGTGCACGTCTTTCTACATCATTCTCACATGTATAATTTCAATATGAATGATATAACCAATTTTTTTTGTAACTATATGTTGATTTAAAAGAGTGTCCGTGGAGTTTCTTGCCCGTTCTTCTCCATAGGTACCTACTACGCTTTGGAATGGGCAACTAGCTTCATCTTGCTGACTGACCGACCCCCTGACAATTCAAAAGTGCCTGTAATTGGTTTATTTTAAATAAATGCTTTGAGTTTGAGTTTAGATACTTGTCAACATTTGGAAACACAAACTCAATGCCAAAAATGACACAGTTCAAATTCCAATGCAACAAAAAAAATATTAGGACCTTTCTATTACAAATAGTCAGGCAAAAGGATGAATTAAATTTAGTATACATTAAAGTTAACTTTATAACATAAAATCTCGCCTGGTTCTCCGAAAATGTGGGCAGAGGTTTATAGTACTGCTCGCTCTCCTGGCGGCTGGCTTGTTGATACTAAGACCCTATTGCGGGCTATCGTTTTTGTGCTCACCAGTTGGCGCCACTGTCAAGTAAGGTCCTGTTGCAGTACTTTTATTTGATGTTTTGGATATGTTTAAGTACCCTTATATTCATATTATGTTTATTTTATTACATTTTAAAACTTCAAATGAATATTTAGATCATAATGTTCCTAAAATTGGCAAGCATGAAGCAGACAAATCTTATTCTTCTTTCGAGTGCTACCAAATTAGATCCTAACTTTTTACTTAAAACCTTAAGCCATAATTAATCAAGAATGGCAGAATCATTACAGCTATTATGTATCATTCGATAAAAGCCGTGATAAAAAAACCCGCAAACAGTTAACGTACAGTACATATTTTGACATCTAGAGACCTTACTCTACACAAGCGCCTCTAGCGGCGACCTCAAGCGCGATAGCCCTCATTGCGTGACACAGTATCTATCACAATCTGAATCATTTTGAAGCCTGTTGCTAATCCATGGCTTCATATGTTCGAAAAATTTGCCCGCTCAACAACGTAAATAACGCAATGAATGTTGTTGAACTGTCAAAATGGTTACGCAATTACACCCGCTGGAAAAGTTATTTCGTATTTTATAGATATAAAGTTGTAGTAAAATCTCTTTGCCTGTACTGTTTGTATCTGGCTGGTTTTGATACCATTAAATAGATGACATTTAAAAAAGTAAAAAACAATTTCCCGTGATTTTTCAATTGTTTTTATATCCGCCAAAATGAGTGAATCTAGCTCTCCTCACAGCTTGGCTCGGCTTATTCACAACCCGTTAATTCTAATTAGCGCAACTATTAATTGCCTTTCACTTACCGGTACATATATGGATCTCTCACTAGTTAATGATCCATTAACCGAACATCCGTGAGTTAATGACTCATTGACTCACTCACTCATCAACAAAAATGTTGCCCATTCTCACCATAATCCTTCTGAATCTCGGACATCCTAGTCTCGACGCTGGCAGTCCTCTGCTGCGGCAGGGTAGCCCGGCTGGTTCTCCTGGCTGCTTGGCTCGGCTTGTTCCGTTTCACGGGGACAACTTGCTTGACCAACACTGTCTTCTTGACACGTTGGACTGTACGGACTTTTTCGGGGCGACGAACTTGGACCTAGGAAGGAGAAAATATGATAAGTATGTCGTGTCGCAGACACATTGGACAACAACTCACAGTACATACCAACAAAAATACTGTTTAAAAATATGACAATTTTCTCATTTGCCTGGTGACTAAAATGTCTATGAAGGACTGACAAAAACTTGAAACGTAAAAAACTGTTGTTAATTCTTTTTAACCCGTACAAAGTTTTATACTAATGGTTTTCTTTTGTAAATCGGTCTGTTAGTAATTTTATTACTCCGATGAAGACAAGATCAAATCTTTCGACCAATCTCATATAGCTTATCTATTTGTTTGAAATACGCATGTAATGCTGTCTCCGTCTATAAAAAGCTTACATCTTGGCACTTTTTATGATACTTGAGTAGTTAGATTACTAATGATTTCTTAAATTAGATTACTAATGATTTTTTAAATTAGATTACTAATGATTCTTAAATTAATTTACGAATGATTTTTTAAATAAGATAACTAAGGATTCTTGTAAATTCGATTACTAATGATTTTTGTAAATTAGATTGCTAATGATTTTTTAAATTAAATTACTAATGCTTTTAAAATTAGATTACTAATGATTTTTTTAAGTAATTAACTTTTTTTAAATTAGATAACTAATGTTTTTTTTTTATTGTATCCAATCTTCTATCGTTTCTCTTTCGTGCTTGCCTACAAGCTATAACTCAACTAACAAAATATAAAAAGACAACAACTTAAAATTCACAGGAAATTTAAAAAAAAGAACAAGTACTAAACCTTATTTCTAAAGTAAAAATCGAAAATTTAATAATAATGTAACAGTACTTACAGGCACAACCCTCGGCTCAATCTCCCGAACATAGTTAGCAGGCACGAAGCCGTCAGTGCGGTCAGCTTTGCGCACTGACCACCAGTCCGGGTTGGTCTTGTTAATCAGGAACATCACCTCTCCCTTCTGCATAGAGATACCCTGGCCTGTGAAGGCGTAGAGTGCTTTTACCTGTGGGATAGAAGTGTGGTTAATATGCTGATACATATCAAAATAACAACAAAAAGTTAAGCGAAAACTCTGAAAAAATTACGCCCAAAACAGTAAAAAATTTAAAGAGAATAAAACGCGATAAATAGAAGTTTGAAGCACAAGTCACAGCTTTGACTCAATTCTTTGTTATGCAGAATAGTTATGCAAATATACAGTCGCGAATCGCATTTTGATCAACATACGACGTAAAACAGAGCTACAATTTGCAAAAAATCAAAGAAAATTTGAATATGGGGTGTTTTTTTTTTGGGTATAGAATCATCAAATGTCCTCTCCCGCTCTGGGCGAAGCGGAAGGGCTTGTCAGACTTTTATTGACTAAAACCCACTCGTCTTCCTTCAGTTGCCTGTGCGCCAGGGCCACGGTAACTCTTTCAAACAATCCGCGACCCCGGCAGGCATCGGCCCTATCAGACCCCGTTAATGATGCGCTGAGGATTCACCTTAAGGGGGATGCGTTCAGGTAGCCCGCGAAATTCAAAAATACTTACATTTTTTCAATTTGCAGGTCACTGTCAGGTTGTATGTTGATTAAAATATTATTGGCAGCCGTAACAAATATGGCTTTACAGAATTATAATCATTAGAATCAGCAATACAACTCCTTAAGTTAGAATTGGCCTCAAATGTCATGACTACATGAAATAGACATTCAATAGGGTAATATGAACTTAGAGAGATGTATTGATGATTTTTATGATTATAATTCTATAAATAAATATTTGCTACAGCCGCGAATCATATTTAGATCAACATACAACCGGACACTGACCTGCAAATTGTAAAAAACGTAAGAAAATTTGAATTTCGCGAGTGAAACACTGATAGTAGGAATGGGTTTCATTTTGACAGTTCAACAACATTCATTGCGTTAGTTACGTTGTTGAGTAGACACATTTTTCGAACATATGAAGCAATGGAGCTGCGCGATTACTGATAAATGCGTGCACTGACTGGACAGGTCCACTCAATCTGTGTGGTTTTTCCTCAAAAGACCATTTCAGACACAAATCTACATGGTCTTCACATGATCTGACCAAGATTATGTCTGGACTTTAAAAGAGACTGACCTCTGAGTTTGTTTCGCCGACCTCATCTATTTAAAAAAAATATGATTGACGTATAAAAGTGTTTGTACAAACCTACTTACAGAAATAAAATCATGTATCAATAGGCTTCAAAATGATTCAGATTATGATAGATAGTGTGTTACGTAATTAGGGTGCTGGTTTAAACTTACTTGAGGTACGCTCCTCTCCTCAGTAACAGTCCTGTGCTCGAGTCTCTCCACAGGCTCCTCCTCCCAAACCTCTGTGGGAACCAGACGGGATTCATTCACCCATTCCTCTTCTTCGATGGCTGGGGTCGACTCTACCTCCGTTGGGAGCTGGTGGGACCAATTTAAGTGGTTAATGTGGAGTATATTTAATAGTTTAGTGAGGATGTTTAGGCATAGAGCACTTATTTAAGAACTTGTTGGAGCAAGATTATGTTTTTTTTTTGTTTTTTAATTTTCTTTAGGTTAGTATATATTTATTTTGAATTACAAACCAATTTATTTTCATGAATAACAATTTACATCTAATTAATTAACCTAACCTAACTAAAACTATTAAATTTGTTAAATTTAGATAAAATTCATATTCAAATGATTTCGTAGTAACATTTACTAATTGTTTTTTCACATGTCATGGTTAAAGAAAAAGAAAGAAAAAGTATTTATTTTGACTCGCACAGGATTATCACAAACTAAACTAAATACACTTATAAAAACAAAAATATATTAAAAAAGTGTAACAGAAAGTCCGGTACGAGGCCAAAAGACTTCTATCTCAGCATGATGCTGCGACATTTAAAAAATAAGTGTGTTTGTGTGTGTATTTGTATTCCAATGTTTTTTGATGTCCTATTTCGGTGTACCTCGAGTGGAAACCGACTCAAACGATTTTTTTTTTGTTACATCAATGATTTTGGATAGTTCAAAAACTTTTGGGGTACCGTCAAACGGGGTGAATAGAGATGCAGGGGAGAATCGTAACGAAACTTTAAAAGGGATTTTAACAATGAAATAATATAGTTTGTTGCCAAAAATGGACTTTAATGTGTTTACTGTATTTATAATTATACCTATACTATATTATTTAAATGTTAAAATCCCTTTTAAAGTTTCGTTACGATTCACTCCGTTTGACGGTACATGATTTTTCGGACATTCCCGTCAAATTTGATGTACCTGGAAAACTCAACCGGATAAGGGTTTGTTATTTTACACACCTGTAAGCTAGTTATTCCCGCAGCATTCAGCCTCGCCGCATGCGCACTGAGCGTGTCCAGCTCCGCGCTGTAGGCCTTGACCTCCTCGTGCGTGGCGCGGTGTCGCGCCAGCAGCGCGCCGGCCGACGGCGCGTCGCGGCCGCAGTCGTCCGTGGCCACCAGGGGGCGCTTCTCTTTCATCCAGGATTCGGATTCGTTTGCATCGCCGTAGAACTGGTGCAGAAATAAAATAGGATATCAGAGAGGTGAAAAATTAATAGGTATGCCAAATTCAAATATATAATTCAACGTGTTGTAAAGAAAATTTACAGCATGTCATTCAGCTGAGAGACAGGAAAGGGATGCATATACGTGCGCGTAGGCAAGCGATTTGGCAATATCGTCACGCGCCCTTTTTTCGTGAAAACGGTCAAAATGAGATAAATGACCGCTAGCTCAACGTGTTGCCAATCTTGCTTCATGTTGTGAACTCTGCGATAAACGGATTACTGTTTGGGCGCGTGCAAAAATTGATACTTTAATTTTCTTATTTTTTTTTTTAACGGAACGTCAGTAATTCGTGTCTACTTGAAGCCAATAACTTAGTTTGCACTATCTAAGACGATAATTACTCGATTTATTTTACACCCGTCTGTTCGAAGAATCCTCCCTTTTCTATGGAGATATGAGTTAACTTTACACCCTGTTCCTCATACCTCTATACTATTCTATTTATAGTCTACCTGATGAGCTTCAGCAGCATCAGCCAGCTGCTTTTCCCTGGCTGCAGCTAACTCTCTCAGGATCTGCCACTGCTTGTTCAAAGATGTAAGGCGACGCTCGATCTCGGCTGATTTCGGGTGTTTCGCGTCGATAAGGCTGTGAAAAAAGAAACGTAATTTATAGGCTTTTTTTTTTTTTTAATGTAGCACTCATGGTAAATGCTTATTTTATTGCTGCCAAATATTATACAAGTTTGTTAGCAAAATAAAAGTTTTTATAATAATAATATCCTGCAATAGTCCAACAACAACCAGGGGTTGTTTTTGGGTGCACTTGCACAGTGCATACAGGGATAATCGCCGGCTTGTGCTTCATTTCCTTTACTTATAGAGTCTAACGGGCCTCTGCGAGTTGGTTTCGGCTCCTCGTATGCCTACCAAAGGTCCGGGACCTCATGGTCCCGAGATAAGCGAAAAGCTTGAAAATAAATAATAAAAATAATTTTTATTCACAAAACATAAACTTTGACAATAAGTATACAGAATGGTTAAAACAAAAAACAAACTACAACTTACTTTTTATTATGTACTGGTCGAAAATTAACAAAAAAAAAAATATCTTCAAATTTCGAACGAATACGCGTCATAGAGACAGTCGAGAAGAGAGTGCACCTGTGTCTGCGCACACACGCGTGCACTATAACATCTCCCGCGCCGAAGGTTAGTCTCCGTTGAGATTGGCCGCCAGAGCCGAAATACGGTCTGGACTATACACTTTTAGCAAAAAAAAAAAGACATTCCCGGTCTTACCTCTGTCCTTTAGCCCTATGTCTCTGCGACACATGGTCCCTGGCTCTCAACTCGTGTAGTAACGCAGTATGCTTTTGTCTCAACGCAAGCACGGCGCGAAGCTCTTTAGCAGCCACGTCGGTGCGGCATATACGTTGCTTCTCTGTGACCCAGCCTATAAAGAAAGAAAGAAAGAAAAATAGGTTTATTTGCCACAGCAACACGTGCATACAATAAAAACTTTTTTACAAAAAAACAACCGACTTCCAAAAAAAAAAACACTAAAAAACGTGAAAAATAATTTCGGAAGTCGGTGTCTTTGGTTGTGTATTTTCGTTTTTAGCCACCGACTTCCGAAATTAAAGTAATTTTTCGCGATTTTTTATGTTTTTTTGGAAGTCGGTTGTTTTTTTGTAAAATAGTTTTTATTTTTCACTTTTTTGTTGTGGTACCTACCCCAAACACATTCGTATACCACTACTTGATATGTAAATAACCGTGACAAGAAATTATTATAACATCATCAATATAAACCAAGTGGAAAAAATACGCATTATTAGGGATAACTCAAAAACTACTGGCCAGAACTTGATCAAATTTAAATGGGACCACATGTGAAGCACCAGCTTTCAAATAAAAATAGAATCATCCAAATCGGTTCACCCCGAAAAAGTTCTGAGCTAACAAATACATTAAAAAAAAAGTACAGTCGAATTGAAAACCTCCTCCTTTTTGTGAAGTCGGTTAAAAAGATAATTAGCTCTAATAATAAAGAAAAACAAAACAGATCTATAATCACGAGCACAAAACAGAAATAGTCGACAGCTGCACGTCATGACTGTGACAAGAAGGCTTCCACTCAGCGTGATGCTGTGCTATGGGGACCCACAGCACAGCGCTGGTTTTCAGTGGTTACCCAAAATGGACGTACGGAAACCAAATCAGGTTTAATGATTGGTAGTATATGTAACAAAATAAAATGAAACGAACAGGCAGTAAGAAGGTAAGGGAGAATAGGAAAATTCTTAGGTGGAAAAAAAATCCAAAGTTTGAAGATTGATATGAAATTGATGATTATTATTTAATAAATATATCATTCCTACAGTCGCGAATCGCATTTTGATCAACATACGACGTAAAACAGAGCTGGAATTTGCAATAAAAACCAAAGAAATTTTGTATTTGGCGGGCTACACTTAAGGATCCCCTTAAAGAGTGATTAAATACTGAAGTAATTTTCAAACGGTTTGGTCATGTTGAGAGGATGAATGAAGGGCGACTAACAAAAGGTATTTACAAGGCAGATGTGAGTGGAAACGCCGGGAGGGGACGCCCTAGGAGGACATATAGTGACCTTATTGGTGATGTTCTTCAGAAAGGTCAGGTGCGTAGTACTCGCAACCGACGTGCGTGTATGACCAGATGTATGAACGTAAACGAGGCAAAAGGAGTATGTAAGGATCGTAGCAGGTGGCGTTCTGTAGTTTCTGCCTACCCCCATGGTGGAAGAACGCGTGAGTTTATGTATGTATGTCATTTTCACAATCGCAATTAACGATCATTTTCTTATATTTTGTCAAAATATTCTAGACTATACACGGTGGTAGGGGGGCATCGACGTGCAAACTGCAACCATGAATTCAGCACATGATTCTAGACCCCCTAGCATAGAAATGTTTCGTCGGTTATCAATAATAAAATCTGCCGTTTCATACAAAAGTGCAATCAATACTTACGCGGTCAAAATGTATGGAACAGCATTTTTTTTTTTTAATTACTTACGATAAATTTCAACGCAGGGGGTTTCAGAATTATGTACTGAATCCATGGGAACAGGTAGCGCTTCAATGATTTTATGTAATTGTAAATAGATTTTGCATACCGTTAAAACGGTGAGTCATGTAACACTATGAAATATTTTGAACACCTTTGTAAACATAGCATGTTTCTGACAAATAAATATTCTATTCTATAAATATTTCCTTTTTTATTGAATTATTTACCTTCTTCCTCATCATGGTCTTCTAAAAACTGGAACAGGTTCCTCGCGTCTTCTAGTCTCGCTTTGCGGTCCTTGGCGGCCGCCACCAGGCTAGAAACCAAAAAAAAAAAAAATATAGTTACTAAAAATAATATCTAATATATAAAATTCTCGTGTCACAGTTTTCGTTGCCATACTCCTCCGAAACGGCTTAACCGATTTTGATGAAATTTTTTGTGCTTATCCGGTATCTATGAGAATCGGCCAACATCAATTTTTTTTTTTTTTTTTTTTTTGGTAGGTAGGGTAGGGAGTTAGGGAGGTACGTAGGTAGGGTAGGTAGGTAGGTAGGGTAGGTAGGTAGGGTAGGTAGGTAGGTAGAGTAGGTAGGTAGGGTAGGTAGGTAGGGTAGGTAGGTAGGGTAGGTAGGTAGGTAGGGTAGGTAGGTAGGGTAGGTAGGTAGGGTACGCCGTAGATAAGTACCGCAACCCGTGCGAAGCCGGGGCGGGTCGCTAGTAATAATAATATAAGACGTTTATTTTCTCTACACAAGTTATGTACTTAATGCTAGTGTTTGACAATAGTGCACGAACAAGGAGCTAAGTAGGTTTAAATAAAAACCTGTATTACAGGTCACCAGGGCCCTCCCGCGGCTAGATGCCTGTGATTTGGACCATAATGACAATGTATACTTAACTAACGTTGAATTAAGAACATTAATAAAAATAAAATAAAATTAAAATTAAAAATACAAAAAAGAGTTAGTGGAAATACCAGTGTGTGTGAGTGCGTGAGTAACTAGAGGAAGTGTAAAGAGATGTGAGAGGTTGCTTGAGTGAGTGTGGTGTGAGTATGGATGATGGTAAAATATTAATCTGGATAGCGTTTTACCAGCTGTTTTGGAGTTGAACTGAATATATTACGTTAGTATTTTATTATGAAAAATGGCACGTATTCTAGAACGGAAGTTAATCTTCTAATTCAAATTATGCATTGTTGGGTTTACGAGCGGCAGCTCAAACTATTTCTTATGATGTTAGATTAGGTTTAATTTTGATATCTAGAGTTATCATAATTATAGATTTTAATTTATTAAGTTTATTTTTAATTCAAGAATTATTTTGATTTATTCTTTCAAAGTCAAGAATCTGTTTAATAAATTGAGAGAACTGGAGTCAATGAATTTCAAATTTAATTAGACATCATTAAGTCCCACTTGCATCACAATCACTAATTAACTACGTTAAAATTAATAATAATAATCCTATCATAGATACGTCCATGGTATAATAATATACTTCGCCAGGTATAGCATTCCGAGACACAGTGGTCACGTGGGTGACACAAGCCTACGTCATCACCGCTGTGTTACCAGTAGTGTGTCATAATAACTCCCCAACCGCCTTTATTACCTGTGCGAATCCGATAAATCAATGAGGTTTTAACTAACAATTACGTTGGTATGTGTTTAAATTGAATTGTTTCGTTTGATTAGAAAAACGAAACGACAATTTAAGTGCTTTATATATATTTTTTAACAGAATGGTGACTGAAAATGTTTCCATAATTCGTGTTGTGTTGCAATAAAGTCGCAACTGGATGGTGACGTAAGCATGTGTCACTCCCGGAATGCCAGACCTTGTTTTTTTAGACCCTGGGTACGTCAACGTTGGAGTGTTGACCAGAAAAAAAATACTCTGCCATAGAAAAATCGACCTAAAATGGACAACATACCTAAGATAATTTTGTGACAACTACGTCAACGCTCGAAGTCGTGATCAACTAGATTTCACCAATAGTATGGAAAAATGAACCTTAACACTATTACTTTTGCTACAGAAATTTGAACTTTATTCCCCTCACATACCTATCATAATCGTGCGACAGCTGGTTTAGCTGTGTTGTCAACTGTTGCTTGGGTCCCTCTCCCCCCTCAGCGCTGGCTCCGTGCCGCACCAGTCTTCGGATGCTCTCGTCCAGGGCTCCGAGCTGCAACTCCTGGAGGGCATGTGCTTGGAGCAGGCGTTCTACGTCCACGAGATGGCGGCCTACTTCTTCAGATTGGAATTGGGCCTGTGGAAAATGATAAATGATTTTATTTCTGTAAGTAGGTTTATACAAACACTTTTACACGTCAATCATATTTTTTTAACTAGATGAGGTCGGCGTTTCCTATCTGACTACTCTGAGATGAGAGGCCGAAACAAACTCAGAGGTCACCGTCTCTTTTAAAGTCCAGACATAATCTTGGTCAGATCATGTGAAGACCATGTAGATTTGAGTCTGAAATGGTCTTTTGAGGAAAAAACCACACAGATTGAGTGGACCTGTCCAGTCAGTGCACGCATTTGTAAGTAAGAAAAGTAAAGAAAAGGGAAGTTAGAAAATTGTTCTAGTTTTTTTTTTCAATGTGGAACCATATAGTTAGGAATATTTCAGTCTAACTGCCATAGCCATTTAAATAATATTATGCTTTTAAAAATCTAAAATAATTCTTGTTTGAATGTGTCTTTTAAGCCAGAAAAAAATAAAACATTTTGGTATTTTTTTCGTAAAAAAAACAACGGCTATGTTCATTGATTTATGTTTTACTTTACGCTATGGTTAATTTTATAGAGCTTTACGAAAGAAAAAACTTGCTAACTGTTCAAACTCAACTCAAAGCATCTATTTCAAAAAACCAATTACAGGCACTTTTTAACTGTCAAGGGATCGGTCAGTCAGAAAGATGAAGCTAGTTGCCCATTCCAAAGCGTAGTAGGTACCTATGGAGAAGAACGGGCAAGAAACTCCACGGACAGTATTTTAAATCAACATATAGTTACAAAATATTGGTTACATCATTCATGTTAAAATTATGCATGTGAGAACGATGCAGAACGTTAAAACCATCCGTAATAAAAAGACAAAAACAATTCAGATATTAAATTAAATTAAAATAAGCCGTGGCAGCTAAGAGATGACCAGTCCCTACTGACGGCGCCCGTTCACAAACATGACGTTCGAGTTAAGGATCCCGCAGACTGGCGCGATAGCGTCAATGTCAGCTTCCCTCAACAGTGCCTTGTGGGACACAAAGCCTTTTTAGACATAGTGCCTTGTCACAGGACCTACCTTCATCTCAGTCAAAGTGTGCCCCACAGTGTCAGCTTCCCTCAGCAGCGCCATCAGATGCGCCAGCTTGCCGAGCGAGCTTCTGTGTCGCTCCAGCAGTTCGAGCAGCTCGTTCCAGCGCGTCAGCACAGCTTGCTCCGTGCGGGACACAGCTTCGGCGCCGTGGTACTTCTCGCGGACTAGTTCCGCTGCCATTGCTGATAGGTCTTCGAAACGTTCGGTTCTGCGAAAGAAGGGCGAGAAGAAAGTTAGAAAGGTAAATAGAGGTATGAAGAACAGGGTGTAAAGCTCACTCATACTCTATAGAAAAGGAAGGATCCTCCGACCAGACGGGTGTTGTTTCTGGTGGGCAACTGCCCGACGGTTGATGTCGGGATGTTGTATATATGCTAGTTGCGCGGTAAACTCTGCTTGCGCGATGCAGGATTTTGCGTGACGTCATTGTGACGTATAGCTCGCATGTGGCGATGTAGATACCGCTACAGGTAAATGATGGAGGGATGGTATTTTTATTGGCCTTTAAAAGTGAATGGAGGTAGTAAAAAACTAGCTTCTACGCGCAATTTCGCCAGCGTCATTTTCTTTTTGTTTTGACACCAAAAAATCAAAATCAAAATATTTTATTTGACATAAACCAACATGGGCACTTCTGAAACGTCAGAAGCTAGGTGCACGGTTCCAATTGGTTGTTTCCTATGGAGAAGAGCCGGCAAGAAACTCCACGGTTACTCTTTTAAAAATAAGTGGCTTTTACAATGATTCAAATCAATTAAAATCAAAAGTCATTTATTCAAATTAGGCTGAGAGTCAGCACTTTTCGAACGTCAAAATTACATAAGACAGTTCCCCAAAACGCCCGCCCTTCACCACTTCCTAGTGTTTTAGCTGGGGAGAAATGGCAGTGGAGTTTGGAAGTGGTGAATACTTTTTCTTTCAAATTTTTATTTCTTGGATACGAGGATTTTGGCTACTTTGTATTTTTAACGTCATTTATTTGTAATGTGCGTTTTGTTATGTAGGTATTCTTAGGTGGTAAACTTATAATTAGATCATATGGACCCCGTCGGGCACAGCAGAATAAGTGAGTTAGGAGAGAGGAAGCATTTGTTAACTATATAACAATACTAAGCAAATTACTAAATTATAATAATGATGTAGATATTTCTGAGGAATAAAGATCTTGCTCAATACACAGGGTAGATAAAAAAGCTTGACCACTAATCTGCGGGGTAATTACGTAACACACTAACAGTAGGATTGGGTTTCATTTTGACAGTTCAACAACGTTCATTGCGTTATTGACGTTGTTGAGCCGTCAAATTTTTCGAATACATGAAGCAATGGATTAGCAATAGGCTTCAAAATGATTCAGATTGTGATAGATTGTGTGTTACGTAATTAGGGTGCTGAATTATCCACGCCACGGCACCAGACCAAAGTTTCAGGAAATAGCACAAGAAATTCAGCATTCGCATGAGGAAAATGTCTCCTCGATGAACGTTCAGTCACCAAAAGAGATAAGCAACCAGGAACGTAGGATACAGTTGAAGTTTAATAAGAAACCGATGATTTTTTTCCAATAAAATTTAATTTGATAAATTAACTGTTGGTTTTCTTTTAATTTAATTTAATTTTTAACCGACTTCAAAAAAAGGAGGAGTTTCTTAATTCGACTGTTTTTTTTTTATGTGTGTTAGCTCAGAACTTTTTTCTAGGTGAACTGATTTGGATGATTCTTTTTTTATGTAAAAGCTGGTGCTTCTCATGTGGTCCCATTTAAATTTGATCAAGTTCTGAGCAGTCGTTTTTGAGTTATCCTTGATACTGCGTATTTTTTCCACTCAGTTTATATTGATGATGTTTCAATAATTTCCTGTCACGGTTATTTACATATCAAGTAGTGGTATACGAATGTGTGTGGGGTAGGTACCACAACTAAAAAGTGAAAAATATAAACTTTTTTAAAAGAAAAAAACCGACTTCCAAAAAAAAACACTACAAAACGTGAAAAATAACTTTAATTTCGGAAGTCGGTGTCTTTGGTTGTGTATTTTCGTTTTTGGGCACTGACTTCTGAAATTGAAGTTATTTTTTACGATTTTTAGTGTTTTTTTTGGAAGTCAGTTGTTTTTAAAAAAAAAAGTTTTTTATTCGAAAATATCCAACGGTTTCTTATTAAACTTCAACTATATCCGACGACTCTGGTTACTTATCACTTTTGGTGACCGTAAGTAACTAATTGCACGGCAATTTATGTAACTTTCAGGAAAACATTCAGTTTTGAATTTATAACACGTAAATTGACCACATCTGGTGGCAATGCAGCGCGGACAGGGCGAGGCTTCCGCCCGACGCACGCCGCGGGCGCAGCGCAGGCATAACCCACCGAGCCATCCATGGATATCCAATGAGCGTAGGAAAACAGACCAATGGCCAAGCAAAATTAAAACTACCCTCTGTTTTTATAAGCAAAGATCGAACATTCATCAACTCCTATGTCCAGCAGCGGACTAAAAACGTACCTTGCCAGTATATCCGCCGAAATAGCTTCATGTTTCTTAACAGTGGCATCTACTTGCGCCAAGTTGGAGCCGTAGCGAGGGTCTGATAGCACCTGGATCATTTCCTTCAAGTAGCCTTTACGGAGGACTGACTGCGGAAGAAAGAATAGAAGATTAGTACATTGAAGAATTTTGGATATAGACATAAGAAAAAATAACCACAGTTTTCTGACTGATTTGCTGTCAAATCTCATTTAGCAAACCCATAGAGCAAACTTGAGCAAACTGTCAAACGGGGTGAATAGAGATGCAGGAGTGAATCGAGACGAAACTTTAAAAGGGATTTTAACATTGAAATAATATAGTTTGTTGCCAGAAAAGGCAGTTAATCGTTAATTATAAATACAGTAAACACATTGGAGTCCTTTTTGGCAACAAACTATATTATTTCAATGTAAAAATCCCTTTTAAAGTTTCTTCTGCATTCCTATTCACCCCGTTTGACGGAACCCTTAGCAGTTGTGTTAAAAGTAGTAATTTGTGGACTGGTCAAAACAACCAATTAAGGACTTGACAAAAGATTTGATTGAATTCTAGAACATTTCGGGAAGCGTAAAAACTACCTCAAAAGTAAAATAAAATAATTATACATTAGTCAAAATAATTTGGCAAAAATTGTTATTTACATTTTTTTCGTCTCATATAGAAGTCATGCTGGTATAAAGGCTGGCATGGACATCGACGCGCAACTTGTTACCATGGATTAACCGATAGAATCCCGGTGGCCCTCTGTAGGGCCGGGGTGGCGCCACCGTCAAGCCCCGCTGGCCCTCTAGAGGGTCGAGCGGTCGTGCGGTTAAATAATCATCATTATTGCTTCTAAATGAGGGCTAATATCGTCTTTTGAGCATTTCACTGTAAGGGCTTTTTTTTTTTGGGCTGACGAACTGTCTTGTTCCACGACATACCGGTGGCGCCACCCCGGCCCTACAGAGGGCCACCGGGATTCTATCGGTTAAGTACGTGATTCTGAACCCCCTGAAGGTATTGCACTTTTCTATAAACGGCTTATTTCTTTTTTTTTGATAACCAACGAAAAATTTAATTTTCACGTTACATTTCTTTAGAAATCTGTATTCTTCCGTCGAGAAAACCCGTTTCTATGGCAGTCATGCTACGCGTGCAGGCGTAGAAATTTTTTTTAGTAATGAAAAGGGCCTAGAATCATGTGCTTTTTTTTTTTTTTTTTTTTTTTTGGTGGGAAATCATCAAATGACGTCTCCCGCTCTGGGCGGAGCGGAAGGGCGTGTCAGACTCTTACTGACTAAAACCCACCCGTGTTCCTTCAGTTGCCTGTGCGCCAGGGCCACGGTAACTCTTTCGAACAATCCGCGACCCCGGCAGGCATCGGTCCTATCGGACCCCGTCAATTATGCTGACATCTCTTTGAGGCGCGCGTGGAACACGACGCGCCGTCGACCCGGGCCTGGTCCTTACCGGACGGCGAGCTGCCCATTGCTCGCCGTCCGCAAGCCCGCGCCTACGGTGGCCGGGAGTCGGCAATCGACTCCCGACGCCCAGGGTGTCTCCTCCTCCTGCGGCGGCTAGGGGCGCGAGGGCGCAGTGATTGCCTCTCCCTCTCGCGCTCCGCCTCCTCCTTCGCGAGCATTACTGCTTCGCAGAAGGAGGTGACGGCTTCCCATTCCCTCTCGCTCCGTACCATGGCCTGAACCAGGGCCGGACGCGAGAGGTCGCCGCCGCCGATCGCCGCCACGAGGACACGGCGGTGCTCCGCCCAAGCCGGGCAGACCTCCACCGTATGCTCCACCGTGTCCTCCGGTCGATCCACACAATGGTAACACCCGGGCGTTTCCTCCCGCCTTATCCGAAACAGGAACCTCCCGAAACAGCCATGTCCGGTGAGGACCTGCGTCAGGCGGAAGGTGAGGACGCCGTGGCGCCTCTCAAGCCACTCCTCAAAGAGGGGTCTTACCGCCGCAATTGTGGCGTGCCCTGCGCTGGGTTGCGACAGTCGCACTCTCCATGCCGCCATGAGATCCCGCCGGAGCTCTGTCCGCTGTGCCGTGATTTCTCGCGGCAGCGGAGTTACGCCCCGGCGTTTCGCCTCCTCGCGCCACTCCCAAACGTGCGCGAGGACCTTTGCCTCCAGATCCCACGGCGGCAATCCGGCAAGGAGGCTCGCCGCCTCGCAGGAGACCGTGCGGTATCCCCGTACCATCCGGATGGCCATGACCCTTTGGGACGCTTTCAACCGGCGGGCTGGCCGGAGCCTTAACGATCGCGCCCACACCGGTGCCCCGTAAAGGGCCATGGACCGCACGACCCCCGCGTAGAGCCTCCGGCAGGAGGCGTTTGGCCCCCCCAGATTGGGCAAGAGCCGCTTCAAAGCAGCCCCGGCCCGCTGCAGTCTGGGAGCCAAACGTCGGAAGTGCTCGACGAAGTTCCACCGGCTGTCGAGGACGAGTCCCAGGTACTTCATCGTCGACTCGACGCCGATGAGAACCCCTCCTACCGTTATTTGGGAACCCGACAGTGGCGCGTTCCGAGGACCATGAAAACACATGGCCTCGGACTTGTGCAAGGCCACCTCGAGTCCCAACTGCCGGATCCTCTCAACGACTGTCGCAACCCCGCGTGTCATTAGTTCGGCCGCCGCCTGGTGCGACCTCCCCTGCGCCAGGACCAGCGTGTCGTCAGCGTAGCACACCACGCTGACGCCGCTAGGGAGGTCGGCGCGCAGCACCCAGTCGTAACCGATGTCCCACAGATGCGGCCCCAGGACCGATCCCTGTGGGACACCGCACGACATCTCTCGCCGGTTCCATTCTCCTTGGTGACCGGGGTAGATCACCGCCCTATCCGTCAAATAGGCCTCGACTACACGACAGAGGTAGGTCGGCATCCGGTGATACCGGAGTGCCTCCCTGATGCAACTCCAGGGCAGGGTATTGAAGGCGTTGGCGATGTCTAGAGACACCGCCAAGACGACCCCACCCCGGGCAACAGCATCCCCCGTCGTGAGGGCTCGCACGCGCATGATGGCATCCACCGTGGAGCGCCCCCTGCGGAAACCAAACTGGCTGTCCGCCAAATCCGGCCCCACCCGCACCAGCTGCCCGACGAGGCGGTCTGCAATGACTCTTTCAAAGAGCTTGCCCACCTCGTCGAGCAGCACGATGGGCCGGTAAGCGGACGGAGAGTCCGCCGGGCGCCCCGGCTTCTTAATGAGGACCAGTTTCCCCGTCTTCCAACGAAGTGGGAACTGGCCCTCCTCCAAGCATGCGCTTAGGAGCCCTCTTAGTCGAGGCCCGAGAGCCTCCGAGGCCAGGACCCAGGCTTTTCCAGGTAAGCCGTCGGGTCCTGGGGCGGTATTCTTGGCACTCAGCCTACGTACCGCCACTCTCAACTCTACCTCGGTCACCTCAGGAGCGTCGTCATCGTCGGTTGTGTGGTCCACAGTTGGCACCGCAGGAGGCGGAGCCATGGGCGGGGGAGTATGCTCCCCACGCGAAGGGAACAGAGCGCTCACCACGCCCTCCACGAGCTGGGGCCGGAGACTCTGCGTCAGCGGGGGAGCCCATGGGCGGAGTTTCTCCCGCACCACCTTATATGGGCGCCCCCACGGGTCCCTGTTCAGAGTCCCCAGCGACTCCTCACGGGCCAGTCCCCTGGCCCGCAGGATCTCCGCTCGGAGGGCGGTCTTCGCCGCTCTGTAACCCTCGTACAGCTCCGCCTGAATGGCTTCCGTATCCGGAGGGCGGATACGGAGCCTGCGGTGCCTGGTGTACAGGCGCCGCGCGGCAACGCACGCCTCGCGCAGAGACGTTAGTTCCGGCGACCACCAGTACACCTGGCGCCAGGCGCGTCCAGGCTGGACCCGGGGCATTGCCACGTCACACACTTCGGACATGGCCTCCCGGAACCACTCTGCCTCGTCGTTGATGTCAGCAGGCCTGTCCGGTGATGACACCCAGGCCTGCACGATCGAGGCTTCCAGGAGGAGCTCCCGGTCCAGCTTCTTCAGCGCCCACCGCGGACCACTCGGGGCCTGTCGGACCAGCGCGCTCGAGGTCTGGGCGGAGACGTCAAACCGGATGTACCGGTGGTCGGAGTACGTCTCCACCCCCTCCATGACACGCCAGTCAAGGACACGCGGTGACAGAGCGGGGCTGGCGAACGAGATGTCCACCACTGACTCGCCCCGCATCCGCACACACGTGGGGACAGAACCCCGGTTTAGGACGACCAGGCCTGTCTCCAGAGCCCAGTCCTCCACCATCCCGCCCCGTGTATCCGTGTACCGGGAACCCCAAGCCGTGCTCTTGGCATTGAAGTCCCCGAGTACGAGCACGGGCAGGGTATGGTACCCGACGACGACGACTCTCAACTCCGCAAGGGAGTTGTGGAACTCGGCGAGAGTTCGGTTCGGGGAGAAGTATACCCCTACCACAACAATCTCCCCGAACCGTGCTGCCACGCAACCCCGTCCTCTCTTGACTGCCTCAAGCGACGGGGTACCGGCGGCGGCCGACGAAATGAGGGTCACTGAGCCGCTCAGGTCCTCCACCCAGTCATCCCTGGGCGGGACAAAGTACGGCTCAGCGACCACGGCGATGTTGATCGACCACTGCGCCATGCTCTGGAGCAACAGATCCTGAGCAGCGGCGCAGTGGTTGATGTTCGCCTGGAGGAGGCGTAATGGGGCCATTATTGGCACTCCATATCAGCCCCCTCCCGAGCCCCCTGTGAGGGCCCTGCCGCGGTGGTTGCAGCGGCTACGACATTGAGAGCGGCAGCGGCGGCGGCAGTGGCGGCGGGTGCGGCGGTGACGGCGGTGGCGGAGGGCTTGCCCCTGCCCCTGGCTTTGGCGGGTGGAGCGCAGGCCTTACTCCCAGCCCGGTGATCGGCCGGCTTGCCAGCTGCCGCACATAAAAAGCAGTGCGGCGTGGCATTGCACGAGCCGGCCTTGTGACCGGGCTGACCGCAGCGGAAGCAGTGATTGCTGCGGTCTACCTCCGAGGTGCATTGCACTCCCACGTGGTTGCCCACCTGGCAGCGGAAGCACCTCAGAGGTCTGGGTTCTAGCAGTTAGAATCATGTGCTGGATTCATGTTTTAAGTTTGCGCGTCGATACCCCTGCGGCCCTATATAGAAGTCACACTGGTATATAAATCATTTAGTTTGTATGACTTTATTTAAGGACTTCTTTCGCTAAATACACTCGAGAGCAATGAATCCGGGTCACTTAAAGAATGTTAAAAATCTCGGAAACTAAAAATGATAGGTTAATGCAATAAATTGTATTTAATAGACAATGTAATACTCCTTAAATGAAAGTAAAAAAAATATGAGTCACCATACATTTTACTAACACAAAATTACATAAAGAAAAAAACTGCTGATCTCTCCATAAAACAAAAATAGGAAACATGAAATTTTTGAACTTTATTACGATTTTCTTGAATTTTAATACTTCGTATTGCCTCCTCGTGCTTCCATTACTGCGTTTACGCGGTTTGGCATGCTGTACACCAAGTTCCTTATACGATTTTGGGGAATATTCTCCCATTCCTCTGTGAGAGCAATTTTGAGCTCACGAAGCGTGATTGGGGGAGGGTTTCGTTGTTTTACGCATCTGCCTAGCTCGTCCCAAGCATGCTCGATCGGGTTGATATCCGGGCTGCGCGCTGGCCACTCCATACGAGTAATGTTCATCTCTTGAAGGTAGTCATTCACAATCCTACCTGTATGAGGTCGGGCATTGTCATGCATAAATATAGCATCCTCACCTAAATTGACCATAAATGGACCAACGTGATCATTGAGGATTTCTTCCACATATCTTACGCTAGTTAAAGAGCCGTTTTCTATGATCACCAGCTCTGTGCGACTTTCAGAAGAAATTCCGGCCCACACAAGTACAGACCCACCACCGTAGGCTACTTTTTCTTCGATGCATGCTTGCTTGAATCTTTCCCCTGGTCTTCGATACACTCTGTGTCTTCCATCGTGCTTGTAGAGCATAAATTTTGATTCGTCGGAGAACATAACTTTTGACCAATCTTCAATACTCCAATTTACGTGGCTCTGGGCATATCTTAGTCTTGAAATACGATGCCCACGCTCCAGTTTAGGGCCGTTTGCAGGTCTAAGGGGTTTTAAGTTAGATTCAGCAAGCCGACGTCTTACTGTCCATGCACTTGGGTTACTTCCTCCGAGGCGTCGAAACTGATTTGTGAGTTCAGTTCCTGTGAGAAAGCGATTTCGAAGCATGGTGTTCACCAAGTATCGGTCTTCTCGTGCCGTGGTACACCTGGTTCTGCCCGTTCCTGGTCTGCGTAGGTTAGAACCAGTTTCTTCGTAACGTCGGAGAACTCTTTGTACTGTTGACAGCGACACACCGACAGTCCTGGCTGTATCGCGCTGACTCCGGCCGGTTTCCAGCATTGTAAGTATTCTGGTGCATTCTTCAGGCGTAAGCGACATAATTTCAGCTTGAATAATGAATATAGAGCACTATCAACATGGTTTATGTACCCACATAAATGACAGATTACAAACAAAAGCAAAACCAAATGCTGTAATTTCGTAGTTCCATCTTCGAAAGTGGCCCTTTTTCAAATTTGATTTTTTTATGATATAACTTTACAATAACTAAGAAGTTTTAATACCTTCATTTAAGGAGTATTACATTGTCTATTAAATACAATTTATTGCATTAACCTAGCATTTTTAGCTTCCGAGATTTTTAGGATTCTTTAAGTGACCCGGATTCATTGCTCTCGAGTGTAGATAATATATAGTCCTCCAGACCGTATTTCGGCCATGGCGGCCAATCTCAACGGAGACTAGCCTTCGGCGCGGCAGATATTATAGTGCAGGCGTGTGCGCAGACACAGGTGCACTCTCTCTTCCCTCACGCTCAGAGTCCTCAGGGACGGCAATCCGACACGAGCGGAGAGAGATCAGGCGCAGGACCAACTGCCCCGTTGTTCTCGTGGTTGCAAGCGCGACAGTTGAGCGTGGGGTCGTGGGTTCGATTCCCAGGTCGGGTAGTGTTATTGGGATTTTCCATTAGGAATTTCTCAGTAACAGCCCGGATTTTGGAAGTTGGCGGTATGATACCACCGTGCCTCGGAAAGCACGTTAAGCCGTTGATAGGTATTATAACGATATAAATCAAAGTTACTTACTTTAGTATTAAACTTGTAGTTGAGTTGTTCTAGTCTCTGTTGTCTCAGCAATTCTGTCCTCAACGCGATCTCACGCGCATGCTCGGCCTGTTGACATAAAATACACATTTTAGAATACCTTAAGCCCCATTACACCACACACACACACCCCCACACACTCACACATACACAATCACTCACCCGTACCCTCACGTGCACACACACACACAAATATTTTGTGTAAATGTAATAAATTAATGTAAGTAAATAAGTAGCTTAATTGTAGTTTATAGAATTTGTTTTTATTATTTACTAGCGACCCGCCCCGGCCTCGCCCGGGTAGCAAAGCATAATATAATATAGCCTATGTCACCCGGAGATAGTGTAGCTTCCCAACAGTGAATGAATTTTTGAAATCGGTTCAGTAGTTTCGGAGCCTATTCAATACAAACAAACAATCATATCTTTTCACTTTAGAAAGCTATCCTATCTTTCAAGTTGGATCAAATTGCACACGGTGTGCAAATCAAATTTAAAATCAGTTCAGTAGTTTAGGAGTCCATCGCGGACAAACAACGTGACACGTAATTTTTATATATATAAAGATTATTTTTAAATAGGGAATATATAAACGCAGTTTAAAAATTATGTTTCTCACTTTAAAATTAATTGAACGAACTATAAAAATAATCGTTTTCACTATTAATATGCTTCTCGTTATTATTAAACCACAAGCAAGTCTAATTTACCTGTTCCAGCTGCTGCCAGGCCCTCTCCAGGTCCTGAGGCAGTTGACCTTCGAGCGGCACCCACGCTTCACCTGTCAGGCTCTTCTGCATGGTGTTGATGTGGAAGTATAGAGCTTCAATCTCTGAACGTTCCTTGTATCTAGAGAGGGTGAAGATATGAGTTAAAATTACATAATTCTTGCAATAGTAAATTGTCATATTTTTTTTTTTTTCATTTTGGAGATTTGTTATTGGATTTACGTTAAAAAAGTAAGAGTCTTGAGGAGTGTGGCGAAGAAGTAGAACCTATGAGCCACTTAAAAGATTAGCTAAAAACAGCTATATAAAATCTATCGGCATAAATATCCAATTACAGCTAAACTACCTAAAAGAATTTAAATAAACACCTTTTCTGCTCTAAACTCGTTTCCACAAAAATACAACATCACATTCCATCCATCTATCACATTACATACTTGTTACCCAATTATCACAGTACATCTCTAACTATCACACTACATCCCAACTATCACACCCTAACTATCACAGTACATCTTTAATTGTCAGATTACATCCTAACTATCACACGACGTCTCAACTATTAACATTACAGCCCAACTATCACACTACATTTTAACGATCATACTCGGTAACTATCAAACAACGGCACTTAAAGACACCAGTATTCATTGTATGCAGTATCTAAAGAGTTGGGGAACTCTCTGCCGTTTAACTACTGGATCTTGAGGAGTATCCATACGAGGAGGACGCTCAATAGATTTACCGAAAATATGTCATATCTCAACTATCACACCACATCCCTTACTATCACAATTTAATACTACTATCACTCTACAACTGACTATCACATTACATCCCTAACTATCACACAAAATTCAACTATCACACTACATGCGTACTATCACATTACATCCTTGACTATCACAAAACATTCAACTAACACACTTCATCCCAACTATCACACTACATCTCAACTATCACAATCAAACAACATCACTTACTTGGGTGGTTTCTCCACAGTTCTATACTGTTTGAAAGACAGCAACAATCGTTGTATTCCATCCAAAGAGTTGGGGAACTCTCTGCCGTTCAACTCCTGGATCTTGAGGAGTATCCATTCGAGGAGTACGCTGAACAGTTTGCTGTATTCTCCTTTGCGGTCGTCGCAGTCCATCATTTGGCCGATAATCTGGGGAAGGATAGCTTTTTTTTTAAACGATTTCTAAAAGAGGA
The DNA here is from genome assembly GCA_917490735.1 of Dryobotodes eremita. Classification (NCBI taxonomy): domain Eukaryota; kingdom Metazoa; phylum Arthropoda; class Insecta; order Lepidoptera; family Noctuidae; genus Dryobotodes; species Dryobotodes eremita. Next base: position 1,946,611 of record OU823269.1, read on the forward strand.
GGTTCTCAATTCGTTTGTATTTTTTTGTTGTGTTTGTTAAGCGATATCTCCGGCAATTGTGGATTGATTTGGTTTTTTTTTTTTTTAATGGATATTGTTGCCTCAGGGGTAGTCTCATATAAATTATATTAACTTTGCTTCGGTAGTTTTTCGGTTAGCTTAAATAATACGTATTTTTTCCACTTGGTGTATATTGATTATGTCGTAATAACTTCCTGTCACTGTTATTTGCATAGCAAGTAGTGGTATACCAATTTTTGTGGCGTAGGTACCACAACTAAAAGAGAAAAATAAAAACTTCTTTACAAAAATAAAGAAGAACCGACTTCCAAAAAAAAAAAAACAACTAACTTCCAAAAAAAAAACGTTACTATGTGAAAAATAACTTTAATTTCGGAAGTCGGTAGCAAGAAACGAAAATACAAAACCAAAGACACCGACTTCCGAAATGAAACTTATTTTTCACATAGTAACGTTTTTTTTTTGTAAGAAAGTTGTTTAAATACTGTTTTCGATTTGATTCTGAAATAGGAGTCTTGTAAGTCCAGTACTAAAAGCGATCTTTTACAGACAACCTTTGGATGGATTAAAGGGAGAAGGAGAGACAATAATGCAGGTAGCCAGTGGTGTATGGGAGGACAGTGTAGGCCTGTCAACAAGTAACAGGTACTCAACAAAATAGAAAATGGTCAACAAATATACAATAATATTAAGTTCTAATACTTTTTTTTTTTTTTTTTGGGTGGGAAATCATCAAATGACCTCTCCCGCTCTGGGCGGAGCGGAAGGGCGTGTCAGACTCTTACTGACTAAAACCCACCCGTGTTCCTTCAGTTGCCTGTGCGCCAGGGCCACGGTAACTCTTTCGAACAATCCGCAGGCCCGGCAGGCATCGGTCCTATCGGACCCCGTCAGTGGTGCTGACATCTCTTTGAGGCGCGCGTGGAACACGACGCGCCGTCGACCCGGGAAGTTCTTATACTTACGTTAGCGATCCTGCGCCCACTCTTCTGTTCGTTCTTCATTCTCGCGAACGTGTGGTAGTAAGACGCCACGTACGTCATCACTGACTTCTCATCAGGGCGGGTGGTGTCCACATCTGGTGGAGAAATGAGGAATTAGTGAAGAAGCAATTTGGAGGACAGATTTTTGAAGGTGCTCCGCAAGTAGACAAAATCAAACTGGTTGCTAATTCAATTATATAATTTATAATTTTTATGACATTATTTTTTACATTATGTACTTAACTACTTTAACTCACACACTAAGTTATTAATTGTTTAAATTTTGGAAAAATCATCTACTTTTCAATATTTGTAAAACATAATTAATTTACCTGTCATTTTACCAATTGTGGTATAGTAATTTTATTCTAGGTGCATCGTCTTCACATATAATTACATATATATATAATATATACCTATATAATATTGTAAAACATTTTAAAAGAGTAACGGTGGAGATTCTTGCCCATTCTTCTCCATACTAAACTACCTTTTGGAAGGGGCAACTAGAATCAATTCTATTTTTTTGTAAATTTTGACGTTCAAAAGTGCCTTTTATGTGCTACTTGAAATAAATGATTTGACTTTGACATTGAATCGTTACAATCGGGAGTCTATGGTAAAAAACCCCTTGCCCTTAAAAAAAATAATAAGTTAATTTTGCAAGTAACATATGCATCTTATATGATGTTATGTAGTTTCCACACAGTTTTTTTTTCCCTCAAAGTTAATCATTTATTTTCTCTATTTTTATTTTTATCCTGTTTATACATTTGTAATATGAAAGCTCATCTTAAAATATTATTTTTTCTTTATTTCATCATACATGATTAAGCTTAAAGAAAAAAATAATGCGTTTATATGAAATAAGATTAGAAATTTAAATAAACCTTTTTTACAGTCCGTTCAATCGATTTGAACCGTTGGTGACATGAAAAATGGCAGCTGCAGTAAACAGTTGGTATTGTTACCACGTTTTTGCTTTTAATGCCATCCTTATAACTACGGAATTAGAGTCAAAATCGGTTGAACGGACTGTAAAAAAGTTTTATTCAAATTTCTAATCTTATTTCAAATGGAGTATAGTTATAATATTATGTGCATGCTGTGTTCTCCTTTAAATTAAGGAGATAATTATTTTATTATTTTGATTCATATTGTATATGTGTATCCTTTGTTGATAATCCCAAATAAATAAATAAACCCTATTTGAGCACTCTTCATATGCCTAGCCTGTCCCCAACTATGTTGGGGTAAGTTTCCAGTCTAACCGGATGCAGCTGAATACCAGTATTTCACATGGAGCGACTGCCTATCTGACCTCCACAACCCAGTTACTGGGTAACACGATATACCCCAACATGGAAAAAGGCTAGGTAGAGAAGGAGAGACAGAGGCCGCAAATAAATGTATTTTCTTTCTTTCTAGATTGATTTTATTTTTAAATTTTAAATCTGAGCTATAAAAATGTTCTTACCTTCAGCATCAAGCAGGCGTGGTATGCCGAGATGCTTTTCCGCAACATCGAAGGCATGGTTGAGGGTCTCCACATGCTCGGTCACCGGTAGCTCTGACCAGCGGAACAGGTCTGGTCTGGAAGCAAAGTAAGATGGTTAGAAAAATTGTTCTGTCTATCTTATTTTTCCTGCCCTAAGGGCCTTAAGGGTCATACTACACGGGTGGTTTTCCCGCCGCGGGAATCCGCTTCTGAACCGCTGTATAGAACAACCGCTGAACAATTGTATAGCTGCATACTACACTGCGCGGTTTCCCATCACGGTTCACAGGCGGGAGAAGTACGACCGCCGCATGCAGCGTCAAACCGCTGCTGATAACCGGCTCTTTAAACAACACGGGCGGTTTCCCGCTATTCCGTCATTCTGCGCGGGACCTTGGCGCTCGCTCGTCGTTCGTGCGCTTGCGGTGTGCACTAAACATTGAATTAAATATTCCCGAAGTTAAACGATTACTTAACACTGGTTCCACCCACACATTGCGCTTTACTTTATTTTTTAATAATTTTATTAATATAAGGGCTACAAGCGCAGTTATCTTTGGCGGATCCATGTTGAAATGAACAAAAGACAGCGATAAACCGCGTCCCGTGTAGTTTGATGGTCTGCGGCAGCTTTGTTGAGCGGATTCCCGCAGCGGGAGAACCGCCCGTGTAGTATGACCCTAACAAGTGGGAATCGTTTTCAAAGCATTTCGTTTTTCTACAACGAGTATCAACAGCGGGGTAATTGCGTAACACACTAACAGTAGGAATGGCTTTCATTTTGAGAGTTCAACAACATTCATTGCGTTGTTTACGTTGTTGAGCGGACAAATTTTTCGAATATATAAATTCGAATAGCAATGGATTAGCAATAGGCTTCGAAATGATTCAGATTGTGGATTGATAGTGTGTTAATGAATTAGGGTGTTGGATTGACATAAGCTTTTCGTTAACTTATGTCACTAACACATTTTTGATATTTCCACCATCGTTATCTATAGTAAAATGTCACTTTGTCTTGGCCCTCTTGTCCGATGTTACTTGGGGTCAGCCCTATCTATAAAAAGTTTACAATAACTGCAGTTTCAGAAGCACAAACTTCGTGTATTTTTTTTTAAACGTCTGATTACAAATACTTAAGTTAAAGATAATAAGCGTATATTAAAATCATAACCCCTCCTTTGACTTTACCGTAGTCGGGTAAAAAAAATATTCAGGCTTCCTATTCCTTTCTATAAAGTTCATTTAACCTCGAATTTGATGCCTATTCAGTTCTAAAATACGCATTATACTGGGTGGCATAGACAAGGACATGCAAATTGTAACCATGAATTCAGCACATGATTCTAGACCCCCTAGCGTAGAAGTTTTTCGTCACTTACCAAAAAAAAAAAAATCTGCTGTTTCATAGAAAAGTACCACTACCTAGGCGTTCAAAATGTATGGAACAGCAAATTGTTTTTTTAACAACCGACGCAAAATATCAACACAGGGGCGATCAGTATTACCGTAAAAAAAATATTAATATAAATAATATTAATTATAAAAAAGGGCGATCAGTATTACCGTGGCCCTGGCGCACAGGCAACTGAAGGAACACGGGTGGGTTTTAGTCAGTAAGCGTCTGACACGCCCTTCCGCTCCGCCCAGAGCGGGATAGGTCATTTGATGATTTCCCACCCAAAAAAAGGGGCAATCTGTACTGTACTGTACTGAATCCATGGTAGCAGGTTGCGTGTCAAAGTCCTTCAAATCAAATCAAATCAAAATTGTTTATTTGTTAGGTTATGGTACAATAGGTGTTGTTACAGTGGTTCCAGCATACCCTGCCATAGTATGGCGTACAAATATTTATATACAAAAAAACAAAGCCCATATTACTAACCTATTTATAATTATGAATAATAATGAATTAGAGAATAAAATAAGAAAAATAGTTAATTAATACCAATTTAGATTGTTTTGTAGTAATAATAATAATTATAAATAATGAAATATGTAGTTTTTGCATGTCGTGGATTAAAGGCTATTTTTATTAGGTACTTTATTATATTATTAGTGATTTATCCTCCAAGTATTCTTGAACACTGTAATAATTTTTTCCTAATAACATTGCTACCCTGTATACTATTTCTTTACAAAATTCATTGATGGAGACAGAATAACAGAGGGTTTTTGGTATTTATGATATTATTGAATACTAGCTTTTGCCCGCAGCTTCGCTCGCGTTAATTTAGACTTTGACTATCAATTCGGGTTATAATTCAATCATGATTCGAAAGACACGTGGCGCCATCTATTATCATACGGAGGTTATTGTTGTTTTCCTCGGGAACAGTACGTTTTTGCGGGATGCAAGGCACCCTATGTCCGTTTCTGTACACCTGACAACGTATATGCAAAATTTCAGGATGATCGGTTCAGTGGTTTAGGCGTGAAAAGTTAACAAACAAACAAAGAAACAAACTTACTTTCACATTTATAATATTAAGTTAGGAAGTTAGGATAGTTAGGATTGCCGAGGCCTAATTTCGGATGGGTAATCGTTAGTCAGTGTTCGAACGGAAACTGACTGTTCAAAAAGGTTAGACAAGATTTAAAATTAACTCTTTGCAGAGTGTTCGCGCTTACCAAACTGCCATACTGTAGTTTGGGAAACTCATCCACTCTAAGTGTGCTTGCGCAGACTTACCTGTGAGCGTGTATAAGGGCGTTGAACCCGAGACCAGATCTCCAGGAGTCGGTAAAGTTGTGTATATGTACTCCATGATAGCCAGAAGTCTTTCGTTGACACCACAGCAGTAAGGCATCTTTCGCTGATTTCTTCTCTGATGATTCGTTTTCTTCGTCCTGGGAAAGAGAGAAAGCGAAAATTAGTATTAATGGGTGGAGCTGCACAAAATTACTATTCTCCTGGCTGGAGACTTTTCGCGTAAAATCTAAAGGCACTAAATAAGGCACCCACAGGATAGTTCGGTTAAGTAGCCAGGACCTCAGAGGTCACAACTACGAGGAGCCATATAAAAAAAAAAATACTATTGACTAAATATGTGACATTCCATATACGGGGTGGTTAATTAAAAGGCTAATTATTTTCCAGGCGGCTAACAACTTAAAGGGCGACTAACTAGTTGGTACTAAAAAATAACTTGGCAGCTAATTAGATTAGCAATATTATATGAGCTTCATAATGCAAGGAATTATAAAAAACTAAATAATGGATGCTACTTTAAGGTAGCGAACATATTAAACAGGGCCAATTGAAATCATAGGCGAGGTACTATAAATAATGACATGGTGACTAATATTAACAGTGGGATAGGATGCAAGAGCGAGCGAAGCGAGCTCGGGACTTAGGGCACCCCGACTCGGACAGGTCAGTTTAGAAGGGGATTTTTTTTAAACCTTACTTCGTTCTATATCTATACAAATAAATAAAACTGAAGTGTCTGTAAAGTCAAAATTACAGCTTTTTACTAAATGCATATTAAAGTATTTACGGTACTTATAACAAAAAATCTTTATTTTTTTATTTTGTCTGTCTGTTTGTTCCGGCTAATCTCCGAAACGGCTGGACCGATTGTGACGAGAGTTTCACTGGCAGAAAGCTGATGTTGTAAGGAGTAACAAAGACAATTTTTGTCCCGGTAGCACGTCCCCGTGGGATAATTTCCAATATCCACCCGGACGAAGCCGCGGGCAGCAGTTAGTTACAAATAAAATTTAAAAAAAATACTCACAACATCGATTTCAATCTCCTGGATCTGGAACCTTAAGATGATGGTCCAGATAAGACCCAGGATCAGACGAGGATTGCCGTCCACTATGTCTTCTGCACCTATTGACTCCAGGCGCACCTGCAGAGATAAGAAAGTAGTTAGTACAAGAATTAATAATTTAAGAGAGCTTATTGATATTTGGTTTCATTAAAAACAGACACTATTAGACACAAAATTGTATACTATAACAATTTTATAGATAGATAGAGAGAGAGAGAGAGAGAGAGAGAGAGAGAGAGAGAGAGAGAGAGAGAGAGAGAGAGAGATAGAGAGAGATAGAGAGAGAGAGAGATAGAGATAGAGATAGAGAGAGAGAGAGAGAATTCTATTCTATTATGTACAATACAACTATTTTCCTAATGTCCCTCGGCAAACTTCGTGTTTCGTCAGTTGTTGGATTTCTATCAGTTGCCCTTTGCACTTGGTGCAGACCGGACGATCTCAATCGACTTGGAAGTATATTAACACGAAGTTTGCCGAGGGACATTAAGAAAATAGTTGTACTGTACTTATTATTATTTATTAAGAATCGTTATTCCCCGGATAATCAAACGATAGTTAACTTTTAGGCGAGGTTGCAGTACTTTTTAACTTTCTTAAACCTCTGTCAATCTAGCCAAATGTAAAATTTTGTGCAAAAATCAAAATAAATATTTTAGGATAATTAAACATGCGGTCAAGCGCTGCGTGAAGACAGAAACGTGAATTATTATAATTGGCTCGATAAAATTAATCGTAAAGATGACACTAAATCGCTATTTAAAACGTGTACCTTGAAAAGGTTCCATCATGAAACCACGTAAAAGTTGTATCAAAAGATAGGGGTTATCGCTTTTTAGGGCATGTTGAGAACACATTTTATAATTTCGTTATTATTTTGAAAATAGCAGTTCAAGCGTTCGCACCGGCCGGCCAGTGCTCGCCGAGACGCACTACAAGAGGGCCATAAGGCGTTATTATGTCGCTGAATGAATGATGTAACCAATATTTTGTAACCATATTTTGATTTAAAGGAGTCCGTGGAGTTATTTGTTCTTCTCCATAGGTACCTACTACGCTTTGGAAAGGGCAACTAGCTTCATCTTTCTGACTGACCGACCCCTTGACAATTCAGTGCCTGTAATTGATTTATTTGAAATAAATGCTTTGAGTTTGAGTTTGAGTTATATTGAGCAAAAATATATTTACAGCCTACATATAGATATTACGGCTCTTTCATAGATTTCTAGTGTAATGCAACATTATTAACCTTTTCACCGCCACGGACATCAATAGAAGTTCAGCTGCCTTGAAATTTTAGTTAGATTTACATGTTTTAATGGCACGTACGTCTTTAAAACAAAATAAGAGTGTGTCCTTTAGACATTGATTTTGTTTTAAAGGCGTAAGTGCCATTAAAACATGTAAATCTAACTAAAATTTCAAGGCAGCTGAACTTCTATTAAGTCCGTGGCGGTGAAATGGTTAAAATAAAATAAAAACTAAGACAATAATGACTTCAGCTAGCACTTATGATGTAAGGAAGTCTTGCAAGTGCCGTGTTTCACGCGGGCTTCGAAGATTATGCAATAATACTACATTTACACGTAATATTCGATTTGTTTAGCCACCATATCTGAGGAGTAATTCCCTTGTTTTTAAGAAAGTTCGCTCTAATCTCTGTTTCAAATCTAAATCTGTCAATAACACTTCTTATTTCATTAACCTACATTTTTGACAAGTTTTTGCCAAACGGCGGTACTCCGTAGACGGACATAGCATAATCATCAGCCTATAATGTTCCCACTGCTGGGACACAGGCCTCCAGCCTATAATGTTCCTACTGCTAGAACATAGGCCTTCAGCCTAATATTCCCATTGCTGGGACACAGGCCACCAGCCTATAATGTTCCCACTGCTGGGAAACAGGCTCCCTCTCTGTGAGAGGGAGTGGGCCGTAATCCACCACGCGGGCACAGTGCAGGTTGGTAAATCCACATGTCTTCGATTTTTTTGGTTCTAGGACATTCTGGTTTCATCACGATGTTTTCCTTCACCGTTTTGAGAGTAGTGGCGATGAAATAATTTACACAAAGTAAAGCGCCTGCCTGGGTTCGAACCGACGACCTACAACTCGTAAGTCGCGGCCGTTACCACTGGGCCACCCCTGACCTTTTTTTTTTTTTTTTTTTTTTTTTTTTTTTTTTTTTTTTTTTTTTTTTTTTTTTTTTTTTGGGTGGGAAATCATCAAATGACGTCTCCCGCTCTGGGCGGAGCGGAAGGGCGTGTCAGACTCTTACTGACTAAAACCCACCCGTGTTCCTTCAGTTGCCTGTGCGCCAGGGCCACGGTAACTCTTTCGAACAATCCGCAGCCCCGGCAGGCATCGGTCCTATCGGACCCCGTCAAATTTGCTGACATCTCTTTGAGGCGCGCGTGGAACCCCCCCCCCCCCCCCCCTGACCTTAGAAGGAAATATACATAGTGACCTTATTGATTATGTTTTTAAGAAAGATCAGTAGCGTAGTACTTGGAACCGGCGTAAGTGTATGACCAGCGGGGTAATTGCCCTGCCGGGGTCGCGGATTGTTTGAAAAGTTACCTTGGCCCTAGCGCACAGGCAACTGAAGGAACACGGGTGGGTTTTAGTCAGTAAGAGTCTGACACGCCCTTCCGCTCCGCCCAGAGCGGGAGAAGTCATTTGATGATTTCCCAAGCAAAAAAAAAAAAACGGTAGGAATGGCTTTAATTTAGACAGTTCATTCATTGTGTTATTTACGTTGTGGAGATAACAAACTTTTCCAACATTTGAAGCAATAGGTAAGCAATATCCTACAAAATGATTCAGATTGTGACTGAAATTGTTTGTAACAGGCGCGACACAAAAGGACTGCCTGTCGCGCGACGGGCGGTGCCTTAGTGTCGCGTATCGCGCCTGTTTGTAGGAGCCTTTAACGTGCTTTCCGAGGCACAGTTTGGCCACAGGTTAACAGCTGATTCATAATAAAATTCTCCGTCCATGAATATAAGTAGCGATACATCGAAATTAGCACAATGTTTATCTTTTGATAAGATAGTAGTGCGATATTTCTATTGATATCTTAAGTAATATATTGTCCTTTCTGCATCTAATAAATTCATTTAAGGCGGAACCTTCAGGGTAGCCCGCGAAATTCAAATTTTCTTACGTGTTTTGCAATTTGCAGATCACTGTCGGGTTGTATTTTGATTAAAATATGATTCGCGACCGTAACAAATATGGCTTTACAGAATTATAATCATTAGAATCAGCAATACATCTCTCTAAGTTCATATTACTGTATTGAATGACAATTTCATGAAATCATGACATTTGACGCCAATTCTAACTTGGAGTTAGGAGGAGTTAGTTAAGGAACTCACTGCCAGCCTGTATATCGAAGTTGATAATAACAACTCACTGTTAGTAAATATTAGGTCTTTACCTATGAAATTGCCGTTCTGCAGTACTGGCCATTTCAAATCAAAATAATTTTTGTTTGGCTATGAATTCTAATTTCAAATTAATTTTATTTTAAAAACATGGATTTTTTTTTCTAAAAGTAGTCATTTCTTTATTGATTAGTGTTACATTTTCATCGCATTTCAATCTTTTTCGTCATCATGGATACGTTAAAAATTCGAGTAATTATGGAATATGAGTACCGTCGTGGCAGCAACGCGGCACAAGCGGCACGCAACATCAACGACGTTTACGGAGCTAACTCTACAAACCAACGCACCACCTGTTATTGGTTTGCTCGCTTCCGTTCTGGAAATTTCGACCTGAAAAATGAACCTCGCGGTCGTCCGAAGACTTTGGTCGACAATGACGAATTAAAGGCGATTGTGGAAGCTGATGATACACAATCTACGGCTGAATTAGCAGCAGCTTTCGACGTTAGCGTCAAAACAATATTGGTCCATTTGCGTCAAATTGGCAAGGTAAAAAAGCTTGACAAATGGGTGCCCCACGAACTCAATGATCGCCAGCGCGAAGTACGCGTCGAGACGTGCCTTGCACTGCTCAACAGACACACAAATGAAGGAATTTTGAACCGCATTGTTACCTGCGATGAAAAATGGATTCTGTTTGATAACCGTAAGCGCTCAGCAAGTTGGTTGGATCCTGGTTCAGCACCTAAACAATGCCCTAAACGAAAACTTACCCCTAGAAAAGTGATGGTCACTGTTTGGTGGTCTAGCGCCGGTGTGATTCATCACAGCTTCTTACCAAACGGGATGAGCATTACTGCAGATGTGTACTGTGAAGAACTGAACACAATGATGGAGAAGCTGGCGCATCTCCAACCAGCATTGGTCAATCGCTCGTCTCCGCTGCTCCTGCACGACAACGCGCGACCTCATACTGCACAGCAGACGGTCTCCAAGTTGCAAGAACTGGGGTTGGAAGCTCTCCGTCATCCGCCCTACTCACCAGACCTTGCGCCTACAGACTACTACTTTTTCCAGAATTTGGATAACTTCTTGGCGGGAAAAAAATTTAATACCCGAGAGGCAGTACAAAATGCCTTTGAAGAATTTGTTGCCTCCCGTCCAGCTGATTTCTTTAAGAAGGGCATCAATAAACTGCCACTGCGATGGCAAAGATGCATTGATTGCATGGGTGATTACTTCGATTAATACAAATAAAAAATTCATGAAAAAAAATCGTTTAAATTTTTTCATACAAAACGGCAATTTCATAGGTAAAGACCTATTAGTATTTATTCAGTAAACTCTTGTGGACAGTCGCTAAAGATTTAAATAAATATTTTTTGTTTACCTTGACTCAGGTGCAAACCTCTTTCGGAGAATTAAACATGATGAATTTAATGCTGATTTGTATTAAGAAATTCCATTTAACCGACGGAATAAAGTTAAACCATGTGTCGTGATGGTCCAGTGGTCAAGGCCTCGCTTCTCATGAACGAGGTTGTGGGTTCAAATCCGGGCAAGTACCGATGTGACCTTTTCAATTCATATGTACTTTCCGAGTTTATTTAAGACATTACCATCAAACGGGGTGAATAGGAACGCAGGGGTGAATCGGAACGAAACTTTAAAAGGGATTTTAACATTGACATCCAAGGAACCATTTATAATGACAGCTCGGTTTGAAACAAAAACAGAAAAAATATTCTTTTCCTAATTTGAAATTTTTCAATGAGCAGAATATTTTTTTTTTAATCTATAACTTGTACAAAGGAGAACTTTTTAGAGATTTAAAACAAGCATTAGTAACCTGCGGGGTAATTACGTAACACACTAGCAGTAGGAATGGGTTTCATTTTGACAGTTCAACAACATTCATTGCGTTATTTACGTTGTTGAGCAGTTAAATTTTTCGGACATATGAAGCACTGGATTAGCAATAGGCTTCAAAATGATTCAGATTGCGATAGATAGTGTGTTACATAATTAGGGTGCAGCTTACTACATATTATTTAGGTTAGGGTTAGGTTTCTAGGTATATAATATATGGAGATATCACGGTTTTTATAAGCGAAAATCATCAAATCAAAAAAATGAAATCTCTTATAAGCGACCCGGAATTTTTGCGATACAGTGTAGTTTGTTGCCAAAAAGGACTCTAATGTATTTACTGTATTATATTTAACGATTAAGTGCCCTTGTTGGCAGCAAATTATATTATTTCAATGTTAAAATCCCTTTTAAAGTTTCGTTCCGATTCACCCCTGCGTCCCTATTCACCCCGTTTGACGGTACTAGAATCAATTGCTAAATTCATGGTTACAGTCTGCGCGTCGATGCCCCTCCCTGCCACACTTTTTTGTTTTTGGCTGGGCTATCGTCAAATAACTTCTCCCGCTCTGGGCGGAGCGGACTTGTCAGACTTTTACTGACTAAAACCCACCCGTGTTCCTTTCAGTTGCTTGTGTGCCAGGGCCACGGCAACCCTTTCGGACAAACCCGCGACCCTGGCCATCGGCCCTAGCGGACCCCGTCAATTAGTGCTGACATCTCTTTGAGGCGCGCGTAGAACACGACGCGCCGTCGACCCGGGCCTGGTCCAGACCGGACGGCGAACTACCCATTGCTCGCCGTCCGCAAGCCCGCGCCTGCGGTGACCGGGAATCGGCTATGTATACATATTTTAACTCACCTTGGTATGCAAGAAGCTCAAACTTTTATTAACGTTCTCAATCTTATGCACCCTCATACGTCCATTGTTGGCCCGAGGGAGCCGCTCCCCACTGATGATCTCCAGCAGTTTCAGCAGCCTCCGCCCGTCTGCGAGGTCCACGAACAGGTCCTCGACCTCCATTCGCGCCTGGAACAGAAGGAAGATTCGATTACTTTAATAATAAAGAGATATAATAAATGGGACAAATATTATCACACCTGTATTCCGCGCGGAGGTAGGCAGAGGTGTACCTACAGTACACCTACATTTCGCCAGTTATGTTTAAGTCCCATGTAATCGAGGGCGAGTCTATTGCCATTAACCGGGCACGAATCCAGACTCCAAGCTGCTTCTGGGAAATTCTAGATGGAAAAACCCAATAACACTTTGCCTGACCCGGGAAAAAAAAATCCAGGACCTCTCATGCTGAGCTGTGGCGTTTGCGACCACTAGAAAAACGAGGCGGATGATTGTAATAATAAAGAAAACAAAAGAATTAACGAGATACTTTAGACCTAATTGAATCAGTGCCGGTTTTAACAATACAGGAGCCCTGAGCGAAATTTCGGCGGCGCCTCTCTTCCCTCTTGGTGAGTAGAGGGACGAAAAATTTCAGCACTCCGCCTAGCTTTTCTTTTGTCCTTTCATAAAGAAATAGGAGTTACTTTGTCGGCTTATGCAGCAAAGTTTGAGAATTCAGAGAATGTCGGATGCAAGAGCTAGCGAAGAGATATTTTTTTTTTTGGTTTTCTAACTCCAAACGAACTAACACAAAAGTACTCTGAAGGTACCAGAGGTAAAGGAGCGCCTAGTCACAGCCCCTTCGGTGCCCCTTCACCTCTGGTACCCTGGACGGTCGCCCAGCCGCGCCCTACCCTAACGCCGGCACTGAATTCAATCAATATTCAAGTCATGAGTGATCAGGTTACTCCTAAGTACTGATAAATATTTCTAGACAAGCGTGCTTCTTGGTTAACCGTATCAAAGTATCCGTCATACTTTTCATACAAACGCTCGTACGTCGTTACGGCGTTGTAACACATCTTTCATTGAAATTTTTAAACTAATAGGTATCTTGTGCACTTTTTCTAGGTTTCTATGCAAGCAAAATATCAAAATTTGGAGTAAATAATTCAGTATAAGCCTTCAAAAAACCGCGTTTTTGCACAAATTTTACCTAAACTTTGGCCGTTCATAATGTACTTATAAATTGTAAAAGTAAAGAAAACATCGTCATAGAAACCTCGCACATGTAATGGAGATTCTAAATGACAAACATTTATTCCAAAAACTTGTAAGGGTTTTTCAAAAACACGTATTTCCTGGAACAAGTTTTGTGAAATCTTTGCGCGCCAATTTTCGTTCGATGTTATCGCGTTCTCACTCTTGCTTCTTTGTCAAACATTGTTTTGGATAAAACAACACGCTTTAAAAACATGCTCGCGTTGAAGATAGACGGACCGAGAAGGGCCCTCTTAAGGTGGAAGCGCCAAGGTACACCCGCGAAATTAAAAACTTCGTACGATTTTTTGCAATTTGCAAGTCAGTGTCGGGTTGTATGTTGAATAACATAATTATGATTCGCGACCGTAACAATGTAAATAGAGAATTATAATGACTGCTCCTCTTTTTGTGACGCAGGACACGATATTAAGTGTCCTATCGGTTGTTGAACAGCACCACATTTACACTTCAAAGCGGAGTAAAGAAAATAAGCATTTAGACCATAACCTTGGACGGAGCACAAATATCAAACCCAAACTCAAAGCATTTATTTCAATTAAACCATTTACAGGCACTTTTGAATTGTCAAGGAGTCGGTCAGTTAGTCAGAAAGTTGAAGCTAGTTGCCCATTCCAAAACGTAGATCTCTATGGAGAAGAACGGGAAAGAAACTCCAAGGACACTCTTTTTAAATCAAGATATTACAAAATCATCGGCACGTTATTCTTGTTGCTTCTATATGTGAGAAAAATGTAAAAAAAAAACCGGCCAAGTGCGAGTCGGACTCGCGCACGAAGGGTTCCGTACCATTATCTATAAAATAGGAAAAAAAATCGCGTTTGTTGTTTGGGAGCCCCCCTTAAATATTTATTTTATTTTGTTTTTAGTATTTGTTGTTATAGCGGCAACAGAAATACATAATTTGTGAAAATTTCAACTGTCTAGCTATCGCAGTTCTTGAGATACAGCCTGGTGACAGACAGACGGACGGACAGACAGCGAAGTCTTAGTAATAGGGTCCCGTTTTTACCCTTTGGGTACGGAACCCTAAAAATAAGGAACAATTCAAAATATAAGATTATAAATAAAAATAAGCGGCGTTTATCATACAAATAATGTAAAGAGTTCCAATTAAAGACCACCGCCAAAGACAAGAGCATCGACATTATAATGAAATAAATCAATTGTGTCTGCGTCACTTAGATAAACGCTAATAAATAATAATTATAGCCTTCGATAACTCACACTCGAATGATGTCATCCTATCCTAACTTAATATTATAAATGCGAAACTAAGTTTGTTTGTTTGTGTGTTACCTTTTCACGCCTAAACTACTGAACTAATCATCATGAAATTTTGCATATACGTTGTCAGGTGTACAGAAACGGACATAGGGTAACTTTCATCTCGAAAAAAAGTACTGTTCCCGAGGAAAACAACAATAACGTTCTTATGCTAATAGATGGCGCCACGTGTCTTTCGAATCGTGATTGAATTATAACCCGAATTGATAGTCAAAGTCTAAATTAACGCGAGCGAAGCCGCGGGCAAAAGCTAGTAATAAGATATTCATGATAATTGACTAATGAAATGATTTCATTTGTTTTCTTAACCTATGTTGGGGTCAGCTTCCAGTCTAATTGAATTCAGCTGAATACCAGTATTTTACATGGAGCGACTGCCTATCTGACCTCCACAACCCAATTACCCAGTTTAGGGACTGGTCATTTCTTAGCTGCCACGGCTTATTTTAATTTCTGAATAGTTTTTTTAATTTTTTTGTTTTATCTTTCTTATTACGGACGCTTCTAACGTGCACGTCTTTCTACATCGTTCTCACATGTATAATTTCAACTTGAAAGATGTAACTCTTTTTTTTTTGTAAATATAAATGTTGACTAGCTTTTGCCCGCGGCTTCGCCCGCGTGGATGTCGGAAATTATCCCACGGGAACGTACTATACAGGGATAAAAAGTATCGTACACGTTAATCCAGATTATAAACTATCTGTATTCCAAATTCCACCCAAATCCGTTCAGTAGTTTTTGCGTGAAAGAGTAACAAACATCCACCCAAACATCCATCCATCCATCCTCAAAACCTTTCACATTTATAATATTATTAACAGGAAGTAGGATAGGATTTAAAAGCGTGTCCGTGGAGTTTCTTGCCCGTTCTTCTCCATAGGTACCTACTACGCTTTGGAATGGGCAACTAGCTCAATTTTTCTGACTGACAATTCAAAAGTGCCTGTAATTGGTCTATTTGAAATAAATGCTTTGAGTTTGACGATATATATATATATATCTGGGTAATACGATACCCCTTGGTAAGATTGGTGTTCAGAATTTTGGGCTTCTGACTTCTAACAGCTGTCAAAGATTTACAAATGAGAGCCAGGACCAACGGCCCAGGCACGGAGAGGTCTCGATATTTTATGGATGGTCACCCATCCACGGACCGACCTCGGCACCCTTCGCTCGACCCGTGCGCCAGTTATTGTTTTAGTAAATCAATTGTATCAGCGTCAATTTAGATAAACACTAATATTTAAAATAATAGTTTTAACCTCCGATATCTTAAACTCGAATAATCACATAGTAGGCTATTTATTTAATCAATCTAAATACATAGGCGTGAAAAAAAACCGGCCCACCCCGTGCTTTCAATTTGAGAGACGATATCTCAAAAATCTTAATGAATATAATTTATTAATTTATATTGTGTGAAGGTAGGTAAGGTACAGTCTGTTTGCACATACCCTATATTTGGATAAAAGCAATATTCTTGACAAGATCGATTCAATTCTTCACATGTCCTCATCGCTCATTTTTGCTCGGATAAAGTGCGTGACTTTTTTTGCCAATGATATTTACAAAAGAACGATTTTGTTTATTTCTGTTCGTTTAATGAAAATTTAACTTTATTTTTAACGGACTTCGTAAAAAGGAGGTTCTTTATTCGAGCCCCCATGTTTGTAAGTTCGTGATTTTTTCACAAAAAGCTAGCCCCTATTACATGGGACTTAAACATAACTGGCGAAATGTGGGTGTACTATAGGTACACTTCTGCTTACCATTCCGGGACCACATGCACGATGTTACGTTAATCATACTAATTACTAGAATATAATTAGTATCAACTTGACGGTTTCTTTGTGTTTATAAATAATTGAGATAACTGTTTAAGTAATAGCCGATAAATTGATCAACAAGAATGATCTCATGCCAATTCTGCATAACAAAGAATTGAGTCAAAGCGGTGACAGAACTGACAGAGGAGTTATTACAATTTTAATGTGCTTCAAATGTCTATATAATACCGCGTAACTTTTTTTAGATTTTCCACTTAGATTTTTACTATTTTGGGCGTAATGTTTTCTGATTTTATTCGCTTATCTTTTTACTATTTTGTGCGCAACTTTTTACTATTTGCGAACTTTTTACTATTTTGTGCGTAACTTTTTACTATTTAATGCGATCTTTTTACTATTTTGTGAGTAATGTTTTCTGATTTTTTTCGCTTATCTTTTTACTATTCAGTGTGTAACTTTTTAATATTTAGTCCGAACTCTTTACTATTGATTGCGAACTTTTTACTATCTAGTACAAAAGTTTTTACTTTTATTGTGAATGTGAGGACTATGTGCGTCAGTTTTTTTTTTTTTTTTTCTCTTTCTCAGTTAGTTTCAATGATCTGGCAGTTTGAGTGCTTTATGCGGCCTACCCAAATGTCCTTTCTTTGGTATTGTTCGTCTAATGGTTGAGCTCCTTAAGTCCTGAGTTGCGCTTCACGATTACTGACAAATGCGTGCACTGACTGGACAGGTCCACTCAAATCTGTATGGTTCTTTCCTTAAAAGACCATTTCAGACACCAATTCTACATGGTCCTCAAATGATCTGACCAAGATTATTTCAGGATTTTTTATACCTGTTGACATTGATGAATTTTTATAAATATATTGACATGAATATTTACTTTGTAAAATAGTATATTATTTTAATTATTGTGAATGTAAAGACTATGTAGATCATTGTTTTATTTTTTTTCTTTCTTGATTAGTTTTAATCATAGTCTGGCGGCAGTTTGAGTAATTTATGCGGCCTACCCAAATGTCCTTTCTTTGGTATTGTTCGTCGAATCGTTGAGCTCCTTAAGTTTTGAGTTGAGCTGCACGATTACTGACAAATGCGTGCACTGACTGGACAGGTCCACTCATTCTGTGTGGTATTTTTTCCTCAAAAGACCATTTCAGACTCAAATCTACATGGTCTTCACATGATCTGACCAAATTTATGTCTGGACTTTAAAAGAGACTGTGACCTCTGAGTTTGTTTCGACCTTTCTTCTCAGAGTAGTCAGATAGGAAACGCCGACCTCATCTAGTTTTAAAATATGATTGACGTGTAAAAGTGTTTGTACAAACCTACTTACAGAAATAAAATCATTTATCATTTCATTTATCATTTACTATTTAGTACGAAACTTTTACTATTTAGTGCGAAAGTTTTACTATTTAGTGCGAAACGTTTACTATTTAGTACGAAACTTTTACTATTTAGTGCGTAATTTTTTACTATTTAGTGCGAACTTTTTACTATTTTGTGCGTAAAGGCTCTCACAGACAGGCGCAACGCAACAACGCTACACAAAGGCGCCGCTCCATGCGCAACACGCGGTGCCTTTGTGTCGGGCGCCGCGTCGCGCTAGCGTATACGAGCCTTAACTTTTTACGTTTGTTTTTGCGCGTAACTTTTTCTTATTTTGCTCGTAACTTTTTCATGTTCTTGGCGTAACTTATGATTTTATTTTTTACAGCCCTCGTCTGGTCTTCTACTAACTTAACAGACTTTGATAGTGTTTTCTGTCGTTCTCATAAAATTTGCAATCCGACTATAGACCCGCTCAGGGAAGGAATGATAAATGATTTTATTTCTGTAAGTAGGTTTGAAGAAACACTTTTACACGTCAATCATATTTTAATAAAAACTAGATGAGGTCGGCATTTCCTATCTGACTACTGTGCGGAGAAAGGCCGAAACAAACGCAGAGGTCACAGTCTCTTTTAAAGTCCAGACATAATCTTGGTCAGATCATGTGAAGACCATGTAGATTTGTGTCTGAAATGGTCTTTTGACGAAAAACCACACAGATTGAGTGGACCTGTCCAGTCAGTGCACGCATTTGTCAGTAATCAGCAGCGATTTAAGAGAAAAACTTTCTTAATACATTTCTACCATAGAAATATTTATCTATGGTCTCTACACTATCCAATGTACAGTCTTCCAAATGTCAAGTTTCTATCTATCTCTTGCGGTTTACTGTGCGTTGACTGTCAATCACAAATAAACAAACTATTTTATATGAATAGAAGATTAATTTAAATTAAGTCAAAGGATGTTGTTTTCGATATGTAAATAGGACATAGCGTGGGCGTACAATAACATAATTGCAATAACAGCATTACTAATAAATTAAATTATAAATAACTCAAAGCGATACATTGAGAAAATAACGCAATTACAAATGACGAATCGTTGAGACATACGTTATAATAGAATATTGTGTCATGCATATAGTATATCTTGTGTGTGATATTCATTATTTAGTATGTAATTATACAAAGCAAAATGAGTATGTGAAAAGAAGCGTGACACAAGGGCACCGTCGCGTCGCGTGTCGCGTGTCGCGTGTGTTTGAAGGAGCTGTTAAGAGGGCCCTTCCCGGTCCGTCTATCGTCAACGCGAGCATGATTGAAAAGCTTGTTCATTCATCCAACGCAATGTTTGAAAAAGAAGCAAGAGTGAGAACGCGATAACATCGAACGAATATTGGCGCGCGGAGATTTCACAAAACTTGTTCCAGGAAATACGTGTTTTTGAAAAAGACTAACAAGTTTTTGGAAAAAATGTTTGTTATTTAGAATCTCCATTACATGTGCGAGGATTCTATGAAGATATTTCTTTACTTTTACAATGTATGAGTACATTATGAACGGCCAAAGTTCAGGTAAAATTTGTGCAACAAAGCAGATTTTTTGAGTATTATACTGAATTTGTTTCTCCAAATTTTGATTTTTTGCTTGCATAGAAACCTAGATAAAGTGCACAAGATACATATTAGTTCAAAAAAATCAATGATAGATGTGCTACAACGCTATAATCACGTCGAGCGTTTGTATGAAAAGTATGACGGGTTGGCCGCTCTTAAAGGTGTATTCACGAAGAAAGTTGGTAACCGGCGCTTGCGCTTGTCGACGCCGACAAGCGCTGTCATATCGGCGCCGGTTACCAACGATCTACATTAATAAACCCTTAGGAATGTAGCTGGTGGCGTTCTGTAGTTTCTGCCTTCCCCCGTGAGAAGAAGGCGTGAGTTTATGTTGTTTGTATGAATCATTGACAAATTGGTTATAACAGAATATTGTGTCATGCATGAATATTTTATTGTGTTATGACTATGAGTATTATTTAGTATGTACTCGTAGTCGGTCACGTTTTTGTTAAGAAGATAGGTATGTACCTACTTTGTTTTATGTAAGTGCTTGTATCCTTCAAAATAATGTCGTATACTTGTAGCTTCAATAACTACAATGTCTTTTAAATCTCCTTCAAACTCGTGCCACAAAGGCACCGCTCGTTGCTCGACAGGCGGTGCCTTTCTGTCGTGTCGTGTGTCGCGCCTGCTTGTAGGAGCCTATGACTTCAAATTAAATGCTGCTACAAACAGGCGCGACACGCGACGCGATACAAAGGCACCGCCTGTCGCGTGATGAGCGGTGCTTTTATGTCGCGTGCGATTCGCGTGGCGTGTCACGCCTGTTTGAAGGAGTCTTTAATTTGAAGTCTAAAGGCTCCTTAAAACAGGCGTGACACGAAGGCACCACCTGTCGCGCGACAAGCGGTGCTTTTGTGTCGGGTGCGATTCACGTCGCGTGACGCGCCTGTTCGAAGGAGCCTTTACAGTGACTTATTATATTTTTAAGAAACTTCAAAAAAGGAGAAGATTATATGCATTCGGCATTGAATTCTTGCCCGTTCTTCTCCACAGGTACCTACTACGCTTTGGAATGGGCAACTAGCTTCATCTTTCTGACTGACCGACCCCTTGACAATTCAAAAGTGCCTGTAATTGGTTTATTTGAAATAAATGCTTTGAGTTTGAGTTTGGCGGGTTTTTTTTTCATGGGACTATTGATGCGATTTACTTCCATGATTCTTTTTTCATTTGGTAGAGGAAGGTCGCCATTTTAACCCATATAAAATTTAATAACGTTGGTTTGCTAAAAAGTGGAAGAGCTCGTGGCTAAGTAAAACAGCTACACGGGTCGATCGATCAGGTTAAGCTACGCTTGTCGCGGTGCGTCCGTGGATGAGTGACCATCTTCAAGACCCGTCCGTGCCTCATTGGAATAAGTCGAAAACAAAAGGGGGATTTCTTGATTTTTTTACATTAGGGTTCCGTTTTATTTTTCTCCTCAGTTTATTTTAGTCATGGTCTGGCAGTTTGAGTAATTTTTGTGGCCTACCCAAATGTCCTTTCTTTGGTATTGTTCGTCGAATCGTTGAGCTCCTTAAGTTCTGAGTTGAGCTGCACGATTACTGACAAATGTGTGCACTGACTGGACAGGTCCACTCATTCTGTGTGGTTTTTCCTCAAAAGACCATTTCAGACACAAATCTACATGGTCTTCACATGATCTGACCAAGATTATGTCTGGACTTTAAAAGAGACTGTGACCTCTGAGTTTGTTTCGGCCTTTCTTCTCAGAGTAGTCAGATAGGAAACGCCGACCTCATCTAGTTTAAAAAATATGATTGACGTGTAAAAGTGTCGAACAAACCTACTTACAGAAATAAAATCATTTATCATTTAATTAAGCTTAAAACAAACCATGCTAGATCCTGAGCGTAAAAGCCCTAAATTCTCTGATTTTGTTAGGATCTCGCTATTTCTGCACTTTAAAATCGAAAGTATGGCGCTTTTATGCAAAAATTGACCCAGATTGAAGTCAAAACTAATGAGGGGGTCAAGTCCTTAAGCACGATGTCCAAAGTTAAATAAGTTTCCTACCCTCCGTACCATGGTCTAAAATAACAAAGTCTGGCATTCCGGGAATGATACATATTTACGTCACTATCCAGTTGCCACTTTATTGCAACAAAACACGAATTATGGAAACATTTTCAGTCACCATTCTGTTAAAAAATATATATAAAGCATTTAAATTGTCGTTTCGTTTTTCTAATCAAACGAAACAATTCAATTTAAACATATACCAGGTGATTGTTAATTAAAACCTCATTGTTTTATCGGATTCGCACAGGTAATAAAGGCGGTTGGGGAGTTATTATTACACACTACTGGTAACACAGCGGTGATGACGTAGGCTTGTGTCTCCCACGTGACCACTGTGTCTCGGAATGCTATACCTGGCGAAGTATATTGTTATACGATGCCACATACCACTTTCGGACATAAGATTAGTTCGGATTCCGAACTAGAATGAGTCATTCATTCTAGTTCGGAACACGATTACATAAACACGATTTGACAGGTGGCCCTACGCATCACGTGTTTTTGTCCGTCCGTAAAATTAAATTTAATACTTGTTTTAAGGCATAAACTACTTTCGGTCGGGCCCGTATCTTCGTTGACGGACTTATAGAGTAGGCGATATTCTTATCCGAAAATGTAAGTTGTCATACCTTTTGCAAGAACGAGTTGATCCATTTCGTGAAGGTCTTCTTCTGGATGTGGAGGCGTTCCTCCTGCAGCGCCTTGATGCGGCCCTGCTCGAACTTCAGGGCGTCTTCCCGCTGGGTCATGTTCGTTCGCTGCTGCACTGCCGTGGCGTAGCCTCCCGGCTCATACTGTTGCCCTGGTAGGTTAGAAAATGTAAATTTAGTATTGAGGAGCACATGGAAAGAAACAATCCGAAAATAAGCTTTTGGAGATAAAAAAAACAACCGGCCAATTGCATATCGAGCCACGCACAATGAAGGGTTCCGTAGTTGGGATGAATTTATCCCAAGAACAAACTTAAAATATAGTTGAAAAGCATGTTCTCCCATATGTTTCAACTGCATACTTTTTTTATATAGCGCATATAAATATTATAACGTCTCTTTTGGAAAAGTTGTGTTCAATTCTAGCATTCTTTAGTCCGATAGTTGCACAAATGCGCGGCCCAGAGGACTAAGAATTATTGTAAATCGGATATAAGAATTCGTGGTAAAGAAAAACCAATTTCAGACATCACTACACAGGAATTATTCTAAAACTTACCATATTTTCTAGAAGGCTGATAATCTTGGTACGAATAAACACTGACGTTACTCAGTTGCCGCTGCATTTTTGTAACGCGGCAACACTCAGCACAAAGTTCTCATTAGATTGGCAACACTGTTAGCTACAGATTAGCTACAAAACACTTGTTTCTTTCTTTTTCTAATGGTGCTTAACCTGAGATAGATTTAATTTGTTAATTATTTATTTTTAATAAATAATTATTGGATACCTTTGGCCGTATTCTTTTTGATATATTCGTGAATAAGTAAATGCTTTTTTAATTCAAAGATCCTGCAAAATTAAAGCTACTTAGGCAACATAAGTTTCTAGATTTATGTTCCGTTTTATTTTAAATGAATGAAGCAGATGCACAATCAGTCAATCAACACAGCCTATCGCAGCCCACTGCTGGACACAGGCCTCTCCCAGACTGCGTCACAACACCCTGTCCTCCGCCTTCCGCATCCAGTCTGTGTGCGCCACTTTTTTGAGGTCGTCTGTCCATCTAGCTGGGGGGCGTCCCACACTACGCTGGCCGATACGCGGACACCACTCCAGGACTCGTCTGCTCCACCGGCCATCGGTTCTCCGACAAACATGGCCAGCCCACTGCCACTTCAGCTTGCTTACTCTGCAAGCTATGTCAGTAACTCCGGTTCCTTTCCGGATAACTTAGTTTCTGATTTTATCCTTCAAAGAAACCCCGAGCATAGCCCGCTCCACAGCGCGCTGAGCGACTTTAAACAGCAGATCCACAGCTTCCCTCATTTTTGTTTTTGAAGCGAAATACAATGTGGTGTCTTTTTTTTTGTTTAACAAAAACAAAATGCTATCCGCCCTCTCAAAACAACTAGAAATTGTCTGGTTTAGTCCCATATCGACACCTTCCAATATGGGCACTCATGAATTTATTTATAACTAGCTTTTGCCCGCGGCTTCGCTCGCGTTAATTTAGACTTTGACTATCAATTCGGGTTATAATTCAATCAAGATCGGAAGACACGTGGCGCCATCTATTATCATAAGAACGTTAGTGTTCTTTTCCTCGGGAACAGTACTTTGTTTCGGGATGAAAGGTACCCTATGTCCGTTTCTGTACACCTGACAACGTATATGCAAAATTTCAGGATGATCGGTTCAGTGGTTTAGGCGTGAAAAAGTAACAAACAAATAAACAAACTTACTTTCCTTTACTTTGGGATGCCCATGATAAATACATGGCTGCCGAAATGGGACTTCACTAAACCGATCGTCTAATATAAAAATGCACGCCTGTACACTGCTTGTTGTATACATATTTTAGATGTTTGTATAAAAATTATAATAGAGGGGCGTGCAGTTTTTAATTAACTGATCTTTATAACATGCAACACAAAACAAAGATGTCGTTAGCCACCACAAACATTAATAGTACGTTAATTGACATAACCATTGATTTCCGCTCACGACCGCTACGCTTAAGTTAAGGATGTCGGCGGAGTTTCGACATTATGGGCCGAGTCGCACCGGAATGGCATCGAGCACTTTCTGTGTGAAATAATTTTAAACTTTATCTACATACTTAAAAGACCAGTATCGCTTGAAAAGCTTGAAAAGGTCGCGAGGCCGCCCGCGGCGACGCGAGGCTGCTCGCGGCACCGCGGGCGGCCGCGCGCTCTTCACCCCCACCGAATGTAGAAACTAAACTAGTCAAGAGGAGATTAGTCTGGAGGTCGCGCGAAGCCGCCGCCGGCCGCTGCCATTCCGGTATGACTCGGCCCTATGACTGTTTATACTAGTGTCACCCTGCTCCTGACTACAAAATGCTTATCGTCCTCATTTGCATGATAATATGTTTCTAAAGACTTTACATATACTCCTCTTCACCGTATCCGGAGACAGCGACCCAGACTAATTTTCTTTCCTTTCATGAGCTCTCTGATGACTAGCAAAACCAAAGTTGGTCTTGAAAACCCGCGGGGTAATTGCGTAACACACTAACAGTAGGAATGGTATTCATTTTGACAGTTCGACAACATTCATTGCATGATTTACGTTGTTAAACAGACAAATTTTTCGAACATATGAAGCAATGGATTAACAATAGGCTTCAAAATGATTCAGATTGTGATTGATAGTGTTACGAAATTAGGGTGCTGGATCGAAAGACCTGAAACTCAGTCAACTTTGCCCAGCAGTGGGGTGATACAGGCTAACAGCAACTTGTATGAACCTTCTGCTTTACAAAGACATTCGATCTTTGTACGTAATTTGGTCACCAGTATGAGATCACTTTACGTTTTAAATTGTTCCAAAATGCTGGTCAATCCTAACCAGGGACCGTACAACCCCGGTTAAGGGTTAAGCCTTTCGAAAGGGTAAGCCATTTATGAGGTTACCTTTATCATGGTGTAACTCCTTGAATGGGTTCTATGCCTAAAAGCCAGTAAAAGGGTTAGCCTTTCTGTATGGATAACCCATTGAATGGGTTCTATGCTTGAAACCCAGTAAAAGGGTTACATGATAACCCATTGAATGGGTTCTATGCTTGAAACCCAGTAAAAGGGTTACATGATAACCCATTGAATGGGTTCTATACTTGAAACCCAGTGAAAGGGTTACCCTTTCATTGTGATAACCTATACAATATAAGGGTTTTGTTCGGGTTACCATATGGTTATTCAGTAAAGTATGCTAAGTAGGTGGTTGGCAACTATGTAGCAAGCGTTTAATATATGTATACCTCCGTATACCGTATGTATACGGGGTAGAAAGTTTTCATTATTCATTTCAATTGCAACAACGTGCAAGTAGGTAAATAATATAATTTTGTTGTAAATTTTTCTGTTATCGAATAACGTATCGTATTAAAATCAACTTTGTTCCAATCAGTTAATATATTATATAGTAAGTATATTATATATTAGTATGTTTTATACCTAATTAAATGACTTTTTCATTTATGAGAAAAATAAAGAACGCTCTCTTTCTTCATACATTTTCTACCCGCGGTTTGTCATTCCGATTTCCGTGCGCAGGCTCAGACACGCCCTAGGAAAGACGGGTGTATCGCAATCTTGCAAAAAAGAAATACGATCAAAATAATAATAAAGTGAGTGCCGTGCTGTATACCTACTGTGGTTGACAAAAGTTGATACTTTTCGGACTAAAAGTACGAGTAGGTACCACACTTATTACAAAAAATTGGTTTTGAAAAAAATCAACCGACTTCCGAAAAAAACGCAAAAAAATTGAAAAATTACTTTAATTTCGGAAGTCGGTCTCTTTGGTTTTGTATTTTCGTTTTTGCCACCGACTTCCGAAATTAAAGTTATTTTTCACTTTTTAGGCGTTTTTTTGGAAGTCTGTTGATTTTTTTGTAAAAACTTTTTTATTTTTCACTTTTTAGTTGTGGTACCTACCCCACACAAATTCCTATACCATTACTCGATATGTAAATAACCGTAGGAAATTATTAAAACATCACCAATATAAACTAAGTGGAAAAAATACGCAGTAATAAGGATAACTGAAATTTTGACGGGACCACATGAAAAGCACCAGCTTTCAAATAAAAAAATAATCATCCAAATCGGTTCACCCAGAAAAAACTTCTGAGCTAATAACATTTAAAAATATAAAAACCGGCCAAGTGCGAGTCGGACTCGCGTACGAAGGGTTTCGTACCATTGACTAGGTAAACGGTAGGTACACCTGTTACCATTTATTGATATCGAGCAAAAATAGGCCAAAAAATGGCGTTTTTTGTATGGGAGCCCCCTTAAATATTTATTTTATTTTAATTTTATTATTTATTATTAAAGTAAAAATACAACTGAGTATTTTGTGAATATTTCAAGTTCCTACCTGTTGCCATTATTCATATCGAGCAAAAAAGGGCAAACATCGCGTTTGTTGTATGGGAGCCCCCCTTAAATATTTATTTTATTTTGTTTTTAGTATTTGTTGTTATAACAGCAACAGAAATACATAATTTTTGAAAATTTCAACTGTCTAGTTATCGCGGTTCTTGAGATACAGCCTGGTGACACACAGACGGACGGACAGACAGCGAAGTCTTAGTAATAGGGTCCCGTTTTTACCCTTTGGGTACGGAACCTTAACTAGCTCCGCGCGCACGAGTGTCAACGACGTCTGCCCTCACGTGTCTGCCCGCTCCGGTAAGCGCAGTCGGGAACCTGCCCCCCGCGCGCTCCGCATCCACTACCGATCAAGCCACGCCCAGCGCGAATTATAATTATTCTTTACTTAGGCACCTATTACAGATTTATTATTAGAAAATAATGGTTCACGGTTTATGCATAAGGTTTATGTTTATGAAATTAAATGTTTTATTTTATTTTTATATTTGATTTGATTGAATGAAAGGTAAATTGCGGTTTACGATTTATGACGTATTAAAAAAAAAACTACTTACTAGACCTCGTTCAAACCAATTTTCGGTGGAAGTTAACATGGCAATGTACATCGTATACTTTTTTGAGTTTTATCATTCTTGTTCGCGACGATGTCACCCAAATAGTTCGTAGTCTGCTCAAAGCATGTATTTAACTTAGTTTTATAGTTTCAAATATAATTAGCTACAAGATAGCGTTTTATGTATGTAAAATCTCAGTTAAGTAGGCCATAAATTGAGAAGTACATAGTTTTTTGGTGCGTCCAGGTACACTAGACCGAGACCTAGCCCTGGACGTAACCCCTTTGATCGATAACCATTAAGAAAGGCCTGCTTAGCTGGGGTAATAGATTATGTTTATAACCATGTGAAGTCGGTTTAACTGACGCTCGTTCGGAGGCGCTTCACGCCCCGAGGTTTTAACTTATTGTATTTTAAATGCGTAAATGTTAAAGGTAAATAGACCAGCCTTGAAGGCTGCGTAATATGAATGTGATTGTTTTAGTAATTTTGCAGTAATATAGATAATAAGACAATTATTTTGTGATAAATTCTAGTTTTAGCCATTCAAGGCGTTATATCTCCGAACATTTATTTAAATGTTATTGTTATTGTAATTTCAATATATAGGCAGTGCTGTCACCTGCCTAAAAGTACATTAAAATCACCCAACACTTGTAAAATTCCATGTATTTCGACAAATATTGTATCAGGATCTTAGTAAAAATAAACGCTTTCAAAAGTTTTATTGAGGAAGTAAAACAGGGTTCTCGTTAAGGTAAAGATTGGCCGTACCTTAGTAAACAGGGAAAGTCCATCATTTGTAGTCATCGGAAAGCCAAAATAAAGGCTTAAGTAGTTTATAGTAAATAACCTGAACGGACCTGTAAGTACTTCCATAATAACTCTGTGTACTTGTAAACTATCCTATGTTGTGTCATTTCGCCAAAAACACCCGCTTCCACATAGACTTCGGGATATAGTCACATACGGAAAATAACTGCAACCTGTCGGTGCAGGACGTCAGCGCGCTGAGACAGTGAGGGGCCTATCTCGATGCTGTATATTCGAGATAGGTACTACGACCTCCTTGAACATATATCGAGTCCAGCGATCACGCCCGTCCGGTACATCTGTTGGTCCTTCGAGCCGGACATCTGTTGGTCCTGTCGAACCGGATATTTTCAAGATTCCTGAAGTCTAAAGACCTAAGCCTGAAGAGTTACGCCTGAAGACTTATGCCTGAAGACGTATAGTTGAAGATTCGTTTTAAACATAGAAGATTTATAGTATCGAAATGTATGAAGTCTGAAGACCTGAGCCTGAAGAGTTACGCCTGAAGACTTATGCCTGAAGACTTATAACTGATAGAACTCATCTTAGTGGAAAGTTTACTGTGGAAGATAGAACATTTACTTTAGAAATAGAATCTTTTGGGGACATAGATTTTTTTGGGACATAGATTTTTTTGAGACCTAGATTTTTTTGGGACCTAGATTTTTTTGGGACCTAGAACTTTTTGAGACCTAGATTTTTTTGGGACCTAGATTTTTTTTGGGACCTAGATTTTTTTGGGACCTAGATTTTTTTTGGGACCTAGAACTTTTTGAGACCTAGATTTTTTTGGGACCTAGATTTTTTTGGGACCTAGATTTTTTTGGGACCTAGATTTTTTTGGGAACTAGATTTTTTTGGAACATAGATTTTTTGACATAGAATTTGGGACATAGAATTTTTTGGGACTCAATCTTAAAATACAACCACTTGAGTTAACATGCCAGTTACAAGATCGCAAGGCAAGGCACCTAAAGCATGGACAGTGAATGTTGAGGTGGGACATACGTCCGCAGCTATCCGTCACCAGTTACCCCCACGTTCGCCATCCACCACTGAAGGGATCGAGCAACCACTGCCACCACGTCCTATCGCTCCAATGGAAGCCGAAGACTTACCTGTACTGGCACAATCCAAAGTAACGAAACAGATAGAACAACCAGCTGTTACTGAGAAGGAAACCACATTGAAGGGAACTTCAGATACGACAATGAAGCCAAGTGATTTCATAGAAAAGTCGTTAAATAAAACGTACAGCCGTACCATGCCGATGACTACCCGGGGTGACACCCGTATCGAACATAGTAGGCCGCCGTCAACTACGATTAGAACGACACGGTCGCAAAGGAAAAAATCGAGAGCACGTGAAGACTTATTGAAAATTAAGTTGGAACTCGCTCAAATAGCACTTCAAAGAGCCGAGGAGGAAGAATCCGACGGTGAATATATGGATGATAGAAACTCAAACAACGAGTACGTGCGTTCCTGGCTTGAAGAGGCACCAGAGCCTGAACCAGTGAGCGAGGTCAATGCCGCCGAAGGGGACAATAGAACCAGAAGCCGAGAGGCACCGCCCCCCACCGTGGACATCGTTAGTATAGTGGACCCCCAAACGCAAGTACCTTTGTTAAATCCTAAAGTGAATGAAGTGAAAAATAATATAGTGCCATCGAAACACATAGAAGACACCAAGGGGGAAGACTCACTCCGCCCTTTCATAACGGAGTTAACGTCTGCTATAGCGTCGCTCGCCGACAAGAAAACAGAACAGTGGACATCGAACCACCCCTCGGCGTCAAAGGCCATCATGACGCTACCGAACTACAGCGGAGCTCATACCGAATGGCTTTCTTTTCGCGCCATCTACGAAACGACGCGAACCTACTTCAACGATGTTGAAAATACAGCAAGACTTCGAAGAAGTCTACGAGGACGGGCACTCGAGACAGTGAGCTCAGAACTCATCGGACACGCTAAACCGAATGACATCATGAGAGAACTCGAGCTGCAATTTGGCCGTCCAGATTCGATCGCTCAAGCCGAAACCGATAGGCTCCGCGGTCTACCGCGCTGCAGCGAGACACCCAGGGACATCTGCAACTTCGCGAGTCGAGTCAGAAGTGGCGTAGTAACTCTGCGCGCGCTTAAGAAGGATCACTACCTGATCAACGCCGAGCTGATGCGACTACTGACAGAAAAGCTGCCAAACTCCCTGCGTGTACAGTGGTACAGAATATACACAGAAAAGTACCAATCGTTACCGGACCTCTCACTCTTCAGTGACTTCATCACAGAACAAGCCAGCTTCTGCAGCGCCTTCGCTCCACCGGAGAACATCAACCCTGTTGAAGCGACAGCAACAAGACGTGTCACGCAGAGAACCCATACAGCAACAGACAAACCGACGATCAGATGCCGCGTTTGTGATAAAGAAGGACACTACGCTTCCGACTGTACGAAATTCAAAGAGGCGTCCAGTGACAAGAAATGGGAACTCGCGAAGAAAATCGGCTTGTGTTTTCGCTGCTTGCGAATCCGTCGCTTCAGTCACGCTTGCAAGCTGAAGAAGTGTGGGGTCAAGGGGTGCACAGCCACGCACCATCAGCTTCTTCACTATAAGAAGAAGCTCACAGCAGAGGGTATAGAGAAGCCCCCTGCCCAGGAACAGAAGGAGTCTCAGGAAACGGTAGCCAGTTCGCGAACAACATCTAGCCAAGCCTATCTCAAGATAGTACCGGTTCAGGTCATCGGACCGGCGGGAGAAGCATCCACATTCGCGCTTCTCGACGATGGATCAACCGTTTCCCTGATCGACGAAGATCTAGCGAAGGAAATCGGGGCAGAGGGCCCTATCGACCCTCTGAAGATCGGTGCGATCGGTAACAACATGATCGACACCCCCCATTCACGAAGAATCACAGTCACTCTTAAGAGCCCAATCAAGAACAAGGTGCCGTTCAGAGCGCGCACCATACCGAGGCTCAACTTAACACCGCAGAAAGTGAACGAGGAGGACATCGCAAATTGCAACCACCTGAATGACCTAAGACAACATCTTATATACAACACTGGCGTACCGAAGATCCTCATCGGCCAGGACAACTGGCATCTTCTACTGGCCAGCGAAATACGAACAGGCCCGAAACACCAGCCCGTCGCTTCACTCACCACATTGGGCTGGACTCTACACGGCGCGCATACTAGAATCCTAGGTCACCAAGTGCACTACGTCAACAGATTAACAGCGAGCGATGAAGACCTCGACGAACAACTTCGTGAATTTTTCGCATTAGAATCACTAATCATTAATCCGCGACGACCAGACTCCGATCCTGAGAAGAAAGCAGAAGATATTCTGAACCGTCACATCCGACAGTTAGAGGATGGACATATAGAAACAGGCATGCTGTGGAAGAACGAACATGTAGATATGCCAGATAGTTACGGGACAGCACTCAAGAGGCTCGTCTCAACAGAAAAGAAGCTCGATAGCAACCCTGCCCTTCGAGATAGATACTCAGAACAGATGGACTCTCTCGTCCAAAAGGGATACGCAGAGAAGGCGCCCAAGACGAACACACCAGGAAAAACGTGGTACTTACCACACTTCGACGTGTTCAACCCCATGAAGCCTGAAAAGCTTCGAATAGTTCATGACGCTGCTGCGAAATCTAGAGGGCTGTCACTAAATGACTTCCTTCTAACTGGACCAGACCTGCTGCAGTCACTACCCGGCGTCATGATGAGATTCCGCCGACACCGCATAGCCATCTCAGGTGACATAGCAGAGATGTTTATGCAGGTAAAGGTGCGAAGCGAAGACAGGGACGCACTCCGATACCTGTGGAGAGGCAATAGAAGAGAAGGAGCGCCTGAAGAATACCGTATGACGTCCATCATATTCGGTGCAGCAAGTTCACCCTGCACAGCCATTTTCGCGAAAAATTGGAACGCGAAAAGGTACATAAAGGAGCATCCAGAGGCAGTCGAAGCCATCATTCACAATCATTACATGGATGACTACCTCGACAGCTACGAAACAGTTGAAGAAACGACGCGCATCGCCACAACTGTAAAAGAAATACACCACCAGGCAAGGCTGGAACTTAGAAAATGGGTATCGAATAGCGCCCAAGTAATAGGAAATCTGGACCCGACGCAGAGTCGAACTGAAGTCGTCAGTATCGGAAACGCTGAAAATTCAGAGAAGATACTCGGCCTAATATGGAGACCGGGCGAAGATACGTTGGGTTTCAACTTGACGCTCGCACGCCTACCTGTAGGCGTTTTAGAAAAGGAAGTGCCAACCAAGAGAGAAGCACTGAAGATCGTCATGTCACTCTATGACCCACTCGGACTCGCCTCACCAGTAACGATTCGAGCCAAGCAGATCCTGCAAGAGGCATGGAGGCGAGGAGTCGATTGGGATCAGTCACTCGATAAAGACCTGGCGACCCAATGGAAATGTTGGGTACAGCACCTGAAACAGCTCAAGTGCATCAGCATACCAAGATGCTATCCAGGATATAGCGAAGCTACAGAAATACAGGTCCACGTGTTCACCGACGCAAGCGAAATGGCGTACGCGACGGCGGTATACTGGCGAACCACATCAGCAGAAGGCGTCCATCGAGTCAGCCTAGTCATGGCAAAGGCGAAAGTAGCACCACTGAAGCTACAATCAATACCACGCCTCGAGCTGCAGGCCGCGGTCATGGGAACCCGCGTGGCCGCAGCTGTAATACGCGAGCACGACGTCAAGCCCGCATCGGTGACATATTGGTCAGACAGTAGAACCGTCCTGACATGGATCAGAAGAGGAGCACGAGTATACAAACCTTTCGTCGCTCATCGCATAGCCGCTATAGAAGAGAACAGCAAAGTTGAAGATTGGCGATGGATACCAACAAAACTGAACATCGCCGATATCGCTACTCGTGACGTACCACACCACTTTGACTCACATCATGAGTGGTTTAGTGGCCCAAACTTTCTCTACGAAGAACCGTCTTCATGGCCAACCGAGAAACCTCCAGTCTCAGCCGAGACGGGGGAAGAAAGGACCCTCACCTCCGTCGAGAAAACCAACATTCGACAACTCACCGAAGTCATACCCGATCCAGCAAGGTTTTCAAGATGGGAACGACTGCTTCGGGCAACGGCAACCGTCCTACGTTTCGTGTCTCTCTGCCGACAACGGACAGAAAAGACGTTCTACAAGAGGACTAGACAGAACGAGGAAAAAGATCCTGACTGGCGAAAGAAGAAGAAAATCGCGCCACCTTCTCGGAAACTGACTACAAAGAAGTCAGAACCCAAAACTCAAACCATAGAAGCCGAGTTTCTCCAAGAAGCAGAGAAGATACTGGTCCAAGTCATCCAACATCAGTCTTTCGCTCTGGAAATAGCGAAATTGCGAGAACAGAAGATATTGGACAAAGACAGTCGACTACGGCCGCTGCAAATAGAAATGCAAGACAACATCATACGACTGAGAAGCCGTATAGCAGCGACTAACGAAATAGCTGAAGAGGTAAAACGTCCACCGATACTACACGGTGACCATCGCATCACCCAGTTATACATAGACTGGACACATCGCGATCTGCAGCACAGTGGGACAGAACTCACTATAAACGAGGTACGACAACACTACTGGGTCGTTAAAATGCGACCAACAACGAAGATGGTGCTGGCACGATGTCTGCAGTGTCGCATTCGTAAGGCACAACCACCCGTGCCTGCGACCGGTGACCACCCCAGAACGCGGCTCGCTCATCACCAGAGGCCGTTCACTTATACCGGTCTGGACTATTTCGGACCACTGTCCGTTACCGTCGGTCGTCAGCACCAGAAAAGGTACGTAGCCCTGTTCACTTGTCTCACATCCAGAGCTGTCCACCTCGAGATCGCCGCTAGCCTCAGCGCAGACTCCGCCATACTGGCGTTGCGCCGATTCGCTGCCCGTCGAGGCTGCCCAACCGAAATACATTCGGACAACGGCACCAACATGCACGGTGCCGATAAAGAGCTACGGCAAGCCTTCCGAGAGGAGGCCAGTCGCAGAGGCATCGTGTGGCGCTTTATTACGCCATCCGCGCCATTCATGGGAGGCGCTTGGGAGCGTCTCGTTCGCTGCGTAAAGTCCGCGCTATACACTGTGCTCCTCGAAAAACACCCACACGAAGAGGTGTTGTCCACACTGATATGTGAGGCAGAGTACACTGTAAACAGCCGGCCACTGACACATGTTTCCGTAGACAGCGAAGACGACGAGTCGATCACACCGAACCACTTTTTACTCGGTGGGTCGGCCAGACTACCATCACCCGGCGTGTTCACCGAACAAGACATTGACAGCAAAAGACTTTGGCGACGCTCACAAATCCTAGCCGATATGTTTTGGCGTCGCTGGGTCAGAGAATACTTGCCGGAGCTTCAAAACCGGCGGGAGCCGCACAGCCGCGGGCCTGAACTTCAAATCGGTGACCCCATACTCATTGCCGATGGTCAGCTGCCTCGCAATACATGGCCGCGAGGCCGTATAGTCGCCGTGTTCCCCGGAGCCGACGGAGAAGTCCGGACTGCTGAGGTGCGCACTGCTGGCGGCACCTTAAAGCGTCCGGTGAAGAAACTCGTCCCACTACCAAAGTGACGAGACATCAAGACAACGAGACAACGAGGCGGCGAGCATCGCGGCGGAGAGCGTCGCGACTGCTATCGTCGCTCACCGGTGTCATGCAGCGCCGCACCGACGTCGCTACGAGTCGTCACTGCACTGCACGGCGGGAGAGATGTTCGCGACGATGTCACCCAAATAGTTCGTAGTCTGCTCAAAGCATGTATTTAACTTAGTTTTATAGTTTCAAATATAATTAGCTACAAGATAGCGTTTTATGTATGTAAAATCTCAGTTAAGTAGGCCATAAATTGAGAAGTACATAGTTTTTTGGTGCGTCCAGGTACACTAGACCGAGACCTAGCCCTGGACGTAACCCCTTTGATCGATAACCATTAAGAAAGGCCTGCTTAGCTGGGGTAATAGATTATGTTTATAACCATGTGAAGTCGGTTTAACTGACGCTCGTTCGGAGGCGCTTCACGCCCCGAGGTTTTAACTTATTGTATTTTAAATGCGTAAATGTTAAAGGTAAATAGACCAGCCTTGAAGGCTGCGTAATATGAATGTGATCGTTTTAGTAATTTTGCAGTAATATAGATAATAAGACAATTATTTTGTGATAAATTCTAGTTTTAGCCATTCAAGGCGTTATATCTCCGAACATTTATTTAAATGTTATTGTTATTGTAATTTCAATATATAGGCAGTGCTGTCACCTGCCTAAAAGTACATTAAAATCACCCAACACTTGTAAAATTCCATGTATTTCGACAAATATTGTATCAGGATCTTAGTAAAAATAAACGCTTTCAAAAGTTTTATTGAGGAAGTAAAACAGGGTTCTCGTTAAGGTAAAGATTGGCCGTACCTTAGTAAACAGGGAAAGTCCATCATTTGTAGTCATCGGAAAGCCAAAATAAAGGCTTAAGTAGTTTATAGTAAATAACCTGAACGGACCTGTAAGTACTTCCATAATAACTCTGTGTACTTGTAAACTATCCTATGTTGTGTCATTTCGCCAAAAACACCCGCTTCCACATAGACTTCGGGATATAGTCACATACGGAAAATAACTGCAACCTGTCGGTGCAGGACGTCAGCGCGCTGAGACAGTGAGGGGCCTATCTCGATGCTGTATATTCGAGATAGGTACTACGACCTCCTTGAACATATATCGAGTCCAGCGATCACGCCCGTCCGGTACAATTCTCTTATTTTAGAAGTTACAGGGGGACACACACATTTTACCAATTTGGAAGTGTCTCTCGCGCAAACTATTCAGTTTAGAAAAAAATGATATTAGAAACCTCAATATCATTTTTCAAGACCTATCCATCCATACATACCCCACACGTATGGGTCTGATGAAATATTTTTTTTTGAGTTTCAGTTCTAAGTATGGGGAACCCCCAAAATTTATTGTTTTTTTTTTCTATTTTTGCGTGAAAATCTTAATGCGGTTCACAGAATACATCTACTTACCAAGTTTCAACAGCATAGTTCTTATAGTTTCGGAAAAAAGTGGCTGTGACATACGGACGGACAGACAGACAGACATGACGAATCCATAAGGGTCCCGTTTTTTGCCATTTGGCTACGGAACCCTAAAAAGCAATACAGTCGAATTGAGAACCTCCTCCTTTTTGAAGTCTGTTAAAAAAGCTGTTTTAGATCTAGGCAAGAAAAATTTCGCCAAAGGACAGGTGTATGTTGCTCTGAGTCGTGCAAAAACCATGGAAGGAATATCGTTGTCTGACTTAGATTTAAACATATTATTGAGTAGACCACACGACGAAAGAGCATTGCTAGAGATGACGCGATTACCCAACTTAAATTCAGTGTCAAATTGACGCCTCAGCACGACTAGTAGGTAGTGGTTGTCCTATGTAAAACTTCAATCTTAATTAGGTATTATTTTTGTACGAACTGAACATTTTGGCATATTGAACCGTATGAAGTAAGCCCAACAAAAGGTAACTGCTGTTATAATTGTTGAGGAATTCCCTCGACAGTCTATGGTCTCCATCATCAGACCTGTAATGTTACTTATAACCCATATGGGTGCAAAGTTCTCATCAATATAAATGAAAAGTCCAAACACAAGGTAGCTACTGTAAACCGTTGAGGAGTTCCCTTAACTGTCCTTCGTCTTCATTATCAGACTCCTAATGACAGTTACAACCCATTTAGATGTAAAGTTCTCATCAATAAAAATTAATCAAGCCCAAACACAAGGTAGCTACTGTAAACCGTTGAGGAGTTCCCTTAACTGTCCTTCGTCTTCATTATCAGACCCCGAATCACAGTCACAACCCATTTAGATGTAAAGTTCTCATCAATACAAATTAATCAAGCCCAAACACAAGGTAACTGCTGTAAATCCCCAATACAATACAGGAGAATAATCCACAATACAGGAGAAATTCCTAGTGCGGGGCAACGTTTTTAAAAAAAAAAAAAAAAAAAAAAAAAAAAAAAAAAAAAAAAAAAAAAAAAAATCGTTGAGGAGTTCCCTCGACTGTCTTTCGGCTCCATCATCAGATCGACTCCAGATCTTTATTAAATGCTGCTGCTTTATTAAATTGATATGATTATCCATTTTTGGTGTGGCAATTACGCATGTCATCCATTATGTAATTCAGATATACAGGATTTTGTCTTATAAAAAAAATTGGACATTGCTTTAATTTTTAAGGATTTTTAGGATAGTGATTACGAATGTGTCATCCATATTTTATTCAAACACGGCAGGTGTTTTTTTTTAATAAATAGTCATCAAAGTAATCAATTTTGGAAATTTTGGGTGTGGTGATTATAAATGTATCACACTTTTTTTTATTTAAGATGGCAGATGAACTCTTTTGATGAAAAGTCGACAAGGGTATCAATTTTGGGAGTTTTGGTATAATGATCATTAATATTTAACGTCAATTTGAATTTTTATGTAAATCTAAGAGGTTGTACTTAACCTTTTAATTGTTTTGATGTGAAGTTGGTAATCAACTCTCAAAAACTTTGAAAATTTAAAGATGTCGTTCATTTGGAATTATTGACAGATAGTAGAATTAATATCTTGTGTATTTTAAAACGATCACACCGTTAGTATACGGTTATCGGTCGGTTATATTTGTGTAATGTCATGCTGCAAAAATGGTAGGTAAAAATAATATTTATAGTATTTTATTGTAAGCCCTCGGGTTTTCTTTTTCTTTATGGCTTGAAAATTTTTTGTACCTACGAATTTCAAATAATTCCAAAAATAATGATGATCATGCTTATAATACTTAGTTACTGTTACCAAATACAATAAAGTTACTACTAACTTTACTCAACAAATATAGTAAATATTAAAAAAATAAAACCTTCAAGTACCAAGATTAGTTACTAATGTATAAATTCGAAAGGACGGCGGTTTCAATGTATGCGTGCGCGTAATGTTGTTGTGTTGCGACTCAGATGCCTAAACTTGAGTGTTTCAAAAATGTGATAGCGTTCTCTAAGACTTCAGATTTCGTAATTGAAGTGAAATATCTGAGTAGCACCATCTCTCTCACACCTCTATTTGTTTGCTAATTTGCTTGTTCGCACCCGTGGGTCGTTGCGTTCGGTTGGTCGTCATCTCACTGCGCATTTGCAGTTACAGAGTTGACAATAATAATAACATCAATAATGTCAACGGGATGAGTTGAGAGTTTAATAATTAATTATAAATTGCGTAAGAATAATGCATTATATTATCTGTTGTTACAATAATTACCACCACTACTTACACCTCATACATCCGGCGACGCCGTTATATTTGTGCCACACGAGAAGGAATCAATCTATTTTCGATCTTTTGGCAACTTATATTTTTTGCAATTTTTACGTTTAGTGACCAATAATCAATCTACGACATAGATCACAAATGATCAATCAACAATCAAGTGGTAGGTATAATAAGACATAGCATCGTTGCGCATTGTCCTACGTATACGTAAGTACGTACGTACGTGTATGTTCCTTTTTTTTTTCTAGTCCGTGATTGATAAATTAACGTATCTACCTCCTTATTGTAAGGAAGGCATTGAAGGCAAATTATAACAAATAATTAAGTAGGTATCACCTTACCTTTAATAAATTTCCACATAAATTACATTTACTTGTATTATTTGATAAATAATAGCGATGTACGGCATCTCGTCTCGGTTTTGGCATTTTAAATTGTATAAAAATTGCACTGAGTAATATTCGGAAAAGACCATAATCCGGTCCGGGTTCAAAAATCAAACGGCAAATATGAAAATTGTACGATTTGTAAGGTCCCTGCTGCAATAAAGTAATAAACAAGTACAGACATGAAAAAATCATAATATTATGTCATTCCGATATATGGCCAGCAAAGCTAAAATGAGCTTTATAATACATGCCATAATGACCATAGATCCCTGTTTACAAGCCGCTCGGTAAGTAGCCGCAAAGGCGCCGCCGCGGCCGCTTAACGCGTGCTATTCAATTTTGAAACCTATGCCCATCATAGAGAGATCATATTACATTGTTCCGAATTGGAATGTTACGCTGTTATCGTTTTTAAGAGAGTTGAAAGTGTGACCCTTTTCAATGGCTTAAATTAAGCCTTTCAAAGGGGTTACCCACATCGTATGGGTTTTTAATTAACTGCTTAGAAAAACCCTACCGAAAACCCTTTCAATGGGTAATCAAAATTTTAATGGCTTAAATTAAGCCGTTTAAAAGGGTTACCTACATCGTATAGGTTTTTGATTAACTGCTTAGAAAAACCCTATCGAAAACCTTTTCAATGGGTAACCATAATTTTGGTGGCTTAGTTAAGCCGTTCAAAAGGGTTACCCACATCGTATGGGTTTTTAACTAACTGCTTAGAAAAACCCTACCGAAAACCCTTTCAATGGGTAACCGAAATGGTCCCTGATCCTAACAATAGCTCAGCGGTAGCCCTGCACAGTGTTGTGCGCGAGCGCATGACCGTGAACTACTGTAACGGTGCAGGTCGCGTGCTATTGACCACTACATCACACATAACATGACGCTAATTATCACTAGAGGGGTATTAGAGGTAGATCAGGAAATGAAGGTATCTATTACCAACTGTCCGTAGGTTGTGCAAATGTTTCTACTTGAAAAAAGGTTCAATTTCATAACCTCCTCACAACGAAAATCCCTCTCAAAATCCTGTCAACTATGTAGGGAAATAGGAGGTATTTTTGACAGATTGAGACTGAAAACCAGAATCAAAAGTCATTTATTCAAAATAGGCTGAGAGAGAATCAGCAGATTTTGAACGTCAAAATTACTGAAAATTAAATGCGTTTTTAAAAATACGAGAATTGCCTCTCCGTATTTCCCGAAGGAGTAAACATAGATGTAAAGTACACCCACGTTTCTACAGTTTTATCATCTGTAATAAGCAAATAAAGAAAAGAAAAAAGGAAAGAAAATACGTTTATTTGCGGTAAACATAACGCAGAGAAAAACAAACAAATATAACAAAGAAGGAGTTGGGTGAAAATATGCGTCACATCCACGCACAACGGCAATCGCTTAGCATAATGCTACGACCCTATGCGAGACAGACCCCAGTGCTGGTTTTTAGATGACACGGAATCGCCGGTAATAGAGGGCAAACCAATTGATGGCAACGGGCTAAAAGCCAGACTGGGTTCCTACTGAGGAAGTCCTAATTAAAATACCCTCATTTAAACACTTTAACCGCTCAAGAGATCGAACCTAAGTGGCAGGCAGGCTCATCAGTCGCGTTTTCGATCACTAAACCAACTACAGTCCGGCAGTCGAAAGAATGCGTTCTTGACATCTGTCAGTTTCATAAAAACGAATACATGTTTGGCGTATTAGATCTTTAATAGTTACTAGAATGAGGCAATTTAAACATATACCAACGTAATTGTTAGTTAAAACCTCATTGTTTTATCGGATTCGCACAGGTAATAAAGGCCTTTGGGGAGTTATTATTAGACTCTACTGGTAACACAGCGGTGATGACGTAGGCTTGTGTCACCCACGTGACCACTGTGTCTCGGAATGCTATACCTGGCGAAGTATATTATTATACCATGGTATAACCCCGGTCACTAACATGTGCGCAAACATTCGTTCGAGGTTCGCGCACTTTGATGTGGTTCAAAAACCGACACGGCTTGGAAAACCGTACATGTGGTAAAAACTGTATATAATAATATACAGTTTATTCGCAAATGAATACATTTGCGAATGTCGTTCTACACTGGCGGGTTCGCGTATTCGTGCGAATGTGAGTGACCAACTACACATATGATGAATGACAACATAAGGGCAAGAGAATGATGATCATGGTTTAAGTTTGCATGAGCGAGCTAATCATAGCAAATAAAGGTCCGTCAAAATACCGTATGAAGTAGTTTTCAAATTATCGTGTTTTGTTTTTTTTTGTATATCGCACGGGCACGCGCTGCTTCGTTACGGTTCGTTGTCGGTCGCATGGTCAGTGCCCACGCGATACGGCTCGCCTATTGTATGAATACGTTTAGTTTTATTAGTGCACACTTTATCGCGAGAATATTGTGTTTTTTTTTAATTTGTAATCTTTTTTTTTCTTTATTATTGTTCGACATTGAATTTGTCGATGGTTTAGTTAGTTTGGTTAGATCTTAGTTAGATGTAATTGCAGTATTTTTTTATGAAATGTGATTGAAAACGATATAATAGTCTAAACCGAGGAATTTCTGTAAAAAGCTGACCCACGGCCCACTTAAAAAATTTACCGGCCGTCTCACCAAAATATTATTGTCTAACTTTCAAGAATAAAAAAAAACTGGTTTCGTTTAGGTCTTGGATTATCAGTCTGTGTGCAGGAAAATTTTAAATTAACAGGTATGTACATACCCGGGGGAAGATTTATAAATTTTTATTTTCCAAAGTCAAATTCTTGACTGCATACAAAAAATACTGGGTACACTATACAAAATAAGCGTTTAACGTTCCAAATTCAAAAAAAAAGCCCGGGAACAGTTCTAACCTATTCTATTTACACAGCAAAACGGCATTTTTTATACGCAACATGCAAATAAACGATACTTTACAGTTTACCAATCTTTCATACTTCATTTTATTACTAGGGATGGGCCGAACGTGGTTTAAAAAGTTCGGATTTACACAAGGAAATGTATACGAACAAAAACCTAAAGAGACTCCTGCCAGATAACGCAGAATCCCTGGTATTTTGCACCATAACTTGCGGGGTAATTGCGT
Source organism: Dryobotodes eremita (assembly GCA_917490735.1). Taxonomy (NCBI): domain Eukaryota; kingdom Metazoa; phylum Arthropoda; class Insecta; order Lepidoptera; family Noctuidae; genus Dryobotodes; species Dryobotodes eremita. Next base: position 1,988,670 of record OU823269.1, read on the forward strand.
AACATACTAACAGTGGGAATGGCTTTCATTTTGACAGTTCAACAACGTTCATTGCGTTAATACCGTGGTTGAGTAGACACATTTTACGAACACATGAAGCAATGAATTAGTTGGCTTCAAAATGATTCCGTTAATTATATGTATTTACTGATAGTGTGTAACGCAATTAGGGTGTAGCCCTTGGTAAATTTTAAATACCAGTAGGTTTATTTATAAAACTTCATTAAACACTTACAAAAATTAAAATTTGTGATTTTTGGCAATACTTACTTCAACGTTTGAATGTAAAAATTCTGATACATGTTTAGAATACATTTAATTGTTAAATAAGTAACAACTAATTAACAATAAATAAATGCTTATGTTTTTAGTGTACTGGTTTCGTTTTATTGTTTTAGTCAAAACAGTTGAATTATTTAAAAAAAAAAAACACGCGTGGCACTCGGGGACTGCCGCGGTAAAGCTATTGCATAGCATTTTTATCAACTTATGCAATTATAATTATTTATTTATTTTTTATTTATGCAGTATTTATTTTTTCTTTGATATTAATTCAAGTACAGTCGTACCATATACATACACGTTAAGCGAACGCTCGGCCGAGCTACATGGTAGGCAGAGTGGGGGGTGTTAGGTTTTATTTTCGTTACGGAATTTCTTGATTCGGTCGCCGCGCTCAAAGCCCGCGATAAAAGCTATGCAATAGCTTAAAATTGTATTGAATGTTCGGCATTTAAATCGAATTTCGGCCTAATTCCGAAGTTCGTTTAAACCGAATGTGAAACGGATATCGAGCCATCCCTATTCATTACGTTTACAACTTGCAATAGTTGCGTTATCGGAGCAGGAGTTCAACGGCCGCGTTGTCAGCAAATATAAATTATGTGGAACGGACGACCTGCCGATATTGTTGTTTTGATAATGCAGTTTTGTGCATCAATGGAATACAATGATTGCCCGAGCGAGCCCGAAGCGTCTCCGTTTCAGCTTGGGCAAAAATGCTTTCGTATGTCCGGATGTCCGGCTGTTCTCCTCTACAGGTCGCATTTCTCAACCGATTCTCGTGAAATTTTGTGAGCAGGGTCGATAATGAACTTTTTTTGTCGATCAGTTTTTCGAAAATTTTCTAAATGGCCGTGATACGAGGGTTGAAAACGTAAAAAAAGAACATATTTCAGCCATTTCGCGCTCTTTGCGCGCATAGGTACCTGCACCCTAATTACGTAACACACTATCTATCTCAATCTGAGTCATTTTGAAGCCTATTGGTAATTCATTGCTTCTTATGTTCGAAAAATTTGTCTGCTCAACAACTTAAATAACGCAATGAATGTTGTTGAACTGTCAAAATGAAAGCCATTCCTACTGTTAGTGTGTTACGTAATTACCCCGCTGGTCTACTACGCTTTGGAATGGGCAACTAGCTTCATCTTTCTGACTGACCGACCCTTGACACTTCAAAAGTGCCTGTAATTGGTTTATTTGAAATACCTAAATGCTTTGAGTTTGGAATTTGAATAAATTTTGACAGTAAAAAAAAAAAACATTTTTCAATAATTTTAATAGAGTTCGTCTTTCCCTTTTCGCATGAACAATATTAGTTAAGTATTCCATATTCTTATCAGTTTTAAGTAAATAATGATAAGGCAAGGCGGCCGCTCCTCGAACGATACCTTTGGTAAACATAGCATACTTATTGAATGGGTTTCTATCTTTGAGTGTATTTCTTGAGTAAAAGAGAATTTCCTCATTCCTAGTTGTTGACGTTTATAAAGAAAAAAGATGTTACAGACTGCTAAGTCACTTTTCTTTCAAATTCTCTACATACGTAGTTTCTGCGGGAGCAGTGTTGGCCAAGTGGTATCGGCCCCGACTTACGAGTCGTAGGTCGTGGTTTCGAACCCAGGCAGGCTGGACAATTTCCGGATGGAGGGCAAAAACGCCGGATAAATCCGTACGGGTGTTAACCCTCTTTTCATGGCTAAATCACAGAGCTAAGCTTCCGATCGAGAGTCCGAGGGAGAGGCAATCGTTGCGCCCTCACGCCCCTATCCACTGCAGGAGGAGACACCCTGGGCGTCAGGAGTCGATAGTCGACTCCCGGCCACGTAGGCGCGGGCTTTCAGATGGCGAGCAATTGGCAGCTCGCCGTCCGGTAAGGACCAGGCCCGGGTCGACGGCGCGTCGTGTTCCACGCGCGCCTCAAAGAGATGTCAGCAAAATTGACGGGGCCCGATAGGACCGATGCCTGCCGGGGCTGCGGATTGTTCGAAAGAGTTACCGTGGCCCTGGCGCACAGGCAACTGAAGGAACACGGGTGGGTTTTAGTCAGTAAGAGTCTGACACGCCCTTCCGCTCCGCCCAGAGCGGGAGAGGTCATTTGATGATTTCCAACCCAAAAAAAAAAAAAAGGCAGGCGCTTTACTTTGTGTAAATAATTTCATCACCACTGCTCTCAAAACGGTGAACGAAAACATCGTGAGGAAACCGGCATGTCCTAGAACCAAAAATTCGAAGACATGTGACATCTACCAACCCGCACTGGGCCCGCGTGGTGGCTTACGGCCCCCTCCCTCTCACAGAGAGGAGGCCTGTGTCCCAGCAGTGGGAACATTATAGGCTAATTATGTATGTATGTATAGTTTCTGCATTTATCTGGCCCAGTGGGTAAGGCTTCGCCTTTCATACACGAGTTTGAGGGTTCAAAATGTTCAAATCCGGGAAAATACCAATGTGACATTTTCAATTCATATTTACTTACTAGTTTACTTTTAGTTTTAATCCTGGTCTAGCAGTTTGAGTAATTTATGCGGCCTACGCAAATATCCTTTCTTTGGCATTGTGCGTCGAATCGTTGAGCTCCTTAATTTCTGAGTTGAGGCTGCACGATTACTGACAAATGCGTGCACTGACTGGACAGGTTCAAAGACCATTTTAGACACCAATTTAAATGGTCTACACACGATCTGACCAAGATTATGTATGGACTTTAAAAGAGACTGTGACCTCTGAGTTTGTTTCGGCCTTTCTTCTCAGAGTAGTCAGATAGGAAACGCCGACCTCATCTAGTTTAAAAAATATGATTAACGTGAAAAGTGTTTGTACAAAACTACTTACTTCTTCATCTTCAACGACGTCTATAAATCGACCCCTATTAATTAACACAAGTTCTTATTTAAAACTTTCAAGATACTGTAATAAATTGTGTTACGTGTTACATCCATCATACTGAATTTTTATTTTTTTATCTTTACTTTACGATTATAATGTTTTTTTTTTTCAAAAAATAATTACCTATTTAAGTATTTTTACATAATTTGTATTAATAATTATTCATTATGTACCTACGCTTGATATTTACTGAATTTTATGTCTATTTATTTTGTTAAATTTTGATGAGAAAATTATATCAAGTTTACTCACTTAGCCAACCGCAAAGTTTTTAAATTGGTAAGTATTTTGTATCAATAGGAGAAAAACTAGAGATATGATTTTTGAAGTAACCAAATTACTTCAAAAATCATATCTCTAGTTTTTTCTCTATGAGGGTCTTAGGTATCAGTTCATTTTGGAAAAGGAGTCTCTTGCTGAAAATTGTTTGGGAAACCCTGACCTAATGCAAAGTTAACACTAAAGTGCTAATGCCACTAGCGCCAAACACTTAGTAAGCGTAGGAAAGTCGAGATAGACTTGTAAAAGCGTTACGTTGTTAGAATACATAAGTAATACATGTATTTATGTAAACATGGAGAAAGTTATGTGAATGGATGCGAGAACTGCATTGTTTTGTTAAGTTGTCAACTTGCTGGCGATTTTGTTCGTATTTAGTTAGGTCCACTTGCACCACGAACGCATCCATAATATGAATTGCAAATGATCTCGATTGACCGGTGCAGTACTTTAGATATAGTACATACTAATTCCATGCTTAGAGCATTTAATACCTAAATGGTCTAAGGTACAGAGAGTGGATCCATTTTCATAATTATTATCAAACTAAAACTGGCATTGGCAATAAAATCATAAACATATAAATATATTTTAGAAAACTAGGTAATTAAAGTTTTGGCGGGAAGATGTTGTTCTTGTCTATGGTGACACGTTTATTTTTTTTGAGGAACATGTGCTACCCGTTTGACGCGGCATTGGAATGGAAACTGAAATTAAGACAATAGCGGCATATTTACCAAAATTTGCCCTTTTTTGAAGAAACTGTGACCATTTCCTAATTTAGTCCTTTACTTTTAGTATGCACATGTGACAATATTATTTTGACCTGATTTCAAAAAAAATGGACATGCCTTTATAGTGTACTGCGCAGAAATGACTAAAAGGAGCGTTAGTAGAATCAGCACTCCATTTGCGTAACTCACTATCAACCACAATCTGAATAATTTTGAAGCCTATTGCTAATCTATTGCTTCGTAGGTTCGAAAAAATTGTCTGCTCAACAACGTAAATAACGCAATGAATGTTGTTGAACTGTCAAATTGACAGCCATTCCTACTGTTAGTGTGTTACGTAATTACCCCGCTGACATCGTTGATCAATTCATATTTCCTACTAATATTATAAACGCGAAAGTAACTTTGTCTGCCGGTCTGTCTGTTATGTTTTTTGGCACACAGATAGATCATAACCTAGGTTAGGACATAGTATACTTTTTACTCCAATAATACGCTCCCGTGGGATAATTTCCGTCCTCCACGCAGCGTAGCTACGAGCAAAATCTATTAAGGCTCGTACACACTGGCGCGACGCGACGCCCGACACAAAGGCACCACGTGTCGCGCGACGAGCGGCGCCTTTGTATAGCGCTGTCGCGTCGCGCCTCTCTGTGGGAGCCTTTAACACTGTAGCTGCAAGACATTAATACATCCGTCCGCCGACACAGCGAACGCTTCACTGATGTTAGTTAGGTGGAGCCTCCATATATTTATATGCGCGCCACGGCGCGCGCGCACTGCGTCGACGCGACACCACACGGATAGATGATGAACTAACGTTTAACTATGGATAATATTTATTACTGCTTTCCTATTGGTTAGTTTAAGTTATTTTCGCAACATACACTACCTATGTAGAATTTTAGCTTTAAGTCTGTACATATTTTATAATGATTATTACATACGATATACTATCATCAAGAGTTTTACTTGAACACCTACCAAGCGCTACAACACCATGAGTCTAGTTTTAAGAACTATTTGCTATAGTAAATTCTGCGAAAAACTACAACATGACGAATGATTTCTGTTATTTCTTTAGTCATCATTTTATAATGTAGGTTACGTCATCATATCAAAGGTCAGGCCTCAATGAGAGCCGTTGTACGTTGTGTCCGTTTAGTTCCGTAGTTTGAATAGTTGATGCTGATAGGCTATCGGTATTCCGTTGCTAACATAGAGGCCTAGAGCGGCATGTTTATCTTTTCCTGTCATGGCGGCCGACCTTGTAACAGGGAGATGTCAAAAATTTACAAATTCTGAGCCCGTACCATAAACATTTGCAGGACAGTAGGCTAATTCCGTATTTGAAAATGTTCAAAATTTAACCGTAATCTCAGCGACAACCAATAAATAAATGATAAATAAAAATGGAGGTAAATTAGACGTAAGTACCTAGATATTTTTGATAGATTGATAAGATTGAAACTGCGTTTAGAATGCAAACGTTCTTAAAAATACGGGAATTGTCCCTCTGGTCGAGGTTTCAGTAATAGCTCCACCGCTCATAGTTCAAAATCGCTGGACACCTTACTTTTTTGACACTTTTAGGGCCGGTTTTTCAATCGCCAATTAACTTTTATCCGATGAATAAGTTTGTCAATTTGACAGTTTTTGTATGGACAATTTGTCAAAACGTCACATTTATTCTTCAGGTAAAAGTTACCTGATGACCGAAAAATCGGCTCTTAGTCAAATATCCAATGTACCTACGATAGGATATTTTGGTGAGTGGCTAAAATCGGAACTATCGCCGCCATCTTGTTTTATCAATACTATTTCTATGATTATTACACAAAATATGCTAACTAACAACACACCCCTTGTTGATGTCACTTGTTGAGATGATTGTCACTGTTGATGGCGCCAAAATATCCCTGTAGCATTGGAAATACGTATTATGTCCATAGTTCCCTAGTGGTATGGACGTTCTCCAACGTATCACAACTGACTTTCGGCTCATAATTTTAACGGAGAGCAGGCGATCTATTCTGTAAAAATTTCACCGTGAAAACTTAGTTGAAGAAAGCTGTCAATAGTGTCAATCCCTCCATCAGATAGAATGACAGCTTTACCGTGACTCTGGCTCACAGGCAACTGAAGGAACACGGGTGGGTTGTAGTCAGTAAAAGTCTGACACCAGAGCGGGAAAAGTTATTCGAGGATTTCCCACCCAAAAAAAGTAGAATGTCAGCTTACTTCAGTTGTCACGGTGAGATTTTTTGCAGAATAACCGGCAGAACCATAGATGATAAACATCTTATTTAGTTATTTTAACGTAACAATTTTTTTTAATATCCGATATGAACGATAATTGCCATTTAAAGTTTTTTTTTTTTTGGAATAGCCAATAATTACCGCTTGGGGCTCTTTTAAAATGATTTAGTAAAGAGATATTATAAACATAACATCACGCCTTGTTTCCGTGAAGAGTTGGGCAGACTTGTACCACGGACTAGAATTTTTTTTTCTAGTCTGTGGTTATACGCACATTTCGCCAGTCATGTTTGTTTTTAAATCTCATGTATTATGGGGAGATATTATTTGGCATAAAATTCGCCTATCTCCTCTGGGGATTATCTTCGGGCACACAAAATGATAAAGACGAAATACTTACCTAATTTATCGGTATTACCTACGTAAACACGGAGAAAATTTATCTCTTTTGCGCGCGTAAAATGATAAGACACACTTCCGGTTACAATCTTTTGTATTTTTTTATTACTCGGCGCCAGAAGTTTTATATTATGGATTAACTTAAACTATGCGTCAGACTCAGGTTATTTAGGGCGAATTTCACCAAACTTTTATACTACAATAAGTCTTTCTCAGAGATTTCTTTTTGAGTTTTTGACAGCTTTTACATACTAAAAGAAAGTAAAGAAAGAAAAATAGGGGGATAACTAGAATAATAAAACTGTCAGACGTCAATTTTATTCCATGGATAAAATATATCCTTTGGTAAAATCAGCCCTTAATAAAGCAAATGTAAAGGTTTCAAACCTTTTTTAAACGACGAAAAAAAGGAGGAGGTTCTCAAGTCAAGGCGTACTTATATTTTTTTATTATGAACTAGCTGCCCGCCCCGGCTTCGCACGGGTTGCGGTACTTATCTACGGCGTACCCTACCTACCTACCCTACCTACCCTACCTACCTACCCTACCTACCTACCCTACCTACCTACCCTACCTACCTACCCTACCTACCTACCCTACCTACCTACCTACCCTACCTACCCTACCTACCTACCCTACCTACCTACCCTACCTACCTACCCTACCTACCTACCCTACCTACCTACCCTACCTACCTACCCTACCTACCTACCTACCCTACCTACCCTACCTACCTACCCTACCTACCTACTCTACCTACTCTACCTACCTACCTACCCTACCTACCTACCTACCTACCTACCTACCCTACCTACCTACCTACCTCCCTACCCTACCTACTTGGCCGATTCTCATAGATACCGGATAAGCACAAAAAATTTCATCAAAATCGGTTAAGCCGTTTCGGAGGAGTATGGCAACGAAAACTGTGACACGAGAATTTTATATATTAGATTAAAAAGTCAAAAATCAATTTGCCTAGTCATTTCTTAATTATGTTGGGGTTGGCTTCCAGTCTAACCGGATGCAGCTGAATACCAGTATTTACATGGAGCGGCTGCCTAGCTGGCACAATCCAGTTACTGGTTACCTAGAGGCATCGCCTTAGTAAGACTGGTGTAAAGAGTTCAGGGGTTCTGACTACCCGTAACGACTGTTAGATCTACAAATGACAGCAGGGTCTATCGGCTTAACGTGCTTTCCGAGGCACAGAGGGGTCTCGATATGAAATGGATAGTCACCCATTCCCGTACTGACCGCGGCTAGCATAGCTTGACCTTCGATCGACCCGTGCCACCGTTATCATTAAGGTAAAAAGTATCACAAAAATTTTGTTCCCGTTTTCCGTCTTTGCTCGGTCCATAGACACCTTAGATTATTTTTAAATTCATCAATGAGTTCAAAATATGGCTGCATATCGATTGGCCACAGAGTAAAAACTCTTTAGCTCTAACTTTTGCCGCCTTTTTCGCGACTCCATGTCTCAATACTTCCAACTATAGGGTGGCAGCAACACCCAGATTCGCTTTCTCAAAGTCGTTGAACAGTAAAATATTTAATAATAACTCCAAATTAGGTTACAATAGTTCCAAGAATGGCTTACAATAGCCACGATTATGTTTCAAGGTCACGCCGTGTTCGGATTTAAAATTCGACGCCATTATAAAATGGTAATCGCAGAAGGTTAACTAGGTACCTATATAACGACTGCTCTCTTTGGAAAAATTACTACAATTTTATTATTACTTAATGTGCGCTTTTATAATTTTTAACGTGACGTTATTATCTTGAACATTGGACGTCCACGTCCACAAAATGTATGGAATACATGCACGTTAACGTTACCGTTGACAAAAATTTAAAAGCGTCTTCATTTAATTATATTTCCTTTCATTTTAGTTCCCCGTGTTATCATGATGCCTTAGACGTCCACGATAATATCGCCACGTTAGAAATTACAAAAGCCCGCAAACAATTGGTAGGTACTTAGTATTTTTTTTTACAGATAGGATAAACCTTTTTTCATAGAAACATAGAAATTTGTAGTGATAGAGCTCTTTGCGAAGAAACTCGTCATGGGAAGTACTAAAACCATACCTATTTATTCTATTAGTCACATTCGTTTCCTCCCTCCTCACCACATGCCTTTATCAAGTCAATCGATTTCCTTATAACTTTTCTGTCACTGCCTTCTTCAAATGATTGACAAAAACAGAACGATGTTTTAGATACGTTTATCGCTAAACGCATTTAGTGATTTGTGCGAGCCTTGACTTGACTTGATCTATTGTTACTTTTTAATATGGTAACTCCTTTTTCGTTAGACAGCGTTTGTTTTAAAAATGGCGGACTCGTAGCATTAAACTCGTTTTTATGGTCAGTTTTTTTTTTACTATTTGCATGTCGAGGATAAGTTGTAGACTAAAATATTATTACCATGTAAAGATAAAGAGGGAAAGAGATAAAAGATACATCTATTATATTTGCCTTTGTCTGCATTAGTATTCAATTTGCGATCCTGTCAAAGGTTATTTTTGGGGATGCTGTCACAAAAACAGCTCGTAAAAGTCAGTTGGTGACCACATGTGTTTATTCGTTGTAGAACATTGCTAGTAATATCTTTGAGTAAGGGTCCGGTGTTTGATTCATAGTTAAACATGACCAATAGTCAATTTAACAATTAGTCACTTGACAATAGTCAACAGCTGTCAAAATTTAACTACTCTGTCTGCGCATGGTTAACTTTCATAGCAAATTGTCAATTTTTTAACTGTAGTTAGCTTAACTATTTGTCAAACAACATACTTCTGTCATTTTTAACAAATTTTTAGTTTTATCTAACGCATTTTAAGTATTAGTATATTTGACTACTGATCAAACAAGGGGCCCTAATTCTTTAAAAGTTGACTTTATACCTACAACATTTTATCTTAATCACCTACCTACCTAGGTATTAATTTTTTGGCAAAAAAGTGTTTGAATAATTAAGAAAACAACGTAGAAATGAAAAGTATAAGAATTAAAAAAAATTGAGCCCTCGCGGGACGCCTGACACATGTGAAACATCGAAACTATTTTGTATAGAAATTGTATAGCGTGGCGCCACGGCATGCGTCGCCACGCCAACAATCTGTTTTACCCGCGGCTATAGATATTTGACATCAAAAACTTCCTAAATAGGCCATCAGCTTTGCATAGCGTCACCACAGGTACCTGTACCTACTAGTACCTGACGCTAGTTTTCAGTTAGCCTGTGTAACTTACGGGTGTCATGCACTTGGAAAATGGGCCACTACAAATCAATAGATGGTTTGCAGCATGGTCTAAAAAAACAAGGTCTGGCATTCCGGGAGTGACACATGCTTTCGTCACTATCCAGTTGCCACTTTATTGCAACAAAACACGAATTATGGAAACATTTTCAGTCACCATTCTGTTAAAAAATATATTTATAGCATTTAAATTGTCGTTTCGTTTTCTAATCAAGTGAAACAATTCAATTTAAACATATACCAACGTAATTGTTAGTTAAAACCTCATTGTTTTATCAAATTCGCACAGGTAATAATGGCGGTTGGGGAGTTATTATTACACACTACTGGTAACACAGCGGTGATGACGTAGCCTTGTGTCTCCCACGTGACCACTGTGTCTCGGAATGCTATACCTGGCGAAATATATTATTATACCATGGCTTGCAGTAAACTCCATTGAACTATACGTAAACTAAAAAAAAAACAAAACATCTTTTATTCTTTTTAATCTGCGAAAACAACGGAATTTTACGTCACTTTATAGCGGGAACTCGAGTCTCAACCATAAACAAAACATTGTTTTTTTTTTATAATCTGGGAATCAAGAACTTTATTAGTGTTGCGATAACAGTCGATTTTTCCCACGATAGTTAACTTCAATTGATTTTAATAGGTCACTACGGAGTACAGACTACTGCTAATAAGCGTAGAATGCTGAATCATTTATTATGGTTTCATCAATTTTTATAATTTTTAGTACGTACTCTACTTAGATCTTTTTTGTAGTTGAAACTTTTATTTTCTATATTTTAATCAATCTGCCCAGCCTTCCTCCAACTATGTTAGGGTCAGCTTCCAGTCTAACCGGATGCAGCTGAATACCAGTATTTTACATGGAGCGACTGCCTATCTGTCCTACACAACCCAGTTACCTACCGGATAACACGATATCCCTTGATAAGACTGGTTGTCAGACTTTTGGGATTCAGACTACCCGTAACAACGGTCAAAGATCTACGAATGACAGCCGGACCAATGGTTTAACGTCCTTTTCGAGGCACGGAGGATTCTCGGTTATTGATGGTCACCCATCCGCGAAACGACCGCGGCGAGCGTAGCTTAACCTTCAATCGATCCGTGCGGCTGTAATTATTTGGCTACGAGGCTACGAGACCCTTTTCTTTACCTTCTTGTGTTTTTACATATCAAGCTATGCATTTCCAGTATAAGCCGACTTCTCATGGTACGAAAAGCCTATACAATGCGAGGTACCGTTAAAACTGGAAATGTATAACTTGACATGTTGTCGTGTGTACGTAAATAAAGTGAATAAATACAAAAAAATTCAGTTGTCCAAATTAAAACGTTGACTAAGAAGTATGGCCTACCTACGTGATTTGTGTGCACACAATCTAGAGTGCTTCAGCGTTTAGTCAAATGAATGACAGGTGTTTATGTCGACAATGTCATCAACAAAAGGTTCAACTTATACTTCGACATAACAAGTATGTATGGGGAAAACCTACACTCTTTTCGCGTGGGATGAGACGAGTTTTGATTTGACAATATAGTTGACGTTTTGCAAATCGTAGTGATGGGCCTACTTATTGTACTCAGTGTAAAGATCGATAAACGTGGAACAGTGATCGTGCCTGCATTTCGTTTTTCTTAAATATTTATCGATTCTGAAAGGTTCAACTTAACAAAAATTTAAAAAAAGTACCTAAGTATGCATTCTATGATGCATGTTTGTGACAAACGATGATGATGTAAGTAATCTGTCGTAAATTATAAATAAACAAACATGAGAGTGACTAAACCATGCATAGTAATGAAATCTTACCGCTGGAGCCGACTATGTGATTCAGCGCCGAGTAACCGCGATTCAGCGTCACCGACATACTGGAGCCGAGTATACCCGATTCAGCGTCACCGACCCGAGCGTGACGGTTCTTTTACTGTTCAGAAAGAGCGCAAGGCTAAAGACATTTCACTTAAAAAAATCTCTAAATTCTTCTTTCTTTTTCAGACACGACGTATTTCGAAAATTCAAAACGCTTCGTTGCCCGACCTAGAATCAAAACGAGGTACGGCTCGCGAACAGACTGCAGACAGTGGAAGCCATAGAATGTGGCTAATGGTCTTAAAATGGTGCTACATACCTAAATACGCAACGATCATGAAGTTAAGCATGTAATGCTGATGCACGCATGCAATATGTAGCTGACCGAGATACTGGACGATTTGCTTACTCAAAGTAGTGGTATTCTAAGCAATTTTGCTTGAGAGGTAAATATTATTTATTAGATTATAGAGGTATGAGGAAAAGGGTGTTGTAAAGTTCACTCATACCTCCATAGAAAAGGGAGGATCCTCCGACCAGGCGGGTGTTGTGTCTGGTGGGTAACTGCCCGATGTTTGATATCGGGACGTCGTATATATGCTAGTTGCGCAGTAAACTCTGCTTGCGCGACGCAGGATTTTGCGTGACGTCAGTGTGACGCGTAACTCGCATGTGGCGGTATGACTACAGTTTCAAGGGAAAAATATTGTGGCAAAGAAGTATGTAAAGTTGAGTTTTTCTAGTTCCTTTACCCTAACTAGGTTAAGCCAGGTGTTCATGTATGCAAAGTTTTTGAAAGGGCACATTAACAACGCCAGGTGATTCTAAGAAACTTATCAAAAGGGTGTCTGTGCAAAGGGGGCCTGTCTTGGTGAATAATGTGAATTATATCGAAGGGGTTGGCCACTTCTACAAGTATTTAAAAAATAATAGTATTAATTTATGAACTAGCTTCTCCCTCGATACTTCGTTCGTGTGGAAGTCGTAAGACACCACACAATATACTAAAATATCAGCCACATTTTTCGTCCGCGCTATTACTTCGTTTTTGTTTAGCATTCTTTCTGAGTTTTTTTCCTTTTGCTTTTCAGCTTGTAAGTGTCGTAGTGTGATGTTAAATAACCTATAACCTTTCACAAGAATTAGGCTATAAAACACAAAAATAATTTTTCAAACCCAACTGGCAGTTCCAGAGATTAGCGCGTTCAAACAAAAAACAAACTCTTCAGATTTATTATATTATAAGTATAGATTGGGAATCACCAAAAGATTATACAGGAAAAAGCAATCAAAGACTGCTTTAAATAAACTTACTTCAAGTTCAATATTGAATGCAAAACATCAAACAGTCACTCACAGCCGGTGCCCAAAATAAATTGAGTGCGTCATCTTAATTTTCGCCTAAATTAGGAATAAATAAGAACGTACAAATGCTATAGATAATGTACTAAAAGAGACAGAGACCATCCTTGATAAAGTTCTATTGCGATTGTTTTACTTTCCTAACCGCTACATACCACCAAAATTTGTAAAAATATATTTATGGTTTGTATTACGTTGTTTGATTTTGAAAAAAGAGCTTTGTGGTCATGATTGTATTTTTTTAAACTGCCAGATGTGTATAGAACAATATACAAAGATGAAATGGATAACTAGCATTTTGGGCAAAATTTAGTTATGTGCTTTTGGCTTTTAAGAAACCATTAGAAATGCCAAAATGCAAATAGCTATTTCTTTTTCCAAAATGTTAATTGGATCACTTAGCTTCCAGGCTATCTAAATATCTCATTCCCTACAAATCAAAATTAGGTATGTAGATAGTACATCCCCGGACGAGCTCCTACAAAAGAGTAGGTACGGTCAGTGCTCCGCGTATCTGATTTCTCTTACAAAGAAGAGGGGAAGAGGGATCGGGTTAGGCAGAACACTAACTGTACTACTAGTACTCCAAAGGACCAAAGGAGCATCTTCCTGCACGGTGTAACCTTTCGTGGTCCACTTGGAAGTCCCTGAACCGTCTCCGGACAAAAGCGGGAAGATGTAACTCCAACCTGGTAAAGTGGGGCTACCTCGACGAAACGGCAGCTTGGTGTGGAGCTGTGTCGCAAACTATGCTTCACCTTCTATCTTGCCCACTGTGTCTCAAAACTTGCAGTCAAAGTGACCTCTGCGCTGCCACCGATGACGCCGTGGAAGTGGCGAAGTTTTGGGCCAACGAAATTCGAGAAAAGTCGTGCCAGCGACACGAAGAAGAAAATTACTATTACCAAAACCATTTGTTAAATAATCCTTCTGCCCTTAATGACAAATCGTCTACGTGATGCCTTTTAAGCAATTTAACATTAGCAGCTATTTTTAGTAGACGAGATAAGTGCATGACGTCACCCAGTGAGCTGGATAACATATCTATGTGAAGGTATTTCTTATCGGCAAGATAAAACGCTACTTAATTTGCTACGTGTGTTGAAATATTATGTAAAAAGCCGTGAAATAGAATTAATAATGCTACTTGAAGAATCTAGTGGTTTTCCCTATTTTATTAAGTATTTTCTAAACAATTTAGACGTCTAATTCGCGATCATGCGCAAGAAAGTGGCATCAATGATGCGCAGAGTATGGCGGAGCAGCAATAGCATTCTGAAGGTTTTTTCAGATAGGTTAGAAGCGCCTACAATGGATAGGTTTATCAAGCTACATGTCAGACATGGGGCTTGATAAATCTTCCTCTAATTGGATACTGTATTTATGATTTGTTTTTTTTTTGTACTATTGTGTGTTATACTACTGACATAGTTTGTAATTTTTTTTTGGTAATACTAACACACTATGGGCCTCCGATGCCTGAAAATAAACGTTTTTTTTATTTTTATTAAAGTGTCTAATCATAGTGTCAAATATTCAAAAACTTAAAGTTTCTCTTTTCCTTTTATCGATAGATCTATTTACGTATCGGACCAGGACTCACATCACTACAACTTGCGAAATGTCAATTTTATGATAACTTGCAAAATATTATAATGAAAAGTATTAAACTTCTTGATGCATTCGATAATATGACAGTCTGGTATAAGTATTATAATTAAAAACTATCAACATTTTTTTGATGCTGGTATTCCCAAATTCCTTTCAAACCATGCAGCAAAAGAAAGAAACACGTCAAATTATATGTTTGACTTTACAATTATTTATCCTCGTAAGGCCCAACGACCTAATTTAATGACAAAAAATGTTGTCATTCCGGCCCAAGGCACTTTTTAAAATCATGAAATTACGGCCCAGTGACCTAAAATTATGACTTGATATTTAAACGTATTTTGTGGTTTAAATAATCCCGCCAATTTAAATCTGCCAGCAACAAATTATTAATCTTGAACGCATCTCTAATTTTGACAATGTAAACTTGACATTTTAGAACCAATAATCTGACTTTTTGACACTTTTTTACTATATCAAAGTTCTGGGCCGCAACTACTTGGACCTATTTTTAGTACATTGGGTCGTAATGTATATCGACCTAAATTTAGGTTGGGCCTTACGAGGTTAAATTATAGGTTGTCCCCATACAAAAACCGTGCTTTTTTCGTCGGTTATTCATAGTTTTTTCCGGAAATACTATGAAATATGCATGCGTAAGTATTCATCTTAACTACAGCACCTTTTACTACGCGTGGTCCGATACGCACTTGGCCGGTTTTATTTCTTTTTATCAACACACGGACTACAAACAGCTGCACAACACCTTTAATTTTATTTTTCTAAAGTTCACGTGCTTGAAGTGTTTTGTTTTGATAACCGACACTCTTGAAACTTGAGCTGCGCTTATAATGAGGGCAGTAACGATTAGGTCTCGGGTTGTACGTGATTAAAACTACAATAATTGTTTTATAGGTTAACCTTGAGGCCCGATTATATGGGTAATTGATTTGTTTCGTTTTATTGGGGCAAGTTAACAAGTACCTATACTATGCCCATTGGGCAGAATCTAGAATGGCGACCAGTGGGGTAATTACGTAACACACTAACAGTAGGAATGGGTTTCATTTTGACAGTTCAACAACATTCATTGCGTTATTTATGTTGTTGAGCAGACAAGTTTTTCGAACATATGAAGTAATGGATTAGTAATAGGCTTCAAAATGATTCAGATTGCGTAAATAGGGTGCTGAAGAAGTTCCTTATAGCTTCCACTTCCGTCCATATCAAGCAGGAGTTCGGGAGTCAGAAAAAAATATGCTAAAGGAAATCTCAGTCATTGCTTCATTTTTAATTATTTTTACCTATTGTGGTATAGTAATTTTATTCTAGGTGCATCGTCTTCACATGTAATTAGTATGATGTACACAAAATATTTTAAAACATTTTAAAAGAGTAACGGTAGATTTGCTTGCCCAATCTTCTCCATACGAAACCATCTTTTGGAAGGGGCAACTAGAATCAATTCTATTATTCTTGTCAAACGCCTTGCCTGTGCCTTTCATGTGCCAATTTGAAATAAATGACTCAAAAACTGTTCCCAAAAGAATAGGGCAAAATTTAAATCCTGTTGTAACAGCTGCCAATTTTAAGTTTGGCACTTCCTGTATTTCCGACCGCTTCTGGCAAAAACGGACCTTTTTGCTTTTGCCAATCATGGACGAAAATGAAAGTCGGACGGAATTCCGCTAAGACAAAACTGAGTCCCGTTTATGTGTGAATATATTTATGTGTGGCCGGTTATTACCGTCGGCCGACTAATGTGTGAATGTGTGCGTACAGCGAGCTGGTCGACTTGAGTGACAGTTTTTTGTTAGCGAGAATCGGTCGGATCTTTTTTGTTCGTCCATGTTGCCAATATGTTTTTTTCTACTTTGACGGGTATCTGGACGATTTTTTTGAGACAGCCTGTAAGACAGAGGGTTCTGATGGACCTTTCGAGAAAAAAGGTTCGCAATCTAAGGGCGTGCGAGGTAAAAAACTAATTGCATAGATATTTGATCTTGAGAAAACTTGGTTTATAATATAAAACTTACTACCGTACCTTATGCCCGCGAATTCGTCCGCGTGAAATTTCTTCTTTTAACATACAATTATCATATGACAATTGGTAATACTGTAGCTTTCTATTATTGAAAGGATTTTCGGAATCGGATCAGTTCCGAAAATTAGCCCGTATATAAAAACTCACAAATTTTACCTCTTTTTAATAATTAAGTATGGATGGATATGTGAGTCAATTACAGATGGTACAGTCACCAAGAGATAAGTAACCAGAGTCGTCGATGTAGTTGAAGTTTATTAAGAAACCGATGAATGTTTTCGAAGAAAAATTAAATTAAATTAATAAAAAACAAACAGGTAATTTATCAAATTAAATTTCATTCGAAAACATCCATCGGTTTCTTACTAAACTTCAACTATATCCGACGACCCTGGTTACTTATCACATTTGGTGACCGTACCTAATCCGACTACGGAGTAACATCTGCTACAGTTATGTTACCATACGTAACTTCCTAACATTGGCCTTGAATTTAAAGGCAACGACTTCTTTGTAACTACAGACGCGCTAATCAGAACAAACTCCGTTTCAAATTTAGAACAACCAACTGTCAAAACGATTTTTTTTAATTCTGAGTGAGTAGGCGCGGTGTGCGTTGCATTCATGTCATTCTTTGTATTTTGACAATAGAGGCTGCTCATTGAATACCTGTGCCTATCTTTTTAACATTGGATGACTAAACTAGAGATAAGATTGGTTAAAACTTGAGTAATTTTATTCAAGTCAGGACAGGATGACCTTATCATTCGACCTTTTGTCCAATTATTTCTTATTTTTTTGCCGAAAATACTTTAAACGATGACGTCTTACGAATGTAATGTTTTTATTTATTAACTATTAGCTAATGCCCGAGGCTTTGCCCGTGTCGACGTCGAAAATTATCCCACGGAAACGTACAACCGGGATTAAAAGTACCCTATGTGTTAATCCAGGATCTAAACTATCTGTGTGCCTCATACGAATCCGTTCAGCCGTTTTTGCGCAAATCCGGAACATAGTAGACAAACGGACAAAAATTTTTCATTACAATTTTACTATAGGTATTCATAGTTTAACCATATTCGGAATGCCAAAATCAGTTTTGCTGTGTTGAGGAAAAAATCTAGGTAGGTAACAAATACGTTGTTATTTCTAAAGATGATGTAATTAATTATGTATGTAGCTTTAATTATGTTATTCGATCGTCGTTGCTCGACGTTTCAAGTTTTAAATTTTATAACAAGCATCAAGTTTTTAAAATTTTAGCAACAATATTGCATGTCTTTCTATTTCGTGTTACTTTCTAAAACTTTTTACTTATCGATGAAATATTCATATCAGCACATCACTATCACGCATCTGTCATAAAAAAAAGAAAAAACGGCCAAAAGTGTCCAAAAAAGAAATTAGCAGGTGCACTGCACTATTCCAATGTATGCAGTGAAAGCACTGCTCGCAAAAATGCGCGCCAGCACGCACACGTAACACGTAAAAAAACTGTTTATAAACACAATAAATTTTTCACTTCAAAATATAACTTCACAATTTCCCGAGAATGTCAGTTGCGGATGGAAAATTAAATTAAAAAAAAATCACTGCTTCCGTCACCTTGCACCAAAGATAAGATAGACGCGTAATGGCGTCCGCGCGCGGCAAATGACAGCCGTTGACTGGTGTGTTTCCGCCAGACGCGAGATAATCGCATATGTTTTTAGGGGTCCGTCTGCTCGGAGGTATGATTTATTAGTTTTGTTTTTATTGCTTACTTGAATTTATAAAAAGTAATTAAGTATGTTATTTTTTCCTTGTTGTGTACGTTTCATAATTTGCTGTAGCAAGCTGATGTTTAAAAAAAAGTTAGTTCTAATCTCAAACGTTGCTAATTTTGCGATTCTTTGTTGTTTTGTTTGTAATGAGATGAGATAGTTTAATACTAACAAAATATGGACAAAAATAGTCTGAAATAAACGGTTGTTTATATTATTTGTTTTTTTTTTTCTGGCTCTTTTGTGGCATACAAACTTCAATCTTCCAACGAATCCGCGTATCGGTAGTTTCGAGAAATCCTTTCTTTAGTAAATGCTTCTTCTCTACACCATCTGTTCCTAATTTCAACTTTTAGAAGCCAAACGCCAACGCCAACTCCAGCGTACAGCGAATACCCTGCAGTTAGCTTCAGGGTTTTTGCAGTACGTTGTCTGACAATCAGTCTGTGGACCAGCGGGGTAATTGCGTAACACACTAACAGTAGGAATGGCTTTCATTTTGACAGTTCAACAACATTCATTGCGTTATTACGTTGTTGAGCAGACAAAGTTTTCGAACATATGCAGCCATGGATTAGCAATAGGCTTCAAACTGATACGGATTGTGATAGATAGTGTGTTACTCAATTAGGGTGCTGTTTTGCGCAGGTGCACTCTCTCTTCCCTCACTTTCATAGTCCGATGGGACGGCAATCCGACACGACCGGAGAGAGATCAGGCGCAGGACCAACGGCTTAACGTGCGCACCGAGGCACAGAGGTATCACACCGCCAACTTCCATACTCCGGGCTGTTACTAAGAAACTCCTAATGAAAAAACACAATAACAATTTGCCCGACCAGAGAATCGAACCCAGGACCCCACGCTCAGCAGTCGCGCTTGCAACTACGAGACCCAACGGTATTAGGTAGATAACGAAGAAAATTTGATAAGAAGAACGAGGGGAAATCCACACAACGATCAAACGCCTGACATTAATATTTATTTTCTTTTAATTTCTTACTAGAACTAGTTCTCGAATACCGGCTCTTTATGTCATTGAAATACCAGTTTTGGAATTAATTGTGGTCAAATGTTATTCTAAGAGTAGTATGAATAGACTTCTAAAGCTTGAATAGTATTTATAGACCACTGCGAAGCATGTGTGGTGTGAATGATAGGCTGAAGGATGACGTGATCAGAAAATTTTGCGGTATAAAAGAAGATGTAGTGACAAAAATTTAAAACAGTATGCTTAGATGGTTTGGTAATGTTGAGAGGATGAAGGAAAGGTGACTAACAAAAGGTATTTACAAGGCATATGTGAGTGGAAACGCCGGGAGGGGACGCCCTAGGAGGACATACAGTGACCTTAGTATTGATAAATGATTTTATTTCTGTAAGTAGATTTGTACAAACACTTTTACATGTCAATCATATTTTAAAAACTAGATGAGGTCGGCGTTTAATATCTGACTACTTTGAGAAGAAAGGCCGAAACAAACTCGGAGGATACAGACTCTTTTAAAGTCCAGACAAAATCTCGGTCAGATCATGTGAAGACCATGTAGATTTGTGTCTGAAATAGTCTTTTGAGGAAAAACCACACAGAATGAGCAGACCTGTCCAGTCGTAATCGTGCAGCTCAACTCAAAACTTAAGGAGCTCAACGATTCGACGAACAATACCAAAGAAAGGACATTTGGGTAGGCCACATAAATAACTCAAACTGCCAGACTATGATTAAAACTAATAAAGAAAGAAAAAAGAAACAATGATCTACATAGTTTTTACATTAAGACAAATAAGCAAATTTGGCAACGTAAGCAAATTTTACCCGTAGTAGCTACTTCCATATGGGAGGTTCTACTATGTAAAGCTATGAGGTATCTGCTTCATTATTGGTAACGATACAAGAGTCTTAATCTTAACTAATAACGGTCTATAAATTATAGGAATCGACCATAAGACTGTACTGATGGGGTGACCAAAACGTATAAAATAGCAGTCTGCGCCCCAAATGCGTAAAAACTCAAACTCAAAGCATTTATTTCAAATAAACCAATTACAGGCACTTTTGAATTGTCAAGGGGTCCGTCAGTCAGAAAGATGAAGCTAGTTGCCCATTCCAAAGCGTAGTAGGTACCTATGGAGAAGAACGGGCAAGAAACACCAAGGACATTCTTTTAAATCAAAATATGGTTACAAAATATTGGTTACATCATTCATGTTGAAATTATGCATGTGAGAACGATGCAGAACGTCAATGTAAAATCGTCAAACGTCAAACGTCAATGTCAACGTCGATGTAAAACACTTTCAATCACAATTCTAGGGTTTTGAAGTAGATTCCATATCAATTGCTTCATAGGTTTGAAATATTCCTCTGCTTAGCAACGTAAAAAACGCAATGAACGTGATTGAACTGTCAAAATGAAAGACGTTACGAGCGATTGCCACTTTATGTGCGTAACGCAATTACCCTACCGGTCTCTAATAATTTCAACATGAATGATGTAACCAATATTTTTTTTTTGTAACGATATGTTGATTTAAAACAGTGTCCGTGGAGTTTGTTGCCCGTTCTTCTCCATAGGTACCTACTACGCTTTGAAATGGGCAATTAGCTTAATTTTTCTGGCTGAGCGACCCCTTGACAATTCAAAAGTGCCTGTAATTGGTTTATTTGAAATAAATGCCTTGAGTTTGAGTTTGAGTCTACATTTATTTTATTTTATTCTATCCGGGAACCTTACAGCTAACTTACACGGTGTTCTTAAACAATATGATTTTTTTAAACAAATGAATATCCGCAAAATGTCTAGTATTAGTTTACCGGCTTTCATATCCTCGGTCTACGCCACTGAGAAATTAATCAAGAAAATCCTAGCCTCCATACTAATTGATTTTGATGTGCCGTGCTTCACCGAGTCTATGGATGCCTGGCGTCTCGCTTGCCCGAATTCAGATCAAGCCGACAATCCATCTTCCAAGAGACAGTGGGATGAGCTATTTGGCAGAGTAGTACAGAATAATTTAATTGACACGTCTGCTACTACTGTGGAGCGTGCGCGCCTACTGGTTGTGGGTTAGTGGGAGTCGGGTCTTTGGCTTCATGCACTACCGTCGTCGAACATAGGCACTTTGTTCGACGACACTACTTTCCGCCTCGCTGCTTCCCTGCGACTCGGAGCTCCTTGTTGTTCTCCTCATCGCTGTCACTGTGGCGAATTTGTCAACAGCTTCGTACACCACGGCCTGTCTTGCAGCCGAAGTGCAGGCCGCTTAGCGCGGCACGCGATCATTCATGACATCATCCGACGAGCTCTTGTCACCGTCGGCGTTCCAGCTGTATTAGAACCTAATGGCTTGGCACGCGGCGATGGCAAGATACCGGACGGCATGTCTTTATTTCCATGGAAGGTGGGTAGGCCTTTAGTGTGGGACGCAACATGTGTCGATACTCTTGCGCCATCCCATCTTCCTGGCTCGGCGTGCTGTGCTGGCGCGGCTGCTGCAGCTGCGGAAAACCTCAAGCGGCGAAAGTATAAAAACCTTATCGGTAATTATATTTTCGAGCCGTTTGGCGTTGAAACCCTCGGGCCGTAAGGTCCGAGTACCCATGTTTTGTTCAACGAAATCTCCAAACGCCTGTTTGACACTTCCCGTGACCCAAGGGCTGGTTTTTA
Organism: Dryobotodes eremita; assembly: GCA_917490735.1. Lineage (NCBI taxonomy): Eukaryota > Metazoa > Arthropoda > Insecta > Lepidoptera > Noctuidae > Dryobotodes > Dryobotodes eremita. The sequence continues at coordinate 2,011,060 of OU823269.1, forward strand.
CCTTGGCCAGAGGCTAAGCATTGCCATACAACGTGGCAATACCGCCAGTCTCTTGGGTACATTACCAGTCGACAGCGATGCGGAGGAATTTTTCGACGCCATATTTTAGTTTGTTAATAGTTTTAGTCAGGTTAGGTTACTGTATTTTAATTGTAAATACCGTAATTTCGTATTTACAAACACGAATAACATCATTGGCCTACATATGGAAAAGAAGTTCATTCAGTATCCGTTTAATTCGGGGATTTCTTTATATCACTTTTTCAACAAGGATAAAAAATATGTACATTTTATCCTTACTATTAAGTATATACCGATAGTTGTAGGTACATTTAAAATATATGTTATCGGTCAGTTGTGTAAATTAAGTAAAGTTTTAGCGATAAACAAATGAGAATTATTTATCGACTTATCGGAAACTAAAGGTTAAGAAAAATAAGGTTAGCGACTTGTTAATGCTTCGATACGTACCTAAATAAATTAATTACTTTCGGGGGAAGCGCAAGGGTAGGCCGCGAAAATCAAATTTTCTTACGTTTTTCGCAATTTGAAGGTCAATGTCAGGTTGTATTTTGATTAAAATATGATTCGCGGCTGTAACAAATATGGCTTTACAGAATTATAATCATTAGAATCAGCAATACAACTCCTTAAGTTAGAATTGGCGTCAAATGTCATGATTTCATGAAATAGTCATTCAATACAGTAATATGAACTTAGAGAGATGTATTGCTGATTCTAATGATTATAATTCTGTAAATCCGTATTTGTTACGGCCGCGAATTATATTTTAATCAAAATACAGCCTGACATTGACCTTCAAATTGCGAAAAACGTAAGAAAATTTGAATTTCGCGGGCTGCCCTGAAGGTTCCGCCTTAATTGCCTTTACAATATCAAATTGAAGGTCATTTACAGGTTTTCCACTGAAACACATAACTAATTAACATAAGAAACGTTTGACACTTTTTGATTAACATGTTTTGAGTTAGATTCACATCTATAGAGGTATGAGGAACAGGGTGTAAAGTTCACTCATACTCTATGGAAAAGGGAGGATCCTCCGACCAGACGGGTGGCGTGTCTGGTGGGCAACTGCCCGACGATTGATGTCGGGATGTTGTATATATGCTAGTTGCGCGGTAAACTCTGCTTGCGCGATGCAGGATTTTGCGTGACGTCAGTGTGAAGTGTAGATCGCATGTGGCGATGTAGATACCGCTACACTTTCAATACTCAATTCTCAATATATTTATTGCTTCGACATGTGAACGTAGGAGGTAGGTTACAAAAATATGACCATTGTGGACCCTGTCCGGCACAGCAAAAGTAGGAGACAGGAAGAGGGCTTTTATTTGACTACTTAGTTGTTACTATAACTATATTGTGATTATTTTATAAAACATATAATTCAAAAATTGTCATTTAAATATTCATTGATATAGTAATAGCATTTTGATAATAGAAATCGTTTTAATTTATTTATGAATGTATTATATTTTTGTTCTTCTTTAATTTTTTCTGGTAATTTACCTAATATATATTTTCATGGACATGACTAGTGTACTTGTTGAGTGAATTTTTAGCTTAGAGCCTGGTAATTTTAACCTATTTTTATGGCGCACTGTATATTTTGACTGTATATTTTCTCTTGTCGTGTAAAAGTGTTGGTAATTTCAAACGAATTTGCATATTTCTAGAATGTATAGGCAGGCAAGGTTAAGTATTTTATGTTCTTGGAAATGAGGTCTGCAGCTCTGTGTTTTCTATATTTACTAGGATTCTTATAAGCCTTTTTTGCAATGTGAAAAGTGTCGGTAGTACTTGTATATTTATATTTATTAAATATTTTGTTAGATAATTTTTTGTTACTAACAACTATGGATTTTGTCTGAATAAATAAATAAATCATTATTATTATTAAATATATCTAATACTCAATTATTTTAGTCACTATAGTTAGTCAAAGATTGGCACAACCCATAGTCGGCGCATCACTAGTATTGAATTTGTTTTAAAAAATACACCTTTTTAACTTCGATACTAGGATTTATTTGACAGTTCCAAAATACTCAGCATTAGTATTGCCAGTGAATTAATTTACCGTCGTAGTGTTGTCGACACTGCATTCCTGGCCAGTGTCTATTAGCTTGCGCGCCTAAATATTCTATCCTATTCTATTTTTCTCTATGGAAATGGCGCCAATGTCGACAATTCTGTCAATGTCAGATGTGCGAAACAGGAAAAAATTTTTTTTGCTAAAAACGAATATCCTAATACTAGTTGATTAATAGCTTTAATATTTATGACCTTTACAATTTCTAAACTGACATTACAAGCGATCGGACCAGCATAGAATACAAAAAAGGCAATAAGTGTAACATAGAACAATGTCGTGTGATGTGGTGTTAAGTGGGACAATTTCACCGAGGAAACGATGCGACATCGCCGTAGAAGAAAGTCGCACGCTCGCACGTCTGTCTGACATGTCTAAACTAATTTAATAAAGCTGAAAAGTTGGTCTGTTTTTGGAACAAAGTTCTTTAAAGGCTCGTACACACTGGCGCGACGCGAAGCCCGACACAAAGGCACCGCGTGTCGCGCGACGAGCGGCGCCTTTGTGTAGCGCTGTCGCGTCGCGCCTGTCTGTGGGAGCCTTAACGCTGTTTTTTTTTTTGGGTGGGAAATCGTCTATGACTTCTGCCGCTCTGGGCGGTGCGGGAGGGCGTGTCAGACTCTTACTGACTAAAACCCACCCGTGTTAACTTGCCTGTGCGCCATAGCCACGGTAACTCTTTCGAACAATCCGCGACCCCAGCAGGCATCGGCTCTATCGGACCCCGACAATGATGCTGACATCTCTTTGAGGTGCGCGTGGAACACGATGCGCCGTCGACCCGGGCCTGGTCCTTACCGGACGGCAAGTTGCCCATTGCTCGCCTGTGTCTCCTCCTGCGGCGACTAGGGGCGTGAGGGTGCAGGAACTACTGACCTACTGACTTTATCTCTCTCTTTAGATGCACTAATCACTCTTTTAAAAGCATTAGATTGACGCAGTAAGGAGTATAAGGGAAGCCTGTAGAGTTAACATCTATTTCGCAAGTAAAAATAACTTTTGGTTATGAATGTGGATGGCTAAAAGAAAGATGGCGGCATCTGAGATAACTTCTAATAAAGATGTATGGAAAAGAAGAAATCCGGCGTCAATTCCAAATAACTTGGTATAAAGAACACTGCTGCAATAGTTAATATTTTATCTTCCTCTTAAGGCGCTACCCCGAGCAAAACCTTGCAATAGTGCGTTATTCAGAGGCTATTAACTCATTAATTACACTAGTTTACAGTACATCTGTTGCCGAAGAAATTTTTGCTGTTGCTGACTACATATGATATGCTATTTTCAAAAAATATAATTAGAATATTTTATCAGCTCTAGTTTCTGAGTTTCAGAAAAAAACATGTATTTACTAAGAAAAACTATACAAAAAAAAAAAACATTGAGTTCTAAAAAACTTCGTTTTAAAGCTAACTCGAGCTGCTCAAAAAATTTTGAGGGTAGATTTGACAAAAACAAGTCACATGTGAACATTATCAACCACAAAATTCGCGGGAACAGACAAAAAGTTAAATTTTGTAAACTCACTTATCAGTAATAAACTAGGTACATCTAAAAGCACATTATTAATGTTCGATATCTTATCATCACATTGCACGTTCTTATTTGCTTTTATGTATTATAAATACATTTAAAATCTCCTTGTAAAAAAGTGGCTAAAATTCTTGATTGCATGCATCTTTTGCTAAAGGTGACGCTCTAATAACTTGAGGATTACACTAATGGATAGGTCATATAAAAATCTCTATATTTCACGTTTTATTTTATTTAAAAAATTCCAATTCCTAAAATTCATTTTTTTTTGCGAATTTTATGATAAATGGGCGTGCGCAGGGAGCGGGACAGAACGAGACTCAGCGACGGGACAGAGAAGGACTTAACGCTCAAGGTCATTTGGTCGAGGAAGCGCCTTAAGAGGGCGCAAAACGGTCCACTAGCACCACTCTTTAAAGAAAATATTATCTCTTGACTGAGAAGGAATTATGAATAACGGCTTGTAAGGACCCTCGGTAAGTGTGTCTACAATTTTCTAATACCTTTTATAAACTTTCATATTGAGACACGAAGCAACAAAATACGATCTAGTCTAGAGGAATGTGGCCGCTTTTCTTTAGATCGAATTTTGTTGCTAGCGTGGCGCTAGTGGCGCTAGTGGACCGGACCGTTGTGTGCCCTCTTAAAACTCAACAATATTAATTCTACCGCCACAACTTCGTTCGCAAAAGTATTTTCCTCATAAAAATCACGACTCGCTCTGACGATAAGTACTTCATACAGCGTACCTACTTCACTCAAGGACTGGACTGACGTAATGCTAGCGATGACTGCACTAATCACTCTTTTGAAAGCATTAGCTTGATGCAAATTAGGTCCCTTTATTACAGCGATGAACTCACTACATATAAGGCATCGGTGGATGTTCGTGGGCGTATGATTGTTCTTCTATGGTTAGATAAACGCCCTTTCTAAGGACTATTACACCACAGACTACCTACCTGCACTATTGTGTCTCCTTCTTCCTTTAAATCCGTCCAAAATATTTATTTAAAAGATCGCTTTTAGCGATAAGATCGCCCATTGTAAAATGTATACTTTTATCTACTCTCATATCGTAAAATTCGAATTATAAACTTCAAAACGAGTTTATATCGACTTGCTTTATAAACACAATACCGAAATTTAAAAATAGAATCATATTATAACACTATTTCTCTTACAAAATAATGTTATAAAACAATTTTTTACCAATAAGAAGTAAAGAAAGTAAATAAAGAAGTAAATATCACCAAGGAGTTTCCACCAATTTATTTTTTCTAATAGAACGCATATGCTGGGGGCGCCATTTTTATAGCATTACAAAAAGTTTTGATTTCAAGTTTTACTTGTCTGTGGCAGCGCCCGCTTTAGCGCATGCGCGGTGATGTGCTGGGTTTTTGCGCCATTCATACGTTTTGCTGTACTGAATTTCGTGGGAAATTTTGATCTATTATTTAGTAGGTTAAATCCCAATCCTAATGCATGAGAGTAGACAAAGTAGTTTATGAAACTGCACATAATTAGGAATGAAAACACTCATGCGATACTTTTAAAAACCTTGCCTACGGCTCGGTTTTTAAACAAACACTCGTGTTTTAATACCCCTCATTATGCAACAGCTTCATTAACTACTATTATTATCTCGCAGAAAGTGTCAAAAATAGAGTCTGAGCTACGAGCAACGGTGTTGACCTTTAATACCCCTCATTATGCAGCAGTTTCATAACCTACTATTTGTATTTGTAATTCGTAATATGGTGTACATAACAAAGAGTATTCTATTACAGACCCTTGATACATTAACATGTGATATGTTAGCATCATACACTTCATCGTCGTCATCTTTCTATCCTTTCACAATGTACTTGGGGTCAGCGCAGCACGTCTTCTTCGACCATACATCTCTATCAGCCGTCATTTATTTCAGTATACACTTTGGAAGGAAAAAATATATCTAGAGATGTTAATATCAATTAGCGCACCGGTATTCTAAGAAACTGCACAATTTTATATTATGTGGTAGGTATGGACATGACGTGACAGGCCCAGAAAGAGATGGCGGGAGGAGTCCCTCCCGCCATCTCCAGTCCCAGTTGAGTCCAGGAGTTCAGTTGGACTCCTTTTAAAGTACTGGTCTAAAATTGCAGAAGAGCGGGAAAAGTGGAAAGAGTGAACGAAGTTCTTTGCCATGCAGTGGGACAGTATCTGCTGATAGTAATAATGGTGTTCAAACTCCAACTCAAAGCATTTATTTCAAATAAACCAATTACAGGCACTTTTGAATTGTCAAGGGGTCGGTCAGTCAGAAAGATGAAGCTAATTGCCCATTCGAAAGCGTAGTACCTATGGAGAAGAACGGACAAGAAACTCCATGGACACTCTTTTTAAATCAAGATATTACAAAATCCTGGGTCCATTATTCTTGTTGCTTTTATATGTGAGAACAATGAAAGAAACAATATATATTAAGAAGCAATTCAAAATATAATATTTATAATAAAAATAAGCCATGGCAGTTAAGAGATGGCAGTCAACCGACGGCGCCCGTTCACGAACACGACGCGTGGACCAGCACCATCCAGCATAACCATTTTGTAGGGAAAAACTCGTAATCAAATTCTGGGCTGACTCCACTGACCTCTATGTATATATTAGAGGTCAGTGGCTGACTCTATTTAAATTGCCATCGGCGCGTTAAGAAGAAGACTGTTGGCAAAAATAGATTGTAGCGAGAGTCCTCCTGGTTGCTAACACCAATAACTTTTAGTTAGGATAAATTAAGGCAATTTACTGGTAAACGGGAAGGTCAGTTGGGAGACCACTTATCAAAACATCAATTGATTTATATACATCGTTTGTCTTATCTCTAAATTGAAATACTCAATAAATTCAAATTGTTTACAAGGTAGAATGCTGATATACATATACAATACGTGTATTATGTCTGTATTGAGGTAGAGAGTATAACTTTTAATCGAAAACCATTGGCGGTACAAGAACTTTCACCCGGACCTCCATAGAAATTCCCTAGTAATTTCTCGCCGATTCTTGCGCTCAATTTCCAACAAAGTTCACCTTTTCAAAAAGAAACGTTTCAACAGAATTTTTGGGTACCTGGCTGGACTCTCCCAGAGTCCCGGACAGCCCCACAGGCGCGGGCCACATAGAATGGACGTGAGAAGAGGACGGGACGCAGAGGAGGACGAAACGCAGACGCGGGAATAGTATTCAGATGGAAAAGAGACGCGCCTGCGTCTTGTTCCTTCTGTATGTTTTGTGCCAGTGTCTATAGAACAATGAAGATACGTGAAAGGGACGTCTCGCGTGGCTTCTGTGTGGCTCACACAAACAAATTTCGTTAAGGGGACTACAGGACCTAAACGTAAGTTTTATAATGCCTAAAAGTATATGATCCACTGCAGTAAACAAAATCAGAAAAATATATGATACTCTTCAGGATATATGCTAGTTAGATAGTAAAACATAATACAACTAATTTGATACGATAGAAAAATATCACGAAAATACCTCAAAAAAATATATTTTAACGATTAAAAACCATACTAATTAATATACATGCAACCATTCCGATATTTTGTCAGATTATTCTACAAGCAACATATTAACGTAATAGTGTTTTAATTTTTTTGTCCAACCAATAGATTTTTTGTAAATAGATAATTGCTTCATATTTCGCAATAAATTACCAGCGTTGTGTCATCGCGCTTCTCTTTCTTTTCTATGCAGTACGAAAGTAACCGCGCTTTAGCTGTTGTCAGCCTCTTAAGAGGGCCCTTCCCGGTCCGTCTATCGTCAACGCGAGCATGATTGAAAAGCTTGTTGTTTCATCCAACGCAATGTTTGAAAAAGAAGCAAGAGTGAGAACGCGATAACATCGACCGAAATTGGCGCGCAAAGATTTCACAGAACTTGTTCCAGGAAATACGTGTTTTTGAAAAATGCTTACAATTTTTTGGAAAAAATGTTTGTCATTTAGAATTTCCATTACATGTGCAAGGTTTCTATTGAGATGTTTTCTTTACTTTTACAATTTATGAGTACATTATGAACGGCCAAAGTTCAGGTAAATTTGTGCAAAAATGCAGATTTTTGGAAGCTTATACTGAATTTGTTTCTCCAAATTTAGATTTTTTGCTTGCATAGAAACCTAGATAAAGTGCACAAGATACCTATTATTTAAAAAAAAATCAATGAAAGATGTGTTACAACGCCATAATCACGTACGAGCGTTTGTATGAAAAGTATGACGGGTTGGCCGCTCTTAAGTAGTATTTTTAGAACGTTAGGCGAAATACGGTTAAAAACTCAAATCCTTTAGATAGATCGTGATTAAAGCTCAATTTTTATGACTCTTCCGACCTTGAAGTACAATCCCGTTTGTAATGCTGTTAAAGCCAGTTTACAATTTTGTGTATGAATGCAGTAAGTTAGAGTTTTTTGTGTTTATATTTTTAGTACGTTCGTCTAGTGGTTGCTACCGCTACTGTGGAGCATGAGGTCCTGGGTTCGATTCCTGAGTCGCCCAAAGTGTTCTTTGACAATGTGAGAACGTTGTAGGCCTAACTTCTAGACTGTATATTTTTAGACCTTTTTCTATTTTGTTGAGTACTTGTTACTTGTTGACAGGCCTACACTGTCCTCCCATACCTATCAACAGTGTAATTTGAAAACACTGTAAAAGCCCCTTATTTTTACAACAGTAACCATAGAGTTTCTTACCGGCTCTTCTCCATAGGAAACAACCAATTGGAACCGTGCACCTAGCTTCTGACGTTTCATAAGTGCCCATGTTTATGTAAAGTAAAATATTTTGATTTTGATTCCGGGCTACTACTGAGAAATTCCTGATGGCAAAACCCAATAACACTTCGCCCTGGAAATCGAACCCAGGACCTCCTGCTCAGCGGTAACGCTTGCGACCACTTGACTTACGAGGTAGTACAGTAGATGGGAGTCCATCTTAATCGGTTTTTCTTTACGTGGACAGTCCCACTGTTGGGCAAACAAGTCTCTTAAATCTCTCACCTCTTGGAGCTTGCCATATTTCTGCACAAATTTCATGAACTAAGCCAAGTTATTACCTGTAAAAGAAAAAACTGTTTAAGAAAAAAACATAACAAAATCACGCCTTCTTTCTACGAAGGGTTGGGCAGAGGTGTACCTATGATAAATGATTTTATTTCTGTAAGTAGGTTTGTACAAACACTTTTACACGTCAATCTTGTTTTTTAAACTAGATGAGGTCGGCGTTTCCTATCTGACTACTCTGAGAAGAAAGGCCGAAACAAACTCAGAGGTCACAGTCTCTTTTAAAGTCCAGACATAATCTTGGTAAGGTCATGCGAAGACCATGCAGACTGGTATCTCAAATGATCTTTTGAGGAAAGAACCACACAGATTGAGTGGACCTGTCCAGTCAGTGCACGCATTTGTCAGTAATCGTGCAGCTCGACTCAGGAAGTCAGGACTTAAGGAGCTCAACGATTCGGCGAACGTAAGGTAGGGCGCCCTCAGGCTAGGTGGAGCGACGATCTTCGCAGGGTGGCTGGTAGCAGCTGGATGAGAGTTGCCGAGAATCGAGCTAAATGGCGTGCAATTGGAGAGGTCTATGTCCAGCAGTGGACTGCTGTATGCTGATGATGACTTTGATATACAATGTGTCTGGTCACCGGTGCCCGACCCGTTAAGGCGAAGCAATATGATCAACTTTATCGACAAATCCACGATAATAAGGCGTTTTGCCCCTACTAGCTCATAGCGTCATTTACGTAATTGAGCAGACAAATTTTTCGAACATATGAAGCAATGGATTAGCAATAGGTTTTAAAATGATTCACATTGTGATTGATAGGAATTACGGAATCATCAATTATCATTTACGGAATTAGGGTGCTGGTTATTTATCACATTTGGTGACCGGTCATGAAACTTAGGTACATAACTAAGGAAAAACGAAACATTCCATATTGTTGCTGAAATCCTAAAGATTAATATCTACAATAACATGCAAAATAAAATAACCACAAACATCCAAAGTTGAATTATCATAGAAATATTTGTCCTGTTGCGGTTTTCAATTCGTGACCTTCCAATTTACATAATATAATGTATTAATTAATTGAGGGGCTCGCAGTTAAATAGTTACAGCCTCACGGTTGGATCAAAGGTTAAGCTGCGCTTGCCACGGTCGGTACGGGGGTGGGCTTTCTTTTTTCGGTTGGGTAATCATCAAATGACCTCTCCCGCTCTGGACGGAGCGGAAGGGCGAGTCAGACTCTTACTGACTAGGGCACGCCACAATTGCGGCGGTAAGTCCCCTCTTTGAGGAGTGGCTTAAGAGGCGCCACGGCGTCCTCACCTTCAGCCTGACGCAGGTCCTCACCGGACATGGCTGTTTCGGGAGGTTCCTGTTTCGGATAAGGGGGGAAGAAACGCGCGAGTGTTATCATTGTGTGGATCGACCGGTGGACATGGTGGAGCATACGGTGGAGATCTGCCCGGCTTGGGCGGAGCACCGCCGTGTCCTCGTGGCAGCGATCTCTCACGTGCGGCCCTGGTACGGAGCGAGAGGGAATGGGAAGCCGTCACTTCCTTCTGCGAAGCAGTAATGCTCGCGAAGGAGGAGGCGGAGCGCGTGAGGGACAGGCAATCGTTGCACCCTCACGCCCTAGTCGCCGCAGGAGGAGACACCCTGGGCGTCGGGAGTCGATTGCCGACTCCCGGCCACCGTGGGCGCGGGCTTGCGGACGGCGAGCAATGGGCAGCTCGCCGTCCGGTAAGGACCAGGCCCAAGTCGACGGCGCGTCGTGTTCCACGCGCGCCTCAAAGAGATGTCAGCATAATTGACGGGGTCCGATAGGGCCGATGCCTGCCGGTTTCGCGGACTGTTCGAAAGAGTTACCGTGGCCCTGGCGCACAGGCAACTGAAGGAACACGGGTGGGTTTTAGTCAGTAAGAGTCTGACACGCCCTTCCGCTCCGCCCAGACGGGAGAGGTCATTTAATGATTACAAAACCAAAAAAAAGGGCTTTGATTGTCTAGCCATGTCATCTCTCACACAGTCTATCTATCGTTTCTTAAGGTTGCACTAGTCGACGGCTCGAAATCGTTGGTGGGCGTGGTTAATATGCATGCTATTTATTTTATTTATTTAGTATTGCTTATTTATTTATTTAGTTGTATTTATTGAGTATTGTTTATTTAGTTTTTATTTATTTATTTGGTGAAATAGACGATGATTTATAACGAAAACGAGTGTAAAATTTTATGAACAGACCTTTGGGCGTATACATATTATGAAACACTACTGGATGCATTTATTTAGAATAATGTTATTTGAAATCTTGAATAAATTATCTATCAATTAAAATTATCTATATATATCTATTGAATAAAACTTCGCCATTTACATACTCCGGGTGTTATTTATTTACGCCCAAAGATGCGTTGAAATGTGAAAGTTTTGACGCTCATAACTTTCAAACCAATTTTTTTTCCGATTCTACTTCCATAATGACGAGACAAATTGATATCATTTTTAGTTTTGAACGTACACCGTCATATAGACGAGTTATCACCATACTAAGTATGTATCGAAGAAAGACCGACTAGCGTGTCCTTAATAATTAACCAGAAAATTCTAAATATGCTAATATTTTTAACCTAGTTCAAGAAGTGTATTCTCAACTCGGTAAAATCTTTTGAGGGTATATAGTACATGGCTACTTATGAAGCTATACATTTCCAGTTTTAACTGACCTCGCATTATATAGGCTTTTCATACAATGAGAAGTCAGCTTGTACTGGAAATGTATAGCTGGATATGTAGTCGTGCGTATGGTCTAAAAAAACAAGGTCTGGTATTCCGGGAGTGACATATGCTTACGTCACTATCCAGTTGCCACTTTATTACAACACAACACGAATTATGGAAACATTTTCAGTCACCATTCTGTTAAAAAATATATATAAAGCATTTAAATTGTCGTTTCCTTTTCTAATCAAACGAAACAATCCAATTTAAACGTATACCAACGTAATTGTTAGTTAAAACCTCATTGTTTTATCGGATTCGCACAGGTAATAAAGGCGGTTGGGGAGTTATTATTACACACTACTGGTAACACAGCGGTGATGACGTAGGCTTGTGTCTCCCACGTGACCACTGTGTCTCGGAATGCTATACCTGGCGAAGTATATTATTATACCATGGTCGTGCGTACCACAAACGAACTACGTATACGTATGAATTATACCGTACCTATCATACACACTCGAGGGCCTAGACAAGTGTTAATCGCTTTCAAAATACCTAGCCGTGCTATTCGATACATTTGGGTCGACGCAGGCCCTGCAGTCTCGACATTAGATAGCGACAAAAATCTGTCGCTAAGTCGTAACGATGTCAAATTTCTTTAATAGATTTTCAACCTTATGCTTTGGAAATAAAGTTGAAAATCTTTTAAAGAAATTTGACATCGGTTAGACTTAACGACCGATTTTTGTCGTTATCTATGTCGAGACTGCAGGCCCAGGTATTGAAGTTTTGTATAGGACATTTGATATGTTTTTCGCGATTACAATGTAGGTTCCATGGAGAAAGTGGTTTAGTTTGATGGTCTGTCCACACCTTTCTGATGCATGCTGAAGGTATAGTTCGTGAAAATCCTAACTTTAATACTCTGGCAGTTTGAGTAATTTATGCGGCCTACCCAAATGTTCTTTTTTTGGTATTGTTCGTCGAATCGATGAGCTCCTTAAGTTTTGAGTTGAGCTGCACGATTACTGACAAATGCGTGCACTGACTGGACAGGTCTACTCATTCTGTGCTGTTTTTCCTCAAAAGACCATTTCAGACTCAAATCTACATGGTCTTCACATGATTTGACCAAGATTATGTCTGGACTTTAAAAGAGACTGGGACCTCTGAGTTTGTTTCGGTCTTTCTTCTCAGAGTAGTCAGATAGGAAACGCCGACCTCATCTAGTTTTAAAATATGATTGACGTGTAAAAGTGTTTGTATAAACCTACTTACAGAAATAAAATCATTTATCATTTAATTTAATTTAAAATATTATAAATGCAAAAGTAAGTTTGTTTGTTACCTTTTCACGCCTAAACCACTGAACCGATCATCCTGAAATTTTACATATCCGTTGTCAGGTGTACAGAAACGGACATAGGGTACCTTTCATCCCGCAAAAAAGTACTATTCCCGAGGAAAACAACAATAACGCTCTTATGATAATAGATGGCGCCACGTGTCGAATCATGATTGAATTATATTATTGTAGAAACTTTAGTAGTGTGTTAAAAGTTATATTCGTTTTTAAATTAAGTACCTAATACATGTTGTGAGTCTAGATTGTCGATAGACCCGTTTTTCATCCTCTTAACTATAATTCCCTGAACAACCCGAATTGATTGTCAAATTTTAAATGAATGCGAACGAAGCCGCGGGCAAAACCTAGTACGAGATAAAAAGGGACAGTAAGTATAGAGATTTATATATATTTATATATATATTTTGACTGGAGACTACAGAGTACGGACACGACTCGGCGGTCGCTGCTAGAGGCGCCATCCATACGAGTACAAACCAAGCGTGGCACCGTTTACCCGCACAACGACACTAATGACATATTGACACTGACAGCTTTAATTGGCCCGGATGACAGCTGACAGTTTTACGTTCAACGAAATTTGGCGCCACGAATTTTATTAATATTGCCGTCTCGGAAGCCACGGTTATTGTCATTCGTGGATCTTTGGTTGTTAGAAGCCCGGAAGTCTGACAACCAGTCTTACCAAGAGGTATCGTGTTACCCAGTAACTGGGTTGTGGAGGTCAGATAGGCAGTCGCTCCATGTAAAATACTGGTATTCATCTACATCCGGTTAGAGTGGAAGCCGACTCCGATATAGTTGTGAACAGGATCGGCAGATGATGTCTCTAGACGCTGCCATTCCGTACTCTGTGTCTGATGACGGATGTATGGGAGCGGGGCTGACTGCCCGCTACTCAAAATCATGATCAAAATCAAGTCATTTATTCAAACTAGGCTGAAAATCAGCACTTTTTGAACGTCCCCCAAAACGTCCGCCCTTCACCACTTCCTAGCCAGGAAGAAGAATTGGTGCAACAAACTCCCCGTTCAGTTAGAAGAACTTGAAATGATAAATGATTTTATTTCTGTAAGTAGGTTTGTACAAGCACTTTTACACGTCAATCATATTTTTTAAACTAGATGAGGTCGGCGTTTCCTACCTGACTACTCTGAGAAGAAAGGCCGAAACAAACTCAGAGGTCACAGTCTCTAAAGTCCAGACATAATCTTGGTCAAATCATGTGAAGACCATGTAGATTGGTGTCTGAAATGGTCTTTTGAGGAAAGAACCACACAGATTAAGTGGACCTGTGCAACCAGTGCACACATTTGTCACTTGATTCTATATATTTTTTTTAATTATATAGAATCTTAATTCAGCACCCTAATTACGTAACACACGATCTATCACAATCTGAATCATTTTGAAGCCTATTGCTAAACCATTGCTTCATATGTTCGAAAAATGTTTCTGCTCAACAACGTAAATAACGCAATGAATGTTGTTGAACTGTCAAAATGAAACCCATTCCTACTGTTAGTGTGTTACGTAATTACCCCGCTGTTCCATGTTAGTAAGTAGCGAATGATTGTTTATAACACAAATGTCTGCATTGTATAGTTTTGGCTTCTATGTTAGTTAATGTAATTCGTATTGTACCGTGTTAACTATAAATAAATAAATAATTGTATGCAAAGTACTGCTTAAACTGCCACCAAATTAATTTACTGCCCTAAATGAACAGGTACCAAGATAATTTACCTAATTATGACTCAGAATACAAACCTTAGACAATGGAGAAGTTATTAAATAATGATAAAATAAATAAAGTAATAACTCTAATAGAAGATAAGCCATTATTAATCCGTAATAATCCTTGATAAAGAAGTTTTTATTAAGATATAAAATATTAAAAATTATCATTGACCGTTTCTAAGTAACAGTGGTATAACTCCTGAATAACAGGAGATAATATTATTAATCAGTCCTGATTACAACGTAATGTAGAGGCCGCTGTAAATAAGTCTTCTCATCTTGTATTTTCAAGGGCAAATAGGTAACGTAAAGCCTGATTTACACAAAGCTCTATAACTCAAAGCATTTAAGAACCTATTTCAAATAAACCAATTACAGGCACTTTTGAATTGTCAAGGGGTCGGTCAGTCAGAAAGATGAAGCTAGTTGCCCATTCCAAAGCGTAGTAGGTACATATGGAGACGAAAAGAAAGAAAGAATAAGTACCTATTTCAAATAAACCATTTACAGGCACTTTTGAATTGTCAAGGGGTCGGTCAGTCAGAAAGATGAAGCTAGTTGCCCATTCCAAAGCGTAGTAGGTACATATGGAGACAAAAAGAAAGAAAGAATAAGTACCTATTTCAAATAAACCATTTACAGGCACTTTTGAATTGTCAAGGGGTCGGTCAGTCAGAAAGATGAAGCTAGTTGCCCATTCCAAAGCGTAGTAGGTACATATGGAGACGAAAAGAAAGAAAGAATAAGTACCTATTTCAAATAAACCATTTACAGGCACTTTTGAATTGTCAAGGGGTCGGTCAGTCAGAAAGATGAAGCTAGTTGCCCATTCCAAAGCGTAGTAGATACCTATGGAGACGAAAAGAAAGAAAATACGTTTATTTGCGGTAAACAAGACACAGAGAAAAACACACCAATACAAAAAAGACCGAGTTGGGGGAAAATATGCGTCACATCCACGCAAAACGGCAATCGCTCAGCATTATGCTACGACCCTGTGCGAGACAGACCCCAGCGCTGGTTTTGACCGTTGACGTTATGACGTCCACGTTGACAATGTTATATTGGCATGAAAATATGAACAACTTATTAAGTGATTTCATTTCCATTCATTTCTGTCAACCAGCCCAGAACAGCTTAGTTGAGATTTTACGAAGATCCTTTTTTTTTTCTTTTTTTTTTTGTTCCGGGGTGGAAAATCCTCATGGATGTCCCCCGCCCTGGGGGGGCGGAGGGGTCTGTCAGACTCTTACTGACTAAAAACCACCCCGGTGTTCCGTCTCACACCTACGCCGGGGGTCGCGGGAACGTACAAATCTTCCGCAACCCCCGGCTGGTGCTGGTCCGCCTCCGCGGGCCCCGTCCGGTCGAGCGGGGGGAGTGAGGTGTTTGACTCCCCCTGCGACGTCTAAGAGGGGCGCGCGTGGAACACTACGCGCCGCCACCTCGGGTCCTGATGTATGGGGGGCGACGGACGTCCCCGAGTCCGTTGCCCCTGGACCCCTTTAGGGGGGCTGGAAGAGGGCGTTGTCCGCCCTCCGCCGACGCCCGGTGCGCCTGCTGCGGGCCGGGTGAGAGGATGAGATCTCTCGCTCCCTTTCCGCAGCTTCCTTCTGCGAGATGACTGTTTCGCAGAAGGATACCACCGCGTCCCAGGACTCCTCGCCGCCGACCATCGCATTCACAACGGCCGGCAGCGAGAGGTCACTGCCTACTCCTGAGATGAGGGCACGGCGCGGCTCCTCCCAAGCGGCACACTCTGCCAGCGTATGCCGTGCCGTGTCCTCCCGGCAGTCGACGCAGTGGTGACACCGGGCGTCCGGCTCCCTGTTTATGCGACACAGGTACTTCCCGAAGCAACCATGCCCCGAGAGCACCTGCGTCACCCGAAACGACAGGGAGCCGTGCCTCCTCCCGAGCCAGTGGTCGAGCACCGGCCGGACCGCCTCGATGGTGACGAGGCCGGCGGTAGGGCGTGAGAGCCTGTCCCGCCATTCCGCCACCAGGACCTCGCGGAGCTGCGACCGACGCTGCTCCATTTGTCGCAGCATCGGTCGCTCGCCCCGCGCCCGCGCTTCCTCGCACCACCGGTACAGTGACGCGAGCACCTTCGCCTCCAGGTCCCAGGGCGGGGATCCGGCCAGTGCACAAGCCGCCTCGTAGGAGATCGTGCGATAACCCCTGATGACTCTGACGGCCATCGCTCTCTGCGGCTTTCGCAGAACAGAGATGCTGCCGGCCGTCAGGTCAGCCGCCCAGATCAGGGCCCCGTAAAGGGTCATCGATCGCACGATCCCCACGTAGAGCCGCCTACAAGCGGCGCTCGGGCCCCCCAGATTGGGAAGCAGCGTTGACAGCGCCCCAGCCGCGCCCAACAACTTGGGCGCCAGCTGCCGGAAGTGGGGGCCGAAATCCCACCGACTGTCGAGCACCAGCCCCAGGTACTTCATGGTGGGCTCGACAGCGATTCGAACCCCCCCCACCACAATGTGGGATCCGGATGGTGGCGCCCGCCGGGGACCATGAAACACCATGGCCTCTGACTTGTTGAGGGCCACCTCCAGGCCGAGGCGCCGTATGCGGCTCACCGTCTGTGAGACCGCAGCCGTCGTCAGCAACGCTGCCTCCCTGTACGAACTCCCCCGGGCCGTGACCAGCGTGTCGTCCGCGTAACACGTCAGGTCGACGCCCGGTTGGAGTTCGCCCCTCAGCACCCAGTCGTACCCGATGTTCCACAGGAGCGGGCCCAGGACCGAACCCTGTGGAACACCGCACGACATGTGGCGCTGGTTGACGCCACCGCGTCCAACGTAGGTGACACACCTCTCCGCCAAATAAGCCCCAACGATGCGGCGGAGGTAGAGAGGCACCCGATGATAACGCAGTGCCTCTCGAATACAACTCCAGGGCAGGGTGTTGAAGGCGTTGGAGATGTCCAAGGACACCGCCACCACCACCCCACCCCGGGAAACCGTTTCCTCCGCCAGGACTCTCACCCGCGATATAGCGTGTATGGTGGCGCGCCCATGCCTGAAACCGAACTGGCTCTCGTCCAGGTCCGGCCCCTCTCCGCACAAGTGGCCGACGAGGCGGGCTGCGAGTATCCGCTCCAGCAGCTTACCCACCTCGTCTAGCAGCACTATGGGCCGGTACGCGGACGGCGAGTCCGCAGGGCGCCCCGCCTTCCTGAGCAGGACCAGACGACCGGTTTTCCACAAAGTGGGAAACTGGCCCTGCTCGAGGCACGCTGTGTAGAGTCCTCTCAGCTGGGGCTCCAGCTCCTTCAGAGCGAGGGCTAATGCTCGGCCGTGGATCCCGTCGGGCCCCGGAGCCACGGTCTTGGCCCGGAGCCGCATCACGGCCGCCCTCATCTCTGCCTGTGTCACCTCTGGGACGCTAACGGCGTTCTCCTCTGTAGACTCTGCGGCTGTGGGCAAAGCCATCGGCGGCGGAGTATGCTCCGCTCTTGCCGGGAAGAGGGCTGCGACTACCTCCTCCAGCAGCTCTGGCTGAAGACTCTCCGTAAGTGGAGGCGCCGCGGCTCGAAGTTTCCCTCGAACCGCTCGATAAGGGCGCCCCCACGGATTCCCGTCTAGAGTCTCCAGCATCTCCTCCCTGGCTCGCGTCTTCACCTCGCCGATGGCCAGCCACAGAGTCTCTTTAGCCGCGCGGTACACCTCATACAGCGCGGCTTCTTCGTCAGGGACCCGACGACGTCTCCTCCGGTATCGGGTGTACTGGCGTCTCACCGCCACGCACGCGACCCGTAACTGCGCGATCGCGGGGGACCACCAGTACACCTGGCGCCTTGCTGACTGTGCGTGGACTCGGGGCATGGACGCGTCGCAAATTTGCGTCATCGCCCCGCAGAACCACAGCGCCTCCTGTTCGACGTCGACGGGTCCGCTCACTGCCGACTCCCGGCCCCAGGCCTGGACAATGGCGGCCTCCTCGAGAAGCTCCCTGTCGATGCGCTTGAGCGACCAGCGCGGGCCGTCCGTTCGCGGGCCCGATGAACTGCGGCCGCCGGCAGTCTGGGCGGAGACGTCGAAACGGATGTATCGGTGATCCGACAACGTCTCCACCTCCACGGCGACACGCCAGTCACGAACACGGCTCGCGACAGCAGGGCTAGCGAACGATACGTCCACTATAGACCCGCCCCGCTGCCGAACGCACGTGTGGACCGAGCCCACGTTCAGGACGACCAGGCCGGTCGTGACCGCCCACTCCTCCAGCGCCTCACCCCTAGCATCGGTCACCGGAGATCCCCACGCCGCAGACTTGGCGTTGAGATCCCCTAGCAACAGCACGGGGCGAGGGTGGAGTCGGCCCACGACCGCACCCAACTCGACAAGGAAGCTTTCGAAGTCGGCGAGACTCTTGTTGGGCGAAAAATACGCCCCAACCACGCCAATGCCGTCCGCGAGGGCGGCCACCCAGCCGTGTCCTCGGGATGGGTTGGCGAGAGTCCCGCCGATGATGGCCACCAAGCCGTCAAGGTCTCCCACCCAGTTATCCCGGGGGGGGACAAAGTACGGCTCGGCGACCACGGCCACGCGAATCGACCACTCCGCCATGCTCTGGAGCAAGAGATCCTGAGCTCTGGCACAGTGGTTGATGTTGCCCTGGAGGAAATGGTAGAGCGCCATTAGACGCAATTTACGAAGATCCTCGTTCAGCTTTCAGAAATTATTAACTATTTTATTTTAATAAAACAATCAGAATCAAGGATCTTGCGAAATAAAACAAAACGACAAATACAGAGAACCACGCCGCCGCGCCCCGTCAATGACACATGTGCGTTCTTCCAACACGTGCGCTCCACCCGGTGCTATTTTTAGACTAAGTTTACAAGCCAATATGGCGACTATTTAACTTTTTTTTTGTTGCTTCAGCCGGAAGGACCTCCCCTGCGAAGATTTTTGTGACTGGCAATGTGTCAGAAGAAAAGGACAACGATAATTTATAAGTTAATGAGTAAGTTATGATTGTTCGCCACGCTATATTTTCTATACAAAATTGTTTCGATGTTTCATATCCGTCAGGCGTCCCGCGACTACTCAATTTTTTTTTAACCTGCTCCCTTTTAGTTTAAATAACTTTTATGATGGTCCCCGACAAGAGGTAAATATGAAAGGACAGATTACATTTTAAAAATCCTTAAAAATTGTTGATCTGTTTCGAGTCTGCCATACAAACAACTAATTATGAATCTTCTTAGTTTTTCTACCACTACGTATTTACTTATTCATGCATCATGCTGAGATAGGGGTATTTTGACCTCGTACAGGACTAACTTTCACATGATCTGACCAAGATTATGTCTGGACTTTTAAAGAGACTGTGACCTCTGAGTTTGTTTCGGCCTTTCTTCTCAGAGTAGTCAGATAGGAAACGCCGACCTCATCTAGTTTTAAAATATGATTGACGTGTAAAAGAGTTTGTACAAACCTATTTACAGAAATAAAATCATTTATCATTTACTGTTGTTATTTTCATTTTACTTTTGTTTTTATTTTCATTTTACTTTTGTTTTTATTTTCATTTTACTTTTGTTTTTATTTTCATTTTACTTTTGTTTTTATTTTCATTTTACTTTTGTTTTTATTGTATTATTTTTATTTTTATGAGTGTGTTTAGTTTAGTTTCTGATAATCCTGTGCGAATCTCAAAAAATATTTTTTCTTTCTTTCTTTCTTTTCTTTCTTATTGATATCTCGAAGGGATTGACACAGCAATCATATCAAATATTGGTATTACATATTATACTCCTTTATCTATTAATATAATTTATAAAAAGAAAACCCGTCGAGGGCCGTCATTCTCCGCTTTGCAATCAATTTAATATACGCAACTTTATGAGTTTTACTAACTTAGTAAGAATTAATGGAATTTTGGATTACTTAACTGACCGAGCGAGCACAAAGCGCGAACGAAGCGTCTCCGTTTCAGCTTGAGTATAAATGCTTTCGTATGTCCGGATGTTCGGCTGTTCTCCTCTACACGCCGCATTTGTCAACCGATTCACGCGATAATTTTGTAAGCAAGTTCGATAATTATATGGAATTTTATTGCCGATTCAGTTTTCCAAAATTCTTCAAAATGGTGGAGATAATGGGGATTGAAAACGTAAAAAAAACATATTCAGCCATTTCGCGGTCTTTGCGCGCGCTTTTTGTTTTAAGGTGCGCGGTGAACATTTATTCAGTTTTAATCTATGCAAAGACAGACACGCGAGGTCTACAGCTCACAGAGCCAGTAGTAGGTAGGTTTATGAGTAAAATTCGAGTATGTAGTACGAGTACCTACCAATATTTGATATAGTAATTTTATTCTAGGTGCATCGTCTTCACATATGATTACATAATTAATGTGAACTTACATATTATTGTAAAACATTTTAAAAGAGTAACGGTGGAGTTTCTTGCCCATTCTTCTCCATACGAAACTAACTTTTGGAAGGGGCAACTAGAATCAATTCTACTTTCTTGTAAATTTTGACGTTCAAAAGTGCCTTTTATGTGCCTATTTTAAATAAATGATTTGACTTTGACTTTGATATTATTGCTGTGTCAATCCCTACGAGAAATCAATCCTAAATATATAAATTGACTACAGGTATAGTTTCTATTTCTTTTTTTTTTTTTTTTTTCTTTGATTCTGCTCGGAGAAGGAGGCGTCGGGGAGGCAACCGCCTTGGCGCCTAATACGCCGAAACCCGCTTACTAATCCAGGTAGGTGGACTATTGGGGTCGCACGCGCACAGAGTGGGGACTCTGTCCGCCCACCGAGTGACCCCTGGAAAGACGGCGGCACAGTGGTCACGTGCTGCCGTGCTTAGCGAGGCTCAGTGGAGGCCCCTTTACAGTCTCCCCAGGGATGTGCTTTACAGGCGTTGCACAGGGGGGGTTCCGGAATTGGTCTTTTAAGAGGAACCGGGACACCCTCTATGTGCTGATGTTGATCACCGGAGTGGTTTTAGTGAGGTAAAAATCCCACAATCCCCGACCTGTCTCCCCAAAGGTCGGGTGCCTTTTGAAGGTTCCCACCCGAAAAATTAAAAAAATATAATTTAGTTTCTATGAAGCGAAATAACACAATGGTTTAATTTTATTTCGATGGTTAAATGGAATTCCTTATTCCAAATCAGCATTAACCTTATCATGTTTAATTCTACGACAGGGGTTTGCACCTGAGTCAAGGTACACAAAAAAATATTTATTTAAATCTTTAGCGACTGTCCACAAGAGTTTACTGATTAAATATTATTTACTAAGAGCGACTTGTTATTATCAACTTCGGTACACAGGTTGGCAGGGACATCGATGCTCAACCTGTTACCATGGATTCAGTACATGATCCTGGACCCCTTTCTGCCCTGCGTTGAACTTTTCCGTCGGTTTATTTTTTAATCTGCTGTTTCTACAAGCGGCTTCATATCCAGCAACATGTTCATATCCGTTTACAATGATGGCCGTATTTAAATCGTTCAAAATCTAGTCTCATTTCAGCGACAATCAATGTCAAAAACTTGGCAAAAATGTAGGAAAATGTTGGTTTTCTGAAATGACGTTACTAGGTGGCAGGACCGACACGTCACGTCCAGACACCTGTCACAAAAGTGACAAAGCTCCTATATTTTCTTTAGCCGTGACTGAATGATGAACGAATGAATGAGAAAAAGAAAATACGTTTATTTGCGGTGAAACGAATAATGAACGTCATCGTATATTTCATATTATTAATTGTTGTGTAGCGGTATTTACATCGCCACATTCGAGCTACACGTCACAATGACGTCACACAAAATCCTGCATCGCGCAATCAGAGTTTACCGCGCAACTAGCATATATACAACATCCCGACATCAATCGTTGGGCAGTTGCCCACCAGACACAACACCCGTCTGGTCGGAGGATCCTCCCTTTTCCATAGAGTTTGAGTGAACTTTACACCCTGTTCCTCATACCTCTATAGTTGAAATGGTCGACCTCTTATCAAAGTCGCGCCAACTGGTGGCGTGAATGTTCATGAAAACCCTCATTAGAGGCATTTTTGACAACGAATGAACGTTCTTCAAAATACAAGAATTCAATTCATGTATTTTTACGTTACAGCTTACCTAACTTGACTAATTGATTACCTGCCTAGCCTTTTCCCAATGTTTCGGTCAGATTCCAGTCTAACCGGATGCAGCTGAATACCAGTATTTTACATGGAGCGACTGCCTATCTGACCTCCACAACCCAGTTACTGGGTGGCACGATACCCCTTGATAAGACTGGTTATCAGACTTTTGGGTTTGTGACGATTCGTAATGACTGTCGATGATCCACGAATGACAGCCGGGACCAACGGACATTAACTAAACGACATATTTATTCCTTTTAAAGGATACTACGTAAAGAACGCCTAGGATGGCATAGTGACCTTATTGGTGATGTTCTTCAGAAAGGTCAGGTGCGTAGTACTCGCAACCGGCGTGCGTGTATGACCAGATGTATGAACATAAACGAGGCAAAAGGAGAATGTAAGGATCGTAGCAGGTGGCGTTCTGTAGTTTCTGCCTACCACCATGGGACGAAAGCGTGAGTTTATGTATGTACCTACTTAAAGAATGTATAATTTATAGAATTCTAGAATCTCTATAAGGAAAAACAGGACGATCTTGTTTTTACGTAAGCGTAGCTCATAGTAGAAACTCTTCATCGCAGCTCACAGACTGTGAAGTAATAAAGAGGGGTTCCTGTAGAGCTACCATTTCTAAATTCGAAAAGTCCTAGTCTAAATAAGTCTAAATAAGAAAAACGTTGTAATTGGCATTGTATTAAAAATTAAGTACTTACCTATTTTCATATCGAAAACTAATTTATAATGATTAATGGGGATATTAATTGTACTCAGCTAGAATCACACTTAATTCTGTGGAAAATCATACTTACCCGATTTATTACATCACACAGGGGGACGTCATTACGTCATCCGAGAGGTAGTTGCTGAAAATCAGCGCTGTTGACGATAGGTTCGTCCGAAATCACAGCATTTTGCTGAGCAACGACCTGTTCTTGCACAGATGCGACGCACTGCTTAATTGATCTTATTATTATTGTTTGTTTGTTACAAAAGTAGTCATTTTTCCACACTGCAATCGGCATTTTGTTTTTGTTTTGATCGTGTGTTTGTTGTCATTTGCCAGTGTCGCAACACAGAGCAATGTGTATTGTCTTTGGTCCCTGGCATCAAGCAATAGACAAAATTATGAAACTTTTGTAACATGAATACGAGGCTTTTGGCTATTTTGTATGTCTAAATTAATGTCGTTCATTTGTTAGGTGCGTTTTGTTGGTGCAGAATAAACTATTTTTCTTTCTTTCTTTTCTTACTTTAATTTTATTTTTTATAGTAATATTAAGATCTTCATGTACTATATTTCAAGAAATAAATTGTATCTTATCTTAAAAAACCGGACATTTGCGAAATAAGTCCGGACATTTTACTTTTTATCTTTTTTTTTCAGTTTATATTTAATATATTTTTTTCTAAAAAATCCCATTCGAAAAATCCTGACAATTGACTAGGCCGGACAATTTCCGGATGGAGGAAAAAAACGCCGGATAAATCCGTACGGACATTAAAGGCTCGTACACACTGGCGCGACGCGACTACCGACACAAAGGCACCGCGTGTCGCGCGACGAGCGGCGCCTTTGTGTAGCGCTGTCGCGTCGCGCCTGTCTGTGGAAGCCTTAACCCTCGTTTCATGGCTAAATCACAGAGCTAAGCTTCCAATCTGTGGGATTAAGTTGATTGGACCTTGTGACGGTGAGAATTGTCGGTTGTGCTTGGTCCGTCCAGAGGGCCTAGACAAGTGGCATTCGCTTCCGAGCGATTCTATTTCTACAATCGCTGTCACTTTCGCTTATGTTACCACCATACGAATCGAAAATTAGCGATAACGCTTGTCAAAAAGTGCCACTTGGCTACGCATCTCTATGGAAGTAATCGTTCGACGCTGTAGAACCGAATGATGTGAACATTGTCTAGCTAATTTCTATTCGTTGACCTATGATCACGTGACATTTCGATAGCTTATGTCAACCCCATACATCTTTTGGCTTTTCTACTAGCGTCATCGCTAATCGAATATTAGTTTGTCTAGGCCCTCTGGTCCTCACTCCTCACATTAAATAGTACTTCGACATAACATATCATTACGCCTGTATTCTCCGAAGGGTCAGGCATAGGTGTACCTATAGTACACCCACATACTTCGCCAGGTATAGCTTTCCGAGACACAGTGGTCACGTGGGAGACACAAGCCTACGTCATCACCGCTGTGTTACCAGTAGTGTGTAATAATAACTCCCCAACCGCCTTTATTACCTGTGCGAATCCGATAAAACAATGAGGTTTTAACTAATAATTACGTTGGTATATGTTTACATTGAATTGTTTCGTTTGATTAGAAAAACGAAACGACAATTTAAATGCCTTATATATATTTTTTAACAGAATGGTGACTGAAAATATTTCCATAGTTCGTGTTTTGTTGCAATAATGCGGCAACTTGATAGTGACGTACGCATGTGTCACTCCCGGAATGCCAGACCTTGTTTTTTTAGACCATGGAAAAACCCAATAATCATACTCGAACCGGGAACCGAGCCCAAGATCTCAGCAGTAAGTAGCGTTTACGACCACTACAATAATGAGGCAGACCTACTTTACAACTTTGACGTAATTCGCCAAACAAAACCCCAATCTTGAACTTGAAATCAATTCACCTGTACACACATACCTTTTTCTCTTTCACACCTACGTCAATAATTGACGTAAGACTACTCCTCTCACTCGCACATTCTTGTTATGTGATTGTTTAAATAATAGCCATATTTTGACATTACTTGGTGGCATCAATCAACAATTATATTTTTTTTAACTTGTCTAGTAATCGTCCCACTGAAGAACAAAGGCGCAATGCAGAGTCCAACAGAGCAATGTTTATTGTTTTTGGTCCGTTTTTTTTTTCGTATGGGATATCATCAAATGACCTCTCCCGCTCTGGGCGGAGTGGAAGGGCGTGTCAGAATCTTACTGACTAAAACCCACCCGTGTTCCTTCAGTTGCCTGTGCGCCAGGGCCACGGTAACTCTTTCGAACAATCCGGGACCCCGGCAGTGTTTTTGGTCCCTGGCTTTAACATCAAGCAATGGACAAAATTGACAAACTTTTATGGATTGAATACGAGGCTTTTGGGTATTTTCTATGTGAGTATTTCAATGACAATTATTCGTAATGTGCGTTTTGTTTGTGTAGAATAAACTATTTTTCTTTCTTTTGGGTCGGATGCAGCTGAATACCAGTACTTTTCATGGAGCGACTGCCTATCTGGCCTCCGCCACCCAGTTACTGGGTAACACATACCCCTTGGCAAGACTGGTTGTCAGATTTTCGGGCTTCTGACTACCCGTAACGACTGTCAAAGATCTCCGAATGACAGCCGGGACCAACGGCTCAAGGCGGCGCGTATATCAACAAATACTGGTCGGTAGTAATTGTTATTCAATCGATTGGTATTTGCGTTAACCTCAATAACGTTATCGATACTCAATAGGTCTGTGGTTTAAGAGATAAACGTAATCTTAACTTAATGATACTTTTCACTCCTCTTGCTCAAAAAGTACGTCATTGTAGCGTACCAGAGCGGGGATAAAATAGCATATTTTCCTCTAGGGAAAAAAGCTTCTTTTTGTCTGTTACCAACGAGCCTACAAAAACGAAGAAGTCTTTATTTTTAAGTAGAATAATCGTGAATAAAGACTCGACTTAATACTTACTGTTTCATAAAAAAGAAAAGACATTTTATTTTTGAAAATGGTACTAGAAGCGGCAATCTCTTCGGTAGAATGCGTGCATTGCGTTTGCGACTATTTAAGAACGTATTGGATTATTTTATTTACTCGCAAGCGTAGTGAAAAGTAGAGTGTAGGACACGGCGCTAAAAACCCATTATAACTCTGTTTCTATTTACTCCCTCGCTCGCTAAAGCTCGAGAGTAAAACTACCTCGTATATAATGGGTCATTTTAGCCCCTTGTTGCAACGGCAAAATCAACGTATCACGTCCCCACAGCTAGGACTGCGGCCTCCTCTCTGTGATTGGGAGCTGGCAAGACGTGGGCACAGTGCGGGTTGCTGGATAACCAATAATGAGGGTTGAATGTGGATGGCCATAAGAGTAGATGAAGATCAAAGAAACGATGGAGGGACTGTGTGGCAGATGATATGACTAGAAAGGAGGTGACGACTGACAGAGATGTATGGAAAATGAAGACATGCTGACCACAAATAAATTAGGATTGCGGCAGGACAATGATGATGAACTTAAACCGTGCTCAAGGAGCAATAATGTGGTACCTACATCGGGTGTAAAAATACACTTAACGAAGCCGAGAGTCACTTGTACTCCCCGTCATTGTAATTTTTTTTTTGTACTGGACCATACCTGGGAACCTTCTGGTTACGGAGATATTGAAGGTCAAAATTCCAACTTTTACTGAGGTTTACGACCCCTGTACCATTCCATGCACCCTTAAGCACAATGTTTTGCGTGTGTTACGTTGCGCGCTACCGCAAACAGCACATTTTCACACCAAAAATAAAAGTCGTTTCCCAGCAATTATTTTTGTGCAATGTTACTTAGTTTGATGTACAGAATGCGTAGTTGACGGCCATGTGATGGGTCTTTTTGCATTCGTATATTGTGGTCCATGAAAATGTGTTCCAATAAGAGTGGAAATACTTGCAACTTTGTGCGTCTCTATGCTGTTAGCCGCGCTACCCACTTGCTGCATGGCAGAACCAGTAGATACAGTAATGAGCAGAACGGAGCAAACGTTATTTTAAAACTAATTAATTATTGAAATTAATATTTAGATATTATCATTAACATTAGCTAATTATAGTGTTAATAATATTTAATTAATTGCCAATTTCACGGAAATCATCCCAGGAATTCGGTCGTAGAACATTCTCTTTTCGAAATCTAAACAAATAATGTTGCCGTTATTCGAAAAGGTATTTCCGAGTTTAAAATAAAATATTTATTTCCATTAATTAATGCCGATTAAAAGTCGTTAATATGACGACAAAAATTTGAAATTTTAGATTTTTCCACAGCCATATTAATAAAAGTAATTAAAATTCATTTCAGAGATAAACAACAACGTGAATAATTTTTATCATCTCGAATAATAATGGCTTTATTAGAGTCTCGTAATAATGTTGTTTTAATGACAAAAGTAATTATTCAATCAATGAACTCATGACCAAAACAGGTAACGACGAGGCGTTCCATGGTTTGGTCATGTTGAGAGGATGAATGAAAGGCGACTAAAAAAGGTTTACAAGGCAGATGTGAGTGGAAACACCGGGAGGGGACGCCCTAGGAAGACATATAGTGACCTTATTGGTGATGTTCTTCAGAAAGGTCAGGCGCGTAGTACTCGCAACCGGCGTGCGTGTATGACCAGATGTATGAACGTAAACAAAGCAAAAGGTGTAAGGATCGCAGCAGTTGGCGTTCTGTTGTTTCTGTCTCCCCCTTGGGAAGAAGGTGTGAGTTTATATAATATGTGTATGTTTACTCGGCGTTTCGCAATCCATTACGGAACATAGGCTTGTTGTTAAAACGGCTGTAATTGAGTACTGCCTAATTGCATGTAGATGATTTGTTTTCTGCCAAGAACGTCTTGCAGAATATGAAAAAGCATGCGAAATGATAATAATCTTGACAAATATATCAAATTACTGTAAAAAACGTATAAGTAAACTTAACATAACATCACGCCAGTAATCTCTGAAGGGATGGGCAGAGATTTGCCTTTTAGCAATACCCACATTTCACCAGTTATGTTTTCGAATACTGTGTTTAGAAAATAAAGAATAGAATACTCTTTATTATCATTATTTTCTCTTTTTTCTTTCTCTATTTTTTTCTCTCTTTTATTGTCTCTCTTTTTTCTTTCTCTTTTTTTTGTATAATTCCATTTCTAGACTTATTGGCAAGCTCTGGAAACGGGGAAGGCAATTTACCTGACAAAAGAACGTGTAAAATTGCTAAGTCACCATGTAGCTATGAAGTGGGAAATGGGGTAATCGAACAACAATACCTACCTAAGTTATTATGTTGCCCCAGAAATGACGCAGTTCCTACTAACGACTATTGGATAATATTGCCTGTATAAAATTATAAATACCCGCTTATTATTGTCCCACCGCTGGGCAAAAGCCTCTTCTCATATACAGATAGCACGAGCATTGATCACCACGCTTGCTCAAGAAGGGTTGCCGATTTCAGACTTATATTAGGTAATTACAATATTTCCAGCACCTTAATTGCGTAACGATCAGAATCCAAATCATTTTGAAGGATATTGCTAAACCATTGCTTCATATGTTCGAAAAATGTGTGTGCTCAACAACGTAAATAACGCAATGAATGTTGTTGAACTGTCAAAATGAGAGCCATTTCTACTGTAACTGTGTTACGTAATTACCCCGCAGGTTTCCTCACTCATATTTTCCTTCACCGATGTCATGTTCGTGAACGGGCGCCGTCAGTTGAGACTGGTCATCTCTTAACTGCCACGGCTTATTTTTATTATTAATCTTATATTTTGAATTGTTTCTTTATATATTTTTTTCATTGTTCTCGCATATAGAAGCAACACGAATAATGTACCCAGGATTTTGTAATATCTTGATTTAAAAAGAGTGTCCTTGGAGTTTCTTGCCCGTTCTTCTCCATAGAGATCTACGCTTTGGAATGGGCAACTAGCTTCAACTTTCTGACTAACTGACCGACTCTTTGACAATTCAAAAGTGCCTGTAAATGGTTAAATTGAAATAAATGCTTTGAGTTTGAGTTTGAGTCAGAAAAGTCCAAGGTAAACTCAGAGTGTACATAAGAATTCAAAATTCACATTGGTACTTGCCCGGATTTGAACCCACAACCTCGTACATGAGAGGCGAGGCCTTAACCACTGAGCCACAGTGCCGGTTTTAAAATTACAGGCGCCCGGAGCGAAATTTCGGCGGCGCCCCTCTCCCCTCTTGGACAGTAGAAGGGCGAAAAATTTCAGCACTCCACCTAGGTTTTCTTTTGTCCATTCATAAAGAAATAGGAGTTACTTTGTCGGCTTATGTAGAAAAGTTTGAGACTTCTTTGAGAGAAAGTCGGATTCAAGAGCTAGCGAAGAGATCTCAACATTTCTTTTTGGTTTTCTAACTCCAAAGGAACTAAAACAAAAGTACTCTGCAGGCGCCAGAGGTGAAGGGGCGCCTAGAAACAGCTCCTTCAGCGCCCTTTTACCTCTGGCATCCTGAGCGGTCGCCCAGCCGCGCCCTACCTTAACGCCGCGCCGGCGCTGTTTAGCCATCACGACATGTCAATAATAAATTATTTTAGAATGCTCCTTACTTGGCCCTGACAGCTAACTGACAGTGTTGCCACAAAAAGGCACCTAACGGGGTAATTTACCCGACTACCCTAAAAATTGGGTAATCGATCCAAACTGGCCAAGTCACTGTAGTTATTATGTGTACCCCAGCAATAACTCCGTTAACGACTATCAATTCCACACAATGGTCTGCCGGTATAAAATGATTGGTCGTTGAAGCATTTCCTGTATGATTTCATAAGTCATACATAACTCAGAGATTGTTTCCTTTATAGTAAACACGTTTGTCGCTAGTGACTGTTCGGTTATTTTTAACTGAGAACAAAATCTAGGGATTTTGAGGCGTATTTGAACAATGTTTGGTCATGTATTGTGATTTGAAAACAGTAAAATGCTTTCGTAAAAACGGTATACAGGGTCAAACTAAATTAGCTAGCGAAACTGCGAAGACGTGATGGGTATCGATATTTATACATGATAAAACAAAAACACGTGTGGCACTCGGGGACTGCCGCGGTAAAGCTATTGCATAGCATTTTTTATCAATTTATGCAATTATAATTATTTATTTATTTTTTATTTATGCCGTATTTTTTTTCTTTGATATTAATTCAAGTACAGTCGTACCATATACATACACGTTAAGCGAACGCTCGGCCGAGCTACATGGTAGGCGGAGTGGAGGGTGTTAGGTTTTATTTTCGTTACGGAATTTCTTGATTCGGTCGCCGCGCTCAAAGCCCGTGATAAAAGCTATGCAATAGCTTAAAAAATAAGTAATTTTATGTTTTTTTTTGGGTCATCATTTCGTCAACCGCCGATAGTGTAGTCACTTAAAATATCAGTTTAAAAATCTGTTTTCTCTTTGTGTAAACTTCACAGACGTGGCGGGTATCGATATCGATATGTCAACACGATAAAACACATTTTATCAACTCCAAACTTCAAGTAACAACACTACTAGCAGACAATGACCCCAAAAAAAAAAACATCAAATCTTTGTTATTTTTATTTTGTCGTGTTTAAATATCGTAATCATAATTCTTGATTTCCAATATTTTATTACCACATACTGATTACTGCTTTTAGGTGTAGTGGTCGCAAACGCTATACTGCTGAGAATGAGGTCATGGGTTTGATTCCCAGATCAGGAAAACTGTTAATGGGTTTTTTCCAGGTGTAATTTCTCAGCAGCAGCTCGAAGTCTGGATTTATGCCCGGCTGATGGCAATAGGCTCGCCCCCTATTACATGGGACTTAAAATTTACTGGCGAAATGTGGGTGTACTATAGGTACATTTCCTTCAACCCTTCGGGAAAATATATGACCGCATAGATATCCAAGACAAGGCCAAAATAATATTATGTCTGTAGCGGCATCTACAACGCCACACGCAAACTATGCGTCACACTGACGTCACGCAAAGTCCTGCATCGCGCAAGCAAAGTTTACCGCGCAACGAGAATATACACTACGTCCCGACATCAATCAACGGGCAGTTGCCCACCAGACACCACACCTATGGAGGTATGAGTGAACTTTACAACCTGCACCATAATTACGTAACACACGATCTATCACAATCTGAATCATTTTGAAGCTAAACCATTGCTTCATATGTTCGAAAAATATATCTGCTCAACGACGTAAATAATGCAATGAATGTTGTTGAATTGTCATAATGAAACCCATTCCTACTGTTAGTGTGTTACGTAATTACCCCGCTGGTCCTAATACTCTATACTGATTTACTCCATAACACTTCATGTCCATGTCGTCCTTTGATAACCGTGTCCAACATACACAGTTCTTCACAGAAACCACTCCTGACGAAGTTTGCCTCATTTATTTATAGATAAAATGGTATTACTAATAAATCAGTACTTAACCTTCTCAGAATATCAAGGTGAGGCAAGTCATCGTTATTTTTAATCTATCTATTTGTCACTGCACTTGTGCAAGCGAATTGCATTCGGTAATTTAGTCATGATTAAAAATTCTATGTCATCCATCAGCATTACTGCATCACTGCATCACCGAAGTCGAGAAAAAGCCAGAGTTCATTCTGTTGCCTAATTCAATCAAAACCAAAATATTTTACATACACCTACACGGGCACTTATGAGTCGTCAGAAGCTAGGTGCACGGTTCCAATTGGTCGTTTCCTATGGAGAAGAGCCGGCAAGAAACTCCACGGTTATTCTTTTAAAATAATTGTCTTTTACAATATTTATAAATACCATTGTTAATAGGTACGGGAGGACAGTGTAGGCAATCTGGTGACATGTCAAATTTTCAACTGACTTGATGGCTATAGCTCCCTTCAAAACAGTTGAGCTGAATGGTGCTAACCCATGCGTCATCCTACGTGTTAATCCAGGTTATAAACTATCTGTGTTCCAAATTCCATCCAAATCCGTTCAGTAGTTTTTGCGTAAAGGGTAACAAACATCCATCCATCCATCCTCACAAACATTCACATTTATAATATAATTAAGTACGAGTAGTACGATGTATTTACTAGCTTTTGCGCGCGGCTACGTCCGCGTTGATGTCAGAAAATATCCCATGGGAATGTACTACCGATATTAAAAGTACCCTATGGCTAACTCAAAGCATTTATTTCAAATAAACCAATTACAGGCACTTTTGAATTGTCAAAGGGTCGATCAGTCAGAAAGATGAAGCTAGTTGTCCATTCCAAAGCGTAGTAGGTACCTATGGAGAAGAACGGGAAAGAAACTCCATGGACATTCTTTTAAATCAAAATATGGTTACAAAACATTGGTTACATCATTCATGTTGAAATTATGCACGTGAGAACGATGCAGAACGTTAAAAGCGTCCGTAATAAAGAGACAAAAACAATTCAAATATTAAATTAAATTAAAATACGCCGTGGCAGCTAAGAGAAACGAGTAAAAGTATATTGATATCATAGTAAAGAAAAAACGAATAATCGGAATGACATTTATCAACAGTAAGTATTGCTAGGCAATGCAACCATAGAGTACCAATAAAGAGTATGCATTCCTTAACATCCACCCCTGTTGATGATAATGCCAGCCATGGTATAATAATATACTTCGCCAGGTATAGCATTCTGAGACACAGGGCGACACAAGCCTACGTCATCACCGCTGTGTTACCAGTAGTGTGTAATAATAACTCCCCAACCGCCATTATTACCTGTGCGAATCCGATAAAACAATGAGGTTTTAACTAACAATTACGTTGGTATATGTTTAAATTCAATAGTTTCACTTGATTAGAAAAACGAAACGACAATTTAAAAGCTATAAATATTTTTTTTTACGGAATGGTGACTGAAAATGGTTCCATAATTCGTGTTTTGTTGCAATAAAGTGGCAACTGGATAGTGACGTAAGCATGTATCACTCCCGGAATGCCAGACCTTGTTTTTTTAGACCATGATGCCAGCCATCTTGTTTAGCATTTCAAGTCTGGGCCCATATAACGGTTTTGTTAACATGTCAGCTATCTGTCTGGTTGCTGGCATATGGCTGATTGCAATGTTTCCATCTTCTAAGCATTCTCTGACGAAGAAGAATCTTATCCTTATGTTTTCTGTCTTCTGGTGAAATTCTGTAGGCTTCTTCGCCAGCTTCATTGCACTTTCATTGTCAACACCTAAGGTCAAAAGACAAAACCAACCACGAAAGAGTATGCATTCCTTAAGAGGGCCCTTCCCGGTCCGTCTATCGTCAACGCGAGCATGATTGAAAAGCTTGTTGTTTCATCCAACGCAATGTTTGAAAAAGAAGCAAGAGTGAGAACGCGATAACATCGAACGAAATTGGCGCGCAAAGATTTCACAAAACTTGTTCCAGGAAATACGTGTTTTTGAAAAATGCTTACAATTTTTTTGGAAAGAATGTTTGTCATTTAGAATTTCCATTACATGTGCAAGGTTTCAATAAAGATGTTTTCTTTACTTTTACAATTTATGAGTACATTATGAACGGTCAAAGTTCAGGTAAATTTGTGCAAAAAAGCAGATTTTTGGAAGCTTATACTGAATTTGATTCTCCAAATTTAGATTTTTTGCTTGCATAGAAACCTAGATAAAGTGCACAAGATACCTATTATTTAAAAAAAAAACAATGAAAGATGTGTTACAACGTCATAATCACGTACGAGCGTTTGTATGAAAAGTATGACGGGTTGGCCGCTCTTAACATTTATGTGAATAATCAATTAGCGTCACAATTTCCAGATAGTAATTCTGAGTGTGTTGCAATTTGCTATAGATACCGACCTATAATCGTTTTATTTGATTTATCAAAAGTAATTTAATAATGGAAAAGTCTGTCATCAATTATTATGCACTATTTCGTTTATGAGTAATCTTGCAAAAGAAAACAATACTTTGTTAATTTTATGTTGATTAATTAATACATAACATGCAACATGATTGTCATAATTATGTATATCTGTGGCTTAACATAAATCGAAAGTTAGTTATGCGATTATTGATTCTTTTGCAGAGGTAATTATGTTTTTTTTTTAAATGTCTTTGACATCATGGTCTAAAAAACAAGGTCTGGCACTCCGAGAGTGACACAAGCTTACGTCACTATCCAGTTGCCACTTTATTGCAACAAAACAAGAAGTATGGAAACATTTTCAGTCACCATTCTTTTAAAAAATATATATCAAGCATTTAAATTGTCGTTTTGTTTTTCTAACTAAACGAAACAATTCAATTTAAACTTATACCGCCGTAATTGTTAGTTAAAACCTCATTGATTTATCGGATTCGCACAGGTAATAAAGGCGGTTGGTGAGTTATTATGACACACTACTGGTAACACAGCAGTGATGACGTAGGCTTGTGTCACCCACATGACCACTGTGTCTCGGAATGCTATACCTGGCGAAGTATATTATTATACCATGTTTGACATATCTCGGGACGGTAGGCGTACGAGGGGCCGAAGCCAACTCGCAGAGGCCCCTTTGACGATTTTAAATGATAAGGGGGCACCAACCGACGATTATCCCTGTATGCACTATGCAAGTGTAACCAAGGACAACCCCGCTTGGTGCAGGAGTATTGTTGGATTCGTAAAAAAAAAATATTGAACTATGGGTTTGGATAGCTAAAGTGGACTGGTTACCTAGAACTATGGAAAGACTATAGCCCCTGCCTGATCAATGTTTTATATACAATACACAGATAAAATGGCAAGGGATGACTTGCACACTCAATAATGGGCCCCCGGAAACTTTCGCTAGCACATAGTGACGTAGCGACAAAAGGGGCAACATGTCCTGAGGTGCTTGAGGAGTGGAGAGGGATTCCACGGCTATCAGGACAATGCCAGAGCCCGGAAGATGGTCAAGATCCTTACCAGCACTTACTGGAATAATTCCTTCCTCCGAGCACGTTTGCAATATTAATACCGATAAAAAAACACTCGAGTCTCGCGTAAAGGCTCCTACAAACAGGCGCAATGCGACAGCGCAGAACAAAGGCATCGCTCGTCGCGCGCCAGGCGGTACCTTTGTGTCGCGCTGTCGCGTCGCGCCTGTGTGAACGAGCCTTAAAACGTTGTGTATGTAGATACTTTTGTGAAAACTAGCTTTTGCCCGCGGCTTCGCTCGCGTTAATTTAGAATTTGACAATCAATTCGGGTCGTTCGAAGAATTATAGTTAGGAGGATGAAAACCCGGTCTATCGACACTCTGGACTCAGAAAATGTATTAGGTTCTTAAATAGAAAATGTCTTAACACACTACTAAAGTTTCTACAAATAATTCAATCATAATTCGAACGGCACGTGGCGCCATCTATTATCATAAGAACGTTATTGTTTTTTTTCTCAGGAACAGTACTTTTTTTTCTGGATGAAAGGTACCCTATGTCCGTTTCTGTACACCTGACAACGTATATGCAACATTTCAGGATGATCGGTTCAGTGGTTTAGGCGTGAAAAGGTAACAAACGAACAAACAAACTTACTTTCGCATTTATAATATTAGTTAGGAAGTTAGGATAGCTAGGATTAGGATAGTTAGGATTAGGAAGTTAGGATTAGGATGATCGATTGGCATAAAAATGTTTTTACCATTTTCCAGACGACAATATTTTTTTTCAAAATCTGTGATGCATATCTTTCTCTAAAGGTTAAGGAAAGTCTCTTAAGACCTAAAATTACCTTATGGTTAACAGTCGCTAAAATAATCCCCTACATTTAATTCAAAAAAGTTATAAGTAGGTTCAGGTAATCAAATAATTGCTTTTGGGAATTTTCAAGATACACTACAATCACAAAATGCATGATACATTACTTACTTACAAAATAATTAAAAAAGACTTTAAAATGGCGGCTCAATTCACAGTATTCAAGTATTACGGGAACAGTCGTGAGTTAATAATACATTCCGATCGTGTGTAATAATAACCACCTTGAGAAAATACCTGTAGACCTGTTGCCTTGCAGTGCAAGTATGGCTGCCAAGCGCTTACTAACACTTGCATTCGATTAACCGTTTTGGCGCCTTGCGATTGTGCGTGCCTGCGTCATTCGTTATTTAAAATTGCGGTGTAATCTTTAGAAACGAAATATTATGCTGCATCGTGTTAGCAGAAAAGTTTTTTCGAAAATAATTTTATAAAATTTAAAAAAGAACTTCTTGAAATTCAAAAGAAAAAACCGAGTGCTGCTGCACCGTGACACCGCCATTTAGGTATCCAAAATTAGAAAAAAGGGCTGCAGCCAAAACAATAGCATGTAATTGTGACAGATTCACCCGAAATTTTATTTATTTTTGACCTGGCAACAATGGAAGGGCCGAAACAATCGTTCTCTATGGTATCACGTAACACAAAAGAGTTTATAACACAAAGTTATCATTTCATCGCTTTCTAAATAACCACAATTGTATTTAGATGCATTGTTTTTATTTTCCGTGTTAGAAAACTATAATATAAAAAGTGTTTTACAATCTCCTTTGTAATATTGTGGGAGAACAGAAATGCATACAGTTTTTAAATGATTGGCTGGTCGTCACGCAGGAATGAGGGTTTTGTTGGCGCCACTTTGACAAGCAGTCTTCATTTCGACAATGAATGCATACTAATATCATAAATTCGAAAGTAACTCTGTCTGTCTCTATGTTACCTTTTCATGCCTAACTAAACTACTCAACGGATTTCGATAAAAGGACATGGACAATTTTTATAGGGACGTCGGCATAGTTATCGAATTTAGTGTACACCAATGATTTTTGGTGTTTTATACTCGTGAATATTGGCTCATTAAATATCTATAAATATAAAACTCAGACAACTTGTCATTATAACAGACTAGTCAAAAAACAGTTTCATTAAACCTTTTAATCAGATCGCTAGCAATAAGGTGTATAGATTATAATTTCGCTATTAAATACTTAAAGGCGCTTTAAAATAGCGAACAGTTGTGAATTATTACGTATAACTGATATGGTTTTAGTATTATTAAGCATTTAAACAAAGTAATGGCCACCTTAATGAAGGATTTTAAACTGCATATTTATTAACATTTATTAAACTGGGTAATAGTTAAAAAAAAATGTGACAATAATAACAAATATGAGCATAACATCGTGCCTGTATTTCCCGAAGGGTTGGGCAGAGGTATACCTATAGTGCACCCACATTTCACCAGTTGTTTTGAGTACCATGTAATAGGGGGAGAGTCTGTTTCCATCAACCAGACACAAATCTAGATTCCGGGCTGCTACTGAGAAATTCCTGATGAATAAACCCAATATCACTTTGCTCGACCTAGGAATCGAACTCAGGACCGCAAGCTCAGCAGTAGCGCTTGCGACCACTAGACCATCGAGGCAGTCATAATATCAAATATAACAATATTAACAAAGTATATTCGAAACTAATGTTTTTCTTTAAAGTACATTTTTACAGGTTACCCTTATATTTTTTTAAAATAAGTAGTTCAATTAATAATAAACAAGGGAAGCACAAAATAAAACAAAAGAGTAAAAATACTTATTTATTTAGTAGAGAAAATAAATAAAAATATTTTGCTATATTATAATTATTATATCTAAATGCCTACCTAGATAACATAAATTAGAGCAATGCAGCGATAGTGTTAATAAAGAGACCGAGGGAGGTCAATCAACCAGCTTGCATAAAACAGAGCATTTTTATTTCACAAATACACTAACCTGGATTTAGTGTAAGTATAGGGCTTCAGTAATTACATAAATAACTACTTTAAACATAACCATACTTGTAAAAAAATACAAGCATAGATATATATATTATTTATTTACAATAGTGATAATGGTTTTCAAGAAAGATTAGCCTTTTGTTCGATTATTTTAATATTCTTGAATTGTTAATAATATGTTGTCTAAAAATCCTGCTGGAGCTTGGATATTATTTTGGTGTCATGCCCAACCAAGGTACCAGATTATTGTCATAACGTGACAACAACCAACGATCCTGTTCCCTACAAGGCAATTACAATAGTACCCTAAAATAGCTTCCAAGACAGAATCACTATCATGTTCAGTGTCAAACAAAACATAGGAAAAGTAAATTCTCTGGGAAACATGACGAGACTTAATACGTCCCCTTAATAAATAAGGATTATTTCCACCAACCGGTATTATCATTTCTTGGGAGTGTTCCAGTTCCGGACACACTTCAACAACATAGATACCAGTATCCCTAACATGTTCACCGAAGTATGAACGCGCTTGTTTCACCTGATATGGGCCTAATGCAAACAAGCGGGGTCAAAAATATTAGAAAATAATCGCAAAAACACAAACACAGTAGGTACGTAAGGAAGAATCTGCAATAACATTACATTGACATTTGACATAGACAATGACGCATTGTCAAACAAGTAACGCGTTCCGTTTCAAGTTTTTTTAAGAAAAAACTATCTTACGCATCAACATTATAAAAAGATAATTTTATTAAATGCAACAAATCCCAATGAAGACAGTTTCGTATGAATATAATGTTCCTAATAAGAGCATTTTGACGTCCATATCACATGTCTACAAGTAGTATGCGTGGTGTGGAACGCCCATTATTATATTTATCTTTCTCTATGGTCCATTATGGCGGACGCTGACAAATGGTACTTTGAATTCATCTTGCATTACTAATTATTATGAAATAAAAACTGACGAGTTCAGAGAGGTTAAAAACTACGTATTAATTCAATTTTCTACTTTTAATATACATTATTATTTACTATGTATTTGTACATGGAATGTACTTTTTTGTCCATGTCCTTTGACAAGGAGATAGAAGAAAAATGATCTTATTCGGCAGTCCTTTTTGTCCTGCTATAATTTTTATTACGGTCATTGTTAGTTTAGGATGGAAACATATCTGCCTAGCCATTTCCTACCTTTTTTTTTTTTTTGTTTTTTTTTTTTTTTTTTTGTGTTGGGAATCATCAAATGACCTCTCCCGCTCTGGGCGGAGCGGAAGGGCGTGTCAGACTCTTACTGACTAAAACCCACCCGTGTTCCTTCAGTTGCCTGTGCGCCAGCCATTTCCTACCTATGTTGGGGTCAAGTTCTAGTCTAGCCAGATGCAGCTGGATACCAGTACTTTACATGGAGCGACTGCTAACTGACCTCCATAGCCCAGTTACTCGGTAACATGATAGAATAGAATAGAATACTCTTTATTATGTACACCATCAAAAATACAGATATAAATGTAGACATTTTACACAGGGTGACCCCTTGGTGAGACTGGTGTCAGACTTTTGGGCTTCTGACAATCCTAACGACAGTCAAAGATCTACAAATGACAGCCGGGACCAACGGCTTATGGTGCTTTCCGAAGCACGGAGGGATCTCGAACTGAAATCCTGTATGGTATTAAAAATTATCCATGACCTTAAGCGAGCATTTGCGTTGGAAGTGCTTCCATAACTCAAAATGACATAACGAGGTATATGTAACTGCAAATTGCAATACCAATTTACATAATCATAATACATAAGTAGACGTATGCAGCCTATTAAGCACCATTACCACTGATTAGCCTAGAATGTATTTAGTTACTTACATTTCATATTGTTTATTGCAAGCAACATATTTGTGGCTTGTCTGTGGTTTGCGTTAAGCTTTTACTAAACTACAAATCAAGGTCACTTCGTCAAGTTCGCTTTAATTTTCAGATTTTTAATTTCATTCCATTTTCTTCTCGACCTTTTGTTAATTATTACGATATATCTGCTGTACATAAGCTGTATCTCTTTTTGTTTTATAATTAATTTAACTGCCCTACTTTAAGAATGTACACCTCATAGGTTTAAGAAAAAAAAAAAGATAAATGATTTTATTTCTGTAAGTAGGTTTGTACTAACACTTTTACACGTAACTCATATTTTAAAAACTAGATGAGGTTGGCGTTTCCTATCTGACTACTCTGAGAAGAAAGGCCGAAACAAAATCAGAGGTCACAGTCTCTTTTAAACTCCAAATATAATCTCGGTTAGATCATGTAGATTTGTGTCTGAAATGGTCTTTTGAGGAAAATCCACACACAATGAGTGGACCTGTCCAGTCAGTGCACGCATTTGTCAGTAATCGTGCACCTCAACTCAAAACTTAACGATTCGACGAACAATACCAAAGAAAGGATATTTGGGTAGGCCGCATAAATAACTCAAACTGCCAGACCATGATTAAAACTCATTGAGAAGAAAAAAAAAAACAATGACCCACATACTCTTTACATTCACAATAATTGCTGAATTACAAAATGCTGTATTTACCTATACTTGTTTGTTACATTTAGTTATTTATTTGCGGTCGCTTCCTGTAATTTCTGTAGTGTATACAAACATTGGTAAAAATAAATAAATAAACTCAAAGTTCAACAAAATCGTTCATTTAGTAAAAAGCAGATATCTTTTGCACAAGGCTAACGTTAATACTAACAGTTTTTTTTTTAATAATAGCTATGATAAATTGATAAGTAAAGAGGTATAAATAAAGGCATGGGCTTATTATTGGCAGGCTTATGAGTTAACGTGACGATGAACATTCGTTGTCTAAGAGACAGCTTCGAACGACAATAGTTCTGCGAAAATCTAGCAACTTATAATAATGTTTAATCAATGAACTAGTCCCGTATCTGTTAATCAGGTTGCGATAAATTCCTTACAGCAATGCGGACCTTACCAATAGCTATGGTTGGATAATGTATCTAATGAATAAATTCTTTCTATAGCAAATTAACACTTTCAATTATAAAATGGGGTAATTAAACTTTTTGCTCTAGCAACTCAAAGATTGAAAACGAACTACCGGACGCGCCCAATTTTGAAAATCGAAGCAAAAAGCGCGGGCGGTTAGAGTTACGTCATCATTTATTTTAATATGCCAACTTTAATTTGCGTTTGCGAAACTTGTTTATCAAGCCTTATTGCATTGAAATACGGTTACATTTTCAGTGTGAAATTAGTTTAATACGTGTGGACTTATCTTTGTGTTAAGATATGACCGTAGTTGGGTGATCTCACTATGGCATTCGGAAAATTATTAATGAACTCAAGTTTGAACAATTTTTTCTTGTTCCGTGAAATCGATAACGGTGCAATCTATAAATTGAGGCGTTCCTCGATTATTATATTGTTATTCCCACGAGTTTCGATCAAAAAGTTGTTTTTTTTTCTCTCTAGAAAGGCTAGGGTTGTCAAATCGAAACAAGCAACTCTATAATAACAAAGTGTAATAAGATCGATCACACAGCCTTCAACTAAGCATACTGATGTCAAATGTTTGATTGAAAACGAGCGCTCATGGTCTAAAAAACCAAGGTCTGGCATTCCGGGAGTGACACATGCTTACGTCACTATCCAGTTGCCACTTTATTGCAACAAAACACGAATTATGGAAACATTTTCAGTCACCATTCTGTTAAAAATTATATATTTATAGCATTTAAATTGTCGTTTCGTTTTTCTAATCAAGTGAAACAATTCAATTTAAACATATACCAACGTAATTTTTGTTTGAAACCTCATTGTTTTATCGGATTCACACAGGTAATAATGGCGGTTGGGGAATTATTACACACTACTGGTAACACAGCGGTGATGACGTAGGCTTGTGTCACCCTGTGTCTCGGAATGCTATACCTGGCGAAGTATATTATTATACCATGCGAGCGCTAATCCTGCCGACAAACGTCACACAGTTTGGCAGGTTTGTGAAATGTGTATAGGTGTTTGGTCCAAAATAAATGATTATTATTATTTATTGTACATCAAACTAAGTAACATTGCACAAAAATAATTGCTGGGAAACGACTTTTATTATTTGTGTGGAAAAAAACTGCTGTTTACGGTAGCGTGGAATGTTGTGTTAAGGCTCCCACAGACAAGCGCAATGCGACAGCGCTACACAAAGGCGCCGCTCGTCGCGCGACACACGGTGCCTTTGTCAAACTCAAACTCAAAGCATTTATTTCAATTAAACCATTTACAGGCACTTTTGAATTGTCAAAGAGTCGGTCAGTTAGTCAGAAAGTTGAAGCTAGTTGCCCATTCCAAAACGTAGATCTCTATGGAGAAGAACGGGCAAGAAACTCCAAGGACACTCTTTTTAAATCAAGATATTACAAAATCCTGGGTACATTATTCTTGTTACTTCTATATGCGAGAACAATGAAAAAAAAAATATAAAGAAACAATTCAAACTATAAGATTAATAATAAAAATAAGCCGTGGCAGTTAAGAGATGACCAGTCTCAACTGACGGCGCCTGTTCACGAACATGACGCGTGGATCAGCACCATCCAGCTCAACCATTTTGTAGGGAACCGAATGATCCAACACACGCGCCACCAACAGTGTGTCGGGCGTCGCGTCGCGCCTGTGTGTACGAGCCTTTATGCTCCCTCTACACGTTGCCCCAACATGTGCCATTATAAGCCACAGAATGTCTATATTACAACGATAAGTTTACACAAATGACGGTAGTTCAATGTTCTGATAATGTGGCGTACATTGGCCCAACGTGTAGAGGAATCCTAACGCACGCCAAGCACTGTACTTACGAGTATGGGTGCATGCAACGGTAGTCGGTACAGGATTGGTGGGGATTTTTAATTTTAAATTATATTATAACGCTTAAAACTTACCAAACAT
The DNA here is from genome assembly GCA_917490735.1 of Dryobotodes eremita. Lineage (NCBI taxonomy): Eukaryota > Metazoa > Arthropoda > Insecta > Lepidoptera > Noctuidae > Dryobotodes > Dryobotodes eremita. Next base: position 2,054,223 of record OU823269.1, read on the forward strand.
CTTTTCAACCAAAAGAAGTCCACTGCTGGACCTCCCCCAATTGTCGCCACATCAATCGGTTCTGTGCTTCTCGCATCCAAGGGATTCCCGCGACCTACACTATGTCAGATTCTACTGCTAAGATGAACAGCGGTAATAGGAGGCCAGCCCATTGATATTTAACCGGGCTCGAAACTCAAACTCAAAGCATTTATTTCAAATAAACCAATTACAGGCACTTTTGAATTGTCAAGGGGTCGGTCAGTCAGAAAGATGAAGCTAGTTGCCCATTCCAAAGCGTAGTAGATACCTATGGAGAAGCACGGGCAAGAAACTCCACGGACAATCGTTTAAATCAAAATATGGTTACAAAATATTGGTTACATCATTCATGTTGAAATTATGCATGTGAGAACGATGCAGAAAGTTAAAACCGTCCGTAATAAAAAGACAAAAACAATTCAAATATTAAACTAAATTAATATAAGCCGTGGCAGCTAAGAAATGACCAGACGGCGCCCGTTCATGAACATGACACAATGTTGCACGTCAAATCCAGACACATCATTCTCCTGCCACCTCAACCCAATGTATTTGGGGTCGGTGCAACATGTCTCTTTCTTCCACACTTCTCTATTAGTCAGCATCTCGGTAGTCACCCCCCTTTCTACCCATATCATCATTCACACAGTCCATCCATCGTTTTTTTGGTCTTCCCCTACTCTTGTAGCCATCCACAATCATACTCAAAAAGTCAAAACTCGCAGACTCCAGAGAAGAATTACGTTCGTTATTTAAAATCATCGGCAGCTAATCCGCCATGTTAGTTCTGAGGTTTCCGCGCATGCGCGGTGCACCAAGCGCATTCTGTCACGTTCCGTTTCACGTACTTGATTTACAAGTGATCGAGAATTTAGGTCGCAGAGAAAATGGACGCCTTTTTTCGCTTATGTAATTTCGAAGAGTTGTTTATACGTAGAAAATAAACAATTCATCGTTTTGAATTTTGGTATGAAGTGTGAATTCAGGTTGCAGCAGCGAGTTGCGAACATATTGGGAATTTAATTTAAACTTTAATGAGTTGTTTTGATGATTCTAATGATATTTATTTATTCACAAAATCCACAGCTCTTTAACATTTTTTTTTTAAATTTTGTTTAATGATTATAATTTCATACAGCATGCAGATTGTCCAATCACGTTTTTGACGAAGTATCATCTAGGATGGAATAGCTAATGTAGAAGTACGCCAAAACTGACATATGACAGTATCCCAAAACGCCAACCCTTCACCACTTCCTAGTGTTTTATGCTGGAAAGTGGCGCAACAAACTCCCGCGCAAAAAGTAAGCAAGTAAGTAAAAAGGTTCTTAATTAATTCAGCAATTTATCAGATGACATTAATTACATACCTATTACAAATAGGTACTATACAAACACACGTTTTAATTACGTCATCCACCATAGTTACAGGAAATAATAATTAGTTTCATTAGAACGTGTCGTATCAATAAATAATATTTAATTAAAGCAATACTCTGAGTTGTTGTTCAAATATTTATTTATAACTAACTACACCGCTACTTTTGTCTATGTAGGTAATATTTATAAGTTCCTTCCTTCCTCCGTTAGGCATTTAATGTCAATGTTAGATTTTCAAGGAGCTACTATCATAGTACATACTAAATCCATACATGGATTGTCTATAGCGAGGGCACCTCCATCATAGAGTAACTATCATAGAGGAATTTGTCATACGTGAAAAAACATAACCCTCCTTCTGGGGCAGTCGGGTAAAAATGCTATAGGTACCGTAATGCATGGTCTAAAAAAACCGCCCAAGTGCGAGTCGGACTCGCGCACGAAGGTTTCCGTACTATTATCTATAAAAACGGCAAAAAAATCATGTCTGTTGTATGGGAGCCCCCTTAAATATTTATTTTATTCAGTATTTTCGTATTTGTTGTTATAGCGGCAACATAAATACATCATCTGTGAAAATTTCAACTGTCTAAGTATCACGGTTCATGAAATACCTACAGCCTGGTGACAGACAGACAGACAGACGGACGGACAGCGGAGTCTTAGTAATAGGGTCCCGTTTTACCCTTTGGGTACGGAACCCTAAAAACAAGGGAGCACTCCGGGAGTGACACGTTCTTACGTCACTATCCAGTTGCCAATGTCAGTCACCATTCTGTTAAAAAATATATAGAAAGCATTTAAACTGTCGTTTCGTTTTTGTAATCAAACGAAACAATTCTATTTAAACATATACCAACGTAATTGTTAGTTAAAACTTCATTGGTTTATCGGATTCGCACAGGTAATAAAGGCGGTTGGGGAGTTTTTATTAACCACTACTGGTAACACAGCGGTGATGACGTAGGCTTATGTCTCCCACGTGACCACTGTGTCTCTGAATGCTATACCTGGGGACGTATATTATTATACCATGCCGTAATGATTAAAGACCATTCGATAAAAATTTATGGATTTTATCTCATTTTGCAACACCTATATGTACTTACTACTTTATTTATATTAGCAGACACAACGAAAACCCCGTGCTTCCTATAGCAAGAAATGCTAGAATATTGACAATCTTTGAATAATAAAACACATTATATTATAGACGCTAAAAGTCGCCATTCGCAGACCTTTACACACGAGAAAGTTATTTTATTGCAATATTTGATATTGCAACACTAAGTTTTAGTGCCAAAACCAATGTCTTGCCTAATTGAAGGTGTTGCGAGAATATTAAACGCATACGTTTTAGAACCCATTCACACATACCACAACCACACCACAACTACGCCACACCACAACCACAAAACCACTTCTGCGCTAATTGTTATGAAAATTCACACGTAACCACAAGTTGACCACATTTTTTCGCTACGATGTGGTGTGATTGTGGTACGTATGAATGGGCCTTAGATATCATCCATTCTGTCTGTAGCTTGTGCGCTTATAACTGGCCCTGCAGTCTCGACATTAGATAGCGACAAAAATCTGTCGCTAAGTCGTATCAATGTCAAATTCCTTCAATAGATTTTCAACCTTATGCTTTCGAAATAAAGTTGAAAATCTATTAAAGGAATTTGACATCGATACGACTTAGCGACAGATTTTTGTCGCTATCTAATGTCGAGACTGCAGGGCCTGGAGAACCATTTTATCGGATTTACGTGATTTTGTAATTTTCTGTACAGGTTTTAGCTTAGCTATAAGTATACATTGAGGTAGCTAAAATGATTACATACATAGCAAATAGTAGAATTACAGTATTAAACATTTTTATAGGTAGGTTTGAAATCCCAAGTCTGGACCCATCCAGGGCCGGTAGTCTCGACATTAGATAGCGACAAAAATCTGTCGCTAAGTCGTATCGATGTCAAATTCCTTTAATAGATTTTCAACTTTATTTCCAAAGCATAAGGTTGAAAATCTATTAATGAAATTTGACATCGATACGACTTAGCGACAGATTTTTGTCGCTATTCATGTCGAGACTGCAGGGCCAGGGCCAAGTCGGTATTGATATTGACGGGCAGTTTAATTTTACTGGCACAACGAGGTAGTTAAATATGTAAAATATACAGTACAACTAGTTGCCAAATCAAATCAAATAATTTATTTGGTTTTGGCTCGAAAGGGGGCTGTGAGGCTGCCGTACATGCCCTTTCCACCTTTTTAAACTCCAACAGAGGTGAGGTCATCCTCAAGGTTGATGTGAAGAATGCCTTTAACTCTGTAAACAGGGACACTTTGTTGGCTGAAGTCAAAAAGGAACTACCCGAAATTTATGGTTTTTTGTGGCAATGTTACAGGTACCCTTCCAAATTATTATACAAGGACAATGTTTTGGAATCTGCAGTAGGATGCCAACAAGGTGACCCTCTTGGGCCTGTGATTTTCAGCTTGGCTATTCATCCAATTATCCAAAAATTAAATTCTAAATTTAACGTGTGGTATTTAGATGATGGAACGCTAGGAGGTGATGTAGACACTGTTTTAAAAGACCTTCAATTGCTCAAACAGCAATTTAAATCTATTGGCTTGGACCTAAACCCCTCAAAATGTGAAATTTACCTTTCTGACATTACCGACAGAGAACTGACCATAGAGAAATTTAATGCAATAGCCCCACAAATCAAAGTTCTAGAAAAAAGTTCACTGCACCTCCTAGGGTCCCCAATTTTAGAAGACAGCTTTTCTCCTTTCATCGACGAAAAAATCAAAAACTTCAACGAAATTTCGGCCAGACTTTCCAAAATTAATTTACATTCAGCATTCACCCTGATTAGATATTGTTGTTTTGGCCCAAATTTTATATATTTTCTACGTTCTTCCCCTTTATGGAAGCAGCCACATCTTTTAGACAAAATTGACCAAATTATTCGCAGCACAGTAACATCCATTTTAAACGTGGCCTTGGACGACCGAGCGTGGCTTCAAGCCACACTACCCATCCGTTTTGGTGGCCTCGGCGTCCGCAAAATTACCAGTATTAGCTTACCGGCGTTCCTGTCCTCTGTCCACAGCACCGAAAAGTTAACCAGGAAAATTTTAGCCCCCTCCCTGGTTGACTTTGAAGTGCCGTGCTTGACTGATGCGGTGAACGCCTGGACAGCGGCTTGCCCAGATACAGATCGGCCCGTAAACCCATCTTCCCAGAGACAATGGGATGAGCCGCTCTGCAGGTTGGTACGGAATAAACTTTTCAATACGTCCTCCAATACTGCTGAGCGTGCCCGTCTGCTGGCTGTGGGAGAATGGGAGTCGGGCCTCTGGCTTCAGGCACTTCCATCACCTAACATAGGCACTATGTTGTGTGACACCACTTTCCGGCTCGCTACTTGTCTCCGTCTGGGCGCTCCTTGCGGGGCTCCGCATCGCTGCCAGTGCGGTGAAGCTGTCGACTGCCTCGGACACCATGGCCTATCTTGCAGTAAGAGCGCAGGCCGGATAGCACGACACGCCAGCATTAATGACATAATCCGCCGTGCTCTTGCCACCGCCGGGGTGCCAGCTATTTTAGAACCCAACGGCTTGGCACGCGACGATGGGAAGAGACCAGACGGAATGACCATAATGCCCTGGAAGTTAGGCAGGCCTCTGGTGTGGGATGCAACGTGTGTCGACACCCTTGCGCCATCCCATCTTCCTAGCACGGCGGGCTGTGCTGGGGCGGCTGCTGCAAGTGCGGAAAACCTCAAACGGCGAAAATATTCGAATCTTATTGGGAGTTATATGTTCGAGCCGTTTGGGGTTGAAACACTAGGGCCGTGGGGTCCGTGTGCCCACTTGGTTTTTGCAGACATCGCTAAGCGGTTGGTCGACTCTTCACGTGACCAGAGGGCTGGCCTATTTTTTGGCCAAAGAATCAGTATCGCCATACAACGTGGCAATGCTGCCAGCCTTTTGGGCACTTTTCCTGTCGACAGCGATGCGGATGAATTTTTTGATGCCCTATGATTCTTGTCCTTCTTTCTTTTTTATTTTTATTTATTGTTATTTAGTTGTACATACTATTAATATTATCTAAATATTCATTTGAAGTTTTAAAATGTAATAAAATAAACATATTTTGCATAATAAGTGTTAAAAAGGTGTTACAGGTATAAAAGGTACATTGTATTATAACCTTATGAAGTGTGCAAATTAATATATTAGGTACTAATCGCAACATTAAATATACAGAATAATAAATTGAGTTACATAAAAAAATAGAAACACCAAAATAAAAAAATTATGTCAAATCAAAAATTTCAATAATCATTATAATATTATTTGTGGTGCCATTTTAGATAAAAATCAGACTAGCAATTCGTGAAAACCTTATCTGAATTGGTCCATTTTGTGTAGGTCTGTTATACTTTTTGGCAACTTATCGTATATTTTGGGTGCCATGCCCAAAACGTTTTTATTAAATACTGTTTTTTTCGTCTTACGCATATTATTTTTGTGTCCGCGATTACGTCTGCTTGGGTGCCGGAAAATAGCACTTTCTTTTTTAATAGAATATAATACTTTTATTTCAGACATGAGTCCATAGGGTTAGTAACAATTTTACTTAACTTCTAGTATTAGTAGGTCACAGACACAAATCAACATACTACAATTAAAAATTTGCGTGGAGCTGCATCCACCGCCGCAACATCGGGGAATCCCACCGATCTGCGAATACTCTAAAAATACTGTTGGTGCTGCCGCGAACACGCGTCATCAGGGATGCACATCTATTCCTAATAATGGCGGCAAAACCATTAATATTATTATCCGCAAACATCCCTGACGCACTACACCGCCACGGCAGCCGCAGCAGCACTCTCAGTGCATTATTATATTGAACGCGTAGGTCGCTGAATGCCCGCTGAGTGAAGTTGACCCACAGGCTGCACGTGTAGAAGGACTGACAGTAAGAAACATCGTGGAAACCTGCGGGCCAGCATGTTACAACGGACAGCCAGCGACCTACGTTCCCTTTCAATGTCACAATTATCTCTTAGATCTTCAGGAACCCAGTGGCCCAGATATTTAAACTTGTCCACCCTCCTCAGTGGTTCTCAATATATGGGTGTCACACTGCCTGCTTTAAAAACCATGAGCTCGCTCTAATAATCTTCATAATCATAATCTAATCTTCATAATCTTCTCATTATTTGACATTATATACCTCCAATTTTTATTTCAACTCTTTACTTATGGCTTTTGTAAACAGGATTTTAATTCAGATGTGTCACAGTTGTAATGGCAATCATGTCATTTGGTTTAAATAGGCTTTTATTTTTATATAGATTCTTCTATATTTTGTGAATGTGAGAGTTGTAGGCCTAACGTGTAGGCTGTAGATTTGTAAACCCTTTTATATTTTGTTAAGTGCCTGTTACTTGTTGACATGCCTACGCTGTCCTCCCATACCTATCAACACTGTAATTTGAAACATTGTAAAAGCCCCTTATTTTTAAAAGAGTAACCGTGGAGTTTCTTGCCGGCTCTTCTCCATAGGAAACGACCAATTGGAACCGTGCACCCAGCTTGTGACGTTTCATAAGTGCCCATGTAGGTTTATGTGAAATAAAATATTTTGAGTGTACAAATTCAACCATCATCATGTCCCTGCCCTGGTCCCGTGTTACTCGTGGTCGTCGCAACACGTTTTCTTCTCCCATTCTCCCCTGTCAACGTGACGCCATCATTCACTCCCTACTCTTTCATATCATTCCTCACACAATCCATCCATCTGTTCTTAGGTCTTCCTCTCCCTCTCCATCCATCAACATTTATATTCATCACTCCTTTAGTCCTACGCGTTTCTCCTCTCTCCTCTTCACATGCTGCTCATACCCAACGAATTCCTTTCAACTACAAACAGCCTCAGTTCAGTGTACAAATTCAACCATGATGTGACAAATTACAAAGTTCTCAAGCCACGAGTTATGTGATCATATTAGAGTCTAATCTAATGAGCAATAAAAGTAGTATTATAATAACTTTTACAGCGCATTCTTGCAAACTGTGAGCCGACGTCATTTAACGAACAGTGCCAACATAAAATTAGTTAAAAAGTTCTACTTTGTTAGTGCACTACTGCAGTTAACCCCGAGAGAAAATCGATGGTGCATGAAAACTCCGAGCATACTCATTGTCCATTGGTACCCCAAGTCAGTCACCTAGTTGAGTGCTCAATGAAGCCCGTGTTGAGCGTCCACAAGCACTGGCAACACCTATATTTCTGGTGCAAGTTTTGATCTTGAAAGGCCACCTCACAGAAAATAATAGGTCAGCGAAAAAGTTTTTACGTATTTTTTAGGTATAAAGTTGTAGTAAAATCTCTTTGGCTGTACTGTTTGTTTGTGGCTGATTTTGATACCATTAAATAAATGACATTTCCAAAAAAGAAAAATAAAAAGTAAAAACGATTTCCCGCCATTTTTCAGTTGTGTTTCTGTCCGCCAAAATGATTCAATCTAACGAAGAAATTCGATATATTTTGAAGTTTTTATTACAAAAAAGGGAAAAATGCGACACAAACCGCGAAAAAAGAAATGTGACGTTTATGGATATATCGCAGTGTCCGTAAGAGTAGCATAAAGTTGGTTCAAGCGTTTTCAGTCCGGGAATTTTGATGTCAAAGATGCAGCTCGCTCTGGTCGCCATGTTACGGGTAAAGTTGATGCCATTTTTGAAAAAGTGGAGCAAGATCGATTAGTAGTTACGACATAGCTGAAGAGTTAGGGGTTGACCACAAAACAGTTTTGACCCATTTGAAAAAGTCTAGGTATACAAAAAAAACTCGATATTTGGGTGCCACACGTATATACTCGTAAAATACGAAAGAACTATTTCCCCGACCTGATGTACAAGGTGGCAGGACATCGACGCGCCAACTCAAACCATGAATTCAGCAAATGATTCTACACCCCCTACCTAGCATAGAAATATTTCGTCGGTTATCAAATAAAAAACAGCTGTTTCATAGAAAAGTACAATCAATACCTATGCGGTCAAAATGTATGACAGAGCAAATATTTTTTTCAATAACCGACGAACAGTTTCCAACGGAGGAGGGTTTAGAATCGTGTACTGAATCCATAGTATCAAGTTGTGCGTCGATGTCCCTGCCACCCTGTATACTTTCTTGACCTCGTCCTGTCTTGACCTTGACCTTGTCTATGGTATTTCTAGAGAATCTAGTCCTTGAACAGTTACCCGACTAATATAGAATGGAGACTAGAACAGTTACCTTTACTAAGTAATTAATCATATAGATTGTTACATTCTGTAACTACTTTAACTCACACATAAAATTCTACTAAAGAAAAATCCTCTACTTTTCAATATTTGTAAATATATGAGCACCATGTATCTATCACATAATTAATTTATCTGTCATGGCATTATATTTAATTCTTTTTACCTATTGTGGTATAGTAATTTTATTCTAGGTGCATCGTCTTCACATATAATTATATAATTAATGTAGGTATACCTATATAATATTGTAAAACATTTAAAAAGAGTAACGGTGGAGTTTCTTGCCCATTCTTCTCCATACGAAACTACCTTTTGGAAGGGGCAACTAGAATCAATTCTATTTTCTTGTAAATTTTGACGTTCAAAAGTGCCTTTTATATGCCTATTTGAAATAAATGATTTGACTTTGACTATAAACCACAGATATAAAAATATTAGGTCTTTACCTATGAAATTGCCGTTCTGCAGTACTGGCCATTTCAAATCAAAATAATTTTTGTTTGGCTATGAATTCTAATTTCAAATTAATTTTATTTTAAAAACATGGATTTTTTTTTCTAAAAGTAGTCATTTCTTTATTGATTAGTGTTACATTTTCATCGCATTTCAATCTTTTTCGTCATCATGGATACGTTAAAAATTCGAGTAATTATGGAATATGAGTACCGTCGTGGCAGCAACGCGGCACAAGCGGCACGCAACATCAACGACGTTTACGGAGCTAACTCTACAAACCAACGCACCACCTGTTATTGGTTTGCTCGCTTCCGTTCTGGAAATTTCGACCTGAAAAATGAACCTCGCGGTCGTCCGAAGACTTTGGTCGACAATGACGAATTAAAGGCGATTGTGGAAGCTGATGATACACAATCTACGGCTGAATTAGCAGCAGCTTTCGACGTTAGCGTCAAAACAATATTGGTCCATTTGCGTCAAATTGGCAAGGTAAAAAAGCTTGACAAATGGGTGCCCCACGAACTCAATGATCGCCAGCGCGAAGTACGCGTCGAGACGTGCCTTGCACTGCTCAACAGACACACAAATGAAGGAATTTTGAACCGCATTGTTACCTGCGATGAAAAATGGATTCTGTTTGATAACCGTAAGCGCTCAGCAAGTTGGTTGGATCCTGGTTCAGCACCTAAACAATGCCCTAAACGAAAACTTACCCCTAGAAAAGTGATGGTCACTGTTTGGTGGTCTAGCGCCGGTGTGATTCATCACAGCTTCTTACCAAACGGGGTGAGCATTACTGCAGATGTGTACTGTGAAGAACTGAACACAATGATGGAGAAGCTGGCGCAGCTCCAACCAGCATTGGTCAATCGCTCGTCTCCGCTGCTCCTGCACGACAACGCGCGACCTCATACTGCACAGCAGACGGTCTCCAAGTTGCAAGAACTGGGGTTGGAAGCTCTCCGTCATCCGCCCTACTCACCAGACCTTGCGCCTACAGACTACTACTTTTTCCAGAATTTGGATAACTTCTTGGCGGGAAAAAAATTTAATACCCGAGAGGCAGTACAAAATGCCTTTGAAGAATTTGTTGCCTCCCGTCCAGCTGATTTCTTTAAGAAGGGCATCAATAAACTGCCACTGCGATGGCAAAGATGCATTGATTGCATGGGTGATTACTTCGATTAATACAAATAAAAAATTCATGAAAAAAATTCGTTTAAATTTTTTCATACAAAACGGCAATTTCATAGGTAAAGACCTATTATTAATTTTACATAGGGTGACGTAATGGCCGGTCTTATCGCTAAAAGCGATCTCCGATTTTACATCACTGTCAAAATCACAGCGGTCTTTATCCGTTGCTATTTAGGTTTCTGGTGGGATCCTGCTTGGGTTGTCACAGGTAAAATTAATGTGAAAGGAGGATTATAATCGTGCAATTTTGTGAGCCTTCTGCTTCTCTAGTTTATGGCACAGCATCACGAACCGCTTCTAATCGCGACCTTGAGTTGATAACGTTGACATCACCTCTCTTTGTACTGTTTACACAGTTTAGTCTCTCACCGGGCTTGAGGACGTGTGAAAAGAATAATCATATTTATGACCGACCACGGCTTTAGAATGTTCTACATTCCTGTGGCATGAAATTTTTGTGAAATAATTTGCATTTTGTTAGCGAGAATGTCGTCATGTTAATTTTTTTAAAGATTAGGCCCAGCAACGGGAGATAATAATTTTGAAAATCAGCGGTCAAATTGTGGAACGGGCAAGCGTAATGGGGGTTATCGTTTTTGTGCTCACCAGTTGGCGCCACTGTAGAGTAAGGTCCAGTTGCAGTACTTTTGTTTGATGTTTTGGATATGTTTAAGTACCCTTATATTCACAGTATGTTTATTTTATTACATTTTAAAACTTCAAATGAATATTTAGATTATAATGTTCCTAAAATTGGGAAGCATGAAGCAGACAAATCTTATTCTTCCTTCAAGTGCTACCAAATTAGATCCTAATTAAGCCATAATTAATCAAGAATGGCACAACCATTACAGCTATGATGAATTATTCGTTAAAATCAGTGATAAAAAATCCCGCAAACAGGGAACGTCCAGTACATATTTTGACATCTAGATGCCTTACTCTACACTAGCGCCTCTAGCGGCGAACTCAAGCGCGAATAGCCCTAATTTTTTGAGTTCGATAATGGTTCGATTTACACAAAGTGAAGGGCCTGCTTGGGTTCGAAGGCGCTTTACTTTGTGTAAATCATCACCACTGCTCTCAAAACGGTGAAAGGAAACATCGTGAGGCAACCGGCATGTCCTAGAACCGAGTATGATACGTTCTAGAACCAAAAATTCGAAGACATGTGACATCCACCAAACCGCACTGTGCCCGCGTGGTGGATTACAGCCCACTACCTCTCACAGAAAGAGGCCTTTTTTTGGGTGGGAAATCATCAGATAACTTCTCTCGCTCTTGGCGGAGCGGGAGGGCGTGTCAGACTTTTACTGACTAAAACCCACCCGTGTTCCTTCTGTTGTCTGTGCGCCAGGCCACGGTAACTCTTTCGAACAATCCGCGACCCCGGCAGGAATCGGCCCTATCGGACCCCGTCAATTGGTGAGAAAGAGGAGGCCTGTGGTCCAGCTGTGTGCTCATTATAGGCTGATCGTGCTTATGCTTATTGGTTCGATTTCCAACCATTGCAGTAATGACGTGAATTTTTTATCTTAGAACATAAAAAAATAACAGGAAATGTCAAAATATTGTTTATGGTACATTTTTGGCGGTAAAAACCTCAAACATGGCGGAAGGTCAAACAGCTGACTGCATATCTATGCTCGTAACGTAATAATAAAGAAAGAAATGAGATAACCTAAAAACCTTTAAAGAATGAGCTCATCTAACGTTATCAGGCTCAAATATTTGAACAATGCCAAGGCTGTGTGATAAATGATAATTAGCTTAGGGAGATAATACCACAATGTTCGTTGCACGTAATTATTTTTATAGTACAAAGTTTACCTTGCAGCAATTTTGGAAAAAAAACGATATACTTCATGATTTCGTGTCCGTATTTCCCGAAGGGTCTGGCTGAGGTGTTAGCACACGCACATTTCGCTAGTCTGTTATGTTGTAACTTGTAAGTTAACTATAAATCCTATGTATTTTAAAATGATAATAACAATCTATTACTGCCCCACTGCAGTGTAAAGACTTCTTATCAGACAGGGAAGGAACGAGCACTAATCACCACGCTCGCTGGCTCTTCGGAAGGCTCCGTCTCCTGTGATACCATTTTTCAACAAGTACAGGACACAGGTGATCTTTTCCACTTAAATTCAGTACTGTATTGCATAGTTTGTGCTTATCCATAACTGGTGCAAAAATACTGTAACTGTTTTTCGAACAATAAAATTATTATCTCTGATCTCTCTCTCTCCTTTGTACAATTTTAGGCTGTAACGTAAGTTTCCTGGCAATGTTATTATTGAACTAGTCAATAATGTAGATCTAAGATTATTTTAGAAGATAGACTACGAAAAAGTCCGTATTTTCCTTCATTCTATCGGCAAAAATCAGGACCACAGTTTTCGCTGTCCACACGGTCAAGAACCGAAAGTAAAGGCTAGTTTATATCAACACAAGGAACCAAGCACAAACACACAGTCGTATGTCGGCAGACGGTCTGTGCAGTAGAACCTGTTCCTAACTCAGCATAACTGTAACCATTCGGGTCACTGGGCAAGCGACCCAATCGCGGTTACTGCAGTGTTGACACCTTTATGTACATCCGGTTTCTGAAAGTCTCTTCGATGTAATTTGATTGATAGTGCCTATTTTTGGTTGGCCAATCACAAGAGTTAACGTAAGTTTTGACGGTAACTACTCGATCGGTGGTTACATCGTGTTGGCTGGAGTTATAGATTGAAGCTAACCCATTGCAGGAGGAGGCAGGCCCAGCTGTGAATAATAAAATTATAATACTGATTTTGCATTGGAAACTATATTTTCTATCACCAAAATTTATATTTGTCATCAAGTTGTATCACCTAATAAATAGATCTATCGCCACGAAATATTTTCGTTCTCAGATAAACAAAAATTGTTCCCAGGTATGAATTATCAAATTAATTCGAGACTCGGGGCACCCCGACTCGGACAGGTTAGGTTAGAAGGGGATGGCGGGGTCTGAAAGACCCCGCCATCCCCTTCGTGGTTATTTTTTTTCAAACCACCCAGAAGTAGGAGCCCCGCGAAGCGGGGCTCCGTCGACTACGCCTTATCGTTACTATCGCCATTCAGAAATAGGAGGCCTCGCCGAAACAAAGGCTCGGTGCCTGTTAGCAACACAATATAATACATACAAAAACATTTATTTGGTACTAGACCTTATATCTCAGGATTTTAGGTGATTTATTGTGGAACAGATTTTGCATTGTTTGGTGACTACATTTTGGTGACAGATCTACTATTTGGAGGACAAACCCTATTATTTAAGAAACACAAAACTAATTAAATTGGTAATAGCTTAAATGATACCCTTTTGCATTTTGCGTAATCAGTATGTAAAAACGTCAAGCCTATAGTTTTTTATTTTTTTTAACAATTATTTTATGGCCTGGTTGCTAAGACCTTTTATCCAAGTCTTTAGTTTATTTAATTTCCTTCACTAAATTTCTTCGAAAGTGTTTTTAATATATTTATATATTGCTCGATAACAAGTCTTATTTTTTAATAATTCTGTCGAGCGGCGGGAGGTATTATTTAGCACAACACTTTCACTACACAATTCACTTAATTCACTCGCTTTGTTTGGGCTTGATAATTTAGGTTTCCACTTTTCAAGGTACAAACTTGATACAAAGAACAAAGAATATTTAGCTATTTTAGGTTCTTATTTTCATATTTCTTGACAATGATTTCCATGATGGTCAATTAATATTTATTTTTAACTTAGGTTTTCGTTTCCTTCATGTAATTCCCGCCATTTTCGATTCCCCACCCCCCTATAGTTTTATGACAGCTGCGTGCACAGATTATAGGCCGGCGTAGCATGAATCGTTGCCCGGAATGTTGCCATTTCATAAATATTATGTTTATATAAACATTTAGAACTGGGTATTGTGTATTTATTTTATTTCTTATTTTTTGTTATTTTTATCTTTTCGTATGCTGCACCGGTTGACGTCATCGCATCAACGCCGGCTGTCGCTGAAAACGAGCGCTGGGGCTCTGTCTCGCATAGGGTCGTAGCACGGGATGTGACGCATATTTTTCCCTAACTTGTTCTTTTTTGTGTTTGTGTGTTTTTCTCTGCGTCATATTTACCGCAAATGAACGTATTTTCTTTCTTTCATTGCAGTTTGCAGCTGGTAATCATTGACGGCACAAGTTAGCTCGCAAACGTAACATGGTTGCGAAAAATGTTTATTGCCAACATTAAAAATTTTGCCCATTTTCTCTAGAATTTTACTGCACCCACACGCAGGGCTTACCCAATTTTGTGGCAAAACTCACAAACTTATAAAATTTTTTATCGTCGATCTGAATTTATATCTACAACACTTTAATACCTACGTTCCTTTCTCGGAATCTCACAAACCAGTTTTGCACCTCACCAAAAATGGGTCAGTAGTTTAGTATTTTAGCACTTCGAGCATACAGAATGACCATCCTAACTTAACACCGGAGACTTTATGGCTTACAAGTCCTAATCGCCAATTCTATTCAGAAAAGAGAAGGAAATTATTTTTGCAAATCATCATCAGTCTTCCTAGCCTTTCCGCCAGTCGGCTTCCAGTCTTGCCAGTATTTTACATGGAGCGACTGCTTATCTGACCTTTACAAATAAGAGGTGTTCATTATGTCTGTTTCCCGTCAGCTATAAGCAAGGAGACTTGACTTCACAATGTAATTGGTGACTTCTATATGATGACAGCTGCACGGCTCGATTGAAGGTTAAGCCACGCTTGCCGCGGTCGGTTCGTGGATGGGTGACATCATACATTTTCAATCGACTTCAAAAAAAGGAGGTGGTTCTCAATTCAGTTTTTTAAATGTTTTATACCTCAGAACTTTTTTCTAGGTGAACCGAAATTGATGATTCTGTTTTTATTTGAAAGCTGTGGGTAATTACGTAACACACTACCAGTAGGAATGGGTTTCATTTTGACAGTTCAACAACATTCATTGTGCTATTTACGTTGTTGAGCAGACCAATATTTCGAACATAAGAAGCAATGGATTAGCAATAGGCTTCAAAATGATTCAGATTGTGATAGATAGTGTGTTACGTAATTAGGGTGCTGGTGCTTCTCATGTGGTCCCATATAAATTTGATCAAATCTGACCCGCAGTTTTTGTTTTTTTTTATATCCTTAATAATGCGTATTTTTTTATAAATACTGATGACGTTTTAATAACTCCCTGTCATTGTTATTTACATATCAAGTAGTGGTATACGAATTTGTGTAGGGTAGGTCCCAAAACTAAAAAGTGAAAAATAAAAACTTTTTTACAAAAAAAAAAAATTACTTACTTCCAATAAAGAACACTACAAAGTGAAAATTAATTTTAATTTCGCCACCGCACCCTACACCGACTACTGCAATTAAAATTATTTTTCACTTAGTGTTTTTTTTTTTG
This sequence comes from Dryobotodes eremita, assembly GCA_917490735.1. Taxonomy (NCBI): domain Eukaryota; kingdom Metazoa; phylum Arthropoda; class Insecta; order Lepidoptera; family Noctuidae; genus Dryobotodes; species Dryobotodes eremita. Next base: position 2,070,075 of record OU823269.1, read on the forward strand.
AAGGCGGTTGTTTTTTTTTTTTTTTAAATAGTTTTTATTGATTTCTCAATCATCCTTATCGCTGATAAAACATCACTTTGTCGAGGCCCTCTGGTCTATTTTACTGGAATCCAAATAGGGTCCCTATCGCTTAGTTCTCCATTTCAGCTAGGCCCAAGTAACACTGGGCAGGTAGTTTTGATCAAAGTCAATAGGTACAGAATGACATCAGTGATGATTCAGTAAGCTCTACAAGGCTGGGTGACGGTACTCGGTGATCGCATACAATGTACTTTTAAAACAAGGATATGTAATGTATTGTTTATTTAATTAAATCATGTATATTTACATTGGGCCCCGGACAGTAATGGAGTGTGACCTAGAGAGTGCTGTCGACGATTTCGGAACAAAAAGTCCGTTGAAGATGGTACTGTCAAATCGCTGGAAAGGAAATATCAGGTATTTCTTAAAGGTCAAATTATCACGGAAGCTGTCGAATAATTAATGTTCCTTTTGTAGCAATAATTCTGATTAAATCATGATAAAGAAGGAGTGTACTACATAAGGTAATAGATTGGAAAACTGGAAATCTTCGTGACAACGGCGTATCCCTAGGAATTTCGTGCCATTCTTGATTAATTATGGCTCAAAATTTTAAGAAAACAGTTAGGATCTGATTTGGTAGCACTTGAAGGAAGAATAAGATTTGTCTGCTTCATGCTTGCCAATTTTAGGAATATTATAATCTAAATATTGATTTGAAAATTTAAAATGTAACAAAATAAACATAATATGAATATAAGGGCATTTAAACATATCCAAAACATCAAATAAAAGTACTGCAACAGGGTCTTACTCGACAGTGGCGCCAACTGGTGAGCACAAAAACGATAAACCCCATTAGGCTCGCCCCTGATTACATGGGGCTTAATAACATAACTGGCGAAATGTGGGTGTACTAAAATGTGGGGAATGCAGACGTGCTGTTTTGATAAATATGCTGATTTTTCAGGCAGTAGCCCAAAGGTTAAAGGCACGGCCTGGCGAGTGAACGGTCGCGATTGCAATCCCCACCCGCTGCACTATTGATATGAAGCCCCTCCAACACGAGAGCAATTTTCAATGGTGGCTTAGTGGTAAAGGCCCCTACTTGTGCCTAAACCACTCGAACCTTCGAACCCAGACAGGAACTTTACTTGTGTATTTCATCACCTTCTACTCTTAAAACGGCAAGTATCGTAAAGAAACTGGCATGTCCTAGAATCAAACATAAAATATTATAAATAAAATAAAATATTACTTTTCTGTAATTCTTTTTTGTGTTAATTTAATTTGATTTTTATGTATTTTTTTCCAAATTACATAAATAGTAAATACTGGCATCATTTTTGTATGTTAACGTACATTGCGTAAATTTAAGTTGCGGAAGAGTGGAGTGTCCTAATACAGGCTTTTATTTGCTTAAAAGGACACTTCTATCACTAGCTATGTAGTACAAATCTTGTAAAGAAAAATTAACTATTTGTATTTGTATTTAAAGATTCGAAGACATGTGACATTCACCAACCCGCACTGTGCCTGCGTGGTGGAGTACTCTCTCTCACAGAGAAGAGGCCTGTGTCCCAGCAGCGGGAACGTTAAAGCCTGATTATGCACTTCTTCTAACTAGTTATAACACAAGCATTTTATGGTTTGGTCCGTCCGTCCGTCTGTCACAGATCTGTATCTTTTCAACTGTAATACGTAGACACTTGACCAAGGGCTGGCTTTTACCTAGGCCAGAGGCTAAGCATTGCCATACAACGTGGCAATGCCGCCAGTCTCTTGGGTGCATTACAAGTTGACAGCGATGCGGATGAATTTTTTGACGCCATTTTTGTTTGTTAATAGTTTTAGTTAGGTTAGGTTAATTAATTAGATGGAAGTTGTTATTTATGTACATATAATTTCAACTTGAAAATCAGAACGTGTACTACTATGGCCGCTATATCAAAAAAAAAAAAACTGTGAAAAATGAAAGGGGGTCCCATATAAGAAACGAGAAATTCGGCAAAAAAATGTATTAAGTACATATTTAAAAAAATATGTTGTGTTAAATATCGTGCGGTGGTACGGAATCTTTAGTGTGCTAGTCCGACTCGCACTTGGCCGCTTTTAGATTAGATGGAGAAGTTATCAAAAATATTATGTAGGCGCAGTGCAGTCGACACGTCCTTCGATACGAAATCTCAAGTTTGTCAAATATCGTTGATAACGATAAGACTGCCCATTGTATTATTTTCTTTATTTTTTTTTAAAGACTTGTTTTTATTAAAGATTTAAAATGGTGATGGTTAACAAAGAAACGCGTGGATGGATCGATCGATCCCCTGCAGTTCTACACATAGATGGACGGAACGAAGGATACTGGCATGAATTCAAAACAAAAAATATCAAGACGTGTACCATCTACCAGACCTCTTAGGGCCCGCGTGATAACTCTCTCTCAGAGAGCAGCGGGGTAATTACGTAACACACTAACAGTAGGAATGGGTTTCATTTTGACAGTTCAACAACATTCATTGCGTTATTTACGTTGTTGAGCAGACAAATTTTTCGAACATATGAAGCAATGGATTAGCAATAGGCTTCAAAATGATTCAGATTATGATAGATAGTGTGGTACGTAATTAGGGTGCTGGTCTGACCCCCAGCAGTGGAAGTGGGAACATTGAAGGCTGTTTCCACGGAATAGGCGTGAAAATACTTGTCTGTGTATCCCTAATGCTAGAACAACTCTTATGCGCAAGAGTGTCTGCTGCATGGCACCGGTGATATATAACAAAATACCAAGTTGTTGGAAGGACTATAATTTGGCATTATTCAAAAAAACGCTTAGAAATTCTTTAGTAGAGAAAGTTTATTATAGGGTTGAAGATTTTTTATTGGAGAAAGAAGTTGTTTGACTATTTTATATATTGTATTTAAATAACTATTAGAAATTGTGACATTAATTTTATTATTGACTGATTATTTTTATAAATGAATTATGAATTAGAATGTTATTATGTATTATTAGTAAATTTGTATTTTAATTGTACCTAAACTCTATACTTTTGCATGCCTTGTAATTGGCAAAATATGGCTGTTTCTGTATTTATATTTTGTAACACCTCGACTTGTACCCGTATTTGCAAAATAAAATATCTTTATCTGTTATAACTTATAACCGTTGTGTGGTGCCCGTCTACGACAGTCGTTAAGGACAGTCAGAATTCAGAAGAAGATTCATGCAAAATACTAATACTCTGCCGAATTAGACCCCTATGCATTAAAATAGCTTCCATTCCACGAGTAGCCATATTCAGCCCAATGTAAACTTTATAGCGGCTCTGAAAGTAAGTGAACGAACGGACGGGCCCGTCCGAAAATCGTTGATACGTCAAATCAAACGACAAAAAGAAATTGGCCGGGAAAATACATATCGAAACTGAAAAATCGTATTGTCATTTATTCTTAGTTCGGGCCCCGAAGTAATCATATGTCCGTAAGTAAAACGGAGTAGGAAACGCCCGTAACTTAGGCCGGAACTACGGATTTCGTCCTTAATCAAATCAAATCAAAATATTTTATTTCATATAAACCTACATGGGCACTTATGAAACGTCAGAAGCTAGGTGCACGGTTCCAATTGGTTGTTTCCTGTGGAGAAGAGTCGACAAGAAACTCCACGGTTACTCTTTTAAAAATAAGGGGCTTTTACAATGTTTCAAATTACAGTGTTGATAGATATGGGAGGACAGTGTAGGCCTGTCTACAAGTAACAGACACTCAACAAAATATAAAAAGGTCTAAAAGTCTACAGTCTACAAGTTAGGCCTACAACGTTCTCACATTCACAAAATATTGAAGAATCTATATAAAAATAAAAGCGTATTTAAAAACCACATACCCATTACAACTGTAACAAATCTGAATTAAAATCCTGTTTACAAAAGCCTTTAATAAAGAGTTTAAATAAGAATTGGAGGTATATAATGTCAAATAATGAGAAGATTATGTCAAAGAAGAAAGTAAAAAACAAATAACATATTTTTTTATTTTATATAAGCTTCGTAATTTAGGAGAACTAAGGGAGTAGACCCCGTGAACACGAGTTGAGTGAAGAAGAACATGTGTGACAGCGGGGGTGAAGGATGCTTCAGAATCGCCATGAAATTTTAAGCCTGCGCAGTCAGCTCCGCCACCACATTTCTGACTAATAACATTTTTACTACCTAATGGCATCCACTTCTTAAATTTAGAGAAAATTACGACGATGTAACTTTGCACTTACTGGCTTCCGCTCACGGCTTCGTCCGCGTGTTACGTCGATAAAAAGTAGCCTATATCCTTTCCCAGGGTTCAAAGTATCCCCATACCAGATCTCATCTAAATCAGTCCCGTCATTTCGGAAATCAGCCGGAAAAAACAAACAAACAAACGATTTTTTTTCATTGATGTTGTAGCGATATCTACATCGTCACATGCGAGCTACACTTCACACTGACGTCACGCAAAATCCTGCATCGCGCAAGCAGAGTTTACCGCGCAACTAGCATATATACAACGTCCCGACATCAATCGTCGGGCAGTTGCCCACCAGACACGACACCCGTCTGGTTCGAAGATCCTCCCTTTTCCATAGAGTATGAGTGAGCTTTACACCCTGTTCCTCATACCTCTCTAATGTTTTAGTTATAAGTATCGGTTTCATATGCATTTAGTAAAAAGCTGTAACTTTGACATTTAAAACAGACACTTCTATTTTATTTATTTGTGAAGATATACCGGGTTATTGGTTATATGTCGACAATTCGTTAAGGGGATGTAGGAGAAGTATTTGCAACCGAATGACTCCTGATGACCCCTGTGCAAATGTCAACCATTTTGGAGTACCCAGTAGATCATAACATTACGTCTGTGTTTCCCGAAGGTATGGGTAGAGGTGTACCCTGTTTAGTAAGGTCTGGCATTCCGGGAGTGACACATGCTTACGTCACTATCCAGTTGCAACTTTATTGCAACAAAACACGAATTATGGAAACATTTTCAGTCACCATTCTGTTAAAAATATATTTATAGAATTTAAATTGTCGTTTCGTTTTCTAATCAAGTGAAACAATTCAATTTAAACATATGCCAACGTAATTGTTAGTTAAAACCTCATTGATTTATCAGATTCGCACAGGTAATAAAGGCGGTTGGGGAGTTGTTATTACACACTACTGCAGCGGTGATGACGTAGGCCTGTGTCACCCTGTGTCTCGGAATGCTATACCTGGCGAAGTATATAATTATACCATGAGAACACCTACATTTCACCAGTTATGTTTAAGTCCCATGTAATAGGGGGCGAGCCTATTGCCATCAACCAGGCATAAATCCAGACTTCAAGCTGTATTGTCTTTGGCTTTAGCATCAAGCAATAGACAAAATTGACAAACTTTTATAGCTTGGATGCGAGGCTTTTGGCTATTTTGAATGTGTCTATTAAATTTAATGTCGTTCATTTGTAAGGTGCGTTTTGTTTGTGCAGAATAAACTATTTTTCTTTCTTTCTACTGAGAAATTCCAGATCGAAAAACCCAATAACACTTTATCTAAGGGAATCGTAGCCAGGATCCCATTCTCAGCAGTAACGTCCAACGAGGCAGAATTTTATATTATTTCGTTAAGTATAGTAGTATAAGTTCGTTATCAGAACTGGAAGAGTGGAAGTCTATGACAGCAAAAATAGTTTAAAAAAAATAGAATGAGGATGTGTAATAGATAAGAATGTTATTTCTGTATCTATCGTTGTTTCCGGCAAAAAATTAAAAAATGTTGGAGTAAATAAGTTTCCTATACCTACAATGGCAATATAATTCTCGTGGTAGAAGACGTGACCTTTTTTTTTAGGTGGGAAATCATCAAATATCTTCTCCCGCTCTGGGCGGAGCGGGAGGGCGGGTCAGACTTTTACTGACTAAAACCCACCCGTGTTCCTTCAGTTGCCTGTGCGCCAGGGCCACGGTAACTCTTTCGAACAATCCGCGACCTTGGCAGTGAAGGCGTGACCTTGATGTGATAAAAGCTCAAACGGTATAATCCTAATAGGGGATGAAGGTTTTGTATGAGAAACTTAGTATTTCTTAAGTTAGGTGTTGCTTTTGGTGCTTGCCGGGGTCGCGGATTGTTCGAAAGAGTTACCGTGGCCCTGGCGCACAGGCAACTGAAGGAACACGCGTGGGTTTTAGTCAGTAAGAGTTTGACACGCCCTTCCGCTCCGCCCTGAGCGGGAAAGGTCATTTGAAGATTTCCCACCCAAAAAAAAAGTGTTGCTTTTGGTAAGAAATAAATTGCTTATATGTTTCAACGTTTGTGTAAAATCATCTCCCTAGGGGATTAAATAGTGGATGATTTTACATTTCACAAATAATTATTGAAGTTTTTGTGTACCTGTTTTTAAGAGATTTAAAGAATTGGAAATGTAGTCAGAACCCGTATTTAAAGGTATTATTTATTGAAGTATTTATTTCATTTATATCGGTCCATCCGCTTAAATGTTATGACAATTTGAAGTTTAATAATGTGGTCAATGGCGGCGCTAAAGTATTATTAGGTATATTAAAATTAATTTATTATCTGTCTATTACCTTTTCACGCTGAATAGATTTGGATGATAGGATACTATTTATCCCGGTTTTTCACGTGATATTCTTCAGAAAGGACCTGACGTTTCTGAAGAACAATTTTAAAAGAATTTTATTTTAAAAGAGTAACGCTGGAGTTTCTTGTCCATTCTTCTCCATACGAAACTACCTTTTGGAAGGGACAACTAGAATCAATTATATTTTTTTGTACATTTTGACGTTCAAAAGTGCCTTTTATGTGCCTATTTGAAATAAATGATTTGACTTTGACTTTGACTTTGAACATCACCAATAAGGTCATTTACAACCGGCGCGCGTGTATGACCAGATGTATGAAAGTAAACGAAGCAAAAGGAGTATTAAGGATCAGAGCAGGTGGCTCTCTGTAGTTTCTGCCTACCCCCATGGGAAGAAGGCGTGAGTTTATGTATATAATTGTATGTTATGCAGAAGAAGTAAAATTCTCCAGAAGCGACACTTCCGCTTCAAGCACTTTCAAAATTGCGCTAATACCGTGCACTTTGGTTTAGGGCACATCGACGTGCAAACTGTAACCATGAATTCAGGACATGAATCATGAATGATGTGATGGTCGGTTATCAAAAAAAAAACTGCTGTTTCATAGTAAAGTGCAATACCTACGCGGTCATAAAGTATGACAGCAATTTATTTTTTAATAACTGACGAAAAATTTCTACGCCGGGTGTTCCAGAATCATGACCTGAATCCATGGTAACAGGTTGCGTGTCGATGTCCCTGCCACCGTGTACATAAGGCTCCACCAACAGGAGCGACACGCGACGCGAATCACACGCGACACAAAAGCACCGCTCGTCGCGCGACAGGCGGTGCGTCGTGTCACGTGCGATTCGCGTCGCGGGACGCGTCTGTTAGAAGGAGCCTTAACCAGTAAGGAATTTGAACCATGAAAGGTTGAACGTATTTCTGGAAATATTTAAAAACTGAAAAGCTGGAGGCTAATTTGCCCAGATTCACTTGTTGCTTTGTTTTTTGTATGCTCTTTGTGCTTTGGTCTTCTTCTGCGTGTCGCTCGCTGGCACGACTTTTCTCATATTTTGTTGGCCCAAAACTTCGCCATTTCCACGGCGTCATCGGTGGCGGCACAGAGGTCACTTTGACTGCAAGTTTTGGGACACAGAGGGCAAGATAGAAGGTGGAGCATAGTTTGCGACATAGCTCCACATCCACATCCAGCTGCCGTTCCATCGAGGTAGCCCCACTTTACTAGGTTGGAATTACATCTTCCCACTTGTGTCCGAAGACGGTTCAGGGACTTCCAAGTGAAACACGAAAGGTTTGTGTTTGTGCTTTGGTGAAGAACATACTTTAATTTTATCAGATTTAAAATTAGTGTTTTGTTCTTATTTCTTCGTCATGCATTTATTATTAAATTGCCTGATAAAACGACTAGACAAATATCACGTAGGAAATAATAATAATATTTTTACAGACATGGACTATTTTTATCTATTATGAAAACAAGTTTGACCTTGATAACGAGCACTAATGGCCCAGTGGTAACGGCCGCGATTTACGAGTTCTAGGTCATAGGTTTGAACCCTGACAGGCGCTTTATTTTGTGTAAATTATTTCACCACCACAGCTCTCAAACTGCTGAAGGAAAACATCAATAGGAAACCTGGACTTAAATAATAGTTAGTATAAGTCTGAAATCGTTGACCCGTCTTGAGCAAGTGTGGTGATCAGTGCTTATGCCGTCACTCAAACTCAAAGCATTGATTTCATTTAAACCATTAACAGGCACTTTTCAATAGGAGTTATCGTTTTTGTGCTCACCAGTTGGCGCCACTGTCGAGTAAGGTCCTGTTGCAGTACTTTTATTTGATGTTTTGGATATGTTTAAGTACCCTTTATTGTTTATTTTATTACATTTTAAAACTTCAAATAAATATTTAGATTATAATGTTCCTAAAATTAGCAAGCAAGGAGCAGTGAAATCTTATTCTTCCTTCAAGTGCTACCAAATTAGATTCTAACATTTTACTTAAATTTTAAGCCATAATTAATCCATGGCACAAACATTACAGCTATTATGAATCATTCGTTAAAATCTGTGATAAAAAAATCCTGCAAACAGTGAATGTTCAGTACATATTTTGACATTTAGAGACCTCACTCTACACTAGCGCCTCTAGCGGCGATCAAGCGCGATAACCCTCATGGTGAAGGGGTCGGTCAGTCAGAAATATGAAGCTAGTTGCCCATTCCAAAGCTTAGTAGGTACTTATGGAGACGAACTGGCAAGAAACTCCACACACACTCTTTTAAATTATATTGTTACAAAAATATTAGTTACATCATTAATGTTGAAATTATAATCTTCCCTATATATGAGAAGACACCTTTGCCCTGCAGTAAGACAATAATAGGCTGGTAAGTGCCAATTTGAAAGACAGAAGATTGTATTAGTTATTTTTGTATAAAAATATGACAATTAATTCCTTTTACTCATACTGCAGTCATTTGGCTGATAACATTGTTTTCTTCCAGCGGAGATAATATGAAAGTAAGGGGTCAAGAGAACACAGATAATAAATATAATATTTATTGCATGCACAAAGAGGGTCCTTTGTGCAGAGTATTTATTATAATTTTGTTAAGGTGAATGCTCTTCATCTTGTGGCATCACAGCAGGCCCTATCAGGATACCAGCACTGCAGTTCTTATTTTTTTAAATATCGCTGCATTATGCTGAGATAGGAGCCTTTACAGGACAGAACCCTTCATGCGCGAGTCCGACTCGCACTTGGACAGTTTTTTATTTCATTGCATCAAGGTCAATGGCTATTTGTGTGCAAAATGATATTTAAATATAAATAATTTACATAGCTTACTGTAAAAATATATTTTTATTATATTTTTTCATGTAAAATATTCAATGGTAGCATTATTATTTTAGCAATGACTGCATCCCCCTTAAGTTGGTACTCATGGTGAACATCAGGAATGTATTGTAATGAACGGTTTTATTATGCTGCGATTGCGGTATCTCCTACTAGCTGAGTAGTGGAGGTCAGATAGCAATTACTGCACATAAAGATATTGATATACCGTGCATTTAACCATCTATGCCTGACTAAGGAGACAGTAGCAGAGCTTTGTAAAAGTAACAAGCGGCATTGTCGTGTTCCAAATTATATGAAGTAAGATGAAAAGAAAATAAGGTCAGTGGGTCTTCTTAGGGGCGGAATTTCCGAAAAAAGAAAAACGTAAAATAAACGTTTTCTAAGTTTTCGCTCCATAGCGCCCCTAAGGCGCAACCGAAAATATAAAAAATATTCTTTTGATATATTTTTTATTTTACTGACCCTAGGAAAAGTATCAAGGAAACTTTGGATTTGGAGTTGTCTGGTAGGATTGGGAACCATAAGGCTTTTCGAATTTTCAGGAATCTCATAGTTTTTCAGGGTTTCTTCAGAGGGACTTGGGTTAGGCTTGCAACCTGTGACATAGTATTTTGTTAATAAACAAGTTAGGTATGTTTTTAAATAGCTATAGAGTTTAGGAAAGTTAAAGAATACTGCCTACACAACAATATCCTACAGGTAAGTTGAAAATGACGGTAAGCTGTCTATCTGACATATTTGGTCAATACCATCACTTCTAAACCGCCGAAGTATGTAAAACAAGTGTGTGGGCGATTTAATCACTTGAATCATACTTCGAAATAACTTTGGAGAACGACAGTATTGATTTATCAATTTTCCCGGTAAAAAAATACCAAACAGGTTTCAATCCTGTACGAAGACCTCATTGTTTACTTTTGCGTAAAAAAAAAAATGCCGCGTGTGCGTTCTACTTTCGTTCCACGTCCAGTCAGAAACTTAAAAAGTAAGCGAAAACTACTTAAATTCAACTTATAATATTAAAGTAGGGGTAATAGATGAAAGGAATTACCTTATAAAGGGCGAAGTTCGCTTTCCACGCCGGGAAATCCGTGCAAAATATGTAAAAATCCACAAAACTTTGACCCACTCACAACATAACTTTTAAACACAAAATACAACACATAAAACACTTTAAGCAACTAGATAACACATTAAAAATATTGTTTAAGGCACAGTTTCCTAGTTCTATTAGTAAATAAAGTTTGTTTTAACGAAATTATGTCGGCATTTCAAGTTATAACAAAGTTAAGTTTGACAGTTCGTCGAAGCCTCTCGCTCGCGATGTTCTTTTTCATTCGTTTCGACAGCGAAGTGAACGCGTCCAAACGGTCCGAATCGCATGTTTGATGCCCCGTGCACGTTTTAATGTTTGTGTCTTATGTTAACCAATATCGTAAGCTGTAATCGAAAATAGCGGCGAAAATATTATAAGCATTTTATCAGAATTAGTCATTATTTTATTAAACTGTTTATTGCAAAAAATGCAGTATCTGCCATAAATTGTAAATTTATCAATACCGTAAGCTCTTACGACGACGGAGCTGACTATCTGATTTTCGGCCCATTTTCACCACAAATCACTAAATGCGTTCAGCGCTAAACTATGTAAAACAACTCTCGGTTTCTGTTAATCTTTTGAAATTGACAGAGATAGAATGATGTTTTAAAAACTGTTTAGCGGTAAGCGTATTTAGTCATCTGTGGTGAAATTGCTCCGGAATCTACAATCAAATGCACAATTGCCTATCACTTGCCATGTCAATCAGTCTTTATAAGAATTTAGAATTTGAATAATCTATTGATTACATCGTGCCAAAGTCCTATTTAAGTCCGCTTGCACCACAAACCACTAAATACGTTTAGCGCTTAATGCGAGGTCGCAGTACTTTTTATTTTACTTAAACCTCAGTAAATCTAGCCAAATGTAAATGTTGATATATTTTAGGAAAATAGAACACGCGGTCAAGCGCTGAGTCAATACAGAAACTTAAATTATAATAATTAGCTGGATACAAAAAGTCCTATAGATGAAACTAAATCGCTACTTAAAATGTGTACCTTGAAGAGATTCCATTATGAAACCATGTAAAAGTTATATCAAAAGATATGGCTTATTGTTTTTAGGGCAAACGCATTTTTTTATTATTTTTAAAATATATACAAAATCAAGAAGTTCAAGCACCCGCACCGGCCGGCCAGTGCCCGCCGAAATGCACAACAAGACTCCGCACTACAAGAGGGCCTTAACGAATTTACAACATCTCTCTGGTTCTGTCGTTTGAACTTGACAGAGGCAGAATTATGTTTTAAATAATCAACAACTTGCAAGCGGGCCTAAAAGTAGGTAGATAGATATTATTATTTATTTATTTATTGTTCACTGAAACGACAGAGCAAGGTAATTTTTTTTGCCTTTAGTATTATTTATCGAACTAACATGGCTTTATGGCTATCTTTCCATCAATGGATATATATACATATAATATATATGAATAAGTACATAATTAAAGGGTTATCAGGCTACATAATTTCAATAACACGAATCTGTAAAAAATCCTATTCAAAGGGTGTAGCAAAGATTCTTTGCTGAGAGGGGCCAGATTGCCCAATGAGAGTCATTTACATACTGATGATAGGAGCAACCCTACTATCGCACACTGACATTTCACTTTAAAAATCCTAAATTACTTTCAGAATTTTTACGTTAAACATATTTAGTGTCTTGTGATGCAAGTGGGCCTACATCTAAATATCCAATATAGTAGCAAAAAATCATGTTGACCCGACCTGACCATTACTTTGACAGCTCAAAAGTCAAAACAGATTTTTCTTGATAATCTGTGATCGCCACTCTCATAGTGCGTTTCGGACCATCGGGCGGTTGCCGCATTCCATGCATAGTTTTCCCGCCAGACACAGTCCGCGAAACCGGTCCTGCCGAGCCTTTATTCCCCCATAAATACGATAAAACAGCATAATATAGCATTCATTGCGTGTTTTATACTGACTTTCTATTGACAACTTGACAGAAAACCCGCAATAGATAAGGATTTTTCGATAGTGTAAATATTTTTGACATATTAAAGACTAACTTAGTACAGGCACACAGGAATGTCTAAGTTTGGAAGGTTGAAAAGTAGTAACGATTTTTTTTCATTGGCAGTTCGCGTACATAAGGTTGTTTTATGACGTAAGCGTGCTGTATGTTTGATAATGTATTTTATGTATTAGTAGCAGGTACTTTTAGCGGTAGGTCTGGGACGTGAAGTGGCGGGAAATTTGAAAAATGTAAGTACATTATTCACATTTTCGCCCGGTTTCGATTAGCAGACTCTGTTTTTCCCGAAGGCAGATTCTGAATCATTCAAAATACAGGAACAGAGGTACACACATTTCGTTATTTATCTTTAACAGCGGCTAATCCGTCATAATTTGCGTTTTCCCGTGTCTCGGTGCGCACGTTAAGCCGTTGGTCCTGCGCCTGATCTCTCTCCGGTCGGTCGGATTGTTGCCTCATCGGACTATGAGAGTGAGGGAAGAGAGAGTGCACCTGTGCAAAAATCATCAATACAACACTCAAAATTTTAAATATTGAATGACTATTTCATGAAATCATGACGTTTGAGACCAATTCTAACTTAAAAGAGTTGTATGCAATATGCATCCTCCTTAACCAACATGACCTTATACCTCTATAGTTGTATCCAGAATAATACAGCATGAGGATAGGCCCCTCACTGTCCCAGCGGCGCTGACGTCCTATACCGATAAGTGACAGATTTTTTTCTCAGGTGGGTAATCCTGTGGGTATCCTGAAGTCTACACGGGCACGGGTATGTTGTTGGAAAAATAATAACACGGAATAATAAAAATAATAAAAAAAAAACAATATAATAAAATATTTTTATTTTTATGACTTGTCGATGACTACGAATACAAAAAATTGCATACCTACTTTCAATCTTTACCTTAGCGAGGACCTTGATTTGATGCCCTCAGTACTTGGCCCGGGTAGACGAAGGTTGGGTCTTCATCAGGAGCTACCGTCGTCTTGTGAGTACTCTCCAAGGTGTTGCTCGACGATAAATGTCGGGACGTCGTTTACATGCTAGTTGCGCGGAAAACTCTGCTTGCGCGATGCAGAATTTTGCCTGACGTCGGTGTGACGCGTAGCTCGCATGTGGCGTTGTAGATACCCCTACAGTCACTCGCTTGCTGGCGTCCGAATGATGCGGACGTGTGACCTCTGCTGTTGTACAGTGAATGGTTATTTAATTTTCCTACTCGAATACTTTCTATAACGTGGTGTTCACCACAGTAATTTTTGTAGCTGGGACATCCTATCGGGCACACGGCTTGTAATTTCATTAATAAGTAAAACACAAAATAACTTAAAAAACAAGTTTATTATTTATTTATCTTTGGTTTTGAAACATTATAATTCTAACATAAGACAGCTTTTAGGCAAATACATTTGTTCTGCAAATTAAATTGTTCATAATTGTTATGTAAGACTTAAGCTAGGGTACAAAAAAAAAAGATTCGCATATTGCCCGTTTAAAGCAATAATTTGGAGCTACACAGCATGTATCAGAAAGATGTGGTCATATTTAAGGGTGTGGTATACACTACAGACCGTTATATTGACCAAGAAAATATTGACGTGTAGAAGCGTCGTCGGACTTCTTACAGGACCTAAACGCATGTTTTATTATGCCTAAAAGTATATGATCCACTGCAGTAAACAAAATCAGTAAAATATATGTTATTCTTTAGGATATATGCTAGTTAGATAGTGTGTTGAAAACATAATACAATTTGATACGACAGAAAAAAATCACGAAGATACCTCTAAAAATTTCTTATAACGATTAAAAACCATACTAATATACATGCAATCATTCTGATTTTTTTGTCAGATTATTAACGTAACAGTTTTAATTTTTTAGTCCAATCATTAGATTTGTTTGTAAATCGATAATTGCTTCATATTTTGCACAAAAATTACCCGCGTTTTGTGATCGCGCTTCTCTTTCTTTTCTATGCAGTCCGACAGTGACCGCGCTTTAGCTGTTTTCAGCCTCTCAAAAGATCTTACACAAATAAACATTTCATTTAATCAAACTGAAAAACCTTCTCCATGGGTCCAACATTGTAATCACGAAATGTTATCAACTGTCCCATTCAAAACTTCAATACATACTCGACGCAACGTCGAATGGAGAAAGGTGTTCAATTTGATTGTCTGTAATGTAACACACCCATAAATATGACACCACACCTCTCTGATAGATGCTGTATTTAGATTTTCCTACAAAGTTTGGGCAGTACAACGTTCATAAAATTGCTCCATGTAAATGAGTTACAAGCCAGTGGCCTCCCTTTTACAGGACCAATTTAAATTAGCTAGCGAAACTCCCACATAAGTGATGGGTATCCATTACTAAGGGCCCATTGTTTGATCAGTAGTCAAACATACTAATAGTTAAAATGCGTTAGTTAAACTAACAATTTGTTAAAAATGACAGAAGTATGTTGTGTGACAAATGGTTAAGCTAACTACAGTTCAAAAATTGTCAATCTGCTATAAAAGTTAACCATGCGCAGTAGTTAAACTTTGACAGCTATTGACTATTGTCAAGTGACTAATTGTTAAATTGACTATTGGTCATGTTTAACTATGTATCAGACAACGGGCCCTAAGTTCATACTTCAAGTGCCAGCGGTAGATTACTAAATTTTTTTTTTTTTGTTTTATCGTGTTTAGATAGATACCTACCGATACCCATTATGTTTGTAGAGTTTCGCTGGCTAATTTATATGACATTGTATAGCGTTGGGTGGTAGGACTGCACGATTGTTCCGCTAAGGCCAGCCCGCTCCGCTCATCGCTTCCGCTAGATAGCAAGACACGGCCTTACTTTTACAGTGTCATACAATTATTGGCATTAAGCTCTAGCTACACTGAGGCGAAACCGACGCGGAATGCTAGATGCGACTGCGCGCTTCTATTGTTTTAATGATTAGACAAGTCATGTAACTGTTCGCGCCAGTTTGAACAACTCCATACTTACAGAATAATCGGCGCGAGCGACTTTCGTTCCGCATCCTGCGCGGGATTCGCTTCAATTTAGCCAGAGATTTATGTTAAAAAATATAGTAATACGTAAGTGTAAATAAGCGAAGTCCTTAAATAATTGTAAATACATTAAAAATGAGATCAATATAATTCATTTTAATTATGGAATAATATTATTTTGATACTTCATTCGAGAAAAAATACACTCTTAAAACAAAAACCTGCACCCTAATTACGTAACATATCATCTATCACAATCTGAATCATTTTGAAGCCTATTGCTAATCCATTGCTTCATATGTTCGAAAAATGTGTCTGCTCAACAACGTAAATAACGCAATGAATGTTGTTGAACTGTCAAAATGAAAGCCATTCCTACTGTTAGTGTGTTACGTAATTACCCCGTTGCTCTTGCACCACTTGTTGATACTTATAACTTGTTTTAAATAATGATTCATACTTTAAAGACTATCGAATCATTTAAAGGGGAAGCGCCAAAGTATCCCGCGAAATTCAATATTTCTTACGTTTTTTGCAATTTGCAGGTCAGTATCAGGTTGTATGTTGATCTAAATATGATTCGCGGTATTGTCGCGCTCGTTTATATGCATATGACATACTCGCGCGATGAATCTAGTTGCGTATGTACAGTACAACTATTTTCTTAATGTCCCTCGGCAAACTTCGTGTTTCGTCAGTCGTCGGATTTCTATTAGTTGCTCTTTGCACTTGGTGCAGACCGGACGCTCTCAATTGACTTGGAAGTATATAGAGTTGTTAATACTCTTTTAACTTTATGTAATTTATTTAAAAAATGGGAGAAATTGACGAAACACGAAGTTTGCCGAGGGACATTAAAAAAATAGTTGTAATGTACGACACTATGCAGGTAAACGATCGCGTAATCGCGTATTCGCGCGATTGTCGCCTTCGGTTAAGACGCGGGGTTAAAGTAACGCAGACAGCGAGACTTACGACGTCTGAAATGTGTTTGAAAATTCGACTGTTAGTGGTGCAAAAGATAAAGTGCTACAAAGATATTTTGACGTCTGATTGACATTGACAGAGTTGTTGGTAAACATTTGTAAAATTGTCACAGAAATTGTATTGACAAAACAAAATGGCGGCGTTAGTACCGATCTTAACCACGCGCCAAAATAACCTTGTGGTGTTGTTAATGATTAGAATACGGTTAACTTAACAGATCTAGGTATCTAGGTAGGTAGGTCCTGAAATACAGGTACTTTACCTAGCTCTGGAGCCAAAGCGTCACATTTTTCTATAACCTGTTTTTATGGCAATAAATAAATTTATGTTTCAACACATTTGCCCAAAAAATGCACATACGAAGCCTGTATACATTGTTCGAAAGTAAAAAATTACTCACTATACAACGGAATGTGCGGTAAAATAGGTACTCTCACCTAAGTACCTGTTTTACCGCATACTCCGTCGTATAGCGCCGTGCGTATCCTTTACGGTTTTTCTTTTAATTTCCATAAACGTATATAAGAATTCCATCAAGGAGTTTCACATTAAGAGAATAAATAAGCTAAATAATCGAACCTCCTTGGAAGCGCTTTTGCTCAATACGTCTGTGTCACTTTAATACTAAAGATAAAATACGACGAAAGATGTAGTTCTAATTTCGACCACGCGCACGTGGCGCCATTTTCATATTAGAAACGTCAGAGATTGTTGCGACTTTCCGACACAAAATAATGATATGAGTTCAAGCGAGGAATCCGATATTAATATAAGTTTTCTCGCAAATGTGTCGAGAAACGTTTTATGACACACGTGCGGAAATTGGTATTTACAAACTCGTGACATTCGTCTACTCGGTTGTAAAAACCAACTTACCGCCCTAGTATCATAAATAACTATATTATAATTTATTTATTATTATTTATTTATTAGAAATCATGAGATGGACTGAAGGATCATTGGCTCGGAAATGTTGAAACTTTTGTAAGATATTAAGTCCCATGCTAGGTGGCCGCGTTCACAGCCAGCGTATATTCGACTGATTCTGGAAATGTATGAAAAACAAAGGACACTCAATTTGCGGCTGAAGTTGTTTTTTCATACATTTTGTACGCTCCGAGTCGGCGGCCGACTTTACGCTTTGGTGTAAACGCGGCCTTAATTTTGAATGTCTCTTTATTTTTGATGTGAAACATCTATAGCCGCGGGTAAAACCGATTGTTAGCGTGGCGACGCATGCCGTGGCGACGCGTCGCCATGCTATATTTTCTATACAATGTCAGTGCCCAATGCCAGTGCGAATGCCATATACAATGCCAGACGTCCCGCAACGGCTCAATTGTTTTTATCGGTTTGTATTTTATGTCTTAGAATTTACTAAGCGAATTTTTTTACGATTTTACACACCTCACAACTAACTTTTATACCCGCTCAATAAATATGTTAATATCAGAATTATTATGTAATAATCCCACTACACTAAAGAACACTGTCCTTCAAGATACAGGATTTTCCTAGCTTGAAAGACAGGGGTCTCACTCATAAAACATAAACATAAACTCACGCCTTCTTCCCATGGGGGTAGGCAGAAACTACAGAACGCCACCTGCTACGATCCTTACATACTCTTTTCGCCTCGTTTATGTTCATACATCTGGTCACACACGCACGCCGGTTGCGAGTACTACGCACCTGACCTTTCTGAAGAACATCACCAATAAGGTCACTATATGTCCTCCTAGGACGACCCCTCCCGGCGTTTCCACTCACATCTGCCTTGTAAATACCTTTTGTTAGTCGCCCTTCATTCATCCTCTCAACATGACCAAACCATCTAAGCATACCCTTTTCAATTTTTGTCACTACATCTTCTTTTAAATCGGGTCTCACTCGTGTGTAATATAATAGCCATACCCATCCTAATTCTAACTCTTCCTAACTAGTATATATATATAATATTATATATGTAGGATTAATATTTCTAAAACATTTCTGAACGATAGAGAACTTTGTTTCAGAACGAATGAATGTGTGAGTGAAAGAGAAGGAATGAATGACCGAAAAGGAAGATGGCGTACAACGATGATTAGGCAGGGTGCATTTTTATGTCGAAGGTGAAAATAAAATAGTAATTAAAGTGTAAGATTGTTTTTTTCTGGATATCCCAACTCTACATATATATATATAATATTATAAATGCGAAAGTAAGTTTGTTTGTTTGTTTGTTTGTTTGTTACCTTTTCACGCCTAAACCACTGAACCGATCATCCTGATATTTTGCATATACGTTGTCGGGTCTACAGAAAAGGATATAGGGTACCTTTTATCTCGAAAACAAGTACTGTTCCCGAGAAAAACAACAATAACGTTCTTATGATAATAGATGGCGCCACGTGTCTTTCGAATCATGATTGAATTATACTATTAGAGAAACTTTAGTGGTGTGTTAAGAGCTTTTTAATTTTTAATTTAAGTACCTAAGAGTGTAGATAGACCGGTTTTTCACCCTCCTAACTATAATTTCCTGAACAACCCGAATTGATTGTCAAATTCTAAGTTAACGCGAGCGAAGCCGCGGGCAAAAGCTAGTCTTTAATTGAAACAAAACTGATGTTACCCAAGATAATAAGTATTTTGGTAAATAAAAGATTATTTACTTACGTTACTTCAATGCCGGATTTAACACTACAAGCGCTCTGAGCGAAATTTCGGCGGCACCCCTCTCCCCTCTTAGAAAGTAGAGTGGGGCGAAAATTTTCAGCACTCCGCCTAGGTTTTCTTTTGTCAATTCATAAAGAAATAGGAGTTACTTTGTCAGCTTATGCAGAAAAGTTTGAGAATTCAGAGAATGTCGGATGCAAGAGCTAGCGAAGAAATCTCAACTGTTTTTTTGGTTTTCTAACTCCAAACGGAATGAAACAAAAGTACTCTGCAGGCGACAGAGGTGGAGGGGCGCCTAGTCACAGCCTCTTCGGCGCCCCTCCACCTCTGGCACCCTGGGGTCTACCCTAACCCCGGCACTGCGTTACTTATTATTTTCAGCAATGTACAGATATGACAAGGAAAAACGTTAAATAAAATCAAAGGACGGCACGGTTGGCGCAGTGGTTAAGTGATTGACTGCTGCGCTGCGTGTCGCGGGTTCGATTCCCGCACGGAACAAATATTTGTATGACCTACAAGTAGTTGTTCCGGGTCTGGCTGTTTGTGTATGTGAGTTTTAAATGTTTGTAAACGCACCCACAATACAGGAGGAATTCCAAGTGTGGGGAAACGTTTAAAAAAAAAAGGAACATCCCAATGAACCTAGCATGGGAAATAATATACAAAACAATAAAAAAAAACTTTAAAAATAAAACACAAACCTAAACACAACCAAATTGGGAATCACAAATACATTGTTCGATAAAATACGTTAAAACGGTAACTTAGATAATCACTACCTAGTATGTAAAGTTACTTAAGGAAGATCATGGTCTAAAAAAACAAGGTCTGGCATTCCGGGAGTGACACATGCTTACGTCACTATTCAGTTGCCACTTTATTGCAACAAAACACGTATTATGGAAACATTTTCAGTCACCATTCTGTTAAAAAATATATTTATAGCATTTGAATTGTCGTTTCGTTTTTATAATCAAATGACACAATTCAATTTAAACATATACCAACGTAATTGTTAGTTAAAACCTCATTGTTTTATCGGATTCGCACAGGTAATAAAGGCGATTGGGGAGTTATTATTACACACTACTGGTAACACAGCGGTGATGACGTAGGCTTGTGTCACCCACGTGACCACTGTGTCTCGGAATGCTATACCTGGCGAAGTACATTATTATACCATGAGGAAGATGTAATTGAAATAACTTAACCTGAAAAGTGACTAATTATTCAATAATTAAGAATTTTAAAGAAGATTATTTTATGGTAATCGGTAAAAGGTATAAGGTATAAAGGGTGGATTTTTGAGATAGGGCAGCAAGGGCAACTACCTTGCGGAGCACCGCCATGTCCTCGTGGCGGCGATCGGCGGCGGCGACCTCTCGCGTCCGGCCCTGGTTCAGGCCATGGTACGGAGCGAGAGGGAATGGGAAGCCGTCACCTCCTTCTGCGAAGCAGTAATGCTCGCGAAGGAGGAGGCGGAGCGCGAGGGGGAGAGGCAATCACTGCGCCCTCGCGCCCTTAGTCGCCGCAGAAGGAGACACCCTGGGCGTCGGGAGTCGATTGCCGACTCCCGGCCACCGTAGGCGCGGGCTTGCGGACGGCGAGCAATGGGCAGCTCGCCGTCCGGTAAGGACCAGGCCCGGGTCGACGGCGCGTCGTGTTCCACGCGCGCCTCAAAGAGATCTCAGCACCATTGACGGGGTCCGATAGGACCGATGCCTACCGGGGTCGCGGATTGTTCGAAAGAGTTACCGTGGCCCTGGCGCACAGGCAACTGAAGGAACACGGGTGGGTTTTAGTCAGTAAGAGTCTGACACGCCCTTCCGCTCCGCCCAGAGCGGGAGAAGTCATTTGATGATTTCCAACCCAAAAAAAAATAAAATAGGGGCAGTTACCTTATCTATAGTAAAAAGTAAGTGGTAGTCTCATTTCCAACGAGGAAAAGTAATTTGCGATTTCTGACTTCCTTAATGATAAATCTCTGCACTGACTGATAAACTATTATTATGATTGACATACAAATGTTCATACACTTTTTTTTCTGATTGACATACTATATTATTCTTGTTGACATTACTGTACATATTTTATTACCGTTATTAGTCAGATTTTTGTATTTTTTTTTTTGTATTTGACATTTATATTTAATCGGAATCAATGGAATTTCTCGCTAAGTTTGGAATTAAAGATTATTTGCTTGCCCATGAGACGGTAGAATATGGAGGACTATATTTTATAAGAAACGTCTAACTCTGTACCAATTACCCATGTTTGCAATAATAAATGATTTGATTTGATTTGACTTTTCTAGTACTCAAACCTCAGTTGGTCCAATAGAGGTTTTTGATCCATATATGAAACATGATCGATTGGCATAAAAAAACGTTTTTGTAAAACTTGCCCATTTTCCTGCTGAATGTAATTTTTTTTCAAAATCTGTGAATGCAAAACAAAATCTCTCAAAAACTTAAGAAATGTCTCCTAAGACCGTTTTCCTGGTTAAGTTAGCTGCTCTTGTTGCCCCGTCTCAAAAACCCACCCTGTAAATTATGTGGAAAAAATACATACGAAAAAGTGGACGAAAAATTGCAATACGAATACACTTTTGAAGTCACATTATCTGACCAAGATTACGTCTGGACTTTAAAAGAGACTGTGACCTCTGAGTATGTTTCGGCCTTTCTTCTCAGAGTAGTCAGATAGGAAACGCCGACCTCATCTAGTTTAAAAAATATGATCGACGAGTAAAAGTTGTTGTGCAAACCTACTTATAGAAATAAAATAAATTATCATTAAAAGTTTTTGTAGATAAACGAACATTATTTCGAGTAATCCG
The DNA here is from genome assembly GCA_917490735.1 of Dryobotodes eremita. Classification (NCBI taxonomy): domain Eukaryota; kingdom Metazoa; phylum Arthropoda; class Insecta; order Lepidoptera; family Noctuidae; genus Dryobotodes; species Dryobotodes eremita. The sequence goes on from OU823269.1 coordinate 2,092,206, forward strand.
GAGCTACTACGGTATAACGTCAGTTTATTAGTGATATCTCTGTCTATACCCGATTCGCTTTAGCGTCGCCATATAGGTCATTGACCCACCAACATTTTCTAGCATTATTTATTTCAAAAACTGAAATAAAGTCCTTAATCAATATCTATCGTGATCTTCAACATGTTTTAATAACTAAAAACCATACATGGAAAAGGGCAATGACCTTTATTGCCACGCTAAAGCGATTAGAGTATAGTAAATAATTTCGCTACACTAATTACTTTGGCCATTTCTTTCAAGACATTTTTTTGTATGTGTACCACCAGCACCATGTTGTCAACTTTTTCAGTAATTTCAAGATTCTATTAATATTTTCAAGCAGCCTATATTTCTATCTTTTGGCTTCATAGGTACTGTAGACATTTCACAATTACCTCTTATAAAAATACTGACATTCAGTCACATTTGATTATAGTCTTCCCGACCACAATATAGGGAATAGTTTTCTATAATACATGGCCTTTAGACCAACGCCTCTTCTACAAAAGTGGGCATAATTCAGATGTTTGTCCAACGGTGGGCTTGCGATGTCTTAGTCTGGAAGCCAATGCTGGGTTTGCCATAGGAGACAATAGTAACCGTTGTGGGTATTAGTCGAGTTCGAAGACTGAAAAAAGAAAGATAAAAATTAAATAAATAAAAGTAAAAATAAAAAGTTGGGGCTGACATGACGATGATGAGACGCTACTCTTAAACTCAAAGCATTTATTTCAAATAAACCAATTACAGGCACTTTTGAATTTTCTAGGGGTCAGTCAGTCAGAAAGATGAAGCTAGTTGCCCATTCCAAAGCGTAGTAGGTACCTATGGAGAAGAACGGGCAAGAAACTACATGGTCACTGTTTTAAATCAACATATTATTACAAAAAAATGTTTACAGCAATCATGTTTAAATTATGCATGTGAGAACGATGCAGAATGTTAAAATCGTCCGTCATAAAAAGTCAAAACAATTCAAAAATTAAATTATGTTATAAAAACTTTTTTACAAAAAAACAACCGACATTAAAAAAAAAAACGTGACAAATAACTTTAATTTCGGAAGTCGGTGTCTGTGGTTGTCTATTTTCGTTTTTAGCCACCGACTTCCGAAATTAAAGTTATTTTTCATGTTTTTTTGTGTTTTTTTTTTGGAAGTCGGTTGTTTTTTGTAAAAAAGTTTTTTTTGAAGTCGGTCTGTAAATTGAAAAAAAAAATGTACTTACATGTGGAGCGTATCTCTGTATTAGTGGTCGGTACCCGTGTCCGAAGGTTGCTATCATGGCGGGCTCGTCATCTCTGTGGTGTTGCAGGGGGATGATCATTTGGACCTGCGGGGGTCGTGGGAATGTTATTTTCAGTCACTTAAGAGTAATTTGTGAATGTAAGGACGTTGTAGGCCTAACTTGTGGACAATAGATTTGTAGACCATTTTCTGTTTTGATGAGTAACTTTTTTTTAAGCTATTGCATAGCTTTTATCGCGGGCTTTGAGCGCAGCGACCGAATCAAGAAATTCCGTAACGAAAATAAAACCAAACACCCCCCCACTCCGCCTACCATGTAGCTCGGCCGAGCGTTCGCTTAACGTGTATGTATATGGTACGACTGTACTTGAATTAATATCAAAGAAAAAAAAAAATACTGCATAAATAAAAAATAAATAAATAATTATAATTGCATAAGTTGATAAAAAATGCTATGCAATAGCTTTACCGCGGCAGTCCCCGAGTGCCACACGTGTTTTTTTTTTTTTTTCGGGGTGATACCTTCAAAAGGCACTCGACCTCTGGGAATGGAGACCTCACTAAAACCACCCCGGTGATCACCATCAGCACATAGAGGGGGGCTACCTGTTACTTGTTGACAGGCCTACACTGTTCTCCCATACCTATAAACGGTGCAATTTGAAAACATTGTAAAAGCCAATTTTTTTAATTTTTTTATTACAGGAAAATTCCTAAGAGTACTGAGATCTCTGCCTCTCAGGGATATAGCATAAACACAAACTCAAAGCATTTATTTCTAATAAACCAATCACAGGAACTTTTGAATTGTCAAGGGGTCGGTCAGTCAGAAAGATGAAGCTAGTTGCCCATTCCAAAGCGTAGTAGGTACCTATGGAGAAGAACGGGCAAGAAACTCAACGGACACTCTTTTAAATCAAAATATGGTTACAAAATATTGGTTACATTATTCATGTTGAAAGAAATTATGCATGTGAGGACGATGCAGAACGTTAAAAGCGTCCGTAATAAAAAGATAAAAACAAGTCAGATATTAAACTAAATTAAAATAAGCCGTGGCAGCTAAGAGATGACCAGTCCCTACTAGGCGTGGGCAAAGTGTATCATTTTTGTGATTGGAACATTTGCATTTGGATCACTGAAATGATCCGAAACACTGATATGTTTCATTTGGATCATTTGGCTCAAAGGATATAAAATACAGAATGTTACGTTTACACTTACGAACAATAACTTGTTATTGCAAGTATTTTATGCTAAAAACGAACGTATAGTATTAAATTTTATATGTAAGCGCCTTAGTGGTAATTTTTACGTACATGGATAAGGACAATGAAACACTGAGGGTGACACACAACTCATTTGGGATCTCTTTCTGACTTGTATAGATTGTAATATGTCACTCGCTCACTCGCGACTCGCGCGTCAGGAGTAACTCAGTGTGTCAGTCTCTCAGTCTCCCTCTCTCGCTCACTGCTCGGTCGTCTCGCAAGGGACGTGTCGCGCGGAAAGAGCACAGAGCAAAATAATGTTTCAGATCCAAATGATCCGTTTGAAACGTTGTTACTGAACCAATCTTTTGAATCACTTCAATAATCCGGATCAGTGATTCGGTTCCCTAAAGAGTTACATGGTTTTTATTTATTTATTTTTGTTTTCTAAATAATTTTCTATTGCTTTATTTTCTTATAATATTTTTAAGCTATTGCATAGCTTTTATCGCGGGCTTTGAGCGCAGCGACTGAATCAAAAAATTCCGTAACGAAAATAAAACCTAACACCCCCCAGTCCGCCTACCATGTAGCTCGGCCGAGCGTTCGCCTAACTGTATGTATATGGTACGACTGTACTTGAATTAATATCAAAGAAAAAAAAAAACTGCATAAATAAAAAATAAATAAATAATTATAATTGCATAAGTTGATAAAAAATGCAATGCAATAGCTTTACCGCGGCAGTCCCCGAGTGCCACACGTGTGTTTTTTATTTAGTTTTATTTATGTTAATAATCCCCTAGCGGGATATAAAGACGTCCGTAGGTGTGCCCGTGGCATCACAGCGGGCCCTATCAGAATACCAGCGCTGCGGTATTTATTTTTTAAATATCGTAGCATTATGCTGAGATAGGAGCCTTTTCGGCCTCGCACAGGTTTTTTACTTGTTTATTGTTGTTTTTTCTTTTATAATGTTAATTTTGTTAGTTTTAAATGATCCTTTTTTATTTTTACTCTTGGTATTTCCTGTGCGTGTCCCAAATAAAATATTGTTCTTCTTCTTTCTTCTACTGACGGCGCCCGTTCACGAACATGACATGGCAACACTGCAATCGCCATTTTGTTTTTGTTTTGAACGTTTGTTTGTTATCATTTGCCAGTGTCGCATGTTAAGAACGGATCCCTAATGGATATCGCCGACCTCGCAAATCCTTCAGTTTACGCTGAGCGCATAGAAACTGCATCGATGACATCCGTGTAGCCACGAGCCGCCGACGCAGCGAAATTCGACATTAGCAATTAGGTCTTTTAATAAAAAAAATTGTCATTCCATATTCTATCATCGAATAGGTTTCACCAATTTAAATTGTAATAATTTCCTTTAAAATAATTTATTAAGATCCACCGTCTGCAGTTTACGTAATTCGCAACACAGAGCAATGTGTATTGTCTGTGGTCCTTGGCTTAAGCATCAAGCAATAGACAAAATTGTCAAACTTTTATAACTTGAATGCGAGGCTTTTGGCTATTTTGTACGTGTCTATTAAATTAATGCCGTTCATTTGTAAGGTGCGTTTTGTTTGTGCAGAATAAACTATTTTTCTTTATTTTTTCTTTCAGGTTATTAAAATAATGCTATAAAATATGGTAAGCTTACATCTTCTTCATAAGGTCTGAACACAGTCAGCGGTCGTAGCGACGTCGTGTCTGCCACTATGACGCAGCCCCAGGCAGTTCCAATGTATAGCTCGCCTCGGAGAGCACATAGCGCTGTTACCTTAGGAAAGACAAAAAATTGAAAAACTAACCTCATTTAACAGGCAGAGCTTGTCCACTCTGAAATGAAGCGCCCCGTTACTTAACTACAGTACAACTATTTTTTTAACGTCCCTCGGGAATCATCGCATTTCCGAATGCAAACGAATGCTAATTTCCATGTCCATCAATTATTAGATTTATCGTGTATAATAATTTGAATCCAGAACTAAGTACTTTATTGTTGTTTTATTTTGACGTAACATCAACTAAAGTAAGTACTTAGTTCTGTATTTTATTATTTCTGTATTTGTTCTATTATTTCTGTTTTTTTTATTGTTCTGTATGTATTATAGTATTATACACGATAAATCTAATATAATAATTATAATTTAATAATTTCATTGTTGTTACGTCAAAACAAAACAACAATAAAGTACTTAGTTCTGAATTATTATACCTTGCAGGCGAAGTATATTATTACGAATTATATTATAAACTAGCTGCGCCCCGCGGTTTCACCCGCATAAGTCTCGATACCGATGTAATATCGGGATAGTAAGTATCCTATGTTTTAATCCAAGTCATGGTCTACCTATGTGCCAAATTTCATCCAAATCCGTTCAGCCGTTTTTGCGTGATTAAGTAAAAAACATCCACACTTTCACATTTATAATATTAGTAGGATATATTATACCTTGTTATATTATATTATAAATATATTATACCATATTATATATTATAAATGTATTATACGAAGTATATTATAACTTGGTGTGGACGAAGACAATACGATAATTATGACTCACCCTGCATTTATCTTCAGTAAGATGTTCATCTAAGGCTATGGACTGGAGACTTTCAGAACAAGGCACGAGCTTGCTACAGTCCAGGCGAGCGCACTGTGTTTTTGTGCGGACAGACCACTGGTAGACGCACACTCCTAGGAAAAGAATAAGGATATTAAAACACTAGTAATTTTTATGGTCTGTGTATATACATAATATATAACATTTTATCGAGATTTAACATTCACATTTTGTGTTTTTATTTTGACCTCTAGCGGAACCACAGTTCGATGAGCCAAATGATTCAAAAACTCAAAACTCAAACTCAAAGCATTTATTTCAATTAAACCATTTACAGGCACTTTTGAATCGTCAAAGAGTCGGTCAGTTAGTCAGAAAGCTGAAGCTAGTTGCGCATTCCAAAACGTAGATCTCTATGGAGACGAACGGGCAAGAAACTCCAAGGACACCCTTTTTAAATCAAGATATTACAAAATCCTGGGTACATTATTCTTGTTGCTTCTATATGCGAGAACAATAAAAAAAAATATAAAGAAACAATTCAAAATATAAGATTAATAATAAAAATAAGCCGGGGCAGTTAAGAGATGACCAGTCTCAACTGACGGCGCCCGTTCACGAACATGACGCGTGGATCAGCACCATCCAGCTCAACCATTTTGTAGGGCACCGAATGATCCAACACACGCGCCACCAACAGTGAGACATTGAAGTGAGCATGAGCATTCAAATGAAACATATCAGTGTTTCGGATCATTTCAGTGATCCAGATGCAAATGTTGCAATCAGAAAAATGATACACTTTGCCCACGCCTAGTAGGGACTGGTCATCTCTTAGCTACCACGGCTTATTTTAATTTAATTGAATATTTGAATTGTTTTTATCTTTTTATTACGGACGCTTTTAACGCTCTGCATCGTCCTCACATGCATAATTTCAACATGAATGATGTAACCAATATTTTGTAACCATATTTTGATTTAAAAGAGTGTCCATGGAGTTTCTTGCCCGTTCTTCTCCATAGGTACCTACTACGCTTTAGAATGGGCAACTAGCTTCATCTCTCTAACTGACCGACACCTTGACAATTCAAAAGTGCCTGTAATTGGTTTAAATGAAATAATTGCTTTGAGTTGAGTTGATAAACTCACGCCTTCTTCCCATACCGTTCATACATCTGGTCATACACGCACACCGGTTGCGAGTACCGGGAGAGCCGGGACCAAGGGCTTAGCGTCCGAGGCACGGAGGGCTCTCGATCAAAATCAAAATCAAAATATTTTATTTCACATAAACCTACAAGGGCACTTATGAAACGTCAGAAGCTAGGTGCACGGTTCCAATTGGTTGTTTCCTATGGAGAAGAGCCGGCAGGAAACTCCACGGTTACTCTTTTAAAAATAATTGGCTTTTACAATGTTTTCAAATTACAGTGTTCATAGGTATGGGAGGACAGTGTAGGCCTGTCAACAAGTAACAGGCACTCAACAAAATATAAAAAGGTCTACAAATCTACAGTCTACAAGTTAGGCCTACAACGTTCTCACAATCATAAAATATAGAAGAATCTATATAAAAATAAAAGCCTATTTAAACCAAATGACATGATTCCCATTACTACTGTAACAAATCTGAATTAAAATCCTGTTTACAAAAGCCATAAGTAAAGAGTTGAAATAAGAATTAGAGGTATATAATGTCAAATAATGTGAAGATTATGTCAAAGAAGAAAGTAAAAAACAAAAAATAACACTTTTTTTTCAAATAAACTTCTTAATTTGGGAGCAGTTAAATGTCCATTAGTCCGATATGAAATGGATGGTTACCCATCCTCTAACCGACCGCGGCAAGCATAGCTTAACCTTTGATCGAACCGGGCGTGTTATTAATTAGCCACGAGCTCATCCTTCGCTACACTATTTAACATACTCAAAATACGTAATAAATATCATGTCCTTTCTTTGGTATTGGTCGTCGAATCGTTGAGCTCCGTTCTGAGTTGAGCTGCACGATTACTGACAAATGCGTGCACTGACTGGACAGGTCCACTCAATCTGTGTGGTTCTTTCCTCAAAAGACCATTTCAGATACCAATCTAGATGGACTTCACATGATCTGACCAAGATTATGTCTGGACTTTAAAAGAGACCGTGACCTCTGAGTTTGTTTCGGCCTTTCTTCTCAGAGTAGTCAGATAGGAAACGCCGACCTCATCTAGTTTTTAAAATATGATTGACGTGTAAAAGTGTTTGTACAAACCTAATTACAGAAATAAAAACTTTTATCATTTATATAAAACTCACCCGGATCACAATAAACAATGACAAACGGCTCGTCTTCGGGCGCGGCCATGAGCGTGACCCGCGGCTCCGCCTGCAGTACATCCGCACCGCACACGCCGCCCACGTTCACTGCGTACGAGTACAGGCCGTCGCCGCCCGCCCACACCTCCCAGCTGTGGGGTGGGGATAAGTTCATGAAATGGTGATTATAATGTTTATAGGTTAGAAAATGGTGATTAGGCACCTCGATGTGGTTATTAAGTCAAGTGTTAATGAGAACAAAATAAGATCGTATGGCCTGACCAAGATTAGGTCTGGACTTTAAAAGAGACTGTGACCTCTGAGTTTGTTTCGGTCTTTCTCTTCAGAGTAGTCGGATAGCACCGAATTCATCTAATTTTAAAAACAAAATTTAATTTAATTTTTGTTTAAATTTTATAATTTAATTTTAGTCGCCATATTTTAGTTTTTTAATAGTTTTACTTAGGTTTGGTTATTATATTTTTATTATAATAGTTTGTTAGTTAATTAATTTAGTCAAAATCGCGTAGGTAGTGTGAAAAAAAGCAATAAATTAATTTAATTTTGACGTGTAAAAGTGTTTCTTTTTTAAACCAATTCGCAGAAATAAATATCATTTATCATTTAGATGAAGTGGTGATTTTGGTTTTAGTTATTTAAAAAACTAGATTTCAGGTTTTATTTTAATGGTGTGTGAAAGAAATGCTGCCCGTTTATTATAACACAATTAAAGTTTGTAACATTGGAAATAGTCCCCCAGTAGGTGCAGCCGCGCCGCACGAGTTAAGGAACCCCAATCTACCAATATTAGCTTTGTCAGCTAATAAGTATTTACTAGATGTATTATTTCCAAATATTCCATTGCTGGATCAGCGTTCATAATTATCTAGGACATTCGTCATATCTGATCACGTTGTGCATGTACTACGTTAGCAATAAATTTAGTATATAAGATCAATATTTTATTAGATTAAGATTAATTACTGTTTAGCTGTAACTCTGTCCGAATAAAGTTATTTTTTTAAATACTTCCGTTGTCGCTTAATTAATTCACGCGTTCAAAACATTACTCTATCAAGAAAAAGTTTTTTACAAAAAATCTTTTTTGGAATTGTTTTTTAAAAAAAAAAGTGATTATTTTTCACTTTTTAGTTGTGGTACCTACCCCACACAAATGCGTATACCACTACTTGATATGTAAATAACAGTGACAGGAAATTTTTAAAACATCATCAATATAAACTAAGTGGTAAAATACGCAGTATTAAGGATAACTCAAAAACCACTGGTCAGAACTTGATCAAATTTAAATGGGACCACATGTGAAGCACCAGCTTTCAAATAAAAAAAGAATCATCCAAATCGGTTTAAAAAAAAATACAGTCTTATTGAGACCCTCCTTTTTTTGAAGTCGGCAAACAATTAGACTACCGTCGGAAATAAACAAATCTTAAAAGGTGTTGTTGTAATCAAATTGACATTATATTTATAGAGGTATGAGGAACAGGGTGTAAAGTTCACTCATCCTCCATAGAAAAGAGAGGAGCCTCCGACCAGACGGGCGTCGTGTCTGGTGGGCAACTGCCCGACGATTGATGTCGGGCTGCGCGGTAAACTCTGCTTGCGCGATGCAGGATTTCGCGTGACGTCAGTGTGACGCGTAGCTCGCATGTGGCGGTGTAGATGCCGCTACATATTTTTTTTAACTAGTTTTCTTGTTGGAGTAGTAATTTCATGATTCCCAACCCTCTCACTCACCCATGCGGTGAAGGCACGGCTGCTAAGCAGCACAGCTCTGTCGCAGTGCCCAGTTCAGTCAACACGAAGCTCCCTTCTGCTTCCGGACGTCGGGAGGTCACTAGGAAAAGTCTGGAAATAATAATAGCTAGGATATAAACATTTACGCCTTACGCAAGTAGCTTTAAAATGTACCAGAGGATAAGTCAAAGTCAAAGTCAAATCATTTATTTCAAATAGGCACATAAAAGGCACTTTTGAACGTCAAAATTTACAAAAAAATAGAATTGATTCTAGTTGCCCCTTCCAAAAGGTAGTTTCGTATGGAGAAGAATGGGCAAGAAACTCCACCGTTACTCTTTTAAAACCCTATATTATAACCCCGATATTATAACCCTATGATATTGTTTTGCTAAGGGCAAAGTGTCGAACGAGCATTCAAGCCAGTGTTTGTAATAAGAACGTAACTCGAACGTTATGTTCGTGAACGGGCGCCGTCAGTGGGGACTGGTCATCTCTTAGCTGCCTCGGCTTATTTTAATTTAATATTCGAATTGTTTTGTCTTTTTATTACGGACGCTTTTATTGTTCTGCATCGTTCTCACATGCATAATTTCAACATGAATGATGTAACCACTATTTTGTAACCGTATTTTGATTTAAAAGAGTGTTGTTTAAGAGAGAGTTTCTTGCACGTTCTTCTCCATAGGTAAAGACCTACTATTCGCTTTGGAATGGGCAACTAGCTTCATCTTTCTGACTGACCGATCCATTGACAATTCAAAAGTGCCTGTAATTGGTTTATTTGAAATGAACGTTTTGAGTTTGAGTTTGAACGTGATTTAAATACGTTCTGAACTAAAAATGTAGCACCGGACTAAGTTTTGTAATACGGGCGAATTTCACCAAACTTTTTATACCTAGAACAAATCTTATCCTGGGAATTAAATTCGAATTTTTTACAGTTTTTCCATACTCAGACGTCAATTTTATTACACGGAAAAAGTAAAAAACAAAAATATACGGGTCTCGCTAGAGTAAAGTTTGAAATGCAGAAACTGGCTCGAAGGTTTAGGGCCGGACTAAAAGTTGAAGATATAGTTAGATTTCATTTTATAATAAGACTAGCGACCCGCCCCGGCTTCGCCCGGGTAGCAAAGCATAATATAATATAGCCTATGTCACCCGGAGAATATGAAAACCCAAAAATTTAAAAAGTAAGAACAATTGAATTTCACTGTATTTCGTTTATTACAAAATAAATTTAGGTTATACCTTAGCCTCAGCAACACGTGGTGGTTATGCTATTAAATTGTAGCTTATATGAAACGTTTGTATTTTTAACATAGCGCCATCTATTGAATACTCACTCAATCCAGTCAACAGATATCGCTATCTATTAGAATCGATTGGGGCTAACAGAAAGTTGTGACTGTCAAATAATAGACAAATAATTTGCAATAAAATAATATTGCGACTATAAATTGAGATGTAAGCTATCCTATCTTTCAAGTTGGATCAAATTGCACTCGGTGTGCAAATCAAATTTAAAATCGGTTCATTAGTTTAGGAGTCCATCGCGGACAAACAACGTGACACGTAATTTTTATATATATAAAGAAGATAGTGTTGAATTTGATGCTCGGGTCAGAATGAGGGCTGCTGCCTCGTCATCCAGTTCGTGTTTGAGATTCGGTTTTTATTCAATGAATCGATTTATTTTTCTTGTAGAAAGACATTTACTATTGAGAATAATCGTTACAATCGGTTTTCGGACGGATTATAAGACAGATAAAAATAACATAAAAAATTGGTTTCGCATGCAGCTCGTGACATGCAAAAAAATCTATATAAATATGTGAAGTTGGTGGGAGATGCTCCGCGATGATTGGCCGACATGCTCGACGCTGATTGACTGATTTCATTCGCAAACACGCCACATGCGGCAACTTCAGGTCGCTTTTACTGTTCATGCTGATAGATGGTGCAGGCGGTAACAGATGGTATGGAAATTTCTGCCGCGCCATGTTTGCAGGATGGAAGGGATCTTTAACGCAACGAAAACTTTTGCTCTGGGTGCAGTACAATTTACGAGTAATTCATACAGTTGGTACGTTACCTGCCACAACTAAGCGCCACTGCCACTCGCTGCAGCCTGGGCAGCGCCTGCAGCGCCGCCACTGACGACGGAGCTCCACCCACCGACTCCTGTACGCGCACGCACCAGATCAGGGCGCAGCTTGATGCGCTGCAAATGTAATAAGCTTTAATGAATTGTGAATAAAGACTATCTTCAAGTCTAAAAAGAAATCCAGATGGATAAGGACTGGCCCACGTCTGGTTAAGCGCAGCGCGGCAAACTTTTTTTGTTTTTCTTGAAATAAAAAACAAAAAAATCAAAAAAAACCGTCAGTAACTAAAAACTTTTGGGAATATCACTTTTCAACCTGTCTGACCCCCAACAGGTTGAAAAGTGAGAAAATCAGAGACTGAACTAATATTAGTTCAATCTCCGATTTGATGCCAACATGCCCTTTTTCTATCGCGCAGTCGGGTAATAAATAACCTGAGGGCCTAGATAAAGACCATTCGCTTCGGAGCGATTCTATTTCTACAATAACTATCGTTTTCGCTAATGTTTCCATCATACGAATCGAAAACTAGTGATAACGCTTGTCAAAAAGTGCCACTTGGCTGCACATCTCTATGGAAGTAATCGTTCGACGCTGTCGATTCATTTCTTAGAATCGAGTGATGTTAACATTGTCTAGCTAATTTCTATTCGTTGACCTATGATCACGTGACATTTCGATAGCTTATGTCAGGGTTGACATAAGCTATCGAAATGTCACGTTTATACATTTTTTGACTTTTCTACTAACGTCATCGCTAATTGAATGTTACTTTGTCTAGGTCCTCTGAACTCTGTGCGCTTTGATGCGCTCTCGGACTAATGGAAGCTTATGTAACATCGACTTTATTTAAAATAAAAAAAATGTTGATTTGTTTAGCAGCGAAAACCGCGCTGCACTGCTCCTCGCCAAATGTGCCGATCTTAAAAGGGCTTCGTTTAAGGCCGAAACAAATGAGAAATTCGGATAGATATACGTCAAGAAAACAATAAACATACTCGCGAGTAATTTTTTATGGCGGCGACAAATTAATCTGAATTTGGGATTAAAAAATCATTAAAGCCAGTAGCAAAAATAGTAGGTTGGCAGCTACACCGAAGGATAATTCTAAGTAGAAAGTAGCGGTTTAATAAAATCAGTTGTTTTAATTTAAACTGGCATCGACTTTTTGTTTTGACAATAATAATAAGGCATTAGTCAACGGAGCCCCCCTTCTAACCTAACCTTCCCAAGTCGTGGTGCCCCAAGTCCCGAGCTCGCTTCGCTCGCTCTGGCGTCCTATACCACTATTAATATTAGTCGCCACGTCATTGTTTATAGTACCTCGCCGATGATTTCTTGTATAGCAAATAGTTTGTCGCCCTTTAAGTTGTTAGTCGCCTGCAAAATAATTAGCCATTTTTTATTGATAAATGATAAATGATTTTATTTCTGTAAGTAGGTTTGTACAAACACTTACACGTCAATCATATTTTTTAAACTAGATGAGGTCGGCGTTTCCTATCTGACTACTCTGAGAAGCAAGGCCGAAACAAACTCAGAGGTCACAGTCTCTTTTAAAGTCCAGACATAATCTTGGTCAGATCATGTGAAGACCATGTAGATTGGTATCTGAAATGGTCTTTTGAGGAAAGAATCACACAGATTGAGTGGACCTACGCAGTCAGTGCACGCATTTGTCAGTAATCGTGCAGCTCAACTCAAACTTAAGGAGCTCAACGATTCGACGAACAATACCAAAGAAAGGACATTTGGGTAGGCCGCATAATCTACTTAAACTGCCAGACCCAGAATAAAACTGAAACAATGACCCACATAGTCGTCATATTCACAATATTGAAAATAATATAATACTTTTTATAGTAAATATTCGTATTTTTACTACATCGCTACTTACGAGTACACAGAGATCCTGCCAACCGAGTCGCCGAGCCACATCTTGTTGCCTACACGACATATTGCCGTCACCATCACAGGATCCGCTTTGTCTGACAACAGAAATATTTTATTAGATTATTTGTCTTACCATGGGGTATCGTCGTCACCGACTACATGGGTAGTCGGTGACTACGATCGAAGTCGCTTCATGTAAGAGCAGATGGCTGCGCTTACATGGAGCGACTGCTTACCTGACCTCCACGGTCGGTTTGAGGATGGGTGACCATCCATAGCATACCGAGACCCCTCTGTGCCTCGGAAAGCACGTTAAACCTTTGGTCCCGGCTGTCATTCGTACATATTTGACAGTCGTTATGGTTAGTCAGAAGCCCAAAAGTCTAAAACCAGTCATACCCAGGAGTATCGTGTTACCCAGTAACTGGGTTGTGGAGGTCAGATAGGCAGTCGCTACATGTAAAATACTGGTGTACGCGCCCCGAACTTGGGCGAGTGAGGAGAAGAGAGGGACGACGGGCAGCATTGCGTGAGCGCAGCTTACGCCGCGCCGACCACTGCGCAAGCGACGATCGAGTTGAAATGTCAAGATTGTAAAGTTTAAGGGGGATGCGCGAAGGTAGCCCACGAAATTAAACTTTGCTTACGTTTTTTTTCAATTTGCAGGTCAGTATCAGGTTGTATGTTGATCTAAATAAGATTCGCGGCCGTATCAAATATTTATTTATAGAAGTTTAATCACAAAAATCATCAATACATCTCTCTAAGTTCAAATTACCCTATTGAAAGACTATTTCATGAAATCATGACATTTGAGGTAAATTCTAACTAAAGGAGTTGTACACATTTTTTGGTGTTCCTCAAGGAAGTATTTTAGGGCCCCTCTGTTTTTGATCTACATAAATGACCTTTGCAATCTAAAGCTAGAGCGTGGCACTATCATAATGTAAGCTGACGACACTGCTCTACTTTTTTCGGCTGACTCAGAAAATGAAGTCTACAATCTTGCGCAACACGGATTCAATATTGTAAATAAATGGCTTCAAAATAACTCACTAACTCTAAATGCAGAGAAGACACATTACATTAAGTTTTCGATGCGCAAGAAAATATCGAAGAACCCCTCAGCGTTGCATGCTCATTGTTGCCTAGTCCCAGCAAATAGCCAGTGTAAGTGTCCCAATATTAAAAAGACAGATAAAATAAAATACCTGGGTATAATAATAGATGAAACCCTTTCCTTTAAACAACATATGGAAGCTCTTAATAATAAAATTCGTAAGCTGGTATACGTATTCAAAAAACTACGATTTATTGAAAGAGAAAGAAAGAAATAAAAATAGTTTATTCTGCACAAACAAAACGCAACTAACAAATGAATGACATTAATTTAGAGACACATACAAAATAGCCAAAAGCCTCGCATTGAAGTTATAAAAGTTTCACAATTTTGTCTATTGCTTGATGCTAAAGCCAGGGACCAAAGACAATACACATTGCTCTGTGTTGCGACACTGGCAAATGACAACAAACAAACGATCAAAACAAAAACAAAATGCCGATTGCAGTGTGGAAAAATGACTACTTTTGTAACAAACAAACAATAATAATAAAAACAATTAAGCAGTGCGTCGCATCTGCGCAAGAACAGGTCGTTGCTCAGCAAAATGCTGTGACTTCTGACGAACCTATCGTCAACAGCGCTGATTTTCAGCAACTACGTCTCCAAATTTGCCATTAGTATTGCAAATCCAAAAATAATTAGGTAAGTATACTTTGCCCTTTGTCAGTCAATTTTGACTTACTGTATTACTTCATGGGGTGGAGCAAGTAAAACTTTGTTATTACCCATTGAAAGAGCTCAAAGAGCTATTCTTAAGGTGGCTACTTGCCGCCCTTTCCTATTCCCCACTAACCTCCTGTATAAATCTTGTGAAGTACGGCACGGCACGGAGGTTACGGAAATCAGTTTTTACCAAACATGATTGTGTTTTTATATTATTCACAAATATTATATTTGTTTGACCTTTAGTGACACCCTACAATGTATCATTTGACCTTTAAATGTAACTCCCAAACGCCGCGATAGTGCAACGTGACTTTTGTCAATGATAGACCTAATTAAGAGCAATCTTTCAGTGCCGGTGACAAGTCACACTTTTGAGTTTTCTTTGGAGAAAAAAAAAATAAAAACAAAAAACTGAATAAAAATTAATAACACGGTAGCCAGAGGTGATACTCTAAAAATAAAAACTGGACAATCTGCGCCCTAAAGATCCTTTATCAATCTATATTAATCAATAAAAAATATCTTGATCAGATACGCTTGCAGAATTTATTTAATCTTTTTTCTAGGTGAAGGTCACGAAATGTAAATTATTTTTTATAAAAAAAAAAGTATATGAAATACACACGTGGTTGTTCTACTCTTGCGTTAAAAATGCATTTCCTGATCGATTTATGCGATAAACAGCATAGGGATTTTTTTTTTGTGAAATTAAACACTGAGCGTAGGTACCTGTGCCCATACTATGTCAATAATATGGCAGGTACTTAGCATGGGCCCGGCAATATCTATCCTCCTGAAGTTTCTTGATGAAATATTAGTTGTTTTTAATGATGAATAAAACATTCCAAAGATTTTTTATTGTTTAATTATTGCATATTAACCCTTAACCTGAACTTAACCTATATTGTAGAAAAAATGTTTGGAACTGGCTTCTACCTAGTTTTTTGATAATGATTGAACTTGTATTGGGTTTCCTACGATTTGTAGTACAATTTGGATTTTATTTCATTGTTGTTCATTTCAGGCATTTTTTTGTATGGATAATGGGCATTCCCATTTCGGGGCCGTGTGATCTCCGGTTTTGGCGATTTGAGCTCGCCGGCCTGATCGCCAGATCTGACGCAAATTATTGCAAAACATTATTCGTAATTACATAAATCAATATCTTTATAATTAACATAAAAATCACGTCCGCTTAGTCTCACGTATATTATAATGACCCTTATTGACTTGTTTTGATTTTTAAATATGAACACGCATTCACGTGTTTAGTTTTCTACTTTGTTCATTAAGGTGTTTTTTTTTAACTCAAACTCAAACCATTTATTTCAAATAAACCAATTACAGGCACTTTTGAATTGTCAAGGGGTCGGTCAGTCAGAAAGATGAAGCTAGTTGCCCATTCCAAAGCGTAGTAGGTACCTATGGAGAAGAACGGGCAAGAAACTCCACGGACACTCTTTTAAATCAAAATATGGTTACAAAATATTGGTTACATCATTCATGTTTAAATTATGCATGTGAGAACGATGCAGAATGTTAAAAGCGTCCGTAATAAAAAGATAAAAATAATACAAATATTAAATTATATTCAAATAAGCCGTGGCATCTAAGAGATGACCAGTCCCTACTGACGGCGCCCGTTCACGAACATGACGCATGGATTACCACCATTCAGCTCAACCATTTTGAAGGGAACTTACTAGTATAAACTAAACTTAATTCTTATTGGACATAATGGTACGGTGATTACTAAATAAGCTATTATTGTGAATATACTTTAGAGAGATATCTGTTCTGCAAATACTGATAACCTTTTAATCGGTTGAACGCCGTAATTCCAAACACAATTAAAAAAACCATTGTGTCTCGTGCGGATTCACGTTCTGACGCGCTGCAGTGCCTCGGTAGCCACATCAGCATCCTAAAGCCATCCATGCAAATGTTTATTTTATTTTGTTTTTTTATTAAATTTATTATTTATTTCTGTATCTGTCCGTGACATCACAGCAGCGGGCCCTATCAGAATACCAGCGCTGCGACACTTATTTTTTTTTTATGTCGCAGCATCATGCTGAGATAGGGGCCTTTTGGCCTCGTACAGGACTTACTGTTGTTATTTTCATTTTACTTTTGTTTTTATTTTATTATTTTTATATTTTTATGAGTGTGTTTAGTATAATCCTGTGCGAGTCTCAGTAAATACTTTTTCTTTCTTCTTTCTTTTATAAAGGCATTGTCATTTCCGACATCCACGCGGGCGAAGCCGCGGGCTAAAGCTAGTATGTGTAACAAACAACAAACAGACAAACCCATCTACATTTATAATAACGACTAAAAACATATCATTATGAACTCAAGTCAACGTTTTGAGATAAGCGGTGAATATATCGCAAAGTAGCTCATCAATCGCCTCATAACAAACATTACAGTCGACATAGTATCATTAAAAAAAATACCAGTGTTAAAAGTGACAATAGTGATAAGAACATAACCCTGTGTTTGCTGACGCACAGACGGGTGAAAATAAACGAAGATCCTCCAAAAATAAGTATTAAGACTGGAAGAAGAAAAAAATAAATCGAAAATACCCGGTAATATTTCGTAAAGGATATCCACCAAAAGGGTTTTCAATCAAAATGTTAATAATATATTTCTTACTGGGACTCGGCATAGCGACAGCACACAGTAACTATGGAGTGTCGTTCCGTGCACAGAACTTCGATAAAACGGTTCAAAATGTAGATAAGGAAGCGTATATAAAACATCAACGAGAAAAGAGGTTAGTCACAGGGTATTTTGTACCCCAAAACGTGACAAACCGTCCAAGCTGGGGAAGCAACAGTAGCAGGGATTTTGTGGCTAATGTCACTAGATTTCAATATGGAAACAGGCCTTCAGGGTATAATGGAGTTACACCGAACACGAGTACACCACACACGGATACCGGAGAAGCTTCTAATAATCAAAGACTCACACCACAAGGAAATATGACAGATGTAACAGAGAAATACTTCAATCCGAGGCAGAATTACAATATAAATGAGACTTGGCCCGTTCACCCTAACTACGTTATAGTAAGACCCAGACATAATATCAATTTTAATAATACGTCTAACGCTACCGGGTATATTATCGTTCCGGTCAACCCTGCCACACCCGGGCATTCGCTTTATCCAGGATATCCTGGTTACTCAGCACCAAATACCGGCTATCCAGCTCCAAATACCAGTTATCCAGCACCAAATACCGGTTATCCTGTACCTAACAACAACCTTACTATCGTAAGACCCGCATATAAAAATAATTTTATTAATAGCAACTCTTCTGGGTTTAACGTTCAGCCGGTCAACCCTGTCACACCCGGGAATACGCCTTATTACCCAGTACCAAACACTGGTTATCCAGCATCTAACACGGGTAATCTAGCACCTAATACAGGTTATCCAGCTCCGAATACCGGGTACCCAGTACCGAATACCGGTTACCCAGCGCCGAATACGTGGTATCCAGCATCGAATACCGGGTATCCAGCACCGAATACCGGTTACCCAGCGCCGAATACCTGGTATCCATCATCGAATACCGGTTACCCAGCTCCAAACACCGGTTTTCCAGCATCCAGTGGTTATCCAGTACCAAACATATTTTATCCGACACCGAACTCGGTCAAACCATCAACAAATGTCACTGGGGCCGTTCCAAAACCGTACCCAGGATTCACAATACACGACGCAGTGCCTCGTAATAACAGTTACGGCTTTGGTAATGACGGAAATGGTTTTAATAACACAGCAAGTTTGGCGAATTGTAAATGTAATCTTCCTAGAGCAAATTCTACGATAACGAAGGGAGAAAGAACTATGGATGCTTGCTTGATCGCTTGTAACAACTGTCCAGCCGGTATGAAGATGTCTGGTTTCGGTATATGTGTTAAAGATTTGGATTATGACGATGAATAGTGATCGCGACGATAGGTCGCGGTGGAGCAAGGTAGTGGACTGTATAACAAGTATATGAAAGATGAAATTAACATGTTAACAAAAGGTTGGTTTAAAATGTGAAAGTGTTAAGGACGTTAATAGAATGCGCAAGCGCAGCCGTGCGTGGAGGAGTGCAACAGCTGACTGGTGTGGTGCGGGCGCCCGCGCTCGGGCATCGGCTGCCTGACTTTCCGCTATCCCCACGCTCTTCGTTCACTGCCGCCTGTGCGCGGCGATGTTGAAAGGAGCGGTCTCAACAAATAGATACTTTTTGCCAGCGACTTCTGCTACGATCCTTACATTCTCCTTTTGCCTCGTTTACGTTCATACATCTGGTCATACACGCACGCCGGTTGCGATTACTACGCACTTGACCTTTCTGAAGAACATCACCAATAAGGTCACTATATGTTTTCCTAAGGCGTCCACTCCCGATGTCATGGCGAGTTTTTTTCAGAAGAGACCTGCTGTACCTGCAGAATACCAGCGCTGCGACACTTATTTTTAAATGTCGCAGCATCATGTTGAGATAGGGGCCTTTTGGCCTCGTACATGACTTTCTGTTGTTATTTTTAATATTTTTTATTTAGTTTAGAATAGAATAGAATACTCTTTATTATGTACACCATAAAAATTACAGATATAAATGTAGTCATTTTACACAGGGTGACACAGTGTGTGGTCTTATCGCTAAAAGCGATTTTTTTGTGACAACCTTTGAATGGATTCAAGGGAGAAGGAGAGACAATACTGCAGATAGTCAGTGGTGTACCATTTACATATACAACAAATACATACATACATAAAACATATACTTATCTCCATATAATATATACAATAATAAACATGAAACCAGAGCAAGGAAACTAAATGTAATGATGATGTTTAAGGAGATAGGAAGTGTTTTGTTGTTTGGAGTTTAGTTTGTGATAATCCTGTGCGAGTCCCAATAAATACTTTTTCTTTCTTTCAGAACTTTTAGATTTTAGTAAAAGTTTGTTTTAGTAGAGCGTCGTGTCAGACTCGCATACCTGTGTAGAAATCTCTTTTTAAAGTTCGATGTGTGTTATATTTATTTTATTTTTTCATACTATTTTCGGAATTAAAAAGCTGTGTTTTATTTTATGTTAACTTTCAATATATTTTTAGTGTTATCATTAAAAGTTCAAATTTTAATGATTTGTCTAGTAATTATTAAAACTAAAATGTATTGTAAAATAAATGCGTATTTGTTTTATGTATTTAATTTAATAATACATAAATAATAAAATAAATAAATAAATAAATAAAAAAAAGCCCATACAGTGAAATGCTCAAAAGATGATATTAGCCCTCATTTAGAAGCAATAATGATGATTATTTAACCGCACGACCGCGCGACCCTCTAGAGGGCCAGCGGGGCTTGACGGTGGCGCCACCCCGGCCCTACAGAGGGCCACCGGGATTCTATCGCTTAAAGGCACTTTTGAACGTCAAAATTTACATGAAAATAGAATTGATTCTAGTTGTAGTGGGCCGGTGGGCAAAATAAGGTTGCGAACCTTGGACCTTGGTCCTTGGAGTTTCTTGCCCGTTCTTCTCCATAGAGATCTACGTTTTGGAATGGGCAACTAGCTTCAACTTTCTGACTATCTGACCGACTCTTTGACAATTCAAAAGTGCCTGTAAATGGTTTAATTGAAATAAATGCTTTGAGTTTTGAGTTTGAGAACCTAAGTCCTATATACAATACAGTATACACCTCTGCCTCCCCCTTCGGGGAGTACATGCATGATGTTGTATTATCCAAAGAATTTTAATAAGAACAAATATTACGTTCCAAGAAATCTATAACAATAACATTCGGTTGAATTTAAGTTATTTTGATAAGTTGATAACCTAAGGTCTAGAATGTGATATACATAGTTGTATTACTTAACAGCGGGGTAATTGCGTAACAAATTAACAGTAAGGGGCCGCCTCCACGAGCGAGAGAATCGTGGCGATATTATCGCCGTGCCCAATATTTCTATATACTCTCTTAGATTATAAGTGTGCGAAATTTCATACTCCTCCGTCTGCGCAATTTTCGTAAAAAGGGTTACAAAGTTTTTGCTTCACGTATGTACGTATAATAATGACATTACTTTTGCACCTTGTACAGTTCGTGCAAAACTTCATGAGCTCTCGGAAATTGCAGCGAGTGGCTGCGCAGTATGCATAATATAGGTGTCCGAGGGAACTCTCTCACTCTCACTCAACTGTACCATGCGCGGATTCGTTCTCGGGCCTACGTTCAGAGGGATCACAAAATTTTGCGCGAACTGTAGAAGCATGATATTTTTTTAAGCTATTGCATAGCTTTTATCGCGGACTTTGAGCGCGGCGACCGAATCGAGGAATTCCGTAACGAAAATAAAACCTAAAACCCCCCACTTCGCCTACCATGTAGCTCGGCCGAGCGTTCGCTTAACGACGTATATGGTACGACTGTACGAAGGTCGCACGGATCGAGACGAGCTGCTCCGAAATCGGACGAATACGTAAGCAGCTGTTTGTGAGAAAGTATATAGGTGTATAGGTATCTATCATATCTTTATAATGCCACACTCACCGCATAAAAAATAAAATAAAAATATTTTAAACGATATTAACTTCTCATTTATTAATTAAAACAAAAAAAAATTGTTTTCTTATCGGTCACCACGCTCAAAAAGTGTAATTTGAATTAATATCAAAGAAAAAACTTGAATTAAAATCAAAGAAAAAAAAATACTGCATAAATAAAAAATAAATAAATAATTATAATTGCTTAAGTTGATAAAAAATGCTATGCAATAGCTTTACCGCGGCAGTCCCCGAGTGCCGCACGTGTTTTTTTTGTATTGCTTGTCTAGTGCAACTAATTTTGTACGCCTTTAATGGCAAAACATGTAGCCACCTCATATTGATTATAAGACCTTCATACTGTACCTGCTCATGTTTTACTAAATAAATATTATCTATCTATCTATTTATCATGGATGAACAAAAAAGTCGGACGGATCTCCGTTAAGACAAAACTGATGGTCTAGACAAATGGCATTCCCTTCGGAGCGATTCTATTTCTACAATCGCTATCGCTTTCGCTAATGTTTCTATCATACGAATCGAAAACTATCGATAACGCTTGTCAAAAATTACCACTTGGCTACGCATCTCTATGGAAGTAATCGTCCGACGCTGTCGATTCGTTTCATAGAATCGAATGATGTCAACATTGTCTAGCTAATTTCTATTCGTTGACCTATGATCACGTGACATTTCTATAGCTTATGTCAACCATATACATTTTATGGCTTTTCTACTAGCGTCATCGCAAATCGTATGTTACTTTGTCTAGACCCTCTGAGTCCCGTGTATATGTGAATATATTTATGTGTGAATGTTGCCGTTTGCACGCGTAATGGCCGACCGTCGGCCGATCGTCGGCCGACTAATGTGTGAATGTGTGCGTACAGCGGCCTGTACGTATAGCGAGCTGGCCGACTTGAGTGACACAGTTTTTTGTTAGCAAGAATCTGTCCGACTTTTTTTTTCGTCCATGTGCATAAGATATGAACTCAGCAAGTTACACATGAATTGAAAAAGTCACATTAGAATTGCCGAGATCCAAACCCAGAACCTGGTGCATGTGAGGCGACTTAGATGTTAAAAATCTGGTAGTACTTCCCCGGACAAGCTCCTTGACAAAGGCTGTACTAACTACCCCGTTGGTCTCGTGGTTGCAAGCGTGACGTTTAAGCGTGGGGTCCTGGATTCGATTCCCAGGTCGGGCAAAGTGTTATTGAGTTTTTCCATTAGGAATTTCTTAACAGCACGGAGTTTGGAAGTTGGCTGTGAAATCTCTCTCCGCTCGTGTCGGATTGCCGTCCCGTCGGACTATGAGAGTGCACCGGAATGGTACCACTTTATAAATATTATGTTTATATACATTTTGAACTAGGTATAGTGTATTAATTTTATTTCTTATTTTTTTGATTTTTTTTTAATTTTCGTATGCTGCACTGGTTGACGTCATCACGTCAACGCCGACTATCGCTGAAAACCAGCGCTGGGGCTCTGTCTCGCATAGGGTCGTAGCATTATGCTGAGCGATTGCCGTTTTGCGTGAATGTCACGCATATTTTCCCCCAACTCGTTCTTTTATGTATTTTTGTGTTTTTTCTTTGCGTCATGTTTACCGCAAATAAACTTATTTTCTTTCTTTCTTTCTGTGTCTGCGCGCACACACGCTTGCACTATAATATCTCCCGTGCCGAAAGCTAGTTTCCGTCGAAATTTTCCGCCATGGCCGAAATACGGTCTGGAGGACAATACTACTGCTTACCTGTCAGTACTCTGACGGTGTGATGGTGCGTGAAGCTGGTGGCAGTGGCTAGCAGAGTGTGAGCTCGCTCCGGCTCCCCACCGCCGTACCAAAGCTCCCAGCCTGGGACACCTTCCTCTGTGGAAGAATAGCCTTTGTTTAAGCTGCCTAGTAGACTCCTGTTTGACTGGGACTCTAGCAGGCTATAATGAGAATTAAATAATAATAAATAATATAATATAATTAATATACATATACATATAAATATTAATATATATATATATATTTTTTAATATTAATTAATATATATAATTTTATTTATTAAAGAAACGATGAAAACTAAATCAATTTGTTTGATTGAAGTGAAGAAAGAAAGAAAATGTATTTATTCGGACTCACACAGGATGATCACAAACTAAACTAAACACACTCATAAAATCAAAAAAGTTTTCTGCAAAAAAACAACCGACTTCCAAAAAACCAGCGCTCATAACTTTTTCTTCTCAAATAAATTTTATCAAGATCTTATTAGTACTTTTTGAGTTATCTTTAATAATGCGTATTTTTTCCACTAAGCTTATATAAATGATGTGTTAATAACTTCCTGTCACTGTTATTTACATATCAAGTAGTGGTATACGTATTTGTGTGGGGTAGGTATCGCAACTAAAAGGTGAAAAAAAAATTAAAACAAAAAAAAAACACTACAACGTGAAAAATAACTAAGTATTTTCGGAAGTCGGTGGCAAAAAACGAAAATACAAAACCAAAGACAACGACTTCCGAAATTACTTAAAGTTATTTTTCACTTTGTAGTGTTTTTTTTTGCAAGTTGGTTTTTTTTCTTTTTGTGTTGAATGTTGGTTTGTCCTTCTTTCACGCCGCCACGGAGCGAAGTATAGACAAGATTTTATGCAGAGATAGTTCATGGATCGGAGGGTAACCATAGTCTTACTATTACTTGCTATCCCGAAAAAAAAAAGCATCCTGAGGGAAAGACCACGGAAGCGAAGTTATGGGTAAAATCTAGTCAAACAAAATAACAACATACCTATAGAGGTATGAGGAACAGGGTGTAAAGTTCACTCATACTCTATGGAAAAGGGAGGATCCTCCGACCAGACGGGTGTCGTGTGTGGTGGGCAACTGCCCGACGATTAATGTCGGGACGTTGTATATATGCTAGTTGCGCGACGCAGGATTTTGCGTGACGTCAGTGTGACGTGTAGCTAGCATGTGGCGTTTGTAGATGCCGCTACATACCATTAACTCCCAGCACGCTGCACGCTGCAGCCGCTGTGGCAGTGCGTGCAGCCGCCGCGTCAGCTAGCGCGCAGTACTCGGGTGCTGCAGCCACGCTGACCAAGGCTGCGGCCGATGGTCGCAGCTCTGGTGAGCCTGACCAGCAGCGACGCATGGTCTCCAGCATGCAGCAGGGGTATTCTAGGTCCTGGAGAGGAAAACTGACTTTGAAAAAACGACCTTGGCGATGGAATCTTCGTTTTAGGGCCGGCACACACATGGCGAGGAGCAGCGCGGCGCGGTTGTCACTGCCAAACAAATATCAACGTTGTGAGACTCAAAATAAAGTTAAGAATGAATAACCTGAGACGCGCGCTTCTTTCCGCTTAGACGCGCTCTCGAGCTAATGGAAATTTATTTATTTTCAACTTTATTTCAACAGCTGCAAGGTCGATATTTGTTTGGCATTGAAGAATGCGCTGCGTTGCGCCTCGCCAAATGTGTGCCGGCCCTTAAACACACGCGTTACGAACTTACGATTTATTTAAGTTAAGAGGTTAACAACAGTTAAAGCGCGGTCACTGTCGGACTGTATAGAAAAGAGAGAGAAACGCGATGACACAACGCGGGTAATTTATTGCAAAATATGAAGCAATTATCTATTTACAAAAAAATCTATTGATAGGGTTAAAAATTAAAACACTATTACGTTAATATGTTGCTTGTAGAATAATCTGACAAAAAATCTGAATTATTGCATGTATATTAGTATGGTTTTTAAATCGTTAAAAGAAATGTTTAGAGGTAAATTCGAGATTTTTTTCTATCGTATCAAATTAATTGTATTATGTTTTCAACACACTATCTAACTAGCATATATCCTGAAGAATAACATATATTTTTCTGATTTTGTTTACTGCAGTGGATCATATACTTTTAGGCATTATAAAACTTGCGTTTAGGTCCTGTAGTCTTTTAAACTAAGTTAGCTTACGATCCTGAGCTAAGCGCATAATTTTTATAAATAGGTTAGTCACATTTGACAAGAATAAAAACTCTCTGACCTCGCCGCCGAGGTTCCTCGCGTAGACCCCGAGGTAATTGTCCCCCCATTTGCTCGACGAGGCGCCAGCCCGCGCCATAGCTTTAAATTCCCCTGATAATAATAATTCTCTAAACAATTCGATCCAGCCTGTTCCACCTTGCTGTCCTCCCCTCAGTGACGCCCTAAGCCGAAGTGCGTACCCCACACGGGGTGCCCTTAGCGTGCGGTCAATTAATAATTTAAGACATTCGCCTCTGGCTCAAGCTTTGAGTTAGCTTAAGGCAGCTACAGGATAGTCCGGTTAAGTAGCCATGACCTCTAAGGGTCACAACTACGAGGAGCCAACTCCAAAAAAAAAAAAACGAATACAACAGGAAGAACACAACAAAATATAGTTTTAGATATTTTGGAGAAATATTTCAGTCTTGTCGCGCGATTCGGTTATAGAGGTATGAGGGATCCTCCGACCAGACGGGTCTTGTGTCTGGTGGGCAACTGCCCAACGGTTAATGTCGGGATGTTGTATATATGCTAGTTGCGCGGTAAACTCTGATTGCGCGATGCAGGATTTTGCGTGACGTCAGTCTGACGCGTAGCTCGCATGTGGCGTTGTAGATGCCGCTACACGGTCATTGTCAGAGATCGGATATTCGGATGCATATTCACCTAAAGTTGAGATGTTGGTTAATATGGAATGCGCTTTTGTATCGAAAACATCTTAACTATAACTAACACACACAACCCCTCCTCTTACACCCTACATACACATATTTGCATCGGGGGTTAAACATTAATTTTAAATGAATATGCATCTGAATAGTTATGCAATTCAAGAATCCCGGGTTTTTTTTTATAGTTTTTTTTTAGATGACTGTTCCATACTATACACTCGACTCGACGACGTACTTACTGATAGATGTTTACCGGTTTACGGCTTAAATAGTTACGTGCAAAATATTATTTAATCACCTACATTATTTGCTTATATTTGCTTAGTACTGATTCAATAGTGTTGTCATAGCGAATGTGAGTACCAATACAAACCACCTCTGGTTTAATGGTACAAAACAAACATGAACCTGTATTAAGACCGATTTATTATTATTAAGACTGTATGTATAAATAAATAAATTAATAAAAATACTAGTTATGAATTCACCGGTGTTCCTGGCAACCCGGCATTTTTTTTACAAAAAGAAAAAGAAATAAGGAGCCGCTTCCATAGTTTCACAGCTAAAAAATAACTTTAGGTAATTATGCATCCGAATATCCGATCTCTGGTCACTATAATGAGCGTTGCGGAATTTGCTTTTGCTTTGCGGCTTATGTGTCATAGTTTGTCTATCGAAATATGCAATACAGCATTTGGCCTTTATTATTTTATTTCGCGCTAATAGAATATTTACAGGTTTTAAATAAAAATACTGTTTGTTAAACACTCTATCGAACGTGTGTACTCACCCTAGGGGACAGCGAAGGCCGGGCCCCCTCTAACACAGCTTCCTTCACAGCCTCATGACCCTCGAACGGCTGTCGTACTGTCACTATCTCATATAACAGCATACCGTATGAGAAACAGTCCACCTGCAGACAAATAATAAATGATTTTATTTCTGTAAGTAGGTTTGTACAAACACTTTTACACGTCTGTAGCGGTATCTACATCGCCACATGCGAGCTACACGTCACATTGACGTCACGCAAAATCCTGCATCGCGCAAACAGAGTTTACCGCGCAACTAGCATATATACAACGTCCCGACATCAAACTTCGGGCAGTTGCCCACCACACACGACACCCGTCTGGTCGGAGGATCCTCCCTTTTCTATAGAGTATGGAGTGAACTTTACATCCTGATCCTCATACCTCTATACGTCAATCATATTTTAAAAACTAGATGAGGTCGGCGTTTCCTATCTGACTACTCTGAGAAGAAAGGCCGAAACAAACTCAGAGGTCATAGTCTCTTTTAAAGTCCAGACATAATGTGTCCTTTACTTCAATTTGTTGGGAGTTTTACTCAAAAGTGGTAAAGCAATTATGTCGTTGATAATTAGCGAAATATTTATAGCGAGTTCCTTTTTTTTTTTTCTGTTTGAAACCTTCAAAAGGCACCCGACCTCCGGGGAGGGAGGGAAGGGAGTGTGGGATTTTTACCTCACTAAATCCACCCCGGTGATCAGCATCAGCACATAGAGGGGGTACCGGTTCCTCTTAAAAGACCAATAGCGAGTCCCTAGTGCAAACGAGACATTTTTGAGCAATATATGACTTTAAACAACTCTGAGAAGAAAGGCCGAAACAAACTCAGAAGTCACTGTCTCTTTTAAAGTCCAGACATAATCTTGGTCAGATCATGTGAAGACCATGTGGATTCATGTCTGAAATGGTCTTTTGAGGAAATAACCATACAGATTGAATGGACCTGTCCAATCAGTGCACGCATTTGTCAGTACATACGTAGGTGAAGTATCCGTCCGGGCGTAATTATGACGTGTCGACTTATAGAACCTTTGAAAGTACAACACACAGAGAGGGTTTGAAATACCGGAATTTTTGGGAACCGGTACCATTGGCCTTGGTGTGATAATGGTACCAGAGTAGAACCTGTACTGTTGGTACCGGTAACAGACGTAGAACCTTTACTATTGGTATTTCTAATCAGTATCGGTACTGTACCAGTACCAAATGGTACCAAAAAAAAACGTGAGTTGCAAAAGAGTGAGGAAACATATAGTAAGTATAAAAGATAGTTAAGAGGCATTAGAAAAATAACTTCAAGTTTGCAAATCGTACGAGGTTCCTCGTACAAATATGTGATTTGTGGTGCCCCCGGGTATCTGGATTGCGTACCGGTACTTGTTAGGTGGAGTACCGGTACCCGTCTGGAACCGGTACACAGGTACCGAAATGTTAAGGACCACTAAGTACCGGTACAGAACCTGTACTTTTGGTACCGGTTCCAAGCCCTGCACACAGGTATGAGTGACCAACTTCAACTCGTAGAGCCATATTTACGGTTACTATCTGAAAGAGGAAGAGATCACTCTGCAGGTCAACATGACCGAATAGTTTGCATAACGAAAAAATACTTTGTTTATCATCGAATGATTTTGAAAAAATCATTCGTTTGTATTCGAAAATCCGATGATTCCTGAGAGAGTACTATGCATTACCAAATTAGCAATTAACATCTCTTGCAATTCCATAAAACATTTCAAAACTTTTGAGTGAAAATAGTTGTACTGCACTTCCATGTTTTTAACAGCTCTATATTAGATCTCATTATCGCGCGTACGTATTTCCGAAGATAACCGATGATTCCCGAAGCTTATAAATTTCCCTGGGAAATCTGTATGTCTCTTAGCTTTATCAATGGTACACGCACTTAAGAGCGGACAACCCGTCATACTTTTCATACAAAAGCTCGTACGTGATTATGGGGTTGTAGCAAATCTTTCATTGAAATTTTTGATCTAATAGGTATCTTGTGCACTTTAGCTAGGTTTCTATGCAAGCAAAAAGTCAAAATTTGGAGAAACAAATTCAGGATAAGCCTCCAAACATCTGCTTTTTGCACAAATTTTACTTGAACTTTGGCCTTTCATAATGTACTCATAAATTGTAAAACTGAAGAAAACTTCTTCATAAAGACCTCGCACATGTAATGGAGATTCGAAATAACCAACATTTTTTCTAAAAACTTTTAAGACTTTTTCAAAAACACGTATTTCCTGGAACCAGCGGGGTAATTACGTAACACTAACAGTAGGACTGGGTTTCATTTTGACAGTTCCACAACATTCATTGCGTTATTTACGTTGTTGAGCAGACAAATTTTTCGAACATATGAAGCAATGGATTAGCAATAGGCTTCAAAATGATTCAGATTGTGGTAGATAGTGTGTTACGTAATTAGGGTGTAGTTTTGTGAAATCTTTGCGCGTCAATTTTCGTTCGATGTAATCGCGTTCTCACTCTTGCTTCTTTTTCAAACATTGCGTTGGATGAAACAACAAGCTTTTCAATCATGCTCGCGTTGACGATAGACGGACCAGGAAGGGCCCTCTTAAGAGGATTTAAAGAACAGCACTGATGCAGCGAGTAACCCTTACAGGGGTCAAGGTATATTAAAAAGTGTTTTATAGCTTAGCACTTACCTTTTCATTATACTCTTCCTCTCCGTTATACCTCATTATCTCTGGCGCCATGAAGCCTTCAGTGCCACCGAAACCTTTGGTTCCAGATGGAGGGGCTAAACGGCTTATTCCTGTAGACAAATAGAGTCAATGGAAATTGAACTTTGTGCTGTGGAAATATAGTGATAAATCAAAAAAAAAATGGATAGTATTTTAAATATAATTCTATAAATTTTTTTTAAAGGCTGTTTGTTGTGATTAATCCTCAGCTATAGCCCGCCAAATGCTTATTTTCTTTGTTTTTTTGCAAATGGCTGCTCTGTTTTACGTCGTATGTTGATCAAAATAAGATTTGCGACTGTGGGAATGATATATTTACTGAACAATAATCATCAATTTCATATCAACCGTCAAACTTTGTAAAGGGGATGTTTCATTTTCGGCCATAAAGTGTACGGTAGTGAAAAAAGAGGAAAATATGCCACGAATAGGGGAAAAATATTCTTTCCTGAATATTCCACTGATTACTTCGGCACAAAAAATAATACTTTTTCAAATTATTGCCATGTTCTATTTAACATGGCGTCGTCTTACTTGCATACTGCTTTCGTCCAGAAATCATGTTACATTAAAACATAATAACATCACGTGAACGTTATTTATATAAATATAAAAGCCACGTAGACAACAATTTTGTCTAATTATAAGAAAGTGTGACAATTCATTTCAACGTTAAAAAAAAATATTATACTTTTGTGGAGGTGTAGGTATTTCTGGGGGAAAAATTGAAGCGTTGTTTGTATTGATAACGCTTTTATAACCATTATCAAAGTGAGCTGAAACCCAGAAATGCTTCAAAAGATTTCATCTGGTGGGCCCACTGTTGTCTAATAATAATAATAATATATTTATTTAATTTGACAACATTGGTCCATTGGTTAGTAAGAAACTTATCAACTAAGAGTTAGTATTTATTAAACAATATATTATTCATCACTGCCGCACGTGCAACCGGACCTAATGTCCTAATTAAATCATTATAAAGTGCCGTAAGTTAATTATTTATTTAACGAAAACAAAAGTCACAGCACTGTTTTTTTACATAATCTAGGTTATGTGTGTAAACGTCATCCGTCATTTCTGCAACCTGTCATGGCTGGCTGTTGATGGTGGTTTTGATGACAAACGTCAAACATTACCAGTTTTTATTTAGTGCCTAAAAAATATTAGTTATTATGAAAAAAGACATTATTTATTGTACACAGGGGTTCATTACCCAGGTTTTCTAAAACGTACATGTTATGGCCGGAGTCCTATACAAAAATGAAACGTCTCCTTTATTCCAGCTAAGAATTTTTCAGAATATTTCATATGAAAATTCTTAGGTGGACGATTGATATGAACTTCATGATAAATATTCAGTAAATATATCATTCCTACAGTCGCAAATCGCATTTTGATCAACATATGACGTAAAACAGAGCTGGAATGTGCAAAAAACCAAATAAAATAAAAATTTGGCGGGCTACAGCTTTTAGCGATAAGACCGCCCATTGTGTCAGCCTGAGTAAAATGTCTACATTTATATCTGTAATTTTTATGGTGTACATAATAAAGAGTATTCTATTCTATGCTATTCTACAGCTGAGGATTCACCTAAAATAAAATGCTTGTAATGCACTGACCATAATCCCCTAACTTCACGTGCACGTTGAGCGGAGCACCGCTCAGCTCATCTCCTGGTCGAGGCATCTTCCACACTAGTACGTTTTCAGACTAAAACATAAAAATCTCAAGATTTACATCCAAGCGTGGTGATCAATGCTCGTTGCTCCTGTACAATAATAATAATTTATTTACCAAAAAAATTTTTTACAAAAAAAAAAAACCGACTTCCAAATAAAACACAAAAATTCTGAAAAATTACTTTAATTTCGGAAGTCGGTGTCTTTGGTTGTGTATTTTCGTTTTTGGCCACCGACTTCCGAAATTAAAGTTATTTTTCACGTTTTTTAGTGTTTTATTTGGAAGTCGGTTGTTTTTTTTTTTTTTTTGTAAAAATGATTTTATTTTTCTCTTTTTAGTTGTGGTACCTACCCCACATACATTCGTATACCACTACTTGATATGTAAATAACCATGACAGGAAATTATTATAACATCATCAATATAAACTAAGTGGAAAAAATATGCATTATTAAGGATAACTGAAAAAGTACTGGTCAGTACTTGATCAAATTTAAATGGGACCACATGTGAAGCACCAGCTTTCAAATAAAAGAAGAATCATCCAAATCGGTTCACTCAGAAAAAAGTTCTAAGCTAACACAGATAAAAAAAAAACAGTCGAATTGAGAACCTCCTCCTTTTTTTGAAGTCGGTTAAAAGAAGAAAGTCAATGCATGTTACGTTATTAGGACATTACATTTGTGCAAAATTTTTGTGAATAATGACCCCGATGCTAGGAAAATCCTGTGTTATAGGGGCCATCCATTTGTCCGCTAAGATTATTTTACAAAATTAGGGAAGTTAAAACAATACAGCAGCAATAGTGTGTGAGTGAGCGTGTAATGTGGTGTAATGGGGAACGTGTATGAGTGTGTGTGTGTGTGTGATTTGTGTATGGGTTTGTGATGAGGGACGAGTGTATGAGTGTGTGTTGTGTGTATAGAGAGGGAAGGTGATTTGGGGTGTCTGTGTATGAAAAGCCCGTGGCTTGTAGCAAAGTTTGTGAAGCACCAGATGAGCTTAAATATGCGTAATTAACTAAAGTCATCTTGAGGAGGTCAGCACAAAAAGGGATATTTACACATCCAGCTCGATGGATTTTTTTTATTCGGACTCAAAACCTTGAATTTTATTGATTTCTGAACAGATATTTTTCGGTTCAATTAGTGACTTGTTTCACGAGAAAATGACATTTAAAAGGAGTATTCTGTACAAAAGGTAACATTTACATTCGATCGTGCATACCCGTATTAAATTTTTCTCGATTCCTGAGAAAAATGAAAAAGTGTAAATGTCACTTTTTGCTCCTAACCTCCTCAATTATAGTATTTTTGTCTCACAAAGCGACGCGCGCTTTACTTGTGGTTACCAAGTATCCGAACACGCTGTGAATGTGTGTGCGCAGGAACTCTTGGTACCGTCCGATACAATGGCGAAGTCGGAAGTGTGTCTGTGTGCGTGTAATGTACCGACGCTACTCGTCTGCAGGCACTCGTTCACAGTGTGTTTGTACGCTTGGTTATCACAAGTAAAGCGCGTGTCGCTTCATGAGAAAAAAATACTGCAGTTGCATTTGGTTTCAAGCCATCATTATAGTTTGAGTCACGGTCGACGCAAAAAGCGTGGACTTGAATTCAAGAGTAATAAAGTAGGCGTTTCAGGAACTGCCTTTTGTGACTTTTGTCCTTCAAAACCTGCTCAGTAAGTGCGAAATTGAAAATAAAAAAAACTCGACTCATTTTGTGCCATGTAAATAACGCTGTATGCTAGTAAGGCCTTCATTTATCAATACAATAGCTTTTGCCCGCCACTTCGCTCGCGTTAATTTAGACTTTGACTGTCAATTCGGGTTATAATTGAATCATGATTCGAAAGACACGTGGCGCCATCTATTATCATAAGAACGTTATTGTTGTTTTCCTCGGGAACAGTACTTCTTTGCGGGATAAAAGGTACCCTATGTCCGTTTCTGTACCCCTTACAACGTATATGCAAAATTTCAGGATGATCGGTTCAGTGGTTTAGGCGTGAAAAGGTAACAAACAAACAAACAAAATTACTTTCGCATTTATAATATTAGTTAGGAAAGTTAGGATTTGTAAACTGCATCGTAACATACCTTAAGATCTCTATACACGACCCTCCTCGCGTGTAGATACTCGAGCGCCCGCGCAACTTGTAACGCAAGCGCTCGCGCAAGTCGAGCGCTACAACGCGACCCGCACTCGCGGTAACTGCGCAGTACGCCGTCTAGAGCACCCTGTATAGATGAACATACCCTTTGTTAGTAATAAAAAACAGTAACTGGGTTGCAGGCAAATACATTTGTTCTGCAAATTAGATCTAAACTAACACTAGCTGCGCCCCGCGGTTTCACCCGCAGCGGTATGAAATATACTTTACGATCTATTCTCAGACCTACCAAATATACACAATTTTTTTTATAAAAACCAGTCAAGCCGTTTCGGAGGAGTTCGATAACAAACACTGTGACACGAGATTTTTATATATTAGACTATATAAAGGGGTAAAATTTGTTTGTAAGTTTGTATGTAGGGGATAATCTCTTGAACTATCGGTCAGATTTGAAAAAATATTTTTGCATTTGATAGCACAATTCTTGAGGAAGGCTATAGACTATTATAGCTATGCTAAAATCATTTATTACATTTCATAAATGATAAATGATTTTATTTCTGTAAGTAGGTTTGTACAAACACTTTTACACGTCAATCATATTTAAAAAAACTAGATGAGGTCGGCGTTTCCTATCTGACTACTCTGAGAAGAAAGGCCGAAACAAACTCAGAGGTCACAGTCTCTGTTAAAGTCCAGACATAATGTGTCCTTTACTTCAATTTATTGAGAGTTTTAGTCAAAATTGGAAAAGTAATTATGTCGTTGATAATTAGGGAAATATTTATAGCGAGTTCCTAGTCCAAGCGAGACATCTTTGAGCATTATATGACTTTATACAAGAAACGAAACGGATAGCTATTTAGCCGCATACTGCATACTGCATATTTGAAAACATTGTATAAGCCGCTTATTTTTAAAGAGCCCCCTGAAGAGTAACGGTGGAGTTTCTTGCCGGCTCTTCTCCATAGGAAACGACCAATTGGAATCGTGCACCTAGCTTCTGACGTTTCATAAGTGCCCATGTAGGTTTATGTGAAATAAAAAAAACCTATTTCAAAACAAGCTTTTATTGAACTAAGAAGTACTAAATAAAACTTACGTTAACATAAAACTTTAATATTTTGTTAGAAGCAAATTCAAAAATTCAAATTCAAATCTTTATTGCATATCACATGTGTGTACAAGATCTTAATATTATTTAGTAGTTGTCTGGCACAACAATAAGCTAAGCAAGCTAAGCTAAGCAAGCGGGCAAGCTTGCGGGTTATCTTAAAGTGTAAGAAGGACGTTCACGCCTCAAACTTTTAAGAAAATATAATAGTTTTATGTTAACGTAAGTTTTATTTAGTACTTTTAAGTTCAATAAAATATTGTTTTTAAAAAGGTTTTTTACTTCAATTTTATTTTGTACTTTTTAGCAATAGAATTTCTATAGATAACCGTTCTATCACCTTCTCTTGAAAGGTACTTGTAAAGACAAATCCCAAGAACCCAAACGCGCCTTTACACAAGTCATGGTGAGAAGCCATTCGAGTTGCACTATCCAAGTCATGCCACACTTTAGAACGGGCTATCATTATAATTTAATGAATACTTATACAACATTTCGTGCCTGTGCTGTTGACCTCTGAGGAGTTCTCTAGTATCGGAGCCAATTCTGGGTGCAGCAGCCAGGTTATGGGGGGCTTTAGAAGGAACTACTATAATTAAACGCGTATATTAAATGTCATGTCTGCACCGTTGACCGTTAAGGTGATTCTTCGTCTGTAGTCAATTTTGGGTGTAACATCACAGGTAGGGTTGCCACCCTTTTTTTAAGCAAATAGAGTATATTTACTTTTATAAGGTAAAAAATAAAGTACAACACCTGAAAATAAAGTAGGTATTAAGTAATTATTTGACCTACAATTTTTTTCCATACATATTTTTCGTTGGCTCTAGCTATACCTAAAAAATATTTGTTACTAGTGAATATCTTAACAGCATATTTACAGACTGTCTTAATTCAAGTATATAAATAGTTTATTTTCTATTAAGTACAGGGACAGTCTATTTCGTTCATCAGACAAAAAAACTCTGTATAAATGCTGAAGTGGTAGGAATGGATAGCAGAAATGACATAATTTTGTATATACCTATTTACAAAAACATTTTATTTTGAAAAAAAAAATATTGACACTTCTGTGATGTGGATAATCTCGAAAATCTTTAGAATGATTAACTTGTGCGTATAACGCCTTCAATAAGGTAATTTCTTCATAGAAATTATACATTTTAAGATTACGTTTTAGTGGTTTTAAAGTTTCAACTATGTGAA
Organism: Dryobotodes eremita; assembly: GCA_917490735.1. Lineage (NCBI taxonomy): Eukaryota > Metazoa > Arthropoda > Insecta > Lepidoptera > Noctuidae > Dryobotodes > Dryobotodes eremita. Next base: position 2,128,027 of record OU823269.1, read on the forward strand.
CAAAATGCTTAGATAAGATAAGATAAGATAAGATATTTTATTTGCTTATTTTTATATTCAACATTACTTTTTAAATTTATGTTGAATAGTGAAAAGAACCAATTTGTGTGACTAAAATCGAACCACTTATCCAGATACCCTAAGGCTTTGTCCAAGAACAATATGAAACTTATGAATTTTTTGACTAACTTCAGGCGAAGACATCTCAATTTCTTTTTTCCAGTTTCATATCCAAAGAAGAGATTTTCTATTTTTGTCACTAATTATTTCCTTAGATTGTGCATAATATTGTATTCGTCCAAAAATTTAATGTTATTCTCTTCTTAGAACTTAAGTTTTATTAAATACATTCAGCATGTGACTATAAAAATCAAGTCATAATTATATATCACTGTTTTTCAGCAATAATTATTTTATTAATATCATTGGACAGTCTTCTTCTAAGCTCACAAAATAATTAAGTTATGATAGCTTTCAAATTTAACAATATTGTATCGTCCGTTACACGCGAAAAATAGCCTAAACTTTAATTGTAGTTCTTTAAGTAAACAATTTAAAAAAATCTTTAAAAGTATATGTATAAAATAAAGTATTTTCACGTACTTTATTGCCTTCATAAAGTATAAAGAACGTTGGCCCAAAATAAAGTACAATACTTTATTATAAAGTACGGGTGGCAACCCTAATCACAGGTCATGCATCATAAAAATGCATGTCTACGAAACGGAATCAACGTGTGAAATTTCAACTCCGTAAGATAAGAGGAAGTGGTTTTTTTTCCGCTTGCAAGTTTCCATCCGGACAAACATACATACATTGCAAGTTAAATTTTAAAGCTTGTAAAATATTTTGATTTTGACTTCTTGGGCCCAAACTACACACAACATCACAACATCCATCTGGTTGGAGGACACCCTTTTAATGGAGGATGGAGTAAGTTCCCACCCTATTCCTGCAAGCTACAAAAGCTACTCACAGCAGGCGCCAGTGCCAGCAGCAGCGCCAGCGGCGCCGCGCACACGGCCAGCAGCGGCACCACGTGCTGGTGCTTGAGCTGGCTGAGGATGGACAGCTCCTGGCGCAGGCCGCAGTAGGCGCGGCACGCGGCGGCCGTTGGCTCTCGTTCCCAGCGGGATAAGGCGGCCTGGGGAGATAAAAAGAATTAGTAAGAATTTTATCCTTTAAGGGGGATTCTTATTTGTAGCTTGCCAAATTCAAAAACTTTCTTTGGTTTTTTGCAAATTGCAGCTCTGTTTACGTCGTATGTTAATCAAAATGCGATTCGCGACTGTAGGAATTTAATAATAATAATAATAAATGATACTGACATGAAGCAATCGTTAAAGGAACGCTTCTTTGGCCGCCTGAAAAAGTATTTAATAGTCTTCGATCAGGCGGAAACAAGGTATGCGCCTTTAACGGTTGGGTCATGCCGGTTTTGATGTACTCTTTTGGCATACTCAAATGGACTCAGACCGACGCCCTGGATAGGAAGGTCCGTACACTGCTGACTGCAAATCGAATGCATCACCCACGGTCATCGCTAATGAGGCTGTATATCCCGCGAAAATGTGGAGGTCGCTTTTTAAATGCTGAGACCCTCCACAATCGCGAGATATGCAGTCTCAGGGAATATTTCTCAGAGGCCGACGTGGCGATGCATCGAGATGTGGTCAAAGTGGACAAGGGCCTCACCCCACTCTCCTTGGCTAAAGAGAACTAGCGCAAGCCAGTAGTGCTTGACACTAATGATCGCATGGAAGTATGGCAGAGTAAGGAGCTTCACGGACGCTTTTTTCGGGCCCTACATGGACCTGATATAGATCAAAGAGCGTCCGTAGCCTGGCTGCGTTTCGGTGACCTCTTTGGAGAAACCGAAGGTTTTGTCTGTGCAAGTATGGACGAAGTTATGATGACAAACAACTACCGGAGATTTATTGTGAAAGACGGCACGGTTGACATCTGTCGGGCATGCCACCGTCCTGGTGAATCAATCAGACACATTATCTCCGGATGTTCTAGTCTAGCTAAAGAAGAATACTTGCATAGACACAACCTTGTAGCCAGGATTATCCATCAGCAACTTGCTCTCAAATACAGCCTTGTAGAATGGGAAGTGCCGTACTACAGGTATGTGCCCGACCCAGTTCTCGAAAATGGAAATATCACATTGTACTGGGATCGATCTATCATCACTGACAGGACTATTGTTGCCAATAACCCTGATATAGTAGCCTAACTATACACCAATTGCCTTAATTCCTATAATGTCCAATTTTTTTGAAAATACATTTATAAAAAACTGTAGAAAAATATCTTTTGTGAAGAGCAAAAGGTTTAGACAAAATATGTCAATCAGTATGGCCATTTATTACTTTTTATATACCGTTATGATGAATATGGAAAGGAGAATCCGTGTGTGTGCTGTACACTGCGACATGACGTAAGCTTTTGACTACGTTGACCATAGCATCTTGCTACAGAAATTAGAAGCTTACGGCATAAGGGGAAATATAATAAATATTATTAAGCCATACCTTACTAACAGAAAACAATACCTACACAGAAAGTGAGAGAATTAATGTTAAGACAAAGAAAGAGGAAATTTATGTATCAAGCGAACGCACACCTATGTACGGTGTTCCTCAAGGCAGCGTACTCGGATCTTTATTATTCATAATATACATCAATGACCTGCCTAGGGCTAATGACCACCCCATGACTCTCTGCCGATGACAGCATTATGACTATAGCATGTAAAAATGAATACATATATGAAAGTGACATAAATTAATCTTTGACATCAATAATATCATGGTTAAACAGGAACAACCTAAAAATAAATCTAGACAAGACAACTATTATGCATTTTAGGCAACGGACCCAGTCTGTATTTGACCATAAGGCAATGTACAAGGACTCTGTACTCAATAAAGTCGACGCTACAAAATTTCTAGGAATTATTATTGACTCTAAATTGAACTGGAAGGCACACATTGAATACCTAAGTAAACGGCTGAGCTCCGCTGTGTACGCCTTATATAAACTGGCCCCAGAGCTGAACACAGATGCCTTAGTAACAGCTTATCATGGTCTAGTAGCATTGTTATTGCGATACGGTATTATATTTTGGGGGAATTCCACGGACAAAGCAATAGCTTTTAAGGCACAAAAGAGATGCATTCGTGCTATGTTCAATTTGAAGTCGACCGACAGCTGTATGCCATTATTTAATAAACACAAATTATTAACTCTACCATCTCTGTATATTTTTAAAATTGCAGCATTTCTTAGGGAGAATCAATTTCTGTTTCCACGATTGGTTGACACCTTCCCTCGTAACAGACGTGACAATTATCAACTGTGTTCGCATACGTCAAAGACTGCATTAATGGGAAAAAGCGTTTTCTGTATGGCTCCTAAAATTTATAATAAAATACCACAGTCATATAAAGCATTGCCGGTAAATTTGTTTAAAAGAAAAATGAGAGATTTATTAACAGACAAGTGTTATTATAATATAAATGACTTTTTGAATGACATTATCTGATATTTTTTATTTTATTCTTCCTTAATTTTTGTGACATTTTATGATTAATTTATTTAGGATTATGATTGAAGTGCCTTTAGTAATTTAGTTTTTATTTTGTAAATTAGTTATGTTTTTTTTTTATAAACTCAAACTCAAAGTATTTATTTCAAATAAACCAATTACAGGCACTTTTGAATTGTCAAGGGGTCGGTCAGTCAGAAAGATGAAGCTAGTTGCCCATTCCAAAGCGTAGTAGGTACAAATTTTATATGTTTGTACGCCTTACGGGTGAAACATGTATGTACCAAATATTAATATTGACGCATCCTGCATGCTTAATTAGCATGTTTACGCATGTTTTGACAAATAAAATTATCTTTATCTCAGTTGTAGTCCGCCAAATTCAAACTTTCTTTGGTTTTTTGCAAATTGCAGCTCCGTTTACGTCGTATGTTGATCAAAATGCGATTGTAGGAATTGTACATTTATTGAATAATAATCATCAATTTCATATCAATCGTCAAACTTTGGAAATTCGTCCCACCTAAGAATTTTCAGAATATATCATATGAAAAGGTGGAACAAACCAAAGTTACGAGCCACAAAAAAATACGAGGTTTTGTATAGTATTTTTTGGATTTTTGCCTACACACGTCGCGTCGGAGACCTGTGGTATGGGGCCTGTATCATTGATACGGTTGATACGGCGGTAGCTACGGCCCTAGTAGATCCATATAATGTAATGTTCGAGGAATCAGTATTTGGTTTTTGAAAACCGAGGAAAAGACTCAAACTCAAACACAAAGCATTTATTTCAATTAAACCACTTACAGGCACTTTTGAATTGTCAAGGAGTCGGTCAGTTAGTCAGAAAGTTGAAGCTAGTTGCCCATTCCAAAACGTAGATCTCTATGAAGAAGAACGGGCAAGAAACTCCAAGGACACTCTTTTTAAATCAAGATATTACAAAATCCTTGGTACATTATTCTTGATGCTTCTATATGCGAGAACAATGAAAAAAAAATATAAAGAAACAATTCAAAATGAAAGATTAATAATAAAAATAAGCCGTGGCAGTTAATAGATGACCAGTCTCAACTGACGGCGCCCGTTCACGAACATGACGCGTGGATCAGCACCATCCAGCTCAACCATTTTGTAGGGAACTGAATGATCCAACACACGCGCCACCAACAGTGAGACATTTAAGTGACATGACTTTTCCATGTAATTCCATCCAATTCTTAAAAACATAGTCACCTTGTAAGCATGATGTGCAGCCGCATCACTGCTCGCAGGCGGTGGAACCGGCTGTAACGCTTTCAAAGCCACGTTGATTGGTTCACTGGGCCCCGGGGCCCCGGGCGGGGCCCGCCACGTGGCCGACAGGACCGTACCGAAGGCCCCCCGGCCTGCAACTGCGCCCCGGGTTATGTGGTCCCAGCGAGCGCGCTTTGATTCTTCGACGTCGAGTAGTAGCTGTGGAAAAGATTTTAATATCAAACAGTTTATTATTTTTAGCCGACTTTAAAAATAGGAGGAGGTTCTCAATTCGATTTTTTTTTTTTTAATGTGTGTTACCTCAGAACTTTTATTTTAGGTGAACCGATTTTGATGATTCTTTTTTGTTTGAAAGCTAGTGCTTCTCATGTGGTCCCATACAAATTTGATCAAGATCTGACCCGAAGTTTTTGAGTTGTCCTTAATAATGCGTATTTTTTCCATTTAGTTTATATTGATGATGTTTTAATAACTTCCTGACGAAGTAGAAGAAGTAGAAGTGAAAAAAAAAAACAACCGACTTCAAAAAAACACTACAAAGTGAAAAATAAGTTTAATTGCGGAAATCGGTGGCAAAAAACGAAAATACAAAAAAATACAGTTAAATTGAGATCCTCCTCCTTTTTTTGAAGTCGGTTAAAAAACCAAAGACACCGACTTCCGAAATTAAAGTTATTTTTCACTTTGTAGTGTTTTTTTTTGGAAGTATGTTGTTTTTTTTTTGTAAAATCGTTTTTTAGTTACTTGATTGATATCTGGCCTTTGTATATGCTTACATGCCGTACGTATTTTGTTTTTAAGAAATGTGTCTTTTTCTGTAGAAAATAAGTTTTATAATTTATCACATGAGTGCGATAAATGGCCTGTCGAGTCTCGCCTACGTGTGTGTTGCATGGACATTCTTACCTCTCGATGGTTGTAAAACTCTCCTTGTGTAAATGCTTAAATTGACTGAACGCAACAGATTCGAAAAACTTTTTCGAATCTATTGCTATTGAGAGTTAATCTGTGATTTCAGAAACTTGACATTAGACACCCAATTTAAATAAAGCTATGTTATATTTCTATGATTTTATAATACTTTCAGCCTTGAAGCCTAGATTTGTGCCCGATTGCTATTAATGTGTTCGCTTCTATCATATTTCTGCCTACACCTTCAGGGTATGTTATGGCGTGATTTTATGTATCTGACTTACAGTGTCGGGAGCGACCAGTCGCAGTTGTACGAGGCTGTCGCTGTGTAGGGGGCAGTGCAGGCGACTGCTGCTGCAGGCTGCGAGGATGCACTGCTCCACGGTCCAGGCGGTTGCTATGGACCAGTTTTGGGGTTCGCTGTTGACTACGCCTTCTACGGAGCCGATGCGGGAGGATGCTGGGAGAAAGAAGGAAAAAACGCTGTAAATTCACGCCATCCACGGTAATTTCCAGTCTAAATTTGTGCTTTACCACGTTTTGAAAGAAGCTGTCATTCTTGAGCGTATTATGCGACGCCATTGTATAAGTAGATCTACGTGGTCCGCTCGAAAATTTTAGAATTCAAAACCAGTCCTTAAGAGTCGTTCTAAAATCAAGTTGTAACGAATCAAACACGTGAATGCGGTTGATATTAATATTTCACGCAGAGGGCCATCATACCTCTGCAATCCATACATACTTCGCAATGTATAATTATTAAGTAAAACAGTAATTGGGTTTTTCCATCTGGAATTTCTCAGTAGCAGCCCGGAGTCTGGGTTTGTGCCTAGTTGATGGCAATAGGCTCGCCCCCTATTACACGGGACTTAAACATAACTGGCGAAATATGGGTGTACTATAGGTACACCTCTGCCTAACCCTTCGGGAAGTACAGGCGTGATGTTATGTTAAAGCAATTCAAAGTGTTTATCATTAAAACGATTTATTCCAGGAGACATCTTCATGTGATTAACGGCGACATTAAGATGTTTTAAATTTGACTAGCGCTAAATGTGTTTAGTGGTGCAGCGGGCCTAAGTCACAGTAAACATTATTATATTTGTGGTGCAGCGGGTCTAAGTCACAGAAACATTCTTATATTTGTGGTGCAGCGGGCCTAAGTCACAGAAACATTCTTATAATTGTGGTGCAGCGGGTCTAAGTCACAGAAACATTCTTATATTTGTGGTGCAGCGGGTCTAAGTCACAGAAACATTCTTATATTTGTGGTGCAGCGGGCCTAAGTCACAGAAACATTCTTATATTTGTGGTGCAGCGGGTCTAAGTCACAGAAACATTCTTATATTTGTGGTGCAGCGGGCCTAAGTCACAGAAACATTCTTATATTTGTGGTGCAGCGGGTCTAAGTCACAGAAACATTCTTATATTTGTGGTGCAGCGGGCCTAAGTCACAGAAACATTCTTATATTTGTGGTGCAGCGGGTCTAAGTCACAGAAACATTCTTATATTTGTGGTGCAGCGGGTCTAAGTCACGGAAACTTTCATACATTTGTGGTGCAGCGGGCCTAAGTCACAGAAACATTCTTACATTTGTGGTGCAGCGGGCCTAAGTCACAGAAACGTTCTTACAAAATTATAACTATTCATAAACCAAGATCTCTACGCAAAGATTGGATCTGTAATCTGTGTGTTGTAATGTGTTCTGTTGTTGGGTGTGTTGTGATCTGTGTTGGGTTTGTTTGTGTTGTTGTTTCTCGCATAGGGTCGTAGCATTATGCTGAGCGATTGCCGTTGTTTGGCGTGGATATGACGCATATTTTCCCCAGTTCATTATTTTTTGGATTTGTGACTTTTTCGTCATGTTTACCGCAAATAAACGTATTTTTCTTTCTTTCTAATCTAAAATTCTCAACCAACTAGGACCTAGCAGTAATTTACGTATAATTTATTAGTTCAAAAATATACAACAATTTAATAGTATGGTGATACACTTTACGATACTCGTTTCTATGAACAGATTTTGAACATCTGTGTCTGAACTAGATATAAAATATCTTTATCTCAAACATCAGCGCTCTTTCCCTGTTGTAGGCGACACTAAACAAATAACTTTGTTTGACCTCTATTAAACAACAACCACAACAAACAAACAAACACACAAATACAACAAAACAATAAACAAACAAAGAAGAATCAAAACAACAAAACAATGTATTAAACAGTTTTTTTTTTCTATTCACATCTGTAACAAGTTTTGATCAAAGAGTAAGACCAAAAAAAATAAAAGTAGGAGAATAATCTCAAATAAGTTTACTCTCCTAGCAGTTGCAGTTAAAAATGCCATAGAAGAACTCCTAGCAGGTAGGAGTTCTTCACACTTTAACAATAACAACAGAATTTCGTACCATTAGACTCAGCACCAACTCCACTATCTCCATCGGAAGCCCTGGACTCCTCAGACAAACGCAGACGTCTTGGTTCAGCAGCGCCCAGCTCTAGTCTTCTGAACGCCTGAAGACAAGTTACAAAGATGGTTCAATAAATCATCCAACACCGCCTAGCGCAGTTCACTGCGGCCTGTCCCAAGGTGCCGCCTTCGGCATCCAGTCTGTCCTGAGGACCTAGACAAATGGAATTCGCTTCGGAGCGATTCTATTTCTACAATCGCTATCGCTTTCGCTAATGTTTCCATCATACGAATCGAAAACTAGCGATAATGCTTGCCAAAAAGTGCCACTTGGCTACGCATCTCTATGTCAAAGTCAAAGTCAAATAATTTATTTCAAATAGGCACATAAAAGGCACTTTTGAACGTCAAAATTTACAAAAAAATAGAATTGATTCTAGTTGCCCCTTCCAAAAGGTAGTTTCGTATGGAGAAGAATGGGCAAGAAACTCCACCGTTACTCTTTTTAAATGTTTTACAATATTATATAGGTATACCTACATTAATTATATAATCATATGTGAAGACGATGCATCTAGAATATGGAAGTAATCGGTCGACGCTGTCGATTCGTTTCATAGAATCGAATGATGTTAACATTGTCTAGCTAATTTCTATTCGTTGACCTATGATCACGTGGCATTTTGATAGCTTATGTCGATCCCATACATTTTTTGGCTTTTCTACTAGCGTCATCGCTAATCAAATATTACTTTGTCGAGGCCCTCTGGGCGCCTTTTTCAGGTCGGTGGTCCATCTAGCTGGCGGATGATTTTATTATAAATGTTCGTTACAGCTGTGGAAGTGACCATTCTGTCTTACAAGTGTCGCGCATAGAAGCCATCAAATTTTGACTGATTACTAATCTAACTTTTTGTAAATCATGGGAAATAGTTTGCCCAGGAATGAGAGAGAAAAATATTCGATAAAAATTACCCCTAGAATCAAAATAGGCAATTTCCAGAATCATTATTGAAAACTTAATTTTATGTTATACCAACTCTACAAGGTGGCATACATCGACGCGCAAACTATAACCATGAATTCAGCACATGATTCTAGATTAGAGTAGAAATTTTTATCGGTTATCAACAAAAAAAATACAGCTGTTTCATAGAAAAAAATCAATACCTGCGCGGTCAAAATGTATAAGAAACTAGATCCGGGGACCATGAAAACACATGGCCTCGGACTTCTGCAAGGCCACCTCGAGTCCATTCTATACCCCCTAGCGTAGAAATTTTCGTCCAATATATTTTTTTTTATTCGTTATTCCATACATTTTGACCGTGTAGGTATTGAACTTTTCTATGAAATAGCAGATTTTTTTTTGATAACCGAGCAGAAATTTCTGTGCGTGAGGGTCTAGTATCATGTGCTGAATTCATGGTTACAGTTTGCACATTGGTAAAAAAATTATCGTGTATATAGATATCATCACCGCACCTTCCTGTTTCCGAAGACAGGCAAATACTGCCGAGGCGTAAGATTTAAATCGCGGTACTGTATCATTAGTTTTCTCGTCAAACTTATACAGGGTTATTGGTAAAACACCAGCAACCTCTTAAGGGGTCATTGTGCTCATCATTATAAACAACTTTTACTATGGACCAAACCTGAAATCGCGAAAAAAATATCAGCTGTTCCCTACGTTTTGACGTGTTATGCGAATATAAATGTAGGGAAAATCGTATTTTTTTTTTCACGATTTCTGGGTTGGTCCATAGTAAAAGTTGTTTATAATGATGAGTGCAATTACCACTTAAGAGGTTGCTGGTGTTTTACCAATAACCCTGTATATTGTGCAGCTCCCGAGTGGTTTCAAGATTTCATCATCTTACCTGAGCCAGCTGCTGTTCCTGTTCCTGATGCTGTGCTTGAGGAGCAGCGTGTTTGAGACACTCGGGACAAGGAACTACGCGCGTGATGAGGCATCGACCCTCGGAGGTGTGGACGAAACGGGTGCCTATAAAGAAAGTTGGGTTGTAGACACTTTTCTGCAGGCATAGCATGGTCACCATAGAAACGGGTTTTTTTGACAGAAAAATAGACAAAATGGCCGACTGTCAATAATAATATTAAATATCTTTATTTCCCAAAAACTACAGATAATTAACGTATACAATTATAAAATTAATGGTAATAATTAATGGTTAAACATGTGGATGCTGCAGAAATCTGTACACAACAGGTTAAACTTTGAATCTTAAACTAGGGTATCCTGTATCTTAAGGGGACTACAGGACCTAAACGTAAGTTTTATAATGCCTAAAAGTATTATGATCCACTGCAGTAAACAAAATCAGAAATATATATTTTATTCTTCAGGATATATGCTAATTAGGTAGTGTGTTGAAAACATAATACAACTAATTTGATACGATAGAAAAAAATCACGAAGATACCTCTAAAAATTTATTTTATCGATTAAAAACCATACTATTATGCATTAAATCATTTTGATTTTTTGTCAGATTATTCTACAAGCAACATATTAACGTAATAGTGTATTTTTTTTTATCCAATCAATAGATTTTTTGTAAATAGATAATTGCTTCGTGTTTTGCAATAAATTACCAGCGTTGTGTCATCGCGCTTCTCTTTCTTTTCTATGCAGTCCGACAGTGACCGCGCTTTAGCTGTTGTAAGCCTCTTAAGAGACAGTAAAAAAGACACAGATAGAGACAGCAAAGTTGACAGATTTCTAAAGAAATTTTTCTACAATCTGTCATTTTGTCTATTCTTCCGTCGACAAAGCCCGTTTCTATGGTGGTCAAGCTACGCGTGCTGGCCAGTTGAATGGAAAAAGTGTATTTTTTACGTCAGATGCTTTTCTAAAGGAATATTTTTAGAGAAGTTACTATGCATTAAAGGCCAGTAAAGCTTTGTGTACGAAAAAAAAGTGAAAAATAACTTTAATTTCGGAAGTCGGTGGCAAAAAACGGAAATATAAAACCAAAGACACCGACTTCCGAAATTAAAGTTAATTTTCATTTTTTTTTTTTTTTGTAAAAACGTTTTTACAAAAATAGCTATTTAAAAAGATGTAAAGTGATGAGAATGTAATCAAATTCAAGGACTTGAATACAACTATCTGTTACTTTCATGTTACTTTGAAACGGCTGTACCGATTTTGACGGGACTTTCACTGGCATATAGCTGATGTTAATTTGTATGTTAGACATCCACACTGGCGAAGCCGCGAGCCTAAGCTAGTATAAAATAAACTTACCAAGTGAGGGGTACCAATCTTCTAGCAGTAAATCCACGTGGTCTGACACAAGAGCTAGCACTTTAGCTAGGGTTTCCGGGTTCGGTTCCAAGCTGATGCTCTAGAAAAGTGAAATAATATTGTGAACAGCTGAATAACATAACATTGCACCTGTATTCAAAAGGCGAGGGCAGAGGTGAACAGTACACCCATGGTATAATAATATACTTCGCCAGGTATAGCATTCCGAGACACAGGGTGACACAAGCCTACGTCATCACCGCTGTGTTACCAGTAGTGTGTAATAATAACTCCCCAACCGCTTTATTACCTGTGCGAATCCGATAAAACAATGAGGTTTTAACTAATAATTACGTTGGTATAAGTTTAAATTGAATTGTTTCGTTTGATTAGAAAAACGAAACGACAATTTAAATGCTTTAGATATATTATTTAACAGAATGGTGACTGAAAATATTTCCATACTTCTTGTTTTGTTGCAATAAAGTGGCAACTGGATAGTGACGTAAGCTTGTGTCACTCTCGGAATGCCAGACCTTGTTTTTTTAGACCATGAGTACACCCACATTTCTCTAGTTCTATTAAAGTCCAAAGTAATATCCAATGGCCGGTGGAGCAGACGAGTCCTGGAGTGGAGTCACACGACAAGCGTAGTGGGGGACGTGCTCCAGCTAGATCGACCGATGATCTTAAGGGGGATGCGCTAAGGTAGCCCGCGAAATTCAAATTTACTTACGTTTTTTGCAATTTGCAGGTCAGTGTCAGGTTGTATGTTGAATAAAATATGATTCGCGACCGTAACAAATATGGTTTTACAGAATTATAAACATTAGAAATAGCAATACAACTCTTTAAGTTAGAATTGGCCTCAAATGTCATGATTTCATGAAATAGTCGTTCAATAGGGTAATATGAACTATTGATGATTTTTGTGACTTTAATTCAATAAATAAATATTTGATACGGCCGCGAATCATATTTAGATCGACATACAATCTGATACTGACCTGCAAATTCCAAAAAACGTAAGATAATTTTTATTTATTTATTTATTTGGTACACCAACAGCAGTACTTACAAAAAAATTAAACAGAACAATAACATAATTAAAGTACTGGTATGTATCCCTATTATAGGTATACACAGCACTCACCACAGAACAACATCGTAATTAACTAAACGGAAAAAAGAAAAATACTTATAAAAACATTAATTGCAATTAGAAATTAAAATTAAAAATGAGTGACATACAAAATGCCACCACAAGAGGTGGAAGGTGAAAGGGTATGAGTGTGAGTGATATCTAAGAATATTCATCGTATGCACTCCCGTACCTCACAGACTGATCTTCTAAACTTATTAAGTGACACACCGTGTAAGTCGGCTTCTGATGATTTACAAAAACTGTTTAATTTCGCGGCTTACCCTGACGCTTTTGCTTTAAGAAGGTAGCTGGGACAGACTGGAGGCAGAAGCCTGAAGACAGGGTGTTGTGGCGCAGCCTGGAAGAGGTCTATGTCCAGCAGTGGGCTGCGATAGGGTCAGGTGATTGAACACCCCCTTTCATTCAAATTCAGACTTCCCGAACTAACCCAGTATAACTTTGCCCGACTTTGGAATTGCACCCAAGATCTTTCGTTGGTTGTCGCGCTTGCGACCACCGAACTTGAGGAGGAAGTAACCGAGTACATATGCTAAACGTGCGTTCTTGCCCGTTCTTCTCCATAGAGATCTACGTTTTGGAATGGGCAACTAGCTTCAACTTTCTGACTAACTGACCGACTCTCTGACAATTCAAAAGTGCCTGTAAATGGTTTAATTGAAATAAATGCTTTGAGTTTGAGTTTGAACAAAATCAGCTGATACAAGAAATGTTTTGCCTACCTGATACCCAGATATGGGTAGTCCGTCATCTCTTCTGATGACGCAAACTTGTGCTGGTAACAAGATTTCGACACAGGCTGAAGACTGCACGTCCAGCTCGCACCATGCACCTTCCTGACGTACCCTGAACCTGATGGAGAGAAGGCGGCATATCAGAATACCAGCGTTGCGTTATGTATAAATTTGTTATCGCAGAATTATGCTGAGATAAGAGCCTTTTTGGCCTTGCTCAGGTCCTTTATTTTTACTTTTAATTTTCTTGTTATGTTTTATTGTTAGTTTTAACTGGTTCTTTAAAAAAAAAAATATATATATTTTGTTTGGATTTCCTGTGCGTGTCCCAAATAAATATTTTTCTTTCTTTCTTTCATTTTAATCTTAGGTTGTGTGTTGGATCATTAAGTTCCCTTCAAAATGGTTGAATGGTGAATGGTTTGAACATGGTCATGTTCGTGAACGGGCGCCGTCGGTAGGGACTGGTCATCTCTTAGCTGCCACGGCTTATTTAAATTTCTGAATGTATTTTTTTTTGTTTTTATCTTTTTTATTACGGACGCTTTTAACGTGCACGTCTTTCCACATCGTTCTAACATGTATAATTTTAACACGAATGATGTAAGCATTTTTTTTCAACTATATATCTAAAACATATAACATATCTACATATATAAAAGAGTGTCCGTGGAGTTTCTTGCCCGTTCTTCTCCATAGGTACCTACTACGCTTTGGAATGGGCAACTAGCTTCATCTTTCTGACTGACCGACCCCTTGACAATTCAAAAGTGCCTGTAATTGGTTTATTTGAAATAAATGCTTTGAGTTTGAGTTTTGAGTTGAGAAACTCTAAACTTCCATGTTCGTAACAGCTTTATATTAGATCTCAAAATCGCGCACATTTCTGAAGAAAGAATATGATTCCCGAAGCGCATACTTTTCTAGCGATATCAGACGGGAAATTCCCGCAATAAAAGTATTTAGTTAAAAATAAAATAACTGGCTCGATGGTTTAAACTTGAACTGCATGCCTAGCATGGCCACCATAGAAACGGGTTGTGTCGACGCAAGAATAGACAAAATGACAAATTGTTGACAGATTTCTAAAGATTTTTTCTACAATCTGTCATTTTGTCTATTCTTCCGTCGACAAAACCCGTTTCTATGGTGCTCATGCTACGCGTGCTGAAATTAGAACTCATTCTAATTAAGACGGATAATTATAGTTCGTGTTACACATTATAATTATCCGACTTACTTTATAAGAGATTTTTTTTAGTTTTTAAAAGGGAGAGGCGCCAGTTACATTATATGAAAAACAATGTTGCCAGATGTATTAAAATTAAGCTTACATCTTGAGAGCAAAAAAATAAAATAAAATAATATAATTATATAATGATGATATCATAATTATTATGTATATACATATTTATATATATTGTGTATTTATTAATATATTTATTGCAGGTTTTTTTCCCGTGTTAACAGTTCCTCTTGCCGTCATTCTATAATAATTATATTTTAATTTAAGACATTACGTTTATTTGTGATATTTAAAGTTACATGGCTGTGTTTTTATTAAATAAATAAATATCAAATAGTATCTAATTTACTTCGATTTCCAGCAAAAATAAGCTATGGCTGTCAATATTTTTTTCGATTAGCTTGCCTTGTGTCCCACTGCTGGGCAGATGACTACCCTTTATCCTTCCCAACCTCTTTACTAAATAAAATAAATCATTTATTGCAGGCAAGTTTACCTACAGAAAACACAAATAACAAAATAACATTTACAACTACAATTGAATTGACAAAATAGTAATAGATATACTTCTTTTGCGTCGAAAATCTCAGCTCGTCCTTCCAGGCTATAGCGACATCTACAACGCCACATGCGAGCTACGCGTCACACTGACGTCACGCAAAATCCTGCATCGCGCAAGCAGAGTTTACCGCGCAACTAGCATATATACAACGTCCCGACATCAGTCGTCGGGCATTCTCAGCCGCCACTGTGGACGAGCGCCAACCAAAACCGACGCCCTCGTTGCTCGATCGGCCCTTACTGGGCCTTCCCTAGGGAACTAGGGATCTCACCCGGCAGGGGCCTGGTCGCACGGGCGTCGTGAAGCACTTCGGGCGCTCCCACAGTTACACCCCCAGAAACACACTACAGAACGCTGGGGGTATACCCCTCAGCGTCTAGGTGTGCGATAAGGCACTCCCACCCCCTTCTGCGGGAGTGGGAAGGGTAACCTAAAGACGGGTCCCCAAGTCTGGGGGCCGAGAGACCGCAGCCTCGGGCAAGGGGCTAAAAGACCCAACACCGATTCCTCGCGCCTCCTTCTGGGGCGCAGAAAAGACGTCGAGCAGTCGTCGGGCAGTTGCCCACCAGACACGACACCCGTCTGGTCGGAGGATCCTCCCTTTTCCATAGAGTATGAATGAGCTTTACACCCTGCTCCTCATTCCTCCATACTGGTGACCCTATCGTGTACTAAACCCACCACTTCATCCTCCACTAAGTCCTCACCTAATATTATGATAGTGGTCGTCCAGCAGCTCGTCGTCGGTCGCGCCGGGCAGCAGCGCGTCCCGGCGCGGCGCCAGCTCCCGCAGCGCCAACATGCTCAGAGCTCCGGCGGACACGCGTGCCCCACGCAGCCACAGCTTCCAGCCCCAGGACAGCTCCAGGGCTTTGGATACGGTTTCGTCTAGTTCCATCTGTGAGAAATAACATGGCGTCATGATACAGGGGGTAAAAAGACCCATCACATAGCCGTCAACTACTCATTCTGTACATCAAAATCATTTTAGTATTGAGTACAAAGGTACTGCTTATTTACAGCACAGTACGCACTGTGTGCACGGTACTGTCTATATAATGGCTTTAAGCTGTCTATATAAGAGCTATGTGTAGTCTTAAACCTAGTGATAGTTGTGAATCTCTGTTCAAGTCTTTGAAAATTCTTACTTTTCCGTCTTTATATATTTTGGAAATGGCAATTTTTGTAAAAAGGAATAAACATTTGTTTGCTAAGGTCTCGGACACAAAGAAAGGTCCCGTGAGAAGTCAATACAAAAACCTCTTAATTATCGGTGGCTATAAAACAGCACTACTTAGGAAAAGTGTGGTCTGCATGGGTCCAATAATATTTAATGAACTACCGGACAGCATAAAGGGTAACACCCTTCAACAATTTAAAAATAAACTCAAGGCTTTTTTGATACAGAAATGTTATTATTCATTAAGTGATTTTTTTAATGACCCTATGTATGACATCTCAACAATTTATTATTAGTGACATTATTTGATACACTTTTTTGCATGAAGCTGGACTTGTTAAAATAATTTATTTATATTATTTCAACGATTGATGTTGACTATATTTATTAAATCTTGCATGCCAAAACTCCGGCAGAATGTACCCGGCTCACTATGTTTTTTATACACTATACACTACCTACATTCTATGCGAATAAATGATTTGATTTAAGTACACGATCCTAACTATATTATATATAATATTATAAATATAAATGCGAAAGTAAGTTTGTTTGTTACCTTTTCACGCCTAAACCACTGAACCGATCGTCCTGAAATTTTGCATATACGTTGTCAGGTGTACAGAAACGGACATAGGGTACCTTTCATCCCGAAAAAAAAGTATTGTTCCCGAGGAAAACAACAATAACGTTCTTATGATAATAGATGGCGCCACGTGTCTTTCGAATCATGATTGAATTATATTTTTGTAGAAACTTTAGTAGTGTGTTAAGAGCTTATTTCTATTACATTTTGGGAGTCTACAATGTCGATAGACCGGTTTTTCATCCTCTTAACTATAATTCCCCAAACAACGCGAATTGATTATCATATTCTAAATTAACGCGAGCGAAGCCGCGGGCAAAAGCTAGTTCTTAATAGTTTTTTCTATAACAATTTTAAAACCCACTCACCTCAGGAGGCAACTTATAGACGGAATACGGTGCCTCTGCTAGCTGCTGATCAGCCAACAGCCTCGCACACAGTCGCGGCCAGAAGCCGCACGGCACGTACGACAGGAGTAGCAGCCTTCGTAATGGACGGCCGCCCCGACCTGACACCACCAGCTTGTGGCAGTCTTCTGTCAAAGAAATGACTCATCGTCATCTGCCTCATCTCCATAATTTCAGCAGAAATAAGTCCATTAAGTCCACTGCTGGACCATGGGCCATTTTTTTTATTTGTTTTTTTTTTATCCGGTGTGGAAAATCCTCATCGATGTACTCCGCCCTGCGGGGGCGGAGGGGTCTGCCAGAATCTTACTCACTGAAAACCACCCCGGTGTTCCCTTCCCATACTTGCACGAGGGATATTTGTAAATATGTGAGCACCATGTATCTATCACATAATTAATTTACCTGCCTTTGCATTATATTGAATTCTTTTTACCTATTGTGGTATAGTAATTTTATTCTAGGTGCATCGTCTTCACATATGATAACATAATTAATGTGAACTTACATAATATTGTAAAATATTTTAAAAGAGTAACGGTGGAGTTTCTTGCCCATTCTTCTCCATACGAAACTACCTTTTGGAAGGGGCAACTAGAATCAATTCTATTTTTTTGTAAATTTTGACGTTCAAAAGTGCCTTTTATGTGCCTATTTGAAATAAATGATTTGACTTTGACTTTGATCATGAGAACTTGTGAGTGAACCATGGGCCTCCCCCAAGCGCCGCCACATCAACGGGTTCTGTGCTTTTCGCGTCCAGAGGATTCCTGCGGCCTTCACCAGGTTATCGGTCCACCTTGTGGGAAGCCTTCCAATGCTACAGAACCGTTGGGCTCCTTAGGTCATTTACCAGGCCGTTTTCCAAAAAAATTGGGTCGGTTTCCGGGTTAACCGGATGCAGTTAAATACCAGTATTTTATTACGTGAAGCGACCACAAATCTGACTTCCACAACAATTTACCAAGATGTATCGTGTTTAGTAAATGGCAAAAGAACTAATTAATAAATAAATAATTGAATTAGTTAAAAATTACTCAAAGCACAGTAAGGTTTTTATGAAATCCTTACTAATTTATCGAGGACTTGAACCCGATCTATTACAAGGTTATTAAAAAAACTAATCAAATAATATGTGTGATAAATAAACAACGAGTTTTAGAAGTTTAAGAGCTTTGCAAAGCATAAACAACTTACGTATTAACGTAGGAGATTCAGTGCCCCTGCTATCGGGCACGGGCGTGAGCTGAGCCGGCCACGTGCGGCGAGGAGTGCCTCGGTTTGAGCTGCACCACGACCGGGAGCGGACGGGGAGCTGTGAAGAAAGGAGTAGAGTGAGTTGTGGAATTTGGGTTACCAGTGTTCTATTATACAGGATGTAAAAAAATCGAAATCAAAATCGGTTCATCCGTTCGGGAGCTACGGTGCCACACACACACACACACACACACACACACACACACACACACACACACACACACACACACACACACACACACACGCACACGCACACGCATACGCATACGCACACGCACACGCACACGCACACACACACACACACCCCACACTAAATAGTGTAGTCATCTCAACTACCTCTTTCCCTTTTAGTGTATATATATAGTATATATATTATATATAATGTAGGTATATATTATAGTAAATATATATGTATGTGTATTATAAGTTTATAACCTATTTAGGTACTTGTATACCTATTTCATTTATAATTAATTATGTTATCATTTTAATATTTTGTATTATTATTAAATGATAAATGATTTTATTTCTGTAAGTAGGTTTGGACAAACACTTTTACACGTCAATCATATTTTAAAAACTAGATGAGGTCGGCGTTTCTTATCTGACTACTCTGAGAAGAAAGGCCGAAACAAACTCAGAGGTCACAGTCTCTTTTAAAGTTCAGACATAATCTTGGTCAGATCATGTGAAGACCATGTACATTTGTGTCTAAAATGGTCTTTTGTGGAAAAACCACACAGATTGAGTGGACCTGTCCAGTCAGTGCACGCATTTGTCAGTAATCGTACAGCTCAACTCAGAACTTAAGGAGCTCAACGATTCGACGAACAATACCCAAGAAAAGACATTTGGGTAGGCCACAAAAATTACTCAAACTGCCAGACCATGATTAAAATTAACTGAGGAGAAAAAAAAAAAATGCAACTATGACCCACACAGTCTTCACATTCACAATATTAAAATAATAATCATAAAACAATATTAAAATATTAACGCCTGTTAAGCAGAGCACCTGCCATCTTATCTCTACACCACCCTTGGTTGACTGGTAGAGAATGCCTAAGGCATTAAGTCCGCATTTTTATGTTATTGTGTGCGAGAAGTTTGAGAGGCTTACAACAGCTAACGCGCGGTCACTATCGGACTGCATAGAAAAGAAAGAGAAGCGCGATGACACAACGCTTGTAATTTATTGCAAAATACGAAGCAATTATCTATTTACAAAAAATCTATTGATTGGATTAAAAAATTAAAACACTATTACGTTAGTATGTTGCTTGTAGAATAATCTGACAAAAAATCAGAATGATTTAATGCATAGTAGTATGGTTTTTAATCGTTATAAGAAATTTTTAGAGGTATCTTCGTGATTTTTTTCTACCGTATCAAATTAGTTGTATTATGTTTTCAACACACTATCTAATTAGAAAATATCCTGAAGAATAACATATATTTTTCTGATTTTGTTTAGTGCAGTGGATCATATACTTTTAGGCATTATAAAACTTACATTTAGGTCCTGTAGTCCCCTTAAATAAATAAATAAGTACCCCGCTGGTACTGCGGCGGCTCTGCGCGTGGCAAGAGCGGCGGCAACTTGTTGAGCAGCGACACGCTTAGCGAACTGGCCCTGCAGTCTCGACAAATATAACGACAAAATTCGGTCGTTAAGTCTAATCGAGGTCAAATTTCTTTAATAGATTTTTAACCTTATGCTTTCGAAATAAAGTTGAAAATCTATTAAAGCAATTTGACACCGATACGACTTAGCGACCGATTTTTGTCGCTGTCTAATGTCGAGACTGCCGGCCCTGGCGTCGTCTCCTCGCGCTAGCATAGAACACGCAGGAACACACAGACTAGCTACCAACACAATGACTGTTATAACGTGTGTTAAAGAAATTGCGTGCCATAGCTTAGGGGTAGGTTTAGTATCGATAAAAGAACCCAAAAAAAAAAAACTAAAAAACAAATGCAAAATCAACATAATTTAGTACCTACTAAGTTAAAATACCAATCGTTTAGAATTAAAATTATTTTATTTATTTAAATGCTTTAGTTACTTACCTACTATCGAACGCGTTGTCATTTTGTCCTTCACTTCTCGCGTCCGAATAGTAAGGGCCGGCGCATTATTTGCTACTGAAAATGGGTCGCGACAAATGGCGCAAGATGTACGCCCCTAACGCTACGTCGCCGAGGGTAAGTAATTTTTTTTTTCCTGGTTTCCTTTATCGTTACTGAGCCCACCCCTAGGCTATGGCATGCAATTTCTTTAACACCCTATATACGAAGACAAGATTTCGAACTGACGAAACGATCAAAAACTCACTAACTTACTCCAAGGTTAAACAACACCTGTCAAGGTATACAAAAGGATGGGTGACCATACCTAATGACTCTTTACTTAGGTTAGATTGTTAATATGCAAATCTAAAAAAACAACATGTTTTATGAAAGTTAAGCAACTATGCCTGAGGTAAAGATACAGATGGGTGCCCATTACCTACTTAGACAAGATTGCTGATGCTGGAACCCTCAAAAAAAGCTACTCACATTATTTTTTCTCAAGTTAAGCAACACTCTCCAAGGTATAGAAAAGGATGGGTGGCAATAACAAACTAAGATAAGACTGCTAAACTTGTAAACAATCGTCTTGCAATAAACGATTTTGATTTGATTTGCTATATTTTGATTTGTTTTATGAAAGTTAAGCAACTATGTTTGAGGTATTGATACAGATGGGTGCCCATTACCTACTTAGGCAAGATTTCTGACGCTGAAACCTTCAAAAAATGTACTCCCATAATTTTTGTCTCAAGTTAAGCAACACTCCCCAAGGTATAGAAAAGGATGGGTGACAATAACCAACTAAGATAAGACTGCTAATAGCCAAAACCTCCAAAAAAAAAAACACTCCATATTGTTCCAAAGTTAAGCAACTCTTCCCTGCGGTATAGAACCGGATGGGCTTGCATACCTGGTGCTGCGGAGGCTCTGCGCGCGGCAGGAGCGGAGGCACGAGCAGCAGGCGCGAGTCCCAGCACAGGGCCAGCTCGAACTTGTTCAGCAGCGACACGCCCAGCGAACTGGCTTCGTCTCCTCGCGCCAGCATAGGGGAGGCCTTGAATACGTGGGCTAGGTCTTCAATCTTCATTATTCCTGGGGTGAGAAAAATCATTATCATCAATTATCATCTACTTGCCTTTATTTCCGTCATGTTCTTGAACGGGCGCCGTCAGTGGGGACTGGTCATCTCTTGGCTGCCACGGCTTATTTTAATTTAATACTTGAATTGTTTTTGTCTCTTTATTACGGACGCTTTTAACGTTCTGCATCGTTCTTACATGCATAATTTCAACATGAATGATGTAACCAATATTTTGTAACCATATTTTGATTTAAAAGCGTGTCCATGGAGTTTTTTGGCCGTTCTTCTCCATAGGTACCTACTACGCTTTGGAATGGGCAACTAGCCTCATCTTTCTGACTGACCGACCCCTTGACAATTCAAAAGTACCTGTAATTGGTTTATTTGAAACTAGCTTTTGCCCGCGGCTTCGCTCGCGTTAATTCGAACTGACTATATATTCGGGTTATAATTCAATCATGATTCGAAAGACACGTGGCGCCATCTATTATCGTAAGAACGTTATTGTTGTTTTCTTCTTCGGGAACAGTACTTTTTTGCGGGATGAAAGGTACCCTATGTCCGTTTCTGTACACCTGACAACGTATATGCAATATTTCAGGATGATCGGTTCAGTGGTTTAGGCGTGAAAAGGTAACAAACAAACAAACAAACTTACTTTCGCATTTATAATATTATATATATATATATATATATATATATATATATATATATATATATATATATATATATATATATATATATATATATATAATATATATGTATAAGTTAGGATAAATGCTTTGAGTTTCAGTTTTCAATTTGTTTGATGCCGATGCTAGAAATTGATATGATACCGGTTCCTACAAGGAACGAATTGACCACGGGTTTTGAATAAAGACGCATTTTTTTTGGCAATTTTTTACATTCACTGATTCTTTGTGTATTAAAATACCAATTTTGGATAAGTGTTAATAAGAAGATATGTGATAAACATACATACATACATAAACTCACGCCTTCTTCCCATGGGGGTAGGCAGAAACTACAGAACGCCACCTGCTACGATCCTTACATACTCCTTTTGCCTCGTTTACGTTCATACATCTGGTCATACACGCACGCCAGTTGCGAGTACTACGCACCTGACCTTTGATAATGTGATATGGTTTCATTAAAAACAAAAAACAAAATATCCACTTAAAAACAGGAATTTTCTGTATACGATATACAAAAAATTCCTGTTTTTAGGTCGATAAAAATCCAATTTGAATTACGTTCATCGATTTTTTTTTGGACATTTCTAAACCGTTTTATGTTTTTAACAACAGTAACTCACGAAAGCATTTTGTTTCACTAATTATTTTTTTAATAACTGGTTTGGGAAATCATCATATAACTTCTCCCGCTCTGGGCGGATCGGGAGGGGGGCGTGTTAGAATCTTACTGACTAAAACCCACCCGCGTTCCTTCAGTTGCCTGTGCGCCAGGGCCACGGTAACTCTTTCGAACAATCCGCGACCCAGGCAGGGTGATAGCCTCCTACGGTTAAATACTGAAATATAACAATATTAAATACTAGCTTTTGCCCGCGGCGTCGCCCGCGTGGTTGATGGAAATTATCCCACGGGAACGTCCTACCGGGTAAAAAGTATCCTATGTGTTAATCCAGGTTATAAACTACCTGTGTGTGTAAATTCCATCCGGATCCGTTCTGCAGTTTTTGCGTGAAACAGTAACAAACATCCACCCATCCAAATATCCATCCATCCTCACAAACTTTCACATTTATAATATTCACTAGCTTTTGCCCGCGGCTTCACTCGCGTTAATTTAATTTAATTTAGACTTTGACTGTTAATTCGGGTTATAATTCAATCATGATCGAAAGACACGTGGCGCCATCTATTATCATAAGAACGTTATTGTTGTTTTCCTCGGGAACAGTACTTTTTTTCGGGATGAAAGGTACCCTATGTCAGTTTCTGTACACCTGACAACGTATATGCAAAATTTCAGGATGATCGGTTCAGTGGTTTAGGCGTGAAAAGGTAACAAACAAACAAACAAACTTACTTTCGCATTTATAATATTAAATAAAATAATAATTAGCGTTTATACGTTATTTTAAAACTACCGTGCGGTGACGTCTATAAAAGGAGGGTGCGGCCGGTACTCGTACCTCACTCCGTCTCAAGCAGCCATCGTGATAACATCTTTTTCTAATATTGTTTTGTGTTTATTTTGTACGTGTTATTTAAATCAGGAAGTATATTTTAAGTCTAATAATTGTATTTGTTTTAAATTGATAAAAGTTTATTCATTTCGTTCGTTTTTTTTTAAATAAAATTAATATCAACCGCCATTAATATTATATATTATATATATAGTTAGGAAGGATTAGGATTGGGATATAGTAGGAAGTAGGATTATGCTCACCATTATTGGCGAAAGGATTAATCTCTCTAACAGTGACGACATGAGCCAACACGTCACACAGCCACTGAGGTCTCAAAAAGTATAGCTCTTTTAATGTCGCATCATCGTAATGTAGGAGAACACCTGTAATAGAAAAACTTACATAAAATTTTCACTATTCAATTCAATTCAATTTATTTATTTATTTCGGAAAAATAAAAACATTATATTGTATTAGTATAAAAAAAAAAACTTAGAAAAATATGTTAGTAGCATTAAAATCACAAACAAATTATTATTACAATCAAAACCAGAAATTTTAAAAAATTTAAATTACAATAATAATCAATCAAAATTATAATCATAATAAAAAAAAAAACACGTGTGGCACTCGGGGACTGCCGCGGTAAAGCTATTGCATAGCATTTTTTATCAACTTATGCAATTATAATTATTTATTTATTTTTTATTTATGCAGTATTTTTTTTTCTTTGATATTAATTCAAATACAGTCGTACCATATGCATACACGTTAAGCGATCGCTCGGCCGAGCTACATGGTAGGTGGAGTGGGGGGTGTTAGGTTTTATTTTCGTTACGGAATATCTTTATCCGGTCGCCGCGCTCAAAGCTCGCGATAAAAGCTATGCAATAGCTTAATACAATTAAAGTCAATATTACATTAGAATTAAATAAAAAAATAAAACAAATTACAAACAAAACAAAATTAAATCAATATCAAATCAAATTATTACTCCAACCGAAAGACGTCCACTAATGGACCTAAGGCTTGCTCAAGCATAGTCGACATGACCGACGGGGTAGTTGCGTAACACACTAACAGTAGGAATGGGTTTCATTTTGACAGTTCAACAACATTCATTGCGTTATTTACGTTGTTGAGCAGACTTTTTCGAACACGATATGAAGCAATGGATTAGCAATGATACAGATTCGGATTGCTAGTGTGTTACGCAATTAGGGTATGTTTTTGCGCTTTTCTCATCTAGTGGATTCTCGCGAAATTTATGTACCTATCAATATTTTGCCGATTTTTTTTTATTTTATTAATTTACTGGCTCATTTCCGCGACTGTGCCAGCGTGGAGGTTAAAAAAAAACGTTTACAAACCTTCTCCATGAGAAAATACACATAAGTGCCAACTTTCATGATATTCAGTCAAACGGTGTTGGAGTTTATTAACCCCAATATACAAACATCCAATTTCATATATTATATATATTTATTTAGGGTCGATCGAACAGAATTAGATCAAACTTAAGTTGTGCCAGAAAGCCTTTTATACCGTTAAAGATTATATTGAGGAAAAAAAGGCTTGGAATTGAGTTGCTCCAATTTTTGCATACTGAGTATTTTTTTTTTTTTTAATTTTAAGTTTTACTATTTTTTTTATTTAATTTTACATATACTTTGACATTTGATGATTATTACGAGTATATACACAATAGAATGAAAATTAAATTTTGTGATGTAATAATAATATTATTATTCAATTATTGTGAATTTGGACTATGTGGGGTCACTTTTTATTTTTTCACTTTCTCAGTTAGTTTTAACAATAATCTGGCAGTTTGAGTACTTTATGCGACCTACCCAGATGTCCTTTCTTTGGTAATGTTCGTCGAATTGTTGAGCTCCTTTAGTTCAAAGTTGAGCTGCACGATTACTGACAAATGAGTGCACTAACTGGACAGGTGCACTTCTTTCCTCAAAAGACCATTTCAGACACCAAACTAACATGGTCCTCAAATAGTCTGACCACGACTATTTCCGGATTTTTATGAACCAAAGACACCGACTCTCGAAATTAAAGTTGTTTTTCATGTTTAGTGTTTTTTTTTTTTATAAATGTTGGGAAAATATAATGAGTAAGGTGGTCATACCGTTTTCGTGTAGAAACATGGTCGCTTGATGCAACTCGGCCGCGTCTCTGAACATGCGGTGATTCTTCTGTTGCATGTACTGAGTCACCTGCGAGAAAAACTCAACTAGAATATGTACAGAATAGCTTTCCTTAATTTAAACTCCTTTTCGTGGGGAAGATTGAAAGAAAGAAAAGAAAGAAAAAAGTTTATTTCGACACAGTTCGTGAAACACAAAATACAAAAATAACAAAATAAAAAACTGAATGTAATGTTTAACATCAGCAGTGTGTGTTTGTGTGTGAGGGCGGGTGTGTGTGTGTGTGAGGGAGGGTGTGTGTGTGTGAGAGGGAGGGTGTGTGTGTGAGAGGGAGTGTGTGGGTGTGTGAGAGGGAGTGTGTGGGTGTGTGTGTGGGTGGGGGTGTGTGTGTGTGTGAGGGTGTGTGTGCGTGAGTGTATTGCAATAGGTTTAGCTGTGGACAAAAGTTAAATCCAGCTTTTAATATTTTGTGTTTTGGAAGTATTTTTTAGGGAATCATTTGTTTTATTTTATACGTTTAAATGCTTTAGCTACTGTATTTTTTAAAGCCTGTGTAAAAGAGTGTGGATTTATTAGTTTGATTAAAGATGGCCGGTCGAAACTTTTTCTGAGATCCACTGAGCTTCATTGTCACGGCACTTTACTGGGTTGTCACCACTGTAGATTATTGGTTACAGAAGTTACTGGAACTGGTTTATCTCGAGAAATGTCAGACTCACCAGTTTCTTATACTCCTCGTGCCTCACCACCGGTTCCCGAAGATCAGCAGCCAACGAGGTGATACACTCTTCTAGAGCGAGGTATGTAGCTGGGATCCGCTGTTCTAGTAGGGGTTCTTTACTACCTGTAATAACATAAATTTTATATCTTTTTCTCAGTAAGTTTTAATCATGATCTGGCAGTTTGAGTAATTTATGTGGCCTACCCAAATGTCCTTTCTTTGGTATTGTTCGTCGAATCGTTGAGCTCCTTAAGTTCTGAGTTGAGCTGCACGATTACTTACAAATGCGTGCACTGACTGGACAGGTCCACTCAATCTGTGTGGTTCTATCCTCAAAAAAACCATTTCAAACACCAATCTACACGGTCTTCACATGATCTAACCAACATTATGTCTGGAACTCTGGACTTTAAAAGAGACTGACCTCTGAGTTTGTTTCGGCCTTTCTTCTCAGAGTAGTCAGATAGAAAACGCCGACCTCATCTAGTTTTAAAATATGATTGACTTGT
This sequence comes from Dryobotodes eremita, assembly GCA_917490735.1. Lineage (NCBI taxonomy): Eukaryota > Metazoa > Arthropoda > Insecta > Lepidoptera > Noctuidae > Dryobotodes > Dryobotodes eremita. Next base: position 2,155,272 of record OU823269.1, read on the forward strand.
AAAAGTGTTTGTACAAACCTACTTACAGAAATAAAATCATTTATCATTAAGAAAATCAGGAGAATGTGTCATGGCGCAACAAGTCATAATTATCTTCAGGGGATTAATTTTTATTTAACTTTCATCTTATGCAAAATGGAGCCTTACATTGACATTTATTCATTTAAGACTAGCTAAGGACCGGCATGGGCCGCAATGACTTAAAAAAACAAAACTATTAAACCACCCCTGTATTAGAGCGAACAAATAAAATCTAATCAGTTAAGAGGCTGACAACAGCTAATGCGTGGTCACTGTCGGACTGCATAGAAAAGAAAGAGAAGCGCGATGACACAACGCTGGTAATTTATTGCCAAATACGAAGCAATTATCTATTCACAAAAAATCTATTGATTGGACTTAAAAATTAAAACACTATTACGTTAATATGTTGCTTGAAGAATAATCTGACAAAAAACAGAATGATTGCATGTTTATTAGTATGGTTTTTAATCGTTAAAAGAAGTTTTTGGAGGTATCTTCGTGACTTTTTTCTATCGTATCAAATTAGTTGTATTATGTTTTCAACACACTATCTAACTAGCCTTTATCCTGAAGAATATCATATATTTTTCTGATTTTGTTGACTGCAGTGGATCATATACTTTTAGGCATTATAAAATAAAATTTGCATTTAGGTCCTCCCCTTAAACCGTTTTTGAGTTTTGACTAACGAACAGCATTTAGTTTTTATACATAAGATTAGCTAATTCCGGGCATGCGTTACAATGCCATTTTTTTTTTCAAATTCCCCTTTGCAGAGGGAACAAAACAACAAATCGGTTAATCCGTTTTTGAGTTTTAGCGACACTAACGAACAGCAATTTATTTTTATATATAGGAAGAAGAAGAAAAAGATAAACAGCAAAAGGCTAATTACATTAATTAAATGCAATAAAACTATCATCATAATTAGCCTATAATGTTCCCACTGTTGGGACACAGGCCTCCTCTCCGTGAGAGAGAGTAGGCTGTAATCCACCACGCCGGCACAGTGCAGGTTGGTGGATGTCACATGTCTTCGGACTTTTGGTTCTAGGACGTGCCCGTTTCCTCACAATGTTTCCCTTCACCGTTTTGAGCGAATAAAACTATAATACGTTATAAATAGAGATTGGATATTTCGATGCATATTAACCTAAAGTTGAGATGTTGGCTAATATGGAATGCGCTTTTGTATCGAAAAAATCCCGCTAACGTCAGATTTCAGTGACCAAACCGGACCAAATCATAGCGATCGAAAGGTAGTGATTAAAGTTATTGTAGCCGAGGTAATATTTACGTCCAAAGTTCTTAATTTAATAAAAATAATTATTTTTATTTCTGTTTTAACTGACACAACCACCTCTCCTCTTACACTCCAAATACACATGTTTGCAGCGGGGTTAAACATAAATTTAAATTAAATATGCAACCGTTTTTTTTAGAAAAAGAATATGTTTTAAGAAGCCGGTAGGTAAATATGCATCCGAATATCCGATCTCTGGTGATAAATGTTCTTACCTGGTGGTTTGACACTGAAAGCGACGGAGTAAATGATGTCTGCTAACAGCCTGATGTTGTGACGAGTGCTGCAGGACACCTGCAACGAATAATGGCATTTATTTATTTTTATTTATTTATTTATTTTTATTTATTTATTTATTTTTATTTATTTATTTATTTTTATTTATTTATTTTTATTTATTTATTTATTTTTATTTATTTATTTATTTTTATTTATTTATTTATTTATTTATTTGTCCAAAACATGAGTATACACACAATAATATGTCAAGCAAGATGTTACATTTTAAATTTATCACAGTCATGTTTTGCCTCAACGGCGTACAAATATAAATAGGTAAACACACTACAACTATTTTCTTAACGTCCCTCGAATCATAGCATTTCCGAATACAAACGAATGCTAATTTCCATGTCCATCAATTATTAGATTTATCGTGTATAATAATTTGAATTCAGAACTAAGTACTTTATTGTTGTTTGTTTTGACGTAACCTAATCCTGTTTTTACTTAAACTCAAAGCATTTATTTCAATTAAACCATTTACAGGCGCTTTTGAATTGTCAAAGAGTCGGTTAGTTAGTCAGAAAGTTGAAGCTAGTTGCCCATTCCAAAACGTAGATCTCTATCGACAAGAACGGACAAGAAACTCCAAGGACACTCTTTTTAAATCAAGATATTACAAAATCCTGGGTACATTATTATTGTTGCTTCTATATGCGAGAACAATGTAAAAAAAAATATATTAAGAAACAATTCAAAACATAAGATTAAAAATAATAATAAAAATAACCCGTGGCAGTTAAGAGATGAACAGTCTCAACTGACGGTGCCCGTTCACGAACATGACTTTTTGTTTAAGAGACCTCTTTTTTCTGTGCCCTTCAGGCGAATTGGTTTTTTTATAAATAGTCCTGATATATTTTACCTTACGGCATGCAAAATTTTCAAATAATATTTGAAAAAGGATTTTTTATTTTTCACTTTTGAAGAAGAGTTTTTAATACTTTTTAATATTTTTCTGATATTTAAAACCATTGCGTGTTTTAATCTTAATCCTATTGTAAATTCACTTACCTCAACTGAATCCAATACCCGAGGCAGACCAAGTTTATCAGCATCAGGAGCCCCCATGATAGATGAACGAATCAGTCGCTGAAGAACTTCAGGACTTTCACTCTCAGGCAGGTTACACTGAAGACAAGAGAATATTTAGCCTGAAAGATAGCACTGTGGGTCAGCATTAAGAAAGAAAGAAAGAAAGAAAGAAAGAAAGAAAGAAAGAAAAATATTTAAATTGGCACACGCACAGGAAAAATAAACAGTAAAAAAAAAGAGATATATGCTTGGTTTCACTAACACTAGGCACCTAAATGAATCCCTAAATAAAGGCGTGCTATTGGATTTTCAACCTTTGGCGCAGATCCGAGGGTTGAAAGTCACCTAGATAACGTCATCTTCATCGTCGTCGGCGTTGAAAACAGACATTATTTACTTGGTAACAAAGATTTTAGAAACTATGATGATTAAAGAGATTTAAGGCTGAACTAGTCGCGGGCTCGAACTCGCTGGTGGGCGTGGCCTAAAAAACACGCTGTCTCACCTGGCATCGTGTACGACAGAGATAGTATCAGTGATGAGCAGTTAGACGCTAGTCTAAACGCACAACGTCTAGTTTGCACGCACACAAATACCGTTATTTTAATTCATAGTAAAACAAGAGCGTAAAAAATTACGAAAACTCCTTTGGAAAATCGAGTTTTATTAAAAAACCTCTGCATTAATCAATTACAAATAAAGTTAATTAAGATCTTCGATAATTGAGCTTTGTCGGTGCCGACTTTGTTTTGGAGATTTTACACTTCTTGTAGTACTTATTAACGCCCAAACTTGCGTTAAAATTAGCAAAAAAAAACGAATCTTTGTTTTTTCATAACTTTTTAATGGCTTTTTATTTTACTATTCTGTTTCCGCACAGATAAAATTAATAATGAGACAAAACGATATCATGTTTAACTTTGAATTTACAATGTCGAACAGTGGAGTAATACAGTTCCGAAATTTGTATGGAAAAAATATCAACTAGTGCAACCTTAAGCTTTGTTCACACTAGAGCTCAAGGCAGAAAAAAAAAATTGACTGTGAAACTGAAGTGAGACTAAAAGAGTGATGTATAAATATCCAAGTCAAAGTCAAATAATTTATTTCAAATAGGCACATAAAAGGCACTCTTAAACGTCAACATTTACAAAAAAAAATAGAATTGATTCTAGTTGCCCCTTCCAAAAGGTAGTTCTGTATGGAGCAGAATGGGCAAAAACTCCACCGTTACTCTTTTAAAATGTTTTACAATATTTTGTATACATTAATTATATAATTATATGTAAAAACGATGCATCTAGAATACTATACCACAATAGGTAAAAAGAATTTCACATAAAGCAATGACAGGTAAATTAATTATGTGATAGATACATGGTGCTCACATATTTACAAATATTGAAAAGTAAATGACTTTTTATAAAATTTTAACAAGTAATAATTTAGTGTGTGTGTTAAGAGGGCCCCTCCCGGTCCGTCTATCGTCAACGCAAGCATGATTGAAAAGCTTGTTGTTTCATCCAACGCAATGTTTGAAAAAGAAGCAAGAGTAAGAGAGAACGCGATAACATCGAACGAAATTGGCGCGCGGAGATTTCACAAAACTTGTTCCAGGAAATACGTGTTTTCGAGAAAATCTTAAAATTTTTTGGAATTGATTTTTTGTTATTTAGAATATCCATTACATGTGCAAGGTTTCTATGACGATGTTTTCTTTACTTTTACAATTTATGCGTACGATATGAACGGCCAAATTTGAGGTTAATTTGTGCAAAAAAGCAGATTTTTGGAGGCTTATATTGAATTTGTTTCTACAAATTTAGATTTTTTGCTTGCATAGAAACCTAGATAAACTGCACAAGATACCTATTAGTTCAACAATTTCAATGAAAGATGTGTTACAACGCCATAATCACGTACGAGCGTTTGTATGAAAAGTATGACGGGTTGGCAGCTCTTACAATAGTTACATAATTTAAAATCAATGTTGATGTTGAAACAAATGTTGATGGATGGAGTGGGAGAGGGAGACCTAAGAACAGATGGATGGATTGAGTGAGGAATAATATGAAAGAGAAGGGAGTGAATGAGAGCGTGACGTTGACAGGGGAGAGAGGGAGAATAAAACGTGTTGCGACGACCACGAGTGACATGGGACGAGGGCAGGGAGATAATGAATGTGCCAACAAGTAACAGAAGACAAAACATCTACTGCTTATAAGACTGCATTTTTTTTATAAACTACCTTCCGTAAATTGGAGTGTAAAGAAAAAGAAAGAAAAAGACAAGAAAGAAAAAAGAAAATGAGGACAAAGAAAAGAAAGAAAAACATTTAACATTCTCTATAATAAAATTGATATGGCGATATTTTGTTTTAATATAGAGATTGTTAAATGTTTCATTATAAAGACGAACATCAAAAAAAAAAAAAAAAATCGGCCCTTTTTTTTTTTTTTGAAAAACATACTACTAAAAATACTACCAACTACCCCTGTAGTTGCAATACACCCCAATTTACCGATACGTCTTTATCGAAAATAAATATTACTTACGCTGGTAACTTGATCGTAATGTGTAGCAACCATGATGACGGGTGAACCCGGTGCGCGAGCTTGTATGGATCTAAAAAGAAATTGTTAACTGTGTTATGGAGGAAAAGAAACCAATTTTATAAACGTTAATTCTAATTCTTGTCTTCCATTTTGAGTCGCCTGAACAGGCTCCATAAGGTTAGTAACGAATTCCGTATTTATAGAGTTACACCTGTTTTCTGAATTGAGAATTTGAAGTACTTACAGTGAAAGCTCGCAAAATTTATAATTTCTTGAAAAATAAAATAATAATTTGTTTATTTCAGATATAATTCTAGTCCATAGTTTTACATACATACATTGAAAATTATAAACTATTTTAAATACCAACAGATAAAAACCCAAAACAAAATTGTGATTAATTAAATTTAAATAATCAACAACTCATTACAAGAAAAAATTGGCAAAAAATTATAAAAATGTCAGAACCGTAGAAAACATTTAAAGTCAAATATAAAATTAACAAATTGTAAAATTTTATAAAAATATCAAAATATTAAAAATTAAAATCATATAAATTGCAAACAAAATAATAATATTACTAAAACAAAAAAAAACTATTTTGCGGTTTACCATGAAGGTAGCTTTAAGTAATTAATGCTAAAGTAGAGTTGTACAAGTTCGCAACTTCAAATTCTCAATTCAGAAAACAGTGAGAATCTGAAACAAACATACCTGAGCCAGTTCAATGCACCGGCGAGTCCCTTCCTTCCATCTGTTACTTTCCATACGACCAGATAAAGCGATCTTCGCGACAAGAAATACTGATGAGTTGCGTAGTATCTGTGAAGTACAATATTGTATTAGCCAGACAAGACCCTCCGAATGCTTAAAAGAATTAGGTCCTACATTATTTAATCAACTACCGCAGTCCACTGCCGGATATTTAAGCCTACATAAAAGAAAACTGCCATGGCGGCCAATCTAACGGGGACTAGACTTCGGCGAGGGAGATATCATAGTGCAGTGCAGGCGTGTGTGCGCAGACACAGGTGCACTTGTGGCGGCATCTACATCGCCACATGCGAGCTACGCGTCATACTGACGTCACGCAAAATCCTGCATCGCGCAAGCAGAGTTTACTGCGCAACTAGCATATGTACAACATCCCGACATCAGTCGTCGGGCAGTTGCCCACCAGACACAACACCCGTCTGGTCGGAGGATCCTCCCTTTTCAATAGAGTATGAGTGAACTTTACAACCTGTTCCTCATACCTCTATACACTCTCTCTTCCCTCACTCTCATAGTCCGATGGGACGGCAATCCGACACGAGCAGAGAGAGATCAGGCGCAGGACCAATGGCTTAACGAGCGCACCGAGGCACGGGGGTATCACACCGCCAACTTCGAAACTCCGGGCTGTTACTAAGAAACTCTTAATGAAAAAACCCAATAACACTTTGCCCGACCAGGGAATCGAACCCATGGCCCCACGCTCAGCAGTCGCGCTTGCAACTACGAGATCCAAAGGTATTAGGTAGAAAACGTTAAAATTTCTCAGTAACAGCCCGGAGTCGAAACTCCGGGCTGTTACTGAGAAATTCTTAATGAAAAAACCCAATAACACTTTGCCCGTCCAGAGGACCTAGACAAATGGCATTCGCTTCGGAGCGATTCTATTTCTACAATCGCTGTCGATTTCGCTAATGTTTCTTTCCATCATACAAATCGAAAACTAGCGATAACGCTTGTCAAAAAGTTCCACTTGGCTACGCATCTCTATGGAAGTAATCTTTCGATTCTGTCGATTCGTTTCATAGAATCGAATGATGTTAACATTGTCTATCTAACTTCTATTCGTTGACCTATGATCACGTGACATTTCGATAGCTTATGTCAACCCCATACATTTTTTGGCTTTTCGACTAGCGTCATCGCTAATCGAATGTGACCTTATCTAGGCCCTCTGAGACTCGAACCCAGGACCCGACGCTCATCAGTCGCGCTAGAGACCACGAGACCAACGGGGCAGTTTGTCACAATCCTTTCTCAAGTCCCGCTACAATAGCTGGTTTTCCGCCTTGCGCATCCAGTGTGCTCTGTCTTTTTAACCATTTCTGCCGCCAAGCAGCGTCACTGTGTTCCATTTTGAAGAAAATGGGTGCCAGTGTAACTACAGGCAAATGAGACATTAAAGAAAAGAAAGAAAGAAAGAAAAAATCTATAGATGTTGTCGAGAGCTGACGATTGAAACTCAAATGAGTGTTGTAGCTTCTCCAAGTCAAAATTTATACCAAATGCAAATTATGTAACTCAGTGAAATGACCTCAAAATGGCGGTACCTCCCCCTCCACCGCGTGCAGTCCGTCACAGTCCTGACTCAACGTTAAAAATTCTTTGATTCTTTAGCTATCGAGTGGTGTAATTATATTTTGGATGTAGATGATAGATATTTGCTGCAACACCAAACTGTATCCCACGATTTTGTTATCAGCAGTTTTTTGAATTGTCTCCCACTATGACAGCAAATTTAAAGATGTATCCACGTCAATAGTTTTACTGCTTTAGTTTTTTGAGGTCAAAACTTTTTTACAAAAAACTACCGACTTCCAAACAAAACACTAAAATACCTGAAAAATAATTATAATTTCGGAAGTCGGTGTCTTTGGTTGTGTATTTTCGTTTCTGGCCACCGACTTCCGAAATTATAATTATTTTTCAGGTTTTTGTTTGGAAGTCGGTTGTTTTTTTGTAAAAAAAAGTTTTTATTTTTCACTTTTTAGTTGTGGTACCTACCCCACATACATTCGTATACCACTACTTGATATGTAAATAACCGTGACAGGAAATTATGAAAACATCATCAATATATACTAAGTGGCAAAAATACGCAGTATTAAGGATCACTCAAAAACTACTGGTCAGTACTTGACCAAATTTAAATGGGACCACATGTGAAGCACCAGCTTTTAAATAAAAAAAGAATCATCCAAATTGGTTCACCCAAAAAAAAGTTCTGAGCTACACAAACAAAAAAATTAAAACAATACAGTCGAATTGAGAACCTTCTCCTTTTTTTGAAGTCCGTTAAAAATGACACATCTGCAATGTCTCCGTTCTATCAGACTAGCTTCTGCCCTCGTGGATATCGGAAATTATCCCATGGGAACGTGCTACCGGGACAAAAAGTAGCCTATGTCCTTCCCCAGGATGCCATCTATCTCCTTGCCAAATTTTATCGAAATCCGTTCAGTGGTTTAGGTGTGAAAAGGTAGTCGCGGATTGTTCGAAAGAGTTACCGTGGCCCTGGCGCACAGGCAACTGAAGGAACACGGGTGGGTTTTAGTCAGTAAGAGTCTGACACGCCCTTCCGCTCCGCCCAGAGCGGGAGACGTCATTTGATGATTTCCCACCCAAAAAAAAAAAAAAAAAAAAAAAAAGGTGTGAAAAGGTAACATACAGAGTTACTTTCGAATTTATAATCTAACTAGCTTTTGCCCGCGGCTTCGGTCGCGTTAATTTAGAATTTGACAATCAATTCGGGTTGTTCGGGGAATTATAGTTAGGAGGATGAAAAACCGGTCTATCGACTCACAAAATGAATTAGGTACTTTAATATAATTCCATCATGATTCGAAAGGCACGTGGCGCCATCTATTATCATAAGAACGTTATTGTTGTTTTCCTCGGGAACAGTACTTTTTTTCGGGATAAAAGGTACCCTATTTCTGTTTCTGTACACCTCACAACGTTTACGCAAAATTTCAGGATGATCGGTTCAGTGGTTTAGGCGTGAAAAGGTAACAAACAAACAAACTTACTCTCGCATTTATAATATTAGTTAGGATATATAAAAATCTCGTGTCACAGTGTTTGTTATCGAACTCCTCCGAAACGGCTTGACCGATTTTTATAGCATTTTTGTGTATATTTGGTAGGTCTGAGAATAGGTCGTAAAGTGTATTTCATTCCGCTGCGGGTGAAACCGCGGGGCGCAGCTAGTATTGTATAGTATGGGTGTTGACAGGTTGGGGTGACCACTTAGAATAGAATAGAATAGAATAGACCACTTACCATCTGGTTGGCAGGTTATGTAGTTACAATTAACATTTGACAGCCAGGGGCTTATTTAATAAAACCGACAGGAGATAGCTGACAGGTTCAATCGAACATCGCGATAAATTTACAAGTTACCTTCATACATTTTCTGTTTTGTTACACAGCAGTAGCTTTTGCCCGCGGCTTCGTTCGCGTGGAGGTCGAAAATTATCCCACGGGAACGTACTACCGGGATAAAAAGTATCCTATGTGTTAATCCTGGTTATAAACTACCTGTGTGGCAAAATTCATCCAAATCCTTTTAGCAGTTTTTGCGTGATTGAGTAATAAACATCGAAACATCTAAACATACAAACTGTCACATTTATAACATTATTATTAGGATAGGACTAGTGGCTCTGTGAGCTGTCGACGTTGCGAGTCCTTACATCATAAAACAAAAAGCGCGCGAAATGGCTGACATGTTTTTTTTTACGGTTTCAACCCCCATATCTAGACCTTTTTAAAAATTTCGAAAAAATTGAATCGACAAAGAAATTCCATATAATTATCGAACCTGTTCACAAAATTTCACAAGAATCGGTTGAGAAATGCGACTTGTAGAGGAGACCAGACATCCGGACTTACGAAAGCTTTTTTGCCCAAGCTGAAACGGAGACGCTTCGCGCTGGCTCAGTCAAATTATGTCATATTATTTACATATAAAACAAGGCCCTTGCCATCGATTTATTTGCCACCCAATAATATAAAACTACTTACTCTTGCTGCCCCCCAAAGTCCCAGGTTCGGAAAGTGATGGGACCCCGCGTGGAGCGATGTTTCTCGTACACCCACGTGCCGATGTCCACGCCCACAGTAGACACGTTGCCGCGACGGGAGGATTTGTTGCCCATGCGCTTTGCCCAGTGCTAGAAAAAGGGTAGATTTTTTATCTAAGTTTGATTTTTGAAACTGGGCTGTAAAGAACAGATAGGCATTCGCTCCATGTAAAATACTGGTCTTCAGCCGAATCCTGTTAGACTGCTTTGGAAAAGGCTAAACAGCTAATGATGAGCTTATTATTATGTGTGGGTCCTTGCTTTTTAGGGTTCCGTACCCATAGGGTAAAACGGGACCCTATTACTAAGACTCCGCTGTCAGTCCGTCTGTCACCAGGCCGTATCTCATGAACCGTGATAGTTAGACATTTGAAATTTTCACAGATGATATATTTCTGTTGCCGCTATAACAACAAATACAAAAAAAAAACAGAATAAAATAAATATTTAAGGGGCTCCCATACAACAGACATGATTTTTTTGCAGTTTTTATAGATAATGGTACGGAACCCTTCGTGCGCGAGTCCGACTCTCACTTGGCCGGCTTTTTGTTTTTTTTCTCTCAGTTTGTTTTAATGATGATCTGGCAGTTTGAGTAACTTATGAGGCCTACCCAAATGTTCTTTCTTTGGTATTGTTCGTCGAATTGTTGAGCTCCTTTAGTTCAGAGTTGAGCTACACGATTACTGACAAATGAGTGCACTGACTGGACAGGTGCACCCAGTCTGTGTTGTTCTTTCCTCAAAAGACCATTTCAGAAACTAATCTACATGGTCTTCACATGATCTGACCAAGATTATGTCTAAACTTTAAAACAGACTGTGACCTCTGAGTTTGTTTCGGCCTTTCTTCTCAAAGTAGTCAAATAGGAAAAGCCGACCTCATCTAGTTTAAAAAATATTATTGACGTGTAAAAGTATTTGTACAAACCTACTTACAGAAATAAAATCATTTATCATTTATTAGTTTTTGTTAAAGAACGTGTCCTTTTATTATTGCATAATAGGATCAAATTTTTATAAAAAAAATAAAATATATATTTCGTGTGACAATTTTAAGTAGTATTATATACACCATTACATTCTGATCGTTTTAATCTTTAAAAGGGGTGATTCTACTCATCATAATGAACATCTTACATATACTATGGTACCAAGCCAAAATCATGAAAAAAAAAACTACTGCATAATCAGCCTATAATGTTCCCACTGCTGGGACACAGGCCTCCTCTCTGTGAGAGGGAGTGGGCCGTAATCCACCACGCGAGCCCAGTGCGGGTTGGTAGATATCACATGTCTTCGAATTTTTTGGTTCTAGGACATGCCGGTTTCCTCACGATGTTTTCCTTCACCGTTTTGAAAGCAGTGGTGATGAAATTAAATACACAAAGTAAAGTGCCGCCTGGGTTCGAACTTGCGGCCTACAACTCGTAAATCGTAGCCGATACCACGGGGCCACAGCTGATCTACTGGGCCATCACTGCTCTACTGGGCCACCACTGATCTACTGGGCCATCACTGCTCTACTGGGCCATCACTGCTCTACTGGGCCATCACAGCTCTACCGGGCCATCACTGTTCTACTGGGCCATCACTTCTCTACTGGGCCATCACTGCTCTACTGGGCCATCACTGCTCTACTGGGCCATCACTGCTCTATGGTGCCATCACTGCTCTATGGGGCCATCACTGCTCTACTGAGCCACCAAGGATCTCATGCATCCATACATTTATGTCCGCATGTCGACATAATGTACGGACCAAAAGATTTATTTTTTTCAAGATTTCAGGGTTGGTCCCATAATAAAAGATGAGTACAATGACCCCTTTTAAGGATTAAAACCATCAAAATCTAACGGTGCATAATAATCGAGACCGATCAATAATTGTGATGCTAACAAGCACTAATTTAAGTTAACATGAGATTTGACAACAGAATAAAAAGAATCGAAACTTGTAGAAAAGAAATGGTTGGATGGATGGTTGGTTGGTTGGTTGGTTGGTTGGATTGTTGGTTGGTTGGTTGGTTGGTTGGTTGGTTGGTTGGTTGCGATTGCCGTTTTGCGTGAATGTGACGCATATTTTCCCCCAAGTCGTTCTTTTTTGTGTTTGTGTGTTTTTCTTTGCGTCATGTTTACCGCAAATAAATGTATTTTCTTTCTTTTTTCTTTAAGTTGAATTTTATCTTGATGACACGTTAGTCTTTATTCAGTAGCAATTTACCTAAACTCACTTACCTCCGTAGGTTTTCGTCTGTGTTGAATAGCCGACTCTTGTCTGAGACATTCTAGCAAACTCGTCTTGCCTATACCCTGAAAATAATAATAATTCTTATTATTACTGTCTTTCTTTCTTTCCTCAAATTTTTTTAATACACTCAGTTTGCGCTACAACTTTTTTCTTTTGACTTTTTCAGCAGTTCTACTCATTCTGAAATCATCTTAATTTACAATTCAATATACTTGATATTTTCTTACGTTTTTTGCAATTTACAGGTGATTATCGGGTTATATGTTAATCTAAATATGATTCGCGGCCGTAACAAATATTTATATATAGAATTATAATCATAAAAATCAACAACACATCTCTCTAAGTTCATATTATCCTACTGAACGACTATTCCATGAAATCATGACATTTGAGGCCAATTCTAACTTAAGAAGTTGTATTACTGATTCTAATGATTATAATTATGTAAAGCCATATTTGTTACGGCCGCGAATCATATTTTAATCAATATACAACCTGACACTGACCTGCAAATTGCAAAAAACGTAAGTAAGTTTGAATTTGGCGGGCTACCTTAGCGCATACACCTTTTTTTTATTTTTTGGTTGGGATATCGAAGTGGACATTCCAAAAACAAGGATTTTAACATGAAATATTCTACGAAAAACTAAAAGGATGGAAATAAGCAGTAAGTACCTCTGTACTCAAAAGTTATAGTTAAATTGTATCTCTATCTATTTTACTGTGTGTACCTACATCTATATATATAAAAAACCTCATGTCACAGTGTTTGTTATCGAACTCCTCCGAAACAGCTCGACCGATTTTTCCGATTTTTTTATATATATTTGGTAGGTATGAAAATAGGTCGTAAAATATATTTCATACCAAAAAAAATGCAGAACAACGTGTGCCGGGTCAGCTAGTATTTAATAAAATAATTAAATAAGGGCCCGTTGTTTGATACGTAGTTAAACATGACCAATAGTCAATTTAACAATTAGTCACTTGACAATAGTCAATAGCTGTCAAAGTTTAACTACTCTGTCTGCGGATGGTTAACTTTTATAGCAAATTGTCAATTTTTTTTATTTTTAGGTAGCTTGACCATTTGTCAAACAACATACTTCTGTTATTTTTAGGGTTCCGTACCCAAAGGGTAAAAACGGGACCCTATTAGTAAGACTTGGCTGTCTGTCCGTTCGTCTGTCTGTCACCAGGCTGTATCTCAAGAACCGCGATAGCTAGACAGTTGAAATTTTCACAAATTATGTATTTCTGTTGCCGCTATAACAACAAATACTAAAAACAAAATAAAATAAATATTGAAGGGGGTCTCTCATACAACAAACGCGATTTTTTTGCCGTTTTTATAGATAATGGTACGGAACCCTTCGTGCGCGAGTCCGATTCGCACTTGGCCGGTTTTTGACAAATTGTTAGTTTAACTAACGCATTTAACTATTAGTATGTTTGACTACTGATCAAACAACGGGCCCTAAGAGGTGAATGGTTAAATTATAACCCTACCTGCAACCCAACAAACATAAGCTTCATCCTGGTATAAGGCCGCGCCTCCTGCAGCACGGACTTAAGATACCCCACAATATCCATGCTCTTATAACGTCCACATTGCAGCATAGAGCGTAGAGGCTCTTGTAGACAACAGCCGACAGTGTTCAAGTTCCACAGACGGGAGAGGAGGCCCATTTGAGGAGGGAGCTCTGTTATATCTGTTGAGAGGAAGCTAAATTAGGTGGGTAGCCATAAAAGTCGGAGTACTTAGAAAAGAAAGGATAGTCAAATAGATATTGCCGTCATCATCTTGCATCGTCTTCACATATAAAAAAAACTCGTATGGCACTCGGGAACTGCCGCGGTAAAGCTATTGCATAGCATTTTTTATCAACTTATGCAATTATAATTATTTATTTATGCAGTATTTTTTTTTTCTTTGATATTAATTCAAGTACAGTCGTACCATATACATACACGTTAAGCGAACGCTCGGCCGAGCTACATGGTAGGCGGAGTGGGGGGTGTTAGGTTTTATTTTCGATACAGAATTTCTTGATTCGGTCGCCGCGCTCAAAGCCCGCGACAAAAGCTATACAATAGCTTAAAAAAAACGACTTTAAATCACTCGCCTGTAAAGTTTTAAAAGCAGCAGTTATGTCGATGTTACTCCAAATGAGCGATATATTGTCACGTCGGGGTCACCAGTATAGAGGTATGAGGAACAGGCTGTAAAGTTCACTCATACTCTATGGAAAAGGGAGGATCCTCCGACCAGACGAGTGTCGTGTCTGGTGGGCAACTGCCCGACGATTGATGTCGGGATGTTGTATATATGCTAGTTGCGCGGTAAATTCTGCTTGCGCGATGCAGGATTTTGCGTGACGTCAGTCTGACGCGTAGCTCGCATGTGGCGTTGTAGATGCCGCTACAATATAAAAAAAAACATAAATCTACTCACCCTTATTGCCGCTAATATTGAGCACGGACAGGTTAGTAAGTTCGTGTATGGCCGGTGGTATCCCTCGCAGCAGGTTGCACGAAACATCCAACATTGACAGCAGAGGAAATAGCAGACGACCCTTTAAGGACGAGCTTGTGTTCTGAAAGAGAAATGAAATGAAATGAAATTTATTTGCAAGAATTGTAGTACATACAGATGGTCGGGTTTTTCTTAAACAGTTTCTAAAACAATTCGCTAGAACTAGCATGCAAAATTATTGTTACACTAGCTTTTGCCCGCGGCTTCGCTCGCGTTAACTTAGACTTCGACTATCAATTCGGGTTATAATTCAATCATGATCGGAAGACACGTGGCGCCATCTATTATCATAAGGACGTTATTGTTGTTTTCCTCGGGAACAGTACTTTTTTTCGGGATGAAAGGTACCCTATGTCCGTTTCTGTACACCTGACAACGTATATGCAAAATTTCAGAATGATCGGTTCAGTGGTTTAGGCGTGAAAAGGTAACAAACAAACAAACAAACTTACTTTCGCATTTATAATATTATAAGTTAGGAAAGTTAGGATTAGGATAGTTAGGATTAAATAAATGAAGCTAATAAAATTGGTACATAAATAATCATAGTTATTCAATTTAAAATGTCAAGTATTTGTCAAATTATGTCAGTAAGATGTCAATGTCAGTGTAAATCTTTGAAGTCTAAATACTCACTGACAGAATAGAATGGTTTTTCTATAAGCCATTTGAATAACGCCGCTTTAAATCGATTGATTGATAGTTCCCTACACGACTTTGGTAGTTTATTAAATATTCTTATAACCATTGGAAAACAACTTCTGTGATATAAATGGCTTTTCATTGGAGGAATAATTAATCTATCCGGATATCTCGTCTTAAACGTAACGGTGTCTCCCAGACGTTGAAATAAGTCGGAGTGCATTTTAACAAATTTACAGCATTCAAATATGTACATACCGGGAACAATTAATATTTTTAAATCTTTAAAAAGTGGTTTACATCATGGTCTAAAAAAACAAGGTCTGGCACTCCGAGAGTGACACAAGCTTACGTCACTATCCAGTTGCCACTTTATTGCAACAAAACAAGAAGTATGGAAACATTTTCAGTCACCATTCTGTTAAAAAATATATATCAAACATTTAAATTGTCGTTTTGTTTTTCTAATCAAACGAAACAATTCAATTTAAACTTATACCGACGTAATTTTTAGTTAAAACCTCATTGATTTATCGGATTCGCACAGGTAATAAAGGCGGTTGGGGAGTTATTATGACACACTACTGGTAACACAGCAGTGATGACGTAGGGTTGTGTCACCCACGTGACCACTGTGTCTCGGAATGCTATACCTGGCGAAGTTATATTATTATACCATGGTTTACATGAAGTCAATGGTGGCAAATCACAAAGAGCACGGATACACTGTTTTTGGGCAGAGTACAGAGAGTGAAATTGTATTTGACCACTATCAAAAATTTTTTTTTTTTGACTACACTTGCGTGCAATATAATCGACCCACCCCGTGCTCTTCGATTTCAAACAATATAATTCAACAAGGTTTACTAACAATAACCTAATATATTGTATACTAAAACCTTCCTGAAAGTATGTAGATTATGTTAGTTAAAGAATTATCAAAACTAATTTATAAGTTTATGAAAAAATCACGAACTTACAAACATGGAGGTTCCAAGCACCTCCTTTTCTTGAAGTTCGTTAAAATATCAAGTTACATTTTCATTAAACGAACAGAAATAAACAAAATTATTCTTTTGTCAATTTCATTGGAAAAAAAAAGGCACGCACTTTATCCGCGCAAAAGTAAGCGATGAGGACATCTGAAGAGTTGAGTTGATCTTGTCAAGAATATTACTTTTATCCAAATATAGTGTATGTGCAAATAGACTGTACCTTACCTACCTTCACACAATACAAATTAATAAATTATATTCATTAAGATTTTTGAGATATCGTCTCTCAAATTGAAAGCACGGGGTGGGCCGATTTTTTGCACGCCAGTGTAGTATATTTCCTTTCTCCTACGCCCCCTTAGTTAGTTAAACATTACCAGTGATGTACAAGATACCTAAAGTATCTGTAATACAAAATGCAAAATACTTTTAAATTAAGTATTACAGATACCAGATGAAAATAACTTTCTGGAATGGTATCTGAAATACTAGATACAAAATACGTATCTTTTGAATACTTTTTATTGGTAAAATACTTTTGTAAAAAAACAAAATATTTTTTAATGTAAAGTTTATTTTTTACATGTAAATCGCGTTGATCGCGCAAGACTCAATCTTCTCATAGCTCCGACCGACCGACTAAACTTTTACATGTCTCTCTCAAACACAGACTATTATGCGGAATAATTAAAAATGACACGAGTCAGGGGGGTAGCCGATGACATTTTGTAGAAAGAAAGAATTGCCACGTCATCTATCAATTTGGCCCCAGACTAAAGATTCAGTGCGCTATGGTATAATAATATACTTCGCCAGGTATAGCATTCCGAGACACAGTGGTCACGTGGGGGACACAAGCCTACGTCATCACCGCTGTGTTACCAGTTGTTCAACCGTGAACATGCAACAACAGCATCGCACCGTCAGCGCTAAGAAGTGACCTACTGAGATCTTCGCCTCATCGGCTCGATACATATAAACACACATCTAAATAAGTATCGATGTGTATGGACCATAAAATTAGTATATAATTAAGTTAATTACTGTAATAAACTAGTCATCAAGCTGGAGTCGAGTGTGATTTATCTCCTGTACTTCCTCTTACTGTGGCCAAGACACCCTTAGCCGTCATCGATCCTATGAGTCTGTGGGATCGGCAGTAAGAAAACCATTTCCTGTGTACATTGCACGACGTACACAAACCCCTATTCCTTCCCAAATTCCGTCTGTTACCGTAGGTCTCCTCGTAACAGACTTCCCGCACGTATAACCAACGTAACTCACGTTTGGTATGGTTTGTATGGTAAGGGTAAGGGTGTTAGGATAACTAGGGTGCTAGGTCAATTTATACGGCTAGGTTTTTAGTCATTAGGGTCGTAGGTAGCTATTCGGTACCAGGCTCGATTGCCTTAAACATAGCCACACTGTACGCATTTGGGATAAGGCCGTACTAAGTTAAGTCCTGGTGCGTACATTTGGTCCTTCGAGCAATTTTTTAGGGAAACCAGGGTAGGTTACTAATCGGTATTTTAACATTGTAACATTTAAATAATAATATTAAAAAAGTTCTTCTTTTTGACTTGCGCTAATACTGACTGACTGACGTTTAGACGTACTTCAAACTAGCGTACACAACAAGCGCTTGGTTGTTGTATGTAAAAAGACTGACATACTTGCACGCCATTTGTACGATAGCGGATCGGAAATCGGCACCGACAATTGGGTTCACCAATATTCAGAGAAATCGCACTTATTGTATCAAAGGGCAATTAGGTCACGGTTTTAACAAACAATACTATTAGGGACAGTTAGGGAAAATGGACATACAAGAAATAAACGAAGTCATAAAAAGCCAAGAAGCAGATTACAATGAACTAAGACAAATATTCACCAACATCAAGAAAGACTCAGCATCAAGGAAAACTCTAAAATATATCACGGAGAGAAGAACTCGACTCACAGAAATATATACTAGAACGTCAAAAAACCACTCACGACTAGAAAACCAAGATGTGTTGTGTGATCACAAATACATCACGACCAATTATTTTGGTTCTATCACTACACATTATACGCAGGCTATTGAATATCTGTTGAAGTGTGAGAAAAGACTACAGGTGGTAAACCAACTGTATGAACCAGAAGATATAGAACCAGAAGAGGAAGAAGGCGTCAGCTCACCGAAACTATTTATTCAATTATTTCGGATTAACCAGATGCAGAAAAAGTTACACTCGGCTACTCAATCGATGACTGGAGAGAAAGCGAGTTGGTATTTAGAATCTGTAATGACGAATTTACAGAAACAGTGGCAAGAAATTGAAGAAACACATGTACTCATTCTAATGGAAGATAGTACGTTGGAACATAGCTATTTTCAAGAAAAGATGTTTGAACAAACACAAACGGAATTCGATCTTGTGATGGAAAAGTTAGTTGCAATAGTAGGTCGAAAATCGACACACAACAACCATAATACCTCGGTTAAGTTACCAAAAATAATAATACCAACATTTAGTGGAAGTTATGAGTCATGGAATTCTTTTTATGATTTATTCTTGAAAATAGTACACGAAGAAAAATATTTAAGTGACACAGAAAAAATGCAGTATTTAAAAACGCATGTTCAAGGTGACGCCGCTAAGCTGATCAAGCATTTAACAGTTTGTGATGCTAATTACATAACTGCATGGAATCTGTTAACAAGACGATACAAAAATGAAAGAATAATCATTACTAAGCATATCGACATCATTCTAAGTATGTCGAAAATAAAGAAAAGTAATGCCTCGAACTTAAGAAATCTGCATGATACATTCAACGAAAACCTGGAAGCATTGAAAAATCAGAACATCAACATTTCATCTTGGGACCCTATTTTGACAAGAATACTTAGTAGAATATGGGACTCCGAAACTGATGAAAAATACGAACATCAGTTAAAAGAGCCTAATAAATTACAAGAATTGTCAGCAATGATGCAATTCTTAGAAAAAAGATTTAAGTGTCTGGAAACTTCAAGCT
Source organism: Dryobotodes eremita (assembly GCA_917490735.1). Lineage (NCBI taxonomy): Eukaryota > Metazoa > Arthropoda > Insecta > Lepidoptera > Noctuidae > Dryobotodes > Dryobotodes eremita. The sequence goes on from OU823269.1 coordinate 2,174,779, forward strand.
CGTTGAGGGAAGAATCTGTAGCTCACAAATGGCGCCATGAGTCACCAAGTTCGATAACCAAACAATTAGATAAACGCGTATGCTGGTTTTGCCAAAATCACGAACACAGCATTTACCAATGTACTAGTTTTAAAATGCTGTCAGTGCAAGATCGCAATAAAATCGTACACGAAAAACAGATGTGTAAAAATTGTTTGACTCATGAAACGTCAATACCATGTTACAGCAATAAAAGTTGCGGATACTGTGGGAAAAGAGGTCATCATTCCTATTTACACCAAAACAACAATAATATTACCATAAAACACGCAAATAATGAACCAAAAAAGTTCGGCTTGTCGACCCCATCGACAAGTAAATCCATGACGAGAACTGTATCTAACGTGTCTACTATTAACAAAACTAATATACCAAAAACTACACTACTAGCAACGGCCCTAATAAAAACTCACTCGTCGGATGGGACATCACATTTACTAAGGGTGCTATGTGATCAAGGTTCAGAGGCATCATTCTGCACAGAAGAGGTTGCCCAACTATTGTCATACCCACGTGTGAAGATACATACCGAAGTGGTCGGGATTGCTGACGAGAAACCTAAGACATCGAAAAACTCCATCAATGTCATGCTACAGCCTAGATTTCCGAGTGAATATAGGTTACCTGTCTCACTTATAATACTACCAAAACTAACTGGTTGTTTACCAGAGAAAAATTTACCAGAACTAGAATCAGATTGTTTACAACACAAACTATTTGCCGATCCTACGTACTACAAAAGAGGACCAATAGATATGATATTGGGGGCACAAGAATATAGTAACTTACTACTAAATGGGTTACACAAGGTGCAAGACGGAATAATCGCTCAAAATACCGAATTTGGGTGGATTCTATCCGGTATTTGCGGCGCTACTACCAATACTAACACAGTTATTAGTATGATGACACGTACTGCAGAAGTTCAACAACTAAACAGATTTTGGGAATTAGAAGAAATTCCTGAAAAGTACCAATTATCCAACGAGGATCAGATTTGTGAAAATTACTACCGAGAAACTACTATAAGGAATCCAGATGGAACATACACAGTGAAACTCCCATTCAAGAATTCCGACTTAGATTACGGGAATTCACGCAAGAAAGCTATTGCAAGACTATTACAATTAGAACGCAAGTTTGATAAAAACGATAATTTACGAAAAAAATACCAAGACTTCCTCAATGAGTACTTAGAAATGGGCCATATGAGGAAAGTTACTAGAACTGACTATTACCAAGGTAAATACTACATACCACATCAACCAGTAATCAGGGAAGATTCACTAACTACTAAGCTACGAGTAGTATTTGATGCGTCAAGCAAGTCAAGTACTAATATGAGTCTAAACGATAATATGTTTACGGGACCAAGACTACAGCAAGATTTGGCAGTTATACTATTACGTTGGCGTAAACACAAAATAGCATTTATGGCGGACATCGAAAAAATGTACCGATACATAAATGTTAACGAACAAGACTGCACATACCAACGAATAGTATGGAGGAAGTCTCCGAAACATGCTATCGACGAATACGAATTAACTACTGTAACGTATGGAACTGCAGCTGCCCCATACTTAGCGATTAAGACAATGCAACAACAGCATCGCACCGTCAGCGCTAAGAAGATCTCAGTAGGTCACTTCTTAGCGCTGACGGTGCGATGCTGTTGTTGCATGTTCACGGTTGAACACCAGTAGTGTGTCATAATAACTCCCCAACCGCCTTTATTACCTGTGCGAATCCGATAAATCAATGAGGTTTTAACTAACAATTACGTCGGTATAAGTTTAAATTGAATTGTTTCACTTGCTTAGAAAAACGAAACGACAATTTAAATGCTATAAATATATTTTTTAACAGAATGGTGACTGAAAATGTTTCCATAATTAGTGTTTTGTTGCAATAAACCGGCAACTGGATAGTGACGTAAGCATGTGTCACTCCCGGAATGCCAGACCTTGTTTTAGACCATCAGTGGCGCGTTCAGTTTTATCTACGACAACATCGATATTTAAAATTAATGTCACCTACGTTGTCACAATAGAATCAGTTATCTATTACTATAAGTATTTTAGCAAACATAGTATCTACAAAATACTAAGATACCAAACAAAAGGTATTTAAATACAAGAAACGAAATGAATTTAAAAAAGGTTTCATAGTTAGGTAGGTGTAGAAGACCGGATTAGGTGATTTCCTGGGATATTCTTTGTGTTGGAGGAATTTGAGGATTTTATTTCAAAAATGCGTGTGCTCAGCTTCGTAGTTTATTCGAGAGAGAGAGCCATAGATAATATATAGTTTTTAAGCTATTGCATAGCTTCTATCGCGGGCTTTGAGCGCGGCGACCGAATCAAGAAATTCCGTAACGAAAATAAAACCTAACACCCCCCACTCCGCCTACCATGTAGCTCGGCCGAGCGTTCGCTTAGCGTGTATGTATATGGTACGACTGTACTTGAATTAATATCAAAGAAAAAAAAAATACTGCATAAATAAAAAATAGATAAATAATTATAATTGCATAAGTTGATAAAAAATGCTATGCAATAGCTTTACCGCGGCAGTCCCCGAGTGCCACACGTGTTTTTTTTTATAAAAGAATGGCACAGATAAGAAAACCATCTTAAAAAGTAATAGACAATTCAATGTTTCCAACAGTAGGTACAAGATGAAAATACGTATTTTGTATATTGCATGGTATAATAATATACTTCGCCAGGTATAGCATTCCGAGACACAGTGGTCACGTGGGTGACACAAGCCTACGTCATCACCGCTGTGTTACCAGTAGTGTGTCATAATAACTCCCCAACCGCCTTTATTACCTGTGCGAATCCGATAAATCAATGAGGTTTTAACTAACAATTACGTCGGTATAAGTATAAATTGAATTGTTTCATTTGATTAGAAAAACAAAACGACAATTTAAATGCTTGGAATATATTTTTTAACAGAATGGTGACTGAAAATGTTTCCATACTTCTTGTTTTGTTGCAATAAAGTGGCAACTGGATAGTGACGTAAGCTTGTGTCACTCTCGGAGTGCCAGACCTTGTTTTAGACCATCAGTGGCCCGTTCAGTTTTATCTACGACAACATCGACATTTAAAATTAATGTCACCTATGATGTCACAATAGAATCAGTTATCTATTACTAAAAGTATTTTAGCAAACATAGTATCTACAAAATACTAAGATACCAAACAAAAGGTATTTAAATACAAGAAACGAAATGAATTTAAAAAAGGTTTCATAGTTAGGTAGGTGTAGAAGACCGGATTAGGTGATTTCCTGGGGTATTCTTCGTGTTGGAGGAATTTGAGGATTTTATATGAAAAATGCGTGTGCTCAGCTTCGTAGTAAATATTTTTTTTTTTATAAGTATTTTATGGCCTGCTTGCTAAGACCTTTTAGCCAAGTCTTTAGTTTATTTAATTTCCTTCACTAAATTTCTTCGAAAGTGTTTTTAATATATTTATATATTGCTTGATAACAAGTCTTATTTTTTAATAATTCTGTCAAGCGGCGGGAGGTATTATTTAGCACAACACTTTCACTACACAATTCAGTTAATTCACTCGCTTTGTTTGGGCTTGATAATTTAGGTTTCCACTTTTCAAGATACAAACTTGATACAAAGAACAAAGAATATTTAACTATTTTAGGTACTTATTTTCATATTTCTTAACAATGATTTCCATGATGGTCAATTATTATTTATTTTTTACTTAGGTTTTCGTTTCCTTCATGTTATGCCCGCCATTTTTCCCTCTTAGTTTATTCGAGAGAGAAAGCCAGAGATAATATATAGTTTTTTTAAATAAAATAATGGCACAGATAAGAAAACCATCTTTAAAAGTAATAGACAATTCAATATTTCCAACAGTAGGTACAAGATGAAAATACGTATTTTGTATATTGTATCTGTATTTCAGATACTTGTATTTTAGATAAGTTACATCTCTGAACATTATACACACAGTGTATCGCAGTACATACCCATTCATCGTCTTCATCATTAGTTGCATCTTGTGCAGCGGACGATAAGCCATCGTCGTCTGTAGTCAGTTGGATGCGCGTCAGAAGATTGTTAGCCAGGATCTAAAATAAAAGAGCTGTTTAAGAGGCTTACAACAGCTAAAGCGCGGTCACTGTCGGACTGCATAGAAAAGAAAGAGATGCGCGATGACACAACGCTGGTAATTTATTGCAAAATATGAAGCAATTATCAATTTACGAAAAATCTATTGATTGGATTAAAAAATTAAAACACTATTACGTTAGTATGTTGCTTGTAGAATAATCTGACAAAAAATCTGAATTATTTAATGCATAGTAGTATGGTTTTTATTCGTTATAAGAAATTTTTAGAGGTATCTTCGTGATTTTTTTCAATCGTATCAACTTAGTTGTATTATGTTTTCAACACACTATCTAATTAGCAAATATCCTGAAGAATATCATATATTTTCTGATTTTGTTTAGTGCAGTGGATCATATACTTTTAGGCATTATAAAACTTACATTTAGGTCCTGTAGTCCCCTTAAGAAAGAATACATCCCCAGATTCAGAACAGCGCCCTACTTGCGCAATACACTATAAATCACAATCTGAATCATTTTGAAGGATATTGCTAATCCATTGCTTCATATGTTCGAAAAATTTGTCTGCGCCACAATGTAAAAAACGCAATGAATGTTGTTGAACTGTCAAAATGACAGCCATTCCTACTGTTAGTGTGTTACGTAACTACCCCGCAGTTAAATAAAGAACCAGATTAGTAAAAAAATTATATTTTACCATGGCAGCGGCTTTTAATTCCTACGTTATGATGTATTTATAAACGACGCAGAAAGGGGGAGGTTGTTAACTCGACGCGTATTAAAAAAAAAATCTTTGTTGATTGTACATACGTGAGGCGCCGCCACCGCCTCAAAATTAGTAATTTACATTAATTTAGGAGAAAGAAAAGAAAGAAAGAATAAACGTGTATTTGCGGAAAACATGACGTAGAGAAAAATACAAAAAATAGCGAGTTGGGGGATAATATGCGTCACATCCACGCAAAACGAGAACTCCTCGTTCTCGTTTTAGCTAGTTTGAGTTTCTTTTTTCATCGGGTATTTTTTTTATATTAAGTTTTTCTTGTCAATCAATATCACTAGCAGGAAAATTAATTATAAAGTACAGTGTTTAAAAGGGGTGTCTGGTTGGATATTTTTCTTCTTCATTATCAACATATTTGACGTTAGGTTCACCAAAACATACATACATAAACTCACGCCTTCCTCCCAGGGCGGTTGGCAGAAACTTCAGAAAGGCACTTACTACGATCCTTACATACTCCTTTTTACCAAAACATGGTTTTTCAATTTTATTTTTTATCTGCAGACCTCGGCCGTTACTCAAAAATCCTGACTTTAAAGGAGTTGGAACACTCATCAGGGTCCTCAACCCCTCAAGCCTCAGATGTCTTCTAGCAGGACAGGCAGCACTAAGCAGCTGTGACCTGACAGAGCTTCCAGACCTTGGCCCGGAGCTGGAACACTTACCAGGGTCCTCAACCCCTCGAGCCTCAGATGTCTTCTAGCAGGACAGGCTGCACTAAGCAGCTGTGACCTGACAGAGCCTCCAGACCTTGGCCCGGAGCTGGAACACTTACCAGGGTCCTCAACCCCTCAAGCCTCAGATGTCTTCTAGCAGGCCAGGCTGCACTAAGCAGCTATGACCTGACAGAGCCTTTAGACCATGTTTCGGAACTGGGACACTTACCAGGGTCCTCAACCCCTCAAGCCTCAGATGTCTTCTAGCAGGACAAGCAGCACTAAGCAGCTGTGACCTGACAGAGCCTCCAGACCTTGGCCAGGAGCTGGAACACTTACCAGGGTCCTCAACCCCTCAAGTTTCAGATGTCTCCTAGCAGGACAGGCTGCACTAGGCAGGTGTGACCTGACAGAGCCTCCAGACCTTGGCCCGGAGCTGGAACACTTACCAGGGTCCTCAACCCCTCAAGCCTCAGATGTCTTCTAGCAGGACAGGCTGCACTAAGCAGCTGTGACCTAACAGAGCCTCCAGACCTTGGCCTGGAACGCACGTTGTTGTTTGCTGAGGAGTTGGGGCAATAGCAGGCGAGGGGATCGCCTTCGGTGGAGCCGAAGCTTTCGACCTGTAATAGATGAACAGTTTGGGTGAGTTAAGAATGGTGGATAAGACACGACACCCGTCTGGTCGGAGGATCCTCCCTTTTCTATGGAGGTATGACTGAACTTTACACCCTGTTCCTCATACCTCTATAATCTGATGGCGTCTACTTACTTGTGGTAAACTGGGCCAGCAGGTGATCTCGTTGTGACTCAGATCCAATTGCCGAAGACTTGTAGGATATGACGTCACGTATGACATAGATCTGTAGACAAAGACAGCAAACACTGAGATTGAGATGTATAGACCTACCTAGGCTTTACTCAATCTAAGTACAGCAGCGCTTCATACGAATTTGACCCTTATTTTTTAAATATTAATGTTCATATTTATATGAAACGCTTGCTCACATTTGCCATGTATAAGACACTGGGCCCACATGGGCCATGGTACATATGCCATGGGGCCAACCTGGTCCATCGTATACTAGACACTTGGCCAGCATAGTCCATCGTGTAAAAGACATTTGGCCAATATGGTCTATCGTATATACAGTGTGTCTGGTCACCGGTGTCCGACCCGTTAAGGCGAAGCAATATAATTAATAAGCAATATAGCAAATTAGCAATATAATAAATTTTACGAACAAATCCACGATAGTAAGACATTTTGCCCCAACAATTTTAACATTTAAAAATTAAAAAACAACCGAATTTTTTCACATTTTTTCCGTTTCAAGTATATTTTAAGGTTTTAATGGGAGTTTTTGACAAACCTTTTAGTCTTAATTTATTGCCTATTTTTGTAGCTGTCGAACGAAACTACTTTTATGCCTGTAGGACGTCTACATCGGTAGATATTGCCAAATAAATGAACCCATCAACAATCAGTAAACAAAAAATAAAAATGGCCACCATTTCAAAACAGTAGAGGCAAAATCCCTTATTATCGTGGATTTGTCGATAAAATTGATCATATTGCTTTGCCTTAACGGGTCAGACACCGGTGACCAGACAAACTGTATAGGCGGGCACCGCACCGCCCGTGCCGCCGAGTATTTAAAATTTAACGTCGACTGAGATATTGTACCTCCCGACCCTTGCTCGAGCCAGCCTGTGCCGCTGAGCCTGTAGCTTTAAATTCGTCCCCTTATAATAATAATTCCGATCCCGCCTGTCCCTTGCTGCCCTCTCCAGCGACGCCCTAAGCCGAGTCTGGTACCCCGCAGGGGGTGCCTTTAGCGTGTTGTCGCCTAGTTTGTAAGTTTTATCAAGCCCTGTCTGGGGGCCTTAATTTATTAGGGCAACCACAGGCATGACCGGTTAAGCAGCCGACAACCTCCTAGGTTGACCTGCGAGAAGCCAATCTCAAAAAAAAAGAGGATTATAGCTGTTTAAAGTCTTTCGGGCAAAGAAAGACTTGAAAATGTTACAATTAGATTGGAACCTGCTGGAAGACCAATAGTTTTCTTCGAAAATTTCGCGAAGCTGTCGAAGTTTTATGTGCGCAAAAGTCTTTCCCTCAATTTTACTCTTGTGTTTCGCTCTGAAGTCTACATTAAAAGAGATTTTAAATTAGATCACAGACGAAGAAAGAGTCACAATGATAACGTTTAAAAATAAAATGCTAGAGAAATTTGATCACAGATGTCCTTTGACCAAAAATGTAGTAGTGGCATCTCTTTTAGATCCCAGATGTTTAGGATCGGAACACATAAAAGAAAGAAGAAAGAAATAAATAAAAATAGTATATTCTGCACAAACAAAACGCACCTTAAAAATCGTCATTCCTACAGTCGCAAATCGCATTTTGATCAACATACGACGTAAAACAGAGCTGCAATTTGCAAAAAACCAAAGAAAATTTGAATTTGGCGGACTACAGCTGAGGATTCACCTTATATAACTTACCTAAGTGAATTATAAGCCATATTCAGCCTAGTCAGGTTGGGAGCCCTGCAGGCCAGCGCACAGGGCACGCAGGTGAACTGGTTGTGTGCTAAGTTCAGGGCTGAGAGGGCGGAGCCCCCGCGGGTGCAGCCGACCGAGGAGCCTTCCACGACGCCGCGCCAGGTGTGCGCGCGACGGGCTTCGGACCAGCTGGAGAGAAACATTTTCTAGTTAGATTATAATACAGTGACCATTTTAAGGAAGTACTTTGTCAATGAACCCTGAATTTGTTTCGCATTCCTTTTCAGTGTTAGTCAGATAGGAAATGTCGACTCCACCTAGTTATTTTTTTTTAAATGACGTAAAAGTGATTCCGGTATCCTATTTCCAGAATAAACAATTTAATTTAATTTCAATGAGTTATAACCAGAGATCGGATATTCGGATGCATATTCACCTAAAGTTGAGAAGTTGGATAATATGGAATGGGTATCATTTAAGCTATTACCAATTTAATTAGTTTTGTGTTTCTTAAATAATAGGGTTTGTCCTCCAAATAGTAGATCTGTCACCAAAATGTAGTCACCAAACAATGCAAAATCAGTTCCACAATAAATCACCTAAAATCCTGAGATATAAGGTCTAGTACCAAATAAATGTTTTTGTATGTATTATATTGTGTTGCTAACAGGCACCGAGCCTTTGTTTCGGCGAGGCCTCCTATTTCTGAATGGCGATAGTAACGATAAGGCGTAGTCGACGGAGCCCCGCTTCGCGGGGCTCCTACTTCTGGGTGGTTTGAAAAAAAATAACCACGAAGGGGATGGCGGGGTCTTTCAGACCCCGCCATCCCCTTCTAACCTAACCTGTCCGAGTCGGGGTGCCCCGAGTCTCGAATTAATTTGATAATTCATACCTGGGAACAATTTTTGTTTATCTGAGAACGAAAATATTTCGTGGCGATATAATAGGGTTTGTCCTCCAAATAGTAGATCTGTCACCAAAATGTAGTCACCAAATTTATCTGAGAACGAAAATATTTCGTGGCGATAGATCTATTTATTAGGTGATACAACTTGCTGACAAATATAAATTTTGGTGATAGAAAATATAGTTCCCATATGGAATGCGCTTTTGTATCGAAAAAGTTATGAACTTATTTTTTTGTTTTAACTAAATTACACCACCCCTACTCTTACAGCCTTTTTTTTTTTTGGGTGGGAAATCAAAAACCCATATAGTGGGTAGTGGTAGGTTATATAGTGCTTCTGATGTTACTGTTACAATTTTGGAGTATTGAGGTGGACGTAAATACTTACACAGCATTCCCCGCTCGGTTGGTGAGCACGGGTATCGAATCCTCATCATCTTCATCAGCCATCTCCGACTCACTGCGCTCTATCGACGGACTGCGAGACGAGGACTTCTAAACGACAGAACACCTTAACCGTTTAATATCGAGCTGGTAATGTTTTGGGGTAATGAACTAATCCCAAACATGATTGGAATTTCGATCATTATTTTGGCAACCTTCTTCGAGATAAATCGAAAATGCTGTACTGGTCAAATACATGCGAGCAGCGGCCGGGAATGTTAGTATGAAAATCCATATCTGTCGTGTTTAGCGGCCGAATAAAACTCGTATCTGTCGTGTAATTTAAAAATGGAACGAACTTTTTAATCTGTCGTGTAATAAAAAAATGGAAACAACTTTTTAATCTGTCGTGTAACTAAAAAATGGAACCAACTTTTCAATCTGTCGTGTAATTTAAAAATGGAACCAACTTTTGAATCTGTCGTGTAATTTAAAAATGGAACGAACTTTTTAATCTGTCGTGTAATAAAAAAATGGAAACAACTTTTTAATCTGTCGTGTAATTTGAAAATGGAACCAACTTTTTAATCTGTCGTGTAATTTAAAAATGAAACCAACTATTTAATCTGTCGTGTAACTTAAAAATGGAACCAACTTTTTAATCTGTCGTGTAATTTAAAAATGGAACGAACTTTTTACTTCGATCCATGGCAACCAAGGAGGTAACTTATCAAAGATTTTATTTAAATCTCGAACTGGCTTAGCAAATAGAGCTGTTTAAAGTGAAAAAGAAACAAATTAACATATTGGCGCGAGAAGTTATCGTTCGTCATTGATTCTGGAATTTATAATTAATTGACTTAATTTGAATTTCTACACATTATTTGAGAAAAGTACTATACAAGCCTTAGCCGCAACTAGGCATTGATGGATTCACGTAAGTGTGCCTCGGCTCACATTTTCACGTTCGTCCATCAATGCCTTTGTTTTCGGCCGCTGCAGTAATGTACTATATGTGAAAACTAATAGGGGTTGAAAATAAAACCACTATTGTATCCTGCATCCTAATTGCATAACACTATCAATCACAATTTGAATCATTTTGAAGTCTATTGCTAATGCATTGCTTCATATGTTCGAAAAAGTTGTCTGCTCAACAACGTAAATCAAATTTATATCAAATAAGCACATAAAAGGCACTTTTTAACGTCAAAATTTACAAAAAAATAGATTTGATTCTAGTTGCCCCTTCCAAAAGGTAGTTTCGTATGGAGAAGAATGGGCAAGAAACTCCACCGTTACTCTTTTAAATAACGCAATGAATGTTGTTGAACTGTCAAAATGAAACCCATTCCTACTGTTAGTGTGTTACGTAATTACCTCGCAAGTCAGTGTCAGGTCGTATGCTGAACAAAATATGATTCGCGTATTTACAGAACTTAAATTCCGCCCTTTTTGAACCCTGAACCCTTTTTAAGGGTTCCGTACCCAAAGGGTAAAAACGGGACCCTATTACTAAGACTTCGCTGTCTGTCCGTCCGTCTGTCTGTCACCAGGCTGTATCTCAAGAACCGCGATAGCTAGACAGTTGAAATTTTCACAAATTATGTATTTCTGTTGCCGCTGTAACTACAAATACTAAAAACAAAATAAAATTAATATTTAAAGGGGCTCTCATACAACAAATGCGACTTTTATGCCGTTTTTATAGATAATGGTACGGAACCCTTCGAATTTGCCGATTTTTTTTTAACCCTGGCGCTTCTTCCTTATCTGCGTCGAGGGACGTGGCTGAACTTCCCATGTAGTATGGTAATTAATATACTTACAGATTGTGTAGCCAAAGCGAATTGCGCGCTGCCAATAGAGGGCGAGGCGCTAAGCTGGGGTGAGGTATCCGATGGAGACGCTAGCTGCTGTGGACTGCTGCATTCTGAGTGACTCTGGTGAAAAAAAATATAAATATCGTGTCTCAATACTGGTCAAACGACACTTATCATAAAGAGAAGGAATGAGCATTGGATCTCTAAGCTTGCTCAGTGTGATTTGGCAATTTCTGTCAATTCTATTTAGGCTTCGATATGTTTGAAACATGCCGAATAATTGACCGATCGAGCGCGAAGCCCGAGCCAAGCGTCTCCGTGTCAACTTTGGCAAAAATTCTATCCTATGTCCGGATGTCCGACTGTTTTCCTTTACAGCCCCTGCAGTCTCGACATTAGACAGCGACAAAAATCGGTCGCTAAGTCTAATCGATGTCAAATTCCTTTAATAGATTTTCAACCTTATGCTGTGGAAATAAAGTTGAAAATCCATTAAAGGAATTTGACAACGATACGACTTAGCGACCGATTTTTGTCGCTGTCTAATGTCAAGATTGCAGGCCCAGGGCCGGCAGTCTCGACATAGATACCGACAAAAATCGGTCGTTAAGTCCAATCGATGTCAAATTTCTTTAATAGATTTTCAACCTTATGCTTTGGAAATAAAGTTGAAAATCTATTAAAGGAATTTGACATCGATACGACTTAACGACCGATTTTTGTCGTTATCTATGTCGAGACTGCAGGGCCAGGTCGCATATCTCAACCGATTCTCGTGAAATTTTGTAAGCAGGTTCGATAATTGAATGGATATTTTTTGTCGATTCGACATTCGAAATTTTTCAAAATGGCGTAGATATGGGGGTTGAAAACGTAAAAAATCATATCTCAGCTATTTTGCACTCTGCGCGCGCTTTTTGTTTTAAAGTGCGCGTGAACATTATATGACATAATATTGGTATTCAGCTGCACCCGGTTAGACCGGAAGCCGGCCCCGACGTAGTAGGGGAAAGGCAGGTTGTTATACTGATTATGCAAGAAGTGGGATCGACCAACGACCATACGATCGTCAGACTGTTCTTTAACCAACGGGCTGCATGAAATATGAAAATACAACACCTAAAAAATATCAAGCCTTTATCAAACTCAAAACTCAAAGCATTTATTTTAATTAAACCATTTACAGGCACTTTTGAACTGTTAAAGAGTCGGTCAGTTAGTCAGAAAGTTGAAGCTAGTTGCCCATTCCAAAACGTAGATCTCCATGGAGAAGAACGGGCAAGAAACTCCAAGGACACTCTTTTTAAATCAAGATATTACAAAATCCTGGGTACATGATTATTGTTGCTTTTATATGTGAGAACAATGTAAAAAAAAATTAAGAAAAAAAAAATATATATATAAGATTAAAAATAAGCCGGGGCAGTTAAGAGATGACCAGTCTCAACTGACGGCGCCCGTTCACGAACATGACGCGTGGATCAGCACCATCCAGCTCAACCATTTTGTAGGGAACCGAATGATCCAACACACGCGCCACCAACAGTGAGACATTTAAGTGATCATCCTTTGGGCAGTATTTACCTGACCGTCTAAAAACTTATTGACGTTCTAATGATGAACACTTTTAAATTAATGAACCTCTAAAAATTTTAGCGCTACTAATTATGCTATTTTTTTTAAATAATTGAGCCTCATTTTAACTGTCTGGCCTTTTCTCACAATTGGTCGCAGTAACTAAGCTAGGGAACCCTGACGAAATGAGTTAGGTTAAGTTAGAACTATGACTAACAGCGCGCGAGCCGAGCGAGCGAAGCGAGCAGTGCCACGACAGCGAGCAGTGCCACGACAGCGAGCAGTGCCACGACAGCGGCCGGCGAGCGCTACCTCCGAGTTGGTCGCAATTACTTGGCTATTTAGTATTTTTAGTCCTCCAAAGTAGGAGTTATTTGAGGTTCACAAAATGAGACGCAATTATTATATTAGAGTAATTAATAATACTTTTAAGAGCGCAAAATGGGAACTATTAGAAGTCCGATTAAATACATGCCTATAACAATTACAATACCTAAAGATATCAAGATAAGAAGATGGCGGAACGAGCTTGACGCCTACAGACAGGGTTGGTCCACATTAGCTCAATACAGAGATGATTGGAAAGGAGAAAGGGAGGCCCTTGCCCTGAAGTGGGAGAAAATAGGCTCAAAATAAAAATTATATCAAGCCTTTATACTGTAGCGGCATCTACAACGCCACATGCGAGCTACGCGTCACACTGACGTCACGCAAAATCCTGCATCGCGCAAGCAGAGTTTACCGCGCCACTAGCATATATACAACGTCCCGACATCAATCGTCGGGCAGTTGCCCACCAGACACGACACCCGTCTGGTCGGAGGATCCTGCCTTTTCAATAAAGGATGAGAGAACTTTACACCCTGTTCCTCATACCTCTATAATACTTTGGTGGATAGGCAAATACTACATAACCAACTGCTAAGTATTTCACACCCTTATTTTCACCCATTTTCAAACGTGCTCAACTAATTACGTCTACGCCTTCAAAATACAAACTCGTTTTACCTAAATACTAATACGTTTATCAAAACTACTTACTATAAATTCAATTAAATACCCAATTAGAACGAAGGACGCGACGTGGGACGGTGTCTTTATATTGTTTAGTGACTATCTGTAGAAAGAATAAAATAAAATAAACTGTCTTCATTAATATTATAGCTTTTAGAGGCATAACAAACAGGGTTGCAGGGACATCGACGCGCAAAATGATACCATGAATTCAGCACATGATTCTAGACCCCCTAGCGTAGAAATATTTCGTCGGTTATCAAAAAAAATAAAAATAAATATATATGAGTCGGAAATACGTTAAATCAATCGTTTGACTTTGACTAATCGGGACGCCAGCGCCACCAGGTGGCGCTCGACAGAGTCTATAACGCTAACGCTTGGCCAGAGTAAAGCAGAGTTTGTTGTTGGCGGCTAAGCAGTGAACACGTTTAGAAACTGTCGCGCGTTCCGTATAGTTGTGTCGTATACCTACAGTGTGTGATTCGCTAGTGTGATTAATTTGAACGAAAATTATAATTTGATTTGAACTGCAAACGGTTTTTCTATTGCGCAATAACCAACAGTTCCCATAGTACGCCCACAGTAGTTAAAATATTGCTGATGATAACGAGAGAGACGTACCTTCCCCGCCATATATAAAATATATAATATAAAAATATATCAATATCTTTTATAACGCGCACAGCAAAATAGCGGAACTCTCGTCCTACGTCTGTTTCCGACCGCATACAACCCAAATCTCTTCAAAGTGAGAGTGAACAGGCTTCTTCTGGGTAAGCTCACTCCATCGTCGACTTTGTCTCTGTCATCTCTGACCTAGACCAGAGTCAAGAGCAAACCCATCTCAAATAAATAAATAATAAAAAAAACTGCTGTTTCATAAAAAAGTGCAATACCTACGCGGTCAAAATGTATGGAACAGCATTTTTCATTCCTTTTCCATTACATTTCCTGAAAAATTTTTTGTAGTTCTGCGACTGACTAATCACAACAGGCGCGACTCGCTATTCGAAGCCGCGGCTAGCTAGTCGCAATTAAGAGTTTTTTTTTTTTATATATCTAGATACGTGTGTGAGGTGTTAAAAGACGCGTCTGCTCGCGGGCTGATTAACAACAAAATTAAATGAAGGTAGCTGCAGAACAAAGTTATGAATTTAAGATGGAAAAATGTGTCTTTTTATATTAAAAAAAAACACGTGTGGCACTCGGGGACTGCCGCGGTAAAGCTATTGCATAGCATTTTTTATCAACTTATGCAATTATAATTTCTTATTTATGTAGTTTTTTTTTCTTTGATATTAATTCAAGTACAGTCGTACCATATACCGTACACGTTAAGCGAACGCTCGGCCGAGCTACATGGTAGGCGGGGTGGGGGATGTTAGGTTTTATTTTCGTTACGGAATTTCTTGATTCGGTCGCCGCGCTCAAAGCCCGCGATAAAAGCTATGCAATAGCTTAAAAACATTTCAATGCGTGGGGGTTCAGAATCATTTACTGAATCGATGGTAACAGATTGTGCGTCAATGTCCTTGCCACCCTATAGATAATAGAAACCATATGAAAAAATATACAAAACATAAATCAAATGAGCCTTAGTTCAGGAAGAAACTACAATATATTATGCCAGGGTCGTCTTTACTATATTGGGCGCCGGGGTGAGAAAATCAGCCTGCAAACCAGAAGCCAACGAAAAAAAAAAAGAAGTTAATTTTTGAGTTCCATTTTTTTATTTAATATTTACTCACTTAGATAAACTTAAAGCGGAAGATACGATACTTCTTTTTTTTGGGGTGGAAAATCATCAAATGACCTCTCCCGCTCTGGGCGGAGCGGAAGGGCATGTCAGACTCTTACTGACTAAAACCCACCCGTGTTCCTTCAGTTGCCTGTGCGCCAGGGCCACGGTAACTCTTTCGAACAATCCGCGAACCCGGCAGGAAGATACGATTGTTGATCACAGCGCGCGGTCCTGCTGAACCAAGTCCAATGGACACAGTTGCACTCAGTCACACGCGGAGCATGATCTAAACAGCGCATGTCGATTCAGCTCAATAATTTTAGTTTTTGACCCCTCATCTGTCGATCGATCTCCTTAAGTTCGGTAACAATAGAAAAGGAATTGACTTCTAGCGACAGTTGAGCGTATATAGGAACGCACCAAAATGCCTGCTTGTGTATTTATTAAGTGTTCTAATCACTCAAGAAATAAATAAAATAAACCGCATCCAAATCGGTTCACTCGTTTAAGAACTACGGTGCCACAGACAGACACACACACATAGCAGTCAAACTTTATAACACCCCTCTTTTTGCGTCGGGGATTAAAAAAGACACATAGGATTACTTGTCACGCGAAAGTACAGTCAAATATGTTAAAGTGTTGAAAATTATAATTTTATTTATTGTTTGTTTCGCCATTTTTGTGAGAGCGAGATAGATAACACAAAACAGCGTGAGAGACACGATGCGACGCATCACGCGACTCTCGCTAACGAACCTCAGTGTCATTCATAATCGTAAGCATTCTGCGGGTAATGGCTCCTACAAACAGGCGCGACTCGCGACACGAATCGCGCGCAACACAAAGGCTCCGTTAGTCGCGCGACGAGCGGTGCCTTTGTGTCGAACTGTCGAGTCGCGCTTGTCTGCCGTTACTCGCTTCAAGCGGGCGGCGATTTGTCAAAAAGTTGGCGGCGCGAGTCAAAGGGCGCGCGCTCACTCACTTGCAACCGCAAGCTTTCTTTGAATTTGCCGCGTGTGTTTGTTGAAATATAAACTTAATTTTTGTAGTTATAAGATCTAAATTGGCTTGCACATCGCAAGTCGAATGTGTCGAATGCTTCATGAGGCGTATATTTTTATAGATATAATGAATATTTAGTAAGTATTTTTTTAAACTGATTATGACGGTATATGGTATGGTGTATGGCGATGGGCCTGCGCCCCCTAAGTCCCTGCGGTCTAGTGTCACGCACCCCTTGCACCCCGGTAAAGACGGCCCTGCACCATCTAGTACCTGTAAACTCAGTACCAACCACTCCAACCCAGCGCATGAGATGACACGTTCACGTCGCTGGGCCACTAATGGCCAGCATGGTCTAATGTTTACTTGCCACTATTGGCCACTATAAACAAGCCACTTCAGACCAACAAGGGCCATTGTGGTCCACTGTGTACAAGCCACTATTGGCCATCATGGTCAACTATGTACAAGTCACTATTGGCAATCATGGGCAACTATGTACTAGCCACTATTGGCCATCATGGGCAACTGTGTACAAGCCACTATTGGCCATCATGTTCAACCGTGTACAAGCAACTATTGGCCATCATGGTTAACTGTGTACAAGCCACTATTGGTCATCATGGTCAACTGTGTACAAGCCACGATTTGCCATCATGGCCCACTGTGTACAAATCACTATTGGCCATCATGGTCACCTGTGTACAAGCCACTATTGGCCATCATGGTCAACTGTGCACAAACCACTATTGGCCATCATGGTCAACTGAGTACAAGCCACTATTGGCCATCATGGTCCACTGTGTACTAGCCACTATTGGCCATTATGGTCCACTGTGTACAAGCCACTATTGGCCATCATGGTCAACTGTGTACACGACTTTGGGCCAACATGGGTTATGACTGCTTATGTGGCCCTTCCGGCCTGCGTATCCCACGTACCTCGGGCCCGCCGGGCAGATGGCGCAGATGGTTGAGCGCCACGTTGAGGTCGCGCAGCGCGGGCGCGGCCCACAGCGCGGGCGGCAGCGCGCGCAGCTTGTTGTTGGACACGTCCAGCAGCGACAGGCCCGGCAGGCGGAACAGAAGGGGGGGCAGCTCTTCGAGGCGGTTGTCCTGGAGCGAGAACATTTCTATAGCTTTTATCTTGGAAATGGACTACACATTAAAAATGGCTTGTGTTTAAACGCCTACCAGAAAAGTACCTATTTTACTACCACAAAATTCGAAATACTCACCAAATTGTGTCCACCAGAATGGATTAATGCTCACCAAATTGTATTTCATAAAGTATTGTAGAAATTAACCTATTTTCCTTTTTTATTTATAAAGCGTAGTCGACGGAGCCCCGTTGGCGGGGCTCCTACTTCTGGGTGGTTTAAAAAATAAACCACTAAGGGCATGACGGGGTCTTTCAGACCCCGCCATCCCCTTCTAACCTAATCTGTCCGAGTCGGGGTGCCCCAAGTCCCGAGCTCGCTTCGCTCGCTCTTGCATCCTATCCCATCCTTGCATTTTGAAGTAAACTTATTTTTGGTGAGCAACTTAAACAAGATTTGGTGAGCATTTATCCATTTTGGTAAGCAAAAAGAATATAAATACAACACGTACAATTATTCTGATGAGTGTATAATTATTTTGGAACTTAAAAAGTTGTTCTTTAGGCACCTCGGTAGAGAGTGGGTTTATTTTATTTGAAGTTAACATATTTTACTTGGTACTTAGTCTTAGGGTATAAAAATTATTTTGGTGAGCATTTAAATTGTAGCCATTAAAAATGATTATGGCTGTGCATAAGCACATTTTCTTTTTTTAAATGGTCACCATTTTTTATATCTAAATATTTAACCGATTTTTTTTTCGACATCACCAACCCCGAAATCTTCGAAAATTACACCCATGTCGAAAAATCACCTTAGATTTTTATACTAACACTAGATTTTGCCCGCGGCTTCGCCCGCGTGGAGGTCGGAAATTATCCCACGGGAACGACTACCGGGATGAAAAGTACCCTATGTGTTAATCCAGGTTATAAACTATCTGTGTTCCAAATTCCATCCAAATCCGTTCAGTAGTTTTTGCGTGAAAGACTAACAAACATCCATCCTCACAAACTTTCACATTTATAATATTAGTAGGATTGGACAGAATATGATAATTTTCGAGATAAAAAAGCCGATACAGGATCTTACCTGCAAATACAACTCCTGCAGCACAGGTGCGGTATACAATTCTGGTCTGACTTTAGGTTTCTTCTTCCGTCTCTTGCCATCCAGTTCATCTTCAAAGGGATCCTCGGACGTTGGCAGACGTTCTAACTTGTTCTGAGCTGCGTTTAAATACCTGAGGAAGACATTTTTTTTTTTCCATAAGTATTTGTCATTTTCGTGAACGGGCGCCGTCAGTAGGGACTGGTCATCTCTTAGCTGCCACGGCTTATATTAATTTAATTTAATATTTGAACTCTTTTGTCTTTTTATTACGGACGCTTTTAACGTTCTACATCCATAATTTCAACATGAATGATGTAACCAATATTTTGTAACCATATTTTGATTTAAACGAGTGTCCATGGAGTTTCCTGCCTGTTCTTCTCCATAGGTACCTACTACGCTTTGGAATGGGCAACTAGCTTCATCTTTCTGACTGACCGACCCCTTGACAATTCAAAAAGTGCCTGTAATTGGTTTATTTGAAATAAATGCTTTGAGTTTGAATTTATGATACGTTTTAAAAGATCAGGGATATGAGGAATGATCAGCACAAAAGTATGGATATTTTTGCGATTTGTGAGTTTTCTTGTACTCTAACCTCAGTTGGTCTAGAAGAGACTTTTAATCCTTATACGAAACTGCATCGAATGCCATCATAAAACTAAAACGTGAGAATTGACGTTTTTCTAGCAAACTGTAGCCTTTTTACAAAAATCTGTGAATGCAGTTATCATTATCAACTCATCAATCAACAACAGTCAGGGCACGCCACAATTGCGGCGGTAAGACCCCTCTTTGAGGAGTGGCTTGAGAGGCGCCACGGCGTCATCACCTTCCGCCTGTCGCAGGTCCTCACCGGACATGGCTGTTTCGGGAGGTTCCTGTTTCGAATAAGGCGGGAGGAAACACCCGGGTGTTACCATTGTGTGGATCGACCGGAGGACACGGTGGAGCATACGGTGGAGGTCTGCCCGGCTTGGGCGGAGCACCGCCGTGTCCTCGTGGCGGCGATCGGCGGCGGCGACCTCTCGCGTCCGGCCCTGGTTCAGGCCATGGTACGGAGCGAGAGGGAATGGGAAGCCGTCACCTCCTTCTGCGAAGCAGTAATGCTCGCGAAGGAGGAGGCGGAGCGCGAGAGGGAGAGGCAATCACTGCGCCCTCGCGCCCCTAGCCGCCGCAGGAGGAGGAGACACCCTGGGCGTCGGGAGTCGATTTCCGACTCCCGGCCACCGTAGGCGCGGGCTTGCGGACGGCGAGCAATGGGCAGCTCGCCGTCCGGTAAGGACCAGGCCCGGGTCGACGGCGCGTCGTGTTCCACGTGCGCCTCAAAAAGATGTCAGCATAATTGTCGGGGTCCGATAGGGCCGATGCCTGCCGGGGTCGCGGATTGTTCGAAATAGTTACCGTGGCCCTGGCGCACACGCAACTGAAAGAACACGGGCGGGTTTTAGTCAGTAAGAGTCTGACACGCCCTTCCGATCCGCCCAGAGCGGGAGAGGTCATTTGGTGATTACCCACCCAAAAACAAAAAAAGGCCTCTCCCAGGCTGTGGCACAACACCCTGTCTTCCACCTTCCGCATCCAGTCTGTCCCAGCTACCTTTTTGAGGTCGTCTGTCCATCTAGCTGAGGGGCGTCCCACCGGCTATCGGTCCTCCGACAAACATGGCCAGCCCACTGCCACTTCAGCTTGCTTACTCTGCAAGCTATGTCGGTAACCGCAGTTCTTTTCCGGTTAACTTCATTTCTGATTTTATCCTACCTTTACCTTTTTGGTTTCTGATGCTAGTAATTACTCAAAAAGTTAAGGACAGTCTCCTAAGGACATTTTTCTGTAGGTACAGCGGTTGCGGTTCCTGCCCTGAGTGCCTCGTCTCAAAAATCTATGCTGTAAAAGCTTACCTTAAACTCAGCATGGTGAACAGCTCAGGCGGTAAGAGCCTTAGCTCATTGTTAGATATGTCGAGTCTGGTCAGAGCATGTAGGGCTCCGCTGTTGCTGCTGAGTTTAGAGTTGACTCGAAGAGCCGCTTGACGGAGCCATGACATTCTGTGGAGAAAAAAACTAAGATAAATTATAGATACGGTCAACCATATCCTAGAAATACGAGTAGCGCCCTTAAAGGGGATGCGCTAAGGTAGCCCGCGAAATTCAAATTTACTTACGTTTTTTGCAATTTGGAATTCAGTGTCAGGTTGTATGTTGATCGAAATATGATTCGCGGCCGTAACAAATATGGCTATACAGAATTATAATCATTAGAATCAGCAATACAACTCCTTAAGTTAGAATTGGCCTCAAATGTCAAGATTTCATGAAATAGTCGTTCAATAGGGTAATATGAACTTAGAGAGAGATGTATTGATGATTTTTGTGATTATAATTTTGTAAATAAATATTTGTTACGGCCGCGAATCATATTTAGATCGACATACAACCTGATACTGACCTGCAAATTGCAAAAAACGTAAGAAAATTTGATTTTCACGGACTACCCTGACGCTTACGCCTTCAGACTACCAATTACAGGCGTTATCAATGTCAAACTGTTACTATGAATGTGCAGTTTAATTGACCCGTTGGTCTCGTGGTTGTAAGCCCAAATGCTGAGCGTGGGGTTCTAGGTTCGATGCCCAGGTCGGGCATAGTGTTATTGGGTTTTTCCATTAGAAATTTCTCAGTAACAAGCCCGGACTTTGGAAATTAGCGGTGTGATATCCTCGTGGCACGGAAAGCACGTAAAGAAGTTGGTGCTGCGCCTGATCTCTCTCAAGCCGTGTCGGACTATGAGAGTGAGGGAAGAGTGAGTGCACATGTGTATGCGCACACACGCCTGCACTATAATATCTCCCGCGTAGATGTCTAGTCTCCATTGAGATTGGCTGACATTGCCGAAATTCGGTCTGGTGAAGAGACTATGGACGTGCGGACCAAAAAAGTGTTGGACCTATTACACTACCCTGAGGCACCCCACATGTGATAAGCTGTTTTACTGTTTGTAAAAGACATTTTCCAAACGCATTGTCTTATTTGACCAAGGAGGTCGCGAATAATGTCGAGAACAGTACATTTATTCCAACAGCTTCAAGAATTTCCACTGGAATGCAAACAGAAACAGTGTCGAAGGCTTTAGATAAGTTAAATAAAATAAGTTGACTGAGATATTTAACACACGTATCAACACGCCCTCTTTCCTCGAAGGGTTAAGCAGAGGTGCACCTGTAGTACATCCTACTACACACTCAGATTTTTTATAAGAAATAAAAAATCTAATAAGTAGTAGTAATTCCGGGTCTGGATATTTGTGCATATAAGATTCATGTACAAAAGATACATGAGAAATTCCTAGTCGCGGTGCAGTTTATAAAAAAAAGCCAAATAGTTTATTTGAATTAGCTTATTAACAGTTTTGACAGCATTTTAACTATATCATATGCCATCGACACGCTCAGAAGAAGAAGCCAAAAACATTATTCCCTATGGAAGGACAGGATAAAGCAATTAGCCAAAAAATAATAATAAGAAATAAATAAAAGCGAAGGAATCTGTACAGGATTTTTTACGTTGAATAGAACCGCGGGGTAATTGCGTAACGCACTAGCAGTAAGAATGGGTTTCATTTTGACAGTTCAACAATATTCATTGCGTTATTTACGTTATTGAGCGGACAAATTTTTCGGACATATGAAGCAATGGATTAGCAATAGGGTTCAAAATTATCCAGTTTGTGCGTTGCGTAATTAGGGTGCCGGTGTTCTAATGAGCGGCCCAGTAGCAAGCAGCTCAGATTCAAAATATTACATGTGACTCACGTAGTAACTGATGGAAGTTTACGGCTTAAAAAGTTACGTGCAAAATATTAGAATAGAATACTCTTTATTATGTACACAATAAAAATTACAGATATACACATAAATGTAGACATTTTACACAGGGTGACACAATGGGCGGTCTTATCGCTAACAGCGATCTTTTACAGACAACCTTTAGATGGAATCAAGGGAGAAGGAGAGACAATAATGCAGGTAGTCAGTGGTGTACCATTTACATATACAACAAATACATACATACATAAAACATATACTTACTACATATAATATATACAATAATAAACATGAAACAAGAGCAAGGAAACTAAATGTAATGATGATGTTTAAGGAGAGAGGAAGTGTTTTATTATTCCTGTACCTACATTATTTGCTTATATTTGCTTAGTAGTTGTGGCCTATAGCCTCATTTGTGTGCTGGGTTGGTGAGGAATAAAACTACTGGAGACTTATTTCTTCTATATTTGGAGTACTTTCACAATAAACTTTATATAGCTAGCGAGTCTAGGAAACTTCTCCGGTTTGCACCGAATACTTCGTCTGCTTTGTATCACGTTTCAAATAATTCTGGTCTATTGGTCGTAGCGTGGTGGTATAAGCTTTCGCCTTGCTCAATAAATGTACTATCCAACACAGAAAGATTTTTTCAATTCCAACCAGTAGTTCCTGAGATTAGCGCGTTCAACCAAACAAACAAATAAAGAAAGGGTCGTGACGGAAAATTCTTACACTTTTGCGCCTAGCCCCCAACGGCCAAGTCCGTACCGTGCCTAAGGAAGTTCGTTCCAAAAATAAAAACCAGTCAAGTGCGAGTCAGACTCGCGCACGAAGGCAAAAAAAAAATCATGTCTGTTGTATGAGAGCCTCCTTAAATATTTATTTAATTACCTATATTTTTTAGTTACAACGGCAACAGAAATACATCATTTGTGAAAATTTCAACTGTCTAACTATCACGGTTCATGAGATACAGCCTGGTGACAGACGGACCGACAGACGGACGAACAGCGGAGTCTTAGTAATAGGGTCCCGTTTTACCCTTTGGGTACGGAACCCTACAAAAGCACTTACCGTATAGTAGCCAGCTGTGCTCTCAGCTCCCTCCAATTAACCATTACAGCAGTTGTAGGACACAGAGCGTTGTAAGTCAGCGCTGAATCCCCGTCGCGTTCACTGAACAGTGCTTCAGACATCGTTGATTTGTTTAGTTTGTAGTCTGGGTCGGGGTAGGCCTGGGGAATACATTTTTTGTATTACATGTATAAGAGAAAATGACCATAAGCTCGCCCCCTAATACATGCTCAGCACAACTCAAAGCATTTATTTCAAATAAACCAACTACAGGCACTTTTGAATTGTCAAGGGGTCGGTCAGTTAGAAAGATGAAGCTAGTTGGCCATTCCAAAGCGTAGTAGGTACCTATGGAGAAGAACGGGCAAGAAACTCCACGGACACGCTTTCAAATCAAAATATGGTTATAAAATATTGGTTACATCATTCATGTTGAAATTATGCATGTGAGAACGATGCAGAACGTTAAAAGCGTCCGTAATAAAAAGACAAAAATAAATCATTATTAAATTAAATAAAATAAAAAAAATGCACTGTACATTTGCTTATCCAAGATTTTTTTTGGGCCGTAAATTGTTTCTTAAAGCACTACTTTTTAAAAGGTTTAATTTGACACTTTCTGTCGGCCGAAGACGGAAGGCATATAAAATAAGGCAGACAATAGAAAATACGAATGTATATGTTTATGTGTGTATAGTTTAGTTTGTGATAATCTTGTGCGAGTCCCAATAAATACTTTTTCCTTACTTTCTTTTTTCTTTTAAAGTCTTTGAATAACAATGAGATATGACAGTTCTACCTTGGTGGCCAGTAACTTGGCGAGTAGCTCAGTGAGTCCGTGTGTGGCACATTCTCTGATGGCTCTGCAATGAGGGTCGGTGGCGCCGTGTTGTAGTAGAATCTCTACAATTTGGACGTTTTTAGCGCGAGCTGCAATGGCGAGGGCTGTCCAGGGGCTGTCTCCTGAAAGAGGAAATGTCAGCAGTAAAAATCACGTTAAAAATGTAGGTATTGGTTGCCAATCCACAATTGAAAGGGATATAATTGTTGTGTTGTTGTTGTGTGTGTTGTTGTGTGTTTGTTATGTCGCTACTTGAGGTACCCTAAATTCTTATGACTAATACCTACCGCATTGACAATGACCACCTGCCGCGTTGCGCTCTGCACCGTGAGATTCGCCTTTTCAGCAATCCGATGGCGTGGGATCGAAGATTGTACAATAATAGTGATTAATATTGATTTAGTGTAATGGTGGAGCACTCTTGATTCTCATATCGAACAATTGTCACGCATCCTAGTTGTACCGATCTAATTGTAACAATTATTTTAATTAACCTCTTTAAGTAAAATATCGGTTTTCTTTGCATCCTCGACTGCAGCCGAACGTAATTTTTTATTTGCTGTTGTTGTAGTTGTGTTATTGTTGTTGTGTGTTATTGTTAATTGTTGTTGTTGTGTTGGTTGTCATTGTGTTGTTTTGTGTGTTGTACGTATTTTCTTTCTTTTTTCTTTTATGTGCAAAATGTGCAACCTGGCACAGTCAGCTGTGTAAAAGAAAAATACCTGTGTTTAAATAATAAAAAAACTGAGGTAAACATTATCAGTATTAGGGCAATTATTTTGTATCTTAATATTAAAACTGAAATGGTCATTGTTAAACTTGGGGCGCACAAATAAAATAAAAATATACGAGTCGATTTGTGAACCTCCTCCATTTTTTCGTCGGTTAAAAATAGACTCGTTTCGTTTTTTGCCAGCATCTTCCGAAATTAAAATATTTTTTCATACCTTAGTTGTTTTTTTTGGAAGTCGTCTTTGTTTTTTTGTTAAAACGTTTTTTTTTTCACTTTTTATTTGTGGTACCTACCCCACACAAATTCGTATACCACTACTTAATATGTAAATAACAGTGACAGGAAATTATTAAAACATCATCAATAATTATATTAAGTGGCAAACTAT
Organism: Dryobotodes eremita; assembly: GCA_917490735.1. Classification (NCBI taxonomy): domain Eukaryota; kingdom Metazoa; phylum Arthropoda; class Insecta; order Lepidoptera; family Noctuidae; genus Dryobotodes; species Dryobotodes eremita. The sequence continues at coordinate 2,200,409 of OU823269.1, forward strand.
AGCATTATGATGGATAACTCAAAAACTACTGGTCAGATCTTGATCAAATTTATATGACACCACATGAGAAGCACCAGCTTTCAAATAAAAAAAGAATCATCAAAATCGGTTTACGTTGAAAAAAATACAGGACGAAACAGACATTACAGTCATATTCCGCGCTTATTCCTAGAACAGGCTCCAGTCTCCACATCATTAATGTATTTTTGTATACACAATTATGTATTGTACTAACTTTTCATTATGTGGTGGAGAAAACAAAGGTTCTTTTTTTTTAAATACAGTCCTATTGAGAACCTCCTTTTTTTGAAGTCGGTTAAAAAATAGGCAGTCATGGGGACCGCGACAGAAGCGAAAGGTTACTTACGATCAGTATTATAACCAGGTCGTGCAGGCGACGGCCCGGACGTGGAGCGTGCGCAGCTCATGGCGGCGGACGCGCTGCGCGAGCGACGACGGTCGCGACTGTGGTCGGCGCCACCCATCTGCAGAAGGATGAAGAATTCATTGGAGAGGAAATTAAATTCTGATTACTTAGAGAGTGATACTTTTAAAGTTTTTAATTAGAGTGGGGTTTCAGGGGTTAAAGTTTCAAGCCAGTTCAATGTAATTTAAAAGAGCGTCATCTGATTTTCTCACATGCTCAAATTCGAACCTTGACATATTTGTTCGAGGTCATCAGGTGTGAGCCAAACAAATATTAGTTCCATGCGATACGCGATTTTTCGGCACTATCCCAACCCAGACGTCACAATATTACGATTTGTATTTTTCCCATTAATGCGGAAAATTTAGCAATTGCTCTTCAGCAGGAGCAAGGGGGGGCATGAGCGGCTACACGTCCTCCTCCCTCCGCACCACACACGCCACGCACGTGTCCTCGCCGCGACCAGCTTCTACCACCACTGGGTTGATGCCTCATCAGACTATAGCAGTCGACTGCTGACATAGGCCTCTCCAATCGCCCGCCATTAACGTCGATCCTCGACTACTTTCATCCAGCTATCCTGAAAAGATTGTCGCTCCACCTAGCCTGGAGGCGTTTTACCTTATAGTTGTCGATTTTACCCCAACGGCCATCGGTGTTACCCTGTAATTAGGTCGTAGAGTTCAGATAGGCAGTCGCCCCTTTTAAAATACTGGTATTCAGCTGCATCCGGTTAGACTAGAAGCCGACTCCGACATCCGAAAAGGCCAGCAAAGAAGATGGGTGGTTCTTCGGCTAATATAGCCGGCCCATTGACATTATAGTCAGCTTATTCTATAGGCTATTGTGAAATTTTCTGACTTTCTAATTAAGACCCAGAACCCTCGAACACTTAAGAAGAAAGAAAGAAAGAAAATACATTTATTTGCGGTAAATATGACGCAAAGAAAAAACACACAAACACAAAAAAGAACGAATTGGGGGAAAATATGCGTCACATTCACGCAAAATAATGCTACGACCCTATGCGAGACAGAGCCCCAGCGCTGGTTTTCAGCGATAGCCGGCGCTGACGTGATGACGTCAACCAGGGCAGCATACGAATATTAAAAATAAACATTAAAATAAGAAATAAAACAAATACACTATACCTAGTTCAAAATGTATATAAACATAATATTTATAAAGTGGTAACATTCCGGGCAACGACTCATGCGCCGCCGGACTTTAATGATCTGTGTATGTGTGTCTTTGTTGTGTGTGTGACTTACCAAGTCACTGGGCGGCAGCGCAGAAGCGTTAGCATCAGCCCCGGCAGCTAGCAGCCTCTTCAGCAGACGCACGTGCCCCCCCCGCGCCGCGCACGACACGCACGCGTCTCCGTCGCGTCCTGCTTCTACCACCACTGGGGTTATACGACGCTCGGATGACCAGCGATCCTGGAAGATGAATAGGTTTGACTAGATTTACAGTATTCTGGTTGCAGTTCAAAGATTAGGCCCAGTTCACTAAAACGAGCGTTTTCGCGAATGTGAACACCATGTCATGTGAACGAGGCCTAACGCTAGGCACAGTCACCAAGAGATAAGTAACCAGGGTCGTCAATATAGTTGAAGTTTAGTAAGAAACCGATGAATGTTTTCGAATAAAATTTAATTAATGGAAAACAAACATGTCATTTATCAAATTAAATTTCTTTCGAAAATATCCATCGGTTTCTTAGTAAACTTCAACTATATCTGACGAGCCTGGTTACTTATCACATTTGGCAACCGTTCACACGCAATGACTTTAGTCGCCAGTGATTTCAAAATCTCACGTCCACACAGATTTTAACATCGATAGCGATAAATTGGCTGTCAAATTGGCTGTCAAACTGGCTATCAAATTGGCTGTCAAATAGGCTGTTGAATTGGCTGACAAATTGGGTGTCAAATTAGCTGTCAAACTGGCTGTCAAATTGACTGTCAAATTCTGTGTGACGTGAGATTTTGAATTATTCGTTTTGACTTTTTGACGTATATCGCTGGGGTGTACAGTCATGAGCATAAATATGTATACACTAGGCTAAATTCAAAAGCGATTTTCTCCTTATTTTTTTAATGAAATTTTATGTTGTTACTAACATAGTATTTTTGAACCCATAGGTTTATGTAATATGCCGCATATCAACGTTGCATTCGTTATTTCACGAAAAAATCGCTATTAAAAGTTGCCAAGTATTGACATATTAGTGCTCGTGACTGTACCTAGCATTAGGCTCCATAACTAGCACAAACAACAGCTTTGAGGTTAAGTAACATTTGCCACGGTCAGTTCGTGGATGGGAGACAGAATATCCAGCTTCTCAAACAGCACTCAACACAAAATTATTTCTAACTAGCTTTTGCCCGCGGCTTCGCTCGCGTTAATTGAGACTGACTATCAATTCGGGTTATAATTCAATCATGATTCGAAAGACACGTGGCGCCATCTATTATCATAAGGACGTTATTGTTGTTTTCCCCGGGAACATTACTTTTTTGCGGGATGAAAGGTACCCTATGTCCGTTTCTGTACCCCTGACAACGTATATGCAAAATTTCAGGATGATCGGTTCAGTGGTTTAGGCGTGAAAAGGTAACAAACAAACAAACAAACTTACTTTCGCATTTATAATATTAGTTAGGAAGGATAGGATAGAAGTAAAATTATTATAGTTACAGGGTGGCAGGGACATCCACGCGCAAGCTGTTACCATGGATTCAGTACATAATTCTGGCCCCCTGCGTCGAAATTTACATACATACATATATACATAAACTCACGCCTTCTTCCCACAGGGGTACGCAGAAACTACAGAACGCCTCTCTGCTAAGATCCTTACATATTCCTTTAAAATTTACGTCGAAACATTTTTTTAATTAATTTTTCTCGTTGAAATTATACGTCGGTTATTAAAACCTAAAAGTCTAAAAGCCTAAAAGTAAAAAGTCCTGACTTCCTGAGTCGAGCTGCACGATTACTGACAAATGCGTGCACTGACTGGACAGGTCCACTCAAACTGTGTGGTTCTTTCCTCAAAAGACCATTTCAGATACCAATCTGCATGGTCTTCGCATGACCTGACCAAGATTATGTCTGGACTTTAAAAGAGACTGTGACCTCTGAGTTTGTTTCGGCCTTTCTTCTCAGAGGAGTCAGATAGGAAACGCCGACCTCATCTAGTTTAAAAAACATGATTGACGTGTAAAAGTGTTTGTACAAACCTACTTACAGAAATAAAATCATTTATCATTTATCAAAAAAAAGATTGCTGTTCCATACATTTTGACCGCGTAGGTTTGCAAATTTGCAGAAAACAGCAGGTTAAAAAAAAATTATACTGACGATATATTTCAACGCTTGGGGTCCAGAATCATGTACTGAATCCATGGTAATAGGTTGTGCGTTGATGTCCCTGCCGCCCTGTATTAATAAGAGTTATGAAGCACAAGTTTTAGCTTATAGGCTTATAGCGACACTAAATCTCACATACTCAATAGAGTGATGCAGCGAACTTTTCAAATTCTTACTACCTACCTACTAAGTACATTCAAGTAGCCCCCGAAATAAAATAAAACTATGCAAAAAAAACGTAAGAAATTTTGATATTTCCCGACAAAATTGAAGGAATGACCAGTAATGCTAAAATAGGGTTTGGAAACTTCTCAACTTAAAATTCTCAATTCAGAAACCGGATGTTACACTGCATTGTTCTATTTGACTTTTCACAAGCTTATACTCATATTAATAAAGTTAAAGTAAAGTTACAACCAGCACCCTAATTGCGTAACACACTATCAGTCACAATCTGAATCATTTTGAAGAACATTGCTAATCCATTGCTTCGTATGTTCGAAAAATTTGTCTGTTCAACAACGTAAATAACGCAATGAATGTTGTTGAACTGTCAAAATTAAAGCCATTCCTACTGTTAGTGTGTTACGCAATTACCACGGTATTAGCTTCATATTTATCACACAATTTTGGAGGTTTAAGTATACTCCGCGTTTATTAATAAGGGCGTTTTAAAACCTTTGATGGTAGGTAACACGAATACATAATTTTTGTGTTTTGTTATAGAGAGAATAATATGCCCAGTAACAAACGAAGTTACAATCCTAACTAATATTATAAATGCGAAAGTAAGTTTTGTTTGTTTGTTATCTTTTCACGTCTAAACCACTGAACCGATCATCCTGCAATGTTGCATATACACTGCCGGTCTAAAGTTTGAGACCACTATAAAAAAATTGAGAAAACAAATAAAAGTCAACATATTTAAAACTTTATGAAAGACAGGTTTTATTTTCATGTTACACACAAGATTTAAAATTAAAAAAATTACATGAAGTCTTGACGAATACAATGTTCTAAAGAAAACACACCCAAGAGAGTTTATACAGATTTTTCATAAAAATATCCTCCTTTGCATTTTATGACCTGTTTTACCAATCTTGGCATGCGAGCAATTAATTTATTTATAGTCTCTTGCGAGATATTCCTCCAGCTTTCTTCTAATGCATTCCACATGGCCTGCTGTGAAGAAGGACATTGTTCCCGAACGTTTCGGCCAAGCTCTTCCCACAAAAGCTCTATAGGGTTAAGATCGGGGCTTTGAGGTGGCCATGTCATGTTTTCCAACACTTTTTCCGACTGTTTCTCGTCTAAATAGCCCCTACATAATTTTGAACTGTGCTTTGGATCATTATCTTGCTGGAAAATAAATCCTTGGCCGATTAAATTTAGTCCGGATGGAATAGCATTTTTCTCCAAAATTACTTTATACTGCTCCTTTTTCATAATTCCTTTAATTTGGACCTGATTTCCAGTCCCATAGCCTGAGAAACAACCCCAGACCATAACAGATCCGCCACCATGCTTGACAGTCGGGACTACACACTGTGGCATCATCTTTTCTTCGGCGGCACGTCGAACGAAAATTCTTCTTTTTGAACCGAATATTTCAAATTTAGATTCGTTACTCCAAAGTACTTTTTTGAAATCTTTTTCGGTCCAGTCTCGATGGGCTAGGGCCCATTGCAACCGTTTTTTCTTATTCTGCGGTTTTAAAAGAGGTTTTCGAACAGCAACGTGACCAAACAACTTGGCGTCTCGCAATCGTCTTTTCACTGTAGACACTGACACAGGTTTTTCCCGAGATTTGTTGATTTCAACACGAATTTCTGGGGCTGTTAGGCGTCTATTTCGCTTGCTAAGTCTCTCTCTTGGTCTCCCGGAGCGCGGACGATCTTGATTACTGCCAGTTTGTTTGTACCGCACAATAGTACGATGCACACAAGTCTTCGATAACTTGAGTTGAGATGCAATCTCACGTTCAGATTTGCCTTCAGTATGGAGAACAACGATGGCAGATCGCGTTTCAATACTAATTTCGCAAACTTTTCCCATTTTTGAGATGTCTTGACTGTAGGAATCACAAAATCAGACTAACTGCGGATATTCGTAGATAACCATGAAAATATCGGGTTAAAATAAACATTAAAAATATTTTAAGAATTTAGAACAATTGCATTGTAAGTTGATGTAAAATAAAAGAAGTGTCAGCTGCGGTAATGAGGTAATAAAAATATTACAATCGATTATCGGCCTAGTTCTTCCTCAGCTCACATTGAAGTTTGGAAAAAATGCTTGTTTATTGCCCTTTCCTTAGCTTATATACAAAAGAATATGAGATTATATTATGAGAAGATGTTTGTGTATGTGAGTTTTAAATGTTTGTAAACGCGCCCACAATACAGGAGAAATTCCTAGTGTGGGGCAACGTTTTTTAAAAAAAAAAAAAAAAAAAAAAAAAAAAAAAAATAAGCTTTTAGGCAATCTTTATAAACAATAGAATACGCAGGTGTGCAGATTACTTTTTATCACCAATATTTTGAAAATATTTACTCATAACAAAAGTTTTTTATTAGTGATCTCAAACTTTTGACCGGCAGTGTACGTTGTCAGGTGTACAGAAAAGGACATAGGGTACCTTTCATCCCGAAAAAAAGTACTGTTCCCGAGGAAAACAACAATAACGTTCTTATGATAATAGATGGCGCCACGTGTCTTTCGAATCATGATTGAAATTATATTATTGTAGAAACTTTAGTAGTGTGATGAGTTTTTTTTTATTTTTTATTTAAATACTTAATACATTTTGTGAGTCTAGAGTATCGATAGACCGAGTTTTTCATCCTCCTAACTATAATTCCCTGAACAACCCGAATTTATTCTAAATTAACGCGAGCGAAGTCGCTAGTTAGCAAGCAAATAAAGTTACACAGACACACACAAATTCTGAAAAAAAAAAATATATCATACAATACTTTCTTCTGACTCGGGAGTAGCACCAACGATTCCGTTCTCAGTAGTCTGTCTTTTCGCCGCTGCACCATATGGATAGCTAACAAACTAAATATCATAGACGCTATACAATGCTACTTAGCGGTACAGTATTTATATCTCACGATGCGACACGCGCTTTACTTCATGATAAATGATTTTATTTCTGTAAGTAGGTTTGTACAAACACTTTTACACGTCAATCATATTTTTTAAACTAGATGAGGTCGGCGTTTCCTATCTGACTACTCTGAGAAGAAAGGCCGAAACAAACTCAGAGATCACAGTCTCTTTTGGAGTCCTGACATAACCTTGGTCAGATCATGTGAAGACCATGTAGATTGTCAGTGCACGCATTTGTCAGTAAACGTGTAGGTCAACTCAAAACTAAAGGAGCTCAACGATTCTATACTTGTGGTAACCAAATATACAAACATGCTGTGAATGTGTGCGTGAAGACGAGTAGCGTCAGTACATAACACACACACACACACACACACACACGCACACGCACACACGCACACTCGCACACACGCACACTCACACACACGCACACTCGCACACTCGCACACTCGCACACACGCACACTCGCACACACGCACACACGCACACTAGCACACTCGCACACACGCACACTCGCACACACGCACACACGCACACTCGCACACTCGCACACACGCACACACGCACACCCGCGCACACGCGCACACGCACACATGCACATACGCACACTCGCACACTCGCACACACGCACTCTCGCACACTCGCACACACGCACACTCGCACACTCACACACACGCACACTCGCACACTCGCACACACGCACACTCGCACACACGCACACTCGCACACACGCACACTCGCACAGTCGCACACTTGCACACACGCACACTCGCACACTCGCACACACGCACACACGCACAGTCGTACTCTCGCACACTCGCACACACGCACGCTCGCACACTCGCATACTCGCACACACGCACACACGCACACACACACACACAACTTCCGACCTCGCCACTGTCTCGAAAGGTACCGAGAGCTCCTGCGCTTACACACACATTCACGGCGTGTTTGTACACTTGGTAACCACAAGTAAAGCGCGCGTCGCTTCGTGAGATAAAAATACTATAATTGAAATAACTGAAAACCTGAAAAGGGGTAATGGAACTCATAATTATGAGGAACTTATACATACTTGCAAAATAAAAATAATATAATACTATAGTAATAATTATTATTAATGTAATATTAATAGTTTACTAATTCATTCGTTATTATTGTTGTATTATAATAATTTATATAATATAAAAAAATATTTTGACCTAAATTGATCGCCATACTCCTCTTGCTTCGCCCCAGTTCATAAATCTGGCCATTGTCATGGTCTAAAAAAACAAGGTCTGACATTCCGAGAATGACACAAGCTTACGTCACTACCCTGTTGTCACTTTGTTGCAACAAAACAAGAAGTATGGAAACATTTTCAGTCACCATTCTGTTAAAAAATATATATAAAGCATTTAAATTGTCGTTTCGTTTTTCTAATCAAACGAAACAATTCAATTTAAACTTATACCAACGTAATTGTTAGTTAAAACCTCATTGATTTATTGGATTCGCACAGGTAATAAAGGCGGTTGGGGAGTTATTATTACACACTACTGGTAACACAGCGGAGATGACGTAGGCTTGTGTCTCCCACGTGACCACTGTGTCTCAGAATGCTATATGGCGAAGTATATTATTATACCATGGCCATTATTACTATTCCTTTTACTTTTATCAAAACGGTTTTCACACATGCGCTGGTTGCGAGTACGCAGTACGTAATACCTGTTATTTTTAAGTAAAATCGACGTCTTCTACTACGAAATAAAAAAGCTTCTTATGAATCTACTCACATTATTGTTAGAGGACCTAATAAAAAAAATACATAAGTCATTTATTTAATCTAGGCTGAGAATCAGCTCTTTTTGAACGGCAAAATTACATAAGACAGTCCCCCAAAACGCTCGTCCTTCACCAGTTCCTAGTGCTTTAGCTGGAATGAAGTGGCGCAACAAACTCCCCAGCAAGTTAGTTTTACTAACTATAGCGCTAAGCACTAATGGATAGATTAAGTAAATATGTATGGCCTGCCTTTTTATTAGTTTTCAACCCTTATTTCAACTAACACAAGGTTGATATCTGTTTGTCAGCCCTAGAAGCTAGAACTACACACAAGATTCTACGCACATTATTGGATCCAGTCAGCTTACTAGCTATAACGTGATGGACTAATAGAAAGGACATTAGGCAAAAATGTACGGCCTGCCTTTTTATTAGTTTTCAACCTTATTTCAACTAACACAAGGTTGATATCTGTTTGTCAGCCCTAGAAGCCAGAACTACATACAAGATTCTACTCACATTATTGGATCCAGTCAGCTTACTAACTATAACGTGATGGACTAATAGAAAGGACATTAGGCAAAAATGTACGGCCTGCCTTTTTATTAGTTTTCAACCTTATTTCAACTAACACAAGGTTGATATCTGTTTGTCAGCCCTAGAAGCTAGAACTACACACAAGATTCTACGCACATTATTGGATCCAGTCAGCTTACTAACTATAACGTGATGGACTAATAGAAAGGACAATAGGCAAAAATGTACGGCCTGCCTTTTTATTAGTTTTCAACCTTATTTCAACTAACACAAGGTTGATATCTGTTTGTCAGCCCTAGAAGCTAGAACTACATACAAGATTCTACTCACATTATTGGATCCAGTCAGCTTACTAACTATAACGTGATGGACTAATAGAAAGGACATTAGGCAAAAATGTACGGCCTGTCTTTTTAATAGTTTTCAACTTTATTTCAACTAACACAAGGTTGGTATTTGTTTGTCAGCCCTAGAAGCTAGAACTACATACAAGATTCTACCCACATTATTGCATCCAGTCAGCTTACTAACTATAGCGCGAAGGACTAATGGAAGGGACATTAGGCAAAAATGTACGGCCTGCCTTTTTATTAGTTTTCAACTTTATTTCAACTAACCTAAGGTTGGTATTTGTTTGTCAGCCCTAGAAGCTAGAATTACATAGAAGATTTACTCACATTATTGCTGGAGGATCCAGTCAGCTTACTAACGATAGCGTGAATGCCAAGGGATATTCCGCCGCGCTGAGGACTGAGGGCTTGAGTTGCGACGACGGGAGTGTCCTCTGCTGAATTCTGTGTAAAATAATTATAGTATTAACGTCAGACTGAAAAGTATTCGTCTAGAATTCAAGATTCTCCGGTTTGAGTGTTAAAGACCACTTGGAACCTGCGGGGTAATGGGGGCTATGGTTTTTGTGCTCACCAATTGGCGCCCCTGTCGAGTAAGGTCCTGTTGCAGTACTTTTATTTAATGTTTTGGATATATTTAAGTACCCTTATATTCATAGTATGTTTATTTTACTACATTTTAAAACTTCAAATGAATATTTAGATTATAATGTTCCTAAAATTGGCAAGCATGAAGCAGACAAATCTTATTCTTCCTTCAAGTGCTACCAAATTAGATCCTAACTTTTTACTTAAAATCTTAAGCCATAATTAATGAAGAATGGCACAACCATTACAGCTATTATGAATCATTCGTTAAAATCCGTGATAAAAAATCCCGCAAACAGTCAACGTTCAGTACATATTTTGACATCTAGAGACCTTACTCTACACAAGCGCCTCTAGCGGCGAACTCAAGCGTGATCACCCTCATTGCGTAACACACTAACAGTAGGAATGGCTTTCATTTTGACAATTCAACAACATTCATTGCGTTATTTACGTTGTTGCGCAGACAATTTTTTCGAACATATGAAGCAATGGATTAGCAATAGGCTTCAAAATGATTGAGATTGTGAATCATAGTGTGTTACGTAACTGCTGGTCGCAAGAGAAAAATGTAGTGTAGTTCTTGGCGTATTACAAGTCTGATTTTTTTCAGTGAATGCTCACTAGCAACCCAAAGGTGGCATAAATTTAATTATTTACGTATGTCACTGAAAAACCAAGGCTTCATGCAGCCAAATAATATTGAAGAAAACTTTTGAAGAAATCGTCTAAACTAAATACACCCGCCACAAGTTTTTTTTTATTTCCATATAGGGTAATGGTAATTAGTGCCGGATACTTAAACACATGTTTGTAGTCATCATAACAAACAACTTTCACAAAGAAACATTTTTTTTAATTTACCAAGCTCATAACCCCAATCACCGCCATAGAATATTGAGTACCGAACAAGAATGATACACCATCAGCTGTAATTTAATTTAGTTACTAATCCATTTTTACAAACAAAATTATTCCACTTTTACCATGCATTATTCTTGTTTAATTCATTTAACAACCGTACGGAACGCGCGCGTTAGTCGCTCTGTTGTAATACTGGCTGTAGTGGACGCCTTAAGTTCTTTTATCTACATAGAACAAATTCGTATATGTTAGTTCTCTTGTCATATTTAAAATACTATATGTTAAAGCTGTCACTAACCCATCACATATTTTTATTTAGCTATTAATATAGCTTATTTTACAACACGCTCGACCCCGTGCTATCAGCTGTTAGCTGCTTGACCCCGTTCTGTCTCATGTGACATGAATGAAACAAGAATAATGCATGGTAAAAATGGAATAATTTTGTTTGTAAAAATGGATTAGTAACTAAATTAATTTACAGCTGATGGAGTATTATTCTTGTTCGGTACTCAATATTCTATTGGGGTGATTGGGTCATGCGCTTGGTAAATTTAAAAAAATAAATATTTTGTGAAAGTTTTTTGTTTTGATGAGTAGAAACAAATGTTTAAGTTTCGGTCACTAATTAGCAGTCTCCCTTTATAGAAAAAAATTTAATACTATCTTGGTGGTGATTAAAGGGTCCAAAGATGGCAACCCATTTGTTTAGCGTTTATACTATAAATTTGTACGTACATGCAATAGAGTAGCGCCCAATTTTAGCTTTTAGATGATTTCTAATAACGAAATAATAACTTTTACATGATAAATGACTTTATTTCTGTAAGTAGGTTTGTACAAACACTTTTACACGTCAATCATATTTTTTAAACTAGATGAGGTCGGCGTTTCCTATCTAACTAATCTGAGAAGAAAGGCCGAAACAAACTCAAGAGGTCACAGTCTCTTTTAAAGTCCAGACATAATCTTGATCAGATCATGTGAAGACCATGTAGATTGGTGTCTGAAATGGTGGAAAGGTTTAGACTTCTAAATAAAATTGTACTAACCTGATTCAACTTTGGCGCAGGCGAGGCCGCAACAGTATGCGCAAGTAAGGCATCGACCACAGACACGTTGCCGAGCGTGCACGCAACGTACAGCGCGGTCTGACCGCTAACGTCACGCGCATTCACGTCAAATGCTGCGGAGTATTGCCACTGACCGCTGACGTCACTGTGGTCAGTAAGTATAACACAAAAAATAAAATAAAAAGGCTTTTATTTCAAGCAATAACAAAGTGAACAAATTTTAATCTAATACAATAAAAGTTATTAATTTGCAAGACCCTCTCCGCAGGTGAAGGCCTCCTTCAAAGAGTTCCATCTCTCTCTGTACGGTGTACGTACATGGTTTTAAAATATGTATTCTTGATACAATAAGTTAGTTAGTAGGCTCGCGTATTTGCACTTTGATCGCGGCCTACATTTGGGAATGCATTGTCATACGGCGGAGCCTAGATGATGCATTTTTGTACATAATTTAATTAGTGTTCAATTAGACGTGATTTGAGTCGGACAACTTGCATTTTTATTTAGATTCATATCCGTTGAGCATTCATTGGCATTCCTTGCGTTATCTTGACATTTTCTGCATACTGGCACCTTGCATTAGCATTGACAAACTTTACTGTTTGGTTACCACACCGAACACTCTATCTTGGGCTATTTGTATCCAGTTTTTTTTTTTTTTTTACTTTTTGGAATTCCTCATGGATGTTCTCCGCCCTGAGGTGGACGGAGGGGTCTGTCAGACTTCTACTGACTAAATCCACCCCGTGTTCCCTCGCACACTTGCACTGGGGGCTACGAGGACACTTAAGCACTCTTCAACGCAGCCGTCGACTGGTGCCGGCCCGCCTCTGTGGGCCACGTCTGGTCGCGCTTTGAGTCCCACCGCGACGTATAAGAGGGGCGCGCGTGGAACATTACCACCACCTCGGGTCTTATGCAATAGGGGGCGGCGGACGTCTCGGACTCCACCGTCCCTGGACCCATTTAGGGGGGCCGGAAGAGGGCAATATCTGCACTCTGCCGACGCTCGGATTTGTATACAGCTTGGGCCAGCCGTTTTACTGTTGTCGTCTGCCCATCTCGTAAGCGATCTTCCTCTGTGGCGTGTCCCTCTTGGGCCTCTCCACGTTGTCGCCTCATAGACCACCTCTCGTCTGACAGTCTTGCCACATGCCCCGCCCATTTCCATTTCAGTTTTTGAGCATAGTTAAGGGCATCGGTAATTTTAGATATGCTTTTAATGATTGTCTTTTCTTTTATATAGTAAAATTTTATTCATCGCTCAAATACATAGCAAACTATCTAATATATAAAATTCTCGTGTCACAGTTTTCGTTGCCATACTCCTCCGAAACGGCTTAACCGATTTTGATGAAATTTTTTGTGCTTATCCGGTATCTATGAGAATCGGCCAACATCTATTTTTTTTTTTTTTTTTTTGGTAGGTAGGGTAGGGAGTTAGGGAGGTAGGTAGGTAGGTAGGGTAGGTAGGTAGGTAGGGTAGGTAGGTAGGTAGGGTAGGTAGGTAGGTAGAGTAGGTAGGTAGGGTAGGTAGGTAGGGTAGGTAGGGTAGGTAGGTAGGTAGGGTAGGTAGGTAGGTAGGGTAGGTAGGTAGGGTAGGTAGGTAGGGTAGGTAGGTAGGTAGGTAGGGTAGGTAGGTAGGGTAGGTAGGTAGGTAGGGTAGGTAGGTAGGTAGGTAGGTAGGGTAGGTAGGTAGGGTAGGTAGGGTAGGTAGGTAGGGTAGGTAGGTAGGGTAGGTAGGTAGGGTACGCCCTAGATAAGTACCGCAACCCGTGCGAAGCCGGGGCGGGTCGCTAGTAGTTTTGTATAATTTAGAAGCATTTATCAATTTTGTAAATGTGAGTACCATGGATTCGTTTATTGCATCATTATTATGTATGTTGACTTGACAGCATGGCAGTTGAGACTGTCATGCTCACTTAAATGTCTCACTGTTGGTGGCGCGTGTGTTGGATCATTCGGTTCCCTACAAAATGGTTGAGCTGGATGGTGCTGATCCACGAGTTATGTTCGTGAACGGGCGCCGTCAGTTGAGACTGGTCATCTCTTAACTGCCACGGCTTATTTTTAATCTTTTATTTTGAATTGTTTCTTAAAACATTTTTTTTTTCATTGTTCTCGCATAGTAAAGCAACAAGAATAATGTACCGGGGATTTTGTAATATCTTGATTTAAAAAGAGTGCCCTTGGAGTTACTTGCCCGTTCTTCTCCATAGAGATCTACGTTTTGGAATGGGCAACTAGCTTCAACTTTCTGACTAACTGACCGACTCTTTGACAGTTCAAAAGTGCCTGTAAATGGTTTAATTGAAATAAATGCTTTGAGTTTGAGTTTGCTTCTTATTTTTTGGATTTTTCAAATTTTGAGCATGCTTCGTTCAATGCCCGTAAGGTTAAAGGTCAGTAAGTATGTAGATGTTTAAATAGCTCTTGAGATAAGAAAATATATTAGGTCGGGGACAAAGGTTTTTAACAATCAATATACATAGGTATATAAAACACAAAAAATGTTTCTACCTATGTCCGTTATAAACTTTAAAACCATCCAACCGATGTGCCCCAAATTGGTTTCATTTAAAGCCAATAATGCGAAGATGGTGTTAGACCATTAAAACAATGGACAAAAAATCTAAAATTCATGAAGGGACCGAATGTGCCTAATGAAAGAAAGAAAAATATTTTATTTGGGACGCGCACAGGAAATACAAAGAAAAAATAAAAAAAGAGGATTCAAAACTAACAAAATTAACAAATAAAAAAAACAACAATAAACAAGTAAAAAAGCCTGTGCTAGGCCAAAAAGGCTCAGCATAAGGCAGCGATATAAAAAAACACGTGTGGCACTCGGGGACTGCCGCGGTAAAGCTATTGCATAGCATTTTTTATCAACTTATGCAATTATAATTTTTTTTTTTTTTTTATGCAGTATTTTTTTTTCTTTGATATTAATTCAAGTACCGTCGTACCATATACATACACGTTAAGCGAACGCTCGGCCGAGCTACATGGTGGGCGGAGTGGGGGTGTTAGGTTTTATTTTCGTTACGGAATTTCTTGATTCGGTCACCGCGCTCAAAGCCCGCGATAAAAGCTATGCAATAGCTTAAAAAAAAGTACTGCAGCGCTGGTATTCTGATAGGGCCCGCTGTGATGCCACGGACACAGCTACGGACATCTTAATATCCCACTAGGGGATTATTAATAAATAAATAAAAATAAAAATATGAATAAAATAATATAAGAAAATAATGCAATAGAAAATTATTTAGAAAACAAAAATAAATAAATAAAAACCATGATTATGTATGACAGTAAATAAAGATCGACCCAATGTATTGTTTTACCATATTAGTAACACACGCCGGGTATCCGCTAGTATTTTATATACAAACTAGCTTTAACCGGCCCGGCCTCGCACAGGTAGCACTAAGTATCTAACACCTACCTACCCTACTCTATCTACCCTACCTACCCTACCTACCTAACCTATCTACCCTACCTACCTAACCTATCTACCTACCTACTTACTCTACCTAGCTAGGTAGCTAGGTTTGTAGGTACAAAGTTGACCGGTCAGACATCGTCCTATCAAAAATTTTCCTTTGGGTATTTCCTATTTTTCTTTTCTTTTAAACCATCCCAGTAAAGAGGTGAACAACAAAAAAATAAAAATAAAAACAAATCGATCAATCCGTTTCTGAGTTTTAGCGAGACTAACAAACAGCAATTCATTTATATATATATATATATATATATATATATATATAGATTCAAAACTAAGAGCTCGTGTGGCTCCCAAAAATCGAGCTTCTTTTGTATACCCAGACTTTTTCAAATGGGTCAAAACTGTTTTGTGGTCAACCCCTAACTATTCAACTCTTTTTATTTAAACGGCATCATCTTTATCCGTAACAGGGTGACCTGCACCCTAATTACGTAACACACTATCTATCACAATCTGAATAATTTTGAAGCCTATTGCTAATCCATTGCTTCATATGTTCGAAAAATTTGTCTACTCAACAACGTAAATAACGCAATGAATGTTGTTGAACTGTCAAAATTAAACCCATTTCTACTGTTAGTGTGTTACGTAATTACCTCGCAGAGCGAGCTGCATCTTTGTCATAAAAATACCCGGACTGAAAACGCTTGAACCAACTTTGTGCTACTCTTACTGACACTGCGTTAAGTCCATAAACGTCACATATTTTTTTCGCGGCTTGTGTCGGATTTTTCTCTTTTTGTGATGAAAACTTCCAAATATATCGAATTTCTTCGTTAGATTTACTCATTTTGTCGGATAGAAATACAATTGAAAAATGGTGGGAAATCGTTTTTACTTTTTTTTTTAAGCTCTGGCATAGCTTTTATCGCGGGCTTTGAGCGCGGCGACCGAATCAAGAAATTCCGTAACGAAAATAAAACCTAACACCCCCCACTCCGCCTACCATGTAGTTCGGCCGAGCGTTCGCTTAACATGTATGTATATGGTACGACTGTACTTGAATTAATATCAAAGAAAAAAAATACTGCATAAATAAATCATTATAATTGCATAAGTTAATAAAAAATGCTATGCAACAGCTTTACCGCGGCAGTCCCCGAGTGTCACACGTGTTTTTTTTTTATATGTCTTCTATTTAATGGTATCAAAACCAGCCAGCAGCAAACAGTACAGTCCAGGGAAGCTATGCCATACTTAGATGGCAAGCTGACCAGACGTTATCAGGCCTGGACAGGAACGGCTTGCGCCTGGAGACGGGGACCATCACGGGACACTGCTCGCTAAACAAACACTTCCACACAATAGGCATAACGGACAGTCCTCTGTGCAGGGCTTGCATGGAGGCTGAGGAAACCGTTGCGCATGTGCTCTTTGAATGCACATGCGTCACTCAGATTAAGTCACAAACCCTCGGGGCACCCAGATCCTACACAGATGCTCTCAGCATACCAGGAGACATTATCAACTTCTGGAGGTGGGCTGGTTGGAATAACCACCGACGGTCACCATGGCCCACGCACAATGGTCCACATAAAGGACTAAGTGCGGAAACCATAACCCCTAAAGAAGAATCCTATAACACTCTGCAATACTGTAGCTTCCCAGATTTAAAACAATTGGGATATTATTAATTGCACATCAAATAAATAATCACATAGCAATTTATTTCCATCATTTAAATACTGACTACACAGCAAATTAAATACTGACAGCACAGCAAATCAACCAGAATGAACTAAGTTTCCTAAAACATAATAAATGTTCCCGAAAATACTAACCCTAGATGGTCGACGTCAGTGGCATCCCGAGGTTCGGTTGGTTAGGTTCCTTTAAACCCTTTAGACAGAAATAGGAGCCCCGCGAAGCGGGGCTCCGTCGACCAGCTTATTAACCCTAACCCTATATTTAGATTACCCTAGAATTCGGTAAAACGCAATTAAAAAAATGTGGTACTCGTTGGGAATAGAAAATAAATTGATGAAAAAGCTTTTGCTTTAGGAAAAATCGCTGTACGCTGCGAAAATAAATTGTAGTGTGTTTAGTGATATTTTGAGTTGAATATTTTGCTGTGCAATCAGTAATTTTGATGGGAATTCGGAATCTTATTGCATAGAAAAAGGATATTTTTTTATTTGCGTTTAAATACTACCCAAAACAATTTAACAACTTACGTGTAAATATTCAGCACGCTCTCCGGGTACGGGTACTCAAGTAACAGCGTCACCATGGCCGCGTGCCCTCCGATGCACGCCGCGTGGATAGGCAGCCATTTCTCTACCGTTTCTTGCTGCAAGAGATAGAATAGAATAGAATACTCTTTATTATGTACACCATAAAAATTACAGATATAAATGTAGACATTTTACACAGGGTGACACAATGGGCGGTCTTATCGCTAAAAGCGATCTTTTACAGACAACCTTTGGATGGATTCAAGAGAGAAGGAGAGACAATAATGCAGGTAGTCAGTGGTGTACCATTTACATATACAACAAATACATACATACATAAAACATATAATTATCTACATATAATATATACAATAATAAACATGAAACAAGAGCAAGGAAACTAAATGTAATGATGATGTTTAAGGAGAGGAAGTGAGAAAATATTAATGAAGGAATGAGCGTTATTAGTCAAAGCCTCCTCATTTGTGGGTGCTGTCATATTGGGCACGTTAGAATCATGGACATAGAAAATGGACTGAGCGTTCCGTATAACTGAATACACAAAAAAAATTGTCTGAACCACCACCATCACCATTTGGTGATGATGCGAAGAGTCTGTTCAGGTTCATGGTCCTAATGTAATCCGTAGAAGTGTGTATATTTAGGGTACGATCGCCAGAGCCACTAGTATTATAAGGTTTTTCTTTCATCTCCTCACCTGCACAGCATCAGGGAATGACGTCAGCAACAGCTTGGCGATGTCCACATGTCCATGATAACAGGCTATGTATAGCGGACAGTACTTGGTGACAGGATGAGCTCGACCATCAGCTCCAGCGTCTAGGAGTGAGGAGACAGCGGCAGTGAGGCCTGCTTCTGATGCTCTGGATAAGAGAAAGGTAGGTTGTCGATTAAATAAGCTATACTCAATACTCAATTCTTTTATTGCATTCCACAATGTAGACTTAGGTGGTAAACATTTATTTGGAAACAATCATGGACCCTGTCGGGCACAGCAAAAGTAAGATTATGTGGAGAGGGCTTATCATTTAAGTATCTTATAATCTAACTTATTCTAAAAAAGAAAATAACATTACAAAAAATATTTTTCAAGTTTTAAAGACTTATCATATCTGTAGGTGAAAAGTGAAGAACCTTAAGTCACATTTTATAAAGTATTCAGTAGAGCTCATTAAAGATGTCCATACCCGAAATTAGAAATTAAAATGGACAGAGTATAAAAAGTAATTAGCTTATCACTGTCGAATAAAAAGTATGATTATGATGGTTACTTAAGCTATTATATTGAGATATTTTTTTAACAAATATAGTTCCATAAGGCTGTATTATCGGACATAAGGTTTTTTAACTTTGAGGCTTTACTATATATCTTACAGTATGACGGTACTTACGTCTCTCCTGCATCAATAATGTATAGTAAATTTAATTATTTTATAAGTTAGGTACGATACAAAATTATAGAAAAATATATTAAAAAGTTTTAATGACCTTAAAAATGAAATACCATTATACATAATATTTTTTTATTTAATAAAAATAAAAATCTTTGTATTTTAAAATCTTTATTATAATAACTGAGATGAAACAAAACACTTAATGTTATTCTGGTAAGTCACATGCTGTGCCGTCGTGGGCTAATGTATTATAAAAATTATGAAAAATGGGTGGAACCCATTGCAGAGCTTTCTGTAAATCCTGAAATTTCTTTGTGCTTATAGGTTTGTGGCCTAATCGAATAGGCTGCAATATAGGCATGACAAAGTCTTCTGGGGATCTCCTTCTATTTCTTATTAAGGACACTTTTTCGAACTCTTGTTGATTAAAAGATGTTTTATAACTCATTGTGCCATAATCTTCTTTTTAAATTTCATCCATACTATTTCAGAGTAAGGCACTGACTGACCCATTTCTCCTTTTTTGCGGTGAATAAATGGCGCTGTAGGGCCTTCTTGGATATTCAGTATGTTTTTAAAATCTTCACTTGACATGTCAATAACTTCAATTGATGCCTTCTCTGAAGAACAGGACTGTATGAACTGGTGCCAGTCCCATGGGGTCATTATGGAAAATTGCGGCTGTCTATTTTTTTTTCTCTCTATAATAGAATGTACACCATCCACCTCCATATGAGTATGACCTTTCATAAGGTATTTATGGTTAATGCATTGCAGGTTGGGTATTTTCCATAATAACCATAAGTAACACATGATGATATGTATGTTTTTATTTTGTCCTGCACAATTATCGGACCAAATAGTGATTTCTCTTGTCGGCGTGTTGAGGACGTTCTTCTCAAACCACTTGATTAAACCTGACGATAATTCGTTTCCTCCACGCCCTGATATAGATTCGTCCCACATAACGCAGGTACTTTTGTTTGTGACACTATCTAAAATTGTATAGTTGAATGTCCACAACTTGCGTAAATAGAAACTAAGGCTATTCGTTAGTAGAGGAGTAGGTAAACATTTCTGTAAGTCGACAGTGATCATCTTACAGTCAGTATTTATTCCACAATGAAGTTTATCAAAAGCTTTCAAATCATATCGTTTCTTTGCTTCCTGCACATGTTCTTCATATTTTGCCTCTAAAGTTTCCTTTTCGGTACCTTGAGAACTACGTATCTGAACGACAAACCGATCACAATCATCACATGTGTCAGTCTCTGGTGGCTTAAACCCTAAATTAAAATGAGTGTTAAAAATCTTTCTGTACGTCCAAATTTTAGCAATCAACTTATTATCCACATTATCTTCTCTGCACTCTTCTATATATAACTTATACATTAATTTTAAATCTATATGTGCCCCCAAATACTCACGTGCTGTCTTTTCTCTGCTGTAGTGGCTTTCATATTTGGGAAAAGTTTCTATGTGCTTTTTAATTCTGTCAATGACTTCGTTCGCCGTCTTATTAGGTGGCTCTTTCTTGCCTCTTCTATCTTCTTCTACAATACCATAATTAGATTTTTTGATAGAATTTCTTACCACCGTTTCTGATATCCCTAGAGTTCCTAGGAAGTACGTTTTGCAAACAATAATTTCGTTCTTATCAACAATAAAAGTGTATTCTAAAGTACAGTTTCTTTGTTTTGAACTTTCTTCATTACGTACTCTACGTCTTTCAACAGATTTTTGTCGCACACATGCTAAGATGAACTGTCGTTTCATGTCCCAGGTTTTTAATTCATTCCAATAATTTTCAAATATAGCTTTTCGCTGTGTATCATCTATTTTGTCACCGCATTTTTTCTTACAAAAACATGAACATAGTTTTAGCAGATATGATCTTTCCTTTTTGTGTCATATGTGATTTGCCACAAACAGTTTTTTTACGCCTTATACTACACTTCCACGTTTCTGGTCTCTTTAACCGTTTTCTGGTTTTTAACTCCTTTAAATTAGTATCTGTTTCTGAATCTATTTCTGAGCTTTCGTTTATTGTAATGGATCTTGTAAAATTAGTTCTACGCTTAGATTTTATAGAATTGCTTGAAGAATCTTCACTTGTATTAGGAATGTAATCTTCATCATCATCTGGAGAATATAAACCGTCTGAAGTATCAAAAGGTTGGTCTATTATTATGTTTTGTTTATCAGATAATTGACTGGATGCTAACAAAGAAGGTGAGAATATATCCTGATCTTCAGGATTGTGTTCAGGAGTATGGATCATGATATCATCTACCGGTTCTATTACAATATTTTGATCTTCAGCAATTAATGTTTCTGGTCATGTAGAGCATTGTGGTTCAGCTATCTGTTGAACTCGTTCCATTTCGACATCGGCACCATCTTTAAAATAGAACATAAATTTTCATAATTATATTTAAAGCTATAGCGTAGGGTAAAATAAAACGATCCGGGCATTCCTCATTAGATGTATACCGTGAGTAGGTAACCCAAAAAACTACACTAAACCTAATCCACTTTATTAACCCGGGCTCAAACCTGCGACCTCTGCGTGCGTTTGTACAAAGTACTACAGAACAACGCTTCTATAGGGTAAGATTAACAAGCCAAAAGTAAACTTTAACAAGCCGTAGCAATTTTTTTTAAAGTTACCCCACACTAGGAATTTCTCCTGTATCGTGGTTGCGTTTACAAACATTTAAACTCACTTATACACAAACACCCAGACCTGAAACAACTACTTGTAGATCATACAAATATTTGTTTCGTGCGGGAATATCGAACCCGTGACACGCAGCGTAGCAGTCAATCGCTCAGCCACTGCGCCAAACGTGTATATCCGTATATCATACGTAATATATACCTACTAGAATCTAATCGTTCTAGTTTAATATATTTAAGATTCGCTCAATAAGTAAATACCTACAGCGACATGCAACAAGTGTTAAACAATTAGATAATGCAAATAAACTATTCGAATATCCATCAAATCTGAAACATAATAACTTATTGGGTGGTAAAATCATCAAATGAGTCCTTCCGCCCTGGGTGTAGCGGGAGGGGCTGTCAGACTTTTACTGACTAAAATTCCACCCTGTTCCTACGGTTGCCCTTTGCGTTCCAGGGCCACAGGGCCAGTCCCGCGATCAAAATAAAATAACCTCATCATTATGTTAACATTCAGATTTCGCTTAAAAGTAATAAAAAAATGAAATAACGATAAATATTTACGTACCTGCCAATTTGATCGTATCAACAAGCCTTCTCCCTCGTCCCGTATTCATTTTCAAAAGTTTACTCTTTATTGCCAACACAACACAATTCGAGTACTTACGTCTAGTTTTGCACGAAACACAAATCAAACTAAACGGAGGGAGTGCATGCGCGGGGGCGCGGCGGGAATCGTAGGTACGATGCACCCGCGCAAATCTAATCCGAGCATATGGTAAAGAACAGTAAGTCCCACATACAATCATTTAACATTTATCTATATTTATTGTTTAAATAGTGAACAATATTAAGTAACCATACGATCATTCACTTTTTCACGTCCAGGGACTTAATGTTATTTATAATTTTACATCTGCGAAATTAGCGGCTGTAGGACTTAATGTCTTTTACCATTTATTGATCAATACGGGTATTCTGAATTTAAATCATTTAAAACATAAAAATGACAAAAAATGGACTAAAGGTCCTTTAGCTTTCACCTACAGATATAAATACTCGTCAACACTGTAATAACATTTGGTCAGTAATAACTTTTTTAACTTATTTGAGAATAAATGGAGTTTTTTTTTCTTCTCTTATGGATTCTGGTAACATATTGTATATTTTTATTAACATGGGCGCCGGTAAGTTTGTTTTCAGTTGGGTGCATCTTCAGCTCCACGAATCGAGCTCGATAATTTAAATACGAGCTTTTAAATGGCTGCCACACCCACCACACCCTCTAATTACTCCTATCCCTTAACTATAATATTACACGTTTGACCAAATTAGTTCGGACGCTAGCACCAACCCGAGCGTGACGGTTCAGGGGGTCTACTGTATAAGCACGAAATCCGTAGTTTCGAACAATGTTACGGGCGTTTTCTACTCCAAATCACCTACGTATACAAAATTAGTTAACTACCCTTGACTACCTTTACCTTACTTATCAAACTCAAACTCAAAGCATTTATTTCAAATAAACCAATTACAGGAACTTTTGAATTGTTAAGGGGTCGGTCAGTCAGAAAGATGAAGCTAGTTGCCGTGGCTACCATTGCTCTAATATTGCCTACAATTTTAATTTCTTTTTTAGGATTCCGTACCCAAAGGGTAAAACGGGATCCTATTACTAAGACTCCGCTGTCCGTCCGTCTGTCTGTCCGTCTGTCACCAGGCTGTATCTCATGAACCGTGATAGTTAGACAGTTGAAATTTTCACAGATGATGTATTTCTGTTGCTGCTATAACAACAAATACAAAAAAACAGAATAAAATATATATTTAAGGGGGCTCCCATACAATAGACAAGATTTTTTTGCCGTTTTTGTAGATAATGGTACGGGACCCTTCGTGCGCGAGTCCGTCCCGCACTTGGCCGGTTTTTTATTTCTATGCGAGTGGCGATCTTAACGACGGCATCCTGGGCAAACAGCCTCTTCACCATCTTCCTGAATGGCCAATATTTTCACCACGCCATGAGCTATCCTCATATAATTCGTGCCAATGCCAGAGAAGGAGCTCACTCACACGTATAACAAAGTGTTGGCTCCACCCGGCGTCAGGTTAGCTATGAGGCCGGCGCTGCCTCCGAGCGAACTCAACCGGGTTTTGAGCTGGGAGCTGTCACCGCGGGAGACCAGCTCACGAAGCGCTGCATGTTGTGATAGACGCTCTCGTTCCAAAGCATCTGGAAAGAGAGAGAATGGTGTGTTAGAAAATAGATAGATAGAGAATAGTTGCAATAGACACATGCCAATACGGTGAAGTAGTGAAGGGTGGGCATTTTAGGGGACTGTCAAAGTTATACATTTTTTTCATGAAAAGGACTTTTCTATTCCGACTTCTAACATACATAGCTAAGAATAACAATTGAATAATGTGAATCTTAAATCAATTGGCTTTTGCATGATTCTATTTGACTGCATAATAATGAATATTCTGGACATAATTTAATCTATTTTGACTATAATATACTTATACTATAATATCTTGACATTAATGTGAACTTACATAATATTGTAAAATATTTTAAAAGAGTAACGGTGGATTTTCTTGCCCATTCTTCTCCATACGAAACTACCTTTTAGAAGGGGCAACTAGAATCAATTCTATTTTTTTGCAAATTTTGACGTTCATAAGTGCCTTTGATGTGCCTATTTGAAATAAATGATTTGACTTTGACTTTGACATCAATTATTATTTATTTGTTTTTTTGTATTCTGTAATGAAATTTAGAATTACTGTATGTAAAATGCAATTAAATGTAATTTATACCTAATCCCAAATACATATACTAAAACTGTGATATTTTCACAATGTCTGTAATTTTAATGCCTCATTTATTCCAATATGCTCTTTAAGGACCCGGAACGTGTCTTCGCAGACAAATGTATCTACAGACTTTTCATTGCAAATTGACCTATAATAGGTTGCACGTGCTTCGAAATATTCAGCATATCCGAAGGCTCTATTATGTACATGTCCAGTGTGGAGATTTATTTGACATGGTTTCAATTGTAAAATTGTAGCTGAAAATCTCCCAACGGCTAGATCCCTAATCCCTAATTTGTACGCCGTTACTGGAAAAACATGGACGTACACGACATCTATTAATTCAATCCCTTGCATATCTGATAAGTCAGTTTAAGCATGGTATAATAATATACTTCGCCAGGTATAGCATTCAGAGACACAGTGGTCACGTGGGTGACACAAGCCTACGTCATCACCGCTGTGTTACCAGTAGTGTGTCATAATGACTCCCCAACCGCCTTTATTACCTGTGCGAATCCAATAAATTAATGAGGTTTTAACTAACAAATACGTCGGTATAAGTTTAAATTGAATTGTTTCGTTTGATTACAAAAACAAAACGACAATTTAAATGCTTGATATATATTTTTTAACAGAATGGTGACTGAAAATGTTTCCATACTTCTTGTTTTGTTGCAATAAAGTGGCAACTGGATAGTGACGTAAGCTTGTGTCACTCTCGGAGTGCCAGACCTTGTTTTTTTAGACCATGAGTTTAAGTAAACGCATGTTTGACAAATAAATTATCTTTATCTTTATCCTTGTCTTCTGTAATTTTGACGTTCAAAAACTTCTAATTCTCATCCTAGTTTGGGTACCTAAATGACGTTTGATTTAGATTTTGATTTCACAAAGTTACCCTGCCGATACCAACTCACCATGCTGCCTCCAAGGATCAGCCACATCATCGCTGAAGTAGTGAGAGACATCGTATGCAGCGTCAGCGTCATCTTGTACAGGCTCACGCGGCGCGCGCGCAACCTTTTGACCCGCGCGACGGAATCGAGCCAGCATTTTGACGGTTGTAGACTTTAGATTTCACTCACTTTATTTGTTATTTTTCGGCAAACATACTGACTATTTATTTATGATAACTGAAACTGTTTGTCCTTGTCATTCTTTAGGCCAGCATTAATGATAAATGATTTTATTTCTGTAAGAAGGTTTGTACAAATACTTTTACACGTCAATCATATTTTTTAAACTCGATGAGGTCGGCGTTTCCTATCTGACTACTCTGAGAAGAAAGGCCGAAACAAACTCAGAGGTCACAGTCTCTTCTAAAGTCAAGACATAATCTTGGTCAGACCGGCACCCTAATTACGTACACACTATCTATCGCAATCTGAATCATTTTGAAGCCTATTGTTAAACCATTGCTTCATATGTTCGAAAAATTTGTCTGCTCAACAACGTAAATAAATAACGCAATGAATGTTGTTGAACTGACAAAATGAAACCCATTCCTACGTTAGTGTGTTACGTAATTACCCCGCAGGTAGATTGGTGTCTGAAATGGTTTTTTAAAGAAAGGACCACACGGACTTGACCGGACTTGTGCAGTCAATGCGCGCGGTAGACGTAGAGAGTAGGAATAAAAAACCGGCCAAGTGCGAGTCGGACTCGCGCACGAAGGGTTCCTTACCATTGACTAGGTAAACAACAGTAGGTACACAAATTAGGTGCCTACCTGTTACCATTTATTGATATCGAGCGAAAATAGGCAAAAAATGGCGTTTTTTTTTGTGTGGGAGCCCCCTTAAATATTTATTTTATTTTAATTTTATTATTTATTATTAAAGTAAAATCACAACTTAGTATTTTGTGAATATTTCAAGTGCCTACTTGTTGCCATTATTGATATCGAGCAAAAAAGGGCAAAAAAATCGCGTTTGTTGCATGGGAGCCCCCCTTAAATATTTATTTTACTTTGTTTTTAGTATTTGTTGTTATAGCGGCAACAGAAATACATAATTTGTGAAAATTTCAACTGTCTAGCTGTCGCAGTTCTTGAGATACAGCCTGGTGACAGACAGACGGACGGACAGACAGCGAAGTCTTAGTAATAGGGTCCGGTTTTTACCCTTTGGGTACGGAACCCTAAAACGCGCATCCGCTCATTAAGTCAAAACCGACCTTAAGAGGTCAAGGTGTCAATGCTGTATCGTTAATTCGTTATTTATTTATTTACTATCTATTTTTAGAGCAGCCATTAATGATTTAAATATGCAAATATAAGACACATTAAAATATATTTTAGGAAGTCTTGTTACGTCAACGGTGTCTCTTAATATTTATTTAAGTTTAAAACGTTATTGATTCTAATCGCTAAACTGCTTTTAAAGCCAGCGCAAACTATGCGTCTTGTTGCTGCGTCTATTCGTTTCGTTTGCGTCTGTGACCAGTCGTGACGATAGACGTCGTAACCCAGTAACTGGTTAACACGCAACCGCTTGGTAAGATTCTCTTGGTAAGAGTCTCAGATTTTCAACCTTATGCTTTGGACATAAAGTTAAAAATCTATTGAAGGAATTTGACATCCATACGCCTTAGCGACAGATTTTTGTAGCTAACTAATGTCGAGACTGCAGGGCGGGCAGTCTCGACATTAGATAGCGACAAAATCAGTCGCTAAGTCGTATCGATGTCAAATTCCTTTAATAGATTTTAAACCTTATTCTTTGGACATAAAGTTAAAAATCTATTGAAGGAATTTGACATCGATACGACTTAGCGACAGATTTTTGTCGCTATCTAATGTCGATACTGCCGGCCCTGGTAGGCTGTTGGGCGTCTGACTACCGGAAATACTGTCAACTGCGACAGGCTGAGTTGACTGATTGATTGAGTTTATCGTTTGGGTTCCTACGGAGAGATATTCGGGAAAGGGCAACGACCGGTAATGCCATCCTAAAACGTAACACGCCACATAACGTACCGTGCTGGCTGTCGCGAAACCAGCCTCTACAGTCTCGACATTAGACAGCGACAAAATTCGGTCGCTAAGTCGTATCGATGTCAAATACCTTTAATATTATGCTTTGAAAATAAGGTTGAAAAACTATTAAAGGAATTTGACATCGATACGACTTAGCGACAGATTTTTGTCGCTATCTAATGTCGAGACTGCAGGCCCAGGGCCAGCGCTGGGACTCTGTCTCGGATAGGGTTGTAGCATTATGCTGAGCGATTGCCGTTTTGCGTGGATGTGACGCATATTTTCCCCAACTTGTTCTTTTTTGTATTTGTATTTTTCTCTGCGTCATGTTTACCGCAAATAAACGTATTTTCTTTCTTTCTTTTGAACAACTATATTTGTTTCGTGCGCCTTCGTGCACATTATATCTTTACCCTTTTGAAAAAAGGAGTATATTTTGAAAAAATCCGTAACTTGGAAAAAAAAATATTTTCAAAGTTAAGTTTTCAGGTTTTGGGACCGCATATTAAGCTTATTTGTAAAGGGTTTTTACTGAGTTCTAAAAAACTAGACATTTTTGTCACCCTGACCGCGGCAAAAGGCAACGGAAACCTAGCATGTGGTCTAAATCCTCACTGACCCTTTTTTTTTTAAATCATCAAATGCCCTCTCCCGCTCTGGGCGGAGCGGAAGGGCGTGTCAGGCTCTTACTGACTAAAACCCACCCGTGTTCCTTCAGTTGCCTGTGCGCCAGGGCCACGGTAACTCTTTCGAACAATCCCCGACCCCGGCAGTAATCCCTACTGACCCTTAGTTTAATTGTATAGAATCAAGTTCTTCTAACTTAACAGACAGCTGTACTGCTGGGGAGTTTATTGCAGCACTTCTTCTCCCCAGCTAGAGCACTAGGAAGTGGTGAAGGGCGAGCGTTTTGGGGGACTGTCTTATGTAATGTTGACGTTCAAAAAGACCTAATTCTCAGACTAATTTGAATAAATGACATTTGATTCTGATTTTGAATTCCAGTGTTTTAAATTAGTCCTACGATACGCACCCTTATATCTAAACGAAACCATCTATATACATACAAATAAATAAAATTGAACTGTCTGTTTGTAATTCCAAAATAACAGCTTTTTACTTAACGGCTCCCACAGACAGCCGCGACGCGACAGCGCTACTTAAAGGCGCCGCTCGTCGCGCGACACGCGGTGCCTTTGTGTCGGGCGTCGCGTCGCGCCAGTGTATACGAGCCTTATAATGCGACAATATATACGGTACTTATAACAAAAAAACTTTTTTTTTTGTCTTTGTTTGTTCCGGCTAATCTCCGAAACGGCTGGACCGATTTTGATAGGACTATCACTGGCAGATGGCTGATGATATAAGGAGTAACATAGGCTACTTTTTGTCCCGGTAGCACGTTCCCGTGAGATAATTCCCGACAGCCACGCGGGCGAAGCCGCGGTCAGTAGCCAGCTCTTACATAAAAAGAATATTCCTCCTATCCGCTTATGATCGCAAAATTGAGAACACTTGCTCTATGATCGGTTAGGTACGACTCGATGAGGCTTCTCGATACAACTTAGGTATTAAGTTACGTAACAAGACCAACGTATATCCGTATCACATTGGCGAACTATCCGTCTTCTGTCTGTCGGCATGTCGGACTATATTCAATGATATGGTATAATAAAATGATACTTAGCTAAAATAAAATGATAGGAAGCTGTGAGACGGGTTTTTTGTGGAGCTATATCAATATAGGTATAAAGATACCAATAAAAAAAATACAAAAAAAATTATAAAGTGAAAAATTACTTTAATTACGGAAGTCGGTGTCTTTGGTTTTGTATTTTCGTTATTTGCCACCGACATCCAAAATTACTAAAAGTTGTTTTTGACTGGGTAGTGTTTTATTTTGGAAGTCAGTTGTTTTTTATTTTTTGTACCAAATTTTTTTAATTTTTATTTTTGTACCTACCCCACACAAATTCGTATTCCACTACTTGCTATGTAAATAACAGTGATAGAAAGTTATTATAACACCATCAATATACACTAAGTGGAAAATACGTATTATTGAAGCTAACTGAAAAAGTACCGAAGCAAAGTTAATAAAATTTATATGGGACAAGCCCTGAGGCATACCCGAAAACGATCCCCAATTTCCGGAGATACCGCGTAACACACATACAAAAACAAACATACAGACGAATTGAGAACCTACTACTTTTTGAAGTCGGTTAAAAATTATACTTAGCTAAAATAAAACAACAGGAAGCTGTGAAACGGGTTTTTTAAGGTCAATATAATTATGTAAATGTCAAAAATACTAAACTAAAAGTATCGTATCTTTTATGCCCCTCAATCAGCCTTCTTTAAATTAAAGTTTTTAAGGGGGATGCGCCAAGGTAGCCCGCGAAATTCAAATTTACTTACGTTTTTTGCAATTTGCAGGTCAGTGTCAGGTTGTATGTTGATTAAAATATGATTCGCGACCGTAACAAACCGTACCGTTTTTTTAAATATCGTAGCATAATGCTGAGATAGGAGCCTTTTTGGCCTCGCACAGGTTTTTTACTTGTTTATTGTTGTTTTTTCTTTTTTATTGTTAATTTTGTTAGTTTTAAATGCTCCTTTTTTATTTTTACTCTTTGTATTTCCTGTGCGTGTCGCAAATAAAAAAAAATTCTTTCTTTCTTTCTTTTAACAAATAGTTATTTACAAATGTGCCTATTTGACATACTTAAATGATTTGACTTTGACTGGCGGGTTTATTCAAGACGTTTTCCTCCATCGATTTTAAAGCAGGTCTGAATCGAATGGACCAAATTAATGCTAGCAATAAGATTCCGGACGTACGATCTAATCGTCAATGGGGCAAAGGATCTATCAATTGGCTTTATTAACCACAATTGATCCACTTCCCTCAACGTAGTTGCGGGGGACGCGTCAGGGTAGCCCAAGAAATTCAAATTTAATTCTATAAATACGCGAATCATATTTTGTTCAACATACAACCTGACGCTGACCTGCGGGGTAATTGCGTAACACACTAACAGTAGGAATGGCTTTCATTTTGACAGTTCAACAACATTCATTGCTTTATTTACGTTGTTGAGCAGACAAATTTTTCAAACATATGAAGCAATGGATTAGCAATAGGCTTCAAATGATTCAAATTGTTATTGATAGTGTGTTACGCAATTTGGGTGCAAATTGCAAAAAATTTAAGAAAATTTGAATTTCGCGGGCTACCCTGGCGCTTGCCCCTTATAAGTACTATCTACATAACACAACGCCTGTACTCCCCAAAGAGATAAGCAGGGTTTAATATAACCGGGCTTTAATATAACACATTGAGGTTTCGAAAGAGACTGCTACAAACACACACACACACACACGCATGCACACACACACACACACACACACAAGCATGCACACACACGCATGCACACACACACGCATGCACACACACACGCATGCACACACACACGCATGCACGCACACACGACGCTCTCCAAAGATGAAATTTTTCTAAAACTCATAACTCATAATTACACGTATGTTTACCCCGAAAGGTCAGGCAGAGGTGTACCTATAGTACACCCACATTTCGCCAGTTACTTTTAAGTCCCATGTAATAGGGGGCGGGCCTATTGCCATCAACTGGGACCAATTCCTGACTCCGGGCTGCTTCTGAGAAATTCCTGATGGAAAAACTATAGCACTTTGATCGTCCAGGGCCTGCAGTCTCGACATAGATAGCGACAAAAATCGGTCGTTAAGTCCAATCGACGTCAAATTCCTTTAATAGATTTTCAACTTTATTTCCAAAGCATAAGGTTGAAATCTATTAAAGAAATTTGACATCGATACGACTTAGCGACAGATTTTTGTCGCTATCTATGTCGAGACTGCAGGCCCTGCAGTCTCGACATTAGATAGCGATAATAATCTGTCGCTAAGTCGTATCGATGTCAAATTCCTTTAATAGATTTTCAACGTTATGTCCAAGGCATAAGGTTGAAAATGTATTAAAGAAATTTGACATCGATTGGACTTAACGACCGATTTTTGTCGCTATCTATGTCGAGACTGCAGGGCCAGGGCCTGGTAATTGAACCAAGGGCGCCCAGTCTCGACTTAGATAGCCACGCTGTCGCAAACTACCGATCGCTAAATATTAAGGTGAATCGTCAGTTGTAGCCCGCCAAATTCAAATTTCCTTTGGTTCTTGTGCAAATGGCAGCTCTGTTTTACGTCATATGTTGATCAAAATCCGATTCGAGACTGTTTGAATAATAATCATCAATTTCATATCAATCGTCAATCTTTGGATTTTTCATAATATGTAATATTCTCAAAAATTCTTAGGTGGAACAAATTTCCAAATTTTCACGATTTTTTTCTTTGTAGACTTAATGTGCGTTTATCTCCACAAGAATAAATTAGTTTATTTATTTTCTCTCACAATGGTTTTGTAGCACTTAACAGTTTTGAAATTTATAAATTCACATTGTTAGAGCTGGTGTCTGAAGTAGGTTTTAGAAAAAAAAACCTGTATTACAGCTCACCAAGCCCCACTTATCAATAAGCAGGCAGGTATGTAAGTACATGTATTTTTCTACTAAGCAATTTATAAGAAAAATAAAAAGTTAAATGTAAATAAAGAAATTAAATAACATAATGACAAAAGCAGTCACAGATTGATATGAAATTGATGATTATTATTCAGTAAATATGTGATTCCAGGGCCGGCAGTCTCGACATTAGACAGCGACAAAAATCTGTCGCTAAGTCGTATCGATGTCAAATTCCTTTAATAGATTTTCAACTATATTTCCAAAGCATAAGGTTGAAAATCTATTAAAGAAATTTGACATCGATACGACTTAGCGACAGATTTTTGTCGCTATTCATGTCGAGACTGCAGGACCTGCAGTCGCGAATCGCATTTTGATCAACATACGACGTAAAACAGAGCTGCAATTTGAAAAAAACTAAAGAAATTTTAATTTGGCGGGCTGCAGCTGAGGATTTACTTTAAATGTTTTAATAATAAATAAATAATAAGAATAATTTCGCCTGTTGTGCCATTCGACCTTCGCATCAAAATGTTTCGTGTCTAGCCTAAAACAAGCTTTGGACTAAAAATAAACATCTGACGAGCTCTTTAGGCATTCGCCGTATATCTGGATTGTTTCTAGATTTTATTCAGATTCACACGCGTTTAAATAGTACATTACTGCAGCGGCCGACAACAGAGGCATTGATGGACGAACGTGAATGTGGGCTGAGACGAGCCGAGGCACACATACGTGACTCCATCAATGCCTGGTTGCGGCCAAGGCTTGTATAGTACTTTTCTCAAATAATGCGCGGAAATTCAATTTAAGTAAATTAATTAAGTATAAATTCGAGAATCAATGACGAACAACGATAAGTTTTCTCGCGCCAATGTTTGTTTGTTTTTTTTTTTTGTTTCTTTTTCACTTTAAACAGCTCTATTTGCTAAGCCAGTTCGAGATTTAAATAAAATCTTTGATAAGTTACCTCCTTAGTTGCCAAGGGTTGAAATAAAAAGTTCGTTCCATTTTTAAATTACACGACAGATATGAGTTTTATTCGGCCGCTAAACACGACAGATATGGATTTTCAGATTCCCGGCTGCTTCTGGCCCATGTATTTGCCCAGTACAGCAATTTCAATTTATCTCGAAGAAGGTTGTCAAAATAATGCTCGAATTTCCAAGCATGTTTGACACGGATATCTATGATGTTTGAGAAAAATTAGTTCCAGTCGAATCTTGTTTTCAATTCCAGTTCTCGGAATCCAATTGAATTGAAAACTGATGTTCTGTAGATAAAACAATATTATGCTGTCATTATGCAAAACGACTGATGAAAAACAGAAATGCTGTGGAGTTTTTTACCGACTCTAGCGAACGACCAATTGGAACCGTGCACTTAGCTTCTGATGTTTCATAAGTACCCATGTAGGTTTATGTGAAATAAAACGTAGGTTGGTAGCTATTTTGAAAAATACTTTTTTCGAATCGATGATACCTACATGTCTTGTTAAATATGGTCTGTTCCAAAAACATTTGATGAAAATGTAAACAAATTGATCAGAAAACGTATCCGTGGATGTCAATTTGTAGCGCCATTAACAAATTGATTCCCGAAATTCTAATTTTAATCACCTTGTAAGATGTTTTTTATTTGACAATTGAGGTTATGTGAAATAAAACGTAGGTTGGTAGCTATTTTGAAAAATACTTTTTTCGAATCGATGATACCTACATGTCTTGTTAAATATGGTCTGTTCCAAAAACATTTGATGAAAATGTAAACAAATTGATCAGAAAACGTATCCGTGGATGTCAATTTGTAGCGCCATTAACAAATTGATTCCCGAAATTCTAATTTTAATCACCTTGTAAGATGTTTTTTATTTGACAATTGAGGTTAATTTTATAACCTCATTTTCGTCGTTGATTTTTCGATCGCAATTTCATAATCCGTGCGTACGTTGGCTGATAGGTGGGACTCTCCGATCTTGGGGCGGTGGATACGACTGCACGCAGTCAAATAGACATTCCCCAAGACCGGCGTGCCTCACGCAGGTTAGAACAAATGTTACTACTAACACTAGTTTCATAAGTTTTGTTACTAATAAATATGGAAGAGATTCTGAAATAAATGTTGATTTATTTATTTATAATTTTATTCAAATAATAACAACAGATAAATGTTTTACTAATTCCCTGAAGTGAATGATTGCGTATGTAATTAACCAGCGGGATAATTGCGTAACACACTAACAGTAGGAATGACTTTCTTTTTGACAGTTCAACAAAATTCATTGCGTTATTTACGTTGTTGAGCAGACAAATTTTTCGAACATATGAAGCAATGGATTAGCAATACCAGGCCCTATCAGAATACCAGCGCTGCGGTATTTATTTTTTAAATATCGTAGCATTATGCTGAGATAGGAGCCTTTTTAGCCTCGCACAGGTTTTTTACTTGTTTATTGTTGTTTTATTTTTTTTCTTTTTTATTGTTAATTTTGTTAGTTTTAAATCCTCCTTTTTTATTTTTTACTCTTTGTATTTCCTGTGCGTGTCCCAAATAAAATATTTTTCTTTCTTTCTTTCTTTCTTTCAATAGGCTTCAAAATGATTCAGATTGTGATAGATAGTGTGTTGCGTAATTAGGGTGCTGCAGAGGTTTTGTTTACACTTGCATTATATTCTTTTAGAACAGAAATTAAGTAGATTACTTTGTGGTCCAATAGGTAGACACATTACAAGGCTTCAGTGGCTTTCTTTGCAACCTCAAATCATCGCTCGCATGACTAAATTCCATCTCATTTTTTATCTGATTTGAGTTAGGACAACTACATTTTTCTATTCGTGATTCTTTTTTCTTTTTTTTTTTGAGTTATGTGATAAGTTATAGTTAGTTTATATGTGATAAGTTGTCTTGATCCAAATAACATTTAGAAACGACTGTTAGTGAAAAATGTAGTGTCACGAATAGAAAAATGTACCTAGTTGTCCTAACTCAAATCAGTTAAAAAATAAGATAGGACTTTTAGACATGCGAGGGACGAAATGTGCACGAGTAGGGCTCTTAAGGATGATTTCCACCAAACGGCTCGCATCGCAGCGGATCGGAAAGGATACGAACGGATGCGGCAACAGCCGATCGCGGCCGGCAGGATGTCAACGCATACGATCGGCTCCGTACCGTCGCTTGCAAACGTTTCCGATTTTGCGCCTAGTCAAATAGTTTCATTCCTACCGTGTTGACGTGTTCTAATTTTTGAAAATTGTTGAAGTTGACGTAGTATTGTTGGCTATTGCATTAAAAGACGAAGAAAATAATCATAAAACACAGAAGAGGAAAATAAAGATACGACGACAGGCGAACGGAGCCGATCGCGCGTCCCACAATACTTTCGGGTACGATCGCGTGTCGCCGAAGACTCCTGCGGTCAGGCTGCTGTGCGAGGCTTGGTAATATAAACTTTAAAAACTGTGTACACGATTTAATATCGTTTAAAGATTGTAAGATCCGTTTCGATCCGATGCGATGCGAGGCTTTGGTGGAAATCATCCTTTAGGCCACATCAATGTCAGTCAGATAGGAAACGCCGACCTCGTCTAGTTTTTAAAATATGATTGACGTGTAAAAGTGTTTGTTCAAACCTACTTACAGAAATAAAATCATTTGTCATTTATCAACAAGTGAGCCATCGTCCGGTGAAAAGCATTGCACTCACACGGGGCGTCGGAATGCAAAAAAAAGAATTAAACTATACGTCACTTAAAGAAAGAAACTGCAGCAGTATATACAGTGACGTCACGCAAAATCCTGCATCGCGCAAGCAGAGTTTACCGCGCAACTAGCATATATACAACATCCCGACATCAATAGTCGGGCAGTTGCCCACCAGACACGACACCCGTCTGGTCGGAGGATCCTCCCTTTTCCATAGAGCATGAGTGAGCTTTACACCCTGTTCCTCATACCTCTATAAAACAAAGAAAAAGTATTTATTGAGACTCGCGCAATTATTCCATAAGCAATAAAAACTTTAAATACTGAGATGACGTAAAAAACTAACTGATAACCGTATCATTGTTTTTAACGGAATAAGACTGACACAAGACGACGCATATCGATATCTATGGACGAGACATAAAAACTATGAGATAATAAAACACGAGACAAAAACGTTCCAACTTTATAATTAATTAGCTTCTTTCCGCGACTTCGTCCGCGTGAAATTTCGTTATCGCTTAGCGTCCTTTCTGACTTTTTTTCTTTCTGCTCGTCTCCTAAAGGTCATAGGGTGACGGTACCATTTCAGACACCAATCTACATGGTCTTCACAAGATCTTACCAAGATTATGCCTGGACCAGGGATGTTATGAAGCTCCATAACCGTAACTAAAACTATCGGATATCCGAAATAAAAATATATCCGTAACCGTATCCGTTT
Organism: Dryobotodes eremita; assembly: GCA_917490735.1. Classification (NCBI taxonomy): domain Eukaryota; kingdom Metazoa; phylum Arthropoda; class Insecta; order Lepidoptera; family Noctuidae; genus Dryobotodes; species Dryobotodes eremita. The sequence goes on from OU823269.1 coordinate 2,237,089, forward strand.
CACAAGATTCGGATAGTTTCGTATAAGGGCGGAGTCTAAATAAAATGACATGTTTCGACAGGTTTTTGTTTCACCGCTCGCGCGTCACGTGAATCTTGCTGTTTCTTTGTTATTTCTAGTCATAACATAACCTCTTTCATAACTAGTTAGTTTTTTATTTAAGAGTTGTTACTTAATTTAAGAAAGTCTTGTGTAAGTACTAAATTTATTTCTATGGACAAAATGCGACCAAAGTCGAGTTTAATTTGGACATCTACTTTCAGGTGATAAGGCTGCACAATTGCTTTTCGTTAAATATAATCTTCCTCTTCTCAGTTTTGACTATTAGAACTTTATATTTTGTTATAAGTATAGATGGTTTTATTACTCATAAAAATAATTGAAAAGATAACTCTCTTTATGTTATCTTATCACACACACATATTTAATATGTTATACATAGGTTTTAAGTTAATGTGTGCAATGTGTGAAGCTTTTACCAATTCTTAATTTTTTAGCATTTTTATTTTAATAGAAAAAAATTAAAATTGGGTAGTATACCTACTCAATTTATTGTTTTTTTAATAATTAATAATTTGTAATAATTACTAATTATTAAAATACGTTAGAAACACTGAAACAGAGGTTTACTTTACTAATTATTATAACATCTCTAAATAATTACTTAACTATATGACTGATTATAATACCAAATGATAACCTAGACTAGATAAAACCTACCTACCTCTACCTTTCTTTTATTTTTATTTGACATTGTATATATAATTTGATGACATTGTATTTATTTTTATATTGTGATTTGTATTTATCTCGTGTTTGTAATTGTAATACTTGTGATTGTAATATGGGAGAACCTGAAATAAACGCTGTTTTTTTTTTTTAATACCTACCAAATTATTACATACTATTTGTGTTTACATTTTACTTCAATCTAAAATCCGTAACCGAAACTATCCGAAACTAACGGATACTCCGAAATAATTACATATCCGTAACCGTATCTGATATAATTTTATTCCTATATCCATATCCGTATCCAGATCCGAAATATCATATCCATAACATCTCTGGTCTGGACTTTAAAAGAGACTGTGACCTCTGAGTTTGTTTCGGCCTTTCTTCTCAGAGTAGTCAGATAGGAAACACCGACCTCATCTAGTTTCAAAATATGATTGACGTGTAAGTGTGTAGGCTGTTTGTGTATGTGAGTTTTAAATGTTTGTAAGCGCACCCACAATACAGGAGAAATTCCTAGTGTGGGGCAACGTTTAAAAAAAAAAAAAAAAAAAAAAAAAAAAAAAAAAAAAAGTGTTTGTTCACGCCGCTACATAGCAAGCTATACATTTCCAGTATAAGCTGATCTCGCATTGTATAGGATTTCCGTACAATGAGGGGTTAGTTTATACTGGAAATGTATAGCTTGATATGTAGCCGTATGTACAAACCTACTTACAGAAATAAAATCATTTATTATATCGTGATGTAGTCATCTCTTAACTGTCACGGCTTATTTTTATTTCTAATCTTAATTTTTGAATCGTTTCTTCATTTTTTTTTTCATTGTTCTCACATGTAGAACCAACAAGAATAATGAACCCAGGATTTTGTAATATCTTGATTTAAAAGAGTGCCCTTGGAGTTTCTTGCCCATTCTTCTCCATAGAGATCTACGTTTTGGAATGGGCAACTAGGTTCAACTTTCTGACTATCTGACTAACTCTTTGACAATCCAAAAGTGTCTGTAAATGATTTAATTGAAATAAATAGCCTATAACCTTCCTCAAAAATGCAAAATGAATTTTTCGAATCCGACCGGTAGTTCCAGAGGATACCCCCTACATACAAACATACTGTTACCTCTTTATTATATTATTATAGATATAGATATAAATATACGGGGTCAGATTAAATTAACTGGCGAAACTTCACAGATACTCAATACTTTTATTGCATTCCACATGTAGGTATTCTTAGGTGGTAAACTTATAATTAGATCATATGGGCCCTGTCAGGCAAAGCACAATAAGTGAATTAGGAGAGAGTAAGAATTTGTTAACTATACAGGTTGGATTTTTGAGATGGGGCAGCAAGGGCAGCTACCTTAAACGTTGTAGCTACAGGAAAACGGTCTTAGGAGACTTTTCTTGACTCCATAAGTTTTGCCCCTACCAAAAATCGCTCGACGCGGCTCCAGAAATTTTCACTTAAAAAAAAAACTAAACTCATAATTTCTCATACTGCTATAGAGGTATGAGGAACAGGGTGTAAAGCTCACTCATCCTTTATGGAAAGGGAGGATCCACCGTCCAGACAGGTGACGTGTCTGATAAGCAACTGCCACACATTCGATGTCGGGACGTTGTATATATCCTAGTTGCGCGGTAAACTCTGCTTGCGCGATGCAGGATTTTGCGTGACGTCAGTATAGCGCGTATAAGGTTGTCTTTAGCCGGACATTTTTGGCTTTTTTAGGTCGTGCCCAGCTAAATATTTATATGTCCGGCCTTTACGGCTTTTGTTAGGCTTTTTGTTAGTATAACGCGGGGCACGCAGCGCCTGCAGAACGAACGCAACGCAAGCTACGGAAGGCGCAACGTGTTCAGGACGAGGCGGGGGCGGGGGACAGTGTCTATTCTTGGTTCGCGTGGGTTTTGTCTTTAGTCGGTATAAATGTTTTGCTATAAAAGAAGGTAAAGGCCTTTTAGGGCAAAATGTCCGGCCTAATACAGCGCAGAGTAAGGTTTTTTTATATTTTAAAAGATGGCAACCCTAGACGCGTAGCTTGATACCGCTACATTACACTACCAGCGGCTGTTGACATCCAGCACCCTAATTCCGTAACACACTATCAATTACAAACTGAATCATTCTGAAGCATATTGCTAATCCATTGCTTCATCTGTTCGAAAATTTGTCTGCTCAACAACGTAATTAACGCAATGAATGCTGTTGAACTGTCAAAATGAAAGTCATTCCTACTGTTAGTGTGTTATGCAGTTACGCTGCAGTTCCTGCAGTTACTTGAAAATTATGAGTTTATGAATGAAAACATATTTTTTTTATTATTCTATCTAAATAAGAAAGAAAATAAATTTATTTGACCCCGGTTAAGGCACACAATATTCACAAAAAAACAAAAAAATAGTAAAATCTTAAAAACAGTATTGTGTGCTTCACGGCTGCGCCAAATAGGCCCAGTTCAGCATATACCAGACAACGAGTGCCTGACGCTGGTTTTCAACTGGACCCAATGTTACGAGGACGTCTTACGGATGTAAATCATAGTGTGTGTAAATCCTAACTTCCTAACTATATAATATTAATATTTTTAATATTAATATTTTTAATATTAATATTATAAATGCGAAAGTAGTTTGTTTGTTTGTTACCTTTTCACGCCTAAACCACTGAACCGATCATCCTGAAAGTTTGCATATACGTTGTCAGCTGGTGTACAAAAACGGACATAGGGTACCTTTCATCCCGAAAAAAAGTATCGTTCCCGAGGATAACAACAATAATATTCTTATGATAATAGATGGCGCCACGTGTCTTTCGAATCATGATTGAATTATATTATTATAGAAACTTTAGTGGTGTGTTAAGAGCTTTTTATTTTTTATTTAAGTACCTAATTCATTTTGTGAGTCTGGAGTGTCGATATACCGGTTTTTCATCGTCCTTACTATAATTCCCCGAACAATCCGAATTGATTGTCAAATTCTAAATTAACGCGAGCGAAGCCGCGGCCAAAAGCTAGTATTTAAATAAAAAATAGATATGTATGTGTAACAAATAATAATAAAACCGATTAGACTTTTGTTTAAAACATAATTAAAGATAATAGTATAGTGGTGTTTATGCAAAGAAATAAATTTGTATGGTTGCACAAGAAACAAAGGACTGTCGTCAATAAATAACAGATAACTACATATACTAGAGATCGCCCATTGGTCGAAATTCGACCTTAATTCATTATAAATAAAGCACAAATATCTATTACACAAATTGTAGGATAAACAAAATAGGTATCATTCTACTCTTTATCTATACTAATAATAAAGCTGAAGAGTTTGTTTGTTTGTTTGTTTGTTTGCTTGAACGCGCTAATCTCAGGAACTGCTGGTCCGATTTGAAAGGTTCTTTCAGTGTTAGATAGCTCATTTATCGAGGACCGCTATAGGCTATATATCATCACGCTAAGACCAATAGAACCGGAGCACTAATGAGCAATGTTTCAAAATCGTGGGTTTTTTTTCCTTTTGAGAGCTTCCGCTGCGTGCGCTGCGTAAACGGTTAAAGTTTCGCAAAAATCATGTATTACAGAATTGTTCCTCTTTAAAAGTTCTAAAAAAAGTCTGCGACAGCTTATGTCTATCTTTTAAGGTTGGCTCACTATAAACTTTTTTATGCTAACCAATTTGTTCTAAAATAATGCATTATTTGCGAACGTGTTTTTATAAACATGATATGAATCCTTATCCAAATAAATACGTTATTCATCACAAGTATTTAATTTAAAACAAAATTGCCCTTTACATCATTTGATTTCAATGAATATCTTAGGAGATATCGCAGTTTTAAAGTTCCACTCTTACACGGAGAAAAGATTTCTTGAAATATTCCAGCAGGCTTAGCACGAGCACCGTTTTGTTGACGGCAAAATAGACAAAAATGACGTTCAATACCCCAGTAAAAAAATTATCGGTAACCCAGTAAAGTTTCTAAGACCTTAATAAAAAAAAATCCTAGAATTTGTACTGGGTAACCCGGTAAATTTTCTTGGGTTTGCGCATATGGTCCCGCGTTACTGCAGAGCCCCAGTAAAAATTCATAAACTCCCCAGGAATATTTTAAGAAATCTTTTCTCCGTGTACTGATAAAAGCGTGATGTACCTAAAACAGCTCCTTAACGTACGTATTATTTAAATATATTTTCACCCTCTACGTAAACGAAGTCGCGGGTTAAAGTTAGCGTTAGCCCAAAGTAACTATTCCACGCGGACGAAGTCGCGGGCAGAAGCTAGTTTTTTTATAAACCTTTACTATGGTCATCTAAATCCATAGCAACCGTTTGTTTACATGGCATTACATGCGTGTGAGTCAAATACATGGTAGTGTGTGTAATGTTTTTTTATTGATTTAATGTATTTTTTATGCAAAAATTAAAATATGAGCATTCTGCACTCCTTCTCTATATCGACCCGCCCCGGCTTCGCCCGGCTAGCAAAGCATAATATAATATAGCCTATATCACCCGGAGATGGTGTAGCTTAATTCATTCAATTTAATTTATACTTCAGTCTAAGTAACACGTAGCCGGCTATGCTAACACCAAAAATTTAAAAAGTAAGAACAATTGAATTTCACTGTATTTCGTTTATTACAAAATAAATTTAGGTTATACCTTAGCCTCACCAACGCCTGGTGGTTATGCTATTAAATTGTAGCTTATATGAAACGTTTGTATATTTAACATAGCGCCATCTATTGAATACTTACTCAATCCAGTCAACAGATATCGCCATCTGCTAGAATCGTTTAGAGCTAACAGATAATTGTGACTGTCAAATAATAGACAAATAATTTGCAATAAAATAATATTGCGACTATAAATTGAGATATAAGCTATCCTATCTTTCAAGTTGGATCAAATTGCATACGGCGTGCAAATCAAATTTAAATCGGTTCAGTAGTTTAGGAGTCCATCACGGACAAACAACGTGACACGTAATTTTTATATATATAAAGATAAGTGTGCGAAATTTCATACTCCGTCCGCGCAATTTTCGTAATAAAGGGTACTAAGTTTTTGCTTCATGTATTAATAACTACATACAGGGTGTCCCGTAAATAATGGATCAAACGTAACGGGCAGGCAGCTCACCTGATTTCCAACAACTAATTTGAAAAGTTTTTTATTATTTTCAATTTCGGTTTTTTCACGGTGAAAAAAAATCTTTTCAATTTAAGTTTTTTTTTCTAAGGCAAATTAAAAGTTATTTATAAAAATGGTATCCTATTACATTATTAAGCTATTCAGATTTTTTTTACAAAAATGATACCTAAAAATGTTATCATTTGCAGCGATAGCATTAAAAATACGGAATTCTGGTAGAGAAAATGCAGAAATTCGAGAAAAATTATGTCTTCAATAAAAAAATTATATCATTGCGGTTTTTTTTAAACTATTCAAATTAGTTGTTGGCAATCAAGTGAGCTAGCTTCCTGTTACGTTTGATCCATTATTTACGGGACACCCTGTATATATCACAAATTTATATCAAAGAAACATTCAGATTGATCATGTCCAGCTTCCGTTGCGCCTCTGTGAGGTATAAATAAACACATCTACCGAACCCCTCTTCAAATCACAACAATCTTAAACACTACTAAAAACAGAAACAATCTTAATACTACTAAAAGCTATGCAGGCGAAAACACTAAGAAAAGTGTATTTTTATGACGAACGTGATCCATTGGGGTTTTTCTGCGCAGTCATAAAACCGCGGCTCAGGAGTTGTAGATCGTAGGATCCAACCCAGGCACCTTACCTTGTGTAACTTATTTCATCACCACTGCTTTCAAAACGCTGAAGGAAAACATCGTGAGGTAACCGACATGTCGTCAAGACATGTGACATCCACAAAAGGGCTCCGTGGTGGCTTATAGTACAGCCCACCTCCTCCCCACAGAGAGGAGGCCTGTGTCCCAGCAGTGGGAACATTATATACTGAATAAACATAGGCTATGAAGGCAAAAAGGCTAAGTAAAGTGTGGTTTTATTACGAACGTGATCCATTGGAACTTTTCTGCGCAGTCATAAAACGTTAGCCTTGAGAATGCCGCATTGGACTACTAAGGATTAACCAAAACCATAGAGCACGGTGACGCCCTCGGCGGCGCTGCTGGAGGCGGCATTGTCAACACTTTCCATAAAAGCTAAGTGTGTCAACGTTTACTTGCACTTCGACACTAATCTTCTTTGAATGTCGCTGGCAAAGTAACATAATTATTTATCTTTAAGGTGAATCCTAAGTTGTACCCCGCTAATTTCAAATTTTCTCTGGTTTTTTGCAAATTGCAGCTCTGTTTTACTTCGTATGTTGATCACAATGCAGGAATGATATATTTACCGAATCATAATCATCCATTTCATATCAATCGTCAAAATTTGGAAAATTGTTCCATCTAAGAATTTTCATATTATGATATATTCTGAAAAAAAATTAGGTGGAACAGATTTCCATTCCATCATTAAGTTTTTTTTTATTCTGCACAGACATACGCACATTAAAAAAAAATAGACTAAATACATACACTAATAAAAAGTAGCCAAAAGCCTCGTATTCAAAACTAACGGCGGTTGAGACAGTAGTTGTGCGCTCAACGCGCTTTCGGCTCCACGAATTTTATTAAGAAAGAAAGAAAGAAAATAAATGTATTTGACCCAAGTTAAGGCACACAATATTCACACAAAAACAAAAAAGTTGTATTAATACTTCCTTCTCTAAACGCTGCCGGCGATTCCGTGCTCTATGGTCTGACATTTAGCCTTTATCTGCAGTGTTTTGTCGTATCAACTTTTTTTATGACATTTTGAATTTGTGTTATAAAAAGTTTATTGTTTGACTAGCTAACTAGGTTTCATGATATGGTTCCATATGAAAGAGTTACCAAACATAACGATAATATCGCACCTTTAAAGACAAACCGTTACTAAAAGAAAACATAAAATTTTACACAGGAGCTTAAATAAAACGAAATACACGGCTTTTTCGCAATAGAATTTAAGGTTATGGAGCTTTGAGCCATCTTTTGAGGTCATAATGATGGATATTTATTTACACTATAACATAAGTTCTATTGCGAAAAAGTCGTGCATTTTTTTTATTTAAGTTCCTGTGTAAAATTTTATAATTTCGTTTAGTAACGGTTTGTCTTTAAAGGTGCGATATGATATTATGACTACGTTTTATTTTACTTCATGAGCGAAAAAAAAAGTAGTATATTAAAAGGAAACGGTAATATTTTAACAAATATACTACCTACTATATTTTCCACAGATTACAACTTCGATATTTACAAACAGCACCCTAATTACATAACACACTATCTATTACAATCTGAATAATTTTGAAGCCTATTGCTAATCCATTTCTTCATATGTTCGAAAAATTTGTCTGCTCAACAACGTATATAACGCAATGGATGTTGTTGAACTGTCATAGGGGGCGCCCATTAATTACGTGAGGTGTTTAGGAGGGGAGGGGGACAAGCCGAATCTCACCCAATTTTACGAGGGGGAGAGGGGGGTCTTCGCAAATATCACGTATTTTTTTATCAGCAAGAAACTGTAAAATTGCGAGAAACCTGGATAAAATTAAGTAAAAAAAAAAATCTCCACCAAAATATGGCTAAATCTTAGATATTACATATTCTTAATATTTATCGCAGTTATGCGAACGCCACAAAGTGGCCCAGTAGCCCCTCGATTGTTTAGCCGCCTGCTGGTTCTAGTAATCACTCTTGAGATCATACATGAGTCTCCGTGGCCTGAATTAAAATGAATATTCTTTTACGAACTTCAGTAGTTTCTACTTAAGTATTTTAGTGTTCGATTTTCTCACTGTGATTCTAGACTACATTCTTAGAAGTCTTCAATAAAAAGAATCAAGCAAATTATGTTTTTTTTTTTATAAATCCATCGCAATCAAGAACACTCATTTTGATAAAAAATACGCATTTAGAAAAATCTCTAATAGAGGGGATCAAGCAAAATCTCATGACATCTCACCAAAGGGAGAGGGAGGGTCGAAAAATCGCCTCACGTAATTAATGGATGCCCCCAAAATGGAAGCTATTCCTACTGTTAGTGTGTTACGCAAGTACCCCATAGGTTTTTAGGAGAGAGCAAATTTAAAAAAAAATCACGTTGGCACTCGGGGACTGCCGCGGTAAAGCTATTGCATAGCATTTTTTATCAACTTATGCAATTATAATTATTTATTTATTTTTTATTTATGCAGTATTATTTTTTCTTTGATTTTAATTCAAGTACAGCCGTACCATATACATACACGTTAAGCGAACGCTCGGCCGAGCTACATGGTAGGCGGAGTGGGGTGTGTTAGGTTTTATTTTCGTTACGGAATTTCTTGATTCGGTCGCCGCGCTCAAAGCCCGCGATAAAAGCTATGCAATAGCTTAAAAATACCTCTAGATATATTTCAACGCTGGGAGTTCAGAATCATACATATACTGAATCCATGGTGAATACCAGTATTTTACATGGAGCGCCTGCCTATCTGACCTCCATAACCGAATTACTCGGTCACACGACACCACTTGTTAAGACGTTGTCAGACTTTTGTATATATTTCGCCACATTCTACTTAAATTGACGAAAACATGAGTTTAGATATGGCTTCCGTATCTCGTTAAGCTATTATCCAGTGTCAATTTGCCAAGGTATGGGCATGTGATGCGGAAGAATGTGGAATATGCCGTGAGGAGAGTTTTGAGTGTGAATGTGGATGGCTATAAGAGTCGGCTACGACTTATGAGTTGTAGGCCGTGAGTGCGAACCAAAGCAGGCACTTTCTCGCAAAGGAGGAGGCGGAGCGCGTGAGGGAGAGGCAATCGTTGCGCCCTCACGCCCCCAGTCGCCGCAGGAGGAGACACCCTGGGCGTCGGGAGTCGATTGCCGACTCCCGGCCACCGTAGGCGCGGGCTTGCGGACGGCGAACAATGGGCAGTTCGCCGTCCGGTAAGGACCAGGCCGGGTCGACGGTGCGTCTTGTTCCACGTGCGCCTCAAAGAGATGTCAGCATAATTGACGGGGTCCGATAGAGCCGATGCCTGCCGGGGTCGCGGATTGTTCGAAAGAGTTACCGTGGCCCTGGCGCACAGGCAACTGAAGGAACACGGGTAGGTTTTTAATCAGTAAGAGTCTGACACGCCCTTCCGCTCCGCCTAGAACGGGAGAGGTCATATAAAGCTTCCCCACCCAAAACAAAAAGGCACTTTACTTTGCGTATTTAATTTCATCACCACTGCTCTCAAAACGGTGAAGGAAAACATCGTGAGGAAACCGCTATGTCCTAGAACCAAAAAATTCTAAGACATGTGACATCTACCAACCCGCATTGGGCCCGCGTGGTAGATTATGGCTCCCTCCCTCGCACAGAGAGGAGGCCTGTGACCCAGCAGTGGAAACATTATAGGCTGATTATGTAGAAAAGTTGGGGAAGACCCAAGAAACGATGGATGGACTGTGTGAAAGATGATATGGGTAGAAAGGGGCTGACTACCAAGATGATAACTGATGGAGAAGTGTGGAAGAAAAACACGTGTGGCACTCGGGGACTGCCGCGGTAAAGCTATTGCATAGCATTTTTTATCAACTTATGCAATTATAATTATTTATTCATGCAGTATTTTTTTTCTTTGATATTAATTCAAGTACAGTCGTACCATATACATACACGTTAAGCGAACGCTCGGCCGAGCTACATGGTAGGCGGAGTGGTGGATGTTAAGTTTTATTTTCGTTACGGAATTTTTTTGATTCGGTCGCCGCGCTCAAAGCCCGCGATAAAAGCTATGCAATAGCTTAAAAAAATGTTGCGCCAACCACTAATAAATGGAGATAAGGGTAGAAGAATGATGATAATTTGACATGAGTGTGGACAATAGATTAAATTGTAGTGTTTTCAGAACCTGGGATTTTGATTTAAAAGAGTGTCCGTGTAGTTTTTTGCAATTTCTTCTTCATAGGTACGGTCACCAAATGTAATAAGTAACCAGGGTCGTCGGATTTAGTTGAAGTTTAGTAAGAAACCGATGGATATTTTCGAATAAAATTTAACTTAATTAATAGAAAATAAACAGTTAATTTATCAAATTAAATTTCATTTGAAAACATTCATCGGTTTCTTACTAAACTTCAACTATATTGACGACCCTGGTTCTTTTCCTGGTTTCCATGATTATTTCTTTTTGTGACTGTACCTACCCCGGCTTGGCAACTAGCTTCATCTTTCTGACCGCCCGACCCCTTGACAATTCAAAAGTGCCTGTAATTGGTTTAATTCAAATAAAGGCTTTGAGTTTGAATTTATAACTTGACATGAGTTTAGAAAACAGATGAAATCGAATAGTGTGTTTTGAGAAATGGCATTTATTTAACGCGGCGACAAATTAATCTGAATTTGGGATTAAAAGCAAAAATAGTAGGTTGGCAGCAACAGCGAAGGATAATTTTGGTAGAAAGTAGCAGCTTAATAATCAGTTGTTAGCTTTGTTTTAATTTAAACTGGGATCGAGTTTTTGTTTTGGCGAGGCCTCCTATTTCTGAATGGCAATAATAATAAGGCGTAGTCAACATTACCACGAAGGGGATGACAGGGTCTTCCAGACCCCGCCATCCCCTTCTAACCTATCCTGTCCGAGTCCGGGTGCCCCAAGTCCCGAGCTCGCTTCGCTCGCTCTTGCATCCTATCCCACTGTTAATATTATTCGCCATGTCATTATTTATAGTACCTCGCCTATGATTTCAATTGGCCCTGTTTAATATGTTCGCTACCTTAAAGTAGCAGCCATTATTTCGTTTTTATAATTCCTTACATTTTGAAGCCAAAAAAAATAAATATTTAATGGCTGCCAAGTTACTTTTTTAGTAGCAAATAGTTAGTCGCCTTTTAAGTTGATAGTCGCCTGGAAAATAATTAGCCTTCAGAAAGTAGGGTATAAAATTTGCTACTATCCCCAATGGACCACAAACGGGTATTTTTCGCCACATTGTCGAAAACGTTTTTGTATGGCTTCCGTGTCTCGTTAATCTATTGCAGCCAGTGTGAATTTGTCAAGGTTATCGCTTCACGCAATACAAGCAAAAACAGCGTTGAACTGTGACGTCCAGTCAAAAGTACTTACATATTATTGTAGAAGGTTTTTGTAACAAAACATCACGCTTGTGTCCCCGAATGAGTAGGCAGATGTGTATAGTACACCCACATGGCTTGTTATCTTATAAATGCTAAGTTATAGGACCCTATTGCCATTAACTGAGGACAAATCCAAATTCCAGGCTGCTGTTGAAATTCCTGATGGGAAAACTTATCAACACTGCCCGACCCACGGTCGAAACCAGCGGGGTAATTACGTAACACACTAACAGTAGGAATGGGTTTCATGTTGACAGTTCAACAAGATTCATTGCGTTATTTACGTTGTTGAGCAGACAATTTTTTCGAACTTAAGCAGCAATGGATTAGCAATAGGCTTCAAAATGATTCAGATTGTGATAGATAGTGTGTTACGTAATTAGGGTGCAGGGCCCTATACCACAAAACTTTACAATAGGGAAGGTCGGGCATAGCTAATTGTAGATGGCGTGCCCATAGCTAGGTCCCTACGGCCTTCAATAAATTTGACATGTCGTTCATTCATTCTATTTCGTGTTCATTCATGAGTTTGTACTTTTTTTTTCATTATTTCTTTAGTTTGGGTGGTTTCAATATTTTAAATCAAGTATTTGACATGGAAAGTGTCAAAATTTTAAACACTTTATTTTTATTTTTTTTAGATATTTCCTCGTAACCACTTTCTTCCAAATGATTCCGACAGAACCTCGAACTCTAAAAAATCTCTACGAATATTTAGCTTTAAACCACAATCTTCTAATTTTAGGATCTTTCGGGAAAAGGTGGACTCCAATTTCGGAGTACTTAGGAACACAACAACGCGTCATTTTCGCAAAAATAAAATAAAACCACCTCACGCCTTATATTATTAGCTTGTGTTGGGAACTAGCTATGACAGCGCCATTTTGACAGTTGCCTTCCACATTAGTATTTATAATTTACAATTAAAAGTTTGTTTTTTATAGAAAGGAAGAAATAAATATATTTTATTTGGGATACGCACAGGAAATCCAAACAAAAAAAAAAAATATATATAATAAAAAATATAAAAAAGGAGCATTTAAAACTAACAATCAAAAATACAACATAACAATAAAATTAAAAGTATAAATAAAAAGACCTGTGCGAGGCCAAAAAGGCTCCTATCTCAGCATAATGATGCGATATTTAAAAGAAAAAATGTCGCAACACTGGTATTCTGATAGGGCCTGAGCATACGACTTTAAAAGTCCGTGTACCACAAAATTCTAAGCTACACGATTGTAACGGAAAAACCTTACAAATATGTAAATTGTAGTGACAAGTCTACAATTTATACATGGCCCTCATGCTTTTTGTTACGCTTTAAAAATGCGATAGAATTGTAGATTGTAAATTGTAACTCATACAACTTTATAATTTCTACACATACACATACATACATAAACTCACGCCTTCTACCCATGGCGGTAGACAGAAACTACAGAACGCCACCTGCTACGATCCTTAAGGCTCGTACACACTGCCGCGACGCGACGCCCGACACAAAGGCACCGCGCGTCGCGCGGGGAGCGGTGCCTTTGTGTAGTGCTGTCGCGTCGCGCGAATCTGTGGGAGCCTTTACACACTCCTTTTGCCTCGTTTACGTTCATACATCTGATCACACTCGCACGCCGGTTGCGAGTACTACGCACCTGACCTTTCTGAAGAACATCACCAATAAGGTCACTATATGTCCTCCTAGGGCGTCCCCACGCACATCTGCCTTAATAATACCTCCACCTACCCCACCGTATCTGACACCTTCTGCCTTTTTATAATTTCTGTAACGCAATTTTTTCTATAATTAAACAATTTTCTGGTGTGTCCTATCGCAAAAATAATGAAAATTTCGACCCCCTTTATGAAACTCTTAAACCCCTAAAACTAAACATGTAGGTAATAATTTTTCACATTTTCCATACAAAAAGTGAAAAAATCCATTGTTCCATTCCATTTTTATACTTTGTGGCCGTCGAGTAAAAAAATTCTGCTGTCTTTAGTATGGCGATTACAAAATCAAATTGTCTTCACTACCATAGATAACTGTCAGTTGTCAGTGTGATTTTGACGTTTGGGATAGAAAACTTTCTTCCGAAATAGTTTACATATAAAAGGACCTAGACAACGATCGGTAGAAACGAAAGACAAAATGACGGATTGTAGAAGGATTTTTACGGTGCGATGTCAAAAATGGAAAAACAAAATGTCACTTTGTATAGAAATAGCTATGTCTTGTCTTCCAAGAAATAGAAAGCGTCATGCTACGCCTGCAGGAGTACACAACAACATTGAAACGGATAGCGAATCGAACTCACCAACTCTGGATCGCCAGTCAGATGTTTTAACCGTTGCACGTTGGTGAAATGATTACAATATAATGGTATTTGACCTAGTGCAATATTTATCGTAATATTTATTTTTTGCTTGTTTTGTCTATCTTATACCGGTTAAGTAAGTTTGGCTTATCGCCGATTCCGATAAACTAGTTATACTAGTATTAAGGGTCACGCGCTCAGGTAGCCCGCGAAATTCAAAAATACTTACGTTTTATGCAATTTGAAGGTCACAGTCAGGTTGTATGTCGATTAACAAATATGGCTTTACAGAATTATAATCTTTAGAGTCAGCAATACAACTCCTTAAATTAGAATTACCCACAAATGTCATGATTTCATGAAATAGTCATTCAATAGGGTAATATGAACTAAGAGAGATGTATTGATGATTTTTATGATTATAATTCTATAAATAAATATTTGATACGGCCGCGAATCATATTTAGATCAACATACAGACTGATACTGACCTGCAAATTGCAAAAAACGTCAGAACATTTGAATTTCGCGGACTACCTTGGCGCATCCCTCTTAAGCTAGAATTTTATAAGTTTTAATAATAAGATTTGATGTACAATCAGATACAGAAGGAGCATTTGAAATGGGGCGTCAAGGCGAAATCCGTACGTCAGAAACTATGAGAGATGAGCAAATTAGTGAGCATCCATTTTGGTACTCAATTTTGGAGGAAACCGTATTAATATTTTTTGGAAAAAAGGTCAAAATCAGGAATAATATACAGGGTGTTCGGGATATCGACGCAAAAAATGTTACCATGGATTCTGTACATGATTCTGAACCCCCTGCGTCGAAAATTATCATAATAATAATAATAATAATCATTTTATTTCAG
Organism: Dryobotodes eremita; assembly: GCA_917490735.1. Taxonomy (NCBI): domain Eukaryota; kingdom Metazoa; phylum Arthropoda; class Insecta; order Lepidoptera; family Noctuidae; genus Dryobotodes; species Dryobotodes eremita. The sequence continues at coordinate 2,252,226 of OU823269.1, forward strand.
GAAATTATTCCCATATTAATCACAACAAAATACAAACTACATAGAAATATAAAAAATATAAAAACGTTGCACTCAAAATAAAACACATTATATAAAAAATTTAAATATTACACATTAAAATTAAAACTTTAGTATCATAGGTTACTTAAAATAAATAATTGCTTGCCATACATTTTGACCGCGTCGGTATTGCCTTTACTATGAAATAGCAGATTTTTTTTTTTGATAACCGGCTAAAAATAATCTACGCTAGGGGTCTAAAATCATGTTCTGAATTCATGGTTACAGTTTGCACGTCGATGTTCCTGCCAGCCTCTATATATTTTGTTTTTATTATTTGGTAAAAAGTTTCCTGTTGGACTCGAACCAGAAATTTTTTGCAAGAAAAAGAATAATACCCTGTATCATTGAACTAAACTTGTCTTAGTAATTGCAGGGTGTAAGTAACCTACAAATCCTAAAACTATGAAGAACTAGTTTAACCCGGCCTGGCTTCGCACAAGTAGCACTAAGTATCTAACACCTACCCTACCTACCTACTTACCCTACCTACCTACTTACCCTACCTACCTACTTATCCTAACTACCTACTTACCCTACCTACCTACTTACCCTACCTACCGACTTATCCTAATTACCTACTTACCCTACCTACCCTACCTACCTACCCTACCTACCCTACCTATTTACCTACCTACTCTACCTAGCTACCTACCTAGCTGACCCGTCAGACGGTGCCCTGTCAAAATGTGTCCTTTGGGTATTTATCTTTTTTTTTTCTTTTAAACCACCCCAGTAAAGGCTCCCACAAACAAGCGCGACGCGACAGCGCAACACAAAGGCACCGCTCGTCGCGCGACACGCGGTCCGTTTGTGACGCGCTGACGCGTCGCGCCAGTGTGTACGAGCCTTAAAGAGGTGAATAAAACAAAAAAAAAATATTCAAATCGGTCAAGCCGTTTCTGAGTTTTAGCTAGACATACGAACAGCAATTATTTTTTATATATATATAGATAAAGGAAAAGTCAGAGAAGTCATCAGCATTAATCTATACATCGCACACCTAGATAAAGGGTGGAACAACTCAAAATAATCCAAAATCGAGTTATAACGATTATCGGAATCTGTACGATGTTGTATATAATTTTAATAAGATATTAATTGAGCAAATTAATATCTTAGTCAAATAACATACAACAATAGTTTAAAATCGTTTAAGTAGAAAACGAGTAAAACGTTTTTAGCTGTTCCTGAAAAAATAGATTTTTGAGTTGTGCTACTTTTTATCTAGTTGTGCGATATATAAAAATGAATCCCTATTTCCCTTGTTCACGCCATAACTTGAGAACGACATTACCTATTTCATCCATCTTTTTTTGAATAGTTTTCTAATACTTAGTAGAAGATATTACGGGAAAAAAAATTAAGAAACATGCGAGATTTATGCGGGTGAAACCGCTGGGCGCAGCTAGTTTTAGACTTTACCGATTTAATCCATCTTTTTTTTAATACTTTTCTAATACTTAGTAGAAGGTACTTACGGAAAAAAAAAATTAAGAAAGTTGCGAGATTTATGCGGGTGAAACCGCTGGGCGCAGCTAGTTTTAGACTTTACCGATTTAATCCATCTTTTTTTTAATACTTTTCTAATACTTAGTAGAAGATATTACGGAAAAAATAATTAAGAAAATTGCGAGATTTATGCGGGTGAAACCGCTGGGCACAGCTAGTTTTAGATAAAGGGGTTTAGTCATAAACGTTGCCTAAAGTTAAGTAATTATTAGCGACTGTTTAATCGTAAATTTTTCACGTTTAAACATCTCTTAACTATAAGTAACGTTTATAAATAAAGGGCTAAATCTGATACCAGCTGTTTTTTTTACACTCTGTTGATTATAATATCACTGATGTATCAGAAAAAAGGGCTATCATAGAGCAACATCATGGAAACGCAAGCAAACCAAATAAAAAACAAACATCCATCGACAAGATAAGAAGACATACAAACTTAATGAATGACAGTTTCTTTAAAGTGGGTGTCAATTTAAGGTCTACAATTTTAATTCACTCATTGATTCACTAAACTTCATTACCATTCACTAAACACAACTTCCCACCATATTTACTGTTTAAAACACAAATAAAACATACAAATTTTCCACTATAATAATATCAAATAACTTCGCGATGTATTTATCAACGTATCAAATAAATAAACGTTACATGGAGACGTGCGCTCCCCGCGACGTCCGCGCGTCAACTGTTTTATCCGAGCCTTATTTATAAAATGCATACACACACTTGTGGTACATAACTTACATGTAGGATTATATACATTCGTTGGAACTTCTTTTATAGTTTACTCTATATAAAGGGATTACTAGAAGCCTATTTGGCTTTATTAGAAGGCTAAAAGTAGTATTTAGTGACCTCTTGTATCGAGTTCGCGACCAATGTTTAGAATAATGGAAAGAATACTTTGATGAGAGGTCGCTTGAATTTGGTATAGAACCATTCAACATAGCCTTTCCCACCTTCCTTGGTTTGTGGGTGCAGATATGCATCGAAATGAGATTGTGACTGCTTTCAAACTACGTTCGGGACATATTCCGTTGAATAGCTTGAAAAAGTGATTCGCCCAATTGTTCCGAGTGTGACAAGGTAAAGGATATCACTCATATTTTAGTGGAATGTGTCCGGATCGAGGTTGACAGGAGTAACTTTTTGATAGAAAACGGTTTTAATTCTATTAATGTTGGCATGTGTAGTAGTATCTTGGCTGCTCCCTTGTCCAGGACAGCCAAAAAAACTATACAAAATTAAGCGTAGATAGACATAGAATGCCCCTATGAGGGTGACATGGTCATACTGATCAAACCCTCTATAAACTATCAAAGATTTTTTTTTAAACTTACATATAGGATTAGATACATTCGTTAGACCTTCTTTTATAGTTTATTCCATATAAAGGGATTACTAGAAGCCTATTTGGCCGTATTATAAGGCTAAAAGTCATCAAAGGGCAATAATGGAGAGGGCTATGCTTAGAGTTTACCTACGTTTTCGAATCAGAAATGAAGAGATCCGTAGGAAAGCCAAGGTAACCGACACAGCCCGAAGAATTACCAAACTTATTTGGCAATGGGCAGGGTACATTGCTCGCAGTACAGATGGCCGATGAGGCCAAAAGGTTCTGGAGTGGCGACCGCGTATCGGAAGACGTAGCATTAGAAGGTCTTCGACAAGGTGGACCGATGACCTTGTGAAGGCCCCAAGAATCCGCTAGATGCGGGAAGCATAGAGCCGGTTGAAGTGGCGGTGCTTGGGGGAGGCCTATGTCTAGCAGTGGATGTCTTTCGGCAGAAATGATGAAAAAAAAGGAAAGAAAGGATGAAGGAGGATATGAAGAAAGAAATTACTGCCTTAATGTTTGCAGTGAGCAAGCCTTTTTTTTTTTTTTGGTTGGGATACCATCAAATGACCTCTCCCGCTCTGGGCGGAGCGGAAGGGCGTGTCAGACTCTTACTGACTAAAACCCACCCGTGTTCCTTCAGTTGCCTGTGCGCCAGGGCCACGGTAACTCTTTCGAACAATCCGCGACCCCGGCAAGCAATGAGCAAGCTTGGTGATCAAAGCTTGACGGCACGGTTGGCGCAATGGTTAAGCGATTGACTGCTGCGCTGCGTATCTTGGGTTCGATTCCCGCACGGAACAAATATTTGTATGACCTACAAGTAGTTGTTCCAGGTCTTGCTGTTTGTGTATGTGAGTTTAAATGTTTTGTAAACGCACCCACAATACAGGAGGAATTCCTAGTGCGGTGCAACATGAAAAAGAAGGCTCCTTCCTTTCCTGTATGAGGCTTTTGTCTTACGCTGGGACAAATACAGGCCGATGTGTGCCTTCCTACTTAGATGTAGAACAACGATTGACAAAGAAAGAAGAAAAAAAAGAAAAAGGAATAATGTTTATTTCAATTACTAAGTGCATTTACATACAAAATTTGGAGATCACTTTTAAAGGGGATCCGTAGTTGCAGCCCGCCAAATTCAAATTTTCTTTGGTTTTTTTGCAAATTGCAGCTCTGTTTTACGACGTATGTTGATCAAAATGCAATTCGCGATTGTGGGAATGATAATATCATTCCCACAATCGCGAATTGCATTCCAAACTTTGACGATTGATATGAAATTGCTGATTATTATTCAATAAATATATTATATTTATTGAATAATAATCAGCAATTTCATATCAATCGTCAATGTTTGGAAATTCGTTCCACTTAAGAATTTTACAGAATATTTCTTATAAAAAAAATATATGGAACAAATTATATGGAAAAAATTGTAGTAGTAGTCCTTCAGAGTAAGGTGACAGAGAGTAGATATCACTATCTCCATCTGAAATAACATTAGAAATTTAAATAAACCTTTTTTCAGTCCGTTCAACCGATTTTGACTTCTATTCCGTAGGCATAAGGATGGCATTAAAAGCAAAAACGTGGTTACAATACCAACTGATTACTGCAGCCGTCATTTGTCATGCCACCAACGCAATAGAAGTCAAAATCAGTTGAACTGACTTTAAAAAAGGTTTATTTAAATTTCTAATGTTATTTCAAATGAAGTACAGAGACATGACGGAGTCAGAGTGCCGATTCTCAGCTCATCTTTATATATATAAAAATTACGTGTCACGTTGTTTGTCCGCGATGGACTCCTAAACTACTGAACCGATTTTAAATTTGATTTGCACACCGTGTGCAATTAGATCCAACTTGAAAGATAGGATACTTACATCTCAATATAAAGTCGCAATATTATTTTATTGCAAATTATTTGTCTATTATTTGACAGTCACAATTATCTGTTAGCTCTAAACGATTCTAACAGATGGCGACATCTGTTGACTGGATTGAGTAAGTATTCAATAGATGGCGCTATGTTAAAAATACAAACGTTTCATATAAGCTACAATTTAATAGCATAACCACCACGTGTTGCTGAGGCTAAGGTATAACCTAAATTTATTTTGTAATAAACGAAATACAGTGAAATAATATTATAAAGAGAAAATATATGATTGTTTGTTTGTATTGAATAGGCTCCGAAACTACTGAACCGATTTCAGAAATTCTTTCACTGTTGGGAAGCCACTATCTCCGGGTGACATAGGCTATATTATATTATGCTTTGCTACCCGGGCGAAGCGGGGCGGGTCGCTAGTTTTTTATAAAAGGATTTAGAAAAAAATATGACAGTTCTATTTCTAAGATGGTGCATTTTGTTTTTAATTTATTTGCATATATAAAATTAATGTCCCATTTTTAGTACCACGCTTATCCGAAGCTTCGATCTAAAAACTCACATAAAAATACTATTTTAAGTGGCAGAACTTGTTAGTTTTGCAAGGTTTTGCAATACGACATTAAATTTATACGAATGGCATCTATTTATAATTTAAATAAATCTATATATTTTTTGTTATTTTTGACTCTGAGTGCACTTCTTGCGAAATTATGTTGCAATTTGATCACATATTTTTTTTTTTTTTTTGTTCTTGGTGTGCCATAGACAAGGGTAGGTATGTCCTAATCGCAGAGAAGAGCGGATTTGGTGGTGCTCAAATAAGCCGAAAATATTTTCGATTGCATTTCAAATGCACTTTTCGTAAGTAATTTTGAGGGACAGGTATGATAAGGTACGATAAGGTCAGGCGAGACCTTCAGGCCCACCACACTAGTAAATTACACTCTTAATGACCATTGTATAATCTTCCTAGGTGAAACAGACTTTTTAGTTTCCAAAAATTATGCAGAATTAGTAAATTATATAAAATTCAGACTCGAAAAGATATTGCATACGAATATTATCCTGTGTTGTCCGACTTTTAAGTTAAAATCGAATACTAGTTTGTTTAATACCAGAATAGAATCTTTTAATCGACTATTACACCAAAGTAATCAGATTTTTAATTTTACATATACTTTTGATACTAACAAACAACTAGAGTATTCGTATGAAATGTTTTCAAAGTTAACTGGCAAAGTAAATAATACAGCCATAAAAAATGTCTTCATGAACTTGAAAAACTATCTGGAGCTATTTAAACCTTCAGATCATGAATATACCTGTAGATCTAATAATTGTAATATGACGCATACTTATGAAGATAGTGTTAAATGCCGCGTGAAACCAGGTACTATTCCATATTACTTCAGCAAAATGAACACAGACCAACTTTCATCTAAAGTTGAGTCTAATGTTAGCACAGGTTTTAACGACACTCATCTTTTTCGTGAATAATAAATTAAATACAGTTTGTAAAAGTACTTTGATGCATAAAACCAGCTGTTTAAGGATTTTTCATCAAAATGTATGTGGGATAAGTAATAAAACAACTGAGTTAGAATTATACATTGCAACCACGGGTATTCAGTTAGATTACTTGTGTATTACAGAACACTTCTTAAATCAACAATCTGCTCATGTTTTTAACTTTCCAAATTATAATTTAGTGTCATACAACACAAGGACAAACAAAAAAAGGGGAGGGAGTCTTATTTTAGCACATTCAAATACAGAAAGTGAAAATATTGATTTTGTAAAAAAAATGTATAGATCTGATAGTTTTGAAATATGTGGGGTTAAAGATCTTGAAACAGGGTTACATCTTTTTTGTTGCTACAGAAGTCCATTTGATAAAAACTTTGAAAGTTTTATGTCTAGTTTAGAAAAGTTATTGGAACATTTTATTAACAAGAGGTGCCTTATTTGTGGTGACTTTAATATTGACGTACTTGTTGACAGTAAGAAACACACTGAATTTTTAAGCATATTGACATGTTATAATTTTCGATACCTTTTAAATACTCCTACTTTTATACGGAGCAACGCATATTCGTGTTTAGATAACATAATAACAAATCTCGCTGATGATGAAATAGATGATTATTCTGTTGATCACAATGGCTTGGCGGATGGTCATGGTGGACTTTTTTGCAATTTAGCTCTTGAAAAAATAAAAAGTAAATCTAAAAACTCGAATCAAAATGTAATAATAAAAAAAAGAATATTTAATAATAAAAATAATATTGCTTTCAAGAAAAGCATAAGTAATAAAAACTGGGTGAATATGGGAATAAATAGTTTTATAAGTTGTCTTACAAAAACATTCCAAGATTGTTACCGAAAGAAATCCATTAGAATAAAGCCTTTTAAAAATACCTCACTACAATGGATTACTAAAGGCGTTAAAGTTTCAAGTAGAATGAAGAGAGTCCTATGCTCAGGTACAGTAAATAATGCAAGCCTAAAAAAGTATAAAACCAACTATGTTCGAATTTATAGAAGAGTTATTCAGCAACTCAGGAAAAATGCTATAATAAATAATTTAAATACGGCTACAAATATAACTAAACGGACGTGGAAACTTGTTAATGAATGTACAAAAAAATCAAAAAACACGCAATGTAGAAACTTAATCCTAAAAGTGAACAACAAAATGATAACTGATCCCCGGCAGGTCGCAAATCACTTCATTGACAGTTTTGTGTACAAATCGTCTCTCGCTAGCACGGAAAAAGAGCGATGAGTTTTCTAATAGAGAGTACAAAAAGGGTAGAAAGTGATTTAACCTTTTGTACAACTACACCATCTGAAATTGCAAAGATTATTAGCAAAATGGCAAATAAGAAATCTTGTGGGTTTGATGATTTACCAATATCGATCTTGAAGGAGAATATAGACTCTTTGGCAGTCCCACTTTCAATTTTTTTTAATAAATGCTTCGAAGAGTGTGTCTTTCCAGACCAGTTAAAATTGGCTAAAGTAGTTCCTATATTTAAAAAAGGAATTAAGTCTAATCCGAAAAATTACCGACCTATATCCCTTTTGCCAACCATATCAAAAGTATTTGAGAAAATCATTAAAACGAGACTGATGGTACATTTAAATACAAATAAAATTATTAATTTAAGACAATTTGGGTATCAGAAAGGCGTCGGTTGCTCAGATGCAATAAATACTCTTATAAATGACATAATTAATAAATTAAATGACAAAATGAAAGTGGCAGGGCTATTCATTGACCTTAGCTCTGCTTTTGATACGATTGACTATGAATTATTATTGACTAAACTTAAATTTTATGGCATCAGAGGCAAATCCTTACAACTTTTAAGATCCTATTTACATAATAGACAAATGTTTGTCGAAATAAAAAACATCGATGATAGTAATCAAGAAGTCATATACACCTCTAAAATTACAAACATAAAACGTGGTGTGCCCCAAGGCTCTATTTTAGGACCTATATTATTTATTATTTTTACAAATGACTTGCTTAATTTTATGCATTATGTTCAACCAGATGTAAAACTGGTTGTATTCGCAGATGATACAAATATAATAGTTGGGGCGAATGATTTAAAAGAATTGACCAAAAATGTTAACAAAAGCCTACAAAACCTCTGCGAGTGGTTTACAGCCAATAACCTTTTGCTAAACACAAGTAAAACGAACATCATTTTATTTAAAACTACAACTCGCCATAATGACACTTTGGATGTAAAAATCAAAGAAGACAAGATCGAATTAGTGGACAAAGTTAAATTTTTAGGCATTACCATAGATATGTATTTTAATTGGAAACAGGAGTTAGCTGCTATTGACGCTTCAATATCATCAGCATGTTATGCTCTCAGGAGCCTTAGAGATATGTTAGATATAAAGCAACTCAAGGCTATATATTACGCGCTGGTAGAATCTAGACTAAGATACAGCATAATGCTTTGGGGAAACAGCTACAGTTATAACTGTGAGAAAGCGTTTATTTTACAGAAACGAGCCATACGAACTATAGTCAGGATCTCACAAAGAGACTCATGTAGAGAGCACTTTAAAGAATTGGACTTTTTAACAGTACCTAGTTTGTATATATTGGTAATCTTGAATTACTTGGCTAGGAATATTCATGAGTATGAATCTCAAGAGGAGCGTAAGATAAGAGAAAGCACAAGAAGGAAAGAATTTAAACACAAGATGGCACCGAAATTTAACATAGCTAAGCACTGTTCCAGATACCAAGCAGTAGAGTTATTTAATAGGTTACCAACTGATTTAAAATTATTAATTTATAGCTCGCACTCTTTTAAAACTAAATTAAAGGCCTTCTTGTTGGAAAAATGTTTTTACTCGGTATCGGAATTTATTAGTGATAAAAGTAGTCACTTAAAATAATAGCAGTTGAACAGATTTAATGATTCTAAATTATATAATTATACTATGCTCATTACTAAGACCTTAGCGAAATGATTTCTAATTTTTTTTACTTTGAATTTGACATACTTGCTAATAATTGGACATTGAATTTGACATTATACTTGCTTTATGTTTCACATTGTAATTGATATTTTACCTTATAATAATAAATTAGACTTTTTATCTGACACTGTACCTGCTATGAACCAGATATTGTATTTATTTGTGTCTTTTTATTATTTTGCTGACATTGTATTAATTTGCTTAATGTAGTTGTTTCTGCATGTGTTACTTCTCTTTTTAATATGTAATGTTCAACACAATGTAAATTGTTAATGAATAAATAAATGAAATGAATGAACACTACCTACCAGGGCCGGCAGTCTCGACATTAGATAGTGACAAAAATCTGTCGCTAAGTCGTATCGATGTCAAATTCCTTTAATAGATTTTCAACTTTATTTCCAAAGCATAAGGTTGAAAATCTATTAAAGAAATTTGACAACGATACGACTTAACGACCGATTTTTGTCGCTATCTATGTCGAGACTGCAGGGCCAGGGCCGGCAGTCTCGACATTATTTAGCGACAAAAATCTGTCGCTAAGTCGTATCGATGTCAAATTCCTTTAATAGATTTTCAACTTTATTTCCAAAGCATAAGGTTGAAAATCTATTAAAGGAATTTGACATCGATACGACTTAGCGACAGATTTTTGTCGGTATCTAATGTCGAGACTGCAGGGCCAGTAGGGCGTAGTTAACTACAATTTTGTAATCTGGTTACTAATTACTATTAAAAGTAGTTAATTACATGTAGTTATGATTACACGTAACTTAACTACAGTAATCAAACTACATTAAGTAGTTGTTAATTTGATTGCTGCAATCTAGTAGTTATAATTACTGATTATTTAAGTTTTATCCAAATCCTAACTAATCCTAATCCTAACTTCCTAACTAATATTATAAATGCGAAAGTAAGTTTGTTTGTTTGTTTGTTACCTTATCACGCCTAAACCACTGAACCGATCATCCTCAAATTTTGCATATACGTTGTCGGGTCTACAGAAACGGACATAGGGTACCTTTCATCCCACAAAAAAGTACTGTTCCCGAGGAAAACAACAATAACGTTCTTATGATAATAGATGGCGCCACGTGTCTTTCGAATCATGATTGAATTATAACCCAAATTGATAGTCAGTCTAAATTAACGCGAGCGAAGCCGCGGGCAAAAGCTATCGAACTTATATATTGCAAATAAAATAAACATGCAATGTGTAGTAATATATGTTTTGGAATATGGCTGCATAAAAAAAAATCAGTTTATTGTACATACCTGTTTATTTTCATGAATAATCAAATGCAAGGATTAATGTCATAGATATTATGTCTATACTTATCCGATCTTAATTACTTTTTATTGACATGTAATAAAAAAAACACGTGTGGCACTCGGGGACTGCCGCGGTAAAGCTAATGCATAGCATTTTTTATCAACTTATGCAATTATAATTATTTATTTATTTTTTATTTATGCAGTATTTTTTTTTCTTTGATATTAATTCAAGTACAGTCGTACCACATACATACACGTTAAGCGAACGCTCGGCCGAGCTACATGGTAGGCGGAGTGGGGGGTGTTAGGTTTTATTTTCGTTACGGAATTTCTTGATTCGGTCGCCGCGCTCAAAGCCAGCGATAAAAGCTATGCAATAGCTTAAAAATAAAATTGCTCAGCAAACATCAACTTAATTCAAATTATTTCCGAATCAAATAAATAAACAAAAACGGTGGATTGGGTTAATCATTTAAATTAGCTTTTAGTACTACACGTTTTTCGAACATTTCATCCGATAGCCTGTGGGATTTGGGATGGTTTGGGAAAATTTATAAATAATTATAATTGCATAAGTTGATAAAAAAATGCTATGCAATAGCTTTACCGCGGCAGTCCCCGAGTGCCACACTTGCTTTTTTTATGTAGTTTGTATTTATGATTACTAATTACTTTATGTAGTCGTAGTTAGTAATCAGTAGTTAGATTACATTTTGCCCAACACTGCTACCTACTCGGCTACTCCTGTACCTACTTAGTCCTTTAAATAAATACAACAACAACAAACAACATTTTCCCTGTGAGTGTACTGGATGTACCCATTGTACATCCTCATTTCGCTAGTAATGTTTAAAGTCCCAAGTTAGTATCTGAAACGTTTATCAAAAAAAAAAAAAACAACTGACTTCTAAAAAAAAACACTACAAAGTGGAAAATACTTTTAATTTCGGAAGTCGGTGTCTTTGGTTTTGTATTTTCGTTTTTTGCCACCGACTTCCGAAATCGAAGTTATTTTTCGTTTAACATTGTTTTTTTTTTTTTAAGACGGTTCTTTTTTTTCTGTAAAAAAGTTTAAATTTTTCACTGTTAATTTGTGGTACCCCATACAAATTCGTATACCACTACTTGATATGTAAATAACAGTGACAGGAAGTTATCAAAATATCATCAATATAAACTAGTGCAAATAATACACATTATTAAAGATAACTCAAAAACTACTGGTCAGGTCTTTATCAAATTTAAATGGGACTACATGAGAAGCACCAGCTTTCAAATAAAAAAGAAACATCAAAATCGGTTCACATAAACACATATTAAAAAAAAAATACAGTCGATTTGAGAACCTCCTCCTTTTTTTTGAAATCGGTTATAAAGAATAGCTATTGGAAGAGTCGGGAATATGAGAAGGAGAACCGTATAACTTTTGCTGTGACGCAACTAACGCCGGTTTGCAGGCGATTATTACTACTTATTTTGTTATTAATATCGGCACAGTAATTATTACAATATTGAGTTTGGGTTATTCCATCCAAAACTCTCAAGGTTATCAAGTTTATTGGGACAACGGTGATGCCACAATTGCCCAAGTTTCATAATCGTGTTGCACTTATAAAAAAGGTTAAAACTTTTTTTTAAATATCAAGTAATGAGGGCTACCGCGCTTGAGTTCGCCGCTAGAGGCGCTAGTGTAGAGTAAGGTCTCTTAATGTCAAAATATGTACTGAACGTTCACTGTTCGCGGGATTTTTTATCACGAATTTTAACGAATGATTCATAATTATTGTTGTTTAAGTAAAAAGTTAGGATCTAATTTGGTAGCACTTGAAGGAAGAATAAGATTTGTCTGCTTCATGCTTGCCAATTTTAGGAACATTATAATCTAAATATTAAGTTGAAGTTATAAAATGTAATAAAATACACATAATATGAATTTATGGGTACTTAAACATATCCAAAACATCAAATAAAAGTACTGCAACAGGACCTTACTCGCTAGTGGCGCCAACTGGTGAGCACAAAAACGATAGCCCCCATTGTGAGTGTGTGAACCGCGTTGCCATATGCGTTGACAGAAACTCATTGAAATATCAAGGAAGTTCCATATTTTTGCAGTTTGAATGCCATGCCGGTAAAATAACACTGCAGGGTACTTGCGTAACACACTAACAGTAGGAATGGCTTTCATTTTGACAATTCAACAACATTCATTGCGTTACCTACATTGTTGAGCAGATAAATTTATCGAACATATTAAGCATTGGATACGCAATAGTCTTCAAAATGATTAAGATTGAGATAGGTAGTGTGTTACGTAATTAGGGTGCTGATGTACTTCGCATCGGGTTAAGCCGATCCGAACGATCCTTACATACTCCTTTTGCCTCGTTTACGTTCATACATCTGGTCATACACGCCCGCCGGCGGCGAGTACTACGCACCTGACCTTTCTGAAGAACATCACCAATAAGGTCACTATATGTCTTCCTAGGGCGTCCCCTGCCGGCGTTTCCACTCACATCTGCCTTGTAAATACCTTTTGTTAGTCGTCCTTCATTCATCCACTCAACATGACCAAACCATCTAAACATACTCTTTTCAATTTTTAACCGAATTAAAAAAAAGGTGGAGGTTCTCAATTCGAATGTATTTTTTTTTTGTTTATGTTTGTTAGCTCATAACTTTTTTCTGGGTGAACCGATTTGGATGATTCTTTTTTTATTTGAAAGCTGGTGCTTCACATGTGGTCCCATTTAAATTTGATCAAGTACTAACCAGTAGTTTTTGAGTTATCCTTAATAATGCGTATTTTTTCCACTTAGTTTATATTGATGATGTTATAATAATTTCCTTTCACGGTTTTTACATATCAAATAGTGATATACGAATGTGTGTGGGAAAGGTACCGCAACTAAAAAGTGAAAAATAAAAACTTTTTTTACAAAAAAACCACCGACTTAAAAAAAAGAAAACACTAAAAAACGTGAAAAATAACTTTAATTTCGGAAGTCGGTGTCTTTGGTTGTGTATTTTCGTTTTTGGCCACCGACTTCCGAAATTAAAGTTATTTTTCACGTTTTCTAGTGTTTTCTTTTTTGGGAGTCGGTTGTTTTTTTGTCACTACATCTTCTTTTAAACCGCACCGTTGCCCTAGCACATCATTCATGTTATATTTATCCAACTTATTCATACGCTACAAAACCGGAAGGCCCAGCTGCAGCATGGCGCCGCCGCGCCGGCTACCCAGTAGCCCGACCATATGAAAGGAGAAAAATATTGTTGGCACTCACCCCTAGCCTCTCTAAGCGCGTGCGCTGCATGCCTCCAACTATTCCTCTCAGCTAACGCGAGTGCAGTGTTGCCATGCGCGTCCAGTATACTCAGGGAAGCTCCTGAAGTTAGCAGCGTTTTGACGTTTTCAAAATGGCCGCGCTCTGCTGCTATGTGGAGGGCTGTCTGTGAAAGATGAAGAGGAGTTAGAGAAATGAAATTATTAATGACGTTTAGACCAAACGAGCGAATGCACAATCTATCCCGACTCCATCAAATTATTTTTGTGTAAATAGGGATACAACAACTACATCTTTGATAACACTTGGGCGCGTGTAGCTACGCGCGCTCAAATAGGCCACAAGCCGCGAAAACGAAAGCGAGCCAAATGAGAGGCCCGAATTTACGGGTCCCTGGGCTGAAACCGCGAGCAGACGGCAAATGCCCGGCACCGCTCGCCACGCCCCCTAACGCGGGCGTCGCGATTTACCTGTTGCATTTTTGACAGTCGTTAGGGAGAGTCAGAAGCCTGAAAGTGTGACAACCAAGGGGTACCGTGTTACCCAGTAACTGGGTTGTGGAGGTCACATAGGTAGTCGCTCCATGTAAAATACTGGTATTCAGCTGCATTAGGATAAACTGGAAGCCAAGCCGACCCCAATGCAGTTGGGCAAAAGCAAGGCAGATGATAATGGATAAAGCAATATTTTGTTAATATATCTATCCTAATCCATATCAAAATTTCAAGAATATCATGAAAATAATGCTCTTGCTCTCGTTCTGCAGGCTTAGCATGACGTTTTCTATTTCTACGAAGAATAGACACAGCTCTTTCTATACAAAGTGACATTTCTCTAGGTCCTTTTGTATGTAGACTATATCAGAAGAAAGTTTTCGATCCCAAACTGTCAAAATCACACTGATAACTGACAGTTGTCCAAGGTAGTGCAGATAATTTGCTTTTGTAATCGCCATGCTAAAGATAGTAGAAAACTTTCTATAACTGACTACACGGAACGTCATTTTGTCTACTCTTCCGTCGGCAAAACGGTGCTCGTGCTAAGCCTGCTGGTTATGCTTTGGTCTACACCCACCTTAAGGTGTTTCCACACCGCGAGCAGTCGTTCGCAAACGAACTTTTACGAGGAACCTGAGAATTTGTTCGCAAGCACTCTTTGGTGAAGACGATCTAACGATCACCGACCTTTCGAAACACTATCATTTGTTTAGAAAGAAGAAAAGAAAGAAAATACGTTTATTGACGGTAAATATGACGCAAAGAAAAAACACACAAACACAAAAAAGAACGAGTTGGGGGAAAATATGCGTCACATCCACGCAAAACGGCAATCGCTCAGCTCTACGACCCTATGCGAGACAGACCCCAGCGCTGGTTTTCAGCGACAGCCGGGAAACAGCCAGTTTGTTCGCAAAAGAATGCGTTGCTCATAGTGGAATTTCGCAACCGTGAACCTTGTGAATGCTCGCGAACGGTCATGTGAACGCTCACGGATGTTCGCGAACGAATGTTCGCAGTAGGAATGGGGGCACACCTTTAGCTGTTTGTATAACATTGCTGAAAAAATGCTGTAAATATGTTTTTTTTTATACTGGCCCCTTGATATTTCTACTTATATTATACTATAATAATAATACTATAAAAAATATAAATCCGGATGGATGGATATTTGTTACTCTTTCACGTAAAAACTACTGAACGGATTTGGATGAAATTTAGCACACAGATAGACTAAGACCTGGGTAAGAATATAGCCTACTTTTCATCCTGGATTGCAGACGAAGTCGCAGGTAAAAGCTAGTCCTTTATATAGATGTCGGTAGTTTGTTATCATTTAACTGTACTTTTGTGTGTCGTACTATTTCTTTTCTGTGCACTAAATAAATATTTTTTCTAGTTTTATCTATCTCATATGCATACAGATTCTGGCGAAATAATCTTCGCATGTTCTCGTTAATTTGCGAGGTGAAGTTGCGCTTGTCGCGGTCAGTCAGTTTTTTTTAAGCAATTGCATAGCTTTTATCGCGGGCTTTAAGCGCGGCGACTGAATCAAGAAATTCCGTAACGAAAATAAAACCTAACACCCCCCACTCCGCCTACATGTAGCTCGGCCGAGCGTTCGCTTAACGTGTATGTATATGGTACGACTGTACTTAAATTAATACGAGTATCAAAGAAAAAAAAAATACTGCATAAATAAATAATTATAATTGCATAAGTTGATAAAAAATGCTATGCAATAGCTTTACCGCGGCAGTCCCCGAGTGCCACACGTGTTTTTTTTATCTTGGATTTAGTCTGTAGATTGGTGATCATTTTTACATATTACATAGCGCCGTGGTAAAAGGATATGATAAGAAATTAGCAAGGTTAGTAGTAAGGCTGTACTGCACAAGGAGGCCGGACGTGCTCACACTATCTTCACTCTTGAAGGCTCCTGCCGGCTTATCAACGAACCACGATCACAGATCCAATGCTGTGTGGCCATCTTGGAAATATTTTCCAAGGCTGTTTGTTGTATTATTATCGTAGCTGTCATAAGTAATTAATTAACGTGACTGTGTGTGTACCTATTATTACTATTGTGTACTAGCTTTTGCCTGCGGCTTCGCCCGCGTGGATGTCGGAAATTATCCCACGGGAACGTACTACCGGGATAAAAAGTATCCTAGATGTTAATCCAGGTTATAAACTATCTGTGTTCCAAATTCCATCCAAATCCGTTCTGCCGTTTTTGCGTGAAAAAGTAACGATCATCCATCCTCACAAACTTTCACATTTATAATATTACTAGCTGCGCCCCGCGGTTTCACCCGCAGAAATCTCGATCCCGTGGGAATATCGGGATAAAAAGTATCCTATATCCTAATTCAGGTCACAGTCTACCCATGTGCCAAATTTTATCTAAATCCGTTCAGCAGTTTTAGCGTGATTGGGTAACAAACATCCAAACATCCACACTTTCACATTTATAATATTAGTAGGATATTAGGAAGTAGGATGAGCCTATGTCACAGAACACTATTACTCCTAGCGGAGGCCTATCTTACTTGAATTATATTATTATAACTAGCGACCCGCCCCAGCTTCGCCCGGGTAGCAAAGCATAATATAATATAGCCTATGTCACCCGGAGATAGTGTAGTTCAGTAGTTTTAGGAGCCTATTCAATACAAACAAACAATCATTTCTTTTCTCTTTATAATATTACTTCACTGTATTTCGTTTATTACAAAATATATTTAGGTTATACCTTAGCCTCAGCAACACGTGGTGGTTATGCTATTAAATTGTAGCTTATATGAAACGTTTGTATTTTTTACATAGCGCCATCTATTGAATACTTACTCAATCCAGTTAACAGATATCGCCATCTGTTAGAATCGTTTGGAGCTAACAGATAATTGTGACTGTCAAATAATAGACAAATAATTTGCAATAAAATAATATTGCGACTATAAATTGAGATGTAAGCTACCCTATCTTTCAAGTTGGATCAAATTGCACACGGTGTGCAAATCAAATATAAAATCGGCTCAGTAGTTTAGGAGTCCATCGCGGACAAACAACGTGACACATAAGTTTTATATATATAAAGATATATTAGACATATAGAGGGTAATTGGATCTGAACCCGCCATAGCAAATTCGCATATAGAGGAGGTCATTTACTACATTTATTCTCCCAACTGTTGTGGTCGGCTTCCAATCTAACCGGATGCGGCTGACTACCAGTATTTTACATGGAGCAACTGCCTATCTGATTTCACAACCCAGGTACTGGGTAACACGATACCCCTTGGTGAGACTGGTTGTCAAACTATCAGGCTTGGATGGTCACTACTCCACACCTACAGACCAACCTTGGCATAGCTTGACCTTCGATCGATCCATGCGGCTGTTAAAGTAAACTATGAGCCTGTGCTAGAAGCTCTCGTAAGACTTGCAAATCAGCTCACCTTCCCACCAGTAGCAGCATCAGACTTGGCATCAATTTGAGCCCCTGCAGCGCACAGCGCAGAGAGGCAGCGGCTGCGTTCAGCTAACGCAGCGGCGTGTAGCGCACTTCGGTTGCAGTGGTCCCGAGCGTCGACCGCTTCACCGCTAGCAAGCAACTCTTCTAGGAGTTCTAAATTGTCCCAGAGAGCTGCCTGGGGGGTTGGAAAAAAACATTTATAACATTCATTGACACAGGAAAAAATTGTGTAACCTTGGCTGGCGGATCTGAGTACTTCATTCCTCAGAAGACCATCTCAGACACTTATCTGCATGATCCTCATATGAGCTGACCAAGATTATGTCTGGACTTTAAAAGAGACTGTGACTTCTGAGTTTGTTTCGGTCTTTCTTCTCAGAGTTCAATAGAAAACACCAAACTCATCTAGTTTTAAAATATAATTTACTAGCCTACGTGGATGTCGGAAATTATCCCACGCGAACGTGCTACCGGGGCAAAAAGTAGCCTATGTCCTTCCTCAGGATGCCATCCATCTCCTTGCCAAATTTTATCGAAATCCGATCCGTGGTTTAGGCGTGAAAAGGTAACATACAGACAGAGTTACATTCGAATTTATAATTTATAATATTAGTATGGATTTTTGATGTGTAAATGCGTTTTTTTGTACCAATTTATAGAAATGAATCTCATTTATAATTGAACTGGAATTTACAGAAAAAAATGTCTCCTTTCTTTCAGTCCATCCTTTCCATTCAAAGATTGTCTTAAAGAGATTGCCTTGTGCGATAAGACTGCCCATTGTACACTAGTTTTAAATACTTTTGTCCTTTGTGTTTTATGTGGTAAACAATAAACCTCAGTATATAAATAATAATAAATTATATATTTTTCCTGGATCTTTTAACTAGTCAGGCCCGAGGTGGCCCGCTAGAGGGCCAAAACAATAGATAATCAATTTTGTCTCATTAACGGTGCTTGTTGAGTTAAATCATAAAAGATTTTATTGAGCACAGAATTAATAATAATTATGTACTGTCAAACGTGGTGGATAAGGATGCAGGGGTGAATCGAGACATAACTTTAAAACGGATTTTAACATTGAAATAATACAGCTTGTTGCCAGAAAGGACTCTAATGTGTTTACTGTATTATAATTAACGATCAAGTGCCCTTGTTAGCAATAAACTATATTATTTCAATGTTAAAATCCCTTTTTATAAAGTTTTGTTCCGATTCACCCCTGCATCCCGTTTCACGGTACCTATTAAAATGTCCCGAAGTTAGGTTATTTTCTATTATATTTTAAGGGACAACAATGATTCTTGAAAACTTAATTTTGCTTTGCTTAATATAATTTTAAATCATCATCATCATCATTTTTCTCCTACCCTTATTCCAATTTATTTGGGGTCGGTGCAACATGTAACACCCCCGGTTCAATACTGTCACTTACGTAAAATTTTCAAAAATGAGTTAAGTATGTAATAAGTTGCCGAAAGAAAGTAGCACTTGGCGATAATGTCACTAGTTTGCTACGTATAGTTTCTGTATGAGGGTGTTCGTTTCGTTGTGTGTTTGGCACGATATATACGATACTAAAGTTTAAAACACTTCTCCTGAACTTCTCTGAATTTTTGCACAAGTGACAATGTTGGACCGGGCCTGCAATGTCTTTTCTTCCAAACTTCTCTATTAGTCGTCATGTCTGTAGTCACTCCCTCATATATTTATGCAAAATTAATGTAGAAATTATCTTATAAAGCCTTTGTTAATTCATATAAACTCTGTCTATATTTTAGCAACACTTTTACCTAAAAAATAAGAAATGAAACTGCCGACCTGTTCCATATGTTTTTCATTTAATATTTTTTCAGTATCTATCTTTAATTTGGTCTAAATTTTTTCTCAGACTTACATTCGGTACGGCAATAGGCAATTAATTAAATATTATTTAAGCATATGCGGCGAATAATATAGTGTTAATAAAATAAAATTACAAACATTTTTTAATATATATTTTTTTAACAGTGTTCGCTCTGTTGTGAATGTTTTCTTACCACCGACATATTAAGACAAGGCCTTGCACCACTTTCCACATTCACAACACACGATTGCAACATTTTAAACCGCAAGAAACCGCAGTTTAAGTTGCCGTTAACCGAGTATTA
The DNA here is from genome assembly GCA_917490735.1 of Dryobotodes eremita. Classification (NCBI taxonomy): domain Eukaryota; kingdom Metazoa; phylum Arthropoda; class Insecta; order Lepidoptera; family Noctuidae; genus Dryobotodes; species Dryobotodes eremita. The sequence continues at coordinate 2,272,242 of OU823269.1, forward strand.
GCAAGTCTTGACAACTGAGGTTTTTAATAAATAATTCACTTACCTGATGCAGCAGGCGCCCTTGGAAGTGGTCCTCATCCGGAGACAGGTCCATTTCGTTCGTTTTTAGAAGAAATACATAAGTAGCACAGACATTTCCGGCCTAAACAGCCGCTCAAGCGTTACAAAAGGTCTGCGAACGAAATACGGCGCTACACACTAAACTGCTCACTAAAACTACATTTAAAATACACAGTTATGTGCGCCAGACTTTTTTTCTGTCGGCATTGCGGATGGAAAACGTTAATTAATGCGAAATCGCAAATTAAATCGTGAATATGATTTATCGATTTGTTTGATGACAGCTGACCTGACTGACTGACAAGCGTTTGACAGCTGTCAGATAGCCAACTGCAGTGGTACGAAGAAGGGCGTTTTCGATTTCGAAACGCTACGCGCTAAGCCGCAGCTAAGCAAGTAAAAAAAAATTTATACAATATGTGTACATGAGATATTTATAAGTATTTCTGTAAATAAAGGATTATTAAAGATCATGGAATCATGAGAATCATGGATTAAGGACACAACAGCTGTTACACGCAGTTGTTCTCTAACCCGTGAGAAGAGAGCGAAGCGAAACTGCAGCGCTCCTTGTTATTCCCGATTATATCATTAAAAAAAAAATTATGCTCATAAGTTATTGTAATGAAATTATTTTTTTCGCATAACGTTGTAACAAAGTATAATTTTATAATTCGGGTCCAATGAATTAATAATGTAAGTTAAAATATTAGAACATTCGGATTTCTACTTCTTATCTTTTTACTTTGCCATTAGCTATCTATGTTAGAACTTTTTGTCAAACTACCCACTGAATATGAATATAATGTTTACACATTGTGCGGCCTTAATTATCATCGGCGATTTTAAATTTAAAATGTCGCGATGTTATGGCAGTTACGATGCAGATTGGCAGAGAAGGAAGTCAGTGCTGATCAGGAGTCTTTTTTACGATATGCCGAGTAAGTTAAAACTATTTAATTCCTTAACACTTATAGGCAGTAATCTTCTTCGTCGTAGCGATGATCCCTTTTGTATATTTTTAAATTAACTTAGACCATAATTTGGCCACTTCGACAGCCTTAGCCTCGCAAAGGTCTTATTGCACAGCGAGCACGACAAGAGATGAGGCATCGTTTGTAATTTGGCTCCACCTGGCTTCTTAGGTGGGCCATGGCAGTTGGTGGCCCGCTAGAACCTTATCTTTCTTTTTTTCCTGTGGTGATTACCAATTATAAAAAGGAAAGGTTCTCAATCTGTTTGTTTGACGTGTAAGTCCAGTATTTCCAAACAATGTAGAGGAATATTACTAAGTTCCCATACATCACATTGATGGTAAATACACGAGAGTATTGCTATCAGAGACCACAAAAAAGTTAGGTAGATAGATGGCCACCCGTCGCCGGCTCCAAAAAAAGAGCACCCCCGTGCCTCGGGAAGCACATTAAGCCGTTGGTCCTGCGCCTGATCTCTCTCCGGTCATGTCGGATTGCCGTCCCATCGGACTATAAAAGTGACGGAAGAAAGAGTGCACCTGTGTCTGGGCACATATTTGTGCACTATAATATCTCCCGCGCAGAAAGCTAGCCACCACTGAGATTGGTCACCATGGCCGAAATTCGGTCTGGCGGACTATAACAACGAGGGAAATGTAATGACAGTAGCAATTGCACACTTGCTGTCCATAGACGCGTGTCTATTGTTTATTCAACTCAATCTTTAAAACGGGACAATCCCACGTCTTCCGGCAAATCCACTTGACAAACGCTCTTCGGTCTTACTTTCAAACGGCTACTTTTTCAAACGGTTTTATGAAGCGAAAACTTATTTAATAAAATAATAATAATAATAATTCCTTTATTGTCCGGCAACTGAGGCCCATAGATAATAGATAAAATACACAAATTACAAAATAAAAAATTATTACACAATAAAACTAAAACTTGTGTTAATAAATATTGCTTAAAACTATGTTAGTAGCGCTTCACTTAAAATCCTTGTGCTGTCCTGTTGTATTTGCCCGCGGAAGGGACGGAACACCACGTCCTGTGGCCGAAAGTCTTCTTCCGAGACGACGAACAAGTAACAATTTGGTACTCGCACCACGAACGCTTTGAAGTTAACGTTGCGGTGCGTCTCCAGTAACTGCACCCTCGGCGTGTACCTCGTCTTCAGGCGCACGTACTCCACGATGTCCTCCGCCTTAGTGCTGTAGTGTAGGCGGGAGATGTACACCGGTGTGTTCAGCTTTGGGGCACGCAGGCTCACTTCGGAATCCGTAGGAGCTTTGCCGCAGCGGTTCTTGTTCGCTCGCAATCGGCGCTTCCCCCTTTGCACCGTCACGAAACCCTCATCATCAGCTCTATTCGGCGCCTTTTCCATTGGCTTCATATTTGGAGCACCTGAGGTACTCGTGGTGATGCTAGCAAAATCCTTTTGTAAGGGATTCGCCGGAGCCGCAGACACTGGCAGCGGGACCCGAGGCGGCGCTTTTTGGCGCTTTGAGCGATTTTTGGTAAGGGAAAATGTTAATGTTAACAGTATATTGGTAGATATGGGTATGACGTGTTACGCATTTCATTGTTTTAAGTTTCCACTTCTGTCAGTATTCAGCAGTCCCAATGACGTCCTACGTAATTTTTTTTGCGTTTAAAAAAATCTACTCGTAATAATGCCAGCCTACCATATTAATTTCTTGCAGTACTATCTCCAGTTGAGGAGGAATCTAACGACTCATCCCAACAGTATTATGTACCAACTCAAGAAGTATTCGCCTCCCCACAGAGACCATTCAGCCCATTACCGCCACTAATTATAGAGAAAATACCTATAACTAATAAACATGACGAGCCAGAAGAATACTACACTAAACTATATAAAAAAATGAAAAAGATATACAAAAAACTTTTTACTGAAAAACGAAACATCTGTAGTATAGATTATGATTCAAATTTCAGCGCAAGTTCGGTTAATGATGATAGCGATGGCTCCGTTGAGAATCTAGATTTCCATTTCCTGGAAAGTAATTCACCAGAAAATGACAATTTTGATTCGACCATTGGAGATAGAGAGGCTAGACAGAATTCTGCTTCTACTAAATCTAATGGATATGGAGCTGATTTTGAGTCGATGGATACTGAAATTATTGATGTTGTTAATTATAAACCATCGAACGAAGACAGTATAATGAAATCAAACGAAGAAGAATCAGACAATATAAATATTGATGAAGACGAAATAAGTGATGAAGATTCTGATAACTCGAGATCACCTGAAAATAAAGAATCTAGTAGTGAAAGAATAGATGATCCAGAATTTAGTAGAGGAGAAGAAATCCATCATTCCATAATCGGTGATCATGAAACGACTGAAAGTGAACAATCTAATGAGCCAGAGGATGAACAAATTTATGGGAAAAAAGGTTCAGATAGTGAAAACATTGAAGAACATGAAATAATTGAAGAAACAAATCAAACTGGAGAATCTGATACAGTAAGAATAGATGATCCCGTATTTAGTGCAGTAGAAGAATCCAATAATTCCTCAATCAATGATCATGAAAAGAGTGAAAGTGAAGAATCTAATGAAATAGAGGATGAATCACAACCAAACAATTTAATACAAAGTAAACAATATTTGTTTGAAAAAGAATTTCATTCGAAGGAATTTGATAAGACAGCGTATGAAGATGGAAACAAATTTAGAGAATCAAACGTTGAACCGATGGAGGGAGATGTAGAAACTAGTGATTCTAGTGAAGGTAAGTTTTGATGTAATTTATGAAATCAGGGTGCCAGATTACCTGTACGTGCTGTCATGATTTATAGGATAAAATAGGCCAATTTAGCATTGGTCTAGTGGTCGCAAGCGCAACTCCTGATCAATTGAATTTTATTTATTTATTTATCCGCCAAATGGAACGCCATACAGCAGTTACACCAACGGAGTAAAAAAATACTTCATGTGCTGCTTTCCGTCCATCCTGTGCGCGGTGGACATCAAACGGGCTGCGATGGAACACGCACGCTCACACAGCGTTAAGACACATCTCCATAGTTCCATGACTCCATCCATATTGTGCACATTCTTTGCCAATTTTTGAGACTCAATGAACTTTTCAAAATAAATATATTAATTAGTATAGACTATATTGTACTTTAGTATTTACCACTAAAATACAAAACCCTCGGGCCGTGGGGTCCGTGTGCCCATGTTCTGTTCAAGGAAATCTCCAAACGCCTGTTTGACACTTCCCGTGACCCAAGGGCTGGCTTTTACCTAGGCCAGAAGCTAAGCATTGCCATACAACGTGGCAATGCCGCCAGTCTCTTGGGTACATTACCAGTCGACAGCGATACGGAGAAATTTTCGACGCCATTTTTTAGTTTGTGAATAGTTTTAGTTAGGTTAGGTTATTATATTTTAATTGTAAATAAATATATTAAAATTGAAAAATCTGAAAAATTGAATGTGTCGTCCTGCCTGAAAGATGACATGAAACGTTGTGTGGTCCCAACTCCAAATCAGGCAGTATTATTGGGTGTTTTCTATTAGTAATATCTCAGTAGCAATCCAAAGTCTGGGTTTGAGCTGGCTGATGGCATTAGGCTTTTACATACATACATAAACTCACGCCTTCTCCCCATGGGGGTAGGCAGAAACTACAGAACGCCACCTGCTACGATCCTTACATGCTCCTTTCGCCTCGTTTACGTTCATACATCTGGTCACACACGCACGCCGGTTGCGAGTACTACGCACCTGACCTTTCTGAAGAACATCACCAATAAGGTCACTATATATCTTCCTAAGGTGTCCCCTCCCGGCGTTTCCACTCACATCTCCCTTGCCTTACTTAGACTTTTACAACTAGTGAAATAAGGGTATGCTAAATACTTTCTCTGCCACCCCGTCGGGGTACAAACACTTATCAGTTATCATGATCATCTTCCTGTCCTCGTCCCAAGTTACTTGCGGACAGCGCAACACGTTTTCTTCCATTCTCCCTTGTCAACCGTCACGCCATCATTGTCCTCTTTCAGAGTGGAGACGGGCGCGGGTGCTAGCACGGGCGCGTGTTAGTCAAAATGTATGTAGACGCCAGTTGCGTCCACAGTGCTCCTGCGAGTGGCGCGTCTGCACGAGGCGTGCGCGGGCGCGAGTGGCGCGGGTGTGCTTCTTCTTCTTTAGGATTTTGGTTTCCGCACTTAGTCCTTCAAGTGGACCACTGTGGGTGGGCCATGGAGGCCCTCGGTGGTTATTCCAACCAGCCCACTTCCCTCCAGAAGTTGATGATGTCTCACCTGTGCATTCAAAGAGCAAATACGCAACGGTTTCCTCAGCCTTCATGCAAGCCCTGCACAGAGGACTGTCCGTTATGCCTATTGTGTGGAAGTGTTTGTTTAGCGAGCAGTGTCCCGTGATGGTCCCCGTCACCAGGCACAGGCCGTTCCTGTTTAGACGTAATAAGCGTCTGGTTAACTTGCCATCCAAGGATGGCATGGCATGTGGCGCGGGTGTTTCTAATGGCTCAGTCCGCCCGTGTCGTTCACAGTGATATAGCGTCTGTTAGGTGACTGCGCCATTCGTTCGACATTCGCCGTGCGTTCTAAACCATTTTGATTCACCCGCCGAAGCGTCGTCATGGATAACAAATACGGAAAAAATTATATCTGCAGTACCACATCGCACTGCTATTTGGCAAAGCAAACATCCGCAACATTTAAACTTCATATATTGCAATTTCCATTTCAAGTACGAATTTTCCATTAATAATTAAATCAAATCGTCATCCATGTCTTCTAACTATGTACGCAGCAAAGTTTGAGAACGACCAAACACAGGCGCAATGAAACTCTTAGCTCGTTCGGCACTGTGAACACGCAGATGCAAAGACCAGAGCGCCCGCGCCCGCACCCGCACCCGCTAGAGCAGTCTGATTGACCACATTAACCCCCAATCTCTTTCTTAACACTCCTCACACAATCCATCCATCTTTTCTTTCCTCTCCCTCTCCATTCATCAACATTTATATTTATCACTCTTTTAGTCACGTGTTTGCTCCCATCCTCAAGTCCTCATCACATGCTCATACCAAGCCAAATAAAAGACATATTACATACTAGCGACCCGCCCCAGCTTAGCCCGGATAGCAAAGCATAATATAATATATGATCTGACCAAGATTATTTCAGGATTTTTATATACCTATTGACATTGATGAATATTCATAAATATATTGACATGAATATTTACTTTATAAAATAGTATATTATTTTAATTATTGTGAATGTAAAGACTATGTAGATCATTGTATTTTTTCTTTCTTAATTACTTTTAATCATAGTCTGGCAGTTTGAGTAATTTATGCGGCCTACCCAAATGTCCTTTCTTTGGTATTGTTCGTCGAATCGTTGAGCTCCTTAAGTTTTGAGTTGAGCTGCACGACGTCTTCACATGATCTGACCAAGATTATGTCTGGACTTTAAAAGAGACTGTGACCTCTGAGTTTGTTTCGGCCTTTCTTCTCAGAGTAGTCAGATAGGAAACGCCGACCTCATCTAGTTCTAAAATATGATTGGCGTGTAAAAGTGTTTGTACAAACCTACTTACAGAAATATAATCATTTATCATTATAGCTGTCACCCGGAGATAATGTAGTTTCCCAACAGTGAAAGAATTTTTGAAACCAAAAATTGAAAAAGTAAGAACAATTGAATTTCACTGTATTTCGTTTATTACAAAATAAATTTAGATTATACCTTAGCCTCAGCAACACGTGGTGGTTATGCTATTAAATTGTAACTTATATGAAACGTTTGTATTTTTAACATAGCGCCATCTATTGAATACTTACTCAATCGACTCAACAGATATCGCCATCTTTTAGAATCGTTTGGAGCTAACAGATAATTGTGACTGTCAAATAATAGACAAATAATTTGCAATAAAATAATATTGCGACTATAAATTGAGATGTAAGCTATCCTATCTTTCAAGTTGGATCAAATTGCACACGTTGTGCAAATCAAATTTAAAATCGGTACAGTAGTTTAGGTGTCCATCGCGGACAAACAACGTGACACGTAATTTCTATATATATAAAGATATGTCGGAGACGGTCATTAGTTTGGACACTAAACGAAGCGCAGCATGAGTTCCGGGGGGCAGCAGCACCGTCGCGATGACGTGCATAGTCGGCTAACTTCGTGGTCGTGCTATGACAGAGCCTGGTTGATGGAGAAGCGCTGATGGGACGAGTGGACACTTACCATTCTGCCTTCGAGGAGATCAGTACCTCCACCCTAGGAACTGTCACGAGTTCCGTATAGTTGTGTCGTGTACCGACAGTGTGTGATTCGCTAGTGTGATTAATTTGATTTGAACTGCAAACGGTTTTTCTATCGCGCAATTAACCAACATTACCCAGTACGCCCACAGTAGTTAAAATATGGCTGATAATAACGAGAGACACGTACCTTCTCCGTCATATATATTATGTTTAATTAATGTATGTTGATTCCAGGTCCAGCCTATAGGCAAATTACTACAGCAGCTATGGTCCACTTCGATGGGACCCAAGATGCTGGAGAACGAATGAGTAGAGTTGACGAAGATTCCGTCAAGAGTGTCATATTACCAACGAGGTTCGGGAGAGTGGTGGTCAGTCGAAATGTTGATGATAGAATTGAAGTTTTACAAATATTTGAAGACAATGCAGGTTTGTAATTTAAGTTTGAAATATAAGCTAATAGACTTATAATAATATTATGTACGTAAATAAAAATAAAAGAATCATAGGGCATCAAAAAATTCGTCCGCATCGCTGTCGACAGGAAAAGTGCCCAAAAGGCTGGCAGCATTGCCACGTTGTATGGCGATGCTGATTCTTTGGTCAAAAAATAGACCAGTCCTCTGGTCACGTGAAGAGTCGACCAACCGCTTGGCGATGTCTCGAAAAACCAAGTAGGCACTCGGACCCCACGGCCCTAGTGTTTCAACCCCAAGCGGCTCGAACATAATTATAACTTCCAAAGATTGGAATATTTTCGTCGTTTGAGGTTTTCCGCACCTGCAGCAGTCGCCCCAGCATAGCCCGCCGTGCTAGGAACATGGGAACGTTTGAAATTTAAGAAGTTAAGAAGGGTTCTAGCCGACCGAGACTATTAGATAACTGCTTACAAAATACTATGAGCTTAAGGCCTCTGCCTAGCCTTTCGCAACTATGTTGTGTTCAGTTTCCAGTCTAACCGGATGCATCTGAATACCAGTATTTTACATGGAGCGACTGTCTATCTGACCTCCAAAACCCAGTTACTAAGTAACAGGATACCCCTTGGTAAGACAGGAAAAAAAAAAAAAAGCACGTGTGGCACTCGGGGACTGCAGCGGTAAAGCTATTGCATAGCATTTTTTATCAACTTATGCAATTATAATTATTTATTTATACAGTATTTTTTTTTCTTTGATATTAATTCAAGTACAGTCGTACCACATACATACACGTTAAGCGAACGCTCGGCCGAGCTACATGGTAGGCGGAGTGGGGGGTATTAGGTTTTATTTTCGTTACGGAATTTCTTGATTCGGTCGCCGCGCTCAAAGCCCGCGATAAAAGCTATGCAATAGCTTAAAAACTTCTTGTTAAGTAATACTTTCGACTTTTAATTCCAGTGTTATTAAGTGACGAACAAAAAGGAGGAGGTTCTCAAGTAGACGTGTATATTTTTAATATTCCAGTTATTTAAGTTTCAAAGCAAAATGGAAAAGTTGAAAATGATAATAACAGCGATTTAACTCTTATTTTACTATAATTTATTTATTTTATTCAATCATAGCTGATGGTAATGTCACCTTTAAAGTTGTTTTGTTTTACGATCGAAAACATAGCTTTTTTTAGCACGTTTGTTAAATGTTATCTTATTTTTATTATGTTCACAAACAACTTTAGAGTAATTAAAACTTATCCAACGTAGCATCACGCCTAGGTTACCGAAGGGGTAAATAGAGGTGTATCATGCCCACTGCTGCCTACATTTCGCCATATATTTAAGTATTATTGATAGAATCAAGATTTTCCAACAGACAGCTGTGCTGCTGGGAAGTTAGTTGCGCCACTTCTTCTTCTCAGCTAAAACACTAAAGTGGTTGAAGGGCGGGCGTTTTGGGAGGCTGTCTTATATAATTTTGACATTCCAAAAAGTGCTAATTCTCAGCCTAATTAATTAAATGATTTTATAAGGGATTTATCTCGGTGGATTTAGCAATGAACCACACACGGACTCAATAAAACAGTTTGTATTTCTGTGGCTTAATTAAACACAAAAGATGGCGTCCGTCGCACGATCGCAGCGTGCGCGGTGTTAGGTGCATAGCGGGGGATCGACTGGCCACGCGAGCGAGCGCTGGCGACGCGAAGCGAGTAAAGTATCTTTGGAGCGGCGGGTACTGCGTGAACTAACTTTGACGCGGCGACGCGGACGCAACACAACGCTACACTTTTGATTTTAATTGTCATGTTATAGGAGGGTATGAAAAAATCTTGTCTTGGTGAGAGAACATTATATTTTACCAAGATTTCGTGACCTGCGTATGCGCACTAAGTAGACGCTCAATTAATTACTTAGGTATTTTATTGTTTTAACCCGTTAGTTTTCCCATGAGCAAAAATAACCCGTTAGGTCGTCTTTTATCTTTAAATCTTATCATACATACATAAACTCACGCCTTCCTCCCATGGGGGTATGCAGAAACTACTTACAGAACGCCACCTGCTACGATCCTTACATACTCCTTTTGCCTCGTTTACGTTGATACATCTGGTCATCCCCACCTGACCTTTCTGAATAACATCACCAATAAGGTCACTATATGTCCTCCTAGGGCGTCCCCTTCTAACGTTTTTTCTCACGTCTGCCTCGTAAATACCTTTTGTTAGTCAAATTTCATTCATCCTCTCAGCATGACCAAACCATTTAAGCATACTCTTTTCAATTTTTCTCACTACATCTTCTTTTAGACCGCACCGTTACCTTATCACATCATTCCTCAGCCTATCATTCATAGTTACACCGCACATACTTCGTAAGGAACGCATTTCTACAGCATTTATTCTACTTTCATGCTTCTTTTGCCACACCCAACACTCACTTCCATACATAAGCGTAGCCACCAACACACCATTGTGAACAGCCAGTCGTGCCTGTTAGGACATCAACTGGTTGGTCTCAATTGCATGTGTAGCACCATTCACTTTATTTCCCGCATTTACTCTCCTTTCCACATCTCCATCGATCTGTCCATCGCTTGTAAACAGACTCCCCAAATATACGAACTCACTTACTTGCTCCACACTCTTATCATTTATTTTCACATCACACACCGATACATCCTCTTCTCTTCCAAACACCATGACCTTCGTCTTTTTGACGTTACTTTCATCCCTTTCATCTTTATGTTTCGTCCATCACAGTCGCCATGTCTTGCAACTGTTGTGTTCTTTAAATAACTGCATTTATTTCGTATATTCATAAGACCTAATGTTCTTAATACATAGATACATAACATCACGCCTGGAAACCCCGAAGTTAGCAGAGGTGTATACTAGACCCACATTTCGCCAGTTATGTCCAAGTCCCTTGTAATAGAGGGCTAGCTAATTGCCATTAATCGGGCACAAATCCAGCCTCCGGGCTGCTATTGAGAAACCCAATAAAACTTTTGCCCGACCCGGGAATCGAACCCAAGACCTCATGCTCAGTACCCTAATTACGTGACACACTATCTATCGCAATCTGAATCATTTTGAAGCTTATTGCTAATCCATTGCTTCATATGTTCGAAAAATTTGTCTGCTCAACAACGTAAATAACGCAATGAATGTTGTTGAACTGTCACAATGAAACCCATTCCTATTGTTAGTGTGTTGCGTAATTACCCCGCTGGAGTAGAAAATGCGACTATTAGGCGAGGCAGTCAGCGCGACCAACGAGCCACCTAAAATAAATGAAACTGAATCTTCATTTAATTTAATTTGGCCTCTTTGTCAATTAAAATATGCCCTCTCACTTGTATCATCACCTCTAAAAAACAAAATCTGCCTAGCAGCAGACCAGATGCAGCTGAATACCTGTTGACGCTCGTGAGTTGTGTGTTGTGGAGCAGGTTCGCTGGCGGGATGTTGACTGGAGAATGTTCGGTGGTAGTCGGAGGAGCAATAATAACGCTGATACTTGCAGACTTCTTCTTATTTATTTTCTTGATGTTACTGCTTACACTGCTTGATTCGGGAATGATGGGAACTCGCAGTTTTGACCACTGGGGGTCGTGGCTGCTTAACCGGTCTGTCCTGTGGTTGCCTTTCGGATTTTACTCTAAAAGGCCTCCAGCCAGGAGCGATGTCAAACCACAGAAAATGCCCCTTTTTTATAGGAAAACTCGTAAGGCTCTGACCAATCAGGGCCCTACACTTTTGCACACGGCACTAACGCCCCGCCCCTTGACCAATCAGAGCATAGGTGCTCTTTTGTATAGGGAACTTAATTTAGCCTTTTTTCTGTGGTAGGACACTCTTTACAATACTTTTGTATATTTCTAACCTTAGAACTAATAAATCTTTATTATTTACATAAAAATCAGTCTCGAAATCCTTAATTAACACCTTAAAATAATGAAATTACAGAAACGGTTCTCATTACGGTAAAGTTCCTTAGTACTTAAGCTTACGCATTGAAATATGGTACAAGTGGCGCCTCTAGTGGCTGGAATGTACAACACTTTAACATAAAATCTTAGGAAAAATATCACGTTGAGAGACAAGTTAATAATCAAACTAAATAACAGAGAAAAATTAAGAAATATAAATAACAAACTACGTATCGTCGCTAACAATACCAGTATTTTACACGGAGTGACTGCCTATCTGACCTCCACAACCCAGTTGCTGGGTAACATGATACCCCTTGGTAAGACTGGTTGTCAGTTTTGGACTTCTAACTACCCGTAAATACAGTCAAAGATGTACGAATGACAGCCGAGACCAACGGCTTAACGTGCTGTCTGAGGCACGGAGGAGTCTCGATATGTAAACTGCGGTCACCCATCCACGAACCGACTGCGACAAGCATAGCTTAACCATAGATCGAACCATGCGGCTGTTATCATTTATTTTTTAACCTCTAATTGGCATAAAACTAAAAAAAAAACATTTTCAGATTCAAGAACTTCTCCATCATTCAACACTGATGAAAGTGAAACTTCTGAGGAAGACTTTGAAGAGGTGGCAACTTCGCAACTAGAAGCTAAAGAGGAAGGAATTATAGAAATGAGAACTCCTCAGACAGTTGCTCCTGAAGAAGACTATGAAGAAATGAGCAATCCTCAACTAGACTCTGCCGAGGAAGACGTCGAAGGAATGGGAAATCCTCAATCAGCTGCAAAAGACGAAAAAACTGAGGAAATGGGAATTCCTCCACCAGCAGCTAACGAGGACGACGTAAAAGAAATGGGCACTCCTCGATTAGACGCTCCTGAAGAAGACAATGAAGAAATGACGACTCCTCAGCCAGATTCTGCCGAGGAAGACGTCGAAGGAATGGGTAGTCCTCAACCAGCTGCTAGAGACGAAGAAACTGAAGAAATGGGAATTCCTCTACCAGAAGCTATCGAGGTAGACCTTAAAAAAATGTGGAGTCCTCATCCTATTGAACAAATGAGAACTCCTCGACCAGATTTATCTCACGGAACAATTCCCATAACACACCGTAGTAACTCTGGATCAACCAGTGACCATACTGCGGCCCCACAAGAACTCACCGCTCTTACGTCATCAACCCAAGATGGCGCCGACCATAACATGTCAGAAATTCTAACTTCGAACGACATGAATGAAATTTTGACTTCGATATTCAATGAGAGTCGGAATAAAGATGGAACTCCCATCTCCGGGAGGAAAAGAAAATTAGTAGATAAATCGGTTCAAGCAGTTCAGACGAGTAAAGTGACGTGGGAAGAAATGCGCGCGAACTTCTTTGTAGGGACGCCGAAGATATTTCGACTTTGTGCTTGTACTGATCATATTTGTTATTAAATTATTAAGAGTTAATTAATATCATTAGAAATGCCTATTTTTACAACGAAGTTCCATAACGTACGGCGCACGTAATACTCTGCACGCTTAGCGATTATGAGCTAGAGCGATTAAAAGTGTAAAATTTTAACAATCACGACACTTGCTATAGTATATGTGTTTGTTTGTTTACAAGCGTATGTTTATGTAAGGTATATTACTGTAGTTTAGACTAGCAGGATGTGCGTCGAAAGGAACTTCGTTAGTAGCGGGTGTCCCACGACAAAACTCGTTTTTTTTTCTATGAAGTTATTTACTTTTTGCCCTGAATAACAGGCTTGAAGGATGATTATTATTTTTTGTCTCTAATCGTTTACATCTTTAGCGTAGGTATGTTCTAATACTACGTTAACAAATTGTTGATTATTGTTTTACTAGGGTATGAAGAAATTGTTTATTTAATCATGTTACTTAAAGTAAGTGTGCGAATTAATTTTTTATTTGTTAAACCTACAATGATTTATGTTATAATAAATATTTTTAAGAACCAGCATTTTTTTTTTACTGTTCAACAATTTTGTCTTTGTCCAAAGATTTTAACACTACTTATATCTGTATCTTTTTCTACATTTCTTTTTTAAACATCCTCCGTAACATAATAGGTTTAAAGATATTTATTCTCAAAAAAGACACAAAGTCACTTACATGAGAACAATGCTTAAAATAAATTATATAAATAAAAAGTTCGTCACAGACGTCACGGTAGCAATTTATTATGATACAGTCATAGATATAAGAAAGAAGGACACAGTGCATCCAATGCATTCAGTAAGGCCTAATTAAATATAACCCTATTCATAAATCGTTATGACTTTAAAGTAGCCTTTCTCTGATCGTTTCTCCTCATCATCTACAGATTCCCGCAACGTAGTTTACTAGGTCCAACGTTATGTTATTCAGGCGGACCGGGGTACCTTTTATTCTAAATGAAAACTGCCCAAGTATTACCACCTCCTCTAAATGGCTTGTGGAACCCATAATATACCAAGACATGAACTGTGGAAGTGTGTAGGTAGCTATAATTCAGAATGAATCCGGCTTTTACGGGCAATCTGAAGCCCGAACATAATGCAATCAGTCAGTCAGTTTTATATTGGGATTCCCGCATTCGATAGCTGTGAAAATCAATTACCTAGCACAATCTGCTAACTTCTCGCATAAAAGTTCATAACATGCAATAAAAATGTGTTGTGAAACGAAACGTAATTTTATGAATGAAGTCGGAAAACGTCATTTTTTTTTTAAAGTGAGGTTATGTTGTCAAATCAGCGAATTTTTGTTATTTTGTGTGCATGAATTCATTTATTTTCTAAACAAATCTTTATTATACGATATAGTTAAAAATGTCTCTAACAGAAGGTCCAGTGAAGGAATTAGACGACAAATTCGTCGATTTAATCGGAAAATTTGTGTCAGACATAAAAACTGGGTACGTTGGCTATTTTCTTCATTTTATTACATTTATATTAGTTAAATATTATTTTCTGTAAGAAAAGCTTACTATTTGGATATCTACTTTATATTACAATGTTTACAATACCATATAAAGCTGTTTTCAAGTCATAATATTAAAAATGATGATGCTTTAGAAACTCTTTAATAAAGTATTGCATCAGAATTCATGAAAAGCAATATGTCAACAAGATTATAGATAACATATAATATGCTCTATCTAAAAATTATTGGCGCTCAATTTGAAAATTTGAATATTTTCTGTATATAATGTGTTCTGGAAACCAAATGAAGGATCATTTGATTCATGTTTTAAACTCAATCACTCCTCTTTATTAGCAAAACATGCTTGTAGTAGAACTGACTCAATAGTGCAACTGATATACTGAAGCAAATGTCCATTTCAAACAGTCAATCATATTTTTGAATGATTACATACATAAACTCATTCTGTCTTCCCAACCCCAGTGGCCGTAGGCAGAAACTACAGAACACCACCTGCTACGTTCCTTACATACTCCTTTTGCCTCATTTACGTTCATACATCGGGTCATACACGCACGCCGGGTGCGAGTACTACGCACCTGACCTTTTTGAAGAACATCACCAATAAGGTTGAATGATAAATATACACAAAATAATATAAAATAAATAGGCATAAAGCATAATCAGTCTATAATGTTCCCACTGTACACTGCTAGGACACAGGCCTCCTCTCTTCGAGAGGGAGTAGGCTGTAATCTACCACGCGGGCCCAGTGTAGGTTAACAGATGTCACATGTCTTCAAATTTTTGGTTCTAGGCAATGCCGGTTTCCTCACAATGTTTTCCTTCACCATTTTTGAGAGCAGCAGTGATAAAATCATTTACACAAAGTAAAGCGCCTGCCTGGGTTCGAACCCATGACCTACAACTCAACTCAAAAAACTCAAAGCATTTATTTCAAATAAACCAATTACAGGCACTTTTGAATTGTCAAGGGGTCGGTCAGTCAGAAAGATGAAGCTAGTTGCCCATTCCAAAGCTTAGTAGGTACCTATGGAGAAGAACGGGCAAGAAACTCCATGGACACTCTTTTAAATCAAAATATGGTTACAAATTATTGGTTACATCATTCATGTTGAAATTATGCATGTGAGAACGATGCAGAACGTTAAAAGCGTCCGTAATAAAGAGACGACAACAATTCCAATATTAAATTAAAATAAGCCGTGGCAGCCAAGAGATGACCAGTCCCCACTGACGGCGCCCGTTCACGAACATGACGTATGGATCAGCACCATTTAGCTCAACCATTTTGAAGGGAACTTAATGATCCAACACACACGCCACCACCAGCGAGACATTTGAGTGAGCATGACATACTCTCAGCCGCCAGGGCACATTCAAGTCAATGAAAGACAAACCTAGAAAATGGTAGCTTTATAGTAGGTACATAGTACTCACACATGTGCTATGCAATTATACAATACTACAAGATTGAATTTATACAATGTAAAGACAGTTTTTACAATCTTCAGTAGTTCCAAATGCTAATCAATTAGTTAATGCGCCCTTGTGGAGCAGGACCAGCGTTGAGCCAAGCATTTTTATCAGCGATGTAATCCCCCAACTTATAATATGCTTGACTGCATAGTGTGCGTTTCATACAGGATTTAAATTTCGTTTCATTCAATTGAAGTATATGGGGAGGTATTTTGCTGTAACATTTTAAACAGTACCCCATGAAAGAAGAGTCTACTTTAGCCAGCCTGAAACCTGGTTGAACTAATTGGTCCCTATTTCTAGTGATATAATTGTGTCTTTCACCTCTTTTACTAAAACTATGTAGATTTTTCCTTACGTACATGATGTTTTCATAAATATATTGACAAGGTACCGTCATGATGTTAATATCTTTAAACCGTTCCCTTAGAGAGTCGCGCCTGCGGAGGCCATATATGGCTCTGATGGCTCTTTTCTGCAGAATAAAAATAGACTCAACGTCTGCAGCCCGTCCCCATAGTAAAATACCGTACGACATAATACTATGAAAGTAACTAAAATAGACTAGCCTCGCGGTACCTACATCAGTAAATTGACGGATTTTTCTCACAGCGTATGCCGCTGAACTGAGCCGTCCTGCAAGGGATGTTAAATGAGGACCCCATTGAAGCCTTGAGTCGAGCGTGATCCCCAGGAAAACAGTTTTATCGACGAATTCTAGTTTCTCTTGATTTATTCCTATCTCACAATTAGTACTTTTGACATTTGGTAAAGAAAATCTTATACATTTAGTTTTTTTCCCATTTAATACTAAATTATTAGCTGTGAACCAATTTTGGATCTGCAGTAGGGCGTTATTTACGTCGTCAAGATTTGATGCACGTCTATTAATTTTAAAAATTAAAGAAGTATCGTCAGCAAATAACACCATTTGTGGTTGGGTTTTCAACAAATGGGGTAGATCATTAATATATACTAAAAAGAGGAAAGGCCCCAATATCGAGCCTTGTGGTACACCCATTTTTACTTTTAAACCGAGTGAATTGACACCATTTATTTGAACTTGCTGTTGTCTATCATTTAAATAAGATTTTACTAAACTGAGCGCAAGTTTTCCAAGTCCGTAATGCTCAAGTTTCAATATTAAGGTTTCATGGTCGACGCAATCAAATGCCTTGGAGAGGTCACAAAAGATTCCTAAGGCGTCTTGGGCCTCTTCCCACGCCGTAAATATGTGTTTTAATAAGGTGACACCGGCGTCAGTCGTACAACGTCCCTTGGTGAAACCATACTGTTGATCATGTAAGATTTTATTGGTGTTAAAATGATTGAGCATTTGATTCAGCATTACCTTTTCAAACACCTTGCTGAAAACCGGCAACACGGATACGGGTCTATAATTATTGGTGTCTTTACTGTCCCCTGATTTGAAAAGTGGTATTACCTTACTATATTTCATTAGATCCGGGAAGACTCCTTGATCCACACACAAATTAAATATTAAGGCCAAGTACGGCGCTATAGTCTCAACAATGGAGGTACAAACTTTGATAGACATTCCCCATATATCTTCGGTTAGTTTGATCTTGATTTGCTTGAAAGTTTTTATTATTATTATTGGGTTTATATGCTTAAATTTAAATTCAATCGGGCAGGATGAAACGTTTGCTCTTAATAATTCAATAGAACGCGAGGGGGACGAATTTAAGGTTTCAGTAGTTTTAAGTGGGATACTGGTAAAGAATTTTACAAATTCTTGAGCAACTTCTTTGTTAGTGCTTATGGGACCACGTGAAGTCTCGAGATTGAAATCATTATTATGTCTTTTATTCCTGTTAGTTTCATTATTGATAATTTTCCAAACCGTCTTTATTTTATTATCGGCTGATTTGATCTTGTTGCTAATGTACAAGGCTTTAGCTACCTTGCAGGTATTTTTGAAAGTTTTAGAGTAAGTAGCAACGTATTTATTAAAAGTTTCAGAGTTAACATAAGGCTTAAGGCCATACAGCTCAAATAATTTTTCCCTACTTTTCCTTATACCCTTAGTTGCCCAGTCACTGAACAAAAAATTTGGGCAAATAGTTTTTGTTTTCTTTTTTAGAGTAATATTGAACTCGGTGCGCACTACCGAAAAGAATTCCTCATAAAATTCATTTACATTATTTATAATATGGCCCGGTATACTTAACTTACTAATTAAGTTATTATTAAATCTATTTAGATTGTTGGTTGTTATTTGTCTAGATTGTATCTGAATTTTTTGTAATGGTGTGTAGCACTTGAAAGAAACAGTTTGACCGCTGTGATCCGAAGGGAGATAATTTACAATGGCTTTATCTATGTAGTCACAGCAACAATAAACATTATCAATACATGTAGCAGAATTTTTAGTTATGCGGGTTGGTTCTGAAAATACATTTGACAAATTAAATGATTTAAAGAGACTTAATAATCGACTGCTATTTGAACTATTCTCTAAGATATTAATATTGAAGTCACCACAGATAATTAGCGATTTTTTACTAGATGCGAGTTTTGCTAGAAGATCTTCCATTACTGACTCAAATATGGAGTAGTTTTGATAATTTGGGGGTCTGTAAACGCACACTAAAACATGCTTATCTAGCTCAACACAGGACAGTTCAATGTTATGTTCTACCGACAAATCAACTATATCTTTACGAGTCTTAGATTTAATAGAATTTCTAACTAAGATTAGTGAACCCCCACGCAGCATAGATTTTCGGTTAAAACAACTGCCCACACTATAATTTTCGTAATTAATTAGCATTTCATAATCTTTCAACCAATGTTCAGTTAAACAAACAATTTCAAACATGGTTTTTTCTAAAAATAGTTCAATTTCTAATTGTTTGGAAGCAAAACCTTGAATATTTTGATGAAATAATGTCAAGGAATTTTGCTTTGAACCTTTTTTACACTTAACTATTTGAGAGCAAGAAGACACCTTGAAGTTGGAAGGTATAACTACATTGTTACTGGTATCTTCTGTTGTCTTACTATCTAGTTTAAATAAACATCCAGAGTGAGCCCCAAGACTCCCATGCTATCACCAGGCAATGAGATCCTACTACTTGTGGACCCCACATTAAGACAAGAATTTGCTAAAGTGACACATGGATCCTCCTTCGTACAATTATTGTAAACAGTTATAGCATTAGTGCTACAGTTATTTAAGGTGACCACCTGTACATTAGAATTATTACTAATAATTGCGGTGTTAATTAAAGAACAAGACGTCGACATACTACTTATGTCTGAGTTTATATAAGCTAATAGCCTCGCTATTTTATGTCTAAACCTAATGGGCAGATACACTGTATTCCTTGTCGATTTCAACTTATCAACAAAAATGTTGGTGTCAAAAAATATAAGTTTGTCACTGTAGTGACTTACTAAGAACTGCATATGCTTATTAAGCATATGTATATAATTATTTTTTCTATTTGATAATCTCTCAAAATATGGAAAAGCACACAAAATAATTTTATTACAATTTATCTTTAACATCTCAGTAACACTGTCAGTGATATCTTCTGTTTTGACCTGCGAACTATTACCTACAAATATAGTAATGTTGGTATTAGAATTATAATGATTTCTTGTAATTGATGACATTATTTCTTTGAATGATGTCCCAGGTAAACAATAGTTTTGAGTAGAAATACTCAGGTTGTTACTAACTAATTTCCCTAAACCTCTTCCTATACTATCTGAAAACATAACTGACTGATAACAAACTAGACTACTACAAGAGGAAACACTACTAGCTACTGACTGTTCCAGTTGAGATGATTCCTGCACAATATCAGGTATATCTTGGTTGGGGATAAAGTCCAGAGCACTCACAACTAGGGACGGGTTCTCTGTTGCCTCCGGCTGGAAGGCATCAAGGTTGAATACCCTCTGACAAGTACACTGAGTGCTGCTGAGAGTTAACAAGTCCACTCTGTCTACCAACTCGTTTGTAGCAAGAATATGTTCCTTAATTTGGTGTTGAGAGCATACATATTTATTATAGAGAGACTTTAGTGAGTCATCAAGAACTTGAATATCAGACTGTAAGCGTTGAGTGTCTATTTCATAAATATTTATACTATCTTCTAATTTAATTTGATAGTTCTTCAATTTATTGATAAGAGTAACACGCTCTTTCCTCAATTGAATATTTTTGGAATATTGTTTTTGATTTTTCTTGAATTTATTACATTTTTTAATGATTTTGTTCAGTCTTGCATATTTTTTAAATTTATTTTGACTAATTTTATGACTATGGTTATGTTTCAGTAAGGAATCCTCTGTTAGATCTATTGTTATTATGGAATGAGGGTTACAACTTGTATTTAACAATTCATTATACAAATGGACCGTTTCTTTGACCTGAGTACGCTCTTTATCCTTTTGAAATTGTAGAATTTGAACATTTGCATGGATTAATTCATCCTCTAGGTCCCTAACCTTACACAAAGCCTCCTCATACAAATTACTGCAGTTGTTGAAACCATCTGTGACCACCCTTAGTTGATCCCGTTCATCGACAACATTAAGGTATTGAAGATGTAAGTCTACTAGCTCCTGTTTTAAACTTGTATTTTTGTAAACGACTTTCTCGACTTCCTTCTCACTTTCCTCTCTCTCCTCTAACAGCTCTTGACATTCAAGACTTGACATTCAACTCGTGAGTAAGGGCCCTTACAACTAAGCCACCACTGCCCTCAAAATAAAATACGTATCTATGTTGAATAAAACTCTTTCTGAAATGTGATTCCATCATTTAAAACACAACTGTTTTTAGGTACAAGCTGACCCAACAGATGTTGTCCTCCCAAAACAATAATGTATACATAACACCCATAGAAAATAGGACTTTCAGTTTTTCCCAAATTTTCCGGGCAACGTTACCAATTTTTCTTTCCCTAGTAACCTCATTCAGACTTAAACAAAAAATTGCCAAATTGGTCAAGTTTTCCTCAAGTGTTGCGCTTACCAACAAACAGCAATCAATCTGCCTACCCTTATCCCAAATATGTTAGGGTCGGCTTCCAGTCTAACCGGGTGCAGCTGAAAACCAGTATTTTACATGAATTGACTGCCTATCTGGCCTCCACGACCCAGTTAATGGATATCACGATACCCCTTAGTAAGACTGATTGTCAGACTTTTGGGCTTCTGGCTACCTGTCACGACTTTCCAAGGCACAGAGGGGTTTTACTTTTATATGTAACTATCTTTTGCCCGCGGCTTCGCCCGCGTGGACGTCGAAATTATCCCACGGGAATGTACCACCTGGATAAAAAAGTATCCTACATGTTAATCCAGGTTATAAACTATCTGTGTTCCAAATGTTAGATTAAAGAAACACGATTAGGAATACAGTTTTATTATTCAAGAACCACACAGTTTCTTTTTCTTATGAGGGTACGTAGAACAGTTAATAAAATCAATCATGTAAAAATTAACAAGTTTTTAAATGCAAGACAAAGAAAACACAAAGTAATTAACCAATTTCATTTTTACATTTCAATAAAAACAAGCTGAACAATTACTAATTATATTAATTTTATAAAGCGGGGCGGGGCAGCAATAGCTTTATTTAGAGAGTGTGCACGCGCTGTTGGTCAGAAGCGAAAGAGCGAGAGCGCGTCCATAGTCCACGATCTTGACGGCGGCCGTTGGAGAGGGGAACGAGGTCATTCGCGCTTCATCGGGAAGTGACGTCACTCTGACGCGCCGTTGACAGCTCGAGCGATAACACAAATTCCATCCAAATCCGTTCAGTAGTTTTTGCGTGAAACAGTAACAAACATCTATCCATCATTCCTCACAAACTCACATTTATAATATTAGTAGGATGGATGGCCACTCATCCACGAACCAACTGTGGCACGAGTAGCTTAACGTTTGATTGATCTGTGCGGCTGTTATACTGTATCCACGAGCGGCTAGGCCACATTCACACCATGGTCTAAAAAACAAGGTCTGGCGATCCGGGAGAGACACATGCTTACGTCACTATCCAGTTGCCACTTTATTGCAACAAAACACGACTTATGGAAACATTTTCAGTCACCATTCTGTTAAAAATATATATAAAGCATTTAAATTGTCGTTTCGTTTTTCTAATCAAACGAAACGATTCAATTTAAACGTATACCAACGTAGTGTTAGTTAAAACCTCATTGTTTTATCGGATTCGCACAGGTAATAAAGGCGGCTGGGGAGTTATTATTACACACTACTGGTAACACAGCGGTGATGACGTAGGCTTGTGTCTCCCACGTGACCACTGTGTCTCGGAATGCTATACCTGTCGAAGTATATTATTATACCATGATTCATACTATTATAATTGTCTGTTTCCAGTAAGCTGCGTGGCTCCAACAACATTGCGCTGGCGATGGTCACGCTGTTAGAGACAATCATTACTGACTCACAGAATGCTACTGCATTGTAAGTATTTTTTTCAATCACTCCATTTGTATGATTGTATGTTATGTTACTTAAAGGTAAGCACAAGTGTATCTATAGTAACACCCACATTTCGCCAGTTATGAGGTCCATGTAATAGGGGGGACCTTATTAAAAACGTTGCCCCACACTAGGAATTTCTCCTGTATTGTGGGTGCATTTTCAATCATTTAAACTCACATACACAAATAGCCAGACCCGGAACAACTACTTGTAGGTCATACAAATGTTTGTTCCGTGCGGGAATCGAACCCGCGACACGCAGCGCAGGCAGTCAATCGCTTAACCACTGCGCCGACCGTGCCGTCAACAGCACGTGGTTATTGCCATCAACCGGGCACAAATTCAGACTCAGGGCTGCTACTGAGAAATTCCAGATAAAAAACCTAATAACACTTTGCCCGACCCGGGGATCCAACCCAGGGCCTCATGATCAGTTCCCGGGTCGGGCAAATAGTATAAAATAATGCTTATTATTTCCTATTTGTTCTTATATTCTTTACTAGCTGCGCCCCGCGGTTTCACCCGCCTAAGTCTCGATCCCGGTGAAATATCGAGATAAAAAGTATCCTATGTCCTAATCCAGGTCATAGTCTACCCATGTGCCAAATTTTATCCAAATCCGTTCAGCCGTTTTAGCGTGATTGAGTAACAAACATCCAAACATCCACACTTTCACATTTATAATATTAGTAGGATATATATATAATATATATATAGTAGGATAGTAGGATTGTACACTAATAATTAGTCATCATTATTTCAAGACGAAAAGCGTTCACAAGGTGTACATAATGAATAAGTAATTATTCAATTCAATCTGAGCGGGGTGAGATATCTTTTTGAAGCCAATGTGGCATCCTATATTTTGTGTCTCTTCTGACAGAGTTAGTTTTCATTCAACGTCACATATTTGTGTCGCTACTTTTATATACCTGCCACAGATATATGTCATACATTTGCTGTCCATTTGAGAACATGATAATGAATAAATTGTCTGTAGCCCGATTTACATCGCCACATGCGAGCTACGCGTCACACTGACGTCACGCAAAATTCTGCATCGCGCAAGCAGAGTTTACCGTGCAACTAGCATATCCTCTTGCGTGTCGCATGATACCGCATAGGTTCAAAAGAGAAAGCGCTCGAAATGTCAACTGAACTTAACATTCACAACTTCCATTGTCCATTCCATTGTTCCATTTGTTCTCGAGATTACGTCGAAAATAAGCACAAGGTAGGTAAACGGAGGTCGGGCAGACCTGAGGATATATACAACGTCCCGACATCAATCGTCGGGCAGTTGCCCACCAGACACGACACCCGTCTGGTCGGAGGATCCTCCCTTTTCCATAGAGCATGAGTGAGCTTTACACTCTTTTCCTCATACCTCTATAGCAGTGGTTCCCAACCAGTGGTCCGTGGACCACCAGTGGTCCGCAAGAGCTAAAATATGATCCGCGCAAGATTGGAAACGAAATGATAGAAACTGTAAGGACGCATTTGAATTTGATTCCTTGGAGCAGTTTTGGTGTAAAAAAGTAATTTCATACACTAAAATTCGTGGAATCGCTTTGCGCTATGTTACGCTTTTATCCACAACTTATTTATGCGAACAAGGATTTTGTGCTTTACTGATAATTAAAAACAAGTTCAGGAATCGATTGAAAGTAAATGATGATATTCGTGTAACTTTGAGCAAAAAAAATTACACATAGAATTCAACAACTTGTACAGAAGATGTAAACTCAAAAATCTTATTGACGTAAACTGAATTAAGCTACCAAAAAAATAAGTGTTTTATTAATTAATGTTACTTTTGAATTTTACGGTTACGTATGTTAAACTTTTCGATTAAACTTTCTTTTTAGATGGATACAGTTTATTTTTTAACCTTGTGGGCCCTGCTAATAATAATGAAAACAAAGTGGTCCCTGGTCAAAAAAAGGTTGGGAACCATTGCTCTATAGAATCATGAAATCAGATATTTTTGCCGAACTGTCCATTGCAATATATTTATGTGTGTGACTGTAAATAACTATATAGATCGTTACAACTGGAAAGTCAAACCGTATGTGCCTGCGCAAACTGTGGGTCTTGTCGCTGCAACAAGAAGCAGATTTGTCGTTTGCTTCTTGGTTCTGTCGCTACGACTAGACGCAAAACTGTCGTTAGCGTCTGCGACTAGTCGTTACGACAGACGTCGTGTAGAAAGCGATCAGTTTCTTGTGTTCGAGAAAGACGGTCGTGTTTTTAATATTGTGAGGAATATGGATCTTCTAGTTGCGCTTGCCTTGGTGTTAATCATGCGAAGGCGAAGCGCATCCGATTGTCTTACGGGTGTGCGCGTGCACAGTGCGTCTAGACTACCCTGTCTTTTTTTTTGTTTTCGGGGTGGAACCTTCAAAAGGCACCCGACCTCTGGGGCGGGAGGTCGGGGAGTGTAGGATTTTTACCTCACTAAAACCACCCTGGTGATCACCATCAGCACATAGCGGGGTCCCGGTTCCTCTTAAAAGACCAATTCCGGAACGCCTTCTGTGCAACGCCTGTAAGGCACATCCCTGGGGAGACTGTTAAGGGGCCTCCCCTGAGCATCGCTAAGCACGGCAGCACGTGACCACTGTGCCGCCGTCTTCCCTGGAGTCACTCGGTGGGCGGACAGAGTCCCCACTCTGTGGGGGGTCTAGACTCCCCTAGCCTGTCCTTGCGACTGCAACTCTACACCAAGTGTGCGGTGATTACTAATGTTATAAATGCGAATATTTGGATGTTTTTTACTAAATCAAGCAAAAACGGCTGAACGGATGTGGAAGGGCACACCAGCACCCTAATTACGTAACACACTATCTATCACAATCTGAATCATTTTGAAGCCTATTGCTAATCCATTGCTTCTTAAGTTCGAAAAATTTGTCTGCTCAACAACGTAAATAACGCAATGAATGTTGTTAAACTGTCAAAATGAAACCCATTCCTACTGTTAGTGTGTAACGTAATTACCTCGCAGTTTATAACACTTTCTTTGACATACACGCGGACGAAGCCGCGGGAAAAAGCTATTAAGAGGCTGACAACAGCTAAAGCGCGGTCACTGTCGGACTGCATAGAAAAGAAAGAGAAACGCGATGACACAACGCTGGTAATTTATTGCAAAATATGAAGCAATTATCTATTTACAAAAAGACTATTGATTCGACTAAAAAATTAAAACACTATTAAGTTAATATGTTGCTTGTAGAATAATCTGACAAAAAATCTGAATGATTGCATGTATATTAGTATGGTTTTTAATCGTTAAAAGAAATTTTTAGGGGCATCTTCGTGATTTTTTTCCATCGTATCAAATTAGTTGTATTAAGTTTCAACACACTATCTAATTAGTATATATCGTGAAGAAGATCATATGTTTTTCTGATTTAGTTTACTGCAGTGGATCATATACTTTTAGCCATTATAAAATTTGCATTTAGGTCCTGTAGTCCCCTTAACTCGTCATTCTTGCAGTGAGCTATGCGGCGCGGTACGAGCGGCGGGTCGACGTGTATTTAACGCGTTACCTCACGAGCTGGTGGCTGCCAATGTCGCCCGAAGAATGCTGCGAGCTATCCGCGACGAGAATAGGGCTTATGCTAATCAGGTACAGTTCGTGCAAAACTTCATGAGCTCTCGGAAGTTGCACGCGAGTGGCTGCGCAGCCAACGTCCATACTACGTTGAATACACCGGTTCCCGTCCGATCACCGAAGTTAAGCAACATCGGGCGTGGTCAGTACTTAGATGAGTGACCGCCTGGGAACGCCACGTGACGTTGGCTTTTTTAATCTGCCGGGGTCGCGGATTGTTCGAAAGAGTTACCGTGGTCCTGGCGCACAGGTAACTGAAGGAACACGGGTGGGTTTTAGTCAGTAAGAGTCTGACACGCCCTTCCGCTCCGCCGAGAGCGGGAGAGGTCATTTGATGATTTGATTTCTCACCCAAAAAAAAAAGAGTGACTGCGCAGTATACATAATATAGGTGTCCGAAGGATCTCGCTCACTCTCACTCAACTGTACCATGCGCGATTTCGTTCTTGGGCCTACATTCAGAGGGCTCATAAAGTTTTGCGCGAACTACAACCACAAACTTACTTTAAACTAAAATATGTTTTTTCTAATACGACTGTAGGGCGAAAATCGCACTTACGAGAAATCAAGAAAAGGTGTCAAATGATTCAGTTTATCTTTTGATTATTTTTCCTGCCCAATACCACATGAATAAAAAACCGACCAGAAGGAAAACTTATTATAAATGATAAATGATTTTATTCCTGTGAGTAGGTTTGTACGAACACTTTTACACGTCAATCATGTTTTTTAAACTAGATGAGGTCGGCGTTTCCTATCTGACTACTCTGAGAAGAAAGGCCGAAACAAACTCAGAGGTCACAGTCTCTTTTAAAGTCCAGACATAATCTTGGTCAGGTCATGCGAAGACCATGCAGATTGGTATCTGAAATGGTCTTTTGAGGAAAGAACCACACAGTTTGAGTGGACCTGTCCAGTAATAGAGCTCAAAATTGTTACCTACTTTCATAGGGCTGTCACTCGGTTATAGAAAATAAAAATAAAACCGGGCCAATGCGAGTCGGGATTCGGCAATAAGCACGGACGGACGGACGGATGGACAGACCGACAGACGAACGGACGGACAGGCACTGTGATTGAGGTGACCCCATAAGATTTCAGTTTTCTAATTTTGTTATGGAACATTAAAAATAGTGTAGCTTTGAAAGACGAAATGGTTTATAATGTTAAGTTTGTTTAAAATTAAGTAGGTACATTTAATTCCTAACCAAACGCCAGACATTTGAGATCAAAGTGGCCAGTTCGACAAAACGCCAATTTCATATGTAAGGACCTGTTATTTGTACACATAGTGCCACACAGTCTGGCTTCTTTAAAAATAATGTAAAATTATTAAAACAAAACGTCCGCGTCGTATTGCTGTCGATGGCACCCCTTAACTTTCTCCGCTTGCTGAGCTGGATCAAACCGGTTTGTACCCGCGCGCCTTGTCAGTGACAGGTCACGCACACATAGCTGTGCATATAGTAGTGTTCCTGCGCACGGCGTTGGTATGAAGCTTTCCTTCTGCTCGGTTTTTTATTCATGTGGCAATACTTTGCAGTCTTTTAGGCAAGCACGAATCGCAACAAAACCTCTTCTGGGAGATACTAAACCCAATGATCGTTGCAAATAATATTAATTCTCGCTTAACACCAAAGAGGTTGCTGCTAATCGTCTTGCCTTGTTGAACTCATTAACAGAAAAAAAAACATAAAATCAGTAATTTTTACTTCAGAACCTTATTTTTTTTTTTATAACCAGCACCCTAATTGCGTAACACACTATCTATCACAATCTGAATAATTTTGAAGCCTATTGCTAATCCATTGCTTCATATGTTAGAAAAATTTGTCTGCTCAACAACGTAAATAACGCAATGAATGTTGTTGAACTGTCAAAATGAAACCCATTCCTACTGTTAGTGTGTTACGTAATTACCCCGCAGGCGCGGATCCACGCGCGCCTCAAAGAGATGTCAGCAAAATTGACGGGGTCCGATAGGACCGATGCCTGCCGGGGCTGCGGATTGTTCGAAAGAGTTACCGTAGCCCTAGCGCACAGGCAACTGAAGGAACACGGGTGGGTTTTAGTCAGTAAGAGTCTGACACGCCCTTCCGCTCCGCCCAGAGCGGGAGACGTCATTTGATGATTTCCCACCCAAAAAAAAAAAAAAAGGCGCGGATCTTGTTTTTCGCTTAACGGGGGCAAGTGTTTCTCTCAGAGGAAGGGGGGCGGGATTTCTCAAGCCGTGAAAGCCTTTAAAAAAAGCCTTCGGCACCTATTTTCCCTAAACTCAACAATGTGCCCCCTTTTCGAGGATGACTACAACTTATCTATATCTTAGTATACTGTAGTATATGAGTAAAAATACCGATTATAAAATTGTGTTTATGTCTAATTTAGAGTTTTAGACTCAGTTTGGTCGAAGCCCTGGAGAGCAATTGCATTACTGCATTCGTTTCCCCCTCCCCGAAATCCGCGCCTGTTTGTAACTACACCCACTCACCAATAATTTTCAAGTTTGAGTTATTTTTTGTAGAGAAAAATACTGTGTTAATAATATTAATAAAGAAAAGTAAAAAAAATAAGTACATTGTTCCAGAAACATTTTTGTAATACTTTTTTATATCTCTCCACTTTCATGAATCAAAACCACTTTTCTATTACAGAGTGTAGAAGGTTCGGGAGAGAGTCTACAAAGACTTGTGTTAGCCGCAGGAGCCCGACGCGCCACTCTTGGATCCGCGCACCAAGACCTTAGAGAACCATTGAGAGACCATATAGCTGAGGTAAGCGTAATATTACTGTAGCCATAATCGTTATTCAGTCGAAAGACGTCCATTTTGTCTCCACAACAACCGGTCCAGAGAAGATACGCAGGAGAATCAAGGTAACCGACATAGCCCGAAGAATTTTTATGATATTGGCCGCCCCTGGACGTCTGCACTACCAGACTCATTGTAGAAGCGTTGCTACGCCATCATAGAAGCAATGCTTACACTCATACAGTGCAAACTGGACAACAGGGAGGGATTAATGGCGGCAGGTATAGGTATGACTAGAATGTGCCCTGAAGCTGAGAGTATGTCATGCTCACTCAAATGTCTCGCTGGTGGTGGCGTGTGTGTTGGATCATTTAGGTCTCTTCAAAAAGGTTGAGCTGAATGGTGCTGATCCATACGTCATGTTCGTGAACGGGCGCCGTCAGTGGGGACTGGTTATCTCTTAGCTGCCACGGCTTATTTTAATTTAATTTAATATTTGAATTGTTTTTGTCTCTTTATTACGGACGCTTTTAATGTTCTGCATCGTTCTCACATGCATAATGTCAACATGAATGATGTAACCAATATTTTGTAACCATATTTTGATTTAAAAGAGTCTCCATGGAGTTTCTTGCCCGTTCTTCTCCATAGGTACCTACTACGCTTTGGAATGGGCAACTAGCTTCATCTTTCTGACTGACCGACCCCTTGACAATTCAAAAGTGCCTGTAATTGGTTTATTTGAAATAAATGCTTTGAGTTTGAGTTGATGGTGGTAGTTCTTCCTCTCTCTCTCGTCACAAAGATCTCTTCTTCTTCTCTGGCAAAAGTCTAAAAACACTGGTGTTGGCAGGAGCCCCACGGCCCACTCTTGGATCCGCGCATCAAGACCTTAGAGAACCATTAAGAGACCATATGGCTGAGTAAGCATTTATTAAAAGAGTGTCCTTGGAGTTTCTTGCCCGTTACCTACTACGCTTTGGAATGGGCAACTAGCTTCATATTTCTGACTGACCGACCCCTTGACAGTTCAAAAGTGCCTGTAAATGGTTTAATTGAAATAAATGCTTTGAGTTTGAGTTTTATTACCCCTTATATAAAAATTCACTAACTCACAAATTTTATCTCTTTCTAATAGTATAAATAAAAGTACTGCACCCGGGCGCCAAGACCGACGTAACAATAGAAAATTCATTGTCTCAACAGAAATTATTACTTAATTGCATTTTTTGTGTTCTGAGAGTGATAACCCGATTGTCAGAGATAACTTTCAAAATAAAAATCATCAAAATCAAAAAAAAAAAAACACATAAATCAACATGGGCACTTATGAAACGTCAGAAGCTAGGTGCACGGTTCCAATTGGTTGTTTCCTATGGAGAAGAGCCGGCAAGAAACTCCACGGTTACTCTTTTAAAAATAAGGGGCTTTTACAATGTTTCAAATTACAGTGTTGATAGGTATGGGAGGACAGTGTAGGCCTGTCTACAAGTAACAGGCACTCAACAAAATATTAAAAAAATATATAAAAAGGTCTACTTATCTACAGTCTACAAGTTAGGCCTACAACGTTCTCACATTCACAAAATATAGAAGGATCTATATAAAAATAAAAGCCTATTTAAACATGATTGCCATTATAACTGTAACAAATCTGAATTAAAATCCTGTTTACAAAAGCCAAATGCCTTGCAAAGCAAAGCCTTTCAAAACCATATACCACTATGTACTATAGAGCTACCATTTCCCGGATAGTATGTCTTTCGTTGACTTGAATGTGCCCTAGTGAGAGTTTGAGTTTGATTACTAGACATTATTTTGCTGAAAGACGTCCATTTCAAGACAACGACCTCCCCACAGAATCGCCATAACAACTGCCGGTCTGTCCTGCTAAAAAATCACCGTAAAAACTGAAGTTAGGTGGAATCAATTCAAGCTCCACGTTCCACCTGATGCCAGGGATTGTCACTATTGCCTTTTTTTTTTTTAATATCGCAGCACTATGCTGAGATAGGAGCCTTTTTGGCCTCGCACAGCGGGGTAATTGCGTAACAAACTAACAGTAGGAATGGGTTTCATTTTGACAGTTCAACAACATTCATTGCATTATTTACGTTGTTGAGCAGATACATTTTTCGAACATATGACGCAATGGATTAGCAATAGGCTTCAAAATGATTCAGATTGTGATAGATAGTGTGTTACGCAATTAGGGTGCTGGCCTCCCTGCCGGGGTCGCGGATTGTTCCTGCCGGGGTCGCGGATTGTACCTGCCGGGGTCGCGGATTGTTCGAAAGAGTTACCGAGGCCCTGGCGCACAGGCAACTGAAGGAACACGGGTGGGTTTTAGTCAGTAAGAGTCTGACACACCCTTCCGCTCCGCCCAGAGCGGGAGAGGTCATTTGATAATACCTCACCCAAAAAAAAAAGGGGGGTGCTGGTCTCTTATTTTTTTACTTGTTTATTGCAAGAAAGAAAAATAGGTTTATTTGTCACAGAAATACGTCCATACAAACAAGATAATTAGCTCCGGTAACAATATTAAATAAAAACAAACAAAATAGATCTATAATCACGAGCACAAAACAAAAATAATCAACAGCTGCACGTCATGACTGTGACAAGAAGGTTTCGGCTTCGGCTTTGTTGATTTGAGGTGGGAAATCATCAAAACCCACCCGTGTTCCTTCAGTTGCCTGTGCGCCAGGGCCACGGTAACTCTTTCGAACAATCCGCGATCCCGGCAGGCATCGGCCCTATCGGACCCCGTCAATGTTGCTGACATCTCTTTGAGGCGCGCGTGGAACACGACGTGCCGTCGACCCGGGCCTTGTCCTTACCGGACGACGAGCTACATGTCGGGCGACCCTGGACAGTCAAGCCCCCCCCCCCCCCCTGCCACCTAATTAGTTTAGCTTTACAAGTTAACGAGTAATAATCGACCAACTTATATTTGCAGTTAGAACGTATGGGAGAACATGTTTTCCAACTACAATGTCAAGTTTGTTCTTGGAATAAATTCATCCCAACTACGGAACCCTTCATTGTGCATGGTCCGACACCTACTTGGCGCGTTTTTTTTTTGTTTGCTACTGCAATATTTCGTTCATTATGAAGTTTATGATATTTAACTTTATTATAAGGAATCTGTTAGTGGCAAACAGTGTATTACTATTGTTAGAATACACTAGAATAATAAAGAGAAGACCAAGTAAAGTACAGGTAGACGAATAAATTCATAGACAGCCCATTGCGAGAAAACTACTAGAGGAACAATAATACTCACTTTTCAAATCACACTCGTTTATTTCTACAAATAATCACACTTTGATAATTTCTTGACAATTATCACTTATTCGTTATCCACAGATCAATTATTTAGTTCAGCACTTGTAAGAAACACTCAATGATAAATGATTTTATTTCTGTAAGTAGGTTTGAACAAACACTTTAACACGTCAATCATATTTTAAAAACTAGATGAGGTCGGCGTTTCCTATCTGACTACTCTGAGAAGAAAGGCCGAAACAAACTCAGAGGTCACAGCACGGATATCGAGGGATATGCCTTGGAGGCGTGGCACATGTCGCCTCTGTTGGGTCCAACTGACCTTAGATACGCGCGACTGCAGTAAGCACCGTTTAGTCATATGTTTGCATCGGAACGTGTAGTGTGATTTCGTATTTTTATGAAATGCCGAATATTTCCGTCCTTATTTGAAAAAATAGCACAATTACAACAAACCTTAGTACAAGTGGCTTGTCTTACCACCGGTAACAAAAAAATCACTGTATTAATTATAATATTTAAGTATTTTACAAATTATTTAGTTGTGAAATATTTTTGACATGCGACAGCCTTTGCCTAATGACTGACGCATGTCAAAACAATGCATTAGTGGTGCGTAGCGCTGACATATAGATATCGATAATTGTTAGTTGCTCTAATAGGAAATTGTATTAAGAATTTTAAATAACAAGTAATACATTTTATTTCAGTTTCCCGAAAGATCCAGAAATTAAACATAAATGGGTAGATGCAAAATACAGGGAAAATAATTGGTTTACCTCAAACAAATTTCAAGTGACTTCAAAGTTTATAAAGACGCTGCTAGTCCCAAAAGCTCTTAGACACTTTGTCAATACAAATATTTTCTCATCAACTGATTTTCACCAGTTTGAGCAAGACCCGATGGATAATAATATTATCCAAGTGACAAAATGTGTGATGGAATAACATATTGATATTTGCTTACATTTTTTGGTTACGAATGGAACACCTAAATTATGAAAGCGTCAGATATAATGTTCAATAAGTACCTATTTAAATTGCTGTTTTGTGTGCGATAGTTGAACAGTTTTAAGTTTAAGTAAGGGCAGTCCCGGATCTAGGGGGGGGGGGGGGGGCAAATTCAAGCGTGGCAGACAAGTACACTACTCAGCGCACCGCAACTCTGCGATAAGTGAGATGCGCAGTACTTATTATCTTTCTCTGCGGGTGGCACACTGAGGAAATCACTCCGTGATTAGCGTAGGCATACGAGTAGATCGTCAAACGGTGTGAGCGGGTTGCGGGCGAAGCAGTTGAATTTTACCAGGAACTCTCCGTTTTTAAAACACATGCTCCAATTTTATTTGGCGATACAAAAACGTTAGCTTTCCATCTCTTGCAACAGATCTATTCCGTGGCGATCCTGAGGAGGATCAGCGCCTCTGTCACGTCTGTGGGCAATAATTTAAGGAACAAATTCTTTATTTTAGAAATTTTACTTCGCGAAGCGGGGGCGCCGGACGTCCCGCCCTTTTCGCCGCCTTTATGTGAAAAGGCGACACGATTTCCTTTAAGTTTTTACCACAGCGCTGGCGCAGCTGTTGGATTGGAGCATTATCGATCGATAAAATTTTACTAATATGTTTCTGGCAAAATATTCCTAGCCTAGCGACTCTTAACTCTTAAAACTTTTCGGACTTAAAAAATCTAACTTATCTGAGGCAGTGCTAAAATATTCGCGATCGCTCCGCTCGCTGGTACATTCTAGATTGTCTTAATTGGTGTTAAGCTTTTCTGCATAAGTCGGGTGTGATCTTAGCAATCGAAAATCATGACAATCAGATTAATTATGACAATGCCATCGATTTTTTTTGCAGAACAAAAGGCTCAAAGAGTAAAATATTTATTCTAATCTTCTGCTAATAATAAAGCTGAAGAGTTTTTTTTGTTTGAACGCGCTAATCCCTGGAACTAGGAGTCGGATTTGAAAAAATCTTATTGCATTTGATAGCCCAATTGTTGAGAAAGGTTATAGGCTATTTTTAACATCACACTACGACCCTTAGAAACCGAGCAGTAAGAAATAAGGTCAGAAAGAATGCTAAGCGAAAAGGAAGTAATATCGTGGGCGAGTGATGCGCAGCGACGCGGTGGGTTGGGGGCCGAGGTTTCACGCGGACGAAGTCGCGTACAGAAGCTAGTATGCGATAATCTCACGATTTATTTCAAATATGTCCTGTCCTATCCTAAATAATTGTTCGACATGTCCATGTATATTTAAATAGATAAGGCTTCATGTAAAAGGTTAAAAGATTGGCGGGGCGGGGAGCGGCAGATTACAGTTTTTGCCCCGCTTCGAATAAATTCTAGGTCAGGGGCTGAGTAAGGGAGAAACTGAAGAAACTGATTTACTTAAATGTTATTTGCAAACGAAAATATTGTATTTTTACTTGATTTGTTGTTATTGGTGTTTTAACATTCCACATGGAAAAGCAGAAAAAATAAACGATACAAAATACGTCCAAAAAACACCTCTTTTTGCAGTCGGTTTTCATCGATATTTTTATCGATCACATATTTATACCAATCCCTCTTCCCTAGTTGATGCTACAGTTACATGTGTGCATTCAGTGACTGTATCTATACTTTCTAGTGCCCGCCCCTTTTGAGCATATGTGCAATAAAATAGTACAAAAGTGTTACGCATATTTTCTTGTTTGTGTGCGAGAAAAGTATCATGTGTGCCGTATCTATTTCTTTTGTGTATGTGTGAGTTTCAGGAGTGGGGAAAAGGTGGCGACACTTAAACTTGAGCAAATATAGAGTAAAGGCATATCTCTCGGATATCTATGGGTCACAGTCTCTACTCGAAGGCTTACGTCCGAACTCCACAAGAGCCCAAGTCAGAATGCCATTCCCCGTTGCCGCAATAATGTCCCCACCCATAATATTCTAAAACGTTATTTAATATTACTTCCGGACTAGCACGTGTTCAAATGTTGCCGTAAAAATAACTTTTAAAATCAAATTAAATACTATAATTCTTAACGAACCTAAAACTATAGATTTCTGACCATCTACTTTCGCAATATTTTCTAATAGTTCTTTTTTGTACTATCCCCAGTTACGTGGCGAGCTGGAATCAAGCATATCCAGCATATGCGGCCAAGCTAAAGAACACGTGAACGGAGACGAGCTCATCCTGACTTACGGGTCCAGTGCCATCGCTGAGCGGTTCCTCAGAGCGGCCGCGCACAGGAAGTACAAGTTGATACTAGCGGAGGGGCCCGAGCAGAGTGAGGTAATTATTGCTTTACATCACCGGTCACAGCATCAAATTTATATCGACTCTTCACGCTAACAAAGATCTGTTTTTCGTGCAAATTTTAATGGAAATTTTACGCGTTAATAAGTTATAAAATAAGTGTAAAATCGCCAAAACAATTATCGAAGAGTTCAATAAACTTTATTTGTAATTGATTTATGCGGTGGTTTTTTTCATAAAACTCCATTTTCCAAAGGAGTTTTCGTAATTTTTTACGCGCTCGTTTTACTATGAATTAAAATATCGGTGTTTGTGTGCGTGCGAACTAGACGTTGTGTGTGTAGACTATCGTCTAACTACTCATCGCTGATGCTATCTCTGTCGGACACGATGCCAGGTGAGACAGCATGCATTTTGGCCACGCCCACCAGTCTGTTCGAGCCCGCGACTAGTTCAACCTTAAAGGATGATTTCTACCAAACGGCTCGCATCGCATCGGATCGGAAAGGATACAAACGTATGCGGCAACAGCCGATTGCGTCCGGCAGGATGTCGACGCATACGATCGGCTCCGTACCGTCGCTTGCGGCTGTATCCGTTTCTGCGTCTACTCAAATAGTTTCATTCCTACCGTGTTGACGTGTTCTAATTTTTGAAAATGGTTGAAATTGACGTAGTAATGGAGAAGAAGAAAATAATCATAAAACACAGAAGAGGAGAAGAAAGATACGACGACAGGCGAACGGAGCCGATCGCGCGTAGCAGCATACTTTCGGCTACGATCGCGTGTCGCGGAAGACGCCCGCGGTCAGGCTGCTATGCGCGGCTTGGTTAATATAGACTTTAAAAACTGTGCACACGATTTAATATCGTTTAAAGATTGTAAAATCCGTTCCGATCCGATGCGATGCGAGCCATTTGGTGGATATCATCCTTAAGAATGCAGTTTCTTGCACTTTTACTTCTCAAAAATTTATTCATATTTAATTATTATGTTTTATGTTTCCAGAGCCACGCCATGGCTAATCGTTTAAGCGCAGTCGGCGTTCCCGTCACTGTCATCAGCTCAGCGTCTATATACGCTGTCATGTCTAGAGTCAACAAGGTAAGTTCTCCAGTCCACTTCCACTTCAGCCATTGACAGTTGTTACGGGTAGTCAGAAGCCCGAAATTTAAGGCTAATCCATGGCTTCATATGTTCGAAAAAATTGTCTGCTCAACAACGTAAATAACGCAATGAATGTTGTTGAACTGTCAAAATGAAAGCCATTGATACTTTTAGTCTGATACGTAATTATCCCGCTGGTTATGGCACACAATATTCACACAAAATCAAAAAAATAGAAAAAACTTAAAATAGTATTGTAAAATAGTTTTATATGTATTTTGAGACTTTAAGTTGTGGTGGCCAGTGTTTCGAGTCTCGAACCGAAAATCTCGGGAGCTGAGGCAAATAAATTTACAAAAAGTTCCGGGACTTCGAGACGTGAGACGTCGCGGGACCCAAATCCTATAAGGTGGATGTGATAGCTAAATCAGTATTATATCTTAAAACAACAGTACAGGCGCCATGTTGTGTTATGTTAGTACCAGGGGTCGGATATTCAGATACATATTTACCAAAAGTTAATTTTTCGCTATGTAAGTATGGAAGCGGCTTCTTAAAATATACACACATACACATACATAAACTCACGCCTTCTTTCCATGGGGGTAGGCAGAAACTACAGAACGCCACCTGCTACGTTCCTTGCATACTCCTTTCGCCTCGTTTACGTTCATACATCTGGTCATACACGCACGCCGGTTGCGAGTACTACGCACCTGACCTTTTTGATGAACATCACCAATAAGGGCACAATAAAAAAAAAACCTTAAAGTAAATATTTTGTAAAAAAAAGAAACTCGGGATGCCACGAACATCGGGAATGCATAACTAGTCGGGTGTATAGTACGGAAGCGACTTCTAAAAAATATTTATTAAAAAAAAGAACCCCGGGATTCTTGGATTGCATAACTATTCAGATGCATACTTATTTAAAATTAATGTTAAACTCCCGATGCAAATACAGGATAAATTATTAACCAGTGCGCAAACTGAAACCATGAATTCAGCACATGATTTTAGACCCTCACGCGCAGAAATTTCTCGTCAGATATCAAAAAAAAAAAAACTGCTGTTTCATACAAAAGTGCAATACCTACGCGGTCAAAATGTATGGAACAAGTAATAAAAAAATTATAAGTGACGAAAAATTTTTACGCCAAGGGGTATAAAATCCTGCCGGGGTCGCGAATTGTTCGAAAGAGTTACCGTAGCCCTGGCGCACAGACAACTGAAGGAACACGGGTGGGTTTTAGTCAGTAAGAGTCTGACACGCCCTCCCGCTCCGCCTAGAGCGGGAGAAGTTATTTGATGACATCCCAACCAAGAAAAAAAAGGGGTATAGAATCATGTGCTGAATTCATGGTTACCGTTTGCGCACTGGTAAAAAAAATATCTTGTATGTATATGTAGGTGATCGCTTTTAGCGATAAGACTGCCCATTGTGTCACCTTATGTAAAATGTCTACATTTATATCTGTAATTTTTATGGTGTACATAATAAAGAGTATTCTATTCTATGTAAAGTTTAAGAGGAAGGTCGGTGTGTGTTAGTTAAAGTTAAGATTTTTTCGATACAAAAGCGCATTCCATATTAGCCAATATCTCAACTTTAGGCGAATATGCATCCGAATATTCGACCTCTGGTTATTACTATATCTTGTTCTATAATGTTTGCAGGTTGTAATAAGCGTGAAAGCGGCCATGGGCGGCGGTGCCGTGTTGGCGGAGGCGGGCTTGCACGCTGTCACGCAGGCAGCGAGACATTACTGTGTGCCGGTAAGTCGTTATTATTCTAAATCAAAATTAAAATATTTTATTTCACATAAACCTACATGGGCACTTATGAAACGTCAGAAGCTAGGTGCGCGGTTCCAATTGGTTGTTTCCTATGGAGAAGAGCCGGCAAGAAACTCCACGGTTACTCTTTCAAAAATAAGGGGCTTTTACAATGTTTCAAATTACAGTGTTGATAGGTATGGGAGGACAGTGTAGGCCTGTCAACAAATAACAGGTACTCGACAAAATAGAAAATGGTCTACAAATCTACAGTTTGCAAGTCAAATAAACATTTTTTACAGTCTGTTTAACCGATTTTGACTTCTATTCCGTAGTCATAAGGATGGCATTAAAAGCAAAAACGTGGTTACAATACCAACTGTTTACTGCAGCTGCCATTTGTCATGCCACCAACGCAATAGAAGTCAAAATCGGTTGAACGGACTGTAAAAAAGGTTTACCAAAATTTCTAATATTATTTCAAATGGAGTATCGTTTAGATTTAGATTGTGTGTCATATTTTAGTTTTTAACTGCTCTGTACAACACTTTGGGATTCTATTCTGTAATGTTTTGCATGAAAACTTAAATAAATGTTATTATTAATATAAGTATGTAGGTTTGTTTATTAACTCTAATCTTATTTCAAATGGAGTATAATCCTACCTATCCTAACTATAATATATAATATAATATATATAATCCTAACTAATATTATAAATGCGAAAGTAAGTTTGTTACCTTTTCTCGCCTAAACCACTGAACCGATCATCCTGAAATTTTGCATATACATTGACAGGAGTACAGAAACGGACATAGGGTACCTTTCATCCCAAAAAAAGTACTGTTCCCGAGGAAAACAACAATAACGTTCTTATGATAATAGATGGCACTACGAGTCTTTCGAATCATGATTGAATTATAACCCGAATTGATAGTCAAATTCTAAATTAACGCGAGCGAAGCCGCGGGCAAAAACTAGTCCTATCCTACTTCCTACTAATATTATAAATGTGAAAGTGTG
This sequence comes from Dryobotodes eremita, assembly GCA_917490735.1. NCBI lineage: Eukaryota > Metazoa > Arthropoda > Insecta > Lepidoptera > Noctuidae > Dryobotodes > Dryobotodes eremita. Next base: position 2,311,650 of record OU823269.1, read on the forward strand.
GATGTTTGTTACTCAATCACGCTAAAACGGCTAAACGGATTTGGATAAAATTTGGCACATGGGTAGACTATGACCTGGATTAGGACATAGGATACTTTTTATCCCGATATTCCCACGGGATTGAGATTTCTGCGGGTGAAACCGCGGGGCGCAGCTAGTATTATAATAAAAAGAAAAGACTATATTTTTTCTATGATTGTTTGTTACGCTTTCACGCTAAAACGGCAGAACGGATTTGCATGAAATTTGGCACATGGGTAGACCATGACCTAGATTAGGACATAAGATACAGGATAGGCTATAGGACGACCAATTTGAAACCGCGCACCTAGCTTCTGACGTTTCATGTAGGTTTATATGAAACTAGCTTTTGCCCGCGGCTTCGCTCGCGTTTATTTAGACTTTGACTATCAATTCGGGTTATAATTCAATCATGATTCGAAAGACACGTGGCGCCATCTATTATCATAAGAACGTTATTGTTGTTTTCCTCGGGAACAGTACTTTTTTGCGGGATGAAAGGTACCCTATGGCCGTTTCTGTACCCCTGACAACGTATATGCAAAATTTCAGGATGATCGGTTCAGTGGTTTAGGCGTGAAAAGGTAACAAACAAACAAACAAACTTACTTTCGCATTTATAATATTAAGTTAGGATAAAATATTTTGATTTTGATACTTTTTATCCCGATTGTTCGGTGTGTTAATCAAACAGTATAGTTTGTCAATGCAACTAAGAAAGAAAGAAAGAAAAATAGTTTATTCTGCACAAACAAAACGCACCTAACAAATGAACGACATTAATTTAGAGACACATACAAAATAGCCAAAAGCCTCGTATTCATGTTACAAAAGTTTCATAATTTTGTCTATTGCTTGATGGTATAACTATTCTTATTCTATAACTGCAAGGTGCCAGTATGCAGAAAATGTCAAGATAACGCAAGGAATGTCAACGAATGCTCAACGGATATCGATCTGAATAAAAATGCAAGTTGTCCGACTCAAATCACGTCTAATTGAACACTAATTAAATTATGTACAAAAATGCATCATCTAGGCTCCGCCGTATGACAATGCATTCCCAAATGTAGGCCGCGATCAAAGTGCAAATACGCGAGCCTACTAACTAACTTATTGTATCAAGAATACATATTTTAAAACCATGTACGTACACCGTACACCGATATTCCCCCGGGATTGAGACTTATGTGGGTAAAACCGTGTGGCGCAGCTAGTAATTAATAAAAACCATTCTTATCATTTATAGGTACTAGCATTGGCTCCTCTATACAAGCTGTCTCCGATACACGACGTGAGCCACTTCAATGCGCTCGCGGCCCCAGATACTGCCCTGCCTTACGAGTAAGTATTTTTTTTAATTGACTTCAAAAAAATGGAGAAGGTTCTCAATGCATCTGTGTTTTTTAATGTGTGTTAGCTCAGAACTTTTTTCTGGGTGAACCGATTGCGATTTTTTTATTTGAAAGCTGGTGCTTCACATGTGGTCCCATATAAATTTGATGAAGTTCTGACCAGTTGTTTTTGAGTTATCTTTAATACTGCGTATTTTTTCCACTTAGTTTATATTGATGATGTTTTAATAATTACCTGTTATTGTTATTTACATATTAAGTAGTGGTTTACGAATGTGTTTGGGGTAGGTACCACAACTAAAAAGTGAAAAAAAAAACTTTTTTACAAAAAAAAACAACCGACTTCCAAAAAACACACAAAAAAACGTGAAAATTAACTTTAATTTCGGAAGTCGGTGTCTTTTATTGTGTATTTTCGTTTTTGGCCAAAGTTTTTTTTAACCTAGACTTTGTTAAAATTCGCAATTCGATTACTGACGTTGCTCAAAAAGCCGCTAAGCTGAAGTTGGTCTGGGCTGGCCACGTCTGCCGCATGCCCAATGAGCTGTGGGCCAAAATAACCACTACGTGGAGCCCTGACACAGTCAGAAGGCGTCGCGGCAGACCCCGGAGAAGATGGCGGGACGAGCTGGTGAAAACAAACGACTAGTGGTCCACTTTAGCCCTGGATCGAAAGAGCTGGAAGCAGGGCTGGATTTAGGGGAGGGCATCCGGGGCGACCGCCCCGGGGCCTCCACAAAAGAGGGGCCCCCACAATAGAGGCTTCGAAAAAAAGAATATTTTTAAATTCCGACGAGTAAACACTAGTAATCAACTTTTCCTTTGATATTTTTTTTCGCTGTTTTACACAAGGTGTGTAGGTACAACGATTAAGGTACCTTGCCCTTACTGCCCTATCTAAAAAATCCACCCTCTTTAAAAATTACTGAAAAATGAGGGAAAAAGTTATCGTCTGTTCCACAAAATTTTTGGGGCCTACACTTTTTGGTTGCCCCGGGGCCTCCACATGCTTAAATACGGCCCTGGCTGGAAGTCAAGGGGAGAGGCCTTTGCCCAGCAGTGGGATGATGCAGGCTAATAGTAGTAGTAAATACTGTCCCACTGCTCCCGCCACCTCGAGCCAGTCCTCGTGGTACGCGTCCAGGTCATCTCACCAGCTCTTTCTAGGCCGACCTTGGCGGCGCCGTCCATCTTCAGGCACCCGCTGTGTGGAGACTGTTGCTCAGCGGTCATCGTGCATATCCTATTTGAGCCTAACAGCCTTCTTTCCTACATCCAGTATGACCGTTTTTATTGCACTTAATTTTATCACTTTTTTCTTCTCATAGGCAATGTAAATGACGGTTTTCTGAAATGACGTCCACTAGGAGGCAGCACTGAGACGTCAGGTCCGGACACCTGTCAACTGTCAAAGCGCCTATAATTTCTTTAGTCGTAACTGAATGATGAACGAATGAATGAAACGAATGATGAGCGAATGAATGAAACGAATGATGAACGAATGAATGAAACGAATGATGGTCGTCATCATATATTTTATTATTCATTGTCGAAATGGAAGATCTCTTGTCAAAGTTACGCCAACAGGTGGCGTGAATTTTCATGAAAACCCTTATTGAGGCGGTCCAATATTTAGCTACGAGTTTGGCGTCACCAGTTCTTATAACGGACAGGCGTTAGGGCGCGATACTCAGGGCACGATATCTAATGTCCATCGATTGCGCTTACACCATATTCGAGATATAAGCAAAATAAAAGAATAAATAGATACAGTACTGTTTTTGCACGTGAAGTCGACGTGTTATGGTGAATTTTAGTTCGTGACAACTAATTTTATTCCACACCTTTTTAATCGCGATTAAAAATAGTTAGATTTAGATAGACAACCAAAATTTTAGATGAAAAACATCAAATTCAGAATAGCTAAATTGCCATTTTCACTAAATTACTAACTCAGTGCCATCTTAGTGCTGTCAAACTAAAATATAGTTAAGTTGTGTCACTTTAGTCTATTTCAGAATGGGATATCGTCGTTTGACAGGAATAAACTAAATTTTAGTGATTTTTAGTCTAGTTTAGAGAATCGGCACCATTGCAGTTTTTCTGTCGCAACAGTATTTTCATATTAACTTTTATATATTAGATAGTTATTAATAATTAGTTAGCATAAAAATTGGGCTCAAATAGAGATTTTACGAGTACAATCTTTATAATGTCAATTAAGTGGGCTATAAAGCCGTAATTTATAGTTTTTTTAGTGCGTCCAGGTACCCTAGTCCGAGACCTAGCGCTAAACCTAACTTTCAGATATCTTGTCCTTCAGAAAAACCTATTTATTTGAGTTTATATGTTATAATACTCATAGTTTGTTAATTTTGTAAAATATGGTTTTACCAACCTGTATTCAGAAGCGCGTCACTTCCGGAAAAACCTTGATGTATCATTTTAAATACTAGATTTATTTAGGTCAATAGACCCCCTGAGGTTTTTATGTGTAACTTGGGAATCGGTTCAGTACTTTCCGAGTAATTTAACATGTAAACCAGTTATTAAATTTAAAAAGTTATTTTTTGCCCAATTACACTGAAATATCTTTTCAGCGGGAATAGATACAGTAAATATAGTAACCTCAGGAGACAGGTAATTTTATGAGGAATCTGTTGAGATGTAACATGCCTTGTGTACCTGTAAATTTATTTATTTATTTATTGAAATATGGAAGACTTACAGCTTAAAAACTTAATAAAAAGGAAACCATAGTCAACAAAAAGCCAGTTATAAGTCTTCGCGTGTAGAATTAGACTGGAAATTTATATCGGTGGTTAGACTTAAGAAACAATGTAAACATAATCAAAATAGATAGAACATTTAAAACTTAATAACAGGAAGCGATTTGCGGTCCGGTAAAGGTGATCAGTACTTAAGCGCGCATGCAAACTTGATAAATCAGTAGGCATCGGTGACCTAGTTTATACCTCCTAATACTTGAAGTAAAACCCCTGAAGAGACCCGCAAGCGCTTCCTGAGCACTTATACAGACTTATCGTTTCGGTGTTGTTATTTCTACGACAAGAAACCCCTTCCTAAGAAAAGAAAAGAAAGAAAATACATTTATTTGCGGTAAACATGACGCAAAGAAAAAACACACAAACACAAAAAAGAACGAGACTCGAGACTTTAGGACGGAGCCGCCAGCGGAATTCTCGAAGATACTCGGAACCTATCGGTGCAGGACGTCAGCGTTGCCTGAACTGGGAGAGACATATCCTAACACCAGGATACTCCTTGATAGGCATACAGCCTGCACACTTCGCGTCCAACAATCACGCCTGTCCGGCACAGACCCAATGACGTCATATTGATTTGATGCTAGTTGTAATTACTATCACTTGAGATGATCGTTGAAAATAAATCTTAAATTAAAGAAAAGTTCACCCATTTAAGTTTTACTTTCGTTACTTAAATATGTTAGTAACGAATAGAACGAAATAATAAGTTGTATTTTTTTTCTTTTGTATCATATTGAAAATCTGGCCTGCGCCGGATATTAACCCTACTATCTGGTATCCGGCCGGAGGGTAAAATAGGCCGGATACAGAATAGTTACCGGATATCCGGATATTCACGCCATCTCTATTGAAAATACTAGTATTTTATGTACTCTCAAGTAATAGCTCATCTTTGCTCCCCAGACGTCACGAGATCGCGAATGACAATATGCACGTATACGCGCCGATGTACGACTTCGCGCCGCCCGACCACATCACCCTGTTCATTACCAATCTGTAAGTATGATCATCAGCTTGCATACCTACACTATTAGGATAAACACATTTATGCTAACTATAATAATATAATATAATATATATTATATATATATATTTATATTAATATTATAAATGCGAAAGTAAGTTTGTTTGTTTGTTACCTTTTCACGCCTAAACCACTGAACCGATAATCCTGAAATTTTGCACATACGTTGTCAGGTGTACAGAAACGGACATAGGGTACCTTTCATCCCGAAACAAAGTACTGTTCCCGAGGAAAACAACAATAACGTTCTTATGATAATAGATGGCGCCACGTGTCTTTCGAATCATGATTGAATTATAACCCGAATTGATAGTCAAGTCTAAATTAACGCGAGCGAAGCCGCGGACAAAAGCTAGTAGAAAATAATAGTCGAATACTATTTTTGTATTTAGAACTGGTAAAGAGGCCATGAGAGCTAGAGTGGTCTAACTGTCATTTTTAACCGACTTAAAAAAAGGAGGAGGTTCTCTTTTGACTGTTTTTTTTTTTTTTTAATTTGTGTTAGTCAGAACTTTTTTCTGGGTGAACCGATTTGGATGATTCTTTTTTTATTTGAAAGCTGGTGCTTCACATGTGGTCCCATTTAAATTTGATCAAGTACTGACCAGTAGTTTTTGAGTTATCCCTAATAATGCGTATTTTTTTCAGTTGGTTTATATTGATGATTTTATAATAATTTCCTGTCACGGTTATTTACATATCAAGTAGTGGTATACGAATGTATATGGGGTAGGTACCACAACTAAAAAGTGAAAAATGAAAACGTTTTTACAAAAACAAAAACATCCGACTTGTTTTTTTTGGAAGTCTGTTGTTTAAAAAGTCTTTAGTTTGTCGTTTAGTTTAAAAGTCTTGCGCTATGAGACCACCTTCCATCAGATCTGGTCCATAATAATGAAGTGTCATGACAATCTCATACACTCAACAAACTTCATCAGATCAGCATCAAAATGCCGGGATCAAGCCCCCAAATCAAAATGTATCACAGTATAGACGTCCGTGGTCCGCCAATTTGACGTCAAATTGGCGGGACCGGGGACGTCTTGACATACTTCCTTTACCTTTAGAGGTACAAATGTCTTGTTTAGGGTACAAATCGTACATATGTAGTACGAAAACTTTAATGTGATACATTTTAAACTGGGGACTTTATTCCGTCATCTTGATGCTCAACTTCATTAGTGTCAACACATCAGATAGCACAACGAGTTTAATTCCGGAGATTGGAGAAGTAGATTTAAAAAAATCTGTTGGTGCTTTTTTTTCTGCGTTTTTCGCTCGAATTTTCTCACCAAAACCTGTAAAAAAGAACCTTTTGTAATTAGTTTTTTTTTTAATGTTTCAGTGGCGGCAGTTCTCCATCCTACATGTATCGTATGTTATCCGAACTCTACGATCTAAACGACTATGTCCTGTAGCTGACTTCGTGCGACTTCGGGCGACTTCGTCCAACATCGGGCGACTTCGTCCGACATCGGGCGACTTCGTACCAGTTTGTGAAACGACGTCATACTGAGTTTTGCATTGTATTTGTCGTGCGATATTGTACGACTTCGTACGGTATTCTGCGACTACGTGCGGCTGAGTACGATTTCGAAGGACTAAACGACCATGCTAGACATAATACAAGGTGTTAGATAATTTTACTAAAAATGAAAACTAAAAAACTAAACTAAACTATCGCGTTCTGTAGTTTCTGCCTACCCCCATGGGAAGAAGGCGTGAGTTTATGTATGTATGTATGAAAACTAAATGATGAATTGAAAACTTTTTTTCTCTGTGTTGTGGGATTTCCAAGTCTTGCGTTATACAAGATCAAATTAAATTAGCCAGCGAAACGCCGCAGACGTGATGAGTATCCAAATCTAAACTGACTAATCAAAACTTGAGAGAAGTAAGAGATGTGACAAATCATTTTTTGAAGTGAAAACTTCGATAGCCGCGTTGAGCAATTTTTGGTAGGCGCAAAACTTATAGGTTCGCGTCACCGACATGCCAATGTGACGTGTTGCGCCAGACTGGAGACGCGCAACGGCCTGTGTACGGTCACCAAAGGTGATAAGTAACCAGGGTCGTCGGATATAGTTGAAATTTAGTACCAAACCGATGGATGTTTTCGAATAAAATTTAATTTAATTAATAGAAAACCAACAGTTCATTTATCAAATTAAATTTCATTCGAAAACATACATCGGTTTCTTACAAAACTTCAACTATATCCGACAACCCTGGTTACTTCTTTTGGTGACTATACATTTTGGAGTTTTGACTTCTGTCGGCGGTCGCCATGACTGCCTATTTTTAAGCTATTGCATAACTTTTATCGCGGGCTTTGAGCGCGGCGACCGAATCAAGAAATTCCGTAACGAAAATAAAACCTAACACCCCCACTCCGCCTACCACGTAGCTCGGCCGAGCGTTCGCTTAACGTGTATGTATATGGTACGACTGTACTTGAATTAATATCAAAGAAAAAAAAATACTGCATAAATAAAAAATAAAAAAAATTATAATTGCATAAGTTGATAAAAAATGCTATGCAATAGCTTTACCGCGGCAGTCCCCGAGTGCCACACGTGTTTTTTTCTTGTTAAAACCATAGGCTTAGAGAATGGATTAAGCGTTCCGTATTATGTTGTGCAGTGAATATAGACCGAAAAGTACGAGAGAGACAAGCGAACGTGTGGCCAGTAGTTGTCTCTTTCTAGAATTCTGATTTTGAATAGACTATTGAATTTGAAAAATTCAAATTGAATTTGACAAATTGATAAATATGAATTTTCTTTTACAGGCTCGCAAAAAAGAGTCGCTTTGTCTCTTTCTAGATTGTGGTCACTTTTGTGAGGCGAACGCTCAGTCAATTCTCTGTCTATGGATAAAACAATACCCATCACTCCTGCGGAGTTTCGCTAGCTAATTTAATTTGACCCTGTATACATGAGGCATAAATATCGCAAGACAAAAAAGAACAATTATTTATTTGAGTATTTAAAATACAGGTACTATTTTAATTAACGGGCAGAACTTCACAGATGATGTTTTAATTGATATTAGAAACTGATACCTATGTCTGTGAAGTTTCGCTAATGAACTACAAAAGCACCTCTTTGCCTTTAAAGGTGAACGTCCACTGGTCCGCACCGGCCGCAACGCACACACGGCACTTAACGAATTTTAGTTTGGTTTGTATGAATTAAAATAGCATTACGTCCACTATCGGTACCGCCCGCAACGAGCGCATATATCAACAAAAAATGCGTCACGACACTACACGTATCACTAGTGTAAGCCCGGCTTTTATAAAGTTACTCATAAATAAAATCCAGTCTTGTTCATTGACATACGATTATACAGGGTTATTGGTAAAACACCAGCAACCTCTTAAGGGGTCATTGTACTCATCATTATAAACAACTTTTACTATGGACCAAACCAGAAATCGCGAAAAAAAGAACAGATTTTCCCAACATTTATTTCGCATAACACGTCAAAACGTAGGAAACAGCTGATATTTTTTTCGCGATTGCAGGTTTGGTCCCATAGTAAAAGTTGTTTATAATGAGAAGTACAATGACCCCTTAAGAGGTTGCTGGTGTTTTACCAATAACCCTGTATATTCAACTCCCTTAGGGCAGAGAAAGACCATGCGCTCATATTTTATTAATAATGCTCAAATAATTACTTGTTTTTATTCTTAGTATAATTATTTACCGCCGAAATGTAGCTTCCTTTGTACATAATATTGTATAATATACGAATTTTATACAAAATATTGTTTTTTTTTTTTACTTACCATAGATAGTTTGAAATCCGTAGAAGAACCAAGGTAACTGACTAGCCCGAATTATTGCCAAACTTAAATGGCAGTGGGCAGGGAACTTTGCTCGCAGAACAGATGGCTGATGGAGCCGAAAGTTTTGTAGTGGCGACCGCGTACCGGAAGCCCTCAGAGGCCCACAAGGTGTAACGATGACCTGGTGAAGGCCGCAGGAATCCGCTGGATGTGAGAAGAACAGAACCGGTCGGAAGTGGCGGTGCTTGGTGGAGGCCTAAGTCCTCAGTGGACGTCTATTGGCTGAAATCGTGAAGTCAGTTTTTCGCGTCCTGTCTATCCAATATAATGCATAGACAGGATGCGAAAAACTGACTTATAATCTTCTTAGATAATTTTCTATGAGGAGCAAGCTCCGCTGCCAACTTGCTAACTGGCTAATATTTTTACAGCCCGATTCAAACTTTATGTCGGCTCGGAACATGAGGCGAGTCGCTGCGCAGTAACAAATTCACGTGTCAGCGGGGGTGAGGGGTGGGGTACTGCGCAGTGAGTAGCGCACTTCAGAGCCGTCAATGCAGTTTGAATCGGGCTGTACCCCGGCATGAGCTATACTGACTGATTTACATCCGTCACCTCACACTTCAAGGGTCTAGACAAAGTAACATTCGATTAGCGATGACGCTAGTAGAAAAGCAAAGCTATCGAAATGTCACATGATCATAGGTCAACGAATATAAATTAGCTAGACAATGTTAACATCATTCGATTCTATGAAACGACTCGACAGCGTCGAACGATTACTTCCATAGAGATGCGTAGCCAAGTGGCACTTTTTGACAAGCGTTATAGCGAATTTTCGAATCATATGATGGAAACATTAGCGAAAGCGTTAGCAATTGTAGAAAAAGAATCGCTTCGAAGCGAATGCCATTTGTCTAGGCCTTCAAGTTCAGTTGAAAACCAGCGTCAGGTACTAGTTGTCTGGCATTTTTGCTGAACTGGACCTATTTGGCACAGTCGCAAGGCACACTATCCTGCTAGTTTCTCACAACGCACTTTACACTTTTCGTTTGTTGTTTTTTTGTGTGCCTTGTAGTCTGTGCTAAATAAATGTATTTTCTTTCTTTCTTTCTTTTCAATATTTCGGTCCACTCACAGATGAGGTCTGCGTCCCAGCAGTGGGAACAACTATTCCACGGTATGCCACGTCACCCGTGAGGCTATCCGGGGAGCTTACACCGATGTTTGGACATGGCCAACATCGTTAGGCCAGTCCAGGAGTGTAACCTTCGTCAGGAACTTACTTTCGTTTTACATCTATCATAAATTCAGAATGCCTTAGTTTTCAATTTCTCTTTTACCTACTAATTAATTCCGCATAAGTTATTTCGCTAAATGCTTAATGTATGTACCAAAAAACAAAAAGATTGCAATCTATCAATTACCTTAATGACAATTTTTTATGCTCCCAACCCAATGGTGGTATTTTTGTGTGGCGGGTCGTCGAACTCCCTAAGATAGGTTGAGCTCATGATGGCTGATGCATGCGTGCCCTCTGTTGGTACAGGTTTACTCACAACTGCATCTGGTTGTTTTCTCAAAATGCCAGTCCGGATGCCACCCTGCATTTTTTAAAGGATATTTTTGAAATTGAATGTCTGGTCTTAAGAGAGTCCTGAGTTTGTTTCGCCATTTCTTATAAAGCTTATGTTCCCAACCGTTTCTATGTATTTGTATGAGATACCTTCCGTAGCTAGCGACACGTCGTTTTTATAGAAGTACATAGAAACCAGTCGTGTCGCAGCGACACGTCGTCTGCTGCTGTTATCTGCAGTCGGCTACGAACTCCTACCTTTAAATTAAATGTTTGCTAAGTTACCTCCTTAGTTGCCATGAGTCGAAGTAAAAAGTTCGTTCCATTTTTTTATTACACGACAGATATGAGTTTTCATAGTAATTTATTCGGCCGCTAAACACGACAGATATGGATTTTCATACTAACATTGCCGGCAGCCCCAGTATGTTTGAGAAAAACAATTTCAGCTTGTGAAATTCGTGATCAGTCGATCACCAATTCTATTCATAAGCAAAACGTGGTTTTTATCATGACTCTCGCCTCATGCCTCTTTGATAGTACCCTTGCTAAAAACTGCAGTTAAATACAGCCTGATAAATATTTTAACCGACTTCAAAAAAGGTCCATTTTTCGGCTCGTAAGCATTATGACCAGTATAATAATGATGCTCTGTAGCAGTATGATGTCCCCGATTTTCCTAAGTCTAAAGTCATGTCAAATGACACCACGCAGTCACTAGTATCGCTCCGCTTTTGTAATCTTCAAAGAACCACTACCTATAATTAAACATTACGTTAGTTATCTTAATAAACTAATGAGTAATTAGGCAGCTCGACCGCTTTAGATAAAACTATCACACGAAACGAATGGGGTAATCATTAGCACCATTTTGTCGTTCAAAAAGGGAATGCCTATTTTAATAACGGAAGAGGATATTTTTATTCGTGACCTATGAGGCTGGGATTCATAGCGTGCTCATTAATATTTTGCTGATTTGAATACATCAGGGAAGTATGGAAATCACCGTATGTAGAAATATGCAGTTTGGTGACAAAGTATAAGAAAAATACCGTAAGTATAATGGCTATGCCCGTTATACCAGCGACCAGTCCGCTTCTGTTGCAAAATAAGACGAAATTAAGTGAAAGTTGGTCTCGCTGTTGTGTCATCACGAAAATAGCATCGCTGCATGGGACTTGGACATGGTAGGCGCCATCCATCGTGAACTAAACACGCACACCGCGCCCCAAACAGCACCCGAATAACACCAACTCGCTCGCTCCCATTGGTGGAAAAGAGATGCCAAGACGTGCCCACTCGTGGATAGCTTCACACTGCACTATGTGCGTCATGTTGGCTGCATTATAATAACAATGGGCGGGGCCTTTGGTGTTAGCAGCGCTGTACCGCTTTACGATAATAGTGGTCTAGCGAGTATAGGGTCTGCTACACTGAATGCAGCGCCACAAACTAATCGAGGCACGAGTTGTGTAAACTTTTTTTAATGAGGCTTACGTATCGGTCGTCCGGACTGGGCGCATAGCGTTACATTATCTCGGGTTTTTTCTTGAAACTGCCTGGTTTTTGTCGTTCCTAAGTTCTATTTCTTTAGGAAAAAACTGCTTTACGTTAATAGTGTGCGTTTTGCGAGATTGTGATATGCGCCAGTGCGTGACGACCAAGGCGAGATCACCAAGCCTGATTCACATTAATTATGTGAACGGTGACGAACCATTTTAAGTGCGCGATAACACGCCCGTTGTTCTCGGACATCCAGGACATTTTATTATTAGCTTGCGAAGAACTCTAGTGCGATGCATGTGTGCCGCTAATATAAAATCAATACTGAGTGAACTGTTAATTATCGCCGTGCTTTGAACTGAATTATCTCTCAGCAACGCATTGCTTGTCGTTAAAAATTAATATCAAGCCGGGTCATTTACTTTAGACAGACCTCATTGTAACAAAAAAATATTTTTTAACAAAATGCAAAACTTCGCGGTCGTTTTTGAATTTAGTGCGTGGTGCGTCCACTAGGTAGCGCTGCTCACATAAAGACTTCGTGCGCTTGCGTGAGCTCAGTCCGCGCGAGCTTCGCGTCGTTGCAGTAGGTTCCACAACAAGAGCGTAGGGCTCCGTGTGAGAGTCTTAAAAATAATAAAATCAAATAATCTCTGTGCTTTGTAAAAGTGTCGCAGTGCAGTGTGTCAGTGTTGTGTTGTTTTGTGGTAGTGACGCGGGGCGGAGCACGCGGCTCCGCTGTGTCGGCGCGGATCGATAAAACGAGGTGCTATGGCGCAGAGGATATGAGCCAGGGGGGCTCTAGAAGGCCCTATTCGCGTGGGGGCCCGCGCTGGCACCCGCGCTACAAAGACTACTGGGACTACGAACAGAACTATAGGTATCTATACTTTGTACACAGCATATTGTTTGCGTGCCGACCATTTGTCAGGTGTCACGTTCCCAAGCTCAACTGGCGTTTGTACGTGCTCGTGTGTTTTTCAAACGTGAAGAATGCACTCAGTGGTGAAGTCTGCAGGAACAAACTCACGTCCGTCGATCTTTGGTGCGTCCTCGTAGTATTTGTACACAGAACACCGACAAAACTTGTTGGTTTAGTTTACGTAATGCGAACGTGACGTAAACTTTCAAGCCTTCTTATTTCCATAATAGATGACAACAGTAACATAGAAACAATTTCGACAATATATTACAGCCTTTTACTGAACGTTTCACGAAACTGCAACGCGTCATAGAAGTTGGAAAATTTGTTGGAAGTTGTTCAAAATCGATAGTGTAGTTCTAGTGTTTCCCTATAGTAATTCACAATGTGAGTATGTACTTATTTCCTTGTTTTGATATTCTATAAACTGGCAGTATGTTTCACAGAATGTACTGTGTCATTTTATCTTTTTTCTAACAACTATTAGCTCATACAGGATGTACAAATTAAACAATACTTTTTAGGGAAAAAAAATCTCATGATGAGCATTTTCTTTTTTGATAGCTATTCGAAATTCAGCCAGTGGGTTGTCAATTCTTTAAAAATAAATACTTGCTCCACAGGACTAAATATGCCTGATTAAAACAACACACCTACATTTGCACACAAATTCAAAATTTTCTTCTTCACCAAAGTTATAGGTAAATCATGGGAATTTTCAATAACCAAAGTTTTATCTAACATTTCTGGAACATGCTGTTTAATCAGTATGTATTTACGATTTAAGTACTTATGAGATTCCAAGATGCTGTTTCCTCTGAATACGGTCACCAAATGTGATAAGTAACCAGGGCCGTTGCATAGTTGAAGTTTAGTAAGAAACCGATGGATGTTTTCAAATGAAATTTAATTTGATAAATGACCTGTTTGTTTTATATTAATTAAAAGAAAATTTATTCGAAAACATTTACCTGTTTCTTAATAAACTTGAAGTATATCGACGACGCTGGTTACTTATCTCTTTTGGTGAATGTACGTAGAAGATAATTTCTGAGAAGGCATGGTAATTATTTACACCAACATTTTATAAAGACTCTATGATTTCTTTATGCAGTTGGTAAAGTGTCAAGACTGGATATTTTTGTTAATATGTATAACGTTTATGCTATGATTTCAAAGAAAGGATGAGTGTAGCAATTCTATAAGGTATTTTAGTACACATACATACATAAACTCATGCCTTCTTCACACGGGTGTAGGCAGAAATTACAGAACGCCACCAGCAACGATCCTTACATACTCCTTTTGCCTCGTTTACGTTCATACATCTGGTCATACACGCACACCGGTTGCGAGTACTACGCACCTGACCTTTCTGAAGAACATCACCAATAAGGTCACTATATGTTTTCCTAGGGCGTCCCCTCCTTGCGGCATTTTAGTCTTGTTGTTTTTTTTTTTTAAATAAGTAATATACAGAGTGGCAGGGATATCGATGCGCAACCTGTTGCCATGGATTCAGTACATGATTCTGAACCACCTGCGTTGCAATATTTCATCAGTTATTAAAAAAAAATGCTGTCTCTTACATTTTGACCGCATAGGTATTGCACTTTTCTATGAAACAGCAGATTTTGTTTTTGATAGCCGATGAAAAATTTCTACGTTAGGGGGTCTAGAATCATGTGCTGATTGCATTGTATTGGTATCAATTTGCGCATCTATGTCCCTGCCATTCTGTATAAATTCAATATTTTAAATGACAAAGTTCTAAGTAAAATAGTTTTGTAGAAACTTTATCACTAGCATTTGCCTATCAGTCACATTTGTATAATATGATATTATACATACTTCTGTCTCTCTTTTTCACAAACTATCCATATAAAAATGCAATATCTTTCAGTTTGTCTATTAGCACTTCACTTCAAGAAGTTTTTATGGCTAGCTTTTAGTATCCAAACCAATCAAGGATACTTTCACATTTAAAATTATCAGTGTAATAAATTTATTTAAGTACAACGAAACATGCTTAATTATATTTAAAAATAACTAAAGCTAAAATTTCTAATTTATTAAGTACGGGAAGAGCTTATTGGGCATCAAAAAATGCATTATCATAGCTTATTAATATACACCGACACGTTAGTTAACAATATAATTTTCACAATGTCGCTAATTATCAAATGAATCATCATAGGTTAATGATTATTTGCACAATGCTACAGTCAGCCCACATGCCTGTTGTGATAGCCCACATAGTTGTAATAAAGGTATATTGCAAACGGTGGTGAATTGATGACTTGATGGTATTGCAGAACGTTACACAAACTCTTTAAGTCAGTGGTTCCTTGTGCAATGAAATTATGTTCATTTCTGTAAATAGTTCTTTTAAGACACTTATACGTATTACGTGTACATTTTTGATCAATATTTAAAACTACATGGCTGACATTTCCTGGCTGACTGATCTTGAGAAGAAATCCCGAAACAAACCCAGAGGTTATGGTCTATTTGAAAGTCCAAACATTATATAGTAAAGATTTTTCTTTGAGTCTTACAATGCAGGGCCGGGTCTGGACGGGACTTTTGAAGAAAGAGCAAGAGTGCAAGTGTTTGTCTTGTAAAGTACTGCTTCTCATATATGTCTAGGGCCAAGCAGTATTGTTGTTTTCTGGTTTGTAGTGTGGGTCCAAATGAATGAGTATTTATTTGCGAAAATATGGGTTAAGCCAGTTTTACACAGAGTCAAAATAAGTATTGAAACATCACAAGTTTGGCATTCAAAAACATTAACACTTCTACTGACACAGTTGGGTTTAAATTGTAATCAACTGCATCATTAAGGTTAGTCATCTAATGGTTAAGTTCGGAAAAAGTATTATTGGATTATTGCATTAAGAAATTTACAATAGCTTCCCCGGATTTGCGAATAAACTTTCCAAAGTTTTTACCATGGGACTTGAAATAAACTGGCGAAATTTGGGTGTGTTATAGAATAGAATACTCTTTATGATGTACACCATAAGAATTACAGATATAAATGTAGAAATTTTTACATAGGGTGACACAATGGGCGGTCTTATCGCTAAAAGCGATCTTTTACAGACAACCTTTGGATGGATTAAAGGGAGAAGGAGAGACAATAATGCAGGTAGTCAGTGGTGTACCATTTACTTATACAACAAATAGGTACATACATACACCAAACACACTACACTCCACGGTGTTATACAGCGCTGCCTACCGTTTAGCGAGATAACTGTACTATTAGCCATATTTTCGTGCCTACTAAATATCGCATATAAAGTAGAGCCTCGATAATCCGAACGCCTCTGTAATCCGAACGACCCCCTCCCGCTCGCGCAAGTCAATTTCAGAGAGGAAACAGAAATTTCGTTAATTAAGGGATAAAGCATTTTCATTGTTATTAAACACCACTCGTCAAAGGACTATACTTGATTTTTTTTTAAAGCGTAATTAAACGTAATGATTAAAATTTGTATTCAATTTCATGTATAAAAATCTGTCTTTTTTTTCAAAAAGCACCTTTTAAAATATCTGCATACTATAATCAAAACACCTCATTAATCCGAAGAAGGTTTAAATTTTGGGTGTTCGGTTTATCGTGGCCCTACTGTAATTTGGTATCGCGTCATGATGAACTCTCCCTTCCCGTTCGGTGATACGTATTGATAATTGACAGGCATTATGTTATGATGAAGTCATAGGCATTAACCTATCAAAAAGGCTGTCAGCCTCTGTTGCTATAGCGCTTGTTTGTCCTCTAGACGCGTATGTAAATATCACGAGGCACAAACAATTATTAAAGGTGACCCTGGTACGGAGTACGGAAGCGGGCAGCGACCGCGGCTAAAAGGTGATACCACGACTCGTGATAAAGATGTAGATTTTACGCAAAAAATTGTTACGTAGAATAGTTTAATTATAAGTAGGCATGACTAGAGAACCTAACTAGTAGCTGTATAAGAAATCTAGTCTTCTATTTGTTCGTGTTGCTGGCACAACAGTATTTCCAATCTTGGTCGCGCAATACTTCGCCAATTCCACGGCGTCGTCGGTGGCAGCTCAGAGGTCACTTTGACTGCATGGTTTGGGACACAGTTACAAGGTTATAACAACCTAGCAAAGAAATCTGGTATAAATCTAACATAAATACTACGCTGCATACGCTGCGTTTGAACCCAGAAAGGCGCTTTACAATTTAATTTATTTCATCACCACTGCTCTCAAAACGGTGAAGGAAACCGGCATGTCCTAGAACCAAACATTCGATGACAAAATTATGACATCCAACAGCCCGCATTGTGCCCTCGTGGTGAATTAAAGCCCCCTCTCTCTCATAGAGAAGAGGCGTGTGTCCCAGCACTGGGACCATTACAGGCAGATTTTGCTGTAAAATTGCCACTCCTGGTTTAACTAGTCTTGAAATCTCCAAACGCGTCCGAGCGTCGATCAACAGTCGTTCTAACTCCGTGTGAGAAGGGGCCTTTGCCCTGGAGCGGGCAGTGACTGCTGTTAATGAGACCTTATGTCATATCCTCGGATCCACTTATTTCCAAGTTGTAGTTTCCGGTTTCGTATCGGCACGAGCAAAAAATGAGTGGAAATAAAATTACACAAGCTTTGTATTAGTCTGCAAAGTTGGTAGCAGTAAGTATCCAGACTGACCAGGGTGTGCCCGAAGTACTTGCTTAAGAAAAAACGCGATCTCGTGGTCGTTGGCGTTCATTCTATACTTACTTATTCCTCTGTTTTCTCCCTGGTTTAATGTGATGATATGATACTAGTCCAAATATTTTTTTACGATAAAATTTATATCTATCACTACCATGTTCCTATGTTTTGTTTGCTGCCGTAATTATAAGAAATTTAGAAGTAAAAGAAAATACTATTATACCAAAAAACAAGCTATAGGGTCACGGCAGTGGTAGAATTTTTAATAGTCTTAATTTACCCCTCTTTGAACCCATTATACGTTAACTTCATGAGTAAACCGTCATTTCCGTCAAACACTCACAATGTATCGTATTCGCTATCAAACTTCTAGTAACTGATATCAACAGTTAGAAATCGACAGCTTTGTATCAACAAGATTATGTTAACTATGTCGCATCGCATACCTCGGAATGTTGAGTAGTAAAGCCACGCCCGCGGTCCCATTTTTGCGGGTAACCAAGCACGAAATCTGTTCAGAAAAAGGCAGGATTGGCGATATCTACTTGCTTCGGAGAGAACGAACAGTAGGTCCCAGCTATCATATGAATTTTTCGTTATCAATTGCCTGAAAATCCAAGCCTAATCTAACCGTATTCTAACCGTAATCTAACCTAACCGTAGAATATTGATATACGGCTTACTAGGCCCCATTTTTGCGGGTAACCAAAGAGGGAACACGAATTCTGTTCGCAAAAGGACAGAATTTGTGACCTTTTCTTGCTTGGGAGACAACAAACCGTGGGTCCCAGATGTCATAAGAAAATCTGCGACTTCAAATGCCTGAAAATCTGGCTAATGGTCTAACAGTAGAATTTTGCTATGCGATAATTGCCCGCGATACTAGGACCCATTTTAGAGGGTAACCGAAGCACGAATTCTGCTCGGAAGAGGACAGAATTTGTGACATGACACCTTACAATACTTTCAAGTATCACCTCTGAATCTATCGATTTAATTCGACGGTCGTTTCATGGACACATTTGAAATAGAGCTGACTGGATCGATCCTAATGCAGACAAGTCTAGGCGGATGATGAGTGCTACAGGAATCCGTCTACAAAACAGCACACAAAGGTTTCACATGTGTGCGCATCCTGCGAGGGTGTTTGAGTGCGTGCGCGCAGGTAGCTACCGACCTTCGAGTTCAACGCTCCGCCGCCCTAAAATACACACGGATGTCGCGACGCCTGGGAAGGGGCGAGAGGGGCATGCCGTGTACAAAAAGTGTGAACAGGTGGCGTGTAGATGTGTGATCGGCCATTTTTTGTGGCACTATGGGTAGTGTGGGTACCTACTAGGACCAGGATGTTTCTAAAGACCGATGCAAAGGTTACCATTTGAGGGTTCTTTCAAAGTCCCTTGAGCATATTATAAAGGTTGTGAAATGTATGGAGTCGGCCATTTTTTGTGACACTGTCTAGTGTCTATGGGTAGGGTACTAAGACCAGGATGTTTCTAAAGATAGAATCGACAGATGAACAGTTTATCATTTGAAGGATCCTTAAACGTCCCTTGAGCATAGATAGGTGGTAAAACGTGTGGAGTCCAGAAGGTGTTGAATTTGACAGTTCTTGTCAGAAACTCTGCGTACAGCGGCCATTTTAAACGATTGGAAAATGATGTCCCATTTACAATGGTTCAAACACCTTCACCTATCACATGGCCTCACATTTATGGCACTTAACAAAATTGGCGAAATTGGGGTGCCTCAGTTCCCTGTAACAACATAGCTAGTGAAACGAGGGTGTAGTTTATATTACAAGTTATTCATCGCTGCGCAGCCCTTCTGGGAAAAAAGGCGTTATACATCTCGCCATTTTGTACCAATACATGTGGCCATATCTTTATGATTCGACATCTGCCAAGGCTTCCGAGTACTGCGAAACCAGCATGAGGAAAATGAATTGGGTGTGCCTATTAAAATTAAGTAAAATCCCGCCCACAAAAAGGATACAATTTTAAGGATAGAAGAATAAAATTAAGTTGAGTTTTCTCCAAAAACACCGGAACCGACTCCTTTTGAGCAAACAATTCTGGTTAATAAAACAACTATTTTGCGCTTTGGTTTATTATCAGCGATTAGAAAATATGTATTGTTTTAAAATAACCATGTACGGACTTTTTTAAACAAAATGCCCGTGAACCGTGGGTGTAAAGTCGCCTAGACCATTTCAGACACTAATCTACATGGTCCTCACATGACCTGATCAAGAATACATCTGGACTTTAAAAGAAACTGACCCCGGAGTTTGTTTCACCATTTTTTTCAGGGGTAGCCAGATAAAAAAGGGGTAGCCAGATAGGAAATGTCGACTCTCAAGAATATTATAACTGTGTCCAGGCGCGGATCTAGGATGTCACTCGAGAGGGGCAAATATTTCACTCTGAGGAAGAGAGGATTTCTCAAGCTATGAAAGCCTCTTAAAAACAACCTTCTGCATCTATTTTTCCTAAACTCAATAATGTGGCCCCCCCCATTTCGAAGATGACCACGACTTATCTATATCATACTATACTGTATAAATACAAGGTAACAATACAGATTCTGATATGATGTTTGTCTAATTTAGAGTTTTAGACTCAATGTGGTCGAAGCCCAGGGGGACCAATTGCACCTGTTGCCCCCCTCCCTGTATCCGCGCCTGACGGTGTCCGACTAAAAACAAACTCAGCAAACCCAGCATAATGGTTATGGCAATATCCCTTCAACTCTCAAGGCATCGCATGATAATAAACTATTTCTCAAACATGCTTCGAAATTCGATCATTATTTTGAGAACCTTCTTCGAGATAAATCGAAAATGCTGTACTGGTCAAATACATGGGCGAGAAGCGGCCGGGAATGTTAGTATGAAAATCCATATCTGTCGTGTTTACCGGCAGAATAAAACTCATATCTGTCTTGTAATAAAAAAATGGAACGCACTTTTTACTACGACCCATGGCAACCAAGGAGGTAACTTATCAACATTTTATTTAAATCTCGAACTGGTTTAACAAATAGAGCTGTTTAAAGTGAAAAAGAAACAAATGAACATATTGGCGCGAGAAAAGTTATCGTTCGTCATTGATTCTGAAATGTACCTATAGTTAATTTACTTAAATTGAATTTCAGCGCATTATTAGGGAAAAGTTCTATACAAGCCTTGGCTGCTACCAGGCATTGATGGACTCACGTATGTGTGCCTCGGCTCGCCTCAGCCCAAATTTTCACGTTCGTCCATCAAGGCCTCTGTTGTCGGCCGCTGCAGTAATGTACTATATCTTAACAGAAAAGGACCAACCTCTGCTTCATTGTATGGATATTTTAACAAAATTTACACCATAACCTAACCTCAACGTCATAAGATTGGTAATCGCCTGGCAAGAACTCTCGACAAGAAATGCCAGTCGGGCGGACAAAGAGTTTGTCCCCGCTATCCGCAGCCTACCTGCTTACTCTCGAGGCACAATTTTATGAAAGTTGAAGAATAAAGGCCGGATTCACAATATGTTCTAAAATGTTTAGTTTTTATACCTGGTCTTTAAAAAAAAAATATGTAGGTACAGTTTTTGTGAACCTCAAAATTTGCGCGTATACGATTTCTTACAAATGTAAATTCTTTTGTTTTTCTTCACAATAGAGTTTTCAAGTAAAAGTTTTGCTTTCCAAAGAAGTTGGTTGAATACACTGAATAGCATTTCATTTGTTGAGAAATTGAGGGAAACATTGCGATGTATTTTGTATTTGTTCAATGTAAAAGGGTGCTGTATCAAAGATATTGTGTTAATTTATTTTACATTATACTATAAAACAACAAAAAAACTTTAACAATGAAAGGAAACCTAAAAAGTATAGAGGTATGAGGAACAGGGTGTAAAGTTCACTCATACTGTATGGAAAAGGGAGGATCCTCCGTCCAGACGGGTGTCGTGTCTGGTAGGCAATTGCCCGACGTTAAATCGTTGCGCTGTAAACTCTGCTTGCGCGATGCAGGATTTTGCGTGACGTCAGTATTTTGCGTAGTTCGCATTTGGCGTTGTAGATGCCGCCACAAAAGTATTGACTTTCTGTTTTTATGTAAGTAAGTACTTATTACACCATTTAACATTTGTATCAAGCAAGACATGCAAATCCAGCATTCATTTCTTAGTAGCAGCCCGGAGTTTGGATTTGTGCCGTCGAAAGCAATAGGGACACTCCTCTCATGCTGGGGCCAGACCAACTGGTATCGCCGTTGATTATCGCGATCATCGACGTTAACCGTAGGTGTAGCCACTTATCGCTATAATTTGACAAGGGCATTCACATTGCCTTCCCGTTAGGCGATAACTCGGGTGGCGGTATTTTTTGGAACATCAAAGAGATATAACGCGTGAAATGTTGCGTTGAACCGGCCACACTACGTTTGTCATAGTGCACCGTGAACGCGACGGGATCAAGGAAATTTAAAGAAGAAATATTAGCGCCAATTAAATGAGCATTGGCGTTGACCGTTCAAGTGTGGCCACTCCCCCTGTTCAGTACTGGTGCTCCTGAACAGAGAGCGTCACTTAAAGAAGAAATAAAGAAAGCAAAATTGGTTTATTTGTCGCAGAAACAAGTGCATAGAAAAAGGATAATTAACTCGAATAATAAAGTAAAATAAAATCAAAATACATAGACTATAATCACGAGCACAAAACAGAAATAGTCGACGCACGTCATGACTGTGACAAGAAGGCTTCCACTCAGCGTGATGCTGTGCTATGGGGGACCCACAGCACTACTATTTTTTTACCGAGTGAGCGCGAAGCCTCTCCGTTTCAGCTTGGGCAAAAATGGTTTCGTATATCCGGATGTTCTCCTCTATAGGTCGCATTTCTCAACCGATTCTCGTGAAATTTTGTAAGCAGATTCGATAATTATATGGATTTCTTTTGTCGATCCAGTTTTTCGAAATACTTCAAAAT
Organism: Dryobotodes eremita; assembly: GCA_917490735.1. Lineage (NCBI taxonomy): Eukaryota > Metazoa > Arthropoda > Insecta > Lepidoptera > Noctuidae > Dryobotodes > Dryobotodes eremita. The sequence continues at coordinate 2,334,301 of OU823269.1, forward strand.
GGCGGAGATATGGGGGTTAAAATGCGCGCTTTTGTTTTAAGGTGCGCGGTGAAGATTTATTCAGTTTTAAGCTATGCAAAGACAGACTAGCGAGGTCTACAGCTCACAGAGCCACTAGTCTAACTGACTCATATTTTCACCAGGGTATGAGCTGTTATTAAACAGTTCAAGCAGATATGAGCAGGGGTAGGAAAGTGGGAGTTTCAGAACATAATTCTTAGTGCCTGATGGACTGTGTGAAAGATATGATAAAATTTCAAGTTTCCACGCAAACGCAGTTGTAAGCAACAGCAAGTTTATTGATACACTAGCTTTCTGCTCGCGACTTCGTTCGTGTGGAAGTCGTGAGATTCATAATATCTAAAATAACAGCCACATTTTTTTAAAACTCCCTCGCCCCCGGACCCACCGCGTAGCGTCGCATCGTCCGCCCGCGCTTTTACTTGGTTTTCGCTTAGCTTTCTTTCTGTTTTTTTTTCTCGGCTCCTAATTGTCGCAGCGTGATGTTAAATAGCCTATAACCATCCTCAAAAATTGGGCTATGAAATGCAAAAATTGATTTTTAAATCCGACTATTAATTCCAGAGATTAGCGCGTTCAAACAAAAAACAAACTCTTCAGATTTATTATATTTATTATTGATATATAAAACAATACATAGTCTCGTAGTATTTAAAACGATAACACGGCAAAGATATGCAACACAAACAGCGGAGTGCAACAAACATTGTGCGTTGTTGACCTCCGCTAGATAAACGTGATGGAGAAATGTAAACTGCGTTGTGGGATTCACTGTTGAGAGATGCTAGTGAAAGAAATACGGTCAAAATTATAACACAATCAGCCTATAAGGTTCCCACTGCTGGGACACAGGCCTCCCCTCGGTGTACGTACATAGTATGCTTTATGTCGACCATTTCCTTCCTCCACAAAAGAATGGAGGACAGAAGTCCTATTCTGAAAGCGGTGATTAGCTGGCCTATGAATGGTTGGAGAAATGGAGATAGGTCGTGGTGGTTAGATGCTAGAGGGGTGCGGGTAACTCGGCGTACGTATACAAGTGCCCCCAATTCGTAATAGGGTGCATTAAAACAGCAAAGGTACACGATTAGCTTATCAGCTTACAATGTTCCCACTGCTGGGACACAGGCCTCCTCTCTGTGAGAGGGAGTGGGTCGTAATCCATCGCACGGGCCCAGTGCGGGTTGGTAGATGTCACATGTCTTCGAATTTTTGGTTCTAGGACATGCCGGTTTCCGCACGATGTTTTCCTTCAACGTTTTGAGAGCGGTGGTGATGAAATAATTTACACAAAGTAAAGCTCCTGTCAGGGTTCGAACCTACGACCTACAACTCGTAAGTCGTTACCAATTGGCCACCACTGCTGTAACTGTCAAAATTATAAGTCGCACCTTAATTGCGTGGGAATTTGCTTCGTCACGGAATTCTGCATCGAATCCCCTAATTATACACGTATAGCTTATGCGGTAGTTAAATTAATTATTAGCCAGTCACCGAGCTGGGGAGTCTGTTGCGCCATTTCTTCCCAGCTAATAAAGCACTAAAAAGTGGTGAAGGGTTTGCGTTTTGGGGGAATGTCTTATGTAATTTTGACGTTCAAAAAGTGCTAATTCTCAGCCTTATTAGAATAAATTGCTTAAATGATAAATGATTTTATTTCTGTAAGTAGGTTTGTACAAACACTTTTACACGTCAATCATGTTTTTTAAACTAGATTAGGTCGGCGTTTCCTATCTGTCTACTCTGAGAAGAAAGGCCGAAACAAACTCAGAAATCAGTCTCTTTTAAAGTCCAGACATAATCTTGGTCAGTTCATGCGAAGACCATGCAGATTGGTATCTGAAATGGTCTTTTGAGGAAAGAACCACACAGATTGAGTGGACCTGTCCAGTCAGTGCACGCATTTGTCAGTAATCGTGCAGCTAGACTCAGGAAGTCAGGACTTAAGGAGCTCAACTCAGCTTGATTTTGGTTTGCTTTTTATTGCCCAAAGTACGCCCAACGTTCATTAAAGTATCGCCTCCCGTAGGGGCTAACGCGTAATGAATTCACCCCAAAAATCAACTACGTAAACAAATAGAAGATACTTATTTGAGAAAATCTCTCATGTAAGCCGATCACCCCAGAATCTATACCAGAAATACTCATACATTATTAATCAGATTCTCAAAATAAATAAGTTTAAAAAAAAAATTGAGTAGCATAATTTTAAGTAGCGCGCCTTGAGGTCACGCATCAGTTATGCAGACTCGCCACTGCCGGGTCTCGGTAACCTCGAAAACAACGAAACTTATCGCTATTGGCTCGTTGAGGTTCTCGCCTCGAAAAGAGGTAAATAGTTGACTCGTGTAAACATTGCGTACTTGCGAGACCAGCATGTCGAAAAGTGGCATTCGTCATTTCGTAATAGCCGTTCAAAATTGAAAGAGCCGTCTGTTAAAAAAGATGGTGTGAGTTTATGTGTGACCATATGATAGAAGAGGAAATACCCATAACGATTTTTTTATTTAAAAAAAAAACTTTTTTACAAAAAATCAACCAACTTCAAAAAAAAAAAAAAAACACTGAAAAACGTAAAAAATTACTTTGATTTCGGAAGTCGGTGTCTTTGGTTGTGTATTTTCGGTTTTGGCTACCGACTTTTTAGTTGTGGTACCTACCCGACACACATCGTATATCACTACTTGATATGTAAATAACCGTGACAGGAAATTATTGTAACATCACCAATATAAACTAAGTGGAAAACATACGCATTACTAAGGATAACTCAAAAACTGCTGGTCAGTACTTGACCAAATTTAAATGGGACCACTTGTGAAGCGCCAGCTTTCAAATAAAAAAAGAATCATCCAAATCGGTTTACCCAGAAAAAAGTTATGAGCTAACAAACATGAAAGAAAAAAAAATACAGTCGAATTGAGAACCTCCTCCTTTTTTTGAAGTCTGTTAAAATATACATTGGAGTCGATTATTCCCGAATCAGCATCACCGACTCGATTGTGACGGTTCACTGTCTTTCACTGTGAATGAAGAGCGCTAAACGCGCTTGAAGCAAGTTTTCACTTCAAAAATATACGTATTTCGAATGACACGAAAAAATCGCCAGAAGAAAGAGTCTCGTTATTCCGATGACAGAATCGTAGACGTATTTTTGTTTCTCGTTTGAGTATAAACTCAAAAGAAAAAATCGCCAGGCGAGTCTCGCCCACAAAACTGACATTTTTCGACGGGTGAGAAACTCCTTGTATTAATTAATTAGCCTTTGATCGTGTACAAACGTGCCGATTACCTACCTGAGTTCTCAGCGCTAAGGTCAGCAATTATTTTATTGAACGAATAAACTGCTGCGTCAGGTTTTCGGATAACATAATATCACGCCGGTATTCCTAAAAGGGATAAGGAGAAGTATATATAGTGCACTTACATTTCGCTATTTTATGTAATTGAGGGCATAATCGTGCGCAAATCTAGGATTCGTGCAGCTACTGAGAATCTAAGAGCCAGCGACATTATTAAAGCTAAGTTATTGGTAGCGTTTCATACGAAAGTGAACCTTATTTGTATATAGTTAATGTGGTTATCTCTACAAGCGACTGTGATCAAGCGTTTACTGACTGTGATAAACTTTATATAAATAAGGTTAATTTTCGTATCGCTGTTTAGATTTCAGCCTTAGACTCAAGAAATGAATCCTAGAAGGATGCCTCGCTCAGTAATCTTAAGGTACAAGTTTGTAGCCCACTGCAGGCAGCAGCAGCAGGCGACGTGTCGCTGCGACACTACTGGTTTCTATGAAAACGACGTGTCGCTAGCTACGGAACATATTTCATAGAAATACATAGAAACCAGTAGTGAAAAAGAAAGAAAATATGTTTATTTGCGGTAAACATGACGCAAAGAAAAAACACACAAACACAAAAAAGAACGAGTTGGGGGAAAATATGCGTCACATTCACGCAAAACGGCAATCGCTCAGCATAATGCTACGACCCTATGCGAGACAGCACCCCAGCGCTGGTTTTCAGCTACAGCTGGCGCTGACGTGATGACGTCAACCAGTGCAGCATACGAAAATTAAAAATAAACAAAAATATAAAAAATAAATTAAATACACAAACCTAGTTCAAAATGTATATAAACATAATATTTATAAAGTGCCAACATTCCGGGCAACGACTCATGCGCCACCGGGCTTTAATAATCTGTGCGCGCAGCTGTCAGAAAACTATAGGTTTGACATTTTGACTTGGCCTGCTGTTGCTGCCTGCAGTTGGATACGAACTTGTACCTTTAGACCTAAGAAACGAATCCTAATAGGATCCCTCACTCAGTAATCTTACTTTCAATATACTACTTAGACTAATGAAGCAGTTTTCGAATAAGGTCGCCCGATAATCGAGTATTTACTAATTTGAAAAGGTTAACAGCTGTTTGAACAGGAAGTGTGGGTGTGACAAGAATAATAAACTTCAACACCGCGGAAGGAATGAACCGAAAAGTACCAAATGTTACACTGTTATGATCAGTAACTGTCTTAACGTGAATCCTCAGCTGTAGCCCGCCAAATTCAGTCAATTCGTCAGTTGAGACTGGTCATCTCTTAACTGCCACGCTTTATTTTTATTATTAATCTTATATTTTGAATTGTTTCTTAATTTTTTTTTTTCATTGTTCTCGCATAGTGAAGCAACAAGAATAATGTACCCAGGATTTTGTAATATCTTGATTTAAAAAGAGTGTCTTTGGAGTTTCTTGCCCGTTCTTCTCCATAGAGATCTACGTTTTGGAATGGGCAACTAGCTACAACTTTCTTACTAACTGACCGACTCTTTGACAATTCAAAAGTGTCTGTAAATGGTTTAATTGAAATAAATTCTTTGAGTTTGAGTTTGAATTCAATTTTTTTTGGTGGTTTACAAATTGCTGCTCTGTTTTACGTCGTATGTTGATCAAAATGCGATTTGGGACTGTAGGAATGATATTATATTTACTGAATAATAATTATAAATTTCATATCAATCGACAAACTTTGGAAATTTGTTCCACCTAAGAATTTTTCATATGAATGTTCTTAGTGTCTAAACACACTATGCGGAAGTTCCGCGGCTGATTTTAAAACATTTAGAGACATTCAAAAACAAGTTTTAATTTTGTTTTTTTTTTAAGTCGTCCGTAGTGTACGCGGTGTATGCGGAAGATCCGCAACGTAATTTCGGCATGTGTCGTCAGTAATTCAAGTAGCATTACTGGCGTAATCATGCCGAACTTCCGCCGCGGATCTTCCGCATAATGTGTTTAGACACTTAGGTGGACTAAATCTCCAAAGTTTCGAATCGCATTTTGATCAACATACGACGTATAACAGAGCTGCAATTTGCAAAAAACCAAAGAAAATTTTAATTTGGCGGGCTACGGCTGAGGATCCCGCTTAAATTATTTATTGGTCTAGTATTTCAATTCAGTAACACTGGATCAATATTGGACCATTGTGAGCACTTTACATGCCCCCTAATTACATGGGACTTAAACATAACTGGTGAATTGTGGGTGTACTATAGGTACACCTCTGCCTAACCTCTTCGAGGTTTACAGGCGTAATGTTTTGTGTTTAAGCACAAGTTTAATTATTTATTAAATGGCGCAAATTGGGTATAGAGATCGTCTAATTTAAAATTGCACGCCCCTACACTGCTTGTTGCATACATAATTCAAATGTTTGTATAGAATTTTTTGTGGAGGGGCGTGCAGTTTTTAATTAGACGTTCTCTACTAACCTTTTTGCCTGATTGCCTACCCCTTGGCGGGTGCCTACAGGCGCGTTGTTTCGTTATCTCGACAAAAACACTCGCACAGCCACGTCATTAAATTTCATATGAACGCCATGTATCACAGGTCACAGCGCGATTCTGTAAAGCTAGCCTCTCAGGGATATATTCTCTTGTGCTACGAGCAGTGTGTGCCAACCCTACTGTTTTATTTATTTATTAAAACTTCATGCACAAGTAAAAAAATACTGTATAAAGGCGGACTTAATACCTGAGGCATTTTCTACCAGTCAACCTTAGGGTGATGCAGAGACAAAACATGGCAGGTGCTATATAAGGGATAGATAGCTCGGAAATAACGTATAAAATACAAGAATAAATATTAATACATACATACATATAAACTTTGTCAGGAGAAATAACGATCGGTAGAGGAGAAAAACGAATCCAGCAAATCAACGCTGAGATGTTTCGGCCAACTTCTGACGGATATGCTCACGTGCCTTCACTTCAAAAGATAACCGACTGGTTGCCATCTTGATGTTCAGAGGGAGTGCATAACAGTACTGGTTTTTCAGTGGCATCCCTGTTTTCTGTTTCAGTCCATATTTCTACTGTTTTTCCTACTTTAGGTGCCATCTGAAGCAAAATATCCAAAATGCTTATTTCTAGCTTTCGTCTGTTTAGTTTATGTCCGTAGCCAGTGTTGCCAACATTTCCAAACAAAAAAAAATACAGAAAATCAAACCATACAAAAACAGTAATTCTACTGTCTATAGCATAGAAGAAAAATAAACCAAAAACCCGCAATTATACTTTAAAAAAAACATTAGGTTATACACCAGACCCGTGGCGGTCTACCATCTCAATTCTGATATATAACCCAATTTTTTTGTAAAAGTAACTGCGGTTTTTTTTGGTTTATTTTTCTTCTATGCTATAGACAGTAGAATTTCTGTTTTTGTATGGTTGATTTTCTGTTTGGAAATGTTGGCAACATTGGCTACGGACATAAACTATGTGGACCAATATGTGTTGTGTGACGCAGTGCGGGGTACACATTTGTTTTATTTTCAGTCGTGTTATCTCGCCGAGATTAAACCGCTGGACGTGGTCGTTGCTCCATTAGCATGTGGCCCTCGGAATATGGAAACAGAAGGTCCATTTGCTGACAAAGGTCTTAAAAAACAGGGTTTGTGCTTATGACCCCACGGTAGAAGTGAAAATTTACGACTGGAGCCGAGTATACCCGATTCAGCGTCACCGACCGACTGGAGCCGAGTATGCCCGATTCAGCGTCACCGACCCGAGCGTTACGGTTGTTTCTGACGCCTACCTCTCTCTAGTTTAAGCGACATTTTTCTCGTATCTTTTCGCATTTTACAATACTCAAATCTATTTATTTTCTCGTCAAAACTGAGCTGTAGAATGACTTAAAGTAACAAACATGACGCACGGCTACAAAAAATTCGCACGCCTCGCAGAGTTTTTGTGCGCTGCAGATGCGAGCTCACAAAAAGTCGGTGATCTATCTGCGTTGGGCAGGTAAAGAATATCACTTTTGTACACATTGAAAAACTATTCTTTGGTCGCATCGGCGTGACAACAGTATCTATTATTAAGGGGGATGCGAAAAGGTAGCCCGCGAAATTCAAATTTACTTACGTATTTGCAATTTGCAGGTCGGTGTCAGGTTGTATGTTGATTAAAATATGATTCGTGACCGTAACAAATATGGCTTTACATAATTATAATCATTAGAACCAGCAATACAAGTCCTTAAGTTAGAATTGGCCTCAAATGTCACGATTTAATGAAATAGTCATTGAATAGGGTAATATGAACTTTAGAGAGATGTAATTGACGTTTTTTATGATGTTAATTCTATAAATAAATGTTTCAAATCATATTTAGATCAACATACAAGCTGATACTGGCCTGCAAATTACAAAAAACGTAAGACAATTTGAATTTCGTGGGCTACCCTGAAGCTGTCGCCTTAACGCTGATATCATGGCCATAAAGCCAGTCAACAGAGTGTAAGTAGGTCTGACTGTCCAGGGAGCCCCCAAAGTATATTTAAGTATCGCCAATCATGTACAGTATTGTGCTGTGGCGGTCCAGTGGTAACGGCCGCGACTTAGGAGTTGTAGGTCGTAGGTTTGAACCCTGCCAGCTGCTTTACTTTGTGTAAATAATTTCATCACCACTGCTCTCAAAACGGTTCAGGAAAACATCGTGAAGAAACCGGCATGTCCTAGAACCAAAAATTCAAAGGCAGGTGACATCTACCAACCCGCACTGGGCTTGCGTGGTGGATTACGGCCCACTCCCTCTCATAAAGAAGAGGCCTGTGTCCCAGCAGTGGGAACATTGTAAGCTGATAAGCTAGTCATGTACCTTTGTTAATTTAATGCACCCTATTACGAATTGGGGGCACTTGTATACATAAGCCGAGTTACCCGCACCCCTCTAGCATTTACCCATCACGAAGAGTAGCCACCACGACCTATCTCCATTTCTCCAACCATTCATAGGCCAGCTTATCTCCTCTTTCAGAATAGGACTTCTGTTCTCCATCCTGTTGTGAACGTGGAGGAAGGAAATGGTCGACATAAAGCATACCATGTACATAGTGTTATTTATAACAAACACTAGCTGTTTCCCGTGGCTTCGTGTGCTGTTGGGACTTCCCGTTTCGACAGGGTGGAGCAAGAAAAACGGTTCTAACTAACAGCGCCTAGAAACGTAGATTTGATATTTTTGGTGATTACACGTACTTAATCTCCAGCGCAATAAAACTTACCAAAAATCTTTAAAAGAAAAACCGTCTGCTGGAAAAAGCAATCATCAGCTGAAAACAAAAATGTGTCAAAGATAGGACATCTAGACATGTATAGAAATAGGAGGTTCATTAACTGTTACATATTAATAATCATTATAAATTGTCATTTCCCAAATCTAAATGATTGAAACCTCAAACTCAAAGCATTTATTTCAAATAAACCAATTACAGGTAGTTTTGAATTGTTAAGGAGTCGGTCAGTCAGAAAAATTAAGCTAGTTGCCCATTCCAAAGCGTAGTAGGTACCTATGGAGAAGAACGGGCAAGAAACTCCACGGATACTCTTTTAAATTAAAATATGGTTACAAAATATACGATACGATACGATTTTTTGTCAATTCGTTAAAACCATGCGAAGCAGCGCCAGGTCACAAGTACTTAATATTCCGAAAAACTCATCACGCGAGTCATGCGCGGTGATCAATCTCGTTCTTTATGAAAACAGCACCCTAATTGCGTAACACACTATCAATCACAATCCGAATCATTTTAAAGGATATTGCTAATCCATTGCTTCATATGTTCGAAAAATTTGTCTGCTCAACAACGTAAATAACGCAATGAATGTTGTTGAACTGTCAAAATTAAAGCTATTTCTACTGTTAGTGTGTTGCGCAATTACCCCAGCAGGCCCTGATTATGTGAAGACAGGGTACATAACACCCCTGTAAGTGTACCTACTAGAGATGTAAAGAACTCGAGTCTTTGAGTCTTAATTCGATAGACTCGGCTCAATTTTACAAGACTCGGTGTACTAACAAAACTCAGAGCCTTGAGTCGAGCCGATCTGCAGTCCTTTCTCGAAAACTCGAGCGCCAAAATAGAACTCGTATTTCAAAAAGAGCTCGAGTCTTAAAAACAAGCTCACGTCTCAAAAAGAGCTCGAGTGTATCGAGTCTTGAGCGTATCAAGGTTGATTTATTTAAAAATACATAGACATAGTTCATGTGGCAACATGCTAAATGTGACCTTTAGGCATGGCATTATTAGGTTCTGTGTGTACCCCAAGAGGGATAAAAACGTAAAATAAACGTACGTATTATATACGTGAGTAAAATATTTTTTCTTATATTTACCTCTTTTATTTTAATAGGAAAGATTATTTGACACTAGCTATTTCCCGCGACTTCCTATATTATTTTTATTCCGACTTATATTTTATTCCCTATTTATTTATAAAGGAACTCCAAATGGAAAAGAACTTGAGCGCGACTCGTTGCGTGAAACGACTCGAGCTCGAATCAAGACCTGAGCGCCATGTTGCGCTCGAGTCTCTATGTAGACTTAAGTGTTCTAGTCTGGGGGTGTTGTTGTAACGAGTCGAGCTGTGCAATTTGTCAGCTGAGCCTAAAATTTAGGACTCAAAAGACTCGAGTTCTTTACATCTCTAGCTACCTACTGCTTACATGTTTGTTGGGTGTTGTGAGTCATGTAAATATAGCAACTGTATTCGGCAAGCGCTAGTACATAACTGAAATGTCTAATTACTTATTTCAGTATTATAATATTTGACCTACATGCAAAACGTTTATTGATACACCACATTTTCGTTGGTTAAAGAAACTGCAGAAGAGAGGATCGGTTAGAAAATTTTGAAGTTGGATGGCTATATGAGTAGGGAAAGACCAAATACACGATGGATGGACTGTGTGGAAGATGATATGGTTAGGAAGGGAGTGACTTGAGGAGGGGAGTGACTACCGAGATGACAACTTATAGAGAAGGATGGAAGATAACGATATGTTGCGCCAACCACAACTAAATTGATTGACGATGATCCTTCTTGTAACTTGCTTTCTTACAAAGGAACTTCCCCTCCACCTAACGTTTGTATTTCCCACCCTGATCAAATAATTCTCAGTATCTTTAAAGGTAAATATAAATGCGCAAAAGACGCGTCAGTCATACCAATGACGTAGTACCGCGGAAGCGTGCGCAAGGCCGCCGCGATTGCTCGTGAGAACAATGCAGTAGAGCTTGATATGCTTGCAATATTACGTGTTGAGGCAGAAGGTTTACTTCAAACGTCCACCAGCAGGCTTAGCACGAGCGCCGTTTTGTCGACGGAAGAATAGACAAAAATTACGTTCCGTGAAGACAGTACGACGAAAGGAAAGTAGTAAGAGATAGTCCCGTTCTAAGAGAGTCAATAAATTTTTATGTTCCGGACCAGTATATGCGTGGCGTTGTAAGACGACAACATAGACTCCTCTGCTACCCGCCTACATGGCGTGCTCCCCGAACCAACACCACTCCCACTGCTAGAGCAATTAAATTAATAAATGACTTTCTAAAATATATTCCTGAAGCAGATTTATTTTTTGACTCTCGAAGGACAATCGCTAATCATGTGTGTATTTATTTAAATATGAAGAAATGATTGTTGAGCTGTTTAGTCTAAGAAGTGTAATGTTTTTTTATTTTTTTTTTATGTAAATTTGTAGAATTAGCATAGATATAAGCGATTTGGTGTAAACTGTTAGCTTATATTTGTTGAATAAATGAATTGAAGAGTCAACTGCACTTTTTTCGTAATTCAGTAGTTTATTCACGTTTTTCTTTTATTTTGCTATCTCGTCGCAAAAATAATGAAAATTTCGATCCCCTTTATGAAACCCTTAAAACCCCTAAAACTCAACATGTAGGTAATAATTTTCCATATAAAAAGTAAAAAATTCAATTTTTCCATTCCATTTTTATACTTTGTGGGCGTCGAGTAAAAAGTTTTCTACTGTCTTTAGCATGGCGATTACAACATCAAATTGTCTTCACTACCATAGACAACTGTCAGTTGTCTGTGTGATTTTGACAGTTTGGGATAGAAAACTTTCTTCTGAAATAGTCTACATATAAAAGGACCTAGACAACGATCGGTAGAAACGAAAGACAAAATGACGGATTGTAGAAGGATTTTTACGGTGCGATGTCAAAACTGGAGAAATGAAATGTCACTTTGTATAGAAATAGCTATGTCGTGTCTTCTAAGAAATAGAAAGCGTCATGCTAAACCTGCAGGTTAGATTAGTTTAATATAGAAAGAAAAATGTTTATTTGCGGTGAACATGACGCAGAGAAAAACACACAAATACAAAAAAGAACGAGTTGGGGGAAAATATGCGTCACATTCACGCAAAACGGCAATCGCTCAGCATAATGCTAGGACCCTATGCGAGACAGAGCCCCAGCGTTGGTTTTCAGCGCCAGCCGGCAGCAATATCCCGTTGTAGCTCGTCATTCACGTAGATCTGTCATGCATCGATCTTTGATAGTCGTTCTGGGTAGTCTTAAACCGTGGTACAGATAATAGCCACTCAGCAAGCTTGGCACTCGTGGCTAATTAGTAATAGCCGCACGCGTTGATCGAAGGTTAAGCTGCGCTTGCCGCGGTCAGTTCGTGGATGGGCCACCATCTATTACATACTGAGACCCCTCCGTGCCTCTGAAAGCACGTTAAGCCGTTGGTGCCGGCTGCCATTAGTAGATCGATTCGTAGGTCGACGATAGTGCACACTTGCGTAAAAGTAACCTTTGCTACCTTGCACTTGAGACTTGAAAACTCCTAGGTTATAGTCCAGGAAAACACAGACTCAGACAGGGTATTCTACTCCTTCACAATTTCCACGACTTGTGCCAGCCATCTCCAATCTCTCCGTTGTCTTCTACTTTCACAACCTGTCCAAAAGTCCCCTGTTTTGCAGACGAAGCCGTATTGTACAAATAATGATTAGGTACGTCCAATTTCTCGCACATATGAGACTTCTTCATCTGCCTTTTCGATGGCACTGCACGGTCACGTGTCTATACTCTCGAGTTTTAACGCCGGTTCTACTGAAGTCTTACAAACACAACCATTGTTGGTAGAGTTTTTCGTTCGAGAGTGGACTGGGTTTTGAAACAAGAGGAAACTGTTATTGCCTAATTGTATCGTTTGTATGATTTCCCGTTACAAGGGTGGCGGCATAAATGTATTTTCCTCCACGTATTTAAGATAGCAGATTGGTGCAGAAGAGTGAGAAGACCCAGCCCTAAATTACGGGAGCAACGATGGCCAAAGACGTAAACGTTCAAAGAAAAATATATACGTGGGGCGCATTCTGGATAGTCGATCCCGCAATCACGCTAACACGTTGCTGACTGACTAAAATTTTTTACCACGGAATAAGCTGTTTTCATACTCAACTCAAACTCAAAGCATTTATTTCAAATAAACCAATTACAGGCACTTTTGAATTGTCAAGGGTCGGTCAGTTAGAAAGATGAAGCTAGTTGCACATTCCAAAGCGTAGTAGATACCTATGGAGAAGAACGGGCAAGAAACTCTACGGACGCTCTTTTAAATCAAAATATTGTTACAAAATATTGGTTACATCATTCGTGTTGAAATTATGCATGTGAGAACGATGCAGAAAGTTAAAAGCGTCTGTAATAAAAAGACAAAAATAATTCAAATATTAAATTAAAATAAGCCGTGGCAGCTAAGAGATGACCAGTCCCTACGGACGGCGCCCGTTCACGAACATGACGTCTCATATCATTAATGGCGATATGAGACAAGAAACCCTTGTGGTAAATTATCTAGGGTTTTGTATGGAGGCTTTAATACTTAAACTTTGGAATCTGAGCACGTTCTAACTGTTAAAAAGCCGTTTCCTGCATAGTATAGGAATAGGTTTCCGTCTAACATCAGATTGGCCGTATGCCAATTCCGTCGCTTATCTATAAATTCACAAAACTAGCTTCCATTGTCAACCATATTTTTCATGAGCTCCGAGAATGTCGATTGCTCAATAGCGTCTTCAATTTGAAACTTGTAAATAATACGCCAATTTCAGAGCAAAATTGTTGATGATATGTTAGTCTTATGTTTGACTGCCTCCAGGCCGTGGGTTCCATTCCCGGGTTGGGCAGTGTTATTGGGTATTTCCATCTGGAATTTCACAGTAGCAGCCTGGAGTCTGGACTTGTGCCCGGTTGATAGCAATAGGCTCGCCCCCTGTTACATAGGACTTAAACATAACTGGCGAAATGTGGGTGTACTATAGGCACACCTCTGCCTAACCCTTCGAGGAATACTGGCATGATGTTATGTATAGAACCTGGATTAATACGTACCCTACCATTCCCACACATTGCAGCATGACTAATTCATACCTTTTCGTATCCTAATCGTTGAGCTCCTTAAGTTCTGAGTTGAGCTGCACGATCACTGACAAATGCGTGCACTGACTGGACAGGTCCACTCTATCTGTGTGGTTCTTTCCTCAAAAGACCATTTCAGATACCAATCTACATGGTCTTCACATGATCTGACTTTAAAAGAGACTGTGACCTCTGAGTTTGTTTCGGCCTTTCTTCTGTATATTCAGATGGGAAACGCCGACCTCATCTAGTTTAAAAAAAATATTATTGACGTGTAAAAAACTGTTTGTACAAACCTACTTACAGAAATAAAATCATTTATCGCAAACACAAGTTATTTACCGCTAAAACTACGCAACACGTGACTCGGAGCGAAACTTAACATAATAGATTACATTAAGGTTACCTAACATCAGTAACTTGAAGGCGGCTCATTATAAACCAATAGCTGTACTTATTAATTAGTATTCAATACTTACTGAAATGGAGTCAAAGAGTTGTACAATGGTTTATGAACTGTTTCAATGACTTTGAATGAGTTCCGGTTGACTTGTCTGGAGAGGTCGCTCACTGAGACAGATTTTTCTGCCGAAAACAGATGCCGTGGTGAAAACATTTGCAAGTAATCAGCAAAGTTAGCTGCTCAGCAGGTTCCTCCTCCTCATCATCATCGTCAGCCTATAGCAGTCCACTGCTGGACACGTCTCACCAAAGTCCATCGAACGTACTTAATCCATGTACCGTCAGGTCGTCATTCGTGGAGGTAGTTTAGTAGTTCCATGCAAAAGATTTCTTTGGGGAAGTACCACAGCACTTATATCTGTCCTCAACTTACGATAAAGGTACTCTTTGGAACCGAGCTGCCAACTGGAACTGCCGCCAACACGTGAAGCGGCTGCAAGCAATCGACAAGCGACAAGGTGTCATTATGATACACTGCCGACAGCAGTGCCAACGACGAGCCGACGTGCTGTCTGCAGTTGGCAGCTCGGTTCCAAATAGTACCTTAAGGCGGAACCTTCAGGGCAGCCCGTGAAATTCAAATTTTCTTACGTTTTTTTCAAATTGCAGGTCACTGTCAGGTTGTATTTTGATTAAAATATGATTCGCGGCCGTAACAAATATGGCTTTACAGAATTATAATCATTAGAATCAGCAATACATCTCTCTAAGTTCATATTACTGTTTTGAATGGCTATTTCATGAAATCATGACATTTGACGCCAATTCTAACTTAAGGAGTTGTGTTGCTGATTCTAATGATTATAATTCAGTAAAGAAAGCCATATTTGTTACGGCCGCGAATCATATTTTAATCAAAATACAACCTGACATTGACCTTCAAATTGCAAAAAACGTAAGAAAATTCGAATTTCGCGGCCTACCCTTGCGATTCCCCCTTAACATGTCCGGTTTGTACGGCATATATCGGTAAGGGAAGCCCTAGCATTTGAGGCGGTGTCTTTGGGTATCGGACGCAATGCAGTGACGCATAGTCTCATAGGAGTCTTCTATATGTACGTGACATATGTGTGGAGGTACTGCTTGCTGTAAGGTGGGTCATTTGCCAGTTTTATCACTTAATTAAGAAAAATACCTCTGCGTCAGCATGGGAAATACCTTTCCTAGCTATGAAAGGTATTTCCCATGCTGACGCAGAGGTTTTTTTGGCAAGTTCGTTGTCAACTTGACTTGACTTGTACCTTTAAGGTACGAGTTCGTAGCCGACTGCAGACAGCAGCAGCAGACGACGTGTCGCCGCCGCACTACTGGTTATTATGTATTTCTATGGAATACCTTCCGTAAATAGCGACACGTCGTTTTCATAGCAATACATAGAAACCAGTAGTGTCGCTGCGACACGTCGTCAGCTGCTGCTGTCTGCAGTCAACTACGAACTCGTACCTTAAAGTTAGCGTTTCATACAAACAAGATCCTTAGTGTAAGCGTATAATGTTCTTCGTGTGAGCGAATGTGAGCAAGCGTTTCAAAACAAATATAAACCTTATTCCGTAAGCATAAGATTCATATTCGTTTGAAACGCTATCTGTGAATCTTTTCAAACTCACACTCAAAGCATTTATTTCGAATAAACCATTTACAGGCACTTTTGAATTGTCAAGGGGTCGGTCAGTCAGAAAGATGAAGCTAGTTAGTTGCCCATTCCAAAGCGTAGTAGGTACCTATGGAGAGGAACGGGCAAGAAACTCCACGGACACACTTTAAAATCAAAATATGGTTACAAAATATTCGTTACGTCATTCATGTTGAAATTATGCATGTGAGAACGATGCAGAACGTTAAAAGCGTCCGTAATAAAAAAGACAAAAACAATTCAAATATTAAATTAAAATAAAATAAGCCGTGGCAGCTAAGAGATGACCAGTCCCTACTGACGGCGCCCGTTCACGAACATGTCCTAAGACGTCGCCCACCTCATCGTAAGCATCTTGATTGCACAGTAAAGTGTTTAGTTTTTTATCAGCTCTTTGTAAGGTCTACTTACTATCAACTTCCGGGACGCCCCCTCCTTGTCACGGCATTTCATAATGAGTTGATAATGCGACTTGATAAACTCGTTTCCTCGTTCGGTGGCGTTGGCGACATCTATCATTACTTGGGTTTAATAATACCAGCCTATAATTTTCCCGCTGCAGGGCTAAAGCCTCTTCTCATTTCTGAGGCCACCATGCTTGGTCAAGACGGGTTGGCAATGTCAAATTTATAGTTGAGACTGGTCATCTCTTAACTGCCACGGCTTATTTTTATTATTATTCTTATATTTTGAATTGTTTCTTTATATATTTTTTTCATTGTTCTCGCATATAGAAGCAACAAGAATAATATACCCAGGATTTTGTAATATCTTGATTTAAAAAGAGTGTCCTTGGAGTTTCTTGCCCGTTCTTCTCCATAGAGATCTACGTTTTGGAATGGGCAACTAGCTTCAACTTTCTGACTAACTGACCGACTCTTTGACAGTTCAAAAGTGCCTGTAAATGGTTTAATTGAAATAAATGCTTGGAGTTTGAGTTATATTGACTATAAGTTCAGGTCTTTTCACGATGTTTTTCATTCACCAATGTTCAAGCTAAACTCAGAAAGTACATACGAATTGAAAAAGTCTCATTGGTACTTACTCGGATTTGAACCCACAAGCTCAAGCATGAGAAACGAGGCCGCAACCATTATGCCAACACGATCATTTCCCTATCAAAGATTTTATGAATATTCTGTGAAGGTCTACACCTTCAGTAACACAAATTCCACTATACTCGACACACGACATGGATCAATAGATCCAAGCTAGCAATGATTTCGTCTCAACCAACACACACCACCCACATTTTTATGGGTCAACTATTTTAATCCAGTCCCTTGACAACTTATATTATCAACAGTCCACTGCTGACAGGAAGCCTCTCCAGTTATTTCACTTCTTCTCATGCGCTTTTGACCTTGCAAAAATATTCCGAGAAGAAAATGAAGATTATTTTTCCAAGTTTCTGTTCCTAACCAAGTAATACTGCCAAATTAGTCACACATGTTATCCCCCCAATACCAGCATTCTTCCAACTGTCCTACTAGTTCTCCACAACTGCCCCACTTTACCAGTAATTAGGAAACGCTCAACAAAGCAGCGGAGAGCTAAACCATTGTTAACGCAGACTCCATTTTGTTAGCCGAAAATCGACACGCTTCGCGCCGATGCGGAAAAAGAAAGCGAGTTTTGTTTCAATGCAAATTTACTGGCTTGAGTCATGGTCGTGGTTTTGGCAAGGTTTTAGTAAAAACGGATCTGCTGTTTGGCAAATGATGAAGTTTGAAGAGCACACCGTCGGAAATACACGGTAAATCTAGTTATACTCGTAGAAGTTGGGCTCTGTAGATCGTCATTTTTGTTGCGCATACGTGGCATATTTACGCCTAGGTGCTGGTCAACAGGGACCTAAGGTTTGGGTAGTTCCTTTCCAATTGGATTCATATGAACATTCTGGTATGACATTACCTGTCAGTCGTTTAGACTCTTCTGCTGACTGCATCTTATGCCAACTCAAAGTTTACTTTCCGAACTATTTAAGAATACGGGTCCCTTGCTTGAAGAATTATTAGATCTAAAACCAAGTATTTCTCTTTGTCTCTGTGTATCAGTAATACTTCTTTGATTTGAAAAACTCACGTTCTTAGTCCATGGTTCATACTACTGGCCAGATTTTAATCCACTATCTAAGAATCATTATCACCTAAGCTCATTAATTTTAGAATATCAATGGTGTAATTCATAAGCCTTTTAGCGCGTATAAACTCTATAGCTGCACGAATGTGTGTCAGCGCACGCGCAAGTGTTACAAGGTTGTCGTCAGCGCGACGCCTACGAAACCACCTTTGTGTACCGTTGGTATACTATTGTTTGTAATTATGGGAGCTTAATCAAAGTTCATGGTGGGTGGAAGATGGGAGTCCATTAATTTTAGTTGTCTGCCAAAATGGGTCTTCTAAGAATTTTTGCGATAGATTTGGGTGGTCTACCGATTGTGCTGTTAGATTCTAAGTTTGCACGGTTACGTGTGGTTTCTTGTTTGGCCTTCTTGTGGGTATCATTCAATAAAAGTGGGAACTACGTCAGAATTGTTGGTATAGAAGAGTTCGGGCACTTATGTTGCACCAACTGCGGTCATCATCCTGATTAGGAAAAGGATTTTTGGTCATGCAGAAAAGTTTAAAATAAGACGGTCTTTGGCTAAGCCGTTGACTAAAGATTATAAGAAAGACAGTTTGTTATTTTAATGCCTTCTTTCGGCATATTCCAGGAGCCTTAATTATGATTATAAAAACCCAAGCCCAACCCAGTAATGTTAGACGAGAAAAGGAAACGCATCAACAATGACTACCAATTGAACATTTTCGCGTAAAACACAGTTCCGATCAGTATTTATTTGTGACTAACGGAGGCTGTAAGTAGGTCGCGGTATTTCTCAATTCGTCAAGTGGCCCGCCAATGACCTGACCCTGACCAGGCTACGAGGACAATACCCAGACACGATCACTTGCGTAGCAACGCGTAGCGCTACTACGGCGGAACCCGCGTAGATGGTGCTACGGAATATCTAGGTTTGAAAGGCACAAAACTATTGTGGAAGCGATTGTAATTGTATTGTACCGGCATCTTCAACGCCACATGCGAGCTACGCGTCACACTGACGTCACGCAAAGTCCTGCATCGCGCAAGCAAAGTTTACCGCGTAACTATCATTATATATAAAACGTCCCGACATCAATGGTCGGGCTGTTGCCCACCAGACACGACACCCGACTGGTCGGAGGATCCTCCCTTTTCTATAGAGAATGTGTGAACATTACACCCTATTCCTCATACCTCTATACTGGTGACCCCGAACATGAACGTCAGCGCAGCCTTCGTGAAGTATGATCTTGATAAAATATCTTGAAAACAAACTTCTCCAGTTCCTAACTTTATAAAACAGCCCCCATGAGTGACAATGACATGAGTGACTGCCCAGGGTGCGCCACAGGTACCTGTGGCGCACCCTGGGCAGTCACCCCTTGCTATTCTAATGTAAGTACTCGTAGGTTATGCCGACTGTCGATAAGTGAGAGATGAATACGTTCAGTATAAAAGTCTTTTCTCTTTGCTCTCTCTATCTCTAGGATCTTGATTCTTGTAAGTTATCTATGTTTTCTGATTAAGTTACTACTCGACAAGCAGATACCATAGACCACATCTTCGTCCGAAAACCCATTAGAATTTTGTTAAAACGGTCACACGCGAGCTTATCGCAAAAGTGGTTTTGCGTGTCCTTTATTGACTTTTGGCCTATCTCCGGAACTATTTTGAATATATCGGTAAAACTTGTAAATCTTTCAACGTGTTTTACATCATAACACGTGGAGTTATTATTAAGGACGTATTACATAGGTATAGTGATGAAGTTGGATAGTGATTGGCAGTTGGCAATATAGCAACTTCGTGCTGTGTAGGCGGAGGCCAGTACTTCACAATTATGACTGCTCGATACATATTGACATGTGTTGCTCACTGATATTCATAGACATTGATTGGTGCCTCTTCCGACTCCTCATATTTTGGTCTCCTAAATATTTTCGATTGTCTTCAAAATTTTGTCTCGCTGTGTCTGCTTTTCGGTCTGAGTCACAGAGGCTGTAGTTAGCTCTATAATTTTTTTTGGCTGGCTTAAAAATGTTAGCTGTTTTCCGGTCAGATTTCGTTGCTTTGGGAATACCCATTTGCTGGCTAAGACTTTGTCACACTGGGTCTGTAATCTGCCCTGATTTTGCATGTTTTATTAAAGGCTCCTACAAACAGGCGCGACACGCGACGGCCACACAAAGGCATCGCCAGTTGCGCGACAAGCGGTGCCTTTGTGTCACGTGCGATTCGCGACGCGTGTCGCACCTGTTTGGAGGAGCCTTAAGTTAGGAGACACTCAGATCGAGAGCAGTGGTGGCCCAGTGGTAACGGCCCCGAGTTACGAGTTGTAGGTCGTGGGTACAAACCCAAGCAGGCACTTTGTGTAAGTGATTTCATCACCAATGCTCTCAAAACGGTGTAGGAAAACATCGTGAGGAAACCGGTATGTCCTAGAAGCAAGAATTCGAAGACATGTGACATCTTCCAACCCGCACTGGGCCCGCTTGGTAGATTATGGCCCACTTCCTCTAAGAGTCGAGGCCTGTGTCCCAGCAGTAGGAACGTTATAGGCTGATTATGCAGAGCGAGTGTGTTTTAAAGAGGTCTCGTAAAACCTTGTCAGTTAGTACTTAGTCCTAGTTATATCCAGGTATGAGAAGTAAATCTAGTTTTTACGCTAGCTGTGTTCGTACCATCCTTGTTCCAGTGCAAGAGAGAGAGAGAAAGAGCTCAGGACTAATAGCACCATCCCTGTCTCAAACAAATTTAAAAATCTGAATTTTTGTCTATTTTTTTTGCTGTCGACACTCTAAAAAGATTACTGAAATTCACGCTTCTATTTTTCTTTCTTTTTTCGTGTTATTTTTGCCATCGACACGCTAAAAAGATGGCTGAAATTCACATTTCTATTTTTCTTTCACTTGAGCCAATTTTTCCCGCGACTGTCTGTAGGTCATTGTCTCCTGGAAAAGTCGACATTGCACCGCACCAGCCAGTAAAATGGCGTCAGAACAAACATCAAGATTACAAAGCCATCGCTCTTTAAACATCGATCGCAACAAAGAAAGTACATATTTACCACTATCTCCATGCATGCAGTCAAACCAAACGTGAACACGACGTCATTAATACAGACTCACAACAACGCACCAAATAACATTCCATAATCGAAACTAAATATAAACGTAACAGTCAACACAAACTTGTGTACTAGACTACAGACGGTTTGAACATGTGTTGTCTATCTATACGTATGTTTGCGTGTGTGAGTGTAAGTTTACAAACATACCACACATGTGCAAAGTTCACACGTGCGAGCGTCGCGTGGCGTTGTACTGTTGTACACACTACTTTAAATGTTACGTCAGAGTATTGGCTGTATGCGTTGTTGCCTTGCGTTTTATGAAGTTGTAACTATGGAAGTATACGGCGGGAAATCAAGAATTCAAGATGGCGTTTTTGTTTATTGAAGTTAATATCACGGATGTATCCGTCGGAGGGGTAGATAGTGGTGTATTAGTGCACAGACATTTCGGCCAGTTATGTTTAAGTCCCATTTAATAGTAGGCGAGGTTACTGCATCGGGGCACAAATCCCAGACTTCGGCTGCAACTGAGAAATTCCCGAAGAAAATTCCCAGTAAAGTCTCCTTCCAACAGGCGCGACGCGTGAAGCGAATCGCACCGTCCATACAAACACAATCTCACGTAAAATTACACAGTATAAATATTAGTTATAATTTTAAGTCCATTTTTTTTTTTTTGATTTGGTCTTTTATTTTTGCATTTGTCCAGACTTTTTGGAGGTGGGCTTTAATGACTGCGGCATCGTATTATACTAATGCAGTTATCGAACACAGTTTTTGTAAACTACACTTGCGTGCAATAAAATTGACCCACCCCGTGCACTTCGATTTAAACAATATAATTCAACAAGGTTTACTAACAATAACCTAATATATTGTATACTAAAACCTTCCTGAAAGTATGTAGATTATGTTAGTTAAAGAATTATCAAAACTGATTTATAAGTTTATGAAAAAATCACTAACTTACAAAGATGGGGTGTCGAATAAAGAACCTCCTTTTTTTGAAGTCCGATAAAAAGTCAAGTTACAAAATTAATCTTTTGTCAATTTCATTGGCAAAAAAAAGTCACGCACTTTATCCGAGCAAAAGTGAGTGATGAGGACATCTGAAGAATCGAGTCGATCTTATCAAGAATATTGCTTTTATCCAAATATAGTGTATGTTCAAATAGACTATACCTTACCTACCTTCACACAATATAAATTAATAAATTATATTCATTAAGATTTTTGAGATATCGTCTCCCAAATTGAGAGCATGGGGTGGGCCGATTTTTTTGCAAGCAAGTGTAGTATTTTCGTTTCAATAAAATATTATTGTTAGTTTCGGATAGTTCGTCATTCCTTTGTTTGAAATAGATTGTATATCATTCGTATCTTCGATCCATGGTTGACATTGAAATAGTTATTTACTTAAAACATTCGTTCGCGTGATCGATAGGAATTTTTTATGACTAGTTTTTCTGGTAACCGAAATGATCGTACTGCGATTATTTTCGACGATAGGTAGGTACTTATATCAGTCTGGAACTTTATCGAATATTATAAATACTTTTTAAGAGGCTGACAACAGCTTAAGCGCGGTCACTGTCGGACTGCATTGAAAAGAAAGAGATAGAGAAGCGCGATGATACAACGCTGGTAATTTATTGCAAAATATGAAGCAATTATCTGTTTACAAAAAATCTATTGATTGAAATAAAAAAAAAAAAACAATAGTTTATTCTGTACAAACAAAACGCACCTTACAAATGAATGACATCAATTAATAGACACATACAAAATAGCCAAAACCCTCGCATTCAAGCTATAAAAGTTTGACAATTTTGTCTATTGCTTGATATTAGGGCCAAGGACCAAAGACAATAAACTAAAACACAAAAAAAAACACTATTACGTTAATATGTTGCTTATAGAATAATCTGACAAAAAATCAGAATGATTGCATGTATTTTTCTATTTTTCATGTGTGGTTCTAAATCGTTAAAATAATTGTTTAGAGGCATTTTCGTGTTTTCTTTTTCTATCGTATCAAATTAGTTGTATTGTGTTTTCAACACACTATCTACCATATATCCTGAAGAGTATCATATATTTTTCTGATTTTGTTTACTGCAGTGGATCATATACTTTTAGGCATTACAAAACTTGCGTTTAGGACCTGTAGTCCCCTTAACTGACTTCTAAAAAGGAGGAGGTTCTGTTCGTATGTATGTATTTTTTATGTATGTTCATCGATATTTTCAGCAATTATGAAGCAATTTTGAAAATTATATTTTTATTTGGTAGAGGAATCTTACGCGGTGGTCCCATATAAATTTTATTAACTTTGCTTCGGTAGTTTTTGAGTTAGCTTCGATAACACGTATTTAATCCATTTTGTGTATCTCGATGATCTTAAAAACATCCTGTCACTATTGTTTTCATAGCAAGTAGGGGTATACGAATTAGTGTGGGGTAAGTACCTAAACAAAAAAGTGAAAAATAAAAGTTGGTAGATGTCACATGTCTTCGAATTTTTGGTTCTAGGACATGCCGGTTTCCTCACGATGTTTTCCTTCACCGTTTAGAGAGCAGTGTTTATGAAATAATTTACACAATATAAAGCGCCTATCAGGGTTCGAACCTACGACCTACAACTCATAAGTCGCAACCGTTACCACTGGGCCACCACTGCTCACTCGACGCGAAGAACACGCGGCAAAAAGGCACCGCTCGTCGTGCTAAAGGCGGTGCTTTTGTGTCGCGTCTGTTTAAAGGGGCCTTAACGCTAAACATGATGAAAGAAAAGAAAGAAAGAAAATACATTTATTTGCGGTAAACATGACGCAAAGAAAAAACACACAAATACAAAAAATAACGAGTTGGGGAAAAATATGCGTCACATTCACGCAAAACGGCAATCGCTCAGCATAATGCTACGACCCTATGCGAGACAGAGCCCCAGCGCTGGTTTTCAGCGATCGCCGGCGCTGACGTGATGACGTCAACCAGTGCAGCATACGAAAATTAAAAATAAACATTAAAATAAGAAATAAAATAAATACACTATAACCTAGTTCAAAAAGTATATAAACATAATATTTATAACGTGGTAACATTCCGGGGAAACGACTCATGCGCCGCCGGGCTTTAACGAGACGATGCGAGACGCTAAAGGCAAGTGGAGCAAGGTAGTGACAGAATGGTATCCAAGGGACAGCAAAAGAAATAGGGGAAGGCAGCCCACCCGCTGGGAGGAAGAAATAAAACTGACGGCAGGTCCAAACTGGAGGAGAGTACCTCACGACAGACGTCAATGGAAATTGTTGGAGGAGGCCTATGCCACGAGGCACACGTGAACGGGCGCCGTCAGTTGAGACTGGTCATCTCTTAACTGCCACGGCTTATTTTTATTATTAATCTTATATTTTGAATTGTTTTTTTATATTTTTTTTTTCATTGTTCTTGCATATAGAAGCAACACGAATAATGTACCCAGGATTTTGTAATATCTTGATTATTTAAAAAGAGTGTCCTTGGAGTTTCTTGCCCGTTCTTCTCCATAGAGATCTACGTTTTGGAATGGGCAACTAGCTTCAACTTTCTGACTAACTGACCGACTCTTTGACAGTTCAAAAGTGCCTGTAAATGGTTTAATTGAAATAAATGCTTTGAGTTTGAGTTTTGACACCGAAATTCGAGACATCTTGTGATTTTTGTTTTGACCATTATTGTTATGTAATTAATTAATGGAAATGAATAAAAGGCTGTATTATTATTTATAACGCTAAACGTATTTAGTGATGGGCAGTGCAAGGGAGTCTTAGTCGATAAAATGCCGTAAATCTATGTATCATCACTCGTCAGCCACGCCTACTCCCCAATCAATAGGACGTTATTGAGAATGAACTTGAAACAAATAGCTCTTAAGTTAGTAGGTAAGAGCGTGAAATAGACTACAACATGCAGGTCAAGAACTCATGAAGGTCAGAGCCTGAAGGTCATATAGTTTTGCAAGACATCGCTTGATAGCTGTTAAGTATCTCTCGAGACTTTATTGTACTGAAGTTTTTATGACGAACTGGCTTGATATATTTTCGACTTTCGACTTTATTTAGGCCAATCCCGTCTCATGTTAGCTGTGTTTTGAACCAAAACAACCATGCTAACACGTTAATATTTGTTGGATGACAGATTGGCCGAATGAATAATACAGGGTGTTTGGGATCTGGGTGCAAAACCTTAAGGCGGTGATAGTTGACACCGTTTAGAGAATTTTGAGCCATACATGTCTGAGACGAAGTCTGTTTTTTTACCTTTACCTAAAAACAAAAAAAACAAGAAATAGCAGTCATAATAAAAATAAAACCGACTTCGTCTAAGAAATGTATGGCTCAAAATCCTCAAAATCCCAAAGAACTTTCACCCCTTTAAGACTTTGCACCCAGCTTCCAAACACCCTGTATACTTCGTATTTAGAGGCAAATCTGCATGCAGTTCTACGCGTCTATCGTCATCGTACTTCGAGCTTACGGGGCATATGATGGTTCGTTCGTCATCGGTTTTATCAGCAAACAGCTGGTCCACTCAATTCTGAGAAGCCCTACTTCCTTTTGAGCCATGATCAAGAAATCTACGCTATTTTTCAGCCAGGCCTTACACATGGTCCTTTGCAAGTAGGGTTACCATATCTGAGGATTTGTCCTGAGATCTCAGGATTTTTAGGCTTCTGACAGGATTGCGCCCGGATTGAGGGAAAGCTCGGGATTCTCAGGATTTTACGTTTTTTTAATAAAATAAAGTAGCACTCTCCAGATTTTTCAGTATTTTTTTATTGGTACTTAAGTTACAATCGACATAGAAGAAATAAAATTTTCCTTTGGATAGTATCACAGCACAACGTATTTCTTTTTCACAGAATTGTTTGCGACAAAATCTCAGGATTTTTCTATAGAAATCAGGCTCTATATCAGGACTTTTCCAATTTTCCATATGGTAGCCCTATTTGCAAGGCATCCATCTATCGGGTTGTTGGTCAAATACTTTTCTAAACTTAAACGGTGTTCGGTACGTTTCTCATTATTATAAAAAAAAATATTCCTTTTTTTTTTGTTGTTTTTGTTAATATTTGACATTTTATAATTGGTATATTTTTGACATTTAATTCATAAATAATATAGATAAAATTGTAATTGACGTTGTATTAAAAATTACTTATCATTTCAAACAAATTTATAATTGTTAGTGGGAATATTAATTGTACTATAATTTTAATTTTAATATTTCTACACCGGCAACGGTAGTATATGTGAAACTTTTTATTAATTTTAAGATCTTAATGTACCATATACTGAGAAATAAATTATATCTTATCTTCACTCAGACAGAACCGCGTGTTCATCTAGTCATTTATAATTGCGCATTACACGATGGTTGTAGCGTGTAAATCAAGTAGAAATTATACGTTTCACTGAAATTGGCCACTTGCGATGTTATATTATAGTAGTTAAAATATTCTGTATTAGCAGTAGCTATTTACAGCGTATATCAGAAAGGTGTCGTCAAACCATCTAACTGAACCAACTTTCTCCATGGGACCAAATCGCTATCGTGAAAAAATTATCAACACTTCAATACTTACTCGACCCAAATGTATGATAAATGATTTTATTTCTGTAAGTAGGTTTAAACAAACACTTTTACACGTCAATCATATTTTAAAAACTAGATGAGGTCGGCGTTTCCTATCTGACTACTCGAGAAGAAAGGCCGAGACAAACTCAGAGGTCACAGTCTATTTTAAAGTCCAGACATAATCTTGGTCAGATCATGTGAAGACCATGTAGATTTGAGTCTGAAATGGTCTTTTGAGGAAAAACCACACAGATTGAGTGGACCTGTCCAGTCAGTGCACGCATTTGTCAGTAATCGTGCAGCTCAACTCAGAACTTAAGGAGCTCAACGATTCGACGAACAATACCAAAGAAAAGACATTTGGGTAGGCCACAAAAATTACTCAAACTGCCAGACCATGATTAAAATTAACTGAGGAGAAAAAAAAAACCAAATGGTTATGTACACTTTGGATATTTGTTCCACCTAAGAATGTTATTAAGATAAAAATGGGCCGACTATGGCGTCAACACTATGTTTATCTTTAAGGTGAATCCTCAGCTGTAGCCTGCCAAACTCAATTTTCTTTGGTTTTTTGCAAATTGCAGCTCTGTTTAAAGTCTTATGTTGATCAAAATGCGATTCGCGACTTGTTATTCGCTCGTTCCCTTTTTTTTTAAAAGTATACACTTGTAAATAGTAGGTATATATATATTAGTTTTAGATTGTATTTTGTAATCTATTTAGATTAATTAAATAAACAATGAAAGTAACATCCAAATTTAAAAAAGAAAAGTTTTTTTTAGAATATTTCATATGAAACTTCTTAGGTTGAACAAATTTCTAAAGTTTGACGATTGATATGAAATTGATAATTATTATTCAGTAAATATATCATTCCTACAGTCGCGAATCGCATTTTGATCAACATACGATAATTCGTATGTTGATCAAAATGCGATTCGCGACTCATATCTGTTTTAATAAACAGAGCTGAGTTTGGCGGGCTAGAACTGAGGATTCACCTTAAAGATAAACATTGTTGACGGCATAGGCAGCTCATTTTTATCTAGCGCTATGAGTCTGTCATTGCCTAGTATCGGCATATCACAAGCGTGTCTGATAAGTTAGGGATTGGTTTGCACCTAATATTTTACATGACCGCTATAATCTTTACCCTTAGAGCGCAGATAGTGGCTCCACGTGGCGTGGTTCTCTATAACCATTCGATTATTTTTTAGATTTAGATTCGAATAGGCTCACTTTTAAACTAAACTATCCTTCAGTAGGGCAAAGGTCTTCCTATTCATCCATAACTCTCTCTTGTTGTGTCCAATCTGCAATATTTTTGCCCAGTTCGTCTAGCCATTGTTTCCTTGACCCATCTTGGCTTCAAACATCTTCAGGCACGCGCATTAGACACGGATTATTTCTGCGTTATGTATATATTCGTAGAATGCCACAAGGAAGGTGTGCACGAATAGTCTAATGTATTCTGCAGATATGGCCCACGCGCACCCGTTCACAGACTTGTTGCCATCATTGCCGGACTTGAAGCTCACAAGGCGCTCCTAAGCCAGTCCTTACGCTAATTTCTATACATACATTTCTCGAAAGAAACATTGTAGTATCGTTGTGTACACTAGACCTTTGTGCCAGGAGTACAAATCATCATTTGTCTAGAATTTTTCCAACTAAGTTGGTCGGCTTCGAGTCTAACCGGCAGCTGAATACCAGTATTTTACACGGAGCGAATGCCTATCTGACCTCCAAAACCCAGTTACTGTGTAACATGGATACCCCTTACTAAGACTGGTTGTCAGACTTGGCTTCGCTAGATATTTGTTTAAATTCAAATAGGCTCACTTTTAAACTTAACTATCCTTCAGCTAGGCAAAGCTTTTCTATTCATCCATAACTCTGTCTCTTGTTGTGTCCAATCTGCAATATTTTTATGTCCTTGGCCCATCTCCGCTTTAAAAATCTTTAGGCTCTTACCGCAGCCCTATTTCTGTGTTATGTTTCGCAGAATACACTAAACAAGTCCTCGGGCTAGAATAACCTTCCATTCTGCAGACAAGACGCGCTCAATCCCATTTGGGTCTTTGCAGAATTCTTGCCTACATCACCGATCTAAACGCTCACATGTCACTCACAACATGCTCTATAACTACATATTTTTTGTTAGAGGCACTAAATATATGAGTGTTTGCCTTTACCCTGGTATCGGTATATCACGGGCGTGTGTCTGATAACGTATAAATACGGAATAAAGTACATATCCAGCACGACTGGTATCGGAACGGGCGATAACGGGTATGGTTGTTGGCGTTGAGGCACGCGATTGTATGATACCTCCCTTTATCGGTGAATCTTCTCTCCTATCGGCACGAACTACATGAGGATAGTTTAAGCCGTGGTACTGATAATAGCCAGTCAGCAAGCGTGGGGTTCGTGGCTAAATAATACAGCCGCATGCGTCGATCGAAGGTTAAGCTGCGCTTGCTGCGGTCGGTTCGTGGGTGGGTGACCATCCACGACATATCGAGGCCCTCCGTGTCTCGAAAAGCACGTTAAGCCGTCGGTTTCGGCTGCCATTCGTAGATCTTTGACAGTCGTTACGGCTCATCAGAAGCCCGAAAAATCTGACAACTAGTCTCACCATCGGGTATCGTGTTACCCAGTGACTGGGTTGTGGAGGTCAGATAGGCAGTCGCTCCATGTAAAATACTGGTATTCAGTTGTTAGACTGGAAGCTGACCCCAACATAGTTGGAGAAGGCAGGCAGACTGAAGGTGGTATAGTGAGGCTGACTACCCAGAGTCCACCAGAGGGAAATATTTAAGTAACGCCACTCGTGGAGACTATTAAGGGTGCATTTCAACGCGGAGCGGAGACGTGTAGGAATCGACCAATCACAGACGAGAATGTGGATTTAAATCAATGTGATTGGCCGATTCCTGCACGTCTCCGCTTCGAACTCAATCCAGTTGGTACCAATATGTGTATGGACGCATAAATATTTATTCGAAGAAACCTTTTTAGTTTGAAGGTCATTCAGGTAGTAGATTCCGTCATAGTTCGATGTTCGTTTGTTGTTTTTTTTTTCAAGGATCTTGATCCGAGTCAAGAATGTATTGTACCTATACTGGATTTTGCTCGCGGCTTCGCCCGCTTGGATATCTGATATTATCTCACGATTATTAGGTATTATATGTTATTATAACTACCGGGATAAAAGTATCCTGTACTAACCCAGGTTGTAATCTACCCGTGTGCAAAATTTCATCCAAATCCGCTAGATGTACCGACGACCTTAAGAAGGTAGCTGGGACAGACTGGATTCGGAAGCCGGAGGACACGGTGTTGTGGCGCAGCCTTGGAGAGGCCTATGTCCAGCAGTGAACTGCAACAGGCTGAGTTGACTGATTGACACATAAACCTTTCGGAATAAATAATCCAAATGATGGTGAATCCGCATCAAAATCCGTTGCGTAGTTTAGAAGAACAACGTGGACACAGACAAACTTACACAAAAAGTAACTTTAATCCATAATCCTAACTTCCTAACTAATATTATAAATGCGAAAGTAAGTTTGTTTGTTTGTTACCTTTTCATGCCTAAACAACTGAACCGATCATCCTGAAATTTTGCATATACGTTGTCAGGGTTACAGAAACGGACATAGGGTACCTTTCATCCCGCAAATAAGTACTGTTCCCGGGGAAAACAACAATAACGTTCTATGATAATAGATGGCGCCACGTGCCTTTCGAATCGTGTTTGAATTATAACCAGAATTGATAGTCAAAGTGTAAATTAACGCGAGCGAAGCCGCGGGCAAAAGCTAGTAATATTATAAATTCGAAAGTAACTCGGTCTGTATGTAACCTTTTCACGCCGAAACCACTGAACGGATTTCGATAAAGCTTGGCAAGGAGATAGATGGCATCCTGGGGTAGGACAAAGGCTACTTTTTGTCCTGGCAGCACGTTCCCATGGGATAATTTCTGAAATCCACGCGGACGAAGCCACGGGCAGAAGCTAGTTTATAATATGTGTAGACACGCGTTTGTTATCAACGGGAATTGATAATAATCAATGCTCGATTAGAGCATAATTTTATTTTGTTTTGGGATTGTAAACACGGAAGTCTGACGATGACTCGATTAATTAATTATTATTACATACATACATACATAAACTCACGCCTTCTTCACGGCGGCGGTAGGCAGAAACTACAGAACGCCACCTGCTACGATCCTTACATACTCCATGGTCTAAAAAAACAAGGTCTGGCACTCCGGGAGTGACACATGCTTACGTCACTATCCACTTGCCACTTTATTGCAACAAAACAAAAATTATGGAAACATTTTCAGTCACCATTCTGTTAAAAAATATGTATAAAGCATTGAAATTGTCGTTTCATTTTTCTAATCAAACGAAACAATTCAATTTAAACATATACCAACGTTATTGTTTGTTAAAACCTCATTATTTTATCGGATTCGCACAGGTAATAAAGGCGGTTGGCGAGTTATTATTACACACTACTGGTAACACAGCGGTGATGACGTAGGCTTGTGTCACCCTCGTGACCACTGTGTCTCTGAGTGCTATACCTAGCGAAGTATATTATTATACCATGACATACTCCTTTTGCCTCGTTTACGTTCATACATCTGGTCATACACGCAGGCCGGTTGCGAGTTCTACGCACCTGACCTTTCTGAAGAACGGAGAAGAAGAAGAATTAATTATTATCGATGTTGATAAAAGTTGCGTTAGTTTGTTGCCTTTTAGCAGCCCGGAGTGTGGACTTACATAAAGGATGTCTCCTACAAATATTATAAACGTGAAAGTTTGTGAGGATGGATGTATGTTTGTTACTCTTTCACGCAAAAACTACTGAATGGATTTGGATGAAATTTGGAACACAGATAGTTTATAACCTGGATTAACACGTCGGATACTTTTTATCCCAGTGTTACGTTCCCTTGGGATAATTTCTGACCGCCACGCGGGCGAAACCGCGTGTAAAAGCTAGTTTAAAATAAATGCTTCGAGTTCTGAGTTTGTTCACTGCGTATTGGCGATTCTGTAAGTCCGGTTTTCTTCCAATGTTTTCGATCACAGTTAACAAAAAAAGTATGACATTGTTAAAAATACAGTGGTCCGCGACAAACCAGTTTTTGAAAAGCGATTTCATAAGTTGTCAGACTACTTCGAGTCTTCGATATTTCGATGAATCAACCATTTTAAGGGCTTCATACCCAAAGGGTGCCAACGGGGCCTTATTACTGAGGCTCCACTATCCGTTCGCCTGTTACACTCACAAGGCTGTATTTTTTTTTAACCCGTAATCGGTAGCTCATGTTCGTCATGTTCGTGAACGGGCGCCGTCAGTAGGTACTGATCATCTCTTAGCTGGCACGGCTTATTTTAATTTAATATTTGAATTGTTTTTGTCTTTTTATTACGGACGCTTTTAACGTTCTGCATCGTTCTCACATGCATAATTTCAACATGAATGATGTAACCAATATTTTGTAACCATATTTTGATTTAAAAGAGTGTCCGTGGAGTTTCTTGCCCGTTCTTCTCCATAGGTACCTACTACGCTTTGGAATGGGCAACTAGCTTCATCTTTCTGACCGACCGACCCTTTGACAATTCAAAAGTGCCTGTAATTTGTTTATATGAAAAAAATGCTTTGAGTTTGAGTTTGTAGACACGAAAATTTTCAGAGTGTGTACTACTATGGCCGCTATAACAACAAATAAACATGAAGTTAAAATTAAAGGAGGATACAAGAAGCGTATTTTTTTACTAAATTAAGTACTTCTTTTTAGGGTTCCGTACCCAAAGGGTAAAAACGGGACCCTTTTACTAAGACTTCGCTGTCTGTCCGTCCGTCTGTCTGTCACCAGGCTGTATCTCAAGAACCGCAATAGCTAGACAGTTGAAATTTTCACAAATTATGTATTTCTGTTGCCGCTATAACAACAAATACTAGAAACAAAATAAAATAAATATTTTAGGGGGGGCTCCCATACAAAAACGTCATTTTGTGCCTATTTTTGCTCGATATCAATAAATGGTAACAGGTAGGCACCTAATTTGTGTACCTACTGTTGTTTACCTAGTCAATGGTACGGAACCCTTCGTGCGCGAGTCCGACTCGCACATGGCCGGTTTTTTTTAATATGTTGTGTTAAATATTATATGGCGGTGTTACGAAACCCTTCGGGTCCGATTCGCATTGGGCCGCTTTTTAAAAAGCGATTCCGTAACTTGTCAATCAGGCTACTTTTTGTCTTCGACGGTTTCGATGAATCAACAATTGTATTAACATTTCTCAGGGTTGCAAGATATACGTACATACATACATAAACTCATGCCTTCTTCCCATGGGGGTAGGCAGAATCTACAGAACGCCACCTGCTACGATACTTAATGCCCTCAACCGGGGCGAATAGCAACGCAGGGGTGAATCGGAACGAAACTTTAAAAAAAGGATTTTTAACATTGAAATAATATAATTTGTTGCCAACAAGGGCACTTCATCGTTAATTATAAATGATGATAAATGATTTTATTTCTGTAAGTAGGTTTGTACAAACATTTTTACACGGCAATCATGTTTTTTAAACTAGATGAGGTTGGCGTTTCTTATCTGACTACTCTGAGAAGAAAGGCCGAAACAAACTCAGAGGTCACAGTCTCTTTTAAAGTCCAGACATAATCTTAGTCAGGTCATGCGGAGACCATGCAGATTGGTATCTGAAATGGTATAATACAGTAAACACATTAGAGTCCTTTTTGGCAACTAACTATATTATTACAATGTTAAAATTCCTTTTTACGTTTCGTTCCGATTCACCCCTGCGTTACTATTCACCCCGTTTGACGGTAACCCCTTTTGCTTCGTTTACGTTCATACACGCACGCCGCCGGTTGCGGGTATTACGCACCTGACCTTTCTGAAGAAAATCACCAATAAGGTCACTATTAATGTCCTCCTAGGCTGCAAGAAGGTTAAAATATTGCGTAGTTTGAAGAAGGCCTACTCAGGTACCTACGTCTCAGCCGACTGCTGTTCGAAAGTCCCCCACGTTTCTTATTCCGTACAAAAACAGACAAAAAGAAAACCTCCGCTGTTTTGTTCGCAACGCCGCGTCTTGCTCTCTCTCCATAATCTACCCTAGGAGTGACAGAGACGGCGAGCATCCACGAATTTCGTATTTATGTCAAACTTTGTCAACGACCGCAAACTCTTATAGCTCAGTCACTCGAATGTGAACTTTATGTCTGGCGGTTTAAAAATATTTTTTGCTGATTCAGCATCGGACAATAAAGTATGATTTTTCATTATTCACACGCTATTATCATGAGAACGGCATCTTATTGCTTATGAAATATGGTTCAAATTGCAACGGCTATTTTTTATGCGAAACGCCACCGTTCTCATACTTTGTTTGGTGCGGTAACGTGCGAATTGATGCTTTACGTTGGTGGAAATAGAGGTGGTAATGGGTTAATGATGGGTTTTGGGTAAACCTGGGTTCCCGAAAACATTCGGGGTCATCGACCGCCCCTCAGCCTCTTCTAGTGAACTATTTGAGGGTTGCGTTCCGAGAGAATGGGCTCTCGGGTTTGCGTTTCACGAAACTATTTGGGATGAACGATGCTTCCTTAGACCTAACATTGTTTAGGGAACGCTTGTTTTTTTTTAATTTATACTGGCTGTTCCCAGTTTTGGGAGGAGCTGAATTTTGGAAGTTAAATTGTATCCTGCTTAAGTCTTTCTTGAAATACCAAGCTAGGACTGTGTCGAATTTTGACAGAATTCGTTTTGTAGATAAGCTGTGAAAACATACGATACAAAGTAAAATAATTTTCAATATTAATAATTAATAATATTAGTATCACTCACTCCCCTTATAAAAGTCAAGTAGGTACCTAACTTAGCAATTTTCGTTTTCGTGCAAAAAATCGTCGTTGGACGAAAAAAAAACTTGCTCACAATTCTTTTATTCTGAGATAATCCATGGTAAAATAGTTAAAATATTGACCCTGTATTTCTGTTACTTTTATTACCAGTCAATGATCATTAAAAAAAAAATCGCTATTTTCGCTCGGTCGTTACTAATCTCTAATCTAGCAAATAATTTCATACAAAAAAATACATATATATAATTTTTTATTTTATTTCTAATTATTTATATTAATATTGGGAATGAATCATAGGGAAAAATCCATCTGGAATTTCTCAGTAGCAGAATATTGGGTTTTTCCATCTGGAATTTCTCAGTAGCAGCCCGGAGTCTGGATTTATGCCCTGTTGACGGCATGGGCTTGTATACATAACTTGCGAAATGTTGGTGTACTATAAGGTGCACCTCTGCCTAACCCTTCGGGGAATACAGGCGTGATTTTAAGTAAGGGAGATGTTTCAAAATGTATGGAGCCTGGGCCAGGTTGTACACTATACTTAAAAATAGGTAAACACATTTAAAACAGTTCTCAACTGTCCAATTACTTTAAAATGGCTTTGTTTGCTGGTAAACCACAAGAAATTACACTTAAAATTGCAACACACAACAAATACCCGTTATGGCGGTAAGCTGTCATTTTGATTGATTAATGACGTTTGACATGTTTATTGACACTGACAGTTCTCTTTCTATGATCAATGGTCGATCTATGGTTTACTGTCATTGTTTTAAAGCACAGAGTAACTTAATCGGTGAAACGCCATGTTGATAGTCGATAAAAATTATTGATAATAACTACCATAACAGTATACATTTAAATAAATTATCTTTATTTTTACCGAATTCTACGGATTTTTCTCTTTATTTTGAGGTAGTGTACATAGACCTGGCCCATTTTGAAACATCTCCTTTAGCTCCAGATTGACTATCATACTTTCGAAAACGCCAGCTTTCAATTCAAGTAGGTACTTATTACTTTGATTTCAGATCGCTGCACAAAACTGCGATTTGGAAAGTATCAATAAGAATTGACCCTTCAAAAAAGGAACGGGAAACAAGTTTTTAGTGCTTAAAAAAACAACTTTCGTGAACTTATTTCGGGCAAAAGCCAGCGGTTTGTACTGTTATGTTGAACCAGTACCTTGCACTTATGTAATCGAACCAAAAACCGGACGTGAAAACAGGCCAACTTATTGACAGGACAAAATAAGTGAAATGTAATGTTATGGCCAAGTTTTAAGACCAATCTAGGTCTGTCTCATTAAAAAATGATTTCTACCAAGGGCTGATTTTACCAAAGTAAACAGTGAAGTAATTTTTTTATCTGTGGAATAAAATTGACGTTTGACAGTTCTAGTATGGAAAAACTGTCAAACATTTAAAATTTATTCTCAGGATAAGACTTATTCTGGTATAAAAGTTTGGTGAAATTTGCGAATTCTCGACTGAAAATTAGTTTTCCCGGGTATTTTCGGGATCCGGAACCCGAGAAAGAACCCTTGAGCCAGCATTTTGTACTTTATTTCAATTGCAGTAAATTTCTTATTAAAACACAACTTAGACTCGGTTTTAAAGTCAGTTTTTGTAATTAGAACTTTGAATTTGTCGGAATAAAATTAGAAATTTAAAAGATGCTCGTTGGTTCAAATATGAGTCTAAACACAAACGTTGTTTTGTAATAAGACGGAGGGATTCTCATTAAAGATTTGAGCCATATTAACACCCTTATAGACGGGAATATTACCCTTATAACCAGCATAGAAGATGAGGGGTTCAAAAAGGGCTCGAAACGTTTCGTGTAAATATTGTATGGCGCGAGAGTGGTTGGTTTTGTTAACTTTGTCGGGAACATTGATTGTGTATTATAATGCAAAGTGCAAAATAATACAATCTAAGTGAACAAAGTATAATATAATACAATCTAAGTGAACAAAGTGCACTTCGATTACTACGATAGACGCCGTTCCATTCTAAAACATTCTTCTAGAAAAAATACAAGAACTATAAGAGATTTTGGGACTGTGTAGCAAGGTTTCCGAAAGTAAACATTTAGTCAGAAATCATAATGATTAAAGGCATACCCACTTTGAGCCTACAATCTCTCTGTGCGAGGAACGGCCGTATTCCACCACGCGGACTCAGTGCGGGTTGGGCGATTTGATTTTTTGGTTCTAGGACATGCCGGTTTCACAATGATTTTTCCCGTCACTCGTGAAGTTAAAGTTATAGTGCCACAAGGCCATGAAAACCATAAGGAATCTTTGTGTATCAAAACATTCTAGAATTGCTCTCTGCAGCCGCATTGCAAAAATATCTATACTTAGTGCGAATGAGGCACGACACGACAGTGACGCTGCGTTTCGAGCACAAGGCGTGACCCTGACAGCCCGGAGGTCAGTCTGTAGAACTATCATTATAATATGTGTTTAAGTATAGATAAAGCAGTGTTTTAATTATGCTTTTAAGGATGGAATAATCAGGAAAGTTATCCGGGCCCTTTTTCTCTGCAAAACCCTTAAGATTGTGGCCTGCAATCAAAATAATTAGAGCCAAGATAGAATGTTAATAACGGTCACGTGAGTCGCAAAGTATCAGTATGGCTGGATCCAGAATGGCCCTGATATTAAGTGGTACTACTAATTATTATATTAATACGCGAATCAAAAACTTTGTACCCATTTTTACGAAACTGGAGGAGGAGTATGAAATTTCGCACACTTATAGTTTATATAGAAGGATTGCAGGATGCTAATATTATTTTTAAATTTTGCTTAAAAAGTACATTAAATCAATAAAAAAAAACATTACAAACACTACCATGTATTTGACACACACGCATGTAATGCCATGTGAACAAACGGTTGCTATGGATTCAGATGACCAAAGTAAAGGTTTATAAAAAAAAAACAGTAGAATGAAACCTATTGTGTTTATCCTACAATTTGTGTAATAGATATTTGTGCTTTATTTATAATAAATTAAGGTCGAATTTCGACCAATGGGCGACCTCTAGTACAACTAAAAACCCAATTTTGATGATTCTCATGATCCGAATACCATTTTCATGCAATGCAAGCCATTTTTACCCTCTTCAGAACTTAAATCTGCTCCCTTAAATACATTCTTTCCCTATTTTGCGCGAATATCGACCAACTCTCATTTTCATCTGCCCAAATATCATCCAGATATATCATTCCACATTTCTATTTTCACGGACACATCAAGGTATACATTTCCATTATAAGCGGACCTTACATTGCAAAAGCTTTCCATAACAATGAGAGATCAGCGTAAACTATAGAAGATGGTTAGAATCAAGTTCTTCTAACTAAACAGACAGCTGTGCTGCTGGGGATCTTGTTGGGCCACTTCTTCTCCCCAGCTAGAGCACTAGGAAGAGGTGAAGGACGAGCATTTTGGGGGACTGTCTTATGTAAATTTGTCCTTCATAAAGTGCAAATAAATGACTTGATTTTGCACGGCCTCAAACGTTCCCACTGCTGGTCCTTAGTCCACATCTTTATGAGACTGAGTGCGCCGTAATCCACCACGCGGGTCCATTGCAAGTTAATGGATGTCACATGAATTATTGGTTCAAGGACATGCCGGTTTCCTTAATAAATTACTTTTGGTTTGGATTGTAAAGTGGATTGTAATATTGTATAGCTTGATGTGTCGTCGTCAGTTCCGGAGTAAGCAAGCGCGGGGCCCGTAGAAAATTCTATCGAGGGGCAAGGACCCCTTGATAGAATTTGCTACCCCCGCCATTTGCTATGGGCTCTAAAGTATAAAGTGGTAAAAAAAAAACAATACTCAATACGTTTTTTTGCTATCTATAGGTTATAATTTTGTTGGTGTTTAATAGTACAGTAAGTTAAGTTTCTCTCAAAAAATTACGATCAGGCAAAGATGGGTGGGTTTGGATACGCGGGGCCCCCTTTTGCGCGGGGCCCGTAGCAATTGCTACTCTTGCTACGTGGTTAATCGGGCATTGTTCGTCGTGCATTCATACCGAATCGAACTTGCCATCTACCGAAAAAAATAAACACCCAAGATATCCACTTCGCTTGTCAATAATGGTTACTGTTGGTGCCAGGATAATATCAATAATCTCTCGACTTACATCACTGCGTGCTAATTGGCTGTTGATTGCCAAATTGTCAACACTAGCTGACTCCACTGTACTGGTGTAGTGCACGGTACCACTTTATAAATATTATGTTTATATACATTTTGAAGTAGGTATAGTGTATTTATTTTATTTCGTACTAGCTTTTACCCGCGGCTTCGCTCGCGTTTATTTAGAATTTGACAAACAATTTGGGTTGTTCGGGGAATTATAGTTAGGAGGATGAAAAACCGGTCTATCGACACTATAGACTCACAAAATGTATTAAGTACTTAAATTAAACATTAAAAAACTCTTAACACACTATTAAAGTTTCTACAATAATATAATTCAATCATGATACGACGTAAAACAGAGCTGCAATTTGAAAAAATTCTAAGATAATTTGAATTTGGCGGGCTACAACTGAGGATTCACTTTAAATCAAATAGTCGATCGCCATTCTTCCGCTAGCTATTTGCTGTCGGGGGCAAAGCAAATTAGTCATTCAAAATGTATCATTTTAGATTCAAGAACCTGTCGAATGTTTGTGAATAGCTATGCTGGATAGACTAGAAGCCAACCCCAAGATAGTAGGAAA
This sequence comes from Dryobotodes eremita, assembly GCA_917490735.1. Lineage (NCBI taxonomy): Eukaryota > Metazoa > Arthropoda > Insecta > Lepidoptera > Noctuidae > Dryobotodes > Dryobotodes eremita. The sequence continues at coordinate 2,373,638 of OU823269.1, forward strand.
AAGGCTAGATAGATTATGATTCGACTAACTTATACAAGTAATAACATATTAGGTAAGTATGGCTATAAAAAACGCAAATTGAAAGAAAGAAAGAGAAAGTATTTATTGGGACTCGCACAGGATTATCATAAACTAAACTAAACACACTCATAAAAACAAAAAAATAAAACAAATGTAAAATGAAAATAACAACAGTAAGTCCTGTATGAGGCCAAAAGGCCCCTATCTCAGCATGATGCTGCGACTTTTAAAAATAAGTATCGCAGCGCTGGTATTCTGATAGGGCCCGCTGCTGCGATGCGACAGACTGATACAGAAATAAATAAAAAATAAAAGGACAAAGTGGACTTGGACAGGTTTTGCAACCTCTCACCGATTCATGAAAAAAAAGCCTCTTGCTTCGTTTTTTATCACAATTTTACATAATACCTTAGAGCTGGGCCGGGTATCGTGGCGCAATGGAAAGTGTGGTGAAAGCCGGCTTGAACTGCGCCTGAGCACCTCGACCTAACTCGACTTGCCTCTGACAGCATGCTACATTACCTGGTGTAAGTACCGAAACTAAACTAGTACTTATGTACAAAAAAAAAAATGAGAAACTACAGCTCAATTTTAAATTGGCAATCTTGGAAACGAATTTGGAACGAGCAAAAAACTACAACTTTCTGTTTTCTGAGTGACTTCTTGACAATTCACAAGTGACTATAAATTATTTAGACAATCATGTCCCACTTTTACTGTCACCCTTTCTTATTTGTATATGTGTGTGTTCATGTATTAAAATTCATCCAGCCGTTAGACACACGTTAACACACAACCCACAACATAATCCTTTCTTTGTTTTGATGCAGTCGAGTAAAATATTTTATTTATCGATGCTTATGCATTTTAGGATTTATTGCTATTTGACTTTCGCAAACGAGATGACACAAGAAACTTAATATTACTTATCCGGTGTCGGCAGAGGACAGATAATGCCCTCTTCCGGCCCCCCTAAATGGCTCCAGGGACGGCGTACTCGGGGACATCCGGCACCTCCTATCATATAAGACCCGAGGTGGTGGCGCGTAATGTTCCACACGCGCCCCTCTTAGACGTCGTGGGGGGACTCAAACACCTCACTCCCCCCGCTTGACCAGACGGAGCCAGCAGAGGCGGGCCGGCACCAGTCGGGGGCTGCGTTGAAGAGTGCTCAAGTGCCCACGTAGCCCCCGGTGCAAGTGTGCGAAGGAACACGGGGTGGGTTTAGTCAGTAGAAGTCTGACAGATCCCTCCATCGGACATCTATAGGAATTTCCACTCAGTTACCAAAAAAAAAACCCACAACACAACTCTGTCTTTGCTTTGGCGCAGTCAGGTAAAAAAATCTTTATCCATCGATGCTGAAATGCATTTTAGGAGGATTAATTGCCATTTGATCATCGAGATGACACAAGATGAAAATAACAGGATCGTATATTACGATTCAAACTTAATGGCGGCTTGGAACATGAGGCGAGTCGCTGCGCAGTAACCAACTCACGTGTCAGCGGGAGTGACGGGTGAGGTACTGCGCAGCGAATAGCGCACTTCACAGCCGCCATTAAGTTTGAATCATACTGTAGCAGGTGGCGTTCTGTAGTTTCTGCCTACCCCCATGGGAAGAATGCGTGAGTTTATGTATGTATGCAAATAACAACATTATCACATAACAATTTTGGAAGTCTTAGAAACTTAATATTAAGGCTCCTTCAAACGGGCGCGACGCGCGACGTGAATAGCACGCGACTCCAAGGAACCGCACGTTCCACGACAGACGATGCCTTTGTGTCTTGCCTTTTTAAACGAGCCTGCACTTCCAGTACGTTTTCTCTTCATTAATCCGGTCCTAAAACAAAGCTTTCAGACGAAAATTCATCACCATGATCATCAATTCAACCAAAATACGTCCACAGTTGGATAGAAGCCTTCACCAATCTTAATCAATTAAGTTAAGCCTCTAAAACGGCACCCTTATTGCGTAACACACTATCAATCACAATCTGAATCATTTAGAAGGATATTGCTAATCCATTGCTTCATATGTTCGAAAAATTTGTCTGCTCAACTACGTAAATAACGCAATGAATGTTGTTGAACTGTCAAAATTACAGCGATTCTTACTGTTACGCAATTACCCCGCAGGAGGTAATAATTATATTAACTTTGACATTGGAGACTGGATTTAATATCAAGTTCCAAGAATACGTTATAACTAGTCTTGTCTTAGTTAGAATTAATTACTATTTATAATTAATCCCTCAGGGTGTAAAATAATTTGGTCGACGGCGCGTCGTGTTCCACGCGCGCCTCAAAGAGATGTCAGCATAATTGACGGGGTCCGATAGGGCCGATGCCTGCCGGGGTCGCGGATTGTTCGAAAGAGTTACCGTGGCCCTGGCGCACAGGCAACTGAAGGAACACGGGTGGGTTTTAGTCAGTTGGAGTCTGACACGCCCTTCCGCTCCGCCCAGAGCGGGAGAGGTCATTTGATGATTTGCCAACCAAAGAAAAAAGGGTGTAAAATAATTTGGGTTTTATATTCTTATACGTTAATAAGACTTTGGTACAAATCTTAGATTATTTGAATTTAATTTTATATCTATCTTATACAGGGTTATTGGTAAAACACCAGCAAACTCTTAAGGGGACATTGTACTCATCATTATAAACAACTTTTACTATGGACCAACCCAGAAATTGCGAAAAAAAAAACAGATTTTCCCTACATTTATATTCGCATAACACGTCAAAACGTAGAGATCAGCTGATAATTTTTTCGCGATTTCAGGTTTTGTCCTTAGTAAAAGTTGTTTATAATGATGAGTACAATGACCCCTTAAGAGGTTGCTGGTGTTTTACCAATAACCCTGTATAAATAAAAATCAATTGCCAAAAATGGATGTCCGCACATCACTTCAAAGCGGCTGCACCTGTTTGGCTAATTATTTTTTTCTTGTGTTTATAATAATTGTGAAAACAAACTCTATGAAATATTTTTTTTGGAAAACCACCGGGAGATTCAGGAGTTTGGATGCTATTTTTGTATCAAAATCACCCCGGGCGACGCAGAGCTCGAACAGCTTGTTTTAAATATTATTTATAAATTTAAATTACCGCCACCTGGGACATAGGCCAAATTTCTGTGAAACTAAGGGCCCGTAATTCACCACGCCATCATATCCCTAAATTTTTAGCCCAGGACGGCTTTCACACGATGTTTTTCTTCACCGTTTTGAAAGCAGTGACAGATTTCTTGACACTTCAAGTGTTTATGAAATGGTCCATCCAAAAGTTGTCTTTAAAAAATCGCTCTTAGCTATAAGACAGCCCATTGTATCACTCTAACTTCTACGTTCATATCTGTAATTTGTATGATGTACACAATACAAAAGAAGTCTATCCTAATCTTTTAGTTTTCATTACTTTTGGACGGGGCAAAATGTAGTGTCTTCAAGTTCTGCCTCCTCCGTCATACTTATCATTCACTCACTTTTCATTCAAATCATCTCTCACTGACAGATTACAAGTGGTCTAATTAAAATGAATGCTTTGAATTTTAGGCCACAACTGCTCTTTATCATAAGAAAAAATACATGACCGTCCACGGAATTTAAAACAAAGAGCGCTGACGCAATGATTACGTCACGACTCACCGAAGCATGCTGCGTCTAACGATGAAGGCTACACGTGCTGAGCAGAGCTGCTAGTGTGCGCAACACTTGCCCGTAACTACGGAAATTATGTCGACTTAGATGTCAATTGAAGTTCATGTTCTTTAGGGCTCCGTAATCTATAAGGAACCCTTATAGTTCTTCTTCTTCTTCTTCTTCTTCTTTAGGGGTTTTGGTTTCCGCACTTAGTCCTTCAAGTGGACCATTGTGCGTACCCTTATAGTTTCGCCATGTCCGTCCGACCGCAGCTTAGCTCAGAGACTCTTAGTACTAGACAGGTATAATTTGGCATGGATGTACATATTAATTACGCCGACAAATTGACAAAATAAATCACGAAAAATAAAATTTTCTCGTAAAGTGGGGATGTTTATTTTTTCTCGTCTATCCCATGGAGTGGGGTATCGTTGGATAGGTCATTCAAAAATATTACGGGTCTTTGAACATCATTTTTCAAATCAAGGATCCGTTTGCGTAAAATTAAGCTTTAAATTACTAATTTTTGTTAGAAGCCGGCTAAATGGTCGATTTTGGATATGTGAAAAAATTCACGGCAGTAGTATAAATAACGAAATTAAAAGGAAAACTGTTACAGCTAAGTAGGCTTTACAAGTTTACGAGTAATAGTCGACCAACTTACATTTGCAGTTGGAACGTATGGGAGAACATGTTTTTCAACTACAATGTTATATTGTTCTTGGCATAAAGTCATACCAACTACGAACCCCTTCATTGTGCGTGGTCCGACACGCACTTGGGCGGTATTTTTATCATGAAATCTCGTCATCTTTACCCCAATTTGGGGTTGGCGCAAAATTTTCTTCCACACTTCTGTATCAGTCGTCATCTTGGTAATCACCCCCTTTCTAACCATATCATCTTTCACACACTCCATCCACATTCATACTCAAAAACTTTCCTCACGACATTTTTCTCATTCCTCCGCATTACACGCCCATACCATGACAACTGATTTCCACACAACTTTTCAGAAAAAATGTTTTAAATGTTACAGTAAATTAACTTTAAATATCCCCACGACCCCTGTACCGTTGCATGCACCCATAAACACAATGTTTTGTGTGCATAATGAGGGCTATCGCGCTTGAGTTCGCCGCTAGAGGCGCTGGTGTAGAGTAAGGTCTCTAGATGTCAAAATATGTACTGAACGTTCACTGTTTGCGGGATTTTTATCACGGATTTTAACGAAAGATTCATAATAGCTGTAATGGTTGTGCCATTCTTGATTAATTATGACTTAAGATTTTAAGTAAAAAGTTAGGATTTAATTTGGTAGTACTTGAAGGAAGAATAAGATTTGTCTGCTTCATGCTTGCCAATTTTAGGAACATTATAATCTAAATATTCATTTGAAGTTTTAAAATGTAATAAAATAAACATAATATGAATATAAGGGTACTTAAACATATCCTAAACATCAAATAAAAGAACTGCAGCAGGACCTTACTCGACAGTGGCGCCAACTGGTGAGCACAAAAACGATAGCCCCCATTGCGCGCTGCCGTAAACAACGAAGATTCACACCAGAAATAAAATTCGTTTCTCAGTTTGATGTACAGAATGTGTACTTAGATACGCAATGTAGTGTGTAACCTATATTATAATACTCTTTGTGATGGGTCTTTTGGGTGTACCCCATGGTCTAAAAAAACAAGGTCTGGCATTCCGGGAGTGACACATGCTTACGTCACTATCCAGTTGCCACTTTATTGCAACAAAACACGAATTATGGAAACATATTCGGTCACCATTCTGTTAAAAAATATATATAAAGCATTTAAATTGTCGTTTCAGTTTTCTAATCAAACTTAACAATTCAATTTAAACATATACCAACGTAATTGTTAGTTAAAACTTCATTGTTTTATCGGATTCGCACAGGTAACAAAGGCGGTTGGGGAGTTATTAATACACTCTACTGGTAACACAGCGGTGATGACGTAGGCTTGTGTCTCCCACGTGACCACTGTCTCTCGGAGTGTTATACCTGGCGAAGTATATTATTAAACCATGGGTGTACCCAATGATGAAGGGTACACGTGCTGTGAGCTACTACTTTGCACAACTAACTCGTAATTACGGAAATTATATCAACTTATATATTTGAGGAGGTTAGGATCAAAACCACAACATATCCACTTTTGGCAATTCGTTTTTTTTCACGATTGCTGCACAAAATTATAAAACCTACCATTAGCAGGAACTGTTTAGTTCAAAACAGCTTATTCTTAGTAAAATGAAGTCTAGTATTAACGTTTAGTTCAAATCTTCAACATATCCCGGTTGAATTAAAAAAAAAAAAAATAGAATACTCTTTATTATGTACACCATAAGAATTACAGATATAAATGTAGAAATTTTTACACAGGGTGACACAATGGGCGGTCTTATCGCTAAAAGCGATCTTTTACAGACAACCTTTGGGTGGATTAGAGGGAGAAGGATAGAAAAAGAAACTGTTTTAATGACCTATTTATCATGTACGTGGCATTCTTTAAATAAATAATACAAAAATATGTGCGGCAACAGAAATACATCATCTGTAAAAAATTTCAACTGTCTAACTATCACGGTTCATGAGATACAGCATGCTGACAGACGGACGGACAGCGGAGTCTTAGTAATAGCGTCCCGTTTTACCCCTTGGGTACGGAATCTCCTTATATGTCACTTGATTTTTAAGTGTCTGCGCCTCTAAGGGTGTAAGCATGTGCCCTTCATCTTGTTTTATCGACTTAGCAATATTGCACGGTTCAACCAAATTGATTTAAAGGCGCAGAAATGAAGCGTTTAGCCGATATGGAATGATTCCATTAATTTGGTTTCTTTATAGAGGTATGAGGAATAAGGTGTAAAGTACACTCATCCTACGAAGAAAAGGGAGGATCCTCCGACCAGACGGGTGTGGTGTCTGGTGAGCAACTCTGCCCGACGATTGATGTCGGGACGTTGTATATATGCTAGTTGCGCGGTAAACTCTGCTTGCGCGATGCAGGATTTTTGCGTGACGTCAGTGTGACGCGTAGCTCGCATGTGGCGATGCTTCTACATCTTTATCCAGATTGTAAGGCCGTGAACTGAGTAATATCTAAGCCGTTACTATTGATATTATATCGACTTAGATATATGTCAATTGGTGTATGAGTGTCTGCGCCTGTACAGGTTTATATACATGCTTTTTATCGAGTTTTATCGACTTAGCAATATTCCACGGTTCAACTAATTTGATTGAAAGAAATTGCTGATATGGAAAGGTTTAAATTCGGTTAATTTAAGCCTTTCAATTTGGTTTCGTTATCCAAATTAAGGCTTTTGCGATCTTTAGCTTACCAGGTCTGATTAAGCCAAATGTCCGCTCCAACTAATGGTCGGAATTGGTACCTTGTTAAAGGATAGCTTTTCTGTGGCCATAATTTTTGGTCACAATATTATTTTTATGCGTAGTTTAATGGGATACCCCAAGGTTTTTGAAACTGGTATTTTTGTTACTTAACAGCATTTCTGGTTTTCGGTTTCAAGGATGTTTTGGTGTACTGATAGGAACTTGATTTATATACGCATCTTGTATACAAGTCTACAAGTAATATTGCAATGATGACTGAAATTATATTGTATACTAGCGACCCGCCCCGGCTTCGCACGGGTTGCGGTACTTATCTACGGCGTACCCTACCTACCTACCCTACCTACCTACCCTACCTACCTACCCTACCTACCTACCTACCCTACCTACCTACCCTACCTACCTACCCTACCTACCTACCCTACCTACCTTACCCTACCTACCTACCTACCCTACCTACCTACCCTACCTACCTACCCTACCTACCTACCTACCCTACCTACCTACTCTACCTACCTACCTACCCTACCTACCTACCTACCTCCCTAACTACCTACCAAAAAAAAAAAAAAAAAAATTGATGTTGGCCGATTCTCATAGATACCGGATAAGCACAAAAAATTTCATCAAAATCGGTTAAGCCGTTTCGGAGGAGTATGGCAACGAAAACTGTGACACGAGAATTTTATATATTAGATATTGTCTTATCTATGTCACTTGTGTTTGGGGTGGCTGCGTTTCTACAGTTTAAAACGCGCATATTATCAAACGTTTTGCTGTAGTCATTATAATTTTGATGCGCAGTTGTAACCTCAAACATGAATTTCATTTAGGTTTACTTTGAGCACCCGCTGCCTATGTTGTGTCCTGCAGCTTTAAAAATATTACATAACATCAAGACTGTGTTTCCCGTTAGGGTAGATAGAGTTGTAGCTATAGTGCACCCACATTTCGCCAAGTCTCATGTAACAGGGGGCGAGCATATTGCCATCCACTTGGCGATAGAAGCCGAGAACCCAAGCTCGGCAAAAAATAAAAATATATAGTACAAAATTCTCCAGCCCCAGTTTTCTTCACGCTGCGTCAAAGCCACACAAGTTTCCTTAGTTAGCATGCAAGTGTGTGTGCATGACGTCACATAGTCGCTTCTGATACGAGTGGCGCTTGTCGACAACGTTCTTTGTGTAGTTAAGTCCTACACGAAATTAACAAACGCAGTACAGCTGTACAGCTGGACAAAGACATTGTAACGGTATGACTGATAATAGAGGTTTTTTACTATGTCGCAATGTGTATTTTAATAGACTCCCTGCCTTATTATTAATGGTAGTTAATTTACGTGTAAAAGCACGTTTGAGGGGCTCGCGGTTAAGTAAGATTAATGGAGATGTGGAAAGGAGAGTAAATGCGGGAAATAAAGTGAATGTTGCTTACACATGCAAGTGTGACCAACCAGTTGATGTCCAATAAAATACTTTTTTCCAAAAAATAAAAAAACCGACTTCAAAAAGAAAAACAACAAAGTGAAAAATACTTATAATTTCGGAAATCGGTGTCTTTGGATCTGTTTTTTAGTTTTTTGCCAGCGACTTCCGAAATTAAAGCGACGACTGTTGTATTTTTCACTTTTTAGTGAGTCAGTTACTAATTTACCTAAGTTACAATAGCCTAATGTCAACTGCTCATCACCGTTTACAATATTTTCCTTTTCCCGACGCAGGGACGTTAATAGTTGAGGAGTTCTCCTTGTAAGAACCAAAAGAAAAAACCCTCCATCAGCTCTATTTCACCATATGCATTGTGACGAGCATAAATTGCTTAGCAACCATATTAAAGTAATCGAATCGCAACCCGTGAAATACCTTCTTATTATTGAGTAGTTCTGGTGGCCACCTCTGGTCTTCATAATCAGTTCCATTTCACCGAATGGTGCTTTCCGAGAGCAAATGCACGTGTTACTATAAAAAATACCCAAATCTCTATAGGTGTGCCTATAAAATTTGAGGATTTCTCTCGATGTCCTCCTCCTTTTTGAAGTCGGTTTGAAAGGCATGGCTGGCTGTTCACAATGGTGTGCTGGTGCCTACGCTTATGTATGGAAGTGAGTGTTGGGTGTGGCAAAAGAAGCATAAAAGTAGAATAAATGCTGTGGAAATGCGTTCCTTGCGAAGCATGTGTGGTGTGACTATGAATGATAGGCTGAGGAATGATGTGATAAGGCAACGGTGCGGTTTAAAAGAAGATATAGTGAGAAAAATGTAAAAGAGTATGCTTAGATAGTTTGGTCATGTTGAGAGGATGAATGAAAGGCGACTAACAAAAGGTATTTATAAGGCAGATGTGAGTGGAAACGCCTGGAGGGGACGCCCTAGGAAGACATATAGTGACCTTATTGGTGATGTTCTTCAGAAAGGTCAGGTGCGTAGTACTCGCAACCGGCGTGCGTGTAAGACCAGATGTATGAACGTAAACGAGGCAAAAGGATATGTAAGGATCGTAGTATGTGGCGTTCTGTAGTTTCTGCCTACCGCCATGGGAAGAAAGCGTGAGTTTATGTATGTATGTGGTTAAGTAATAGTCGCACGTGTCGATCAATCAAGGCTAAGCGGATTTTTTTTTTTTTTAATATACCGATGCTCCACGCTAGGAATTTCTCCTGTATTGTGGGTGCGTTTACATACATTAAACTCACATACACAAACAGCCAGACCCGGAACAACTACTTGTAGGTCATACAAATATTTGTTCCGTGCGGGAATCGAATCCGCGACACGCAGCGCAGCAGTCAATCGCTTAACCACTGCGCCAACCGTGCCGTCAGTTACGTTGCCTCACTTACCGCAGTCGTTCCGTAGATGGGTGACCATCTATTTCATACCGAGACCCCTCCATGCCTCGGAAAGCACATTCAGTTTCTTAGGTCGCGGCTGTCATTCCCAAGCCTGAAAGTTGACAACCGGTCTTATCATGAGGTATTGTGTTACTCTGTAACTGGGTAGCTACGGTCAGATAGGCAGTCGCTCTATGGAAAGAACTGTTATCCGGCTGCACCCGAGTAGACTGGAAGCTGACTCCAACATGTTGGGAAAAGGCTAGGCAGATCGATCATTAATTACAGCTGCATTATGCTGAGCGATTACCGTTTTGTGCGAATGTGACGCCCCCAACCTGTGGGTTAATTACGTAACACACTAACAGTAGGAATGCGTTTCATTTTGACAGTTCAACAACATGCATTGCGTTGTTTACGTTGTTGAGCAGACACATTTTTCGGATATATGACGCAGTGGATAAGCAATAGGCTTCAAAATTATTCAGATTGTGATAGATAGTGTGTTACGTAATTAGGGTGCTGTTCTTTTTCAACCCCCGACGCAAAAAGAGGGGTGTTATAAGTTTGACCGCTGTGTGTGTGTGTTGGTCTGTGGCACCGTAGCTCTTAAAGGGGCGAACCAATTTGGATGCGGTTTTTTTTATTTGAAAGCAGTTTTTCTAGCGGTGGTCCTTAGACATGTTTTATCAAAATCGGTGCAGCCGTTTCAAGGTCATAAGCTCTTTTTTTGTGTCGGGGGTTTTTTTAATTTAACCCATTATTAGTTGTATTTGTGTGTTTTTGTCTGCGTCATGTTTACTGCAAATAAACGTACTTTCTTTCCAGCATTTTTTTTCCACTGCCTCCAAATACAATATTTCGCACTTACAGACATGATATCACTCAGGAAGCACTTAAATTGAATTACATACCAGTACATGTCTAAATGATTGGTTGATTAATTAGTTATTCAAATTCAAATTCAAGCGCATTATCGAAGCGCATTGTACGTCTTTCTCTTTGCGACAGAAAGCGGTGATCGAAAATGTGTTAATTTAAGGAAATTATGTAACTCCGTAAAAAACGAAATCAATTATTTGCATAACTAAGGTACAGAAAGTTCTTTACATAATTATATTGATCTCTTATTATGCCTTGGAGGCGAAAGCGTCACGAGTATCCCGCGAAATTCAAATTTTCTTACGTTTTTTTGCAATTTGCAGGTCAGTATCAGGTTGTATATTGATCTAAATATGATTCGCGGCCGTATCAAAAATATAGTTAGATAATTATAATCATAAAAATCATCAATACATCTCTCTAAGTTCATATTACCCTATTGAATGACATTTAAGGCCATTTCTAACTTAAGAAGTTGTATTGCTGATTCTATTGATTATAATTCTGTAAAGCCATATTTGTTACGGCTGCGAATCATATTTTAATCAACATACAACTTGACACTGACCTGCAAATTGCAAAAAACTAAAGAAAATTTGAATTTCGCGGGCTACGTTCGCGCTTCCCCCTTAATGTCGGGGTGAAAATTTTACAAATATATTACTACAGTATTACCTAATTAAGGCGCGGTAAGAAGCAAATTTTTAGGTAATTGACAATAGCGCATCGCGGCCACAAATAAGGTTCAAAAGAGCGATGCGTTTGATGTTGCATATTATGCAGTTTTAATTAAATTAAAAAATAAATGCACGGCTCAGTGTAATCATTTTTAGGTATTTCTTTAGTTGATAGAATTCCGTTTATTATCATTACATAAAATATGATAGTATACGCTCAAAAATTTGAGAATTATGAGACGAAAAATATTTTTTTAGTTCTGATTTACGATTTTTTTTATCATGATACTATTTTATTTTAAAGAAATATTTTTTAATAAGTCGTTTGAACAATTCACAATACGCTACTTACATGTTTTCTGGCTTGTAATGTGAACTAATACGCCTAACTGTGCGGCATAAAAATGAGCGTTTTAAGTTGGTCTACGTTTGTGTAGCGCCTTAAGGGGACTACAGGACCTAAACGCAAGTTTTATAATGCCTAAAAGATCCACTGCAGTAAACAAAATCAGGAAAATATATGATATTCTTCAGGATATATGCTAGTTAGATAGTGTGTTGAAAACATAATACAACTAATTCGATACGACAGGAAAAAATCACGAAGATGCATCAAAAAATGTATTTTTACGATACAAACCATACTCACATGCATGCAATCGTTCTGATTTTTTGTCAGATTATTCTACAAGCAACACATTAACGTAATAGTGTTTTAATTTTTTAGTCCAATCAATAGATTTTTTTGTAAATCGATAATTGCTTCATATTTTGCAATAAATTACCAGCGTTGTGACATCGCGCTTCTCTTTCTTTTCTATGCAGTCCGACAGTGACCACGCTTTAGCTGTTGTCAGCCTCTTAAGGCCAATTATAAATTTCTCCCGTGTGATATTGAACGCTCAGCCCCGATAAATGGTGGTTAATAACAGCATAATAAAAACAAGCTGTGAACAAAATATTAACACTGTAGAATAGAATAGAATAGAATAGAATACTCTTTATTATGTACACCATACAAAATTACAGATATAAATGTAGACATTTTACACAGGGTGACACAATGGGCGGTCTTATCGCTAAAAGCGATCTTATTATATTTTTTTTGTTTTAAACATCATTTTTTTTCATGATTATTTTAAGTAATAAATCGTGGCAATGCACCTTAGATGTTTACACACTAGTTTTCTTTCCTTTAACTCGACTGCCGTAGGAGTTCGTTTAGTAATGTTTTAATAGGTAATATTTAAGGCCTCAATACACCACTAACATTAAATTCTCCTTGTTACAGTGATGGCAGCAGCGCCGGAAGTCCAAAAGAGGCCTGCGTGGCTGCTTCCCCACCACCTGCGCCTGCGCCGGTGAAACGCGACGTGCGCCACCACCACCCGCATCAACAGCACGTGCCGCATCAGCCGCACCCGCAGCATGGCCCGCACGGCCCGCATCAGCAGCATATACTCCACGAGCAGCATTCTAGACCGCTTAGTATAGGTAAGCTAACTAATAGTACATTACTGCAGCGGCCGACAACAGAGGCATTGATGGAGGAATGTGAAAATTTGGGCCGAGGCGAAGTCGAGGCACACATACGTGAGTCCATCAATGCCTGCACCCTAATTACGTAACACACTATCTATCACAATCTGAATCATTTTGAAACCTATTGCTAATCCATTGCTTCATATGTTCGAAGAATTATTTGTCTGTTGAACAACGTAAATAACGCAATGAATGTTGTTGAACTGTCAAAATGAAACCCATTCCTATTGTTAGTGTGTTACGTAATTACCCCGCTGGTTGCGGTCAAGGCTTGTATGGTACTTTTCTCAAATAATTGGCGGAAATTCAAACTATGTAAATTAATTATATACAGAATCAATGACGAACAACGGTAACTTTTCTCGCGCCAATATGTTCATTTGTTTCTTTTTCACTTTAAAACAGCTCTATTTGCTAAGCCATTTCCAGATTTAAATAAAATGTTGATTAGTTACCTCCTTGGTTGCTATGGGTCGTAGTAAAAAGTGCGTTCCATTTTCAAAATTACACGACAGATACGAGTTTTATTCGGCCGCTAAACACGACAGATATGGATTTTCATACTAACATTCCCGGCCGCTGCTCGCATGTATTTGACCAGTACAGCATTTTCGATTTATCTCGAAGAAGGTTGCCAAAATAATGCTTGAATTTCCAAGCATGTTTGAGAAAACGTTTTTGTTATCTGGCTCGTATCGTGGAAAAACGATTGCAAGCGACGCGATTTACTGCAAAAGGGGTTTAACCATGGTACTAAAGATATAGTTTCTGCCTACCTCCATTGGATGAAGGCGTAAGTTTATATATTATGTATGTATACTGAAAATAGGTATCAAATCTCATGAGAACTGATGTGATTAGTTAACAAACAATCATATTATAAAATGTCACGAAATCTTGACTTCAGAACAAATCGAGTTAAATTTCAAATTCAAATGTTTATTGCTCAACACAGTACATAATCATACATTTCTAGATGTCAAGTGAATCCGTAGTCCACTGTGTTGCACCAATTCAGGCATGCAAAATTATTATTAAAAAAAATCAAAAGCACCAATAAAATTATACCATTTCATAAATTCACATAAATACAAATCAATAAGCGTACAATGTCAGAATATATAATGTCATAATAACTAAGTAATGTCTAATAACACATAATTGGCAATACAAATAAAATAATTTTAATAAAAATAAATAAATATTCAGTATGACTTACGATTGAAAAGTCAACGTGCACACTTAAATTTATTATATAGATCGTGCATTATAAGCTTCCTGATCATTACAACCGGATCAGGTCTGTTCTGAAAGATTTGACAAAACCCTTTGGAACTAATTCTGCACTTCTGCAGTATTTGGTTTACACCCTGCGTCAAAGATCTTGAGATCTGATTCTAAAAGTCGAGTCTACTCCCTAAGAACGAAATCCCTAGTTGCAGCCGAAGTTACGGGCGATTCCTACCCCTTGGGGCCTACTCTCCAAGCATGTAATCCGTAGTTGCAGCCGAAATTACGTGTGCCTCATAACACGTATCACTTTCGGACATAACATTAGTCTACGGCCCGAACTTAAAATTAACAACAACACGATTTGATAGTTTTCCTTACACCCGACGTGAATATTTTCGTCCGAAAAGGTAATTAATCGGGAGTCGGGTTCATTTCTAAGTATCGAACTACTTTTAGACGGACCCATATCTTCGTTGACGGACATAGCGAGTAGGCCCCCTGATCACTTACCGACATATGATTAGTTGGAGCCCAAACAAAGAATGAATAACGACAAGTTTTGACAGTTGCCCCTATAACCGATATGTATTTGCCCGACCGAAAAAAATAATTTTGCACTTATTTTTACCGACCAACTAATTTCGTATCTTCGTTGACGGACTTCGAGAGTAGACCCCCTGTGTGGAGATGACTGATAGCAGAATCATTGGACCCCTTGGACAAGTGTCATAGTCTCCTTTAAGGGTTGGGTAATATTGAATTGAGTTATCCTTGGAGCTCTTTCTGACGAATATGCCTTTTGTCTCAAAGGCGGTGGAGCAGGCGGTTCACGACGAGCTGAGCGTCGTGCCGCCGGTCCTTCCGAGCGACGCCGCACAGGTACAAGTTATAAACCCCATGGCCCGTAGAATGATATTAATTTAAGCTTCACTAAGCACCTCGATAATGCGGACCTAAGACCTGATCCTTCAGACAGTCGTTTTGCGTAGTAACTTGGTTATAAGGGGAAGACACGTGAGTAGAAATGTTTGTAATTTATTTTTAATTTTATGATCAATATTTTGACGTGTATGTTTGTGCTGTTTCACAGAGATGCGCGTCAGTCCAGGAGGCGCGGGGACTTCAGCAGACCCTCCGCATATGATCCATCACCATCACATGGTGAGATATCTTCACTATCTATCAGCCCTGCTTCGCAAGATCAGTACTCAAACTCAAAGCATTTATTTCAATTAAACCATTTACAGGCACTTTTGAACTGTCAAAAAGTCGGTCAGTTAGTCAGAAAGTTGAAGCTAGTTGCCCATTCCAAAACGTAGATCTCTATGGAGAAGAACGGGCAAGAAACTCCAAGGACACTCTTTTTAAATCAAGATATTACAAAATCCTGGGTAAATTATTGTACTGTAGTAGTACTGGGTGACTTCAGATGGCAATAATGTTGTCTCTGTCTAGCATCGACTTTAAAACGCATAGAACTACGCCATTTTTTCGAGATATTAAAAAGAAAAATCCGTTGCTTAATATTTTTCTAAGTTGCGAAAAATTAATTTAATAAATAGTCAAATAGTAGACTACTTGACTGTATTTTTTTTTAAATTCTTATGGTTTTTGATCCTGGAAACCGTTAAGGTAGACAGACAAAGGCATTAATATCCCGTTTTTATGCTTTGATGATTAAGGACGAATTTCACCAATGAAGCTGCACGAGATTAGCACATATAAACAGCCTTGCAGATCTGACTGACAATATTTCACAACAATGGCCATTGACAGCTCTATTTTTCACTTCTGTTTTATTGAGAAAATTCGCCCTTAATAAACATATTTATAACCAGATCATAGTCAAGTAAGGTTTCAACTGTTTCCTATCGACTACTTTTGACTATCATATTTTCCATTGTCCAGGATACTAACCCCCTCGAAGGTTCAGTGGAGTCCATGGTTAGCGGCGCTGGTTCTTCGGACGGTGAGCTGTCCTCGAAAGCAGGAGACAGCCCCAGCAGGAAACGCAGGCGTATATCTAGGCATTTGTCTTCAGGTAAGAATTCCAAAGTATTAGCCAGGATAAAAAAAATAAAGGTGATGGAAAACATCGTGAGATAACCGCCATGTCTTTGAACTAATAATTCATGTGACATCCACTAACTTGCAATGGACCCGCGTGCTGGATTACTGCCCACTCACTCTCATAAAGAGGTGGACTAAGGACCAGCAGTGGGAACGTTTGAGGCTGTGCAAAATCAAAAGTCGTTTATTTGTAGGGATTGCAATCCCGCAGCTCATTCAATTCCGCGGGATTGATATGCGGGATTACTCAATCCCGCATGGGATCCCGCGGGATCCCGCATCTTTGAAATTATGTTGTAAAATCAAATGGAAACTACAGATTTTTGTGTAAAAATCAGCTTTTATTAAACATTTCTTACGTTAAGGAACAGAAATTATTTATTTTCTATTAATTAAGTATAAGTAATTAGTAATCTGTTTTCTTAGATTCATCTTCAAATTTTTCGCATCGCTAAATGTTTAATTTTCGGGATCCGCGGATCCGCGCTTTGAAGGTGCGGGATCCAGCAGATTAATAAAAGCTGCGGGATCCCGCGGGAATGCGTGATCCCATTTTGCGGGATTGCAATCCCTATTTATTTGAACTAGGCTGAGAATCAGCACTTTTTGGACGACAAAATTACATAAGACAGTCCCCCAAAACGCCCGCCCTTCACCACTTCCTAGTGCTCTAGCTAGGACGAAGAAGTGCTGTAATAAACTCTCCAGCAGTACAGCTGTCTGTTTAGTTAGAAGAACTTGATTCTAACCATCTTCTATAGTTTACGCTGATCTCTCATTGTTATGGAAAGCTTTTGCAATGTGAGGTCCGCTTATAATGGAAATGTATACCTTGATGTGTCCGTGAAAATAGAAATGTGGAATGATATATCTGGATAATAATTTGGGCAGATGAAAATGTGACTTGGACATATGCGCGCAAAATTGGGGAGAATGATATGATACTACTGTTACTGTTTTATATTTTCAACGTTTTTGATGTATTTTAATGAATTTTGATCCGTATTAATTGTTATTTTTAATTTAATTTCATTGCAATTTGTTATTTTTATATTATTTTCAACACAATGTTTCCATATTGTTATGAAATAAATGACTTATGACTTATGACTTAATGATCGGTAGAAACGAAAGACAAAATGACAGATTGTAAAAAGATTTCTACGATGCGATGTCAAAAATGGAGAAACGAAATGTCACTTTGTATAGAAATAGCTGTGTCTTTTCTACGAAGAAATAGAAAGCGTCATGCTAACCCTGCAGGTCAATTTGACGGAAACTATAAATATAATAATACTATAATAACTATAAATAACTAATTAACGATAACTAATAATAATATCAAATTACTCACATACTAGTCAAAAACTTTAATAAGCTCCGATTTTTATTGGTGTGTGTTTTTCTATATTCCTCAGTGGAAACCCAGCTTTGGACCATGAGCTCCTTCATGGAAACGCCACAGCATCCATTACAGGTCTTAATATTTACAGGATATCTAGCCATAATGTCATAATGTGTAATGCATATTGTTTGTAATTACAGGGGAGAGCAATGTGTCAGTCTCTGCGCCCGCAGTCGAGCGGCGCACGCCCAGACATCAGTACCAGCCGCCGTAAGTATCGAAAGGATGAAAGAAAGAAAAATATTTTATTCGGGACACGCACAGAATATACAACCAGTAAAAAAAAACCGCATTCAAATCAGTTCACCTGTTTAAGACATACGGTGCCACAGACAGACACACAGACACACACAGACACACACAGACACACACACACACACACACACACACACACACACACACACACACACACACACACACACACACACACACACACACACACGCACACGCACACGCACACACACGCACACATAGCGGTCAAACTTATAACGGGGTGTTATAAGTTCTTTTGGCGTCGGGGGTTAAAAAAGGAAAAAACAGACCATTTAAAAAGAATATATATATATATATATATATATATATATAAAAACAAGTAAAAAATAAAAAACCTGTGCGAGGCCAAAAAGGCTCCTATCTCAGCATAAAGACGCGACATAAAAAAAAAAAAAAAAAAACAGCGCTGGTATTCTGATAGGGCCCGCTGTGATGCCACGGCATTTGGGTATGCCTAGTCAGGTCAAAAGGTCAAAAGTACCTGGCAGGACCCGACATATATGTGAGTTAACCAAAAGTAGCATACAGGGTGCCAGGGACATCGACGCACAACCTGTCCAACCTGCCTGCAATCGGTATTTTGTTTTTGTTTTGATCGTTTGTTTGTGGTCATTTGCCAGTGTCGCAACACAGAGCAATGTGTATTGTCTTTGGTCCTTGGCTTTAGCACCAAGCAATAGACAAAATTGTGAAACTTTTGTAACATGAATATGAGGCTTTTGGCTATTTTGTATGTCTCTAAATTAATGTCGTTCATTTGTTAGGTGCGTTTTGTTTGTGCAGAATTAACTATTTTTCTTTCTTTTTTTCCTTTTCTTTCTGTCTGTTTCCATGGGTTCGGTACATGATTCTGAACCCCCTTGTGTTAACATTTTTCGTCAGTTATTAAAAAAAGCTAACGATTTGACAGTTGTCTTTGCTCCCGATGTGTTTTTGCCCGTCCGAAAAGTTAATTAATCGGGAGTAGGGTTCACTTTTAAGTATCGAACTACTTTCGGACGGGCCTGTCTGTTATTTTTTTTTTCTTCTCTTTGTTTGTTTAGGGGCTTTTATCTAAACAGATACGCCAACCCCATCGTGCCTTTTAACATTACATAAGATTAACACATAAAAACCCAAAATATTGCATAAAACAGTGACAAAGATGGAAGTCACAGATGAAGGACTGTTATTAAACGACATAACTTTTTGGTAACTTCTAACGTTGGTTGAGATAAAATTGATTGAAGTAATCCCAGGTTGAATTTGTGGGACTGTATCTTTGTTGACGGACCTAGAGAGTATAGGCCGTACCGGTTTTAATATTACAGGCGCTCTGACCGAAATTTCGGCGGCGCCCCTCATCCCTCTTCGAGAGTAGAGAGAGGCGAAAATTTTCAGCACTGCTTCTAGATTTTCTTTTATCCATTCATAAAGAAATAGGAGTTATTTTGTCGGCTTATGCAGAAAAATTTGAGAAATCAGAGAATTTCGGATGCAAGAGCTAGCGAAGAGAGCTCACAATTTTATTTTTTTTGGTTTTCTAACTCCAAACGAACTAAAACAAAAGTACTCTGCAGGCGAAACAGGTGAAGGAGCGCCTAGTCACAGCCCCTTCGGCGTCCCTTCACCTCTGGCACTCTGGGCGGTCGCCCAGCCACGCCCTACCCTAACGCCAGCATAGTAGAAGAGTCCAATTATCTACTAATTATCATCTGCTTAGTATTTTCTAAACAATGTTGTGGTCGGCTTCCAGTCTAACCGGATGCAGCTGAATACCAGTATTTTACATGGAGCGACTGCCTATCTGACCTCCACAACCCAGTTACTGGGTAATACGATACCCCTTGGTAAAACTGGTTGTCCGATTTTCGGGCTTCTGACGACCCGTAACGACTGTCAAAGGTCTACGAATGACAGCCGAAACCAAAGGCTTAACGTGCTTTCCGAGGTATGGAGGGGTCTTGATCTACTCGTATTTATATCATAAAAATGTTTCTCCACAGACGGCGGGTGCGCTACGTGAACAACGGCGCAGGCACATGGACAGAGCGTCACCTAGACCAGCACACACACCCAACGCATCCAACGCATCCTGCCCATCCAGCACACCCCGCTCATCCCGCGCATCCCGCGCACCCCGCGCATCACACGCATCACACGCACCATGCGCATCCGCATCATACGCCGCTGTTGTTGGATATTAACCAGGTAACGATGATTTATTTATTTATTTAGGTTAGCCGACAATTGTTTACACAATACATTTACAATAACTTCCATAATAGTATATACATTTATAAGTGCAACAATCACTTACAGACTAACACAACATGCACCATAAAATGGTTTTACATAATAATACAAAGTCGAAAAGGATATTTACAATTAAAGTTATTCAATAATTTTGGTGACACGCGCGTAACAATAATGATAACAAAAATTTCATTCAAAATAATATACCAAAAAGATTAAAACATTATCATTTAACAAATACGAATGATATAAATCTAAAATAATTAAAATTAAAATCAAAAATTAACATTCTCTAAGGAGATCATTGGTTGTGGGAATAGTACTCAATAATTATTTTATAAAATGATGTGAAATCATACTTAATATATTTATTTGCTCAATTAAAGTCAACAAAAAAAAAAACGTCCTAGTGCGCGTCCACGCACGATGAAGGGTTCCGAATTTGGGATAAATTTATACCAATAACAAACTTAACATTGTAGTTGAAAAACATTGTCTCCCATACATCGATATACGTCACGATCAATTCTCCAACTGCAGTGTAAACAACGTAGCAACAAAATTCGATCTAAAGAAAAGCGGTCACATTCCTCTAGATCGTATTTTGTTGTTTCGTGTCTCAATATGAAAGATTATAAAAGGTATTAGAAAATCCTAGACACACTTACCGAGGGTGCTTATTGAGCCGTTATTCAAAATTCCTCCTCAGTCACGAGATAATATTTTTTTAAAGGAGTGGCGCTAGTGGACCTTTGTGGCCCTCTTAACAAAGGTCATAATACAACGAGAATTTTGTCTCTCACTCTCTGCAAGTCGGACATGGTTCAGAAAAGACATGATCACTGTCAATGTCTCGTGAAATTTTCATTAATGATTTTTGTCAACTTGGGTCAAACAAATTTATTTTCTTTCGTTCTTTGTACTGTGAGGGATTACTTATACAGTCACCAAAAAAGATAAGCAACCAGAGTCTTCGATGAAGTTGAAGTTTAGGAAGAAACCGATGGATGTTTTCAAATGAAATTTAATTTGATAAATAATAATAATAATAATTATTATTATTATTTATAATATAATAATAAATATAATAATAATTATTATTATTTATCAAAATATTGTATTATTATCTCCTTTATTTCATATATACATACATATAAATTATATTTTTAAATATTAGAATATAAAAATATAAAAACATTTAAAAATATAAAAAATAAAGTTAATGTTATTACTATTTATAATAATAATAATTGATAAAATAATAATTATTATTATTTATTGACATAATAAGTTACAGAAACTTGTTTGAAGCCTCTGACTCCTGAACTAGAAGTACCTGTATGTCAGGAGTCGGATAAATGAACCGTTTGTTTTCTATGAAGTAAAATTTTATTCGAAAATATCCATCGGTTTCTTATTAAACTTCAACTATATCCGACGACCCTGGTTACTTGTCACATTTGGTGACCGTACCTTTGTCGGTATTAACAAAGGGGTAGTGCCATACCTTTTTCTGCAGGTTCTTGCCCACTATACATTTTTTCAACCCAATATCTGGATTAACGTTTCAACCTAATCCGTAACATACCGTAACTCATTAACAACCTGACTTATTCCAGATTCAGTCAGTCCGCGGCACTCGCCTGGGCGCGCTGGGCGGCGTCGGCTGGCATGCGCACGCGCACCGCGACCACGCGCAGCGCACGCAGGTATGCGGGGATATACATGTGGTGTAAAGAGGGACACGTCTACGATGTACTGACGAATTTTAAGGAGTAGGAATATTTTATGAGCATCTGAAAACTATGCTCTTTTTTTTTAAATAAAATTGACAGTAAATAAGGTATGATTAATTGTAATTTTTTTCGGACATTCTAAATTATAAGACAGCAGGAGTCCAAGAGTCTTGATCAGGATTCTGAATACAAGGGTAGTTTTAAAAAATCTTTTGGACTCATTTTTTTTTTTGAGGAAAGCATACTATTTTCTAGCTAATGGCGTAATATTACAACATTAAAATTCTGACACTCAGTCAACTCTATCTATCATAGTCATTGGGACCATGCTGGACATAGGCTTGTTCCAAATTGAGCCAGAAAAGTAGGCCTTCAGCAATAAATCTCAAATGACTTATTCAGTTTGTCTGGCTGTCTGATCAAGAAACTATTACTGTCTTCGTGGCGTGTCCCGATCAAAACAATTTAATGATACAATTTCTTTCAGTTATCAGTTAATTAATATAAGAAAATATACAATCGAACCGAGCATATGAATAGGTACGAAAAAAATATGTAAGAGCTAGCGTTACACGACATTATTTTAATTTCGACACACATCTGACAAACTTAACCAACATTTGAACACGTTAAAACACTTTAAGCGACACATTGGGCCAAACATTTGTGTCCAACAACAAATTTTTGTCCCAACAATAACTTTATGAAAGACACAAATACTGATAAAACTATGAAACCAAACACACTACAAAATATGACCCATTTACAAAACAATACAATAACAAAATTCCAAATTATAGGTTTTAAATATTTACAGTACTCGTAATGCCACATCGAACTTTAGAAAGAGACAAATAGATATGAGTGACGGAGACGACGCTCTACAAAGCCTTCTTCTGAAACTCGATGTACCGTTACAAACGTTACCTTAACGAGAGCCGCGAGTTTTACATTATGACGTCACAGAACATGTAAAATTCACGTCTTTTTTTATATCGATTGATAAGTTCTATGTTTTTTGTCAATCTGGGCATAGCATATAATGAATTTATATAGGTATGTAGGCACACTCGTGATTGGTTAGGATTTATTGTATAATCAAATATTGTTATGTATGTTAGTATATAGTTAGTATTAAGTTTCGAAACGGCGATCGAACCGGGCGAGACGTTAAGTATGGAATTATTCAATATGGCGTCATCATTAGAGCATTACAGAGGCATAGATGTAGTTATTTCATTGCTGAATTGGGTTTTTTAAACCTGTTTCGGGTTTTGTAAAGGCTTCTGAAAGTTTGTTTCCATTATGTCCAATTAAGTCACTTATAAACAATTAACATTTTAAAGATTGAGTGGAAATTAAAACTCATAGTTGTGTAAAATGATGTATCAAAAAGATGCGTCGGCTTTTTCTCGACCTGTATCTTATTTTTAACGCGTCTGATAGATATTAAATGGGATCAGATTTGCAGGATAATAATACTGATCCACATGGTTCAGTTTTCTATAGATTTAATCGGTGGGAACAGACTTTTAACTGCCTAGTTCATACCAGAATCAAAAATGCTCTGTAACACTCACGTGATGACGTTACGTCACCACGTACGTTCGGTTCGTTCGTCACCTCCATGCTGAGGTTCCGGGTCGCACGTAGGTGCCGGTGGGCGGAGTCCCAGCGCCCGAGCTGTGGGGCGCCGCAGTGCTGCCCCCGCTGCCACACCTGCGCTACCAGGTATACACTGCGCAAATACTGCGCAAAACTGCGCAAAAGTTTTGGTACAGGGTTTTGGTGGCTCCGATACGATTGGACGCTTTTTTGTTCGATTGGTCAGCTTTTTATTGTCTTTCGTCCGCTATTGAATTGTTTGAATTGTCGTCTGGTGTCTGGTTAACCCCTTCAACTAGCTATGCAACAAAAATCTGCGCTATTTTGCGCCACTTTAGGCTAATCTTAACACAGCTGCTACACTTGCTTAAAAATGTCGAAATATCATCAAATTATATTAAAATCATTCAACAATGTAAACTCATAATCATTATTTATTCATCATAAGAATCCTAAATGAATGCTATTGTAAGTCACACAGCTAACTCTTAATATACTTGCTTTAATTAAACTACATAATATAAATAATAGGCAATGAATAAAGCTTGCGACCGAAAAGTCTTTACTTTGCACATAAATAATGATAAAAACGCTTCTAACTAAACCATATTTAGTTTAGCTGAAGGGGTTAAAAAAAATACTTAACTCTACCCGCATTTCCAGTATTTTTTTTTCTAAAACTACCCTCTAGTTGTGTTGTAAATAATTCAAATCGTATCGGAGTCGGTTTCAACGTTTCTTATCGTCATAACTTATGTTGGACGCGTGCATGTTCCTAACACAGTACATTAGCATATCGTCCAGGTATACCAACGTTGTATCACATTTCTCAGGCTTTTTGTAAAATGTTTTTGTTGAATTTTACGTGCTTTCAACTCGATTAAAAGCCATCTCTGTGTCTCCAAAAGCATTATATTTATTTATTTACAATTAACTTGAAATGCCACTCATACATTCATGTAAATGGCATCTGATAGTAAGCTTGATCCAAGTCCAAACATGATAATTTTCAAAAAGCGTCTTTGTTCTTATCTTTTTTATTGTCTTAATTAATAGTTATGGTTTTACACTATTTTTATATGTTTGCTTTAAGTTTGCCCGACTAGTTTCTTATATTAATTTATATTCGTTTTTTCATTGTTAGCCTTTGTGTATGTGATGTATCGTTGGTATAGTCTTCTCGTGGGGACGAGTTGTCTCCGTTCCGCTGCGTGCTGGTCCTTGTGATGGCGCCGTGGCTGCCAGCCCCGCTTTACCACTGTATCTCTAGTGACGTCACGTGGACTAACATATACCAACACAACAACGTACTGCCCCTTTTTTATATGCTGTAAAGCTATTGAGACCTGTTTTTTTGGTATCGTTTGTTCCTCTAATCAAATATGGAGCAGATAAGTGTTTTGAACGACCCATTTGCTGGATCAATAAGTGTTATAGTGTTCTTACTCATATTATTTATTTTACATTTCTACTCTTAAAAGTTTCAACTTCACTTTTAGCAATATTCAGAATGTTAATACACTCAATGCTGCCTTTTGTCAAGACATTTAAAGTTCCACTTAATTAAGCATTACTTTCTGCTTCATTTCTAAAAATGAGATTCACTAGTGGCTCCTTTTGTAAAAGCTTTTACCCATCACCAGTGCCGCAAATGTACAGTGTCTTAAACAAAGTTTGTCTATCTGCCTGCATTTTCCTAAATGACTAGTCTTTTAACTGAAATACTTAACCTAAAAGCTATCATATCTTCACCTTTCTCTTTAACATCTACAAAATTGTGATCGTGTGTGTTAGTCCTACGTGTCAATGGTTTGGTATTACTTCTAAGCTTCAGGTTGTTGGTCCGTCAGCTTGACGATGCGCTCGTCTTGTTAACTTTACCATAGTGTTCATTATATAAATACTTTCTATTGGCTGCTGTGAGGTTGTTTAGATTTGCACTGAATTTGTAGTATTTTAACACGTCATTCGTTGGGTTGCTGTGTAATGAAGTGCCAGTTTGAAATAGTTATGACGGACGATAGATAAAGAGTGTTACTTTATGCCAATTTTGTCACGGAACACTTAAGAGTAATGCATTACTAAACAAATTCGGATTTAGTTTTACGGAACAATTTTGATGAGGTTAGAAATAAAACCCTCCTCCAATGATACTGTAGTGTTTTAATGATGAAGAGACAAATTAATCTAAGATACACTCGCAAAACCAAAACATAAACTCAAAAACATTTTGAAAATGAAAATGAAGTAGGTAAAGCTTGTGATTTTTAAACGTCATAACACAGCTCCCAAAATATCCACATCTTAGATGCAGAAATTCAATCACATCCAAAACGAAGTGTAATCTACAAAGCGCCACAGCATTGAAAACTATAAATGTAAGCATTCGACTCCACCGCGCTTGGTTTGACAATAGTATGTTACTACTTTCTCGATGTTACGTCGGTCCGTTGTAGTAGGAGACGCCCTGTTGTCGCCACGATTTTATTGTTAACTACCCTCTATAATATACTTAGAAAACCTCGGTGGAAATGCCCTTGAGGCGGGTAAAAGTGTGGGTAATAAGGGAAGGTGATAATTACTCTCTCCTTCACCGCAAGTTGGTTTTATTTTTAACGATTTGGCCGACTTCGCAGAATTAAATTAAGAGGAAGCAGTACCTACTTATAAATGACATTATATATGCAAATAATTTGTATTTTCCTGAGCCCTGGCTCTTATTTACTCATGTGATTTTGTAATCTGTCTTTAATCAATTTTTTCTTTTAAACCGATGCCCTTTTTGTCTATTGCTGTTGACCTATTTTATTTTTTTTCTGACAAATAATTCACAAAATATTTCTACTAGAACATTTGAAATCCTCAAGTAACCGCCAGCGGGGTAATTGCGTAACAAACCAACAGTAGGAATAGCTTTCATTTTGACCGTTCAACAACATTAATTGCGTTCTTTACGTTGTTGAGCAGACACATTTTCGAACATATGAAGCAATGGATTAGCAATAGACTTCAAAATGATTCAGATTGTGATAGATGGTGTGTTACGCAATTAGGGTGCAAGTCGTATGACTCTCGCATCGGATAAGTGAAAAATGGTGTTCTAAATCAATCTATCGAGTGGCGTATACAGGGTGTTTCCAGTCGGACTCCACGACAACTGTACATGTGTACGCACATATGCATGCCCAGATGGTCCAGTGTTCTAGGGTGCTAGGCAGCGTTAGTGGCTTGTATCGTGTCGCTTAGACCTAACTATAGCCTTCGAATACTCTTGTAAGAAACTTTCTATGTACCGGACGATGCTTTGACAAAAAAAACCTAGATAAAATTGTTTCTGTAAAATGTCAGATTAATTAAAGTAAGTACTGGCCATTTTGGCCATGTCTAAAAAAAAAACTCACTAAAAATGTATTAATATTTAATTTAATGACTTATCATATGGAAAAAAATAGTTTTGAGGGTAGTCAGAGCATCGTTTGAGCGAAATAGCGCGGGTGCGGTACTAACTATTGGTTATTAAAGGCTTACCATTGATAAAACAGTATTTTTAACAAGACATTTCGGTTCAAGGTGAAAGCTCTCAGGTTGCCCACGAAATTCCAAATATGTAGTATTTCATGGCGTCTCCCATCGAACATAACTTCAAGAGCTATGTTCATGATTTCTATGATTGTAAATGAGAAAAAATATTATAATCACGTGTTCGAATCGCATTTTGATCAACAAAAGACGCAATACAGGGTTGCAATTTGGGAAAACAATACGTGAATTTTGAATTTTCTGCGCTACTGGAGAGTATCCACCTCAAGCACAGGTTCTGAATTGATAGTAAGTCTATATGTCGCGCTCACACGACACACACTTGACGCTTTGACACTTTTATAACAATTATTCTTACTCTGGCTTACTAACACTTGCGTTTTAGACACTAGAGTTATCGGTTGTCTTTGGTTACAAAAAAATATAGCAAAAGCACACAAAAATCCCCAAACAAATATTTGGGTTGCAACGTGTAATGTAGCGTAAACGGTGTTCGCGAACGTGTTGCATGGTTTCTGTCTGCAACATTCAAAATGGCTTTGATAAAATCTCTTACGCAAATTACGCTAAAAACAACTGATTGCTTTCATAATAATTATGTGATATGGTTATTGTGTAAGTCCTAAGTTTTAATTAAGGCCACGTTCAGATGCTCACGACATGGCGCGTTTTTCTATACCATTGAATGTCTTACGAAAGAAAATCGCGCCGTATCGTGTGATTATCTGTTGCTAGCCTAAGTTGTATGTTTATTAGGCGATTTTTATTTTGCAAGAAACTTCATGTATTGCTACACACAAAATGGTCAGTGTTGCCATTACATAACAAAATCTGTATTTTCAAAAGGCTACAATTTAAATGCTCACCAAAATAATTTTTAGACCCTAAGACTAAGTATGAAGTAAAATATGTTAACTTCAAATAAAATAAACCACTCTGTACCGAGTGGCCTAAACAACGTTTTATAATAATTATACAGTCATCAGAATAATTGTACGTGTTGTATTTATATTCTTTTTGCCTATCAAAATGGATAAATGCTCACCAAATCTTGTTTAAGTTGCTCACCAAAAATAAGTTTGCATCAAAATGCAAGGGTGGGATAGGATGCAAGAGCGAGCGAAGCGAGCTCGGGACTCGGGGCACCCCGACTCGGACAGGTTAGGTTAGAAGGAGATGGCGGGGTCTGCAAGACCCCGTCATGGCCTTCGTGGTAATTTTTTTTAAACCACCCAGAAGTAGGAGCCCCGCTCCGTCGACTACGCCCTATAAATAAAAAAGGAAAATATGATCATTTCTACAATACTTTATGAAACATAATTTGGTGAGCATTTATCCATTGTGGTGGACACAATTTGGTATTTCGAATTTTTTGGTAGCAAAATAGATACTTTTCTGGTAGGCGTTTAAATACAAGCCTTTTCAAAAGTCTGCAGCAGTTTACGATTACAGATTTTTTACCTCTTATGGCCGCACAGAGATATGCATATTAATAATAGTGAATGGGGTTGTCAGTGTATCAACTTGGTCCATTTTTTTTATAAAAACTATACCAATTTAACAGTCCTTAGTCGCCTAATAAACACAACTTCTAAAAAGTTACTTTAAAATAATGTTCTAAATTATAATTTAAAAAAAATGTGTAAAATCAAGTGTATGTTGGTGGGCGTGCTGCTCTCATAGTGTTATGTTATGTGAATGCCGTAACTCGGCCACGGCACTTGTTAGAGTCGCTTTGAACCTACGACCGATACGTGCGATTTATGACACATGATTTGTAACCAAAAGGGGTGGGGGGGTTTGGGGTAGTCAGTTAAACCACCGATTAAGACTCCATACAATACTTTTTTAAACAAATTAAAGATCTGAGTGGAAGAAAGGGTTGCGGGTGGCGACCGGTCAGATATCTTCTATAGAGCTTCATGTATAAAAACCAGTGCGTGCACGAACACGTCACGTACAGTACAACTATTTTCTTAATGTCCCTCGGGACTCATCACATTTCCGAATACAAACGAATGCTAATTTCCATGTCAATCAATTATTAGATTCATCGTGTATAATAATTTGAATTCAGAACTAAGTGCTTTATTGTTGTTACATCAAAACAAAACAACAATAAAGTACTTAGTTCTGAATTCAAATTACATGATAAATCTAATAACTGATTGACATGGAAATTAGCATTCGTTTGTATTCGGAAATGCGATGATTTCCGAGGGAGATTAAGAAAATAGTTGTACTGTACACGCATTTGGTCTGCTCAGGCTTTCAGTTTGATTAAAAAAAGTATTCTATCAACTAGGAAAAACGACGGCGTGTCCAACTTTAAAAATACCTTAATTTAAATAATTGATGTTCTACCTCTACACCCTGTATGACGCCATTTTTTATACAGGGTGCTTAATAATAAAAAAACAGAGTGTTCTATACAGGCTGTTCTATTTTATACATATAAAATAAAAAAGGTACAACTAAGGTTGCTTTCATGTTTTAGTAACTAAACGAGCTAGTATTTCAATAAAAAAAATATCATGTTTGTTTGAAGTCCCGTGTCGTGAGGTCGCTGTTAAAGTAAAATATTCAATAGCAGTCCAACCACCGGTTTCTCGAAGCCTCTTACCAGTAAATCAAAATTTATATTAACTAACATGACATTTGACAGCAGAATAATGCGTAGTTCAAATAGACAAGATGGCGGTAGCGAACTGTTTGACAGTAATTGTACTATCTGACATTATGTCAGATTACTGTCAAACTGTCTGCCACGGCCTGTGTGGACAAACCATTACTTAGCTTCCAGCAATCATTGGCTAAGTCTGCTATTGTATATTCTGCTTTACAAGTTAGCAAGGTGGCGGTGCCTGTTAGACAGTGTGCATCACTCTTAATATATAGACGTGCACAGTGCTTGAAGAAGTAGGTGTGCTGAAGTGGTAAAATAGTGGAGATGGTTTTGTAAAACGGGTTATAAATAAAATTATGCCGTTTTGGAGGTAGGCAGAAGTCCTTGGTTATCCTTACTCGTTTTGTGTCGTCAATTTGTTGATTAAACTTATAGTTCAAGATGTTTTTTTCGGCTCTAACTGCAGTCTAAGTCTTTAGCTTCATATCCATTTAGAAGTATTTTGATTTTTGGTACTTGCAACTTTAACACACTTTGAAAAATCTTTAGTCACATTTGACAATGAAGAAATAACTAATTTACAAAATTTTAGACGGATTCTACAGGCATTAAATCGGCAGAATGCTATACAGGGTGTTACACAAATATTCTAAAAACCGCGGATAGTTTTTATCAACAATTTGACCAAGTTTCATTGACAGATACATCTAAATAACTCCTTTACAGAGCTGAAAAAAGTACTAAATATAATAGCAGTTTACAGAACCGTCCCCACCGCGCCACGCCAGCAAAAATGCTCTAACTAAATTAATATCTCGATGTTTTTTCATTGCCACACTCCTGACTGTTTGTTACATATTATATTGAACACACAATAACAGCGCCGAAGTAAGATGACACGCTATTCCTAACACGGGTGTAGCGAAAACAGGCTTTAACACAAAGGGAGAAAGTTTAAATTCATATGCACAAATCGGCGTTACTCTATATCTCTATCTCTTTCTGTCACATAGAGGCTCCATTTGTTAGAGCGAGGGATCCGCTCGCTAGCATCCGCACTCATTCGCTTTTACGAGCGGATGGGCTTCTCGCTCTAGTGAATTACATTTCTTGAGTGATAGAAAAAGATGGGAGATACAGGCAGCTGATCTGTGCGTGTAGATTTTATTTTGTCTCTAAAATCCCGGTATTTATGGTGAATTAAAGTTGCGTAATGTTGCAGCAACATGGTGTTGCTCGTAACCAGCAGCATATTGTGTCATAAAACATGTTGCTGCAACAATATTGAGCGGTTTATGTTTTCCATGAATACGGAGTTTCAAATATCACTAATTAATTTAAGAATTATTAATTTATTATGTGTTTTAATTTGGGTATGTAACGGTTGCGGTACACACTATATACGAAGTGTATTTTGGATTTTAAGATAGATTCTGGATATACAGACAGATTTACAGAATTTGGTTGTTGTAGCTTGAGACTGCGTTCGTAGCACAGGGCTAGTAAAAACCTCGCGTAGTAAGCAAGACTACGCGAGGTTTTTCTTTTAAATTTATTTGTTAATTAACCCTGAATCTGTCTCAATATTCAATACACACTCTGCATTGTCGTAAGTGAACACGTTCGTGTGAGCTACACCCTTAGCGCGCATGTCTTCACTCGGCGCGCGCATGCACTCAGCTCATACCGTTGTACATACGTACTGCAAGGTCTAGTCGCTGCATAACACATGTCTAGTGAACGAGCCCCCCACCTCCACCGAAGTGGGGGGCTCACCATACCCCCCCGGTCCAAACGACCCTCCCAAATATTTTTTTTTTCGTCAACTAACCCCGTCACTTAAATTTTATTATTCGTGTACCGCATGCAACGATTTTCCTCACTTTTGGATACCTTGTGTATGTGTTCCGTGTTCTTCGTGTATAATTTGGAGTTTAATTCTGTCTGCGGTTTTCACCCCGTGTGGCGCGCGCCGGCCGCGCGTCGTCCACCAATGGCGACGCGGCTCGCGGCCGCTACTGCTCAAGCCGCGGCCCACACGGGTTGAAACTGTCGACGGTTTTGCCACACTGTTTATTTAAGATTTTTGCCGCTAGCAACTCAAGCTTTGGTATTATGTAGAGAATAAACAAAAAAAATATTTGGCTGGTCGCTTTGATTATTAGAACTTGGCTGTTTCCTAAGATATGCTCTTTTTAATGTGAACAATTGATTAACACTTGTAAATGGCGTTAGAGAGGTATTGTGTGTCGCGGTACACTAGCAGCAATAAGTTTTTCTCTCGTTCTTATATATTTATCTTTATATATCGTTATGTTTATTTTTATTGCCAACTATTTATGTATGACATCATTATAGTTCCGTTATAGTCCACTGTAGCGTAGCTGTACCCTTAAATATTATCACTTACGATTTTTTTTATCGACATTTTTTTTATATACTTATTTTTTTAATATAAAATGTGAATAGTTCTCTGGCACAATTTAATATATCCTCATAGATTCGACACGTGTGTGATATTATGTATGTATTTGATAGGACGAGTAGAGAATCTTTATGCTTTAACCGATGCCGGCCGCTGTTTCTTATACCCTGGTACTTTGGGCTCCTCTATAATTTTAAAATGGACGTTTACATCCAGAATTGATGGCAGGAATGAAAACGGACTAGAAATATCGTCAAGAAAATGAAAGAGATAAGTAACCAGGCGTCTAATTAAAGGTATAATTATTAAATGCAGACACATAGGAACGAAGTATAAGAGTAGGGGAAAACCAAAGTAACGATGGATGGACTGTGTGAATGATGATATGGCTAGAAAGGGGGGTGACTGCCGAGATGCTGACTGATAGAGAACTATGGAAGAAAGAGACATGGTGCGTCGACACAAATACATTTGGATTAGGGATTGCAATCCCGCAAAACGGGATCACGCATTCCCGCGGGATCCCGCTGCTTTTATTAATCCGCTGGATCCCGCACCTTCAAAGCGCGGATCCGCGGATCCCGCAAATAAAAAATTTAGCGATGCGAAAAATTTTAAGATGAATCTAAGAAAACAGATTACTAATTACTTATACTTAATTAATAGAAAATAAGTAATTTCTGTTGCTTAATGTAAGAAATGTTTAATAAAAGTTGATTTTTACACAAAAATCTGTAGTTTCAATTTGATTTTATAACATAATTTCAAAGATGCGGGATCCCGTGTGATCCCGCGCGGGATTGAGTAATCCCGCATATCAATTCCGCGGGGTTGAATGAGCTGCGGGATTGCAATCCCAAATTTGGATAAGGGCAGGAGAATGATGATGAAAGAAAGAAAGAAAAAAAATACGTTTATTTGACGTACGATCGAAGCAAGTTAATAAAAGCTTGTAAAAACATATTGTACGCGTGCTCTGTAGTCAAATCTTTGAAATTGTTCATCTGAGCGAGTTTTATGTTCATAAAAATTAACCATCCTTGCAGTTGGGTAAAACTACGGTCGCGGTACTAATTAATTTAAAATAAGTAGAGTAAAATCGTAAATTTTTGGCTGGTTACTCTTTCATCTTTTTTGTTGACAGTACCATATTTTTTTTAATAGAATGTTTGTCCGTTATTCCTGATCAGTTCTGGATGTAAGCGTTTTAGAATATCTTTTGATTGAATTTAACACGAACATAAATACACTGATTCTTTCTTAAGTTCTCTGACAAAAGTTTGGCTCAAAAAAGAAAAAGATTTGAGAGCTATCATAATCGGCTTATTCGATGGCCTAATCTTCTGCTGGTCTTACGCCATCCCTGTGCTTTCTCATCAGAAACGTGTGTGGTGATACTTAAATGTACATCCAGGTCACGGGCAATGTATAGTCGACCATAGGGAATATGCATGTATTTTTTATATATTTTTATTCGATAGTTTACAAAGCCATTTAATAGTAAAACAATATTCAACGCCAAAAAAAGCAATTGAAAGTACTTAAAAAAAAAATTGCCACCTTAAACGCCCTCCATTTTGGCGCGCTTGGTGTGACGTCATAGTCTATGACATTGACAACGGACTGAATCGCAAACACTCCTATATAACACATTGATATTTATTGTTGACATAGACTTTTACGTCAAATTCGCTCTGACCAATGGGGTCGCTTTTCAATTATTAGAATTTTCTACAGTTTTACTGCATTTAAAAAAAAATCTTTCTCCAAAATAAATTATAATCAAAAATATTGACGGAGGTATTATAATTCTGAAATAATACAGTTTATAAAAAAATATATTTGACCCTTATTTGAATCACATGCATATTCTCTATTATACGCTACCAGCTTCCTGACTGAGTAATATTTTTATCACGGCATAAATTATGTTCATATAGTTCGTGCCAATACGAGAGAAAAAGAATTGCTTTGCATTATTAATAATTTATGTGAATTCGTGTTACATTCAATCTTCTAGCAATTAATGGTGGATTACAGATCGTGGGTGGCACTCAATGACATTTTAATATCGAAAATCTGAATACTGGTTACATTATATACATTACTGGTTTTCTGAAGGGAAATATTTAACTGATCCTCAAAAAAACTTATTTACGTTCTAATGATGGGCGCTTTTTTTTTGAACGCGCTACGTCAAAGTTGGTCTCAGTTACTTGGCTATTTAGTACAAAATAGGAATTATTTCGAGGTTCGTAAAAGAGGTGCAATAATTATATTAGAGTGTTCAATAATATTTTTAGGAAAGCATAATAGGAATTATTTGAGGTTCGTAAAAGAGGTGCAATATTGTTTATTTTTTTTGCTTTTTAATTCAATTTTATTGTTCCCTACAAAAATAATGTTAAATCATGGATGATTCATGAGTGATTTTCATAACTATTACTAAGGGCAATTGTTACAATAAAAATTATGCAGTCATCTCTTAACTCTTTGAGTCCAGAGGTCGCGATATGGAGCGAGACAATATATAATCATTGTGTCTCATTCAGGCGCGGATCTAAGTTTTCGCTCAAAGGGGGGCAAGTTTTTCTCCCTGAGGAAGGGAGGAGGGATTTCTCAAGCCATAAAATTATTTAAAAAAAAAATCTTTCGGCACCTATTTTCCCTAAACTCAACAATGTGCACACCCTTTTCGAGGATGACTACGAATTAGTATACAAAGTAAAAAATACAGGTTATAAAACTATGTTATGTCTAATTTAGAGTTTTAGACTCCTGCACCCGTTGTCCCCCCCACCCCTGTAATCGCGCCAGGTCTCATTACGCGTTATTCAAGAGATTAAGTTACGATAGGTAAAGGAAAACCAGTAATAGTAAATGTTGGTTACATTGATGAAGCGATGCAACGAGACAAACATACATAGAAACGATGAAAGAAAATATGTTTATTTGCGATAAAAAAAGACGCAAAAAAGACAAACACAAGAAATAACAAGTTGGGGGGAATGTGCGTCACATCCGCGCAAAACGACCATCTCTCAGCATGATGCTATGACTCTGCGAGACAAAGCCACAGCGCCGGTTTTCAGCGATAGCCGGCGATACCTATTTTGCAAAACAATGAGATACATATTTGCCTGATCATTTTGGGTTGGGTATTAATTTATTGCTTGCCGCGTTGTGCTGTGTTATTATTCGAATCAGTTTGACTTCTTGTGTCGTTAGTTCATCACTGTAGATAAAATGTTCAGAGGTTTAATTGCGCTTGCTGGCAAAGTTTGTGATAACAGTGTATACAGGGCTTTTTTCAATTAATTGGCGGAACTTCAGCAAAATAACAACAGTGAAGACGCGTGTTTGACCAGATGTATGAATGTAAACGAAGCAAAAGAAGTATGGAAGGATTGTAGCAGGTCTTCTGTAGTTTCTGCCTGTATGGGAAAATTGCGCGAGTTTTTGTATGTATGTATGTAATAAAGTCAACAAAAGTAGGATATTATGAAATTATAATTTCAAATAACTACACGCGATACGAGGGCGTCGTTCGTACAGCTGATTCAGATTAAATTGATGATTTTATAAAAACAGTTATTTTTTCCTTTATTGCTATTATATATTAATACCATCACATCAACAGTCCTGTATAAATAAAAAGAGTGAAGTTTCACTAATTAATTAAAAAAAAACCCTGTATACTTAAAACATAGCTGGTTATGGTTATCGAAGTCATTGCGTGCCCACCTCGTTCAGTATTTCCCCCTCGCCCAAGACATTTGCTGACGTATCCTTGCCTCAGATGGGTGGCGTGTACGCGGGCCTGCAGTACCACGGGAGCTTCGCTCCCCCGCCGCCGCCGCGCGGACCCTTCGCCTCGCCGCCGCACCCGCATACACACTATATTGCCAACTCTCAGGTTAGTACCAACTATACAATTTATACTGTGAATGAGTGTTTTAGAATTAATGATGTCCTTATATAATAACTTATGGTATTTTGATGACTTTTAAAGAGAAAACTGTCTGTGTATGTGAGTAGCATTTAGGCTACATTGATTATCATTTTAATATTGTGAATGTGAAGACTATGTGGGTCATTGTTGCTTTTTTTTTCTCTCCTCAGTTAATTTTAATCATGGTCTGGCAGTTCGAGTAATTTTTGTGGCCTACCCAAATGTCTTTTCTTTGGTATTGTCCGTCGAATCGTTGAGCTCCTTAACTTCTGAGTTGAGCTACACGATTACTGACAAATGCGTGCTCTGGACTGGACAGGTCCACTCAATCTGTGTGGTTTTTCCTCAAAAGACCATTTCAGACGCAAATCTACATGGTCTTCACATGATCTGACCAAGATTATGTCTGGACTTTAAAAGAGACTGTGACCTCTGAGTTTGTTTCGGCCTTTCTTCTCAGAATAGTCAGATAGGAAACGCCGACCTCATCTAGTTATTAAAATATGATTGACGTGTAAAAGTGTTTGTTCAAACCTACTTACAGAAATAAAATCATTTATCATTTATCATTTACAGTATAATCCGATGTTTCATACAAAAAGTGATTACCCTACAGCAGTCCACTGCTGGACGTTCGCCTCTCAAATTGCACGCCATTCAACTCGGTTCTCAATAATTCTCATCCAGCAAAATGTATAGAACAGCTGATTTTTTGTTCCACATTTTAGTGTTGGTCCCATTATAAATTCAAATTCATTTATTCATTTTGTGATAAATTCATCATTTATTCATTTTGAGTATAAAAAGGTGTTTATTTTCCTGAGTACTACACTCCCTTAAAGTATGACCCTTCTTTTACCTGAAATTTTGAATAAAATACAGGGTGTTCGGGAAATCGACGCGCAACCTGTTAGCATGGATTTAGTACATGATTCTGAACCATACAGAGCTTGATTAGCTGTTTGTTCCATACATTTTGACCGCGTAGGTGGTGGCACTTTTCTATGAAATATCTGTTTTTTTTTTTTTTTCGATAACCGACTTAAAGTTTCTACACTAGGGGGTCTAGAATTAGGGCACGCCAGAATTGCGGCGGTAAGTCCTCTCTTTGAGGAGTGGCTTGAGAGGCGCCACGGCGTCCTCACCTACCGCCTGACGCAGGTCCTCACCGGACATGGCTGTTTCGGGAGGTTCCTGTTTCGGATAAGGCGGGAGGAAACGCCCGGGTGTTATCATTGTGTGGATCGACCGAAGGACACGGTGGAGCATACGGTGGAGGTCTGCCCGGCTTGGGCGGAGCACCGCCGTGTCCTCGTGGCGGCGATCGGCGGTGGCGACCTCTCGCGTCCGGCCCTGGTTCAGGCCATGGTACGGAGCGAGAGGGAATGGGAAGCCGTCACCTCCTTCTGTGAAGCAGTAATGCTCGCGAAGGAGGAGGCGGAGCGCGAAAGGGAGAGGCAATCTCTGCGCCCTCGCGCCCCTAGCCGCCGCAGGAGGAGGAGACACCCTGGGCGTCGGGAGTCGATTGCCGACTCCCGGCCACCGTAGGCGCGGGTTTGCGGACGGCGAGCAATGGGCAGCTCGCCGTCCGGTAAGGACCAGGCCCGGGTCGACGGCGCGTCGACCAAAAAGTTTTCCACGCGCGCCTCAAAGAGATGTCAGCACTATTGACGGGGTCCGAGAGGACCGATGCCTGCCGGGGTCGCGGATTGTTCGAAAGAGTTACCGTGGCCCTGGCGCACTGGCAACTGAAGGAACACGGGTGGGTTTTAGTCAGTGAGAGTCTGACACGCCCTTCCGCTCCGCCCAGAGCGGGAGAGGTCATTTGATGATATCCAACCAAAAAAAAAAAAAAAAAAGGGTGTCTAGAATTATGTACTGTATTCATAGTAACAGGTTGCGCGTCGATCTCCCTGCCACCCTGTATGTATAGGCAAATATTTTATTTTATCATATTGCATAAGACACTTGTGATTCGAATAATCCTCTACAAGGTTAAGCTGCGATTGTCCCTGTTATTCAATGGATAAGTGACCAGTCTTTGCTTATAAAGAACCTTAGATGAGCTGTTAATCTGTTTTCTGTTATAGAAATTTCTATGAGTCTTCACATAGTCAGAAAGTCTGACTTAAGTACAGTACAACTATTTTCTTAATATCCCTAGGGAATCATTGCCTTTCCGAATTCAAACGAATGCTAATTTCAATGTCCATCAATTATTAGATATATCGTGTATAATAATTTGAATTCAGAACTAAGTACGTTATTGTTGTTTTGTTGTAACGCAACAATTAAAGTACTTGGTTCTGAATTCAAATTATTATACACGAGATATTTAATAATTGATGAACATTGAAATTAGCATTCGTTTGTATTCGGAAATGCTATGATTCCCGAGGGATATTAAGAAAATAGTTGTACTGGAAGTTGGTCATCATCTACCTCGCCTTTTTCCAACTATGTTTTGGTCGATTTCTAAGGGCTCGTGGCTAAATTAAAACAGCTGCACGGACCGATTGAAGGTTAAGCTACGCTTGCCGCGGTCGGTTCGTGGATGGGTGACCATCCATTACATATCGAGGTCCCTGCGTGTCTCGAAAAGCACGTTAAGCTGTTGCTCCCGGCTGTCATTCGTAGATTTTTGATAGTCGTTACGGGTCGTCAGAAGCCAAAAGTCTGAAAACCAGCCTTACCAAGAGGTATCGTGTTACCCAGTAAGTGGGTTGTGGACGTCAGATAGGCAGTCGCTCCATGTAAAATAAAACTAAAATAATAATAAATAAAACTAATAAAGTTAAAGTTGATAAAACTAATAATAAATAAATTACTGACATAATAAATAAAATTAATAATAAGTATACAGGGTTATTTGTAAAACACCAGCAACCTCTTAAGGGGTCATTGTATTCATCATTATAAACAACTTTTACTACGGATCAAACCAGAAATCGCGAAAAAAATATCAGCTGTTCCCTACGTTTTGACGTGTTATGCTAATATAAATGTAGGGAAAATCTGTTTTTTTTTTCGCGATTTCTGGTTTGGTCCATAGTAAAAGTTGTTTATAATGATGAGAACAATGACCCCTTAAGAGGTTGCTGGTGTTTTACCAATAACCCTGCATAAAACAATAATTAATATTTTTAAAAGTAATTAGTTTACAACATTACTAATATTTTTAATAAATACATGTATAAACTCATAGTTGGACTTATTAAATGCCAAGCGTTCTTCCTCCTCTCTCCTACTTTTATCTATGCTGTGCCCGACAGGGTCCATAATTGAGACTGATGTAACTGTTTTTCCCACCAACTGTATACATTATGGTACGCAATAAAGAATTGAGAATTGTATTGAAAATACTGGTATTCAGATGCATCCGGTTAGACTGGAAATCGACCGCAACATAGTTGGAAATATGCTAGGCAGATTGATAGTTTGGGTTGGTTTCTAGTCTCACCGGACGCAACTGAAGCCCAAGTGTAGTTTTATGACAGCTGCGTGCACAGATTATTAAAGCCCGGCGGCGCATGAGTCGTTGCCTGGAATGTTGGCACTTTATAAATATGTTTGTATACATTTTGAACTAGGTATAGTGTACTTACTTTATTTCTTATTTTTTATTTTCGTATGCTGCACTGGTTGACGTCATCACGTCAGCGCCGGCTGTCGCTGAAAACCAGCGCTGGGCCTCTGTCTCGGATAGGGTCGTAGCATTATGCTGAGCGATTGCCCTTTTGCGTGAATGTGACGCATATTTTCCCCCAACTCGTTCTTTTTGTGTTTGTGTATTTCTTCTTTGCGTCATGTTTACCGCAAATAAACGTATTTTCTTTCTTTTTTTCTTACCTATCTGCTGATAATTCAGTATTTCCCAGTAGAATATGATTCAGCGCATCTAGTTGAGCTGAAAGTCGGCCATAGCTCAGTTGTGAAGAGGTTTTCTACCTGATGATTGCTGTAGTCTGGTGAAGCTGATGACAAAATGACAACGAAGAACTTCGAAGATATAAATAAATAAATAAAAATCGGCCAAGTGCGAGTCGGACTCGCGCACGAAGGCTTCCGTACCATTATCTATAAAAACGGTAAAAAATCCATGTCTGTTGTATGGGAGCCCCTCTTAAAAATATTTATTTTGTTTTTAGTATTTGTTGTTATAGCGGCAACAGAAATACATAATTTGTGAAAATTTCAACTGTCTAGTTATCGCGGTTCTTGAGATACAGCCTGGTGACAGACAGACGGACAGACAGACAGCGAAGTCTTAGTAATAGGGTTCCGTTTTTACCCTTTGGGTAC
Organism: Dryobotodes eremita; assembly: GCA_917490735.1. Classification (NCBI taxonomy): domain Eukaryota; kingdom Metazoa; phylum Arthropoda; class Insecta; order Lepidoptera; family Noctuidae; genus Dryobotodes; species Dryobotodes eremita. The sequence continues at coordinate 2,414,027 of OU823269.1, forward strand.
GGAACCCTAAAAATAATTTATTTCAGACGACTTGATCCATACATTACGAAATTAAATTAAATTAAAATATTATTAAAACATTCAAATTACCCGCTTTACAAAGGATCTCCATAGCGGAGAAGAGATCCTATCAGCTACAGTCTGCAGAATTCCGTTGCGGCTGCCACGCATTCTGCAGATCAGGGATATAGTTTTCTTGCGGATGACGCCATGAAAGCCATCAGTGCGATACAGCACGAACATCCCCGATGCACTCCAGAAGCGAGGCAGCCCCAACATCATCCTGAAGATGTTATTATTCTTGATGCGCAGGACATCCAGCGATCTTTTGGTGTGACAACCACACCACATTTGAATCGCTTAGGCGAAAATAAAACTAATGATAATTTTTCTACTACAGCGCGCAGAAGGAGGTCGTCTGGAGATGGTGGGTGGTGGAGAAGGAACCCTGTCTCCCCTGCAGCCTGCCACGGATCTACACCACGCGCCGTTATTGCTCGCCACTGAGGTTAGTGTCTGTCTGTTCCTGTCCTACTGCTGGACAAAAGCCACCCGGCACCTTTTGAACTTTCTGTTAACCCTTTCGCGAGCAATACTATTTACACCTCCGATTTTGGTTTTTATTTATTCTAAACATTGTGGAATAACATTTGTGAAACACTACTAATAGATTTCCCCCTTGCAAAAATATTGCCGTAGCCCAAAAAAAAGGGGGGTAACCCCCTTTTTTTGTGGGCTACGGCAATATTTTTGCCAATGCCCGTTTGTGAATTTTTATTTGGCAAAGTAACTGCCAATGCCCAGTTTGAATTTGTCAATTTTTCGTTGCCAATGCCTTGTTTTCACCTAATTACCCAAGTATATTATTTATTTTCATTATTATAAAAATAAAAACGCTCTTTTTAGCTTAAAAAAGTTTAATTTTAAATGGTTAGAAACGACATAAATCACATTGGTATTATTCTAGGCTCAAAATCTTTTGAGATCACAAATTTTAGGCAAAATATATCATAAGTAACTAACATATTATTATTACAATCTGAGATCTAAGAGCTGTCTATAGTTGCACAATATCAATATACTTCATACATTTTGGCGCAACTTTTAACCCTTTACGGGCAGTACGAAGTACGCAGTTTTTTGTTTTAATGAGTGTTAACGTAGTTAGAGGCCCCCTACAAAACATTTCTGAACAATTCCTCCCCCTAGATATCCCTATTTACTTTTATGGGGGGTGGCAATATATTTGTTTTGTAATTTTTATGTACGTAGATTAAAAATATTATTCTGCCAAATCGAATCTGCTGTGGCAAATATTTTGCCAACGCTCGTGAAAGGGTTAAAAAGTGGTTTGGCAATTATTTTGGCAATGCTAGCGAAAGGGTTAACAGACACACACACGTACTGCCGTGAGAGAGTGGTCGATTTGAAAAGTACGAAACCCTTTTTAAAATGATTTAAAAAAAAAGGAGGAATGTCTTTTTTTATGTACGTTCCCCTATTACTTGAAGACGGCTGGACCGATTTGGAAAATTCTTTTTTTTTGTTTGAAAGGGTATACTTCTCAGGTGGCCCCATGGTCATCTGTAGCCGTACGAGGTGCATTCAATAAGTACCTAGCCTCATCGCCAGAGGGCGCTGTAGTTTCAAAAGAGTTTTACCACAGTGTAGCACATTCTTTTTTAATTCTTTTTTCAAATTTTCATTCCAATCCCTTCATTTGTTTTAATTTGACAACTTATGGAAGCGAACGTGTCGATCGGTTTTACAAAAATGGAAAAAGAGCAATATCGTTCGGTGATTCGATTCCTATTTTTGGAAGGGAAAACGCGCATCGAAATCAAAGAGCGCTTGGATGCTGTGTACGGTGACTCTTCTCCATCGATGGCCACCGTCAAGAATTGGTTCAACGAGTTTGCACGTGGCCGTACGTCGGTTTTTGATGAACCACGTCCAGGTGCACCGAAAACAGCTGCTACGGAGGAAAACATTAAAAAAATCCATGATCTCGTATTGGCAGATCGCCGATTGAAGGTTCGGGAGCTAGCTGAGACTGTAGGCATTTCAGAAGGAACAGTGCATCATATTCTTCACGAGGAACTCGGCATGAGAAAGCTGTCGGCGCGATGGGTGCCGCGTTTACTCACACCAGAAAACAAGCGCAACCGTGAGACCACATCGGAGACGTGTTTGGCGCTGTTTAAGATGAATCCAGCGGAGTTTTTGCGTCGTTTTGTGACCGTCGATGAAACCTGGATCCACTGGTACACACCAGAGACCAAGGAGCAATCAAAACAATGGATCCAGACCGGGGAACGTGCTCCAAAGAAGGCGAAAACTGTAAAATCGGCCGGAAAAGTTATGGCCACCGTTTTCTGGGATTCACAAGGTGTGATCTACATCGATTACCTCGAGAAGGGTAAAACAATTACAGGGCTTTACTATGCCGATTTATTAGGCCGATTCGACGCCGAATTAAAGAAAAAACGACCCCATCTGGCGAAGAAAAAAGTGCTGTTTCACCACGACAACGCACCGGTTCACACGTCTGCCGTTGCCATGGCCAAATTGGTCGAATTACGCTACGAATTGCTGCCCCATCCACCGTATTCTCCAGATTTGGCCCCTTGTGACTTCTTTCTGTTTCCTAATCTGAAAAAATCACTCGCCGGGAATAGATATGGATCGAATGAGGAGGTCATCGCCGCCACGGAGGCCTATTTTGCAGAGTTTGACAAAAACTATTTTTCGGACGGGTTAAAAAAGTTGGAGCATCGCTGGGCTAAGTGTATCGAAGTAAAAGGAGACTATGTTGAAAAATTAATTGCCACTTTTCCAAAATTTTCGTTTACTTTTTGTAGGCTAAGTATTTATTGAATGACCCTCGTACTATGAGGTGTTAAAACCATCATGGTTCCATTGCGAAAAAGGGATAGTGCTATCGGTCATATATAGCTCCGTCTCTCTTTCACGCTGGAACAATGATGGTTTTAAATACCTCATAGTAAGGCCACAGGTCAGTATCTGATGATGGGATCCTGGAGAAATCGAGGGAACTCTTCAAATATTATAGGTACACTTATAGCGATTTGGGTATTTTTTAGTTGAAAACCTTGAAAATGACACCCACGATGAAACATTTTAAAGGTTTCGCAGCCGACATATTCCAATTTTCATTTTGACGTCACTATTGACTTTAGCACCCTCGAAAACCATGATAACTCGCTTGAAAGCAAGAAAGAAAGTCGTATGAAGGGGGCATAACCCTTTTTCGTTACGTGACGAATTCTACCAGTCAACTCCTACCTACCGCACGCTGCGTCAGAGAACTTCGTTCCAATATGTACAGATCATACTTTATTTTGCCGTCGACGGCGTACAAATATCAATGAGGGCTATCGCGCTTGAGTTCGCCGCTAAAGGCGCTAGTGTAGAGTAAGGTCTCTAGATGTCAAAATATGTACTGAACGTGCACTGTTTGCGGGATTTTTTATTACGGATTTTAACGAATGATTCATAATAGCTGTAATGGTTGTGCCATTCTTGATTAATTATGGCTTAAGATTTTAAGTAACAAGTTAGCATCTAATTTGGTAGCACTTGAAAGAAGAATAAGATATGTCTGCTTCATACTTGACAATTTTAGGAAAATTATAATCTAAATATTCATTTGAAGTTTTCAAATGTAATAAAACATCAAATAAAAGTACTGCAACAGGACCTTACTCGACAGTGGCGCCAACTGGTGAGCACTACCACGCACTGGTGTGTTACCACGTTATAAATATTATGTTTATATACTTTTTGAACTAGGTTATAGTGTATTTATTTTATTTCTTATTTTAATGTTTATTTTTAATTTTCGTATGCTGCACTGGTTGACGTCATCACGTCAGCGCCGGCTATCGCTGAAAACCAGCGCTGGGGCTCTGTCTCGCATAGGGTCGTAGCATTATGCTGAGCGATTGCCCTTTTGCGTGAATGTGACGCATATTTTCCCCCAACTCGTTCTTTTTGTGTTTGTGTGTGTCTTCTTTGCGTCATGTTTACCGCAAATAAACGTATTTTCTTTCTTTTTTTCTTCTTTCACTAAAACGATAGCCCCATTAAGTAGGGATCTAAAAGTACACAGTTACTGAATTATGACGGGTGTAAAAAGACACTTAACGAAGCCGAAAGTCACTTGTACTCCCCGTCATTGTTATAATTTTTTTGTACTGGACCATACCTGGGAACCTTCTGGTTACGGAGATATTGAAGGTCAAAATTCCAACTTTTACTGAGGTTTTTTTACGAATACACGTTTTTAATGTTATAACACAACTTTAAATACCCCCACGACCCCAGTACCGTTGCATGCACACATAAGCACAATGTTCTGCGTGCGTTACATTGCACACTACCGCAAACAGCAAATTTTCACACCAAAAATAAAAGTCGTTACCCAGCAATTATTTTTGTGCAATGTTACATAGTTTGATGTACAGAATGCGTAATTGACGGCTATGTGATGGGTCTTTTTACACCCTGTATTTCGTTAAAATGAAATGACAAAATCGACGAACGCTAAATTATTCATCTTAGCCTTTGAGCTATCAATGATTCAAAAAGACTTATAGGTCTGCAGATATTAATGTGAGTTGTTGTTCACAGGCGCGCGGAGCCCCGTTGGAGCTGATGGCGCCCCATCACGCGAGACACGCACTCTCGCACCATCACCACGTGAGTTATAACATTTGCTATCATCTTATTATCAGGACCCTGCGATATAATTCAGTTCTTTTCAAAACCACAACATATCCACTTATGGCAATTAGCTTTTTTTTTTCAGATTTCTGTACAAAATGATAAAACCTACCATTAGCAGTAACGCAGTTACTCCACCTGCCATCACTGCACCTTGCCACGTGTCCTGGCCATTTCCATTTGAGTTGCATAACTCGTTTTTTGATATAGGAAAAAATTCGTACATATAGTCACCAAAAGTGATAATAACCAGGGTCGTCTGATATAGTTGAAGTTTATTTAAAAACCGATGGATGTTTTCGAATAAAATTTAATTTAATTAATAGAAAATAAACAGTTCATTTATCAAATTAAATTTCATTTGAAAAAGAAGAAGAAAGAAAGAAAAAGTATTTATTGAGACTCGCAAAGGATTATCAGAAACGAAACTAAACACACTCATAAAAATCTTTATATATATAAAAATTACGTGTCACGTTGTTTGTCCGCGATGGACTCCTAAACTACTGAACCGATTTTAAATTTGATTTGCACACCGTGTGCAATTTGATCCAACTTGAAAGATAGGATAGCTTACACCTCAATTTATAGTCGCAATATTATTGTATTGCAAATTATTTGTCTATTATTTGACAGTCACAATTATCTGTTAGCTCTAAACGATTCTAACAGATGGCGATATCTGTTGACTGGATTGAGTAAGTTCAATAGATGGCGCTATGTTAAAAATACATACGTTTCATATAAGCTACAATTTAATAGCATAACCACCACGTGTTGCTGAAGCTAAGGTATAACCTAAATATATTTTGTAATAAACGAAATACAGTGAAATTCAATTGTTCTTTCTTACTTTTTAAATTTATTGTTTCAAAAATTCTTTCACTGTTGGGAAGCTACACTATTTCCGGGTGACATAGGCTATATTATATTATGCTTTGTTACCCGGGCGAAGCCGGGGCGGGTCGCTAGTAAAAATATAAAAATAATAAAAACAAAAGTAAAATGAAAATAACAACAGTAAGTCCTGTACGAGGCCAAAAGGCCCCTATCTCAGCATGATGCTGCGACATTAAAAAAAAATAAGTGTCGCAGCGCTGGTATTCTGATAGGGCCCGAAAACATCCATCGGTTTGTTACTAAACTTCAACTATATCCGACGACCGTGGTTACTTAACTATTTGGGTGACTGTACGTCTTCGGATCTTGACGTTTCGTACTCGGTCTAAATTTTACTTACTTATACTAAATTGTCGTTGTTTTTCCAGCGTCGCAGTGGCGGCGGAGTGAGCGTGGGCGTGGGCGGTGGCGTGGGCGTGGGCGTCGTGGGCGGCGGGTCGCGAGCTCGCCCGTACGTGCGACACGCCGCACGATGGCCGCACCATCCCATACACCATCTACATACGCAGGTACTGTACTGCGCAGGCTATCCTGGCGCTTCCCCCTTAAAGGGGATGTGCCAAGGTAGTCCGCGAAATTCAAATTTTCTTAGGTTTTTTGCAATTTGAAGGTCAGTATCAGGTTGTATGGTGATCTAAATATGATTCGAGACCGTATCAAATATTTATTTATAGAATTAACTAACTAAGTAACTTATATACTATGTACCAAAATTTTACCTTTTTGAGAGAAATAAATTACTATTATTATTAATTATAATAAAAAAATCATTAATACATCTCTCTAAATTCATATTACCCTATTGAATGACTATTTTATGAAATCATTTGAGGCCAATTCTAACTTAAAGAGTTGTATTGATAATTTTTATGATTATAGTTCTTTAGATATATATTTTTTTACGGCCGGCGGCCGCGAATCATATTCTGATCACCGTACAACCTAAAATTTACCTGCAAATTGCAAAAAACTTAAAAAATAATGAATTTCGCGGGTTACAGTAGCGCTTCCCCCTTAAAGGGAGTGGACAAGAGAAGCAAGCCATTTTCTACTACCTACTTTAGTTTAAGAGTTACTCTATGGTCAGTCTGGCCAAGCTCTCATTCTATCTCTCTCTATTGAAAACTAATTACTTTTTTTATTTATTTATTTTTATATCTGAAATTGTTACACTTTTCAACCAATTAACACAAGCCAAGTGCACAATATTAAGCGATAAACACAGCATGCAAAAACAATATTTTACAGGTTCAAGTTAAATTAGGTAGCGAAACTCCGCGGACGTCGCGAGTATCGATAACATAAGTAACAAAACAAAAACAAAATTGGTGTCATTTTTTTTGTATGGTCATCGACCGCTGTTACGTGTATTCATTAGTAATATAAGTTTTAAAAAAAAACTGTTTTTTTTTTGTGTAAACTTTACAGACGTGATTAGTATCGATATTTAAACACAATGAAACATATTTTCTCAACTCATACTTCAAGTAACAAAACAAACACCGGTCGCTGACCCCGAAAAAAAAAACACCAAAACTTTTTATTTTAATTTTATAGTTTTTAGATATCGATATTCATCACGTCTGCAGAGTTTCGCTAGCCAATTTAATTTGACCCTGTATATAGAAAAAAAATACAGTATGAGTACAGAGGTGACGGATAATTTTGACACAATTTTAACACGAATAGTTGGGGAAATCGTGCGTTACACAAAATGGTTATCTAATTTGGTGGAATTGCCGCTTGCACTTTGAAGTGCAGTACAACAAATATTGATCCCTTCATCACAATAGGCAATATGTACATATTAAAAAAAAAAAAACGATTGTTGACATCGCCATAGTAAAAAAATATTCAATATATAATAGTAAAAAAATATTCAACGCCAAAAAAGCAATTAATATATATTAAAACAAAAATTTCCACGTTTTAAACGCCCTCCATTTTGGAGCGCTTGGTGTGACGTCATAGTCTATGACATTGACAACGGAGTGAATCTCAAACACCCCTATAAAAAACATTGACACTTATTGTGGTCATAGACTTTTACGTCACATTCACTCTGACCAATGGCGTCACTTTACGAAGATTTGAATAATTACCCATTCTTATTACACTTTCTTCGTTCTTTCTTTCGTTCTTAAAAATAATTTCTGACTCAAAAATAAATTGTAATCAATAATATTTATGGAGGCATAATTATAAAAAAATAAAATATTGACCCATATTTAAATAACATGCATATTCACTATTGTTTAGAAGTCTGCAAAGTCTTGGGACTGGAGAGTTACTTCATCTATGTAGAAACTTGCAATAACATTAATCTGCAAGTCCCACTGACTTGAAGTTTGAACGAAGGGAGTCTGTTGTCAATATCTGTGTGTTTTGAAGCTAACCTCGTATGGTAATTCCCAGGGTGGCGGCGGCCTGGTGGGCGCGGCGCTCCCGGCGCACGTGCAGGCGCAGCTCCACGTGGCGCAGCCGCTGTCGCTGCCGCCTCCTCCGCCCACCTACCAGGTAACTACCGCTCTACGAACATGTCGCTGCCAATACATACCACTTCTCGGATAGAAACTGCCAGCACACATAATTACTCAAATACAGGGTGTCCGGGACATCGACTTGCAACCTGTTACCATGGATTCAATACATGATTCTGAACCCCGCTGCGGGTTTTTTTTTTGTTATGGTAATCAAATTCAATTTTATTCAGGAACAATTCACATTGTTTGAAATTATAAATAAATAAGTAAGATCACGTTCATTAAAATTATAAAAAATAACAAACACAAAAATATATATATATATATATAACGGAGCACCGGGACCATTCAGATTTTTAGAAATCGTGATGTCAGCAGAGCTGACGTCACCATCTCCACCGCCAGGCTCACTCATTGCAAAAATGAATACACCCAATTGATCTTCTCACGTTTTATTCTTATTACTAATCAAACACAATTAAAACAGCCTTAAAATTTAAATTAATAATAGAAAAATCGACTCACAAGATATTTTAGTAAAACACTTGTCTTCACAACATTCTCCTTGACAATGTGGCCTCGCAGTGGCTCGCCCTATCCAATATTAATATGGCGTCGTCGTTGCGATCGACATATACAACGTGTAACGGAAAGGGTATATACATACCAAGGGCACGGCTTCTTTGGATGATATCAAACGATATTGGAAGGGTTTTTTAATCCTATCTCCACATGTTCGAAAGTTATAAGAATTTTTAAAACATTGATACCAGAAACCGAACTTTTAAAATTGAAATAAAGACATCACTAGCACCAAGTCAGCTGATCGGTGTCAGCGAACTATTTGTAAGTAAAAATAAACCTCTTACTCCTGGTATTTCCGAATAAAAGGTTCCGTATGTTTATTTTTTGTCTACAAAATATTACTACTAACTTTTCCTAAACTTTGATTATGTTTGTGAACTAGCTAAAATACAATTAATTGGTCTAGGTATCAAAATTTAACGAAATAATATTTAGATACCTGCCTGCACTGTCACGTATCATTTACACACTTGTTGGTTTTTTACGTAGTTGTCCTTTTGTAGAAGATTAATTTGTAGATAATTACCTAAACTAAATTTTTTCCTAAAGTTATTCCTAACCTTTTATTTTAGTGGCCATAAGGATGAACGATGTTTTGCTTTAAGTCGATTTTCTATTCGATTCACAGATCGAATCCCGTGCTTTTGAACCGATCTTCTAAAAATTCATTCAAAAATCGTAATAAAAAAAACAACATTTAACACACCTTTATTTTGTGACATATTTAAAGTTGCCAGTCAGGTACGGGTGTACGTCTAAACTTTTAATAAATAATAATTGATAACCTTTCCAGCGTAATTCAATGGATTTCATTCAGATAGTACAGATGCAGTCGGTTAAAATCACTGACTAATACAGAATACGACGCCGAGCGATTAATTTATAAAATAGAGCTATGTCATTCGAAATGAGAACTTCTATCAAACCGTCAAATGTTTCAATCTTCGCTTAGTGCTAACATAAACAATGCGGACAAGTTAAAAAGTGTCGACATATGTATGTAATTGATCTTGTTTGAAATAGATAAACCTATCTATTCGCTGTTTATGATTGTCAGCACAATACTTTGGGCAAATATGAACTATTATCGTATTATTTTTTACACATACGATCCAGGAGATTTGATTCACCTTACTATTGAATTGATTTGTTAGAAGATCGCATTAAAACGAATTGTTTGAAAAATCGTCAGCTCGTATCATTGAAATGATCATAAAAATCGATACCTTACGTGCATCCTACCAGGAATTAATTGCTTAAATGAATATTATTATTTGCCATTAGAACTTAAAATAGAAAAAGGATTTAGTAACAATTTATGTCCAACTGAACCCAAAACATGATTTCAATTCATTTCTTCGCAACTTATGTTTCTCCTAGTACAAATAAAATCACAGTGGGTTCCGTTCATAATTTTTAAAATAAAGTAATTTTCAAAATTATTATGACGAAAACTATTAACAACAAGTTAATAGTTTTTTTTTATTACAAAATAATAGCACGTACCTACGCATACATTTTACATGTAGGACTAACCGATAGAATTATGGGAAGTTCACGGTCTGTCGGTGCGGTACGTGGGGTTTATTGATTTGAGCACGTTTAGTCTTTAAAGTCAATAAAAATTTTCTTAAAACTGCATCTAACTGTGGAAAGAAATTAATAAAGTACTAGGACCGCATGAGTAACAGGAGTTGTTATTGCCGAATTGAAAATCGTTGCTCACAGAACCCTGATTACGTCGTTACACACACATTGTAAGCATCATAATGTGTGTAAACCTAATGGGTTAGGGCCTAAGGGTACGTGAACCAATTGCAGTCCGTGTAGTTTTAATTACTCCTGGTAATTACAACTTCTAATTCAGACTTCTAATGAGATATCGCGGCCTCGGAATGCAAAGGCAACTGAAAGAACAGAGTGATTTTTAGTCAGTAAGAGTCTAACACTTCCTCTGAGTCATTAATGATTTTCCCACCCCAAAAAATGAATGATTTTTCAATTTTGAATTTGAATTACGTAATTAGTTTGCTCTGGTGTGTTAGATTTACTTAAAAGTTTAACGGGGTTTAGTTGAAATTATTATTGGGATGTAAAATAATCTTGAATTCTTGAACAATATTTTTTTATAGTAGTGGACACTAATAGGACAGCTACCCTATAGGTATCAAAATTGAACGAAATAATATTTAGGTACCAGACCAGCAGGGAATAGGAGCTTTATTTAGCATTATTGTTATTGGTTTGCTAGTTTGCTCGTCAGTCGACGTCTGTTCCGCGTCTAGTAGTGCACTCGTTTCTATCCCTGTGATACGCGCATCAGTTCAGTACGGCTACATATTTTTTTTGTTGTGTTTGCAAAATGTCGTTAAGTTATTACGAATATTACGAAATGATGATGTGTGTCGGAGCAGAAAATGGTAATTTGCGAGCTGCCCGAGAACTGTACCGTCGCCGTTTTATTGAGGGTAGACCAGATGCTGAGCGTCGACAGCTGCCTTCGTCGGCATGTTAGACCTAACCCCGTTAGACTTTTTTTTGTGGGGGTACATTAAAAATGTAGTGTAAGCAGTGCAGAGTGATAGGTACTATGGAACTAATGAAAGGGCGGATTGAGGCCGCTTTCAGGACAATAACACCAGACATGCTACGCAATGTGCAGGTGTCCATGAACAAGCGAGCGGCCTTGTGCATACAATACCAAGGTCACCATATCGAACCCCATCTTTAAAACTGTAAGTCAATTTACTAAATTAAGCAAAGCTTTAAGATTTTACTGTTTACTCGGTAATAAGTAATAATAAGAGATGAAACCAGTTAACCTACCTAAACTTTGTTTAGATTTTTTACGTAAGTTTTGTTATCTCAGGTTTTACGTGCAATTTCTGTCTTGATATTAACGAATAAACTGTAAATCAATAATTATGTATTAATTTTTACATCACGGGAAAGTAGGTATGCTTTATTGCGCGGGCGCTCAATCGCTATGGCGGGCGGCGCGGCGGCATGTTTTATTTCGTCAATTCGCGCCGACAAAGAACACCGCCTGCGGTAGGCTACTAGGGTACTAGGCGCGCAGAATTACGGAAGAGATTTATCGTGATATTGGCAAGTAACGTGGAAAGTTATTGACCTACGTAGTGCGGTGACACGTTTGTTATGATTTGAATTAAAGAAACCTAGGAAACCGAAAATTTGGTATCAATTCTTAAGAGTATTTTATTTTGAGTTGAAACTATGTATAGTGATTCTATACGAGCTATTATCTTTAGTGCTTAAGGATAGCAATAGGGTTTCTGTTACACCCTGTATAATTATATTCGTCGGTTACTTAAAAAAAACAATTGCTGTACCATACATTTTGACCGCGTAGGTATTGCACTTTTCTATGAAATAGCAGATTTTAGAAGTGAAAACTTTTTTAGCCGCGTTGAGCGATTTTCGGTAGGGCCAAAACTTTTGCGCCAGACTGGTGACACGCAGTAGCCATTTTGGGGTTTTCACTGCTGCAGTATGGGGACTGCCTATTTTTTTTTAAATGAAGTTCCTTATCGCGGATGGGGGCTAGGCGAAAAAAAAGTGTAAGAATTTTCCGTCACGACCCTTTCTTTATTTGTTTGTTTTGTTGAACGCGCTAATCTCAGGAACTAGGTACTGGTTGGAATTGAAAAATTCTTTTTTTGTTGGATAGTCCGTTTGTCGACGAAGGCTTTAGGCTATATAAGATCACTCTACGACCAATAGGAGCGGAGCATACATGAAAAATGTTGCGAAAATGGGAAAAAAATATTCCTTTTGACAGCTTCCATTGCGTGCGCTGCGTAAACGTTTAAAGTTACACAAAAGTCATGTATGACGGAATTGATCCCCTTTAAAAGTACTAAAAAAAGTCCGCGACACCATATGTCTATCTCTTAAGGTTGACTCAATATAACCCTTTTTATGGTAATCAAATTTGTTCTATAGATGTTCTAAATATACTACGAAATGAACTTTGTTCCAACCGGGTGTTCCACGACACACAATAAAATACGTACTAAACATTTCTGTGCTAGGAGGTCTAATCGTGTACTGAATCCATGGTAAACAGGTTGCGCGTCGATGTCCCGAACACCCTGTATACACTACTACTACCCAAGAACCGCCCCGTTGGTCTCATCGTCGCAAGCGCATCTGCTGAGCGTGGGGTCCTGGGTTCGATTCCCAGGTCGGGCAAAGCGTTATTGGGTTTTTCCATTAGAAATTTCCCAGTAACAACCCGGAATTTCGAAGTTGGCGGTGTGATAATCCCGTTAAGCCGTTGGTCCTGCGCCTGATCTCTCTCCACTCGTGTCGGACTGCCGTCCCATCGGACTATGAGAGTGAGGGAAGAGAGAGTGCACCTGTGTCTGCGCACACACGCCTGCACTATAATATCTCCCGCGCCGAAGGCTAGTCTCCGTTGACATCGGCCGCCATGGCCGAAATACGGTCTGGAGGAATTTACTCCACCCAATACACACTACCTGACTAAAAATACTTCATTTAAATTAGTCCACATTGTTACCGTCTGGGAGCCTGCAAAAACGTATTCATGTTATCTCGGTCCTTTAGAGATGCCAAATGCGAAGGCGCTTGGAATGTAATCTCTTGGAAACCATTCAATTAAAACTCTTCTCAAGCTGCTAAGGAAAGGCCTCTTCTTATACGAAGAAGAAAAGAGCATTGATCACAACGCTCGCTCACTGCGTGTTGGCGATTTCAGACCATAATCAATAAGATTATCGACAAATTGACGATCGATGTCTAAAGGCCGGTTGTTTGATCAGTAGTCAAACATACTCCATAGTTAAAATGCGTTAGTTAAACTAAAAATTTGTTAAAAATGACATAAGTATGTTGTTTGTACATAAAATATTTTTGAGAAAAAAAAATTCTTTATTGGTACGAGATGTGAAAGAGTCTGATGCCGAAAATATAGTTTTTAGAATGTTTGTTCGTTTGTCTGGATGTATGTTCCGGATTATCGTAAAAACGGCTGAATGGATTTGGATGAAATTTGACATTCAGATAGTTCACAACCTAGATTGACACATATGGTACTTTTAAAGTCAAAGTCAAATCATGTATTTCAAATAGGCACATAAAAGGCACTTTTGAACGTCAAAATTTACAAGAAAATTGAATTGATTCTAGTTGCCCCTTCCAAAAGGTATTTTCGTATGGAGAAGAATGGACAAGAAACTCCACCGTTACCCTTTTAATTTTTTTTACAATATTTTGTATACATTAATTATATCATTATATGTTAATCCCGGTAGAACATTCCCGTGGGATATTTTCCGACATCCACGCGGGCGAAGCCGCGGGAAAAAGCTACTGATAAATAAATAGTCTGAATTGGGGCTGGTTACATTGAAAGACTAGTAAACATGCCGACATAATGTTTTTATTATATGCCTAGATTTTGTTTATGATGACCAGGTGGCTAGTAAAATTCTCAGTTATATTTCCAGTCGGCAACAGCAGAGCCTCTGCTGCAGGGCATGTTGTCACAGGCCACACGAGTCATATCCCATCAGGTAGGAACCCAAAATACGGCAAAATGGCCGAACTATAGCTTCACACAAGCAATAAAACCAATGCTTTGCAAATAGGGTTGTTAAGGCGAAAGCGTTACGGTGGCCCGTGAAATTCGAATTTTCTTATGTTTTTTTGCAATTTGCAGGTCAGTATCAGGTTGTATGTTGATCTAAATATGATTCGCGGCAGTAACAAATATTTAATTATAGAATTATAATATTAAAAATCATCAATACATCTCTCTAAGTTCATATTACCCTATTGAATAACTATTTCGTGAAATTATGACATTTGAGGCCAATTCTAACTTAAGGAGTTGTATTCAATTGTTGTTTCAATTGTGTTCTATTTTTCTTTCTTTCTATTTCTGATTCTAATGATTATAATTCTGTAAAAACATATTTGTTACGGTCGCGAATCATATTCTAATCAGCAAACAACCTACAAATTACAAAAAAAACGTAAGTAAATTTGAATTTCGCGGGCTGCCTTAAATGTTTTTGGTTATGGTGTTAATTCCATTGGCTTTTCACTATGTGTCTCTCATCAATTGTTGCTTCTGTTTGTTCCTAAGATCGTACGGTTTGTTTATTTGAATTGCTGAATATGTTTTTAATTTTTCTCCTTTTTTGTAGTCAAGGCATGACTTCGTCTAACGGACGATCCTTTATTAGGACTGCGACGCATGATTTGATCAATGATCCTAGAAGTCTCATATTGTTATAATGAAACCCCAGTTTTCTCCTTAAGAAACTTTCATTGAAAAATAACCTTATTTTATAAACCGGACCCCCCCGCCGTGCCTCGGAGAGCACGTTAAGCCGTTGGTCCGGGCTGTCGTTACGGGTCGTCAGAAGCCCAAAAGTCTGACAACCAGTCTTACCAAGGAGTATCGTGTTACCCAGTGACTGGGTTGTGGAGGTCAGATAGGCAGTCGCTCCATGTAAAATACTAGTATTCAGCTGCATCCAGTTAGATTGGAAGCCGAACCCAATATAGTTGGGCAAAGCCTTGGCAGATGATGATACTTTTATCTAAGTCTTGATAGGTACTACCGGATGACATTCCAACTCTATCAAATCAGCTTTATGACTCTGTAAAATTGTATTGTCATCAGAATTACACGGGTGTGCAACATTTCAACTCCCTTGGATTTCGAGAAGTAAGTTAAAAATTGATCACAAGATTTTGACCTTTACGGGTACCGTCCTCCTTCAAAACATGAGTTTCTATACTATCTCTCTCTTTCCTAATATTGGCTATATAGCTCTCTAGCTGTCGTCTGCGTGTATTTTGTGTCTTCGTAATTTTTTTTATACAAGTATCCAGGATTAAAAGTAGTATTATGTCCTCCAGGGCCCAATGTATCTTTCTGTCAAAAGAGGCGTTTAATTTTTGTATAGAACTTTGGCTAGGACGTGTACATTCCAGAATATCTGTGAAATGTATCTATAAACGTGTAACAGGCAATAATTTGTAGAATTAATTAGTATTGAGAAAAATGGAGACATAATGACAGATGACAATGACATTAATATCATCCTTCATTAACCTAAAACGGGGATATTTTATGATTGACAACGACACTCCCGACAGTGTATGTCAAAATAAAACGTTCAGAAATCGGAAGTACACTGGCCAAGTAGATTTTATTAATCGTATTGGGATGTTATTACAAGTTTCCATTAATAACACATTAGAAATAGTTTCACATAAATTTCAGATCCATTCTGATTTCAGAACGCATGTTGTCAGGACGCCGCCATAGTGTGGCCATAACGACAAAAATTGCAATAACTGAAAAACTTTAATTTGTGTGTACAACAAAGATAACATTCTCAAATTCATGGATTAATATTTTTCCTAAATTCTGTGTATTTTTCCCCGTTTTTTGATAATGTACAAGTGCTAGCCAAAAATGAAACATTTTCTTTCATAACATTTGGTTCAGGGGTTTAGGCTTCTGCCGGGGTCGCGGATTGTTCGAAAGAGTTACTGCGGCCCTGGCGCACAGGCAACTGAAGGAACACGGGTGGATTTTAGTCAGTAAGAGTCTGACAGTCCCTCCCACTCCGCCCAGAGCGGGAGAAGTTATTTGATGATTTCCCACCAAAAAATTGTGGTTTAGGCATGAAAACGTCGCAGACAGTTACTTTTGCATTTATAATATTAGTATGGATTCCATAGTAAAAGTTCTCGACTTCATCCGCGTGAAATTTCGGCCCCCGACCCACCGAGTCGCATCCTATCACCTGCGCTATTACTTTGTTTGCGCTTAGCGGTTTTTTTTGGCATTTTTTAATTTTCGCTAGGCTTCTAAGGGTCGTAGCGAGATATTAAATAGCCTATAACCTTAAGAATTGGGCTATCAAAAGGAAAAATATTTTTTCTAATCCGCCTGGTAGTTCTAGAGATTAGCGCGTTCAAACAAAAAAAAATAACAAACTCTTCAGGTTTATTATTAGTATAGATAATTCATTTTTGTTGTATAAATATATCTCAAACATTATTGTCTGATAGAAAAAGAAATCCTGAAATAATGGCCTAAAATCTCCAACACTCGGTGTGCTAGCGTTAATAATCTCTTCTCTATTTATGACGTTTTTGCCCTGCAGTCAAACTCAAACTCAAAGCATTTATGTCAAATACACCAATTACAGGCACTTTTGAATTGTCAAGGGGTTGGTCAGTCAGAAAGATGAAGCTAGTTGCACATTCCAAAGCGTAGTAGGTACCTATGGAGAAGAACGGGCAAGAAACTCCATGGACACACTTTTAAATCAACATAATGTTACAAAAAAAATTGGTTACATCATTCATGTTGAAATTATACATGTGAGAACGATGCAGAAAGACTTGCACATTAAAAGCGTCCGTAATAAAAGATAAAAACAAAAAAAAAAAAACGCCAAGTGCGAGTCGGACTCGCGCACGAAGGGTTCCGTACCATTATCTACAAAAACGGCAAAAAGGTCATGTCTGTTGTATGAGAGCCCCCTTAAATATTTATTTTCTTCTATTTTTTTTTGTACTTGTTGTTATAGCGGCAACAGAAATACATAATCTGTGAAAATTTCAATTGTCTATCACGGTTCATGAGATACAGCCTGGTGACAGACGGACAGCGGAGTCTTAGTAATAGGATCCCGTTTTACCCTTTGAGTACGGAACCCTAAAAACAGTCGATTAATTACAGGCTGTTGTAGTATAGTAACTTAGCATAGGATCTTGAAAAAGTCAAATTAGATACCTTATCACTAGTTTTCTTTCTTTTTTTTTGGTGCCGATTTTCCAACATTAATTGTACAGGATGATCGAGAATTTTCATTGAAATAGGTCTATTGCAATATTTTAAACTCAAAAAAGTCTGTATTAAAATCATTGCACTAATATGTGCTTCACACATTGCTAAATAAATGCACTCCTGACCCCTACATTTTTGCTTTAAGTTAATTCACATCAATAGCCGATCTCTTACTTTCATTTGTACATACTTAACCATATTTTTTTCTCCCTCACAGGTGTTCCTAAACCTCCTCGCAATGTTCCCCCTCTCCCCGTACGCGGAGGCCCGCACCAACGCCGGCGAGGAAGGCGCCGATGCTACCGAGCCAGAGAACTACGAAGCTTTACTGTCCCTTGCTGAGCGGCTCGGCGAGGCCAAACCGAGAGGCTTGGCGCGGCACGAAATAGACGCGTTGCCTAGTTATAAGTTCGCGGCGGCGACGCATAGGGGGGAGCAGACTAGTTGCGTCGTGTGCATGTGCGAGTTCGAGGCGAGGCAGACGCTAAGGGTGCTGCCTTGTGCGCATGAGTTCCATGCTAAGTGTGTGGATAAGTGGTTGAGGGTGAGTTTCTCTACTTTTTTATATCTACTGCTATTACATCTATTTGGAGACTGAAACAATCCTTTAGTTTAGTTCGTTCGTACGTTCAGTCACAAAAATCCCTTATTAATTCATAATTTTATTTATTTAATAATAGAAGTTTTGGTTACATTTCAAATCAAATCAAAATATTTTATTTCACATAAACCAACATGGGCACTTATGAAACGTCAGAAGCTAGGTGCACGGTTCCAATTGGTTGTTTCGTATGGAGGAGAACCTGCAAGAAACTCCACGGTTACTCTTTTAAAAATAAGGGGCTTTTACAATGTTTCAAATTATTGTCAGAATACTAGTCCGTGTGATAAATTGTTCAGTCTTCGGGAATAATAAAACTGTCCGTGCATCTTTCTTGAATCATTTTATTATTTTGTTAACCTAATTTGGTTGCTGAAAATGCCAAAATGATACAGAAAAAAAAATCAAGTAAACTCTAGTTTGAAATCGAGATGCATCAGACAAATCCGTAACATCTTGTTTTTTTTTATTCAGGCTTGTTAATTAATTATTGCCTGCATGGTTCATAGATGTTTTATTTTTGGTTTTTGTTAAATGTATAGAGGTTTTTGGAACAGGGTATAAAGTTCACTCATACTTTATGGAAAAGGAAGGATCCTCCGACCAGACGGGTGTCGTGTCTGGTGGGCAACAGCCCGAAGATTAATGTCGGGACGTTGTATATATGCTAGTTGCGCGGTAAACTCTGCTTGCGCGATGCAGGACTTTGCGTGACGCCAGTGTGACGCGTAGCTCGCATGTGGCAATGTAAACTATAATATCTAATTCCTTGTTCCAGTCAAACCGGACGTGTCCAATCTGCCGCGGCAACGCATCCGAGTACTTCAGTAACGCCGAGTGACTCCACACTCGCACACACACACACAACAGACACACACACACTCACTGTGTCCTTCAGTTGGTACTCAATGTCTCTCCTAGATACTATATTGTTCATAATTATGTTTAAGAACAGCCAAGTATGGTTGTACTTAAATTCAGAATCTTAGATTTTCCATTTACTTAATTATCTACCTTAGCTTTATGTTATCTAAGTTGATTTTTCAATAGCATAAGCAGATTTTTCAATACAATAGGTAGATGGTTGAGTAAAAGGATACAAAAAATAGGTTGCAATGGATTTTGAACTTTGTCATGTACGACATTGAGTTTGTGGTTCCAAAATGTAATAATTATTTAAGATTCTGAATGTATTTGTGACATAAACAACCGTTTAATGATGAATTTGGAACTCAAAACAGACGAAGCTTCTGCTGTCTCTTTCTCGCAGATGAAACAAGAGTAAAGAGAAGGTGAGACGAGAAATAGAAGTGACATTGTAAAGTCATTTATGTTTTACAGAATATCGCTAAATCACTAAGGATTTTATTAATACTTAAAACACTAATTCGTGTACTGATCGCTTCTATTTCGAGTCTTTGCTCCCTCTCGATATAAAAACAATACCCTCATTTTCTGCTTCGCCGTAGTCGGGTAAAATTGTAACTGGATTTAGTGTCGCTGTGTGTCATGGTTGTGTCGTGTGTGTCAGACACTCCAGTGTCTAGAGATCTGTACTCTACATTAATCAATACTTCTTGTGTGGGTTATAGAACACAGAATTTGACCATTATAGTATGTCGAATGGTCTTGAAAATATCTGTAGTGTTACTAAAACAAATTGTCTTATATCCCCAATGCTTGTTGTGAATGATACTAAGGGTTTATAGAATCATTAGCGGACCCGACAGACGAAGTCCTGCAACTCGATCGCAGCGCCACCTATCGGGTCTAATTGTAAATCTAAACCATCCAGAGACCAATTCAAACATATACAAAAAAATATCATCAGAATCGGTCCAGCCGCTTTGGAGTTCAGTAAGTTACATTGCGCATTGGATTATTGCATATTTTAATGGATTTTTTTATAGTTTGTATGTCTACTTTCAAAATTGAAAAAAAAAAAACCCTCCAGATGGCATATTTTTTTTCCATTCTTAATAATAGTGATTTACATGTTGTAGTTTGATATACAGTATGGGGCTTTTTCTGTCGGTATATTATTATTATACAGCGTGATGTTTTTGATCCTATGTAATAGTAACATACAGGATGTAATTTTACACGTTGTATAATAATTATATACGGGGTATTATACATGCTATCCTGTGTTTTCATCCTCCACAATAATGATATGCCAACAGGATGTATAAAAAATCCTTAGTACCATTCTCCAACAGCGTTAATACCTAGTTACCGTGTGGTGGAGCACCCTCTAACCACGACGTATACATAATAATAAAGTAAAAAACATATAGTATGTTCGTTTAGACGAAACTTTCGCGGCACTAGTTACGTTCGCGTCGGTGCCTGTATATAACTAATTTTAGGTAATTTTAGAGCGTGTGCGTGCGCATGATTGTGTGACGTCATTAAGGTTTAATTATTAAGGTACTGTATTTTTTTTTTCGTGTGTTTCTGAGACGTTGGTGTGTGGGTTGAGGTTTTGTGCTCTGTAACGGTCGCCATTTGATTTTTTGTATCATCTGTTCAGCCTAAAGACGTCCACTACTGGACATTCCCCCCCCCCCCCCTAAGCACCGCCTCTGACCGGTTCTGTGCTTCTGGCATCTCTTCTGTTTTTTTTTATATTGCCTTCGAATTTACATTACAAAATAAAATGTATGCCACTTGAAATCACGAATAAAAAATATTAATGATTTCTAATGATGACGTACATTGTCCGCCATTTTGAATTTCTTGTGACATCATATTTTAATGAGCTTAAAAGACATTGTGTCAAGACGAATCCAATGAAATGTCATTTATGAACAAATGTATTTCAGTAATTGCGTAAAAACTTGAATCTTAATCTTACAAATAATAAAAAACAGTGTCAGGGTGTAAGTTTCGCCCATTTTTTCCTTAGACCGACAGCAGAGCACACTTTCTCTTAAGTATAAACTAACGCAAGGCATGCATTTGGTTCGTTACTAACATCCTTATAAGTCCTTCCTTCCCTTATTAGCTCAGCATAATCGTCCTATACCGTCCCTCTGGGTCATGCGCGTCCTCTCAGTGAGAGGGAGTGGCCCGTAGACCAGCACGCGGGCACAGTGCGGGGTGCTGGATGTCACATGTCTTCGAATGTTTGATTCTAAGACATGCCGGTTTCTTCATCTTGTAAACTTGATTAAACATATTAGCACTTTTCAATGCATTCTTTTTTATAAACATTCAATCTTGTCAAGAGTTTGGACAGGCAAAGAGGTTACATATAGGAAATATTCAATTGTTGTGTCAGATTAATGACAATACGTTCGCCTACATGGTGTAGAATCCTGTTGATCCCGTATTTAAGTTGTTTTTATCACTACACTGGCTCCCATACCAAGCTTCTAATGCAGGACCACCTGACTTAACATTTCCCGCCATTCCTGGTGAGTGACAGATGACATTAGTGACAGCAGATACCGCACTACTGAGGGCTATCGCGCTTGAGTTCGCCGCTAGAGGCGCTAGTGTAGAGTAAGGTCTCTAAATGTCAAATTATGTACTAAACATTCATTGTTTGCAGGATTTTTTATCTCGGATTTTAACGAATGATTCATAATAGCATGTTTGTGCCATTCTTGATTAATTATGGCTTAAGATTTAAAGTAAAAAGTTAGGATCTAATTTGGTAGTACTTGAAGGAAGAATAAGATTTGTCTGCTTCATGCTTGCCAATTTTAGGAACATTATAATCTAAATATTAATTTGAAGTTTGAAAATGTAATAAAATAAACATACTATGAATATAAGGGTACTTAAACATATCCAAAACATCAAATAAAAGTACTGCAACAGGACCTTACTCAACAGTGGCGCCAACTGGTGAGCACAAAAACGATAGCCCCCCTTGTGTCAATGAGATAGTGTTTTTCCAGTACTAACCCCACAAGATCTACATTAGATTAAACTGTATCATTGAAGATTTTATCGTTTTTTTTTTCATTTATAACAATGCAAACTTGCTTTTCCAATTTACTTTAGAAATTGGCAGAATAGTTGACATCGGCTTTGCTTGCCAAAACAAAAAATAGAATAGAATAGAGTTTACATATCTATTAAATAAATACACTACACATAGGACTTGTATCTGGTGAAATGTGGGTGTATAGTTTATTCAGCCTATAATGTTCTCACTGCTGGCACAGGCCTCCTCTGTGAGAGGGAGTGGGCCGTAATCCACACACAGTGCGGGTTGGTAGATGTCACATGTCTTCGAATTTTTTGGTTCTAGAACATGCCGGTTTCCCGATGTTTTCCTTCACCGTTTGGGAGCAGTGGTGGTGAAATAAATTACACAAAGTAAAGCATCTGCTTTGGTCCGAAACCACGACCAAGGTCTCGTCAATCGGGGCCGATACCACTTGGCCACCAGTACTGCTCGTATCCCAATTTATATCTATCTATCTGTCTATCAGCTCACAACTCAGCTCACCTTCTTTCTATCCATGTCATCTTTCACACAATAACGCATATTAAATAAATAATATACTTCTGCTTATCTCTTCCGGAAACACAGGCGTAATGTTATTTTAAGCTATTGCATAGCTTTTATCGCGGGCTTTGAGGCGGCGACCGAATCAAGAAATTCCGTAACGAAAATAAAACCTAACACCCCCCACTCCGCCTACCATGTAGCTCGGCCGAGCGTTCGCTTAACGTGTATGTATATGGTACGACTGTACTTGAATTAATATCAAAGAAAAAAAATACTGCATAAATAAAAAATTAATAAATAATTATATTGCATAAGTTGATAAAAAATGATATGCAATAGCTTTACCGCGGCAGTCCCCGAGTGCCACATGGGTTTTTTTATTCACTTTGACCATAACAATCACGGTTTAAATTCGATAAAAAGAAGTTCGATATATGTAACCTCTCTGCTCAGTAGGGGCGCAATAAGCGTAGAAATGTGGTCTGCTTGTGCAATATACTAATCTATTACTATTAAAATTAAATACATTTTAGCTCGAATACGTCCCTCTGTGATGTTCGCACTTCAAACAAAAGAACATCGGTTATAAACGGGTTTAAAAAGACACTTAACGAAGCCGAGAGTCACTTGTACTCCCCGTCATTGTAATATTTTTTTGTACTGGACCATGCCTGCCACTGCCGTCTCGACATTAGACAGCGACAAAAATCGGTCGCTGAATCGAATCGTTGTCAAATTCCTTTAATAGATTTTGAACTTTATTTCGAAAGTATAAGGTTGAAAATTATTAAAGAAATTTGACATCGATGAGACTTAACGACCGATTTTAGTCGTTATATTTGTCGAGACTGCAGGGCCTGGTAACCTTCTGGTTACGGAGATATTGATGGTCAAAATTCCAACTTTTACAGTTTTTTTTTTTATGAAACAAGTTTTTAATGATATAACACAACTTTTAATACCCCCACGACCCCTGTACCGTTGCATGCACCCAAAAGCACAATATTTTGCGTGCGTTACGTTGCGCACTACCGCAAACAGCACATTTTCACACCAAAAATAAAAGTCGTTTCGCAGCAATTATTTTTGTGCAATGTTACTTAGTTTGATGTACAGAATGCGTAGTTGATGGCTATGTGATGGGTTTTTCTACACCATGTGCCGGAGAAATGGCAATTCTACTACCATTCCAATTTCTGTCGCCAAGCTCTCTCTTTGAACTCAAACTCAAAGCATTTATTTCAAATTAACCAATTACAGGCACTTTTGAATTGTCAAGGGGTCGGTCAGTCAGAAAGATGAAGCTAGTTGCCTATTCCAAAGCGTAGTAGGTATCTATGGAGAAGAACGGGCAAGAAACTCCATGGACAGTCTTTTAAATCAAAATATTGGTTACATTGCAGAACGTTAAAAGCGTCAGTAATAAAAAGACAAAAACACAATTCAAATATTAAATTAAAATAAGCCGTGCCAGCTAATAAATGACCAGTCCCTACCGACGGCGCCCGTTCACGAACATGGCGCATGGATTAGCACCATTCAGTTCAAAACTTAATGATCCAACACACAAGCCGTCACCAGCGAGACATTCGAGTGAGCATGACATATTCTCAGCCGCCAGGTCACATTCAAGTTGTATTCCAGTTTCAAGGGTATGAAGTACCGGTGTAATTAAGGTACATGAGACATTTCAGCTTCGTCTCAGAGGGCATAACTCCCTAAACACGTAGTCCGTACTTTCGGCTGAAGTTACGGATGTGTCCTACACCGTATCACTTTAAGACATAACATTAGTCCGAGGCCCGAACTGAAAATTGATGAAAAAACGATTTGACAGTTGTCCTTACTACCGATGTGTTTTCGCCCGTCCGAAAAAGTATTGTACTACTTTTGGATGGGCCCGTATTTCCGTAGAAGGACCTAAAGAGTAGACCCCCAGGGCCAGCACCGCATCTGTGATGCCTTTGGTATTACAGATGTCCATTGGCGACGGTGTCTGCTTGCCTTCAGATGGGCCGCCTTCCTTTTTTGCCACTATAATAGTACCAGGCTGTTGCTGTCCCACCGATGGGCAATAGCCTCTTCTCATACACAGAAGGTCCGAGCTCTGATCACCAGGCTTGCTCAAAACGGGTTGCCAGTTTTACCTTACAAAAAAAATTTAGAATTTTCATAATATACAAATTTGATCAATTTTGATAAGTAAGTATCATCACAGGGGGACAAACTAGACTCAATTAATTGTTAAATTCTTCTTCACATTTATTAGTAAAGTAATGCTTTTTGTTGATATACCGCGAGCAACACGACTCAACATAGATATAGTGTATTTCTCTTTACATATCCATTTTTGTAAACAAACATGACTTGAAAAATCATAAATTTTTGCAGCAATCAGAGTTGGAGACTTTTTTATTTTCGACTTTTTTTTAACAGACACATTATTGATATTTGTTTTAATTATGAATTTGAAATTTTGTAAGAAGCACATACGGAATGAGTTACATTAAAATCTGCACCGAATTCACCACATTATTTATTTTTCAAAATTTAAATCCTTTTTCGCCATATTTGTTTACCAAATTGGACAAGTAAATTAAAATATACTGTAGGAATGATGACTTTGTATATGTCTTCCATTTAAATATAAAAAGATAGAGTTGATGGCAGAAATCATGCGTGTGAGTGTAAAGGTGTGTTCATGAGTCTGTTTCCATAGGGGCGTAGTGACAATATTATCAATGAGTATTATTATTAAAAAAAAACTGTTCTCTTGTTAATCGTAATTTCTGTTAGCTATAAAAGAGGAGTTTTCAAGTCACGATTAACGCCCATTTGCACCGCCAATCACTAAACAAGTTTAGCGCTAAACTAGTTTAAAATATAATTCTGTTTCTGTCAAATGTTTGAAGATGACAGAGACAGAATGATGTTTAAAACTCGTTTAGCGTTAAACATGTTTAGTGATTGGCCGTGCAAGTGGGTCTAAATCATGTATCTCCTCAACTTGAGGATTTTATTGACTCATTAGCAAGATTGTGGTGATTCTTCAGCAAAAGCAAGGATTAAAGTTGAATTTATTGAATGACGTAAAGTGTATTTTTTTCTAGAAAAAAAAGCTTAGAATATGGGTATTAATAATGTCTATGTAGTGTCGTGTTGGTCGTGTCGCTCCAGAACGGGACGTTGCTTATGTTGGCTTGTGTGAGTGTGCCATGCATGTGCGCGTGCGTTGATTCCGATACGAATGTTAATAATTATGTCGATTTAAATGTACCTGACAGTGTTGATTGTAAACGATTAATGAATTAATTCAATTGTTATAATGAATTTCTAATTGTTATAAAGAGTTCTTAAATATAGGATAATGATTTCTCTAAAAAATTTAGTCTTTGTACAGAAATCATAATTATTTTCAATTTTTTTTTTTATTGGAAATATTTGTAACTTACTCTATGGAGATGGTTTATTTCTTGCTCCGTTGTGTTCACATTTGAATTATTGAGTGATAAAATTAGTTTATGATACTTTAATAGACTTAGGCCAACGCAGTCCACTGCTGGACACAGGCCTCTCCCTATTAACAGACGTACGTTCGTATCGGAGCAACGCCGCGGTGTTTTATTAGTGTTGCTAGCCGAAATTTGTTATTAACAGAATGTACTTACGCTTACTTGGGGGTAAGACCATTTTGCAAATTATGTATAAAAAAACTTAAGAAAATTCCTATATGTTCGCTCCCCTATTACATAGGATTTGACATAACTAGCGAAATGTGTTTGTACTATATACCTCTGCTAAACCTTCAAGGAATAGATGCGTGATATTACATTATTTGCAAGATTATTATATCCCAAGTCAAGACGAAGTAGCGTAGTTTTTTGTTGGTTGTTCATTCCATAAGTTTTCGAGATTTAGCAAGACACTTACTTACTGACATATTATTCCATACTAACAAAATGTACAATGAAGTTGTTTACTTATAGAGCGACTTTCAGAAAAATATTTAAATCGTTAGATTCGTTTTACTGCGTCAAAAGATTTCCGCGTTTCCTGTTTAGTTTTGACACCTCTGCGACACAAAATGACGCAGGTGATTTGACTTGATTATCATAGCATGTCAATCTTAACAATGATGAAACTGACAGCTTTTGATCGCGTTTAATTTAATTGGTGAAATTCGCCTTAAATCGCGGGCAAAACTGTTCATACTCAGAAGAGTGAGCTCACACAACATTAATGACATTTGCATGACAATCAAGTCAAAACGAAATAGAAACGCGATCATCTTTTGACGCGGTAGGACGAATCTAACGATTTAAATATTTGCTTTCAGCAAGTTGTTACATTTAAATTGTTTTGTTGTTATTAATAGTTTAACATAACATTCGTTGTGTCAGTGAATGCTTGTGTGATTTCGTACGATTTTCTATACGTGTGCAATTTTGTTAAGTTTTTTTTTTTTTCACTATGAAATTCTAAATCTCATTCGCAGGAAATAGTCGTGTTGTCGCAACGTTTGACCATACCTTTATATTTACTTATTGCTTGTAATATACTTGTTTATAGTTGAAATGCAATAATTATTTGTAATTTTATGTTATGAGAGCGATGGGCAGACGACTGAGAGTAACAAAAATATTAATAATAATTACCAGCTTATTAATGTCCCACTGCAGGGCGAAAGTCTCTTCTGATACAGAGCAGGCACGAGCATTGATCACCAAAACTTTGAAGTCTCCTGCAGACAGGCGCGACGCGATTCTAGTAGAACAAATTCCATGAAGGTCTCATAGAAATTGTTCAACTAGAGTCGCGACGCGCCTGTCTGCGGGGAGCTTTTATAGTCCAAGAGCTGGTGATGTATTTTTGAAGGTATCGCCACAATGACATTTTAGATCGTTGATCATCATAGAGTGTTGGGTATTGGGTTTGTTGGACAAAGTGTTATTGTGGGCTTCAGTGACAAAATTCTCAGTAGCAGCTTGGAGTTTGGCTTGCTCCCTATTACATAGGACTTATATCATAACTGGTGGAGTGTAATTTTTGTATTATTTACCTCTGCCTACCCCCTAAGGGGCACAGGTGGACAGGCGTCATGCCTGCACTAAAATACCTTCTCAAATTTAATTACCATCTCTCTGACTATAATATCTCATACTAAAGTAAGTACAGTACAACTATGTTCTTAATGTCCCTCGACAAACTTCGTGTTTCGTCAGTCGTCGGATTTCTATCAGTTGCCCTTTGCACCTGGTGCAGAACGGACGCTCTCAATCGACTTGGAATAAACTTCAAGTTGATTGAGAGCGTCCAGTCTGCACCAAGTGCATAGGCAAGGCAAGTGCTATTAAGAAAATAGTTGTACTGTACAATAGTCGTTGCAAGTCATGAGCGAACATGTCTTATGTCACTTCAGTTAGTGTAAATTCAACCTTATCTCATGTACATAAAGTTGAAAATACAATAATTGAGGCGCGCTTTTGAAATGCAACAATTATACTGATTGTAAGCTTGTTGTTTTCATTATAGAACTATGATAACAAAAACAGTTGGTCTGTCCTTCGCTGTGTGCCATGTACGCTCGCTTCCGAAGCATCCGCTCCGCGCCGTTAGTAGTAATTTTACATCTGTTATATACACGCATAAGTACATTATGTATATTACATAACAAGGCTAAAATACAAAATTTGGCTACACCTCTGCCCAGCCCTTCGAGAAATACAGGCGTGATATTACGTAAGGAATATTTTAATATTTTTAATTAACCAGTCTAGTCTGGTCATAGTTAATTATTGTATTGTTACGTTCCTCCGGGGGTAAAGCGCATAAATAAGCAAGTACACGGCGAAGCCTTGAAATGAAACTCAATTTTAATACGCCGTTAAAGTTACGTACTGTCGCTGTCATTTTAAAATGTATTTTAGAGTCAAGAAGGCTTCGAAAAATACATACCCTCTTATTGCAAAACACGATCTAACTCCAGTCCGTGCCTAAATCTTCCGAGACAGTTTTTGACTTATGTCGACATTAGTAAAGTTCTTAATAGTAAATTGACAACCTAAGACCGGACTAAATTGTCAGTTAAATTTTTGTTAGGTTCTTATTTCAAAAACAGGATCGATGATACAATCTCCAAAAAAAAACTTTGTTTTGTAATAAGACTAAATGAGTTTAACTGTATCCTTGGAACGTCTTTAATTCTCTACAAAACAGAACACAGTCCTTTTTATGTCTGATATTGACCGAAGAGTCGAACATCGGCATTGTTTGACAATTATAAAAAATATCACAACTCTATTGATCAGTTCACGATGGCACATCGGCGCGCAAACTGAATCCATGAATTTATCACACGATTCTAGAGCTAGCGTAGAAATTTCTCGTCGGTTATCAAAAATAAAATCAGCTGATTCATAGTAAAGTGCAATACCTACGCGGTCAAGATGTATGGCAGAGGATTTTTTATATTTTTAAATAACCGACTTAAAATTTCAACGCAGGGGTGTTCAAAATCATGTACTGTATCCATGGTTACAGTGCGTCGATGTTCCGAACACCCTGTATATGTAATGTATTTGTGTGTGTCTATACGAGGCTAGGGGCAGATTAATAAACCCAAAAAACTAAATACTACAGTTTTGCAACAAATACCAAAAATATTGACATGAATACCATTGTAATTTTATTTTTACTGTTGAATTTAGTTGTTATTAAAATAAGCCATTTTGATAGCAAGTTGACTATAAAATCTCCATAATTATGAATTATTGTCCGTATGTAAGTAAAGTCATGGAAATTATTTGTTAAGCTAATTTATTACCAATTTGTCTGTATATTCAAAACACAGCTGTCATTCTTTGACAGTTGTATAAACCGGCAAATTGACGTAGGGTGGCAATTTACTTAACAATTAATTTACTGAATGTCGAAAAACATAAAAATAATATTTCATGCCTATTTTTTTTCTGCTGCCCTTGCCTCGCGTTTCTATATTTAGTTAGTAACTATTTTCTGTTTAATTGTAGTCTTGTTAGTGTTAATTTTTAACGTGCATTTTTCTTTCTATACGTTAATTAAGGCATAGCGCACTATGGAACAGTGGCGCAACTAAAAGTTGGGCAACTGTTGCCCGATAGTTTGGTAACTGTTGCGCCACTGTTGCGTGTGACGATGTAAGGCTTCTTCCATAATCGTGTCGCGTTTTGTTCACTAGCCTGGTTTTGTATCTCTGGTTATGTTTGATGTTTGTTAACTGAAGGGCCGACAGCCATAGTTGAAATAATTACAAATGAAATAATTATTAAAATATTCATGATTTTGTAATAGTTGAGTATCGCAAGACATACTGATAGATAAGGATTTCTAAGTGTTTGTTCATTGCGTGATACTCCTTTGATACCAAGCAAGACCTGGTTAGAAAGAGATAACGCTATACAAGCGTGTATTCTATCTCACTCTAATACTTTGTTTAACTAGCCACAAAATACCGCTGTCGGTCCAACTTTTCGTTGCTCAATATGTATTTCTTTATTTTGTATTTATAACTCGTATATAACTTTTAATAATTGTCTGTAATCTTTCAATATATAACGGTTTTCACCACTCGACCTTCCAAGCTTGCATGTGTTGACAGCTGTCATATCTGACAGTGACAAGATACAACCTTTTAACTTGAAATTCCGTTTTTCAACTTTTTTTATAAAGTGGCAGCTGTCAGTTATGTGTCACTTATGTCATAGTGACATTGACAGGTGTTGCTATTTGCAAAATTGTCACGTTCCGTGGTGAGGGGCGCGTTCCGTGTCCGCGGGCGTCCGCCAGCCATTTTACCAAAGCATTGTAATACATACATAGAAGTGTAATTACTGATGACCGACCGAGACGCAGCTATACATTGACAATAGTAAAAAATCGGGAACGTAGCAACTAAAATAATATTGTTTGATTGTATACTTGTTTGATTATGTAATAATTTTGTACCATTTAAGTTTAATTTTTGTCTTGTAGCAACCCCGTTTTAACTGTCATGTGTTGATGACGTCTCGGCGGCGTCTCAGTCCGCCTCGATGTGCTCAGTCGTTTTATTTTATTAAATGCACTGCTAATGTATTTTCTGTTCTTTTATTTTTTTTACTTTCCTTTGTTTTTTTACGCTTTTTTCTTAAAAATTATATGTTCATATTATGCTATCCTATTACCTGCCAATCTTGCCAAAAAGACGTTATAACGCATCTAATGCATCAGCCAATCGGAGCTTAGTATTAGTTTAAAAAGTACCTCATGCAAATTTGAAATACGAAAATGTGTTGATTATAACAATAAAATATGGAAGAGAGTAATCGTTTTCCGAGAAATGATGACGCCGAGAGTTATATCGCACTCTGCAAATGAACAAAGGTAATAAATAATATTTTGATTATCTCCAAAAGCGAGCTTATGAACAATTTTTGCTCAGATTAAGGCTATGGGTTAAAACCTCGCAATCCTAACTTAGAACTAGCACTTTATTTAAAACGAGGTTAAGTATACATCGTTTTTGGACGCGATTATATAAATGTGAGGGTAAACGCTAAAGTAATAAAAATCGTCTGTTGTGAAAGTATTTAGGAGCACGTGTGAAATAGCTACATATCACTGTCCTTCCCTTCGTTCATAGGAATATATTGTACGCAAACTATCTGTCTGACTCCCATTTCACTCGCTTTGAAATTATTGCAAAAACGAATTTATGAACGAGTCTTAAATTAAAAGTAGATTTTTTAAAATAAAAATCTGCGCAGACTAACCCTTATTGGCGCCAATTTTATTTTTGAAA
The DNA here is from genome assembly GCA_917490735.1 of Dryobotodes eremita. NCBI lineage: Eukaryota > Metazoa > Arthropoda > Insecta > Lepidoptera > Noctuidae > Dryobotodes > Dryobotodes eremita. Next base: position 2,445,494 of record OU823269.1, read on the forward strand.
TGGGTATCAGACAATAGTCTTACTATTAAAAAAAGTCGAAAATATTTAATCGGTGCCTAGACTTTGTATATTGTTTCACAAAAATGTCTTTATGAAATTATATTTAAAATGACCGGAAATGATGACGTTAAAACGGCGCGCCATTATCAATTTAAACTGCTGTTCCACTAACAAGAGTTGTGGACCAACTATTTACCTAATATGTTTTAGACGTAGTATTAACGGATTAATTATAGATTTACGAAAGGAATCTTTCGATCTTTAATTTGCTAGCCAAACGTCATTATTTAATTCGGTCAACATTTCCAAATATTTGTATCGTTCAGTACGTAAAAGTCAATTGCGACGTCCTATTGGTAACATAATAATATGTAGATTATAAAAAATGTACCTATAAATTCTAATCGTTGTTTCGTTACGCTTTTGTAAAATTGTATAAAGTTGATTGTATTGTAAAAAATGATATATTTTCCACTTCATTATTTAAAAAAAACTTGCCAAATGTTAGTGTTACCAGCTCGAAACGTGTAAAAACTACTATTTAGCGTTCGAGCGTCACTTTGCCATTGCTTCTGTATACACCAGTCCAATATTAGTAGCGTAGCAGCGTGTACATAGCCCGTGTATGTACAATATATTATATACATACATAGTGAATATTATAAAGTATTTTTGCATGATTAATTATTGTAAAAGTGTCCGATTGTGTGTAGTGAAACGTGTGGTTTACTTATCACGTTTCTTGTGTTCTTAGTTTATCCGAGTGTGTCTTAGGATTAGCCGGCTAGTGTTGTAAATAACCCTTGTTACCCGGTAAATCCTTAAGGTCTATCCATACATATCAGGGTCGTACCCGGGTTGTACAGGGCCGTGGCACACACAAGGTAGGCACTGAAGCTCCGTCGCCGGCCCGGAGACGGACGTGTGTGCACGAGTTCCTATAAAATATACGCACCGATTTTTTTTTGGAGCCCTGTTGATGGAGCACGGTCCGTCCACGTCCCGGGTACGGCACTTTGTGGATAGACCTTTAATCTAACTGCCGTTTGTTCAATCAGTCGGTTAATAAAAACAGACTATTGTAGAAATTTCTCTTAGTTATAGTTGAAACATTTTAATTGTTAAAAAACTGTTGCTTATCAAACAAATAATTCAAAAAGAGTGATCAAATAAAATGCCAACGTTGTTAGTAAACCACGCTGTATTAAAAATTATAAAATTATATAAAAATTAACGTTTGTGAGTAGGCACGCGTTCGGCGCCGCGAGATGGCGCCTCTTTGCAATAACTTTTCTATACGACAAATTAAATATAAATTGTAAAGGGAGATTATGAACAGTGTCGGTAGTGTGCGCAGGAAAGCAGTACGTACCCCGCACGAGACAGCTCCGAATATAATAGAACTAAAAAGTCCTAGGTTACTCCACTACGTAAATACCTGCCTGAAAGAATTTGATAAACAAAAAATAAGCATCACTTATAGCCTGACCGCTTAACTGAGACCGTTCCTGAGGTAACTGCGCGGTGCGGGAGGGTTGACAGTTGTCACAAGTTGACGTATCAGTGAGCTCTCGCGGCGCGTCACCACACCCCTCCCGCACTGCGCAGCTGCCTCAAGTACGGTCTCAGATAAGTGGTCGGGCTTTAGTTTCAACTTCATCAAAACCGACTCAGTATCAAGTATCTACTATTTTTTCTCACAATTCTAACTGCCTCATGGCTAATGAGAAAGTAGATACAGTCGCTAGCACATCCAGTTACCACAAACTGTCAGATTTTCTCATTCGATTTTGAACTTAACCATTAACATTTTAAGATTTAAAATCGTTTGGAGAAATGTGACAGTTTCGTGTAGCTTGACCTGCTGGCGACTGTACCTTCTTAATCAGAAGATGGTTATGAAATGGGTGGAGTCGACCTAATCAGTGAAAATCAGATGGGTTAGTTTGTGGACTAGCCTGCAGTCAATAGTTTGGTTCATTGCTCCGTAAAAATACTAAATAATATTAGCTTACCAAGCTGAAAGTCGCAAATCTATTAAAGGTTAGAAAGAACAGTTTCAGTCAATTCAATTATATTTTGCATTTGCGAAGTAAACACTGAGGTAAAAATCCATAAAAAAAAATTAAAACATAAATTAAACATACCGAGTCTATAAGGATTTTATATATATTTTTAATAAAATATTCGCCTAATATTGAACATAAAAAAACATAAATTCACAAAATTATTTTAAAAATATACCAGACGAAATTTCATTTTTTTCCCCTAGGCAAAGTTACTAATAAAACTTTTAGGCGAAACTTTCGAATTTACCAATTTGTTGTATAGCCAAATTCCGTAACTAGCCACATGTGCCATGTTTTAAACGTATGTAGCAAGATCTGAGCGCTCTAGACGCTTTTGGTCAGCTGAAACCTTAATCGGTATCCTTAAAGCTTTGGTTCCTAGGAAAGCGGTTCCGGTAACTACAACGGCCGTCATGAAAAGCTGTCATTTTCCCCAGAATTTGTCATTAAAGTGTCAAAAAACACTATAATGGGAGCTATCGTTTTTGTGCTCATCAGTTGGCCCACTGGCGAGTAAGGTCCTGTCAGTACTTTTATTTGATGTTTTGGATATGTTGAAATAACCTTAAATTCGTATTATGTTTATTTTATAACATTTAAAAATTTCAAATGAATATTTAGATTATAATGTTCCTAAATTGGCAAGCATGAAGAACACAAATATTATACTTCCATCAAGTGCTACCAAATTAGATTTTAACTTTTTACTTAAAATCTTAAGCCATAATTAATCAGGAATGAGACAACCATTTATGAATCATTCGTTAAAATCGGTGATAAAAAATCCCACAAACAATAAACGACATCTAGACATCTAGAGACCTTACTCTACACTAGCGCCTCTAGCGGTGAACTCAAGCGCGATAGCCCTCATTGAACAACCATTATTGTATGACTTCTCTTCCGTTCTCCGCTTTCTTAGGAAACCAGAACATTACCGAGTCTATTTTAGCCCGGCTTTAAATCAGTAAATTCATCCATTCCAACTGATTGCCTGGCCGACGAAACTGTCGGCCGACGAAGTCTCTAGATCGCGCTGAGTCATAAATCACTTTTCCCTGTTTCGCTGTAGCGGGCACCGTATTGTAAGCTCAGTGTGTTCGTGGTCGCTGAATGTTGTAAAAACCTTTAGTGTTGTGAAATGTGAGCCTCCTACTGCTACCCGAGTTAAAGTATTTTGAAATATACACGATCATTAAAAAATCTAGTGGGAAATGCCCTTTAAAGATAAAGAAATAGAAAACATTGTGTCTTAATCCCCTTAATCAGCTATTTCAAGAGCCTGATTGTATTTACCAGCAATAATCATGTAGACATCGTCTAATCCAAAATTGCAAGTCCCTCCATTATTATTTTTTTCAAAAACATTTGAAATGTGTATCTACCAAGCAGTGGAAGGGCGTGAAATTTTAAATTAGATGATCTCTACGATATAAATGCAGCCAGATTCCTCAATGCATTTGAAAAAGCATGGTATGAGGTATTACCTCCCTAGCGTTGTCCCAACTATGCTGGGGTCGCTTCCAGTTGAACCATAGCAGCTGAATACCATTATTGTACATGGAGCGATTACCTGTCTCACCTCCACAATCCAGTTACTGGGTAGAACAATACCCTTTGGTGAATATAAGATATAATTTCAACAGAATCTTTGGCGTTACCTCTGAAAGCGAGGCAGATTTTGGCAATGCTTTACAGAGTTCAAAAATACGTACCAAAAATCTTTCTAATTTATTCAATGGTATTAAAAGGTGATTCCCGGGTCGGGCAAAGTATTATTGGATTTTTCTATCTGGAATCTCTCAGTAGCAGCCGGGAGCCTGGATTTGTATCCGGTTGATGGCAATAGGCTCGCCCCCTATTACATGTGACTTAAATATAACTGGCGAAGTGTGGGTGTAAAAGTTACACCTCTGCCTAACCCGTCAGGGTTTACAGGCATGATGTTATATTATTATAATACTTTAACTCAGTTATCAGTAACTAGTCTACTATCCTTTGGAAAAGCGTTTAGCTCCTAAAATATTCGGCGAAGAGTTTTGTATTAATGATTAGAAAATAGACAATAGGCGGAAAACTGCGTGTAATACATACCTACCTCTGCGCTGAAGCGTTGAACACCAAGATATATGAATTTATTAATATTGTGTATTGTATTATAGTTTTTAATCTAAATTCATTGTTTTTATTTTACTTGTTAATGTGGAAAAATGGCCCTCAAAATAAAAAAGAACGCGTTATGGCGATAAGCTGAGGTACTTAATCCTAGGTGAAGACTGTGCTAGTGCATCATGCCCTGAACATACTAAAACATGTCTAAATGTAAGGCCGAGATCTATAAACGTTACTTACCACGAACTTAGGCTAAAGTTTTGGTTTCCTAGGAAAGCGGTTACGTCATATTATACCGACCGTCATGAAAATCTGTCATTTTCATCAGTATTTGACATTAAGATGTCAATAAACGCTCTGTATTTGGAAAGCCATTACTGTATATCCGTTCACCGTTTTCCTGGGAAACCAAAGCTGAGGCGTTATTCCTGTCACTATCGCACAGTTGTGACATATAAGTGCAAGATACACTACATGACGCTGGCAGAATAGTCGAAATCGGCTGGGTTGCCAAAGAGGAGAAAAAAGAAAGTGCAAGATAGGCGGAAACGTGTAAGTCAAGGACAAGCTAAGTAACGTTTATAGATCTCGACCTAAGAGTCATAGACCGCACTACGACTTTATTTTGCTAAGTATGCGCTTCATACGCATGGTAACCTGTTCATAATTATGCGTATAATGCTCATATTCGTATAAGCGAATGTGAGCAAACGCATCGTGCGAATATGAATATTAATTTCACCGATTAAAAAATCAAAATCAAGTCATTTATTCAAACTAGGCTGAGAATCAGCACTTTTTGAACGTCTAAATGACATGAGACAGTCCCCCAAAATGCCCGCCCTTCACCACTTCTTAGTGTTTTAGTTGGGAAGATGAAATTGCGCAACAGACTTCCAAGCATGAATAATGTCCATATTTGTATGAGATGTTCAATTTGCAATGTAAAGTCAAAGTGCTGTCTGTGAAACTGCCTCTGAATATTACAAGATCTTTAGGTATAGGCGGAATCAAGTAGGTGTAGTATCGAAGCTGGTACTAGTCATCATCATTGACGAACGAACTTATTTAAAAAATATATTTTGGCAATGTAAAATAAAATGTTACGTACAAAAGCTTAGATGACTCATTATGTAAGTACCTATTCATTATGTGTTTTCACAGTGATTACATAAAATTAGTCGTTACAATAATTTAATTAAAAAAACAGCAATAATAAAATAAAATAATCTCCGAATTTAATCTGTGCATTATATTTTTAGTACAGTGCTACCAACGTAGATGTTTTAATGGCGGCAACGTGCCAGTGTCGCCAATTTAAAAGTAATCTACCAATTTGGTAATATTTTGTGTGTTGTAAGTACTTTGCTTGCTTGGATCTTGGGATGGCTAAGGATGTGGGTTCCATCGAGTGTGATAGAGAAGGGCGCTTATACACGGTTGAAATGTTCGTGAAAGCCGAATAACGGCGTGGTACCACACTACTGCAAATAAAGTCATTTTGAATAGCGGACGGTTGTTTTATTGCTTATTTATTTATTTATTGATATGGCACGTCAACGACTTACACACTAAAACATACACAAACAAAAATCACATACAGTTTATGGTATTGTGAATTCGTCACTTACGGAGGCACACAGCACTAGCAGAAACTTATTGATTAAAGAACGTGTAAGATACCGTTAGTTGAATTAGTTACAAGCTACAAAATAAACTGAAAATGAGCTATATTCACAAAAAAAAAAAAACGCTTGGAAATTGTTGAAACGCTTTTTTGTGATGTTAATAACATCACAAAAAAAAAACGCTGAAAATTAATAGGCGGCTCGTGTCGCACAAATTTCACTATGCCCTGCATAAAAAAATTGCTTTCACAGGTGGCGATCCACGGTGCTGGTTAAATGTATGTCTGATGCACTCTGGACAGTCAGTCCCGCTACCACCTTACTGATTGGTTGACACTTACCATCATCATCATGACCCACAGCCCCACTTCACCCACTGCTGAACATAGGCCTCTCTTTTCTTGTGCCAATCGCCACGCTCCTGTGCGAGCCTCATCCAGCATGCGTAGCATGACCACTTCTATCATTACTCTACGAAGAGAAAACAAATCACATTCTTAACAAAAAGTATTTCTCTTTTCTTGATTTTTGCCACCGCGTGTTAAAATCTTTTTACAATCTGTCGTGTTGTCTTCCGTTTCTAAAGTGGTCATGCTACGCATGCAGGTAAAAAACGAGCCACCCTGCCTCAGAAAAATCACTAAAGAAAGAAAGAAAGAAAATACATTTATTTGCGGTAAACATGACGCAAAGAAAAAACACACAAATACAAAAAATAACGAGTTGGGGAAAAATATGCGTCACATTCACGCAAAACGGCAATCGCTCAGCATAATGCTACGACCCTATGCGAGACAGAGCCCCAGCGCTGGTTTTCAGCGATAGCCGGCGCTGACGTGATGACGTCAACCAGTGCAGCATACGAAAATTAAAAATAAACATTAAAATAAGAAATAAAATAAATACACTATAACCTAGTTCAAAAAGTATATAAACATAATATCATAAGCAGTTAGTTGTTGCTTTAGTTATTGTTCTGAGCACCCTGCCCTTGTTATATAAAAGTCTATAGCTTTTTAAATGGTCTTGACACTATCCGTCAATTCATGAAACGCATTTCCGGCCAAACATCGCATCCCTCTGGTTTTCGAGGCCGCCCGTTATGCCCTCACCCATATCAGTCGTACCCGCCGTCCAAGGCATGTCCTAGCCGACCCCGAGGACCCCATAACCCTCCCCCAGGAGAGCAGTAGGGCCACCAGTACAGTGCACAAACACAAAACGCCATTGTTCCGACCTCGCCGCCGAGGTCCTTCGCTACGACCCCGACGTAATTGTCCCCCTCGACCCTTGCTCGACGAAGCGCTAGCCCGCGCCGTAGCTGAGCCTTAAATTCCCCGGATAATTATAATTCTCTAAATAATTCAATCCAGCCTGTCCCACCTTGCTGTCCTCCCCTCAGTGACGCCCTCAGCCGAGGTTCGTACCCCACAGGTGGTGCCCTTAGCGTGCGGTCACTTAATAATTTAAGAAATTGGCCCCTGGCTGGAGGCTTTGAGTCATCTTAAGGCATAGTCCGGTTAAGTAGCCATGACCTCTAAGGGCCAAAGCTACAAGACGCAACTTCCAAAAAAAAAATGAGGTTGAATTCAAATTCGGAACATAGGCGACACCAACATGATGGCCAGTATTTCGGCTCAAAACTGCATAAAAACTGTCCTTGAGTCCTCATTATTTTAACGTTTTAAGCCATTAAACCTCATATAGAATTGCAGTAACTCGATGGTTCGATTTTTACCTCAGCATGAGCTATCCTAATGATAGCTACTTCTTCAGTTTCTGCCAATATGAGAGAAGAACCTACATATTAACGCTTGGAAGTAATTGGTCACTAGGGACCAATTGCTTCTCGACCATGAGGTAAACGAGGTTGCTGGTTTGAATCTAGGAAAGTGACAGCGTGACTATTATCATCATCATTTCTGCCGAAAAACGTCCACTGCTGGACATAGGCCTCCCCCAAGCACCGCCACTCCGACCGGTTCTGTGTTTCTCGCATCCAGCGGATTCCTACGGCCTTCACCTGGTCATCGGTCCACCTTGTAGAAGGCCTTCCATCGCTACGTGTTCCAGTACGCCCGCCGTCGCCACTCCAAAACCTTTCGGCCATATTAGCCATCTGTTCTGCGAGCAATGTGCTGCCCACTGCCACCTAAGTTTGGCAATTCATCGGGTTATATCGATTACCTTGGTTCTCCTACGGATCTCTTCATTTCTGATTCGATCACGTCGGGAAACTCCAAGCATAGCCCACTCCATTGCCTTTTGGGTGGCTTTCAGCCTTCTAATGAGCCTCATTGTTGCTTGAAGTACTTTATTGTTGTTCTGTTTTGACGTAACAACAATTAAAGTAGGTACTTAAATCTGAATTCAAATTATTACACTCGATAAATCTAATAATTGCTGGACATGGAAATTAGCAATCGTTTGTATTCGGAAATGCGATGATTCCTGAACTTTAAGAAAATAATTGTACTGTAGTACCCACTTAGCTTCGCTTTTTATGAAAATGAAGGCGGGATCGTTCGGGATCGGGATCGACTCCCTCGTTGTCTAGTGGTCGTTAGCGCCCCTGCTGCGCATGAGGTCCTGGGACGAGTTCCAGGTCGGGCAAAGTGATACCTATTGGGTTTTTCCATCAGGAATTTCCACACGGAATCGGGATTTGTGCCCGGTTAATGGCAGTAGGCTCGCCCCCTATTACGTGGAACTTAAACATAACTGGCGAAATGTGGGTGTCCACTATACTATAGGTACACCTCTGCCTAATCCTTCGTAGACTAAAGGCGTGATCTTCTGTTATGTAGGCGGGCTGGACCGCTGCGACACACGGCCACGCTACGGACGAAACAAATCCTGGTTAATAATGAACCATGGCAAACCTCTCCGTCCCATCCTGCATAGAAGTGGAAGGCCGACTTTATTAAGGCCAAAGTGTCCGGGCAGCTCGCGATATTCAAAGTTATTTACGTTTTTTGCAATTTGCAGGTCAGTATCAGGTTGTATGTTGATCTAAATATGATTCGCGAACAATACGCATTATTAAGGATAACGCATTATAAAAACTGCTCGTCAGATCTTGATCAAATTTATACGGGACTGCATGAGAAGCACCAGCTTTCAAACAAAAAAAAATCATCAAAATCGGTTCACCTAGAAAAATGTTCTGAGGTAACACACATAAACAAAATAAAAAGATACAGTCGAATTGAGAACCTCCTTTTTTGTCGATTAAAATTGCTTTTTATATTGCAGTATGTACGAAGATGGATTAATCCGCAGCTATGCTAGATAGAACGATGTTCAGCCAAGAATGTAATTTTCAAACTTACAGAATTCATTCATACAGGTCAAATCTAGGCACCTACACTGGCGAAGACAGACCCAAAGGGACCCTGTAAAAAAAAAATTGTGGCCCTCTTTGCACGACTGCAGCGCAACTCCAAAAGGGTATTATTGCGTACAGCACGTAGGTACGCGATTAAATACTGAAAAACAGTTTAAAAGTGCCTAAGACCCTGCGTCGCCGATAAGCCTCATAGATCGCGAGAGTGCGCAAGAACATGCGCACTGTACGATGGTGAAAGACGAACTCATTTATATATGTAGTCTATGGAACTGAGGGCCTAGACAAAGTAACTTCCGATTAGCGATGACGCTAATAAAAAAGCTAAAAATGTACCTATAGGGTTGACATAAGCTATCGAAATGTCACGTGATCATAGGTCAACGAATAGAAATTAGCTAGACAATTTTAACATCATTCGATTCTATGAAACGATTCAACAGCGTCGGACGATTACGATTCCATAGAAATGCGTAGCCAAGTGGCACTTTTTGACAAGCGTTTTCGATTCGAATGATGGAAAAATTAGATAAAGCGATAGCGATTGTAGATATAGAATCGCTCCAAAACGAATGTCATTTGTCTAGGCCCGTTGAACTCGCGGTTGGATCGCGCGTACAAAGCGCGGGCGAAATGTTTTTGCCAAGCAAATGTGTACTGTGTGTGTGTGTGTTCGTGTGTGTGTGTTGTGTGTGTGTGTGGTGTGCGTGTGTGTATGTATTGTGTGTGGATAGTATATGTAAAATATATTTTCTTTCTTTTGCTCTACGATTTGCAGTGATGAGCAAGTCGACGACGTGATCTCTAAGTACATAAAAATATATGTGTAAACGTGTAAAGTCGCAGCGGCGGCCTCAATATTTACTTAAATATAATATATAAATGAATAAATTACCTAAACAGCTCTACCTTATATTGTAATTCCGAATCATCATTATTTGCACCTGTAATCAAATTTTAGTTTTAGTTTATTTTAGGCACTATAACTGTACGGAAAATAATACTACTGTTGGCTAAATGTACACTTTTTGTAAATGTTTTATTCAATAAAAATATTATTATTATTATTTTTATATGTTAACATAGCTCGGGGTCATGAGATCCCGGTCCTTTGGAAGGCGTACGAGGGGCCGAAGCCAGCTCGCAGAGGCCTCTTAGACAATTTTAAATGGAATGAGGCACCAACCGACGATTATCCCTGTATGCACTGTGCAAGTGCACCCAAGGACAATCCCCGGTTGGTGTTGGGCTATTGCAGGATATGGAAACAAAAATAATTATTGTACTATGGGTTTCTGTGCCTAAGATGGACTGGTTACCAAGAACTATGGAACGGCTATGGCCCCTGCCTGACCAATGTTTTATATATAAAATACACGAATAAAATGGCAGGGGGTGACTTGCACACTCAATAATGGGCCCCCGGAAACCGTCGCTAGCACGATAGTGACGTAGCGACAAGGGGGCAATACTTCCTGAGGTGCTTGAGAAGTGGAGAGGTATTCCATGGCTATCAGAACAATCCCAGAGCCCGGAAGATGGTCAAGATTCCTACCAGCACTTACTGAAATACTTCCTTCCTCCGAGCACGTTTACTCTTGCGAATCTCCACTCAAGCCAGCCAATAAAGGCAAGAAAGAGGTGGGAGCTCTGTTCCTCCTCATTGTTCACTCCAGCCGGCCAATAAAGGCAAGCCAGAGGTGAGGAAAAAGACTTCTCCCGGGAGACAGGGTCCGTGGGGTCGCTACTGCCCAACAGCTCGCCACATGCTGCCCTGAGGGTTCCTGTATCTCTCTTGGTCTGACTCCTCGCCCTAGACCTGTTTCGACAAAGTAAACTCTACCGGTACAGACCTAGAGTTCAGGAGCGCGCAAGCCCCACCACGACGTCAAAGTAGAGATACGGCGGTGGGGTTATTATTATTATTATTATATAAAAAATAGACGCTCATGTTTACGTACATACAGTAGGTAAGCACTATTGCTTACCTGTCGGTCTTCTACAGACTGTACTTCGGAGAGCGTACGCAGGAGCTCCACGACCAGCACCCTAATTACGTAACACACTATCTATCAAAATCTGAATAATTTTGAAGCCTATTGCTAATCCATTGCTTCATATGTTCTAAAAAGTTGTCTGCTTAACAACGTAAATAACGCAATTAATGTTGTTGAACTGTCAAAATGAAAGCCATTCCTACTGTTAGTGTGTTGCGCAATTACCCCACTGATCCCACCATCGCCCTTTTACTACCGGACTACCAGATTTACTGCAGGGCACCATCCATCACTTGGTTGATATCCCAACCAGTTGTATTCAGCACTTCTCCTCCAAGCATGCAGCATGGAACTCTCTGCCAGCGTCTGTGTTACCTTCCATATTTAACCCGTCTGCCGTCAAAGGAGTGAACAGGCATCGTCTGGGCACGCTCGTTCCAGGTCTCATCCATCGCTCTCTGTCAAGCGAGATTGAGGTCAAGAGCAGGCCAATTTTGACGGCACGGTTGGCGCAGTGGTTAAGCGATTGACTGCTGTGCTGCGTGTCGCGGGTTCGGTTCCCGAACGGAACAAATATTTGTATGACCTACAAGTAGTTGTTCCGGGTCTGGCTGTTTGTGTATGTGAGTTTAAATGTTTGTAAACGCACCCACAATACAGGAGAAATTCCTAGTGCGGGGCAACGGTTAAAAAAACAAAACGAAAAAACCAGCCTAGTGCGAGTCGGACTCGCGCACGAAGGGTTCCGTAGCATTACCTATAAAAACGGCAAAAAAATCATGACTGTTGTATGGGAGCCCCCTTAAATATTTATTTTATTCTGTTTAGTAGTATTTATTGTTATAGCGGCAACAGAAATACGTCATCTGTGCAAATTTCAACTGTCTAACTATCACGGTTCATGAGATTCAGCCTGGTGACAGACGGACAGACAGACGGACGGACAGCGGAGTCTTAGTAATAGGGTTCCGTTTTACCCTTTGAGCACGGAACCCTAAAAAAGAAAGTAGGTTAAACCTAAACTAGGTCTTCACATGATCTGACCAAGATTATGTCTGGACTTTAAAAGAGATTGTGACCTCTGAGTTTGTTTCGGCCTTTCTTCTCAGAGTACCTAGTCAGATAGGAAACGCCGACCTCATCTAGTTTTTAAAATATGATTGACGTGTAAAAGTGTTTGTTCAAACATACTTACAGAAATAAAATCATTTATCATTTAACTTCAAAACAATAATCTATCAAATTCACAGAATGGAATAGCTGAACAGTATAATAAAATAACTCATATGGTTAAGTCATCAGTTATTTATTTCCTAATCAAGAACCGCTATGCATAATCCACAGACCAGTCACTGAATATAATTCAGCTTTTCAGTAACACTCCGACCGCTGCGGGGACAGCGCGCGTCGCGTGTCGTGAAAACTACGAACAATTTAATATTTACGCCAAATAGTTTTTGTGGAAAAAAAGTGACTTTAATAAATAATACAGCTCTTTATATTTTATAAGGTACGTATTTTAGAAATTTTGCGTTCTCGCGTTAAACTTATTGGTATTATTCTTGTATTTTTTTAACCGACTTCAAAAATAGGAGGAGGTTCTCAATTCGCCTGTATTTTTTTTTAATGTGTTTTTTCTCAGAACTTTTTTCTGGGTGAAACGATTTGCATGATTCTTTTTTTTTTTTGAAAGCTGGTGCTTCACATGTGGTCCCATTTCAATTTGATCAAGTTCTGACCAGTAGTTTTTGAGTTATTCTTAATACTGCGTATTATTTCTACTTAGTTTATATTGATGATGTTTTAATAATTTCATGTCATGGTTATTTACATATCAAGTAGTGGTTTACGAATGTGTGTGGTGTAGGTACCAAAACTAAAAAGTGAAAAATAAAAGCTTTTTTTACAAAAAACAACCGACTTCCAAAAAAAAAACACAAAAAATCGTGAAAAATAACTTTCATTTCGGAAGCCAAAAACGAAAATACACAACCAAAGACACTGACTTCCGAAATTAAAGTTATTTTTCACGTTACTTTGTTATTTTTTTTGGAAATCGGTTGTTTTTTTTGTAAAACTGTTTTTATAGTTATTTTCGAGTTATCTATCCCTTATGTGGCACCTGCCATGTTTAGTTTCTGCATCACCCTAAGGTTATAAATGCCTCAGGCATTAAGTTCGCCTTAGTACAGTATTTTTTTAAGAGTACTTGTGCATGAAGTTTTAATCCTACTACTATTGTAATTAATGTGAAAGTTTGTGAGGATGGATGGATGGATGTTTGTTACACTTTTACGCAAAAACTGCAGAACGGATTAGGATGAAATTTAGCACCATGACCTGGGTAAGAAATAGGCTACTTTTCATCCTGGATCGCAGACGAAGTCACAGGCAATAGTTAGTTAATAAAAAAACTTACGCCAATAATATTTTGTTGTGTCTTGGGATCCATTCTGTCCCATCAAATTTAATTATTTTGCTGTTTCTCGGGATCCATTGTCACATTTTTTCTACATATACCAACTACAGTGTAGTGTAGATAAAAAAAAATAGAACATTCTGAAATACCACAGTAAGTCTACTTTTTATCTCGATTTAGTTTTGCGTCGATGAGCGCGAAAATAATATTTTAAGAATGTAATATTTTACATTATTTTTATATTTCATTGACTTGAGGTGATAGCTCGTGGTTAAATTATACTAACACTTCAGGCAGAGCGTGTGGTCCTGGTTTCGATTCCCGAGTCGGGTAAAGTGTATGGGGTTTTTCCTTTAGAACATTCTCAGTAGCAATATGGAGATTTTGTTTTTGTTTATTACATGGGACTTACAAATAATGGCACCCTAATTACGTAACACACTATCAATCACAATCTGAATCATTTTGAAGGGTATTGCTAACCCATTGCTTCATATGTTCAAAAAAAAATCTGCTCAACAAGGTAAATAATGCAATGAATGTTGTTGAACCGTCAAAATAAAAGCCATTCCTACTGTTAGTGTGTTACGCAAGTATCCCCCTACCCCTAGTAGTATCCTAATTAGGGTGCTGAATTGTACCCGATTAGTGATACCAAGAAAGTAGATCAACACTGATAACTGCACACATCAAAATGGTCTAGGGATCAAGATATTTAAAAAAATATGTGTTATTGCCCTATTGAAATTAAATAAAAATGTAAATTTAGATGTATTAAATAAAATGTTTTCGTATGTGTAGGTCGACGAAGTACTCTGCTTTTGCAATAATAAAGAGTTTTCGCGAGTTTTGCTTATGCTGAATATTTGGCCTTTAGTTAATTCTTGACATTAAAATGTGATACAAAGATAAAAATAAAAGTTTTTAATAGTTATTTATGATACTAGGTACGTTGGTTTTTACAAACGAGTAGAGGCTTACCATAGTCACGAGTTTGTAAATACCAATTTCCGCACGTGTGTCATACAACGTTTTTCAACACATTTGCGAGAAAACAGTATAATATTAATATCGGATTCTTCTCTTTAACTCAAATTATTATTTTGTTTATAAACATCAGTCGGAAAGTCGTAACAATCTTTGACTTTTCTCATATTATGAAAATGGCGCCAATTTGCAAATGGCGTCACGCGCGCGTGGTGAAAATTAGAAGTACATATTTCGTCTCCTTTTCTCTTTAATGACCAATGTATTGAGCAAAAGCCCTTCCAAGGAGGTTCGATTATTCAGCTTATTTTTATTCTCGTAATGTGAAACTGCTTGGTGGAATTCTTATATATTCTTTTATGGAAATTAGAAAAAAAGCACCTTAAAGGATACACACGGCGCTATACAACGGAGTATGCGGTAAAACAGGTATTTAATTTTACCGTAAAATATTTTTGTTTCATTAAATTACAATAGAATTTACAATTAAAATAACCTAACCTAACCTAACTAAAACTATTAACCAACAAAAAAATGGCCTCGAAAAATTCCTCCGCATCGCTGTCGACTGGTAATGTACCCAAGAGACCGGCGGCATTGCCACGTTGTATGGCAATGCTTAGCCGCTGGCCAAGGTAAAAGCCAGCCCTTGGGTCACGGGAAGTGTCAAACAGGCGTTTGGAGATTTCTTTGAACAAAACATGGGCACTCGGAACCCGCGGCCCGAGGGTTTCAAACCCAAACGGCTCGAAAATATAATTACCGATAAGGTTGTTATACTTACGCCGCTTGAGGTTTTCTGCAGCCGCAGTGCAGCAGCGGCACCAGCATAGCACGCCGAGACCAGGAAGATGGGATGGCGCAAGAGTATCGACACATTTTTTTTTTTTTTTGGTTGGGAAATCATCAAATGACGTCTCCCGCTCT
Organism: Dryobotodes eremita; assembly: GCA_917490735.1. NCBI lineage: Eukaryota > Metazoa > Arthropoda > Insecta > Lepidoptera > Noctuidae > Dryobotodes > Dryobotodes eremita. The sequence continues at coordinate 2,460,979 of OU823269.1, forward strand.
GGGCGGAGCGGAAGGGCGTGTCAGACTCTTACTGACTAAAACCCACCCGTGTTCCTTCAGTTGCCTGTGCGCCAGGGCCACGGTAACTCTTTCGAACAATCCGCAGCCCCGGCAGGCATCGGTCCTATCGGACCCCGTCAATTTTGCTGACATCTCTTTGAGGCGCGCGTGGAACACGACGCGCCGTCGACCCGGGCCTGGTCCTTACCGGACGGCGAGCTGCCCATTGCTCGCCGTCCGCAAGCCCGCGCCTACGGTGGCCGGGATTCGGCAATCGACTCCCGACGCCCAGGGTGTCTCCTCCTCCTGCGGCGGCTAGGGGCGCGAGGGCGCAGTGATTGCCTCTTCCTCTCGCGCTCCGCCTCCTCCTTCGCGAGCATTACTGCTTCGCAGAAGGAGGTGACGGCTTCCCATTCCCTCTCGCTCCGTACCATGGCCTGAACCAGGGCCGGACGCGAGAGGTCGCCGCCGCCGATCGCCGCCACGAGGACACGGCGGTGCTCCGCCCAAGCCGGGCAGACCTCCACCGTATGCTCCACCGTGTCCTCCGGTCGATCCACGCAATGATAACACCCGGGCGTTTCCTCCCGCCTTATACGAAACAGGAACCTCCCGAAACAGCCATGTCCGGTGAGGACCTGCGTCAGGCGGAAGGTGAGGACGCCGTGGCGCCTCTCAAACCACTCCTCAAAGAGGGGTCTTACCGCCGCAATTGTGGCGTGCCCTTTGCGTCCCACACTAAAGGCTTAATACATAGATTATAAAGAAAAAAATATTATAAAATACCCTTTTACCGCACATTCCGTTGTATGGTGCGTAATTTTTTTTTTTTCGAACAATGTATTCAGGCTTCGTAAATGCATTTTTTGAGCAAATGTGTTAGGTTTTTATTGCGTAAAATAAAATAATAATATTTCCGCCGTTAACGCGTATCACACAATCGCAGAGATTGCATTTTTAAAATGAGTGCACGTTATGGAATGGCCGCCTAAGTCCGTTGTAACAGGCGAAAAAAAATTTCTGGTGTGTGTACGCCATCCATATTTGGCAGAGCACTTCTTTGAAGCATATCCCATGCGTGCTCAATGGGATTCAAGTCTGGCGATTGAGCAGGCCATAGTAGGACGTTGATATTAGCTTCGGCAAGTGTGTTTGCAACGACTCTGGCAGTGTGTGAACGTGCATTATCATGCATAAGCAGAAATGAAGCACCAAATTTGGGTCCGCAAAGGAATGACAACATCTGATACAATCGTTTCAGCGTAAATCTGTGCATTGAGATTGCCTCTGATCCAAATCAGTTCGGTTCTTCTGCCGATCTAAATATCCGCCCCTGTCATGATTGTACGTATGGAGTTCCTGACATGATTTTAAACGTTCTTGGCGTCCAGGGGACCTCCAATACCCTGTACTTCTAGTATGAGGCTTCATATCGAAGCGACATTAGTCAAAAACACACAAAACGCCACTCTTCTTCTGTCCAATTTCTGTGTTCACGAGCCCATTGTAAACAGGTTCTGCGATTGCGGGGCTCAATAGATGAAGTAGCCATCAGGAACGGAGACTGACTTCATGCAAGCGATTTCTTATGTTTTGATCACTTATTAACATCCCTAAAGAGCTATGAAGCCTCGTAACCAACATCATCGCGGTCATTATACGATTTCGTCGAGCAGTAATTTGTATGTAACGATCTCGTCTGCGTATGGTGATGCGAGCTCGTCCTCCATGTCGCTCTGCCACGCTGCCAGTGATGCAGTAACGTGTCCAAAGTCGACTTATAACACTCTGCGTAGTGACCAGAGCGATTGCCACAGCAAGTTGCCGAGAACCAGCTCCCAACATTCCCAAGGTTCTGATAATTTCTTCTCGGCTCAAATGACGTCTTCTCTCCATAATAACGTTCTTTTGAATTGATTCCAATCAGAAGTATGGCATTTTTTTTTACTGATTTGGCCTCAAACCCGTTGCGGGATATAGGAATACGACTTGACGGAAGATTTTCATCTTATGACCGAAATTCAAAAACTATTCCCTTTTCAAATGACGAAATTTACTAAAAAGTATACAAGGAGTTACAAAAAATATAACTATTAGGGAGTATTACTGCAATGTTCTGCCGCCAGAGTGCAGCACTAGCATAAACCGTAAACAGTTTATTAACAAGTCCTTCAAAGCAGTTTTTTTTAGATCATCCACTTTTAAATGTCCGTAGGATGCTATAATATCACAGTACAGGTTTTTAAGCTATTGCATAGCTTTTATCGCGGGCTTTGAGCGCGGCGACCGAATCAAGAAATTCCGTAACGAAAATAAAACCTACCACTCCCCACTCCGCCTACCATGTAGCTCGGCCGAGCGTTCGCTTAACGTGTATGTATATGGTACGACTGTACTTGAATTAATATCAAAGAAAAAAAAATACTGCATAAATCCTACTATATAATATTATAAATGTGAAAGTGTGGATGTTTGGATGTTTGTTACTCAATCACGCTAAAACGGCTGAACGGATTTGGATAAAATTTGGCACATGGGTAGACTATGACCTGGATTAGGACATAGGATACTTTTTATCCCGATATTCCCACGGGATCGAGATTTCTGCGGGTGAAACCGCGGGGCGCAGCTAGTAAAAAATAAATAAATAATTATAATTGCATAAGTTGATAAAAAATGCTATGCAATAGCTTTACCGCGGCAGTCCCCGAGTGCCACACGTGTTTTTTTTAATACTTGAATAATAATAAAACTATTACAATTTAACTCGTTTTCATTAATTATTTGTTATTTATAAATATGACATGATGCATCATGGCGGTTTGTTTACGGTTTGTGCTAGTGTCGCCACCTATGCAGAGTTTTGCGTAATGTTCCCAATTTTTTATTTCTTGTGGCTTCGCACTGTTTGTGCATTCAGCCAATGTCACGTTTGAAGAAATTTCTTTACTCAACTAGGACGCGTCCGCCAAGTTTGAAGTTTCCCGCGCTTTTCCATTTGTCCATTTTCATGTTCCGTATTGACCTGATTTTTAGTAACTAGCAAAAAGGTGTTTGATCCATCGATACTTTTGATGTGTATATGATGTTCTTTGTCTCTGGCTAGCTTTATAGTTTAAATGAAAAACGATATAAAATTCCTGGTAAAACGGATAAACTGTAAAACATTACGGACGGAAAAGTAATTGACTATAATTTACAGTCACCCCTTGGGAACACAGCCCCGGCTAATATTTAATTCAATTGTGGATTCCCGCTACCGCGGGTCACTCAACTCCTGTATTCCCAATAGGGGTCGTCAGTGGTGTATGGTAGATTGAGTAGGCTTTGACTGCCTTGTTGGCAGTGCCGGTTTGAACATTAAAGGCGGTCTGAGTGAAATTTCGGCGGCGCCCCTCACTCCTTTTGGAGAGGGGAGAAAAATTTCAGCACTCCGCCTAAGTTTTCTTTTGTCCATTCATAAAGAAATATGAGTTACTTTGTCAGCTTAAATGCAGAAACGTTTGAGAATTCAGAGAATGTCGGATGCAAGAGCTAGCGAAGAGATCTCAACATATTTTTTGGTTTTCTAACTCCAAACGAATTAAAACAAAAGTACTCTGCAAAAGATTGCTTTTAGCGATAAGACCGCCCATTGTGTCACCCTATGTAACATTTCTACATTTATATCTGTAATTTTTATGGTGTACATAATAAAGAGTATTCTATTCTATTCTATTCTGCAGGCGCCAGAGGTGAAGGGGCGCCTAGACACAGCCCTTTCGCCTTACCTTCACCTCTGGCACCCTGGGACCCTGGGTGTCGCCCATCCGCGACCTACCCTAACGCCGGCACTGCTCGTTGGTCTCGTGGTTGCAAACGTGACCGCTGAGCGTGGGGTCCTGGGTTGGATTCCTAGGTCGAGCAAAGTAGTTACAAATCTCTCAGTAACAGCCCGGAGTTTGCAAGTTGGCGGTGTGATCCCCCGTCAAAATCAAAATCAAAATATTTTATTTCACATAAACCAACATGGGCACTTATGAAACGTCAGAAGCTAGGTGCACGGTTCCAATTGGTTGTTTCCTATTGAGAAGAGCCGGCAAGAAACTCCACGGTAACTCTTTTAAAAATAAGGGGCTTTTACAATGTTTCAAATTACAGTGTTGATAGGTATGGGAGGACAGCGTAGGCCTGTCTACAAGTAACAGGCACTCAACAAAATATAAAAAGGTCTACTAATCTACAATCTACAAGTGTCCGTGCCTCGGAAAGCACGTTGAGCCGTTGGTCCTGCGCCTGATCTATCTCCGCTCGTGTCGGACTGCCGTCCCATCGGACTATGAGCGTGAGGGAAGAGAGAGTGCACCTCACACTTCAGGTTCAGCTGAAAACCAGCGTCAGGCAGTAGTTGTCTGACATTTTTGCTGAACTGGACCTATTTGGCGCAGCCGCGAGGCACAATTTCCTGCTAATTTCTCACCACGCGCTTTGCACTTTTTTTTTTGTTTTATTATTCCTTTTTTTAGGTTTCCATACCCAAAGGGTAAAACGGGACCCTATTACTAAGACTCCGCTGTCCGTCCGTCTGTCTGTCCGTCTGTTACCAGGCTGTATGTCATCAACCGTGATAGTTAGACTGTTGAAATTTTCACAGATGATGTATTTCTGTTGCCGCTATAACAACAAATACTAAAAAAACAGAATAAAATAAATATTTAAAGGGGCTCCCATACAACAGACATGATTGTTTTGCCGTTTTTATAGATAATGGTACGGAACCCTTCGTGCGCGAGTCCGACTCGCACTTTGCCGGTTTTTTACTTGTATTATGTAAAGTTGTGTGCTTTGTAGTCTGCGCTAAACAAATGTATTTTCTTTCTTTCTTTTCTGTGTATGCGCACACACTTGTGCACTAAAGGTCCTGCTTACCTGACTTATCTCCGTTAACATTGGCCGCCGTGACCAAAATCGGTCGGGGGGATAATAATAATAATTATTATAATGGAAAAACACAACACTTTCGACCTGGGTATTAAATAAAAGAGTCCCTACCTATACAAAACCACGAAATTATTACAAACACAGTTTGCCCCAGTTTCCTAATGATATTTGGATATCTAAATACCATTACGATGAAGCTCAATATCTGGGGTAAACTCACTTGATACAGCTATTAGAGAATGATTGTATGTTCATTTAGGCCAAGGGTTCCCAACCTTTTTTTGACCAGGGACCACTTTGATTTCATTATTATTAACAGTGACCACAAGGTTAAAAAAAAACTGTATCAATCTAAAAATAAACTTTAATCGAAAAGTTTAACATACGTAATCGTAAAATTCAAAAGTATCATTAATTAACAAAACACTAAATTTTTTAGATCAATGAGATTTTTGAGCTTGCATCTTCTATACAAGTTCTTGAATTCTTGGGGTAATGTTTTTGCTCAAAGCTACACGCATATCATCACTTACTTTCAATCGATTCCCGGACTTGTTTTTAATGTTCAGTAAAGCAGAAAATTCTTCATCGCATAAATAAGCATAAGCATAGCATAATTAGCCTATAATGTTCCCACTGCTGGGACACAGGCCTCCTCTCTTTGAGAGGGAATGGGCTGTAATCCACCACGCGGGCCCAGTGCGGGTTGATAGATGTCACATGTCTTCGAATTTTTGGTTCTAGGACATGCCGGTTTCCTCACGATGTTTTCCTTCACCGTTTTGACAGCAGTGGTGATGAAATTATTTACACAAAGTAAAGCGCCTGTCTGGGTTCGAACCCACGACTTACGACTCGTAAGTCGGAGCCGATACCACTGGGCCACCACTGCTCGCATAAATAACTTGTAGTGAAAAACATAAGATAACGCAAAACGATTTCTAGAATTTTAGTGTATGAAATAGCTTTTTTACACCAAAACTGCTCCAAAGAATCAGATTCAAACGCGTCCTTACAGTTTCTATCATTTTGTTTGAAATCACTGGTGACCACGGACCACTGGTGGTCCACAGACCACTCGTTGGGAACCGCTGATTTAGGCTATACTTGATTGGAAGGGTGTGGCGTGGGGTGCATTCAATAAAATCCATTCTTCCATATTAATATTTTGAAAGTAACTCTTTTTGTCTGTATGTTACCTTTTCACGCCTAAACCATTGAACGAATTTCAATTTTCTGTATTAATATAACTTTAAGAAAGACATTCCATTCATTTAATATCTTAACACATACACTGACGTCACGGTCAGCAGCGTATTTTCTTTTCGTGTTTGTTATGACGCTACGCCCCCAGGCGTTTTTTCGTGTTTGATATGACCCTACGCCCACAGGCGGTTAATTTTACCAACTCAAAACAGACAAACCGCCTGTAGCCGTGTAAAGCGTACATTAATAAGAAGCCATGTGATTCAGTGTCGTATTGCACTAAATTAAATTTTTCTAGTATCATTAATACAGGTACCTTGACTTGTTTGTTTAGGCAATCCAGCTATAGACATGGTATTATTTTCTATGAAAATTTTTAGTGTCATTTTCAGAATGTCAACTTCATTTGTGTCCGTGAAGGTTTTAAAATATTTTTATCTACTTAATTTTATATATTTCAATGCCAATCTTGATTTTCATAAACCATGATTTTGCATGCCTAACGGTAGAATCACTTGTAACATGTAAGTTTAATAACACCATCATAACAGTGTTTACTGCAAAAATTAATAATTTGATTTGATTTTTAAAAAAAATGGCAAGGAAGAAAGGCAAAAGGAAGGAAAGAAAGGAAAGATGGCATCTTAGGGAAGGAAATAGGCTATTTTTTGTCTCAAAAATAATCCTAAAAGGGGGTGATGTAAGGGATGAAATTTTATATGGAAAACTTAGCATTTCTTAAGTTAGGGTAAAGAAAATTTAAGTGTATGCTTTTGGTACTTAAGACATAAAAAATATATTTGTTTCAACGTATTTGTAAAATCATCCTCCAAGGGGGTAAAATAGGGATGATTTCCCTATTTCAAGAAATTTAAGTATTATACTAATAATATTATAAAGAGGTAACATTTTTGTGTTTGTATGTAAATCAGGGGTAATCTCTGGAACTACCAGTCGAATTAGATTTTTTTTTGGCATTTGATAGCCCAATTCTTGAGGAAGGATATAGGCTATTTAACGTCACTCTACGACCATTTGGAGCCGGGCAGAAAAAAAATATAGAAAGAACGCTAAGCGTACTAGCGCGGGCAGGCGATGCGATGCGATGACGGTGTGGGACGGGATATATTAAATTTCACGCGGACGAAGTCGCGGGCAGAAACTAGTTGGAAATATAGCCAGACCCCGTATCTTGAGGTATTATTTATTTCATTTAAATCAGTCCACCCGCTTAAAAGTTTAGTTTAGTTTAGTTTTACAATTTGAAGATATAAAATTTAACTTAGAACACACATCAAAAGTGTCTAGCGATCCAGATTTCAAATTAATGATGATAATATTCAAAAGAATTATTATGGTTTTTAAGTTAGACATTTAGAATCATAAAAAACTGTTTAATAAAAATAAAAAAAGATTATTTGCATACAATATTTGTCTGTCTGTCTGTCTGCCTGATAGGATACTATCCATGGATTCATGTGCGAAAATTTCCGACATCCACTCAGGTGAAGCCTGTTGGTAATATAGCTTCCAGGAGTAGAGATTGGATCTACGTTCGGTACATCTTGAGCAGGCAGCCCGCCGCGTCGGCTACCGCTTCAACCTTGATTACTGACAAATTAAAAAAAACTGGGTTTTTGTGTGAACGAACTGAATGACTGATAAATGATAAATAATTTTATTTCTGTAAGTAGGTTTGAACAAACACTTTTACACGTCAATCATATTTTTAAACTAGATGAGGTCGGCGTTTACTATCTGACTATTCTGAGAAGAAAGGCCGAAACAAACTCAGAGGTCACAGTCTCTTTTAAAGTCCAGACATAATCTTGGTCAGATCATGTGAAGACCATGTAGATTTGAGTCTGAAATGGTCTTTTGAGGAAAAACCACACAGAATGAGCAGACCTGTCCAGTCAGTGCACGCATTTGTCAGTAACCGTGCAGCTCAACTCAAAACTTAAGGAGCTCAACGATTCGACAAACAATACCAAAGAAAGGACTTTTGGGTAGGCCGCATAAATAACTCAAACTGCCAGATCATGATTAAAATTAAATGAGAAAAAAGAACCGATGACCCACATAGTCCCCGCATTCACAATAATTAAAATGTGTGTTAATGACTTGCTTGAAAATGTTGGTGTTAATACACTATTTCCTCAGTTTCATTGTATGGTAGGGCGGGAAGCCAAGTTTTTGTCATTCTTTTGTATGAATTTATCACAGCGCCTGCTTATTTTCTTGTAGATATGGGTGTTTGAGTAAAAGGGGCACCGTCTGGCCAGAAGATTGTTTGCATTAGGAAGAGGGACATGCAAGAAACGTTTAGAGCAAGTGTTGTTAGTCAGCGCGGTAATTACGTAACACACTAACAGTAGGAATGGATTTCTTTTGACGGTTCGACAACATTCATTGCGTTATTTAAGTTGTTGAGCAGACAAGTTTTTCGAACATATGAAGCAATGGATTAGCAATAGGCTTCAAAATGATTCAGATTGTGATTGACAGATTGTTACGCAATTCGGGTGCTGGCCCAGAAATGATTTTTTTAACTTTTTATAGGTTTTTGTGGCGGCGGTTATAAACATTTTAAATATTTCCTTTTTAATCATATTTTTTAACGTTTACAGGAAAAAATATGGGTAAGACTACCTCCAGAACTTCAAAAGGCGCTGCATGGATATTGTGGATAGTCAATTTCATTGTTATGGTAAGTTTAACAGTTCTATAAATTGAAATATTAAATACTTTTAGTACGATTGTTGTTTTGATTAAGCGTGGAGACTGGCCTACGAAAAGAGAGGCCGATGCCCAGCAGTGGGTGAAGCCAGACTGTGGAAAATGATGATGAAGATTCAAATCAAATCAGATCAAAATATTTTACTTCACATAAACCAACATGGGCACTTATGAAACGTCAAAAGCTAGGTGCACGGTTCCAATTGATTGTTTCCTATGGAGAAGAGCCGGCAAGAAACTCCACGGTTACTCTTTTAAAAATAAGGGGCTTTTACAATGTTTCAAATTACAGTGTTGATAGGTATAGGAGGCCAGCGTAGGCCTGTCAACAAGTAACAGGCACTCAACAAAATATAAAAATTGTTGTTTGACCTCACGATTGGGAAAGAATTTGTAAGTTCTGTAGTTTTTGGGTTGTTCGCTTAATGTCTCCATTTTGGTTAGCAACACTGTCGCAGAACATCAAACAATGGATGACATGGATCCCGTAAAATAGCCTTTCATCGCGTGGCGACACCAATGTCCCTGTGCTCCGCTACAAATTCGCTCACTGGTAAAATATTTTTGCTACGGCTTGAGCATTTCTTCATGTTCTTTCGACTTACTATACTTGGACATATCATCATCACATCATCAGTCTAAAGCAGTCCACTGCTGGACATAGGCCTCTCCAATTGCACGCTATTCAGCTCGATTCTCGGTAACTCTCATCCAGCTGCTACCAGCCACCCTGCGAAGATCTACGCTCCACCTAGCCTGAAGGCGTCCTACCTTACGGTTGCCGATTCGCGGTCTCCACTTAAGAACACGTTTACCCCGATGGTTATCAATTCTACGGCTAATGTGGCCATGGGCATAACGTGTGTAAAAATACCCTTAAGAGCGGCCAACCCGTCATACTTTTCATACAAACGCTCGTACGTGATTATGGCGTTGTAACACATCTTTCATTTAAATTTTTGAACTAATAGGTATCTTGTGCACATTATCTGGGTTTCTATGCAAGTAAAAAATCCAAATATGGAGAAACAAATTCAGTATACTCGAAAGCCTCCAAAAATCTGCTTTTTTGCAGAAATTTTACTTGAACTTTGGCCGTCCATAATGTACTCATAAATTGTAAATGTAAAGAAAATATCTACATAGGAACCTCGCCCATGTAATGGAGATTCTAAATGACGAATATTTTTTCCATAAACTTGTAAAGCTTTTTCAAGAACACGTATTTCCTGGAAGAAGTTTTGTGTAATCTTTGCGCGCCAATTTTCGTTCGATGTTATCGCGTTCTCACTCTTGCTTCTTTTTCAAACATTTGCGTTGGATGAAACAACAAGCTTTTCAATCATGCTCGCGTTGATGATAGATGAACCGGGAAGGGCCCTCTTAACGAAACGGAGAGTCAATTGTTCCTCCTGTAATTTTGTTTTTTTTTTGTACTGGATCTTACCTGGGAACTTTATTTGATGCCTGTACCGTTGCATGCACCCATAAGCACAATTTTCTGCGTGCTTTACGTTGCGCACTACCGTTACTGCGAATTATCACACAAAAATAAAGCCGTTTCCCAGCAAAGTTTATTTTTGCACCGATTTACAATTACGAGTAGTTTGATGTTTATTGCGTAGATGACGGCTGTGCGAAGAGTCTTGTTACACCCTGAATACTTCATTTTAACGACTTCTTAAGTTTGATTCATTCATGTAGTTTACTATTTAGGCAGTTTAGTTTTCTCTGAGACCCTGAATGTCATTGCCAATGGCTAGCCTTGATTTGTACCTTGGTCTTACTGACCTAAACACTTAACCTTCATATGTAAATTGGACGAAGAAAATTATTCGTCCTTCACAAAGTAATTTAAGGATGTCAGTTTGATTCAGTCATGATTAATAGTTTTGCTGTTTTATTTACTAAAGAAAAAGTTTGGAATTTGGTTTAGTTCTGGGTCGATTTCTGGGTGGAGCAAGTGTGATTCCTTTTTCCAGTAGATAACTGGATAGTGGAGGTCAGAGTTGCTCCATGTACAATATTGGTATTCAGCTGCTTTCGGTTAGATTGGAAGCTGACCCAAACATAGTTGGGAACAGGGTAGGCCAGGGGTCGGCAACCTGCGGCTCGCGAGCCACATTGGATGTGAAGCTGCGGCTCTTTAGTTCCATACGCAAATATTATCAATTTTTATACCATATTATCTAATTTGTTGTGAAAAAACACTACTTATATATGAATAAATAGATTAGACTTTTTATCAAAAAACTTTATTTATGCAAGTACTATAATTGATGGCAAGAAAAAAAATTGTGGCTCTTTAAAAACTTAGAAATTTTGTAAATTGTAATTTTTGTCTCTACCGGCTTAAAATTTTGCCGACCCCTGGTCTAGGCAGATGATGAGATAAAAGTTGGAATGTGGTTTAGTTCTTCTGGCTCGATTCTCAAACCGAATTTAAGTGATTTCTTTTTGGATTTTCCTTTTTCAAGTAACTGTATTGTGGAGTTTAGATAGGCAGTCGCTCCATGTAAAATATAGGTGTTCGGCTGCATCCGGTTAGGCTGGTAGCCGACCCCAAAATAGTTGGTAAAAGCGTCTTCGGCACATGATGATAACCAATAGGGGCCGTAGCTTTTTCCATCATTAAAAGCTTAGTTTTAAATAATGGTAACAATTTTTTTTTTTGAGTGGCGACTCTTAGTTGTGTCCTCTGAAGTCTGGCTACTTAACCGAACTATCCTGTGGGAGCCTTAAGATTTGACTCATAAAGCGTCCAGCCAGGAGCGAAATTAAATACTAAAATTATATTTAAATGACCGCACGCTAAGGGCACCCTTTGTGGGGTACGGACCTCGGGTTAGGGCGTCACTGAGAGAGGGCAGCAATGTGGGACAGGCTGGACCGAAAAGTAATGGTAACTATCTCAAGTTTAGGTATTTATAAGGGTAATGTGAGTGGAAACGCCGCCGGTGGGGGGCGCCCTAGAAGGACTTACAGGGTGTAAAAAGACCCATCACATAGCCGTCAACTACGCATTCTGTACATCAAACTAAGTAACATTGCACAAAAATAATTGCTGCGAAACGACTTTATTTTCGGTGTGAAAATGTGCTGTTTGCGGTAGTGCGCAATGTAACGCACGCAGAACATTGTGCTTATGGGTGCATGCAACGGTACAGGAGTCGTGGGGGTATTTATGATAAATGATTTTATTTCTGTAAGTAGGTTTGTACAAACACTTTTACACGGCAGTCATATTTTAAAAACTAGATGAGGTCGGCGTTTCCTATCTGACTACTCTGAGAAGAAAGGTCGAAACAAACTCAGAGGTCAGAGTCTCTTTTAAAGTCCAGACATAATCTTGGTCAGATCATACGAAGACCATGTAGATTGGTATCTGAAATGGTCTTTTGAGGAAAGAACCACACAGATTGAGTGGACCTGTCCAGTCAGTGCACGCATTTGTCAATAATCGTGCAGCTCGACTCAGGGAGTTAGGACTTAAGGAGCTCAACGATTCGACGAACAATACCAAAGAAAGGACATTTGGGTAGGCCGCATAAATTACTCAAACTGATAGATCATGATTGAAATTAAATGAGAAACAAAAAAGCAATGACCCACATAGTCCTCACATTCACAATAATTAAAATAGCTAATTAAAGTTAAAGTTGTGTTATAATTTATAACATTAAGATCTAATTTTTGTAAAAAAACGTCAGCAAAAGTTGGAATTTTGACCTTCAATATCTCCGTAACCAGAAGGTTCCCAGGTGTGGTCCAGTACAAATAGATGACCACAATGGCGGGGAGTACAAGTGACTCTCGGCTTCGTTAAGTGTCTTTTTACACCCGTTATAGTGATCTTATTGGTGATGTTCTTCAGAAGGGGGGCTCGCACCTGACCTTACTGAAGACCATCAGCAATAAGGTAGAACTCGCAACCGGCGCGTGCATGGATGACCAGATGTATGAACGTAAACGATGCAAAAGGAGTATGTAAGGATCATAGCAGGTGGCGTTCTGTGGTTTCTGCTTACCCTCATGGGAAGGTGTGAGTTTATAGAGGTAGGTATGAGGAACAGGGTGTAAAGTTCACTCATTCTCCATAGAAAAGGGAGGATACTCTGATCAGACGGGTGTCGTATCTGGTGTCGACGGTTGATTTTACTGACAAATGCGTGCACTGACTGGACAGGTCCACTCAATCTGTGTGGTTTTTCCTCAAAAGACCATTTCAGACTCAAATCTACATGGTCTTCACATGATCTGACCAAGATTATGTCTGGACTTTAAAAGAGACTGTGACCTCTGAGTTTGTTTCGGCCTTTCTTCTCAGAGTAGTCAGATAGGAAACGCCGACCTCATCTAGTTTTAAAATATGATTGACGTGTAAAAGTGTTTGTACAAACCTACTTACAGAAATAAAATCATTTATCATTCATCATGATGTCGGGACGTTGTATATATGTTAGTTTCGTGGAAAACTCTGCTTGCGCGATGCAGGATTTTGCGTGACATCAGTGTGACGCGTAGCTCGCATGTGGTGATGTAGATGCTGCTACAAGTTTCAGTATGTTTACAAGTTTCTTTCTTTGTTTCAGATGGTATGCTTGTTAACAGTGGCATTTGGTTTATGGATCATATCGTCTCCAACCACAATTTCATCTGTTATAGACGCCTCCGGAAGCTCAACTTTGAAGGTAAGAAGTTGTTCTTTTTAAAAGCAGCGTCTCTTTTATTCAACATCAATGTAAAGTTATGATAAACACAGACACAGCATCAAGCACAGGCCACAACGCCAGCTAGTGAGCGAGCGAACCGGTAGCATAGTTTCATCTCTTTTCATACTTCTGTTCACACCCCGAACTACAGAGATAAGCTATGTTAGCGATACAAACGATGCGAACGAATATCCGACGATGCCAGCGATGGTATTCGTTCCCTTGTTAGCGTAGCTTAGCTCTATAGTTCGCGGTGTGAACCGAAGTATGAAAAGGGGGAAACAATGTTCGCCCGACTCGCTCGCTCGCTCGTTAGGCGCGAATGATATAGAAACAGCATAAGGTAAAGGCGCGGCGCAGGCATCTTGCCGCTTCAAAACGTTTCAATACAAAATGTAGGTAGGCGATACGATGTGAATTATACTCAAGCGGCGTGGCGCAGGCATGTCGTTTCGTCGCCTGTTCCGCGTCGCTAGCAGTCGCGACTGGAGAGGCACGCAAGCAGCACGACTTTTGTTTATAAAGTAGGTGCAGAAAAATGCGTGACGATAGTGAGTTTAATGTAGTTCTGCGAGATAACTGAACAATATCCAGCTCTTTACGACTATACTAAGACTAGTTGCGGCGTCTCTTCGCCTCTTTGATATAATTTAAATCGCGTCCGTGCCTTATCTGTTCCACGCCTGCTCTGCGCCTGCGCCACGTCTTCATCGTACGCCGTTTCTGTATAATTCGCGCCTTAGATGGCGATGTGGCCTGCGCTTGAGACGGAACGCTCCCCTCGCTCTACCGCCCGCCCGCTCGCTTGCCCGTCCGTCCGTAGTTATCGGTGTGAAACCACATAGTTTACCTCGCCAAAGCTTTGCTTATTTTTAATAGTCTCCCTCGCCTTGCTTCGCCCGCCAGCTCGCTAGCTGGCGGTGTGGCCTGTGCTTCATTCTGAGTGGAAGCTTTCTTGTCATAGTCTTGATGTGCAGCTGTCGACTATTTCTGTTTTGTGCTCGTGATTATAATATGTCAATGTATTTTATTTTCTTTATGTTTACCTACTCGAGTTATTAATCTTTTAAGATGCGCTAGACACTGTCTAGAACCTAAGTTGTCTGTGCCTACTGTACTGACAAAGTCGGGGGCAGAAGATACTTAGTTTATCAAATTAACTTTAAATCCTTTTATACATTATCATTCTCCTGTCCTTAGATCCTAATGTATTTGTGGTCGACGCAGTATGTCTTTTTCTTCCACACTTCTCTATTATTCATCATCTAGGTAGTCACTTCTAACCCTATCACACACACACACACACACATACACACACACACACACACACACACACACACACACACACACACACACACACACACACACACATACACAGTCCATCTATCGTTTCTTTGGTCTTCCCCTACTTTTATCCACATCCATACTCAAAACATTCCCGATGACATCTTCCTCATTCCCCCGCATTACATGCCCAGATTATGATAAAAATAAATCCTTTCATACAACCGTCATCATATAAATATTTTTGTTCGTTAAGTAGCATGATAAAAACAATGGGTTTCATGATAGGACAGGCATGGCGTTGTCTATGAATTATTTATCATTTGGCACAACGCAAGGCATATCTAGGGCGCGGTGAGTATTTAGTACGATACAATAATAAAATGACATGAAGGCGGATTAAATGTTATTTGTGAGAGAGTTCGTTTGGCAAAAAGAGTCCCCCGTTCACATGGTGATGATCTGTACGATATTTTACTTTTAAGTAGTAGTGGCGCTTTACTTTGTGTAAATTATTTCATCACCACTGCTCTCAAAACGGTGAACGAAAACATCGTGAGGAAACCGGCATGTTCTAGAACTAAAAATTCGAAGACATGTGACGTCCACCACTCCGCACTGTGCCCGCGTGGTGGACTTGCGGCCCATTCCCTCTCACAGAGAGGAGGCTGCAGTCCCAGCAGTAGGAAAATTATAGGCTGATTATGCAACGTCAACATCCCACTGTTCATACGCTTAAAAACAACTGCAGTATGAAACTGCAGTGTGATCCCAAAATTATACAATAAAATATAGCTGTGTGGACAGGCCCTTAAAATGAAGGTAAAGTATGAAGGTCTGCATTGATTGATTTTAATGGGTACCTACCCAGTTTGGTAAGGTCTACCTTAGAAGTTTCCTGGGGGTGCTCAAAGAGATGCAAGGGGGCACTTACCTACCCTTGATTTCCGCAAGGCTGATCAAGTCTCTGATTAGTGATTCTGACGATCTATTCTGCAAAAGTCGCACCGTGAGAGCTTACGTGAAGTGAGCAATAGTGTTAATTCCTAGGATGAGGTGGATTGACAAAACACTTCACCTTTTATTTTATTCCTTGGGAAAATCATAATGGATACCCTTCGTTTTGGGAGAACGGAAGGTTATGTCGGACTCCTATCGACTAAAACCCCAGCAGGCTTAGCATGACGCCTTATATTTCTACGAAGAATAGACACAGCTCCTTCTATTCGAAGTGACACTTTGTTTCCCCATTTTTGACATCGCACCGTAGGAATCCTTCTACAATCTGTCACTTTGTCTTTCTAACGATTTTTGTCTAGGTCTTTTTTTATCTAGACTATTTCTATCCCAAACTGTCAAAATCACACTGACAACTCAAACTCAAACTCAAACTCAAAGCATTTATTTCAATTAAACCATTTACAGGCACTTTTGAATTGTCAAAGAGTCGGTCAGTTAGTCAGAAAGTTGAAGCTAGTTGCCCATTCCAAAACGTAGATCTCTATGGAGAAGAACGGGCAAGAAACTCCAAGGACACTCTTTTTAAATCAAGATATTACAAAATCCTGGGTACATTATTCGTGTTGCTTCTATATGCGAGAACAATGAAAAAAAATATATAAAAAAACAATTCAAAATATAAGATTAATAATAAAAATAAGCCGTGGCAGTTAAGAGATGACCAGTCTCAACTGACGGCGCCCGTTCACGAACATGACGCGTGGATCAGCACCATCCAGCTCAACCATTTTGTAGGGAACCGAATGATCCAACACACGCGCCACCAACAGTGAGACATTTAAGTGAGCATGACATAGTCCCTACTGCCATGGTGTCAAGTCAACATAATTATATAATAAACGAATCCATTGTACTCACATTTACAAAATTGCAATATGCTTCTAAATTATACAAAACTATAGTTTGCTATGTATTTGAGCAACTGACAGTTGTCTAAGGTATAGAAGACAATTAGATTTTGTAATCGCCATGCTAACGACAGTAGAAAACTTTCTATACTGTCTACACATGTCAGGTTCATGAACGGGCGCCGTCAGTAGGGACTGGTCATTTCTTAGCTGCCACGGCTTATTTTAATTTAGTTTACTATTTGAATTATTTTTATCTTTTTATTACGGACGCTTTTAACTTTCTGTATCGTTCTCACATGCATAATTTCAACATGAATGATGTAACCAATATTTTGTAACCACATTTTAATTTAAAAGAGTGTCCGTGGAGTTTCTTGCCCGTTCTTATCCATGGGTACCTGCTACGCTTTGGAATGGGCAACTAGCTTCAGCTTTCTAACTAACCAACCCCTTGACAATTCAAAAGTGCCTGTTATTGGTTTATTTGAAATAAATGCTGTGAGTTGAGTTGAGTTTTGAGTTTACACGGAACGCTATTTTTGTCTACTCTTCCGTCGACAAAACGGTGCTCGTGCTAAGCCTGCAGGGTTCCTTCCTCTACCTTGAAGCCTGAAGATACTTGTAATTCAGCCGCACCCCCGACTGAAAGCTCACTGCTCCTAAGTATTCACGGTGAAATGTTTACAGATTCACAAAATAGATCGGCAACTTTACTAATCAGAGACTTCGAGTCTTGGTCCCTGCAGGCATTTGTAGATCTTTGACAGTCGTTACGGATAGTCAGAAACCCAAAAGTCTAACAACCAGTTTTACTGAGGGTATCGTGTCACCCGGTGACGGGTGCGGAGGTCTGATAGGCAGTCGCTCCATGTAGAATGCTAGTATTCAGCTGCATCGGGTTAGACTGGAAGCCGACCCAACACAGTCGGAAAAATTATGAGTTCGACGTTGATAGATATGACTGGATACCTTTTTTTTTGGTTGGGATATCATCAAATGACTTCTCCCGCTCTGGGCGGAGCGGAAGGGCGTGTCAGACTCTTACTGACTGCAACCCACCCGTGTTCCTTTAGTTGCCTGTGCGCCAGGGTCACGGTAACTCTTTCGAACAATCCGCGACCCCGGCAGGCATCGGCCCTATCAGACCACGTCAATTATGCTGACATCTCTTTGAAGAGCGCGTGGAACACGACGCGCCCTCGATACGGGACGACAGGATGCTTAAAATTCCGTTATCTATGTAGTCCAATTCTGTCCCGTCTAATGCTTTAAAAGCTGTGAATATAGTAATTGATACACAATACGACTGATAGCTTGCACGACATGATTTATATCAGCTATATCTAGGTCATTGGGTAATTATGAATAATAACCGGTAGTAGGGCGCCTCGGAGAGTGACTGGAAAAGTTATGTGGGACAGGAAAGGGGTTCTTTAGACAATGCAGTTTGTGATTTGGAGTAGATGTAGCTTTAAGATTAAAAGTTAGTGACCTACTAAATATGTTTTTGTTTTAGGAAATATGTTACTGATTCTCTAAAAGCATTTTGCGCTTGTAATGATACACACTTTTTTAAATAATTGAGCCAGAGTTGGTCACAGTAGCTATGCTAGGGTACCCCGACCAAATGGGTTAAGTTATAAAATCAAAATATTTTATTTCACATAAACCAACATGTGCACTTATGAAACGTCCGAAGCTAGGTGCACGGTTCCAATTGGTTGTTTCCTATGGAGAAGAGCCGGCAAGAAACTCCACGGTTACTCTTTTAAAAATAAGGGGCTTTTACAATGTTTCAAATTACAGTGTTGATAGGTATGGGAGGACAGTGTAGGCCTGTCTACAAGTAACAGGTACTCAACAAAGGTCGCAACAAGGTCGCAGTTATTAGGCTATTTAGTATTTTTAGGACCCCAAAACCGGAATTCTGTGGTCTTTTTAATTGACCGAGAAAGCGCGAAGCTCGAGCGAAGCGTCTCCGTTTCAGCTTGGGCAAAAATGCTTTCGTATGTCCGGATCTCCGGCTGGCCCCCTCTATAGGTCGCATTCGTGTAATTTTGTGAGCAGGTTCGATTAAGTATATGGTTTTTTTTTGTCGATTCAGATTTTCGAAATTTTTTCGCAATGGTGGAGATAGGGGATTGAAAACGTAAAAAAAAGATATAATATTACTGTCATTTTGCGCTCTTTGCGCGCGCTTTTTGCTTTAAGGATTTTGTTTCAAGGTTCGCGATGAATATTTATTCAGTTTTAAGCTATGCAAAGACAGACTCGCGAGGTCTACAGCTCACAGAGCCACTAGTATTGGACTGGTGAGAATACCAGCGTTGCGGTATCTATTTATTTTTTAAATATCGCTGCATTATGCTGAGATGAGATGCGCACAGGTCTTTTATTTTTACTTTTAATTTTATTATGTCATTTATTTATTTACATACTTATTAAATACATTTTTAAATATTTTTATAAAAACATTACAAAAGCATTTAAAAATGTAAAAAATTATAATTTATTTCATTAATTTTATTTTATTGTTATGTTGTATGTTTTATTGTTAGTTTTAAATGCTCCTTTTTTGTATATATTTTTTTTGTTTGGATTTCCTGTGTGTGTCCCAAATAAAATATATTTCTTTATTTTCTTTCTCCCTCTACCAAAATCTAGAGTTAGTAAAACCAACATCAAACCTTACTTGTATGTCAGAAAAGTTATTTATAGCGAAGCTTCAGTGAAATTCAATAAAAGTGCATGTCACGGCGTGGCACCGACACGACCGGGTCACAGACTGTACCAAGCTATGGACTAATTATGTCATAGGTATACCGAAGGTCGATAATGTAATGTAATCTGGGTTGAGCTTTGTGTTGGGCGATGTACAAAATGTAGAGCTGTGGAAGCTCAACATCCTAATCCTAATCCTAATCATAACTTCCTAATCCTAATCTTAACTTTAATATTATAAATGCGAAAGTAAGTTTGTTTATTTGTTTGTCACCTTTTTACGCCTAAACCACTGAACCGATCATCCTGAAATTTTGCATATACGTTGTCAGGTGTACAGAAACGGACATAGGGTACCTTTCATCCCGAAAAAAAGTACTGTTCTCGAAGAAAACAACAATAACGTTCTTATGATAATAGATGGCGCCACGTGTCTTTCGAATCATGATTGAATTATAACCCGAATTGATAGTCAAAGTCTAAATTAACGCGAGCGAAGCCGCGGGCAAAAGCTAGTACAGGATAAATTTATAACCAGTGCGCAAACTGTAACAATGAATTCAGCATATGATTCTATACCCCCTAGCATAGAAATTTTTCGTCAGTTATAATTTTTTTTATTCGTTGTTCCATACATTTCGACCGCGTAGGTATTGGACTTTTGTATGAAACAGCAGATTTTTTTTTTGATAGCTTATGAGACATTTCTGCCCTAGAGAGTCTAGAATCATCTGCTGAATTCATGGTTACAGTTTGCGCACTGATTAAAAATGTATCTTGTATAAGAATAGAACCATGCTCAACCATTAGGCTGATTCTTTAATCAGCAATTGCCATCCAACGTGGCAACGTTGCCAGCTTTTTGGGTACTTTTCCTACTGACAGCGATGTGGACGAATGTTTACTAACTTTTTAAACGACATGTTTTTGACAAGTCTTTTACGATACCTGTTGAAAATAACTTCCTATCATAACTTGTATTTAATAAGAGTGTAAACGTGGGGTTTTTAACAGGTGGGGCAAAGGTCAATCACCCTGTAGCGGTATCTACATCGCCACATGCGAGCTACACGTCACACTGACGTCACGCAAAATCCTGCATCGCGCAAGCAGAGTTTACCGCGCAACTAACATATATACAACGTCCCGTCATCAATCGTCGGGCAGAGTTGCCCACCAGACACAACACCCGTCTGGTCGGAGGATCCTCCCTTTTCAATACTCAATACTCAATGAGATGGGAGTGAACTTTACACCCTGTTCCTCATACCTCTATAACCCTAATGGAATGCGCTATAACTTTTGCAAATGACAGCAAATGTCAATTCTGTTTTGACATTTGTGAAGTAAACAAATGCAGAATACACGTCAATAAGCCATGGAACGCTAAACTCCTCAAGAACGCGGAATATTAATAAGTGTAAATACTAATAATAATAAACATTTCCGCGGCGTCTAATCTCTTACTTTGGCGATTTACACTGGCCGCCCAGATCACCCGAATTGACCGCTCCAGACTTTTTTTTTTTGTAGGCTAACTTGAAGGCCCGGGTTTATGTAAACAAGCCTCAGACTCTCGAAGCCCTTAAAGCGAATATCCGACAGGAATACGAGAACCTATCGCCGGAAGTTCTGATGGAAAATGGCATAAAACGAGCCCGTATGGTCATCAATTTTGACGGCGGCCACTTGACCGATATCATTTTCTCGACTTGATGGAAATAATTCTAATTCATTAAATAAACATAATCCACAAGGAGAACTAAAATATTTCATTGCTAAAAAAAATTACAGTAAAAAAACATCGGGTGATTACTTTTGCCCCACCTTGTAATTATAAATGTTACAATTGCTACATATCAATTGATACATATCTTGTATAGCAAAACATGTGGACTTTAGATAAATACCTGACTGTTACAACTTTATACCATGTTTAAGGCAAATAAAGACTTATCTTATCTTATCTTATCTACAGTCAAGAGTCTTAAGTCAAAAGTACTTTTAACTGAAAAAAACAGGCAAAAGTAGTTTTGACTGAACACGTTGGTCAAAAGTAGTTTTGTCTGAAAATCTGTAGTTAATTCTGACTTTCACTGACAGTATGTGGTTAAAAGTGATTTTGACTGACGCTCTTAGGGCCCGTTGTTTGCTCAGTAGTCAAACATACTAATAGTTAAAATGCGTTAGTTAAACTAACGATTCGTAAAAAATAACAGAAGTATGTTGTTTGACAAATGGTTAAGCTAACTACAGTAAAAAAAATTGACAATTTGCTATAAAAGTTAACCATGCGCAGACAGAGTAGTAAAACTTTGACGGCTATTGACTATTGGTCATGTTTAACTATGTATTAAACAACGGGCCCCTAGTCAAAACTACTTTTAACCACTGGAACATCAATTATAATCACTTTTAACCAGTTAGTATGTAATAAAACATTTTGTATGTTGTAAATTCGTTTATAACGAAGGTTTAGGTTATTGATTACTTAGATAATTACTAAAAAGAAGATGTAAGAAGTACATATAAAAAAAAGTGTTTTATTTAAAAAATATATATATGTGCATTTCTATGTAATTTGTGTCGACCACTTAACTTTTTAAGAGTTTTGACTGATAGAACCAGTCAAAACTAATTTTAACCAGCTCTATTGGGCAAAACTAGTTTTGACTATCATTTCAGTCAAAAGTACTATTGTCGAGAGCTTACAGTCAAAAGTACTTTTGACTGATTTTGCTAGTTACAAGTTCTTTTGACTGGTTATGAGTTTTGACTGCAAAATAAATGAAGCAGCTTAATAAATGCAATCCACTCTGCCTCGGACACTTTCATCCATGTCCTACCACCTTGCAGATCAGATACCATATTTGCATGGCCCTAAGAAGCCCAAAATTACCCATGGTCAACGTCTTTCTACTACATATGTATTATTTTTTTTAAATATCGCCGCATTGTGCTGAGATAGGAGCCTTTTTGCCCTTGCGCGGGTTTTTTACTTGTTTATTGTTGGTTTTTTTATTGTTAATTTTGTTAGTTTTAAGTGCTCCTTTTTTATTTTTACTCTTTGTATTTCCTGTGCGTGTCCCAAATAAAGGATTTCTTTCTTTTCTTTCTTTCTTTCTTTGCTAAGTTTTTATTGAATATGTTTACAGGCATTATTACAAGATATGCTGACTCTGCAAGTGGGAATCGCTCTGACAGCCATCGCCATTTTCATATTCTTCGTCTGTTTCATGGGGTTCTACGGTGCCATCACCAGGTCACCGTTCTTATTGTTTATGGTAAGTGCAATATAACCAGCCCTACCAAAGGGTATTGTGCGTGTGACTGCCTATCTGACCTCCACAACCCAGTTACTGGGGTCTGGGTTGTAAAATACTGGTTTTAGCTGCATCCGGTTAGATTGGAAGCCGACTCCAAGAAATTGGGAAAGACCTAACATAATCTGCCTATAATCGCACTGCTGGGACACTGGTCTCCTCTCTGTGAGAGGGATTGGGCCTTAATCCACCACGCGGGCCCAGTGCGGGTTGGTAGATGTCACATGTCATGGAATTTTAGGTTCTAAGACATGCAGGTTTCCTCACGATGTTTTCCTTCGACGTTTTGAGAGCAGTGGTGATGAAATAAATTACACAAAGTAAAGTGCCTGCCTGGGTTCGAACCCACGACCTACAACTCGTAAGTCGGAGCCGTTACTACTGGGTCACCACTGCTCCGGAGAAGACTAGGCAGATGACAATGATGGGAGTCATACCAGGGAAACACCTTTTTTTTTTTTTTGGGTGGGACACCATCAAATGACCTCTCCCGCTCTGGGCGGAGCAGGAGGGCGTGTCAGACTCTTACTGACTAAAACCCACCCGTGTTCCTTCACTTGCCTGTGCGCCAGGGCCACGGTAACTCTTTCGAACAATCCGCGACATCCAGGGCAACACCTGGATTTAGTGTTTTCTTTAGACAAACAGTCGATCTCAACACTATTTGTAAACTGCACCCTATTGCGTAACACACTATCAATCACAATCTGAATCATTTTGAAGCCTATTGCTAATCCATTGCTCGATATGTTCGAAAAAGTCTGCTCAACAACGTAAATAACGCAATGAATGTCGTTGAACTGTCAAAATGAAAGCCATTCCTATTGTTAGTGTGTTACGCAATTACCCCGCAGGGTGTTATTGAAATCATTAGCATCCTTTCAGGGCTGAAAGTACTCATGATGAAAAACAATTTTTAATACGGGACAAACTTCGAAATATTTAAAAAAAAAATGCTGATGATTTCCATACCACCTTCCGTGTAGAGAAAATAGATGGACCTCCATTTTATATGTACTGAAATACTCACCTTTCGTTCACTCAACTGAAAAATATGTTTGTATTATAAAAAATCCAGGTCAATGTTAGACAAATAAGTAGGTTTGTGTTAAAGTGACTACACATTGGAGCATTTTCTCGAGCATTAGCATATAATGTAAAGTTCTTGCGAACGCTCGACACGGTGTTCGCAAAAATGCTGACAATGAGTGAGCATTTACCTGTATAATTCCTTTCCACGGGTATAAAATTTCGTTTATTTTTCGTTGAAATGTTACCCTCACTCTAAGTCGCACGATTTGCCCGCGCTCGTGTCTTTGTTACTCAAATTGACTCGTTTGTTTGCAAAATCAAGTTGTAACAAAGCGCCAAGCGTTGTGCTCATTTTTCGGTTCGTGAAAGGGTGTCACATTAGAGCAACTCGTTGTTTTGTTACAAATAAATCCTCTAGTCTATTCTCACCTTTAGTATCTGTCATCGATTCGTATGATGCGCGTGTGACATAATGAGGGCTATCGCGCTTGAGTTCGCCGCTAGAGGCGCTAGTGTAGAGTAAGGTCTCTAGATGTCAAAATATGTACTAAACGTTCACTGTATGCGGGATTTTTTTATCACGGATTTTACCGAATGATTCATAATAGCTGTAATGGTTGTGCCATTCTTGATTAATTATGGCTTAAGATTTTAAGTAAAAAGTTAGGATCTAATTTGGTAGCACTTGAAGGCAAAATAAGCTTTATCTGTTTCATGCTTGCTAATTTTAGGAACATTACTCGTATAATCTAAATATTAATTTGAAGTTTTAAAATGTAATAAAATAAACATACTATGAATATAAGGGTACTTAAACATATCCAAAACATCAAATAAAAGTACTGCAACAGGACCTTACTCGACAGTGTCGCCAACTGGTGAGCACAAAAACGATAGCCCCCATTTGTTTTCGTTCGATCTTCAAGGTGACTTTTATATTCTATTTCACTGCAAACACCAACGACCGCCATGTAATGCATTAAATTACGCCTTTTTTCAATGGGAGTTGACAGAAAACTACAGATTCCCACACATATTTGTTTAAAAGTCCTATTTATAGGTAGTTGTTCCTGTGGGGTAGGTAATTGCGTTACACACTAATATTGTAATCATTGTTTTCCGTATTTTTTAGTTTTAAGGTGTATTTTTGTTGCTGCAATGCCAATAAACGCATATTTCTTTCATTCTTTTAACAGTAGGAATGGCTTTTATTTTGACAGTTCAACAACATTCATTGCGTTATTTACGCAGACAAATTTTTCGAACATATAAAGCAATGGATTAGCAATAGGCTTCAAAATGATTCAGATTGTGATTGATAGTGTGTTATGCAATTTGGGTGCGGGTCTATGTTTGTTTTTGACATAGTTCTTACACGAAATAGGTAATGGCGTCTAATGGAGATTATCTAAAGGGTGTTCTTTTTTAAAGTGTTCTATATTAAATTGATTTTTTTTATTCCAGTACTCTGCGCTAGTGCTCCTACTCTTGCTACTGGAGTGCGCTCTACTCTATTACTTCTCAAGCAACTTAATGGAGGTAAATATAATATAATAATAATTTTTGTATATTTATTTTTATTAAACCATACACACATAATAAACACACAAGAAGAAAGGAACAGAAAAATACGTACAACGGTGATCCTGTGATCAAATCTTCACCCAGTTCCTGAAATCTGATTTTATTAGAGTACTAACTGACCCGACAGAAACAATAACTCATACAAAAATCGTATAGAAAAAAGGACGTTCAGCTTTTCCTGAATTTGAAATTTTTCCGGGAAAGTATCCCAATTTTTCTTTCCATAAAAACTTAATTCGGACTATCACAAACATTTTAAAATAAAAAATTGCCAAATTGGTTCAGCCGTTTTTAAGTCACGCGCTTGCCAACGAACAGCATTTATTTTTTTATTATATAGAAGATATATTTTGATAAAATAACGAAGTAACGTTAGTTTTTGTGGTTCTTTCAGAAAGGTCTTCAAGATGATGGCCAGTGGACACACGCTATGAGACTCGCTTTTAAATGCTGTGAACACAAGTAAGTTACTTTTTATCTACACTCATATCGTAAAGGTGTTATAATAAAAAAAAAATAGTATCGTAATGAATGACAGACTTTATTCAATATATATATATAAAAATGAATCTCTATTTCCCTTGGTCACGCCATAACTTGAGAAAGACTTTACCGATTTCATCCAACTTTTTTTAAGTAGTTTTCTAAAACTTTGTAGAAGGTTCTTACGGGAAAAAATATTAAGAAAGCTGCGAGATTTATGCGGGTGAAATCGATGGGCGCAGCTAGTAATAATATAATAGAACATATTATTCTAATAAAAAAAAATAATTGTAAAAAATTACGTAGAGTATGAAAAACAGGTACCTAAAATGTATAAAATGTAACTGACAGTTATAACTGTCGGAAATTCCGTTCTGACATGGTTAAGAATAGGTTTCAGATGGGCCCTTGTGGCCTCTGGAAGTCCAGACCATGATCGTTACTGGGCGATAGAGATGCAAATAATTAAATAATAATAATAACGTGGCAATGCCGCCACAGTCTCTTGGGCACATTACCAGTCGACAGCGATGCGGAGGAATGAGGGCTATCGCACTTGAGTACGCCGCTAGAGGCGCTAGTGTAGAGTAAGGTCTCTAGATGTCAAAATATGTACTGAAAGTTCAGTTTAAGGGATTTTTTATCACGGATTTTAACGAATGATTCATAATAGCTGTAATGGTTGTGCCATTCTTGATTAATTATGGCCTAAGATTTAAGTATAAAGTTAGGATCTAATTTGGTAGCACTTGAAGGATGAATAAGGATTTGTCTGCTTCATGCTTGCCAATTTTAGGAACATTATAATCTAAATATTCATTTGAAGTTTTAAAATGTAATAAAATAAACATACTATGAATATAAGGGTACTTAAACATATCCAAGACATCAAATAAAATTACTACAACAGGACCTTACTCGACAGTGGCGCCAACTGGTGAGTACAAAAACGATAGCCTCCATTTTGTGACGCCATATTAATAGTTTAGTGGTTTGGTGGTGAGGTGGTGGTTGGTTTTAGGGTGGTGGTGGCGATGTGTGGTTTAGTGTGTTAATAGTTTTAGTCAGTTTAGGTTATTATATTTTAATTGTAAATACTGTAATTTCATATTTGTAAATAACAATAAAAAATAATAAAGTTAATACCTACCCGACAAAAAAAACAAACTATTTAGAAGCTAGCCAAATAGTTTGGCTTTTTTCCATCTACATAATAAAAATCTTAAATAGATTCATTTATTTATTCATTCACTGACAGAAAATGCACAACCTAAACCGCTGTGTCTAGGCGCATGACATTTTGCACAAGAGTTCCATAAATTCATCCCCTATAGGGGTTAAATAGGGAATGACAGTTTGTATAGAAGTTAGTCATTTTGTCTATGGAAAATCCCATCGGGCACACGGCTTGTTTGTATACGATTAAATTAAATTAAATTAGCTAGCGAAACTCTGCAAACATGATGGGTATCGATATCTAAACATGATAAAATAAAAAAATAAAGAGATTTTTTTTTTTTTTTTAAGGGGTCAACGACTGCTGGTAGTGTTGTTACTCGAAGTATGAGTGGCGAAAATATGATTTATCGTGTTTATATATCGATACCAATCACGTCTGCGAAGTTTTAAAAAAAAAATACAGATTTTCTAAACTGATATTTCAAGTGAATACACGGACTGCGGTCGATGACCCCACAAAGCAAAATCATCAAATTAATTATTTTTTTGTTTTATCATGTTTAGATATCGATACGAATTACGTCGCGGAGTTTTGGCTTCATATGGCCCTTTTTTCAATGAACTCAAGACTATTGAAATTTTGACAGAACAACGTCTATCGGGTCAGCTAGTCCTTATATATATATAAAAATTACGTGTCACGTTGTTTGTCCGCGATGGACTCCTAAACTACTGAGCGATTTTAAATTTGATTTGCACACCGTGTGCAATTGATCCAACTTGAAAGATAGGATAGCTTATATCTCAATTTATAATCGCAATATTATTTTATTGCAAATTATTTGTTTATTATTTGAGTCACAATTATCTGTTAGCTCCAAACGGTTCTAACAGATGGCGATATCTGTTGACTGGATTGAGTAAGTATTCAATAGATGGCGCTATGTTAAAACTATAAACGTTTCTATATTATATTATGCTTTGCTACCCGGGCGAAGCTGGGGCGGGTCGCTAGTAATTAAATAAATATTTTTGCCACAGCATCTCAATACCTGATACCAAAAAACCTCCATGGTCTTGCTGTGGACCTGATGCGTACCCTGACAACTGTACCACAACACAAATGTTTAAGAAGGTAAGGATCCATTTCCATCATACCAATTTGTTAATATCCATCTACCCGCACTGTGCCCGCGTGGTGGGTTACGGCCCACTCCCTCTCACAGAGAGGAGGCCTGTGTCCCAGCAGTGGGAACATTATAGGCTGATTATGCTTGATAACCAACCTATGGTATAATAATATACTTCGCCAGGTATAGCATTCCGAGACACAGGGTGACACAAGCCTACGTCATCACCGCTGTGTTACCAGTAGTGTGTAATAATAACTCCCCAACCGCCTTTATTACCTGTGCGAATCCGGTAAAACAATGAGGTTTTAACTAACAATTACGTTGGTATTATGTGTAAATTGAATTATTTCACTTGATTAGAAAAACGAAACGACAATTTAAATGCTATAAATATATTTTTTAACAGAATGGTGACTGAAAATGTTTCCATAATTCGTGTTTTGTTGCAATTAAGTGGCAACTGGATAGTGACGTAAGCATGTGTCACTCCCGGAATGCCAGACCTAGTTTTATTAGACCATGAACCCACTCACACCGTGCCTGCGTGGTGGACTACGGCCCAGTCCCCCTCAAAGAAAGGAGGCCTGTGTCCCAGCAGTGGGAACGTTATAGCCTGATTATGCTGCTGAAGATAGGTCTCCTACTTCTTCAGCTTCCATTATGGCTGTAGGAGTAGGAGTGGAGAAATACGGAGCTAGAAAATATGACGTGAATTTGGTATACGCCTCGTTTATTGGTCAAGTGGTCGCAAACCCTACTATTGAACTCAGGTCCTGGATTCGATTCCCAGGTCGGTCAAAATGTTATTGGGTTTTTCCATTAGGAATGTCTCAGTAGCAGCCCGGAGTCAGGAGTTGTACCTGGTTGATGGCAATATTCTCACCCCCTATTAGATGGGACGTTAACGTAACTGGCGAAATGAGGATATTACGATAGGTACACCTCTGCCTAACCCTTCGAGATTACAAGCGTGATGATGTTATGTTCATTTTTACAGGATTGCCACGCGTCTATAGTAAGCTGGTTGGATCGTTACCAGTTGCCAATTTACACGTCTTTAGCAGTGTTACACGTTATATTGTCGTCCTGCTCTTTTGTACGACGGTCCTGTCATGCGTCTCGTTCTTACAGCTAGCGTTCGCTACGGCGCGTGAGCGGTAAGTTCACCATCTCTTTTATGCCAGCATAAGTCTTTGCTGGATATAATAATAATTATTTATTTAATGCCGACATAATGCCAGTCCATAGTTTTACAACAACAAGCTGCTACAATATAAAACCAAAACAAAATGAATACGCAAAACTTATAGGCCCCTCGCCCACGGCGACTTTTTGTAGCGATGCAGTAGCGATGCTGTCGCGCGTTCGCATCGATACAGTCGCGATGCGGTCGCTAGCTGTTTACTCTCGCCCACACCACGATTCTCAGTCGCGATGCAAACGCGATACTGCCATCTTATCTCTACACCACCCTTGGTTGACTGGTAGAGAATGCCTAAGGCATTAAGTCCGCCTTTGTATGTTATTGTGTGCGAGAAGTTTAAATAAATAAATAAATACTGTCGCGCTACTGTCGCGATGCAAACGCGATTCAGTAACGGTACAAAAAAAAATTGTACGCGCTCGCCACCCTCTCTCCGTTCTCTCCCGGATGTCGTCCAACACGGTCGCGCGTTTGCAACGATGCAGTCGCGATGCTATAGCGCGTTAGTAGCCCGTTGGCATCGCTTCTATAGCGCGTTGCAAATGCGACTAACGCGCGTTAGTAGCGATGCTGTCGCACGTTTCGTAAACGCGCGACAGCATCGCTACAAAAAGTCGCTGTGGGCGAGGGGCCATAGGGAATATTGTAGCTCACAACGCTGTTCAAAGATTAGCTGTAGGATACATAACAGTGGAATAAACGGTAGGGTTACAGATACGGCTACGGATACGAATAGTACCTCAGAAACGGGTGAACCAATTCTGATGCGGATTTTTTTATTAGAAAGTATTTTTTCTAGCGGTAGTTCTTAGACATGTTTTATCAAAATCTGTTCAGCCGTTTCAAGGTCATCAGCTCTACAGCTCAACTTAACTATCGTGTCTAAAGGTAAATATATAAATATACAAAACAAACAAGGTGTAGGTACATACAAATAATTAAAATTGAAGTATCTGATTGTAATGTCAAAATAACAGCTTTTTACTAAATGCTTGTGAAAGTATATACGGTACTTATTATAACAACTTTCAAACTTTTTGTTGGTCTGTTTGTTTCGGCTAACCTCCGAAACGGCTGGATCGATTTTGGTAGGGCTTTCTTTGGCAGATAGCTGATGTTATAAGGAGTAACATAGGATAATTTTTTACGTTCCCGTGGGATAATTTCTGACATCCACGCAGGCGAAGCCGCGGGCAGCAGCTAGTTTATAATAAATTAGAAGTGGCACAAGTTGAATTATTAGAAAAATGCTTGAAAGAATTGTTTTTTTTTTATGATTGTTGTTTTATTTTTTATTGTTAATCAAATTTTTTATTCTGATGATCATTTTATTTGCAATTTTTATTTTAATTCTGATGTTTATTTTTTAACTTAATTCTAATTTTAAATCTTGATTATTCCAAATTGAATTTTTATTTTATTTTTAGTTTTGTTATTTTTAAAGTGTCTTAAATGTTTTATTCTAAATTGTAATTTTAATTTATAACGCATGTTTTGTCTTTTCTTATTCTATGGACCCTGGTCTGAAAATAAAGTTTATTATTATTATAAAATTTCAGGAAAGGATTTAACAAAAAAAAATAAGCCCTGCTATACTTTAAGCATTGCCTCTGTTTATTTCAGCACCACCACATCCTCGACAACCTGAGCCCCCAGAAGCCCCTGAGGGTCCAAGAGTGAGACCTGGATGGAGCAGCCGCGTGACCCCGACGGTGGAACCATCTAGCGAAGATGTCATAATGCTGGTTGTGGGCAGGGCTCGGCTGGGTTGGGTCGACAAGTGAATAACTCTGAGTATGATAGGAAGGCACTGGTTTCAGAACAGCCCCAGGCTGGTCTGACCTTCACGTTTCTAACTTTTCTGGGGAGCCATGCCCAGCTGTGGACTCAAATAATCAGGTTATTGGTACTGTGTACCATATTTATTATATTGGTGTTATATTATTTTTTTTACTTTTAATAGAAAAGAATAGAAAAAAAAAATTGTGTGCACCATAAAGTAGGTGCTTGAAAGAAAATTCTGCAATATAGTTAAGTGATTCGTGATTTAAGGATTTATAATAAGTACATTTTGGCTATACTCGTAAAGGGTGTCCGGTAAAGAATGGATAACCTAGAAATAGTATATAATAGAACTTACGGCAGTTCTGCACGGTTGGCGCAGTGGTTAAGCGATTGACTGCTGCGCTGCGTGTCGCGGGTTCGATTGCCGCATGGACACAAATATTTGTATGACCTACAAGTAGTTGTTCCGGGTCTGGCTGTTTGTGTATGTGAGTTTGAATGTTTGTAAACCGCACCCACAATACAGGAGAAATTCCTAGTGTGGGGCAACGATTTTAAAGAAAAGAGAAAAGAGAAGACAAGAGAAAAGAGTTCAAAAAAAAAAACCCAAGAAACTAAGATATTTAGAAAAAAAATTAAAACTGTTTTTGTACATTCTTTTTCACCACGACCACAAATTAATGAATTTCTTCTGTTATTTGTTGTTCTAATATTGTACGTTGACTATGCCGACAGAGCGGCAGTAAATAGTGTGTCCAGAAATTGCACAGTTTTTTTTTTTTTTTTTTTAATTCTTGGGTATTACTTGGGATATTTTTTTTTGTATTGTTTTTAGAATGGCCATAAGGTATATTATATGATATTTCAAGGTTATCCATTCTTTACCGGACACCCTGTATATACCTACACTGTTACAATTACAGCATATTTACCTACGCATGTAAAATTGGCTGATTTATGGCAATGTTATACACGTACATACGTACGTACGTGTTTGGCATGTACGTTAATGGTGTACGAGTACATAGCTGAAGCTCAAGGGACTAATAAAATTGTTTTGCTCAATATATAACTGTTCTTCATTATTCGTTCTACGATGTGGGAGCCATGTGATCGTAGAAAATTGCATGCTACGCCGTAGCTACGCCATAGCTACGCCGTAGCTAGGCGCGTAGCAAACAAAACTGTCTCACAATTAGTAAAGCTACTTTTTCTCAATAAAAAGTTTTTACTTTTCAACAAATTTATTTTATTTTAAACTTACAAATCTTTTGCTAACAATTTGTTTTCAATTACATTATTTAGACAAATACGTCGTACTTACTACAGGGTCTAATTAAATTAGCTAGCGAAACTCCGCAGACTTGATGGGTATCGATATTTGATGTTAGTTTTTGTGGGGTCATCGACCGCAGTTAGTTTCATTTCAGATATCAGTTTAAAAAATCGTATTTTTTTGTGTAAACTTTAAAGATGTGATTATTATCAATATCTAAACACGATAAAACATAATTATTTTCTCAACTCATACTTTTAAGCGGTCGTTGACCTCTAAAAAAATATCAAATCTTCTTTATTTAAATTGTGTTGTGTTTAGATCGCGACTCATCACATCTGCAGTTTCGCTAGCTAATTTAATTTGACCCTGTAATGTACTTTAATTAAATTTGAATGTGAAATAGTTAGCACACCCGTAATTAAGCCGTTCAAAATCTAGTCGTAATCTCACTCCAGCGACAAACAATGTCAAATTCTTGTCAATTTTTTTGAAATATTTAAGTTATTTATTTTTCAAAGATCAAAACTGAGATTACAATGCGAACGTTCTTAAAAATACGTGAATTACCCCTCAGACATAAAATAAGGACATGTCAAATGGGGTCAATGAGTAAAATAACAATCCACAGATTTTATCGTGTCTTGAATCTATAAAAAATCAAAGGCAACTTCTTCAACTGCATTTAAAAAGTAATCACAACTCAACTTCGACATGAAAGTTTTACTTTTCACAAAACTTTTATTTTCCACCCCAACGTTGCCTCCCCTCCACGTCCTAGTTCCCACGGCTCACTGCATTACTTGCCCTACAGTACACGCAAACGTGCCAACAATATTTGGGTCATATTGAAATCGATAGTCCTTTGTTAACAATACTTCCCGACAGCGGATTGCAATAAAAAAACAAGTGGACCATGGTATAATAATATACTTCGCCAGGTATAGCATTCCGAGACACAGTGATCACGTGGGTGACACAAGCCTACGTCATCACCGCTGTGTTACCAGTAATGTGTCATGATAACTCCCCAACGTCCTTTGTAATAAAGGCGGTTGGGGAGTGCGAATCCGATAAATCAATGAGGTTTTAACTAACAATTACGTCGGTATAAGTTTAAATTGAATTGTTTCGTTTGATTATAAAAACAAAAATGCTTGATATATATTTTTTAACAGAATGGTGACTGAAAATGTTTCCATACTTCTTGTTTTGTTGCAATAAAGTGGCAACTGGATAGTGACGTAAGCTTGTGTCACTCTCGGAGTGCCAGACCTTGTTTTTTTAGACCATGAAGTGGACAACCTATGTAAGTATTTTTACAAGTTTTTGAATTCAAACACAAACTCGAAGCATTTATTTCAAATAAACTAATTACAGGCACTTTTGGATTGTCAAGGGGTCGGTCAGTCAGAAAGATGAAGCCAGTTGCCCATTCCAAAGCGCAATAGATACCTATGGAGAAGAACGGGCAATAAACTCTTCTCTCTTTTAAATTAAAATATATATGGTTACATCATTCATGTTGAAATTATGCATGTGAGGACGATGCAGAACGTTAAAAGCGTCCGTAATAAAAAGACAAAAACAATTCAAAGAGACTAATAATTTATTTATTCAGAATTTAAATTGTATGTACATAAATAAAAACTTACATCTAATTAATTAACCTAACCTAACTAAAACTATTAACAAACTAAAAAATGGCGTCAAAAAATTCCTCCGCATCGCTGTCGACTGCTAATGTACCCAAGAGACTGGCGGCATTGCCACTTTGTATGGCAATGCTTAGCCTCTGGCCAAGGTAAAAGCCAGCCCTTGGGACACGGGAAGTGTCAAACAGGCGTTTGGAGATCTCCTTGAACAAAACATGGGCACTCGGACCCCACGGCCCGAGCGTTTCAACCCCAAACGGCTCGAAAATATAATTAGCGATTAAAATATGATTGAAATACCGAAAATAATAGATAAAATATGATTAATGAGAAGATGAAGAGAGAATTTCTGCGTGTTACACCCTCTTTTAAGCTATTGCATAGCTTTTATCGCGGGCTTTGAGCGCGGCGACCGAATCAAGAAATTCCGTAACGAAAATAAAACCTAACACCCGCCACTCCGCCTACCATGTAGCTCGGCCGAGCGTTCGCTTAACGTGTATGTATATGGTACGACTGTACTTGAATTAATATCAAAGAAAAAAAAAACTGCATAAATAAAAAAATTATTAATAATTATAATTGCATAAGTTGATAAAAAATTATATGCAATAGCTGTACCACGGCAGTCCCCGAGTGCCACACGTGTTTTTTTCCCTTTTACTGTTAAAAAGTAACACGGTTTTATTTGAAAATTTGAGACTGTGATAAGTACACAAAGATTTAATATATAATGGAATGAAGTTTCAAGGTTTGAAAATATTAGGTCTTTACCTATGAAATTGCCGTTCTGCAGTACTGGCCATTTCAAATCAAAATAATTTTTGTTTGGCTATGAATTCTAATTTCAAATTAATTTTATTTTAAAAACATGGATTTTTTTTTCTAAAAGTAGTCATTTCTTTATTGATTAGTGTTACATTTTCATCGCATTTCAATCTTTTTCGTCATCATGGATACGTTAAAAATTCGAGTAATTATGGAATATGAGTACCGTCGTGGCAGCAACGCGGCACAAGCGGCACGCAACATCAACGACGTTTACGGAGCTAACTCTACAAACCAACGCACCACCTGTTATTGGTTTGCTCGCTTCCGTTCTGGAAATTTCGACCTGAAAAATGAACCTCGCGGTCGTCCGAAGACTTTGGTCGACAATGACGAATTAAAGGCGATTGTGGAAGCTGATGATACACAATCTACGGCTGAATTAGCAGCAGCTTTCGACGTTAGCGTCAAAACAATATTGGTCCATTTGCGTCAAATTGGCAAGGTAAAAAAGCTTGACAAATGGGTGCCCCACGAACTCAATGATCGCCAGCGCGAAGTACGCGTCGAGACGTGCCTTGCACTGCTCAACAGACACACAAATGAAGGAATTTTGAACCGCATTGTTACCTGCGATGAAAAATGGATTCTGTTTGATAACCGTAAGCGCTCAGCAAGTTGGTTGGATCCTGGTTCAGCACCTAAACAATGCCCTAAACGAAAACTTACCCCTAGAAAAGTGATGGTCACTGTTTGGTGGTCTAGCGCCGGTGTGATTCATCACAGCTTCTTACCAAACGGGGTGAGCATTACTGCAGATGTGTACTGTGAAGAACTGAACACAATGATGGAGAAGCTGGCGCATCTCCAACCAGCATTGGTCAATCGCTCGTCTCCGCTGCTCCTGCACGACAACGCGCGACCTCATACTGCACAGCAGACGGTCTCCAAGTTGCAAGAACTGGGGTTGGAAGCTCTCCGTCATCCGCCCTACTCACCAGACCTTGCGCCTACAGACTACTACTTTTTCCAGAATTTGGATAACTTCTTGGCGGGAAAAAAATTTAATACCCGAGAGGCAGTACAAAATGCCTTTGAAGAATTTGTTGCCTCCCGTCCAGCTGATTTCTTTAAGAAGGGCATCAATAAACTGCCACTGCGATGGCAAAGATGCATTGATTGCATGGGTGATTACTTCGATTAATACAAATAAAAAATTCATGAAAAAAATTCGTTTAAATTTTTTCATACAAAACGGCAATTTCATAGGTAAAGACCTATTATATAATTATGATATGCGATGATTTTCACATATACTCTATTATATTCACATATACTATATTTCACATATACTATTTCACATACATAGACGAAGGAGCTTCATTATCGTTAAAAGGTTATGAAATATAAAACGGCTTATTTCCAATCGAAATAGGATTATTTTTAACTTTTTACTTTTTCTATTTATTAACAACTAATAAAAGATTGCTCTTAAAAATCGTTTGTTACAGATAGTGTCCGTGGAGTTTCTTGGCCGTTCTTCGCCATAGGTACCTAATACGCTTTGGAATGGGCAAATAGCTTCATTTTTCTGACTGAACCCTTGACAATTCAAAAGTGCCTTCAATTGGTTTATTTGAAATAAATGCTTTGAGTTTGATATGCGATGATTTTCACACATACGAAGGAGCTTCATAATCTTTTAAAGGTTAAGAAGGCTATAAAACGGCTTATTTTAAATCGGAATAAAATTATTTTAAACTTTTTTGTTCTCGTTTTCATTAAAAACTTATAAAAGCTTGCCTATAGTTTTTGTTCTTTTATTATAGACTAACTGTTGCCCGCGATTTCGTCTGCGATCTAGGATGAAAAGTAGCCTATGTTCTTACCCAGGTCATGGTCTATCTGTGTGCCAAATTTCATCCAAATCCGTTCAGTAGTTTTTGCGTGAAAGAGTAACAAACATTCATTCATCCATCCTCACAAACTTTTACATTTATAATATTAGTAGGATAGGATAGGATAGGATAGTATCAATGGAAATTCTTGCCCGTTCTTCTCCATAGGTACCTACTACGCTTTGGAATGGGCAACTAGCTTCATAATTCTGACTGACCGACTCCTTGACAATTCAAAAGTGCCTGTAAATGGTTTAATTGAAATAAATAAAACAAAATCTCTTAAAATTAAATCTTTCGCTTAGAAAGGAACGTGTTGTCCTATCAAAAAGTTTAAATATTTGTACTATTGAGTTAGATAAATGTAGGGAAAAGTATGACACTGATATCCAGCTCCTCTATAATGATATATTACACAAGGAGCATTTGCTGAAGGATATTTTTGAAAAATATGAGACTTCACAAAAACAATTAAGTGACCGCATGTTTGAGGCTGGGGAACTACTGGATTTGGTGAAGTGCAATGCTGAGAGGTATGAGTCTCTGACTAATAATCACTCATGCAGCTGTACCAACCAACCACAACCTCTTCAGCCTCAGCCGGACTTGCCCATTCCGGTGTTGGCTCTTCCAGCAGAGACTTATGTTAACACACAGAAAAATAAATCTATATTTTTTTGTGACGAATTAGGTTCTGGCTTTGGAAAAATTTTACTCAATTACCTTAGCCATAGTTTTACCAATCATACTTATCATAACATAAGTTTTAAACAAATGATTAAAAGAATTGCAAACTCAAACCTAGATAATTATTATAGCATGGTTTTGCTATTAGGTAATAGTACTGGTATTACCAGAAAGGACATAGTGGATGGTGTAAACACCTTATTAAAGTTAAATGTAGGAAAGCTGATGTTGTGTGCTTTTCCTTACTCTGATACTTTATCAGATGACGAAAATAATTATATTTATAAGTTGAATAGTACAATTCATAAGCTGACATGTTGTCATAGTGACAAGTTATTGTATTTTGACACTAACAAGTTTGTTAGTGGTTTTAAGTTAACTCAGAGAACTCTATCTCTGTCTTGGGAATGTCGACATCTGATTGCTATGTTGATAGCATATAGTATTAATGAGGTTATAAATAATATAACAACTTTTAGTATTAGGGACGAGTCTGTGTTGCCTAGTCATACTAACAACATAGTGATTACTTATGAATCCTCATGCTGTACGAAGGAGGAGAATCCACCTATAATACCAACATCTTTGGAGGTCACCACCAGTCAGATAGGGTATTCTCTTCCTGCTGGAACTGGTACGGGCATTCTAGACACTTCATTTGTAGTTGTGGAGGTCACTCCGGATAATCATTTAAACTAGTCAGTAAGACAACAGAAGTTACCCCTTCAAGTAACCAATTATTATTATTATTAGAGAATAATAAAAAGGTATCTTCTGGCAATATAACTCATAATAATAAAATACCAAAGGGAGTGCAACATACTTTAAAATTATTTAATCAAAATATCCAAGGTTGCGCTTCCAAATTACTGGAAATAGAATTGTTTTTAGAAAATACTAAGTTTGATGTCATTTGTTTAACAGAACATTGGTTAAAAGATCATCAAGTAATGTCAATTAATTATGAAAATTATTGTGTAGTTAGCCATTTCAGCCGAAAACGTATGATACATGGCGGGTCATTAATATTAGTTAAAAATTCAATTAAATCGAAAGAACGAAAAGACGTCATCGGACTGTCTGTCGAGCACACCATTGAATTGTCCTGTGTTGAGCTTGATAAGCATGTTATAGTATGTGTATACAGACCTCCAAGTTACCAGAATCTATCTGTGTTTGATTCTGTAATTGAAGATGTGTTAAAGAAACTAAGTACTAGTAGTAAGTCAATAGTCATATGTGGAGATTTTAATATTAATTTATTAGAAAATAACTCGAATACTGTTAGATTATTAAATCTTTTCGGGTCATTTGATTTGTCAAATGTTTTTATTGAACCAACCCGAGTGACAGCTTCTTCTGCCACTTGTATAGATAATATTTTTTGTAATTGTGATTATTTACACAAACAAATTGTAAATAAGTTGCCATCTGATCACAGTGGCCAAACAGTAACATTTTGCTCCTACATGCCTTTACAAAAAATTCAAATAAGGTTTAGGCCAATTACATGTAAAAAATTAGAGCAATTAAATAATTCTTTAGCCAGTACATTATGTGATCAAAGTTTTAATAATGTAGGTGACCCAAATGAGTTCTACGCCGAGTTCTTTTCACTATTAAACACGCAATTTAATGACACTTTTCCACTAAAGACTAAAATTATTTACACAAAGTTTTTATTTAGTGATTGGGCGACTCCAGGTATTCGTAAAAGCAGGGAAAAGCTATTTGAACTTTATGGTCTAAAGCAACATATGAATAATACAAGATTTCATCAGTATGTTGCAAAATATTCAAAAACTTTTAAAAGTGTGTGCAAACTAGCAAAAGCACTTTATATTAGCAATAAAATAAAATCAGCTGATGATAAAATAAAAACTACCTGGCAAATAATAAATAATGAAACAGGCAGGAAAAAACAGCGTAATACAGAATTTAATTTAGAGACTGCACATGGCCTCATCAACTCTGATGTAGAAATAGCTCAGGAATTTGAAAACTTTTTTACTAATATTCCCCTTAAAACTACTGAAGCTTTAAATTCCTCACCCGCGCTTTCTGCTGCCTTACTTACAAAGAATGTCAAGGCATGCCCTTTGGAGTTTAGGTTTCAGCATACAAACCCCCAAGCTGTTATAAAAGCTTTTAAAGATCTTAAAATTAAATCAACAGAGGATCTCTGGGGAATGTCTGTAAAAGTCTGTAGATCTCTCATCGAAACCATTGCTCCCTATTTAGCTTTCATATTTAACACCAGTGTAGACCAAGGAGTTTTTCCGGATCTTTTGAAACACAGTAAAGTAGTTCCGTTGTTCAAATCCGGTGATAGTAAAGAACCCAACAATTATAGGCCTGTGTCAATTTTGCCAGTTCTCAGTAAGGTGTTTGAAAAGTTAATGCTTAATCAAATGTTACGTCACTTTAATAAAAATTCCATCTTTCATGAACAACAGTACGGTTTCACCAAAGGGCGCTGTACCACTGACGCTGGTGTCACCCTACTAAAGAACATTTTTAACGCCTGGGAAGGAGCACAGGATGCCATTGGAATCTTTTGCGACCTCTCTAAGGCGTTCGATTGCGTAAACCATGAGACACTTCTGCTGAAACTAGAGCACTATGGAATTAGGAATACAGCTCTTGATCTACTAAGGTCATACCTCAAAGATAGAAAGGTTAAAGTTCAAGTAAACGGCAAGAACTCATTAGGGTCTGAAATGACAATGGGCGTTCCTCAAGGTTCGATATTGGGTCCATTCCTCTTTTTAGTTTACATTAATGATTTGCCCCAATTACTGCAGAATCAACCGAAGATGGTGTTATTTGCAGATGACACATCATTGATCTTTAAAGTAGACCGACGGTCACAAAATCTTGACGATGTAAATAACTCTATTCTTCAGGTCCAAGATTGGTTTATGGTAAATAATTTGGTACTTAATGAAAAAAAAACCAAATGCATTAGATTTAAATTACCTAATGTTAGAAGTTGCGAATGTGACATCATATTGAATGGAGAAAAACTAGAATTTATTAATCAGACGGTTTTCCTGGGAATCACGCTAGACGAGAAATTGCAATGGGGACCCCATATAACATCTCTTGCGGGGCGGTTAAGCTCGGCCGCTTATGCTGTTAGGAAGATAAGACAGTTAACAGATGTAGAAACCGCGCGTTTGGTCTATTTTAGCTACTTCCACAGCATTATGTCATATGGCATTTTACTGTGGGGTCGGGCTGCTGACATTGAATCCATTTTCATTTTGCAAAAGAGAGCTGTCAGGGCCATTTACAATCTATGTCGTCGCGAATCTCTTAGGGAACTATTTAAAAAGATTAATATTATGACGGTACCTTGTCAATTCATTTATGAAAATATTATGTATGTAAGAAAAAATCGACATCTTTTTAATAAAATAAGTGATAGACATAATTTTAATACTAGAAATAAAGATAAAATTGATCAACCATTTTTTAGATTATCTAAAGTACATACATCTTTTATGGGGTACTGTGTTAAATGTTACAACAAAATACCTTGTGACATATTGCAATTAAATGAAAGAAAATTTAAAACTCATATAAAAAGTACACTTTGTAAACAAGCATATTACAAATTAGATTATTATATCCTAGATAAGAATGCTTGGAAACATGCTGGTCCTGCTCCATAGGACAATCTAGAGTCTAGACAAAATCAAACTGGTTGCTAATTTGATTGTATAATTTATAATTTTTATGACATTGATTGTTACATTATGTACTTAACTACTTAAACTCACACACTAAATTATTACTTGTTGAAATTTTGGAAACATCATCTACTTTTCAATATTTGTTAATATGTGAGCACCATGTATCTATCACATAATTAATTTACCTGCCTTTGCATTATATTTAATTCTTTTTACCTATTGTGGTATAGTAATTTTATTCTAGGTGCATCGTCTTCACATATGATTACATAATTAATGTGAACTTACATAATATTGTAAAATATTTTAAAAGAGTAACGGTGGAGTTTCTTGCCCATTCTTCTCCATACGAAACTACCTTTTGGAAGGGGCAACTAGAATCAATTCTATTTTTTTGTAAATTTTGACGTTCAAAAGTGCCTTTTATGTGCCTATTTGAAATAAATGATTTGACTTTGACTTTGAAATGTATCGAGTTGAGTTTGGAGATATAATTTTAATTTAAGCAATAAAACTATTGAGTAGCAATATCGGTAGCAACACACAGTAAAATAAAATCGGCAACTAGGGTTGTGGAGGTCAGATAGGCAACTGCTCAAGATACGCCGCTACACTGGTATTCAGCTGCATCCGGTTAGGCTCAAAATCTAAATTAATCATAATCAAAATACTTTATTTCACATAAACTTACATGGGCACTTATGAAACGTCAGAAGCTAGGTGCACGGTTCCAACTGGTTGTTTCCTATGGAGACGAGCCGGCAAGAAACTCCACGGTTACTCTTTTAAAAATAAGGGGCTTTTACAATGTTTCAAATTACAGTGTTGATAGGTATGGGAGGACAGTGTAGGCCTGTCAACAAGTAACAGGCACTCAACAAAATATAAAAAGGTCTACAAATCTACAGTCTACAAGTTAGGCCTACAACGTTCTCACATTCACAAAATATAGAAGAATCTATATAAAAATAAAAGCCTATTTAAACCAAATGAAATGATTGCCATTACAACTGTAACAAATCTGAATTAAAATCCTGTTTACAAAAGCCATAAATAAAGAGTTGAAATAAGAATTGGTAGGCTGGAAGATGACCCCAATATCTATAGTTAGGAAAAGGTTAGACAGTATGTATCTATCACATAATTAATTCATTTGTCATTGCTTCGTTTTTAATTCTTGTTACCTATTGTGGACTGTGGTATACCTAGTAATTTTATTCTAGGTGCCTCGTCTTCACATATAATTAATGTATACAAAATATTTTAAAACATTTTAAAAGAGTAACGGTGGAGTTTTTTGTCCATTCTTTTTCATACGAAACACCTTTTGGAAGGGGAGACTAGAATCAATTGTATTTGAATGTAAATGTTGACGTTCAAAACTGCCTTTTACGTGCCTATTTGTAATAAATGCTTTGCACAACACAATATCAAATGTAATTATTTCAATCAACGAAGGGTATTTTACAAATTATTTCAGTAATAATATTCTGGCGTGGAATCATATTTTTTCTGTGCATCTAGTATGGCCGTCAAATGATTGATTCGCAGCGTCTCGTGGGAAACAGGCACTGCTTTAGCCTGAAAAAAAAAGTTTGATAATAGAATAGAATAGACTAGAATAGAATAGAATACTCTTTAAAAAACTTAAACACATAACAAACAACTCAACCCCCCCAAAACTCTCTCTCTCTCTTTCTCTCATAAACTTTTTCATTGTCTTTTCTTTTTTTGATAATGTGGAGAATTTAAATAGCATTGAGCTAAAAGCCACAAACTAAATGAATCTTAATGTTTTTGAAATACTGTCGAAGTATTATTCAAGACACGGAAACTCATAGAGCATATTTTACAAGTCGTACTAATTGATCATTTTTCTAAATTTCTTTCTTACCTTTACGGCTGTAGTCTTGCAAATATTTGTCTTCTCTTCCCTTCTAACAATAGTCCTAAAGAGTCTGGCCAACAAGAAGTACAGGATTTCCACAAAACTGATGAAACTTGCTCCGAGGAAGAGACCGGCTGCTCCACCAAATGATACTGTCAAAAATATTGGTTTATTAGCAACATAAAATCACGTCTGTAATCCCCGAAGGGTTAGGCAGTGGTGTACCTATAGTACACCCACATTTTCCAGTTATGTTTAAGTCCCATGTAATAGGGGGTGAGCCTATTGCCATTACCAGGCACACATCTAGACTCCGGGCTGCTACTGAGAAATTCCTGATGGAAAAACCCAATTAGACTTTACACGACCTGGGAATCGAACCAAGGAGCTCAAGATCAGCAGTAGACCAACCAGGCAGTCAACAACCAGTTTCTTAAAACACCCAGGTTGGCGCCGCTAAACCCAATGGCGCCCGATTGGGAATTTCAAACGCCTTGAATAAATCTTGCAATTCTCATTTACATACAAATTCATATTAAATGTCACATAATATTGGTTAGTAACAGATGGTTAGAGTACCCTGCATAAAAATACTCATTAAGCTTAATGGCGCCCAACTAGATTTTTATAATTTCTAGTTGGGCGCCACAAAACTTAATGGCGCCCAGTTGGGACTCCCTGATGCCTTGATTTTTTTTCATTTGTCTAAGACCCCAGTCTACGTACAAACTCTACTACGGTGACTGAGCAGTGTGCTGCTGAGCTCCGCGTCACAGGTCACACTATATAGATGTATGTATATTATTTGTTTTGGGTCTGCAACTCTCGACGTTAGTGCATCTATGTAAGATTTGTGTTTATGTGCAAAAATTTCTAGCAAAAATTTCTAGTGTGCCTAGTTTTTCGTTCATGATAAAAAATAAACATTATATGTATCATAAATCATAAAAGTTTACAATATACATATATATATATAATACAATAAGGTCATAAATATAAAACGCACGCTATGTTTTGTCTTAAGACATATAAATATGGTAACATGCAACGTCAATATGCTAAAATAAAAAAATAAATAAAAAAAAAACCAATAGTAATAAAAAAAAAATACAGATGTGTTTTTTTTTTTATGTAGTATTAATAATTATAACTGTTATAAATGTGTACGCGTAGTTTGTTTTGACCGGTCTACGTACCAACAAGATCCTGAAAGTGGAACACGATCTCCCTCGTGTACCTGGTCCGTGGCGCTGCTACTGTGAACTTGACGGAGCCGTGCAGATTAAATGGATGACGATCCCTGAATGCAATGGAATTAACTTATTAACAGCTCTAGTTCTGCTAGTACAGTGGTTCCCAACCTTTTTTGACCAGGGACTACTTTGATTTCATTATTATTAGCAGGGGCCACAAACTTAAAAAATAAACTATCAATATAAAAATAAACTGTAATCGAAAAGTTTAACATACGTAATCGCAAAATTAAAAAAGTAACATTAATTAACAGAACACTTAATTTTTTTTTGTAAATAATTCAGGTTACATCAATTAGATTTTTGACCTTGCATTTTCTGTACAAGTTCTTGAATTCTTGGGGTAATGTTTTTGCTCAAAGCTACACGCATATCATTAATTACTTTCAAT
The DNA here is from genome assembly GCA_917490735.1 of Dryobotodes eremita. Classification (NCBI taxonomy): domain Eukaryota; kingdom Metazoa; phylum Arthropoda; class Insecta; order Lepidoptera; family Noctuidae; genus Dryobotodes; species Dryobotodes eremita. Next base: position 2,505,669 of record OU823269.1, read on the forward strand.
CGATTCCTGGACTTATTTTTAATAATCAGTAAAGTAAAATATTCTTGTTCGCGCAATAAGTTGTGGAGAAAAGCTTACGATTGCGATTTCTCGTATTTTAATGTAATAAATTGCTTTTTTACACCGAAACTGCTACAAAAAACGAGATTCAAACGCGTCCTTACAGTTCTATCATTTTGTTTGAAATCTTGCGCGGACCATAAGTTCAAGTTCAAGTTATTTATTTCATAATAAAAATACATTTGTGTTGAAATATTTGCACAGTAGGTATACAAAAAGCAGCATCATAAACAATTATATTATAAGTAACCTCGCTCCTCACCCATCATCGAAGTTAGAACGTCTATCCAAATTCAAAATACTAACTTTACAAACATTAATAGTCTTATTGATACAGAACAAAGTCCCTAGCAAAGCATATTTTAGCTCTTGCGGACCACTCTTAGTCCACAGACCACTGGTTGGGAACTACTGTGCCAGTAAAATGTAGGCTTCGAACCTGAACGTACCTTCTGAATATGTGAGAAGATAAGGATTAGGCAACTAACCCGACCGCACGAAAACTACCCCTCGAATCCTTTTTCAAAAATATAAATTCCAAAATACATGATAAATGATTTTATTTCTGTAACTAGGTTTGAACAAACACTTTTACACGTCAATCATATTTTAAAAACTAGATGAGGTCGGAGTTTCCTATCTGACTACTCTGAGAAGAAAGGCCGAAACAAACTCAGAGGTCACAGTCTCTTTTAAAGTCCAGAAATAATCTTGGTCTTCACATGATCTGACCATGTAGATTTGTGTCTGAAATGGTGTATTGAGGAAAAATCACACAGATTGAGTGGACCTGTCCAGTCAGTGCACGCATTTGTCAGTAATCGTGCAGCTCAACTCAAAACTTACGGAGCTCAACGATTCGACGAACAATACTAAAGAAAGGACATTTGAGTAGGCCACAAAAATTACGCAAACTGCCAGACCATGATTAAAATTAACAAGGAGGAATAAACGTAACAATGACCATGACACATAGTCTTCACATTCACAATATTAAAACAATAATCATGTAAACGATGCAAATGAACTCACCAGATCTGATCAACAGTGGATATCTCCTTATAAATACAGTCGATACATTGCGGTGCGCAGGGGCACTTCTGTCCTTTGTTATTGGATAGCTTGTGTTTGTGGTTGGCTAAACATGCCATGCCTGCAGGAGTGCATTTTGGACCCTCTGAAAAAATAGGGCCGCATTAAGGACGCTACCACATTTTTCTACAAATGCCGCTGTTTTTCACGTACCAATTAAATGAATAGGAATCACAATATATTCATCTCCAGAATGTCACCATAAAAATTGTACAGCCTCATACAAAATTTTCACACAAATACATTTTCACCACTACAATAATCGCAGAAAATGAAAAAAAACTGGGGTCTGAATAGGAACCAGTATAGGTAGATCAATTGCATATTTTAACTTCAAAATAATCAAAAGTTGTGGCTTATATAGTCTTCTATACGTATACTTAATATATTGGACCTAAATAAATAACTTTTTCATTTACGAGAAAAATTAAGAACACTCGCAACTTTCTTCGTACATTTCTACTCGCGGTCTGTCATTCCGCGCTCAGACGCGTCCTAGGAAGCACGGGTGTATCGCTTTCTTGCAAAAAATAAAGGCTTGCGCCTACCAGAAAAGCACCTATTTTACCACCAAATAATTCGAAATACTCACCAAATTGTGTCCACCAGAATGGATAAATGCTCACCAAATTGTGTTTCATAAAGTATTGTAGAAATTAACCTATTTTCCTTTTTTATCTATAAGGCGGAGTCGACGGAGCTCGTACTACTGGGTGGTTTAAAAAAATACCCCCGCCATTCCCTTCTAACCTAACCTGTCCGAGTCGGAGTGCCCCAAGTCCCGAGCTCGCTTCGCTCGCTCTTGCATCTTATCCCACTCTTGCATTTTGAAGCAAAGTTATTTTTGGTGAGCAACTTAAACAAGATTTGGTGAGCATTTATCCATTTTGGTAGGCAAAAAGAATATAAATACAACACGTACAATTATTCTGATGAGTGTATAATTATTTTGGAATTTAAAACGTTGTTCTTTAGGTGCCTCGGTATAGAGTGGGTTTATTTTATTTGAAGTTAACATATTTTACTTGGTACTTACTAAAAATTATTTTCGTGAGCATTTAAACTATAGCCAAAAATAAATAACATCAAATTACGTAAGACGCAAAAGCTAAGCTTTTGGTTTCTGAATTGAGTGTAATGGGATGGAACTCCGTGAGAAGGACACTTTTCAAAAAGTAAAAAAATAAAAGTAGGATTACCCTCATAAAAGTAGTAAAAAGGAACGCAATCGCAGAACTCTTTCGCCAGTTTACTTCTGCACGACAAGCGACAAGTGTTTGTGCTGTGCACCTGAATAAAAGAAACAATATTAATTTATTAAAAACATATTTAATTAACTCTCTCCTGAAGCTTGAACACATGGTCCAATAAAACAAGGTCTGGCATTCCGGGAGTGACACATGCTTACATCACTATCCAGTTGCCACTTTATTGCAACAAAACACGAATTATGGAAACATTTTCAGTCACCGTTCTGTTCAAAAATATGTATAAAGCATTTAAATTGTCGTTTCGTTTTTCTAATCAAACGAAACAATTCAATTTAAACATATCTCAACGTAATTGTTAGTTAAAACCTCATTGTTTTATCGGATTCGCACAGGTAATAAAGGCGGTTGGGGAGTTATTATTACACACTACTGGTAACATAGCGGTGATGACGTAGACTTGTGTCACCCACGTGACCACTGTGTCTCGGAATGCTATACCTGGCGAAGTATATTATTATACCATGCTTGAACATTACTTATGTTGTGGTTTGTTTGTGAACGAAACGTCAGTTGTCAAGTTGACTTATAATAAATGAGAGAGAGGAGATACATATTTTAAAAGAAACCGACCCACAGAGAATCCATGTTTTATTGACCACATATTTCTAAATATTATAAATCCATTAATGTGAACATAAAATATCCACAAGAAGCATCAAAAGATTCGGCGACAGACGCTGGGCGCCGGTGAGCTTGCTGGACTACTTCTTTGGAAGAATCTGGTTCACCATATTATCATGAGTGAGCTTGGTTAAGCAACGATTATCGAGGTCTGTCTGTGGATTGGTAACCATTCATTACATATTGAGACCACTTTGTGCCTCGGGAAGCACGTTAACCCGCTGGGCCCGGCTGTCATTTCTAGAACTTTGACAGTCGTTACGGAGCGTCAGAAACCCGAAAGTCTGACAACCAGTCTTACCAAGGGGTACCGTATTACCTAGTAACTAAGTTGTGGAGGTCAGACAGGCAGTCGCTCCATGTAAAATACTGGTATTCAGCTGCATCCGGTTAGACTGGAAGCCAACCCCAACATAGTTAGGAAAAGGAAGGCAGATTGTGTGATGTTACAAAAAAAAACCGTTAATTTCAGGTTCTCCCATATTACAATCACAAGTATTACAATTACAAACACGAGATAAATACAAATCACAATATAAAATTAAATACAATGTCATCAAATTTTAAATAAAATGTCAAATAAAAATAATCAACTCAATGTCAAATGAAAAACAAATAAAAATAAAAGTTTAGGGCAAATTTAAATTTAGGGCAATTATGAGCGAGCGACTCAAACTCAAAGTCAAACTCAAAGCATTTATTTCAAATAAACCAATTACAGGCACTTTTGAATTGTCAAGGGGTCGGTCAGTCAGAAAGACCGACCTTTCTTATCCATACGAACCTGCCTTTTTGAAGGCACAACGAGATTCTTCCTGTGCCTTATGACGTCCAAACCAGCCAAGCCTTGCCGTTCAATGCATGGTTCCAGTGGTTTAACTGCACTGCTTTGAGTTTGAATTTAAGCCCCATTGAAATAGAATGTGCAAAAAAATAACTGACGTTTTGGTGGTAGAAAACGTTTTTAGCGTCTTTCATCTCTGCCTATTTCGGAATACAGGTGTGAGGTTACATCATTAAATACCCACAGTTTACGACATCTACCGCCACCTGGTGACTAGGTGACGCAACGACGCAGCCATACGCGCAGCACAGCGGTCGACAGAGCATCAAGCTTTACCAGTTCCGGAAAGACAGACGAGATGGCGCTGCCCCACTACTATAAAAACGTCGATCAGTCCACCACACGGGGGACTGAATCCATCTCTGGTCGTTCGCATCATATTAACTGGCCACTTTTTTGAATATTAACAGTTTTCCAACTTTCATTGTATTAGAAGCATTTTAAGAAATAATAATATTTTAACCAGGAAGAGTCGCTTTATTTTACCTTGAAGAACACAGAAACCAAACACCCACCTTTCTCCCACTAGAAGCCGGCTCATCATTGTACGAACACCCTCGTCTTGTCGGCTGCAACTCCTTAACTCCTCGCCCGCAACGTGACTCCATGATACTCAGTTCAGTGTTCCTCACGAGGGTCAGACGGACTACCGATGGAGAGTGAGTAAGATCCATCACGTCGTAAGGGGAGTGGACATAGAACTGATAGATTTACAAAAGATATCAGATTAAAATAGGCTATAACTATTTACTTTCTGAACGTAGACAGTGAAATTAAAGACAGTTCCCAAACTCTCACATGCAGCTTTTTCGCAACGGTAAGGGCATGTTCTATCTACCAGATAAATAAAAAATTCATCAAATTTTTTATGAAATTATCTGTCAAATAAGTTGACCAAATCTTATCCAGAAGTGGTGAAACACGCCAAAATTCTAGGGCAATTTTCTTTTCACTTGTGTTTTCACGGTTGTCTATTTCTTTTTATTCGATTTTCTAAAACTCAACATCATAATATTTTTTTTTTAAAGACTTATTTAATAACCAGATAATATTTACATAATGTATTTAATAAACTAACAAATTTAAAATAATAACAATAATATGCAGTTACATGAATATAATAACCTCCTTCTTTTTGAAATTAGTTAAAAAAGAAGGTAAAGAACCGGTGTCAAAAAATTCCTCCGCATCGCTGTCAACGGGAAATATGCCCAAAGGTTGGCAGCGTCGCCACGTTGTAAGGCAATGCTGATTCTTTGGCCAAAAAATAGGCCAGTCCTCTGGTCACCTGAAGAGTCGACCAACCATTTTTGAATTACTAATAGGAGTATAATAAAATTACTTACGTCGGCAGTAGCGGGCACTTCCATTATGATATAGCAACTTAACGAGGAGTATTTACATGTCTCAGGCCAACGGAGGGTATCGTTGGGGTTTACACTTCTGTAATAATCAAAAGTCATTTATTCAGACCAGGCCCTGCAGTCTAGCTCGCCGTCCGGTAAGGACCAGGCCCGGGTCGACGGCGCGTCGTGTTCCACGCGCGCTTCAAAGAGATGTCGGCACAATTGACGGGGTCCGACAGGACCGATGCCTGCCGGGGCTGCGGATTGTTCGAAAGAGTTACCGTGGCCCTGGCGCACAGGCAACTGAAGGAACACGGGTGGGTTTTAGTCAGTAAGTCTGACACGCCCTTCCGCTCCGCCCAGAGCGGGAGAGGTCATTTGATGATTCCCCACCCAAAAACAAAAAAGGCCCTGCAGTCTCGACATTAGACAGCGATAAAAATCGGTCGCTAAGTCGTATCGTTGTCAAATTCCTTTAATAGATTTTCAACTTTATTTTGAAAACATAAGGTTGAAAGTATCAGGTTCAAAATCTATTAAAGAAATTTGACATCGATTAGACTTAACAACCGCTTTTTGTCGAGACTGCCGGGCATGGCCAGGAATCCCCCGGCACGCCCGCCCTTCACCACTTCCTAGTGCTTTAGCTGGGTCGACAAATTGGCGAACAAACTCCTCTTGAGCACAGCTGTCTGGTCAGTTATTAAACTTAATCATTACCATGGTAGCCTGACAGTAAAGAAAAAGTTTGTAAACAAAACTCGCTTGCGTAGCAGTGGTATTTCGGATTAATCGCATATCTAAAACTCTTCTCATGTCAGTTTGTCATGTTTTATTTTAAACACTTGGGTTTAAAAGGATCTTCTGAAGCTGGGACTCACTAATCTGCGATCACTAATTCGCTTGCCATGCGTGTATAGAGGCAAGAGGAACAGGGTGTAAATTTCATTCATATCTCCATAGGAAAGGGAGGATCCTCTGACCAGACGGGAGTCTGGTGGGCAACTGCCCGACGTTTGATGTCGGGACGTTGTATACCTACATTATGCTAGTTGCGCGGTAAACTCTGCTTGCGCGATGCAGGATTTTGCGTGACGTCAGTGTGACGCGTAGCTCGCATGTGGCGATGTAGATGCCGCTACACGTGGGTAACGTTGTGGCTTCACAATAGTATTTAGTCGACTATTAATAAAGATACTAAGTGTGTGTATGCACACGCGCATCACTAGTTGCCTGACCTTACTTGGCCATTTCTCCTGCTGCTTGCTGTACATGCAGATGATTGTCCAGAAGCAACTGGACTTACACTATGAGCCTCGATTTAGGGGTTCTACGTGCACGCTGAGGACAGGACGACGACACACTGCACGCTGAGCTGAACTGCACGTCCCTTGCGGTCCTGCGGCCTGATCTCACTACACACGGCCCGAATTTACAAGCTGTGCTAAGCCGCCCGCTTGCTGCGGTCGTACGACGGCCAGAGGACCTAGACAAATGCATTCGCTTCGGAGCGATTTTATTTTTGATTTCGCTAATGTTTCCATCATACAGATCGAAAACTAGCGATAACGCTTGTCAAAATGTGCCACTTGGCTACGCATGTCTATGGAAGTAACCGTTCGACGCTGTCGATTCGTTTCATAGAATCGAATGATGTTAACATTGTCTAGCTAATTTCTATTCGTTGACCTATGATCACGTGACATTTCGATAGCTTATGTCAACCCCATACATTTTTGGCTTTTCTACTAGCGTCATCGCTAATCGAATGTTACTTTGGCTAGGCCCTCTGATCGGCCTACTTTGCGGAGCCTGTGTCGTTATAAGTGATACTTAAGATTCTTTTTTGGCCTTTTTTTGAAGAGTGTCATAGTTAAATGATGATTTTTTAAACTTACCCAATAGCAACATCTCCTAAGGCAACAGAATTAGTGACGTAGCAGGCACCAGCTTCAGTCATCACTGGGAGCCATTTGTAGATGACTTCCTCCGAAGACCTAGTTTTGAGGTCAGAATCTGGCATTATCTGTTGAATATTATCATTATTATCTATTAGTTTATCTGGAACGCTTTAGCAGATTTAACATGACGCTTTCTATTTCTTGGAAGAATAGACATAGCTATTTCTATACAAAGTGACATTTCGTTTCTCCAGTTTTGACATCCCACCGTAAAAATCCTTCTACAATCTGTCATTTTGTCTTTCGTTTCTACCGATCGTTGTCTAGGTCCTTTTTTATGGACTATTTCAGAAGAAAGTTTTCTATCCCAAACTGTCAATATCACACTAACAACTGAAAATTGTATATGGTAGTGAAGACAATTTGATTTTGTAATCGCCATGCTAAAGACAGTAGAAAACTTTTTACTCGACGGCTACAAAGTATGAAATTGTAATGGAAAAATGGAATTTTCACTTTTTGTATGGAATATGTGAAAATTTAATGCAATAGCATTACAAGAAAGAAAAGAAAGCAAGAAAAGAAAGAATGAAAAGAAAAGAAAGCAAGAAAAGAAAGAAATAAAAAGCAAGAGAAGAAAGCAAGAAAAGAAAGCAAGAAAAGAAAGCAAGAAAAGAAAGAAAGATAAGAAAGCAAGAAAAGAAAGAAAAGAAAGCAAGAAAAGAAAGCAAGAAAAGAAAGCAAGAAAAGAAAGGAAGGAAAGCAAGAAAAGAAAGCAAGAAAATAAAGAAAAGAAAGCAAGAAAAGAAAGCAAGAAAATAAAGAAAAGAAAGCAAGAAAAGAAAGCAAGAAAATAAAGAAAAGAAAGCAAGAAAAGAAAGCAAGAAAATAAAGAAAAGAAAGCAAGAAAAGAAAGAAAAGAAAGCAAGAAAAGAAAGAAAAGGAAGCAAGAAAAGAAAGGAAGGAAAGCAAGAAAAGAAAGCAAGAAAATAAAGAAAAGAAAGGAAGGAAAGCAAGAAAAGAAAGCAAGAAAATAAAGAAAAGAAAGCAAGAAAAGGAAGCCAGAAAAGAAAGCAAGAAAAGAAAGCAAGAAAAGAAAGCAAGAAAATAAAGAAAAGAAAGCAAGAAAAGAAAGCAAGAAAATAAAGAAAAGAAAGCAAGAAAAGGAAGCAAGAAAAGAAAGCAAGAAAACAAAGCAAGAAAAGAAAGCAAGAAAAGAAAGGAAGGAAAGAAAGCAAGAAAAGAAAGAAAAGAAAGCAAGAAAAGAAAGAAAAGGAAGCAAGAAAAGAAAGGAAGGAAAGCAAGAAAAGAAAGCAAGAAAATAAAGAAAAGAAAGGAAGGAAAGCAAGAAAAGAAAGCAAGAAAATAAAGAAAAGAAAGCAAGAAAAGAAAGCAAGAAAAGAAAGCAAGAAAAGAAAGCAAGAAAAGAAAGCAAGAAAGGAAAGCAAGAAAAGAAAGCAAGAAAAGAAAGAAAGAAAAGAAAGCAAGAAAAGAAAGGAAGGAAAGCAAGAAAAGAAAGAAAGATAAGAAAGCATTATTGTATTTTCGTTATTGGCCACCAACTTCCGAAATTAAAGTTTTTTTTCACGTTTTTTATTTAGTGTTTTTTTTGGAAGTCGGTTGTTTTTTTGTAAAAATGTTTGTATTGTACACTTTTTAGTTGTGGTACCTACCCCGACACACATTTGTAAACCACTACTTGATATGTAAATAACTGTGACAGGAAATTATTAAAACATCATCAATATAAACTAAGTGGAAAAAATACGCAGTACTAAGGATAACTCAAAAACTACTGGTCAGAACTTGATCAAATTTAAATTAGACCACATGTGAAAAACACGTGTGTGTGTGTGTGTGTGTGTGTTTCAAATAAAAAAAGAATCATCCAAATCGGTTCACCCAGAAAAAACTTCTGAGCTAACACACATAAAAAAAAAAAAAAATTGAGAACCTCCTCCTTTCCTGGAAGTCGGTTAAAAAAATTGCTGTTCCATACATTTTGACCGCGTAGAGGTATTGCACTTTTCTATGAAACAGAAGATTATTTGTTTGATAACCCACTGAAAATGTCTGCGCTTAGAGGTCTAGAATCATGCGCTCAATTCAAGATTAGAGATAGATTAGTTAGCGCGGCGATGTCCCTGCCAGCCTGTATGAGAACAGGCTTTTGCCGTGCACTGTTCAAAAGATGGTATTATGATAAATGATTTTATTTCTGTAAGTAGGTTTGTACAAACACCTTTACACGTCAATCATATTTTTTGAACTAGATGAGGTCGGCGTTTCCTATCTGACTACTCTGAGTAGAAAGGCCAAAACAAACTTAGAGGTCACAGTCTCTTTTAAAGTCCAAACATAATCTTGGTCAGATCATGCGAAGACCATGTAGATTGTATCTGAATGGTCTTTTCAGGAAATAACCACACAGATTGAGTGGACCTGTCCAGTCAGTGCACGCATTTGTCAGTAATCGTGCAGGTCGACTCAGGAAGTCAGGACTTAAGGAGCTCAACGATTCGACGAACAATATCAAAGAAAGGACATTTGGGTAGGCCGCATAAATGACTCAAGCTGCAAGATCATGATTAAAATTAAATGAGAGATAAAAAAAAGCAATGACCCACATGGTTCTCACATTCACAATAATTAAAATAACTAACTACTTTAACAAGTAAATACTCATGTCATTATATGTATAAAATTTATCAATGTCAATGTGTATATAAAAATTCGGTAATAATGTGTTGTTAAATAATAATCATATTATTTAACAACACAAGTTTTCTCCCAAATCTACTCACATCCACCGCGATCCCAAACATGTCCACGCTGGTCTCCAAATCGCTGAACTCCTGGAACCTCTCCAGGTGGAACAGGTCGGAGTTGGTGATAGCTTCCACGAGACGAGCGTAGTAATCATACTTGTCATCAGCAGGGTTGGTGTTGAAGTGTTTCTTGATGACGGCTGGTAACTTGGCTTTGTTGAAGCGATTCTGGGTGATTTAAGAATGAATAGATTTAAATAAGTATCAATTGGCATGTTTAAAAAGAAATTCTATTTCACTTCATCGCTCTGTGATGAAGATGGGGGATTTATAATAAAGTGTCAACTATGTAATTGGCTGAGCGAGCGCGAAGCGTCTCCATTTCGGCTTGGGCAAAAATGCTTTCGTATGTCTGAATGGCTGTTCTACAGCGGGGTAATTACGTAACACACTAACAGTAGGAATGGGTTTCATTTTAACAGTTCAACAACATTCATTACGTTTTTTACGTTGTCAACAACAAAAATTTGTCTGCTCAAGCAGACAAATTTTTCGAACATATGAAGCAATGGATTAGCAATAGGCTTCAAAATGATTCAGATTGTGATAGATTGTGTGTTACGTAATTAGGGTGCAGGTCGCATTCCTCAACCGATTCTCGATAACTATATGGACTTTTTTGTCGATTCAGTTTCTCGTTTTTTTTTTTTAAATGGCGGTGTTATAGGGGGTTGAAAGCGTAAAAAAAACATATTTCAGCCATTACACGCTCTTTGCGCGCGCTTTTTGTTTTAAGGTCAACATTTATTCAGTTTTAAGCTATGCAAAGGCAGACTCGCGAGGTCTACAGCTCACAGAGCCACTAGTTTTTAGACACTGTATTTAGTTCTTCCTCTCCTAAATCAGCACGAAATATACCCCTTTATTTATAAAAGTTACTTAAAGTTAAGAGACGATTGATCGTCAAAAATGTAAGGTTAAACCGTCGCCAATCATTAGTTAACTTTAAGCAAACGCGCCGTTAGTCTCGTGGTCGCAAGCGCGATTGCTGAGCGAGTTTTGAGTTCGATTTCCAGGTCGGGTAAAAATGTTATTTAGTTTTTCCATTAGGATTTTCTTAATAACAGCCCGGAGTTTGGAAGGAGGCAGTGTTATACCCCCGTGCCTCGTAAATCATGTTAAGCCGTTGGTCCTGCGACTGATCTCCCTCCGGTCGTGTCGGATTGCCGTCCCATCGGACTATGAAAGTGAGGGAAGAGAGAGTGCACCTGTGTCTGCGCACACACTTGTGCGCCTATATCTCCCGCGCCGAATGCTAGTCTCCGTTGAGATTGGCCGCCATGGCCGAAATACGGTCTGAAGGACTATTTTAAGCATCGTTTATAAGTTAACCATGAGGCCAGTTCATGGTGCGGTACAAATTAATTAATAGCCTGGCAGCAGGCGGTTGCGTAGTGGAACTAGCAGACGCAGGTAGTTAATTCATTAATTCATTATATAGGTTAAAATTTAAAAAGTGTAAGCACTCAATACTGAATACTCAATTCTTTATTGCATTCCATATGTATTACATATCTATGTAAGACCATCTGGTCTAACGAGGTAAAAGATCAATATAGACCCTATCGGGCACAGCAAAATTAGGAGAGAGGAAGAGGGCTAAGCAGCAATTCAAGCAATTAAATAGTAAATTAACAGGACGAGGTCACCCGTCTATGGATTGACAATGGCAGGTGCGTCAAATTTTGAACCGATAAGAAATCTGGTTGCTTCATCCACAAGTCCATAAGTTTATAAATCTTAATAAGTGCAATAACTTTAATCTCTTTGTCACGGAGGAACCTAATTTGTATGAACTACAGACTAAAAACCTTATAACACATCGTTATTGCTGGCACACTGAACCGCCAGGATCTGAAGTCTTTCTCCAGGGTCACGACAGTTGGAGACTCGCTGTAACGCTGCAACTGACCCAGGGATACGTCCACGGCTCCCCAGGTGGCTAGAGTTGTTGCTGCTACCCATATGATCCTATAAAATTAAAGTAATGTAACCGCTCGCTGTGACAATGCATGCAGGAGGTCTAAATCCAGCACGTTTTTCGGCTGATATGATGATTATTTGAACTCATGTTGAGAGGCAACCGATTATGACGATTTGTTGGAAAACTGCAATGCGTCGAATTTCGTTGGTTATTTTTAGGGTTCCGTTCCAATAGGGTACCAACGAGACCCTATTACTAAGGGTCTGCTGTTTGTCCGTCCGTTCGTCTCTCACAGGGCTGTATCTTTTGGACCGTTATAGGTAGACACTTGAAAATTTCATAGTGTGTACTACTTGGCCGCTATAATAACAAATAATAAAAATAAAATATGTTACAAATTAAAGGGTATCCCCTCCCCATATACGAAACATGTCAAAAGCCATTTTTAGAAAATATTATACAGTGGAACGGAACCCTTCGACCCGCACTTGGTCGCTTTTTATCGACGTTTTGTCATTGCGAAACGATGTTGTAAAGCTGCATGACTTCAATTCAGTGCCTTGGAAGTATTTACGTGTAATTCTGCAGTGGTTCGCTCATAAGTAAACTGTAAAAAAATTGAGGATTATATGACTGCCAATTAATGCCTATCTTCTTAATGTAAACTGGGTCTTAAAGTTTCCATCAGTGATATGATAAGGATCAGGCCAACCCGAGGAGACGTTGAAGTAGTTAAAGCTTAAAAATGTATATATAGGGATTGTTTTACCGTTCAATCCAGTGTCTTCGTGGCGCAGAAATATGGTTGAACCCGTGGATACTGGTCTCATTGCAAAAGTCTCTTCCACACTTGACCACAGACTTCACCATTGAGGTTACGCAACTAGTAATGATCCAAGGTTTCTCCGCTTGATAGCTTCTAGGATAGTCATTTGTATACATTGCTTGAAAACTTCAAAGATATTTAAAGTGTGTTCTTATTTAAGTCAAGCCTACTCCACTTTGATTCACAGCCACTGCAATTCTTGTAAGTCAGAATCTACAGAGGTCAAAATCAATCTACCTAACCTTTTCCCAACTAAGTTGGGGCAGATTCCAGTCTAACCGGATGCAGCTGAATACCAGTATTTTATATGGATCGACTGCCTATCTGCCACAATCCAGTTACTGGGTAAGACGTAACCCCTTGGTAAAAATATACAGAGGTAACCACCAGAAAAGCGCCTTGACAAAGCTCGACGAGACCCGAAGAAAATTATTAATCCAACCGTCTTGGAACCCGCAACTAAATTAATCTGAGAAAAATATTGGAAGTAGTATGACAGGATCTGCTTTCCATAACTGACGGGAAAATCTTTCTACCAGATAAATTCAAGAATGGAATCGAATTTGTATACAATTATTTGCTAGTTAGTAAACTGGAGTTGGGCAGGACATCTGGTTAGACGCGGATGAAGTAGAGCTTTGACAGAATGGTGGCCAAGCTTAGGCCAAAGACACCAGGGCCGTCCAAGAGCGCGTTGAGTTGACAATATCGTCGAAGTCACGGGAACACCTGGATGAGAGAAGCACGGAACCGTGAAGTATAGCAGAAGTAAGGGGAGGCCTGTACCCAGCAGTGGGTGTTTTCGGGCTGAATTGATGATGAAACTAGAGCTTATCTGGAGGTAGAGACAGGCCCTTCAACTATGAGGAGATACGTAGATGAAACTATGTTTTTGGTTTTTGCATCAGCTATCGCAAACGCATAATGTGACTAAAATATTGATGAATATAAAAGTCGATGGATGGAGAGAGAGAGGGAGGCCAAAGAAAAGTTGGATGGATTGAGTGAGGAATGATATGAAAGAGATGGGAGTGGTAGAGTGAAGGTTGACAGGGGAGGATGGTTAAAAAAAAACGTGTTTAAAATGGGACAAGGGAATAAAAACAATGACACTAAGTTACGGAAAATACTGGAGTAGAAATACAGAAAAGAATGTAGACAAACTGAAATATTTATGCAATATACAAATTGTTATAAATACCTGCGTGCGTGTCATATGTAAATGTATTGGACATGAAAAATCCATTAGTAGCTACGTACAGATAATTTAAATTGTGAATAATTAACGCGCTGATTCAAAAAGCAAGTACAAGCTACAAATAAAATGTGAATTGCCTTCCTACTTAGAATCCTAATAATATTTTAGATGTGAAATTTTGTGAGGATGGATGGATGGATGGATGTTTGTTACTCTTTCACGCATAAACTACTGAACGGATTTGGATGAAATTTGGCACACAGATAGACCATGACCTGGGTAAGAATATAGGCTTATATCCTGGATCGCTGACAAAGTCGCGGGCAACAGCTAGTGTATTTATTTGTATAACATCCGAAATATACTGGTATTCAGCTACATCAATATTCGGTTAGACCGAAAGCTAACCCCAACATGAGATGAGATGACGATAAAGAATAGAGGCCTCTTCTCCTACAAAGAAGAAACGAACAGTGATCAGTAAATACTGACTTAATAATAATAATATCAGCCTTCTGTCCCACTGCAGGGCAAGGGGCTCTTCGCATACAGAGTCAAAAGTCAAAGTCAAATCATTTATTACAAATAGGCACATAAAAGGCACTTTTGAACGTCAAAATTTACAAAAAAATAGAATTGATTCTAGTTGCCCTTTCCAAAAGGTAGTTTCGTATGGAGAAGAATGGGCAAGAAACTCCACCGTTACTCTTTTAAAATATTTTACAATATTATGTAGGTTCACATTAATTATGTAATTATATGTGAAGACGATGCACCTAGAATAAAATTACTATATCACAATAAGTAAAAAGAAGAGAGAAAGCACGAGCATTGATAACCATTACTCCATATATATATATCGCTTCCACGTGTGAACTTAGGTGGTAGGTTACAAAAAAATATACTGCGCCCTCGCGCCCCTAGTCGCCGCAGAAGGAGACACCCTGGGCGTCGGGAGTCGATTGCCGACTCCCGGCCACCATAGGCGCGGGCTTGCGGACGGCGAGCAATGGGCAGCTCGCCGTCCGGTAAGGACCACGCCCGGGTCGACGGCGCGTCGTGTTCCACGCGCGCCTCAAAGAGATGTCAGCAAAATTGACGGGGTCCGAGAGGACCGATGTCTGCCGGGGCTGCGGATTGTTCGAAAGAGTTACCGTGGCCCTGGCGCACAGGCAACTGAAGGAACACGGGTGGGTTTTTGATGATTTCCCACCCAAAAAAATAAAAAAAAGGTTACAAAAATATGACCATTGTGGACCCTGTCGGGCACAGTAGAAGTAGGAGAGAGGAAGAGGGCTTTTATTTGACTACTTAGTTGTTACTATAATTATATTGTGATTAGTTTATAAAACACTAGCTCACACCGGACACACGTTGTCTTGTTTTCTAGAACTCGATCGCAGCGCCACCTATCGGGTCCAATTGTGAATCTATACCATCCAACAAACACATTAAAAATTTCAACAAAACCGGTCCAGCCGTTTAGGAGGAGTTCAGTGACATACACACGTACCTACAGTAGAATTATATATATAAAGATGTAAGTAGTTTTAAATTTGTTATTTAAATATTCATTGATATTGTAATAGCATTTTGATAATAGAAATCGTTTTAATTTATTTATATTTTGTGGGGTGCCTGTTACTTGTTGACAGGCCTACACTGTCCTCCCATACCTATCAACACTGTAATTTGAAACAAAAATAAAACCCCTTTTTTTAAAAAGAGTAACGGTGGTGTTTCTTGCCGGCTCTTCTCCATAGGAAACAACCAATTGGAACCGTGCACCTAGCTTCTGACGTTTCATAAGTGCCCATGTTGATTTATGTGAAATAAAATAATTTGATTATGATTTTGATTTTATGAATTTATTTAAAAAAAAACTGGTAATTTATTATTATATGTTTTTATGGACATGACTAGTGTACTTTTTAGCTTAGAGCCTGGTAAGTTTAACCTATTTTGCCACGTTTGCTCATAATAATTGTCATTATTTGCATATTATTATATTTACAAAGATACGTTATCATTCTTTTCGCGTGACCTATGACAATACTAGGGTAAATAAAAATATTAAAAAGTTTAAAATTAACGATGATATCATGCCATTAATTATTATTCAATAACACGGTTATTCCCATGACTCAACCCAGCATTTAGCTAGGTTAAATGAGTCGAAGTCGCACTTTCTCGCTACTTGCCGCAGCGTCTAAACCCCCGGTTCCTAACCTGGGGGTAATTACCCCTTTTTTTTGTCTTTTGGGTGGGAAATCATCAAATGACCTTTCCCGCTCTGGGCGGAGCGGAAGGGCATGTCAGACTCTTACTGACTAAAACCAACCCGTGTTCCTTCAGTCGCCCGTGCGCCAGGGCCACGGTAACTCTTTCGAACAATCCGCGACCCCTGCGTGGGTAAAACTAGGATACTAATGGTACTGGACTGGATCTAGCTCGCCAGTGGATTTCATGCCCTAGCTGTGTGATGTGATTGTAAGACCTTACTCAATATTTTTGTGTAATTTTTATATGTCTAATAAAGTCAATTTTTATTTATATGTTCTCTCTCTAGCATTGGTAACATCAGGGGAAGGGGGGGGTAAATTAGTTTCCCTAGCTGTCATAGGGATGACAAGATCGAAAAGGTTAGGAACCACTGGTTTAGACGCACGGCGCATGCGCACAACTGATGACAGCCGCATGTGACAGGTCAGCGTCTTATTGTCGAACTGCCGGATAGTGTGAGAGGTGGTTTATTACCCACATTTTCACCAGTTATGTAATAGGGTGCGAGCCTATTGCCTTCAACCGGGCACAAATCTGGACTCCGGGCTGCTACTGAGAAATTTCTGATGGAAAAACCCAATAACACTTTGCCCGACCTGAATATCGAACTCAGGACCTCATGCTCATTGTTCGAAAGAGTTACCGTGGCCCTGACGCACACGCAACTGAAGAAGCACGGGTGGGTTTTAGTCAGTAAGAGTCTGACACGCTCTTCCGCTATGCCCAGAGCGGGAGAGGTCATTAGATAATTTCCAACCGAAAAAAAAAACAAAATGGCCTCATGCTCATAGCGTTTGACACCACTACACCAACGAGGGAGTCAAATATTATTTAATCCACACAGTCATTCTTCCTGAAGACAGTTTCTTCCCAACTATGTTCGAGTAGACTTCCAGTCTAATCGGATGCAGCTGAATACCAGTATTGAGTTGTTGAGCTCCTTAAGTTCCGAGTTGAGCTGCACGATTACTACTACTACTGACAAATGCGTGCACTGAGTGGACAGGCCCACTCAATCTGTGTGGTTCTTTCATCAAAAGACCATTTCACACACAAATCTACATAGTCTTCACATGATCTGACCAAGATTATGGCTGGACTTTAAAAGAGACTGTGATCTCTGAGTTTGTTTCGACCTTTCTTCTCAGAGTGGTCAGATAGGAAACGCTGATCTCATCTAGTTTTTAAAATATAATAATTGATGTATAACTTTTGTAAGTAGGTTTACATGTACAAACACTTTTGTGTTTGTACATGTAAACTTACTTACAGAAGTTACAGAAATAAAATCATTTATCATTGAACATGAAGCGACCGCCCATCTGACCTCCAAAAGGTCCAGCTGGTTTTAAAAAAAATTATGAATTAATTTGGTACTTTAGTCAAATCATATTTTTTTTTTTGCCAACATGGGTAGGAGTATAGATGTTATACATGTTTTGATAATGTTCTCCATGCTCTGCCGTCACTTGGGCGTGCAAAATTTTACACATAAATTAACAATCTACTATCAAAATACCATGCTGAATAACAATAAATATTACAAAATTATTCAATTGGAAAATCATTTTAACCATTTTATTTTTCAATGTCAAGAAGTATCTAGTAGTCAATAATTAAATAAATGTCATGCAAATAAAAATAGTGAATAAATAAATAAAAGTCCTAGATAAATAATAATTGTGAGTAATTAATGTTATTTTCATGTCATTTCTATTATTGAATATATGATTAATAAATTATTGGCCATAAGGATTCCCTTTTAGATACTCCTTCACACTGTAATACACTTTATCAGTTAGAAATGCCTTTAGCTTCCGCTTAAACATGTGCAAGTTGTCAACGTCTGTAATATAACATGGCAATTTATTATAAATCTTGGATGTCATGCAATATACCCTGGTATCCATTAAATAAGTTCTGCAGGGCACTGTCTGAACTTTATTTCTATATCTAGCACTTCGGAATTTTTCATACATATGCATATTACTTTTAACAAATACTGCCATCTCATAAATGAAGAGGCTAGGTAAGGTAAGAATCTTAAGTGTTTTGAAATATGGTTCACAGCTATCAGTGGTCTTAAGTCTACACATTGCCCGTATGCACTTTTTTTGGGATTTAAAAACAGACTCCCATTCCGTCGAGTTCCCCCAGAAAATTACACCATATCTCAGCGCGGATACCACATATGCATGATAGGCTGTCATGACAGTGGATAAATTTACAATTTTTGTGAGCATGTATAGCATATAGGAATAACTATTTAATTTTAAGCAGACAGATTCCACATGTGATTTCCAATTTAAATTACAGTCTACATTCAAACCCAAGAATTTCGTTACATTTACCTCATTCATTTTTGTTCCAGTATAATTTATGTTTAAGTCTGTTGGTGGATTAGTCCTGTTTCTGAAGATCATGAAATTAGTTTTCTGTAAATTAATTAGAAGATTGTTTGTTCTTAACCAATCGACAATGCGTACTAATGTGGTATTAATGTCATTTTCTAATTATGCATAATCCTTGTTACAAAATATGACAGTACTGTCATCTGCAAAAAGAATCATTGAAAAGTCCACTGTTTTCGGAAAATCATTAATTTAAACTAAGAATAATATGGGCCCTAATACACTGCCCTGTGGTACGCCATATGTCACCTCTAAATAGTCTGAAACATAATCAGTTTCTTGCTTTTTAATAGAGCAGAATTTCGTTATTGATGTGGCTTGTTTCCTATTAGTCAAATATGACACAATTCGATTTAAAGCGTTGCCTCGAATGCCATAAGCATAAAGCTTGCTTCTTAGTGTTCTATGGTCCACATAGTCGAAAGCTTTAGTTAAATCCATGTATTATGCACAAACTGGTACCCTTTTATCAACACTTTTAATTACTTCTTCAAGAGACTTGTAAATTGCTGTATTAATATTTTTATTTCTCCTAAAACCCATCTGTTCGTCGACTAAAATATTAATTTTTTCTAGGAATTGGTATAAGCTATTATAAATAATTTTCTCGAGAACTTTGGAACATACCGGTATTTCATTAATATATTATAATATATAATATATATAATAATTTATGAATACGTTACTATATAATGACGAATTTAGGAATAATAAATAAACTTAAGTTCAAACAAAAAACAATATTTATGAATGTCAACATATTGACGGGACGGACGTTCGATAATAACAAACACCGGCTCGTTCTTTATAAAGTTTAATGACTAATGCGTTTGCGTTACTTTACACAACTTACGACTCACAATATAGGAGAAATACATGTTCCGAAAGAAAACCATTTCAAATCTCCCAACCGCAGATGACAGAGTAATTGGCGGGAATAATTTTGGACCTGTCAGTTACCCGTTTTTGACAATCGTAACTTAAGACCATTCTGTTGGTGTTGCCAACAGAAATCAAATGTGGAGCGTTGCGTCCGCCACAATATTAACTAAAATACAAATATTTAATAATGATGAATAAACAAAACGTAATTAGCTTATATTTTTCCAGTTGCTGGTACTCTGGGCCTCCTCTTTTGTGAGAGGGAATGGTCCGTCACGCCGACAACTCTTCTTAAAAAGTTAGGTATGTATCTAATTAATATCTAAGTATTTTGTAATATTGTAATAAATAATTAAACATGCACAGACAAATACACGAATCATTTTATTATTCACCATCCCACATAAACCCGCTCAATTTGAATTTCCCCAAAAATACTGATTCGAACATTTTCTTTCCAGGGCGCGTTCCACCCGCGCCCGCATTTACAATCAATGGCATGAGGTGATCCGCCTCCCCTAAAGGATGGCTGTCTAAACCTCCTTTCTGTTGATCCCAAAATATTATTTTCTTACGAATTTCTTCGTCTCCAGTACAAACGTTATTCAAGAAATTGTCAAATTCTTCATTAACAATTTCTTTTTCAATTTCTGTTCTAGCTTTTTTAAACTCTCTCATGTTATGATAGGACAACCCTGAACCGAAAATGGCAACTCCTTCTTTTCGGAATTCGTACAAAACTTTTCCTATTTCGTAATGCTGGGCCGCATTTTGATTTCGTAGTATGGATATTTGGATGATTGGTATATCCGCTTTCGGATTTATTAACATCATTGGTATAAAGACTCCGTGGTCCCAGCCTCTTTTGTCGTCTAAAGCAGCCTGGATTCCCGCGTTTTTAAGCGCATCGTGTATTTTTCCCGCCAAAACTGGATCGCCTGAAAAAATAAACCATTTATTTTGACGTTATCTCTTATGCCGTAACGTAAATTCCCCGACACGTAATAGGTTCTTGTGGTTCCCAAGTGTAAACACACGCCGTGAATGTGTGTGTAAGCGCAGGAGCTCTCGGTACCGTCCCACAGTGTTGTTTTTGCCTCGAAAAACGGACATCCTCTTTTTATCAACTTATCCGATAGAGCAGGTTATTTTAAGAGTAAGAGTAAAATACCCGTGTGCCAATTTTACACCAAACACGAGTAAAAAAATGTTTAATTTTTTTTTAAACTTTTCTAAATTAATTAATTACAAAAACAATACGCATGATTTTACCCTTTTCTTTATTAAGTGTAATAAAACTATATAAAAGCTATTTAAAAAAAAATACAAAAGAGTACTAACTAGTACAGATGTAAAGAAATATGCTTTTTTTGTGTTTTTAGATTTTGATTTTTCATGGTTGTATCTTTGCTTAGTTGGATTCAATATTTATTGTAAATCATACTCAGATCCCAACCAATCACTAAAAAAAAAAACACATCCATATCTCGCGGTATCTAGGAGTAATTCACTTCTAAAGTTTTTTCTGATCATTTTGATTTTAGGGTTATCACTTCACAAAAAATAATAATTTTTGTTTATAGGTTTAAATTTTATGTTGGATTCAATTTAACATAGAATAATACTTATCTACGTATATGACGGCGTCACCATTGTAAACAGCACGTGCAGCGGGCCGAGTTACGCAGTGCTATGCGTCACTTACGCCTCCCCACTCTCCCCACTACTCAAGCCGCTCTACATAAGCGAGCGCGCACCGAGGTGGGGATCATTCTTGTCGCAGGCTCGGCCCGGTGCACATGTTGTAGCGCTTAGAATTATTCTAGTATTTATTTAATCAATAATTAACAAGCTGTTGGAATAAAAGTTGATTACTGCGATATTTCTGAATTTCATTTAAGATGTCAGACCAGATGCTAAATTCCTGAAGGCTCAATAACGAGCGGTCCAGAAGTAAAAGCTTATTCTGAAGGGGTTAACCGGACCAGATAGCTAAAGTCCTGAAGGCTCAATAACGAGCGGTCCAGAATGAAAAGCTTACTCTGAAGGGGTTAACCGGACCAGACTGCTTAAGTCCTGAAGGCTCAATAATGCGCAGTCCCGAATTAAAAGCTTTCTCTGAATGGGTGAACCGGCCCAGATTGCTAGTCAGGATGAACGAACATGAATAATATCGTTGTCTTTTTAGATACTGCTTGATGAGATTACGCGCACGAGGACGTCCGCACGTCAGTATGGCCGTGACGGCGTCACCATTGTAAACAGCACGTGCAGCGGGCCGAGTTACGCAGTGCTATGCGTCACTTACGCCTCCCCACTCTCCCCACTACTCAAGCCGCTCTACATAAGCGAGCGCGCACCGAGGTGGGGATCATTCTTGTCGCAGGCTCGGCCCGGTGCACATGTTGTAGCGCTTAGAATTATTCTAGTATTTATTTAATCAATAATTAACAAGCTGTTGGAATAAAAGTTGATTACTGCGATATTTCTGAATTTCATTTAAGATGTCAGACCCTTTGCCGACATATACATATTACCACCCACTCTCATAAATTTTACAAATAATGTTCTTATATTTTTTTATTATTTTTACATCGAACTAAACATACAACTAAAGTAAAGTAATTATTTATACTAATGTTTTTTCATGCTTAATTGCATGGCAAGCCAGAACAGGGTGAAGCACACCTTACACGAACTATTTCGAGTTACTATCCACCACCTAAATCTATTGGACCTACGAAAATATCTCTAAATTTAAAAATAATTTTACGCAACTAAAATTTAATTTGACAATCGCGACTCCACGTGGTACTTGTTTGCCCTACCCCGTGAATTTTTTTTAATGCCGGAGGCGCGCATTGGGGCAGCCTCGACGTGTTATATATGGAATTTTCCACTTTTTGTATGGAAAATATGAAAAATAATAACCTACATGTAAAGTTTTAGGGGTTTATTTGTTTCGTAGAGTTCGAAATTTTCATCAGTTTTGCGATAGGACACACTATTTTCGAGATATAAGCAAAATATAAGAAAAAAGAGATACATTACTGTTTTTGCACGTGCAGGCGTTAAAAAAAAAAAAAGGCGTAGCATGACGCTTTCTATTTCTTGGAAGACAAGACATAGCTATTTCCATACAAAGTGACATTTCGTTTCTCTATTTTTGACATCGCACCGAAAAAATTCTTCTAAAATCCGTAATTTTGTCTTTTGTTTTACCGATCGTTGTCTAGGTCTTTTTATATGTAGACTATTTCAGAAGTAAGTTTTCTATCCCAAACGTCAAAATCAAACTGACAACTGTCAGTTGTCTAAGGTAGTGAACACAATTTGATTTTGTAATCGCCATGCTAAAGACAGTAGAAAACTTTTTACTCGACGGCCGCAAAGTATAAAAATGGAATGGAAAAATGGAATATTTCACTTTTTGTATGGAAAATGTGAAAAAGTATTACCTACATGTTTAGATTTAGGGGTTTCAGGGTTCCATAAAGGGGGTCGAAATTTTCATTATTTTTGCGATCGGACACACCATTTTCGAGATATAAGCAAAATAAAAGAAAAACGTGAATAAACTACTGAATTTCGTAAAAAGTGCAGTTGACTCTTTCTACTTTGCTGCCGTCGTACTGTCTTCACGGATCGTCATTTTTGTCTATTCTTCCGTCGACAAAACCCGTTTCTATAATGGTCATGCTACGCGTGCTGAAGTCGAGGTGTTGTGGTGAATTTTAGTTCATGACAACTAATTTTATTCCACACCTTTTTATTCGCGATTAAAAATAGTCAGATTTAGTTAGGCAACCAAAATTGTAGGTGAAAAATGTCAAATTCAGAATAGCAAAATTGCCACTTTCACTAAATTACTAACTCAGTACCATCTTAGTGATGTCAAACTTATAGTTAAGTTGTGTCACTTTAGTCTACTTCAGAATGGGTAATCGTCGTTTGACAGGAATAAACAAAATTTTAGTGATTTTTAGTCTAGTTTAGAGAATTTTGTGATAAGAGAATCGGCACCATTAGTAAACTAATAAATATCCAAACAAATATCTAAAAGGCAAAAAAAAATTACATTTATAAAACTAGTACTATTACTATAGCATTATAATTCTGTTTATTCATTTTAATTTAATTTGTTTTTAATTATTTATAAAATAATATAAAAATAGTTGGATTTATCATTAACAATGTGAAAATCAATGATATTGTAACATCTTTCAGATAACCATGTTATTATGTCCTTTATTTATTTTTAAACATATTATTTTACATTTTTAAACATTTCTTAAAAATAAATACATATAAACAACTTAAAAATATAAAAAATAGTAGCCCATCGGTATCGGGAACGGGGCCCCATTATCATGTTGTTTTATTTTTTTAATAATAAAACATTTTTTAAATACGACTTGTGTCAACCCTAGCGCCAAAATTTCAGAATCCTGTAAATTCTAGATACCATAAGATTTGGATATGATATTTTAAATAGGTACTTCTTAGTGCCAAAGCAACAGCTTGTCTTGATATTGAATCCAAATTCCATGAAATAAGCCCATAAAAAAATAAAATCGATAATATGTAAACATTGATGTTACTCACTTCCGGTTAACGATAAAAATTTAGAGTTTGCTTGATAATTTACTTAATATAAAGCATCAAGTAATTGCAATCAAAGATATAACAAAAACCGATTGGATCTAAAGTTATTGCGATTTCTATGGTTTTTATGGATACCATAGAAAAAAAAATGAAAAAAAATATATCTCCAGATTGGGGCAAAATTGTCACTCGGGTATTCTAGTCTTGCTTTTAAAATGACCTGTTTTATCGAATAAGGTAATAAAATGGGGATGTCCGTTTTTTGAAGCAAAAGCAATACTGTGCGTCCGAGACAATGACTAAGTCGGAAGTGCGCGCGCGCGTGTGTGTGTGTGTGTGTGTGTGTGTGTGTGTGTGTGTGTGTGTGTATGTGTGTATGTGTGTGTGTGTGTGTATGTGTGTATATGTGTGTGTGTGTGTGTGCGCGTGTGTGTGCGTGTGTGTGTGTGCGTGTGTGTGCGTGTGTGTGTGTGTTATGTGTTGACGCTACTCGTCTTCACGCACACATTCACAGTGTTTGTACACTTGATTACCACAAATAAAGCGCGCGTCGCTTCGTGAGATAAAAATACTAAACCTACTTAATTTACAAATGTGCATGGCCATGTAGTTCTGTTACTTATCACTAGATCAGCTGGTATTTTTATTTTCTGTAAAAATCTCACCGTGAAAACTTAGCTGAGGTAAACTGTCATCCCACCATGCTAGGGATTGACACTATTGATCTCTCTAGCCACTATTGAGCTAACTTAACATAAGTTTCCCGATGAGATTATTACAAAATAGATCGACAGGTGTCTACGCTTTATACCTATTTTATTGATGCATAATAATTTAAAGCTTATTAACGGGTAGTATTTAAACGCAAAACAAAACAAAAAAAAATCTTTTTGTATCCAAAAATAATCCGAATTCCAATCAAAATTATTGATTGCACTGCAAATTACTCAACTCAAAATATAACTAAATAATTTATATGCGTCGCGCACCGCTATCTACTAGGCGAGGTCTCCTATTTCTGAATGGCAATAATAATAAGGCGTAGTCGACAAGGGGCTCCTATTTCTGGTTAGTTAAAAAAGAATAAGCACGGGAATAAGCAGGTTACCCCCTTCTAACCTAACCTGTCCGAATCGGGGTGCCCCAAGTCCCGAGCTCGCTTCGCTCGCTCTTGCATCCTAAATTCTCCTAGTACAATCATATTGCATTTTGTACCGATCTCGAGTGTGAGTATGTACGCTCTGGTTAATTTGCTGTGCAGTTAGTATTTAAATGATGGAAATAAATTGATAGGTGATTATTTATTTGATGTGCAATTAATAATATCCCCTTATTAACTAGTTCTCGGAAATCCAGTTTTCGGGTAACGTTCCTAATGTTGATTGATAAAACTCATAGGTACAAATTTTAGCACAATAACTTGAATCTTACTTTAACATTACGACAACTCTGCTTCAAAATCATACATTCGATCACTCATTGCCGCCTACCCAAATGTCCTTTCTTTTGTTTTGTTCGTCGAATCGTTGAGCTCCTTAAGTTCTGAGTTGAGCTGTAGCTCAACTCAGAACTTACAAATAATATAATAATATTACTGACAAATGCGTGCACTGACTGGACAGGCCCACTCAATTTGTGTGGTTCTTTCCTCAAAATACCATTTCAGACACAAATCTACATAGGCTTCACATGATCTGACGAAGATTATGTTTGGACTTTAAAAGGGACTGTGACCTCTGAGTTTGTTTCGGTCTTTCTTCTCAGAGTAGTCAGGGCCCTAATTCACTCTTACTTCGAAACCACGTCAACTCCCTATGTAACCACGACATCTGCTAATAACATATTCTCTGTGATACAATAAACGAAACCGTTTCTACAAGACACAATATTGACGTGGTCAGATTATGCGGGGAATAATATACAGAATTGGGGCCCAGATAGGAAACGCCGACCTCATCTAGTTTAAAAATATGATTGACGTGTACAAGTTTTAGTACAAACCTACTTACAGAAATAAAATCATTTAACATCATAATCAATAAAATCAAATCAAAAAAATTCAACCATTTTTTAACCTTTATTTTTTCTCTTAGACCAAATCCTTTCATTGGGACTCAACTCTCGCAGTATTACGTTACAACATAAAATAACAAACATAACATATTACCACGTCCTAATTCCCCGAAGGGTTAGGCAGAGGTGTACCCATAGTTCACCCACATTTCGCCAGTCATGTTTAAGCCCCATGTAATAGGGGGCGAGCCTATTGCCATCAACCGGGCACAAATCCAGACTCCAAGCTGTTAATGACAAATTTCAAAATCGTTTCCAGAACCTCATGCCCAACAGTATCCAGAGCTTGTGACCACTGACCAACGAGAAAATAAATAGGCTGTAAAAAGGAATATTACATACCTGGAGCATCGTATTTAAACTCGTAACTTTCTGGTGGGAAGTTATAATAATCGTACAACAGCGAATGACGTTCACCAGATGAAATAGTCACAACATCCTCTTCCCGATGCGCCGTAACAATAACTATCGCTTTTAAACGACCCAAATCCACATAAATCGACACATTTTTCAACGAATCTCCAATTTCTACGTTATATTTTTCACGTAAAACGGGATACGGTCCTCCGCCATGATTTAAAAATACGGATGGCGCGAAATACACGTCTTCCATTTTCGAAAGAGAGAATGGTAACAGTATGGCTGCAATAAAGATTAATTTCAACATGACTAATATTAGTTTACGTCCGATATGACTGCGCACGTTTATATCAATAAATGCGTAAATAAAGACTTATTTACAATGTCATCCTACACTGTGTGCTCAATAAGTACTTTGTCATTTGTCTTTGCTTTGCAAGGCCTAATTTTTTTATTGCCGATTGGTGTTTCCCTGTTTATTATACAATATTTTATTTTGTAGTGCGCTAAGGGGCATTTAATTTATTATAAGAACTAAGTTCTGCCGGCGACTTCGTCTGCGTGGAATTTCTTACCCCGACCCACCGCATCGCGTCACATTCGCCCGCCCACATTATTAATTCGTTTTCACTTATCATTCTTTCTGACTTTTTTCTTTTTGCTCGACTGCTAAGGGTCATAGCGTGATGTTAAATATCCTAAAACCTTTCTCAAGAATTGGGCTAACAAATGCAAAAATATTTTGTCAAATCTGACAGGTAGTTCCAGAGAAAGCACATACAAACAAACAAACAAATGAACAAACAAAACACAAACAAACTCTATTAGTAGTGTATATATACCTAGATATAGATAAATATCTTATGCTTATTATATTTCGTCGTGCCGCGGCCGTGGTAAAAATATTAGCCAAGCAGCTGTGGTTCCCTAAGAAAGTGGTGAACTGTCACACAATAACGGCTGTCCAAACACTGAGCGTTTTATGACGCCTTAATGTCAAATACCGGTAAAAATTACAGGTTTTCATGACAGCCGTTATATTATGACCTCCTCTAAGAAACCATAATTTTAGCGGTGCCATGGTATAATAATATACTTCGCCAGGTATATCATTCCGAGACACAGTGGTCACGTGTGTGACACAAGCCTACGTCATCACTGCTGTGTTACCAGTAGTGTGTCATAATAACTCCCCAACCGCCTTTATTGCCTGTGCGAATCCGATAAAACAATGAGGTTTTAACTAATAATTACGTCGATATAAGTTTAAATTGAATTGTTTCGTTTGATTAGAAAAACAAAACGACAATTTAAATGCTTGATATATATTTTTTAACAGAATGGTGACTGAAAATGTTTCCATACTTCTTGTTTTGTTGCAATAAAGTGGCAACTGAATAGTGACGTAAGCTTGTGTCTTGTTTTTTAGACCATGAGCGGTGCGAAGTCTACTGCAGTTTACCCGAGTTCAAGTGCCAATTTCACAAATGAAACTGAACGCGCTCAGCACGTCAACTAAACTGCGTTCAAGAGCTGTCAGTGTCATCATTGCTGTGGAATATGGGGAAGGCAACTGTCAAAATGGCGCTGTTGTAGCTAGTTCCCAACACAAGCTAATAATATAAGGCGTGAGATGGTTTTATTTTATTTTTGCGAAAATGACGCGTTGTTGTGTTCCTAAGTAATCCGAAATTGGAGTCCACCTATTCCTGAAAGATCCTAAAATTAGAAGATTGCGGCTTAAAGCTATTCGTAGAGATTTTTTTTAATTAAACTGACTTCGAGGTTCTGTCGGAATCATTTTGAAGAAAGTGATTACGAGGAAATTTTTAAGGTTTAAAATTCTGACACTTTCCATGTCAAATACTTGATTTAAAATATTGAAATCACCGAAAATAACGAAACTGGAACGAATTAACGAAATTTCAAATTTATTGTAGGCCTAGGGCTATGATTACATTCATTGGTGAAATCCGCCCTTAGTGTCCAATGAGGGCTATCGCGCTTGAGTTTGCCGCTAGAGGCGCTAGTGTAGAGTAAGGTCTCTAGATGTCAAAATATGTACTGAACGTTCATGTTTGCGGGATTTTTTATCACGGATTTTAACGAATAATTCATAATAGCTGTAATGGTTGTGCCATTCTTGATTAATTATGGCTTAAGATTTTAAGTAAAAAGTTAGAATCTTATTTGGTAGCACTTGAAGGAAGAATAAGATTTGTCTTCTTCATGCTTGCCAATCTTAGGAACATTATAATCTAAATATTCATTTGAAGTTTTAAAATGTACCTAATAAAATAAACATACTATCAATTTAAGGGTACTTAAACTTATCCAAAACATCAAATAAAAGTACTGCAACAGGACCTTACTCGACAGTGGCGCCAACTGGTGAGCACAAAAACGATAGCCCCCATTAGGAGAAATCGTAGTATTTTGTACAAACATACAAAAACTAAACACTCTAATCAGTCAACTATAATAATGTAAATAAATAATTTTGCTGCGGTTGAGATAACACAATGACCCGAGTACACGACCTCGATAAATTAAAAATAAATAAACCATATCATTTATCTAGAAAGTTTGCATTGCTGGCTCTCTTTGTGTCAGTACAGTCGCTAGCACATCAAGTTATCACAAACTGTCAGATTTTCTCTTTCGATTTTGAACATAACTTTCAACATTTGTATCTTGACAATATTATTTAACAAATGACATTTTAAACTTCAATTCTTGTGGTACATTACTGTCAACTTCATTTAGTATGTTTTCTTTGTTATTTGCTGCGGTGAAATGAATAAACTAAATTGTGCTATTAATTATAAATAATTTTTGCAAGAAAATGGATTATAATAGTAAAGCTTGTAATTTGCATGCTTCAAGGTGTAATATGGTTGGACTGTGCTATATTTTCAATAACTTTATGTAATTACCAATATTAGCAAATAATTAATGATTATTAAGCTATTGCATAGCTTTTATCATGGGCTTTGAGCGCGGCGACCGAATCAAGAAATTCCGTAACGAAAATAAAACCTAACACCCCCCACTCCGCCTACCATGTAGCTCGGCTGAGCATTCGCTTAACGTGTATGTATATGGTACGACTGTACGAAGCTCGCACGGATCGAGACGAGCTACTCCGAAATCGGACGAATACGTAAGCAGATTGCATAAGTTGATAAAAAATGCTATGCAATAGCTTTATCGCGGCAGTCCCCGAGTGCCACACGTGTTTTTTTATTATTATCCTTTATTTTATTCATTTTTTTATTGTTTGGGTTTAAAATCGTTTGGAGAAATTTGACAGTTTCGTGTAGCTTGACCTGCTGGCGACTGTACATTAGATAACATGATTCTCAGAAAAATATTATTTTATCCATTGGCAGCGAAAGTTTAATTTAATTTAATTTATTCGTGAACAATTTACATTGTGTTGAATATACATGCAATTTACATCAAATTATAAGAACTATGAATTATTAATTAACATTCCAAGAAACTCAAAATATAGTGCCTAACAGTTTCAAATATAATGTTGAAACAGTTTTTAAATACTACTAGACTACTATTACTACTAAGTAGGTCTGTCTGCCAGTTACCTCTTCATGCCATAACGGCTGAACGGATTTAGATGCACACGTAGACCATGACCTGCGGGGTAATTGCGTAACACACTAACATTAGGAATGGGTTTCATTTTGATAGTTCAACAACATTCATTGCGTTATTTACGTTGTTGAGCAGACAAATTTTTCGAACTTATGAAGCAATGGATTAGCAATAGGCTACAAAATGATTCAGATTGTGATAGATAGTGTGTTACGTAATTAGGGTGCTGGGTTAGGACATACAATACTTTCTAAAGGCGTGTAATGTGTTACGCAAAAATTATGTATGACGGAATTTTTCCCCTTTTAAAGTTCAAAAAAAAAAGTTTACGACAGCATACGTCTATCTTTTAAGGTTGACTTAATATAACCCTTTTTATGGTAATGAAATATATTCTATGTATGTTTTAAATATACTACGAAAGGAAACTTCGTTCCAACCGAGTGTTCCACGACACTCACGCATTTTTTTTTATAGATATTTGAATTATTGGGATATCAGCTTTCGGGTTAACTAACATAATTTAGTATTTAAAGACTCCGTGATCCTAACCTTTTTATCATCTAGAATCGCCTTGATTTCCGCGTTTTTGGACGCATCGTGTATTTTTCCCGCCAAAACTGGATCGCCTGATAAAATATGGATACATGAAAGTTGGATCAACAGCATTGCGTAACGTTATAGTTTAGCATAGTCAGCCTGTAACGTTCCTAATGCTGGGACACAGGCCTCCTCTCTGTGAGAGGGAACGGGCCGTAATCTACCACGCGGGCACAGTGCGGATTGGTGAATGTCACATTTTTTCGATTTTTTGGTTCTAGGACATGCCGGTTTCCTCACAATGTTTTCTTTCACCGTTTTGAGAGCAGTGGTGATGAAATAATCTACACAGAATAAAGTGCCCGCCTGTGTTCTAACCCACGGCGAGGTTGTTCTCACAGGGCCACCACTAGGGTTGCCACTTTTTTTTTGGGACGAAAAAAGTATTTTGTCATTTCGGTAGAACGAAAATAAATTACACAACTTAAAAAAAGAGTACTTATTTATCTTTAAAACACAATTTTTGTTATTTTTCGCAACATTCAACAAATAGGTATTTGTCTTTCTTGAAGATAGTTACAGCCTCTGCAATCAAACTTTAAATTGAAACATTGGGTCAGCTTATTTTTAATCAAGTTTAAGGAAGCCTTGTTCCTTTTGTCTCTCCACTTTTCATTCATAAGGGACAAAAAGCCAGTAACAGTCAGAGGTACGTAAATAGAGTATTTTAGCGTACTTTATTGATGTCATAGATTATAAAGTACACCTACACGAAAAAGAGAACAATATTCTATTTTAGAGTGCGGGTAGTAACCCTAGCCACCACTGCTGTCATGGTTTAATTAAGTCAAAAGTGCATGTAACTAACTGCAGACAATATTGATACAATATTTAACTAATTTATAGGCTATGCTTGGGTTACTAAGTAGTACAAAATGGCCGACATCCGTTGACCTCAACGCTTAAATCAGATAATGCTTGATTGACTAGGTAATAGTAGGAACCTTGCATAATTAAATATAAGTTTAATGCGAGTACTCAACTTCAAATTAAAATACAAAACAAACTTATAACTTCGCGAGAGTCGCGGTCGCGGGTGTTTTTATGTACACATTATGAAATGCAATAAAGTATTGAGTATTGAGTGAGTATTGAGGATGCTTGTACAATAATTATACTGTAGGTACATCTTTTCCCGTTGATGATCGGAACTTAACTCTTTTGCTCGTTTTTTTTTTTTGGATAGTTTACTCGTCCTTGTGACCCTCTGAGGTCATGGCTACTTAACCGGACTATCCTGTGGGTGCCTTAAGGTTTACTTAAAGCCTCCAGCTAGGGGCGAATTTCTTAAGATATTAAGTGACCGCACGCTAAGGGCACCCCCTGTGGGGTACGGACCTCGGCTTAGGGCGTCACTGAGGGGAGGACAGCAAGATGGAACAGGCTGGATCAAATGGTTCTTTTGCTCGCGACAATGGCGGGCTTTTTATATCCTCTGTAATGTAGGTACTTCTAGAGGTGCATTTCTTTCGGTGTTGTAGCCAGACGACGTGATGTCCAACACCCCCACCCGACCAACGGACCAATAAGCGCATTTCTCAGCTGGCTAGCGATCCCTGCGAGTGTGTTAAACAATAGGAGCGAGCGAGATAGAGAGCCGTAGTCTTCTAAGCGGTGGTAAGCCTTTCGGAATAACTTTATTTAATTTATTTAGTTTGTTAGAGTTTACTCGTGTTTTATAAGTAGATCAATATCTTATTTAGTAGATACTTATGGCAATGAATCAAACATCAAGTAACTGGACAACAAAGACTACGTACGGTACGGGCATGTAAAGCGGAGAAAGAGGAAACTGTCGTGAGGAAAGTTTTGAGTAAGTATGAATAGGGATGGCTCATGGTCTAAAAAAACAAGGTCTGGCACTCCGGGAGTGACACATGCTTACGTCACTATCCAGTTGCCACTTTATTGCAACAAAACACGAATTATGGTAACATTTTCAGTCACCATTCTGTTAAAAAATATATTAAAGCATTTAAATTGTCGCTTCGTTTTTCTAATCAAACGAAACAATTCAATTGAAACATATACCAACGTAGTTGTTAGTTAAAACCTCATTGTTTTATCGGATTTGCACAGGTAATAAAGGCGGTTGGGGAGTTATTATAACACACTAGTGGTAACACAGCGGTGATGACGTAGGCTTGTGTCACTCACGTGACCCGTGTGTCTCGGAATGCTATACCTGGCGAAATATATTATTATACCATGGGAAGGCTATAAGCGTAGGGGAAAATCATAGAAACGCTGGATGGACTGTGTGTAAGATGATTGTTGAGACCGCTCTTCGCAACATCGCCGCGCACAGGCGGCAGAGTACGAGGAGCGCGGTGACAGCGGGGAGTCAGCCGCCCGACGATGGCTGAGCGCGGGCCCCCGCACCACACCAGTCAGCTGTTGCACGCATCCACGCACGGCTGCGCTTGCGCATTTTATTAAACGTCCTTGTCAATTTCATATTTTAAATTCAACATTTTATTACAATTGTTATTCATCTGTCATATTATTGTATTTATTCTTGATATACAGTCCACTATCATTTTCATTTTGTTCCACCACGACCTATCGTCGCGATCAATGACATAGCTAGAAAGGGGGGTAACTACGGGGATGATGACTAATATAGAAGTATGAAAGAAAGACATATTGCACAGGGGGCCTAGACAAAATCCTTTTTCTGTAAGCGTTAACGCCAACGGAAATTCAATTTGTATGGAGTTGACATTTGCTTACCACGTGACATTACGTATCTTTTCCGCAGGTAATGTCATTGCCATACATTTTGACGTTAGCGTCTGGCGTTAACGCTATCAGAAAAGTTTTTGTCTAGGCCTACTGGTTACAAATAAATGGTGATAAGGGTCAGTGGGTCGTCTTAGGGCGAATTATGATTTAGTAATGTTTTAAGTAATTATTACCTGACATTTGAGATGTAGGTACTAGGTAAAGCATAGACCATGGTCTAAAAAAACAGGGTCTGGCATTCAGGGAGTGACACATGCTTACGTCACTATCCAGTTGCCACTTTTTTGCAAATAAACACGAACTACGGAAACATTTTCAGTCACCATTCTGTTAAAAAATATATTTATAGCATTTAAATTGTCGTTTCGTTTTTCTAATCAAGTGAAATAATTCAATTTAAACATATACCAACGTAACTGTTAAATAAAACCTCATTGTTTTATCGGATTCGCACAGGTAATAAAGGCGATTGGGGAGTTATTATTACACACTACTGGTAACACAGCGGTGATGACGTAGGCTTGTGTCACCCTGTGTCTCGGAATGCTATACCTGGCGAAGTATATTATTATACCATGGCATAGACATATTTTAGAATTTCCAAAGGTTCAATTAAAATACGTAATAATAAAAAAATCCGTATCTTGTTTTTTTTATATAGTTTACTTAAAAATAAGCAACTCTTAAAGCTATAATTAATAAAAATAATTTAATTACAATGGTCCCTTAGCTTTTAAAATACTTGTATATAAAAATCATTTAAACAGCTGATTGTACGCATTATTTTATTTATTGCATTTTTACATCACATTTGGAACAAGGCAAAAGAAAAAACAATTACTTTCCACGTTTCGGGCTGGCCATTATAATATCTTGACATTTCAAAACAGCGCCCGCTGTTTGCATACAGTGTCAATTAATCTGTCAAATCCGGTATGTACGTTTCATAATTAAGGGCCATCCTTAAATTACCTACGTCACACTTTAAGGGGAGGGATGGAGTCCCCCGTCTAAAGCTTTGTGAAGCAACATTTATGAATCGATTGTATTAAAACTCTGAACTTCTAGTCTTATCAAAAAAACTTTAAAATATTAAAAATAATGGTCCTCCAGAACGTATTTCGACCATGCCGGCCTATCTCAACGGAGACTAGCATCCGACGCGGGAGATATTATAGTGCACAAGTGTGTGCGCAGACGCAGATGAACTTTCTCATCCCTCACTCTTACAGTCCGATGGGACGGTAATCCGACACGAGTCGCGACTGGAGGAAGATCAAGCGCCGTCCTTTCCGAGGCATGGGAGCAGTATTACCAACTCTATCAACATTGTTATAAGGTTTAATTTAAAATTGCAAATTTTTGGACTCCAAAGTCATGAAATTCGTGTTATGTAATTTATGGATGATCTCTTAGTTCCATTTTTCGCCACAAGTCAAAATATTCTGTCTCTAAATACTGAATAAACTGTACTGAAAGCATGTACTTGTGGTAAATATAACTATTATAATAATTATTATAACCTAATATGATTTGTGAATAGGACAACAACTAAAATTAGTAAAACAAAATATTCGAAAAAAGAAATTACTCTGCAACCAAATTACATATAAAAAAAATATTTTACGCCAATAATTTAATGCTTTAAATATTATTTATATTAAATTATTTAAAAATAAATACTATTACGTATTAAAAAAATAAATAGGTACCTAATAAGGTATTCACACCATTGCATAGCCCCGAAGCAAAATTGCAGATTATTTTGGTTTTAAATTGGTTGAAGTACACTGAATGAGACACAATATTAGTTTAATTGTTATTACGTCTGGGGGCACTTAGTGTCCCGCAGTGTTTGTTGAATATACTCTCCCGTTTTTTGTGATGATAGAGTTATACAGAGCCGCAATTAGGTTGTCGCATTAAATTATACCACGTATACAAGACGATATACAAAACTTGAATGAAATCCATTCACAAAAAAAAATTGCTCTCCATACATACACTTAATTATTATTACACACAAATTACACATACACATACTTATACATACAAATAATTTTCTATTGCTTTATTTTTTTATTTATATTAATAATCCCCTAGTGGGATACAAAGATGTCCGTAGGTGTGTCTGTGGCATCACAGCGGGCCCTATCAGAATACCACCGCTGCGGGACTTTTTTTTTGTAAATATCGCAGCATTATGATGAGATAGGAGCCTTTTTGGCCTTGCACAGGTTTTTTACTTGTTAATTGTTTTTTTTTATTGGTAATTTTGTTAGTTTTAAATGCTCCTTTTTTATTTTAACTCTTTGTATTTCTTGTGCGTGTCCCAAATAAAATATTTTTCTTTCTTTTCTTTCTTTACATTTTGTTGAGCTATGTGTAACAAAATGTAAGGAACAGCAGATTTTTTTTTAATGGTTTTTATTCTAATTTTGTATACCGTCTAAGTATATCATGTAGTATACGTGGTTTAATTTAATGTGATAAGGTCTGCCCCACTTTGTATAATTTACCCTATAGAGAGACCGAAATATCAGCATTAAACATTGTCCTCCCAATTAATCACTTATAGTCAAACAGTTGTTCACCAAGGTCATTTTTGTTTCCTTTTTCATCCATTTATTTATATCTAGCAATGAATTAAAATCATTTAATTTGACATGGCACTTCAACCATGAGTCACTTGGCAGCGGCCATTTTTTAAAGGAAAATGCATAAGAAAAAATAGCTTTATCAGCATGACTTTAGACATAATTGCATAAACAACCAATTACAAACTGTAAATGCTGATAAAAAAACATGGGTAAGCGGTATACTATCACATGATCATTTTTCTTTAGAGGTATTGTTTTACCCAGTAACCAAGTTGTGGAGGTCAGATAGGCATTTGCTCCATGTAAAATGCTAGTATTCAGCTGCATCCGGTTGGACTGGAAGCAGACCCACCCCAACGTAGTTGGGGATAAGGCTAGGCATATACGCTATGATGATTATGATCATTCTTCTTTCCATACAAAAGCGCTCAGTCTGAATGTACCACTCATATCCCAATTAAAGATCCGTTCACCTGGCTTAGAGCCTCCAGCTCCTGCAATAACAATCAACGGCATGAAATGCTCCGCAGCACGCATTGGATGGGCTTCCGTAGCCCCTTTCTGCTGCCTCCAAGAAACTAGCCCTTCTTTTCTAGCCTCTTCACTTTTAGCAGTGCAAACTTTATTTAAATATTCGTCAAACTCTTCGTTCACTACTGCAGATTGATATCTGTTTGTCATGAATTCTCTCATGTTGTGGTAGGACATGCCGGAACCTAGTACAGCGATGCCTTCTTTTCTGAATTCGTATAATCCTTGTCCAAGTTTATAATGTTGTTCCGGATCCTGGTTGGAGAGAACAGATATCTGTACTATAGGTACACCGGCTGATGGGTTTATAAGCATCATAGGAACGAAAACTCCATGGTCCCAACCTCTTTCCGAATCCAATTTTGAATTTATTCCAGCGTTCTTCAGCGTTTCGTGTATCCGTTCGGCCAATGCCGGATCTCCAGGCGCGTCGTACCGATACTTGTAGGATTCTGGCGGGAAACCGTAGTAATCGAAGTACAGATCGTGGTGTTTTGCCGAAGATATTGTTACCACCTTCTCTTCCCAATGTGCAGTGACTAATATTATGGCTTTGACCTCCTTCAAGTTCAAATGTTTTTGGACGCCGTCGCGAAGGAAACTTGTGAGCTCTGCGTGCTCTTTGTCTCCTAGGAGAGGTAAGGGGCCCCCTCCGTGGTTAACAAACAATGCAGGCGCGAATAAAGCCATCTTTTTAACACTACCAGTGAAATACCGAATTATGTTCATGGACAGTAATGACATAGACACTATAAAGGCCACTTGTAGTAGAATCGTGAGTGTATTAAGAACAAGCATGTAAACTGGTTTTGTAGGACCTTAACACACATAAATAATGATTGAATCTCGAAGGCTATTGTTTTCGATTAGAGACTATTATAAAAAATCTGTAAATAATTTGACGTTTATCAAAGTTACGACTACAGACTATAAAACTCTTTTGGTTGTTTGATGGTTGCGTTCACATTGCGTTCCAGAGCATATTCTTGTATGTGATTGTATGCTTCATACATTTATAAATTAACTCAAGCCTGAAAGTTCCAATATTAGCCAATATAGCGCATGCTGATCTGATAGTTACATAATGGCAGAAATCTTTAATAAACTTATCGCCAATTGAATTTTTACTAAAGTACGTGTACTGAATTTGTTTTTGGTGGGTTACTCGTTGGAGTCGTCGGTTAATCAGTTTCCGAACGAAACTGGTCTGGATCTAGGAGGAAAGGGATGCCACGACTGCAAGAAAGAGAAAAGAAATTCCCTCCATTTAAAAATGGCGTCTCTGTGAGTTGTCCTTTTCGCACAATTCGCACTGGCATAATTTTAAAATGATCTCGGCTAACTGCTAACAAAACAAATAAATACCTTGTTTATTTACTGAAGGTGACGCTATTATGTATCTCTGAATATAATTCGAGTGAAAAATAAGGCTTCTTAATAATAAAACAGGATAAAAATGTTGAATGGGCGAGGCGGTTTGTCCGAAAATTTATCATAATATTTAGCGTTGTAGCGCTCGTTTTAGTGTAAAAATTAACAAACAAAGTGTAAAAATGGACAAAAAAAACAAAAAGAAAACTGTGATCAAACGCAAAAGTGACGATACGGGTGACAGTGAGAAAAAACAAAAAATAATGGTAAATCGTAAAAATGAAGAGAAGGAAAAAGTCGAAGTTGTGAATCAAGTGGTAGAAGTTCCCGTGGAACAGGGACAGCAGATTGTGCACACTGGGCAGCTGGTTGAGGGTAATTTCGAGCAGCCTGTCTTCGTAAATATGAAAGGGGAACCGGTCCAATTGGGTCCAAACACAGTAATACTCTATGAACAAAGCGGCAACCCTTCTAACTTCGCTTTCGGCGGTATGTGGACCATGGACTCTTCTGGAAGGATCGTGATGGCTGAAACAATCTACGATGTGAAGGGAGAACCGGAGGAAGAAGGCGCTAACTTCGTCCAGAGTAACACTGAAGTTACGACGGTGAGTTTGGTTCGTTTTTGGTTTTAATCTTACTTGTAATAATAAACTCAAGTCGCTCAAGCCCTACCTTGGAATAAGCCTGGGTGCTGCACTTTGGCAGTGTTGCCATCTGTACGAGGTTTCTCGTACATGTACGAGCTTCAGAGGTCCTGGTACGAGGTACGAGCTTACATCCATCCTCATACGATTTTGTACGAGATTCGTTGATACAATCATAATTTGGAACGCGCTTATGACGGATAGTCAATTACAAAGGATATTGTATTTGACTTTCCAGCGCTTCAGCCTTAGTGTTGCTTTCCTTTTTTCTAAATTATGTAATTACAAAAAATTTAGAAAATATATAATATTTTATAAAATAATTTTATTGTCTATTTTAATTCCACTCTACTCCACGGCACTTAAAGTAGGTATAGTCCGGATCCAACATACAATAACCAAAGCAAAATCCGCTTGTACAACCTGCCACCTACGACTATGGACACTAGATTGTCCAGCGGTGTGTAAGGTGTGTTTGTACAACTTGTACAAACTGCCCTGTAGTACTTTTTGACGAAACAGCTTTGTAGAGTGCTTGTTTATGAGGTAGTTGACTAGAAAATCAATAGGTTTTAAGAAACTAATTAATTAGATGGTATCTACGAGGTTGTGTTGACAAAATACGCAATTTTAGACCATGTCTGTATGAGGACACGTCGTCGGCATCTGGCTACACTGCACTTTGGCTTGTCAAAGTGTCCAGACAAAGAACTATGCCTGTGTGCCATTGTGTAGGGTGTGTAGGCAGCTGACCTGTTGGTCTCGTGGTAGCAAGCGCGATTGCTGAGCGTGGGGTGCTGGGTTCAATTCCCGGGTCGGGCAAAGTGTTATTGGGTTTTTCCATTAGGAATCTCTTAGTAACAGCCCGGAGTTTGGAAGTGTGAAACACCAGTCCCTCAGAAAGAATGTTAAGCCATTGGTCCTGCCCCTGATCTCTCTCTGGTCATGTAGGATTGCCGTACCATCGGACTATGAGAGTGAAGGAAGAGAGAATGCACCCGTGTCTATAACACACTCGTGCACTATAATATCTCTCACCCCAAAGGCTGGGCTTCGCTGAGATTTAACGTTCAAAAGTGCCTTTTATGTGCCTATTTGAAATAAATGATTTGACTTTGACTTTGATTGGTTGCTATGGCCGAAATTCGGTCACGAAGACTATTATTATTAGCACTCACTGTAACCCAATTCACTTTCTTAACTATTCTTAAGATAATGGGACTAGGATACTTAGTTTCCCTCTGAGACAGGCTTTGATTCATACTGCACCTCACAAGCTAAATTCATATTGTGGATTTATTAAGCCGGATATTTTCTCATTATGCTGAGGGTCATGGCCGTTAAGGCTGATGTCAATGAAGGGTTGTAGTTCGAATGAGTTTCTTCTTTAATAATTCTTCTCTTTTACTCATTCAAGGTATGTATTAAAAGTTTACAGTTCCTTTTATTGTTCAAAAAATGTATTTATTTATCTAGATATTTTTATTTTCTAAATAGCTGATGATGCGAGATTTTTCAGTAAAATCTGTTGATTGAATCTGTACAATATTAATTCACGATTACATTTTCTCATTACAGCAACAAGTAGAAGAACAACAGAACACATATCAGCAGTTTGAGCTCAGCAGCGGTACTCAAGTGGACGGCCAGCAGGAGTACGAAGTGGCTATCATTGAGAACCCACCTGCAGAGACTGCGGAAAGGTATGGAAACACACAACTTTACAAACATTACACCTGCATTCTCATAAAAAAAATCACCTCGAATTCTGTACAATCAAACATACAACTACATAAAAATCAATAACGTATAACACAAGAAGTAAAAACAAGTTTCAACTAATGACTGCACATGCAACGATTCAATGTGTTTGTTCAATGATTTACTGGAGGATTTAAAGAATTGTGATAATATAAACATCTTTAAAAGCAAAACTTAAGAAACATGTATGTACCCTGTAACGTCTCCAACACCCCAGAGACACATAATATTACGCCTGTATTCCCCGAAGGGTTAGGCAGAGGTGTACCTATAGTACACCCACATTTCGCCAGTTATGTTTAAGTCCCATGTAATACGGGCCGAGCCTATTGCCATCAACCGGTCACAAATCCAAACTCCGGGCTGCTATTGAGAAATTCCAGATGGAAAAACCCAATAACACTGCCCGACCCGGGAATCGAACCTAGGACCTCGTGCTCAGCAGTAGCGCCTGCGACCAGTAGACCAACGGGGCATTTACTATTATTTATATGATACTGCTAGCTGCGCCCCCCGGTTTCACCCGCAGAAATCTCGATCCCGTGGGAATATCGGGATAAAAAGTATCCTATGTTTTAATCCAAGTCATGGTCTACCTATGTGCCAAATTTCATCCAAATCCGTTCAGCCCTTTTAGCGTGATTGAGTAACAAACATCCAAACATCCACACTTTCACATTTATAATACGAGGTGCATTCAATAAGTACCTAGCCTCGTCGCCAGAGGGCGCTGTAGTTTCAAAAGAGTTTTACCACAGTGTAGCACATTCTTTTTTAATTCTTTTTTCAAATTTTCATTCCAATCCCTTCATTTGTTTTAATTTGACAACTTATGGAAGCGAACGTGTCGATCGGTTTTACAAAAATGGAAAAAGAGCAATATCGTTCGGTGATTCGATTCCTATTTTTGGAAGGGAAAACGCGCATCGAAATCAAAGAGCGCTTGGATGCTGTGTACGGTGACTCTTCTCCATCGATGGCCACCGTCAAGAATTGGTTCAACGAGTTTGCACGTGGCCGTACGTCGGTTTTTGATGAACCACGTCCAGGTGCACCGAAAACAGCTGCTACGGAGGAAAACATTAAAAAAATCCATGATCTCGTATTGGCAGATCGCCGATTGAAGGTTCGGGAGCTAGCTGAGACTGTAGGCATTTCAGAAGGAACAGTGCATCATATTCTTCACGAGGAACTCGGCATGAGAAAGCTGTCGGCGCGATGGGTGCCGCGTTTACTCACACCAGAAAACAAGCGCAACCGTGAGACCACATCGGAGACGTGTTTGGCGCTGTTTAAGATGAATCCAGCGGAGTTTTTGCGTCGTTTTGTGACCGTCGATGAAACCTGGATCCACTGGTACACACCAGAGACCAAGGAGCAATCAAAACAATGGATCCAGACCGGGGAACGTGCTCCAAAGAAGGCGAAAACTGTAAAATCGGCCGGAAAAGTTATGGCCACCGTTTTCTGGGATTCACAAGGTGTGATCTACATCGATTACCTCGAGAAGGGTAAAACAATTACAGGGCT
Organism: Dryobotodes eremita; assembly: GCA_917490735.1. NCBI lineage: Eukaryota > Metazoa > Arthropoda > Insecta > Lepidoptera > Noctuidae > Dryobotodes > Dryobotodes eremita. The sequence goes on from OU823269.1 coordinate 2,547,594, forward strand.
TTACTATGCCGATTTATTAGGCCGATTCGACGCCGAATTAAAGAAAAAACGACCCCATCTGGCGAAGAAAAAAGTGCTGTTTCACCACGACAACGCACCGGTTCACACGTCTGCCGTTGCCATGGCCAAATTGGTCGAATTACGCTACGAATTGCTGCCCCATCCACCGTATTCTCCAGATTTGGCCCCTTGTGACTTCTTTCTGTTTCCTAATCTGAAAAAATCACTCGCCGGGAATAGATATGGATCGAATGAGGAGGTCATCGCCGCCACGGAGGCCTATTTTGCAGAGTTTGACAAAAACTATTTTTCGGACGGGTTAAAAAAGTTGGAGCATCGCTGGGCTAAGTGTATCGAACTAAAAGGAGACTATGTTGAAAAATAAATTGCCACTTTTCCAAAATTTTCGTTTACTTTTTGTAGGCTAAGTATTTATTGAATGACCCTCGTATTACTAGCTGCCCGCCCCGGCTTCGCACGGGTTGCGGTACTTATCTACGGCGTACCCTACCTACCTACCTACCCTACCTACCTACCTACCCTACCTACCTACCCTACCTACCTACCCTACCTACCTACCCTACCTACCTACCCTACCTACCTACCCTACCTACCTACCCTACCTACCTACCCTACCTACCTACCTACCCTACCTACCCTACCTACCTACCCTACCTACCTACTCTACCTACCTACCTACCCTACCTACCTACCTACCCTACCTACCTACCTAACTCCCTAACATACCTACCAAAAAAAAAAAAAAAAAAAATAGATGTTGGCCGATTCTCATAGATACCGGATAAGCACAAAAAATTTCATCAAAATCGGTTAAGCCGTTTCGGAGGAGTATGGCAACGAAAACTGTGACACGAGAATTTTATATATTAGATAGTAGGAAGTAGGATTATATAGTAGGAATAGTGGGATTAGTAGGATTAGTAGGATTATTTTCAATGTAAGCACTTTGTATCGCATTTTAAGTGAACTGTTATTTAAGTTCTTATGAGAAATAAATTATCTTTAAACCTATATTACATTAAGGACAGGCCCAAAACTTGTTGAGCAATGCCCTCTAGTTTTTAAGTCTAAAAACTCGTGTCATAAGATTGGTTGAACCTAAAATAACTTTATAAAATATAGTTTCTATCACTCAGCAAGTCAGTTAACAGGAGAGAAGTAATCTCCCTAAGGTAGCTCGCACACTATGCGACATACGACATACAACTGCGACAACTAGACGCAAGGACAGGCTGCGGCCGGCAATTTTCATAAATTTTGTTAAAAGCTCCGTACACTTGGCGCCAAGTTGCAGAGCCGCAACGACAGGCAAGGGGAGTCGCACTCTCTCATTATTTGTCGCTGCGACTAGACGCACGGTGCACCCCACGACAGTCGCATGCGACAGGTCAGCGTCATACTTCGCATGATAAGCAACAAGACAAATGCAACTCCATATTCACTCACAAAATGAACAACACGACCGACTCTTTCGAATACTCGGAAGAAAATGATCGCTTCCTGCACGTCTCTCGCAACAACAAGACGCAGGTGCATATGACAACTGTGCGTCTTGTTGCAGCGTCTAGACCATAGTTTCTAACCTTATTTTGCCCACCTTCCACTTTGAGAATATGTATATTTTTTCTAGAGCCCCCAATTTCTAGGGTTCCTTGCCCAAAGGGTAAAACGGGATCCTATTACTAAGACTCCGCTGTCCGTCCATCTGTCCGTCTGTCACCAGGCTGTATCTCATTTTTACACCGTTTTTTTTTATAGATAATGGTACGGAACCCTTCGTGCGCGAGTCCGACTCGCACTTTGCCGGTTTTTTTACTTACGTCTGTCGTGAATCTGAAACAGTTATTGCCACGATTATATTTAAACGTGTAATATTATATAGTCTGAAGATCCCATCTCAACGCCCCCAAATTTTCTCTGGGTCTTCTACTACCCCCTGAAAGTCTCAAACGCCCGCGAGGGGGCGTTATTGCCCACGTTGAGAACCTATGGTCTAGACGCAGTGACAAGACGCACAGTTGGCGCGGCCTCTTATTCTCAATTATTAATCTTATAAGTACCATTCCTGGAACCAGAATGCCATGTTTATCATCATACTACCTACACTGTCCTCCCATACCTATTAACACTGTAATTTGAAAACACTGTAAAAGCCCCTTATTTTTAAAAGAGTAACCGTGGAGTTTCTTGCCGGCTCTTCTCCATAGGAAACGACCAATTGGAACCGTGCACCTAGCTTCTGACGTTTCATAAGTGCCCATGTAGGTTTATGTGAAATAAAATATTTTGATTTGATTTGAACCTATACTTCATTATAATATTTCCTATGATTCCCAGTCCTGAACCTCAAGTGGTAACAAATGAAGAGCAGCTGGTGGCCACAGGCACTGGTGCTGTGCGCTGGCTCAACCAGAAATACGACTTTGTTGTAAGAAAGCTGCAGTTGAATTATGGTAAGTACAGTTTTTAACCTTTTCAACAAAATAAGTGTGTCCTTTAGAAATTGATTTTGTTTTAAAGGCGTACGTCCCATTAAAACATGTAAATCTAACTAAAATTTCAAGGCAGCTGAACTTCTATTGAAGTCCGTGGCGGTGAAAAGGTTACAGGGATATAATTAATTCACATCAAATAAATAATAATCGCCTATCAATTTATTTCCATCATTTAAATACTGACTGCTCAGAAAATTAACCAGAGCGTACATACATAATACTCACACTCGGGATCGGTACAAAATGCAATATTACTGTACTAGGAGATTTTAGGATGCATGAGCGAGCGAAGCGAGCTCGGGACTTGGGGCACTCCGACTCGGACAGGTTAGGTTAGTTTTCTAGGGTTCCGTGGTGAACAAGGAACCCTTATCGTATCGTATAGTTTCGGCATGTCCGTCTGTCCGTCCGTCCGCAGCTTAGCTCAGATACTCTTAGTACTAGAAAGCTATAATTTGGCATTGATCTAATCCAATCACGCCGACAAAGTGGTAAAATAAAATCATTAAATAAAAAATAATTATGGATCCTCTCGTGTACAGGTAAAGTGGAGTTTTATTTTCTCGTCTATCCCATGGTGTGGGGTATCGTTGGATAGGCCATTCAAAAATATAACTGTTCTGTCTATTTTTCGATTCAGGGGACCGTTTGCGTAAAATTAAACTTTAAATTACTAATCTTTGTCAGCGTCAAGTATGGGGGATACTTGCCAGGTATGTTTGCTTCTGGATGTGTAAAAAAATTCACGGCATTAGTATAAATAACGAAATTTGAACAGAGTACAGAGAACATGTTTTTCAACTACAATGTTAAGTTTGTTCTTGGGATAAATTCATCCCAACAACGGCGGGGTAATTACGTAACACAATAACAGTAGGAATGGGTTTCATTTTTACAGTTCAACAACATTCGGTGCGTTATTTTCGTTGTTGAGCAGACAAATTTTTCGAACACATGAAGTAATGGATTAGCAATAGGCTTCAAAATGATTCAGATTGTGATAGATAGTGTGTTACGTAATTAGGGTGCTGGTTCATTGTGCGTGGTCTGACACGCCCCGGGCCGGTTTTACTAATTCTTTTATCTCTATTACAGATGCAGGTGTTAAACTGCTACATTCACAGTCAGGTTGTATTCAATGCGTGTACTTGACTACACCAAGCATGCAACTGGCCTTCAACGCAGTTCCACAGTTCCTATGCATAGAAACGGGTAAGTTATTGGAACAAAGTTCCTTAACGTTATTGACAGGCCTACACTGTCCTCCCATACCTATCAACACTGTAATTTGAACATTGTAAAAGCACCTTATTTTTAAAAGAGTAACCGTGGAGTTTCTTGCCGGCTCTTCTCAATAGGAAACGACCAATTGGAACCGTGCACCTAGCTTCTGACGTTTCATAAGTGCCCATGTTGGTTTATGTGAAATAAAATATTTTGATTTTGATTTTTTGATTTTGAACGCACGGTACGGATTTGGCGGGTGGGGGGCTAGGTGAAAAAAAGTGTAAGAATTTTCCGTCACGACCCTTTCTTTATTCGTTTGTTTGAACGCGCTAATCTCAGGAACCAATAGGAGCGGAGCATAAATGAAAAATGTTGCAGAAACGGGAAAAAAATATTCCTTTTGAGAGCTTCCGTTGCGTGCGCTGCGTAAACGGTTAAAGATACGCAAAAGTCATGTATGACGGAATTGTTCCCCTTTAAAAGTTCTAAAAAAAGTCCGCGACAGCATATGTCGATCTTTTAAGGTTGACTCAATATAACCCTTTTTTTTTGGTAATCAAATTTGTTCTATAGATGTTCTAAATAAACCACGAAAGGAACTTCGTTCCAACCGAGTGTTCCACGACACTCACGCATTTTCTCTTAAGAATGATATTACAGACAAAAATCCAAATCTTCTTTCTTTGGTATTGTTCATCGAGTCGTTGAGCTCCTTAACTTCTGAGTTGAGCTACACGTTTCCTGACAAATGCTTGCACTGCCTGGACTGGTCCACTCAAATCTGTGTGGTTCTTTCCTCAAAAGACCATTTCAGACACTAATCTGCATGGTCCTCACATGATCTGACCAAGATTATGTCTGGACTTTAAAAGAGACTTTCGATCGCGAACTATGAAAATATTCGGCTTCGAAGATCGCTTTTGATCAGGATGCTAGGTGAGTGTTACACCATACTACCTGTTCAGGTAGGATATCGTCTAGTCAGGCCCCAAGTAGCCCGCTAGCGTGTCATAACAATGGAAAATGAGTTGTGTCTCATTAACAATGCTTAATGAGTTAAGGTGAATCCTCAGCTGTAGCCCGCCTTATTAAAGTGTTCTTTGGTTTTTTTGCAAATTGCAGCTCTGTTTTACGTCGTATGTTGATCAAAATGAGAATTGCGACTGTAGGAATGATATATTTACTGAATAATAAATCTTCAATTTCATAAATATCGTCAAACTTTGGAAATTTGTTCCACCTAAGAATTTTCATATGAAAAATTCAGAAAAATTCTTAGGTGGAACAAATTTCCGAATTTGACGATTGATATGAAACTGATGATTAATAGTCAGTAAATATATCATTCCTACAGTCGCAAATCGCATTTTGATCAACATACGACGTAAAACAGAGCTGCAATTTGCAAAAAACCAAAGAAAATTTGAATTTGCCGGGCTACAGCTGAGAATTCACCTTAATGAACTTTCGTTGTATGCATCATGTACCCATAATCCATATTCAAGCAAATAAATAAACATTGAAAACATCAAAAGGAATCCTGAATGCTAAAAATCACAAGAAATCTTTTAAAATTAATTACACAAAAACATCATTCTAAACTCAACCTTATTGTTACAGGCATAGAGTTCAACAGCACGATACCTACAGTCGGAGGCACCGGAACACCAGCTCTTAAACATAATGTCACATTGTTCTTAGCTGAAGATGGTAATGGGAAATCTGTGATCGTTAGCGCCGGTAAGTAAAAGAATATATTTGAAAGAAAAGAAAGATAAAAACGTTTTTACAAAAGAACAACCAACTTCCAAAAAAAAATCACTAAATAATTTAGTGGTTTTTTTTGGAAGTCGGTTGTTTTTTTTGTAAAAATGTTTTTATTTTGCACTTTTTAGTTGTACCTACCCCACACGCATTCGTATACCACTACTTGATATGTAAATAACTGTGACAGGAAAAAAATTATAACATCATCAATATAAACTAAGTGGAAAAATACGCAGTATTAAGGATAACTAAAAAACTACTGGTCAGGACTTGATCAAATTTAAATGGGACCACATGTGAAGCACCAACTTTCAAATAAAAAAAGAATCATCCAAATCGGTTCACTCAGAAAAAGTTCTGAACTAACACACATTAAAAAAAAAAAACAGTCGTATTGAGAACCTCCTCCTTTTTTTTAAGTCTGTTAAAAAAGCGCCGCGCCGGTTCCGTCCGCACTGCGCGGACCGGCAACGTGGCCGCGGTGCCGATGCGCAACTATTATACTCTTTGTCCCCAACATTTCAATCAATGCACTGAGCGGCAGTAATTTTACCGTCATCTATTTAAATGACCGTAAACTATCGGTATTTTACGCGCCTTTTCAGTAAAATTACGTAACTTTGCTACCATAGTCTCCAAGTCGTTATAGCTCATTTATCGAAAACAAAAACCAGTAAATGATAAATGATTTTATTTCTGTAAGTAGGTTTGAACAAACACTTTTACACGTCAATCATATTTTAAAAACTAGATGAGGTCGGCGTTTCCTATCTGACTACTCTGAGAAGAAAGGCCGAAACAAACTCAGAGGTTACAGTCTCTTTTAAAGTCCAGACATAATCTTGGTCAGATCATGTGAAGACCATGTAGATTTGTGTCTGAAAATGGTCTTTTGAGGAAAAACCACACACATTGAGTGGACCTGTCCAGTCAGTGCACGCATTTGTCAGTAATCGTGCAGCTCAACTCAGAACTTAAGGAGCTCAACGATTCGACGAACAATACCAAAGAAAAAGTATCGATAAAAACTAGTTTTAATATAATTTACTTTCATTTGATAACATTTCTTTTTCAAGATTTGATTGTTAATAATACTGGATGATTCCAAATAAAAATAACACACAAAAACAAGTTTAAAGTATTGCTTATCAAGTTTAAAATAAAGTTCAGCTTTGTATAGACTGGCAAGGATATCGACGCTCAACTTGTTACCATGGATTTAGTACATGATTCTGAAACCCCAGCGTTGAAATTTTCGTCGGTTATTAAAAACAAAAAAAAAAACGTAAACTTGTGGTGACGGGGGACCCCAGTCAGGATAAAAGTTCCTTTCGCTTTTTCTTCAACTCGACAAATTTGAACATTTAAACAGCCGCCATCTTTGATTTTCATTTTAAACTCACTATCGACTTTAGCACCCTCGAAAACGATGAAAAAGATATCCATGATGAAAAATTTTAAATTTTCGCAGCCGCCATCTTGGATTTCATTTTGACCTCACTATCGGCTTTAGCACCTTCAAAAACCATAAAAATAATCTCTCTCTCTGTCTATTATATATATAATAAAAAGTACAGTATAGTATGCGCACGCACACGCACGGGAGTCGAGAGCGGCAGCGTAGAGGGGGCATGAAGGCATGAGGGAGCGTCATGCCGTTTACCGTCTCGGCATACGGTTTGATTTTACTGCCAAAGCGGGCCAATAGATATTTCACATTAAAAAAAAACAGCTGTTTTATAGAAAAGTGCAATACCTACGCGGTCAAAATGTATGGAACAGCAATTTTTCTTTTAATTCTACGCTATAATAATAATAATAATAATAATTTTATTATCAGGCTACTAAGGCCCATAGATAAAATACACAAAATAACATCAAATAACAATAAACTAATACATAATTTAAAACCATTTAAAACTAAAACTATACACGTAATGTTGTCGGCGTCGTGTTTCGCTGCGAGGTGTCGCGTAACCGTCCTCGGAAACGTCGATATACGACACCCTTCGGCCAAAAGTCCTCCTTCATGCAGGTCTGCAGATGTTGGGTTGGAACTCGTACCACAAAAGATTTAAAGTTGATGTTATGGCGCGATTCCAACCTTTCGACCCTCAGAGTCCAGTTGGTCTTCACTTTCAAATACTGCACCACTTCTTCAGTTGTAGTGGAGTGATGCAGACGTGAAATGTACAGCTGCGTCGTAGGCACAGCAGGACGCAGCAGCATGTTGGGTCCACTCGGTGCGGTACCGCACAAGTTACGAGAACAGGGCTTCTTCTTCTTCCTTTCTACTTTAGTGAAGCCCTCCTCATCAACTTGAGTCGTTTTTGGCACGGAGCTAAGGACCGCAGTCAGGGCAGGTTGACCACCCTCTTTCCGTATTTCCCCTTTTCTGGTTTGTCGCTTAGGCTGCGACGCATCAGATTTTCCGCTGGTGACGATAGCAGCATAGGCACGTTTTGGGGTCGACGTACCTACGCGTGACGTATCCGCAGCCGGTGTTGCGGCGCGGGTGACGACGGCGGCGGGCGGCGCTTGCTCAGCGTTATCGGCAGCTGATGACGCACTTGTGTTCGCCGATTCAAAACTGCCGATGGTTGCATTTTGCGCCCCTCGACGTGTATTCACCTTTGAGGCCTCAGGTGACCCAAATACCGAACCAACGTCGCGCAATAACGCTATTTCTGCACGTAGTTCGGTATTGGTTTTTTCTGATATCTCCATTCTGGACTGCATCTTGGTCATCTCCGCTTTCAAGGTAGTGATATCCTTTAGCAGCCGTGTAACGTCGACGTGATCGAAAGTGACGGGAGGCAGTTTACTTAGCTCCTTCGCCACGAAATCTGGCACGTCGTCCGGGTCAGTCTTCTTCAACATATCGAGGATATCCTGAAGACTCTTCTCGGTTCCATCTCTGCTATGGTGTTGTAGCGGTATCTACATCGCCATATGCGAGCTACACGTCACAATGACGTCACGCAAGATCCTGCATCGCGAAGCAGAGTTTACCGCGCAACTAGCATATATACAACGTCCCGACATCAAAATGTCGGGCAGTTGCCCACCACACACGACACCCGTCTGGTCGGAGGATCCTCCCTTTTCCATAGAGTATGAGTGAGCTTTACACCCTGTTCCTTATACCTCTATAGTGTCTAGAATCATGTGCTGAATTCATGGTAACAGTTTGCGGGGTCGATGTCATCATACCTGTGTGGTACTCTTATTCTAAGTCCACGTTCGACAGACGTAAAAAATCGCGCTGGGATTTTATTGCGCAATGGATTTTCAACTCTCGGTGTTGAGCCGAGCGCTGAGAATCTAATAGCGTGCATGCCAACGTGTAAAAAAAAACATGCTGTTGGATTTTGAACTCTCGGCGGTAAGCAGAGCGTTGAACATCCAGTGTTAAATAAAATCCTGCCGCGATATTTTTACGACTGCGCGAACGTGGGGTAAAGCTCTGTAGCAGCATCTACAACGCCACATGCGAGCTACGCGTCACATTGGCGTCACGCAAAATCCTGCATCGCGCAAGCAGAGTTTACCGCGCAACTAGCATAAATACAACGTCCCGACTTCAAATCGTCGGGCAGTTGCCCACCAGACACAACACCCTTCTGGTCGGAGGATCCTCCCTTTTTCATAGAGTATGAGTGAGCTTAACACCCTGTTCCTTATACCTCTATAGTGTCTAGAATCATGTGCTGAATTCATGGTAACAATTAGCGCGTCGATGTCATCATACCTGTGTGGTACTCTTTTTCTAAGTCCACGTTCGACGGACGTAAAAAATCGCGCTGGGATTTTATTGCGCAATGGATTTTCAACTCTCGGTGTTGAGCCGAGCGCTGAGAATCTAATAGAGTGCATGCCAACGCGGCAAAAAATTACACTGTTGGATTTTGAACTCTCGGCGGTAAGCACAGCGTTGAACATCCAATGTTAAATAAAATCCTGCCGCGTTATTTTTACGACCGCGCGAACGTGGGGTAAAGCTCTGTAGCAGCATCTACAACGCCACATGCGAGCTACGAGTCACGTTGGCGTCACTCAAAATCCTACATCGCGCAAACAGAGTTTACCGCGCAACTAGCATACAACGTCCCGACATCAATCGTCGGGCAGTTGCCCACCAGACACGACACCCGTCTGGTCGGAGGATCCTCCCTTTTCTATGGAGGTATGAGTGAACTTTACACCCTGTTCCTCATACCTCTATAGCTCGATGATATTTACTTGGTCTTTTCATATAAACAAAATTATTTTTTTATTGTCTCCAGGTATTTCAACTCTCATTGGTGAAGATCTGACCTGGCTGTTAGAAACCTTCAAATCTTGTAATCCTGCGTGGCGGCAAGTCAGATGTGTAGTCTGTGATCCTACTAAATGTCAACAGGTAAGTTTTGCAAGACTTCTACAGGCTGATTTTGAATTCATAGGCTTTTTCAGGGAATGAAAGTAGTCAGATTATAGGCAACTTTTCCTGTGGTATGAAATATCGAAATAATTATAGTATAGAATTTTCTACTCTTAAAATCTATTACGCTTCTGAAGGGGCAACTAGAATCAATTCTATTTTCTTGTAAATTTTGATGGTCAAAAGTGCCTTTTATGTGCCTATTTGAAATAAATTATATGACTTAGATTTTGAAAAAAAATTAAGACATCATATTTGCCGCTAAGAATAAAAATTACTGATAATGTTAAGATCTTGTACAGCCTGGAGTATAAAACCTCACGATTTCAAACTACTTATTTACATTGTCCCTGAGATCCATCTTCTGGGTCCTGATATTTCATTTCTGTTATCATAAATCACGAAAGATATCCCATCAATAACATTGTTTTTTCCAAGTTTTTAATTTACGTTTTTTCGTGTCCAACAGTCAGTCCGCGCCGCCTTCCCGTCCGCCCACGTGACGTGTTCCGTCTGGCAGGCCTCCCTCGCCAGCGCGCGCGTCTGTCTGGAGTCGACCCGTCGAGTGGACACGTCGCTCTCTCTCATAGAACTAGCCGCCAGGTGCAAGACTTACGCGCTCGCGTTACTGCGAGGCGAGCACACTCATGCGCAGTTACAGGTAAGAAAATTTATGCGCTTCGGTAATCTTCGTGTTTCCGAATTTGTACGAACGGCGCGTCATAGAGTAATCTCCACAGAGTGTTTTTTTTTTTGTCATTGGCTTCTCGTTGTTGGCTGCTTATGGGGGAGGCGTCAACGTAGCCCGCGAAATTCAAATTTTCCTACGTTTTTTGCAATTTGAAGGTCAGTATCAGGTTGTATGTTGATCTAAATATGATTCGCGGCCGTATCAAATATTTATTTATAGAACTATAATCATAAAAATCATCAATACATCTCTCTAAGTTCATATTACCCTATTGAATGACTATTTCATGAAATCATGACATTTGAGACTAATTCTAACATAATGAGTTGTATTGCTGATTCTAATGATTATAATTCTGTAAAGCCATATTTGTTATGGCTGCGAATCATATTTTAATCAACATACAACCTGACACTGACTTACAAATTGCAAAAAACGTAAGAAAATTTACATTTCGCGGGCTACCTTAGCGCATCCCCCTTTTCTGGACATGCCAGTGGTTGCAGGAGCCCCCCAGCCACGGCTTAATAAACTTACAAACGAGACGACTACACGCTAAGGGCACCACCTGTGGGGTACGGATCTCGGCTTAGGGCGTCGCTGGGGACGCTGGTGGACATAGGCCTTTCCAATCGTTCTCCAGCGCTCACCCAATTGCTAACAGCCACCCTGCGAAGAACGTCGCTTCATCCAGCCAGAGGGCGTCCTTCCCTAGCTCGCCGTCCGGTAAGGCCGATGCCTGCTGGGGTCGCGGATTGTTCGAAAGAGTTACCGTGGCCCTGGCGCACAGGCAACTGAAGGAACACGGGTGGGTTTTAGTCAATAAGAGTCTGACACGCCCTTCCGCTCCGCCCAGAGCGAGAGAGGTCATTTGATGATTTCCGACCCAAAAAAAAGGGGCGTCGTTGGGGAAGGGCAGCAAGGGACAGGCTGGATCGGAACCCGCACAGAGGCAAATCTCCTAAGTTTTGTACTGCCGCGCTTCGTCATACTGCACCTTTCAATACGCGTTTGTATGAAGTTTTCTCTCTGTCGGGTTACCTACTCGGTTTGCAGATCGTCACTTTTCAGTTGTAAAAAAGATTTTTTGGAATTGCGTAGAGATGTTAATTTACAATTTCGTAATCACGGCAATAGGCTCGTACTGGATATCCTTCCGATACTAGCTAAATATAAGAAAGTTGTGTATCTATGTGTGTACGTATATAATTAATAAGATACCAAATAATCTCAAGATACTAAATATGAGATTATTCAAAAACAAATTGCATGAATGGTTGTGTAGTCATAGTTTTTATAGTGTCAAAGACTTGTTTGAAAATAAATGTTAAATAATTATTCTGTGTAAATTTATACGCTTATGACTGTTAAGCAAAAACATGTATGCTCTTTTCATTTTTTGTATTTCACCATCTTTTTATACCATGTTTTTAAGCAAATTAATATTATCCTATTCCATTCTATTCAATACAAAAAAAGGCAAGTACGAGGGCGGCACTGAAAATTTCGGGAATCAAGGAAGTGACACAACATTACTATTTAAAAATGTATTTATTGCTTTTCGAAGTATTCTCCGCGAAATTTGACACATTTTTCCATACGATGGAAACAATCATTGAAGCAACCATTCCATTCGGAAGTTGGAGTCTCCAAAATAGCCGTTTTGTAGGCGTCCACAGCTTCTTCAGGTGATGAAAATCTCTGTCCACGCAATTTATTCTTTATTTTAGGGAAAGTATAGAAATCATTAGGGCTTAGGTCGGGGCTGTACGGCGGATGGTCTAACAATTCTATGTTTTCTTGCTCTAAAAACTCTTTTGTTCTGTGCGCGGTGTGAGAACTCGCATTGTCGTGATGGAGGATGATGCGGCGGTTGCAGTTCTCTTTACGGAGTTCAGAAACGACCTGTGGGAAACAAATGCTAGCATACCATTCTGCATTAACCGTTCTTTGTCCCTCAAGAGGAATAGTCGTAACATGGCCGGTTTTGGAGACAAACGTGGTCACCATTTTTTTTGCAACACTCCGTGAACGAACAATTTTTGTTGGCTTTAACTCATTTTCGAACACCCAAACTCGTGACTGGTTTTTTGTTTCGGGTTCGTACGCGTATATCCAGGATTCGTCACCTGATACGATGTTGTATACAGCATTTGAGGATCCTGCGTGGAATCTTTCGAGAGTTCTGACGCACCAAGTAACGCGAGCCGCTTTTTGCTCTTCACAGAGCGAATGCGGTATCCATCGCGAAAACAACTTTTTTACACCTAATTGTTCTTGCAAGATTATTTGTATTTGACTCATGCCAATGTCTAAAGTTGCCTGAATTTCGCGGTATGTCACATGTCGATCTTCCTCAATCAGCTTACGCACAGCATCAACGTTTTCTTGGGTGACTGCAGTTTTTGGACGACCTTGACGGGGAATATCACTGAGCTTGACACGCCCACGTCGAAATTCAGCAAACCAGCGATAAATTGTGGTTTTGGATGGGGCTTCATCACCAAATGCAGAAATCATCCGGTCAACACACTGTTTTTGTGTTAAACCACTTCGAAAGTCATAATAAATCATCGCTCTTGAATTTTGTCGAGTCAATTCCATTTTCTCAACGACTAAACAAGTTTGACAAAACCTTGTGACAAGACCGAGAATCTTTTTTTAAAATAAATAAATGGTATTAGATTTTTAAAACCGAGGAGTTTTCAATTAAAAAGATTTTAATATGACAGGAACAGTGGAAATATTCCATTCCCGATACTTTTATTGCAGCCCTCGTACTACCATGGTTTCATCAGCTCTATATTAGATCTTTTCGCGCGTTCGTATTTCCGAACATAGACGAAGATTCCCGAAGCGCATACTCTTTTTGGGTAATCTGTAGTAATCACGTTGAACAAGAGGAACTTGCTAAGTAAACCACAATGTATGTAATAAAGCTCCCAGGGCCGGCAGTCTCGACATTAGACAGCGACAAAAATCGGTCGCTAAGTCGTATCGATGTCAAATTTCTTCAATAGATTTTCAACCTTATGCTTTGGAAATAAAGTTGAAAATCTATTAATGGAATTTGACATCGATACGACTTAGCGACAGATTTTTGTCGCTATCTAATGTCGAGACTGCAGGGCCAGGGCCAGGAAATCGGTTCGTAGCCACGTAGCGGATGCCTTTGCTACGCCGTAGCTACTGGCTACGGTAGAAACAAAAATGCTACGTGTAAAAGCTAGTGGCTTTTACGCGTTCCGTAGCAATGTAGCCAGCCTATTCTACGTCGTAGCTACCGTCTGTGAGAGTTGCTACGCCGTAGCTACCGTCAATGAGAGTTGTTACGCCGTAGATGGTATACACGTATATTCAAAATTTTCAGATGACAACTCGTTAAGTCCAAGTTTTTGATTATTATTTTGAAGATTTCAATGTTTTTGAATTAAAATTAGTATATTGGCCAGTATTACCTGACTTGTAGCAAAATATAACGGGTGTAAACAGACGCTTAACGGAGCCGAGAGTCAATGAGGGCTATCGCGCTTGAGTTACGATACAACGATACGACTTAGCGACCGATTTTTGTCGCTGTCTAATGTCGAGACTGCAGGGCCAGGTATCAGACAAGGATTTATTCTTGCAATGTATAATGAAATAGGACAAATGCCCGCAACCTTTTCTCTGAAGGGACGAAGGAGGGGAGCTAGGGTCCACATAACCAAAAAAAATTACAATAAATATTTGATTTAAGATCCAACTTAATAGCAGATCCCATGTAACTATTCCAAGTAGGATGTAGTCATCTTACAAGACACGAATATTCTAGCGGAGGTCATTAACCCGCGGAGAATCTTTCCACCGCGATTCAGAAAAGTGACGTCACGCCACAACGCCGTCTAGTGTCGAGAAGCTGCATTTTTTAGTGTCTCTCTTACATAATAGGTGGCGTTATGAGTTTGTTTCGGCCTTTCTTCTCAGAGTAGTCAGGAAATGCCGACCTCATCTAGTTTTAAAATATGATTGACGTGTACAAACATACGTACAGAAATAAAATCATTTATCATTTATCGTTAGCGGATTAAAAAAAGGTTTGCGACAGTATTAATATTGTTTTTTATTTGCCAACAGGTCTTGAAGCGTGGTATTATCGGTACGGGCGCAGGCACGCTCGGTCTGTGGGAGATACTGACGCGGCCCAACGGAGCCATTCCGAAACTGGACTCGTGGCTCGAAGCCGACAACTATACTAATATATTGCATAAAGTAAGTTATCAATAGGTATTATATGTTTGTATGGAAAAAATTACGACCAGTGCAACCTTAAAGGGCCAATTCAAAAGCGTTTTACGTAGTCATTGAATAAATTGACAATAAAATCTCATTATTTGTCATTCCATCCTTATATCATAACCAAAAGCAATCACAATTCAGGTTGTACAAAAAAAAAAACAAGTCTAGTGCGAGTCGGACTCGCACACGAAGAGTTATACGTATTTCTTTTCTTTCTTTTCTTTCTCTTCTTTCTCTTCTTTCTCTTCTTTATTTTCTTTCCTTTTCTTTTCTTTTGTTTCTTTCTTTCCTTCCTTTCTTTATTTCTTGTTCCGTACCACGGACTCGCACACAAAGAGTTAAACGTATTTTCTTTCTTTCTTTCTTTCTTTTCTTTCTTTCTTTTCTTTCTTTCTTTCTTGTTCCGTATCACAAGGCAAAAATCGCCGAAAAAACACGTTTCTTGTATGTAAACCCCTTAATTTTTTACTTTATTTTATTATTTGTTGTTATAGCGGCAATAAAAATACAAATTCTGTGAAAATTTCAACTGTATATCTATTACGGCTCATGAGATACAGTCCGCTGACAGACAGACGGACAGCGGAGGCTTAGTAGTAGGGTTCCGTTGGCACCTTTGGAGTATGGAACCTATTAATGGCATCCATATTACTTTATTACATTGAAATTAAAACTAGGTATTAAAATATGGACTTTTTTGTAATGGTCGATTTTTTCTAAGATAATGAACCTATAACGTTCCCACTACTGGGACACAGGCCTCGTCTCTGTGAGAGGGAGTGGACCATAATCCACCACGCGGGCCCAGTGCGGGTTGGTAGATGTCACATGTCTTCGAATTTTTTGGTTCTAGGACATGCCAGTTTCCTCACGATGTTTTCCTTCACCGTTTTGAGAGCAGTGGTGATGAAATAATTTACACAAAGTAAAGCGCCTGCCTGGGCTCGAACACGCGGGTTACAACTCGTAAGTCTGGGCCGATACCAATGAGTCACCACTGCTCTCCTGTTTTTTTAGGGTTCCGTACCCAAAGGGTAAAAACGGGACCCTGTTACTAAGACTTCGCTGTCTGTCCGTCCGTCTGTCTGTCACCAGGCTGTATCTCAAGAACCGCGATAGCTAGACAGTTGAAATTTTCACAAATTATGTATTTCTGTTGCCGCTATAACAACAAATACTAAAAACAAAATAAAATAAATATTGAAGGGGGCCTCCTATACAAAAAACGCAATTTTTTGCCCTTGTTTGCTCGATATCAATAAGTGGTAACAGGTAGGCACCTAATTTGTGTACCTACTGTTGTTTACCTAGTCAATGGTACGGAACCCTTCGTGCGCGAGTCCGACTCGCACTTGGCCGGTTTTTTTTTTTTTTGATGTTTGTATATTTAGACGGTAAGTTTAAAATGCTTCACGACAAAACTAAATCTCATCTCTCATTTTCCTAACTTCCAGGGTCTAGAACGCCTAGTAACGAAGTTCCAGAACTTAGTCCGCAATCAGCTACAGTTGGATGAGTTCGTCTCCATCTTCTTCAACGTCGCCAATCAGCTGGAGAACGATAGAAGGACCTTCGCGCTTAGCAGGTTAAGAGTGAGTATGCAGTATATTTATCCCGATAAATTTTAATAAAATACTAGTGGGTACTCGAACGAAAAGATGTTTTCAATTTATAACGCTCATGGTTAAGAGTCGTTATGAAGAAAACACGTTGCACATTTTTCACACTTAACTTATCACAAATACTTTTATAGTAAGATCGCAGCGAAGACAAGACGCGATCGGCAACATTAATGCGCGTGCGGATTCCCGACCACCCCCGAGCCCTTCCGATGACGACGGTCTACCGGCGCACACGCACCGCGCCCGGCGTGGGGGGGGGCATCCCCTCCCCCCCCCCCCCGCGGGCTCCCGCCCTCGCGGGGCCTTAGAATAGGGATGAGCGCGTTATAAATTTAAAATAACTTTTAAGAGGCTGACAACAGCTAAAGCGCGGTCACTGTCGGACTGCATAGAAAAGAAAGAGAAGCGCGATGACACAACGCTGGTAATTTATTGCAAAATATGAAGCAATTATCTATTTACAAAAAAATCTATTGATTGGACTAAAAAATTTAAACACTATTACGTTAATATGTTGCTTGTAGAATAAATCTGACAAAAAAATCAGAGTGATTTAATGCATATTAGTAAGGTTTTTAATTGTTAAAAGAAATTTTTAGAGGTATCTTCGTGATTTTTTTCAATCGTATCAAATTAGTTGTATTATGTTTTCAACACACTATCTAACTAGAATGTATCCTGAAGAAGATCATATATTTTTCTGATTTTGTTTACTGCAGTGGATCATATACTTTTAGGCATTATAAAACTTACGTTCAGGTTCTGTAGTCCTCTTAATAAACTAGCAAACGAAATAAACACGTGCGTCGGTACTGAGCGTTTGCCAAGACTGTCCGAGCTCGACCGTCGACTATAGACTGTCACAAAACTCGGTCTCTTCGTCAGTCCTCGCTGCCTCCCGTCCACCGACGATCGTGTCCGCGCGGTAGGGCTCGCTTGCGTTTCCGATCACATGATTATTCGTTTATAAATCAAATTGTTAGATGGCGCTGTCCGCTCTACTGTGGCGCCATCCACGACATATATTTAATGTTTGTTTCTTTTTTTACAAATTTCAGGACACGGAAACTCTGAAGCAATCTCCAACGGACACAATTACACAATACGCTTACAACTTAATGTCACATCAGACCAAACTCGCGCAAAAATGTCTTGACGACAGAGCCGGCAGGTAAGATTGATAAATACTCTTCATTTGCTCAAAACGTCCGTCGCTGTAAAGCGGGAATAAAATAGCTTATTTTCCTCCAGGGGACAAACTTTTCTATTTAATTTTGTTTGTTGCCAACAAGCCTACAAATTAAAACAAAATCAAAATATTTTATTTCACATAAACCAACATGGGCACTTATGAAACGTCAGAAGCTAGGTGCACGGTTCCAATTGGTTGTTTCCTATGGTTCTCAAGCAGGCAAGAAACTCCACGGTTACTCTTTTAAAAATAAGTGGCTTCTACAATGTTTTCAAATTACAGTGTTGATAGGTATGGGAGGACAGTGTAGGCCTGTCTACAAGTAACAGGCACTCAACAAAATAGAAAAAGGTCTATTTATCTACTGTCTACAAGATAGGCCTACAACATTCTTACATTCACAAAATATATAAAAGTCTATACAACCTGTTTTTTTTGATATCCCATAACTCTAGGGTATGATTGAGACCATATCAAAGAATCAACTGGCATATGAATTATTTTTCAATCAACCTTTTTTTTTTTTTTTCATTTCTCACACAAAATAATTCGGCAAAGTCAGGATTATTAATCTAAAACACCCTTACGTGAAATATGACAACGTCGCATTTTCTTAGCTTTAAATGTGAATGATTGGTTTGAATAAAAATGAATTAGTCGTATTTATCAATGAAACTTAGATACCTAGACACATCGAGGGTCTATTTTGTACGGTAAGCAAACAAAACTAGGTAGGTGAATTTTATAAGATATTTTAGTTTCATCCAATTCAGCTTTTAGTGTTTTTAAAGGAAGCAACCAAGACAACGCTAGGATGATGGATAGGATAATTTGAAATAAGTTAAGTGAATACAAACTGGCCTAAATGTTATCACTTCATTATTTAATTAAGTTTTAGAAACTTATGAAACCTGGGACTATTGGCAATTTGGTATAGCACTGGCTTTATTTTTCTTAACTTTCAAACTAAGCTGATAATTTTACCTGCCTACCCCAATGTCAAAATATGCCATAGTTAGATATTGAGTTGAAAATTGATTGCGGGGATTTGACAGATTTGGGTAAGTCGATGTGTTTTATGGGTTTAGCGTATGATAAATAAAACAAGTTTTGTTAAAGTAATCAATTTAATTTAAATGATTTTCAAAGTGTCCGCCATGGTATTCCAAGCACACATTTAGCCTGGTGCGAATCTGCCTATTTAAGTAAACATTGTTTTGGCGCATTTCATTAGCTGCTTCTTCAATTCGCCTAAGTAAATGGTCCCTTGATGAATTTTTTTTTTTATACACTTTACTTTTTAATGTACCCCACACGTAAAAGTCTAGCGGGGTTAGGTCTGGTGATCGCGCCGGCCACGCTATAGTCGGGCTTCCACGCCCGATCCAACGTTCTGGGTATTGTTCGGTTAGGTATTCCCGTACCTGTGTCCCATAATGGGCAGGCGCCATCGTGTTGGATCCACATTGTGCGAATTGTCTCCAACACAAATTAACAAGAAAACTTAACAAAAAACAACCATAAAACTTAACAGCAAAACCGTATCAATTTTACGCGGCACCGAAACTTGTAAGCGAGACGAAAGTCAGGAAACAAGTGTTTACACAAAGGGCTTGCTAATTAAAGTAAAAATAATTTCACTTTTTGCTAACGCTACGAGTTCCATGTGTGCGTTCATTGTATTCGGTACCTGACAAGTCGGTGTCGGATAAAAGAATTAGTAGGGTTGTCAATATTTATGTAGGTAATTGAGTCATAAACTAGTTGTGAAAGTGAGATCCGATCAGGACAGGTTTGATTTCGTGTTTGGTAAAATGCGTATGGATAATATTATAAAAAAGGACGAAGGGATCAAGGTACTTAATGTTACTCAACAATTGAACATTATACGATAGTATCTAGTTTGCGTAGCGAAACTTTTGTTATGTTTAGCCACGCAAACTAGATACTATCCTTGTAAAATGACGTCATTCCAACTTTGCACATTGGAATGAAAAACTTTTTAGTGTTTCAGAAAAGTAAACAGCTAGGATACCTACACATGAAAACCAACATAAACATTTTTAAATTCGTTTATTGATTTGTACCTACATATTAAATTCCAAAAAAGTCTTCTCCAGTTACTTAATTGGAATATCTAATACATATTAGGTACATGTGATGTGGCTATCCAGGCCGTTCGTTTCGCTTAGAAGAATTAACTTAGGAAAAATCAGAAAAAGCCAATGACTCCTAATGAATGAAAGACTAAAAAATCTTACGTACCTAACTACCTACGCATTATAAACTCGTAGGTGACAACCCTGATATTCCGAGCACTACACACACATAACTCTCATTGTGAAGCTTGATGCCCGTCCCGTCTGAGCCCGTGACGCTACGCAGGAACCTACTTAATAGCTCTATCTTACTTACACAAAGTGACAAGTGCCAATGAGAGAGTGAAAAATCCGAGTCGTAGCAGGTGCACTTCACCGAGTTATCATTGTAAATACTAAGCAACTCTTGCGCGCCGCGCGCTAGGATACGTTGTGCTGTCGTAACTTTTTAATGAAATCGATATCGATTAAACCCGTACTTAGTCTTCAATTTCATTAAACACTTACTTTGATTTAACGCACATAATTATTCAATGAAGATTACGAATTTTCTAGTCAAGCAAAAGTGCGAATATTACGAAGGTGGCTGAAATGAATAATAGCCTTCACCCAGTACTTAATTTAAACTTTAGCCATAGGTTACAAACCTTAATTAATTATGCTTATTCGTAATTAGTTTAGGTAGCATACCCGATCATTTTAGTGCAGTAGTAGTTCTACTAAAGCGTGTTTCAACTAAGAATAGGATGACCTTGGCACCATAATTATTGTGACGACAATTACATTAAAAAAGACTGCAAATTAATTTTCAATAGTATTTATTATCGTTTGGTCTTGTTAATGTTATTTTCATATTTTTAAGAGCGTGTAAGTATTAGAAAAGCGTGCATGAAGTCACAATATGGCGTCAAGGTCATCTTATTCTTAGTTGAAACGCATATTAAATAAGATGCAATGTCATTTGAATTTTGCTTCGTAATTTAGATACTCAAACTACTTGAGGTTTCATCGATGTCGACAAGGTGGCTTTCCCTTCACTAGCTGCCGCGGGGAAACCCCGATACCTACATACCTACATATTTTATTTTACTACACTACTGCGAAGTTTGGCAACCTCGCAAAAGTAAAGATTCGTCATACTGGTGACAATTTTTGACCTAATTTTACTATGATTGATGATATCTCCGAAACTATGCATTTTTGGACCACCTATTCTGGGAGTTTTAGTATTATTTTTACCTACAGAATAAAACCCTAGAGTTATGGGATATCAAAAACAACAGATTGTATAATAGATAAATAAAATAATTAAAATAAAAGCCTATTTAAACCAAATGAGATTACAACTGTAACAAATCTGAATTAAAATCCTGTTTACAAAAGCCTTTAACAAAGAGTTGAAATAAGAATTGGAGGTATATAATGTCAAATAATGAGAAGATTATGTCAAAAAAGAAAGTACAAATATATATTTTTTTTGTTTAAATGTGAGATTCGTAATTTGGGAGCAGTTAAATAGACATTTACATAGTGTTGCCGTTAATGAGGTACCAGGGAAGCCACATGTGCAGAAGGAATTATTGCCAAACTTCCTTGTCTTCAACGTAGTCTTTAATCTTATAATATGAATTTTTGATAGGATACGTTTGATGTGGATTTTGAACTTGCCATCGCTAAGTTCTGTAACTGAATTTGGCAACTTGTTATAAAAGCGGATACTATTTATAAGAAATGACTTGCTTGTTTTAGTTAATCTAAATTTGAGTATTACTATTTCATTTTTACTTCGTGTATTTACACTATGGAAATCGCTTCTTATTTTGAAAAGTCCTAAGTCTTTGCGAACATACAAAATACTTTCTAAGATATAAAGAGAAGGCAGAGTTAGTATATTAATTTCTTTGAATTTGTTTCTAAGAGACTCGCGAGGACCCATTTGATAGATCGCGCGGATTGCCCTTTTTTGGAAAATGTAAATTTAATCTACGTTAGCTGCCGATCCCCACAGCAGAACGCCATAAGACATAATACTGTGGAAATAAGCAAAGTATACTAACCTAGCAGTGTCTATATCAGTCAACTGCCTTATTTTTCTTACTGTATATGCCGCTGAACTTAATCTACCTGAAAGAGCTCTAATGTGGGCGCCCCATTGCAATGTTGAATCTAAAGTAATTCCCAAAAATAGTTTCCGTAATAACATCTACTTTCTTGCTGTCAAGTTTTAAATTTAGACCCACTTGTTACCTTTACCTTAAAAAAAAAACTAGAAATAACAGTCAAAAATAAAACCGACTTCGTCTAGGAAATGTACGGCTCAAAATGCTCTAAACGATGTCAACTTTCACCCCCTTAAGGCTTGGCACTCGGCTTCCAAACAGCCTGAATATCTTATATTGTGTTGCAAATTTTTTCTTATTCTTTTTAATTATTTTCAGAAAGCACAGCAGCGCCGCCATTTGCAAGTACGGCACATCGACGCAGGAGTGTTCGTGTTTGTTCAGCAAAGTATTTCGGCTACCGTGCAGACATATTCTAATGCTGACCACTGAGCTCAAGGTATTCACGGAGAAGTCATCCACGAATTCTGTACATAAAATCAACCAACTTTGTGTAAAAATAATTGCTGGGAAACGACTTCTATTTTTGGTGTGAAAATACGGTAGTGCGCAACGTAACGCACGCAAAACATTGTGCTTATGGGTGCATGCAACGGTACAGGGGTCGTGGGGTTATTTAAAATTAAGTTATAACATTTAATACCGTCAAACGGGGTGAATAGGGACGCAGGGGTGAATCGTGACAAAACTTTGAAGGGATTTAACATTGAAATAATATTTGTTGCCAACAAGGGCACTTAAATTAACATAATTATCTCCGAAACTATACAACTTTTGCTTGGGAAAGTAAGGTTCAATAATTAGTAAATGACCTCCTCTATGCGAATTTGCTATGGCGGGTCCAGATCCAGTCGTCGCGGATTGTTCGAAAGAGTTACCGTGGCCCTGGCGCATAGGCAACTGAAGGAACACGGGGTGGTTTTAGTCAGTAAGAGTCTGACACGCCCTTCTGCTCCGCCCAGAGTGGGAGAGGTCCTTTGATGATACCCCACCCAAATTTTTTATAAAAAATGGTTCAGATCCAGTCACCTTGTATGTCATCCTAGGGCATCCCCTCCCGTTGTTTCCACACAGATCTGCCTTGTATTACAATCTACTATTTATTATAATTTTTCAGGTGAAAACACACATTCCCTTCGAACCTCGTTGGACCGTTCAACACTGTTTATTTGGCTGCGAGAATCTCAATTCTACATCCACAAACAATACAGGTCAGTTCCCACGATATTCTGTCCACTGCTGGACGATCACCACCTGATAAGCCTTTTTCCGACTATGTTGTTTTAGGCAACCAGGGCCTGCAGTCTCGACATTAGATAGCGACAAAAATCTGTCGGCTAAGTCGTATCGATGCCAAATTCCTTTAATCGATTTTCAACCTTATGCTTTCGAAATAAGGTTGAAAATCTATTAAAGAAATTTGACATCGGTTAGACTTAACGAACGATTTTTGTCGCTATCTATGTCGAGACTGCAGGGCCTGGACAAAAAGAATCCTCAGTTGTAGCCCGTTAAATTAAAATTTTCTTTGGGTTTTTGCAATTTGCAGCTCTGGTCATAATCTGTCAGAATATGGTACATTATAATGGTCTTAAGATAGTCTGTGGTATCATCACATTCTGCCAAGTATGGCGTGCAAATATTAGGTACAGACATTTATTACAGGACAGAGATTATTAGTTCAGTATTAACATTATTGATTGCCTATTACGAATTAAAATTACAATTTGAGGTATGTCGGTTAAAAATAATTTAATAAACACACTATTTATTTAGTATGGTCAAAGTATCATTAAATGTCAGAGTATCAAAGAATAAGATGTCAAAGTATCATTCAAATAGTCGTTTATTACATAGCAAGTCTTTAAGTTTACTGTTTTACATCGTATGTTGATCAAAATGCGATTCGCGACTGTAGGAATGATATATTTACTGAATAATAATCAATTGTATATTTATTTATTAAAACTTCATGCACAAGTAAAAAAATACTGTACAAAGGCGGACTTAATACCTGAGGCATTTTCTACCAGTCAACCTTAGGGTGATGCAGAGACTAAACATGGCAGGTGCTACATACGGGATAGATTGCTCGGAAATAACTATAAAATACAAGAATAAATATTAATACATAAATACTAATACACACAAACATACATACATACATATAACAAAATAAACTTTGTCAGGAGAAATAACGATCGGTAGAGGAGAAAAACGAATCCAGCAAATATCAATCAATATCAATCGTCAACCTTTAGAAATTTGTTCCACCTAAAAATTTTCAGATGAAATATTCAGATGATTATTATTCAGTAAATATATCATTCCTACAGTCGCGAATCGCATTTTGATCAACATACGACGTAAAACAGAGCTGCAATTTGCAAAAAAAAACCAAAGAATATTTGAATTTGGCGGGCTACAGCTGAGGATTCATCTTAACCGTTGAGCGTTTTGTTCCAGTAGGAGTTCACAGCCTATTTTATACTGCAACATCCTTTTTATGTTGTATTTTTTTTGCGACTCCCTTGTGAATGAAGATACATAGGTGTAGCTCTAGAATCTAGAGTCTAGCAGCTAAACTCCTTAAAATAATCCGGCTAGACTCTAGCTAGATTCCTAACTAATATTATAAATGCGAAAGTAAGTTTGTTTGTTTGTTTGTTACCTTTTCACGCCTAAACTACTGAACCGATCATCCTGAAATTTTGCATATACGTTGTCAGGTGTACAGAAACAGACATAGGGTACCTTTCATCCCGAAAAAAGTACTGCTCCCGAGGAAAACAACAATAACATTCTTATGATAATAGATGGCGCCACTTGTATTCTATACAAAGAAAACTCCAAAGATTATAAAATCTTAATATTTTCACTTACTAAAAAATATGATTTTGAGATGGATAAGTTTGTTTTTCTGAGCATAACTTCTCAAATTGGGGCTGATGTTTTTAAATGGCTACCCTCATTTCTTTTTCGAAATTAATTACTGAGCCGTTTTTCAATTTAATTACTGCAACTGCAGATAAGCCAGTTTCGCACAAGTTAGGGGTTGCAAAAGGTAAATGATAAATGATTTTATTTCTGTAAGTAGGTTTGTACAAACACTTTTACACGTCAATCATATTTTAAAACTAGATGAGGTCGGCGTTTCCTATCTGACTACTCTGAGAAGAAAGGCCGAAACAAACTCAGAGGTCACAGTCTCTTTTAAAGTCAGACATAATCTTGGTCAGATCATGTGAAGACCATGTAGATTTGTGTCTGAAATGGTCTTTTGAGGAAAAACCACACAGATTGAGTGGACCTGTCCAGTCAGTGCACGCATTTGTCAGTAATCGTGCAGCTCAACTCAAAACTTAAGGAGCTCAACGATTCGACGAACAATACCAAAGAAAGGACATTTGGGTAGGCCGCATAAATTACTCAAACTGCCACACCATGATTAAAACTAATTAGGAAAGAAAAAAAAAACAATGATCCACATAATTTTTAAATTCACAATAATTAAAATAATATACTATGTTACAAAGTAAATATTAATAATTTAATAGGTAATAGAATCTTCAAAGATACGAAAGAACTTTGTCCCCGACCTAATATAGTAGTTTATTGCTCTGTCCGCTAGGTGGCGCCTCGTTCATGGAGCAGGTGGTCGTCGAAACTGAGGACCAACACCGACAGACGATACAGCAGCAACCGCAGCAAGTACACCAGGTGCGTTTAGATTATCATACTACACACTCATAACTCACGCCTTCTTCCCATGGGGGTAGGCAGAAACTACAGAACGCCACCTGCTACGATCCTTACATACTCCTTTACGTTCATACATCTGGTCATACACGCACGCCGGTTGCGAGTACTACGCACCTGACCTTTCTGAAGAACATCACCAATAAGGTCACATCGCTCATTTGGAGAAACATCGACGTAACTGCTGCTTTTAAAATTTTACAGGAGAGTGAATTAAAGTGTTTTTTTTTTTTTGTAATCTGTTACCGTCTCGCGTCTCGTTCTGAAATGTTGATAAATATTCCAATAAATATTAAATATTTCACGCCTCTGCTCATCTGAATTTTTTTTCGAGCACAATATAATTATATCGACAACTCATTTTTGGGAAAAATTATATTTACGTCGATGTTTCTCCAAATGAGCGATATGTCCTCCTCGGACGTCCCCTCCCGGCGTTTCCACTCACATCTGCCTTGTAAATATCTTTTGCTTTTTTTACGTTCATACATCTGGTCATACACGCACGCCGGTTGCGAGTACTACACACCTGACCTTTCTGAAGAACATCACCAATAAGGTCACTATATGTCCTCCTAGAGCGACCCCTCCGGCGTTTCCACTCACTTCTGTCTTGTAAATACCTTTTGCTTCGTTTACGTCCATACATCAGGCCCTGCAGTCTCGACATAGATAGCGACAAAAATCTTTTGCTAAGTCGTATCGATGTCAAATTCCTTTAATAGATTTTCAACCTTACGCTTTCGAAATAAAGTTGAAAATCTATTAAAGGAATTTGACAACGATACGACAGCCCTGGTCATACACGCACGCCGATCCCGGTCGCCGGTATTGTTATACTACTATACATAAAATTGTAAAACATTAAAATCTATCTCATCGTCATCTGCCTGGCCAGCCTTTCCTTAACTATGTTGGGGTCGGCTTCCAGTCTGACCTAATGCAGCTGAACACCAGTATTTTACATGGAGCGACTGCCTATCTGACCTCCATAACCCAGTGATTAGGTAACACGGTTCCACGCGATAAGACTTTGTCAGGGTTTTGGGTATCTGACTACCCGTAATGGCTGTCAACGTTACGTTTTGAAACTGTATATTTATTAGTTATAACGACATAATTGTCTCGTCTGTTCCAGGTAGGCGGTGTCAGGCAACAGCAGTATGTATTAACAACGCCCGGGCAACCCGCCACGCCCGTCTCACAGGTAACTTATTACTAATTTTTACCCGCGACCTTTTGTTTTTTGTCGGGGTATAAATTCTCATGGATGTCCTCCGCCTTGGGGTGGGCTGAGGGGTAGTTTTCATCCGCGACCTTTTTTTTGTAGGGGTATAAATCCTCATGGATGTCCCCGCCTTGGGATGGTGGGTCTGTCAAGAGTCTTACTGACTAAAACCACCCCGGTGTTCCTTCTACACATATTTGTTACAGTTGTAATGGCAATCATGTTATTTGGTTTAAATAGGCTTTTGTTTTTATTATTCTACTAGCTTTTGCCCGCGGCTTCGCTTGCGTTAATTTATAACTTGGCAATCAATTCGGGTTATTCGGGGAATTATAGTTAGGAGGATGAAAAACCGGTCTATTGACACTCTAGACTCATAAAATGAATTAGGTACTTAAATAAAAAAAAAACTCATAACACACTACTAAAGTTTCTACAATAATATAATTCAATCATGATTCGAAAGACACGTGGCGCCATCTATTATCATAAGAACGTTATTGTTGTTTTGCTCTGGAACAGTACTTTTTTGCGGGGTGAAAGGTACCCTATGTCCGTTTCTGTACACCTGACAACGTATATGCAAAGTTTCAGGATGATCGGTTCAGTGGTTTAGGCGTGAAAAGGCAACAACAAAACTTACTTTCGCATTTATAATATAGGTTTATTTAAAACTTTTTCCCTTCTGAAGGTAGACATATGTCAATTGGAAACTCATTGCCAAACACTGTCTCTTAAGATACAGGATACCCTAGTTTAAGGCGCTTCCCTGACCAAACGACCTTGAGCGTCCGGTCCTTCTCTGTTCCGTCGCTGAGTCTCGCTCCGTCTCACTCCCTGCGCACGCCCATTTATCATAAAATTCACAAAAATTGTGTAATTTATTTAATAAAAAAAGACTAGTGATCTTTTGAAATAAAATAAAACGTGAATCATTTAGATTTATTAATATCTATCCATTAGTGTAATCCTCAAATTATTAGAACGTCACCCTTAGCAAAAGATGCATGCAATCAATAATTGTAGTCACTTTTTTACAAGGAGATTTTAAATGTACGAGGGTCATTCAATAAATACTTAGCCTACAAAAAGTAAACGAAAATTTTGGAAAAGTGGCAATTTATTTTTCAACATAGTCTCCTTTTAGTTCGATACACTTAGCCCAGCGATGCTCCAACTTTTTTAACCCGTCCGAAAAATAGTTTTTGTCAAACTCTGCAAAATAGGCCTCCGTGGCGGCGATGACCTCCTCATTCGATCCATATCTATTCCCGGCGAGTGATTTTTTCAGATTAGGAAACAGAAAGAAGTCACAAGGGGCCAAATCTGGAGAATACGGTGGATGGGGCAGCAATTCGTAGCGTAATTCGACCAATTTGGCCATGGCAACGGCAGACGTGTGAACCGGTGCGTTGTCGTGGTGAAACAGCACTTTTTTCTTCGCCAGATGGGGTCGTTTTTTCTTTAATTCGGCGTCGAATCGGCCTAATAAATCGGCATAGTAAAGCCCTGTAATTGTTTTACCCTTCTCGAGGTAATCGATGTAGATCACACCTTGTGAATCCCAGAAAACGGTGGCCATAACTTTTCCGGCCGATTTTACAGTTTTCGCCTTCTTTGGAGCACGTTCCCCGGTCTGGATCCATTGTTTTGATTGCTCCTTGGTCTCTGGTGTGTACCAGTGGATCCAGGTTTCATCGACGGTCACAAAACGACGCAAAAACTCCGCTGGATTCATCTTAAACAGCGCCAAACACGTCTCCGATGTGGTCTCACGGTTGCGCTTGTTTTCTGGTGTGAGTAAACGCGGCACCCATCGCGCCGACAGCTTTCTCATGCCGAGTTCCTCGTGAAGAATATGATGCACTGTTCCTTCTGAAATGCCTACAGTCTCAGCTAGCTCCCGAACCTTCAATTGGCGATCTGCCAATACGAGATCATGGATTTTTTTAATGTTTTCCTCCGTAGCAGCTGTTTTCGGTGCACCTGGACGTGGTTCATCAAAAACCGACGTACGGCCACGTGCAAACTCGTTGAACCAATTCTTGACGGTGGCCATCGATGGAGAAGAGTCACCGTACACAGCATCCAAGCGCTCTTTGATTTCGATGCGCGTTTTCCCTTCCAAAAATAGGAATCGAATCACCGAACGATATTGCTCTTTTTCCATTTTTGTAAAACCGATCGACACGTTCGCTTCCATAAGTTGTCAAATTAAAACAAATGAAGGGATTGGAATGAAAATTTGAAAAAAGAATTAAAAAAGAATGTGCTACACTGTGGTAAAACTCTTTTGAAACTACAGCGCCCTCTGGCGATGAGGCTAGGTACTTATTGAATGCACCTCGTATTTATAACACATAAAAACAAATAAGTACGTGCAATGTGATGATAGGATAACGAACATTAATAATGTGCTTTTAGATGTAGTTTATTACTCTTAATTAATGAGTTTATAGCCTCTGAATAACGCATTATCGCAAGGTTTTGCTCGGGGTAACGCCTTAAGGCGCGAATTATACAGAAACGGCGTAAGGTGAAGGCGCAGCGCTATTCCACGCGTTATATGCCAGCGAGTTTTTACCAATTTGAATTCCAGATTTGAGGAGTGTTTGCAGCGCAATGGTGCACATCTGGATGATGTTATTTAAAAAAAAAAAACCCCTAATGTTCACTTTCATTTAAATATAAATTTGTATGTGTACCATTTTTTCAAATCCACCAGACATTCTGGCCCACCTTTTTTTTTTGGGTGGGAAATCATCAAATGACCTCTCCCGCTCTGGGCGGAGCGGAAGGCCGTGTCAGACTCTTACTGACTAAAACTCACCCGTGTTCCTTTAGTTGCCTGTGCGCCAGGCATTGGCTCTCGCCGCCTCGCGCCCCGCTCTCATTGTTTCTCGCCGCCTCGTCGCCCCGCTCTCATTGTCTCTCGCCGCCTCGTCGCCCTGCTCTCATTGTCTCTCGCCGCCTCGTCGCCCCGCTCACATTGGCTCTCGCCGCCTCGTCGCCCCGCTCTCATTGTCTCTCGCCGCCTCGTCGCCCCGCTCTCATTATCTCTCGCAACCTCGTCGCGCCGCTCTCATTATCTCTCGCCACCTCGTCGCGCCGCTCTCATTGTCTCTCGCCGCCTCGTCGCGCCGCTCTCATTGGCTCTCGCCGCCTCGTCGCCCCGCTCACATTGGCTCTCGCCGCCTCGTCGCCCCGCTCTCATTGTCTCTTGCCGCCTCGTCGCCCCGCTCTCATTGTCTCTCGCCGCCTCGTCGCCCCGCTCACATTGGCTCTCGCCGCCTCGTCGCCCCGCTCTCATTGTCTCTCGCCGCCTCGTCGCCCCGCTCTCATTGTCTCTCGCCGCCTCGTCGCCCCGCTCTCATTGTCTCTCGCCGCCTCGTCGCCCCGCTCTCATTGTCTCTCGCCGCCTCGTCGCCCCGCTCTCATTGTCTCTCGCCGCCTCGTCGCCCCGCTCTCATTGTCTCTCGCTGCCTCGTCGCCCCGCTCTCATTGTCTCTCGCCGCCTCGTCGCCCCGCTCTCATTGTCTCTCGCCGCCTCGTCGCCCCGCTCTCATTGTCTCTCGCCGCCTCGTCGCCCCGCTCTCATTGTCTCTCGCCGCCTCGTCGCCTCGCTCTCATTGTCTCTCGCCGCCTCGTCGCCCCGCTCTCATTGTCTCTCGCCGCCTCGTCGCCCCGCTCTCATAGTCTCTCGCCGCCTCGTCGCCCCGCTCTCATTGTCTCTCGCCGCCTCGTCGTCCCGCTCTCATTGTCTCTCGCCGCCTCGTCGCCCCGCTCACATTGGCTCTCGCCGCCTCGTCGCGCCGCTCTCATTGTCTCTCGCCGCCTCGTCGCCCCGCTCTCATTATCTCTCGCCGCCTCGTCGCGCCGCTCTCATTGTCTCTCGCCGCCTCGTCGCCCCGCTCTCATTATCTCTCGCCGCCTCGTCGCGCCGCTCTCATTGTCTCTCGCCGCCTCGTCGCCCCGCTCTCATTATCTCTCGCCGCCTCGTCGCGCCGCTCTCATTGTCTCTCGCCGCCTCGTCGCCCCGCTCTCATAGTCTCTCGCCGCCTCGTCGCCCCACACGACTCCCGCACCTCGCCTTCGTCTCCCGCGGACCGTGTCCGCGCTGCACTCTTTGAGTACGGAAGTCTAAAAAAGACAAATCAACCAACACCATTTCGCATAAAACGAAGTACAGATATAATAATGCAAGACTGAGCAGACATCTTCAGGGCACGCTCATTTCATCGTAGACCTCTTATCCACCGCTTACCGTCAGGCGAAATCTTAGTAAAGAGTCCCATTAGGTTGTAAAAAATATTCACATGATCAATTCATATTTCCCCAACTATGTTGGAGACGGCTTCTAGTCTAACTGGATGCAGCTGAATACCAGTATTTTTTACATGGGGTGACTGTCTATCTGACCACCACAACCCAGTTACTAAAATGGTAGTAGACTATT
Source organism: Dryobotodes eremita (assembly GCA_917490735.1). Lineage (NCBI taxonomy): Eukaryota > Metazoa > Arthropoda > Insecta > Lepidoptera > Noctuidae > Dryobotodes > Dryobotodes eremita. The sequence goes on from OU823269.1 coordinate 2,578,972, forward strand.
GTCTGAACAATGTTTGTTCTAGCAAAACTGTGATTCAAATGTCATGGTGTATAGGTGAGAGATTTCAGAGACTGAGTTTAGCTACACGATTAGTGACAAATGCGTGTATTGACTGGACAGGTCCACTAAAAGCTGTTTGGCGCCAGGGTAGCCCGCGAAATTCAAACTTTCTTAGTATTTCATGAAAGTCATTCAATGGGATTGTTGGGAAATTTTAGGTGACTCTTCAAAGAAACACTAAATATGCTGATATTTAGTCAAACTTGTATTGCCTTGATGACGAACAAAAATGGAGTGGGAAATGACAAGCAAGTACAGCAGATGCTTACATCTAATTAGTCCGCAACATTGATTTGCTCATTCTATACGAGCAGGCGTTGGCTCGAACAGGGATTATAAGAACTTAGAGGGTTGTATTGATGATTTTAATGATTATACATACATACATAAACTCACGCCTTCTGCCCATGGCGGTAGGCAGAAACTACAGAACGCCACCTGCTACGATTCTTACATACTCCTTTTGCCTCGTTTACGTTCATACATCTGGTCATACACGCACGCCGGTTGCGAGTACTACGCACCTGACCTTTCTGAAGAACATCACCAATAAGGTCACTGTATGTCCTCCTAGGGCGACCCCTCCCGGCGTTTCCACTCACATCTGCCTAGAAGTATATAAATATATAGGATACATTTTTAACCAGTGCGCTAATTGTAACCATGAATTTAGAATATGATTCTATACCCTCTAGCGTAGAAATTTTCGTTAGTAATTTATTTTTTTAATTATCTGTTTCATACATTTTGCACTTTTCTATGAAACAGCAGATTTTTTTTTTGATAATCAACTAGAAATTTCTGCGCTAGAGGATCAAGAACCATGTGCTCATGGTATAATAATATACTTCGCCAGGTATAGCATTCCGAGACACAGTGGTCACGTGGGAGACACAAGCCTACGTCATCACCGCTGTGTTACTAGTACTGTGTAATAATAACTCCCTAGGCGCCTTTATTACCTGTGCGAATCCGATAAAACAATGAGGTTTTAACTAACAATTATTGTGGTATATGTTTAAATTGAATTGTTTCATTTGATTAGAAAAACGAAACGACTATTTAAATGCTATAAAAATATTTTTTAACAGAATGGTGACTGAAAATGTTTCCATAATTCGTGTTTTTTGCAATAAAGTGGCAACTGGATAGTGACGTAAGCATGTGTCACTCTCGGAATGCCAGACCTTGTTTTTTTAGACCATGCATGTGCTGAATTCATGGTTACAGTTTGCGCTGCGGTTAAAAATTTATCCTGTATTAGAATCATATGAGTTATGTCCATTCGCAGGTAATATTCTGCGGCGGCGGCGTGGGAGGCGTGAGCGGCGTGTCGGGCGTCAGCGGCGCCGCGCCCGTCATCACGTCCGTGCTGCCGCCCGGCGGGGCCGTGCTCACGCCGCACCACAACTTGCACCACTGACCTGCTGGAGCAGTGCGCAAAAAGAAAATAAACTACCTTTAAAAAGGATCGGAGACACTGGAAATGGCGCAAGAAAAAAAACTTCAGAAAAGAAAGAAAAAGTATTTATTGAGACTCGCACAGGATTATCAGAAACTAAACTAAACACACTCATAAAAATAAAAAAAATATAAAAATAATGAAATAAAAACAAATGTAAAATGAAAATAACAGCATTAAGTCCTGTACGAGGCCAAAAGGCCTCTATCTCAGCATGATGCTGTAAACCACTACGTTTAAAAATGAAAGAAAGAAAGAAAGAAAAATATTTTATTTGGCACACGCACAGGAAATACAAAATGTAAAAATAAAAAAAGGAGCATTTAAAACTAACAAAATTGACAATAAAAAAAAAACAACGATAAACAAGTAAAAAACCTGTGCGAGGCTAAAAAGGCTCCTATCTCAGCATAATGCAATCTATCTGCCTGCCTTTCCCTCAACTATGTTGGGGTCGGCTTCCAGTCCAACCGGATGCAACTAAACACCAGTATTTCACATGTAGCTAGCAATTGCCTATCTGACCTTTACAACCCAGTTACTGGATAACACAATACCACGCGGTAAGACGAGCTTCTGACTACCCGTAAAAGATCTACGAATGACAGACGGGAGCTATGGCTTAACGTGCTTTCAGAGACACACAGGGGTCTTGATATGTAAAGATGGTCACCCATCCACGAACCGACCTCAGCAAGTGTAGCTTAACCTGATCAATCAGTGCGGTTGTTATTACTTAGCCACGAGGCCCTCTGCTTGTGTTTTGACTTCAAATTGTGTACAACGTTACAAGGTAAATAACACAAATTGCAGACCGTTATGTAGCGGCCACTGCTTTTTTAGGAAACTGTAATTTTACTCACCGTGCGTTAGCGAATTTTACACCATTACTAGCTGCGCCCCGCGGTTTCACCCGCAGCGGTATGAAATATACTTTGCGACCTATTCTCAGGCCTACCAAAAACACACAAAAAAATTCATAAAAACTGGTCAAGCCGTTTCGGAGGTGTTCGATAACAAACACTGTGACACGAGATTTTTATATATTAGATAAAATATCCAGATTTCAACCACAAAATGTCTTCCTTTCACACTAATATCAAAACGTAAAATAGTACGGAAATTTTAAATCGTGGCAGTTGGAATATTTGCATAAGCATGGAATAATCCGCCTCGAAATTCCTTTGGCACTGTTAAATGTCACTTGCACCTCAAACATATCATCTGCCCAACCTTTGTGGTCAGCTTCCAGTCTAACCGGATGCATCTGAATACCAGTATTTTATATGGAGCGGACTGCCTTTCACTCAAACTGAAAGCATTTATTTTACAACTAGCTTCCGCCCGCGGTTTCGGCCGCGTGGTATGTCGATAAAAAGGACTCTATCTCCTTCCCCAGGATTCAAAGTCTCCCCATAACAAATTTCATCAAAATCGGACCAGCCGTTTCGGAGATTAGACGGAACAAACAGACAGACAGATATAGAGATATGCGGAACAGGGTGTAAAGCGCACTCATACTCTATGTATAGAAAAGGGAGGATCCTCCGACCAGACGGGTGTTCGTGTCTGGTGGGCAACTGCCCAACGGTTGATGTCGGGATGTTGTATATATGCTAGTTGCGCGGTAAACTCTGCTTGCGCGATGCAGGATTTTGCGTGACGTCAGTGTGACGCGTAGCTCGCATGTGGCGATTTAGCTACCGCTACACAGACAATTTTTTTGGCTCCTGTGTTCGATTCCCAGGTGTTAGAGGATATATCCATCAGGTATTTCTCAGCATCAGCCCGGAGTCTAGATTTGTGCCCGGCTTATGGCAATAGACTCCTCCTCTCAGCACATGTGTGAGCACTATGTACCTACTATAAAGCTACCATTTACTAGGTTTATCTTTCATTGACTTGAATGTGCCCTGGCGGCTGAGAGTATGTCATGCTCACTCAAATGTCTCGCTGGTGGTGGCGTGTGTGTTGGATCATTTAGGTCTCTTCAAAATGGTTGAGCTGAATGGTGCTGATCCATGCGTCATGTTCGTGAACGGGCGCCGTCAGTAGGGACTGGCCATCTCTTAGCTGCCACGGCTTTTTAATTTAATATTTGAATTGTTTTTGCCTTTTTATTACGGACGCTTTTAACGTTCTGCATCATTCTCACATGCATAATTTCAACATGAATGATGTAACCAATATTTTGTAACCATATTTTGATTTAAAAGAGTGTCCGTGGAGTTTCTTGCTCGTTCTTCTCCATAGGTACCTACTTCGCTTTGGAATGGGTAACCATCTTCATCTTTCTGACCGACCGACCCCTTGACAATTCAAAAGTGCCTGTAATTGGTTTATTTGGATTAAATGCTTTGAGTTAGAGTGAGAGGATGTAGGCCGTAACTAAACCACGCGAGCACAATGCGGGTTGTTGGAAGTCACATATGTCTTCGAATATTTGGTTTCCTCACGAAATTTTCCTTGATCGTTTTGAGAGCAGTGGTGATGAAATAAATGCTTATGGAGGAGTCCAAATGTATTTTTGTGGTCTTTTTTTTTATCTTAGACATGCCTTTACGCTACCGCTTAGCAAGGGGTGCTGGGTTGTGAAGTGTAATTCGGTTTTTCCATCAGGAATTTCTCAGTGGCCGCCCGGATTTTCAATTTGTGCCCGGTCGATGGCAATAGACTCGCCCCCTATTACTTGGGACTTAAACATAACTGGCAAAATGTGGGTGTACTATAGGTACACCTCTGCCTAACCCGTCAGGTATTACCGGCGTTATGTTATTTTATGCCTTTGACTGCAATAAAATCTCGGAAATGAAGTTAGTAAGAAAAGTTTTTTTTTTTTACAAAAAAAAATTAGCGAAAATAGGCTATTAGTATAGATATGTAAATAATTTAGTAATGTATGTATGGCGGGTGCGTTATTAGGTGTTTTGTTATTATTTAATATTTAGTTAAATAATACTACTACGCGTAGCATGAACACCATAGAAACGGGTTTTGTCGACGGAAGAATAGACAGTGTGGTCTATTCTTGCGTCGACTAGACAATTTTGCCTATTCTTCCGTCGACAAAAAGGAAAAATATTTTTTTTTCTACTATCTGACATTTGAAAGATAGTATAAAAATCTGTCAACCATCTGTCATTTTGTCTATTCTTCTGTCGAAAAAACCCGTTTCTATTTGGTCATGCTACGCGTGGAGTTTTCACAAACACTACGGCGACACCTAATGACCTTAATAAAGCGTGCTGTTGAATTTTCATCCCTCGGCTGACCGCAGTGGGTTGAAAATCCAACAGGGCGCTTTGATTTAGCCGTTGCCTAGTGTACGTGAGAACGGACAAAAGTCATGTTCAATTTACATGCTGGTTTACGTCAATAATGAATAGATTGGTTCAAAAACCATTGAAAATGTTGCTATCTCTTTTTAACACCGTAGTAAGAAAGAGATGAAAGATATAACTAACTGTCAAACTTATGTCATTGATCGTTTTAATCCTTAAAAGGCGTAATTTTACTGATCATTATAAACATCTTTTACTGTGGGAGGCAACCCTGAAATCGTGATATTTTTGTCGAGTTAAGCGAACACAAGTGTGACACAATCAACTGATAGAAAAAATAGGTTTATTTGTCACAGAAACACGTGTATTCAAAAAGCTCTGATAATAAAGAAAAATAATCTCTAATAATCTCTGGTTATTAATAAATAAATAAAGGAAAATTAAAACAAAATGGATCTATAATCACGAGCACAGAACAGAAATGTCGACAGCTGCACGTCATGACTGCGACAAGAAGGCTTCCACTCAGCATGACGCTGTGCTATGGGGTCCCACAGCACAGCCTTGATTTTCAATGGTTGCCCAAAAAGGACGTACGGAAACCAAGTCTTATTCATAACGAGGAGCACAATGACTCCATTTGAGGATTAAAATTATTCGCCTAGATGTCAAATACCGATGAAAATTACAATTTTGATGACGTTCGTTATAAACATAACGGAAACGCTCTTCTAAAAAATCGTACCTTAACCTTTTAAAAACCGGCCGTAATATTCTTCCATCTCTTTCACTCTATTTTGTCAGAACGAGATAGCAATACAATGCAGCCGACGAATCATGGTCGGTCCGAACTTCGTGCAGAAGACTGCGCACACAGACTAGAAAAAAAAGGACTCCGCGCTACGCATACCGAAAATGAAGCACCGTACCGATCTATGTGTGTGTGTGATAAATACAATTTCTCTTGGTCTTGATTTTGAAATGTTATTCCTTGACACTTTTTCTGGGATATAGAACTATTTTTACACCATTTCACAACACAAGAAGGCATTATTTTATTTTATTACTTGAGGTAAACAGTACCTACAATGACGCCGTGGTGCCGCGTAATGGCGGCCGGTCGGCACCTTATGATTTAAATGTGTGCGTGACGCATGTTTGTACAAACGGTCTGGCATACTTATAGTGCTTCACTTTCGATACGCGTGGCGCGGAGTCCGTTTTTTTTCTAGTCCGTGGCTGCGCAGTAACATTTTTTAGGAACCAAATGGTGACATGAACCGAGTGTGAGAGAACGTTCGCGTCAGTTCGGAGAGCCTATGTTCGATCGGCCATGATACGTCGGCCGTATTGTCTGGCTCCAATAACCTTCCATCTTTTTCTCTCTATTTGTTCAAGAACGAGATAGCACTACATTTAGTTGGTGCTGAGTCTCCATGCCAATACGGCGGTTGCTAACGCTCTTTTAATATCCATCTTAGCACATAACTATGTAACTTATTACTAGAGACGTATTTTATAAATATTGTATGAAATAAACTAATGAAGATACATTTGTTTTTTCGTTTTATTTATTACTTGTGCCCATTACACAATGTAGAGACTGAAATCTGAAAACTGAAACACTGACTGACTGAAATGAAATCACTGACAATACTTTTGCTACATTCGCCAGCACATCAAGTTACTACAAACTGTCAGATTTTCTCGTTCGATTTTGAACTTAAATTTCAACATTTTGAGGTTAAAAGTCGTTTGGAGAAATTTGTCAGTTTCGTGTAGCTTGATCTGCTGGCGACTACTATCATAAAAATATCGACATCGAATTAATAATGTGATTTTTTCAAACATACTAAATAGTAGTAATGGACCGATGGAGTGACGTCATTCGCCCGCAAATTGCGGACGCTATGTGGCCGTCACCACTCTTCTAGGAAACCGATAGAGTGGACTGCTGGCAGCAGTTCGTACTTGAATGGAAGATTTATTTGATGATAACTGACAAATGCGGGCACTGACTGGACAGGTTCACTCAAAATCCGTGTGGTTCTTTCCACAAAATATAGTTTCAGAAAACAATTGGCATGGCCCTCACATAATCTTACCAAGATTGGACGTGACCTCGTTTGGTTCGGCCTTTCTTATAGTAGTCGGATAGACAACCTACTTACAGAAATAAAATCAATTACCGTCAACGTGTGTGCAGTGTGCACCATACCTACCTACAGGAAAATTCTAAATAGGAAAAATGAAATTAAACGAGTTATCATTTTATTTTATAAAATTCATTATTTTATTCACAAAAATACAAACGAAATACACTGGTAACAATAGCATTTATTCTAAATAAAAGTTCAACTACCTAAGCTCTTTTTTCATACATATTTAACAATTCGGAGAAAACTACGATTTATAACTACACAAATATTTTATCTGTATACAAGTAAGTAGGTAGGTACATAATATAATTATTTCTTATAATTATTAGTAATCATAAACATTTTCAAGCATCATTAAAATATTTTCAAAAACTTAATTATTTTGATGTTATTTCCATATTTACTGGTACATAATTATGATACAAAAATAATTCATATTTTATTACTTAGATTGTACTGTCTATTAATATAAATTGAACTGGTAAATCTTAATTAAGATATGAAACCACTTCCCGCCAAAACAACTGTCAAATCCTTAAAAAACAAAAAGGTGCGTTCAGAAACGCACACGAAAAAATGGACTAATATACGACAAATCTAGTCAGTAATGCCATGGTTACTAAAGTGAGTATCGAATAGAAACTGCGGCTAGCAAGGCCAGGAATGGCTGGGGCAGTACCCGTGCACGCTTGCAGATGTCTAAACAATTCAATGTAGTTCCTTGCAGGCTCATGATTGGATACGGCAGTGGGTTCCGTAAGGCCAATGGTGGAATCTTTGAAGAGTAAATCGTTAACACCGTTTAGAGGAGAAAATATTTCTAAGTTGATCAGCTGGTTGCCTGAAGCGGCGGCGTAACCGAAGTAGTTGTCCAAAGAATCAAAGAGAGTGTTTAGGCTGTTGTACAGGGGGTCGTTTCTGGAAAAAAAAGAGAAAAATTATGAGATCTAGTGCAAAATTGGTTATGTGGTGACTGCCTCTTTGTTCAAGTGGCCGCGAGCGCTAATGCTGACCATGTGGTCCTGGGTTCGGTTTCCAGGTTGGGCAGTGTTATTAGGTTTTTCCATCTGGAATTTCTCAGTAGCAGCCCGGAGTCTGGGTTTGTGCCCGGTCTATGGCAATAGGCTCGCCCCTGTTATATGTGGCTTAAACATAATTGGCGAAATGTGGGTGTACTATAGGTACACCTCTGCATAACCCTTCGGGAAATACAGGCGTGATGTTCTGTTATGCCTTTGACTGTCATAAAATCTCGGAAATGACATTAGTATGATGAAAACAGGGCCTACCCAAATTATTTTTTTCCTATTTTCATCGTTAAAGACTTCGAATAAAATGGCTGTGTACAAGAGTTTCATTTTTGCCATTTGGCTGCGAAACCCTTCAAAATGTCTTGGACGTAAAGGACAGTTGCTAGCAAATCAAGTTACCACGAACTGTCATATTTACTCATACTATTTTGAACTTAACCATCAAGACTAAGATTAAAAAAAAACTTAAAAAAAAAAATTAAAGTCGTTTGGAGAAATTTGACAGTTTCGTGTAGCTTGACCTGCTGGCGACTGTACCACAAGGATCTTATGACGCTTGAAAGGGGGGTGTTGTTGGTAAACATTTGCGGTCTTATTACAAAATAAAGTTTTTCTTTAGACATGGTGTAAACCATCGAGCCTGTTTTTGAAATAAGAACCTAACAAAAATCGAAACACAGTTCCTTTTACAAAACTGACAACTTAGTCCGGTCTTAAGTTGTCAATTTTGTATTAAGAACTTTATTAAAGTCGGCATAAAGTTCGAAAAATAAAAACTGGCTCGCAGGTTTGGGCTCATATTAAAATTAGATCGTATTTTGTAATAAGACGGTTGTTGTTTAATAGAAAAACCAGATGGCGGCGTTTGTTCCGATTTTGGCCACGTGTTAAAAGATCCTTGTACAATGATACAGCGGTACAGACCGCGAGGTCTAAGCTGAGCTTTGCATTTGTGTGAGTGCACATAGAGATAGCGTAGATGTGACGTCGGCCTAGAGCGCGACGCGTCCTTTGCTTGGTTTAAACCGGTTTATACTGCTTTTTGGCAATCGGCCTGAGGCGCGGTACAAACTCTCACGCAAATGCAAAGCTCAACTTAGACCTCACTGACTGTAATCACTAACCATCCAGATGTCCAACTGTTCGGTTGCCACACAACAAAAAAAAGAGGCTGTGAGTTTATGACCTGACCACACTATAGGAGTGAAAACTTAAGACTGGATCCGAGTATACGCGATTCAGCGTCACCGACCGACTGGAGCCGAGTATACCCGAAATGGCGTCACTGACCCGAGCGGAGTTAAGTGACGGTTCAATTTCGTTCACTGTTCAGCGTGTGTCTGTGCGCTTAAAGAAGATTTCACATAAAAAATGACTTACCGTCTGGTGACGACCTCAGCGTCTACCACGTATGCCAGCAGACATCCATCGTCGATGACGATACCAGTATTTGCGGCCAGAGAGTTGTTACGGCAGAGGGCTCGGAACTGGTTCGCTTGGAGACCTAAGGAGGTCAGGTAAGCTGGGGAAGTAAAGGTAAGGGAATTAGTATAGTTTTATGACAGCTGCGCGCACAGATTATTAAAGCCCGGCGGCGCATGAGTCGTTGCCCGGAACGTTACCACTTTATAATTATTATGTTTATATATATTTTGAACTAGGTACAATAGTGTATTTTTTTTTCGTATGCTGCACTGGTTGACGTCATCACGTCAGTGCCGGCTATCGCTGAAAACCAGCGTTGGGGCTCTGTCTCACATAGGGTCGTAGCATTATGCTGAGCGATTGCCGTTTTGCGTGAATGTGACGCATATTTTCCCCCAACTCGTTCTTTTTTGTGTTTTTTTTCTTTGCGTTAAGTTTACGTAAACGTATTTTCTTTCTTTCTTTCTTCTTTCTAATTAGTATTTTATTCGTAGACAAGTGATGAGCCAAAAATGAACTTCCATACAAACTTTCATCTCCCTTTTAATCCCCTTTAAGTGTTGAATTTCCAAAAAGCGATGACACACCTAACTTTTATTTAACTAAAAACAGAAGACTTAAAGTACCAACATCCACATTTCTAATTTAAAAAATGACGACCTCCATACAAACTTTCATCCCGTGTTTAACCTCTATGGGGGGTGAATTTTCAAAAATCCTTATAACTTAGTGCTCACCTGAGTTAAAATGAACTCTTGGGCAAAACATCATGCGTGTAGACCCAGCGGTTTAGGCTATGCGTTGTCCGTCAGTGAATTTAAGATTTTTATAAAGTAGATAGAGTATTTTTAGGTTAGCTGTCAGCGTGTACCATAAGAGATAGCGATAGTCTTTGACAGCCACTTGTAAACTGTTTTGTATTTTTGCAGAATAAACATTTATGTCTTTCTTTGTTTTTAAGCTATTGCATAGCTTTTATCGCGGGCTTTGAGCGCGGCGACCGAATCAAGAAATTCCGTAACGAAAATAAAACCTAACACCCATCACTCCGCCTACCATGTAGCTTGGCCGAGCGTTCGCTTAACGTGTATGTATATGGTACGACTGTACTTGAATTAATATCTACTATACTTGAATAAATAAATAATTATAATTGCATAAGTTGATAAAAAGTGCTATGCAATAGCTTTACCGCGGCCGTCCCCGAGTGCCACACGTGTTTTTTTATTTTTCTTTCCTAATTTAAATTAAAGGTATTAATAGATTTCTTACCACTGATATTCCTTGTGTTCAAGAAGGCAACATGACTGTCAGGATCGTTAAGGCACGCGAGGGATCCATTGTTACCGTAGTATTTGTTGCTGTAGTTGTACTCGCAGGTTGCTGAAAACAAAACAAAAAAAAAAAAAAAAAAAATCAAACCTCTAGTAATTCCGATTTTGTGATCCTAAAAATACTATAGAACACTAGTATAATGATTGTACCTCGTTTTGTGGACCTCAAACAATTCCTACTTTGGGGTCCTAAAATACTAAATAGCCAAGTAACTGGGACCAACTTGGATGCAGCGCTCACCGGTCGCTCCCGGGGCACTGCTCGCTTCGCTCGCTCTCCTCGTGCGCGGCTGCGCACAGTTCTACCGTAACCTAACCTAACCCCTTAGGTCGGGGTGCCCTAGCTTAATTACTGCGACCAAACCGGTTCGCGCGTGTTTAGTCATAGTTCCAACCCAACCTAACCCGTTTGGTCGGGGTACCCTAGATAAGTTACAAAGGCCAGAAAGTTAAAAAGAAGCTCCATAATTACAAAAACGTTTGCATTATTAGAAGCGCAAAGTTTTTAGAGGTACATTAATTTAAAAAAGTGTCCACCTTAAGAACGTCAATAAGTTTTTAGAGGGTCAGCTAAATATTTCCCATAGATTACAGAGTTGATCAGAATCTCATTGTATTACGGATGTTTTAGCTAAGCTTACATTACACCCGCATTTTAATATAAAAAGCGCGGTGCGGCCTGTATTGTGCGATAGTCTATAAAAAATATACGAAAGTAATGAGGATTTTCGCCCAAATCTGCGTCAATCTTTGTTCAAATAAGAACTTACTTGCAGATTCGTTGCCGACTGCCGTGATGGCTGGTCTGCAGGCGGAGCACAGTACTGAAGCGTCGAAAGTCTGCAAAAGAGAAATATATCGTTAATTTGATATCCAAAATTCCAAGCTACACCACTGCTACAAGTCTCTTTTGCGCTCGAGTGACGTTAAGAGGTTGGCGCTGTTAGTAATCATACGTGTCATTATTTTGTGAAGTGTCACTTGAAATGTATTAAGAGGGATGTGCCAAGGTAGCCCGCGAAATTCAAATATTCTTACGTTTTTTTTAAATTTGCAGGTCCGTGTCAGGTCGTACGTTGATTAAAATATGATTCGCGGCCGTAACAAATATGCCTTTACAGAATTATAATCATTAGAATCAGGAATATAACTCCTTATGTTAGAATTGGCTTCAAATGTCAAGATTTCATGAAATAGTCGTTCAATAGGGTAATATGAACTTATAGAGATGTATTGATGATTGTTGTGATTATAATTCTATAAATACTTATTTGTTACGGCCGCGAATCATATTTAGATCAACATACAACTTGATACTGACCTGCAAATTGCAAAAAACGTAAGAAAATTTGAATTTCGCGGGCTAACCTGGCGCTTCCCCTTAAAACAAACAAGATGGCGGACTGCCGCCATCTTGTGGCGAAAATCAGAATGACTGAATTCCGATTTTCGCCACGCGCCAAAATAACCTTGAAGCACTGTAATAGCAAAATCCCTTTATGATTTCCACATGTAAAAATATTAGTTACATAAGCCCGCAATACACATGCCTGTCACTTGTAAAAAAGTTTGCAAGTAACTTGCACGCCATTGTGCCATTGCACCAATCACAAGTTGTTATAGCACATCGGCGTGCAAGCTACTTGCATTCTTTTTTACAAGTTAAAGGCATGTGCATTATCGGTTTTATGGATTAAAACTTTTTGATTGTTAGTTATGGTCATGGATTAAAACTTTGGAAGACTTTTTTGATTTTATTAAATTATTCATTCGTGTTTTGTGGGGGCAAATGCCTCTTTCCCATGATTTAGACACGATCGATCGAGCATTGCTCACCACGCCATGAGTACAGCATTTCTATTCTGTAAGAATTTTACAGTGAAGAGTGCTTGTGAGTCATTCTATCTGATGCTAGCGGGATTGACACTATTAACTCTCTAATTTTTTTTTTATACTTCTCGAACATAACATACAAAGGCGGACTTAATGCTTTAGGCATTCTCAACCAGTCAACCAAGGATCGTGTAGAGATAAAATGGCAGGTGCTCTGTTTAACAGGCGTTAATAATTTTAAATTAGGTAATTACCAATAAAATATTTATACAAGTACCTATATAGGTTATAAACTTATAATACACATACTTACACACACATATTTACTATAATATATACCTACATTGTATATAATATATATCTCTCTTCACCTATGTTTTCACGATGATATTTTTACAAAATAGACCGGCTGTGGTTGGTTTGAAACCATTTCTGTATTCTGGAATACAGAAATGGTTTCTATTTTGATATCTATCCCCATTGATACTGGTATCAATGGGGATAGATATCTATAAGTGTAGAGGAAGCCCAAAGAAACGATGTATGGATTGTACGAAGCATTAATATGATTAGAATGGGGGTGACTGCTTAGATGATGGCTGGTAGAGTTGTATGGAAGAAGACGAAATCAAACTCGTTGCTAATTTAATTGTATAATTTATAATGTTTATGACATTGATTGTTACTATGTACTTAACTACTTTAATTAATACTTGTTAAAATTTTGGAAACATCATCTACTTTTCAATATTTGTAAATATGTGACACCATGTATCTATCACATAATTAATTTACCTGTCTTTGCATTATATTTAATTCTTTTTACCTATTGTGGTATAGTAATTTTATTCTAGGTGCATCGTCTTCACATATAATTAAATAATTAATGTGAACCTACATAATATTGTAAAACATTTTAAAAGAGTAACAGTGGAGTTTCTTGCCCATTCTTCTCCATACGAAACTACCTTTTGGAAGCGGCAACTAGAATCAATTCAATTTTTTTGTAAATTTTGACGTTCAAAAGTGCCTTTTATGTGCCTATTTGAAATAAATGATTTGACGTTGACTTTGACTAGGACTTCGAAGACATGATACACCAACCATATAATTTGGGATTTGGATGAGGGTAGGAGCATGATGACGGTGACAAGGTCTAGCCAAGACCTATGTATAACAGTTTCAACTTTCTGACTGACCAACTCATTCACGCGTAGCATGACCGCATCTATCTCAAATTTAAATTCTTTATTGCATTCAGGGGAACCTACATTTAGTTGTTACAATATAAGTAAGTTTCACCATGAAACCCGGTTAGGGCACGCCAACATAATGATAATAATTCTATTAAATAAGAAAAAAAAAAGAATAGTTATATAAGGTATATCTATTCATACACGAAATCTCTTAAGGGGTAATTGTATTCATCATTACAAACAACTTTTACTATGGGACCATACTGAAGTCTCGAAAAAAAAATGAAAAGAAAGAAAAAGAAAGAAAAGAAAGAAAAATAGTTTATTCTGCACAAACAAAACGCACCTAACAAATGAACGACATTAATTTAGAGACATACAAAATAGCCAAAAGCCTCGTATTCATGTTACAAAAGTTTCATAATTTTGTCTATTGCTTGATGCCACAGACCAAAGACCATACACATTGCTCTGTGTTGCGACACTCTGCTCTCAATCTGCTGTTCCCTACATTTATGTTCGCAGAACTCGTCAAAATGTATGAAACAGCAGATTTTTGTTTTGCGATTTCACGTTTTGTCCTATAGTAATAGTTGTTCATAATAATGAGTACAATGACCCCTTCAGATATTTCGTGTACGAATAGATACACCTTATATATATTTATCTATTATTATTCATCTCTAGCTACAATATGGCCGATGAATCATGGCCAGTCTGAACACAGGCACTCCACACTCGCACTCGCCTCATGTGACCATTTCGGTTGTAATGATAAAAGATTTTATTTCTGTAAGTAGGTTTGTACAAACACTTTTACACATCAATCATATTTTAAAACTAGATGAGGTCGGCGTTTCCGATCTGACTACTCTGAGAAGAAAGGCCGAAACAAACTTAGAGTTCACAGTCTCTTTTAAAGTCCGAACATAATCTTGGTCAGATTATGTGAAGACCATGTAGATTTGTGTCTGAAATGGTTTTTTGAGGGAAAAAGATGAGGTAAAAATATTATTGCGCAACTTTCTGCGCAAACTTCGGACCGGTCATTATTTAGCGGTCGCATTGTACTTTGCGAAGACAAAGTAGCTTTTCTTCATGTTTGACAACGTGCCACGGATTCTTTATTCAAATTGTCATTTTGTTTCTACGGTGGTCATAACACGCGTCGGCGTAACAATTCAAAAGTGCCTGTAAATGTTTTTTTCGGGTTTATTTAAGACTAGCGACGGTTTTTCAGCTTGACAGAAAATGGAGATTTCTTTATTCTACGTAAGTTTAATATTATTTTTCTTTAGCTTGGCTGTCAGAAGTGTAACGTGGTCCTGTGCAGGATGAATACTCCTGTATTTATAGCACGTGGAGCGATTGTTGATAGGACGTCTTCGGGGAGATCAGATTTAAGAAATATGAAGTCCACCAGTAGGTAAGTAATAGTATACTTTTATTGAGATACGTTATTACAGGCGACTATGTCAGCCATTGCGTCTGCAGTAGTGACGACAGTGTTGCCACACTATAATAATGAGTGGTAGTGTTGTACCATCTAACAAGAAGAAGCGGAACAGGAGTATTAATGTTACACGAATTCTCTAAATGATGGTGAGAACTGCATCAGAATCCGCTGCGTAGTTTAGAAGAACAACACGGTGACACAGACAGACAAGAAAAGCGAATTTAATTAATAATATGTATAGTTATGCCCGAAAGTGAAATGAAATCATCCTAAGGATAATGTTTTCGCCGTCAGTCAGTGACGGCAGCCTAGCTAGATCTATTTTGTAAAAATCTCACCGTGAAGACTTAGGTGAAGTGAACTTGGAGTGATGAGCTGTATTTGCACCTGATAATAATATAGCTCTCGTTAGGCAGTTGGATCAAGGGCCTGATCCAGAAGGCAGTACTCCTCGATACGGCTCGCATCGTGAGGAGGTTCCTGTCTCTGGAGTCCTAACCACCGGTAGCTTGGACCCTGCTCCAGATACTGGCGGACCACTATTTTTTATATTCTTAAATGTTTTTATAAAAATAAAAATAAAATGTATCTAATAAGTATCATAATAAATAAACGAAATACTAATAAGTATTAATAGTTTTTATATTTTCTAATATTGAAAATATAATTTGAATGTGCAAATACCTAAACACTACACTATCGATTAGTGCAATAAAACAGGCTGCTGTTTTTGTAAAAAAAAAACTGGTTCGAATCTTGGCTCGGGCATAAAATTAAAAAAAAAAAACAAAATTGCAGTTTCATTTCGCTTCCAAATTGATCAAGGTTCTTGTGACAACTTTGCCTTATTAGTAGGTACCCATAGTTTCGAATTTAGCCTGATTAGGCGTGGTATAATAAAGGAATAATAATATTTATTGAATAAAACATTTACTACTTACTAATTTTTACTTATTTTTTGTTTTTTGATGCTAGGGATGGACACTATTTGTCAATAGTGTTCACTTCAAGTCTTCACGTAAGTTTTCGCGGTGAGATTTGTACAAAGTACACCATTGTGGAAACCTTACAAAGGTACAGAAAACTACACTTCACACCCACACACATGGTACTTGCCCGTCTTTTGTTCCGAGGACGTGCTTTAACCGGCACGGACGTTTCTGTAGTCTGTGAAGTTAGGTGCAGTTAGTATTTTTGTGTTAAAATCTTCCGTCCACTGCGATGCAGGATGTACACGGAGATGCTACCCACGTTAGATGCGCGGTACATTTATTTACCAGTCATCAACTCGTGCGTAGCATGACCGTGGGTCACAGTGGACGCTTCCACCTACATTTTTATACAAAGTGATACTCGGTACAGCTGTACTTAGTCGTGGCTACTGTGGCTTCTGGAACAGCCTTTAATTTGTTCCGAAAATAAAAGAACTCCCGTTTTAATGGCTAAAAGCAGATCTGCGTCGAGTTTGAGAAAAAAAAATTAGCTTGTAGTCATCGTACTTGTCACTCATAGTATTTGTACTACAAATATTTTAGTACCTACCTAATATTCTAGTAGAACAGAGGGTCTAGACCAGTAATTCCCAAAATGGTCCAGGCGGACCCCCAGGTCCATGGGAGACTCGACGGGGGTCTACGTTGGGCGTAACAAAAACTGGGGGTCTACAATCGTAAGCGGGGGTGCATGAAAATTAATTTGGTTTCGATAGTGAAGAACTAAAATGTTGGCTTGACTTCTTCTATCAATATAGGCAGATAATATTTTAAGAAGCTCAGCGACTGTTTTTAAAAACTTGCATAATATTCCATTTTCAGTAATTGAAAACTTTTTTAGTCGACTTTATTATCAAATAATTAACCCTATCAAGCAATCAATTCCAACCTCTTTTTTTTCGAAAATTGTTAATTCGTCGTTGAAACTCAGCCACAGAGCAAGTTTCCATAGATAGATCTAATCTTCACTTTCTTTTTTCGAGATTTAGAAATTGGTAGTAATCTAGCTGCAGGGGGTCCACCGGATCCAGCAAAATTTTGAAAGTGGTCTATGAAACAAAAGAGTTTAGGAACCTCTGGTCTAGACAAAGTAACATTCGATTTGCGATCACGCTAATAGAAAATCCAAAAAATGTATAGAGTTGACATAAGCTACAGACATATCACGTGATCATAGGTCAACGAATAGAATTTAGCTAGACAATGTTAACATCATTCGATTTTAGGAAACGAATCGACAGCGTCGAACGATTACCTCCATAGAGATGCGTAGCCAAGTGAAACTTTTTGACAAGCGTTATCGCTAGTTTTCGATTTGTATGATGGAAACATTCGCGAAATCAAAAATAAAATCTCTCCGAAGCGAATACCCTCTGACTCTTTGTGTGTAGAGGCATCTTTCGACGGAGCGCGATTTCACGAATGCGCACGCCCATAAAACAATTGAATTTATCCTTTATTGCAAACATCATAAAGATCAAAATAGCAGGATGTGTGGCTCAAAACCGCAGCCGCTTATAGAACATCGATTTTGATTTTTATGTTGATAACTATACAGTCTAAATTTGCAATCAAAATGTGCTTACTCGGCCGTAAAATCACGCGCCGTAGGAAGCCACCGTTAGTCGAGTCGCGGTGACTCATGGCGTGCTCTGAATAACTTCTTTCATTTGTTTTCTCCGTAGTCCCTGTCTCAAGACGCGTGACGCTTGAGCGTGTCGCTCGTGGCCACGGGGTAAGAACTATGTTTTTAAAATACTTACAGACTCAGAAAGTGCATGGGAAGCGGCAACGGCGCCGGGTGCGCAGGCTCCTCCGAAGAACTCTCCGACAGTACGAGCATAATCGCACTCTGACGAGGACAGAATTCCGCGTTCCTGACCAGCGCGGATGAAGGAAACGTAGGCTGTGGAAAAGAATATTTGTTAGTAAAACAAGAGATGTATCTTCTTACCTGGCTCCTGGTAGTGGAAGTAATTATGCGCTTTTATAATTTCTAACGTGGCGACTCGAAAGCTTTTGTTTTAATTAAACCATTTACAGGCACTTTTGAATTGTCAGAGTCGGTCAGTTAGTCAGAAAGTTGAAGCTAGTTGCCCATTCCAAAACGTAGATCTCTATGGAGAAGAACAGGCAAGAAACTCCAAGGACACTCTTTAAAATCAAGTTAATAAAAAATCCTGGGTACATTATTCTTGTTGCTTCTATAAGTGAGACCAATGAAAAAAAAAATTAAGACACAATTCAAAATGTAAGATTAAAAATAAAAATAAGCCGCGGCAGTTAAGAGATGACCAGTCTCAACCGACGGCACCCGTTCACGAACATGACGCGTGGATCAGCACCATCCAGCTCAACCATTTTGTAGGGAACCGAATGATTCAACACACGCGCCACCAACAGTGAGACATTTAAGTGAGCATGAACGTGCAAAAGTGCAGTGAAAGCAAAGTGCCCATAGACATGCACTTCGCGGGACGTAAATTGCCACTAATGCTGCGATTGACATGGCCTCTTACTAGGCCCAACTCATCCAACATAATATCCTACTTAATATTATAAATGAGAAAGTTTGTGTAGTAATGGCCACTTCACTTTCAACCTTTTCCCGCCATTCGTGGTGACTGACAGATGACATTAGTGACAGCAACCACATCACTACTTGTGTGAATGAAACAGTGTTTACATATCTGATATATAGATCCTACTTTATTAAGTAGGATCTATTTATCAGATGTATATAAATACGAAAGTTTGTGAGGATGGATGCATGGATGTTTGTTACTCTTTCACGCGAAAACTACTGAACGGATTTGGATGGAATTTGGAACACAGCTAGTTTATAACCTGGATTAACATGTAGGATACTTTTTATCCCGGTAGTAAGTTCCCGTGGGATGATTTCCGACATCCACGTGGGCTAAGCCGCGGGCAAAAGTTAGTAATATAATATTTTTACCTTTGCCCTTGACTTTGACCTTCGACTTGAGAAGAAGTACATTTTTTGGAACGAAGTTCCTTAACGTAGCTAGCGGTAGGAGTTGCCTAGCGTAGGGAAAAAGCGTTATGCCCCCTCCCATGGTATAATAATATAGTTCGCCCCCTCCATGCGAATTTCTCTCACTCTCTGTCTCTTTCTAGTATATCCGAGTGCGAGTATGCGTGCGAGTATCGCGCAAGAAACTTCGTCCCTAACGGGGCACATTGGGGACGGAATGTTCAAAACCACCTAGAGACCTCAAATATTAACCAAATTAAACCATTTTTGCACAGAAATGTTTGAAATTAAATTCCAAAGACACTCACGAAGCCCGATTTGCGAAATTAGGTTGTATTTTTTTATAAAAAATGCATATGAAATGAATATAAAAAAATTGCATTGCATTTTTGACATCATATTCGTTTTCAGCGACGAAAAATACATCGGAAGTGTATATTTGCACTTCCATACAAGTGCTAGTTGAAATGCGTGACTGAAAGGGTTAAAGAACAGGGTAAAACTCGCTTTACCTTGGTTTTAGTGGGTTATGAAGTTTTAGATTTAAGGAATATTAGAAATCCGGCTTCGTCAGTGTCTTTAGAATTTAATTACAAACATTTCTTTCCAAAAATTGTCTCATTTGGTTTATTTTTGCGATCTCTAGGTGGTCTTATTTCGGAAAGTCAGCTCAAAAGACCGGCCAATGTCCGGACGAGGGGGCAACAATCTGGAATCTCCAGAGAAATCTGAACGGATAGTAAACCTAATCTCACGTCAAGGGATATAATTTTGTGATGATAACAGCAGAAGTTTCCATTTATTTGACGGTCTGTTTATTAGGCACTTGTTTTTGAGCTGATAAACCATTCAGAAATTAGTGGCTAGTGTTTGTGCATACGTGTCATTTGAGAAGCTGGCGAACAGAACCGGATTAGTCCGCAAAAATAAATTTTACACACGGGCTAAAAAACTAATATCAATATATGGAGGTGATTAATAACATAACAATGCATTATTATAGGTAAGTGGATTAGATATATTATTGCATGAGTAATAATTATTTTGTAAACTTTTATTTTCTAGAAGTTATTCAAGAAATAAAAATGTACTAATCTGGTTTTGTTTGAAAAAGGTGGACTTATCCGGTTGTCCGCTTCAGAATGGAAATAGATGAAATTTTTAAAATCTTTAAGTTGGATATCGGACTGATCCGGTTTCGTTTCAAAATGCTCTTTTTAAAGCCTTTTTATGCCAACTAAGAGCCGGTTTTGATTGAAAATATTAACAGGGATCGAAGCAACGGGTCTTGGACATCAAGATTCGAAAAAAAATATGCTTTTAAATTTATAGTGGTCTACTCCGGTACTGTTCGCCAGCTCCTCATTTGTAATCTAAAAACGCAATCACAAAACAGGAAAGCTTTCTGCTGTACAGCAACTATTTAATAATTATTACTTTTGGAGAAGCTTCCCCCATGTTGAAGATTCTCAATACAACCCCATGCAAACTTGATGGCGGCTTTGAAGTGCGCTACTCACTGCGCAGTTCCACACCCCTCACCCCCGCTGACACATGAATTTGTTACTGCGCAGCAACTCGCCTCGTGTTCAGAGCCGCAATAAATTTTGCATCGGGCTGTACCAACACTGAGAATTTGCTATTATAAGAACTAAATGGATGGAAGAATTAGATAGAAAGTTTTGAAAATATTTAATTTACCAAGACCACCATATTCTGGGAAGCAGGCGACCTTTTCCCTTAGGTTCTCGAAGCGAGTGATGTTAGCAGTAATGACCGAAGACTCCTTCACAAAGGCAGCTATCCTGGACGCGTCAGCTTGCGCGTTCTGAACGAGCTTCACTGGAGATAGTTTGTAGTGTCTGAGGAAGATCGAGAGGAGATGAGAGGAGAATAAAAAGGCAGGTCCACAGCAGCCCATGGCAGCTACGCACATGTACTTTAGAAAGAGACTGTCAGGGTGTAATTAGGTAACCGGCGCCGATATACTAGTGCTTGTCGTGCCCTGTTGTGAATGCTGGTCGGAGCAGGCAATTTTGAATCGTTTTTGCCAAATCAGCGCGATCCGGCGCCGACTAACTCAGATGGGACTTGTCAGCGCTTATTAATTTCTCTTTCATATAACGAAAAGAGTTATAGATTGTGTGAAGAATGCTTCACACAATCTATAACTCTTTTCGTTGGCCTTCGTCTCCCTTTCCATCCATAAACATTTATATTCATTAGACTTTTAGTCACATTCGTTTCTTCCCTACATGCCCATACCAAGTCAAAGCGTCTGTCTGTAATTTAAGTGCTGAAATGGACCTTTTTGGCGCAGCCGTGAAGCACGCACTATGTTTTAAAAGCATTTCACCTTTTACTTTGTATTTGTATATGTTATATGAAGTTCTGTTGCCAAATCAATGTTATTCTTTCTTTCCTTTAGGTGGGACCACCAAAATTGTAAAAATAAAGCAATGAAATAATAAAAAAGGGAGTGTATGCTTATGACCACACGATAAAAGTGAAAACTTAAATGATTTTCTAATTTTAAAATCTGATGACAACTGCAGCCGAGTATCCGCGATTCAGCGCCGAGTATACGCGATTCAGTGTCAAAGACCGACTGGAGCCGAGTATACCCGATTCAGCGTCACCGACCCGAGCGTGACGGTTTAGTTTCGTTCACTGTTCAGACCGAGCGCAAAGTGCGTCTAAAGAAGTTTTCACGTCAAAAGATTTTATTTCAAAAGTTTTCATTTCTAAAGGTTTCACTTCCAAAGTTTTCATTTCAAGTTTTCACTTCAAAAGTTTTCATTTCTAAAGTTTTCATTTCAAAAGTTTTCACTTCAAAAGTTTTCACTTCAAAAGATTTTATTTCAAAAGTTTTCGTTTCAAAAATATACTTACTGTCTAGCCAAATAACCATAGTTCGACGGAATAGAGATGAAGTCAGTCTGGTCATCCTTGGTGTCAGAAAGGCAGTCTAGCACAGTGTTTCTTTGCTGGCAAGCGATCGTGGGCTGGATACCCAGGGTGTAGGCAGCCGCCCTGACCCAGTTACACTTAGTTTGTTCCGCTTCTGAGATCGTGCACCAACGACGGGCAGGCAGGCAAGAGGTCGTTGAAACTGCGGGACTGATTGTGCGGACTGGGGAAGGAGAATTGTAGTTAGAGAAGTATACTGTTTAACCGGAAAAGGTGTGCGCTTCGGTAATCTTCGTGCTTCCGAAATAGCACGAACGTCACGCCATAGACTAACCCCTCACAGAGACAAAGCTTCTAAGTTTGGTACCGCCTCGCTTTGGTGTGGTACGCTTATCATTGCGCGTACTCGTATGTATCAAGCTCTCAATCTCTGTCACTCAAAAGTTATGAAGGTTTTTGGAATTGCATGGAGTTAAGAGTCATTATCATCATGCGTTCGTATTTCCGAAAAGAGCCGATGATTGCCGAAGCGCATACTTTTTCTTGGTAATCTTGGAAGACGCTGGCCTTAAGTTTATTTTTTTTGTGTGTATTGCCAAATAGCCACCGACACAGAAAAAAAAACACTCGATATTATGTAGAAGTTTTTAGGGTTAGGTACTTTTTAAATTCGTTATAAACAAGTTTTTAAATGCCAGTAATCACTGAGAAACCACAGAAACAAATTAAAAAAAAAACAAACGCATAATCTCCTCCTTTTTTGAAGTCAGTTAAGAAGAATATAAATTCTATTACTTACTGGGTGAGGTATAGTTCAGCAGGGAGGTAGGAGCATCCTGGTAAATAACCCTGGCGCTTTCACCACCAGCTAGGACAGTGAACAGTGTAGATTGCCAGGTGTTACCACCAGGGTTTGAACCAGCTGGCCACCAGGTGCGTAGCTGAGTGAGGACGGTTGCTGCGTTGCCACTGAGGAGAAATATGTTTGTTTTAGTAGGTAATTTCTACCTTAACTGGTCTAAAAAACAAGGTCTGGCATTCCGAGAGTGACACATGCTTACGTCACTATCCAGTTGCCACTTTATTGCAACAAAACACGAATTATGGAAACATTTTCAGTCACCATTCTGTTAAATAGTCGTTTCGTTTTTCTAATCAAACAAAACAATTCAATTTAAACATATACTAACGTAATTGTTACTTAAAACCTCATTGTTTTATCGGATTCGCACACGTAATAAAGGCAGTTGGGGAGTTATTATTACACACTACTGGTAACACAGCGGTGATGACGTAGGCTTGTGTCTCCCACGTGACCACTGTGTCTCGGAATGCTATACCTAGCGAAGTATATTATTGTACCATGATAGCGCTGTCAACAGTGACGTGAGGCCGGTTTCTTAAACATGTGTGCACTTAGTGAGGTGTAGTTTGGTTGTAAACGTGTGCGTGTGAGCGTGTATGCATAGAGCAAGGTGTAGTTTTGCATGCTTCATTGTATTGTTCGCAGCGCTATGTCTTAACACTGAACTGTCCAAAACTACAAACTCACCACTTCAGAAAACCCTAGAATGTCCGAACGCACGAAAGTCACCACTTCAAAACGACAGCGGACCGCGCGTTCCCGCTTCTTAGTTTTTTATTTTTTTAAATTTGTTGCGTGGACCCACCTCTTGCGTTCCAGGTTATTTTGAAAGGTAGATAAATGTAGCATATTTTTGCCATAATCAAGTAACATAATATTTGTATTTAAAAATATGCTTTAAGCTTACCTGGAAGCGACAATAGCTCCCCAAGGCTGTCTGACGAAGGCACACGGCGAGATGGCGTTGTTCAAGACTTGAGTAGTCAGAGAGACGAGAGTTCCGTTGGGGCACATCACAGAGAAACCAGGGGCGTCTTGTGGGTTGCGGAGCTGAAATAGATAGATGTTTGTATGATGTTGTTTTGTTTGTCTCTCTCGACTCACCACACCAATACCAGGTATTCTAATTAGTTTTATTCATTTTAATTTAAAGTTTTTGTACCGTGAAACCTGGTTAAGTGGGACCTGGATAAGTGAGAAACCTCTATTATTGAGAATTCCAATGAGGTCCCGGCACTTTTTCATCCAATTACCTCTGTTAATGGGACTTTACGAACCTGGTCAATTAAGATTTGTTTTCTAGGATTTTTTCGAAGTTTAACTCTATAATTGGGACTCTGTAGCTCAATTCCTTGTATAAATGATAATAAATAAATACCTACAATTAATTATTAACACCAAAAATACGCATTTTTATTAACATTTCCACCTTTATAAATGGAATAACAGTACATTTCGACCTCTAGGTATAAGCCCCCGGCCTTTGTAAATGAGACAACAATAATTTTAAGCGTGTCTAATTGGAAAACTGGATAAATGGAAACTACTTTAAATGGTACAAAATCCTTGGTCCCTTGAGATCCCAATTAACCAGGTTTCACTGTATTTGTTTTTGTTTTATATTAAGTGTAAGCTCCAAAAGCATATACTTATAAAAAACATGATTATTGTGATACTCAAATTGGGAGTCGAAACTGTCTCTTCTAAATACAGGTTATTCAGTGATTTAGCTAGGTCAACAGCGATTCTCTCAACAATTCGTTGTACCTACACCATGTTATAGACGTATGAGGAACTGGGTGTAAAGGTCACTCATACTCTATGGAAAAGGGAGGATCCTCCGACTAGACGGGTGTTGTGTCTGATGGGCAACTGCCCGACGTTTGATGTCGGGACGTTGTATATATGCTAGTTGCGCGGTAAAGTCTGCTTGCTCGATGCAGGATCTTGTGTGACGTCATTGTGACGTGTAGCTCGCATGTGGCGATGTAGATACCGCTACAATGTAATTACAAAACCTTTATGTACCTAAATAAAATTATAAATTATTATGTTTTAGAATATACATATAACATTACATAACATCTCGCCTTTAATGCCCGCAGGGTTAGGCAGAGGTGTACCTGTAGTACACCCACATTTCGCCAGTTATGTTTAAGACCCATGTAATAGAAGCGAGCGTATTGCCATCAACCGGGCACAAATTCCAGACTCCGACCTGCTACTGTGGAATTCCTGATGGAAAACCCAATAACACTTTGCCCGAATCGAACCCAGAACCTCACGCTCCGCAGTAGCCTTTGGGACCACTAGTATGAGGCAGTTTTAGCATATGTGGAGTGAAAATGTGGTCGAACTTTTGGTGGTTGACCTTGTTAGCAGAGATAATTCAACGGTAAGGCCCTAAACTTATCGCACCTTTAAAGACAAACCGTTACTAAACGTAATTATAAAATTTTACACAGGAACTTAAAGGTAAAAAAATGCACGACTTTTTCGCAATAGAACTTATGTTATAGTGTAAATAAATATCCATCATTATGACCTCAAAAGATGGCTCGAAGCACCATAATCCTAAATTCTATTGCAAAAAAGCCGTGTATTTCGTTTTATTTAAGCTCCTGTGTAATATTTTATATTTTCGTTTAGTAACGGTTTGTCTTTAAAGGTGCGTTATGAGCAAAATGTTGTGATGACTGAATGAAGGCTCATAGAAATAGTAACGCCGTACCTTCTTATTTCTGCTAAAAGCATTGTGAATGGCAAACATTTTTGAATCGACTTTTCTTATAAAAACTTTCACTATTCGCCAAAAGTTCTTAGGTAGCTACGTCGAAATCCGAAGACGTACGAAGGTCTTCAATATCGAAAAACTAGTTATGGGACGCAAATAGAGTTGGCCAGGACACCTGACAAGGCGCAGTGATGACAGGGAGAGTAAAGCAGTGACCGAGTGACCTCTAAGGACGGAAGACGAAGTGTCGGTCGTCCGGCCGACGACATTGTGACCTTCGCGGAAAGAACTTGGATGAGGCTGGCATAAAAACGTTGGGATTGCAGTGTGCAGCAGTGGGTAAAGTAGACCTATGTATGATGATGATGAAGACTGAGGTAGCTAGAAATAGAATCAATACTCACAGTAAAGTATTCCCGAACATGCTGCCACGCGACGTACGCCACAGCAGCACTAGCATTCGCGTTGGTCCTCAAACACTCCAAAGCCTGAATGTGACGGTTCTCGTTCCTCACTCCAGCGACGGAAACCCCCATGTTGATGGTGTAGCGAGAACAGCCGGAGTCTGGTCCACAGCGTTCGCAGAGAGAGGGAAAACGAGATTCTGGAAGTAACATATATTGATGGTTATATGTAGCGATGGGCAAAGTACGGCCCGCGGGCCAGGTCCGGCCCGCCAGCAACGACTTTTTTAAACATGAGTATTTAATTATTTATGGTGTTCGGAATTAAATTTGACACAATGTAATACGTAGAAAGTAGTCGCACAAAATGTGCATGCACCAAGTCTGTTTCGCGTATTAAAGTTTTACCTACAATGGCGAGTAAAAAACTAATTTTTAGTCCAGCTGGCCCCCCGTGATTTTTTTTTTATTTTTCTAGCCCCTCGTAGGAAAAGTTTGCCCACCACTGGTCATAGTATACCCAATAGTAGACCCATATTTCGCCAGTTATGTTTAAGTCCCATGTAATAGGGTGCGAGCCTATATTGCCATCAACCGGGCACAAATCCAGACTCCGGGCTGTTACTGAGACATTCCAGATGGAAGAACCCAATAACACTGCCCGACCCGGGAATCGAATCCAGGACCTCATGCTCAACAGGTAAATGAGTCATTACAGCTTTGTTTTCGGGATAGCAACGTGATTTCGATACCCTTGGCATTGCAGATGTCCTTCGGCATCAGGTCCGCATGCTTGATTACCGACTTGCGACGCGACTTTCATCAAGCGACACGCGCAAGGGTACATTTTTTCCGTCTGTCGTTCTGCAAGTCGAGTTGCGGCAACTCGTGCCATGCTCTAAACTACTATTTTTTGTTGTTTTTCCCCAATTGCTGTCATAAGACGTGTCTCGTGGCCACGGAGTACAAAGGATTTTTAAAATATTCTAAACTTACTAAGTGCAGCGTCCACGGTAGCGTTGTTGCTCCATACTCCAGGTCTGCAGGCTGCTGAGAAGAAATCGTTTAGGGTTTCCACCTCCAACTCCTCAGCAGTTTTGTCATGTGTGTCCGCGTTTGGGCAACGGTCAGTGCGGGCGGCCTGTAGGCAAAAAATCATTAGATTCGCAAATTTGAAAAATTGACCATCTTTTTTAGAACTGCATATACCTCATATAATTCCTATTTTGCTTTTCAAAAAATATTATTGTACACTCTAATATAATGATGCGCCTGCGCTCTTTTTGTGAACGTCCATTAATTCCTATTTTGGGTTCCTAAAAATACTAAATAGCCAAGTAACTGCCACCAACTTGAATGTAGCGCTCGCCAGACGCTCTTGTGGCATCTCTCGCTTCGCTTGCACACTTACCAATTCCTCCAAGTTCTTCAGCACTCTCGGAGACCATCTCACTTCTGCGTCTTCGAGACCAGGGTGGCAGTATACTCCTCCACGAAGACCTTCAAGTCCATTGGTGTGGTTTGATGGCACCACTGACACAGCTTCGAAGGCATAGGGGTCTGGAGACAAAACAAAATGAAGAGCGTTATTTTTTCTTTGCATCTTAATGCTGGCTGGTAATCCATCATAGTACCTAAGTGCCTGTTCGTTTGCCACCCAATAAAAGAAATACTCTAAGGGAGAAATCCTTATCTTAATTTTACCATTTTTGCACAAAAAAGAGGGGAACTACTCACCGAGTTTGCTGGCATCTCTGATAGTAGCAATGACCATGTTCTGATTGGGTTGCTGCTGCGTCAACAGCAGGGTTTCTTCCTCGGAGAAGTAGCCAATGTCTGCATGCCCATTAGCTAGTCTGAGGGCGCAGTCCACCCTAGAAGTTTGAAGAATAAAGATTAAGTGTTGCATATAGAAATAAGCTGTAGTGTGCAAATATCTTGGTATTTACCAAGGTGCATTTTGAAAGATGGCAACGTCGCAAAAATACTAAATAGCTAAGTAACAAACGACAAACTTGTATGTAGCGCTTGCCGGCCGCTGCCTGCGCACCGCTCGCTTCGCTTGCTCGGCTCGCGCGCGGTTGGTCACAGTTTTAACCTAACCTAAACCATTTGGTCGGGGTGCCCTAGCTTAGTCACTGGGACCAACTGTGAGAAAAGGCTAAAAATTTAAAAAGCGGTTCATTAATTTAGAAAATTGATCATCATTAAATAGAAACTTTTTAGCGGATCAGTTAAATATTTCCGATAAAAATTGCAATAATTAAGTAATATCGTAATAACTTATTTGTATAATTTTTTACACAAAAAAAATATTACTACACGTACTTAATTCATTGTTATTATTGCAATTTATAAACGATATTTTTAGTGCACTACAAAGCAATAATTTATAATTTCATTTAGTCAGTTTGCATCACTGTCAAAATCATAGTGAACTTTATTGCTGTTGAAATAAGGTTGCTGTTGGGTTGCTACAATTGAGAAGTCTGTCAAATTCACAATGATCTATATGATCGTTACAATAAGGTTCCTATTGGGTCGCTGCTGACAGAGGTAAATTAACTGTGATTTGGACTGTCGTAAGATTGAAAAGAAAAATCAAAACAGCGAAATATTTCACAGCTATTTGCGACGTCGTCTACTTTCAAAATAGTTTGCATTGCAAGACATTTTGGGTACACTTTCATCGGGCGGACCACTAAGGGCGAATTTTATCAAACTTTTGTACCTAGAATAAGTCATAACCTGAGAATAAATTTTGAATTTTTGACAGTTTTTCCATCCTAGAACTGCCAGACGTCAATTTTATTCCACGGATAAACGGAGCGAGCGAGCGAGCCGGGCGAGCAACGTTTCTCCTCTTTTCATACTTCGGTTCACACCCCGAACTACAGAGGTAAACCACGTCAGCGTTATAAACGATGCGAACGAAATATCCGACGATGCCAGCGATGCTATTCGTTCACCTCGTTAGCGTAGCTTAGCTCTGTAGTTCGCGTGTGAACCGAAGTATGAAAAGAAGTGAAACGATGCTCGCCGAGCGTGTTGGCGATGTGACCTGCGCTTGAGACGGAACGCTCCCCTCGCTTTCCCGCCCGTCCGCTCGCACGCCAACTCATCCGTAGTTTTCGGTGAGAACCTACATACTTTAGCTCGCCAAAGCTTCGCTTAGTTTACATAGTTTCTCTCACCTCGCTTCGCCCGCCAGCTCGCTCGCTCGCTCGCTAGCTGGCGTTGTGAACTGCACTTGAAGATATCTTCTAAGACTTTGGTAAAAATCAGCCCTAAGGAGTGGAACTAATTTGACATCAACAATTTGTTTCAATTCCATTGCTCTTAAAATAAAATCTTCAAAAATCATCGTCTACCAACCCGCACTGTGCCCGCGTGGTAGCACGGCCCACTCCCTCTCACAAAGAGAAGGTCTGTGCTCCAGCAGTGGGTACATTATAGGCTGGATATGTATTATTCTTTTTTTGCTAGAATATTTACCTGGACTCCACGGAAGAGCATGTGACTTGACTATCATCCCTGCTAAGGCTCTGGCACAGGGAATTCGGCAGTTGAGAGTTGACGCATACGCGGTCTGAAAACAAAAAAAAATGCTGTTATACAAGAGACCTATAAAGTCTTTGGTAGGGTATCGAATAATCATCATCTTTGCCTAGCATTTTCCTAACTATGTTGAAGGTCGGCTTCCAGTCTAACCGGATGCAGCTGAATACCAGTATTTTACATGGAGCGACTGCCTATCTGACCTCCACAAACCAGCACCCTAATAGCGGAACAGACTATCTATCACAATCTGAATCATTTTGAAGCCTATAGCTAATCCATTGCTTCATATGTGCGGAAAATTTGTCTGCTTAACAACGTTAATAACGCAATGAATGTTTTTGAACTGTCAAAATGAAAGCTATTCCTTCTGTTAGTTGTTACGTAATTACCCCGCAGTAGTTGGTATGTATACCCCTTGGTAATGGAATGCCATGTCCTTGGAATGACAGCAAGGACCAACGGTTTAACGTGCTTTCCGAGACATGGAGGGAGTGTCTTAAAAGGTACCGTTTGCAAGCATTAGTCGGTCTCAGCCATTGTATATATTAACTCAAGGTAAAGAGGTCAACAGGTCGGTTGGTACATGGTATAAGAATATACTTCGCCAGGTATAACATTCCGAGACACAGTGGTCACGTGGGAGACACAAGCGTACGTCATCACCGCTGTGTTACCAGTAGTGTGTAATAATAACTCCCCAGCCGCCTTTATTACCTGTGCGAATCCGATAAAACAATGACGTTTTAAGTAAAAATTACGTTGGTATATGTTTAAATTGAATTGTTTCATTTGATCAGAAAAACGAAACAACTATTTAAATGCTATAAATATATTTTTTAATAGAATGGTGACTGAAAATGTTTCCATAGTTCGTGTTTTGTTACGTTGCGCTCAATGACTTGGCTAGTTGTCGTTCAGATATTTACGGCCTAGGCCTAGCTGACTAATTTAAACAGATGGCTGCGGCATATATACCAACCCATGGTCAAGAAAACAAGTTCTGGCACTCCGGGAGTGTCACATGCTTACGTCACTATCCAGTTGCCACTTTATTGGAACAAAACAAGAATTATGGAAACATTTTCAGTCACCATTCTGTTAAAAAATATATTTAAAGCAGTTAAATTGTCGTTTTGTTTTTCTAATCAAACGAAAAAATTCAATTTAAACTTATACCGACGTAATTGTTAGTTAAAACCTCATTGATTTATCGGATTCGCACAGGTAATAAAGGCGGTTGGGGAGTTATTATGACACACTACTGGTAACACAGCAGTGATGACGTAGGCTTGTGTCTCCCACGTGACCACTGTGTCTCGGAATGCTATACCTGGCGAAGTATATTATTATACCATGGTATTATCTATCTATTTGTATAATCTTTAGAAATTTTACAATATTAAATAACTTGCGGACGCATTATGTTTAGTGTGAAGATTGGTACTGTTACGCATGCGCAAGTTTTTGAATGTTAGTGTTTGTTTCACTTAAAGCGCATCTCAAGTCATGTTCCACATTGAGACGATTTCTGGCCTTTGTTTTTAGTCTCACTCATGGTATAATAATATACTTCGCCAGGTATAGCATTCCGAGACACAGTGGTCACGTGGGAGACAAGCCTACGTCATCACCGCTGTGTTACCAGTAGTGTGTCATAATAACTCCCTAACCGCCTTTATTACCTGTGCGAATCCGATAAATCAATGAGGTTTTAACTAACAATTACATCGGTATAAGTTTAAATTGAATTGTTTCGTTTGATTAGAAAAACAAAACAACAATTTAAATGCTTGATATATATTTTTTAACAGAATGTGAACTGAAAATGTTTCCATACTTCTTGTTTTGTTGCAATAAAGTGGCAACTGGATAGTGACGTAAGCTTGTGTCACTCTCGGAGTGCCCGACCTTGTTTTTTTAGACCATGGTCTCACTAAAGTTGAAAAACCAGTGCAATGCACTGGCGAGCTAGATTCGGTCTTATTTGTCTAATCTTTGTTATATGTTACCAGCTTATTACGCCCGCAGTATACCAGTTTTACCCACGCAGGGGTAAAAGTTAGGAACCGTGGATCTAGGGAAAATATATTTTCTCTTAGTCACCGGCGCGCCCATGTCTTATCTTATATATATATCTACAATAATAAAAAATTTTCAAAGTCACACGATAACAAAGTGATAATGAGTGCTCTAAGAAAAATATATTTAGGCTTTGTATGTTCAATCCATAATAATCGACAGTAGTAATATTGTAAAGTAGCTTCAGCCCGCGCTATTTCTTTGTTTACACAACAAATATGGCTTTACAGAATTATAATCATTAGAATCAGCAATAAAACTCTTTAAGTTAGAATTGGCGTCAAATGTCAAGATTTCATGAAATAGTCATTCAATACAGTAATATGAACTTGGAGAGATGTATTTCTGATTCTAATGATTATAATTCTGTGAAGCCCTATTTGTTACGGTCGCGAATCATATTTTAATCAAAATACAACCTGACAGTGACCTGCAAATTGCAAAAAACGTAAAAAAAATGAATTTCGCGGGCTACCCTGAAGGTTCCGCCTTAACATATTAAGTAGGTACCGACACGACTAGGAGCTCCTTTTTGGTCTACTCATCGCTGTCACTGTGGCGAAGTTGTCAACAGCCTCGGACACCACGGCCTGTCTTGCAGTCGAAGTGCAGGCCGCTTACGGCGACACGCGAACATTAATGATATCATCCGACGTGCTCTTGTCACCGTTGGCGTTCCAGCTGTATTAGAACCTAATGGCTTGGCACGCGACGATGGCAAGAGACCGGACGGCATGTCATTATTTCCATGGAAGGTGGGTAGGCCTTTAGTGTGGGACGCAACATGTGTCGATACTCTTGCGCCATCCCATCTTACTGTCTCGGCGTGCTGTGCTGGCGCCGCTGTTGCGGCTGCGGAAAACCTCAAGCGGCGAAAGTATGCTAACCTTATCGGTAATTATATTTTCGAGCCATTTGAGGTTGAAACCCTCGGGCCGTGGGGTCTGAGTGCCCATGTTTTGTATAAGGAAATCTCCAAACGCCTGTTTGACACTTCCCGTGTCCCAAGGGCTGGCTTTTACCTTGGGCAGAGGCTAAGCATTGCCATACAACGTGGCAATGCCGCCAGTCTCTTGGGTACATTACCAGTCCACAGCGATGCGGAGGAATTTTTCGACGCCATTTTAAATTTTGTTAATAGTTTTAGTTAGGTTAGGTTATTAAATTTTAATTGTAAATACTGTTGTAAGTAATTTAAGAAATTAAATGGTCTTTCCTGAGATGGCACAGAACATATATACTCCGACGGGCTAGAGGGCTAGGAAAGTGACATTCTATCAGCGATTTCGATGGGCGAAATGTCAAAAATGTATTCGATTGAGAATTGATTTACCGCTACAGAAAATCTTATGTCAATCCTTTTGAAAGTCGTAGAAATACGAAACGCTTTGAAAGCGATTGCCAATTGTATAGACCCTCTAGGAGACATTATGGCTATTTTTTTTACCACATCTGCAATTTTTATACAGGGTAGGTACATCAGAAAGGTGTGGTCAAATTTAAGGGTGAAGTACAGACCATCAAACTCAACAATTTACTCCATGGGACCAAGATTGTAATCGAGAGCAGTGGTGGCCCAGTGGTGTCGGCCCCGACTTACGAGTTGTAGGTCGTGGGTTCGAAACCAGGCAGGCGCTTTACTTTGTGTAAATAATTTCGTCACCACTGCTCTCAAAACGGTGAAGGAAAACATTGTGAGGAAACGGCATGTACTACAACAAAAATTCGAAGACTTGTGACATCTACCAACCCGCACTGGGCCCGCGTGGTGGATTACAGCCTATTCCGTTTCGAAGAGAGGAGGCCTGTGTCCCAGCAGTGGGAACATTATAGGCTGATTATGATTCGACCCAAATGCCCATACATTTAGTTCGAGTAGGGCTTGAAGTTTTGTACAGGACGGCTGGTAATTTAATCTCGATTACGTGTAAATCGATGTTGGCCCCACTATACCTTACAGCAGGGGTCGGCAAGTAATTTTAAGTGCGGTCCGAGTACTGTTGAGAATTTTTATCGAGGTCCAGAAAAATATAGTCATAATACTAGTTGAATTTTTTTATTTGAAATGATTATAAGTACAAGGTAATTATTATAAAACACGATAGACAGGTATTCTATAAAAAATATGCGAGAAATTACACTTGTGGTCTTGAGCTAGTTTTTTATGGTTATGTTTACGCGGGGCACAGCTAATGCGAAGAGTGTCTTCAAGGTGGAGTCCGTTAATCTCGAACGGTAATTGTTTTCCAAAAAAATCATTTGTGAAAAAGTTGATTCACGTACTTATGTGGAGCCAAACATAGTGGCCAGGTTGATAGCTAGCTTTTTGCAATTTTCATATTATTTAAATTTAATAGTAGGTACATACTATTAATAGTAGTAATATTTGGCAGTCCAAGTTCCGACCTTTCGCGGTCCGCATATGGACCGCGGTCTGCCTGTTGCCGACCGCAGCATTTTTTTTTTTTTGTTTGGGAAATCATCAAATGACCTCTCCCGCTCTGGGCGGAGCGGCAGGGCGTGTCAGACTCTTACTGACTAAAACCCACCCGTGTTCCTTCAGTTGCCTGTGCGCTAGGGCCACGGTAACTCTTTCGAACAATCCGCGACCCCAGCAGGGCCGACCGCAGCCTTACAGTTATGTCTAGCACTTTATGTAATGGCCTTGATACGTTTTTATTACATTCAGTTATAAGATTTGGCTCGTATCAACTGGCAAATAGGTTGGTTGGTGATTGTATGCGATTGTTATCTAAGGCTTATTACATTATAACAACATTATTTTCGTACGTGAGTTTTTAATCGCCAACTTTTCGAGACAGTAACTCAAATACGAGTATTTCATGCTGCATAGCACATTGAGTTTTAAACTTTGGCTTCTTAAGAAAGCGGTGAACGGCGGGGAAGTTACGTAACACACTAACAGTAGGAATGTGTTTCATTTTGACAGTTCAACAACATCAATTAATAATAATCTTAATAATCTTTATTATGAAACACACAAGATTCATGATACACAAGAGCAGATGTACAAAATAACATGGTATATCTACATAAATCTACACAGATCATGTAACCCTGTCTCCTAAACTAGGTAGTCCTGTATCTTAGGAGACAGTGTAAGGCCATACAGGGCGACTAGTCATTGCGTTATTTACGTTGTTGAGCAGACAATTTTTTCGAACATTTGAAGCAATGAATTAGCAATAGGCTTTATAATGATTCCAATTGTGATAGATAGTGTGTTACGTAATTAGGTTGCTGGTCACACAATAACAGTTGTGTACAGAGCGCTTTTGCAGAACTTTTGCATTTCTTCAAATATTTTACTCATTGTGGTTTTTCCATTAGTGTTTATTTTTTTATCATAATAATATCCAATGACTGCTTTCATTGGTCTAGTGGTCGCTAGCGCTACTTCTGAGCACAAGGTCCTGGGTTCAATTCCCAGGTCAGGCCAAGTGTTATCGCGGTTTCCCATCAGGAATTTCTCAGTAGCAGCCCGGAGTCTGAATTTGTGCCCGGTTGATGGCAATAGGCTCGCCGTCTATTAGATAGGACTTAAACATAACTGGCGAATGTAGGTGTTGCTATAAGATTGATTGATGATTGCTATTTGACTTCTGCCTAACACCTCGGGGATTGTAAGCGTAATGTTTTTATTAATAGGTAGGTATACGGTACGTATAACGTTATTTCTAGAAGTAAATAAAGTTTTGTTTTAACACGTAGGTAACAATGTTTTCTTAACTTATAATCTTAAAATGCTTCTGTCTGTGCGTGTGACCAAATATTTATTTAAATATTTTAATTATTTAAACAAGAGTTACGTTATTTTTAATGCAAAATCATGTACGGTGTACGTACATGGTTTTGAAATATGTATTTTTGATGCCATAAGTTAGTTAGCAGGCTCGCGTATTTGCACTTTGATCGCGGCCTTTATTTGAGAGTGCATTGTCATACGGCGGAGCCGAGATGATGCATTTTTGTTTATAATTTAATTAATGTCCAAATAAACATGATTTGTATCGGACAACTTGCATTTTTATTAAGATTCATATCCGTTGAGCATTCATTGACATTCCTTGCGTTATCTTAACATTTTCTGCATACTGGCACCTTGCATTTGCATTGACAAACTTTACTGTTTCGTTAGCACACCGAACACATCACAGACTATTTTGCATGAATGTGACGCATATTTTCCCCCAACTCGTTATTTTTTGTGTTTGTGTGTTTTTTCTTTGCGTCATGTTTACCGTAACTAAATGTATTTTCTTTCTTTTGGTTCTCTAAATAACACATCGCTAGAAAACCTAGGCTGATTATTAATCTACAATAACAGCAGGTTTTCTCACATTGTGTGATTTACATATAGTTTACTAGCTTTTGCCCGCGGCTTTGCCCGGCGTGGATGTCGGAAATTATCCCACGGGAACGTACT
Organism: Dryobotodes eremita; assembly: GCA_917490735.1. Classification (NCBI taxonomy): domain Eukaryota; kingdom Metazoa; phylum Arthropoda; class Insecta; order Lepidoptera; family Noctuidae; genus Dryobotodes; species Dryobotodes eremita. Next base: position 2,615,199 of record OU823269.1, read on the forward strand.
ACCGGGATAAAAAGTATCCTACATGTTAATCCAGGTTATAAACTATCTGTGTTCTAAATTCCATCCAAATCCGTTCAATAGTTTTTGCGTGAAAGAGTAACAAACATCCATCCATCCATCCTCACAAACTTTCGTATTTATATACATCTGATAAATAGATCCTACTTAATAAAGTAGGATCTATTTATCAGATATGTAAACACTGTTTCATTCACACAAGTAGTGATGTGGTTGCTGTCACTAATGTCATCTGTCAGTCACCACGAATGGCGGGAAAAGGTTGAAAGTGAAGTAGCCATTACTATACTCTTTGGAAATGGCCCTTGGCTGTGCACGAGACACTCGTGCACAGGGCCGCTTTACTTTTAAACTTGGTGTGGTAGTGAGCCAATGTAGTGATATACATACATACATGACATAAACTCACGCCTTCTTCCCATGGGGGTAGGTAGAAACGGTAGAAACTACAGAACGCCACCTGCTACAATCTTTATTGTAGTGATAGAATCAAATTAAATTCGGAATCAACACGATTCTCACTGCTGGGAATGCTGGGAAATAGCACCCTATTTTCGTAACACGTTGTCTATCACAATCTGAATCATTTTGAAGCCTTTTGCTGATTCATTGCTTCATATGTAAGAAAAATTTGTTGGCAACGTAAATAACGCAATGAATGTTGTTGAACTGTCAAAATGAAAGCTATTCCTACTGTTACTGTGTAACACAATTACCCCGTAGGCCTCCTTTCTGTGAGAGGCCGTACCTAGGCCGTAAGCCACCACGCAGGCCCAGTGCAGATTGGTGGAAGTCACAATGTCTTTGAATGTTTGGTTCTAGGACAGGTCGATTTCCTCAAGAGATTTTCTTCATTCGTAAACGACCATCATATCCTTGGGTTTGAGGACTCAACGAATTGAATTTATGACGTAACCGATTCAAGTGACACTTGACTAAAACCTTGTTATCAATCAGGAAATGATACCACTTAACTTTTACTACAAGTATTGAATCATAAATTCTGTGTCTGATTTTTATATGTTGTTAAGTGCATGAAAGGATATCGTTTTAGCTTTAAATGACCAATTTTCAGTAAAAGAAGAGATCTGTCTCCTTTTTTAGGTACAAATCTAGCTCTTTAGAAAATTTCATGACAATCTGCAGGACAATTTAGTCTAAATTTACGTTTTAAATTACAATAGTATTTACAATTAAAACATAATAACCTAACCTAGCTAAAACTATTAACAAATAAAAAAATAGGCGTCGAAAAATTCCTCCGCAAAAAAATCTGGGCGGGCTTTTACCTTGGCCAGAGGCTAAGCATTGCCATACAACGTGGCAATGCCGCCAGTCTTTTGGGTACATTACCAATCGGCAGCGATGCGGAAGAATTTTTCGACGCCATTTTTTAATTTGTCGATTTAGTCTTGAACTCGTAGTAAAAAGACTGTCAACCGACTTAGTTTTTATGACGTTCTTATATTTATCAGGATATTATTATTATACTTAAAAAAAATCTCAAGCATTGTAGGTTAGGCTAGGCTTCATTTATCTGAGGAGGATCCTCACGCGGCGCTGCTCCGAAGGCGGAGGAGGGGTCGAAGAAGACGTCAGTATGATAGTCATCTCCGACTCCTCCCGGGTGGAGACCAGCAGGCAACGGGTGCGGGGGCACCCTTGCCTGTATTGCACAGGCCTCCACCAGTGTCGGACGGGAGTGGCCAGGTGTTCCCGGCCATTCCCGTAGCCCCCCAGCCTGGGGGGCATGCGGGGCCCGCCAGCTAGGCGGGCAAGCGCCGGGAGGGTTGTGGATGTAAAGGCTGAGCCGGTTTCCCATGGCCCTCCCACCACGGCGATGTGGGAACACCGCTGAGTTTTAGTGGGTATACTGTCATTCGGACAGGAGTCCCACATACCCCGTCTCGTCCCCCGACGAGCGGAAGTGCATAAAGCATTTCTCAGCGAAAAAAAAAAAAAAAAACAAAAAAAAGGCTTCATTTATCTTTAGTCTTTTTTACATCGAGCATCATAATCATTCTCCTGCCCTAATTTCGATATTTTTGTGGTCTGCGCATGTGTATAGTCCTTCAGATCGTAATTCGGCCATGGCGGCCAATTTCAACGGAAACTAGCCTTCGGCGCGGGAGATATTATAGTGCACCAAGTGAGTGCGCAGACACAGGTCCACTCTCTCTTCCCTCACTTTCATAGTCAGCATGCGTTCTTACAATTTACATACTATCAGGGGATATCCTAGTGGTCACTCCGTTTCCTGCCATATCATCTTTCAAATTCAAATAATTCAAATATTTTTATTTTTCACATACCCAATCTATCTTTGGAGTTCCTTTATTCTTATAACTATCCATTTGTTATTCTAAACTTATCACTGGATTATGGCAAAAGAATAATCCATACTATATTAATATATCCATATTAATATTATAAATTAGAAAGTAACTCTGTTTTTATGTTATCTATTCACGCCTAAACCACTGAATGGATTTTGATAAAATTTGGCAAGGAGATAGATGCTGCCGTGGTTATGATAATTACAGTAAGTCACATTTTCGTCGATATTCAGTTGAGTACATATTTGGAATGTAGAGATTGAAATCTACGTTTCTGTACATTTAAAATTTGAAAATATGTCATAAAAAATCAAATAAGCTTAAGAAATGAAATGCAGATATGTAGATCTCAATCTCAACATTCCAAATATGTACTTAACTCAGTATCGACAAAAATGTGACTTACTGTAATTATCATAACCACGGCAGGATGGCATCCTTGGGAAGGACATAAGACTACTTTTTGTCGAGGTAGCACGTTCTCGTGGGATAAGTTCCGACATCCACGCGGGCGAAGCCGCAGGCAGAATATAGTAAGTACATATTTTGAGCCCATGATCATCACGCTTGGATTGAAAATGTAAAAATGTTATTTACTGGTGAATTTACAGCCCATCGTGATGTTTCCACCCCAGCTCATAATTGGGGTCGGTGTATAACGTTTTTTCATCCTATATCTCCTGTCAATGAGGAAGGCAACTGTGTAAATGGCTCTATCATAGCTACATAGTTCCCAACACAAGCTATTATTATAAGGCGGAGGTGAGGTGAGGTGGTTTTTTTTTTTTGCGTAAATGATGCGTTGTTCTGTTTCTATGTACTCCGAAATTGGAGTCCACCTTTTCACGAAAAATCCTAAAATTATAAGATTTTGGCTTAAAGCTATTCATAAAGATTTTTTTACATTAAACAGAGTTCGAGGTTCTGTCGGAATCATTTTGAGGAAATATTTAAGGTTTAAAATTCTGACACTTTCTAAGTCAAATACTTGATTTAAAATATTGAAATCACCGAAATATTGGAAAATAAGACCAAACTCAAGAATGAACACGAAATTGAACGAATGAACGAAATGTCAAATTTATTCTAGGCCGTAGGGACCTAGCTGTGATGACGCCATCTACAATTAGCTTTGCCCGACCTTCCCCATTCTATCATCCCTCACACAATACATCCGTCTTTTCTTCGGTCTTCCTCTCTCTATCAAGCCATCATTATCATCACTCTCTTTCTCTTATCCTAATTCATTTGGGGTCGGCTCAACATGTATTTTTCTTTCATACCTCTTTATTAGTCATCATCTTGGTAAGCACCCCTTTTCTAGCCCTCCAGATTCATACTAAAAACTTTCATCACGATAATTTCCTCATTCCTCCGCGTCCTATGTCCACATCATGACAATCGATTTCTACAAAAAAATTCAGTCACCGGTGCGATTTTCAGACTTCCTCATATGTACTCTCGCTGTCCATTCATCAACGTTTGTATTCACTACTCACATCACTTTATATTGAATATCTACGGCCTCATGAGTCACCTTTGTGACGAAAGGGTGTGGCTCATAAATTTTCTAGGACCACATGGCCCTTAAAACTGGCTTTCGGAAAATCAAACTACTTATAAAAGAATTTTAATAATAATAAAGTCCCTGATCAATTAAAGGGTGCTCACAAATTAAATCTAAGTAACTGCCCGAGATTTGCATCCGTTAAATAATGATAAGTTCGCCCCTTATCATTTAGGAGTTGATATTATCACCGGCGAGCTGTGGCCTAGTGATAATCTGCCTAACCCTTTTTACATACTTAGCGCGAAGGTTACTTCTAAAACCTCAGAAAAACATATCTACAAAAATCGTAAAGATCCTTTTACAATAATTTTGACACTATCAATAATCAATCGAACAAATACGAGTATCGATTACCAATAGGCCGCCATTTTTCTTAGCCTTATCTGCACTGCATTTGATATTTTTTGAAATGGTTACATAATACTTACAAGTCGTTTGTGCTGACACTGCCCCAACCACACACGCAAATAGAAAAACTTCCTTGAAACCCATTTTTGCACTGCACTAACACTGTAGGAATAAATCCTACGTTAATTTTCAAAATCCTGCCGCCGTCAACTTTACCGATGCGTGCGACACTGTTGCCCTCAATGGCTAATCTTATTTAAAATGTATGACTAGTTTATAGCTGGGTATATCTTATCAGTATTTCGAAATTCAGCGTAAAGGTGGGTGATATAATAGCTGATAGCCTGATAACGATGCGTGGAGCTATTTTTTATGGCGCGGCGACGCGGTGTCCCGCAGGGAATCATGTTAGGCCCTATGGCCTTGACGATTTTTTTGCTATTTTTTATGAGATTTTTTGTGCTTAGCACTGAACTTTTTGAAGGCGATAATAAAACATGTCGTGACTATTTTTAGCATGAAGAAGAATATTGTTCTGGTTTGACAAAATGAGGGATAGAAGATTGGATTAGTCATTGGGATATTGTTTGATTTCGTAATATTACACCAATTTAAGAGGTCCTAAATTGCAATTGTTTTGCCGTTGTTTTTTTTTTAAAGTTTTATACTTAATTGTATCACATACAATTAATTATACCCAACAATCATTATGATTATGACCGAACGGCCTTCAGGTGACAAAAAGTAATGCGTCTACAGAAAATTTGTGTTCATTGATCAATAATAATCCATAATGTTTTTTTTTTTTTGTATTTGAACACGCGAATATTTGGGACTAACAGTCGGATTTGAAAAATTCTTGTTTCATTTGATAGCGCAATTCTTTAGGAAGGTTGTAGGATATTTAACATCACGCTACGACCCTTAGGAACCGAGCAAAAAGAAAAAAAAATAAAGAATGCAAAGCGAAAACGAAGTAATAGGCGGGTGATGCGACGGGGTGGGTCGGGAACAAGAAATTTCACGCCAGCGAAGTTGCAGGCAGAAGCTAGTTACCTTTAATAACATTAGTAGCTATAGCTTATTAAATTCGCATCGCATCAAATGGCCAAACCTTCCGAATTCCAGTTGTCTGTCTATTAAGGCGAAACCTTCAGGGTAGCCCGCGAAATTCAAATTTACTTACGGTAGTTGCAATTTGCAAGTCACTGTCAGGTTGTATTTTGACTAAAATATGATTCGCGGTCGTAACAAATATGGCTTTACGGAATTATAATCATTAGAATCAGCAATACATCTCTCTGAGTTCATATTACTGTATTAAATGACTATTTCATGAAATCATGACATTTGACACCAATTCTAACTTAAGGAGTTGTCTTGCTGATTCTAATGATTATAATTCTGTAAAGCCATATTTGTTACGACCGCGAATCATATTTTCATTAAAATACAACCTGACATTGACCTTCAAATTGCAAAAAACGTAAGAAAATTTGAATTTTGCGGGCTACCCTTGCGCTTCCCCCGTAAGTGGAGAATATTATTATCACTTTCCATTGGGTAAGGCAATTAGCCTGTTTGACATCCTTTCACATAAAATTCTCATCAAATTCTTTGAATCAGACCTTCGTATCGCCGATTTATTAGAATATCAATCAATTTCATGAGAATGTTTGTGAGTCAACATTATGAAAGACAATGACTCGGTTAGTGGAAAATAAAGGCAAGTGATTTGTCATAATTCAGAACCCTGCACCCAGTCATATACTGATATGATATTGTTAAAACGACTTCCGGAGCATTAAAATAGCGTCCAGGCCCTGCAGTCTCGACATAGATAGCGACAAAAATTTGTGGCTAAGTCGTATCGATGTCAAATTCCTTTAATAGATTTTCAACCTTATGTTTTGGAAATAAAGTTGAAAATCTATTAAAGGAATTTGACATCGATACGACTTAGCGACAGATTTTTGTCGCTATCTAATGTCGAGACTGCAGGCCCAGGAGTGGCGGAATACTTTTTAGTCTTTACAAATCGATATGGTTTAGCTCAGGGGCTTGTGGCTTAGTAATAACAGTCATACGAGTTCCGGTCGATCGGCTCGATCGGAGGTTAAGCGATGCCTCGGAAAATACCTATGGCGTTGCTCCTTTTTTTTGTGATTTCGCAGGTCAACCCAGGAGGTTGTCGGCTTGCCGGGAGGACACGGCGCGGCACACGCTGGCAGAGTGTGCCGCTTGGGAGGAGCCGCGCCGTGCCCTCATCTCCGGAGTAGGCAGTGATTTCTCGCTGCCGGCCGTAGTGAATGCTATGGTCGTCGGCGAGGAGTCCCGCCATATATCAGGACCCGAGGTGGCGGCGCGTAGTGTTCCACGCGCGCCCCTCTAGACGTCTCGGGGGGAGTCAAACACCTCACTTTCCCCGCTCGACCGGACGAGGCCCGCAGAGGCCGGCACCAGTCGGGGGCTGCGTTGAAGAGTGCTTAAGTGTCCCCGTAGCCCCCGGTGCAAGTGTGCGAGGGAACACGGGGTGGTTTTAGTCAGTAGAAGTCTGACAGACCCCTTCGCCCGCCCCAGGGCGGAGTACATCCATGAGGGTTTCCACTCCATTAACAAAAAAAAAAGGAGGTTGTCGGCTGCTTAACCGGACATGTAAGACGTTGCTCCTACGGCTGTCTTTCTAAATAACTATTATAGCGCGAACAATATTAGAGTCGACTTCCTGCACTTCTAGAGTTCGTCGTGTGCGCCAGGTTACTTGATTAGTTGCGGTTCAACACAGCACTATCAATGTCGCCCCGCGCCGCAAGCAGGGTAATTGCAATTAAATGCGAATGCGCCAAGGTAGCTGGCGAAATTCAAACTTCCTTACATTTTTTGCAATTTGCAGGACAGTATCAGGTTGTATGTTGATCTAAATATGATTCGCGGCCGTAACAAATATTTATTTATAGAATTATGTCTTAAAAATCATCAATACATCTCTCTATGTTCATATTACCCTATTGAATGACTATTTCATGAAATCATGACATTTGAGGCCAATTCTAACTCAAGGAGTTGTAATGCTGATTCTAATGATTCTAATTCAATAATGGATTAGTAATATCCTTCAGAATGATTCAAATTCTGAATAATAGTGTGTTACGCAATTAGGGTGCTGGTCAGGGAGTCATAAGCACCCGATAACAGTAACTGCGCACGCGCTCGGCGTACGCACTCTTACGCTTTGCGAACCGTCCATTTAGTTAAATTATAAATTTAATGTTAATTATTAAGTATCACACTAGTTTCATGTACATTTTGTTTTATAATAACACAGTTTACATGCACAATAGTTTGAGTTTTCTTTGTTTAAAGTACAGCACTATCTATCAGACTAGTCTATAGTGTCCAACTGCAGGACACAACCCTCCCTCTCCCATTTCCACACAAATCTGTCTTTTGCTAGTACCGGCCAGTCCTTTCGGTACGAGACAAGCTCGTCTCGCCATCTTCGCCTTGGCCTGTTGTCTTTCACTCCATGTAAAATAGCACGGTAGCACGTTCCCGAGGGATAATTTCCAACATCCACGCAAGCGAAGCCGCGGGTAGAAGCTAGTAATTAATAAAAGTAAAACGCACAGGCTCTTACCAAAAATCCATCCTTACTTTCTAAAGTCCGTCCCATAGTTTGCTTGGGCCCCACCGTGAGATCTAACCGTCCCTGGGCGGGCAGTCTCGACATTAGGTAGCGACAAAAATCCGTCGCTAAGTCGTATCGATGTCAAATTCCTTTAATAGATTTTCAACTTTATTTCCAAAGCATAAGGTTGAAAATCTAATAAAGAAATTTGACATCGGTTAGACTTAACGACCGATTTTTGTCGCTGTCTATGTCGAGACTGCAGGGCCTGGTCGCCATTGGACCGGAGCGTGAGGCTGTGTCGCATATACATCGGAATCGCCACGACGCTCTGGGATCCAATGTGGTAGGACATAAGGCGGAAGTTACCGTCTGGAGGGATGAATGATAGTATTCTTTCAGACTGGAAGTGATAAGAAAGTCATTAGTATTCAGCTCTTATTTAGCTGCATCCAGTTAGATTGGAATCCAGCCCCAAAATAGTTTTCTACACAATAGTTTGGACTCTCCAACGAATGAGATATGGTCTGGTCAGGAGCATCCACCTCCTATCCTGCCCTCTGTGTCCCAAAACATGCAGCCAAAGAGACCTCTGTGCTGCCCCTTATAACACCGTGGAAGTGGCGAAGTTTTGGGCTAACAAAATTTGAATAACTGCCGTGCCAGCGACATGAAGAAGATGAAGGAGCATCGCACCCGCACTGGCTGTCAGGAGTACCTATAATTCGCAATTTTGCCAAATGGTGGATTCTTAAATGAACCTAAGTAAGTTTCTATTCTATTCTACGTTGGGTGTACCCAATGCATTCAGCCTCGGAACTAAAAAAATTGCAACTAGGCTCAATGGGGGCTATCGTTTTTGTGCTCACCAGTTGGCGCCACTGTCGAGTAAGGTCCTGTTACGGTACTTTTATTTGATATTTTGGATATGTTTAAGTACCCTTATATTCATATTATGTTTATTTTATTACGTTTTAAAACTTCAAATGATTATTTAGATTATAATGTTCCTAAAATTAGCAAGCATGAAGCAGAAAAATCTTATTCTTCCTTCAAGTGCTACCATATTAGATCCTAACTTTTTACTTAAAATCTTAAGACATAATTAATCAGGAATGGCACAACCATTACAATAATTATAAATCATTCGATAAAATCCGTTATAGAAAATCCCGCAAACAGTGAACTTTCAGTACATATTTTGACATCTAGAGACCTTACTCTACACTAGCGCCTCTAGCGGCGAGCTCAAGCGCGATAGCCCTCATTGTTAGTAACTTTGTTCTAAAAAAACGATTGTTAGTAAACAAACCCAGAAACAAAAACAAGAAGAAAATTGTAAGGTTAGCTGTGGGGTCTTCTGACCAGCACCGCTACAGCGTGCGACAACCAAGGTGCGTCGTACTTTTCTATCAACATACTTCGGATGCCGTTGGAACTAGTCCGCGCTCTTGACAAGATGGAATTTGTTTTATTGCGCATTACGGCGTAAAAATCATCGGTATGCGCAAAACCGAACATACCGGACGCACTACAATAGCGCGGCAGTGCCAACAGCATCCTGAAGCAGTTAATAATTCATATTATTTACTATGGAATGAGCTAGTTATTCAAATTGTTTGTCGATGGATGTGGAGGGAGAGGAAGGCCAAAGAAAAGGTGTGTTTAAGATTGTGTGAGGAATGATATGGTAGAGAAGGAAGTCAACAATAGCGTGGCGGGTGACAGGGGAGAATGGAGAAAGAAAACGTGTTGCGCCAACACCAAGGAACATGGAACCAGGTAGGGCCGGATTTAGAGGTCTGGAGGCCTTGGGGCAACAAAGGAGTGAACCCCCCCCCCCCCTCCCAAACTGTAAGGTAAGCGGGAGTCAGGTGTTGTAGGCGGGGGTGACGGTGTTCCCTTGACGAAGGTTATGTAATGAAACCACGTTAATAGGCGAAATCACACTTGTATTGGTAGTAAATACACGAAAATTAACAGTAATCAGCAAGTTATAATACCGTGAGGCGGCTATCGTAACACAAACACTTTTACACGGCGAAGTACACAACAGTTTCAGGACAATACACGCACATATACAGTTAGGTAATACCTGAATGGTTCAGGGAATGCACAGAAAACAGATCACACAAAATTAGTCTTTAAAATATGGTCAGAGACGCCGATGGCATATAAATATGACACAAAGGCTAACTTACAATGCACTTTTAGATACCCTATAGTACTTTACTGCCCTAGGTACAATTCGCGACTTGGTGATACACTTGAAGAGACAACTTATTACTTTGGAGAACTTCCGGCGACTACTTGTTACTTTGAAGAACTCAAGACGATTACTAGCGACGACTACCAATATTCGCAATTATGCACCTTTTCTATAGTTTTATTAACTGTAGCGAGTAGTGGGTGCAGGTCACTAGTTTTCCCTTATTAACCACTCACGAGCACGTATTATAGACTCGCCCGGGGACAAGTACAGACTTGTCGAGGTCGAGTTCAAACCTGACCGGAAATAGACTCCCTTTCATTCCTATTGAGTGTCCATTTCCGGCCAACTATCACCCGCACCCACTACCTGCGCCCTAGTGCGCTGCGTGGGTCAAAATGTATTTGATTTTATATAATCATATCAGTGTTTTCTTAATATGTTATTTATAGGTACTCTGATTTACAAATCAAACAATAATTTCACCAGCCTTTATTATGCTGCTTCGCTTACACAAACTATTTTCCAAATAAAATAAACAATTTTTGTCACTCGAGTTTTTCATTAAATGTTTTATTGTAAAACCAAGTAGATTCTTTTGGCATTTAACAAACATATCGAAAACGAGAATTATCTGAAACTAAAAAACATTTCAAAATTCAAATACAAATACTAAAATACAAATAGTTTATTTTTCTTTACAAAGTTTGTACTACATAGCTAGTGATAGAATTGTCCTTTTAAGCAAATAAATGCCTGTATTAGGACATTCCAGTCTTCCGCAACTTAAATTTACGATGTACGTTCAAATACAAAAATGATGCCAGTATTTACTATTTATATAATTTGGAAAAAATAACATAAAAATTAAATTAAATTAACACTAAAAAGAATCGAATCGAATCGTTTTTTTTTTTTCATATTTAAGAACAATATAATCATATTTGTATACAGTACTATAGGTAAAACAGCGAAGAAAAATATGAAAGGAGAAGTTGTTTATTAGTGTTTACTCGTCGCAATTTGAAAGTTTTTTTTTCCCGTCGTCTCTATGATAGGGGCCCCCCTTTTGTGGAGGCCTCGGGGCTGTAGCCCCGGATGCCATCCCCTAAATCCGGCCCTGGAACCAGGGCAGGATTATGATGAGTTAGTTATTCAAAGGATGTATGACTAAGGTAGATTTTACTGTTACAAAAACCGGAACTAAAAACTATAAATAATGAATCAAACAACAAAATTTTCTTTGAATAAGGAAAAATCAAAGAAAATTGAACAATGTTCCAAGAATAAATATTGATAGTAGTTAACTGTTTTAATAGCTGTCATAATCTTATCGCTAGGAAATAAGGTCCAAAATTGCGTGGCTCTATGAATGTCTACCATAGGATATAGTGAATTCTGAAGTAAATAATATAACCGTTGACATAGTACAAGCTATTTCAGAAGTAAAACTATACATTGAACGCGATAATATTAAAAATGAAGGCATGCACAAATATACAAATATATATGACGGAGAAGGTACGTCTCTCTCGTTATGATCGGCCATATTTTAACTACTGTGGGCTACTATGGGAAGTGTGGATTATTGCGCAACAGAAAAACCGTTTACAGTTCAAATTAAATTATAATAATAATTTGTGATCAAACTAATCACACTAGCAATTCGCAAACTGTAGGTACAGCTATAGTTTTTGTGCTCACCAGTTGGCGCCACTGCCGAGTAAGGTCCTGTTGCAGTACTTTTATTTGATGTTTTGGATATGTTTAAGTACCCATAAATTCTTAATATGTTTATTTTATTACATTTTAAAACTTAGCATATTTTCTATGCATATTTAGATTATAATGTTCCTAAAATTGGCAAGCATGAAGCAAACCAATCTTATTCTTCCTTCAAGTTAGATCCTAACTTTTTACTTAAAATCTTAAGACATAATTAATCAGGAATGGCACAACCATTACAATAATTATAAATCATTCGTTAAAATCTGTGATATAAAATCCCGCAAACAGTGAATGTTCAGTCATATTTTGACATCTAGAGACCTTAATCTACACTAGCGCCTCTAACGGCTAACTCAAGCGCGATAGCCCTCGTTGTGAATCGATTTCAAAATTTCTTTTTTTAATAGATAGGTTATGTCTTAGGGGTGGTCCCATATAAATTTTATTAACTTTGCTTGGGTAGATTTTCAGTTAGAGTCAATAATACGTATTTTTTTGATGATGAACTTCTTGTCACTGTTTTTTTAAAGCAAGTGGTGCTATGCGAAGTTGTGTGGGGTAGTTACCACAACAAAAAGTGTCAACTACAAACTATTTGCAACAAAAAAAAACCTACTTCTTTTGTAAAAAAGTTTTTGGTCATAACATTTATTAAAACATTCTTAACTTGTATCTGAATTTACACACAAAATTACAACACGTATCACAAATTACACAATTATAGTATATAAAGTACCTACACTAAAATAAATTACATTTAAAAAAAAGCAATAGACACTACTTATTCAATAGGATTTCTTTTTAATTTTTTTTTTAGAGCGCTACTGTAGACAGAGCTATTTATGTCTAAGGCAACCTGTTGAATAATTTTACAGACTGGTATCGTGGACTGTGTTTAACAATTCTAAAGTTATGATTAGAAGCCCAAAAAGTTATTAGAGGTTCATTCATTTAAAAAGCGTACATCATTAGAAGGTCAATACGTTTTTAGAGGGTCAGTTAAATATTTCCGTTTTCAAATCATCTCACTGCTGATAATACCATTTTATAACAATATTTGTACAGTCGCCAGTACATCAAGTTACTACAAACTGTCAGATTTTATCATTCGATTTTGAACTTAACTGTCAACAATTTAAGGTTAAAAATCGTTTGGAGAAATTTGACAGTTTCGTGTAGCTTGACCTATCGGCGACTGTACTTCATTGAATGCCTATGGCTCTGTTCCACAAACGATGCGACACTTAAGAGGCTTACAACAGCTAAAGCGCGGTCACTGTCGGACTGCATAGAAAAGAAAGAGAAACGCGATGACACAACGCTGGCAATTTATTGCAAAATATGAAGCAATTATCTATTTACAAAAAGACTATTGATTGGACTAAAAAATTCAAACACTATTACGTTAATATGTTGCTTGTAGAATAATCTGACAAAAAATCAGAATGATTGCATGTATATGAGTATGGTTTTTAATCGTTAAAATATTTTTTTTGAGGCATCCTCGTAATTTTTTTCTATCGTATCAAATTAGTTGTATTAAGTTTTCAACACACTATCTAATTCTGATTTTGTTTAGTGCAGTGGATCATATACTTTTAGGCATTATAAAATTTGCATTTAGGTCCTGTAGTCCCCTTAATATCGTTTCCTGCGTGTTCTGTCTTCTGCACGTCACATGAACTGATGGACGCTAGTGATGGCGCCAAACACGTTTCAGAATTCTGCACCCTAATTAAGTAACACACTATCTATCACAATCTGAATCTATTTGAAGCCTATTGCTAATCCATTGCTTATTAAGTTCGAAAAATTTGTGTGATCAACAACGTAAATAACGCAATGAATGTTGTTGAACTGTCAAAATGAAACGTGTTCCTACTGTTAGTGTGTTACGTAATTACCCCGCTGGACCGAGTCCATTTAGAAGTCAAAGTCAAAGTTTTAAGCTATTGCATAGCTTTTATCGCGGGCTTTGAGCGCAGCGACCGAATCAAGAAATTCCGTAACGAAAATAAAACCTAACACCCCCCACTCCGCCTACCATGTAGCTCGGCCGAGCGTTCGCTTAACGTGTATGTATATGGTACGACTGTACTTGAATTAATATCAAAGCAAAAAATATACTGAATAAATAAAAAATAAATAAAGAATTATAATTGCATGGGTTGGTAAAAAATGCTATGCAATAGCTTTACCGCGGCAGTCCCCGAGTGCCACACGTGTTTTTTTTTTTTTTTGTAAAACATGTGGGTGTAAAAATAGGTGTTGTAAATAAAATATGTATACGTACACTATGTTTTGCCGTTGACGGCGTACAAAAATCAATAAAGTAGGTATCTTAACTTAAGTAGGTATGTAAAAGAATTAAATTTCGTTAAAATTAAATGACAAAATCTTGCCATCGACACGCTAAGAAAAAAAATACGTTGCACTACTGCTGTTATCCTGCCGACTGTCAGATAGTAACAGCATGATATCACCACTTAGATAAAAAGCCTAAAGCAAACAGCGCTGATCAATACTCTACCTCGAACCTTATCAGGCTGATAAGGAGCTTAAGTACCTAATGCAAACGTAAAAAATATATTTCATGTTGAAGTTGACCTCTAGACTCACATTTTTGAATTGATTTTAGGCGCCGCCCCAAAAGGCATAAATATAAAACTCAAACTCAAAGAATTTATTTCATTTACATCATTTACAGGCAGTTTCGAACTATCAAGCAGTCGGTCAGTCAGAAATATGAAGCTAGTTGCCCATTCCAAACCGTAGTAGGTACCTATGGAGAAGAACGGGCAAGAAACTCCAAGGACATTAAAATATTGGTTTCAACTTGAATAAATTGAAATTATACATGTGAGAACGATGTAGAAAGACGTGCACGTTAAAAGCGTTTACAGCAAACAATAAAAAAAATAAGCCATGGCAGCTAAGAGATGACCAGTCCCAACACGTTCACGAACATAACGCACGACGTGGTTTAGGGATGAGTACAATGCTTCCTCTTAAGGGCAATGCAAAGCGGTTGGTTGGCAGCCGGTGAGACTGACTTTTGCTTTTTCTGGATATTAATCATTGTCATCAAAATAATGATTGAGTATTGACAAATTAAACGTGGCGATCTCAGTGGCGATGCTGCCTGTCTTTTGGGCACGATACCAGTCGACAGCGCTGCCGAGGGATACCTTGGTGCTCTATTTTAGTATAGTTTTATAGGTCTGTATTTTCTGCTTAACCACATGGGAAAAGGCAGCAGTGCATGACATTAAAATACTTCTTTGCTAAATTAATATTGATGGCTTAAAGTGGAAGCACCAGGTTGCCCGCGAAATTCATATTTTCATACGTTTTTTGCAATTTGCAGGTCAGTGTCAGGTTGTATGTTAAAAAAAAGATGATAGGGGACCGTAACAACTATGTATTTACAGAATTATAATCATAAAAATCATCACACAACCCTCTAAGTTCATATAATCCTATTGATTTATATTTTATAAAATTGTCATTCAATAGGATCATATAAATTTAATGATTATAATTAGTTATAATATATAATTTAACAATTTTAATTATAATTGAAAATAAAATTAGAACCGTATTCGTTGAAAGAAACGTAAAATCGCCATCTTGACATGTGTGTTGCCATAAAATAATTGCATATTCACAATAGTTTCTACTCAAATTATTGTCAAAATTAGGTATTTTATTTATAAGTGTAAACATATCCATAGGTTGCACAGTATTAGAATTCCTTCAGATAAAATCATAAGAGTTGCCAAGCTACAATTTTTTTTATCAGACTGCCCTAAAATAAAATCCTGTAAACATGGAGATTTTTTTTACTAGTAGCTTTACTTTAAAACAGTGTCAGTGTCAAATAAGCGTAATCTGTCATGTCAATGACATGACACTGACACTTTCATCACAATGTTGAATGTTCAACACAATCACATCACATCACACGAATACACGATTTGATTGAAAACCGCTTGAAAAAGTGTTAATTATAAGTGCGTAACGTCGTAAGAATATCAATAAATATAATTAAAACTCAGTTCAGCAATAAAGTCAGCCATGGCCATGGCAGAATCATTATCATCATCACCCGATCCACAGGATAAGCCAAACGACAACGACGAAGCGATTAAAGGTTGGACTCAAGAAGAAAAGTACCACCTAATGCACGCTCTAAAAACCTGTGGCCGACATGACATCGAGAAAATACAGGAATACGTCATTACTAAAGACTTAGACGAAACCAAAGCGGCAGTTGATTATTACACCGGAATAGCGCTACAACATCCACTTTTCCAGAAGCACAGGGAACAGAAGCCGAAATCTTCTCGGAAATCTCGCGCTCCCCTGACAGATTGGGCTAAATTATTGACAGACAACTTGAACTATAATGAGCTTCGCACTGAGACGGCTACCGCACTCCGAATGATCGCCGACATGGAAAAGATACCTTCGCCAGAATGCACAGAAAATATAGACTTCAGGCAGGTTTACCACCAAATTGCGAACGCTATGGAAGGGAAACCGTTGACTCCAGACTTGGGTACCACTGCGGTACTTCATAAATGCCTAATAGAGACTGCGTTGTCTAGTAAAGCGTTCATCAAGACTGCATCTTTCAGGTATATTATTAAGAATATTGATTTGTCGGATAAAGAGATTAACATGTTCCCGCGACCAACGGAAGACCACGAACTGGCTATTTTGAGACATCTAGCTTCGCAACGTAGCTACAATCCGCTGAAAGTGCCCGAAGATAATTTGAAGCCGTTACGTTCACAAGATGAAATAAAGCCTAAAGTTTTAAATTTTGGGGCAAAGAAAAAAACTTATTGAAACAATGTTTTTTTAAATCTTTTTGACTTCTATTGTATCTATAGGCACAAATGATGTATTATTGAAACTGTGCCGTGATAAAACTATTAGCCTCTTGGCTTGATGGTAGTTGACTCTCTCGGCGTGCTAATCATCATTATTAGCCTACTGCAGCCCACTGCTGGACATAGGCCTCTCCAATTGCACACTATTCAGCTTGATTCTCGGTAACTCTCATCCAGCTGCTACCAGCCACCATATGAAACCTGGTGTGCTAAAAGTTTATAATTCAAGTATTATGAATCAGGGAAGTTCATTTTAATGTATGATAATGAAGCTTCTTTATTCCATATTTTAAGTTTACAAATCAAATGTCGTGTACATATTATTCTTAATATTTTCTTACTAGTTGTGTCGTTCTTGTGTTAGTTGTAATTTTTTCCCCATATGACCCCTTTTTTGGGTAAAGTCATCCTCCATCCCATGGCATTTTTCCGTCTGGCAGGCTTCATCCAGTTTTTCCCAGCAGCTTTAATAATGTCATCGGTTCAACGTTTTCTTGGGCTATCAATGGATCTTTTGCCTTGTGATCCCTATGATTTTGTTGTTTCTAGGGTCCGTATTTTCTCTTTCTACGTTGAAACATGTTTTTAATCTATAATCATTTAAATTATATGGTTTTTTACGTCTATACGAATATTATAAAGAGGTGTTGTGAGTTTTTACATTTGTAAAAGATTAATGGCACGCACAATGGTCCATATGAAGGACTAAGTGCGGAAACCAGAACCCATAAAGAAGAAGAAGAAAAGATTAATGGAACCTTCATGTAGGCGACCACAGGTGTACCCATAGTTTTTGGTTGATGCTAGTCTTAAAGAATGATCATTTTGCCTCTAGAAGGGATAACAGTACCCTAATTACGTAACACACTATCTATCACAATCTGAATCATTTTGAAGCCTATTACTAATCCATTGCTTCATGTGTTCGAAAAATTTGTCTGCTCAACAATGTAAATAACACAATGAATGTTGTTGAACTGTCAAAATGAAACCCATTCCTACTGTTAGCGTGTTACGTAATTACCCGTCCGGTTAAGACCATGATAAGACATGAAAACTTGCCTTATAAAAATAATCACCAAACTTTTGTATTAGATTTAAACATATGCCTGCCCTTACCTTTAAAATAGACCATGATGCGACAGACATAAACATGAAATTATAAAGTAAGTATTTTTCATGAGGAGTTTTAATGTCTATAATAAAACTTTCCTATAAAATTATGAGGTTTTTTTATTTCTATGCCTAACTACTACATACCAAGGACTTCTCTAACGTGTTGGGGGTGTCAATATAAGAAAAAGAGGATGAAACAAAATAGATAATTTTAAATTCATAATAATTTCAGCAACTTTAAAGAGTGTGAATGTGTATTATGGATATCCAACACGAAGATATAGGTATTTTTAACGACTTGTTTGCAAAACAATCGACCCGCCCTGCGCTCTTCGATTTAAAAGATAAATCGAAATAATTTCATTATCAAGTCAGATGCGCCATTCAAGGCATGAGCAGCGGTAAATCGCCCGGCCACGACGGAGTCAGCATCAAGCATTTCAAACATGCGGGGGGTCACCTGCCGAGGGTCCTGTCCTGGTTTTATACAATGTGCATCAGTCAGTCTCATTTACCTGCTGAACTGATGCAAACTATTATAGCACCTATAGTAAAAAACAGGACAGGGGATATCTCGGACAAGGGTAACTACCGTGCAATCTCCCTTGCAACCACAGCGGATAAAGTATTGGACAGTATGCTGGATTCGTGCCTAAAAAATTAATTGTGTTTGCATGATGCACAGTTTGGTTTTCAACCCGAACTTTCAACTGAAAGTGCTGTGCTGAGTTTGAAAAATACTGTCCAATATTACACAAACCGAAAAACGCCGGTGTATGCTGCCTGCTTCCTAGATCTCTCCAGAGCCTTCGACCTGGTGTCATGACGTACTTTGGAGAAAGCTGGGTGACAGGAATGTACCGGCATCAGTGCTTAAGCTAATGCAGTATTGGTATCCGAACCAAACGAACTATGTAAAGTGGGCCGGAACGTTCTCTAAGTCGTATGGGTTGGAGTGCGGTGTGAGACAGGGGGGGTTGACGTCTCCACGGCTCTTCAACCTATATATTAATGATCTCATAGTCGAGCTCAGTGTATGCGTGTCGGCGGGTTGGTGGTGTTAGTATTAACAGCATCAGCTACGCGGACGACATGGTACTGCTGGGCCCGACTGACGGATCTATCAGAGAAATTTTGAAGGTCTGCGAGGAGAATGCTGCCTTGCACGGCCTTGTGTACAATGTCCGTAAATGTGAATACATGGTCTTTAAAGCCGCCGGTAGGTTATCATGAACCTAGATTTTTTCTAAATATTATGAGCATAAATAAAGTCCACCAATTTAAGTACTTGGGGCACATACCGACGACCTTAAAGATAATGCAGACATCGAAAGGGAGCGTACGGCACTGGCGGTCCGAGGGAACATGTTGGCCCGTGGATTCTGGCATTGTGCAGACCAAGTCAAAATCACCCTGTTCAAGGCGTTTTGGCAAGGTCTGTATGCAGGGGTTCTATGGGTCAGCTACACCAAAAGATCTCTAGATGTCTTACGCGTCCAATATAATAATGTTTTTAGGATGCTGTTGAAACTGCCCCGTTTCTGTAGCGCATCGGAGATGTTTGCTCAGAACCGAACTGACGGCTCCCATACAGTGATTCGCAAAAAAGTCGCATCACTGATGCGCAGAACGCGGGTCAGTGACAATAGCACCCTGAAAAGAGTGGTGGAGAGCCCTAACTCTCCCTTTTCTGAGGCACTATGTGGGGAGAATGGTCAGGTAGCATACTCCTTGCTTTATCGATCTCTACACATCCTGCCGCAGTCACTAGCTACTCTTATCCTTGTTTTGTGTACTACTAACACTAGTGATAAGGTATTTTACTAACAAATTGGACCATATTGTTGTCCGAACTGAATATATAAATAAATACATAAATTATAAATATGAACTATTAGGAATAAAAGGCGACTAACAAAAGGTATTTCTAAGGCAGATGTGAGTGGACGGCCGGGAGGGGACGCCCTAGGTGAGTGCGTGCATAGTACTCGCAACCGGCGTGCGTGTATCACCAGGATAATGTATGAACTTAAACGAAGCAGAAGGAGTATGTAAGGATCGTAGCAGGTGGCGTTCTGTAATGTCTGCCTCCCCATGGGAAGGCGTGAGTTTATGTGTGTAAGTATTATTTCAATAACCACACTACTGCGTGCATTGACCGAATCTCTCAAGTTGTAAGTTAAGACAATTATATACAGGGTCAAATTAATTAGCTAGCGAAACTCCGCAGACGTGATGGGTATCGATAACACTAGACAACTAAACACGATAAACATGATACCGAAATGTACTTACTTATTTGATAAGTGATTTTTTGAATGACCCTATGTGTGACACCTCATCAGTTTAATATTTTTGTCAATATTTGATACCTACACTTTGTGTATGATCTGGACTTGTAGGAATAATTTATTAACTATTTCTAATTTTGCTCATAAGCTTAAGAGGGCGCACACGGGTCCACTAGCGCCACTCCTTTAAAAAAATATTATCTCGTGACTGAGAAGGAATTTTAAATAACTGCTCAATAAGCACCCTCGGTAAGTGTGTCTAGAATTTTATAATACCTTTTATAAACTTTCATATTGAGACACGAAGCAACAAATACGATCTAGAGGAATGTGGCCGCTTTTCTTTAGATCGAATTTTGTTGATTCGTGTCTCAATATGAAAGTTTATAAAAGGTATTCGTATTTTTATGTAGGTATATGTCGGAAATACGTTAAATCAATCGTTTGACTTTGACCAATCGGGACGCCAGCGCCACCAGGTGGCGCTGGACAGAGTCTATAACGATAACGCTTGACCAAAGTTAAGAAAGAGATTGTTGTTGGCGGTTAAGCAGTGAACACGTTTAGAAACTGTCGCGCGTTCCGTATAGTTGTGTCGTGTACCTACAGTGTGTGATTGATTTGTTCGTAAATTATAATTTTATTTAAACTGCAAACGGTTTTTCTATTGCGCAATAACCAACACTACCCATAATACGCCCACAGTAGTTAAAATATGGCCGATAATAACGAGAGAAACATACCTTTTCCGTCATATATCTTAATGATTTAGACCCGCTGGTCGATTCTGTAAAAAAATCTCACCGTGAAGACCCGCGTGGAGTGAGCTGTCAGTGTCATCCCACTGATGCTAGGGATTGACCAAGCATAACATCTACAATCATAATCGAGATTTTAATAATATTATTTATGCTAATTCTATTGATAATTTTATATTAAGTAGGTACTTATTTCAAACCTAGTATTTAAGTGTCTAAACATTACTATTTTGGGAGTTTTTAAAACAAAAAAGTAAAACAAATTCGGTTAGAAACTCGAATGTTGTTTTTTAATTTTTTTGCTTAGATTAGGTATAGCCTGAGGCGCGAGCGCGGCACGCACGTACAATAAATTAAATTAAACAAACGTTTAAGACATCTATTAAAGAAAATGCGCATCGACATTGTTTATTATTTTACTATGAACCCATTGTTAAATGATTATGTAAACGCAATCCCGGCCATGACTCAATCGCGATATGGTTTGAAGAAGCCAATGTGGATCGAGTCGAGTAAAGCCTGTGCGACGTTGTTTAGCGTTGTTGTTAGCCCAAATCTATTAAATTCAAGAGTTCAACTGACATTCGCGCATCGCGCTCACTTCATCTAGTCGAAGTATGGCTACGACACTTTGGAGTTTTTTTTTTACATTAAATTTGGAACTATATTGTCCGCCGATGACTTAAATGAAATCCGAAACCTAGCGTGATAAGATGCGCTACTACCTACTTACTACGAAAATATTCAACGGTTCAACTTTATTGCACTTTGCGCAGCGCATCGCGCCGAAGTGGTGTTGCTATGGATACCGCCGCGTGATTTTGGTACTTAACAGGAATCGGATGAAGTGAAGTGAGCACGCGTCTGCGCAGAAGGCGCTGTCAATCGCATCACATTGAGTTTTTTTTTAATTGTTTGTGAAGGTACCTAATTACCAAATCATTTAAATAAAAAAAGATGTGCGTGATGTATACTTAACTAGTCGTTGCCAACTATACAAGATTATTCATCAAACCATCATCATCAATTCCTACCTACTTCGACAATATTCAACGTTTCAACTTTATTGCACTTTGCGCAGCGCATCGCGCCGAAGTGGTGTTGCTATGGATACCGCCGCGTGATTTCAGGAATCTGGTGAAAACACGCGACTGCGTAGAAGGCGCTGTCATTCTCATCACATTGAGTTTTTTCTTTATTGTTTGTGAAGGTACCTAATTACCAAATCATTTAAATAAAAAAAGATGTGCGTGATGTATACTTAACTAGTCGTTGCCAACTATACAAGATTATTCATCAAACCATCATCATCAATTCCTACCTACTTCGACAATATTCAACGTTTCAACTTTATTGCACTTTGCGCAGCGCATCGCGCCGAAGTGGTGTTGCTATGGATACCGCCGCGTGATTTCAGGAATCTGGTGAAAACACGCGACTGCGTAGAAGGCGCTGTCATTCTCATCACATTGAGTTTTTTCTTTATTGTTTGTGTAGGTACCTAATTACAAATCATTTAAATAAAAAAAGATGTACGTGATGTGTACTTAACTAGTCGTTGCCAACTATACAAGAATATTCATCAAATCATCATCATCAATACCTACCTACTACGACAATATTCAACGGTTCAACTTTATTGCACTTTGCGCCGAAGTGGTGTTGCTATGGATACCGCCGCGTGATTTTAGTACTTGACAGGAATCGAGTGAAGTGAACACGCGACTGCGCAAAAGGCGCTGTCATTCTCATCACATTGAGTTTTTTCTTTATTGTTTGTGTAGGTCCCTAATTACAAATCATTTAAATAAAAAAAGATGTGCGTGATGTGTACTTAACTAGTCGTTGCCAACTATACAAGAATATTCATCAAATCATCATCATCAATACCTACCTACTACGACAATATTCAACGGTTCAACTTTATTGCACTTTGCGCCGAAGTGGTGTTGCTATGGATACCGCCGCGTGATTTTAGTACTTGACAGGAATCGAGTGAAGTGAACACGCGACTGCGCAAAAGGCGCTGTCATTCGCATCACATTGAGTTTTTTTTCCGATTTTCAGCCTTTGAAAGTCATCTCTATAAGCATTGACGTACTCGGGTTTAGTGGCAAATAAGTATGTACTTACCTATTCATTTCCATGCTATTAGGTATTTTAATGTCAATTCAAACCATTTTATACATATAGAATGTCAGTTTAGTACCTACATTTAGTTTTCAACAAAATGTATTATATTACTTGCGAGGTGAGATTGAGCAACTTCATAAAATTGTGCTAAGCAATTATTCAGTGATTGGTGTATTGTTCGGTTACATAATACGTAAAAAGCACATAGGTTTTTTTTTAATACCCCGTCATCTAGATAAATGACAGCACAAGATACAATCCTTATAGGGTAACAACATACCTAAGTAGTTAGGTATATCAATAACCTATTCATAAATTGCTTATCTCTTGCTACCAAGAAATTTAAATTATTCTATTTATTCATGTATTTGTTTCTATATTTGGTCTGTATTATTATTATTGTATGCATGGGTATTTTAGCCAATAAAATAATGTAAGTATGTGTAGGTTGCTAATGCTCTAATTTAAGTTTTCCTGTTTTACACAACCTGTCTACGTTTCGCATCCAACTCTACTGTCGCAGGTCTGCTGGAAGAAATTTCTAATGATACAAGCAGCCGTTCCTTTTTTCTATTAAATCTTTATGTATTTTACTTTATTCAGTGTTTAGTGTGTACATAAATAAATAAATAAAATTTATTCATTTGTATCACATCAAAAAAGTTGGCTAATATTTTTTTTTTCTACTGGGTCTGCTGCTTCTTGGGGTTCAACTTCTTGATGCCTCGAGGCTCGGAGGGTCGTCTGATGTGTCGGCTGCATTAGCTGAAAACCATGGTAATTATTTATTACTAAGTATTTGATTTACTTCATTCCTACACTCATTCTAGTATATTTTTTTTAATCAATTGAACCACCTAGTTTAAAATTGTCATTATCATCAGAATAGTACCTGCGGCAAATTTTGTACTTTTAATAAGTATAGCGGTATGATTTATTCTTAATACAATAAAAGATCAGCGTCTGATTCAATAAAATCAATCACATGGGCCATTGTTATTCCTATATTTTGAATGCAATGAGTTGCTACATTTTTTTATTCCAAGCTCCATGCCTGTCCATGTCCCAACTTATTTGCTCACTATTATGTTTATCAAAAATAGTGTGTGAAATATGAATACAATACCTCAGATGGCCACGATTGACAGACGGCCATGAGTGATGAGATCAAATCAAGTAGAGGTGGTGTTCCTTTATTGTCTTCAGTTTCTACTGGCAATACCTTGGCAACTGCAGGGTTGTATAGGTTCATCTGCTGAGAGGTAGAATAATTTATCAGATTAATAAAATTTACTTGCATTTTTTTTAGTTACCTATGTTGTCCCACTGCTGGGCAAAGGCCTCCCCATAATTTTCCTTATGTTGTGCCTTCTCCGGCCCATCGGCCAGGAACGAGTCCAAATTGTTATGGCAGTAGCAAATAGTAAATCTTAATTTTTTTTGTACGGCTTCTTGCCAAAAATGTTGGTATGGTGAACCTGTTGTACAGGATGCATGTAAGGGTTTCCCTCTTGATGGCTATTTAAACTAGCACCATTCATTGAATCAAACAGATAGTAAAAAAATTATACTGTTTCAGTCCGTGTATTTTCGTTGAGGTTGGAGCTAACTCCTCTCCCATCAGCATGTTGAGCTGGAACAAATGACACTCGAATTAAACTTGGTGTAGGTACTATGGATAGTTAATTGAAAAAGAAAATGGCCTTATTAAAGAGTTGAAAGTTCGAGTTTCAGAATATATAAGTTTAAAATTATAATGATGAGATAAATTTATCTGGCAAAAATGAATAACAACAAAAATTACTTGATTTATTATAATTATTTTAACATGTCCAAATGTTAGCAAATGACAATTTTGTCATTTCTATTTTAAGTGAACAGGGAAGTAAGATTGGAGGGAGGTTAGATAAAAATATTATTATACCTACTACTTATATCACACAAATACCTATAAAACTGATATGAATAAGAGTCAGGAAAGGCTGCAAACCACTTTTTTTTTTCTGAAACTCAAGCTCATTTTTCTCATATAAAAGGCACTGCCAGTCAGGTATCTGAAAATCAAGTTTAGTTTTTAAATAATTAAAAAAAAATCCTTTTAAGGCAAAATCAACAAACTGTGTTTACTTTTATTTTATAATAATAGTCAGCAGGTTATAATCACATGACTATTAAACAGACTGTGAATACTTCATTAAAATATCAGTCTTACCAGGCTCACAGGCATAATTATGATCATCATGTTTCAATTTCCAAGGATAGTATGATCACAATTCTTCTATACCTACATGTGAAAAAAGAAATTTACACATTAGTATACTATAAACAATGTTGAAAGGCTCGTTTTACATAAATATGGGGTGATGGAGCGGTGATCAATAACGATTGAGAATGGTTTTGAAGGTTACAGACAGCCTAATTAAATTTGCCAATAACTCATACTTACCTAGCATAGTTGGACAGCCTCTTAGAAGCTCAAATAAAAAGCAATGTTGGCAAGGAAAACTTGAGTGGATTGGAATGAAATATACTTATTTTACAAGATTAGCAGGTAGTTATTGATAACGTATGAACCTTTGTACAGTTTTGCGAATATTCTTATGGTAATTTCTTGGGCCGAAAACAATGAAGGTAACGACCAACTTTGAGCCAATACTTCTCATTGATTTATCTTTTTCAAAGTGTGTCTTGCACACACATAGCTTGGGAGTATCTTGAGCGCTTAATCACTATTAATGCTCAGGAGCCACTTTTTGCGTTCGATCTCACTAATAGGAAACGTCTGCATTTTCATCCTTTCATAAGACCACAATGTTCGATAAAACACTTGTTGTAGGTACCTACATCTTGCACTACCAATGCAAAATAATACACTTTAAAATCACTGAGCAGATAAGACCGGAAATGAATACACGGAAACTTTACTCGACAAACAACAAAACCACAAAACAAAACTTTATTAGAGGGAAACTGAAAAGTCACAAACTTCGAAAACCGCCTAAATTTGACAGTAACATTCTTAAGTTGTCTACGGTTTTACAACCATAGAGTACACGGTTGCTTGTTTTAATTCCATAGAAGTTGCGTTCCCTGTGGAAACAAAAAAAGAACTGGGTCCAAAGGCTGACGCATTAAATATAACGGAAAAAATCTGTTGTTTATTTACAGCCGTAGATAATTTTGAAACTATATACAAAATATTTTTTTTTTTGTAGCGGACCGTACGTCGATTTAACAATTCTTGTTGTTGACACTAGTGGCTTGCTCTACAACAGTCCAAGTTCCAAAAATAACTGAAAACTAAACAAACTCTAACTCTCAACTTATTATTGAATGTTTGTACTTTGAATAAGTTTGTCAGTGACATTTTAGGTACCTAATTATATTCAAATCATCCATAGATAAAGATTGCAAAACATCACGATCTTTGGTGGAAATGTGTGCCAATGGAACGTTCCACTAAAAAAAATACATGATTTTGTACATAGTTTCAAAATTTTCTACGGCTGTAAATATTATAATGTACAGATTTTTTCCGTTATATTTAATGCGTCAGCCTATGGACCCAGTTCTTTTTTTGTTTCCACAGGGAACGCAACTTCTATGGAATTAAAACAAGCAACCGTGTACTCTATGGTTGTAAAACCGTAGACAACTTAAGAATGTTACTGTCAAATTTAGGCGGTTTTCGAAGTTTGTGACTTTTCAGTTTCCCTCTAATAAAGTTTTGTTTTGTGGTTTTGTTGTTTGTCGAGTAAAGTTTCCGTGTATTAATTTCCGTTCTTATCTGCTCAGTGATTTTAAAGTGTATTATTTTGCATTGGTAGTGCAAGATGTAGGTACCTACAACAAGTGTTTTATCGAACATTGTGGTCTTATGAAAGGATGAAAATGCAGACGTTTCCTATTAGTGAGATCGAACGCAAAAAGTGGCTCCTGAGCAGTAATAGTGATTAAGCGCTCAAGATACTCACAAGCTATGTGTGTGCAAGACACACTTTGAAAAAGATAAATCAATGAGAAGTATTGGCTCAAAGTTGGTCATTACCTTCATTGTTTTCGGCCCAAGAAATTACCATAAGAATATTCGCAAAACTGTACAAAGGTTCATACGTTATCAATAACTACCTGCTAATCTTGTAAAATAAGTATATTTCATTCCAATCCACTCAAGTTTTCCTTGCCAACATTGCTTTTTATTTGAGCTTCTAAGAGGCTGTCCAACTATGCTAGGTAAGTATGAGTTATTGGCAAATTTAATTAGGCTGTCTGTAACCTTCAAAACCATTCTCAATCGTTATTGATCACCGCTCCATCACCCCATATTTATGTAAAACGAGCCTTTCAACATTGTTTATAGTATACTAATGTGTAAATTTCTTTTTTCACATGTAGGTATAGAAGAATTGTGATCATACTATCCTTGGAAATTGAAACATGATGATCATAATTATGCCTGTGAGCCTGGTAAGACTGATATTTTAATGAAGTATTCACAGTCTGTTTAATAGTCATGTGATTATAACCTGCTGACTATTATTATAAAATAAAAGTAAACACAGTTTGTTGATTTTGCCTTAAAAGGATTTTTTTTTAATTATTTAAAAACTAAACTTGATTTTCAGATACCTGACTGGCAGTGCCTTTTATATGAGAAAAATGAGCTTGAGTTTCAGAAAAAAAAAAGTGGTTTGCAGCCTTTCCTGACTCTTATTCATATCAGTTTTATAGGTATTTGTGTGATATAAGTAGTAGGTATAATAATATTTTTATCTAACCTCCCTCCAATCTTACTTCCCTGTTCACTTAAAATAGAAATGACAAAATTGTCATTTGCTAACATTTGGACATGTTAAAATAATTATAATAAATCAAGTAATTTTTGTTGTTATTCATTTTTGCCAGATAAATTTATCTCATCATTATAATTTTAAACTTATATATTCTGAAACTCGAACTTTCAACTCTTTAATAAGGCCATTTTCTTTTTCAATTAACTATCCATAGTACCTACACCAAGTTTAATTCGAGTGTCATTTGTTCCAGCTCAACATGCTGATGGGAGAGGAGTTAGCTCCAACCTCAATGAAAATACACGGACTGAAACAGTATAATTTTTTTACTATCTGTTTGATTCAATGAATGGTGCTAGTTTAAATAGCCATCAAGAGGGAAACCCTTACATGCATCCTGTACAACAGGTTCACCATACCAACATTTTTGGCAAGAAGCCGTACAAAAAAAATTAAGATTTACTATTTGCTACTGCCATAACAATTTGGACTCGTTCCTGGCCGATGGGCCGGAGAAGGCACAACATAAGGAAAATTATGGGGAGGCCTTTGCCCAGCAGTGGGACAACATAGGTAACTAAAAAAAATGCAAGTAAATTTTATTAATCTGATAAATTATTCTACCTCTCAGCAGATGAACCTATACAACCCTGCAGTTGCCAAGGTATTGCCAGTAGAAACTGAAGACAATAAAGGAACACCACCTCTACTTGATTTGATCTCATCACTCATGGCCGTCTGTCAATCGTGGCCATCTGAGGTATTGTATTCATATTTCACACACTATTTTTGATAAACATAATAGTGAGCAAATAAGTTGGGACATGGACAGGCATGGAGCTTGGAATAAAAAAATGTAGCAACTCATTGCATTCAAAATATAGGAATAACAATGGCCCATGTGATTGATTTTATTGAATCAGACGCTGATCTTTTATTGTATTAAGAATAAATCATACCGCTATACTTATTAAAAGTACAAAATTTGCCGCAGGTACTATTCTGATGATAATGACAATTTTAAACTAGGTGGTTCAATTGATTTAAAAAAATATACTAGAATGAGTGTAGGAATGAAGTAAATCAAATACTTAGTAATAAATAATTACCATGGTTTTCAGCTAATGCAGCCGACACATCAGACGACCCTCCGAGCCTCGAGGCATCAAGAAGTTGAACCCCAAGAAGCAGCAGACCCAGTAGAAAAAAAAAATATTAGCCAACTTTTTTGATGTGATACAAATGAATAAATTTTATTTATTTATTTATGTACACACTAAACACTGAATAAAGTAAAATACATAAAGATTTAATAGAAAAAAGGAACGGCTGCTTGTATCATTAGAAATTTCTTCCAGCAGACCTGCGACAGTAGAGTTGGATGCGAAACGTAGACAGGTTGTGTAAAACAGGAAAACTTAAATTAGAGCATTAGCAACCTACACATACTTACATTATTTTATTGGCTAAAATACCCATGCATACAATAATAATAATACAGACCAAATATAGAAACAAATACATGAATAAATAGAATAATTTAAATTTCTTGGTAGCAAGAGATAAGCAATTTATGAATAGGTTATTGATATACCTAACTACTTAGGTATGTTGTTACCCTATAAGGATTGTATCTTGTGCTGTCATTTATCTAGATGACGGGGTATTAAAAAAAAACCTATGTGCTTTTTACGTATTATGTAACCGAACAATACACCAATCACTGAATAATTGCTTAGCACAATTTTATGAAGTTGCTCAATCTCACCTCGCAAGTAATATAATACATTTTGTTGAAAACTAAATGTAGGTACTAAACTGACATTCTATATGTATAAAATGGTTTGAATTGACATTAAAATACCTAATAGCATGGAAATGAATAGGTAAGTACATACTTATTTGCCACTAAACCCGAGTACGTCAATGCTTATAGAGATGACTTTCAAAGGCTGAAAATCGGAAAAAAAACTCAATGTGATGCGAATGACAGCGCCTTTTGCGCAGTCGCGTGTTCACTTCACTCGATTCCTGTCAAGTACTAAAATCACGCGGCGGTATCCATAGCAACACCACTTCGGCGCAAAGTGCAATAAAGTTGAACCGTTGAATATTGTCGTAGTAGGTAGGTATTGATGATGATGATTTGATGAATATTCTTGTATAGTTGGCAACGACTAGTTAAGTACACATCACGCACATCTTTTTTTATTTAAATGATTTGTAATTAGGGACCTACACAAACAATAAAGAAAAAACTCAATGTGATGAGAATGACAGCGCCTTTTGCGCAGTCGCGTGTTCACTTCACTCGATTCCTGTCAAGTACTAAAATCACGCGGCGGTATCCATAGCAACACCACTTCGGCGCAAAGTGCAATAAAGTTGAACCGTTGAATATTGTCGTAGTAGGTAGGTATTGATGATGATGATTTGATGAATATTCTTGTATAGTTGGCAACGACTAGTTAAGTACACATCACGTACATCTTTTTTTATTTAAATGATTTGTAATTAGGTACCTACACAAACAATAAAGAAAAAACTCAATGTGATGAGAATGACAGCGCCTTCTACGCAGTCGCGTGTTTTCACCAGATTCCTGAAATCACGCGGCGGTATCCATAGCAACACCACTTCGGCGCGATGCGCTGCGCAAAGTGCAATAAAGTTGAAACGTTGAATATTGTCGAAGTAGGTAGGAATTGATGATGATGGTTTGATGAATAATCTTGTATAGTTGGCAACGACTAGTTAAGTATACATCACGCACATCTTTTTTTATTTAAATGATTTGGTAATTAGGTACCTTCACAAACAATAAAGAAAAAACTCAATGTGATGAGAATGACAGCGCCTTCTACGCAGTCGCGTGTTTTCACCAGATTCCTGAAATCACGCGGCGGTATCCATAGCAACACCACTTCGGCGCGATGCGCTGCGCAAAGTGCAATAAAGTTGAAACGTTGAATATTGTCGAAGTAGGTAGGAATTGATGATGATGGTTTGATGAATAATCTTGTATAGTTGGCAACGACTAGTTAAGTATACATCACGCACATCTTTTTTTATTTAAATGATTTGGTAATTAGGTACCTTCACAAACAATAAAAAAAAAACTCAATGTGATGCGATTGACAGCGCCTTCTGCGCAGACGCGTGCTCACTTCACTTCATCCGATTCCTGTTAAGTACCAAAATCACGCGGCGGTATCCATAGCAACACCACTTCGGCGCGATGCGCTGCGCAAAGTGCAATAAAGTTGAACCGTTGAATATTTTCGTAGTAAGTAGGTAGTAGCGCATCTTATCACGCTAGGTTTCGGATTTCATTTAAGTCATCGGCGGACAATATAGTTCCAAATTTAATGTAAAAAAAAAACTCCAAAGTGTCGTAGCCATACTTCGACTAGATGAAGTGAGCGCGATGCGCGAATGTCAGTTGAACTCTTGAATTTAATAGATTTGGGCTAACAACAACGCTAAACAACGTCGCACAGGCTTTACTCGACTCGATCCACATTGGCTTCTTCAAACCATATCGCGATTGAGTCATGGCCGGGATTGCGTTTACATAATCATTTAACAATGGGTTCATAGTAAAATAATAAACAATGTCGATGCGCATTTTCTTTAATAGATGTCTTAAACGTTTGTTTAATTTAATTTATTGTACGTGCGTGCCGCGCTCGCGCCTCAGGCTATACCTAATCTAAGCAAAAAAATTAAAAAACAACATTCGAGTTTCTAACCGAATTTGTTTTACTTTTTTGTTTTAAAAACTCCCAAAATAGTAATGTTTAGACACTTAAATACTAGGTTTGAAATAAGTACCTACTTAATATAAAATTATCAATAGAATTAGCATAAATAATATTATTAAAATCTCGATTATGATTGTAGATGTTATGCTTGGTCAATCCCTAGCATCAGTGGGATGACACTGACAGCTCACTCCACGCTCACTTCACCTATGTTTTCACGGTGAGATGGTTACAGAATAGCAGGAGTGCATTGAACTTGAAGTTATCTGTCATTCCACCTGATACCAGACTACTGTCATATCACTTCACCAAAGTTTTTATGGTGTGATTTTTACCTACCCCAACGGTCATCGATTCTACGACTAATATCGCCGGCCCATTGCCACTCCAGCTTGCTTATTCTGTAAGCTATGTAGACTAGTTTAGTCATGTGGGAATGCATGCTACCATCCTCTAAGAATGGCTAGCTTTTGCCCGCGGTTTCGCCCGCGTGGTGGTCGGCAATTATCCCACGGGAATGTACTACCGGGATAAAAAAGTATCCTACATGTCAATCCAGGTTATAAACTATCTGTGTTCCAAATTCCATCTAATCCGTTCAGTAGTTTTTGCATGAAAGAGTAACAAACATCCATCCATCCTCACAAACTTTCACATTTATAATATTAGTAGGAAGGATTCACTTATGGAAATCTGCAATGTACCTAATAAATGCGAAGAACTGCTCAAAGGTATTAAAAATATACTTTCAAGGTCAGCTTTCTAGCTTTCTAGATGCAGTGCGATCTAGAAAAAAATATCTATGTAACTACCTACCTAATTGTTATTTAATTAATGTGTAGTTGCATCAAGTTGCCGTGTCTGGCCATGCCACTATTAAACCCGCGATGGTGTGTTTTACAACTGCTATAATTAATATTGAAATCTTTAATTTCTATGTAATACAAAACGTTTTATCGTGTCGTGAGCTCCGCGTTTTTCACAAGTGAGGGAGGGACCATGGTATAACAATATGCTTCGCCAGGTATAGCATTCCGAGACACAGTGGTCATGTGGGAGACACAAGGCTACGTCATCACCGCTGTGTTACCAGTAGTGTGTAATAATAACTCCTCAACCGCCTTTATTATCTGTACGAATCCGATAAAACAATGAGGTTTTAACTAACAATTACGCTAGTATATGTTTAAATTGAATTGTTTTGTTTGATTAGAAAAACGAAACGACAATTTAAATGTTTTATATATATTTTTAACAGAATCATGACTGAAAATGTTTCCATACTTCTTGTTTTGTTGCAATAAAGTGGCAACTGGGTAGTGACGTAATCTTGTGTCAGTCTCGGAATGCCAGACCTTGTTTTTTTAGACCATGGGCGGGACCAAAAGCGCGACTTAACTTTTTTACATATTTTTAGGTAATGGCTACTAGCACATTGAGCCAATGACAACAGTGTGGTATGTTTAAAGGTTCAACAAATGCTTGTAAACAGTTTTTAGATTAATAAACAATAAAAATATTTAGATATAGTGAACTGCTTTTTTAATAATACGTTCATAGTGTAGGTATTGACATAAAATACAGACTCCTCGCTGTTCTCCTAAGAAGCCTACCTTAAAAAGAATATGGGTTTGGGGCTATGTGGCGTCCTTTCTTTTTTTTTTTGGGTGGGAAATCATCAAATGACTTCTCCCGCTCTGGGCGGAGCGGAAGGGTGTGTCAGACTCACTGACTAAAACCCACCCATGTTCCTTCAGTTGCCTGTGCGCCAGGGCCACGGTAACTCTTTTGAACAATCTGCGACCCCGGCAGGCCTATGTGATGCCCTGGCGACGGAATCTTTTAAAAATTAACAGTTTCTGCGTCGACTTGTTAGGTACTCACGGCTAAATATCAAGTTATACTTCACCAGTATAAGCTGATCTCGCATTGTATAGGATTTCGTACAATGAGAGGTCAGCTTATACTGGAAATGTATAGCTTGATATGTAGCCGTGTACATCATGTAGCTTTGTCCTTCTTTCACAAAGCGAGCAATGGATCGGGTTTTGCATGGAGCTCCGATTGTTTATAGGGCGGAGAATGCATGACGATCAAACCCAGGATCCCATCTAAGCAGTCGCGCTGGCGATAATATACCCATTAGGCAGTCCGCAGGTACCAGCGGATGGTAGAGATCTACGTTTTGGAATGGGCAACTAGCTTCAACTTTCTGACTAACTGACCGACTCTTTGACAATTCAAAAGTGCCTGTAAATGGTTTAATTGAAATAAATGCTTTGAGTTTGAGTTTGAGTTGGTAAGCGCTGAGTGGTCTCAGGCTCCCGATGTGCCTGCTACCGGAGAGGGGACAGAAATGTTATTTCGTCCATAGATTAATATATGTCACCTACTTGCTCCATGATTATAATTTATCCTTCTTCACAAATACACACACATTTTGATAGTTGAAGAAGAATTTCACCCGTCATAAAAGTTTAAAATTAGAATGGCCGTTACAATCGTATTGTTTTTGGCATTTTCTATGTTGGTTTAAAAAAGTTTTTTTTTTCTACGTCATTTTTGTTGTGAATCAAATTATTGTTGTGAAAACGATTTTATAAGTTTTTTTATACTGGAGAAATAAATTCTTGTACCAAATGAGAAAATATAAAATTTCGCACTAGTGTCGGTGAGTTTTTGACGCTGTGGACATCACTTATGCATCACATTCATTTTGAAACTTTCACCGTAAGTCACATGTCCCTCATTCCTCCGCATCATATGCCCATACCAAGAAAACCGATTTTCTCGCAACTCTTAGTCACCGGAGCCACTTTCAAACTTCCTCTTTATCCTCTTACAAAAACTTAATATAAGCTCTTGAATGTTCGATCTTTCTTCATAAAAACATAGGGTAGATATTAATATGCTTGTCCATTCGTCTGGTTTCCTACCCGCACTTGGAAATTGTTGGATGGAACGATGGCTTGATGGCCCTGCCCCGCTCACCCGCGCGGTGCAGTGTGACTGAGGCTTCGGCCTTGTTCGTACTGGATTGCCGCCTGGTGTAGTCCATTTACACCATTTAATGCTTTTCTGAAACCCTACATAAATTGCCGTGCAATTAATTATTATTATCAACAAGACATTTATCTCACGCGAGTGCTGGATTGCCTCCTGGTGTCGTCCATATTGTTTTCTTGCCGCGCTCGATCCGTGATCCAGGACCAGTGCCTTGGAGGATTCAGGTTAGTGGTCAGGCTTTTTTTGTCTACCCTGTGTATTTGAACAAGATCATATATATATTTTTAGGGGGTTTTTAGGCACAGCGTTTACAGCAATTATTTACGGTCCTTCGATTAAAATGTATTACCAAGCGCCCTATTCAGACTCCACATTTCCATTTGCGTGCGTTGCGTCGCTTGTTTAATGTGCTTCTTGGCAAAGGCCTCCTCCAACAACTTCCATTGAATCCTATCTCTTGCAACTCTTCTCCAATTTGAACCCGCTGTGAGGTTCAATTCATCATCCCCTATCGTCTTCCCCTGTTGTTTTTACCATCTCTGGGGTACCATTTGATAAAGGTAATGGATGCAACCAGCACCCTAATTGCGTAGCACACTATCAATCACAATCTGAATCATTTTGAGGCCTAAGTATTGCTAATCCATTGCTTCATATGTTTGAAAAATGTGTCTGCTCAACAACGTGAATAACGCAATGAATGTTGTTGAACTGTCAAAATGAAAGCCATTCCTACTGTTAGTGTGTTCCGCAATTGTCCTGCTTGTACTAAAATCTGAGTATGTAAACTTGTTTGAGTGCAAAAAACCTTGTCATGTTTGTATGTAGACGTTTCTCCTGTCAGGACAAATAAAATTAAAATACACTAAATTTAAGATCGCTTTTTTTATCTTTCTGATAATGTTTTAATCGAGACTAAACGACTCGTAATTCCATTCTGTCACAAACTTTACTCCACTTGTCTTGAGTCCCTCTTGGCCTCCATCTCCACTTTTGTTGGTCTATTTTGGAAATATAGAGGTATGAGGAACAGGGTGTAAAGTTCACTCATCCTTTATAGAAAAGGAAGGATCCTCCGACCAAACGGGTGTCGTGTCTGGTGGGCTACTACCCGACGATTGATGTCGGGACGTTATATATATGCTAGTTTGCGCGGTAAACTCTGCTTGCACGATGCAGGATTTAGCGTGACGTCAGTGTGACGCATAGCTCGCGTGTGGCGATGGAGATGCCGCTACAGTAAGAACATCAATAAATTTTGTCTTTTCTTTAATCCGGGTATTTCGTATCTCTTACAAACCTATTTATTTCTAATTCTACCTGTTCGCTTAACACCACAAATCCCTCTTATCGTTCTCATCTCAGTTGTATGCTATTTTTGCGCTTTTGTAATTTCTAACCTGACGATATTACCGTAGACGTCTCGCATCCACGCAAAGAAAACATAAAGAAGACACTTTTAAATTTCCGTCGACGACAAAGTTATAACGTTCTCTTATTTCCATACCATAATTCTCCTCCCTAAGAAGGCGTTGACTTTTATGAGGAAAAGAAAGCTAGAAAGAAACAATCACTGTGTAATTAGGAAGGCAACAAAAATACAAGATGTGGTACTAAAACTGAGAAGATTAAAATGGAGATGGGCAGGTCACACTGTCAGAGAAATGGAACAAAAAAGAGACCCTGCACCATATGGGTCACTTTTTTGTTCCATTTCATCCTATTGCATCCTAGGGAGAGGAAGAGACAGAAAGGAAAACCCTTGATTAAAAAGATGGCAGGATGACTTGGTGAGGACGGCTAGAAAAGCATTGACTAGACAAGCAAAGAACAGGGAGAATTGGAAGGCGTTGAAGGAGACCTTTGCCAAAGGGAACACAGAGATTCAGAACTGCTTTATTAAACGTTTTGTACCACAACTGTCACTCTGAAAAAAGGCTATAAATAAATAAATTTCCATACTTTTTGTGGACGTGGACGTGGTCGCCCACAATACTAGTCACGTTAGAAATCGTAAAAGTGCACAATGCAGATTCTCATTCTTACTTTCTGTGGTCCAACATTCAGACCCATACAAAACAGCGTTTCTTTTTTCTTTTTGTTATCGGGGTGGAAATCCTCATGGATGTCCTCCGCCCTGGGGCGAACGGAGGGGTCTGTTAGGCTTCTACTGACTAAAACCACCCCGTGTTCCCTCGCACACTTACACCAGGGGCTACGGGGGCACTTAAGCACTCTTCAACGCAGCCCCCGACTGGTGCCGGCCCGCCTCTGCGGCCTCCGTTTGGTCAAGCGGGGGAAGTGAGGTGTTAGACTCCCCCCGCGACGTCTAAGAGGGGCGCGCGTGGAACATTACGCGCCACCACCTCAGGTCTTATATGATAGGATGCGTCGGTCGTCCCCGAGTCCGCTGTCCCTGGACCCATTTAGGGGGGCCAGAAGAGGGCATTATCTGCCTGGTGCGTCTGCTGCGGGCCGGGAGAGCACTCAAAATCTTTCCCTTTCCGCTGCTATCTGCGACATGACATTTTCGCAAAAGGAGATCACCGTGACCCACGACGCTGGGCCGCCGACCATAGAACGAATCAAAACCAGCAGCGGCAGGTCGCTTCCCACTTCCGAAACGAAGGCACGGCGTGGCTCCTCCCAAGCTGCACACTCTGTAAGCGTATGCCACGCCGTGTCCTCCATACAAGACAGCCTGTTTCAAGGTCCAACCATTGTTTTAAAGATCTCGCCCTTCTGAAAATATTCGTTGGATTGTTTTTAACCACAGTGATTTATTTATTTTTCAGGCGAAAAATGGCACGATGTTGTCGAAGGCGGCGGAAGTAAGTTGAAATAAAGTATTTTACTTGAGTATTAAGACTTAGTAGTACTTATTTTAGTAGAGGGTTCTGTGAGCGGGGGTGGCCCTGTGGTAACTCCCCGACTAACTCCGCCTTTACACCCCTACAAGTACCTACAAGTTGTGGTACTTTTATATATTACATATCTATATGACGGAAAAAGTATGTCTCTCTCGTTATCATTAACCATATTTTAACTACTGTGGGCGAACTGGGCGATATGGGAGTGTTGGTTATTGAGCAATAGAAAAACCGTTTGCAGCTCAAATCAAATAATAATTTACGAACAAATTAATCGCACTAGCGAATCACACACTGTAGGTACACGACACAACTATACAGAACGCGCGACAGTTTCTAAACGTGATCCAAGGCCTCAAGATTTAGAGTCAAGCGTTATGTTGTAGACTCTGTCGAGCGCCGCCTGGTGGCGCTGGCGTCCCGATTAGTCAAATCGACGATTGATGTAACGTATAATTCCGACATATAAAATCACGCCTATATTCCTCGAAAGGATAGGCGGAGGTGTATAGATTTCTTTACGAATGGACCAAAGAAAACTTAGGTGGAGTGCTGTCATTTTTCTTCCCTCTCTACTCTCCAAGAGGGGAGAGGGGTTCGCCGAAATTTCGTTCAGGGCGCCTGTTATGTTAAAACCGGCACTGGTCTGGTTTATGGCAGTGGGTTCGGTTGAGTGCTGCTATGGCATAATAGGGGATCCTTAGTGACGTATTTACCTTATAGAGGTATGAGGAACAGGGTGTAAAGCTCACTCATACTCTATGGAAAAGGGAGGATCCTCCGACCAGACGGGTGTTGTGTCTGGTGGGCAACTGCCCAACGTTTGATGTCGGGACGTTGTATATATGCTAGTTGCGCGGTAAACTCTGCTTGCGCGATGCAGGTTCTTGTGTGACGTCATTGTGACGTGTAGCTCGCATGTGGCAATGTAGATACCGCTATAACCTTAGTCCCCCAAGACGTCATACTAATCTAATGTTCTTTTATTTTTTTGTTTCAGGATGTGCAAAACGTAAGTGTTTTCAATTTTATCTATTCTACAACCACCTTCTTTAAATATAATTCTGAATTCGATTCTCGGGTCTGGCAGAGTAATTAAAAAGAGTGTCCGTGGTGTTTCTTGCCCGTTCTTCTCCATAGTACCCTACTACGCTTTGGAAGTGAAGCGAAAAATGAATTCGTGAACCGATCCAACGACGACTTTGAATTTCGACACTCAGCATATTTCACTCGCCTACCGAATGATATAAAAGTGAAATTAAAAGGAGCAGATGAACTTTTACTCTTAAGGTGAATCCTCAGTTGTAGCCCGCCAAATTCAATATTTCTTTGGTTTTTTGCAAATTGCAGCTCTGTTTTACGTCGTATTAAAATGCGATTCGCGACTGTAGGCATGATAAATTTACTAAATAATAAATTAATCATCAATTTCATATCGCATTCGCATTCATATCGCATTGTTGGGTCGCATTTCTCAACCGAATCTCGTGAAATTTTGTGAGCAGGTTCTATAATTATATGTCGATAATTGGCGATTCAGTTTTTCGATTTTTTTTAATATGAAAGGACGGACCTAGGCTAAGGTAAAATGGCTAAAGCGCCAAAACCTGAAATCTCAGGAATGAATTTTAAAGTAATAACTTTAAAATTCATTAATTCATACGAGTACTTTCCACTGTCGATAAGGATTTTTATTGTCAATTCAGTTTTTCAACATTTTTCAAAATGGCGGAGATGTAGGGGTTGAAAAAAAAACATATTTCAGCCATTTCGCGCTCTTTGCACGCGCTTTTTATTTTAAGGATTTGGTTTTAAGTTGCGCGGTGAAAATTTCTTCAATTTTAAGTCATGCAAAGACAGACACGCGAGGTCTACAGCTCAGAGCCACTAGTTTATAAACGTTGCTTTAAGTTTAGTTTAGCTTTGCTAAGGTTTGTTAAACCATATATTTTTGACACGTGTCCTAACCTAACTTTATGCGATTTTTGTAAAAAAAACCCCTTAATGTTTTCTTAGTCGATGCCGCTCCAAGTCGGGCAGGTTCAAGCGTTGTCGGCGCTGTGATCGCCGCTACAGGGTGCGGCAAGGTTGCTGCAAGCCACGACGCTGTCCCCGCAAGCGGAGATGCAAGAGACGGCGCTCGTGTGGGCGACCACGGTACGAATACTAGTACCAATAAGTATATTTCGAACAAAGACTTAAATCGCTAATTTTGCCCTACCGTGTCGATAGTGAGAAGAGTGAGCTCACACATAGATATTAAAGCGTTTCTATGATAATCAAGTCACAACTTCATTGTGTGTCAGAGGTGTCAAAACGAACCAGGGGCCTTAGACAAAGTAACATTCGATTAGCGATGACGCTAGTAGAAAAGCCAAAAAATGTATGGAGTTGACATAAGCTATCGAAATGTCACGTAATCATAGGTCAACGAACAGATAGACAAAATGTTAACATCATTCGATTTTAAGAAACGAATCGACAGCGTCGAACGGTTACTTCCATAGAGATGCGTAGCCAAGTGGCGCTTTTTGACAAGCGTTATCGCTAGTTCTCGATTCTACGGTGAAAACATTAGCAAACGCGATAGCGATTGTAGAAATAGAATCGCTCCGAAGCGAATGCCATTTGTCAGGGCCCTCTGAAAAGCGGTAAGGTGAATCTAACGATTTAAATCTTTGGTTCCAAAAGTATCTGACTAAGGGCCGGTTGTTTGATCAGTAGTCAAACATACTAATAGTTAAAAAACGTTAAACTAACAATTTGTTAAAAATGACATAAGTATGTTGTTTGACAAATGGTTAAGCTAACTATAGTTTAAAAAAAATACAATTTGCTATGAAAGTTAACCATTCGTAGACAGAATAGTTAAACTTTAACTATTGTCAAGTGACTATTTGTTAAATTTGGTATTGGTTATTTTTAACTATGTATCAAAAAACGGGCCCTAAGGGCGAATTTCACCAATGAAACTGAATTTGACACTGACAACGGAATATTGACACTGACAGCTCTAGAACGCTGAATACATGTGCTGATCACGATGAGTTTCATTGGTGAAATTAATCCTAAATTGTAAACAAGAAGCGTACATACAGACAGGGAAAGAAGGGTTATTTATTGTCAGTATTTGTTTAATATTGAGTTAACAATGCCATCTAGTAGAAAATTCATAAAACTTTCAGGCTAAAAAACAATAAAACGCTAAAAGAGATCAGTGGGACTCGAAAATTGTTTGTATAACTGTAGGAAAAAAACCGGCCAAGTGCGAGTCGGACTCGCGCACGAAGGGTTCCGTACCATTGACTAGGTAAACAACAGTAGGTACACAAATTAGGTGCCTACCTGTTACCATTTATTGATATCGAGCAAAAATAGGCAAAAATGGCGTTTTTTGTATGGGGGCCCCCCTTAAATATTTATTTTATTTTGTATTTAGTATTTGTTGTTATAGCGGCAACAGAAATACATAATTTGTGAAAATTTCAACGTGTCTAACTATTGCGGTTCTTGAGATACAGCCTGGTGACAGACAGACGGACGAACTGACAGCGAAGTCTTAAGTAATAGGGTCCCATTTTTACCCATTGGGTACGGAACCCTAAAAAAGATCATTGTCTGACTCTGATCTTTTTTAACCGACTTCAAAAAGGAGGAGGTTAACATTTCGGATGTTTATATATGACGGAGAAGGTACGTGTCTCTCGTTACCATCAGCCATATTTTAACTACTGTGGGCGTACTATAGATAGTGTTGGTTATTGCGCAATAGAAAAACCGTTTGCAGTTCAAATGAAATTATAATTTACGAACAAATTAATCGCCCTAGCGAATCACACACTGTAGGTACACGACACAACTATACGAATTGCGCGACAGTTTCTAAACGTGTTCACTCACTGCTTAGCCGCCAACAACAAACTCTGCTTTTACTCTGGTCAAGCGTTATGTTATAGACTCTGTCGAGCGCCGCCTGGTGGCGCTGGCGTCCCGATCTGTCAAAGTCAAACGATTTATTTAACGTATTTTCCGACTTA
Organism: Dryobotodes eremita; assembly: GCA_917490735.1. Taxonomy (NCBI): domain Eukaryota; kingdom Metazoa; phylum Arthropoda; class Insecta; order Lepidoptera; family Noctuidae; genus Dryobotodes; species Dryobotodes eremita. Next base: position 2,656,702 of record OU823269.1, read on the forward strand.
TAAATTATTTTAATAACTTATTAATAATTGTTAACTTATTATTACTTTTTAATAATTTTTTAATAACTTATTTTCTTACTTTAACATATTTTTTATGTATGTTCGGGAATGACTCCGTCATATATGTATATATAGACGGATTTGCAAAATTCTTTTTTTGTTCGAAAGGAGGTGTTTCCGAAATGGCGCCAAAATTTCATATAGATCTGATGATGAGTTTCGGAGACAGGCAACGGAACTCTTCAAAAAATGACAGCAAATCAAATATGCATTGTTTACGCTATCACACAACATAACATCACGCTTGTACACTCGAAAGGGTTACGCAGATGTATTCAGTATATCAGGGTACACCTACATTCTGCCGGGGTCGCGGATTGTACGAAAGAGTTACCATAGCCCTGGCGCACAGGCAACTGAGGGAGGGAACACGGGTGGGTTTTATTCAGTAAGAGTCTGACACGCACTTCCACTCCGCCCAGAGCGGGAGAGGTCATTTGATAATATCCAAACCAATTGTGGCACATAGTATTCAAGCTTGATTTATACAAAAAAATATTTATTGGTCAGCTGATTGACTTTGAAAATACACCAAGGATGATGAATTAAGTCCACATACTCTTACCATTTCTGCCAAAGCTCTTTCATCATGCGGCCGGTTAAGTAATTTATAGTTGACATTAGGCTATTGTAACTTAGATAAATTAATAACTGACACACTACAAAGTGAAAAATAAAAAGCTTTTTTACAAAAAAAAAAAACAATACTAAGTGAAAAATAACTTTAATTTAGGAAGTCGCTCGGTGGCAAAAAAACTAAAACACAGATCCAAAGACTTTCGAAATGAACGTTATTTTTCACTTTGTAGTGTCTTTTTTGAAAGTCGTTTTTTTTTTTTTTGTAAAAATGTTTTTTTTATTCTCGTTTTAAGATTAAATTTAAGTGAATTTTAATAATTATTTAATACTTCAAATTAAGTGACAGGTACATACTCTAATTATTGTATTGGCTTCTTAGTGCAGTATTAAAATACGTCAGAAAACATAAAAAAAAGAGTTTTTTAAGGTTATTAAAGTAATTTAATTTTCTCAAAAATTATAACATTTTGACAATGATCCTTCTTTCGCTGTACTCATCGATCACTAGCAAAGTGATCGATGCCTGTACCTTGCCTGTACCCTTCAAATGGATCAGAAAACGTACCTGTTGACGTCAATTTGTAATGCTGCTTACAAATTGAGTGATTTGATTTTTTGAGTACTTAAACCTGAAGTATTGACTTTAAAATAATTTTAAAGATGTTTTACATTTGACAATTAATTGAGATTATTTTAAATATTACTTATACCTAATAAGTAATATTTAAAATAACCACAATTTTCGTCGCAGATTTAACAATTAAAAATTATCTCACTAAAACTTAACTTAATTAAACTTAAGTTCTTTAACATTACTTAACTTTAGTTTACTTAACTAAACTATTCAAACAATAGGTAGGTAGGTAATTGTTGGAAAAATTGGTGAGATATAAATTTGAAACCTTCTAAACAGATGAATGGGTTACAATAAAATAAAAAAGTCCCTTGCGTGAGAATTTAACCTAAACAGGTTTTGTTTACGCTTTCATCAGATAATTTTGGAACTGACTACACACGAAGCTTGAATTTAAGGGGGATGCGCTCAGGTAGCCCGCGAAATTCAAAAAATACTTCGTTTTTTGCAATTTGAAGGTCACTATCAGGTTGTATGTTGATTAAAACATGATTCGCGGCCGTAACAAATATGGCTTTACAGAATTATAATCACTAGAATCAACAATACAACTCCTTAAATTAGAATTGGCCTCAAATTTCATGATTTCACGAAATAGTTTTTCAATAGGGTAATATGAACTTAGAGAGATGTATTGATGATTTTTATGATTATAATTCTATAAATGAATGTTTGATACGGCCGCGAATCATATTTAGATCAACATGCAACCTGATACTGACCTGCAAATTGCAAAAAACGTAAGAAAATTTTAATTTCGCGGGTTACCTTGGCGTATCCTCCTCAAGGGCTTACTATACTTGCCTAAGTTCAGTAGTCTAAGGGTGATTTGCAGAAAATATGTACTTTTAGAAAAATGTAACTAAGCTGAGGGATATTAAAACTGATAATCATTGTAACGAAACTGACATTATAAAACATTGTACACAGGGAGCGATAGGTACAATATAATAGCGTCTCTCTCTCTCTCTCCCTCTCTCTCTAAATGATGATTTCCACCAAACGGCTCGCATCGCATCGAATCGGAAGGATACGAACGGATGCGGCGACAGCAGATCGCGTCCGGCAAGATGTCGACGCATACGATCGGATCCGTACCGTCGCTTGCGAACGTATCCATTTCAGCGCCTAGTCAAATAGTGTCATCCCTACCGTGTTGACGTGTTCTAATTTGGATGAATGTGTGATCGGATACGACGACAGGCGAACGGAGCCGATCGCGCGTCGCAGCATACTTTCGGCTGTGATCGCATGTCGTGGAAGACGCCTGCGGTCAAGCTGCTGTCCGCGGCTCGATAATAGAGACTTTAAATACTGTGTACACGATTTAATATCGTTTAAAGATTTTAAAATCCGTTCCGATCCGATGCGATGCGAGCCGTTTGGTGGAAATCATCCTTGACTCTACTGATATTTAAATGCCATATAAATGAATGAGTAAACCGATTAACTAAGCTAAACTTAGCAAGCACAGCCATTTCAAATGGGTACTCACAACCGATTGACAGAACAAATCAACAAATTTTATATTATGGGGGCGCACACGGGTCCACTAGCGCCACTCCTTTAAAAAAAATATTATCTCGTGACAGAGACGGAATTATGAATAACGGCTTGTAAGGACCCTCGGTAAGTGTGTCTACAATTTTCTAATACCTTTTATAAACTTTCATATTGAGACACGAAGCAACAAAATACGATCTAGAGAAATGTGGCCGCTTTTCTTTAGATCGAATTTTGTTGTTTCGTTTCTCAATATGAAAGTTTATAAGAGGTATTAGAAAATTCTAGGCACACTTACCGAGGGTCCTTACAGGCCGTTATTCATAATTCCTTCTCTGTCACGAGATAATATTATTTTAAAGGAGTGGCGCTAGTGGACCCGTGTGTGCCCTCTTAAATGTATAAAATAAGCTTTACAATTTCTCATTTTCTTAACGTTACGGAATATAGCGAAACTGAGAACAAAAGCTGAGAAATTATAACCTTATAAATTATTTCCATTAAAACAACGTGTTATATGTCTGAGAACTGGGTGCAGTTGTAAATAAGTAAAGCGAAACTATCATTACTGGATAAATTAGTACAAGATAAAAAAATTACATGAGGGAACTGTCGTTAATCACCCTGAGATTTTTGTACAAAAAACACTTTCAGCAAGAACACTTCCAAATTCTTTTGACAACAAAATGGCCTCGTTGTCGAATGATTTTTACAGATGCTAAAGTGTTGCCAGAATATGAAATAATAAAATAAAAAAATAAATAATAAAAATTGTTTATTTCAATTACAAAAGGCATTTAGACACACTAATGTTGGAGATCACCTTTTAAGCAAGGAATTGCTTGTGTTAGGAGACTCCGCGCTTCCACTTATACTTATCTAATGCAATTGAATGTAGACAATGTAAACATGCAGAAAAATTTAATAAATGGGTAACTTAAAATTATACAATAATGAATTTTGCAAATGAGTGAGCTTTATGCATAGAGAAGGGCCAAGTCGCGCGTATACGTGTGATTATGTGTGAGTATGGGTGAGAGTGTAAAGAGTGAGTGTTTGTAGTGTGTGAGTTATAATTAGCATATTTAGTTATATATGGTATCCTTTAATATCCTGCCCAATATGAATATAAATACGAAAGTGTGTTTATTTTTAGGTATTTATGTGTTTGTTTGCCTATCACGCCCTCACGCCAAAACGGCTGAACAAATCCGGATGAGGTTTGGCACTTAGGTGGACCATATCTGGGTTCACTGGGTTAGGACACAGAAGACCACCGACCCGACACCTCCAAGGGATCGAGATCCACTCGGATGAGACCGGAAGGCGCTGCCAGTATAAGTTTAGGTGTAAGTGCAGGCTCAAGTGTAGGCGGTAGGTTGTGGATTGTAGATTGTAGATTGTAGATTAGCCCTGCGACAATGTCTTGGGATCGGAAGAAGCATAATAAGTCTTCTTCCACTAACCATGTACACAACAACACGCAAGCAAATAATTTGGTAATTGAAGCGTAGATACAAAAGACTCAACATCGTCGTAGGTTTTAGTTTTAAGCCATTCGATTACAGCTTTTTTACAGTCGCGGAGCTTCATGGTGTGTATACGTAGTTCTTTATTCAGCAAGTTGTATAGGTAGGACGATTGTCTTGAGTATTGTCTTTTAGCGAAAGTAGATCTAACCTTGACAGTTGGAGCAACTAAGTAGCTTCTTCTCTTTCTAGGCCTAGAGGGATCATATGGGAGGGATGTGTGCTTTTTTAGTATGAGTTGAAGCAGATAAAGTTTCCTTACAGACAAAAGATCAGATAATAGGTAGAGGCTTTGGGTAGGGAATCTATAGGGTTTAAAGAACATGACCTTGAGTAAGGATCTCTGCGCCCTCTCCAGTTCTAAATTTTTTATTTTTGTTGTCCCTCCCCAGCAAGGCAAACAGTAAGTGAGGATCGATTGGGCCAGTGATATGTATACTTGCTTCAGAAGCCGCTTTGAAGCCACATGTCGCAATGCTTTAAAAGTCCAGATAATTTTCCTAACCCTCTTCATTATAAGTTCAGTGTGCATGTGCCAGGACAGGCGTTGGTCAATCATAACCCCTAGATATTTAGTATGTTGTAACCTGTCAATTTTTACACATGAGCAGTCGGGGGTTGGGGGGTCGGGACAGTTGTGGATTTTTAATTGGAATTCATGTGACGGTTGCGAGCTATTATACTTAGTAAAGCAGATGTAGTTGGATTTAGAAGCATTTAGCGTGAGGAGACTATAATTTAGCCAAGCTGCTATCTTTGACAGGCCACATTCAGCTAATGCAGTGCCAGCCTTGAAAGCAATGCGTTCAGAATAATTATTCGTTACTAAACCAGAGTAACGAAATTTTTACATATCTGGGACAAGTTTATATGGCTGTAAAAATATGATGTTACGTTGTAAAACTACATATTAAAGGCACTCATATTCAGGGGCGGATGCAGGACTTCATTTTGGGGAGGAGGGGCGGCGCATTCTGACAAGGTCCGGAGCTAGGGTTAAAATTACAAGTAAGAAAAAAAAAAAGCTTTTATTGGCTTGATTTTTCACAAAATAAAGTTAACACGCCTTGTACCGCTTTTTGCAAACCCATCTATAATTTTATCGACATCACCGGGGACATCCCTGAGGATGTGTATGAGTGCATGTCCGCAAAGCCGCTCCTTCCCTGTCCGCGTACCCAGCCATGTTTTTTAGTGGAGTAGAGTGGACCTTTCGGCTGAATTGAATCGAAAATTTGAGTCGATAGTATGGAATTCCTAGGTCTTTTGGGTGGGGCCAAGGCCCCCATGGTCCCCCCGCCCCCCCCTGTATCCGCCAATGCACATATTGTAAAGTAAGAAAATTATAACCAGGCTCAAAAATAGGGATAAAACCTCGTAACAACAAGCTTCGGAAGACACACAATTAACAATTGGGACATTAATAAAATGTATGACAGGCAAGTGGCAACTAATGTTTGAAAAAAAATAGCTAGCATTTCTTTCTAATGTTTGAAAAAAAATTGCTTGCATTTCTTTAGATATTATTTTTTTCAAACTGGTAATGAATTCATGGGACTTAAAAAAATCTCCAAATGTACATATTTTCTGCAAATTACCCCTAAATGGCTCAGTTATTGAATTCTAACAAATGTAACCGTATTCAGCAAGTCAGATTCCTAATTAAGAACCCAATTATAAAGAAGAAAGTTCGCAATACGTCTTTGGAGACAGGTGGAAGGAGTCTACCTGTCTCCTCTTACGCTTATTGGAGAGGTGAAGTTGTAATCGAAGAGCGGAAGTGAAACTCCCAGCTTGCAGTTAATAACATTATAATTTCCACACACGTATTATTGTAGTTTAAAGTTAGGTACACTATTTATTTAGGACAGTCATATAATTAATTAAACTAGTAGCGACGAAATAAACTAATGAATTAAAATCTAGTTCGTGTTCCGCGACGGTCGACAAGCAAGATGAGACGCCACTTGAGAAACGCTATGGGTAGCGCCGCGGATTGTGGCTCAGTGTTGCCACTTTACAAGGGTGCGTTCCTGACTAACTTATAAATACTGAAGGAGGATGCGCTAAGGTAGCCCGCGAAATTCAAATTTACTTACGTTTTTTGCAATTTACAGGTCAGTGTCAAGTTGTATGTTGATTAACCGATAGAATCCCGGTGGCCCTCTGTAGGGCCGGTATGTCGTCGAACAAGACAGTTCGTCAGCCCAAAAAAAAAAGCCCATGCAGTGAAATGCTCAAAAGACGATATTAGCCCTCATTTAGAAGCAATAATGATGATTATTTAACTGCACGACCGCGCGACCCTCTAGACGGCCAGCGGGGCTTGACGGTATGGGCGACATACGGCCCTACAGAGGGCCACCGGGATTCTATCGGTTAAAATATGATTCGCGACCGTAACAAATATGATTTTATAGAATTATAATCATTAGAATCAGCAAAACAACTCCTTAAGTTAGAATTGGCCTCAAATGTCATGATTTCATGAAATAGTAATTTAATAGAGTAACATTTAGATGTATTGATGATTTCTATGATTATAATTCTATAAATAAATATGTGATACGGGCCGCGAATCATATTTAGATCATCATACAACCTGATACTGACCTGCAAATTGCAAAAAACGTAAGAAATTTGAATTTCGCCGGCTACCTTCGCGCATCCCCCTTAAATAAACAAAATACAGCCGACGCCACGTATTCTAAAAGGTGCGTTCACAAATGCACAATACGTGACGCCACACGTCCGTCTTATTCGCACTTTATTTTGCAGACGGATTCTTTAACTATATCATTCAATGTAGTGTAAACTGAAACATTGTAAATAACTCATTCAATCTGTCTACCCTTTTTTCAACTATGTTGGGGTCGGATTCCAGTCTAACCAAATGTAGCTGAATACCAGTATTTTACATGGAGCGACTGCCTATCTGACCTCCATAACCCAGTTACTGGGTAACACAAAAAGACCCTTAGTAAGACCGGTTGCAGGCGCGGTCGGAGCTCAAGATTTTGGGGGGGTCACCGTAGGTGCCGCGGAATATTTTTAGGCAGGTATGCCCCTCATAACTGGCGAAATGTGGATGTACTATATGTAGGTACCTACACCTCTGCCGAACCCTTAGGGGATTAAAGGCGTGATTTTATGTTATGTATATCTTCAGCTCCACATTACTTATGCTCTTCAGGGACGCAGCTTTTACATGGGGGGAGGGAGTACTTAATAATGTTGGCAAATTGGTCGCAGCAATTTTTTGATAAATAGTAGGCATTAGAAACGTGAGAAGAGCGAGCGAAGCGAGCTCGAAAATTTTAACAACCCGGTTAGGATTGGTTTTGTTTTATTTTTACAAACAAAAATAGGAGAATTAGGAGTTACTTAATAGATTGTCAACTTATGCAGAAAGCCCAAGGAACTATGACAATGCAGAATGCAAGAGCGAGCGAAGTGAGCTCAAAAAATTTGCAGTCTCGGATAGGTTACATTTTCTTTTGATCACTCCAAAAGAACTAGGAATTAGTTGCTTGGTCGACTTATAAAGAAAAGCTCAAGAATCAGAGAACGTAGAACGCAACGCAAGAGCGAGCGAAGTGAGCCTAAAAAAAATACCTTGAGTAGGTTCTGTTTTCTTTTACTTTATCGAGTTATGACGAAAAGCTTTAAACTCGTGTAACAGCAGTTTAGGTTTGGAATCTGGCCCAAACCTTCTCAAATTCCCGAGTTTTGCTTCGCTCGCTCTTGCATCTTAGATTCTGTATTTTATAGCAGGTTTTTTGAAGAAAAAACTTCTTTAGGTGCGTTAGGCGAATTTTTGATAGGGGAAATTCATTTAAGTTTTCACTTCTGGAGGCAGTCCCCATGACGGGGATCTCTGTGGCTCAAGTACAGTTTTAAGTCAGTAAGCCAAGTACGTCATTCTGGCTCTCAACAGCTTGAATGATTTTGGGGGGATATCGCGACCCCCAAGACTACCCCTTCGGACCGCGCCTGACCGGTTGTCAAACTTTTGGGCTTCTGACTACCCGTAATGACTGTTAAAGATCTTCAAATGACAGCCGGGACCAACGGCTTAACGTGCTTTTCGAGGCACGGAGGGGTCTTGATAGACAATGTATTGAATGGTCACCCTCCTTGAAATAAAAAGACGATTAAATTTTGCAAGTAGAATAAGCCCAAACGCTTTAAAGAAATGTACAGTCGAACAAGTTATTTGTTATAAAGGCAGCTAACTTGCAACTATTGTTAACTCAAGTACGCACGATTTTTTCCCGCGGCGATTTTTTTCGCGTTCTGGATTTTCAACGCTCTGCTTTCCGCCTAGAGTTGAAATTCCTACTGTGTTTTTTTGACGCGCTGGAATGCGCTCTGTTAGATTCTCAACGCTGGGCTCAACAAAGAGAATTGAAAATCCAGTGCACGATAAAATCCCGCTGCGATATTTTTACATCCGTGGGAACGTGGGCTTGCTGTGATCAGGACCGTTTTTAACCTATTGGGGGCCCTAGGCACTTTAGGATACTGGGCCCCTTATGGAGAATTTAGGATGCAAGATCGAGCGAAGTGAGACCGAAATTTGTAGCACCCTGCCTCTGATAGCCCCTAGCTCCGATGCTGGCAGGAAATGGGGGCCCCATGAATCGAGGGGCCCTGGGCACTTGCCCAGAGTGGTCAACGGAAAAGAAGGCTGTGGTTGTGAGTGTGGAGACCAGTCAATTCTTCAACATCACTCTCATTAGTGTGTCCTAAGGGGGTATGCGTTAAGGTAGCCCGCGAAATATGATTTGCGACCGTAAAAAATATAAATGTGTATTTACAAAATGATACTCATTAAAATCATCATTATAACAATATTTTTATCATCATAAAACCTGACACTGGCCTGAAAATTGCAAAAAACGTAAGAAAATTTGAATTTCGGGGTAAAATTTATCAATAACACGCACAAAAATAAAAATAATATTAGCTGTGTAGTGGAAAGATGAATATTCTTGCGTGTATACCAAACATCGTGTTCGACTGTAACTTTCTTACTACGTTTTTTACTTTTACGCGTAACTTGTAATACCTACTCGCAAATAAAAGAATTTCCTTTCTTTCTTTCTATTTATATTACCCTCTGTTTCCTAGATACTTATGGCGCTGCCGATCACGCTGTGGGTCCTTCAAAAGATGTAGACGCTGCGATCGTCGCTACCGTATACGTAAACGATCACGTTCATGCCGGTCATGATATAGCTACAGCTAAAATAACTAAATTTTAGACGGTAAGTAATGATAACAGTGCTGGCGTTAGGGTAGGGCGCGGCTGGGCGACCGCCCAGGGTGTCAGAGGTGAACGGGCGCCAAAAGGGCTGTGACTAGGTGCCCCTTCACCTTTGGCGCCTGCAGAGTACTTTCGTTTTAGTTCGTTTGGAGTTAGAAAACCAAAAAAAAATTTGAGGTCTCTTCGCTAGCTCTTGCATCCGACATTCTCTGAATTCTCAAACTTTTCTGCATAAGCTGACAAAGTAGCTCCTATTTCTTTATGAATGGACGTAAGATAAACCTAGGCGGAGTGTTGAAATTTTTCGCCACATTTTGATCTCCAAGAGGGGAGAGGGGCGACGCCGAAATTTCCCTCAGAGCGCCTGTAATGTTAAAACCGGTACTGAGTAAAAACTACATGCACTCAAAAACACCGCTTCATACAACAACCACGAAACGGACGAACACAAAGATTCCGCGTTAACACGGCGATGATCAGCCGATCAATTTTGTAAAAATCTCACCGTGAAAACAGGTGAAGTCGTTTCATTCCACTTTATACTGTTAAATAATATTGAATAAATAGAACATCTAAAAAACAGTAATCTAATCTTAATCGATAAGATTCTACCATAGAAATAACGATTGTTTGATCTGTTGCCATGTTTATTGTCTGTGGTAAAATGTTATTAAAAAATAAAAGATGTCTTCTTTCTGGTGTCAAGGAAGACATGAGTTGTTTAAGGGGATGCCCCAAGGTAGCCCGCGAAATTCAAATTTTGTTGCGTTTTTTGTAATTTGCAGGTCAGTATCAGGTTGTATGTTGATCTAAATATGACTCGCGGCCCTAACAAATATTAATTTATAGAATTATAATCATACAAATCATCAATTAAATATGTCTCTAAGTTCATATTACCCTATTTCAGACTATTTCATGAAATCATGGACTATGTAATGTAATAAGGACTTGTATTGCTGATTGTAATGATTATAATTCTGTAAAGCCATATTTGTTACGGCCGCGAATCATATTTTAATCAACATACAACCTGACAGTGACCTGCAATGGCGAAAAACGTAAGTATTTTTGAATTTCGCGGGCTTCCTTAGCGCATTCCCCTTAAAAAAAAGAAAAACAATTCTCTGCTCATAAAACCCCTAAAACCTATTAAAAATACATGAAAACCCAACAGACACTAGGAATTGATACTGTTGAAAGCTCACTCACCTAAGTTTTCAAGGTGAGATGGTTACAGAATAGCTCTGCAGTACCTAAGAAAAAAAGCGCCCAAGTGCGAGTCGGGACTCGTACACGAAGAGCGGCATCCTTCGTGTGTGAGTCCGTCTCGCACTTGGCCTCTTTTTAAATAAACTAGTACTGAAACTTAAGTTGGTCCTGTAGAGTTTTTATCCTTAAAAGAAACAGGATCGATTAGCATGAAAAAGTTTTTGTAAAAATTGCCCATATTCTTGATGACTACACTCAAACTCAAACTCAAAGCATTTATTTCAAATAAACCAATTACAGGCACTTTTGAATTGTCAAGGGATCGGTCAGTCAGAAAGATGAAGCTAGTTGCCCATTACAAAGCGTAGTAGGTACCTATGGAGAAGAACGGGTAAAGAACTCCATAGATAATCTTTGATACGGTTACAAAAAAAAAAATGGTTACATCATTCATGTTGAAATTATACATGTGAGAACGATGTAGAAAGACGTGCACGTTAAAAGCGTCCATAATAAAAAAGATAAAAACACAAAAACAAACAATTCAGAAATTAAAATAAGCCGTGGCAGCTAAGAGATGACCCGTCCCTACTGACGGCGCCCGTTCATGAACATGACGTATGGATCAGCACCATTCAGCTCAACCATTTTGAAGGGAACTTAATGATCCAACACACACGCCACCACCAGCGAGACATTTGAGTGAGCATGTGAGTGTTTCTGTGACAAATAAACCAATTTTTCTTTCTTTCTTTCTTTCTTTCATGACATACTCTCAGCCGCCAGGGCACATTCAAGTCAATGAAAGACGATCCTAGTAAATGGTAGCTTTATAATAGATACATAGTGCTCACACATGTGCAAATTCAAAATTTGTGAATCCTGATCAAAATTTCTAAAAAAGTTAAGACCTGTCTCCTAACACCATTTTCGTGTAGCTACAACAGTTACCTAAGGCTGAGGACTCACTAATGCGTTGCGTTGCGTCATCGCAACGGATCAACGCATTGTATGACAGCGTTGCGCATCACCCTCCCCCCGCTTCGACTCGATCTCGTCCGTCGATTCGTTGAAACGTCGCGTGCGACGACGCAACGCATAATGTGGCACGACGCAACGTACTAATGAGGCCCCAGCCTTCGGAATGGTCTAGAAAAACAAGGTCTGGCATTCCGGGAGTGACACATGCTTACGTCACTATCCAGTTGCCACTTTATTGCAACAAAACACGAATTATGGAAAAAAAATCTGTCACCATTCTGTTAAAAAATATATATAAAGCATGTAAATTGTCATTTCTTTTTTCTAATCAAACGAGACAATTCAATTTAAACATATACCAACGTAATCGTTAGTTAAAAACTCATGGTTTTATCGGATTCGCAAAGGTAATAAAGTCGGTTAGGGAGTTATTATTACACACTACTGGTAACACAGCGGTGATGTCGTAGGCTTGTCTCCCACGTGACCACCGTGTCTCGGAATGCTATACCTGGCGAAGTATATTATTATGCCATGGGTTACGGTACTTGCCCTTTCTGCCTAGTCTCAAAAATCCACCCTGTATATGACGTGGACACTCGTTGCTTGCTCACGTTTATTTGTTCGAACAAAGTCGCTGTACGTAGACAAGTCTTGTCTATGTGTGCGTGCGTTTTTGCTCGTTGTATGACGACCTTCTGTACCTATTTACGTTGTGGTGCAAGTATGCAGTGAGCCAGACCTATCGATTTGCATTATCCCATAGTTCTATCCCTTTCTGTCACACAGACCTATCTTTTGCTAGAGTGAGAGAGAAGCGGTTGTGGAATGAGCTCTCCGATGATAAGGAGTGCGAACGTTTGCAAGCAATCTTTCTCGCTCTACTGAAGGATGTTTCTGAGTGATAGAAAGGGATAGAAAACGGGGGTCAGGCTCAGCCCTTAAAATATAACTTGTTTTTTTTTTCTGACTTCGGCTAAGTCCGACATTATGGAGTAAACTAAAAAAAAACCCGCCTGCTGCTATTTCACTGCGTCTCCTTCTGCATGTAATAACACCACTAAAAAGAAAAATAAAGCATCTCTTGAAGCGTGTAGTTGGAAATTTAATAGTATTTGTTTTATCAGCAGCCCACTGCTGGCCACAAGCATGACTTCCAGCTCTTTCGATCCAGGGCTAATGTGGACCACTAGTCGTTAGTTTTGTCCAGCTCGTCCCGACATCTATGGGTCTGCCACGACGCCTTCTGGCTATTTTATTATTTTGGATTCTATTCAATTTATTTAGGAACAATTCACGTTGTGATCTTAAAACACGATCATTAAAATTATAAAACGAACACATTCAAAATACAATAAATTATAGAAAATAACAAAAAAAAAGCAATAACATTACAAATTAAACATTCAATACAATTAAAAATTCAATACCATTACAAGCTAGTACTTATTAATATTACCCAGTCTCACATTAACTGAGTCATATTCAAAATAATTGTAAGTTATGGATAGGTAACGGATATGAACATTATTTGATTGAAAAAAAAAACACAAAAATAACAGAAAGGAACAATTGTTCGTTTCTGTATTTTTCCTGTTTGTTGTTTTTCTGTTCTGTTGTTTGTTGTTTCTGTTTTATCTTGCCTTAATAAGGCAAGTTTAAATAACACACGTTTTTAAAATAAATAATTGACGTTGAGCTAATTATAACATTTGGAATAGTAAATACCATCATCACTATCGCTACCTACATATACCTAATACAGTTAATCTACTTATATTAGGTATAACAGTGCTACCAGTGCAAATCTGGGGCGGGTCGCGAAGTAGGTACATAAATAATGGTCATAAATTAATTAATTAATTAATAATTTTTAATATTATTAATTAATTAATTAATCATTATTAACAGTGCTACCAGTGCAAATCTGGGGCGGGTCGCGAAGTAGGTACATAAATAATGGTCATAAATGAATAATTAATTAATTAATTAATAATTTCTTAATTAATATTTTTTTATATTAATAATTAATTAATTAATAATTATTAACAATGCTACCAGTGCAAATCTGGGGCGGGTCATGATAAATGATAAATGATAAATGATTTTATTTCTGTAAGTAGGTTTGAACAAACACTTTTACACGTCAATCATATTTTAAAAACTAGATGAGGTCGGCGTTTCCTATCTGACTACTCTGAGAAGAAAGGCCGAAACAAACTCAGAGGTCACAGTCTCTTTTAAAGTCCAGACATAATCTTGGTCAGATCATGTGAAGACCATGTAGATTTGTGTCTGAGATGGTCTTTTGAGGAAAAACCACACAGATTGAGTGGACCTGTCCAGCCAGTGCACGCATTTGTCAGTAATCGTGTAGCTCAACTCAGAACTTAAGGAGCTCAACGATTCGACGAACAACGAACGGTCGTGAGGTAGCTACATAAATAATTGTCATAAATTAATGAATTATATTGAATTAATTATTATTTAATTGTCCTAAATCATTGAACAATTCGTAAAGCAGTTGAAATTTGAGCAGTTCAGTTCAGTTCAGTTCATGTTTGCTAAAATACTTTTAGTAATAGATAACTGATCCTATTGTGACATCTTCTGAAGTGAAATTAATTTTAAATATCAATGTTGTCGTAGATAAAACTGAACGCGCCATTGAATCTTTAGTCTGGGGCCAAATTAATAGATGGCGTGGCAATTCTTTCTTTCTACAAAATGTCATCGGCTATGACCCTTGTCTCGTGTCATTTTTAATTATTCCGCGTCTGTATTTGAGGGAAACATTTTTAAAAGTTTGGTCGGTCGGTCGGAGCTATGAGAATTAAGTCTTTTTTTGCGCCTTGACTTGCGTGATCAACGCGATTTACATGTAAAAAATTAAACTTTCATTAAAAAGGAAAGTTTTTTTTACAAAAGTATTTATCTATAAAAAGTATTCAAAAGATACGTATTTTAAATCTAGTATTTCAGATACCATTCCAGAAAGTTATTTGCATCTGGTATCTGAAATACTTAATTTAAAAGTATTTTGCATTTTGTATTCCAGATACTTTATTTAAGGTATCTTGTACATCACTGGTAGTAAATGTACAATTATTTTAAGTATGGCCCAACTAATACAAAATTTTTTAAACGTAGATATGTCATCGTCTATCGAATACAGACATTCCTCCAATAGAAACGCTTTGAGTCTTGACTTTAAATGAGCTCTTGTAATAGTTTTTAAGTTCAATGGCAACCTGTTAAAAATCCGCTTGATATTGAAGACTATGTTTAACAATCTTAAGTTGGGGTATTATTTTGCTTTTAAAATCTTTCCTGGCCGTACTTTCCCTCAACTGTCTCTCCTCATCTGTTTCATAGCTATGCAGCACCCTAATTGCGAAACACACTATCAAGCACAATCTGAATCGTTTTGAAGGATATTGCTAATCCATTGCTTCATTTATGTTCGAAGAATTTGTCAGCTCAACAACGTAAATAACGCAATGAATGTTGTTGAACTGTCAAAATTAAAGCCATTCCTACTGCTAATGTGTTACGCAATTACCCAGCAGGTATTTTTTTAAATTCACCAACAATATAAAAACATAGAGGCTGGGCACAGTAAGAATTTTTAAATTTATAAAGTGTAGCCGATAGCTCTCTATTTTTGATATCCGGACCATGGTTCGTATGGGTCTCTTTTGTAGTACAAAGGCTCTCTGGCAGCTGGGTCATAATCAAAATTGAAGTTTAGTTTTTTGTAAAAATAAAAGTCGTCAGATTGCATGCAAAATCAACTTTTAACTAACAAATATTCAAAATAACGTAATCACATGTCAGAAAAAGATCGTTTTTAACTAGTTTTGTAAATATTGCTACTATTTATTTTTTTATGGGCCACAGAAAATATTAATTTGACCACAGAAATGAATGAAATCAACTTTTACATCAATGGTGTAAATCTTAACAAAAAACAAATAACTTGTAATGATTAAATGTATTCAGCGTTGTACAATAAACATCTTTTTTTTTAAATCAGTCTTTAGAAAATCAATAAAAAAAAATTACTGTGGCATTCCACAGGAAATATTTTAGTCGTCCACAGAAGAGACAAATATTATCATTTTACGTTATACTTCTATGATTTATACAACAATTAAAAAATATTTTCGTCACTATCACTACCGTTGAAATCATCACTATTGACCAGTCTCTTGGTTCTGTGAAGCGGTACCACAAAATCATCAGAATCATCTGAATAAACATCTTCAAAGTGCAATCTCTTTCTTGAAGCTGTTGGAGAATGTATTTCTATTGATCCTTTAGATGTGGGAGAGTTGCTAAAAGCAGTATCAGTAGAGGCAGTCGGAGTTCCCATTCTCGAGACAGGTCTAGAGCTCAAAGTAATTGGCATTGATGCACTATGTGGCGAACTGGGTTCTTTCAGTGATGAACCTAACAAATCTGTCTGTACTTCAATTTGTCCAATCTCATAATGGCTGCATTTGATATGAGCTGCGCAAACTATACAACTTAACCGTCTTGCATAAAGTATATTTGGTTGCTTTTAGGACCAAGAGATTTGGTGAATTTTAAGTGTACCTTTAAAAGGGCGAATGGTATTTGATGCTTCAATTTCTTCGATTTTTGCCACATGAGAATCATCTATGCCAATCGCTTCAATACCTTTCACTATCTTTTCTCCTTCTTTCTTCAATCGCTGCGTCATCTAATTGTGCCCGAGCACGACGCATGCTTTGCTTTTTTTGTTCTCGACGTCTTCTTTTCTTTTCTTCTTCAGTAATTTTTTTTCTTGGAGGCATGGTTGCTAAAACAAAATAAGCTACATAGATACATGACAAGCAATATTTGAGTCCGTAAGCAAAAATGAGACACGAACAAATAAAAAAAAATCATTTGTGTATTTCCCACACAAATAAACAAAAATACACACAAAACGTGCCAAACGTGTGTACATTGAGCAATAGGTAACTATATTGAAAAGGTAATACAAAGAAAACAGCCACAAACATAGCATAACTCCGTAGAAATAAGTTATTAGTACTAATATTATACATTCTGTTGAGAATTATCCCTTCGGTGGACACATAAACACAGAAAAGAATTCCACAGAAGGGACTGCCTTGTACAAAATCCGATTTACAGTCATGTTTTTTTAGGTTAGAAAAGCAATAATGTAAAATTCATAAAAAAGTTCATTTGACGCAACCAGTCAGAGTTTTTCATGTTAATTAAGCATACACTTACCAGAATATTTAACACAAAGGAAAGACACACGATCTTTGACAATAAACGTGTTTAGCACAATTTTGTAATCGTTACAACACACGCACCGTACAAATCTTCTCAGCACAATGACAAGTGACAGCTACACACAGCTGCCAGCGTCAAAATAAAAATATCGATTTGAAATTTGTGAAATCGATTCTAGACTTCGAGTATTTTTATTCCACAGGATGGATACGAATTCTGTAACAAGTTGTTTAATCTCTTTTTTCTTAAAGATAAGTGAGATTAATTTTAGAAATGTCAGGAATATATAAATTCATTATATTAGTTATTCATTATTCAAAGTTTGACTATGGTAGGAAGAATAGTTGATTTTTCATAACCACGCAAAGCTACGAACTCCTAGTAGTAACAAGTCCACAGAAGGATATTTTATCATACTGTGTGCAAAAAAAAACATTTTTAACTAATAAAATATTTGATATTCTACATCGCGTACATAGCTCAGTTCACAATCCGTGCCTGTGTCCAAAAAAATACTTACTAAGTTTCCTAAACATGGAAAAAATATGTGATAACACTATTTTTGCGAGTTTTGATTATGACCCAGCTATATTTAAAACTATTCCCCCAAAACTGAACTCTATATCTCAACCTTTATTCTATTAGAGCATAGTATACCATTTTCAGGTGTTTTATGTCTATTTCATCCATCGAGAGACTGTGACCTCTGAATTTGTTTCGGCCTTTCTTCTCAGAGTAGTCAGATAGGAAACGCCGACCTCATCTAGTTTTTAAAATTTGATTGACGTGTAAAAGTGTTTGTACATACGGCTACATATCAAGCTATACATTTCCAGTATAAGCTGACCTCTCATTGTACGGATATCCTATACAATGCGAGATCAGCTTATACTGGAAATGTATAACTTGATATATAGCCGTGTGCACAAACCTACTTACAGAAATAAAGTAATTTATCATTTATCCCTAAGCCGGCGTAAGGCATATCACGCTGAGGAAATATACGAATCAATGACTTGCAATTCCTTTTTCCAATTTAAATATTTGTCAATGCATGCCCCTAGAAACTCTACCTCATTAACTATGTCAATTTTAACTTCAATAAGTGCGATCTTCATGTTATCTTTATTACGAGCTGTTGTACTAAATAACATTATTTTGGTTTTTTCAGTGCTAACTAAGTTGTTCCTTCCAAACCAAGAACTAAAATCTGTCAACACTGCATTAACCTTAGCGGAAAGCTCGTGGATGTCGTTCGCTTCAACTATTGCGTTGGTGTCATCTGCCAAAACTGTCAGCTGTGTGTCGGGATATATTGAATTAATGTAATTAATTAAATCATTTGTAAATAATATAAACAAAAAGGCCCCAAAATCGCTCCTTGGGGTACGCCCGCTACTACAATTAATATATGTTTCTTTTTATTTCCAGGTTGTCTCGTTTGTGATTTGCTCAATTACCCAATATTTTTAAATTGTGACAGTGACTCCATTCAATAGAAAAATATATTTAAAACGAAGAACTTGTTTAATTTCATTACTTTTCCCAATTATTCAGACCCCTGCAGCTCAATTCCCGTAGTAAAAACGTTTAAAATCTGGTCGCAATCTCATCTCACGAGCAATGTGTCAAAAACTAGTCAGATGTTGGAAGATTATAGGTGTTTTTGACATAATTGTTGAGACTGAGATTCGAATGCGTAAGATCATAAAAATACAGGAATTGCCCCTCGGATTATAAAATAATAATGAACCCAGTATTGCGCCTTGAGGTACACCTAACTGAACTTATAGCCCGGAGGATTTCTCTATAGTAATATTTAATCATTGAAATCTGTTGTTATGTAAATAGGAATCTATTACGTTAAGAAGGTTAGCGTGTCGTCTTTCAGACATAAAGTAAGTTATTACTTGATCAAAAGCTGTGATGAACTCAATCAAAGGCTCCAATATCATCACCTGCCAACCACTTTTCCAACTATGTTGGGGTCGGCTTCCAGTCTTACCGGATGCAGCTGAATACCAGTATTCAGCTGAATTGAATTGAATACTGGTAAGTATTCAATTCAATTCAGTAACCTGGACTGACTGCTTATGTGATCTCCACAACCCGGTTACTGGGTAAGAGGATACTATGAAAAGGGGGTTTCAAAATACACAAATAAAAACAAGAATATTACACCAAGATTTTTATTAGAGATTGTCATATTTGAAGATGTTAAACGCAAATACATAATCAATTATAAAAAAAACAGTACATTATGTAGTAATTAAATTACGACAAGTCACAATTTTGAGATCACATTTCCTTCCTTAATATAACATCAAGCTTGTATTCTCCAGTGGGGGTAAGCAAAAGTTTACAATACATTAGTACGCCCACAATTCGCCAGTTATGTTAAGTCGATCAAACCTCCCTTAATTTTACGTCACGCTTGTGTCCCCCAGTGGGGTCAGTACACCCACAATTCGCCAGTTATGTTTAAGTCCCATGTAATAGGGTGCGAGCCATTGAATTCAAAACTCTGAGACTGGCTGTATTTACAACATTTAGAAACTCCTCGACTCAAGTTAACGTCATAGGGAATTTTTTTTTTTTTTCAGACACGAGTCCATAGGGTTAGTAATAATTTTCGTCTCAATCTTGTGTTAGTAGGTACAGGCAAAGATCAAACGCAGCGAAATTGTAAAAAAATGGCCTCAATCGTGGGCATTTTTAGACAACTATATTAAAACAAAATAAGGGCCAATATGGAATTTTAATTAAAAATGCTCTTTATTTTAGACTATATAATTACTCCCCTCTTCCTTCTCTTACAAACGTGTGCCGTTGCCCATATCATATCCCATGACAAGGATACTCCACCACCACTAAGCTTGTAGTCAATTTGTACAGCCACTTTTGTGGCAATTGTCAAACAAATTGTGTGAACGTCAAAAACTGTGCAAGAACTCCAGCAACCGGCCAAAGGTACTTAAAGAACACTGTGTGGTTTTAGTCAGTAAAGCTAGGATGCGTTTCCTAGGACTGCTGTGGCTGCCACATAGCGTCTGCAATTTACCGTCGAATGACGTCACTGAAAAGCTATATATGAAAGTAAGTTGGTGTGTTATCCTGGAGAGCGTGTCTTGACACCGTAAAGTCCCGCCATCGTGTGTCGGCCACCGCTCAGACCCCCATCCCCCCGCTCCAAGATGGCGGACATACATAAGGAGTACTGAGAAATACTACACGCAAAAAATTCTCACGAGACGTTCCCGTGTTTTTTTCTGCCTCACATCGTTCCGCGAATTTACATGCCAATGCACACCAAGATAAAAGCAGTATCCTTTCACGCGTATACTCCATAGGGCCGACATTCCTAATGGGAATTATTGAAGGTTTGAAAACGTTGGCATTTTGAATTTTTTTAATTCTTATTTTTTAAAGTTTGGATATACTTTCATTGAAAAAACGTTTAGGTAAGTAAATAATCAATATGATGCCTAATTAACGTTTCAATTCGTTGATCTTTGATGTTATAAGAGCATTAATAAAATTAACAAATAAAATTTTACGGCACGGTTGGCGCAGTGGTTAAGCAATTGACTGCTGCGCTGCGTGTCGCGGGTTCGATTCCCGCACGGAACAAATATTTTTGTATGACCTACAAGTAGTTGTTTCGGGTCTGGCTGTTTGTGTATGAAAGTTTAAATGTTTGTAAACGCACCCTCAATACAGGAGAAATTCCAATGTGGGGCAACGCTTTTAAAAAAAAAAAAACGTGTGGCACTCGGGGACTGCCGCGGTAAAGCTATTGCATAGCATTTTTTATCAACTTATGCAATTATAATAATTTATTTATTTTTTATTTATGCAGTATTTTGTTTTCTTTGATATTAATTCAAGAACAGTCGTACCATATACATACACGTTAAGCGAACGCTCGGCCTAGCTACATGGTAGGCGGAGTGCGGGGTATTAGGTTTTATTTTCGTTACGGCATTTCTTGATTCGGTCGCCGCGCTCAAAGCCCGCGATAAAAGCTATGCAATAGCTTAAAAGGAAAATTAAAAAGCATTGGTCCTTATTTTGGTTTGACGAAAACGCCGGTTAAGTTCTGTTCACGTTAAGTGGAGTCGAGTCATTGTAGGAGGAATCGACTCAGATTGGACGCACATTTGCTAGGTACTATTACGTATTTTGATCTATGATGGTCGTGGCCAGACAAGTCCTATAGCCTGCTCTACACTCGCGGCGCGAACGCCCGCGAAAGCCGTGAAACACGAGTGTAGATGTTTCGCGCCTTCGCGTTCACGTTTCGCGCTGTTGTTCGATCGGTTTTTTGTCCTTCAACAAAGGGTTCGCGCTTGGCTCACGGCGCGCGAACGCGAACGCATCTACACTCGCAGCTCTTCGCAGTAGCTCACGGAACGTAGTCGGAATTGGACCCGCGTATTTTTATAATTAAGCTTTTTAAAAAAATGGGTACGACATCGTTCGTCATCTACCATCTTCTCTTTCTCCATCTCGTTTTTATTTCTTTGTTATTTTTATTATAACGATAATTATAATACGCTACAGCACATAGCGTCACAGCAGCAGCTACATCCACATCGTCATCAACTTCCACGAAGATCACGAACGAAACTGCGAAAGTTTGCGAGTGTGGAGGGACACGTTTTCGCGAAAATCGCGGCGCGTTCCGCGGCGTGAATTCACAGCAAGATTCGCGCGCGAGTGTAGAGCAGGATTATGGTGAAGACCGCAAATCGGCAAGCTTACTACGGCTCCCAGCTAGAAGGCGACATACAGGATGCGGAAGGCGGAGAACCGGGTATTAGGACGCCACGACCCATCTCCAGCAGTGAACTGCAACAAGCTGAGTTGATTGCGGAATTTGACGGCTCCGCCCACGGACGCGAACGTCCGCCACAGTAGCGTGCAGTAGCCTTCGCAATACAGACGCGTAGACCCGATTAGGGGACATAGGTAAGTGATAAAGTCATCATTGTTCCAATGTGAAAAAGAGACGATTCATCCAGTATAGCTCCATCTCTTTCTTGCAATGTAAAAATGTTGATTTGTCGATGTTGTAAGTATTTGGATGCGTTCGCCCAAACAGGGCAGAAGCTTGTGAGGTGCTTCGTCGCACAAGCAACTTGACTGTCGCCTATGCAAGTGTACAGTGGTTTGTCCGCTTCGGTAACCGGTTAATAACGCGAGCGACTAGCCATGTGCAGCCAGGCTTAGAATAAGAGGTCGATTCCACCAAGGGAGGATTTTTCTGAGCAACAAGCTTTTTCAGTCCAATTACATTAATTTAAAGTCATTTTAGACTCATTAACATCTACAAAATTAAAAAATAGTTACATTTAACACCTGTCTTCCGAATTTTCAGTCGATTTTTTTATCACACCCTAAATTGGAATATTTCCAATAAATAAATGGGTCATATTCGCAAAAGTTTTGGTGTGTACCATGCCTGAGACAAAGTTGAAATTTGTCATGTGCCTGTCCACGGGCACCCAAACCCTTCAAAACTCCCAACACAGCAACGCTGCTTTGCGACAGAAACAGATTTTTAAGGTGGTGAGATTTTTAAAATCTAGTCAATTACTTTTTGAATATGTCCCATTTTCACAACAATTCTCCTTATAATAGTAATTTCGCAAAGGCCTTTCCAAAAAAAAAATGTTTATAAAAACATGGAAGATTTTTTTTTTGAGTCTCTGACATTTTGGCCTACGTGTCTTTTGAGTAAATTGACCACCTAGATTGTGCCTTATAAGAAGTTGAAGGGCCCTTCTATCCAACACGCTTAGCGCCAAAATTATCCAAAAATGATAGTGAGATAGCATTCTGACAACTCTTTTAAAAGAAGTCTTAGGTACTAATACTTAAAAATTGATTTCAATCTACCTGTGTCCTATTTTGTGACATTTCAACAGACAGGACACAGTGACAAAAGCACAGATAGTAGTTGTGACACTGTCACGGAATATTGTCCGTTGTAATGTTACAAATGTGTTCGCACATAGATGTTAACATCGAAAACATGATTTAAAAGTTACAAAAGCGAAATACCTATGGTATTTTGAATGCAAATGAGACATAATACGTCACCGTTGACACACATGATTACAGAAAAAGATAAAAAAGACATGCTGGCGAAAAAATCGGTGACGCTTCTTGTTAAATCCGAACAGCTATAGCTTTAAATATTGCACAAGATTCCAAGTAATAATAAGTAGTAATAGTCCACTAGCAAAACTTAATTGTTTGACAACTGACAGTTGCCATTATTGACAATTATTGGCGCCAAATTGTGCAATAAAAATTACTAGTGTATATTTTCTCGTAACACATCTGACATTGGCAGAATTGTCGACATCGGCACCATTGCCATAGAGAAAAATAGAATAGAATACTAGTGTATATTACGCCTTATATTTACTATTTTTATACCCTCACACATACCATGTCTGTTCTAATTCGCAACTATAAACGTCCCCTGCGCCCTCGACAGTAGCCAAACCGCTCCGTTGTTCACAGCTAGCTTCAAAATCAAAATCTTCCCGCGTAACACACATTATAATATCTTTTGACACTAGATCTTGAACTGTTTCTTGAAAGCGATCTTCGTAAAGGTAAATTTACTCGCCTGTCCGTTCAAACGAGGCTCTTGCGCGTTCCAATTCTCTGGTGAAATTCCAACTGCAGCTGCTTAATCTGGCATCTTGTATCTTCCTAGGGTTGTAATCTTCTTGTCTTCTAGAATGATAAGGGTATATTTTTGCATCTAAAGCTATTTCTGTCCGGATTCTCCAAGGAGATTTACAGCTTCGACCAACGCTTCGGCGAGTGCGGGGCCACATGCGCGGCGTACGAATGATTTGGTATATTACGCGGACGATTCACGCAGAATGGCGACTGAATCACCAGGTGGTTCAGCAGCTCAATTGCCTCCTCGATTTCTTCGTAAGACTTCGTTGCGACAAACTCCTCGATGCTGGCAATATCCTTCCTCACGAAAGCCTTAAGAAATTTCACGTACTGTGGCTTGTCGTTCAAATTGCCTTCTCTCAAAGTGAAGCTCTGGTTGGTCTTCTCATCGTAAATCGGCTCCATGACTGCGATTTCGGCTTGCATACTTCAATTTCACCACACAAAGACACCACTTTTTTTGTATCAAGGAGACGTGCGCTTCGCACAGCGTTCGGTTGGAGACTGGCTCCATATTGTGAGGGGAGGATGCTGAACCAATAAATCAGGGGATTCAGGGGAAGCGAGGGAAGGGGTGTTCGCGTCTGCGTCCCGCGGATGTGCCACAGAAGCCCCGCCTTATAAAGCTGGCTACTCTTGTCGCTTTGTTTTTGCCCGATTACGGCAGAGACGAAAAGGAGGGTAATGTTTTTTGTTGATAAACGTATTACCTTAACTATTGTTTTGCTTGATGTAAAGCGATAATGCCGTGGAAGTTGAAGCTATGAACAAAATCTTCATAGCGAACGGTCATTATTTCTCTTTTATCGAATATTTATGCCTAAGTAAATACTTTCACTAACAACCAAGAATACTTACACCAAAACAGTGTGGAAGATTAGCTCCATTTCTTTCTGCGTTCCCATAGTTTGTTAATAATAAAGTTATTCAGGTAACAACGCGAATGGCTCGCTTTATACTGTTGCATCCCTCCCTTGCTCCCGGCGCACCCCCCCGTTTGATTGATCACCTGCACATCCGATGTACATTATAGCGAAATAGGGCGAGATTCGAGAATCTGCAAGATGCTGTTTTATTACATCACGCCTGCTTTCAACTGGAGGGGTAGTCAGAGGTGTTATTTATGTTTATTTCGGTTATTTTATAAGTCGGTGAATAATGGAATAAGTACTTAGATAATTTACTTACATACATAATTATTAAAGCTGAGAAAGATAACCAAATCAAGTATCTTGACTTGGCTCGCGAGGTTGTCGACACGTGGGATGTGGACTCATCGGTGACTGCTAATGGCTTAATAGCCAAGAGCCTCGACCAACACCTGAAGAAGCTCCACGGTAGCGGAAGCTCTGAGGAAGCTCTAGAAAGCATACTTCTGAACAAGGCTCAGACTGTTGGGTGGGATCTCTCAGGACCCCAGGCCCTGCAGTCTCGACATTAGATAGCGACAAAAATCCGTCGCTAAGTCGTATCGATGTCAAATTCCTTTAATAGATTTTCAACTTTATTTCCCAAGCATAAGGTTGAAAATCTATTGAAGAAATTTGATACGACTTAGCGACCGATTTTTGTCGCTATCTATGTCGAGACTGCAGGGCCTGGTCACCATCGGTAGCTTGGGTGTTCACGATATCGGTGGGCTAATATTTTTATATATTTTTAAATGGTTTTATATTCTCATACCTATTTACAAGGGTAGGTATACTTACTAATGAAATCAAGGAGATTATATCAATCTATTATTACCCAACTGCAGGGCAAAGGCGTATAGGATAAAGGTCATAGAACACATTCAGTGTGTCTGGTCACCGGTGTCCGACTCGTTAAGGCGAAGCAGTAAAATCAATTTTATCGACAAATCAGCGATAATAAGGCATTTTACCCCTACTATTTTAGCCCCTATTTCAACATTAAAAAAGTAAATAAATACAATGTTTTTCTCACTTTTTACGTGTCAAGTATTTTTTTAAAGTTTTAATGGGAGTTTTTGATAAATGTCAACGTACTGCCTACTTTTGTAGCAGTCGAACGAAACCACTTGTATGCCAAAATAAATGAACCTATCCACACTCAGTATTTTTTAAGCTATTGCATAGCTTTTATCGCGGGCTTTGAGCGCGGCGACCGAATCAAGAAATACCGTAACGAAAATAAAACCTAACACCCCCACTCCGCCTACCATGTAGCTCGGCCGAGCGTTCGCTTAACGTGTATGTATATGGTACGACTGTACGAAGCTCGCACGGATCTAGACGAGCTGCTCCGAAATCGGACGAATACGTAAGCAGCTGTTTGTGAGAAAGTATATAGGTGTATATAGGTATCTATCATATATTTATAATGCCACACTCACCGCATAAAAATAAAATAAAAATATTTTAAACGATATTAACTTCTCATTTATTCAATAAAAGAAAAAATATTGTTTTCTTATCGGTCACCACGCTCAAAAAGTGTAACTTGAATTAATATCAAAGAAAAAACTTGAATTAAGATCAAAGAAAAAAAATACTGCAAAAATAAAAAAAATAAAAAATAATTATAATTGCATAAGTTGATAAAAAATGCTATGCAATAGCTTTACCGCGGCAGTCCCCGAGTGCCACACGTGTTTTTGTTTAAATTAAAATTGCCGCCATTTCAAAACAGCAGGGGTAAAATTCCTTATTATCGTGGAATTGTCGATAAAAATGAACATATTGCTTTCCCTTAACGGATCGGACACCGGTGACCAGACTTACTGTATAAACTCGGAAAGGGATCGTCATGGTATCACCTTTCGCCGCGCCATCAAACAGGCGTCAACCTAACGTTAGCACGTAACCAGAGCGGATCAGCAGCTCCGATATGTCGACTTGGCTACGGCTAGGCGACGGCGACGCCGCGCTTACAGCTCGCCGACCGCTGGTTTTTATTTGTTTTTTTTTTTGTTTGAAATCTAACCTACATATTCAATAAAACACACACACAACACGACTAGAAGATTCCTTGTGAATGACAGCACGTGTGGCAGTAGTGTGCTGCAGGCTGGCTGCAGGAGGGGTGAGAGGGGCAAGGGCGGACGAAGAAACGTAAGCTCGGGTAGGGAGAGACGTAAGCGCGAAGCGCGGGGACAACGGGCCGTAAACGCGAAGCGCGGGGACAACGAGCCGTAAGCGCGAAGCACGGGCACAACGAGCCGTAAGCGCGGGAACTGCAAGTTGACCACGCACAGCACCGTGGTTCGTGAGCTTGTTCCGAGGCAAGGCGATTATGTTTCGATTCCGATTAGTTTGGGTTGCAGTAGGGAGTTTCATACAAAGAATACTGAATGGCTCGAGTTGATACGGTGACGATCCCTATCCGATTTGATACGTGTGCTTATTTCCTTTAGGAGCAAATAATTGACCGATCGAGCGCGAAGTGTCTCCGTTTCAGCTTGGGCAAAAATGCTTTCGTATGTCCGGATGTCTGTTCTCCTCTATAGGTCGCATTTCTCAACCGATTCTCGTGAAATTTTGTGAGTAGGTTCGATTATAATATGGTTTTTTTTTTGTCGATTTAGTTTTACGAAATGGGTGAGATATGGGGATTGAAAACGTAAAAATAAAACATATTTCGCGCTCTTTTGTTATAAATAGCGCGGTGAACATTTATTCAGTTTTAAGCTATGCAAAGACAGACTCCCGAGGTCTACAGCTCACAGAGGCACTAGTATAAAATGTACAATTAAATTTTATATAATATAAACTGACTAGCTGCGCCTCGCGGTTTCACCCGCAACGGTATGGTGCGTTCACAGCGTGTTTCTACGCTTGGTTACCACAAGTAAAGCGCGCGTCGCTTCGTGAGATAAAAATATTTTAATGTAGTTACTATAAATTATAAGTTTAGACATCGAGTCTGTGAAGTTTCACTGGTTAGTCACCAAAAAATAAAACTCCAAAAAAGTATCCATAAATATAATAAAAATATCACAATTTTCCTTAATCATGTATTCATTGCTTGAAATTAATTTTGTACCCTTTCGTATCAGGGTCTTGCTCCATCTGAAAATTTTCCGTCGACAAACCAAACGGTTTCAGAATCATATTACCCAAATCTTTTAGTTTTCCAAGCATTTCTGTCTTAAGTTTTTCGTTTTTTTCTTCAATTAGTGGGGGGAGGCGAATGGTGGCTATTTTCGCCTCCTTATGCGAAGGGTCCAACTCTAGAATTTTCTTGTAATCTGCTAGTGATTCATCGAGTTTTTCTGTGGCCTCATATGACTGTGCTCTTCTGCAAAAAATAAAAAGATTTTCAATATAAGGTATGGCTATAATTATGGCATGAATTCAATCGAACCTAATTCAACAAAAAGTATTATTGAACACTAATATAATTATAATGATTGCGCCTCTTTGTTCAGGCTCAAAATGTCCCCACTGCTGGGACACAGGCCTCCTTTTTTTTTGAGAGGGAGTGGGCCGTAATCCACCACGAGCCCAGTGCGGGTTGGTAGATGTCACATGTCTTCAAATTTTTTGGTTCTAGGATACGCCGGTTTCCTCACGATGTTTTTCTTCACTGTTTTGAGAGCAGTGGTGATGAAATAATTTACAAGTAAAGCGCCTGTCTGGGTTCGAACCTACGACCTACAACTCTTAAGCCGTGGTCGTTACCACTAGGCCACCACTGCTCTCATCATCGCTCATAATATGAGCAAAACCATTAAAAAAATAACTCCTCACCTAATATACGCTTTAACATATTTGTCATCCAGCTCAATGGCTTTAGTGCAGTCTTTGGCAGCTTGCGCATACTTCTGCAGCTTCATTTTAGCTGCACTTCTGTTGCAGTACAATATTGAACGCTGTTGCGGAAACTGTAGGGGACAAGTTCGAAGACCTGGAAAGTTAAAATGGAAATTAGTTGAGTAGGAAATTGTAGGTGAATGAATTAGCTGTGTTATACATTGTAGGACTAATTATTTCGTTCAATTTTTAAATTATCCTTAGATTCGATACTGAATTTGGCAACAGTCCCAACCCCGGTTTCTGAATTGAGAATTTGAGGTCAAACTTGAAATCAAAGCATTAATTTCAAATAAATCAATTACAGGCACTTTTGAATTGTCAAAGTGTCGGTGTGTCAGAAAGATGAAGCTAGTTGCCCATTCCAAAGCGTAGTAGGTAGCTATGGAGAAGCACGGGCAAGAGACTCCACGGACACTCTTTTAAATCAAAATATTGTTACAAAATATTGGTTACATAATTAATGTTAAAATTATACATGTGAGAAGATTGTCAGCAACACCAAGGCGTTGCTGGCCTTCTTCGAGGAGCTGGAGTGGATCGAATAATCGATTTTCTCACCCATACGGAAAATACGCGCTTTGACGCAGAGTTGCGGACACGAGCCTGTCTGTAATTACGCTATTTGTGCAGTTTTGCTTGTATTGGAATGAGCACATTTTATTGTCTATAACGGGGATTTCCCTGCATCCATTTTCGTAACGGTAAAACTGTCTGACATGATTTGTATTATCTATTCCATCTTAAGACTGCTTTTGACCTTTATACCTATACAGTATTTCACTGTCTAGTTTGTTTTTGCAACAGAATTCAACAGGACCCATAATCTTGCCTTGAAAAGCACTTTAAGCCGTTGGTCTCGGCTGTCATTCGTAGATCTTTGACAGTCGTTGTAGGTAGTCAGAAGCCAAAAAGTCTGACAACCAGTCCTAGAAACAGGTCAGATAGACAGTCGGTCCATGTAAAACACTGATATTCAGCTGCATTTGGTTAGACTGGAAGCCGACCCAAAATAGTTGGGAAAAGTTAAAACTGTTGGAAGATCTACGAGTGCCAGCCAGGACCAACGGCTTAACGTGCTTTCTGAGACACAGAAGTGGTTTTGATATGTAATGAATGGTCACCCATCCATAACATGTGGAGGGCGGCAAGCGTAACTTAATCTACAATCGCCCCGTTTGGCTCTTAAGCACCATGAGCTCTGGTGACGTATGAGAAGAAATTTACTGTAAATTATAAGACTCCAAAGATAGGGTTATCATAACCGAAACTATCATAAACATACCTTCAGTATATTTCTCAATACTCCGATCAAAGTCTCCAACTTTAAATGCCTCGTTACCAGACTTTTTCAACTCCTCCGCAATGATCTTCCGTTCCTCTTTCTGGTCATCGGTGAGGTCTACTTCCGCATCCTTTAGTGACTCTTCATCAATGTCCGTATCACTGTCATCTTTGGCATCCGTGTCTTTCTCTGCGTAATCCTTATCCAAATCATGGTCTTCGGTTGATTCGGAATATGTTGGTGTTTCTGGAAGGGGAAAGCATTGGAGAATTAAAGATTATTTTAAGATAAGCTATGTGCCGATCAAAAATAACAAAATTCGATACAATCGTTTTTTAAATCCTAATTAGAGGATTAATTTTCAAAAATCGTTCCGTAGTGCTCAAACTAAAGCATTCATTACAATTAAACTAATTACAGGTACTTTTGAATTGTCAAGGGTTTAGTCTGTCAGAAAAATGATGCTAGTTGCCCATTTCAAAGCGTAGTAGGTACGCTACCTATGGAGAAGAACAGGCAAGAAACTCTACAGACACTCTTTTCAATCAAATATTGTTACAAAATATTACGTTAAAAGCGTTCACTCTAGTTCTTCTTAGGTTACTGAAGGATTTAATTCTTGTTATATATAGGTACCTACATACTTCATAGTTTATAAGTCATCATCATCATGATCATCATAACATTATGCCTGTATTCCTCGGAGGGTTAGGCAGAGGTGCACATATAGTACATCCACATTTCGCCAGTAATTTTAAGTCCCATGTTGTTGATGTGTTGATTGCAATAGGCTCCCTGTCGGGAGCCTATTGCAATCAACCGGGCACAATTCAAAACTACGGGCTGCTACTGACCAATTCCAGATGGAAAAACCCAATAACACTTTGCCCGACCCGAGAACCAAGACCTGATGCTCATCGTTTTTAAGTTTGTGTCTTTTAGGTTTTAAGTCTACCCTCCATCATATAATTGTTCCTACCCTACTCTTACGATTTACCCACTTGTATTTCTAGGCAGTGCCCGCGTTAGGGTAGGGCGCGGTCGGGCGACCGCCCAGAGTGCCAGAGGTGAAGGGGCGTCGAAGGGGCTGTGACTAGGCGCCTCTTTACCTCTGGCGCCAGCAGAATACTTTCGTTTTAGTTCGTTTGGAGTTAGAAAACCAAAAAAGATGTTGAGATCTCTTCGCTTGCTCTTGCATCTGACATTCTCTGAATTCTCAAACTTTTCAGCATAAGCCGACTAAGTAACTCCTATTTCTTTACGAATGGACATAAGAAAATTTAGGCGGAGTTCTGAAATTCTTTGCCCCTCTCTACTCTCCAAGAGGGGAGAGGGACGCGGACGCCGCCGAAATTTCGCTCAGGGCTCCTGTAATTCTAGGCTTCTTAGCTCAGTACACAAATTACGATATTTGGTGTTTTATTGAAGACATAATTCAATTTTATTCAGGAACAATTCACATTGTGTTTGAAATCATAAATAAATAAGATCACGTTCATTAAAATTATAAAACTAATTCATAATACAATAAATTATAGAAAATAACAATTCAATAACATTACAAATTAAACATTCAATACAATTAAAATTTCAATACCATTACAAGCTACTACATATTAATATTACCCAGTGTCACATTTACTAATATAACATTTTTAAATGTGGATATGTCATTGTCTATCGAATACAGACATTTCTCCAATAGGAACGCTTCGAGTCTTGACTAAAATAAAAAAAACACGTGTGGCACTCAGGGACTGCCGCAGTAAAGCTATTGCATAGCATTCTTTGTCAACTTGTGCAATTATAATTATTTTTTTATTTTTTGTTTATGCAGTATTTTCTTTTTTCTTTGATATTAATTCAAGTACAGTCGTACCATATACATACACGTTAAGCGAACGCTCGGCCGAGCTACATGGTAGGCGGAGTGGGGGGTGTTAGGTTTTATTTTCGTTACGGAATTTCTTGATTCGGTCGCCGCGCTCAAAGCTCGCGATAAAAGCTATGCAATAGCTTAAAAATAAAAAATAGAATAATTCTGGTTTTGGATATTTCTACCTCCTTATTTTTTTTATTAAACATTTGTGTTTGGATTGGAATCTCTAGAGTGCTTACTACAGTCAGGCCTTGGATTGCTGATCATTCTTTATTTAAGTGGTAAATTTGAAGACAATACCTACAAAGAATATCTTTTACAACAGTAGGAAGGAAGTGAGCGGCAGGCGTGAAAATGACAGCATGGTTCAAATAATGTCTAATTAGAATCCTTGTCATTAAAAATTTCAATTTTCCTGGAAGACTACGCCCAAATACAGATGTAATAAAAAGACAGAAGAACATACCGCTAGTCTGTGGGGCGTCTCCACCAGCCTTAGGGAAGTCCTCAGCGCTTGTACCAGGACTTATAACAAATTCTTCAACAGATTCGTTCGTTTTTAATGAAGTTTTCAAATCTTTTGTTATTTCATCTATAACTTCATCATTGGCTGGACCCGTACTTTTTAACCTCTCCGACATTTTTGATATTTTATTTTATTTATTTTATGTCCTCAATATCTTGGATGATATATTAAAGATTTGGATCCCAGAAAATATGGAAATAGAGAAAATCTCGAATATTTTGATTTTACATGTACGATTTTATGATAGCAATTTTGACAGTTGTGCGGAAGCTGCGTTCCAGTCTAAGCTGATTCAGAAATATAAGCATTATTGTTTCTGGAACAGTCCATGACTTGAAAATTATGTTATCTTTAGATATTTAAAAATAACCTGAAAAAGCCATGAGATTTAACAGGTTTTATTTTTATTTTTTATTACTAGTTTAAAAACATATTTACAAAAATGCTTTCACTTTTTGCTTTAATATTTTTATAAATGAATTCGATGGATTACAATAATAAACAGCAAAAACTAAACGTTAATCCAACGTCAAAACGTCAGCGTCAGGTTTTTTAATTTTCCTTTACAGTTTAGCAAAATTTTTAAATATATACTATAATCACAAATCTTTTTCTCGGGAAGCGAATATATTTATACGAAATTTTTACAATATTTTTTTTCTACACCTACTACTTTCTAAAATTAAAACAATCAGAAACCCTGATAAATTCGTCGATTAATTTGAGTAACCGCTGACATCAACCCATCAACCTATTAAGTGACATACAAATCAATGTCAAAAACGGAACGTATCTTGTGTAACCTAAAATTTGTAAGGTCAAGAATAAATTGTGAAATTATCATATTTTTATTATCATAAATCTGTGAGACGCTATCTTGCTGAATTACTTAATATACGGTGGTGTAACACGCAGTGATACAGCGGTTTTGAACGATCCAGTGGCTTAGGAATAAGACAAAATGTTACGGAACTTTATGAAAAGTTTGTCTACACGAAATCTACGTTGTTCATTAAAGAACAACGGTGTAACATCGAGTTTCGTTAATCGGAGGAGCATAGCGCCATTGTCGACGACTGAATTAGCGTTAAAAGAGGAGAAGTAAGTAAACATTTGCCATAGTAAATCAACAGCACGTAATCTTGCTTAAGTTATGCGTATTCCGTTATTCATTGGTCTCCATTGTCCAAAGAGGCCTATTTTTACCACACTGCGCGACAGCAAAGACAGGGTTGGTATCAAATCTGAGCTTGAACAAACTTAACTGCCATGAACTGCATCAGACTATTTGAAAAGTGAGCATGTTTTGAATATTTAAGGAGGTCGAGACTTCGGTTTATACACAAAAAAAATATTACTTTGAAAACTACTTCTCCAGTGTCCAGTCAGACCACAACAATTTTTTTTATAGATTATTTTCTAAATTATGAATCTCTGGTTAAAAAGTTATCCTATTTATTCTAATTTAGATATTACTAATGATCCCAGTTAAGTCCATAACTCAGTTAAGTCCGTAACTCAGTTAAGTCCTTAACTCAGTTAAGTCCTTAACTCAGTTAAGTCCTTAACTCAGTTAAGTCCTTAACTCAGTAAATGATAAATGATAAATGATTTTATTTCTGTAAGTAGGTTTG
This sequence comes from Dryobotodes eremita, assembly GCA_917490735.1. NCBI lineage: Eukaryota > Metazoa > Arthropoda > Insecta > Lepidoptera > Noctuidae > Dryobotodes > Dryobotodes eremita. The sequence goes on from OU823269.1 coordinate 2,690,541, forward strand.
AACAAACACTTTTACACGTCAATCATATTTTAAAAACTAGATGAGGTCGGCGTTTCCTATCTGACTACTCTGAGAAGAAAGGCCGAAACAAACTCAGAGGTCACAGTCTCTTTTAAAGTCCAGACATAATCTTGGTCAGATCATGTGAAGACCATGTAGATTTGTGTCTGAGATGGTCTTTTGAGGAAAAACCACACAGATTGAGTGGACCTGTCCAGCCAGTGCACGCATTTGTCAGTAATCGTGTAGCTCAACTCAGAACTTAAGGAGCTCAACGATTCGACGAACAATGAAGTAGGCAGTGAAGTAGGTACTCAGTTGTAATCATTGTATAACTACTTCTTTACATCATCTTGCAGTTCGAGTCTTATTTACAACAATGGTATACCAGCCTATTACTCTCCCACTGAAGGGCATTAGCTTCTTCTGATACAGAGAAGGTACAAGAAATGATCAAGTGACCAATAAATAATTTATGTCAAGTTTTTCTTTTTTTGCAAAATTTATCAATATCAAATTTATTTATTAAAGCCAAGTACTAGTGGGAGTGTTACCAAGTAACTGCGTTGTGGAGGTCAGATAGACAGTTGCTCCATGAAAATACTGGTACTCCGCTGCATCCGGTTAGGCTGGAAGCCGACCACAACATACCTAGTTGAAGAAAGGATAGGCAGAATATGACTCACTTCCAATACGAAGTGTTCAGAGCTCAGTGTGAGAAGATAGTAAACCAATTAACTCTGGTTAAAAACTTGGCGGGTTTTGTTCTAGTCCGTGTTGACAGCAGCACAAAATAAACAGACATGTACAGAATAGAATAATGTTTTTATATATATCCATTTTTTTGTTTGTTGAAAGAAAGAAAGAAATATAATATTTGCCAATAATGCAGGTATACAGATAAATATGATGGTTATTTTTATGAGAGTCCTGATTCATTTTGCCTTACGGCACGCAAAAATATTTAATATAAATACATTTCACAGACAAAAAAAATATTTAAAAAAAATTAATAATAATAATAATAATACATTCCATTCAATAAGCAACATTACTATCATTATTAAAAAATACTCACATTATTTAAAATCATTCGGAATTAGGCAATGCCAATAAATTAAACTAGAAATGTCAACAAATTAAAGTAAAAATTAAATAAAATTAGAATTGCGATAAAACTAAAGACAGAAATGTCAATAAATTAAATCACAAAGAAGCAGCATACACGCCATTAACAGAAAGTTTTATCATTAACAAAATCTTTAATTGCGTAGTAACACTTATCACTCTACTACACTACTACATACTTAAACTGGCGCACAGTGGGCCCATACTGAAAATTAGTGGACTTAGGCAACAAAGTTCCTATATCGATGCGATTTTTTTTTTATATGACGTGTTATATTATTCCTGACAACTTTTATTCTTATAAAATTTCTTCTAAAGTTGATAGTTTGTCTTGAAAAAAATTAATTAGATTTTTTTGTATGGAGCGAATCACGTTTAATTTTTTTTCTTCAATTGTACTAATATGTTGGGTGTGTGGCGTGAGTATATGATAGCTAGGGTCATTCTCTATCCACGAAAAAAAAATCAGCGCCGGCCATCTGCGGCAGCGCGAGTAATCATTCGGTAAAAAAATAATAATTTGGAAGAACTTTTTTGTCATTTAAAATAAATTCAAAGCATATTTTTTGTCTCATTTGGCTGTTTTCACCTTCTTTTTAGTTAAATAAATAGTTTTAATAGCGCATACGTACTTAGAACTAGTAATTCTGGTAGAGATTTAGTTATTATTGCATGTTATCGGTACAAATGAGTCATCAATCACAATGCAGGTGCTCTGCATTGTGATTGATGACTCATTTGTTTGTGCGCGCATAACTAATGAGTCATCGAAAAATGCTCGTCTCTGATTGGCTGTGTTATTTTTTAACTGCACGTTATCTATTGTTGAATAAATATATCGTAATGTTTCAGGTTATACTAATTTTGTTAATGATAGGTGAAATAATTTAAATTTGTACGGGCAAGTCGTTGATAATTATCTACATAATCAACTGTATGTATATTATTATAGTATAAGTTATCGTACGTATGATCAATATGAAACTGTGAAGTAATTGTAGCCCTGAAAAGGGCTGTTTGTCATATTCCTAACCCTGATGGGCTTTTGTGGGAATAATTTAGAGCCGGATCACATTATTTCTTGTTCCAGAAGTGCTAGTGGGTCCGGCAAATTTTCGGACTCTGCTATGAGGCATTCTTCTTCCTCCATAATTTCACTGTCACAGGGAGGCTCAGTAGTCTGTAACAACTGAGTTGCTTCAGGCAACAACTCATTATGAACCTGTTTCATTATTTTAGGCCTTATGTAGGATATGTGGGGATCAGAGCTTATTAGAAGTCCATGGAGGATGTCTTCGTTTGTTGCTATTGTCCCCGTTTTCCGAGTGTGCCTCTCCCTGACGTTTCTGAAGTCCTTATTACGGGCTTCCGAAGCTTCTTCAGATAAGGTACCTAAACCGAATAAGTACATACATTTTAATTTCAAAACGCAATCGAGTCAAATAATACATCAAACTATATTTATTTTTTACTTACCGATTGGCAAAACACCAAAGTGGTTACAGATGTCTGCACCGTGCATTAGAAGTTTATGTACACTAACTGGCATGTAGTACCACGAATAGTGTTGCACGTACACATCAGCTGTTTCTCTACAGTATCTTCTAAATTTTTCACAGTCAATGTTTTTGCCTGATGATATGGCTTGTAGAATAACGGAAAATCTGAAAATCAGATTTTCGTCAATTCCCGTTATTCTGGAAGATCTTTTGTAATCTTGGAAAAAGCGCCTCGCTGTATTCCCGTCGTTTGTAGTTCCAAAACCCTAAAATGGGAAAACAATACTGTAATATACAATACATAGAGATATAATTCACAAACAACATAAAGAGAGCGAAAATTAAATACATACCTGTTTGACTATATCAATCAGCATTCCAGTTTGCTCACGAAACTCTTGCTGTGTGGTATTTTTTTTAGCTTGTTTCAAAGCCTTATGTTCGCCGCGAGCAGTCCATCGTTGAAAATCCAGATTATAAGATATATGGAGAAGACATTCCATACACCGAATCTTCATATGCAGTGAAGAAATTCCTTGTTTGTAAATTTCTTCACGAAGTGTTTTAGAAGTCAAAGCGTCTAAATTATTCATCTCACTCGGTTTTGCCAAGCAAATGGGACACATTGCATATGATGGTACTCCAGCAATAATTTGGCCACTTTTCCATCAATCATGGTCATATGCAATTCATGTGATACAATAATATTTCCACACTGTGTAGATATTCGTTCATCAATTTGTTTTTTCATCTCAGACTCTTCAGACTTTATAAAGTCAGCTGTCTCCGAAGTGAAAGTGAACTTCACTGGTCGACAGTACAGAGTTGAGCAAGGTGTGGGGTTCTCCCAAACTAGATTTTCATTCCCAGATGATGGCCTAGTAGACACTAGCCGAAGAGGGACGATGCTTATCATGACTACTGATGAATCATCGAACTCTGTAGCTGTGTTTGACGTTTTCTGTTTATAGTTACTCTGCGACGAAGAACCATCAAGTCCCCATTTCCAGGTCAACTTGTGTTCTTCATTTTGAGACCTATCAACAGTATTTATATCAAGTAATATCCTCTCCACAGTGTGGTCCAATAGCGCTTGCAATTTAATGTGAGCTCCGTTTTCGGTAATCTCCATACTCTCTTGTGGTGGGTAACATCTTTTCTTGGCATTTACAAGCTTTGGATAAGATGGAAAGGCAGCACAGTTTTCTTCTTTCAGAAATTGTCGAAGAGCTAAGTACTTCCATTTCGAGAGCGCAACTGATGTATAAAGAGCTAAACACTTATCTTCAGAGACAGTACTTAAGCTCTGCTTTTTGAATAGTCTCTCTTCTACTTCGGATAGCGCATCTGGATTACTGGAAAGGTATTCTACCACTTTTGCCAGATTCGTTTTGCCGTTGTCTTTCAATTTTGTTATGTACCAGTGCTGCAACTCTTCCTCGGAATTTTCTTCTACTATGGAAGTAGAACGTCTTTTCTTTTGCTTATTACTTAACTCTTCGAACGGTTTTCTGTGCTCCTTTTCTGTAGATGTTCCCGCTTCCGCAGTACATACTGCAAGAGTAGGAACATGGCAATCTATATTCACAAGCTCAGATAAGGCTGCGTCCGAAAAGCCCATCACACTTCTCAGATCAACACTGTCACAAACAGGCCAGTTGATGTTTTTTTCCAACCACTTGCGATTAATTACACGATTCATAAAAGTTTTTTGATTTCTACTTGACTCTATCCACTTTTTATTTAAATTTACACAAAAAAGTCGACAGAACTCCTTGATTCGGTTCTTGTCTTCTTCAGAAACTTCGGTAGTCAAGACAGAAATGATACTTTCATACAGAAACATATGATTTTTCAGATCACCGCCACTTCTTAATTTCACAAAAAGATCTAGGTTGGTACAAAATCCAGCCATAGTTCTAATGTAAATATAAAAATACAAGTATTTCACTGTGTTCACAAACAAGCGACAAGAGCGAAACTAGATGGACTTAATGAATGTCTTTATATTTATAGTTAGTGTTAATTACACAAGTAGTGGACATAACAGTGAGTGAAAATTATTCAGCCAATCAAAGACGAGCATTTTTCGATGACTCATTAGTTATGCGCTTAGCCGAGTGCACAAACAAATGAGTCATCAATCACAATGCAGGTGCTACCGATAACATGCAATAATAACTAAATCTCTACCAGAATTACTAGTTATAAGTACGTATGCGCTATTAAAACTATTTATTTAACTAAAAAGAAGGTGAAAACAGCCAAATGAGACAAAAAATATGCTTTGAATTTATTTTAAATGACAAAAAAATTCTTCCAAATCATTTTTTTTTTACCGAATGATTACTCGCGCTGCCGCAGATGGCCGGCGCTGATTTTTTTTTCATGGATAGAGAATGACCCTAGCTATCATATACTCACGCCACACACTCAACATATTAGTACAATTGAAGAAAAAAAATTAAACGTGATTCGCTCCATACAAAAAAATCTAATTAATTTTTTTCAAGACAAACTATCAACTTTAGAAGAAATTTTATAAGAATAAAAGTTGTCAGGAATAATATAACACGTCATATAAAAAAAAATCGCATCGATATAGGAACTTTGTTGCCTAAGTCCACTAATTTTCAGTATGGGCCCACTGTGTGGCGTCTTCCGTTTGCGTAGAAGTTATAAGACATCACAATTTATACTAATACTAGCAACCCGCCCCGGCTTCGCACGGGTGCAATGTAGATACGAATATGGTGTCAGTGTGGAGTGATTAATATTGGATCGATTTATATGCACCTTCCTCTTGAATCACTCTGTCTATTGATGAAAACCGCATTACAATCCGTTTTGTTGTTCTCAATTGAGAACCTCCTCCTCCTGCCTCCTTTATACAATATATGTTTTGTATGAGAGCCCTTATTTAGATAAAGAAAAATAACTAATTTCCGACTTACGCGCCAGGTAGGAAATCTAATCTTAGCTGCTATTGGAAAATTCCTAATGTTAATATAATTAACATTTTGCCCCACCTGGGGATTCCCAGGAACCTAAACTCAGCACGGCCTAGTCTACGAGGAAGTCATCCACAATTATTATAAACAAAACACTACCCCTCCCTTTTTGGCTTGCTCTCTGATACACTCCATCGCGCATTAGCAAGATTCGAGGGCATACTCTCACCATTTCCGATAATGCTATGCTACAACCCTCCTTCAGGAGAGTAGTGGGGCTAGTGCCGTTCGCAAACACAAACACAGACCGCCGTCCTTCTGTCCTCGCCGTCGAGGCCCGTCGCGACGCCCCCGTCCGTCTCCGCCTCGACCCTTGCTCGAGCCAGCCCTCGCCACTGAGCCTGTAGCTTTAAATTCAACCCTGGACTATGGCTCTGTGAGGTGTAGACCTCGCGAGTCTGTCTTTGCATAGCTTAAAACAGAATTAATGTTCACCGCGCACCTTAAAACAAAAAACGCGCGCAAAGAGCACGAAATGGCTGAAATATGTTTTTTTTTTACGTTTTAACCCGCATATCTAAGCCATTGAAAAAAAAAAACGAAAAACTGAACCGATAAAAAATTCCAGAACCTGCTCACAAATTTTTTCCCGAGAATCGGTTGAGAAATGCGACCTGTAGGTAAGAACAGCCGGATATCCGGACGTACAAAAGCATATTTGCCCAAGCTGAAACAGAGACACTTCGAACTCGCTCGGTCAATAATCACGATGCGATCCAGCCTGTCTCTTGCTGCTCGCCCCCAGCGACGCCCTATGCCGAGGTCCGCACGTGACAGGGGGTGCCATTAGCATGTAGTCGCTTAGTTAATAAGTTTTACTGGCTTTTACCCGCGGCTTAGCCCGCGTGGATGTCGGAAAATATCCCATGGGATTGGACTAAGGGATTTGAAGTACCCTATGTGTTAATCCAAGTTATAAACTATCTGTGTAATCTCTGTGCCTTTATCTTTACGCGGCGCATGCCAGTAAAGCTGCATGATTTTTTCCGACATCTTCAACAATCGTCGTCATATTTCAGCCAGTTTACACAAAACCTTAATGAATTATACGCCTAAACCTTCCTCATTAATGAGTCCTGTTGCTCGAAATAAATGATTTATTATTATTATTAATCACTCCGTCCATTGATGAAAACTGTATGAAAATCTGTTATGAAGTTTTTGAGTTTATCGTGTGCAAACAGACAGATAGACAGACGCGGCGGGGGACTTTGTTTTATAATACGCAGTGATGTCCTGACTGGAGGCCTTAATTTCTTAAGGCATCCACAGGATACCCCGGTTAAGCAGAGAACAACCTCCTAGGTTCATCTGCGAGATGC